>JAZHEH010001955.1:2210000-4855000 GCA_036589455.1 Ateles fusciceps
CCTTCACTATAAATAAATAAGAGATGTAAAGATAATTTGGGGATAAAAAGTGAGATTTGCAGCTGCCCCAGTAATACCCAGAGATATAGCCAATGAAGAATCTGTGAATCCTAGATGATGTAGCTCAAGGAAAGAGGGCTAATGATAGCAAGATAAACAACTAATGTTTACAGCTAGGTACGTATCCAGTTTTATTAGCTATCAGTTGTTGCTTTTTAAAGCAAATGACAAAGATTTATGACCAAAGTTATCTGATGTGCAGCTTAGGTTAATTGCTGCCATGTTAGATTTCAGAGCCAGATTCTATTTTGGGAAGACAAATTTGGCAGTTGCCTTGCTTGTATGTCAAAATGAGCTGCATGTATGTAAAAAAAAAAAAGATCCGTTAAAGTTGGTTAAAATGCGTTTTTTGCTTTGAACTATAAACACACATGCATCAGAGAAGGCTTTGCTCTTTTAGGATCTATGCAATATTTGGATTTAGGGCCGAATATATGGAACCACCCATTTTGTAAACTCATAACCCTAGGCATCATGAATCTGCAATAGATGAGATGGTTATAATTACCAGAGGAATAATTTTTGCTACCCTATGATACTGTTATCTATTGTATCTCTTCGGGACCAACACTCAACTTAAATCTTCTGTTTATTTATTATAATAGGTTAATTTTTTCCTTCCCTTGACCCCACATCCAAATTCACTTTGAAGGCTAGATGGCTGCCGATAAACAAACTCTCAGTGTATTTCTTCTAGAGCAGGGTTGGCGATGCCTTTTAAAATATTTATTTGTGTACTTTATCCAGCCAAGTTGCTCAGAGGTGCACGTTCTTTCATGTGAGTCATAACAAATTCTGTCCCTATCACTGTGCAAACACATACACATACACACACACACACACACACACACACGTAGACACAAACATTTCTAACTCTTATAGATAAGGTATGATTCCACAGAAATGAAATAGGTATCACAAGTCACACATGAATTTTTTTCATTAGGTCTTTCTTATCTCTTTATTGTTGTTAAAAACTGTGAGATTATTAATGGTTGGCAAAATCTATTTTGAGATCTAAAATATTTAAATATATGTTTAAATATTAGTAGGATAAAACATTATAAAATCTGGAATTATCTTTATACTTCTGCTACCCCAATAAGTTCCTTTCTGTTTCTATTCTATAGTTAGTGGCACCTGCAATTCCACTTGGGCATGTGCAATACAGTGCAGTAATATTCTCAGGAAATAGAGATGATTGACATCTTGTCCCATCATTAGCATGCTTACAGACTGGTGGTGAGAAAGTGGGGGATAGGAGGGTTGTACATATGTATCTCAGCTACACAGACTGTTGTGGCTGTTCTGATGGGATGCTATGGACAGTGGGAGAGAGAAGAAAGGTGCTAGGGTTTGGGGACATAGGGAGTAGGTTGCAAAGTGCTTGTGTTGGGTGTGAGTTCTTGAGGAGTGGGTAAAATTCTTATAGATGGTATAAAGAAAAGGGCACTATGATAAACACAGAAGGATAAATAAAGTTATTTGAATGTCCAAGTAAGGAAGAACATGGTTAAGAATCTGCATTGTGGGGTAAGCAAGATTGTAAGGAGATTTGAGTATTACGCTTAAAAGTTTAGATTTTATTCTCTGTAAAAAAAAAAATTGAGTAACCATTGAACGTATTTAAGGAAGAGAGGGTCACGATTTTACCTTATATTTCTTAGGCTCCATGATTGGTAATAGAGACCTAAAGTAGGGCCATAACATCTAGAGTGTCAATGGAGGGGCTGATGAGAAGTAGACTCAATAGAACTTACCACCTGATTATAAGAGTAAGAGGTAGGCTAGTTCTTTCCTTTCTCTTCTTGTTCTATGATCCAGAATGTGCAAATTTATAGAAAAAAATATAGTTAGAGCATGAGGGTAACAATGGATCTTCTCGATCATCCAGTGAGCCAGATCAACCTGCCATTTGGAAAATGAGACTCAGCGATTCTCCCAAAGCTTTGTCAATAAAAATTGGCATAATACAGTAAAGAGGCCAGATCATGGCTTGCTTTGGACATGAGCCTCTTCCATGTCATAGCTTTTTCTCTTGGGCAAAATTTTTTGAATTACTGAATATCATTTTTCTTGCCAATAAAATGGGAAAATTAATCTCTTGCATATTTGAGAATGAAAGAGAAAAAATAGTTACAAACATTTGGACTGGTTTATATGGGCTGAGCACTATTCTTTGCACTTAAATGGGTGAATGCATTTAATGCTCACAAATACGTTTATGTTAGGCACTGTTTCACAGGTTGCAAATTAAGACTGAGAGAGGTTAAATAATTTGATCCAATGTCACATAGCTAGTAGGAGGTAGAGCTTGGATTCAAGCTCTTGAGGATGGTATGTATTAAGTTTTAATAGTTTCTGAAAATATTGGTAGAATTCTGTAAATGACATCTTTTGTTATTGTTGTTACTGGCTTCCTCTCTCTGCATTCCAAGACATCCTGCCCTTGCCTCCAGATGGAATTCCTTAAAACACAACTTTGATCATGTTACTCCTAAGATCTTTCTGTTTCTGGTTTCTGTTAATTAAATCCAAACTCTAGCATGGTGTTAGATGCTCTCTGTAACTTGGATTCTTTCCTACGTACAAATACTATCTATCATTATTTCCCTAGTCATCTCTTCTGGCGAATTGGTTTTTATATGAAGCCATTCAGACAGCACCTAAGGGGCCATGGGTCATGAAAATGTGAACCCTGGGAACTATGAGACGATAGAGAAGTGAGAACTGGCAAGAGGCGGTGGTTGGCGGGGCGGGGGTGGTACAAATACTTCTACTAAGTTCCTGCCAATGGTGTTCATGGGAAACCGTTTGCTGAACATTGCTGGATCTTTAATTTTATAGCATAAAGCTAGGCACTTGAATTTGTATATGAAATTTATCAATTTTTGAATGCTGTCAATTGAATTAAAAAATTAATCTGTAGCATAATTTAAAAAATATATGCATGGGTTGGATTTGGTCTGTGAGCTTCCATTTTGAGACTTCTTATCTCACTCTTGAGTATAATTCATTCCTCCAGCTATCTGTCTTTGTTTACACTCTTCCTTTTGTGTAGAATGTCCTGTCACCATCTCATTCTTTCAGAAATCTTCCCTGCCCTTCAGTACCTACAGCAGGGGCCACCAGAGTCTCCCTTGCTGCAGTGTGTTGACCTCCTCTGAACACTGATAGTGCTTGCTGTTCATGCCTCTTATTTGATGCTCACAAAATGCTTTGCTAGATCATTATTTTTGGATACGTCTTTGCGTTTTGTTTTGTTTTGTTTGAGACAGAGTTTCGCTCTGTTGCCCAGACTGGAGTGCAGTGGCATGATCTCGGCTCACTGCAACCTCCGCCTCTCTGGTTCAAGTGATTCTCCTGCTTCAGCCTCCCGAGTAGCTGGAATTACAGGTGTGGACCTCCATGCCCAGCTAACTTTTATATTTTTAGTAGAGATATGGGCTTTCACCATGTTGGCCAGGCTGGTGTTGAACTCCCAACCTCAGGTGATCTACCTGCCTTGGCCTCCCAAAGTGTTGGAATTATCTGCACCCGGCCTGGATATGTCTTATATTTACTGTTTTGAAAGCCAGACTGTATTTTTTAGATTGTATTGTAACTATAACTGCAATATCTGTTATGGGGTCTTAGAATAGCTCTTGTACAAAATCAAGTAGTTGGATGAATGAAATCATTTATCTCAAAAGATTTTAGTTAACATTGCTGTGGCATATATGTGAAAAAAGTAGCTAAAGTTTTATGTCTTTAATCATAGAATTAACATTATACTACTTTTAGAAACAAAGCCTTACTTGTGGGGAAAAAAAAAACAATTCTCAGAAGTCTTGATGGTCATTTAGTATCACATACTACAAATATTTCATGTAGTTTATATGGTATATTACATTTTTAAAGCTTTTTTCCTCCAGGAGTTTTAACCTAATGCATAGTCTGTGAGGTTAGGGATCTTTTCAGGTATAATTGCTTTGGAGTTGTTGAAGAGGAAAATTGTTTTAAAACACTCTGGAAATGCAGTGGGCTGTTTATTCCTCTCTGCTTCATACTAATTAGGCAAGTGTTATAAGATCTTAGGCTTACCTTATAAAGATGCTAAGTTCTCAAATTGCCTAGAGTAAATGAAATTTAAATGTATTCTCAGATCAATTACTTGAAAGTTCTCACATTTAATCCTAGGTTATGAGTGTGGACAGAGAAAAAATAAATCAAGGAGTTACAGAGTGTCAAAATAGGAGTTTAACAGAAATTATATGTAAGACAAATATAGATTTATATGAAAGTTTAAAACATCTTTTTATTCTAAGGAATAGCATAACACATTAATCTAAACCACACTATAGAAAGAGGGAAGGTTCCTAACATCTGTTGAACATATTAGTTCAGGAAACATCCCTGCACTAATATGAGCTGGTCAGCCCTATAATATTTTGCTTTCTACTGCATGAAATATCACACATATGGCAGTTTGTCTGTGTGCTAAAACAATTTCCCTTTCTGATTGAGATTTGCAAATATTTCCAGGGGCTGATCACAGTTGTTAAAACAAGGGGGAAATTCCTCTTAGATGAAAGAGAATATCACCTTAAGGACTGGTGGAATAATGTACTAAGATCTTAGATGTGAACTCTAGGAAAATCTATGACTTTCAGAGGGTAACTGATAATAAAGTCCACTGCTCAACAACACCTTTGTGCCCAAATAAATTTGGAACTGATAATCTTGTAGGTTTTTTTCTTTTTGATTTGCAAAAAATGCAGTCACTGCTTTATGCTTCATTGAAGTTTGAAATGAAAGAAAATCCCTCCCCATTTTCAATAGTATTTATTAATCCCTTACTATATTCTGGTCATTGCAGGCTCTAGGAATAAAGTGAAAAGCATATGGCACAGTGTCTTCTTTCTCATTCTAGTAGACAAAAAAGTTCTCAACAATTGTAATGCAAGATGATGATTGCTGTAATTGAGGCAGAAAATGCAGGAGAAGGCAACCTGCACTTCCTTTGGGAAACCAGAGGAAGAACAGGATCTAGGACTTCAAGATGCATAGGGATATGCTTGGGAGCTCAGGCATGAGAGGTCAATGCAGGTAGAGGATTCTTAAGTGCAAAAGCCCGGAGGCTTAAAGTCAACCCAGGTCTGGTTCAGAGAAGGGCTAGTAATTTGGTGTGGTCATATGAGTGTGTATGAGGGATGAGGTGGATCAGAACACAATGAACATCATATAGCCACTAAGGTTTGCTAAAATTTATCCTGGAGAGGAGTATTCCTATTGCATTTGGATAGCTTTTGAGACAAAAGTTCTAACACTTAAAAGGAGTGTTAATTAATGTGATATTTTGAAGTATGTCTGATTCAAGTATCAGGTACTGGTCTGGGACTTAAGTTTTCTGCTTTCAGTGAAAATTTAGAATTTATACCTAAGTCAATGAAGCCTGTTCAGGATTGTGTGCATGTGTGTGTGCAGGTGTGTGTGTTGGGTATTCTCAGGGTAATAGAAAAGATATGGTTAGACAGAGAAGTCAATCAACCTTTCTGGGAGGTTTTACAGATGAATGCACTGTGGTTGGAGCACAGCAGGGTTTTGAGAAAAGACTCTTAATGTGGAGAGACACTGATTTGGAGTAGGGAGAAAGACATCTAATAGGAATTGAATAATGTGAGGGGAGAAAAATAATTTAGAAATGAGTCGAAAGAGATAGCCTATGCAAGAAAAGGATAGAGGCTCTGTATTTGGATTTACAATGCCTTTTTGGGGCTACTAGTACCGCTGCCTGCCATCTGAAGACACTGGGGCTTGAAGAGGTTCAACACTTGTCCCAGAGTCTGACACCCGGCGAACAGCAAAGCTTCTTTCACACCCAGGAAACTTACCTCCTGAACGCACTCACATTAACCACTCTGGCATTTTCCTCTCTAGACCTGTCTTCTGTTCCATTACATCCTTAGTCAATGTAGTAGCTGTATTGTTTAATTATAAGTTACTGATATTTGCCAATAGACCCAGACTTGTCAAAGCTTAAAAGCTTAATGAATAAAATAATTGAATACCACATATTAAGACAAGAAACTGTCTTCTTAGTGTGCTTCAAGTGTAGCACTTGGAATGAAAGCCTATTTAGACAAATCCTCATCTTTTCCCTGGATATTAAAGACTGAACCTGGGAAATAAAGAGCCGTTTTTGCTCTTCGGCAAAAGACTGTAAAGATGCTACCTTAGAACTATCAGGAGCCATAACCTTCACCAAGCACAGGCGTGAGAGTAGGGATGTACATGCAAAGACATGCGGAGATGAGATTTGAAGAGAGAAGGGTCTGACTGTGCCCCAGACATTGTGTCCTTGCCATATCTTGGTTTAGAAGACCCTTTGCTTGTCCAGTACCTAACTATGTGAATCCATCAAATCCCTTTCTCGACTGAATTACCTACAGAGTTGGGTACTTTGTATGCCTAGCTCTGAATATTTGACTGAATATTTTCCTCACTCTTAGAATAGTTCAATTTTTAAAAATTTATATTTTCAGTGCATATTATACTATATTTTAGGTATAACAATAATTATGCTAAATGAAATGATACCTAATGACTACACTCCAAACTATCTTCTTTCTTTGAAGTAGTACAAGTAAAATTTTATTTGTTGCTTGGCATTTAGTAATCCAGCACTCAACAGGGTTTTCTTGATTGACAACAAGTGGAAATGTGAAAGAAAGATATAAGGAATACATGACTCAAAGAGAATAAGAGAAATAGTACCTATAAAATGGGGTTTAAAACCCCTCTTTAAGTAATGAATTGCTTTTGACACCTTCTCTAGCAAATTTAAATTATTAGACTAATTAGGCTTTACAGTGCTGAGAATTTTAGGATATCCTTTGAGTGTGATATTAAAAATAGGTAATGAATGTAATGCACGAGTATTGACCAACGAGAAAGAATGCTGCCCTTCAACAACTGATATATGACCATACTGGTGTGGTAGGTACTTACGGAACACAGGCTGGTCCTCATTCCAGCTTCTCACCTTTCCCTGAGAGGTTGCTTTACTCCTCTGTTCCCCCATATCTTCTCTGTTACCCTGAGAACACCCGCTTACCTCACACACCTGCACACATATGCACACAATCCTGATCGGGCTTTATTGACTTAGGCATAAATTGTAAGTTTTCACTAAAAGCAGAATTGGTCCCATGGGTTTAGCAAACACATGTTTTTCCTGTTAAGGTGAGGGTGGCTTGTTTTAAAATTTGAACAAGGGTTCTGTGTTGTATGACTACCATTTGACTATTTTTGGCACTTTAATAACCATTATTTATGCAATCCTCCTTATAGTAAAATGTCTTCTATGTCTCTCAAGAAAGCATACAATTCCCTGGGACCACAAGAAAACCTATTTGACCTCAGTAACACTTTTTCCCATAGGGAGCTCAAAGTGGTTTGGACTTATGCTTTATGTTTGAAAGTGCTACTGCTGCTGATTTTAGTTTTTGTACTTGGCTTGCTCACCAGTAGAGAGATATGTATGAATTATCAAAGGCAAAGGTGATTTGAATGCTTCACCTTTAACCCTGGTGCTAAGCAACCCCTTTAGCGAGAGCCAGGTTAGGGAGTAATTTAGTGAAAAGTAGCTCTTCAGTGTGTTCAACATGTAACTCAGAGACTCATGCTCTTTCCTGGTAAATTCTATTCCAGGCTTGACTATTTGTCACTATAGAGAATGTTGACATGTGCATGATTATGATAAAAAGTTTAATGCACTGTGATTGAAGTGCAGCAGAGTTTTGAGAAAAGAGCCATAAGGTGGAGGGACACTGTTTTGGGATAAGGAGAAATCCATCTAATAGGAGTTGGGTAATGTGAGGGGGATAAAAAGGTAGAAACAGGTAGTTGAAAGAGATAGCCCATGCTAGGCTAAAAATATAAGGATGTATGCTAGGCTAAAGTATAAAGATAAAAGGGCAAAAAATACAGATTAATAAGATGACAATAACAAGGCTGAGCTCATGTGAAGAGGACAAAATTATTAGGTTTGCAGAGAAGCAATCCTAGAACTGCTTTGCTTCCTTGTAAATGAGTCTCCCCAAGAATGAGACTTGAGGCATTCAGGGTGATGGAGAAAAAGACCAAGTAATTAGAGGCTTTGGGGGACACTCAGAAATTCACTTACATCAATTCTCAGACTTCCACTAAGGGAGGAAGAACACAAAAGTTCCCCAACTCCAAGGAGTTCCAGCAGAGATCCAATATTTTTCTATGAATCCAGTAACCTGAACTTACTGAAATCTAGAAACCCTGCTAGCCACTTCAATAAAAAAAAGAAATTCAGATTGTTCCATTCATCCAGTGTCATAGGAAAAATACTATTAGAAATACTATTAAAAGCAAAACAAATGCTTGCATTCACACACATTCCTATGTGATAAGGCAACAAACACATGCGAAACCAAATCAGCAGTAATGGGGTTATATCCCCCAACAAATGTGCTGCAAGGAATGCCCAAAGGTAGCAATCTTCTCTGCATATGTTTGCAGTTTCAAATGGCTCCAGAGATAAAAATTATTTGTATTACTTCTTTCTTTGTAAGTGGCATTAAGCTTTGTAGAAATGGGAAAATATGAATTGTGAGTGGAAAAGTATACAGTTTTCCTATGAGGTTTGCATATCCTGGAAGGACATGCTAGTAAAATGTATGTTTACTGTTATGGAGAGATAAAGGACCTAATGTAGGAAGGAAAAAGGAGAGGTTGAGAAAAGCAAAATTGAAGCATTTTATGAATCAGGCAGTTTGTACTTCATGTGCTGACATACTGGTAGGATATTATGTTAAGCTCAGTTTACACCAGGGATCAATAAACTATGATCCAATGACCAAATCCAACCCAGCATTTGTTTTTGTCAACAAAGTTTTATTGGATAAAGCCATGCTCAGTGGGTAACATATCTTCTGTGGGGGCTTTCCCACTATAATGGCAGTGTTGAGAAATAACTACAGAGAACATGTGGCCTGCAAGGCTAAGATAGTTACTACCCATCCATTTACAGGAAAAGTTTATAAACCCCTGCTTTAGACAGTTGAAGGCTGCAATAGTTAGAGGTGTTCCTAAAGATTTACAATCATAGGGCAGACTTCAATGAGTGGATTAACCCATAGTCTTTGGGAACTGTTGAGATGAAGATGAACTTTGAGTGTAGGTTGAAAGATGACAAGAAAAAGGTCTCTGTGTTCTAATGGTGCCTGTGGAAGGGGCAGGGCCTGGTGTGGTGTTTCTCAGCTGCTGCCTGTAGGATCCTTTTGATTTGCTGACCAAGTGTTCGGCAGCCTCAGATCTGCTTTCCAGCCAGCTTTCCCTTCATTCTTGCCACATGAAACTTTAGCCACCTGCCCTAGCAGCAGTGAGGGGCCCCCAGAGCTAGGGGCTCAAGATGATTAGCCCAATTTGTTATACTTGAGGATGTGGTGGTGGAAAGTCATACAAAAACGGGACACTGTTAAACAAAGGCACTTACTGAACACGGTGTTGTGGGATAAAATACCCATCATGTGATGCATACAAAAGGTATAAAATATGCAACTTGAGGGAGAGCCACCAGCTGGTGTCATGAACCAGGAATTCCCAAGAATGGTGCGATTTGAGACAGGCTCTCAGGAATGGGAAAATATGGGTGTATGAAGAAGGGTAAATATTCACCCTTGTGAAATGAGTGGGGATTTCCTCTTCTCTAGAACAGAGCTAAGCAACAGCTGGCCGACTTCCTATAGAGAATGGCCTTTGTACACAGGGACTAAAGACACGGTTGAGGCTTATAGTCTAGGATTAAAGAACATCAGACCTTAAAGATACGGAATCTCTCAGCACAATTCTCAACTATTGTTTGTTCAGGAATTTTTATTTGTATGATCAAATTTCTCCCCAGTGGCATTACAGTGTAAAGCCACAGGAGATATTTTGCAATTTACACACTGACAAAGAAAGAAACGCTTATTCATAAATCTATTTAAATGAAATTTACATGGAATGAATTGAACTAGAAACAGCAATAAGCTTACTTTCAAGGTAGGGAAATTGAGGTGCGAGAACAATTTCCCAGAGTGACAATTAGTGCCAGATTAGTTACTGAACTCAACTGAATTCACTTGGAGTGCATAGAGCTGGTGTGGTCATTATGCATGAGTGAGACTTAGTTATTTTAAAAATTTTCCGTTTTGCTTGGTGAATATTCACTGCTTTGAGTTTCAAAAGACTGAGGTGACTCTTATTCTTGCTTTCACCAGGAAAGCTCTGGATTACACCTGTAATTCTCAAAACTGTCCCAGTTTGGGTGATAAATTATACCCTATACCCTCTCAGACCTCTTTACAAACTAGCAAGTAGATGGAGGAGGGTTAAGGCCCACACAGTCAGGGCCTGTGGAGGGGAGCATGACCCACACAAAGGCTGGTGTCCTGGTCTAAGCAGCTATTAAGTATTTTCAATATTACTCCTGTTGGCTTGGTGTTTCCCAGAGTCACAAATTCTCTAGGTGGCTTACAGTGATTCTCTTGCATCCTGTGGCTTTGACAGCCCCCTGCAGAGGGGGAGAACTCAACTGCCTATGGTCCAGTATCCTCTTGTGACCTGCATGGCTCTGAGGATCTGGTCCAGCTGATCCGTCCACACCTCTCAGCAGCCCACACCTCTCAGCAGCCCTCATTCTCTGTGCTTTTGCCTGTGGGCCTCCTTTCAGTTTCATGAGAGCAACTCTTTCCCCCACACTCTTACTCTGCCTCTGATGTTCCTTCTCCCTCCTCATCTAGCTAAGGCATCCTCTAGGCCCCAGTTCTGTTATCCCTTCCTCAGGCAAGCTTTCCTTAATCTACTCTGGTAGCAAAATTCTAAGATGACCCTGCGATGGTTAATATTGTCAAATTGATTTGATTAAAGGATGCAAAGCACTGATCCTGGGCGTGTCTGTGAGGGTGTTGCCAAAGGAGATTAACATTTGAGTCAGTGGACTGGGAAAGGCAGATCCACCCTTAATGTGGGTGAGTACCATCTAATCAGCTGCCAGCACAGCCAGAATGTAAAAGCAGGCAGAAAAACATGAAAAGGCTAGACTGGCTTAGCTTCACAGCCTAGATCTTTCTCCTGTGCTGCATGCTTCCTTCCCTTGAACATCAGACTCCAAGTTCTTCAGCTTGGGGACTCGGACTGTCTTCCTTGCTCCTTAGCTTGCAGATGGCCTATTGTGGGACCTTATGATTGTGTGAATTAATATAATATATATATATATAATATATATATATATAGGAGTTTATTAAGTAGTATTAACTCTTGATATATATATTATATGTATATATCAAGAGGATTAATATATATTATATATAATATATACATATAATATATTATATAATATATATATATCTAGATATATCCCTCTCTCTAGATATATATCCCTCCCTCTCTCTATCTATATATATCCCTCTAGATATATGCATATATATATATATCCCTCCAGATATATATGTATATATTCCTCTCTCTATATATATATCCCTCTAGATATATATCCCTCTGTGTATATACATGTATATGTATATGTATATGTGTATATATATCCCTCTAGAGAGTTCTGTCCCTCTAGAGAACCCTAATACAGACCCCTAAGACCTGGGCCCCTGGTATACTCACATCTTCCAGTTATTCAGGGAAACTAACCTAGGTACTGCTGTGAAGAGATTTTGCAGACATAATTAAATTCCCAAATCAGTGGATCTTAAAATGAGGAGATTATCCTTGGTGAGGCTAACCCAATCAAATAATCTCTAAAGAGGATCTGGGCTCTTCCAGAAGAAAACGATTTAAAGCAGGTAAGAAATACTACGTGAGGGAGGGTCTCTATTTCTGGCTTTGAAGATGGTGGAGACTATGTGACAGAGTATGAGTAGCTCCTAGGAACTGATCACTGATATCATATGGCTGTGTCCCCACCCAAAATCCCATCTTGAATTGTAATCCTCATAATACCCATATGTCAAGGACCATACCAGGTCAAGATAATTGGATCATGGGAACTGGGGGCTGTTTCCCCATGCTGTTCTAGTGATAGTGTATGAGTTCTTATTTTTTAAAAAATATATTTTATGTTGTACTTTAGATTCTGGGGTGCATGTGCAGATCATGCAGAATTGTTGCATATGTACATACATGGCAATGTGATTTAGTGCCTCCATCCCCCCTGTCACCTATATCTGGCATTTCTCCCCATGTTATCCCTGCCCCAACCTCCCTACCCCCCCACTGTCCCTCCCCCTATTTCCCCCAACAGACCCTAGTTTGTGATGCTCCCCCTCCCTGTGTCCATGTGTTCTCATTGTTCAACACCCGCCTATGAGTGAGAACATGCAGTGTTTGATTTTCTGTTCTTGTGACCTTAAATGTAAATGGGCTAAATGCCCCAATCAAAAGACACAGACTGGCAAATAGGATAAAAAGTCAAAACCCAGTGGTGTGCTGTATTCAGGAAACCCATCTCATGTGCAAGGACACACATAGGCTCAAAATAAAGGGATGCAGGAAGATTTACCAAGCAAATGGAGAGATCGTGTGAGTTCTTACCAGAGCTGATAGTTTTATAAGCATCTGACATTTCCCCTGCATGTTCTCCCTCTGTCTTGCCACCCTGTGAAGAAGGTGTCTGCTTCTCCTTTGCCGTCCACCATGATTGTAAGTCTCCTGAGGCCTCCCAGCCATGTGGAACTGTGAGTCAATTAAACCTCTTTCCTTTATAGATTACTCAGTCTTGAGTATTTCTTCACAGTAGTATGAGAACAGACAAACACAATCACAGTCCTCAGCAGCAAGCCTGTATGTTAGTATGCATAGCTGCCATAACAAAGCACCACCGACTGGGAGCTTAAACAGCAGACATTTATTTTCTTACAGTACTGAAGGCAGGAAATCTTAGATTAAGGTCCAGCAGGGTCAGTTTCTGGTCAGACCGTTCTTCCTGGCTTGCAGATGACCACCTTCTTACTGTATCCCCACATGTCATTTTTTATGTGCTTGCATGTGGAGACAGAAAATCTCTCTTCATCTTTCTATAAGGCCATCAGTAGGCAAATAGCATCTTATTTAACCTTAATTACCTCCGAAGACCCTCTCTCCCAATTCAGTCACATTGGAGGTTCCAACAAATGAATTCACTGCAGAGCAGCCAGTGAGGAAACAGGACCTCATTTCTACGACTGCAAGAAGCAGACCTTGCAGTCATAGGAATCCTCTCCAGAGTCTTCAGACTAGAACTGAGTGTGACCAAAGCCTTGATTTTAGCCTCTGAGACTCTGAGTGCAAAATCCAGTTCCACCGTTCCTGGAATTCTGACCTACAGAAGTTTGAGATAATGGGTAGATATTGTTTTAAGCTGCTACCTTTGTGGTAGTTTGGGGCAATGTGAGAGAAATCGATTATACCCACAGGCTAGTTCATGCTCCTTTCTTCCCTACTCATACTACCATACTCTTTCCTTTTGTTACTTTAATTCAGTTTGCAGTTATATAGTGAGTTATATGGTGTGTTGAATAGTATTGCCAAAAAAGTCCTACCCACTGGGAACCTTAGAATGTAATCTTATTTGAAAACAAAGCCCTTTGTAGATGTAATTCAACAAGGATCTTGAGATAGAATCATCCTGGATTTAGATAGGGCCCTGAATCCAATAACTGATGTCCTTATAAGAAGTGGAAACAGGGATACACAGAGAAAAAGATGATATAAAAATGGAGGCAGAGATTGGAGTGAAGTGTCTAGAAGCCAAGGAATTCCAAAGCTGGAAGAGGCAAGGAAGGATTTTCCCTTAGAAACGTCAGAGGAAGGCTAGGCGTGGTGGCGCATGCCTGTAATCCCAGCACTTTGGGAGGCCAAGGTGGTTGGATCACCCTAGGTCAGGAGTTCGAGACCAGCCTGGCTGACATGGCAAAACCCCATCTCTACTAAACATATGAAAATTCACTGGGCATGGTGGCAAACATCTGTAATCCCGGCTACTTGGGAGACTGAGGTATAAGAATTGGTTGAACCCAGGAGGTGGAGGTTGCCGTGAGCCAAGATCATACCACTGCAGTCCAGCCTGGGTGACAGAGTGAGACTCCATAGCATTAGGAGAAATACTTAATATAGATGATGGGGTGATGGATGCAGCAAACAATCACCAGAGCACGTGTATACCTATGTAAACAAACCTGCACGATTTGCACATGTACCTCAGAACTTAAAGTATAATAAATTAAAAAAAAAAAAAAAAGAAAAAAGAAACTTCAGAGGAAGCACAGCCATGTCAGTGTCTTAATTTCTTAATTCCAGGCTTCTGCCCTCCAAAACTGTGAGAGAGTAAATTTCTGTTAAGTTACCCAGTATGTGATAGTTTATTACATAGTCCTAGGAAACTCCTACAAAGTGTATACTCATTTTTGAGTTTTGGGCTCTCCCTGCCAAAGCCCTTGAGTTAAGGGGAAGGTTTATTTTTGCCCAACATGGTGTCTCCAGTGACTTTCCCAAAATAGGTTCTTAATAAATAAATCATCTAATTAATGAAGATATGAATGGAAAATCAGTGAGCACTTTGCCTTACCTCTCATTAGTTGATTTTCCATTTCAACATGCTAAGGAATACATATTTGAGAAGGAATACACAGAACACTTCTAGATTTGAAGTTAGTCAGAAAACTATGTATGTGGAAACCACAGCCTCTCTTTACAATAGAAACAGCAATGGTCTTCATTTATTTCCATTCAGGGCCAGGCGTGATGCTTGACAAAAACCTAAGTCCAGTCCTGGAAATCTAAGGTAATGTGGACTATTATGAGAGCCTCTGAAGCTAGCCCCACTGCAGTCAGGCTTTGAGGTTGACTCTGCAGAAACTGGTCCTAACACAAGCAGCAATAGGACACCTGTGGGTACACACTGAGTAAGCCACAGAATTGAAGGAAGAGCTGAGCAGTGAGCCTTGTGGAAGGGCAGGAACCGAGGCACCAATGGGTGACTGAGAGTTTAGAAACAGACTCTCCTGCCCTCCCTTTCAGGCTCTGTCTTTGGATAACACAGCTGCAACTACCCTTTGTGTCTCAGAGCTAAATACTGTATTTTCCAGAGAGGAAATCTGATTGGCTAACTTGAGTCATGTATTCATGTTGTGGTCAGAGCCTTGTGATTGGCAGTTCCACTAAACCTTGTGAAGTAGGGAAGTTCCACAAATAAAGACGGTGTTTCCCAAAGACGGACAGAGGATGCTCAGCAGACAACCAGGCCAACTTCCTCTAAACGTTTCATGTTAGCTCATTCTCAAACAAGTGACCCAAAAAAAATATTTATTCTGTTATTTCTGCTCTTCTAAAATCCGCCTCCTCTTCTGATATCAGGGCCTCTTTACTCCTTGGGCAACGGTCTCCACAGACATGTGGTATCAGTGGAGCTCCAGGAATGCACAGGAGATCCCAGCCAAACAAATCCAGACCAAGGAGCTCCAGATTCCTTGGACATATTAGAGGAAAAAACACTATTTTTCTTTTGGAGGTTTCTAAGAATATAGGGTATAACTCTTGAAGATCTATTGCCACACAAAATGAAGTGCTTGACTGAGAGTAAAGCCCACACAAGATAAAATCTGAGTCCAGGACTGAGGAGAGAAAGACTGAGCTGTAAGATACCATTTGTGTCCCAGATCTCACCCAAATACTGAGCTTTTTAGTGAGTGATCCTGCCTCCCTCCTCCCCCTTCCCTCCCTCCCCTTCTCTCCCCCTCCCTCCATCCTCTCCCCCCCTCCCTCCCCTCCTTTCCCTTCCCTTCCCTCCCCTCCCTCCCTTCCTGCCTGCCTTCCTTCCTTCCTTCCTTCCTTCCTTCCTTCCATCTCTCTTCTTTCCCCACTCTCTCCCTTCTTTCTTTTCTCCTTTTTGTTCTTGTCTTCTTTTGGTTTGAGCAAGTTTGGATTGTAGTTTCTGTCACTTGCAACCAAAAGAATCTCAGCTAAATAAGTTGGAGAGAGGGAAAAGAAAATTCCACCCCAAAATAGTGAGGAAAAAGAGTCCCTGACTGGTCTCTGTGAATTCAAGCTTGGCCACAGTGCATAAAGTGAGCCCCTGTCTTCTTCTTTCCACCCAGAGGGCACACGCTGTATCTGGTATTACTGTTTTCATCCCCCACCTCTCCCCCACCTCAAACTTTGATTGATTGTGTCCAATCATTGTTTTTCTCTGACATGGCCCTTTGTGTCATCTTCTTACTCTTTTTTTGTGTGTGCCTGCTTTGACAGATGCTCTCACTCTTTCAAAAGTCACAAACGTTTTTCACTGTTGCACTGAAAAGTGGGAATCCTGCAGAGAGAGGTGATATCTGTCAGCACAGCATCTTAGTGAGAGTCACTTGCCAAGTTGGCAAGACCCTTCTAATTGTTTCCCTCTGGGTGTGAAGTTTTGTGAAGTTCTATTTCACTTATGTTATAAAGAACTCAAAGCATAAAGGCACAAGTACCTGTCCTGTGTGCAGATGGTACCTGCCTGAAACATTCTGGGTCACAAGTTGGGCTTTTGCAAGGACCCAGTGTCATCTGCCATTTTTGCTAAAGCTCCCAGTCCCTGCTTTAAGTGTGATTTGTCAAGCTAAGGCCATGATCTGAGACATAACTGAACTAAGAAAGAAAAAGTTAAGAAAGGGCTTCTCAGGGCTTTCTTGTTTATCCTGGAGCCGAGCTATTGGCATAGATGTAAGATCTTGGTGCCCACCTCTGACACAGCAGCTGGTGACTGTTAGAGCAATTGCTGAGAGGAGTGGAGCTATTTAAGGATAATGTAGAACGTCACCTTTATGGACGTCAATATATTGGCTCAACAGACAGGTGGCTTCCAAATCTAAATCGATTCCTGTGCATGTGCGATGCTGTTCTTCATACTTTCATGGAAGTGGCTATCACTGCAATGCTGTGTCCACGGTTTTTATTATGATCATGTCCATTGTCTGAATTGATAGAACCATTTATGTAGCAGCAGCTGTTTTTCAGTTTAAAAGAAAGCCCTACATTTTTATTAGTAAATTGCTAAACTTCTCATGAAGAAATACTGTAACTACAAACAGAGGTCTCCTTGACATTCATTTATTTATAGTTGATAAAATTCTCCTGGCAAGAGACATTCTGATAGAGCACCCAGGGAGAAGCATGCAAGGTGCTAGGAGAAAACATTAGAAGTCTCAGAGGATATTTCAGAGAAATCTTCTGGAGGAGATGACAGAATAATTCTGGGAAAGGCAATGAAGTTTAGCTAGGTGAAAAACTACAGCAAGAGCATTACTGATAAGTGGAACAACGCAATAAAGCTAGAGCATGAAGCAGCATTGTGTAGGCAAGAATGCAAAGCAGTTCGGGTGTACTGGAAGTCATGGTGGGAAGGACGGATGCATGGAGGTTGTAGAAATAGTTAGGACCAGGTCCCAGAAAGACTTACAGATACTGCAATGGTTTGAATCTGTCCTGCAGAGATTAATGTGTTCGAAAGTTAATCTCCAATGCAACAGTATTGGAAGACAGGGCCTAATAGGAGGTGTTTAGATTATGAAGACTCCACCCTCATAAATGGATTAATGCCATTATTAAAAGGGCTCCTAGAAGAGGGTGCACTGTCTCTTGCATGCTTGACTTGCTGCTGTTTACCATGTGATTATGTAGCAGGAGGTTCCTTACAAGATCCTGGTGCCCTGACCTGGGACTTCCCAGCCTCTGGAACTGTGAGAAAACTAATTTCTGTTCTTTACAAATAACCCAGTCTCAAGTATTCTGTTATAACATCACAAACAGACTAAGACAGGTACCAGACTAACGAGCTGGAGCTCTCTTATGTATGTAATATAAATAAAAGCTGGAATCATATCATTTGCGAAATGTGAGAAGGAAAGAAAAAGGAAAAAAGAAAAAGTAAAAACCAAGCACATTAGTTACCAGAATAAATGTGAATGGATTAATCTTGAGTATCAAAAAAACAAAAACAAAAAATCTAGATCGAAATAGTAATATATATGGAATTCAATTATAAAGTCAAATGAAAGGAAAATCTTGGAAATAAAAAGAAAAGGTAAAGTAAATTAGGCAAGTAGAGAGTGGAGGAGGCATTGTTAATATCATACACAGAAGAAATAAAGTAAGAAGGCATTCAAAGAGAGACATTATACTATTCCCAGGCTGGGCAAAACAAGTCTATGAAAATAACTGAAAATGAGTAAAATTAAAAAATGGGTAAATATTGAATAAAATAAGTAAATGTGAATAAAATTTAATTCAACTTATCTGATATATAATAGATGTTCTATTGTGTAAACAGAATGCATCTTTCCAGATATTTCTGTAACATTTGTAAGAATCATTAAAAATAGCATTCTTAGGAAAACTCTTGGTAAGTTTTGAGTAGGAAACTACTTGATAAATTTTATCACGCGGTAATGTTAAATTTTCAATTAATATGTGCTATTTCTAGCAAAATAAAACAGAAAACATTATCCTAGGTAGAAAATGTAAAGTATCCTTCATTTTAAGAGAAGATCAGAGAAGAATAGGACCCATCCATCTCATGGGTTGTTGCCACAGCTTTGTGTTCATAGGTAAGGAATTTCACTGTCTTTGAATCTTTGCTCTATGTGAGGAGATCAAGCCCAGATTTCACCATCTGTTCGCTGTGTGAACTTTGAAAGTTGTTTAACTTATTTAAGTCCATTTCATAATCTATAAACTGGAGCTAAGAATAATATCTACTGAGTTCTTTTAGGGTTAAATTAGATATTTCACTTAAAGTAGTTAGCAATGTTTCTATAGAAAGGATAAAAATGAATTGCCTAATACTTCAAACAGGTAATTATAAAATATAACCCAGAGGAAAGTATAGGAAATAGCATAGTGCAGAACAATGCAGAAATTATGAATTAAACAGAAAAAGAGTTTACCTAATAAACTGGAATTTTTATATTGGGGTAAGAGATTAATATTCAATTCTCACTAAAACCAGAGAAAACACAAAAGACAATATTATGTATTAGAAGCTTTAAAATACTCATACACTTTGATTCAGAATTTCCACTTCTAGAAAATTTTCCTAAGGAAATAACTCTAGAATTACATCAAGATTCACAAATATACACATTATTTATTTTAAGAAAATAATGGAAGCAACATCCATTAGTATGTAACTGATTGAATAAATTACATTAACTCATTGCATAAAATATGCTGGAGACAAAATCTATGGAACATATTACAGGGCATAGGAAATGACTCATAATATAATAAAGAGTAAAACTAAGCTCAAAAGCTATATTCTTAGGTATAGTTGTGATTTAAAAAACCTATATGAATTCATAGGCATAGGAAACGGTGTGTGTGTGTGTGTGTGTGTGTGTGTGTGTATTGGGAAGAGGCACCAATGATGTAGCCCAACATATTCACATACTCACAATGAAGTAAAATACTTTTAGTAAGTTTGATTTTCTTTTGTCTTTTAAAAAAAATTCCTAGTCTTGTGCAAGGAGCATATATTGCTTTGGTATTTGGGGAAATTATTAGCATTAGAAGTTACCAATTTTTTTTTTTCAAACCATGACTTAACATGGAAATAATTGAAAATCTGTGTCTCTTCCCCCTTCCCCCCTCACTTTCTGGCTCTCACTCTCTCTTTTCCTCGTCTCTTTTTCTTCTCTCCCTCCCTTCTCACTGCTTTCCTCTCTCCTGCCTGTAAGACACTTTGCTGGACTGGGTGAAGTTCAAGGATTCTTGCACAAACAGGATTTGGCATTAAGAAACTTTTATGGGCAAAGATTGTTTTTCAAAACTCGACAAGGAGCTATTTGGAGGGGGAGAGGTGAACATGTCTGTCATCCCCACCAGACACTCTTCTCACATTCATTTCTACCTTGACCAGGTTTTACATCTCACAATACTGAGGGACCTTGAAGCTCTCCACACTCCCTGATTAACCCTAATAATACTTTTTCTTTCTTGACCTGGCAGAGTCAAATCATGTTTCTATGAATTTAAATGTAACTTACATGCATAACTCATTAGTTTTTAAAAACCCAGCTACATGTTTCAGTTTCTTTCTCACTTAGGAAATATGAGTGGAAACTGAAGTCCATTCAGCAGTACTTCGTTAAGTTTCCCACAACTGTCAGAAGAAAAGATCCAGCTTCTGAAAAGTTGCATAAATATCATACAGTGGATTTGTTTCTCTGTATGTACCCTGACTTTTAAAAATTGGTTTGAATCTTACACTTTTAAGTTTTTTTTTGTTTTCTGTTTTTTGTTTTTTTAATCCCATATCAATTTAGGATTACTTTGTGCCTAACAGCAAGGGCATCTAGTAATGGAATAAACATGGAGAAAGGGTTGAGTTCTGTGGGTCATCTCAAGGAAAACACTTGATCTTCCCGTGCAGCAGCATTCTCTTCTGTAAAAGGAGAAGTTTATTTGCGTAAATTCTCTCGGTTGTTCTGGAAGGATTAAATAGCCAATGTCTGGAAGCAACATGAGTGATTCTGAAAATAAGGCTCTGGGAATCGGTGATTTTCTTTCTCAGAAGGATTGACTGCTTCAGCATTGGAGCCTGCTTGCATACATTATGTGTACAAAGCTAGGAATGAGTTTCTTGTCTTGAGAAAGGAATTTGTTTACTTAACAATCACATATGTAGTGCTTACTATGTACTAAGCACCATTCTAAGCTCTTTACAGATTTTAACTAATTTAATCCTTGCAATAACTCTATGAAATAGGCACTATTGTTGGATTCATTTTATAGGGTTTCATTTTATATTTATTTTATAGGGAAACTGAGCCCCAGAATGGTTAAGCAATTTGCTCTAAATCTTACATTTACTAAGTGATAGAGTAAGGATGTAAACCCAAGCCACATGTGTCTAGTTCCCATGTTTCTAACCATGATACTATGCCATGGCAAAGGAATTTTCAAGAATTCACTGAAAGACACCCCCATTTGGTACTGTATTTTAAATACAATCTTACTAATGTTGCCTACTTCCTGATTACTGGTCAGTATTTATCTCACACATGAAAGTGAATCCTGAACTTAACCTTTCAAGGGTGATTCTTCCTCTTAAATGCTATGATCCATGAACTAACCTAACCCTTCACATCACATTTTCTTGAATGTATTTTATGTACAGGTTGAGAACTATCAACGGAGAGAGGAAAAGTCTTTTTAGTGGGTCCAGTGGAGAGGAATCTCAGCCCAAATCCACATGCACTTAGGAAAACCTCTAAGGAGAGGGAAATTGTTTTGAGGATTTTAAATCTATAAGCTCAGCAGATTCCCCCACTGTGCTGATGGACAAGATTCACTTGACTAGCCCCGCCTCAATATAACACCATCTTCTTGGCCCTTAGTGAAATTAGCTTGACTGCAGATGCCATTCAGCATTTGATCAAATTTAATGTAATGCAGCTGCAGTTCCAGATAAGATTAATTAATTTCCAAAATGTTGCTGTTTTTCCTAACATGAAACTTGGGCCAATCATGGCTTTCTTTGCTTCAGACGTTAATGCAAGTCTAAGTACCTGCTTTTCAATCCAATAAAAGAGAAATCCTGAAGTGCATGTCACCATCAAGCCATTTCATTTCTCTCTGAATACATACATAAAATTAAATGCCATCAACCTCAAAATCAGCTGCAGGGTTCAGAATAAAGCAATCTCCTTGAAATAACTGCTCTCTGTAAGAGCTATAATAAAACATGTGAACATCATCTCTGACTGCATTAAGTGACTTAGTATGATAGTCTTACATTCTTGGTGGCACTTTACAATCAGAATTGTTCTTTAATAAACTCTTTCCTAAAAGCTTAATACCTCTCAATAATTAATTTCATAATCCATTTAAAGGGCAGATAAGTATTATTATCTTTATAAGCTGAAGGTAAATGTGGTAAGTCACCAAATTTGAAAAGTGGTTGTTAAGGTTAAGGCAAAAATAATAATAATGACAATGTTAAAAATCAAACATAGAAGAGACAAGAAAACAGATGTTCAAAAACTCCTGTAGGCAGTGAAAAATGCTCCCTAGATTTATTTTTAAGTACCTAGACAATTACAAAATACCTTTTACCAAATTCCTGCATGTCTTCTATTTTATTATTATTATTTTTTGAGAACAGTTGGTTTGTACAGGCTACTTAGAAGGTCAAACCAAGGGGCTTGGTATAGATAGAAAGATGGTGTGTATACACTCTGCCGTATTAACGTGCTCATCTAGACACCCTCTATGCAAGTGAGATGGCTTCTCATTCCACGGTTGCCCTGCTCTACTTGCTTTTGGAAACTGACAGCATCTCCAGCAGATGAGCAGTACATGTAGACTGTGAACTCCAGCTCAAGGGCAGTGGTGGGCATCTGTTCTCACTCTCTGGGTATGAACCCTATTTCCTTTTTGCTCCTGCAGCTCATGTTTATGCAACATCTCTTTAAATAATTAATTTCTGCCATTAATGCTCCTCTGTTTAAGGTACCTAAAATAACTCAATTTTCCTGCATGGAAGGTAAGCTTAATTTCAGCAGACTCATAGAAAATAAATGATACTTCTTTGATCTTAATCATTAGGAACCATTCTTCTACTGGCAGGTACTTTCAGAAGGGGTTTCTAGAATGAGTTTAGCAGGTTTTCTTTAAACTGTTAGAGGTAGTTGAAAAGCTGTTATCAGGCAATGATTAATCAATTTCTTTTATTCACTAAACATTTGCTGGTTGCGTGGATTGTGTACATGTAATATTTATTCCTAGCTTTTAACATTTTTCTCTCATATTTCCTACTTAGTCTTGACTAGACCACAAAACAAGAATTTGATCTGAAGCAGAAATAAATGCTGATTTTATTTAAAGCCTGTAGTTAACAAGGAATAAAGCAACTCTAGTCACTCTAACCAAAACAATAAGGCAATTAAAAATCTTGGCACTGTTGAAGGAGCTTGAAACAGCTAGAAAATTGCCAAGCATCTGTAAACTTCTAAAGTATGTTTTGAAACATCACTGAAGAAAATAAACTTAAATTCCACAACAGACTTTGTAATCTGCTAACACCACTAAATAGAGTGTTGCTTTCAACTTCTGTAAGGCTCATAGAAATCTTAGTGGATAGTGCAATGCATGGTCAGCTTGGAGAATAAGAGGGCAGGTGCAGGGACTGAGACAAGTGGCTGAGAAGTACAAAGCCAGCCCACCTGGGCTTGAATCTTGGCTCTGCCCGTCACTACCTAGAGTTCTAGGGTATGACTTTCTCATGTCTGAGTGCTGGCTATAATTATAATTATTGAGTCAAATTCATAGGGTTGTGATGAGGATTACATCTAAAGTACTTAGAATAGTATCTGGGAGATAGTAAACATTCAATAAATATTATTAACAATTATTATTATAGCCGGTAACCTGGAGTCTATTGAGTAAGTTACCTCTGACCAATCACTCACTTCAAACTTCTCCTCTCCCTTCCCTCTGTCCCTTCTGTCCTTCCTTCATTCTCTCCTTCCTCCCTCCTTCCCTTCCTTTCTCCTTCTCTCTCCTCTCTCTTTCCTTCTTTCCTTTGTTTCTTATTTTCTCCCTCCCTTCCTTCCTCTCCATCCTCTTTGCTTCCTTTCTTCACTCCCACTCTGTCCTCCTCTTCTGTTTGCAAGTTATTCTGTCTT
Organism: Ateles fusciceps; assembly: GCA_036589455.1. Lineage (NCBI taxonomy): Eukaryota > Metazoa > Chordata > Mammalia > Primates > Atelidae > Ateles > Ateles fusciceps. Next base: position 2,233,760 of record JAZHEH010001955.1, read on the forward strand.
TCTGTTGGCCTTTACCTCTCTTCCTCCTTCTCTTCTTTCCTTCTTTTCTTATTTCCTCCTTCCCTCTCCTCCCTCTTTTCTTCTTTCCTTCTTTCTTCTTTCATTCCCACTCTGTCCTCCTCCTCTGTTTGCGTGTTATTGTTTCTGTTGGCCTTTACTGCGTTCGCTCTGTCACTCCTCTGTCTCCATTCATCTGCCTTCAATCTCCCCACCTCTACTTTTCCCCACCATCTTCCACTCATCCCCGTCAATCTCATTAGTGTTCTTCAATTTGTTATGATCTGTTTAAAATGCTTATTTCATTACTCACTTGTTTTAAATAACCTAAAATTTTTATATCCCTGCGTTGAAAAAAAAAAAAAGTAAAAGTAGACAGGAGAAATGTTTTACTTTTTAAAAAACAAATCCCTCAATCTAACTTAAACCATTTTAGACATGCCATTGCCCAGGTTGGCAGTAACAAGTGGAGACTTCTTCCCTTTCACTGTGATAAAACATCAAGTACTTCCCAGCAGGAAGAGAGACCAAGGAGTTAGGACTTCTACAGGCTCTAATAGATTAGCACCTGCAGTTTGAACTTCGCTCAAATACACAGGAAATTGAGCTGGATGTGGTTACTCATGCCTGTAATCCCAGTACGCTGGGAGGCTGAGGTGGGCGGATCACTTCAGATCAGGAATTCGAGACCAACCTGGCCAACATGGTGAAACCCATCTCTACTAAAAATACCAAAAAAAAAAAAAAAAAAAAAGTAGCCAGTTGTGGTTGTATGCTACTTGGGAAGCTGAGGCATAGAATCACTTGAACCTGGAGGCAGAGGTTGCAGTGAGCTGAGGTCGTGCCACTGCACTCCATCCTGGGCAGCAGAACAAGACTCTGTCTCAAAACCAACCAAACAAAACAAACAACCCCACAAAAGACAGGAGATTGGTCAGTGCACAGGACTCTGGGGCCAGATGCCCCAGATAGCTTGCAGCACTAAGCAGAGGCCTGGATGAGTAGAGGTCTGACTTGGAGGGCGGCCATGGCCAGGCAGTAGCAGAGAGATTTCCTGTACAGCGGAGGGGGGAGAACTAGAGGCCCTTCCAGGGCTTTTCTTCCTCCGGATTTTATGATGCTGGGAATCTTGTTTGTTAGGTAAGCATATTTGTAGTGACACATCTGTCTTACCTACCTGTATTTCAGAGCATTTAAGGAGACTTTACACATGAGTGAGGATAGAATGACCAAGAAAAACTCAAGTGCATTCCAAGTGTCCACGCCATCATGCATGCTTCTGAAAGCCAATGTCCTTGCGGTGTTCGTTCACTTATTTAGTGGAAGGTCCACTAGAATATGGGCTAAAGGAGTCACTTGGTAGATAGGAAACTTTTATTAAGAGATACCTATGATGAAGCTACTTAATAAAAAGTCAAAATTATTTCTAGTATAAAACATTTGTATCACTTTTAATAATGCATGATGATCCCTATGATAAACAGAAGTGAAATCTGAATGGCAACAAAATTTTCTTTTCGTCTCTCATTGAAAAGCCTCCCACTTGGCAGCTACTTCTTTTAAGGATGTCACAAAATGATACACGGTCTATCCCTGTCACCTGGTTTGTAGAATTCTTATTATCAGAATGAAAATCTGTGTAAGTACCAGAGCTCAAATACTTAACAGAATAACTACAGTGTAACCAGCATTTCCACTTCCTTATATGTTACATTTCCATCAGAATTCTTAATAAAATGACAATTGAAGAAGCTGACTGAAGAGCCACTGTCTTTGCGAACTCCTGGTCTTGAATTCTCTCGTGTTTCTGACATTTATAATGTTGCTTGCAGGACACTTTCATCCACTGTACTAGTTTGCATCTGTAGAGTGTATTTAGCTTCGTAAAGATCTTTTACATGTATCATGTTGAGTTTGCATTTGTGGAGTTCTTTAGCGTTTATGAAGCACAGTCACCTAAATGGTATCATTTGAGTTTCACAACAATATTGATATATTAATGAGGGGCCAACTGAAAATCGGCAATTATAAAATATCCCCCAGGTTGTAAAGGCAAGGAGGAAGAGGTAACCTGCTCTTATAATGAAACCACATTAGAAACCTGGCCTTCTCATTCCTTTTCTCGCAGGAAACCACCTACTGGTACAAGAATGCATATTTATGCAAAAAGGGAACAATGCACTGAATCTGAACAAAAGTTATGACAAAATTTCCACAAGCAGGGTGCAGCCCTAAGCTAAGTCAGGGTAGGAGTGTCGCCCCTTTTCCATATTAAATTATTTCAGCTATATGAAGCGCATTAAGATGACAACAGCAGGGCACTGACTTGATTTAGAACGGAGCCACACACCTGTTCATCTAAATATAAACAAATTTGCAACCTGAGCTCATGGCAGTCTCTTGATGGTAAGCAAGTGAAAGCTGGGCTGGTGCCTGCCTGCAGCCTGGCTCTGAGCTCACAATTGCACAAGGGCCAAGGAAACATCCTGCCAACAGGATATCTGGCATTGTGTCTGGTGGTCACGGTGACCTCTATCTCACCAGAGAGATTATAATTATTATCCTTCTTATCCATATTGTTATTTTTAAGTGTGCTTAGTTTGCTTTTGTGGCTCAACTTGTATCCAGCTTGTTGAATGTTCCAGGGCTTCTTGATTCATATATGTGCAAGTTGCCTGAGTTGCTGTGTTTAAAGAAAGCTTTTTCTCAGGGAACTTGTTTGCTGGGCTCCAAAACACTAAATTAAATCTTATTGTCTATGTGAAGGCAATATTATTCCAGGTTATAGAGTCCTTGACCATTCAAAGGAGGTGACTATTTCTTGACAGTATCTATCATGGCTCTTTCCGCTGTTGCTTGGAGGGGAAAGAGACCATGCTGGGGCCCTCGGAGATGTTGCACATTATCCTTTACAGGTGGGGATGCTAGCGAGGCGATGGAGATGACAGTAATCCGGTGGCAGGCATGTCACTGTGCATGTGGCAGAACTGGACAGAACGGGGAGACTTGATTGGTCTGATTGGCCAAAGCATATGCTCATCAGCAGATTCTGAAAGCAGTATTTCTAGATGCAAAAAACTAGCAGCTAAGTTTCTTAATTTTCTTTTGAAAATAACTATGAATCTTTCTATGCAATCTCAGAAGATTTGCATGTTGAAAATTTTAAAAATACAGAAAAGCACCAAAGAAAATAAAAAACTGTTTCCATTTTTGGATTTGCTTATATGCCCCCAACCCTACCTTATGATTTTGTGAATTTCACAAAAATATCTTCTAATGTGAATAAATATCTTTGAATTCTTGTGATAAATCTTACTTGAGTATGATAAAATAGACATATTTCAATATAGATGGAGATGTAGTGATCGGTGTATAAGTGTAGATAATTTAGCAGTGGTGACTGTAGATGTGTGTCCATCAGTTCTCCCACTGAGAGTTCAGGCTACAATGAGTAGCTAGCAGACACCCTTACCTGCCACCATTTTATATTCTTCTCATGCACTCAGTGGCCACGCTCTCCCTGGTCTGCTCTAGCCAGTGTCTGAGTGTGGCAGGAGTGTGGGCTGTTTTTGCTCCCTCCCTTCCTCCACCAACAGGGTAAATCAAAACAAAATTACAGCCCAAGGGAATGGTAAAGCCTAATGCTACCATTGAAAACCTGAAAGATGCAAGGGTGGTGGCCCCCATTATATCCCACTTCATTCACCAGTCTGACCCTGGAAGAAACTATATGGACCCTAAAGAATGACTACAGATAAAGTCAGCCAAGTAGCCCTAATCACAGCTGCTGTACAGATGTGGTATCAGTGCTAGAGTAGATTTATCCAGGCCTCAAGTGTAGCACATGTGGCCATTGATTTGCTGAATGTATTGTTTTCTATTCCAATAAGAACAGATGGTCAGAAACAGTTCATAGTTATGAGGAACAGATAACAATAATTATACTTTTGCCTCACAGCTATGTTAACTCTCCCTTCCTCTGTCATAATACAACATGAAGAGATCTTGAACATCTGCATGTCCTGAGGAGCGTCACATTCATACCATACATTGATGGCATGATGTTGACGTGGCAGGATGAGCAAGAAGTTGTTGGTATGTTGGACACCCTCATAAGATGCATGCATTCTAACACATGGGAGGTGAACTCAGTGATTAGTCAAGGACCTGTCACTTCAGTAAACATTGTAGGGATCCAGGTATATCAGGGGATTTCTGGAACATAACCTCCAAAGTAAAAGCCAAATGGTCATATCCTGCATTCCCTACTACTAAGATGGCAGATAGCACAGCACCTTATAAACCACCTCAGGTCCTGGAGGCATCATATTCTGTACTTGGGTCTTTGGACTGCTTCATCAGCTCATATACTGGGTGGCATGGAAGGCTGGCGACTGTGAGTGGGGCTTGAAGGAAGAAAGGACTCTATACTAGGTCAAGCTGTGGTATAAGCAGTTCTGCCATTTGGGACATACAGTCCAGCAGATGATAAGCTATGGCTTCTTCCCAGGGCACTGGGAAGTTCATGTGTCCATGGATGAGCAGGGAAGAAGAGAAGTCTTTATTCCATGGGTAGCTGATTCTGACCAAGAGGAGGAAGTAAGGCTTTTATACAACAGGGGAAATGTGTATGGAACCCAGTTGACTCACTTGGGCACCAACTAGTGCTTTTTTGGTCCACTGTAACCAGAACAGATTTGTTTGGCACCCCGCAGGCTGAGATCCCTAGAGAATAAGGGTTTGGGTCACACCACCAAGTAAGCCATTAAGACCTACTGAGGTAATAACAGAGGAGAGGAAAATTTTAAATAGATAGTGAAAGGGGGAAGAGAATGAGTACCAGGTATGGTCTCAAGTTCAAATGCAGAGATGGGGGCTGCAGTTTATCCTGCTAGCTTCTTCCTTCTGTGTTTCTCTTAGGAAGAGAAGTTCTAGACACTGTGGAGGAGCTGTTTCCCAAATGTGTATGGAAGTGGCTACATCTGACATGTGGTTGCTGGTGGTCATTAACCTGTATCATTCAGATCTCACATTAAGAGCAGTTGGTGGATCCAGGGTCATTGACTGAAAGCCTCCAGTGGCCACCCTTTTGAATTTTCCAGAGTGTCCATGTGGTGACCATGCTTTCTCCTAGGCTCTCCCAGCCAATGACTGAGCAGGGCAGGTATAGTGAGCTGGGCGATTCCTACCTCATGCAGGGTTCCTTTGAGTACTTTGCTCTAGAGCTCCTCATCAGCCTGGTCAGGACTTTCTCTAAGCTGCTCTGCAACATGAGTCTCCTACCCAATTCTCTTCCTTTCCCTCACTGCTTTCAGGGTGCTAGGCCAGCAATGCAGATGGAAGCTCTCCCTGTCTTCTCCTGTTTTGCCCCCTCCACCCCTTATTTACCCTTCAGAGACATTTCCCAGAAGGCTTACTTCACTTGCACGTTCAATCAGACCTTGGCATTTCCTTTGCAGAGACCTGAAGTGACACACTAGATTTAAAGCTTAAACCCCTGGCTTCAAGACTTTCTCTCACTCTCCTGCGGCCCTTCTCCTCAGGTGTGCTTTCCCTGGACTCTGTGGTATGGACAGCTGCAGGCAGGGCTGGCCTCATGGGCATGCAACCTGTGCACTGCCACCAAGCCCCATGCTGAGAAGGGCACAGGGCTTGGTTTAATGCTCTACTGTTACCATGATTTTCTAGAACTGTTGCAACAAAGTACCACAAACTGGAGGCCCTAAGCAACAGAAATTGATGGTCTCACAGGTGTCAGCAGGGTTCGTTCCTTCTGAAGCTGTCAGGGAGAATGTGTTCCGTACCTCGCCCCAGCTTCTGGTGGTTTGCTGTCGTGCTTTGACATGCCTTGTAGATGCATCACCCTAATCTCTGCCTTCATAGATGCATCACTCTAATCTCTGCCTTCATGTTTGATATGATTTGGTTATGTTCCCACCCAAATCTCATCTTGAGCTGTAGTTCCCATAATTCACATGTGTTGTGGCAGGGACCAGGTGAAGATAATTGAATTATGGGGGCGGTTTCCCCTATCCTGTTCTCCTGGTTGTGAGTGAGTTCTCACGAGATCTGATGGTTTCATAAGGGGCTTTCCCCCCTTTTGCTCAGCACTTCTCCTTGCTGCCTCCATGTGAAGAAGGACATGTTTGCTTCCTCTTCTGCCATGATTGTAAGTTTCCTGAGGCACCCCAGCCATGTTGAACTGTGAGTCAATTAAGCCTCTTTCCTTTTAAAATTACCCAGTCTTGGGTATGTCTTTATTAGCAGTGTGAGAACAAACTAATACAATGTCCAAATGGTGTTTCGTGTCTCTGTGTTCAAATTTCCCCCTTTTAGAAGGATAAAGTCATATTGGATTAGGGCCCAATCTAATGACCTCTTTATAACTTAACTAATTACATCTTCAATAATCCTGTTTTCAAAAAGGTCACATTCTGGAATACTGAGAGGTAGGTCTTCAACACATAAGTTTTGGGGGAGATACAAACATCCCATAGTGATGAACATCTTGAAATTCCTAGTAGTTTTCATTTTGCATTAAACCCCACAGATAGTACAACCAGGCTTGGTTCTGGCCCTCTGCTTCCAGTCTTTAATCTACCCTAAAATCTTGGATCTCAGAAGAGAGTGACTTTTTTCAAATAATTACAGCAAAAGTCTTCCTGGGAGGTTGACGGGCTTAGACTGGAGCATCTAAGCATTTCTAACCAATCTTATGATAACAAAGACGCTGTCTCTGAGTGGTCAGGCCTGGGGCTTGGTTCCCCAAATTGCATTGCCTATGACTGGGGGAGAGGAAGGCAGCCCAGTCTTTGGTCTACTCTAGCCCCCTTGACAGGTTTAGGACCAGGCTTACGTTGGTTTTATACAATGGCCTTTATAGCTTTCCTATTCATTTTGTAATCTTAAATGGTTTTTGTTGTTTAATCCTTTTCTGTGACTTGGAAGTCTAAACACAGAAAAACACCAATAAAGTCCACTGTGTTTCATTTGACTGCTTGACACAGTTTGCATCATTATTAATCTCAGTTTTCAATTATTTTTGAGTCAAATTTTAACATTTATATTTTCTTTAAAAGTTTGTTCATGACTGAACTGGCAATTTTTAAACTTTTCTTCTGTGTATAATTGTTTATGTCCGTTATGAGCTATTGGGTGGTCTGCCCCTCCCAATTCATATGTTGAAGTCCTAACCCAGTAACCTCAAAATGTGAATATATTTAGAGATAGGGCCTTTTTTTTTTTTTTTTTTGGATGGAGTTTTGTTCTTGTTGCCCAGGCGGAGGGAGAGCAGTGGTGCAATCCTGGCTCACTGCAACCTCTGCCTCTTGGTTTCAAGCGATTCTCCTGTCTCAGCCTCCCAAGTAGCTGGGATTACAGGCATGTGCCACAATACCAGGCTAATATTTTGTATTTAGTAGAGAAAAGGTTTCACCATGATGGCCATGCTGATTTCAAACTCCTGACCTCAGTTGATCCACTTGTCTTGGCCTCCAAAGTGCTAGGATTACAGGAATGAGCCACTATGCCTAGTGTGATAGGGCCTTTAAAGGATAATTGAAGTAAAATGAAGTTCTTAGAGTGTGCTCTAACCCAGTAGGACTGGTGTGCCTAAGGGGAGAGATCTCCTGTTAAATGCTGTTACCACAAAACAAAAGTAAAACACAAAAACACAAGGAAATTTTTGCAGGTGATGGATCTATTTATTACCGGATTATGGTGATAGTTTTATGGGCTTATGCATATATGAAAACTGAGCAAATTATATACATTAAATGTGCAGTTTTTTGTATATTAATTATACCTCAACAAAGCTATTTAAGAAAATAAGAGGAGATTGGGACACAGATTACACAGAGAAGACCAGGAGAACACAGGGAGACAAGGGTCACCTACAAACCAAGGAGAGAGATGTCAAAAGATGCCTATCCTGCTCACACCTGGTCTCAGACCTCTACCTTCCAGAACTGTGAGAAAATGCATTTCTGTCATTTAAGCCATTCAGTCTGTGGTATGTTGCTACATAAGCCCTAGAAAACTAATGTAATATGTAAAGTTTAGTATTTGTGTCGTCTTTTATTTTCTTAGGTTAATTAGACTTGTAGATATATTTTTAGAAAGCATATTTAATTTAAAATAACTTCTGGAGAGTTTCCTTGTTGGATAATGTCTTTCTGTTTCTCTTCTGCCATCTTGCTACGAATTTCCTATTTCACAGCCATTTTTCATCAACATAGGTGGACATTGCTTCATTGCATTCTGTCATTTTGTATTGTGAAGAGAATTTTAATATAAAACTAATACTTTATCCTGTGCAGACAACCCTTTTATTTTCTGCCTGCATTCTCACAGATTATTGTTTCCTTTATTTTTGAAATAAAACATACTGAATTAGTCAGGATTCCCCCAGAGAAATAGAACTAATAGGATGTATCTATATAAAAGTGGATATTTATGATGGAAATTGGCTCCTGCAATTATGGGAGACTGAGAAGTCCTACAATCTGCCATCTGTAAGTTGGAGAAGCAGGAAAGCTGGTGGTGTAATTCAGTTCAAATCCAAAGGTGTGAGAACTGAGGGGCTTGTCGGTGTAAATCCCTGAGTACAAAGGCCTGAGAACCCAGAGTGCTGATGTCTGGGGGCAGGAGAAGATAGATGCCCAAGCTCAAGAAGACAGAGAATTCAAATTTCTTCCACCATTTTGTTGTAGTCAGGCCTTCAATGGCTCGGATGATACCCATCCACAGTGGTGAGGACCATTTGCATTACTCTAGACTACCAATTAAAATGCAAATCTTTTCCAGAAACTCCTTGACAGATATACCCAGAGATAATGTTTCACCAGTGATCAGGGCATCCTAGCCTAGTCAAGTTGACACATAAAATTAATGGTCACACATATAAGAATACACGAGGTCAGGCACGGTAATGCCTGTAATTATGCTTGTAATCCTAGCATTTTGGGAGGCCGAGGCGGGAGGGTCACTTGAGGTCAAGAGATCGAGAGCAGCCTGGCCAATATGGCAAAACCCTAAAAATATAAAAATTAGTTGGGCATGGGGGGCACATTTTTTAAATCTCAGCTACTCAGGAGGCTGAGGCAGGAGAAATGCTTGAACTTGGGAGGCGAAGGTTGTAGTCAGCCACTGCACTCCAGCCTGGGTGACAGAGCAAGACTCCATCTCAAAAAAAAAAAAAAAAAACAAAAAACAGTTTTTTAAATTTCTTTGGTTTGGCAGTTAGAATCCCTCTGACCTAAAACTTTAAACAAGTCTTGAATTCAGGAAAAGATCCCCTTCCCCTCTCCCTTCCCCTTCCCCTTCCCCTTCCCCTTCCCCTTCCCCTTCCCCTTCCCCTTCCCCTTCCCTTTCCCATTCCCCTTCCCCTTCCCTTCTTCTTTGAGACGAGTCTTGCTCTGTCGCCAGGCTAGAGTGTAGTGGCACAGTCTCGGCTCACTGCAACCTCCGCCTCCTGGGTTCAATAGATTCTTCCACCTCAGTCTCCCGAGTAGCTGGGACCACAGGCGCATGCCACCACACCCAGCTAATTTTTGTATTTTTAGTAGAGACAGGATTTCACCATGGCCAGAATGGTCTCGATCTCTTGACCTCATGATCCCCCTGCCTCAGCCTCCCAAAGTACTGGGATTACAGACGTGAGCCACTGCACCCGGCCAGGAAAAGATTTCTTAAGCTATTTTGAATATTATGTCTCATCTTTTTCCTCTGTCTTCTTTTTTCTTAAACTGCTGTTACATGTGTGCCATAGTTTCAAGTTATTTCTTCTATGTCTCTTATCATTTCTCTCATTTTTATATATACATTTTTAATTCTCAGTTATTGACTAATCTGTGAAGCACATCTTCTGTTTTAATAGATTAGGGTTTTAAGTGATTCTAGCAAAGGTTTCACTGCCCCCATCATAAGTTTAAATCTGAAAATAGGCATTTCTTTCAGATCTCAGAGGACTGCTTCTTAGTGTTTGACTAATACAGATTCATAGGTGTAATGTTCTCTTTTACTTTTCCCCAAATATTTTTTCTTTTACTGCAGAAAGTTTGATCAATGATGAAACTAAGGAATACTTATTTGATTTTTTGGATTGGTTCATTTATCTTGAATTGAAGCTCCTTTTATGTGTCTGGCTATTTTTCTCTGTTCATCCTTACATGCTCAAGGTTTCCTAATATTGAAAATTCTGGTGCATTCTAACCAACGTTTTGTGGTCCCTTCTTGAATGTTTTAGACTCAGAGACTAGGAAAGGAACAATTTTTATATATAATAATTATATTTACTAGGTAGTAATATGTATTGTGAGAGATAGGTAGTGAAAGTAGCAACTTCTCCACTGCCAAGGAGTTTGTTTTGTTTTGTTTCTCTTTCTTGTTGTGGTTGTTGACTCAGACAATTGTTCCATTTTCTGCCCTGGCTCTCATCATTAGGATATATTGTGGCATTGCCTCCATTCTTTGTCTAATAAATTGGTTTGGGCTGAATTTACATCTAGTTGAATGAACACTTTTGAGGAAATGCCTTATCTAGTTGTAGGTACTTGCTCTACTCCTGGGCTCTGGTATGCCACCTTCTCCGCCCCATCAACAGCCCCCAGCCCTACTTTACTGACACTTCTTCTGCAAGTTGTGATATGCCAATGTGATCAAGTCAGTGTGCTCCCTTTCTCATGTGTAGGGGGCTTTTCTTTTCTAATTAATATGGTAATTGCATGTTGGCTACTCATCCCCTTAATTTTAGATCTGTCTGTACAGTATGTTGAAGAAATCCTGGTTTCTGGCTCATGGGCAGTAACGTTTTCTGGTGCCGATTACTTGAACAGAATTTTTCCAGTGTTACTTTTCTTTTGACTATTTAAGCAAACATGCTTAAGCTGTCAATAATGCTGTAACAAATCCCTACTGAGCTTTATTTTGGTGAAAATATTTATAATGAGAGTTCCTTTCTGTTTTCTAATAATGAACCTAAGAAATGCATCCCTATGCTATAATCACATTAATTACTATTGACAGTAAATGTGGTACTTCAGAGGAAGGCCATACATTTTGGTTTCAGACATAACCTGAGTCCTTTACTAGCTGTGAGACCTTAGGAAAATCATAAAGATTCTCAGAGCTTGGCTCCCTCCTCTGTAAAACAGAGATAGCAATACTTGCAGGATGTTTTTGAAAATTTGATAAGAACTGCAAACAAACATCGAGTGCTTACCATTTGCCAGGCACTTTACTAATACATACATGTGTCTATATATGTGTATGTAATCATATATGTTATATAAATACATAATGTTATATGTGAAAATATGTCAAACACAATCTCATACACTATATTACTTGTAATTATAAGCCTTTACAGCAACTCCCTTCAAGGTATTTACTATTAACGCCCCCATTTTATAGGTTATGCATCTGAAGCACAGGAGGGTTGAGTAAGTACCTTGATAATACAGGGGTTAAGTAGTACAACTGCTGAGTGGTGAAACCAAGGTATGGACCAAGACAGACTGGCTCTTAAGCACCTGCCTCACTGCCTCCCTAATGACATCAATCACCTCCTGCAGTGTATGTATATACCTCAAAAATAATACATGCTCCAAATAAGAGGAGCTACAGATGGAACTATTGCATAGCCAATGTTTTAGTGTTCATAAACACATACACAGACCCATATATAAGTTATGCAAAATTGTGTCTTTACGATATGCACATATCTAAAATATGCCTATCCTGGGAATAAGTGAATATGTATATTAATTAAATCATAATACAAATATTATATGGAATACTAGAAAGACACTTTGGAGACATAAATAGTCAATAGATATTTTCCTTTTGGTTATTCATTTATCTCCGTGAAGGTAACAAGAAATATGTGCTAACATATTGCCATAACTATTTTTTGAATGTTAAATAGAATGCAATCAGTAATTTTCTTAAACTGTTTAGATTTTCTTTGTTCAGTGGAATCTCAGTGTTTTATATGATCATAGGCCAAAATCTCTTGCAAATGAATTTTTCATGGTGTTTCCTCCACTTCTCCCTAGTCTGCTTCCCTCCCTCTTCCCTCACTTCCTTGTTTTAATTCTTTTTTTAAAAAAAATTTAATAGTGTGAGCATCACTGGAGTGCTTCCTTTAAGCCACTTAAATATACACTATATGGGAGACAATTAGCATTTGTATATCTGATAACTTTCACCTAAGTATTGCATGTTCATTAAAAAAAATACTTCTTTGTACATTTTACAAATTTTAAAGATATTTTATTTTACATATCGTATTATAGCAAAATTCCTAATAAATATAAGAAACATGAATTTTTGAATAATTTAATTATGAAAAAATCCAAACTTTTACTCACAAATTTTCCTTCTGGAAATGCTCCTAGAGGGTTAATTGTGACAGACTAAACATTTTGTAGAATAAATTACAGGGTTGTTTAGCAAATAATTGGGAACAACAGAGATAAATATAATGAGGCAATTGTGTAATAATATTATTGTATAATAGTACAATGAAATATTATATAATAGTACAATGATAATAGCCATGATTATTGAAATTAAGGATATTTGTAATATACTGAAATGTGAAAAAACAGATGAGTATGAAGCAGTACACATAAAAAGACATTTTGTGAAAAAATATATTTTTGCATAGACAAATCATATATGTATGTCAAAATGTTAACTGATTTTTTGCTGATTATTGGAGGATATTTTCATAAACATTTTAGAACAGCTTTAAATTTACAGAAAAATTATGCAGATGAAAGTTTCCCTATATACCACATCAGTTTTCTCTATAATCAACACACATAGTATAGTTCATTTGTTACAATTTATGAACCAATATTGATATATTATTATTAACTACAATCCATTTTTTATTCAGAGTTCCTTAGTTGAACCTAAATTCTACTTTTTTTTTTTTCTAGGGTCTAATCCAGGATACCACGTTACACTTAGTCACCATGTCTCTTAAATCTTCTCTTGGTTGTCAATTTCTCAGATGATTTCTGATGACCTTGAGAGTTAGGAGAAAATCTGGTTAGAAATTTTTTAGACTGTCGCTCAATTGAGATCTATCGGAAAATTTCCAGCACTATGTGCTGAAAGGATGATCCTTTCCCCCATTAATTTACCTTTATTCTTTGGTCAAAGATCAGGTGACTGCATTTGTGTGGGTCTAATACCACATGTTCTATTCTGTCTCACTGATCTTTGTATCTGTTCTTTTGCCAATGCCACATTGTCTTGATTATTGTAGGTTTATAGTTAGTCTTAATAAGTCAGGTACCATGAGTCTTTCAATGTTATTCTTCTTCAGTCTTGCTTTTGCTATTGGATTTTTTGTCTTTCAATATAAACTTTAGAATCAGTTTGTCAATATATACAAAATAGGTTATTTGGAGTTTGAGATTGTATTAAACATATAGATTGAGTTGAGCAGAATTAATATGTTACTAATACTGAGTCTTTCAATACATAAAAACTGATTAACTCTCCAATTAATTAGTTCTTTGCTGATACTTTTAATCAGAGTTTTGTAGTTTTTCTCATATATGTCTTGTACATATACTGTTAGATTTATACCTAAGCATTTAATTTCCTTTTGGTGTTAATGCAAATTGTATTTTTTTTCCCTTTGAGGCAGGATCTCACTCTGTCACCCAGGCTGGAGTCCAGTGGAATAAACAGGCTCACTGTAACCTCCATCCCCTAGGTTCAGGTGATCCTTCCACCTCAGCCTCCAGAATGGCTGAGACCACAGGTATGTGCCACCAAACCTGGCTAACTTTAGTATTTTTAGTAGAGATTGGGTTTCACCATGTTGCTCAGGCTGGTCTTGAACTCCTGGGATCAAGCCATCTGCCTTCCTTTGGCCTCTCAAAGTGCTGGGATTACAGACGTGAGCCACTGTCAGTAAATTGTATTTTTTTAAATTTAAATTCCAATTATTTCTTGCTGGTATTAGAAAAACATTTAATATTTATATCTTAACCTTTTACCCTGTGACCTTGCTGTAATGACTTATAGTTTTGAAAGATTTTTGTTGATTCTTTGAGATTTTCTGTATAGAGAATTGTGTCATCTGCAGATAAAGACAAATTCATTTCCTTCTTTCCAAACTCTATTTTTTTTTTTTTTTTTTTTTTTGAGATGAGGCCTCACTCTGTCACCCAGGCTAGAGGGCAGTGGCAGGATCTCAGCTAACGGCAACATCTGCCCCTCAGGCTCAAATGATCCTCCCACCTCAGCCTCCTGAGTAGCAGGGACCACAGATGCACACCACCACACCCGGCTATTTTTGTGTGTGTTTTTAGTAGAGATGGGATTTCACCATGTTGTTCGTGCTGGTCTCAAACTCCAGAGTTCAAGTGACCCATTCGCCTCAGCCTCCCAAAGTGCTGGGATTACAGGTGTGAGCCATTGCACCTGGCCTGAACCTGTATATTTTTTATTTCATTTTATTTTCTTATTATAATAGCTAAGCCTTCTAGTATGACATTTAATAAGAACAGCGAAGAGAACATCCTTGTGGAAGCTGTTTATAATCTTGAAAGGCACAAACTCAAATACCATAATCCCCAGTGCTGAAATCCTGAAAGATGAAAATCCCATAAATATAATTTTGGAAATAAAATATTAAAAATTCTTTGTGGAAGACAGTGTGGCAATTCCTCAAGGATCTAGAACTAGAAATTCCATTTGACACACCAATCCCATTACTGAGTGTATACCCAAAGGATTATAAAACATTCAGTTATAAAGACACATGCACATGTATGTTTATTGCAGCACTGTTTACAATAGCAAAGACTTGGAACCAACCCAAATGCCCATCAATGATAGACTGGATAAAGAAAATGTGGTACATATACACCATGAAATACTGTGCAGCGATAAAAAAGGATGAGTTAATGTCCTTTACATGATGAAGGGACATGGATGAACCTGGAAACCATCATTTTCAGCAAACTGACACAAGAACAGAAAAGCAAACACTGCATGTTCTCACTCATAAGTGGGTTTTGAACAATGAGAACACATGGACACAGGGGAGGGGAATATCACACACTGGGGCCTGTTGGGGTGTGAGGGGCGGGTAGGGGAGGGGATAGCGGGGGGTGGGGGGAAAATTCACAATTGAGAACTATATAAAAAAGAAAAATTGATTCTGAAGTGTGACATCATGTCCTTGAAGATACATGACATGACAGGACATGATATAAATGTCCTGTGCAAATATAAATTGCATTGTCAGAGACCCAGTTGCTTCAGGAGGAAAGATATAGATGTGAAAATAAAATCATAATTTATGAAAAAAATAAAAATAAAAAATAAAAATTCTTTAAAATGTATTTCCATTTTTAAAGGAAATTTATTTGAGAAACAAAACCATGACAGAACACTTCATAGCCCACTTTACACAATAAAATAGACAATAATAATAAGACATACTTTTGTAAGCATAAACACTTAGGCATATTAACAACAGTCACACAGGTATAACAGTTAAGAGAAGATGAACTGTATTCACAAAGAAAAAGGTGAAACCAGCCTAAGCAAAACAGTGAGGCCTCATCTCTACAAAAAGATATTAAAAAGTCCATTAGCCAGGCTTGGTGGTTGGTGCCAGTGTTCCTAGCTACTCATGTGGCTGAGGTGGGGGGATTCCTTGAGTCCAGGAATTTGAGGCTGCAGTTAGCCATGATCACACCACTACACTCCAGACTGGGCAACCCAACCAGATGGTCTCTTAAAAAAAAAAGTCCAGGAGAGGTGAGTCACGCCTGTAATCTCAGCACTTTGGAAGGCCGAGGTGGGCAGATCATGAGGTCAAGAGATCAAGACCATCCTGGCCAACATGGCGAAACCCCATATTTCTAAAAATACAAAAATTAGCCAGGCATGGTGGCATGTGCCTGTAATCCCAGCTACTCAAGAGGCTGAGGCATGAGAATCACCTCAACCCAGGAGGTGGAGGTTGCAGTGAGTCGAGATCACACTAGTGCACATCAGCCTGGGTGACACAGCAAAACTCCATCTCAAAAAAAAAAGTCAAAAAACGAATGTATAAAAACATATTACTGTGGTTGGTAATTGTGTGCACACAGCTTAATAAGTGTGGCCATCTGAAATACTGTACCAAACAATGTTTTAATGGGATGATCAAAAACTGCTGTGTGTCACCACTATTTGTCCAAAGAGATAAGATCTCAAGAAATTTTATCTTTCACAAATGCAACTGTACAGAAAGAACATCTCTCCATTTATTGAGAAAGTTTCAGTGTTTTCATGTATCCACACAATGCTTGCATACAAAGTCATCATTGTGATAATGTACTTTAATGGAATTAAATTTCTGATGTCCTAGGGAGCAGAGGAAATCTGTCCTAGCTGTCAGAGAGACCAGTTGGCCTTCCATATTTGTCCTCACTGGGACTCTGGCCATTTGGATGGTGCCTGCCAACACTAGGGGCAGATCTTTCCCCACTTAGTGTACCCAGACTCACATACTAATCTTCCCTGGAAACTCCCTTATAGTTACACCCAAAATAATGCTTTATTAGCTTTCCAGGTATTCCTTTATCCATTCAAGTTGACACCTAAAATTAAGTTCATAAATCTACCTACTGTCAATTTGGCACCCATGTAATCTCCTTAGCTTGTAGTTAATTGACAAATAAAGACAACAACAAAGTAACAGTTGTGCCTAACGTTCTGCAACTAATCTTGTATACAGCTGAAAATGCACTAATCTTCCCGATAATCCAGCTTTTAGGATTTCAACATTTGGGATTTTAATCTTTTGGGATTGTGATTTTGTGGATTTTACAAGTTAGGGATTTTAGGCTACAGGGATTTGGGCTTCAGAGATTTTGATTTTCCTAGATTTCAACATTAGAGAGTATGGAGTTTGGGACTGTGTCTTTTGGGAGCATAATCCAAACCCCATTCTTACCTAATTTCTTTCCCTCCTTAGGAAGAAAACATGCAGTTTCTCATTACATGTATGTTGTCATCTGTAGGGATTTTTTTTTTTTCAAATCTTTTTGTTGAGGAAATTCTCTTCTATTCTTAGTTTGCTGAGAAGTTTTACAATATGAATGAATGTTGGAATTTGTTAGATGCTTTTTTGGTATTAACTGATGTTATAATATTACTTTTCTTTTTTAGCTTGTTGATGAGGTGAATTACAGTGGTTGATTTTTCAGTGTTTAACAAGCTCAAATTATCTGAAATAAATCCTACTTTGTTATAGTGTCTAATTATTTTTATATATTGCTGAATTCTGTTTGATAGTATTTTGCTAAGGATTTTTGTATCTATATGAGACATATTGGTGTATAGTTTTCATTTTTTGTACTACGTTTGTCTGTTTTGGGTATCAAAGTAATGCTAACTTCCTAAAATTAACTGGGAAGTGTTCACTTCTTTTTTATTTTCTAGAAGAGATTATGTAGAATTCGTGTTAATCCTCCTTTCAACCTTTGATAAAAACTTCACTGAAACTCTGGGTCTGGAGATTTCATTTTTAGGAGTCTTAACATTATGAGTTAAATTTCCTTAATAGCTATAGGGCTGTTCAAATTGTATATTTTGTGGTGGGTGAGTTATGGTACATTTGTAGTTCTTATCCTTATTTCTTATAGGTAAGATTTTTTTTTTCTCTGGTTTCTTCGAACTTTATCTCTGTTTCTGGTTTTCTGCAGTCTGCATAGCATATGTTAGGTGTCAGTTTTTTGAAATTTTTCCTGCTTTTTGTTTGCTGAGCTTCCTGGATCTGTGATTTGGTGTTGGTCATTAATGTTAGAATGTTCTAGGTCATTGCTACTTCAAATATTTATGCTCCATTCTTTTTTCTTCTTCTAGCATTTTAATTATTTGCATATCACACCTTTCAAAATTGTCCCAGGGTTCTTGGATGTTCTGTTCTGTTTTATTTAATTTTTTTCTCTCTTTGCATTTCAGTTTGGAAACTTCCTAGTGATGTATCTTCAAGCTCATAGATTCTTTTCTCAGTCTATCAATGAGCCCATTAAAGGCATTTTTTATTACTCTCATATTGTTTTTGAATTCTAGAATTTGTTTTTATTTCTTAGCAATTCTATCTCCTGATGTCTAGAGTACTGATGTGCTTATCAAAGAAATTAATATCTAACATTTCCCTTTGTTTCTTTCTTAGGGTTTTATCTCTTTGCTTACATTGCTCATCTGTTCTTGAATGCTGTCTACCTTTTTTTCCACCGAGCTCTTGATGTATTAATTATGATTATTTTAAATCTCTGTCTGATAAGTCCAACATCTGTGTCATGCCTGAATCTGTTTCTGTTGTTTACTATGTCTCTTAAGACTATTTTACCATTTTTTTTTTTTTTTTTGGTTTGGAATGCCTCATCCTTTTTTTGTTGGAAGCTGGACATGTTGCATTGGGTAATAGGAACTGAGATAACTAGGCCTTTAGCTTGAAGATTTATGTTAATGTGGCTGGTAACTGTGCTGTGTTTATTGTTTGCTGTAGCTGTAGGACCAGAGGTTTTGGCTTTCTCTAGTGTCTTTCATTTGGTATTTTTCCTGACTTGTGTCTGGGCTGTGATCTTCCCAAGTATTTTTCTGTGGCTTCCTGCCCTAGTGAGATAGGAAAGCTAGAGAGGGCTAGCTGGGGACAGATGTCTTCCTGGCTTGAATAAGGTTCTGGTAAATTCTTTTTCTCTAGGCCTTTGTTGTGGAGACTTCTCTGGGTGATTATTCTTTCCTTCTTCTTGGGTCTGAAAAATGTTCACTTTAAGTTTGTTCAGCCTGTTCATATGATTACAAAAAGTGTTCTCTATCCCCATACCTAACCACTAAGCTAATAGGAACTCTGGTATACTAACAGTGCAAGATGCAAACTCTATCTAATCAGGTTTTTTGCCCATTTAAAAAACTGGTTTATTTGTTTTCTTGATGTTGACTTTCTTACATATTTTGGATAATAACCCTTTATCAGATACATGGTTTGAAAATATTTTCTCCCATTCTGCAGGTTTCTTTCTTATTGTGTTGATTATTTCGTTTTCTGTGTAGATTACTTTAATTTTGGCCTACTTGTTTGCAGCCTCCACACACTGCACCTCCCTGTTACCTCTCTTCTGTGCTCAACTGGGTTTACAAAGAACTACTTGGGATATTCAGGCGTTATATTTGAACTATAAGTCTATAGATACCAGTCTGAAGCTGCAAGGGAGAATTTGTTACTGTACTACTGCAAACAAGTGAACTACTTGTCTGTACTTGATGTAGCGCCTATGACGTGACTGACTTAATACAAAACTACAGAACATGCAAGACTTTATTTGAGATGTTACATAATCAGTGGAGAACGAAACTTACATAGCCTTTTGCTAATGCAGGTAGTACCAAAAAGCAAATATGGTTTCAGCTTCCTTTACTCAAAATATGAACATTAAGTATTGTGAATTTCTCTGCCAAGTGGTTCAGAAATACTTATAAATAACCAAGTTAGAAAAAGAAATTGTAAAGCATCTTGGTCAGTCTACTCTATTCTATGTTTATATGTTATTTTCTCAAGCAATCACTTCATAATTATGGGGTTTACAAAATGGCTCAGAAAGAAGAGGGAAGGCAAAATAGACTCTACTACATTACAAGGAACATCAGCATAAACTGTACAAAAATCACATCGTTTCCATAACATGAACATAGAAAGCAGACTAGGTTTACAAATGACAGGACAATGCACTCTCTGCAATAGCCAAATACAACAAAACACTTTGAAAGTAAAGGTGAAAAATTGTATAAAGAGAAAATACAAGCCTTTAAAATAGCATTATGCTAAGAAGTGAAAACAAAAAATTCACCTCTTGGTATATTACAATTTCTTTATTCATTGATAGGCACTTAGGTTGTTTATACATCTTGGTGACTGTGAATAATGCTGTAATGAACATGGTGGTATGATACTGATTTTATATGATAAAATGTTTTTTATCATATAAAATAATATTTATGTAAAAGAATATTTCAATATGTAATATATTATAAAATTATACATTATAAATATAAAATTATATAATATGATAATTGTATAAAAGATAACATTTTATAATATAAAATGACTTCAAAAATACTGATTTTATTTCCTTTGGATATATTCCCAGAAGTGGGATTGCTGAAGTAATTCTATTTTTAATTTTTTGAGGAACCTCCATACTGTTTTCCATAATGACTATACCAATTTACATTTTCACCAACAGTGTAAAAGTTTCCCTTTTCTCTATACTCTCACCAACACTTGTTATCTCTTTTTCTTTCTCTCTCTTTTTTTTTTAATAATAACTATCCTAACAGGTGTGAGGTTATATCTCATTGTGGCTTTGGTTTTTATTTCTCTGATGATTTGTGATGATGAGTACCTGTTTGTATGCCTGTTGGCCATTTGTGTGTCTTCTTTGGAAAAATGTCTATTCAGGTTCTTTGCTTATTTAAAAAATTGGATTATTTGTTTTCTGGAGTTCTTTGTATATTTTGGATAATAACCTTTTATCAAATACATGGTTTGCAAATATTTTTCTCCCATTCTGTAGTTTGCTTTTTTAATTTGGGAAATTGTTTTATTTTCTGTGCAGATGGCTTTCACTTTTTAACTATTATGATGCTTAATACTTATAAAATAGGTAAGAATGTTAAGAAGATGTTTTAAATGTACCAGATACAACACAGAGGAGAATTTAGTTTGGATACACCAATGACATAAATGCTTTTATATTATTTACTAGCTTCCAGGCACAATAGCTAAATCTTTTCACTTAATGCATTTACTCTTTGTAATGACCTTATGAAGTAGTTACTACCTTTATTCTTATTTTATATGATGAGTAAACCAAGAGAGTTTAAGAAATTTTCCTTTGGTCTCACAGCTGTTAAATGACGGAGCTGGAAGCTGAACTCCATTAGATGGGTTCTAAAACCTGCTTGGTAAACATTGCAATACGCAGTCTCGCTCTTTGTTAGCTAAGCAATTCTGAAGGTGTACAAATCTGTGAACACGATGCAAATACCAGTAGTAGGCTCATGATCTCTTTAAAAGTCCTAATAATAAAGCATATAAATTTTACTGGGCAATTTCGATGAGCACTAGGTTTTCTATAGCTTTAAACTATCTAGTTAGACCCTTCAGATTGAAGATAAATATATTAAAACTGCCTACAAGATAATAATAATACATATAAGTGAGGAGATCATGAACTAAGGAAAAATAAGGTAAACTGAGAGTTAAGTTAGCATCCATGCTGCACGCTACCAGGCTGTGAGGCCAGAATCTGAGGCTAGCAAGAGACATCCTTGAGTCTTGTGCTCCAGGCATCTGGGAGACTGTTTTCAGAATAGATGGATCATGGACTTATCTGGGGTTGGGCTTCATAACAGTGAATATAAGAAAAGGAAACATGAATTTCACAACTCACATCGCCTATAGGCAAAGTTAGTAACTTACAAGAAATACACCTATTGTTTGAACTGGAAAAGAAAAAAAAAAAAATTCTCCAGTGGTTGCTCACAGAGAGACCTTTGTGTCTTATCATGAAAAATATTCTCAACAACATCTGAGTGGCAAAAAGTAGGAATTTCATAGGATAAGGCTCATGGTATGACAGTTAAAAGTAATCCAGTGAAAAGTGCTGACCTCATATGAAGTCTCCAGGTAAGATATTCCCATGATCCAGACTTATCCTTTATTGTACCCTTTACTCCTAGGTCCCATCTAGAAGCATAAAGAGCTTAAATTTTATTGACTCATTTGTTTATTTTATTTAGCATGCCCAAATGTAATGATTAATTAGGATATATTGTGTGTGTGTGTGTGTGTGTGTGTGTGTGTGTGTGTGTGTTGTGTATTTTTGTGGGGGGGGCAGTAAGGGAAAAGAAGGCAGGACAATAATCAGTTCTAATTTATCTACAATTTATATAATGTGAGATACTTCTGCATGACCTGTATTTCTGTTTTGCATAAACACAAAATTACGTCTAATGATATTAGAAAATATATAATTATTAGGAGAGAAGTGGCAGTGAGAAGCATAGCAAGCTAGAAGTAGTAGCAAACTAACATTGGCTTGGATTGACCCTTTCTGTATGGGAAGCTCAAAAGGAAGTAATTGAACACATTTTTTCAGTCATTTGTTTATTTTGTGATCAGTCATATTTGGTATCATGACAGATGGTGGCAGAATTCTGCTGAAATAGAGTCAGCTTTGGATAAGAGAATGTGTGAAAACTCAGTAGCTCCTCCTACAATAAATTTATTGATATTCAACATTTGCATTTAGCTTGTGGTTGGAAGTGTTAGTGTTTGGGGTTGGAGCCTCATTGCAGAACACTTCCATAAAGCAGCATCAGATTAAGCTGTGATAAAGGAATTTAAATGCTAGCCACACTATTGAGTAAGGGCCTAGCATAATATTCTTTTTAAAAACCTGCTTCCTCCCCCATTATAATTGTATTTTAAGTTGGAGTTTATCTTTTTCTGTGTAATCTAATTATCTTTTAATTTTATAATTAAAACGATGGAGTTAGATTTAAAATTTTTAGTAGAATTATTATCCTAAAGTTACTAGTTTTCAGCTTCTATAAGTCCCTGTTCCCTAGTTTGAGCTCCAGTTTGGAAGTCCAATGCCATAGTTTTAGAAAGAGAAACTATCATATTTTAGGTTATTATAGAGGATGAGTATTTTTATTCTTTATTTTTTTGAGATGCAGTTGCCCAGGCTGGAGTGCAGTGACGTGATCTCAGCTCACTACAACCTCTATCTCCCGGGTTCAGGCAATTCTCCTGCCTCAGCCTCCAGAGTAGCTGGGATCACAGGCGTGCACCACCATGCCCGGGTAATTTTTTTAATGTGTATTTTTAGTAGAGATGGGGTTTCATCATGTTGGACAGGCTAATCTCGAACTGCTGACCTCAGGTGATATACCCACCTTGGCCTCTCAAAGGGCTGGGATTACAGGCGTGAGCCACCGTGCCTGGCCTCCTCCACTCTTTAGAAATAATAAAATGTCAAAGAAATGCAGAATACATTGGATACGGTTTGGCTCTGCATCCCCATCCAAATCTCATCTGGAATTGTAATTCCTCTGTGTCAGGGGAGAGGCCTGGTGGGAGATGATTGGGTCATAGGGGGCACACTTCCTCCTGGCTGTTCTCTTTGATAATGAGTGAGTTCTCATGAACTCTGTTTTTCTTTTTTAAAGTGTGTGGCACTTCCCAGTTTGCTCTCTCTTTCTCTAGTGCTCTGCTGTGGTAAGAAGTGTTGGCTTTCCCGTTGCCTTCCGCCATGATTGTAAGTTTCCTGAAGATTCCCAGTCGTGCTTCCTGTTGTGCCTGCAGAACCGTGAGTCAATTAAACATTTTTACTTTATAAACTACCCAGTCTGGGGTATTTTATACTGCTATAGCAGTATAAAAATGGAATAATAAAACATGTACGTTTAAAGTCTCCAAGCACAGGGTTTTTTTGTGTGTGTTATTCTTCATGTCATATTTGGTTCCTACAGGTAGGAATATGAATTACATAATGGATTAGTTCTATTATCCAAATCTTATACCTTTCGACTAGGAGCTTTGCAAGGGGGTGAAAGATTTTATTGCAGTAACCATCAGCACAACAAAATTCTGAATTTTGGATCACTCTTTTATTGGAAACATCTGACTCATTGATTTTTATTGATTTTAAATCTCATCTCAGAATGAAGTGAAGTCCTAAATCTTCCACATAGTATTTATTAACTTTTTTCCCTTTGATTAAATGCTTTAATCCCCGTTCTTATAGCATCTCTAATTTATACACTGTATTATAATTACCAATGCCTAGGTCTCACTGTTCCCGTTGGATTGCATTCCGTTCAAAGGCAAGATAAATGTTTGATTCAATTCTGAATTTCTCAAAGATCTAGCTAAGTTTTCCCTAAAAATTTGTGTTCAATGGATATTTGTTGAATGAATACATAAGAGTTGACCAATGTAGATAATGTAAGATAACGGATGAGAAAAAGAGATTCAGCTATTAATGGAGTATCTACCAGAGAATTGGCTTAATAGCATATATGGTGTATGGTGGGAACTACTGAAACACACCATAGGTAACTCAGTTGTCAGTTGTCCCTTCATTATCATCTTGAAACTATCTATCTGTGTTCTTCCCCATTCTAGTAAGAGAAAAGCAAGCATTAGTCCGTAGAACCTACTGAAGATCTGCTAGGAAAAGCAGAGGAGTGAGTTGTGTCATAAAAAAAATTTAGAACTTAGAAAAGTTCATATAGTGGCCTTTTTTGTTTTTCCTGGGTTCCTTTTGTCTTTCTTCATCTTTCCTTCCACAAAGCACTCAGATTTTCCTAAAAGTAGTCTCCTGCTCTTAAATGTTTCTCAAGTTTTACAAATCCCTCATCTTTATTATATGTGGAATTTGCCTCTCCTAACTTATGCAGTGCTCAGCAAAATGCCCCGTGGTTAGCATCCTCCAACCTCACTAAAATATATTGGGAAATTATATACATTCAGTAATTCAAAGCCCTCTTTATTTATTTTTATTTTTTCCATAAGTTATTGGGGTACAGGTGGTATTTGGTTACGTGAGTAAGCTCTGTAGCGGTGATTTGTGATATCCCGGTGCACCCATCACCCAAGCAGTATGCACTGCACCATATTTGTCTTTTATCTCTCACCCCGCTCCCACTCCTGACCCCCAAGTCCCCAAAGTCCATTGTATCATTCTTATGCCTTTGCATCTTCATAGCTTAGGTCCCATGTATCAGTAAAAACATACGATATTTGGTTTTCCATTCCTGAGTTACAAAGCCACCTTTATTTAAATGATTAAATATTATTAATAATTAAATGCTTTAATAAAAATGAACATAATTAGATAATATGGTTGTCCTAGCCATGGCAGATGGAGTTCTGTAGTATATACAGAATTATAGCCATTTCTTTGCTTGGGAAAGTTAAAATAAGCCCTAGAACAATACAAATTGTGGGCCATCTCAGGAGTCTTTCACTTTTGTGGGCCTAACTGGAAATAATTAGGGAGTTCTTGAATTTGTATGGATCATCATTTTAGGCTGTTCAAACATGCCTCCACATGTTTGCAGATTGCCAATGGGAATAAGTTGCTTGGATGTTGCTCAAGGAGAATAGAGTATGTAGTGAATCTCCTAAAGCTATTGTAAGTAGGATTTCATGGAGTAAAATTGAGAAGATTTGATTATTGTTTTCAGTACTCCTGGGGCTTTCCTTTTTACATAATTTGGTCATAAAATACCCCTACCCTTCTACTTATTGCTGAAATCAACCTAATGACTCTAAAGACAATTGAATTAGTATTAACTTGTATAATACTTTGTTATTTTGATGACTATTCAGAACTAGTGATTTGAACACTATTCAGAACTAATGATTAAACAGACATTATAATAATTATTATTATTTTAATAAGCTGAGCTGCTTGCTCCATTTCTTAGAAGCTTTGTCTTGGTGCAGATGTGCAGAGGTTCTACTTTGGTTTCTAACGGACTCTCGTCTTCCCACAAGAAGCTGTGGATGAGCCTGTTTTATGGCCAAGTCTGCCTTTCTCTTTCAACTTTTCCTGCCTTAATTCTATTCTTATACGGAGACAATTTTAGGCCTTCAAGATTTGAATATCCTTAGGCTTAACCTGGAAGAATGCAAAGGATCCCAGTTGGCTTTGGTCAGGGAACTGACTATGTGGGTGTAATAGAGATGGGTCCATGAAGTTCCTTGCACATTATCAGAATCAAAAGCAGCCAAAGGGATGAACCAAGAGTTTCCACTGTTGGAAAACCCTTTCTACAAGTCTAGTTAGCGCAGGGATCTCCTTTGCTTTATTTTAGGAAATGATCCAATAAGTTGGTAGCCATAGAATGGTTAAAAGAGAACAGGCTGGCTAGGGGTCAATGTGAGAAGGCAGGCAAGCTTTTAGAAGTATCCTTGCAGCTATGAGACGTGCCTCTGCATAAGAGCCTCACAGTTCTGTAAAATCACAATTAAGTGTCTCACCTAATGCATGAAGTAAAATGGAAGACCTGCCCTCCCATCCCCCCCAAAAGAAACACACAGAAGCTATAGACCAGGGGTTACTTTTTGGAATTTTCTCTGCTTTCTACAGAGTTTCCCCATGAGTTTTTTCATTTGGTACTATTACTGTTCCACTTTGTGAACTTAGCTTGGAGGCAAACAAATTTCCATTAAAGACCCTAAAGGTAAATCCATTTTATCTTTTATAAGGACTTAACTGTTAAAGACATTCCAACAAAACTAAATAAGTGTTAAAAAGTCATTTCACCACACTGCCTTATGGATAACCAGAATGAATGTTAGCTTCAAATATGAAGGACAGACCCTTCTCTATTTTAAGAAAGAAGTATTTAAAAGTAATTTACACTCGAATTATCTCAACATGAATGTCAGCTACATTTAGCCCTCATTGCTGAAAAGGTGAATAAAGACAGCCGCTAAACCACTGTGGTTGTTTTTAGAAATTTTTCTGTTACTAGGTCAATGGAAGCAAATTGAGACACCTTTGTTTCCTTTGATTGATTGATTGAGACAGGGTCTCACTCTGTTGCCCAGGCTAGAGTGCAGTGGTGTGATCTCAGCTCACTGCAACCTCCGCCTCCCAGGTTCAAGCGATTCTCACATCTCAGCCTCCTGAGTAGCTGGGACTACAAGTGTGCACCACTACGTCTGGTTTATTTTTGTATTTTTTGTAGAGATGAGGTTTCGCCATGTTGGTCAGGCTGGTCTCGGAGCCAGATAGAAGAGCATTACAGAGGACACAATGGCAAAATGGATTACTAAGTGCCCGTGTCCAGTCTGGTCTCTGACGTATGTTCAGTGTTGGCAGGGGTGACAGTGAGTGGATGGTTTGGATGTGCTTGCAGCACAGGGTGACAGTATCACCATACTGTTCTGGAAACTGGAGTCCTCCTCAGCAGTGTCCACACAGAGGCCAATGACTAAACCGTGTATGAAGTTTGAGCCTCCTGCTCCCTTTTCTGAGAACAGACTGCAGCAGGCACAGGAGGGAAGGTTGGTTGGAAGAGCTGAAGCAGAGCTCAAGTTTCTTGTACTGCATTTGTCCTTAAAGCCACACTCCTCACAAGACGTTTCTTAACTTCTTGTCCCCATGTTGGACCTTAGGTGCACAGAGTCAAATTGACTCAATCAGTCATCTTCCAGGATAACAACACCATGTCATTACTGTTCAAATAATAACTCCATGGCTACTGTTGTCTCCTTTTGTCTCTTTTTCAGTTCCCACCTCCTTCTGTGCATTGGCACCTAATCTGAATACTTAACTATCTGTCTCCCATCAAGGACTTAAAATATGCATATTCCATAAACATCTAAAGTATTGCTTAGTGTATAATTTTTAAATTCATACCAGTATATTATTTTGTATGAACTATACATACTGTAACTTTTAAGAATCATTTAGCCTTATGTTTTTGACATTTATAATGACAAATGTACCTTGATTCTTCTAATTGCCGTATAGCATTCCATAGCATAGTTATAGCACAATTTTATTATTCCTCCACTGACCAGCATTTAGATTATTTCTAAATTTTTGTTACTATAAGTTTTACAGCATGAACAATATTCTAACAAGCAACTGTGTACATGTTTTCCATGAATTTGTGCTGTATTTTCTCTAGGGTAAATGGCAAGAATTAAGATTTCTGAGTTTTGAGGCATATGTATTTTCAAATTTGTTTTTCAGAGTGGCTGTGTCAACCTTTTTTCCTATCTGGAGTATAGGACAGTACCCAAATAAATTCAGGTGCAAACAACAATCATCTATTATGACTGATTATCGTATTATCTGGTTATGATATTATCTAAGGCCAGGTAGTTTGAAGTTCTTGACAAAGCCTTTCCATGGGATTAATCTTGATCACTGGTGAAGCATTTCTAGGTGACCATAACAAAGGCAAGACATAAATGGCCATGGAATCAGCCACCACCTAGTGCTGTATTTGTCAGTGTGTTGGTGTTATGAGGAAGCTGATGGAATTTGACTCATCACATTATGCACTGACTTCACACCAACTCTCATGCCCCAACTTATGGCCTAGCCAGTCCTTTCAATCTGTTGGTAGCCAAGCAGGATACTCTGGGGTTGGCAAGTTGCTGAAGTGAGCAACCACCTCTGCCAGCAGGCTTGAATTAAGCAGCTACATAGAAAGCAGCCGTGAAAGATTCATCAATCACAGGATGTCTATTACTGGAATTAAAACACCTTCTAATGGTGGCATAGATTTGCATTGATTGCTCTAGGCTGCGAGTAGCACCCTGCCTTTCCTGCTTGCACTGCGCTGCTTCTCTGCCTTTGGACTGAAAGCTCAGATGTACGGGCTGATTTCCTTTCTTTCATGGAGTCTACTTCTGCAATGCAGAGACAATGAGATATTAAATGGAATACAGATATATCAGGGGATGTGATTGGTGTGCTGTCATTAAACTTAATATTATTGCAGACAATTCTTTGACAATTAAAAATGGGAACATATGATTTGACAAAGGCATTTTATGCTAATTCAGAGTGTCAGTGGCAAGCTGGGGAGCTGCTGTTTGGCACTGAAATATGGTATACAGAAACAAGCAAAGGCAATGTCTGAAATCAGGACTTTCAAAAATAGGAATGGTGGCTGTATTTACATAATTGTCTCTCATGTCACTGTTCTTTCTGTGTCCTTGTGTTGCTGAATGAGGGGTTGTAGTTTACACTGAGGATAGTCTTATTAGAATTAGAAGGATTTTTCTCCTGTCTATGAAGTATGTTATGACAGTCTTTTGGGGTCTTCTCAAAGTACCTAAATTTCACAATTAATAATAATGATTGATAATTTGTTACTGATAATTATGTCAACTATTATTATAATTGATAATTTTTCTATTGCTATTGTAATTGGTAATTGTTCAATTGCTATTGTAATTAATTGTTGAACATGTATCTGACATAGCATTGCTATATATATATATAATTGTTGAAATGTATCTACATAGCATTGCTATATACTATATATATATAATATATATTATATATAATATATATATATATATATATTATATATAATATATATATATATTATATATATAATATATATATATTATATATATATATGTCACTGAATCCTAAAAATGATTTAAATTCTGAGTATGATTATGCCCATTTTCAAAACATGGAGACTACATAAACAATTTAAACTGATTTCTTTGTGCTAAGCTGGCCAGTATTAAAATTACCCTGGGAAATGTGAATTTGTCACTCCTAATTTGTCAGACCCATCCAAGAGGAGGTAAAAATGCCAGAAGGAGCTAAAATTCACCTGGCATTACCAAAGATAAACTTTTCTCCAGCTTTACATAGGCTATCCTCAACTTCTGTGAAGCTTCCTTTTGTGTGATCTCTACTTTTACACATTTTGTACTGTTACCTTAGGTCACTTTCATACATCACAGT
Source organism: Ateles fusciceps (assembly GCA_036589455.1). NCBI lineage: Eukaryota > Metazoa > Chordata > Mammalia > Primates > Atelidae > Ateles > Ateles fusciceps. The sequence goes on from JAZHEH010001955.1 coordinate 2,263,312, forward strand.
CAGATTTTTTTCACGTGGTCAATGATTATTTTAAACTATATGGCAGTGCCAAACATATGTTTACAGTTCAATTTCAGGAAAATTGGAACTTTTGTCCATATAGCAGTGTCTATTTGTGTAACCTAAAATATTTTCTTTATTTTTAAAATAAAAATAATAATTGAAAAAATACAAGTTCTATTAATAATAATGAAAGAAAATTTCCTAATATGGTCATTAAGACAAGAATAAATGTCATTGGCCTGAATTGAGTGTTCAATGGATAAATGTGTGGTTTACTGAAATGATATATATATATATGTATTTCTGCATTTAAAAATATAACATGTAGTTTCTTGTTTTATTCAGAAAAAGCAGAAAACATGCTTTTTGCATTATAGTGCTTTCCTCTCCTAGGAACAGCTTCCCACTAATAAGATCTCTCTGCACCACAAAGCTTTGTCCTTCCTGGGAAAGTTGCTTTCAGCCCACTTGTCCCTTTACTGGAGCCTCAAGGCTAAACAATAGAATGAAACGTGCCATGCAGGGAGCAGCCCTAAGGTTGGATGCAGGAAGAGCAAACCACGGAGTGGAGTGGAGCAATGGACAGAATATAACTGCCGTCATGTTCATGAAGGGAGTTGAATGTTGTTGATTTGTGAAGTATGGCAAATCCCCAAACGTTTTCTGATATAAGTTGAAGTGTAAATACGTAACACAAAACATACGTTTCTCGATTTTTTTTTTTTTTTTTTTTGAGATTGAGTCTTGCTCTGTCACCAGGCTGAAGTGCAGTGGCGCAATCTCGGCTCACTGCAACCTCTGCCTCCCAGGTTCAAGCAATTCTCCTGCCTCAGCCTCTGGAGTAGCTGGGACTGCAGGTGCATGCCACCATACCCAGTGAAGTTTTGTATTTTTAGTAGAGACGAGGTTTCACCATGTTGGTCAGGATGGTCTTGATCTCTTTCTTGACCTTGTGATTCACCCACTGGCCTCCCAAAGTGCTGGGATTACAGACATAAGCCATTGCGCCCGGCCTTTTTTTTTTTTTTTTTTTTTTTTTTTTTTTTTTTTTTTTTTTTGAGGCAGGGTCTTACTCTGTTACCCAGGCTGAAGGTGCAATGGCATGACATGATCTTGGCTCGCTGCAGACTTGACATCCCAGGCTCAGGTGATCCCCCCTAGTAGCTAGGACCACAGGTGCATGCCACCAAACCCAGCTAATTGTGTGTGTGTGTGTATGTTTTGTACAGACGGGGTTTTGCCATGTTCCCAAGGCTGGTCTCAAACTCCTGAACTCAAGTGATCTTCCTCCCTTGTCTTCCCAAAGGTGTGAGCCACCATGCCTGGTTGGTTTTTGAATTATTTTTGATACTTCTCTTTCTCTTACCCTGTATCTCATTGGATGATTAAAAAAAAAAAAAAAAACTTTGAAATATAACTACTTTTTGTCAAATATAATTGCTTCTTCACGCCTCCACTGTTAAACTGGACCCAGCCACCATTACCTCTCATCTGAATGACTGAAACAGCCTATTTCATCCTTGCCTCTCACAGTCACATCAGCCAAAATGGATCTTTTCAAAGGGAGTTGGGTTTTGCTCTTCTGCTTGAAAGCCTCCAGTGGCCATTCTTCCTTCCTATTCAGGCAAAGGCGTTGAAATAGCTTATGGGTCCGTATATGCTGGGGCTCCTATATATGCTACACCCCACTGCCCTCGGTCCTCTCTGACCTCTTTTCTCACTACCCTTCCCAGCTCTCCAGCCCTGATCACTGCTAGGACACTGGTCTCTCTGTTCTACATCAAAAGGGAAGGGCCAGTCACATGCTGCCTTTAGACGGGCTGCCCCCTGGATATCCACAGGACCGGCCTCCTTACTGTTTTTACATCTCTGCTCAATATGAATAACTAAATGAAGTCTACCCTGACCACTCTTTAAAAGATAACACTTTTAAAAAATAACAATTTTTTAAAGAGTGGTCAGGGTAGTTACTTTTTAGAGTGCTCAGGATAGACTTCATTTAGGCAGTCATGTGCAGTGTCCTTAGAAATACAAACTAAATAGCATTACAAACAAGATATAAATAAAAATCTCCTTTAAAAATATGTCCCTGACAAAAAGATAAGTGAATATATTTCAAATAACGCATTTAAGAAAGGAATACAAATTGAATATGGAAATAACTATGCATATTTGTTTGAGGTTGGGGTATAATAGAAATTAAAATCAGTTGGGCTGTGTGTGGTATTTCCCCTAAATGATTTTTAATAAATTGATTTCTTTTGGTAAGTTGCACTTTTTAATTGCTGAAACCAAAAACAATACATGCTGTTCCTTAACAGAAAATAATTTTTTAAAGTATAATATTAGATTTACAGAAAAGTTGCTTAGTACACAGAGTTCCTATATGCCCCACACCATTTTCCCCTAATTTAACATCTTACATTAATATGGTACATTTGTCACAACCAATGAGCAAATATTGTTACATTATTATTAACTGAAGTTTATACTTCATTGAGATTTATCAATTTTTACCAAGTCTCTTTTTCCTGTTCTACGATCTACTATAAGATACCAGATTGCATCTAATCTTCATCTCCCTAGGCTCTTCTTGACTATGAAAAATTCTCAGACACTTCCAATTTTTGATGCCCTTGAAAATTTTGAGGCATACTGGTTAGTTGTTTTGTAGAGTGTCTCTTCACTGGGATCTGTCTGATGTTTTTCTCAATATTAGGCTGTGATAATATGTTTAGAGGGTGAAAACCCAGAGGTAAAGTTCCATCTCACCACATCATACCGAGGACACATTCTATCAACATGACTTATCATGGCTCGTGTTGTTCTTGATCACCAGGCTGAGGTAGTGTGTGTCAGATTTCTCCACTGTAAAATTACTCTTTATTTTTATTTTATTTTATTTTTACTTAACTGTATTTTTCAAAAAGATGGCACTGTGATCAGCTCACACTGGTGGAGTGGGAAATTATGCTTCCTCTCCTGGGGTACAAAGTATCTACCTAAGTTGTTTTAAATTCCTCTGCATAGGAAATTCTCTTTTTTCCTATTTATTTATTCAGTCATATATTTACATCAGTATGGACTCAATGCTATGTATATTATACTTTGGGTTATAATCCAATACTATGGTATTTGTTTGTTGTTCAAATTGTTCTAGCTTTAGCCATTGGGGAGTTCTTTCAGTTGTCTTCTGTATCCCTTTGAGATATGCAGCCATTGTACTGCATGAATGCATGTTCGCGTGTTTAACACTTTCTCACTTTCTGGCAGAACAAAATGTCTCAGTCTTATCATATATATTTCTTGCCCCAGTCCTAGAGTCAGCCATTTCTCTGAGGACCTTTGGTTCTCTGTAATGGACACTGAGATAGATCAACATTTAGGTTGTAGATATGCTTATTGCTACTGGGATATGATTGCTTTTAGGCCCACTCATCTTCAGAGCAAAAGAATATACCAGCCACTCTTTTGGAACGTTGGCCTTACACACCAAGTCCTCATGTTCTTCACTCTATTTCAGTCACTATAGGGGAAACTGTATCACCTGATTAAATCCTATTGACTCTGTTTAATTATTTATACATGTATGCACGCATTTAAGAAAATATAAGTGAATCAACATTAGAAAAAACAGCATCCATGGTGATTTCACTTCCCTGGGGGTGAAATTTGGTGAAGAGGTCAGCAGCATCACTCTCAGGTGGAAAGCACAGGGTCGTCATTTGCAGTGCCCTTGGAAACAAAAACTAAATATCATTACAAACAAGATATAAATCAAAATCTCCTTTAAAAATCTGTCTCTGCTGAAAAGATAAGTAAATATCTTTTAAATAAGGTACGTACTTAAGAAATAAATGCAAATTGAACATGCAAATAACTATGTATATTTGTTTGAGGTTGAGGCATAATAGAAACTGAAATCTGTCGGATTATGGTATTTCCCCTAAATGTTTTTAAAATAATTTTTGGACTTTTTTTGATAAGTCACAGTTTTAAATTTCTGAAACCAAAAGTAACACATGCTGTTTCTTAATCGGTTTTTTTTTGTTTTTTTTTTTTTGCATTACAACCTTAAAGAAATATCTGTTTCAATAGCTATAGATTCATGACATTTTAAATGGCTGCATATATTCCTGTGTATCATACAGTATTATAACGAATTGATCACATCACTTTTTTTGTTGTTGTTGTTTGAGATGGAGTCTTGTTCTGTCACCCAGGCTGGCGTGCAGTGGCAAGATATTGGCTCACTGCAACCTCCATCTCCGGGGTTCAAGTGATTCTCCTGCCTCAGGCTCCCGAGTAGCTGGGATCACAGATGCCCACCACCACACCTGGCTAATTTTTTGTATTTTCAGTAGAGACAGAGTTTCACCGTATTAGCCAGGATGGTCTCGATCTCTAAACCTTGTGATCTGCCAGCCTTGGCCTCCCAAAGTGCTGGGGTTACAGGCCTGAGCCACCGGGCCCGGCCTAATCAAATCACTTTTAATGGACATTTACTCTGCTTTCCACAATGTACTCAACAATATCTCACTGAACAACCTTGACTATTATTTGCCCAAATAGTTTTTTAAAGGACAGATTCTTACAAATGAAATTTCTGTGAAATGTAGATAGGTAAAAGTTTTTATTCAGTTTCCTAAAGTGCTCTTCAGAAACACATCAAATTGAGACTTGTATCACCAGTTCATGAAAGTGACCAATCCTTCACATGTGTACTGTGTTTTTTAATGTGTACTAATTACTAATTCTTTACATTCTTGCAAATCTGAATTTTAACTGCTTTTTTATTCGTGAGCATATTTTCACAATATGTTGGCTATTTCACTTTCTTGGTTAATTGCCTTTACAGCTTTCTATGCTATTTTTATATTGTGATTGCTAACTAGATTTTTTTTCTTATTACTATGTAAGAATTAATTGTATGTTAAAGATAGTGATATTCTATCTTAAGTTGCCAGTGGTTTTCTAGGGTGTCATTTGATTTTTGATCTTCTGTATTTTTTCTTTTCTTTCCTACAAAACTTTTCATTTTATTCTACTTAATCTTTCCTTTATGACTTCTGATACTGAAATCATGGTTTAAAAAAAAAGAAAAAATATTCTTAGTTCATTACTAAGATTAAGAATGTTGATTAAGAACATGTGTCTATGCTTTGGAGCATATTTTTAATTGTTATAAAATTTTAAAATGTAAACTGTTTTCAGGAAATCCCTTAGCCTGCTTATGTATTGCTTAAAGAGGATTAAAAAGTATTTTGTATTTTTTATCCTCTTAAAATTATTTACTTTATATCAATGTAGATGTTTAAGAGCAATTATACACTGATCATATGCGCATAAGTATTTTGTTCTTAATTTTTATTTCCACCAGAAGAAACTGAATTGTCCATTTCTGTTATTGAAAAAAATGAGCAGTTTTTAAAAGAGGCAAAATTAATACTTTATTAAATGGGAAAATTTCTGTACCCAGTTCACTTTGTTGAGATGAGTAGAATTATACATTGTTGCTGGCAAAGAAAAGATCAAAATGATGTTATATAAATTCACATTAATACTTGACAGTTGTTATAGAATCATGAATCAAACAGGCTTACTCGTATTAGTGGCTTTATACTAGATTCTTCGGTTTTTGTTGAAAGGCATAGTCCAAGTTTTGCTGGTTAATGGATGCTCTGAACCTAGAATTCCATGTTTCTTCTTCCGTATCTCTCATGTGGCAGGATAGAGACCAGTAATCTCCAAGAATTGTCTATTTTTTAATCCCTATCCCAAAAAGATGTTTCCTAGTAAAAGGACTGGAATGATGCATAGAACCCTTAGGGAAGTGAGCCAAAGAAGACTGAGAATTAGTGAAGAGTCATGGTATGGAGATGAACACTCTACCTGTGTGAGTTCTCCTTGCCCCCTGAGCTCCTCTGGATCCCTGAGTCCAGCCACCTTCAATGAGTGGCACTCAGTTACTGCCATGGGGCATGCTAGCAGAGCACCAGCTAGCGGCTACTGGTGGCCTGGCTTCTTGGAGCCTTCACTGGAAAATAACTGAGCACACAATGGGCAATCTTTTAAATTCCATTCCAAATAATTATATTTAGAGAGTAGAGATAGAGTGCTCAACAGGGTGGAGCTGAAGAGCCCTGAATTAGCCACATCAATCCATGCAAGTGATGGTTATATTCCCCACTGAAGAGGAAAGCCTTCCAGAGTGAAGAGCTTTATCTTCTGTTTAAAAACTCTATGGACAAATCCATCAGGCTATTTGACAGGTAAATTAAGCAGGGTTGCTGCTTCCAGGGAGCCCAACTCATATTCCGACCAGGCAGCAACAAATCACAGCCCATTCCATCCACTGGGCTTCCCCTTCAGGAGCTTAACTGGCTCAAAAACCAGCCTCAGAATTTATGCCTCTCAGTCTGCCTTGATATCCCAGCCAACTCTCTGAGAGTCACCAACAGCTGCTGCCACCTCTCCTGGATGTGGAGGCTATTCCTGGAATGGGCAGGCTTTTCTTCTTGCACAACCCACCCCAAGGGTAATTCATTCATTCCTAGGGCTTCGGGGAAGCTGTGGCGCTTATCAGGGACAGCTTGGCCACTGGTGGACCATGACAGTGAAGTAACTGAATTCCTTTCAGGGACAGAGAGACCCAATACTTTCTACTCACTTTCACTATAATTGGTGAGAAAAACATAACCCTAGCCAAGGTGGGGAAGAAAACTACAGAGGTCACCTTCCCAAAGAGATTCTCTGCTGGCTGCAGGAGAAGAATTAAATAAACAAATTCTATATCAGTTATTTGTTAAGCATGTAGTGGATTACATTGCCTGAGACACAATGGTGAATAGTTATTTGTGGCCTTGTCCACAAGGCATAAAATCCTCATGCCCCGTGTGATATGATTTTAATGTGCCAATATATAATTAGATTGCTAATTAAAGGCAATGTCCTGGTCCCTGCAGATAAATGACGTATATTTTTTCCCAGGCCTTCATCCCTTCATAACTATAGCTTCCCTAGTGCTTTTAATGAACTCAGCCCTGCAGGCAACACTACTGTCTAATTTAAGCCTTGTTTGGCACTATCAGTTATATATTATTGGGCTTATTTCACAGGTGAGAGGATCAATGCTCAGTATCTTTCATCCATTCCTTCTTCCTCTCAACTGATATTCAGTGTCTACTATGTCCCAGGCACTGTTCTGGGATCTAGAGGTCTGGGGGTCTCCAAAGTCCCTCACCCCCAGGCAATGCTTCTCTTCACAGAACCTCTTTCTCCAGGTAGGTCTGCCCCACTCCATGCTGGACTTGTAGGCTGAGGCTGGATGGAAGTTCACAGAGCAGGACTCATCACCACACAGAACCCTGTTTCTATGGTGGCAAATGGTATTGTGGCTTTGGGTTCCCATTTGAGGAGCAGGACTTTGATGTAACTCCTTTGGGTCCTCACTTTGTTCTGAGGAGCCTGACACATTGTCTTGATAAGCTGCTGAATGTTCCGCTGGGGTGTATACTGAGGTGCTGTCTGGATCTTGCCAATCCTTGCAGGGGCTTGATGGGTGTCCTCTCATCCTTCAGTTCCATATCAGGATCCATCCACCCTTGTCCACCTCCCTGGATGGTCTACTCACAGAAATGTCCTGGGTGTGGTCCCTCCAGACTCCCAGTCATAAACAAATGTACAGAAACCTAGGGCTCATTCCTAACTCGTCCCTCTCCTGCATCCCATATGCAATCGACAAAAACTGCTTATTTCATTCTTAATATAACCCTGTATCTAGCCATTCTCTTTATCTCCTGGTCCAAGGTACTGTCATCACTCCTTGAGGTACCAAGATGGCCCCAGATCAATCTCACTGTAGTCACTCAGGCACCCTCCTGTTCGTTCCCTACCTGCAGCTAGATTGGCTTTGTTTAAACACAGATCTGAGGACTTCCCCTCCTCCTCCTCACCACTCCACCATGCTTCAACTCTTTAGTACCTTTCTCTTCTTAAGATAAAAAGATGAAAGTGAAACTCCTTAATTTTCTTTCCTTTGGTCAGTCTACCTTTTCGCTGTTGCTGGTGTTTTATTTTTTTAAGTAAACAATAATGGAATACTTGTAGATTCATATAAAAATTTCAAATGTAATACAGATGACTCCTAGATACTCCTTGCCCAGTTAACATCTTAAATTATTCTGGGGTGCATTGCCAAAACTAACAAATTAGCATTGATGCATTACTAATAACTAAACTCCAGACATTATTAGAATTTTACCACGTTGCCATTAGCCTAATTTGGTTTGATCCAGGGGACTATAGAATTTAATGTTCAATCTGGGATGATTTTTCTTTTTGAGAAAAAAGGTACTATTAATAATTACCATGGACAGCAGGTGTAGATGGGAATTGCCCATGTCACTTTATTTAGAATTCAGAAAGACAAGGCTCCTCTACCTTCAGCTCAACTCCACATTCTCAGTGCTCCAGACATGCCAACCTTCTTTTACTCTTGCTACTCATTTTCCCTTCTCATGAGCTCTTCCCGCTCATCTTCACCTGGCCAATGGCTATAGACACGTCCTCACACAAATCTTCCCTGACTTCCTGAACTAGGTCAAATGACCATTCTCACTTTTTTAAAATATAGCATTGCCTTCCCCCTCCTCTCCCCCTCCTCTCCCCCTCTCCTCCAATCCCCTCTCTTCTCCTCTCTCTCTTTTCCTTTTTTCATTCCTTTCCTTTCCTTTTCCATTCCATTCCACTCCATGAGATTATTTGATTGAATTCTACCTTCCTTATGAGCCTGTAAGGTTCGCTGAGGGAAGGGGCAATGTTTCATTTTCCCTCCTTTGTCTCCTCTGTGCCAAGAACACAGATATGAACAATTCTTTGCTGAATACCTGAGCAAATGTGCCTCTTTGACACTGCAGTGCCATTCAGCACATGCTACAAGGTTCTCTGAATAGCAGGCTCTGTCTGCCTAGCTCCATCCTCTCCCACCAGCCTTCCCTATGCGCTTATATCACTCTAGTGGAAATGTCTAGTTTTCAGGCTTTGTCCGTGATAGGCATTGAATATATACACATGTTATTATACAATGAACAAATGTTTGTATTTATACACTCATCTTTGTACCATGAACTAGTCAGGAATCTTCCAATTGTATGTGACAAGGCCCTATTCAAACTACTTTACCAAAAACTATGTGGAAGGTGGAAGTAAGTAGTGAGTCACATAAAAGGGAAATAGAGGCGCTGGATCATTTCCATTCTGGCCTTGATTTGGGTACTTAGATAGAGACCACCAGGAGGGTATCTCATTCCCCCCTGTTCCAAAGCTGCTTGCTTTGTGTTGACTCCATGCTCAGGGCAGATTTTTCTTGTGTGGGGAAAATGACCAGTGGCCATTTCAAGCTCATAAGGTTTTTAAAAGTCAAAGTTCAGAAGATAGTAATGTCTTATGCTGTCAATGTGAACATCCATTCCCCACAAAAGACTCTGATTGGTCGGGTGCAGTGTCTCATGCCTGTAATCCCAGCACTTTGGGAGGGCAAGGTGGGCGGATCACGAGGTCAGGAATTGGAGACCAGCCTGACCAACATGGTGAAACCCCATCTCTACTAAAAATACAAAACTTAGCTGGGTGTGGTGGCACATACCTGTAATCTCAGCTACTCAGGAGGCTTAGGCAGGAGAATCACTTGAACCAGGGAGTCAGAAATTGCCGTGAGCCGAGATCGCGCCATTGCATTCTAGCCCAGACAACAGAACGAGATTCTTGCCTACAAAAAAAAAAAAAAAAAAAAAAAAAGATTCTGATTTGGCTTTGCTTGGCTAACAGGCCCATCTGTGCATCAGTCTCTGTGGCTGAGAAGTGATTTATGTTAATTGGCCAATGGAAATAACATACTCAGCTCCCCCCTGGAGGGGGAGGCCCAGCCATATGATTCATGTTCCTGCTCGGTGGAAATAGGACTGGTGAAAAAGTAGAGCTGCTCACTATAATCCCTGGCTTCCAGAAGCCTCACAATAAGAAATAGATTTCTAAGCTCTCTCTCTTACTTGTTTCTGCTAATTTAAAATAGTTTAAGTTGCATGTAGCAATAAATCTCTTTTTTTTTTTTTTTGATGAACACCTTTATTGAAGCAAATATTTGATGCAGTATTCATTAATGATTTGTATGCAGAATACCGTCAAGGTCAATTTTCTCTTTTCTTTAAGTTAAAACCAACTTTTAGCTTAAAAATTTCTGGTCTTTGGGCTCAGTGTTCCATATTTTACTTGGTATATTTTCTGGCAGTAGAAAAGAAAGTTAAACTGTCTCTCTAGCATCCCTTTGGAGTAAAGTGATTTTCAAAGCGTTATTTTAAAAAAGTTTTTAAAAAAATAATATAACAAGATGAGAAATCCTTCTGTTTTCCAGATTAATCAGAGAATGACACGCTATGATTATTTTAATATTCTGGTTAACTTAAGAGTTACCCAAAATACCCTTTATGGATGTTTTACAAAAATAAAGCCTGAAATTATTGAATGTTTAATATGTAATTTAGGAGAGGCTTAAGACACATTTATTTTCTTTAATTTGAGCAACACAGTCAGACAACTGTGAAAAAAGTTTGGATTTTCTTCTTGTTTAAGTCAGGGGCCAGCAAATGTTTTCTATAAAGGACCATATAATAAATATTTTAGACTTTGCAGGTCATGTGTTCTCTAGCTTTACTCCAAATGGTGGCAGGCTAGGCGCAGTGGCTCATGCCCGTAATCCAAGCACTTTGGGAAGCTGAGGCGGGTGGATCATTTGAGGTCAGGAGCTCAAGACCAGCCTGACCAACCTGGTGAAACCCCATCTCTACTAAAAATACAAAAAATCAGTTGGGTGTGGTGGCACACACCTGTAGTTCCAGTTACTTGGGAGGCTCAGGCAGGAGAATTGCTTGAACCTAGGAGATAGAGGTTGTAGTGAGCTGAGATAGCACCACTGCACTCTAGCCTGGGAGACAGAGCAAGACTCCATCTCAAAAACAAACAAACCAAATGGCAAAAGCAGACATTGATAATAAGTAAATGAACTGTGTGCAGCTGTATTCTAATAAAATTTTATTTATAGATACAAGCAACAGGTACCTTTGGCCTGGGCCATAATTTGAAGACCTCTTGTTTAGATTCTGCATACACAGAATTTATGGTTGTTATCTTATGGTCATAATAAAGTGTCAACTAGTTGTTTGCAGTGTTCTTTCATAGCATGGCTTAAGGAAGTAAGTCTTGAAGAAGAAATCATACACTTCAGGGGTTCTGGAACTATATGTTGACTGTAGTCCAATGACTTCATCCCCCTAAGTGTTTATTTTCCAAACCATAAATAGGGCCATTGAAAATTATTCTATCAATCTTAGAGTTATTTGGAGAATCAAATAAAGAAATGTATAAGAAAAGGAATTGAATACATAGTTATTTTCCACCATAAGGTACAATTAATTTAATTTTATGGCACAGCAATTGTCAAAATATTTGAGGAAAATGGAAAAACACATCTTAAACAACAATAAGTAGATGAGTTAAGGACCCTGTAAGAAACAGATGAACAACACACATATTAAGATTTTTTTTAGGATTTCTTACAAGGGCTATTTAGAAAGGTGTGGACAAAATATGAGGAAATTAGAAGGGTAGTGCAGTAATGTGGGAGGAGCAACCTCAGAACTTACTGACCTGAGACCCAGAAGGAGAAGAGAATGTAGGAAGCTGCCTCAAGAACAGCTGTGACCTTCAGTCCAGGGACACAAATAAAGCGGCCCTGGCACAAAGATGTCTTGCCCACATCCTCCTTCTTTCCTCTTCTCTCCTGGTTGATGCCTCCATCTGGTGGAACCAACCAGAAGCAAATCCAAGCAGGTCAATGTCCTCAAGCAGAGAGCAAGGTGAACAGTAGTCGAGAGAGGACAGGAAAATGCAGACAGAAGCAAACCAAAGCGACATGATACGTGTATTTTCTCAGCAAGCCTACACATGGCTTATCGATATTTTACATATTGCATTTCTCTCCTTTTTCTTGTTGGCATGTTTATTTTATTGTATAGCATCATAATAACTAAAGCCCATTGGTAAACATACAGATTTAAGCAAAGTCCAGTTAGAATGCTTGGACACTAAATAAAAATAGGTAAAGTTGCAAAATAGCCGATAGAGAAATTAAAACTTTGGTGAAAATTAAAATGGGATGAAATGCTTCCTGCTACTTGTTCTTTACCTTCTCAATTGAATTGGTGTTTTCTGTTACCATATACTAATATATTTATGCTGAAGTCAATGGGGAACTCTGGAAAAGTCATGATGGGCTATTATAAATATAAATGCTTAGCCCAGTGTGTAAAAAAAAATTCCAACAAAACGAAACAAAAAATCCCCACCAAAACAAAGCAAAAACTCCCTTAGTTACTAGCAAAAAAATTTATCTGTTGAAAATTTGACCAGTGTGCATGTTTAGATTTATTTTATCATGTCTGTTAAATTAACCCAAACTCAACTGGCATTTTCAAGTTGTTTTAAAAAACATACTCAAATTTTCAGAGAAAGAAGCTATTTTTTTGAAATCCTATATTAAAAATGGATTGTGGAAAGCCTGACAACTTCCATGATATGGTTTAGGATGAGCTGTTGCTCGTCTCTGCCTGTTATGACTTTAAGTCTATGCCAGAGTCCAGCATTTGGGTGGGAGGAAGGATCTGTCACTTTGGAGGTTTCTGCAAACCCAGAGATGTGATCAAGCCTTGAGTGAAGATGGGAACCATGACCTTGGGCATTGTGAACATAATTCATCCTGATTGAGTGTATGTAACCAAAGCAGGAAAGAGGGCTGTTATATTCCAACAATATAGGAGAAAATAAGAGTGCTTCCTGGTCAACTCTCAATTTGCAGAACATTTGAATAACCCAGATCCTATGTTCCCTGAGCATTTTGATTAAAGACAACTCCTTGAACAAGTCTTCTCATTCTTCTCAGTATGTCAGAGTGAGCTCTGATATTTCCAATTCCTGATCATTCTAATGAAAGTAAGTTTGTTGTAGGCATATAGGTATAGGTACATAGGATAGATATGCCCTCTACATCTTATTTTAACTTGCAATTATTCTTAGTTATTTGTTTACTTGATTTTGTTGTTTGTTTCCCCCACTTGATTATAAATTTGTGACTTGTTCCCCATTGTATCTCTTATGCTTAGCACAATGCGTGACACAGAGTAGATGCTCAATAGATATCCTTTTGAATGAATGAATGAATGAATATCTAACACACAGGGAAAGGGACAATGAACCTGTCAGGCTGGTGATACACACAAAGGTAGAATAATTGTCAGGCTTGCCTGAATGTCTGTCTTAACGTAGTCTCGAAAGAAACTGGGCTTTCTTTATTACTGACGTGCTTTCTTCATTACCATAGACAATGAAGGCTGCTGTGAAACGTGGCTTGTGAAAAGAATACATATGTCAAGTTCTAAAATATGCAGTGCCACAAATCATGAGGATTGATGTGTAGACAGAATCTATGTAAATGAACACTGATCAAAGATAGACTTGTTAGGAAAGCAGACTTTCCATGACACTAGTCTATACATTTCTGAGGTTTTCACTGAATTATTCATTTATAGAAAGTGTTCATGGGTCTTGGCATTTACTTTCAAGAAAAGTATATAAGAAAGAGATAGTCTTTGGTGATATCTTTTCAAACATACTCTTTTCTTAAGGGTGGGATTTACAACATTTTGGGATAAGACAATTTGATATACAATTTGACATACATTATTTAAGCAAATGGGTTATTGAATCAAGCTACTGGGTTTCAACTTCAGGTGCTCACTTATTATATAACCTCTCAAAGCCTCAGATTTCTCAATAGTAAAATTGGGAGGATAATATAACAATAACATTTATCTGGTGTGTGTGTGTGTGTGTGTGTGTGTGTGTGTGTGTGTGTGTGTGTGTGTGACAGAGACAGAGAGCGAGCTCTGAGAGATAATCTATGTAAAAGTACTTAGCACATTATTTGGCACATTATTTATCCTCAGTTAATGCACTTTTATTTAGATTTAATTACATGAAATTGTTTCCTAAGTTTACTAAAACAAATCTCTTTGTATGAACATATTTCCCTTATGTTTATATCTTATTTATTTTTGCTCCTTCCCTAATTTACCCCAAAGTGCAACCACTACCTTCACTCTTCTGGAGACTGAAAACCACTGTCCCAGAAAATTGAAGACAAAGCACCTCATGTGTGTGCTGGTGGTGGAGTGTAGGTGAGTGATCAATGTAAGGAATGACCCAATTCAATAAAATTATTGAGGACTTAGATTTGCTGTCATCTTAGGAAACACAGAATCCAGCACCAGGAGCGATTGTATGTAGATGGATTGATGGCAGTATTGGCCACAGTACTTCAGCCAGTCCCGAAACCATTCTTTTTGCGGAGCCTCTTGTGCCATAGGCAGAGTCTGCTATATTAAACAAGCATCTTGCTTTGAACAAAAGAGTGTTACCAGAGATGACTCTAGAAACTTGAGAAAACTCTTACACATTTCTGCTTCCCCCTCTTGCTCCTCTGTCTTCCCAGGAGAACATGCACAGAGTTGAGACATGGGAAGCAGAGCTGAGTCTTCCCTATTGCCCCAGCCTAAGCCAGCCTAGATCAGCCAATTGATGTGACCCTTCAAGACATGGTGAACCCAACTGAGCCCAGGAGAATGTGCAGCCTCATCCAGTCCAAACTGCCCACCTGAAGTCTTCTGTGCCAAATAAACACTTGCCATTTTAAGCCACTGAGTGTTGGGATAGTTGATTACTTGGCATTATTGTGACAATGTAAACTGATATTGAACATGAGCTGAATGTTTTATGGAACTCTCTAGAATCTCTCTAATATATAACCAATCGTATCATGCTTATACTTAAATGGCCCTACTTTAGTTAGGCTTTATTTCATCAACCTTATCTTTTCTCCCCCTATACCGCAAAACTATACTTTTCTTAAAATTGTACTTATATTTCTGAAGACTGCATATTATCTCAGTCTTGGGCCTTGGTTGTGCCACTGGTCAGACTTCTTCCACTCCCAGCAAAGTAGGTTTCTATTTGTCCTTTGGTTCTTATTTTAGGAATCGTCTCCTTTGGAAAATTTACTTAACCTTGCTAAGAAAAGGTTGGGTGTGTGACTCTCTTTTGGGTGCCCATAACATTCTGGTACTTAAGATGTTGGTGTTGTATCACTTCCCGAGTACTCATTATATGTTGGTGTTGTCACCTCTTTTGGGGCTTTCCTCACTGGACTCCACGTCATTGGAGGGTCAAGAATATGTGTTTTGGGTTTTGTGAAGCAATGCATATTTAGCATAAAGCTCAGTGTCTGGCACACAGTGTGTGCTCAACTAAGAGATGTAAAAGAAATGAATGTAGATGTTGAATTTATGGGCAAATGGGGAAAGGATGATTTTGTGAGGGTTCCCTGTCCCAGGATAAAGATAAATGGAGTTAATGGAAAGGATAATATTAGGTCGATCCTTAACTTTGCAATGTTCAAACTAGTTACAATGGTTTCTACACTGTAGATCTCTTGTATAAACTTCAAGGAAAGATCAACACCAACCCAACTGCTGAAATAAAATTAGAATTATTGGTTTATAAGTTAGCCACCTAAAGGGGCTGATCCAAATAGCCAGACAGCACCTGCCAAATAGGCATGTGGACTGGGCTTCAATATCTTCCCTAAGTAAGTTAAATAAAAATTTTAAAAATACCCTGTTTAGAATTTATTTTACAAACAGCCACTTACAATTTTAGGGTATTATTTTACGCATTGAATAGGCAGATTTAAAAACAAACAAACAAAATGAAGGGCACGATCTTTGGCAGTAAAGATAGGTTCCTCTGTTACCAGGAGAATTCATGGGCCAGGAATGTAGAAATGTCTCAGTGGGGTGTGGTGGCTCACGCCCGTAATCCCAGCACTTTGGGAGACTGAGATGGGTGGATCACTTGAGGTTGGGAGTTCAAAACCAGCCTGACCAAGATGTAGAAACCTTGTCTCTACCAAAAATACAAAATTAGCTGGGCGTGGTGGCACATGCCTGTAATGCCAGCTACTTGGGAGGCTGAGGCAGGAGAATCGCTTGAACTCAGGAGGCAGAGATTGCAGTGAGCTGAGATTGTGCCATTGCACTCCAACCTGGGCAACAAGAATGAAACTTCATCTCAAAATAAAAAAAAGAAGGAATTTATAATCTCATGGTTATAGGATTCTAGACAAGGTGTAAACCTCTGGGATTAGTTAACCCAGTGTGTTCTGCAAACTAGTGGAACACAGGTTTCACAGCTTAGGTCCACTCTTACCTCTACTCCAGCTCCTTCAGGGCTTTCCTTTGACTTCCCACACTTCTGTTTCCTAGAGAAGTTACACCATCAAAATTAAAATTTTAACCCACGGCTTTAGTTTACCTTTCCTCACTTTATGAATAAAGACAAAAATTCCCCCGAAGTCATAATTGCCTGAGTTAACCCAAATGGTAATGCAGAAGGTAAAATCTGCTTCTGGTGCACTCAGTGATTTTTTTCACTGTGATGCACTTTCTTTGACCCTTTTCCTCACACATTCCACTGGGCTGTGCAGAATCTGCATGGCTGGAATGAATACAAGTTGAAGGAGAAGTTAAATCTGTCTAAACTTTAAAATGTAGAGGAGATTTAACATCCTTATGTCCTTTGGAACGTTATGGTGCATTCATGGTTCATGCAGTCAGCAAACCAAAGGTCGGGCTTCAGTTGGTATTCAGCGTAGTGTGTCGTAACATTGACAGGCTATATTTATACAGTGGTGCTGAAAGATTAAAATAAATATATATCAGTGTTGATCCTAACAAACATATACATTGCAGCTGATAGAGTTAATATCAGTTTTTGAATTTGTAATTGTTTACCCATATGTTGCAAATGGCAGTTTTTCCAAAATATAATGATTTGGCACTTCATTCTGTAGAGGTTTTTGAGAACTAAAACATAACATATTTAATATTGGTAGGCCTTGATTTCTAGGTTACATTTGTGAGGGGAAAAATAGGGACCTGGATTTCAATCAGTTCTCCAACCAGTTTTATGAGAATTCCATCTCTACCAGTCTTTCTGGCTTCAATTTTTGCCCCTCCAAGAGCTAAGGAAAAAATACTTTCTACTCTGCTTTCTCACAAGGGAAAATGGCACAGACCTAGGGTCTTTGGGTCTCCAGAACAATTTGTTACTCCTGCCTCAGCTCTCTGCCCCCATTTCTTTTATCCCTTGAGCCCTGGGGATTCCACTCTCCTTCCAACAAGATTCAATTCATAATTTTCTTTCTATTCACATATCCAAGGGTAATGAAATGGTTTCTACACTTCTGCTAAAAATAACTTCTGCCATGAGAAAGAATTCTGTCTCTCAGAATGGTGGTTCTTTTGGTTCAACTCATATGATCCAATCAGTCCTAAAAAGATAGCCTTGACATATCTGGTTTGGAACTCTTTCAGATGAGGTCATTGACAAGGGAGCACATCTGGTAACTATTCAGGGCAGCTCCACTGGATCCTGCTCCCTATGACACATGCCTGGTGTCTCACAGCTGTGCACGTGTCCTTCCTATCCTCTCTGCATCCTTGACTCTCCAGGGAACCCTCCTGAGGGACTGAAAGACAACCTTTGGCTTCTCTTGTTTGCATTGAGTCTTTACTCTAATGGTCATGGAACATTCCTCCTTCCAAGCAGCTGAGTGTATTTCATGCAAATTGCATTTTTGGTACCTTTCACTGACAGTCAAGAGCTTCTGAGATCCTTCTTTGTTCTTCTGTGTGGGGTGTCTTTTTTTTTCCCCCTGGTGCATTGCCTACAATAATATTTTAATAATGTTACAAATGATGATAATGATAAATGCAATACTTAAATTAGATATACATATATGATTGTATAGGAGAGCTCTGTAAGCCAATGTAAGGACAGTAACCATTCAATAGGTTTCCCATCTGTAGGTTTATCGAGATATGAAGTTGCTATCTAGGGGACTTATAGTGTCTTTGACAAATTTTTTCTAGACTGTTTCTTCAGTTTAATATCCTACAGTTTTCTTTCCTTTTAATTTACTATCTATACTTTATACATTATTACTCCTGATATTCAATTGCAGTGGGCATATATATATATATATATATATATATATATATATATAGGCTTTTACTCATGCTGCTCCCACCCTGGGATTCTTGTCCTGGATTTTTCATTTATTAGAATTGTTTCAAATGATAGAGCCCAGGGCAGTGTCTTCAAGACATATGAGCAGGCACTCCCATGTCTCAATCAGAAGTAATTACTTCCTTCTTTGTACTCCCACTGCACATTGCTGGCATTGCTGAGAGGTCATTGATCCCATCATTTACTGCTGTTTGTGTTGGGTGTATACGAATATGTATAATATACACGCATATGTATGTTAAATATTATACATTTGTATCATGTATTTATGTAATTTATCATAGATTCACACAGGACATTAAAAATAGGAGATTCTACATGACTGTTTGTTAAACAAATGGATATTTTGTGTGGGTAACTGAACACATGATTTTCTTGCAAACCAGTTTGATTTTATTCTTTTAATGATTAACTTTGAAATGAACAGAGAAGACTATTGTGAACAGCTAGTTGCTGTTGACTATGATTCTGATGTAAGTAACCTACGTCTTCTAGAAGTTTATATTTATTCTGAATCACCTAAACACATTTTTTACAAGAGTGTCCAATCTGGACATACATAGTACATAGGCAAAAGGAAAATAGTGCAGACTCTTGGTGGTAAAGCTTCAAGGTGAATTCATGAGTGTTCAGGAGAAGTTTTCTCCTTCACTTCCAAATGTGCTGTCCCAATTTGACCAAATGTTTGCATAATATGTTGTGCAAATATATAAAGTACCCTTTCATTTGGTACTTTTAATGCTTGTGTCACATAGCACCGTAATAGGGAAAAGAGGACAAGTGAATGACTCAACAGAAATGAAAAGTGTTTATGTCACCAAGAACTATGGCCTTCCGCTTTAATAACATAAAAATAGTAAATAGACACACACACACACACACACACACACACACCCCCAAAAAAAGAGTTCAGGAAGATTCTGTCTATGATGGGTGTAATATTTGTGCTGACATGTTGGGCAAAGAAAATCATTGTCAGCTTCCTGACTTTCTTTTTTTTTTTTAATTTAATTATTATACTTTAAGTTCTGGGGTACCTGTGCAGATCATGCAGGGTTGTTACATAGGTATACACATGCCATGGTGGTGGTTTGCTGCATCCATCGCCTCGTCATCTACATTAGGTATTTCTCCTAATGCTATCCCTCCCAGTCCCGTCAGCCCTGCTATTCCTTCCCTAGCCCCCCATCCCACAGGCCCTGGTGTGTGATGTTCCTCTCCCCTGTGTCTGTGTATTCTTATTGTTCAACACCCACTTATGGATGAGAACATGTGGTGTTTGGCTTTCTGTTCTTGTGTCAGTTTGCTGAGAATGATGACTTCCATCTTCATCCATGTCCCTGCAAAGGACATGAACTCATCCTTTTTATGACTGCATAGTATTCCATGGTGTATATGTGCCACATTTGTTTTATCCAGTCTATCATTTGATGGGCATTTGGGTTGGTTCCCAGTCTTTGCTATTGTGAACAGTGCCACAGTAAACATATGTGTGCATGTGTCTTTATAATAGAATGATTTATAATCCTTTGGGTATATATCCTGTAATGGGATTGCTGGGTCAAATGGTATTTCTATTTCTAGATCCTTAAGGAATTACCACACTATCTTCCACAATGGTTGAATTAATTTACACTCCCACCAACAGTGTAAAAGCATTCCTATTTCTCCACATCGTGTCCAGCCTCCTGACTTTCACCTGCTAAACACACAACTGCAGGCACTAATAGGAAAGCACTTTAATCAGCAAAAGTTTGTCTCCTACAGCTATTTAGTAACGTCTTGAGTCCTCTGTGCCCCCGTCAGTTGCTCCAGGAGACCCAGGGAAAGGTAGATAAAAGTCTTTGATTAGGAAAAGCAACGGAGAAACCATTCACAATGAGCATCTACTGAATTGTTTTCATCACAATCTAAACTGCAAAGAGATCAGAGTACAGGACAGTGATGTGCCACTGTGGAATCCAAGTGGGCTTAGATGTGTTTGTTGTGAGTTGGTGAAAAAATATTTGCTTATCAGTAATGTCAGAATAGAGAGGTATAAATATTTATTTGGAGTTTAAAATTCAAATTTCAGTTATTTATTCTACTTGAGTCTCAGCTATCTTAATCTAGAAAATGGGATAATAATAGCTACACTATAGAATTGTTGTAATAATTAAATAAGATAATATATGAAATGTTTGGCATTGCATTGGAGACATCATGCGTTCTCAGCACTTGTCAGTTCTAACAACAATAGTAATATTTATTCAGAACTTATTAGTGTGGTTGCTATTCTAAGGAATCCATATGGGTTAGCTTATTTTGTCCTCTTAACAAACTCTATTGGGCCCTCCAAATGTTAAATATAACACAAAAATTTAGTTAAAGCTTTACCAGATGATTGCTAATATAGTATATATAAAGTCATCCTTTTATAATTTAGTATTCAGATATTAGTTCATAGGGTCAAAAATTCTACTAATGTAGCTAATATATATTACATGCATTATTGGAAATACGATAGCATAAAGATTTCTTCACATTGCCAAAATCTCTTTCATGTGTCTTCAGAATAGTCCTATTAAATAAAGTAGTTATTATTATCTTTTTTTCTTTTTTTGAGACAGACTCTGTTGCCCAGGCTGGAGTGCAGTGGTGTGATCGCTGCTCACTACAACCTCTGCCTCCCAGGTTCAAGCACTTCTCCTGCCTCAGTCTCAAGAGTAGCTGATATTATAGATGCCCACCACCACACCCAGCTAGATTTTGTATTTTTAGCAGAGACAGTTTTGCCATGTTCGCCAGGCTGGTCTCAAACTCCTAACCTCAGGTGATCCGCCTGCCTCGGCCTCCCAAAGTGCTAGAAGTACAGGTGTGAGCCACTGCATCTGGCCTTTCTTTCTATTTAAAGCAACTGAAACTGAGTAAGGTTAAGCAACCTATATTGCTACATACCAAACATGAAGAGCCAGGTCTCTGAATTCTCATTTAATGTTTCAAGTCTTGTATGAGTCCAAATCATATAGCACCACACACCGTTTATTCAATAACTAGTTTATTATGCATTATTTTTAAATATCTATCATTCCCCAAGCCATATAATGAGCACATTTAGCATACGCTAGGATATCTTATGATCATTGAGATTTGCAATTGGATGGGACATCAAATCCAGTTAAACAGCTTCAGAGACTGCTCCTCTCTGCTCCCAAGATCCATATTCCCCCCCCCTGGATCCAAAATTAGACCTCTTTTTTCAAGTTAGCTATGGCCGTGGGCATGAGTTCTAGCCAATGGGATGTGAGCAGAATTGTCTTGTGCCATGTACAATTCTTCTCCTCAGCTAACTGAAAGAAGAGAAAACGGGACATGTTGAAACCAGAAGTATTTCATATATGTACATAAACACTCATTCTTGTGGATCTTGGATAATAATCTTATTTATGTACATATGTGTGTGTATATGTGTGTAGTGTATGTGTGTGTGTGTATATCCTTACTTAGAATATGTGCAACAGATAAGGCTACAAAGCACTTATAAAGATGAGAGCGACTTTGGAACTTGTTTTTTCCCCATTAGTTCTTGTTACACATGAAGAACGTGAAGTGAATTAAGAGACTTGCCCCTGGGCACCTAGACAGGGAATAGCAGATCTCAGATTAAAGCTCAGGTTTCTTTGCTCTCAACCAAAAAATATCATAAAATGTCAGTGAAACACTATTTCTACAGGACGATGACAGTTTTTATGAGACAAAGAGTCTCCTGGCCATGTGCATTTGGAAAACTCTGGGTTATGCAAAGCATAAGTTGATTTGCTGCAGGATTTATCAGTACCTTGATTTAATTTACCAGTGAGTTCTGAGTCTTCAAGAGGGCAGCACTGAGTTTTCCGAATGTTCCAAGTGATTTGTTACTAGGAAGCAGGGTTCCTCATTGCACCAGGTTTAGCTTTTCCCCTGATTTACATACAACTACTCTGAGTGTTGAGAATAGAACATGAAATTTCTGTTCACGTCTCTACCAACAATAACAAATTGACCCTAAGCAATTTCCTGTTTACATCTTTAGGCCTCAACTTTTCCATCTATAAAAGGAAGTGTAAGATGGTTTTCTTTAGAGGGTTTGATTATCTGTGTTACATGCTGCCAGTTGGCTATATGAGGAAGGGGACAAGGCCAGGATACCTCAGGGTCAAGTTCTAGTTCTGTCACTAACAAGCCGGATGACTATTGGCTCACTGAACCTTTGCAGGCCTCTCAGTTTTTATCTGAAAAACAATAAAGTTGGACTAAATGGTCTTCAGCTCTATGGTCTATACCAATGTGTTTGATAGGTCACATATTATTCAATTTTACAGAGACTAGACTCACACTGAAAAATGCTATAAAAAATAGCGAACTATTCAAATTTGGTGAGCTGACCTTCAGATAAAAGTAGTACTACAAACAGAAATAATGTTACTTGTGGAAAAGGAGAGAAAATGAAGGTGACCCTCTTATTCTAAGACTGAGGGAAGAAGAAAATACTGAGGGAAATCAAAGATAGGTGTGATAATGTAAAGAAGAATGTTGAGAGGACAGTTTATAAATGTGCTGGAAACTTTTGAAATTAAGTTCCTCTTTATCTACTATCAAGTCACAAATTTCATAACATGAATAAAGAAACAAATAAGGGTAGTATGTTTACAGAATTGAAAATAAACTGTAGCACAATTAAAAACTATATCTTCAATTCAAATGACTTATCTGGAGCAAGCCAGGTCCCAAAGATATCAACATCTCAAATAAAAGTTAACAAAATGGAAATATTGATGTCATCATTAGTAATTTACAAAATGAATATTACTCTCTGATTATTAAAGTAGCACATGTATGTTTATTGTGGCACTGTTCACAATAGCAGAGACTTGGAACCAACCCAAATGCACATCAATGACAGACTGGATAAAGAAAATGTGGCATATATACATTATGGAATACTATGCAGCCATAAAAAAGAGTGAGTTTATGTCCTTTGCAGGGATATGGATGAAGCTAGAAATCATAATTCTCAGCAAACTGACACAGGAACAGAAAACCAAACACCACATGTTCTCACTCATAAGTGGGTGTTGAACAATGAGAGCACATGGACACAGGGAGGGGAACATCACACACCGGGGCCTGTCAGGGATTGGAGGCCTAGGAGACAGAGAGCATTAAGAGAAATACCAATGTAGATGACGGTTTGATGGGTGCAGCAAACCACCATGGCCCATGTATACCTATGTAACAAACCTGCACATTCTGCATATGTACCCCAGAACTTAAAGTATAATAAAAAATTTTAAAAATAAAAGTAGTAACTTTGAACATGTATTGCAAATACTTCTCCCAGCTTGTCACTTCCTTTTTATCCTTTAGTGTTACAATATAGAATATTTCTTTAAAAATATAATCTTTACTGAATCATTTGTTATAAATAGAAATTATTTCCCATTTCAAAACTATAGAAACATAAATTTATATTTCCTTCCATTACTTTTTATCTTCATTTTTAGTTACATTTCTGGGTACATTTCAAAGGCTTTTTGTGATAAGGAATGAGGCAGAGATCAGATTCATTTTCTCCTCCATATGTTAGTCAATTGTGTTATTACATCTTATAAGAAATTATTTTCCTCATTACTTCAAAAAGGCATTTTAAAATAAACTTGCATAGTTAAATTTATTAATATTTTCATTTAAAGTTTCAATGTTGAAAGAAAACCATTTTCTTTTACTAATGTGAATGTGTATTTTGTTTTATTTTTCATCAAGAATTATTTGTGATGAAAGGCATGCAAATGGAATTATCTTTTTTTGCCAATATTTACCCAGTTATTTTCAGCACCATTTATGTACTCTTCGTCACTGATTTCAAATGTCAACATTCTTGCTTGATAGAGATAGAGTTTGCTTCTGTTCTTTCTGTTTTGTCTGTTTCTGTGCCATTATTATACCTTTAAGATTGCTGTACATTTATAATATACTTTAATATCTGATTATTCATAAAAAGCTGGTAAAGTCCCTGTCATTATATTCCTTTTCTCTTAATGCTCTTGGCTATTTTTATATTTAGTCTTCAGATAACATTTAGAATAATTTTGTCAATCTAAGTATATATAATTATACAGCCAGGAGTAACATATGTTATTTGGATATAGAGACTTCAATGTTCTGTATTGCTTTTTGAGATATCATAGAGCAAGTTCTTATTGAAAAATATGAACTTTTTTAAAAAGTTAAGTTCCCTTGCTTTAGATCAATATTCGGTCTGAATAAGAGTGAAAGACATTTATAACTTTTTATTTCTGGTATGTTTATAGACTTTTTTTAAAAAAGAGGAAACTTGCATTCTAATTTTAAGTCCCTCTTTAAAAGTTTCACTGTCACCACAAAATTGTTAATAAATATTTGTAGGCTAATAAATAGAAAACTGTCTGTGGAGTTACTAATGAATGCGTGAGTCTTTGAAGAGGGACTTAAAACCAGTACCTCTTTAAGTCTATCCAAGACCAGGATATCCAGGATAGGACATTAAATTTAGCATAATAGTAACAGTTTATTTCAAAGACTGTGTTCCTATAAATCACAGAATAACACAGAATATTATTAACACTCAGTTTGCAAGATAAATCTTATCTTTCAACTTCCTCCTCCCTTGCAAACCAATCATCAGTTAAGAGCTAGTCTTATAGTTCTCTTTGAGATCAGTAGCTCTTTTCGATGACAGTTTATGCAGAAAAGAAAGGAATGAATGGGAGGTTTTTTGTAACCCAAATAAAATTCAAGATGCCACATGGTTCAGTATTAGCAGTATGTTTTTCTGAAAGAAACACTTTCTAATAACCAGTATCATTAAAAATTAATTTTAACCTTTACTTACTTTTCTAATAATTTAAAAATGGATTCAGTAAATAATCTTAGATACAACTCTTTAAATTTCCTTTTCCTCTGTTCGTCTATTCTGTACAGCACAGAGACTTCTCCAGGGTCTCTCATTATTCATAGTCTTTATTCTCCATCAACATTTTTTTTCTCTTGATACTGTTGCATCCATAATGCCTCTCTCCTCTTTCCTTACTTTTTAATTTTTATTCTTCATTTTTAGTCTTTTCTATACTCCCAAGTTTGCATCACATGATTTTATAGTCCATTCATATAGAACTCTTCTTTAGAGAATCAAGATCAGGGATTGGAGGAAGGAGTTTAGTGGGAAAATATGAGATTTTCCTTGACAGATGGGATGACCAGGGTAGAGATAGTTCAAGGCTGAGAGTACTTCCATATTAAATAATTTTGTTCCTGTCACATTTGTACAGATTAATAAAATTCTGTCTAGGTCATATTAAGTTGTGGAATTAGGATTGGCATCTGTCAAAGGAGGAAGGCATTAGTAATTATTCTCATTTTTTACTTAAGGAAAGAATTGCAGTTTTCTACAGTACACCTTAGAAATGAAGTAGGCAAAAAAATAGAAAGAGTTGTTAATAGCTATGATTTATTAACTAATGACTATATTCCATGCAGTGGAGTCAAGTACTTTACATCCTAAAACAACAATGAAACTTTATGTCAGTATTTGTTTTTATCCCAATTTTTCAAGGAGGAAACAAATGATCAGAAATATAATCAACTTTCCTCAAGGCAGATAACTAGCAAGTAGTAAATTAGAATCCTATAAGGACTTCCACTATAAAGGCTCTGACTTTGTATTTATTACTTTGCAAATTACAGCAAAATTGGTAGAATATTATAAATTAGGAAAATAGAAGAGTAAACGCAACTACTATGAACTATCCACAAAAAGTTCAGTGGAAAATAACTATATACTCTTTCTAGTTACAGAGCAAATGTTCACTATTTTTCCAGTGAAAGGAATAAATAAATGAAATGACAACTTTTCCTGATCATTAGTACTGTTAATATATTTTATTTTATTTCATAAGCTACCTGATTTTGAGTTTATTCTATCTTGCTCTATTTTATAAAGCAAAGGAAACTCTTAAATTATCCTTGCATTGATGAAGGGGTCATAATTATGTGCAGTCTTGACAAATCATGAGTCAATAATAAATCAGAATATGTTTAGTGTTATATTATTTCCAATTTTCATATTCCCTGGGATCCTTATTGAGGATGTATTGTGAATCAAGTGAATCGAGAAGAATCCACATAAGACACTTCCTTAGAATTTTTGAGAAAAGTCTTCAGGATGTTAAATTCCCTGTTGGGGTAGAAGCTCATGTTATTCATAATCATATATTTTGATATAATCAGGTCAATATGTTAGTGACTTTGAACATGATCCTTTGTGTCCATATTTTCTTTCAAAGGTTCAGCAAAGTCTGTTTTCTCCAGAGACAGCCTATTCAATATCTGTGACTTGCACAAGCCAGAAATGTGACATTTAGGGAGCCAAGTGCCATGGAGGAATGGATTCCCATCTCATTTGCGCACTGCACAAAGATTAGCAATTACAGTGAGGATGACACTAGCATAAAAATTCTTACTCCCCATTGTAGCCTAGACTTGCTGTTCCATCAGTTCAATACAAATTATTTCTGAGCAATTCTCCCCTGCAATTACCTGATTAGCAATCCCAATTGCTTTTCCATGTTTGGAAGACCTTGATTAAATGATATCCCCCTCCTGATTACTTTATCAAGTCTAACTACCATGGATTATTGACAGCTCTGTGTTAACTAACTGCCTGTTTTTTTGGCAAGCTGCCAGGCAAATGGGAAAGCAGCTGTTTCTTGAGAAGGGGGAGCAGAGAAATGCCAATGGATACAGTCCTTAAATGGCTTTTGCAAACTGAGAGGCCATTAGCTGATCTTGAAATTGTTTTGGTGGTAGTTAGTGTGTTTGACATCACTTTGGATTACTAAAGAGTCACAACTAGATGGTGGAAGTGGTTGATAACCTGATGCTAAACCTCATCATCTTACAGTTTGTAGAAAGCAGGTGTACTGCGGGTTGTTGTGAAGGTTTGCTGATGAAGGAAATGAATGTTTCAGCCAATTTTTCAGAATTGTAATGACACAGATTGTCCAAAGCCACAATGCTTGCGCTTGACTTTTGCTTAACTTCCTTGTTTAAACTGGAGTCATGTGTAAAGGCTGCTGAACATGCTGATTTTCACAAAACAGCTCTATACAGCAGGAATAGTAATCTCTTTTCTAGTCTTCACTCATAAATTCAGAGAGACTTTGACATGTTTCTAAAGATGACTTAAACATATTCATAATCATTCTTCCACCATTGTCATTAAATGTAGATTATTTAATTTTTAGTATTGTTCTTTCCTTTCAAAATATGAAGTTCCATTTAATTTACTGCCTTTTTTCTCCCCTCTATCAAAGGTCCTTCACTCTGAATCTCGTGGCAGATGGGTAGGCAAAATGTTGTGCGAGACGGCTTGAGTTGATGAGTATTACTTTAGCACAACAATGTTCGCCTTTTTCTCACACTTAAATCACAACATTTTTTTCTTTATCTTTTAAAATAAACTTCATTTTAGAATAGTTTTAGACTTATAGAATTGTTACATAAGTTGTACAGAGTTCCAGTACATACCACATCCACTGGATACCACATCCAGTTTCCCCTGCTGCAAATACCCAGTAGTATGGAATATTTGTCACAATTAATTAAATAATACTGATTTACTACTAACTAAAGTCCATAGTTTATATGGATTTTCTTAGTTTTTATTTAATGTCCTTTATCTGTCCCAAGATTCCCTCCAAAATACCACATTGAGTTTAGCTATCATGTTCCCTTATGTTCCTTTTGGCTGTGAGAGTTTCTCAGGATTAATTTGTTTTTGATGATCCTGATAGTTTTGAGGAGTACTGGTATGGTATTTTGTAGAATGTCCCTACATGTAAAGAGTAATTTTACAGTGAAGAAACCTGAAAAACACTACCTAAGCCAGAAGATCAAGGTCAACACCAACAGTGATAAGTTATGTTAATAGTATGTACCCTTTATATGATATGATGAGAATCACACATTACCTTTGTGATTTTTCTCGCCTAAACATGATACCCCAACCTAATGATAAGAAAAATATTAGACAATATCAATTGAAGGTCCATCTACAAAATATCTAACGAATATGCCTCAAAATGGTCAAAGTCTTTAACAACAACAAAAACAACAATTAATCAACAATGAATGAATGAATAAATAAATGAATAAACAAATAAAGGAGAATAGACAAATCTCTGTGCAAAGAACTTCAAATAATTTATGTAGATCTTCTATCTTCACAATGGACTCATGAATATTTATTTTGTACTTTGGATTAGACGCCAATACTACTTTGCTTATTTGTTGCTCCAATTGTTTCAATTTGAATTCTTCCAGTTGACACTTGTATCCCTTTGAAGTATCTCCATCATTGTGGGGCGTTTTTATTTAGTTTTTTCAGCTGGGAAGTGCTTTATCAACTCCAATAATTCTTTTTAATCATGAAAAAAATGCACATAACACAAAATTTGCCATCTCAACTCTCTCTTTAAGTCTACAGTTCAGCAGTATTAAATGTATTCACATTGTTGTGCAACCTAACTCCAGAAAATTTTCATTTTGCAAAATTGAAATTTTATACCAATTAAGCAGCAACACCGTTTTTTCTATGTCTCTACCCCCTGGCAACCACCATTCCACTTTCTGTTTCTATGAGTTTGATTACTCTAGATACAGCATGTAAGTGGAGTCATACAATATTTGTATTTTTGTGACTGTCTTCTTTCACTTGGCATAATGCTCTGAGGGTTCATTTATTTTGTAGCATTTGTCAGAATGTTCTTCCTTTTTATGTCTTAAAAATATTCAATTGTACAGTATGTATATACCATATTTTCTTTATTCATTCATCCATTGATAGACACTTGGATTGCCTCTACCCTTTGGATATTGTGAATAATTCAGCTATGAATATGAGTTTACAAATGAGTGTAAAAATTCTATTTTTAATTTTTTTGGAACCACCATACTGCTTTCCACAGCAACTGCCCTTTTTAAATTCCCAGTACAGAAAAGTTTTAATTTCTCCACATCCTTACCAATAGTTATTATTTTCTGTTATTTTGTTGTGATGGTGGTTTGTTTTTGGCAGTAGTCATAATAATGGGTGTGAAGTAACATCTCACTGTGATTTTAGTTTGTATTTCCATAATGACTTGTGATGATGAACATCTTTTCATATACGTATTGGACATTCGTATATCTTCTTTGGAGAAATATCTATTCAAGACCTTTACCCATTTTAGAATTGGATTTTTGTTGTTGAGTTTGTAGGAGTTCTTTGTAAATTTTGAATATTAATCACATATCCGGTATATGATATACAAATATTTACCACTCCATAGGTTTCCTTTTCACTCTGTTGATTGTGTATTTTGATATACAGTAGTTTTCACCTTTTAATGTTGTTCAATTTATTAATTTTTACTTTTGTTGCCTATGTTTTGGTGTCATACACAAGAAATTATTGTCAGATCCAATGTTGTGAAGATTTCCTTCTATTTTTTTTTCTAACAGTTTTATAGTTTTAGCTCTTACATGTAACTCTTTGATCCCTTTAGGATTAATTTTTCTATATATTGTAAGTTAAGGGTCCAATTTTATTTGTTCACATGTAGATATATAGTTTTCCCAACACTATTATTTTTGAAAAGAAAATTATTTTCCTATTGAATAATCTTGGCATCCTTGTCAAAAAATATTTGACTGTATACATGAGAGTTTATTTATAGGCTCTCTATTCTGTTGTGTGGGTCTATATGTCTACCTTTATGCTAGTACCATGCTGTTTTGATAATCACAACTTTGTAGTAAGTTGTAAAATCAGGAAGTGTGAGACCATTGACTTTGTTCTTTTTCAAGACTGTTTTGGATATTTGAGGTTCCTTGAGATTCCATATGAATTTTGTGATGAAGTTTTCAATTTTTGCAAAAAAAGGCCTTAAGATTTTAATAGGTATTGTAGATGGCTTTGGGTAGTATTCACATCTTAGCAATATTAAGTCTTCCAATCCACAAATATTGGACATCTTTCCATTATTTATGTATTCCTTAATTTCTTTCAGAAATGTTTTATAATTTTCAGTGTACAATTTTTTTTTTGTCTCTTAAATTTATTTCTAAGCACTTTATTCATTTTGATGCTATTTTTTTTTCTTTTTTTTCAGTGAGCTATGATCACACCACTACGCTCCAGCCTGGGCAGATGCTATTTTAAATGGAATTATTTTCTTAATTTTCTTTTCAGATTATTCATTGTTAGTGTACAGAATCACACTAATGTCCAATAACTTTTTTTTTTTCCTTTGGATACAGAGTCTTGCTGTATGCCCTAGGCTGGAGTGCAGTGGCACCATCTTGGTTCACTGCAAACTCCGCCTCTTGGGTTTAAGCGAGTCTCATGTCCCAGCCTCCCAAGTAGCTAGGATTACAGGCACCTACAACCACATCCGGCTAATTTTTGTGTTTTTAGTAGTAACGGGGTTTCGCCATATTGGCCAGGCTGGTCTCGAACTCTGGACCTCAGGAGATCCACTTTGACCTCAGGAGATTGGCCTCCCAAAGTGCTGGGATTACAGGCATCCAATAACTTTTAATTCTGATTTAACTCACAGCTTCAGAAAAATATGTAGAATTTTAGAATCCATTGCAGGACCAAGTAGTTTTTCTGAAGAGGAATCCACAGCCTCAGCATTTTGAATTCAGTTGTTTTCACTTACATATATGACTCAGCATCTAATTTAGGATAAGGTCAGTCTCTGACTTAAGGACATTCCTTTTTACCATTTTGCTCTCTTTACTTCAGGGGAGTTGTCATACTTGTTTTCTTGGTTATGGGAAAGAGAGAGACCAAGTTAGTCTCATCTTGTGGGGCAGATTCCCTGAGATAGTGACAGCAGTATTGCTATTGATGAAAACTTTGCATCATGTGAGATAATTCAAATTTACTTACTTGTTAGGAGTGTGGTTATGAGGTTAGAAAAATCTGATTTTGACTCTAGTGCCAAGATTTACTAGCTGTGAGGGCATGATGATTTACTATCTCTAAATCTCAATATTCTTCTTTGAAAAAAAAATGATGAATATCATTAGCTAACTCCTAAAGTTCTTGTGTGAACAAATCAGAGAACACATGTGAAGTGTTTAGCATAATATCAACCATGTAGAAGCCCCAATATGTGGAATAAATCACTATATGTTTACTATTTAAATAATGGCTGGGTAACACATCTGATGTAATGCTTAATACTGAAGTTCTTCAACTTTACTATTATTGAATGCAAGAGCAAAAAAATACTAATCTTCTCTGAAAAATACAGCAGCAACAATGACTTTCTTGTGGGGGGTGGGAGAAAAGATTTGCACCAGAAGGCATGACCATGAAGGAATACATCCTAGCTTATCTTGGTATTTAAAATTTGATTGAGAAAGATCAGTCTGTGGCATAGAGGCTTGGCAATGATACCGTATGTGTATCGGGATAGAAAGGGATGTGTGGAGTAGAATTCATAATCTAAGATGATTAGAAATTCAGATACCAAATTTCACAAACTGGCTCCATTCCAACTCTCCTGAATGTGCGCCTGAATCCAAATAGCATCCTTAAAGAGAAAAGAACAGCAAAACTGTGAAATGTGCAGTTAATGAACTTCCTAAATACGGGTACTCAAAAAAAATCAGCTCTAAATGAAATAGATAAATGTGTGCTAGATGAAATGCTGTCTTCCAATACTCTGAAAGCCACTTGTCCAGAAGTCCTCCTACACCAAATATGCTTGGGATTTTCTTAGCAAATGTGTATCACTTCAGATGAAAATAGTTAAAACTGAAACAAGTGGGTAAAAAGAGAAGGGAACAGATGGCATGTAAGTATAATGATGATCCAATTGCACCGTATTATAAATGAGCTATCACAAAATCTCAGGGGGAGCTTCTGGCCAAACACTTGAACATAATGGAGAAAAACCTTACTCTTATCTCCCCCCCACCGTTTTCTTTCACGTTTTAAGAAAACTGCAAACAAATCAAGCAAATTACCAGAAAGTGTAATACAGAACACCTACTCACACAACAAGTATCCTTCTTATCACCCTCTGCTGGAAATTGAAAAAAGCCAGGCACTTGGTCAGAATGAGAAGTCTAAATATTATTTCCATGGAACTTAAAGAATAAAGGGCTGATCACTGAAAGGGCCTTCAGAACAGCAAGAGAACACAGCACTTTCCCTTTCCTGGTCTTTTAGGAAAGCCATGCATTTCTCTCTGCTGCCGTGTGGCTTTCTGGCGTCTTTTCTAATTTCCTCAAATTGTTCGTGGGAATCACTTGAAACTACTTTGTTATCTCTCTCAGATGTTCTTACGGAAACTGAAAGAGATGTGTCATCTGTAACCATTTAACAGTTTTTAAAAGCACTTCTGTTAGAATCTCACAACATAATTTTTCATTCAGTTCAATCCCTTTCAACTAAGTTGAGCCGGTAGCAGAGATATTTGCAAGGGGCCAAAGATAATTTTATTAGCCCGAATCAAACTAATTTCAATTCTTTTCAGCAAATATTTCCAGAACATCCACAGTCAGCTTAGAACTGAGTGAAGTAGCAGGTATCTACATTCTTGAGGAGTACTGAA
This sequence comes from Ateles fusciceps, assembly GCA_036589455.1. Lineage (NCBI taxonomy): Eukaryota > Metazoa > Chordata > Mammalia > Primates > Atelidae > Ateles > Ateles fusciceps. The sequence goes on from JAZHEH010001955.1 coordinate 2,296,236, forward strand.
ATTTCCATGCATAAAGAAATCTGTTCAGCCTGAATAGTTCACATTAATACAGTGTTAAAGAAGACATTAGTGGCTATTCACAGCTAAGTACTTAATTATAAGAATTGACAAAATCCAAATGCCTATCATGTTAAATGATGAATTTTGAAGATGACTGTGAAATAGAATTTCTCTATCTTAGCCCCATGGTTCAGAGGCTGAAGAAAGTATCATGTACTTTGAAGGATGTTTATTAGTATCCTTGGCCTAAAACCCACTAGATACCAGTAGTGCTCCTTATCACTGAGTTGCAATGACCAAAACTGTCTGTAGATTTTTAAAAATGCCTCCTGAGAGGCAAAATCACCCCAACTGAGATGCTGTGAGATTTTTGTTTCCAATGAGAAAAGGAATAGTGCATAGATTAGACAATTAAATTATTAACAGTGCAAAGCAGAAGATGGTGATTAACTAGAAATGGCCTTTTGAAAGGCAGTATTTAGAAAAAGCATCGTACTCATGCCTGTTGACATTTTTTAAATTTGTTGTATGATGTCTCACCTCATTCTTGATTTTCTGCCTATGCTATTTTTTCTAGCAATTCTAAATGGAGAACACAACTTAAGTATATTGGAGGTAGTGTTTATGATCTGTTCTTTGATTGGAAATTATAATGTCAAATATCTGATATTAAAGAAAGAGGTATTTCCTGGAGTCTAGAGTTATCTCTAAGAAAATAGTGATACTGATATCACTGACTTTCTATCACCATAATTATGTATCATCTACCCATCGATGGTGTATGGAGAATCTACTGGGGAAAACACTGTGCTTTCCATCTCTTGTGAGTTGAGAGCAGAATCTCTTGCCCTTGTTAAAGATGGAAACAACAAGATACTCAGTTCCTCATTTTCCTTGAAAGTAGGGCATGTGAAAGAATTCTGACTCCCTGAAAAGAAGACTGCGGGAGTGGGAGGATGTGAAGCTTCTGGAAAAGGTTTGATGCCATGGTGAGAAGGAACTCTTAGGAGTAACTCTCTTCTTAGTCTGTTCTCATGCTGCTGATAAAGATATACCTGGGACTGGGTAATTTATAAAGGAAAGAGGTTTAATGGACTCACAGTTCCACATGGCTAGGGAGGCCTCACAATCATGGTAGAAGACAAAGGAAGAACAAAGGGACATATTACATGGCGGCAGGCAAGAGAGCTTGTGTAGGGGACTTCCCATTCAGAAAACCATCAGATATCATGAGACTTATTTGCTATCACGAAGACAGTATGGGTGAAACTGCCCCCATGATTCAATTATCTCCATCTGGCCCCACCCTTGACAAGTGGGATTATTATAACTCAAGGTAAGATTTGGGTGGAGATACAGCCAAATTATATCACTCTCTTTCTTCTCTGTGGCCCTGGTCATATGAGCATATAACAGCTGGAGCTGTTGCAGGCATCTAGGAATGATAAGGAGACAGCCAGAGGATGACAGCCACACTGAAAGGCAGAAGTGAAAAATGAACATCCCAGTGTGTGCGGTGACATGCCTATGTGGCTGCATTCTTCAATCCTATGCTGCCTGACTTCATACATCTTGTTAGAAGTGATTAAATGCCCTTATAAAAAAGGCTTCTATTAGCAATGATTTTTGTGAACTGAAGCTTTAAAAATGCCTAGATAGTATTTTGTACTATTTGCAAGACACAGTGGTATTTGGTGTGTGGAATTTAAAAACCAATGAAACAAGGAAAAAGAACGATCCTGTCTTTAAGAAATGCTTTTTAACATCACTGTGGACACTCTGTTTCCAGAATTGATATTATGGCTTCAAAATAATCTTCATCCTGCAGTGGACACAGATAGCATAGTATTTTGTCAACTTCTTTTGATGTCAGTAACAGGTTGAATTGTGTCCCTTCAAATTCATATACCAAAGTCCTAACCCCTAGAACCTCAGAATGTGGCCCTATTTGGAGAATATGTCTTTGCAGAACTAATCAAGCTGAAATGAGGTCATTAGGGTGGGCTCTAATCCCATATGACTGGGGTCCTTATAAAAGAAATGTGGACATAGAGATATGAAAGGAGGGACGACCATATCAAGAAATGTAAGAAAACATGGCCATCTACAAACTAAAGAAAGAGATCTGCAATAGGGCTTTCCCTCACAGACCTTGGAAGAAAATAACCCTGCTGGCACCTTGACTTTGGACTTACAGCCTCCAGAACTATAAGGCAAAATTTCTGTTGTTTAAGCCACTCTATCTGTGGCCCTAGCAAAGTAATATAATGTTCAAAACTGATATCTTCATATCCACTTCATATCCACTCTGAATCTGTTCCTTCAATGGTCATCCCTGTCCCAGTTAATGGTGACTCCATCCTTTCAAAGCTCAGGCAGAAAGTGTTACCTCCTGGATGTTCAGGCATTATCCTTGATGACTTCTTTCCCACTCTACAACTAGTCAGCATTACTGTCAAATGTATTAGAATCTCATTGTTTTCACTTTACATTCAAATTTGGTAGAATATCATTATCTCTTTTTACCTCCACAGCCACTACCTTAGTCAAAGTTGCTGTCATCTTTTTATTAAATTATAGCAAAAACCATAGTCCTCTTTTTTTTAACCTCACTGGTTTTTATATTAAAGTAAAGATGTATCCTATTAAAGTAACAGATGGGTTATGAACCTGTTCAGAAGTCTCCAGTGGCTTCTGATGACTCAAATAACAATCAAAGTTCCTGAAAAGGCCAGATTAGATCTTGCCTCCAACATCTCTAATTTTTTTGTTACTACATTTTTCACTGGCTAAAACCAGAGTGGTTATGCTGGTTTTTCTTTGAGCCTTTGTGCATTATCGTTCCCTCTTGCAGTTTTTCTGCTAGGATAATTACTTCCCCCAGATTTGCTTGATTCACCCCTTTACCTTCTTTAGGTATTTCATTTGAGAAGACTGAATTTTCCTAATGAAGTCTTATTTTTAATTTCCATAGGTTTTTGGGGAACCAGTGGTATATGGTTACATGAGTAAGTTATTCAGTGGTGATTTGTGAGATTTGGGCACACTCATCACCTGAGCAGTATACATTGTACCCAATTCGTAGTCTTTTATCCCTCACCCCACTCCTACACTGTCACCCAAATCCCCAAAGTCAATTGTATCATTCTTATGACTTTGCATCCTCAGAGCTTAGCTCCCACTTATGAGTGAGAACATAAAACCTTTGGTTTTCCATTCCTGAGTTACTTCTGGGACCTTATTTGAATGTGAAATTGTTCCCCTCTCCAAATCTCAGCTTTAACCTACCTTTTTTCCTGCATTAATATTTGTACTAATAGTATTTGTTGCCCCCCCCCAACACACACGTATATATTTTATATATATATATATATATATATATATATATTTCTTATTTATTTTGATTGATGTCTGTCTCCTTTACCATAATGCAATCTTTATGAAGGCTGGAATTTTTGTTTTCTTTGCTTAATACTCCATTTCTAGTGCCTAAGAAACATAGTTGCTCAAAAAATACATGTGCAATAAATGGATAAATAAAGAACTCTCTTTACCACTGTATAAGTTTAGAAATTCTAGGGTAATTGGAGTCATTAAAAACTTCTTACTCCCCCTCCCTGTGCCATGTGTGTACCTATGCAACAATCTTCCATGTTCTTCACATGTACCCCCAAACCTAAAATGCAATAAAAAAATAAAAAATAAAAAATAAAACAGAAAAAAAAAAAAAGCTTCTTATGCTTTGTAGTGTGGTATTGTTAGATTTGAAAAACAACACTCCTTGTAGTTTATGTGTAATGTTTTAAAACTGGTGAATAAATACTTAAGTACTTAGAATGTGTAAATATTTGCTGTAATATAAACCCACACTACGAAATTAAGAGGATGAACATATTAGGGGCTTTGTAAAATTTTGTTTAGGGATTGAAACTGTAAGTTCTTGCCATTTTATGTTTTTTCTTTTTCTTTTTTTTTTTTTTTTTTGAGACGGAGTTTCACTCTTGTCCACCAAGCTGGAGTACAATGGCGCAATCTTGGTTCACTGCAACCTCCACCTCCTGGGTTCAAGCAATTCTGCCTCAGCCTTCCTAGTAGCTGGTACTACAAGCATGTGCCACCACACTCAGCTAACTTTTGTATTTTTAGTAGAGACAGGGTTTCACCATTTTGCCATGCTGGTCTTGAACTCCTGACCTCAAGTGCTCTGCCCACCTTGGCCTTGCAAAATGCTGGGATTACAAGCGTGAGCCGCCTCTCCCAGCACCTTTTATTTGTTGTTGTACTTTAGTCTCTGGGGTACATGTGCTCATCCTGCAGGATTGTTGCATAGGTACACATATGTCATGGTGGTTTGCTGTCTCCATCCCCACCGTCACCTACATCAGGCATTTCTCCTGGTGTTATCCCTCCCCAAACACTCCACACCCCTGTTGCCCTTCCCTTCCCCTGGCTCCCTACATCCTATTCTACCCCAGTGTGAGATGTTCCCCTCCCTGTGTCCATGTGTTCTCATTGTTCATCACCCACCCATGAGTGAAAACATGCTGTGTTTGGTTTTCTGTTCTTGTGTCAGTTTGCTGAGAATGATGGTTTCCAGATTCATCCATGTCCCTACAAAAGAAATGAACTCATCGTTTTTTATAGCTACATAGCATTCCATGGTGTATATGTGCCACATTTGCTTTGTCCAGTCTATCATTGATGGGCATTTGGGTTGGTTCCAGGTCTTTGCTATTGTAAATAATACCACAACGAATATAGGTGTGCATGTGTCTTTATAATAGAATGATTTTTAATCCTTTGGGTATACCCAGTAATGGGATTGCTGGGTCAAATGGAATTTCTATTTCTAGATCCTTGAGGAATTGCCACACTGTCTTCCATAATGGTTGAACTAATTTACACTCCCACCAACAATGTAAAAGTGTTCCTTTTTCTCCACATCCTCTCCAGCATCTGTTGTCTCCAGAGTTTTTAATGATTGCCATTCTAACTGGCGTGAGAGGATATCTCAATGTGGTTTTGATTTGCATTTCTCAAATGAACAGTGATGATGAGTATTGTTTTCATATGTTTGTTGGCCGCATAGGTGTCTTCTTTTAAAACGTGTCTGTTCATATCCTTTGTCCACTTTTGAATGGGGTTGTTTTTTTCTTGTAGATCTGCTTTACTTCTTTGTAGATTCTGCATATTAGCCCTTTGTCAGATGGGTAGTTTGCAAAAAATTTTCTCATTCTGTGGGTTGCCAGTTCACTCTAATGATTATTTCTTTTGCTGTGCAGAAACTCTTAAGTTTAATTAGATCCCATTTGTCTATTTTGGCTTTTGTTGCCAATGCTTTTGGTGTTTTAGTCATGAAGTCCTTGCCTATGCCTATGTCCTGAATGGTTTTGCCTAGGTTTTCTTCTAGGGTTTTTATGGTGTTAGTTCTCATGTTTAAATCTTTAATACATCTGGAGTTAATTTTTGTATAAGGTGTAAGGAAGGGGTCCAGTTTCAGCTTTCTGCATATGGCTAGCCAGTTTTCCCAACACCATTTATTAAAACCATTGCTTGATTTCGTCAGGTTTGTCAAAGATCAGATGGTTGTAGATGTGTGGTGTTGCTTCCAAGGCCTCTGTTCTGTTCCATTGATCTATATCTCTGTTTTGGTACCAATACCATGCTGTTTTGATTACTGTAACCTTTTAGTATAGTTTGAAGTCAGGTAGCGTGATACCTCCAGCCTTGTTCTTTTTGCTTAGGATTGTCTTAGCTATGTGGGCTCTCTTTTGGTTTCATATGAAGTTTAAAGTGGTGTTTTCCAGTTCTGTGAAGAAGGTCAATGGTAGCTTGATGGGGATAGTGTTGAATCTTTAAGTTACTTTGGGCAATATGGCCATTTTCACTATATTGATTCTTCCTAACCATGAGCATGGAATGTTTTTCCATCTGTTTGTGTCCTCTCTTATTTCCTTGAGCAGTGGTTTGTAGTTCTCCTTGAAGAAGTCTTTTACATATGTTGTTAGTTGTATTCCTAGGTATTTTATTCTCTTTGTAGCAATTGTGAATGGGAGTTCACTCATGATTTGGCTCTCTGTTTTTCTCTTGTTGATGTATAGGAATGCTTGTGATTTCTACACATTGGTTTTGTATCCTGAGACTTTGCTGAAGTTGCTTATCAGCTTAAGGAGGTTTTTGGCTGAGATGATGGGGTCTTCTAAATATACGACTATGTCATCTGCAAATAGAGACAATTTGACTTCCTCCTTTCCTAATTGAATACCCTTTATTTCGTTTTCTTGCCTAATTGCTCTGGATAGAACTTCCAATACTGTATCAAATAGGAGTGGTGAGAAAGGGCATCCTTGTCCAGTGCCAGTTTTCAAAGGGAGTGGTTCCAGTTTTTGCCCATTCAGTATGATATTGGCTGTGGATCTGTAGTAAATAGCTTTTATTATTTTGAAATATATTCCATCGATACCTAGTTTATTGAGAGTTTTTAGCATAAAGGGTTGTTGAATTTTGTCAAAGGCCTTCTCTGCACCTTCTTACTTTAAATATCACACTCCATGTGTGAATAAAGTAACTAAGTGTTTTGTTGTTGTTATTTTTCCTTTCATTCAGGGCTTGTTCTTAGGTCCTTACGTTTTAAAGTTACCCAAGTAGACAGCTAGCTTTGCAAATAATTTATAATATTTCTTGATGCAAATACTAGACTCAACTTTTTTTGCTAAATGGATATAGTTTTCAGTGAAGTGGGAGTAGGAAGGATAAATCAAAATAGATTTGTTTTAATTTTTAGATTTTTATGATAGTAACATTTGTTTGAAATCCCTCTGAACATGAATACATTTTTCCCTCAATTTCTAGCAAATACATTATATAGAAATATTTAACATCAACTGCAAACATTTTATATGATAAAAGTATATGTTCCTTTTTTATATGTTTTATGCTTGACATAGATTTTTGCCTTGTAATTTTAAGCCCTGTCAATTTGCCTAGAATCAGCTGTCTAAGGATATTTCCAAGGGAACTCTAAGTATGGTCATGGACTCATGTTAATGAACACCTAAACCATCAAACACATGTATTGTCATAGTCTCTTTTTAAGGATTTTCAGGGTCAGGAAATCTATAAGGGCCTTCCTTCACTCCTGAGTCTAAATCATGCCTTAAAGCAAACAAATCTATATCTAGCTTAAGTCATTCTTGCTAAAGGTAAATTTATTTTATTTTGTTTAATCCTTAGCAGATATGGGTGGTCCATGTCACAAGGAGAGAAAAATAAAAGTACTTTAAGGCTATCTGCAGGAAATGAAAGCAACCTTTTAACCCATAGGCTGCTGGCAAATAATAGCTATAGAGATTCTTGTCAGATACTTTGTAATAAAAAACATTACAGCTCTATTGGGTAAATTTATCTATTATCACAGTGGTGGAATCTTTAACACTTTGGCTTTGTCTCTCCCTTCTTTTTTCTCTTTCCTGCCCCTAATTTTAAGACCATGCCTTTTGTGTGGTAATTCATAATGGAGGGGCATCTGTTATCCTTAATTCTTTCTACATCCTGTCTGTTGCCAGACTAGTCACCTCAGAACACAGTTGCTCTAAAACCTTCATAGTTCCTCTGCTGTGTTTATAATACAATTCAAACTTGCTAGCTAGGTACTCCTGACTGTCTTAGGTCAGGTCCCCTAGAAGCCGGATCTGAGATAAGGATTCCTGTGCAAGTAAATGATGGAGGTGTTCCCAGCAGAAACCTGCAAGGAAAAGAGGGAAGCAGGGGAAGCAGGAGAGCGCAGAGGAGGAAACCGAGCAAACCACTAGATGCGGTTTCAGCTGACATCTAGCTTGAGTCTGACCTCAGGGGGTCTGGATTATGAATGGCACCATGAAATTTTTCCACTTTGAGGCAGAGGCCAGCTTTGTACCATTTTATCAGTGGTTAGAGCCCACCACCCATACTGCAGATCCTAAGCATCAGCTGAGGTGGGCCCCTTCAGCCAAGGGCAATTTTCCAGGGAATGATGTGGCTGGGAGCCCCTATCACCAACACTCCCTGCAGCTGGGAGGTGGATGCACCAGCCCAGTAAAGGGAATCTGGATGGAGCACTCACAGGCTCCAGCAGGAAGGCTCAAGGATCTGCCTTCACTCTTGGATATCACTTTCTTCTTTTGCTATCTTTCCCTCTACTGCTTCCTGTAAACACTTCCCCCTTCTCCTCCTTTGTAATGTCAGGGTTTACGAATCTACCATTTTTTTAACCTTTCCTTCAGGGACCTGGCTGATGGTTCAATCTAAGATTCTCTACACAATTGGTAAACCAGCAACATTTATTAGACTATGTATATATCCAGGTAGATTTTCTTGGCTGCTTACCCAACCACCATTTCCATCTCCCTTCTTTCTTGTGAATGAGACCCACACCATTCCAGCGGCTAGACATGCTGAATACAACTTTTCCAACCTCCCCCGTTGCCACGGCATGGGTGTTTGACCTAGCCCTGGCCAGAGGATTGAAGAAGTCTTCTGAGGACTCATTATAGGAGGACCTCACCCTTGCCTTGCTGCTCTTGGACAACATCATGTGAAGATATAGATGTGATGCTTCAAGCTGCCTCAGAAACTTTACAATCCAACAACAGAGCCCACAGCTCAGGAAAGTCTGACTGGTACCCAGCTGGCAGGGAATTCCTGAACTAACCCTTGGGCTGCTATGGCCTTGTGTTATTGTAGGTGAGTTAAACAAATCCCCACTGTTTAAGTTATTTTTGTTGGATATTTTGTTCTGTACAGCTGAAAGCACCCTATACTATGAAACTTTCTGGTAAAAGCTGGAATTGAGAAAATGGCTAAGAATTATATGGATCCTCCTACTCTCTCCTCTTTGTATTGATAGCAGCTGGACCCAGCCAGCTACTTAGATGTGGGCTGTGGGCCTGCTTCACAAGAGAAAATAAAAGAGATCAATGATTCAATTTATATACTAAGCAGAAATAGGAAGCTCAAGAGTACAACTAATGAGGAGTCCAAGCAGCTGCTCCTCCATGCCTGAACACAGGCAGCCAGAGAGAACTGACAGGGCAAGGTTCTCCCACGAGGCACACTGACTATGCACCAGGGCATATTGCCCTGGTGAAGGCCATGCATGGCTGCATCAGGTGACTTACTCCTACTTCCTGGGATACAGGAGTAAGGGTGCAAGAGTGAGGCTGCAGTGGCATCAGACATAGTCTCCCAGGGGAGCCATGCTTTTGGTTTCTTTACTCTGGTCAAAAAAATGGAATGGAGAATGAGAAAAAAGGAACTCTTCTCTGAAAATAATAGTAGTAATAATAATTTTAGCCATAGCATGCAGGATGTATTTTGCAAAGAGCTTAACATGCATTATCATGTCTAACCTTCAAAATAAAAATCATGTCTAATCTTCAAAATAGAAATCTAGTACTTCCTTTCCTCCCTGACTTTTCTTTGTGTTCTCTTTTCTTACAAGTTCCTCTTTTATTTGGGCTTGTAAAAAACCTACCAATATTTAGCTCACACGCCTCTTTCACACATTCGCAAGGAGCAGAGTTCTCTTCTGCTAGTGAACACTGCACCGCCCTCCCCTTGTTTTTGTGTGCATAGAAGGGAACCATGGGGAATTGGAATGAGAGTGATGGATGAAATTCCTCCTGATGAAAACCCATCTCTTTCTCTTCCAAGTGCTTTAAATTTGGGAACACTTTTATTTATTTCATGCATCTGTGCAAATTACCTAAGACATTTTATACAGACCACCTGGAACATGTATAATAGGAAATATTCACTATTTTGTAGAGTTTGAAATTGGAAATATAACTTGAGTATAGAAAGAAATCTACACAAGATCACTCTTGTAGAACATAGCTGCTTAAGACTATGTCTCTGAGCTATTAGTAGATGTTCTTTGGGAAAAAGATTTTAGTTAAATAAATTTGAAGATCTCTGGATTTAACTAAATGAAAGAGTTTTTCTTCCTTACATACTATTCGGGAAATTTAATGCATTAATATCAACTGCAACTTTCCAAGAATAGAATATAGCCTGAATAATTTATCAAATTTATCTAAGCATGAGTTCCAATTGATGAGGAGCACCCATTAACATGTCTCATATGAGTGTTCTGTGGCAGATACTTTAAGAAATGGTTTTCATCTAAGCATGAATAATTTTTTATTATTATACTTTAGGTTTTGGAGTACATGTGCAGATTTGTTACATAGGTATACATGTGCCGTGGTGGTTTGCTGTATCCATCCCCCCCGTCATCTACATTAGATATTTCTCCTAATGCTATTCCTCCCCTAGGCCCTCACCCTGCTGCTATCCATCCCCTAGCCCCCCATCCCCCAACAGGCCCTGGTGTGTGATGCTCCCCTCCCTGTGTCCATGTATTCTCATTGTTCAACATCCACTTATGAGTGAGAACATGCAGTGTTTGGTTTTCTGTTCTTGTGTCAGTTTACCGAGAATGATGGTTTCCATCTTCATCCATGTCCCTGCAAAGGACATGAACTCATCCTTTTTTATGGCTGCATAGTATTCCATGGTGTATATGTGCCACATTTTCTTTATCCAGTCTATCACTGATGGGCATTTGGGTTGGTTCCAAGTCTTTGCTATTGTGAACAGTGCTACAATAAACATATGTGTGCATGTGCCTTTATAATATAATGGTTGATAATCCTTTGAGTATATACCCAGTAATGGGATTGGTGGGTCAAATGGTATTTCTATTTCTAGATCCTTGAGGAATCACCACACTGTCTTCCACAATTGTGAACTAATTTACACTCCCACCAACAGTGTAAAAGCATTTCTATTTCTCCACATCCTCTCCAGCATCTGTTGTCTCCTGATTTTTTGATGATTTTTTTAAATAAATCCCATCAATAACCTGATTACTAAAATCATGACATGACTACTTATCACCAACAAAAGCTCTACTTCAATCACGTTGTTGTAATTCTCAGATATATATATCATACTGGATTTTATATTTGTAATTATTAAGACCGTGTACACTGAGCTTTTTTTTTTCTGATAAGTTACTTCCTTATTTTCTTGCTTGGAAATGAACCAATCAAGAATGTCAGAATACATCAAAAGATACTTCAGAGGGCCAGGTGCGGTGGCTCACGACTGTAATCCTGACACTTTGGGAGGGTGAGGTGGGCAGATCATGAGGTCAGGAGTTTGAGACCAGACTGACTGACATGATGAAACACTGACTCTACTAAAAATACAAAAATTAGCCAGGTGTGGTGGTGCACACCTACAATCCTAGCTACTCAGGAGGCTGAGGCAAAAGAATTGCTTGAACTTGGGAGGTGGGGGTTGCAGTGAGCCAAGATCGTGCCACTGCACTTCAGCCTGTGTGACAGAGAGAGACTCCATCTCAAAAAAAAAAAAGACACTTCAGAGATGGGAAAAGAGAACATTATATTTTATTAAAAATATGAATTAATTCATAATAAAGAAAAAATAAAACCAACAATCAGAAATATTATAAATCACTCTATTTTGAAGAGCAAGGAATTAACTCTTCTCTAATCTTTTAAGAAGTACCTGCCGCTCATCAGTGACAGGACTAAATAGTCCCAATATTGATACCAGGTTAAATATATTATAAGGTTGTATAATTGCATAATAATTTATCTAATTCATAATTTATGATAGTTCATATGATAGAAAGATAAGAACAGCTTGATTATGTATCAGATAGGCAGCACTTTACAATATGGAAATTCCCTTTATGGTATTGGTTTGAAGTTTACAGCAAAGAAGACGATGAACAAGGACTAAAAGAAAGTAGAGAAAAATGTGAAATTTCAACATGCATCATGTAAGAAATACAAAAGTCAGTTTTCTTTCTTGGGAATGACCTTATAAATATCTCTGTACGTTTACTAGTAATAGGTGCATTTTATAGAAAAACCTTGGCAATTCCTTTGAAAGTTACGTGAGAATATCCACAAAGACGTGAGGATCAAGAAGTACCCAAAGGTTAAGTTGAACAGTAGAAAAATCCCTGAACACAGAGCAAGAGAAGATGGTTATGAGTCTGACATTGTCCTGGAGGGAGGTATGTGCCCTTGAAGGGGGTGATGGGTTACTAGATTATCATTAAAGTAATTTCTGTTTCTAAATGTGTGTAATTATCTTAATGGCATGTGAAAATAATTTACTAGATGCCACGTGTTTTTGGTATATATAACTTTGCCAGATACACATTTGTTTGGCCTCCCTTGGGGGATGACATAATTATATGTTAAACATAATATACTGGATTTCTTAAGAGACATATGAAAGAAAACTGATGACTCCAGAGGAAGTAAGATGAAAGATGAGAGGAGGACTCGGTGACATGGTTTGTGATTTTTTTTTTTTTTTGGTGTATATGTCACCTTAGAAAGAGGTTCTCCAGTCCAATTTATCTTGAGGTTTTCTTTACAAAGCCCTAATTACCATCAGATTTGGTTGGGTATGGAGAATGGGAGTAGGTATGTTCTGATGCCTTTGTGCCCTCTCTGCCTTGGTCTGCACTGCAACTTTCCTCTTTCTCACTGGCTCTGAAGATATGTTTTTGTACCAGGCAGGATTGTCTAACATGTGCTCAATAGTTGTCTTTCCCCCCAAATGTCTTCAGAAGGAATAGCTGGAGGGTAGGTCAGAGGTGATTTTCCTCTCAAATATATTTATGTTTTATTTATAATTATTCTGTAAAAAACTAATTTTTGGAGTCTCTAATGTCTGCATTGTGAGTAAGACACAACAAATATAGCCGCTTAGCGTTCATTTGGTATCTTAGTGTCCATGGGTCAGAAGTTCAGGTATAATGAGGCTTTGCTGCTTCCCCGATTAGAGTCTCACAACATAGCCACACCCTTTTTCAGAGACTGCAAGTGTGGGATTCATTTTCAGGCTTAATCAGGTGAATTCAGTGCCATGCAGTTATAGGACTGAGGTCCCAGTTTCCTCACTGGTTGTTGCTGAGATTGTTCTAAGCTCCTGGTAGCCACCTACATTGGGAAGGCTTGTGAACCCCTTCAAACCAGCAGTGGTGGGTTGGGGTTGAGAAGTCCTTTTCATGCTTCCAGTTTCTCTGACCTCCCACTTCTGCCTCATGTCTCTTGGCATCCTCTTCTGCAACATCCCTTATCTAACTCCAGCCAGAGAAATTTCACTGCTTTTAAAGATTTAAGTGATTAGATTGAGCTCACATGGCTGTTTCAGGATAATCTCCTGTATTAATCCATTCTTACACTACTATGAAGAAGTACCTAAGACTCCACAATTTATAAAGGAAAGAGGTTTAATTGACTCACAGTTCCACATTGCTGGGGAAGCCTCGGGATACTTGCAATCATCGTGGAAGGCAAAGGAGAAGCAGACACCTTCGCAGTGTGGTAGGATGGTTAGTGCCAGCAGGGGAAATGCCAGATGCTTACAAAACCATCAGATCTGAGACTCACTGTCCTGAGGACAGCATGGGGGAGACCACCCCCATGATCCAATTATCTCCACCTGGTCCCACCCTTGACATGTGGGGATTATGGGGATTACAATTCAAGATGAGATTTTAGGTGGGGACACAGCCAAATCATATCATCTCCCTATCTTAAAATCCATAGCCTTAATTACATGTGCAAAGTAGCCCTTACTTTGAGCAGGACCCAGCTCAATGCCGAATAACTAGGAAATGGGAATCAGGGGTATATTTTTGCAAGTCTACATATTATAATGTCATAATTGGAATTTAATTAAATGTGAATACTTGTAATGCTGTATATGAATAAAAAATTGGTGTTATTCTCCATCTTCACTGATTTACTCATATACTTATTTAACAATTATTTCTGAAATACCTGTTTATTATTTGCCATGCACTGATCCAGGCACTCAGGATACAAGGGTGAAGTGAGACTAGACCTATTTTGCCCAATGTGGTAGTGTTCAACCATCTATGCAGCTATTGCAAACTTGAAATGTACCTAATGAGACTAAGGAACCGAATTTGTAATTTTATTTGATTCTAATTAATTTAATTTAAATGTAAATAGCCACATGTGTGGCTATCCAACAGCACAGATCTAGAATATTTTGATCATTACAGATAATTATACTGACAGAGCTGCATCAAAAAGATAGTCTCTGCTCCCTTGCTGTTGATATGCTAGTGTGGAACTGACATTCTAGTGTGGAATTGACAAACTTTTTCTATAAAAGGCTACATAGTAAATATTTTAGGCCTTATGGACCAAATTATTTCTGTTTCAACTATTAAACGTTGCTGAAAGCTGACATAGCCATTCACAAATTAAATAGTATGGCTATATTTTCTAATAAAACTTTATTGGCAAGAATAGATGAGGGGTCCAGTTTGACCAGGAGGCTGTGGTTTGCACACCCCAGTGCTAGTGGATGATTCCCAATTCTTTCATCATATGGCTGTTGTAGGATTTTCTCCACTTTAGCTAGGAGCTTCATTTTTGCCCCTAGGCCAAGTACTCTGATATCATTTTATTCAACAATGTATGGGGCTTCAGCCTTGTATTAGTTTGCCAGGGCTACCATGACAAAGTATCTGGTGGTACTTAGGACTGGGGGCTTAAACAAACAGAAATTTATTTTCTTGCAGTTTTTAAATCCAATAGGCATATTTCTTCTGAGAGTACTGTCTTGCCTTACAGTCAGATACCTTCTCACTGTGTGTTCATGTGGTCATTGCTCTGTGTGCTAGCCTTCCCTGGTGTCTATGTGCACAAATTCCCTTTCCTATCAGGACACCAGTAATATCTGATTAGGGTTCACCCTAGCAGCTTCATTTTAACTTAAATGTCTCTTTCAAAGTTTTATCTCCAGTTATGGTTACCTATGAGGTGCAGGGAGTTAGGGCTTTAACTATGACTTTTGAGGGGTCAAACTTTAGCCCATAACAAGCCTAAAGTTTAATACAGTGCTTTCCAAACTTGGCCAACTTTAAGACTACTTGAGAACTTGAAACTGCATCCTTAGGTCTTCCTTAAGAGATTTATTGAATAAATTTTGAGTCCTGCCTAGGAATTGAGATTTTTTTAAGTTCCCTGGATGTATTAGTCCATTTGTATACAGCTGTGAAGAAATACATGAGACTGTGTAATTTATAAAGAAAAAGAGGTTTAATTAACTCACAGTTCCACATGGCTAGGGAGGTCTCACAATCATGGCAGAAGGCAAAGGAGGAGCAAAGACATGTCTTACATGGCAGCAGGCAAGAGAGCATATGCAAGAGAGCATATAGAACTGCCCTCTATAAAACCATCAGATCTCATGAAACTTATTGACTATCACAAGGACAGCATGGGAAAAATCCACCCCTATGATTCAAATACCACCCACTGTGTTCCTCCCATGATACGTGAGGATAATAGGAGCTAGAATTCAAGATGAGATTTGGGTGGGGACACAGACAAACCATATCAAATGTGGCCCCTCCCAAATCTCATGTCCTCACATTTCAAAACCAATCATGCCTTCCCAACAGTCCCCTAAAGTCTTAACTCATTTTCATATTAACTCAAAAGTCCACAGTCCAAAGTCTCAATTTGAGACAAGGCAAGTCCCTTCCACCTGGAAGCCTGTAAAATCAAAAGCCAGTTAGTTGCTTCCTAGATAGCATGGGGGTACAGGCAATGAGTAAATGCACCCCTTCCAAATAGGAGAAATTGGCCAAAGGGAAGGAGCTACAAGTCCCATGCAAGTCCAAAATCCAATAGGGCACTCATTACCCTTAAAGTTCCAGAATGATCTCCTTTGACTCCACGTTTTATATCCAGGTCATGCTGATGCCAGTAGTGGGCTCCCGGGGCCTTGGGCAGCTCCACCTCTGTGGCTTTGCAGGATACACGCCCCCTCCTGGCTGGTTTCATGGGCTGATATTGAGTGTCTACAGCCTTTCCAGGATCTACCATTCTGGGATCTGGAGGATGGTGGCCCTCTTCTCATAGATCTACTAGGCAATGCCCCAGTGAGGACTCTGTGAGAGGGTGCCAACCTCACATTTCCTTTCTGCATTAGCTTAGCAGAGGCTCTCCATGAGGACTCCACCCCTGCAACACACCTCTGCTTGGACATCCAGATGTTGTCATACATCCTCTGAAATCTAGGTGCCCAAACCTCAATTCTTGTCTTCTGTGCACCTGCAGACTCAACACCATGTGGAAGCTGCCAAAGCTTGGGGCTTGCACCCTATTAAGCCATGACCTGAGCTGGACCTTTGCCCCTTTTAGCCATGGCTATAATGGCTGGGACACAGGCTGTACATTGCAGGGGGTCCTAGACCTAGCCCAGGAAACCATTTTTCCATCCTAGGCATTTGGGACTGGGCCTGTGATGAAAGGGCTACTGCAAAGGTCTCTAATATGCCCTAGAGACAGGGCTTTTTGTTCAAATTTTTATTGAGATATTTGTAGATTCATATACAGTTGCAAGAAACAATACAAAGAAATCTCATATAGCTTTCACCCAGTTTTCACCAATGGTAATGTCTTGCAAAACTATGGTACAAAATTACAACCAGTATATTGACATTGATATAATTAAAATAGAGAACATTTCTGCTACAAAGATACGTCATGTTGCGCTTTGATAACCACCCTGTCCTCTATCCCATCTGCACTCTTCCTTAATCCTTAGCAACCACTGATCTGTTCTCCATCTCTATAATTTTTGTCAGTTTTAGAATGTTATATAAAAGGAATAATAGAGTATATAACTTATAATTGACTTTCTACATTCAGCATAAATCTCAGGAGGTTCATTCAGGTTGTTTGTGTGTCAGTTGCTCATTACTTTTTATTTATGAGTAGTAATCCATGACAGAGATGTAGCACAACTGGTTTAATCATTCACCCATTGAAGAACAATTAGATTGCTTCCAGTTTGGGGCTATTACAAATAAAATCTCTATATGCATTTGCATACAGGATTTGTGTGAACATGTCTCCATTTCTCTGGGATAAATGCCTAAATGTGCTATTGCTGGATCATAAAGTAGTTGCATGATAGATTTTTTTTAAAAAGACTGCTGAACTATTTTCCAGAGTGGCTGTTCCATTTCCCATTTTTACCAGCAGTGTATGAGTAATATAGTTTGCCAACATCCTTAAGAGCATTTGGTGTTGTGAATATATTTTACTTTAGCTTTCCTGATAGGTTTGTAGTGATATCTCATTGCAGTTACAATTTGCATTTCCCTAATGGATAATGATACTGAATATCTTTTCAAATGCTTATTTGCAATCTATATATTCTCTTCAGTGAATTTTTTCTTCATATCTTTGACCATTTTTTAATTGAATTGTTTGGTTTCTTTTGCTCTTTTTGAGAGTTCTTTATATATCCTAGATATTATGGTCATCTCCATATGCAATTTGAAAATATTTTCTCCCACTCTATAGCATGTCTTTTGAGTCTCTTAGAAAGCAAATCTAAGAACAGAAGGAAACTTCCTTAGCTTTAGAAAGAACATCTGCAAAACCTTTATAGCTAGCATTCTGCAATGAAATCCCCTGTGCTTGTAGATTACTGTTTTAGGAGTTCTTAAATTACAATTTCAATTTCTTTAAGGCTATTTAAATTATCTGTTTTATAATGGGTGAGTTTTGGTTGTTTTGGTTTTGAGAAAGTGATCCATTTCCGCTAAAATTTCAAATTTGTGTGTCTAGAGTTGCTTGTGGTATTCCTCCAGTGTCCTTTGGATATCTGCAGGGTTGTGGTTATATCTCTGTTTCTCTTCTGATATTGATAGCATGTGTATTCTCTTCCTTTTTTTTCCTTCATCAGTCTTACTAGAGGTTTGAAATTTTATTGATCTTTTCCATTTTTTATTTATTGATTTTCTCTATGGTTTTTCTCTTTTCAGTTTCATTGATTTCTGCTCTTTATTATTTTCTCCTTTAGGTTTACTTTTATTTCATTTTTTCCTGCTCTTCTTCATTTTTGGTTTTTGAAGAGGGAGCTTAGTGATTGATTTCAAACTTTTCCTCTTTTCTAATGTGCTCACTTAGTGCTACAGATTCCCTCTCAGCACCACATTAGCTGTGTCCCACCAATTTTCATATGTTGTATTTTCATTTGCATTCAGTTCAGTGTATTTTTAAAATTTCCTTTGAGTCTTCCTCTTTGACAATAGATTATTTAAAAACATAAGGGTTGGGGGATCAGGGGTAGAATGCTGTAGGCTGAGTGTTTGTGTTTCCTTAAAATTCATGTGTTGAAATGTAATTCCCTATGTACTAGTATTAGGAGGTAGTCCTTTGGGAGGTGATTAGGTCATGAGGACAGAGCCTTCATGAATGGGATTAGTGTCCTTATAAGAAAGATGCCAGAGATCTCCTGTGCTCCTTCTGCCATGTGAGGACACAGTGAAAAGATGCTGTCTGTGAACCTCACCAGATACTGAATTTGCCAGTGACTGTTGGACTTCCAGCCTCCAGGACTGTGAGAAAATAAGTTTCTGTTGTTGATAGGCCACCAAGTCTATGGTGTTTTGTTGCAGTAGCCCAAACAAACCAAGACATACAGCTTTTATACAGTTGCTCAAAGAACTACTTTATATATATATATATGCACACATATATAAACATATATACGTATATATGTTTATATATGTGTACATATATATATAAAGTAGTTCTTTGAGTAACTATATAAAAAAACTATATAAAAATATATAATCTTTATACACACACACATATATACACATATATACACACACACATATATACACATATATACATATATATGTGTGTATAAAGATTATACACACACACATATATGTGCATATGTATGTATATATGTATATACATACATGTGTGTGTAAATATGTGTATGTATATATGTATATACATACATCTGTGTAAATATGCGTGTATATAGGTATACACATACATATATGTGTATATAGGTATACACATATGCACATGTATGTGTGTATATGTATGCAATATACACATGTATGTGTATATGTATACACATATATACATACATATACGTGTGTGTATGTATACACATATATACATATATGTGTGTGTATAAAGATTATGTATATATAAAGTTATATATATATATGTGTGTGTGTTACCAGTGTCATCATATTGCCAGTTCAAGTGAGATACAGAACTGTTATTTCTTTATCTTCCTCTATTTATAATATAATTTTCATAAATATTTCCTTTACATACATTTAGAATCAGATCAGGCAGTGTTATAATTTTTGTGTCAACTATCAAACTTAATTTGGGAGACTCAAGGAAGAAATATTTTAAGAATAGAATGCATGTATTTGTGTGTATATACACACACACAAATCCGTAATACTAAAAATAAGAGAGGTTACTGCTATTTAGACTGTTGATACACATTAATCAAATATGTTTTATTTGTAATCAGATTATTTATAGACTGATTTCTTTCAATTTTTTAAAAGACCATCTGAGGAAGTGGTGATAAATCAATAGAAGAATTGCAAAATCCTCCCAGAGCATTGAAACCTTCTCCTCTAAGCAGTGATTTATCACCATGAGAACTTGATGGCATTGCTTGTATTTCATATTATTAGTTGTTTTATGCATGTTTGCTCTTAGGCTTGGTTGTGCGGTCTCTAATAATGACTCCCTTGGAGAAGAAGCCTTCTTGTACAAAAAGCATCACATAGAAACATGAAAACAAAACAATGGGAAAGTCTTCATACTACATCTCATGAAGCAATGTTGTGTGTACCTTTGCCATCACACAAAAATACTTCAGTTGACAACTTCTACTTTGTCCAAGTGAAAAAAACATGAGCTCAGTAGAGACAAGGGGTTCTCAATGGCAACATTATTGGCATCTGGGATGGAACATTCTTTTCTTCTGGGGGCTGTCCTGTGCCTTGTAGGATAAGTGACATTCTTGACCTCTACAAGTAGATGATAATAGTACCCCTACCTCACCTCATCTCAGTGGCAACAAGCAAACATTTTTCCAGACATTTCTAAGCACCTCCTGGAGGGGAATGTGGCCCCTGA
The DNA here is from genome assembly GCA_036589455.1 of Ateles fusciceps. Classification (NCBI taxonomy): domain Eukaryota; kingdom Metazoa; phylum Chordata; class Mammalia; order Primates; family Atelidae; genus Ateles; species Ateles fusciceps. Next base: position 2,316,293 of record JAZHEH010001955.1, read on the forward strand.
TTGAGAGCTGTTGATGTAAAGATGGGAGCTCTGATGCTTGCCCTCTCTTGTCACTGCTCTGTGCTTGTAGGCTTACTTCTTCCATTTCAATGATAAAATCTTATCATGACAAACAGGGTGTTCATCTTCTCTCCTCTGTTCACGCATAAACAGAGAATTTATTTATTTTATTTTATTTTATTCCTGCATTATCATGTTTCCATTATTGGGAAATATGCTTTCCTCCAGTGGACAGATTTGATCATTCCTTGAAGAGGCCATCTTCATCAGCAAAGCACCCTGCTTAGCCAGTCACAGCTACCAGATCAGAGCACAGGCAGGGTGCCTTGATGTCTGGGAAAACTTGGCATCATCCTGAAATGGGGTTTTGAGACAGCTGGCTTTTAAGTTTTAATTTATTTATATGACATCTCAGAAATTAAGCAATAGACATAAGGAGATTGGAGGTGTAGTTTCGCAGTTCGTAATTTTTAGCTACATATTTCTCAGAAACTGTTTCTTTGAACAATAATTTCAAGTTATTCTCATAGGAGTAAGGCAAAAAAGCTTCCATAGTCAGATGAATTTTGGAACATAAAAAATTAAGCAAGACTCTTACTCAGAGCTTTTTAGATCCTATTGAAAAAGACGATAAGATAACAAGGATATACAATATAAAAAGAATACATAATCGTATCTAACATTTTAAACCTGTTTATTTAAATGTAGTTAATCATAGGACCTTTTGTCTTCACAGAATATGTCATCTGATCAATGGTCCCCATATTACACTCTGGGAAATCTTGCAAAGCTTAATTCAAAAAGTGATACTTTAGAAACTTTTACCTAATTTATTATTTTGAGAGGGAGAAAAGACAGACACGTACACAGAGAAGTAATTATTTGTCTCACATTTATTTATATAATAAATTAGTTTGATCTTACAGTTTCAGTAGGTTAGTCTTTATGAAAAGTAAGCACATTTCTCAAAGTTCCTTGAAATGAGAATAAGACTGAATTCTGTCCGCTCCAGATGAACCTTAGAATGGTAGGTAAAAGCTCATCAACTCCATCTTTAGCTAGTTAACTAATTATGCATCCTTAAGGAAAGTTTCTTGTCTCTAAATATATTAATGTCTCTGTCTATTAATTAATAGGATCACTTGGTCTCTAATTGGCCCTTCCTCTCTGAGTCATAGACATATTTATTTTTGTCAATTCATAAATAAAACAGATAAAACTTGACCAGGCCTCTGAAGGAGTCGTGGTGGGAAGATTTTTGTCTAAATGCAATTTAAATGTTTAATGTCAATTTGTGCTATATTCTGTAACAAATATCCTTCTGGGATTTCAGGTTCCACTTTTGAATGTTAGATTACAGATTCCGTTTTTGTTTTTTTTTTCAGATGAAGTATTTCATGTTTCCATAGTTCTGATATCAGCCTCAGAGTTTACAGTTGAGACAAGATATTTAGCAATTTTATACAATGCAGTAATAGGGCTACTATAAATTAACATGTTCTTCCATTTGAAAAACAGGGCAGTTAGCTAAGGCTTAGTCACCTTCTAAGCCTTTATGACCTACTGAAGAAAGATAGGAAAATATCTACAAAAACTGCAAATTTAAAGTCAACAGGAGGCACATACATAAAAGAAGCTGGCTGAGGAGTTGTTTTTATAATTCAAAGCCATACTGTATACCTTAACCTTAGCATAAGAGAATATTTTTTCATCTAGAAATGTGGGCAGATCTACCAAAAGTTATTTGAGTTGTATAGATTTTAAAAATCATTTAGTTGAAGTAAATTCAAGGTAGACATATCTGTGTATCTTTTCTTGTTCATTTATCTAAGCATCCTCACAAATATTTTTGGAATCCATTTTGTTCTGGAAAAAAATAGAAAAGATACTGTTTTGTTTTTATCTCTCTCTTCCACTTTCATAAAATTTACAATTCTCCTTAAAACACTGGGATGACCATTAAACAAAGGCAGCACTGTCATTGTATTTTCCAACGTTTCAAATTTGAATTCCTGTGGATTCTACTTGTAAAGGTTACATTTTGACTCTGTCATGTTCAACCCCAATTTACTGACTAGCAAATCCTTTTCTGTTAGCTAAGTTCCTGGTTACCAATTCCTTTATCCCTTATTTCATTATTTCCATCCATTTTTTATTGTTATTGTTCATCTGCCTGTTGTGAAGAAATATTCTCCAGTCAACAGATTTTCTCAGAATTTGTGAAAAGAGCGTTGATGATCTGTTTACTGGCCATCACTTGGTAGCGCTGTGTAAGAGGAGGGGGAGTCTGTCAAAATAGGAAGTCATCTTGTGACTAGATTTGAAAGATCTAAAATCAGGATACTGAAATGTATGCAATAACAATATCCGGCTTTCAGTGCAGGTAGAAAAATGAAATGAAAGCCTTTCCATTCGATTCTCAGAAAATATGATTGGCTGCAGATGTGCCTATAATTGCAGTGCTGTGCAGCACAGCACAGTAGAAAACTTTATTGCTTTGTGTCCTCTAACTCTCATTTGCATCTGTTTGCTAGATGAGTGTATTGGCCGTAATCAACACATACAGATCTTGGCTGGCTCATGCTTTGCTTAAAGGTCTTTCATGGCAGAGTGCTTCATTATTTTTCTAGATATGTTTCTCTGTTTGCCTAAAAGAATACACTTTGATAGAAAAGAAGCAAAAAAGAAAAGAATCATTTAGAAATACACTCATGCAAAACATACTAGCTAAGTTTTGTGCCAAATGCTGGGAGAGTCACAGGGTATATTTCACCTGAGATAATGGAATCATGTGCTTGGTGGTATGAACAGGTGACTGAGAATGGGATACATTCATCATGAAGACCAATGTGCATTGACTCTCTTACGATAGTATTTTTCAAATATATATAACCTGTTATGTATACTTATGTAACAGGTTAATAAGCACTTCCTTAAGTTAAAAAACAAATCAGAAGACTAAGCAACTTGATATAATAGAGATTGGGGAAGTCTCCATAATCCACATGAACTTCAGTAATATAAAAATGTCATCTACAGAGGAGACACTCATTTTCTGGCTATTTTTTGTTCACATTTCATTCTCTTTTTCAGCTGTTTCTGAAGGTTAGCTGATCTTGGCTTGCATCCCTCTTCTCAGCAAACAGAGAGGCGAGGCCATTTGTTAAATTCAGACCAGTCGCACACAGATTGGGCACTCATATTGGATTTGGGGTACTCTGATCTAGTCCTAAGTGACTCAAAGAGACTGTTGTTTCTCTGAAAAGCAGCTACTGTTTTCTCAAACTCAATACCTTACATCTTTTTATTTCTTTAGATTATTAAGCCTAGTTTCATGTTTTCTCTTCTTTCACCCACACAGTACTCTAAGAAACCCTAGTTACTAAGTGCACTTCATAAGGTTGTTAATTATCATTATTGTTTTATTGCACATATTCTTGTAAAACACCTCAATACTGTAAAGAAATGAAATGTGAATCAATCAATCCATATTGCCTATATAGTGGTAATAAAATAATCATACTTAGGACTCAGGCTCTTTGGGACTGCAATCAGCTGCTCAAGCCTGTTAGGAGGATATTCAGAATTAGTCTCTGTCAAGAGTTTTCATTCCATGACTCATGCCACACAATAATTACCAGAATCAATGTTTATGGTGCATTCAGAATTAAATATTTTAATGACTATCATGTGCTACCTAGGACAGCTAGGTTGGGGGAAGCTGACTGGCTCTATTCTTGGACAAAAAAAGCAAATGAGCATCTTTTTAAAGTACATACATTTCTTCAGTCATGGATTCCTCCACTGCTTCCAGATAAATAAAATGTAACCTGTTTCCAATAGAGCGTCATTCGTGCTGAAGACTGAGCTATAAAAAGAACCATAATCTCTGCTCTTTGTTGTCCAATAAACTAACATTAATTGTAGTAAACTGTTGTATTTATATGTGGTATATAGTATGTAGATGGTAGTAAAAGCTTTGTGGTAGATGAGGTTATCTAAGTAAATTATGGAAAATGAGAAGAAAAAAAGAGCTGAAAGCCAAATTCCAGTATGTAGCAACCTTTAAATATTCAGTGAGGGAATAAGGTTTTAAAAACCTGAAAAGAAGTAGGAGGAATTAGAGAATAGTTTCTTGCATTAAAGAAGGTGAGTATATTTGTTTCCTGGGACTGCCATAACAAAGTATCATGAACTGGGTGGCTTAAAGCGTGAGAAATTTATTCTCTCATAGTTTTCAGGCTAGAAATACAGAACCGAGGTGTCAGTAGGACCGTGCTCCCTTTGAAACCGCTAAGGGAGGATTCTCCCATGCCTGATCCCACCTTTGGTGACTCCAGGAAGTTGCTGGCTTGCAGCTGCATGACTCCGGTCTCTGCCTTCACCTTCACATGGCTCTCTGCCCTCTGTGTCTGTGCTTTCACATGGTATTCTTCTCTGTTTATTTCTGTGTCTCAATTTTTTTTCTTCTTCTTCTTTTTTTTTTTTTTTTTTTGAGATGGAGTGTTGCTCTGTCACTCAGCCTGGAATGCAATGGTGTGATCTCGGCTCACTGCAATCTCTATCTCCTGGGTTCCAGCAATTCTCCTGCCTCAGCCTCCCGAGTAGCTGGGACTGCAGGTGCACGCCACCATGCCTGGATAATTTTTGTATTTTTAGTAGAGATGGGGTTTACCCATATTGGTCAGGTTGGTCTTGAACTCCTGATCTCAGGTGATCCACCCACTTCAGCCTCCCAAAGTGCTGAGATTACAGACATGAGCCACCATACCTGGCCTGAATTTTTTTCTTCTTAGAAGGACTTTAGTCATATTGTATTCAGATACACCCTAAAGAACTCCTCTTAACTTGATTACATCTGCAAAGAGATATTTTCCAAATAGGGTGTATGTGTAGGTTCTAGAAATCATGACTTCAACGTATCTTTTGGGTGGGAATAATTCAGGAAGAAAGGATGGTAAAACACAAGAAATGGAACAGAATAAGGTCAAGACAAAATGTGTCTGCTGGATTTTATGATTAAAATTTGATTCATAACCTTATTTTCAACAGACTAATGGGAATGATGGGAACAACAGCAGAATACATGGGGTTGAGAAATGGATTACATAAGCAAACAGTGTCAAGAGAAAAAAGATAGTGCAATGACTAGAATGAGATCTAGAGATGAATGTTGTGAGGTGTGTGTGTTAGTGAGGTGTGTGCATGTATGTGTGTGTAAAGCACTTGTATATATGTGTGCATTAGGACAGATTTTCTACTTTATTTAGTCTCTTTTTTCCTTATCTGTCTTCACTCATAAGAAGAAATAGATCTTTTGATATAGTGACATCAAGATGATGCTCTGAGAGATTAATATTTGTGAGAGAAATATATTTGAAATTTGAATTTTAGATTAAAAAATCAAATACTTTTTTGTAGAAATATATCATGCAGTATTTGGGACATACTTGTATTAAGAAATTTTTCATTGTTTAAATGATATTTAATACATCGCTTTGTGTATTTATTTGCTAAAATTAGTAACTCAATAGCTGAGTGAATATGTGTTAATAGATGAAGGATGGGATTCAGGGTCAGAAAGAGAGGAAGAGAAAGAGAGACACAGAAAAACAGAGAGAGAGAGAGAGAGAAAGAGAAAGAGAGAGAATAAATATCAGTACAAAAACAATAGGAAGGGATAAAATCTAGAGTCCATGTTGGGGGAATCAACTTGAAGTAGGAGAAGAGACAGTTCTTTCCATTGAGACAAGGAAAAAAGATATGGATCACATATAAATATATTCAATTTTGGGAATATAAACTTGAAATAATTTATTCCTAAGCAACTCAACTTTTATCTAAATTAGGAGGGTAAACCATCTCCTGAGATTGAAGAAGTAGAAGTAGAACAAAGAAGGAGGAGTTTGGAGGGGACAGAGAACACTTGCAATAGCCAGTGGAGAGACGGTATCATAGGAAGGGGTGGGGACTGATTTGAGTCTAGGAGCAAGTCCATGCACTTCCCTGCTGTTCTGTAAAAGCAGCAGGAAGAGTAACCCTACTTCTCAAGAGACCTGCAGAAAAAATTGCTTAATGGTTTACACTGTAGGGCAAGAAGGGTTGGCAAACCTTCAGATCTCCAAGTCTGGAAGGAAAATAAATTGATGGACTGAAAAGCGGAGAGAGAAAGTTCTCTCTCTCTCTCTCTCTCTCTCTCTCTCTCTCACACACACACACACACACACACACACACGCACGCACAGTATTTGCATGCATTAGTTGACTCATTAGGTAAGCTATTATGTCACTGTGGCAAGCTGCCAGCAGAAGCCTTGGGCTTGAGCCCCCCAGCAGCAAGATAATTTCTTTTTCCTAATTGTTATAGCATATATTCAAGGACTTATTGGCTCTGCAAGAATTAACTGTTTCTGAAACAGTCATGTAGATCAGGTTAGTAGAAAACTTTTGATTGGCCAATGCTGGGGCTGAACTGCATGGATTTGAACCCAGGATCAAGGGCAAGGAAACCTAGAGTGCCCTGTGGCTGACAGAGAAATAAAATCCACTGCATAAATATCTAGAATTTGAGGAAGACTAGGGAGGTAGAAAGTGATATTAGAGGGTCGGGAAAGAGTTAAACATAAACTTAAAACTTTGGCCTAAGATTTATCTTTCTTATATAACTTTCTATTTTAACTTTGAATTCAACCCAATCATCTACAGACCTCAAAGTTTACAAAGGGGAATTCTGATGACATCAGTGGCACCTTTCTCTTTACAGGAAGGTGCATTTCAGGTTGTTAGATGTCTGTCTCCTGTTTCTAGATCTCAAGATCTGGCTAAAAGTATCCTAAATGAAACAGAATAATATGTAGTCTTTGATGTAATCATGGATGACCTACTTCAATTCAACAATTCAGTGTAACAAGCATCTATTGGATGACTGCCATGCGTAAGTCACTGTCTTAAAGATTAAGGAATATGGAATGCCGTATACACAGATGCTCTCAAAAAATATTATTGAATAAATTCATTGATTTATTTAAGGGACAGACAATGTTACATGGAATCGTAGCAAAAGTTCAATACTAGTAATGATTTACATGGGTGATATTGGGTGAATAGTTGTGAAGACTTAACTTTGAAATTTCTTCTTGTGTTAGTCAAGATAGTCCAGGTTAAAGTGCAATAAGAGAAAACACATTTCAGAGGCAGAAAGCAAGACAGGCTTATTTTTGCTATGATACATGTCCATTTTGCATTGGCAGGGTGCTCTGCTCCACGCAGTTCTTGCTGAGGGGCCAAGGCTGAAGTAAGCTGTGAACACACAGAATGTCTGTCAACACTTCAGAAGAAAGGGAGGGTAAAAAATCATGCAGTGATTCTTACATGCTTCCATGCAGGAATGATATGAATCACTTCTGCCCCTATGTCAGTGGCCAGAGAAAATTCCATGGCCAAGCTTAACTTCCAGAGGGTCAGGAAAACAGAATCTTTGCCTGTGCTAAGACCTCATGGGAAGCCAGATAGTAGTCAATCTTAGACTATCTCAGCTTCTCAAAGATGGATTATAGCATTGAGTCATTAGCTGCTATCATGATGAGGATACTAGATATTTTAATGATGAAAACCACCATTTAGGACAATCCATTAATTTCAAAGTATTGTGTAACACTGGTTGGTTAATATTGGCTTTTCCTTTTCATAGATGAAGAAAGTGAGTTGCAGAAATTGTATAGATTACCTAATGTCACATATAAAGCTAATATGGCTTTATAAACAATTCATGTTGTCTAATTCTAAGATAGTTCACAAATACCTCAGATCTTGTTACCATACCTAGGGAATCTTAGTGCTGAATAAATGTATGTAAATTATCACTCACAAAGAAACTAGTGAATGCCAGCCAGTGATCTAAACACTTTTTGTGTAATTTCCCATTTCAGAAATAAACATCTGCCTTAATTGCTCTAATTCTGTGGCTTGCCCTTTCTTTATTTGATGGATATCTAATGAATTGGTTTGTTTCTATAATCTAATATTTGCAAATACTCAAATAGTTTAAAAAGAACACTTCAGGTAGAAAAGAATATTATGTGGAAAGATCTTTAAGCTTGGCATAGAGACTTCACACTTCATTTAATCTCCATTTCTCACTTCCTGAGCCAAACCTTGGACCTCTGTTTCCTTTTATGTAAAGTGAGCAAATTAGATAGTTGACCTATATGCAGCCTACATTACCTATGGTTGTTTTTCTTTCAGACCTTCTACATCCAGTCAGATTAATACAATCAGATTGAATTTGAAGCCCCCATCAGCTTTTTGAGAAGGGTTGCCAAAGCAAGAAGAGTGACTAAAATAATAGCAAGAAGCGATCAAGAACACATACAGTCATTGGCAAAGGTATCAGCTCCAGCAAGACACTCTTGGTTTGTGTTAGGTTTTGAGGGAGTAACTTAAAGAGAAATCACTGTGATTAATGAAAGGCAATGACTGAATTTTTCCTTAGGATAAGAGTGTACACACATATGCCTACCAGCTTGCTGCAGCTTCTCTTCTAGCCTAAGCATTTTTGCTTAGCCTCAGAATTAATAAGATACAATGAATCTGAATCAAGAAAGAAGTGAAATCAGAAGGACTTCAAATAAGAAGGAAAAATATCCAGCCGTTCCCCTCTCATTTTCACCTCTTTTGTTCCTTAAACACTTCTTAGATGCCCTTTGAGCTGATGGTTCCTAAGTGGTTACTAAAATTGCCTCCTTTTCATGCTCCTATAATGGTAAAAAACCACATTTCTAAAATGAAGTGCTATACCAATGGTATGAAAAGCAGGCTATTTTATGGAGTCAAATAACAATTTTCTCTCCAAACAATAAACTTACCACATCAATTTTCCCAAGTGACAATAAACATACCAATGAGAAGAATGGTTTCCTTCTTCAAATTTTAAAGTTAAGTGCATTTGCTGAAGAATAAGTTACATGATATGAAAAATGCATAGTGCATATAAAGTTGTGATTCTTTTAGTTTATCATAACATTATGTAGAAAAGATAGATGCTATTATAATTCAGCTACAATGACCAACTAAGTCTCCAAGCTTACAGACTCAAGAAAGAACTACCTGGGAATATAAGTAAATCATTTAAATTATTTCACGTTTAGCCAATTAGTAGTATAGATTATATCCAGGTAGTACAAATGTCTTAATATCATTTTCAGGTCCCATTCTGCTCCTTATTAATTCAGATGGACTGGACAGATTTTCTTGTTAAGTAGTAATAACACCTATTTTAATATGAATAGCTGATCCTTAAGCAATGTAGGTGTTGGGTGTGCCAACCCCTTGCACGGTAGAAAATTCATGTATGATTTTTGATTCCCTGAAAACTTAACTGCTAATAGCCTACTGTTGATTAGAAGCCTTACAGATAGCATACAGAGCTTATGAACATATATTTTGTAGGTTTTATGTATTACATATTATATTCTTACAATAAGCTGGAGAAAAAATATTAAGAAAATTCTAAAGAAGAGAAAACATATTTACTATTTATTAAGTGAAAGAAGATCATAATGAAGGTCTTTATTTTCATCTTCACGTTGAGTAGTCTGAGGAGGAGGAGGAAAAAGGAGAGGAGTTGGTTTTGCTGTCTTAGGAGTGGCAGAGGTAGAAGAAAGTCCATGTATAAGTGGACCTGCATATTTCAAACTCATGTTGTTCAAGAGTCAACTGTATACATTTTTTTCCACATTGATTATTGGCTATTTACAATACCACCAACAAACGGTATTATTTTAATTCTCACTTTACAGGAAAGGAAACTGAGGATCGGTGTCCAAACCTCAAGTTGTAATGTGACCATGATACAAACCCACATCTCCAGCCTCCAAATCCACACTAAGCCCTTCTGTCACATGAACTTTAAATTAACCATTATATTATATGTTGTCCTCAAAGAAATAGAGGCAAAGTAGGACATTTTGAGGTGACCAGGTATAGTGATCAAGACAAAACCATAGATACTGAGTGCCTACTATGTACCAGGAATGCAGGCACAACAATGAACAAAACGGCAGAAAATGCCTGCTTCACAGATTTTAACGGAAATGGGTAGAGTAGGGAGAGTCAGATGATAGGTAAGACAAAATATGTAAACTACATGCTACATTAACTGATGATGAATGTGAGAGGAGAACAAAGTAGGAGAGCGCAGAGTGCAGGCTGGTGCTGCTGTTTTAAATGGGTCGGTCAGAGAAAACTTTCCTGTGAATGAGGTGATTTTGCAATAATCCAAAGCAAGGAAAGGAGATGACAATGCAGGTAAACTGTAATTTGAAGAATTTTCAGGAACAAAACTGAGACTGCAATTTCTATCACAGCTTTCCAAGTAGTGTACTTCTAACATGGAGGGAGGCAAATGAGCCTTGCAGGTAAACTTCGTCGTAGCTTAGCATACTCCAGGGGGAAAACCAAGCTTTGGACTGACTCCAGATGGCAGCAGTGGTGACTGAAGTGCTAGCAGTAAAATAACGTGAGGAGGAACAAGCTGAGGAAATGCCCAGTTTCCTTGGACAAAATGTTGCTCCTTCACTTTTGATGTTGGGAGAGAGCTCCTGGACAAGGTTCCAACTTTCTTTCCTTCTTTCTTTAAAGCATCTTGTCTCTTTGCTCCTATCATCCTGATTGTCTTTTCCTTCTAATTTCTGTATAGTAGGAAAAGGAAAGCGATAATGAGAAGTAGTAATGACCAAAAAGGAGAGTCAAATCAGAGTTGGAATTTAAAATCAATTCCTCTCTTCCTCCTGTCCCACCTCCTACTCCTGATAATTGGCTCATTGCTCATCTTAAAAGTTGTGTTTTTCTTGCTGATGTTCAATCAAAGTTGCCATCTTTTTTCTTCACTTAAACTCAATTATCTTTGAGAATTTTATAAATAAAAGCTACATTTGCATGCATAGGTGATTGATTCCCCCTGGGTGATAGATGAGCTTAATCTTTGAATGATTAGGTAAAAAATAAAATTTAGCTCCCTGCTTTCTTTTACTTAGTGAATCATAACATTTGATTGAAATATTGCAGCTAGAATTGTGAATTTGGTGATGTCAAAAGTGGACACATTATACAGACTGAAATAAAATGAAGTCGAACTCTCCATCTTTAGTCAATTTGGACTTATGGAAAAGTCTCCAGATATTTTTATAGTCATATTGCTGGATAATACTGAAATATAAGATTTTTCAAAAGTCTTCCCTCCTACTTTTATTTCCAGCAGGTGTGTTCAGTATGAGACCTGATTGCCTTCAGTGATGCTGTCCCAGTGAATTGTCTATCTGGGTTGCCTATATACTTTTGAAGCCCAATGATGAATACCTGATTTTAAAATTTCATAGATGGTGTCTCCTTTTTGTTGGCCTTACTTTAAAAGAAAACCCATATTTTATCTGGGGTAAAAAAACAGCTCCTCTAATTTTACAGACTTCCCAAGGCTTTCCAACACTTCAAATACTTGCTGCTGTAGAAATAAATGCAATGCTCTAGTCCAATTCATAAATGCCGTTTAGGGCTTAATTATGGGCTTACATTATGTATAGAATTGAAAATAATGTTTTTAAAATGTAGAGTTTGTATAAGTTGAGAAATTCATAGGCTTATAGAAAATCTAATTGGAAAGGTTATTAGTATTCATCAATCTGTACTCTTACCTGATATATAAATTCACATGTAACAACCCAGAAAATGGTTGTTCGGTTTATATTTGAACACTAATAGCAAGTCTTTCAAAATATACATGAGATCCATGTTGTGTTAGGTTGAAACAAATTTTCAAGGGACAATAATTAATTAATTAGAAATATAATATCCTCTACTGTCTCTTTGTCCTAATCATTTGAACTAACCAGCCTTTGGCACAAACCCGAAGATCCTCATGTGTTCTGGAAGATTTTTACAACAAGGATAAGTTTAAAGAAAGCATTGCATTTGAAGGTGTTCATCTCTCTGCCTATCACAAAGTAAAGTTACAACAAATTTTTGTCATTATTACTTAAAGTGATTCCGTGGCATACATTTGATTATGCAGACAGAACTTGTTTTCTTGGTGTATTAGTCTGTTCTCATGCTGCTAATAAAGACATACCCAAGACTGGGTAATTTATGAAGGAAAGAGGTTTAATTGACTCACAATACAGCATGGCCGGGGCGGCCTCAGGAAAATTGCAATCAAGGCAGAAGGGGAGGAAAACAAGTCCTTCTTCACATGGCGGCAGGAGAGAGAAGTGCAGAGTGAAGGGGTGAGGAAAGGCCCTTAAAACACCATCAGCTCTCATGAGAACTCACTATCACAAGAATAGCTTGGTGGTAACCATCCCCATGATTCAATTACTTCCCACCCGGTCTCTCCCATGACACATGGGTATTATGGGAACTACAATTCAAAATGAGATTTGGGTGGAGACACAGCCAAACCATATCACTTGGGTGTTGTCAGTTAAGAATGAACAAAATCATCTGTATCTGTGGATGGCCAGTATATCCTAGTTTTTCTACAGACATGCCCATTTTAGTGCTGAAAGCTCCTTATGCCTAGGCAAACCAGGATTATTGATAATCTGACCCAGAATCCAGGTTTCCAGCCTTGATCTGTGATTCTCTCATCTCCTTTTTGTGTCTATAGATTTTTTTCTATGGAGTAAGTTCTGAATTTAAAAATACATGTAATCCTCCAATATATATAATTAAAGAATATAAAGGTTTACTCTAAATGTTCTCCTTCTAGATTAATAACAACATGCTACTTTTTAAGAACCTGTACTACTAAAATATGTAATGGTGACTATTTTTCTCACCAACATTCCTTGTGACAAATTTAATTGGTTCTCAAGTTTGGGTCTAGAATGCCCAGGCTACTTGAAGGAATCTCAAAGAATATGATTATTTCATTCTGGATAGTGAGTATGTACGTGGAACTCTATGAACGAAGCTCAAGGATGATGCTGAAGGTATTGGGAAAACTTAAAACTGTAATAAAATTATATGTGCATGTGTTTGTGCATTTTTCAGAAACAGTATTCATAGATTTCATCAGATTTCAATATGAAACTATGGTCAATGAATGTTTAAGGTCCACTTATTGGAAAAGGCTTGAAAAGCTGACATTCATTACAATTTATGTCTACTTGCTAACAGGTCTCCCTACCTTCCCCTTCTTTGATCCCTTTTAATCTTAGGATTTAGTGAGTGAAGTCTCCTAGGATTGCATCAGCATAACATGATTCGAATCTTCTACAGATTTTTCTTCTCTCACCTAGTAGTAGATAAGTTTGTGTTTGTCAGAAATTTGACTTCAGAATATGGAAAATCTGTGTTTGATTGGGCATTTGTATGAGGGCTTTGTTGTTAGAAACAGTAACTAACACGATTATTACAAAAGTATCAGGGAGGGTGTATTGGATAAGGGTAGACAAGAAGTCTGCTCCAGGTTGTATAGCTAGTGTAATGGGGGTTTTACTCTAATTAGGGGCTTATGTCAGTGACTAAATAACTATCTTATAAATAACTATAAATGAAAATTAGTTATTTATAAGATAGCATATTGTGAAGGACAATCTGAATGATTATCAAATATAAAAGCAAAGAAAATTTAGTGTTTGAGAGATAAATCATGGCTATAAACACAAAATGATCCTGAGATCCAGCAAATGGATTGTAAACATGAAATGGGTTAAAGAAAGTGGCTTCAAGACTAGGTTTGAGAATGACACAAGAACAGGGGCTCACTTCTATGTGATGCCCATGCCTGGGTGTATTGGACAGGCTTGATAATTTATAGGGTACCATAGTATGAATGTTATGTCCCCACAACATGTCTATGTTAAAACCTAATGTTATGTTAAAACCTAAGCCCCAAGGTGATGTTAAGAGGTGGAGCTTTTGGGAGGTAATTAAGTCCTTTGTACAAAGGGCCTGAGGGAGCTTATTAGCCCTTTCTCCATTCCATCATGTGAGGATACATAGAAGATGCCAACTGAGAGAAACAGGCCATGATCAGACACCAGTTCTACTGGTGGCTTGATCTTGGACTTCCCATCCCCCAGAACTGTGATTAATAAACTTCTGTTGTTTACAAATTATCCAGTTTAAGGTATTTTGTTCTAGCAGTCTGAACTGACTGAGACAAAGGCCTATACACAAAGTTTCTTGGAGATGTAGCAAGAGATGAGATGTTCTCTGTCATCCAGCAAATAATGCTCCATTGTCAGACACACTGTACTTGGTTGAACATGTATTGTGTAAAACTTAGCAGATTGATAACTCTAAATTTGTGATTACCATTGTTACATGCACCTTCAAAATTGTTTGTCAATCTTGCTACTTTTTTTGAACTGGCTTGTGTTTCCATTGGACATAAATGCCTATTTCAATATTCCACAGTATTGTCAAACCTCTAGGCTTCCTCCCCCTTTTCACTGTCAGTAGATAATTGCTTCTTACTTTACAAAGAAAGTGTAAGTCATCAGGGAGAAAGGCTTTCAATTTCTGAGACCAAATTTGCCTACCTGCTAAATGGAAGTGATACACATTTATTCATTCAAGCCCAGTTCCTCCAACTCTATTCAAGTCCTTCTCTTCCTCCTGTTTCAATAAATGTGCACTTTATATTATCTTCTGTCTTCTGTGTCTTCAACTTGTGACTCACTACCTGAGCTTTCTTATCTCAGCTAAATTTGCTTCTCTCATCTTAAAATAAGAAAGCCTTTCCTTGATTTGAATCTCTTCCTACTCCTGCCTTTCATGCTTCATCCTTTCCCAATCAAAATTCTTATGAGTTGTCCAGGCACATTGTCTCCCCTTTTCCACTCCAACACTGTCCATGGTAATGCCACCTACAACCTCAGTATCATAAAATCTAAATCATGATGTTTCATTATTTTCTAAGTAAAGTCTCAATCACATTCAATGCATTTGATTTTCCTTGAAACAGAATCTTGTTTTGACTTCACTGACACCAAAACGTTCTGATTTCATTTACCATACTGACCACTTCCTGACAGTCTCATTTGTCCTTTGCCCTCTCTTTCTTTTAGACCCTTTTGTTTTTTTGAGATGGAGTCTTGCACTGTTGCCCAGGCTGGAGTGCAGTGGCACGATCTCGGCTCACTGCAACCTCTGCCTCCCGGGTTCAAGCCATTCTCCTGCCTCAGTCTCCCAAGTAGCTGGGACTACAGGTGCACACCACCATGCCCAGCTATAGACCCAATTTAGTGATATAAATATAGTGCTATAAATTGGGTCTATAGTGTTCTCTCTCTAATGCTCATTCCAGGCAAGATCTTATCCTTTTATCTCTCAAACTCAACTGCTGACTTGATCCATGTATTAAGAGCTACAAACTCAACATTTTCAAAACCAAATTAATTCTTTTTTCTTCACAAACCTGATCTCTTCCTAGGATTCTCCATCTCAGAAAAATGACACCATCAACCAGCATTTTGCTCAGTATAGAATTCTGGTTATCCACCTTCCTGTCCTCGCATCTGCATTGAATTAATCACCAATCTTTCCATTTTGCTTACCTCTCCCCACGTGGAACACGCTATTCTAAATCAACAATGTCTTTCACTTGGTGTCCTCTTGTGCACTGTTGCTCCCTTAACCTCCACCTCTATTTTATTCTTCTCTAAACAGTCAGAGTTGTCATTACAAAAACAAACTTTTATCATGTCATTCCTCTTCTACTATTCAATGGTTCCTCATTGCTCTGAGAAAAGCCTTTAAAATCCTTAACACAGACTACAGGTATTGAAATTATATCATTTGTATTGATCTTGCCAACGTAATTTCTCACCATTCTGCACCCTGTTCTCTGTGACATAGTCACCTTGAACTCTTTTTAATTTTTCAGTTGTTCTGTGCCTCATCACACCATGGAGCCTTCATACACATCTGATCTGTCCTGCCTTGGCAGCTTTTTACCTGCCTCTTCACCTGGATAACTCATGTTTCAGTTCCTCACTTACAAGTTGTTTATTTTGACTCACAAGTCTCAGACTTCCATTTTGTAATACAACAATTGGCATATATGTAATTCTTTGCATAATTATTTGTTTATAGACTATTTTGCTAGCAAGATGAGGCCAGGTGTTATCTGCTTATTTACAGTTGAGACCAGGCATTACCTGCCTTATTTATAGCTGTATCACTAGTTATTTGTTGAATGCATGAAGATACTCCAAACAAATATCCCCTTGTAATAACTTCTTGATTTATCTCGTTGAAAAAAAATCAGTCTGATAACTAATATAAAAACACAGCTTTTAAAGTCTTCCCAATTGGTTAGGGAGTTTTCAGAGTTCTTCATACCTATTTGTGAAGTCCATTTTTTAGTGTATTTATCTTTTGTTCATTTGCCTACTTATTTACTCTATCGCAAATATTGCAAACAGTATCAGAAACTTATAACAAATCCATCAGAAGTGTTGTGCTTTTGTGATTATCAAGATCTTGTAAATAAACAAAGAGCATCACCAAAGAGTTTCACTGAAATGAATCTAAATTACAGAGACATGAGCAGGGGGAAGAAAACCAACAAGGGATGGTGATGCACCCAGGGACTAGTAGTATTGTGAAGCCATTATCATCACTAGGGCTGAACAAAGGGGGAGGGAAAAGTGTGATTAGAATCTGACAAGAATTAAAACAATGGAAGATGGGTCTCTCACCTGAAACTATAACATAGAGGAGAAAAGACACTGCGTATGTACAGCAAGACTGGATAGGACGAGCAGCAGAGTGTGTGTGTAGGGGTAATTCCCTCACCTTCACCCCCATTACCATCTTTAAGCCTCTTGCCTATGCCTGCCATTGGTTTAACCAAACAGGAAACCAGGGAACACTGGGGGAGAGAGGGTAGAGTTTGTGTGGGTGACGGAGCTTCAGAGAATACCCAGTACATCTCTTCCTCCATAATATTGTGGAAAGATGGGTTCTTATCTTACAACTCCTTTTTTTCCATGTCTGTTGTTTTATCTGTTCTGGTAGCCCAATAGTAAGCTTTTAGTTCTCTCATTTCTAGTATAAACCTTAATATTTTTTCTGTAGATTCCTTTTGTACCATGCCAAAGTAGGCAGGTAAAATCACTAAATAAGGACATTTCATGAAAAGTACAACTCATAGATTACTTTCCCCATGAAAACTTTTATTAGACCATTATATGAATAAGACACAGAAAGAAGATTTATGAAGACATGACCAATATGAAACTGGCATCATCATGGCTTATACCTGTAATCCCAGCACTTTGGGAGGCTAAGGCGAGTGAATCACAAGGTCAAGAGATCGAGACCATCCTGGCCAACATAGTGAAACCCCGTCTTTACCAAAAATACAAAAATTAGCTGGGCATGATGGTGCATGCCTGTAGTCCCAGTTAGTTGGGAAGCTAAGGCAGGAGAATCACTTGAACCTGGGGAGTAGAAGTTGCAGTGAGCAGAGATTCCACAACTGCACTCCAGCCTGGATGACAGAGCGAGACTACATCTCAAAAAAAAAAAAAAAAAAAAAAAGCTAACATTGGGTTCATGATATCACATGGATGCCTATACATATTTTAAGCCATAAACGAAATTGACTGCATAAAGCAAGAAAACAAGAGGTAGATAATAGCCAATAAAAAAATGTGTAATTAGAGTATAAGATTTAATTCTACATTGGAACCCATTTAATACGGTAACTCAAGCCTCATTATCTTGCAGTTTAGATTTCTAAGGTTGTCCTATGTCATCTATGTTAATTGGACAATTAATCAACATTGATGTTACTTGATAATAGACCTTCTATTAAGTTTAAACATCTGAATTGCTGATAATTGCCCATTTTTGCCCATAAAAACAGTGAAACAGTGGTACCACCTACTATATAAATGCACATTAACCTATTAATTTAAAAATAAATGACCAGATAAATAAATGCACTCTGTTTCCAGCATTTA
This sequence comes from Ateles fusciceps, assembly GCA_036589455.1. Classification (NCBI taxonomy): domain Eukaryota; kingdom Metazoa; phylum Chordata; class Mammalia; order Primates; family Atelidae; genus Ateles; species Ateles fusciceps. The sequence goes on from JAZHEH010001955.1 coordinate 2,334,265, forward strand.
TTATTATCATTACTCTTTTATTGAAACATAATAGGCATACATAGTTTTGAGGTACATGCAATAATTTAACATATTCATATAATTTGTAAAGATCAAATCAATGTAATTGGAATATCTATCACCGTAAATGATTGTCATTTCTTTATGCTAGAAACATTCAAAGTCTTATTCAAAAACATGTAGCCTTTATAAAACGGCATTTATTTGGTAGAATGGTAGCAATTTTGAAAGAATTATACAATACTTGTATTATAGCCAGTGCCAACATGTACATCTGTGCCAATATTAATCTCTTTGACATAGCACTTTCTGAAAGTAATTTGTTTATCTCTTCCACAGTACATGCTTGTACACAGTTCTTTTGTTAATATAACACAGACTGATCTTTATATTAAGCATTTTGAATGTAGTCAGGTGCCTCGGTGATGGGGAATAACAAATCTGCCTAATATATTTTTAAAAATCAAAAATAGCATAGCTATGATTTCTTCTTTGGCACTTTTACTCTTTGTAAGAATGCCCTATGGATGTATTCTCTCATTCAATTTTCACATTTTAATTTCTATCAAATTTAACAGGAGCTGAGAGTGTTAATTAGAACAAGCTTTGGCACAGCATTTTTCAAACCTCCAATTCTGAAGACCTCTGACTACTTATTTATCATTGGAAAAAAAATAATAATTTTGATATGTTGAAGGCTTAACAAGAACATGTATAATGCCTATTTTTAATACAAACTTTCTCTCATTGGTATTATATATTGCAGTTTTAGCCAAGAGAGATACGCTTATCTAGAGACATGTTTGTATTTAAGCTTGTTATAATTTATAAGGCAAATAATTTGTTTTTAAATCAATGTTTAATTTTCTATGATAACATGCAATCTAAAATACCTCTAAAATCAGTTTTCCACTCTAACAAAAGTAATGTTTTATTTTGTATTTCTGAGACTTAATAAATAGGAGCTCAAAAGTGAATAGATTATCAATTTTATAAATGATTAATACATCTCATAATCGTGTTTCACTAAAAGTGAGCTCCACTGTAAGAAAGAAATGAAAGAATGAAAATAAATAAAAGAAAAGAAAGGAGAGAAGGTAGGGAGAAAGAGGAGAGAGGAAGACAGCAAAAAATGGTTAAAAAAAAAAAAGAGAGAATTAACCTAAAGCAAACTTGAAATGGATGTAATGGCAGGAGTTGCACTCTACATGCTTCCTAAATTGGCTGTACCCTTTAGTTGAGTAGGGATGGCAGGTGACACTGACCTGGGTCATGTATTTGCTGAGGTATGATAAACGACAGGAGCAAAGCCCTCCCTCACTGCCTTGGCAGGGATCTCTCTCTCCATCACCATGGCTTCAAGTTTTGTTTTTAAAGGAAAATTTTAGGTGAAAGCAACATGTCTGAGATTACAGCCAAACATGAATCAGAGGGAGTTACTATAGTAATGACTACCTCTGCTCAGGTTCAATTCTCATATGTCAGCTTAACATTTGCTCAGGGCAGGTGGTCTCAAAGATTTGGCTTACAGGATACTTTTCCAACCCTCCATGGAAATGGAGAAGCTGCCAAAAATAACACAAGAGGAAGAAGTGGGCTCTCTGAACAGCTGATCAGCTACTTTATACCTGCTAATAACCAAGTCATTTCAAGTTCCTGAGTCTTATCCTCCTTGCATGTAAACTGGTATCTGTTTTTCTGGTTGCAGGAAATGTAGTGGGCTTAGATTAGAGAATACATATGGATGTGCTTTAGAGGCTACAGAGTATTGTACAGGTAGAAGGTGTAGGATTACAATTATATTAATATCTAATTTGAAGGCATTGATTTGGAAAACTCAAAAATCTAGGAAACATAAATCCACAAGAAGGTGAACCAAGCCATTTGAACTTTTGGACAGTCTCTACTTATAGCACATCCTGCCAGGTGCTGTATGGTTTTCTCTATTGTGAAGATTCAGTCTATGGCTATGGGTTTTAAACAGAAGAAATATCTGGTACACTTAATAAAAATGCAGATGTCATTCTGGTGAAAGTGGTCAGCATAGAGCAGCTGCCACACATGTATGGCTATCATAACACCTAACAGTGTTAGCCTTTGAGTCAGCTGTGAGCCTTACTACCTCCATAGCCTTTGGCAAGTTTCTTCGTTTGTTCATTAAATCATTTGTCATTGATTCAGTCCATACTTACTGAGCATCTATTATGCCAGATACCTGGCTGAGGTGTTGAAGTAAACTGACAAACCTCTTCCTCTAAAAATTCTGATGCTTGTGGTAGCCAGGCAGGCAGGCAGCAAGCAAGTACAGTCAAACAATATTTCATGCTGGGAAAATATAAATGTAAGTTTTAATAGAAAATGTCATGGGATTTCTCAGAGTAAAGCAGTCAGAATTGCTCAACGTGAAGATGTCCTGGCCACATCAGTGATGTTCAATATTAGACCGTAAAGTAGTTAAACATTCCAATCCTCAGTTTTCTCATCTGTGAAATGAGAATAAATTTGGGACCTTGATGTAGTTTGGATACTTGTCCTCTTTAAATCTCCTGTTTTAATTTGATACCCCAAATTGGAGATGGGGCTTTGTGGGATGTGTTTTGGTCATGAGGGCACATTCCTGATGAATGTTGTGGTGTCCTTATGGGAATGAATGCTTTTGCTTTATTCATTCCCTCCAGAGCTGATTATTGTGACACTGTTAACAATAGCAAAGACTTGGAACCAACCAAAATGCCCATCAATGATAGACTGGAAAAAGAAAATGTGGCACATATACACCATGGAATACTATGCAGCCATAAAAAAGGATGAGTTTATGTCCTTTACAGGGACATGGATGAAGCTGGAAACTATTATTCTCAACCAACTGACATAAGAACAGAAAACCAAACACCACATGTTCTCATTCATAAGTAGGTATTGAACAACAAGAACACATCCACACAGGGAGGGGACATCATACACCAGGGCCTCTCAGTAGGTGGGGAGCTAGGGGAGGGATAGCAGGGGGGTGGGGTGATAGGGGAGGGGATAGCATTAGGAGAAATACCTAATGTAGATGATGGGGTGATGGATGCAGCAAACCACCGACACATGTATACATAGGTAACAAACCTGCACAATCTGCACATGTACCCTAGCACTTAAAGTATAATTTAAAAAATAATGAATGAAAATGAAAAAAAAAAGAGTCTGGCACCACCCTTCTCTCTCTTTTTTCTTCCTCTCACCACATGATGCCTGCTTCTTTTCCACCACAAGTGGAAGCTTCCTACGGCCTTCATCAGAAGTAGATGCTGGCACCATGCTTCCTATATAGCCTACAGAACTGTGAGACAGATAACTTATTTTTGTTATCAATTACCCAGCCTAAGCTTTTCCTTTATAGCAACACACATGGACTAAGACACACCTACCTCGAAAGGTTGTTGGAAGGATTAAGTGTGGTGATCATTAGCAGATTGTCATGTACAAAGCGAATGTTCAATTAGGGTTAGTTATTAATAATTACTATTTAGTTTCTCATTATAGTAAGGAAATGTAAAAAACAATAAATAAATAAAACAAGACTAAGTAAATGATGTGATAACTTTCTACTGTCTTGGAGTTTCATCAGTAACTCAACGGAGAATGTGAGTTGTATAATAACAGATTTATACCTTGTATAAATATGTTGCCCCAAGTTAAAGAAAAAGCAAATCTTTTAAAAATGTTAAAACAAGTTGAAATCATTGTCTCACTGAAGCTAAGGCGATGATCCAGAGGTTTAGATTAGGTCAAAATGGGAGTCGAGATCAAGCCAGCAAGCCTGTTCTTCATCAGACTCTGATTCTGCTCGGTTCTGTGTGCCACTCCAGCCTCAGGCTGGCAACACAGTGGTAGCAGTAGTGCCCACACTCATATAAGGACCCATCTGGAGCCAGTGGAAAATAAGTGATTATTCCCCAGAAGATTTCTCAGAAGCGAGAATTATCTTCTTTCTCAGAAATCTCAGGCAAACACTTCCCATCGTCCCCATTGGCAACTGGGTAATCTCCTTACTCCTGAACCAACCTTTGTAGAAAGAGGAATGCCCTTTACTCATTGACACAGACCTTCCCATCCCTATCCAATCACTATGGAAAGAGTGATAGGATTAGCCTAATTCTAGGCTAATCAGGCCAACGCTGCTGCATAAAAAGATTTTTCAAATCACATCGCTATGACAAGGGGACCATTGGGAAGGCCAGCATAACCACCCTGTATGTAGTTCTGCAATCCTTCTTAATCCCACAGTGGGCTTGTGTGCATCCAATTGTAAATCTAAAGGAACCAAAATTTGAAGTTCTTGCTCAAAAGTAAGGTAAAGGTGACTTGAGGGGGAAACACTTTGATCTAAAGGGCAGGATTGATACTGATCCTGTGAGCAGGGAAAGTATCAAGTCCAGAAGTGTATAGGGATAAAGCAGTTATTCATTCATGCTTCCATGTATTAAGTGCTAATTATGTGGTAGGCACTATCTCCCTGCTGGAGCCTACATTCCAGTACAGGTGAGGATTTATAGGGATGGGAACAGAATATAAAATAGGAGGCATGCTGGTGCAGACAAGGAATGTTAACGTGATGAACTAAGCCAAAGGAAGATCTTCAATACCCTCTATCTTCACCGAAAGAAGACCAAAGTAAAGAGGGGTAATTGCTTTATAAATACTTGTACTCTCTGTTCCAGCATTACCACAACCTTAGTCCTCTGATTGCCAGCTTTAACATTGTTGTTTAAATCCATATATTATCTAAACCATTATTTTCACTACTTTCCACAAATTAACTCTTTGAAACTTAATTTTATTTTCATCCTAGCAGTCCTCAAACAGAAGTTCAATATGCTTGTTTCATTTTAATAGGTATTCATTAAATGTATAATCAAATTTTTAACAAGTAAAATAAAAGCAACAAGTAAGTCTTTCTGTGTGCCACTTAAAATAATATCCTGGCTGGGCACGGTGGCTCATGCCTGTAACCCCAACAGTTTGGGAGGCTGAGGCTGGTGGATCACCTGAGGTCAGGAGTTTGAAACCGGCCTGGCCAACATGGCAAAATCCTGTCTCTACTAAAAATACAAAAATTAGTCAGGCATGGTGGCTTGGCCACCTGTAATCCCAACTACTTTGGGAGACTGAGGCCAGAAAATCACTTGAACCCGGGAGGCAGAGGTTGCAGAGTGCTGAGATCACACACACTATTGCACTCCAGCCTGGGTGACAAGAGCAAAACTCCATCTCGAAAATAATAATAATAATAATAATAATAATAATAAATAATATCCTAGCAGTGGAACCTGTCTCATGCTTTGAGAAGCACTGTTTTATTCTCATAATCCTTTTAGTAACCTCTAGGTTTTAATTTCAGCATACCCAATCCATCTTCAGGGCTCTGTAAGCCTCTAGGGTTGGATGTCTGGCAACTCTTGGAGAAGTATTTTTTCTGGGGATTTCAATGTCTATTTTTAAATCTCCCAAAGCCTTTTTACTTACCCTGTTGTGGGTGTGTTCTGAGAAATCTAACTTTCTTTCTTTCTCAAGATGGAGTTAAAAGTTGGGTGTCCCCATCCTTCGTTCACTGCTGACAGCCCTGGTGCCCTGGCTTAGCAAATGCAGTGAACACATTCTCCACGGCAGTTTGGCAGATGCCTCAACCGTGACATTTACCTTTTACAGATTAAGAAAAGAAGGTGTCCCCTTATGCGCTGCCTGTGCTAAATCCCCTGACACATTTATTTTCTATTTATTGCATATTAGATTTCAGGTTTTTAATTTGCATGTTTCTGGCAAAGTGTCAGAAGGTTGTGTCTTAGCACGTGTCTAGAGTTGTATGTACATAAAACAAAGGCAAATTCAAAAGGTAAAGCTCAAAGAAGGAAACAAAGGGCACGTCTAATTGTTTAACCCAAATTGTTTCGCTCTTTCTGCTGAATGTGTCAGAATATAAAGTGGCATCATTTAAAAAATACTGTAGATTATTTCTGAGGTTTTTCCTTGATATTTTTGTTTGTTTATGCCTAAATTAAAAGCAATGTCTGACTTTTAAAAACATGTTTTTAACAAAAAATATATAACAAATACAAAATAGAAGCTCGTTTTGTAATTCAGATCACTTTTCAAATTGTGTCATGATGAGTGCAACCAGAAAATCATGAATAAATTCCTTCTAACAGGGCCTTCATTAAAACTGCTTCTAAAGCAGGCTCTTTCCTCTTAACTATTCAGTTCACAAACACTGTTTTTAGACAATAACAACCATACAATATAATTATGTACTTTGTCTGAAATATTTTATTAATTAAATAATAGGTTTAGATGACTGAATTCGTAATTAACCTCTGCCACTTATAACCCAACAATGTATGGCAGGCATAGCCTCTCAGAGTCTCAAGTTTCCTCAATTGGTAAAGGGAATAATAATAACTAAGTTAAAAGCGGGCTTGTAGACTTGTTAAGGGAATTGAATTAGTAAATCTATGTGGAACTGGTTTGTGCATTTTACAGCACTACAAAATATACATCAATATTGTAACATATAAAAATTAACTAGCACATATTATAATTTAATAATAGAGAATAATACCATATAATTTCATAAATTTAGAGAGTAACCAGGATTTATAAACATGCTTGTGATTTCAAATACTATCTTCATATATGTCTAAAAGGATATTGACATGTAGTTGTCCAACTGGTTTGTTCTTTAATAATATTTCTGGATCATTTGTAATTAACATGGATTTTAATTACTGAATTAATTGCTACAGTTGCTTGAGTATACTTAGAGTTTCAATTTTTAATTTTGTATTTTGAAATGGCTTTTGCCAGAGTAGCCTTGTTCAACTGGGCTATATAAACATGTAATTATTTATACCAACTCACGTTAGGTTCATAGTTTAAAGACTGCCAATTTTCCACTGCTGTAATTATAGCCATAACAGATCTTAAGTTGTTTGAACTAAGCAGTTCAGTGTCTTTTAGAATTTGCCTTGTAAGTTATACATTCATTAGATTTTTAAAGATAAAAATTACTATATACACACACACACCCGTACACACACATATAAATTGTGTATGAGACATACAATTTTTAAAAAGTTGGTTATTCTGACATTTAATATATGCTTCAGAAACAGTAAATACAACTTTCAAAATGTTCCTCAGATTTTAAAATAACTTTAATTTCCTTGGATAGGAGTACTCTGTAATTAAGTAATCCCTGTTATGCAGGAAAAAAAGTGTTAGATGTAAATACATAATTCTGCCACCACAGCTAACAGAAATGTTATCATTAAGTGTTTTCTACATTCTTGAAGAAGTGAGTAAATATTTCTAAGTCTGTAGTTTTTTTAAATGAAAGAAGCATTAATCATATTGAATATTCAGTTCTAGCCAGGAAACAGGAAAACACAGAAGACATATTATCAAATACTTCTTGAGGGCAAACATTTTGTTTGTCAACCTTGGCTACTATGAATGGCATTATTAACTAATGTTCACTATCATAATGCATTTCTTGTAGTTCTCACAGCTCTTAATTTTCTAAGTTGAAATAAATGCTCCTTGCAATATTATGATCCTCAAGTTGGCCTCTGGTTTTGTAGGTAATTTTTAATAGATAATTTTCACTTATTCATTCTATTTGCTTATGGGGCACGGCTAATTTATGATGGTTCTGATTTGCTTCCAAACCTGGTATGTTGCCTGCCACTGAATCATCGATCATAATTTGTGTATCTATGTCTAGATAAACACAGCACCCACTGTATTTAGAGTCATGTTTTCACCAGTAGTTCCTACAAACTTTATATATAATATATATATATATATATATATATACCAATATGGGATGTTGGCATAAAAAGACTTTTCAGGATAGATCAAAGAAGTTTGTGTGTGAACAAGGGAAGTTTGACATGAAGCATATCATAGCCAAATATATATGCTAGATTGACTTTCAACCCAAGCCACCTTCAGAATGTGCCAGATTTGGATCAAATTGCCTTTTTCCCCCTCCAAAGCTTGGCTTCGGTTATCCATCTCAAATTTTTCTCAGAACAAATGAACTAAAACCCCTCTAAGCAAAAGTTATGAAACTCCATAATCACCCTATGGACAAACCTAATATAGCAGTTTTTCTGAAAACTACTAACCAAAAGGTGAAGAAATGTACCAGAAAACTACTTGTGAATCTGTATGTTTTCCAATATCTCCTAAATGAATTATCTTGATTGTGTGTGCTGAATCATTTGGAGTACACATAAAAACCTGACATATATTTAAATGATTTGTAGGCAGAGATAATATTTGTACTTAAATTTGAGCTAATTGTATTCTATCATTTTATTGCCTTATACTCATAAAAGATTACATTTAATTTCTCAAATTCAGATGAGTTCAGACTTTGTTCCTGTAAGTAATATTATTTTATTTAAATTGCAAATGACCACACAATCTCATTTTTTAATTTCAAGCCTGGAGACCCAAAGATTCTCCTAAAATCCAAACAGATGTTTAACATGAAGAATATTTACAGACTTACTGAATCAAATATTTTTGGTTACTAAATTTTTTGACAGTACAAAATAGTTTTTAAGAAAAGGAACTAATTTTTGTGTGTGGCTTCCTTTACACAGCAATGGTGTGTGCAATCAATTGTTAAAGCTCCTTGGTTTTTACGTCATAGAAGGTATTTTTAAAGTCAATGTCTGGACATCTCATAGCAAAAGTAAAGAGATCAGATTTATCCACCAGTATTAAGCACATTTTTAGTTGTTTAGGAATAAACTAAAAATTATATGTGAAATATTAGCATTTAGATATTGGAACACAGGCAGTGAATTTATGTAACATTAGAGAAAGATAAGCAAGCAAGTTAGGTCCTACAATTGCCTCAGCTTACTGCCTTGAGATTTTCCAGGGAGGCGAATGCAACAAAAATCTGGTGGTTACCTGCATTTTGAAGACAACATTGAAAGGTTGGGGAGGACAAGGAGCTAGAATTCCCTTGACAGAGTAATGGTGAACAGAAAGTTGCGTGAAGAGAATATGAGCTACAAAGACCTGCCAAGGGTTCCCTCCTCTGCCTTCAGCTGAGCAAAATTGGTGCAAGCATTTGCAGCAACTACCAAATCCAGGGAAAGAACTACCTATAAAGAGCAGGTGGAATAACCTTGGGCTCACACCAAGCCTTTAAAAATTTATATTCTCAATAGTCAGAATAGAAAACCCTTGTAAAACATGGAACATTGAGTAGATTGTTAGAAAATGGTATTGCCTTAGTAGTGAGGAAAAATGAGGCCTGAACTAAAGACTTTTCTGGTCCCACTTGTAAAGCTTAGAGGCAGGTTTCAAAAACGAAACTATTTATAAATGACTTGAGAAACCCAGAAAAAAAAAAAAGCTCAAGAATATTTTTAAAAATACAAGACTATTTGAAGAAATAATTAAAATTTTCCCCAAATTTGATTAGGAGTAGAAATACATTTATCCAAGAAATTCAATGAACAAAGCACAGGAAAATTAAGATAACTGCAAGACTTGCCATAATCAAATAGCTTAGTAAGGATAATAAAGAGAAAATTATTAAAGTAGCTAGAGAAAAAAATACACACTACATATAGTAAAACAAAGATCAGGATGATGAACAATTTCTCTTAGGAAGCAATACAAACCAGAAGACAGTGGAAAAGTATTTTTAAAGTTTTAAAAGGAGGTAATATTATCCACCTAGAATTTTATTTATAATATAAAGCCTTTCAAAAACTAAGACAAAATCAAAAGTATTTCTAGAATACAAAAAAAACAAATGAAAAACATTAATTACCAGTAGGCCTGCACTATAAGAACGTCAAAGGAAGTCTTTCACAGAAAGAAAATTATGTTGGGTAGATATCTGGATCTAACAAAAAAAGAAAAGAGCACAGAATTAGTAAGCATGCAGGTAAATATAAATTTGCTTTTTTTATTTTGAAATTCAAAAATGATTTAAACAAAAATCATATGACATTGTAAAGTTCATAACAAATACAGAATTAAAATATATGATAATATCAAAAAGGCTGGGATAGGCAAAATGGAAATATTCAATTGTATTTGAAGTTATACAATATAATTTGATGATAGACCATAATAGAGTAAAGATGTATATATATATTAGAAACCCTAAAAGGTAGCAGTAAACACACACACACACACACACACACACACACACACACACACACACGGTTAGGACTAATAAACCAACACGGAGATAAAATTACAAAAGATACTAAATCCTAAAGAATGTAGAAAGAGAAGAAAAAAGGAAATAGAAGAACAAAGAAGAAACCAAAAACCAAACAATAGTATGGTAGATTTAAACAAAACCATGTCAGTAATCACGTTATATGTAAATTGCCTAAACATCCCATTTAAAATAGATTGCCAATTTGTCATGTTGGCTTAAAAACCAAAACTCAACTACTTGCTTCCTATAAGAAACTGAATTTACATTAATGCCACATGTAAGTTAAAAGTAACACTAATGAAAAGAAAGTTGGAATGCTTATGTAATAGTATATAAAGTAGATTTCAGGGCAGAGTTTAATAGAGATAAGTAACATCACTTCTTCAAAATGAAGTGGTCAGCTAATCACGAGAACACACCAATCATGAATGTCTGTGTCCCTAATAACAAACTTCTAAACACATAACGCAAAAATTGTGAGAACTGAAATAATAAAGCAATTCACAATTATAGACAAAGATAATACTAGTCTCTCAATAATCGCTAGAAACTGTACACCAAAAAATGTACTGGCAAACACATAGACGACTTCAACAGTGTCATCATCTACTTCACCTAATTGACATTTAAAGACTATTACTCCTTCCCAAAATAGCATTGTACACATTTTTTTTCAACTCCATATAGAACATTTTTCAAGATGGACTATATTCTAGGCTACAAAGCAAGTTTTAATAAATTTAAAGGTATAGTAGTCCCTCCTTCTTCATGGAGGATATGTTCCAAGATTCCCAGTGAGTGCCTAACACTGAAGATTGTACTAAACCCTATATGAACAGTGTTTTTCCTATGTATAGATACCTATAATAAAGTTTAATTTATAAATTGGGCACAGCAAGAAATTAACAAAAATAAAAATAAAAAAGAACAATTATAACAACATACTGTAATAAAAGTTATCTGAATATGGTCTCTCACTTTGCTGTCAAAATTCTGTAATATTTTCAGACCATAGTTGACTATGGGTAAATAAAACTGTGGAAAATGAAACTGCAGATAAAAGGGGACAAATGTATTCATGTTATACAAAATAAAATTTTTTATGATTATGGAATTAAATTAGCTATCAATAGCAGAAAGTTCTCTTTAAAAATTCACCAAAGTCTGAGAATTAAGAAACTTACAGCAAAGTTAAAGAAGAAATAAAAAATATTAGTATTTTGAGCTGCATGAAAAATGAAAACAATATAAAAGAAATTCTGTTATGCAGCCAAGCATTGCTTACAGGGAAATTTATAGGAACACAGAAACCCAGAAAACCTGTAACATCTTCAAAAAACTCTAAAATTAAGAGAAGATTAAACCTAAAGTAAGCATAACAAAGGAAATACTAAATATAAGAGCAGAAACTACTAAAATATGAAATGTAATAACAATGGAGAAAATCATTAACAACAAATGCTTGTTCTCTGAGACAATCAGTAACTCTTATAAATCTTTAGTCAGACTGATCAGAAAAACAGATAAGACACAAATTGTCAATATCAAGAATAACAGAGGAAAGACCTCTGTAGAACTTACACTTATGGAAAAAGTAAAATAAGAAAATATTACAAATAAATTAATGTCAATTATTCTACAATTTAGGTGAAGTAGAAAAATTCTTTGAAAAACTGAAATTACTAAAGCTCTTAAAGAAGATATAGATATACATACATATATATACACAGATGATAGATATATATAGACATAGATTCATGAACAGTCTGTATCTATTAAAGAAACTGAATTTGTGGTTCAAAACCTTCCCATACAGAAAACTTCAGGCACATATTTAAGGAGAAAAAAAATGCCAATTTTACACAAACTTTACCAGAAAGTTAAAAAAGGACAATTTTTCAACTTAATTTATGAGGCCAGCATTGGCCTGATAGCACAACCAGATAAAAACATTAAAAGAAGCCTACAGCAACTCAAGATTTAGCCAATCAAGAAATAGTGCTGAAACTATTGGATATCTACATGCAAAATAAAGAAAACCCCAAGCCAAAATTAGTTTTAAAAATTTTTAAAAATTACCTCTTTTACCATATAAAATATTGACTCCAAATGGATATTCCTAAATATAAAGCCAAAAATTATAAAGCTTCTGCAAGAAAATGCATGAGCAAAATATTTCTCATCTTAAATTAGGCAAAGACTTCTTAGATTTAGGACCAAAAGCATGGCGCATAAAGGAAATATTGATAAACTGAATTTCATTAAATTAGGAACAGTGTCTTCTGTTTTTTGGAAGACATTGTTAAAAAAACATTGTTATGGCCGGGTGTGGTGGCCCATGCCTGTATCCCAGCACTTTGGGAGGCCAAGGCAGGTGGATCACTTGTGGTTAGGAGTTCAAGACCAGTCTAGCCAACATAGTGAAATGCTGTCTCTAATAAAAATATAAAAATTAGCCAGGTGTGGTGGCAGGCACCTGTAATCCCAGCTGAGGGGATTCTCTGGAGGCTGAGGCTGATTCCTGGGAGGCAGAGGTTGAAGTAAGCTGAGATTGCGGCACTGTACTCTAGCCTGGGCAACAAGTAAGAGAAGGAAAGAGAGAGAGAGACAGAGAGACAGAGAGGGAGGGAGGCAGGGAGGCAGGCAGGCATGGACATGTAGAGAAGAACAACACACACTGAAGCCTATCAGAGGATGTAGGGTGGAAGAAAGGAGAGAATCAGGAAAAGTAACTAATGGGTACTAGGCTTAATACCTGGGTGATGAAATAATCTGTACAACAAACCCCCATGACACAAATCTCCCTGTGTAACAAACCTGCACATGTATCCCTGAACTTAAAAGTTAAAAGAAAGAAAAGAAAAGAAAAAAACATACTAAACATACTACAGACTGTGAGAAAATATTGGCAAGTCAAATATTGGATAGAGGACTTGTTTTCAGAAAATATAAAGAACTTTCAAAACTCAGCAATAAGAAAGCAAATAACCAAATAAAGGAATGGGCAAGAGATCCAAACAACCCTTCATCAAAGAAAGTAAAAGAACGGCAAATAAGCACATGATAGGATGCACAGCATCAGTAATAATTATAGAAAAGCAAATGAAAACCACAAGGAGCTACCCTTCTGCATGCACAATGACAGTAAAAATCAAAACAAAATGATAGCACAGAATTCTGGCAAAGACGCAAAGTAAACTACTCATATACTGCTGGTAGGAATGCAAAATGGGGAAGCTTATTTAGCAAATTGTTTGATAGTTTCCTGTACTTTGAAATATCCACTTGTCATATACCCCAGAAATCTTACTCCTACTTAAAGAGAGAAAAATTATGTTCATGTAAAAAGTCTGTACTGAAATGTTTATTATAGCTTTTTTCTGTGATCATCTCAAACTGGAAACAACCAAATTGCCCTCAATTGGTGAATGGATGAGCATTGTATAGATATACAATGGAATAAAACTCAGTAATAAAAAGAAACAAACTGTATTTGCAGGGTTCTCTAGAGGGACAGAATTAATAGGGTATATGTATAAGTGAAAGGGAGTTTATTAAAGAGAATTGACTCAAATGATCTCGAGGTAAAGTTCTACGATAGGCCATCGGCAATTTGAGGAGCAAGAAGCCAGTAGTGGATTAGTCCAAGCTGCAAAACCTCTAAAGTAGGGAAGCCAACGATGCAGCCTTCAGTCTGTGGCCAAAGGCCCCAGAGCCCCTGGCAAACCCCTAGCATAAGTCCAAGAGTCCAAAAGCTGGAGAAGTTGGAGTCTGATGTTCAAGAGCAGAAAGCATCCAGCACGAGAGAAAGTTGAAGACCAGAAGACTCAGCAAGTATGCCCTTTCCAACTTATTCTGCCTGCTTTATTCTAGCTTCACTGGCAACTGATTAGATGGTGCTCACCTAGATGGAGGGTGGGTCTGCCTCTCCCAGTCCACTAACTCAAATGTTAATCTCCTTTGGCAACACCTTCACAGACACACCCAGGAAACAATACTTTGCATTTTTTAATCCAATCAAGTTGACACTCAGTGTTAGCTGTCACATAAACTATGGATGTGTATACCAACATGGTAGAATCTTGCACTGGTTTGCTAGGGCTGCAGTGACAAAGTCACAAAAACTGGATGACTTAAACAGCAGAAATTTATTGTGTCTTAATTCTGGAGTCTGAAAGTCTGATGAGATCATTGTGTCAGCAGGGTTGGTCCTTCTGAGGCTGACAGGCAGAAACTATGAAACACATCTCCCCTAGCTTGGGATAAACTTCTGGTAATCTCAGTGTTACTGGGCTTGTAGAAGCATCATCCCAATCTCTGCCTTCATTTCCACATGGCTTTCTTTCTATGTGCATTTTGTGTCGAAATTCCCCCTCTTTTATAAGGACCCCAGTCCTACTGGATTAGGATTCACTCCGCTCAAGTATGACTTCATATTAACTTAACAATAATAATGCTCTTCTTTCCTATGGATACATAGTAACATATAAACAATGGAATATTATTTAGCCACGCAAAAGAACGAAATCCTACCACTTTTGACAATATGGATAAAACTAGAGGGTTTCCTGCTAAGCAATATAAGTCAAAGAAAAAAAATGATCTCACTTATATGTGGAATCTAAAGAAGCTGAACCCATAGAAACAATAGAATGCCAGGAGCTGGGGAGCTGGGGGAGAATGGTAGATGTTGGTCAAACAACCTTTCAGTCATAAGATGAATATGTTCTGGGAATCAAGTATTTAGCATTGTGACTGGAGTTAATGATACGGTATTGTACACTTCAAATTTGTTCAGAGTAGATACTAAATGTTCTTACCACCTGCCCTCCACCCCAGTTGTAACAATAAGGTATTAGATGTGTTAACTAACTTGATTGTGGTAATCATTTCACAATACATATGAATATCGAAGTGTCACATTATACACATTCAGTTTGTCCAATCTTATGTCAATTATAACTCAGTAAAGCTGGGGAAATATAAAATAGGAGCAGAAGCCTTCACATACATAAATTTTTATACAACATTCATTTTAATGTAAAAAATTAGAAAAAGCGTTCATAGATTTTAAAAAGTTCAAAACGTATTACCAGTGTTTTGAAATACAAAACACAACTGTTAAAATGTTGTACACCTTAAAAACATAAGTTATTTTTGTCAATTATTCTGCAATGAAACTAACATTAAAAAAAAAAAAATCAGGCTGGCACTGTGACCCATGTCTGTAATAGCAGCATTTTGGGAGACTGAGGCAGGCAGATTGCTTGAGCTTAGGAAGTTCGAGACCAGCCTGAGCAACATGGAAAAACCCTGTTTCTACAAAACATACAAAAATTAGCCAGGTGTGATAGTGCCACGCCTGTAATCCCAGCTACTTGGGAGGCTGAGGTGGGAGTAAGGCTTGAGCCTGGGAAGTTGAGGCTGCAGTGATCTGGGATCATGACACTGTACTCCAGCCTGGGCCACAGTGCCAGACCCTGTCTCGCAAACAAACAAACAAACAAACAAATAAATAAAATCAATAAAACAATAATGTAGAGTGGTAGATTTAAAATTATTCACACAGAAGATATTCATGGAACAAGGGACTAATGCTACAGTGCCTACCAAGACCAGATGCTTCTTTGCTTGAGAACTGCAGCATGTTACTCTCAATTCCTAATACAAATGGTGCCAATCAAATTTTACCTTCTGAGAATTTGGAATTGGGGTAAGATGTGCTAGTTTATCTGGAATAGTTACAAGAATGAACTGTGAGAAAGCCAAAACCGTGAGAGAAGTGACAAGGTGAATGTGCAGAAAGAAGCAGACATGAGGCTCAATGGCCGCAGAGGAGCAGAGAAGAGCGTAATGGAAGACAGTGCTTTTCCCAGCATCTCTTCTTCTTGATGGTGGTATGTCTTGATGCCCAGTTGTTCTCTCATCCTTTGTTTCAAATATCCTTTTTTCCCTAAGCTAATCTTTCTTTTGGAGTTGAACGATTACATGAAAAATAATGCTTAACAATTTACAGGTCCCAAAAAATGTTAGAGAAAGAGAGAGGGAGAGAATGAGTAAGCTTGAGGAGGATATATACCAACCTGTTGCTAGTGATTATCTGTAGATGGTGGGGCCATAAATGATTTTACTTTTTAAATACATACCTTACATTTAGAGATGAGCAGCTTATCATACATAGACACAGGAATGTGTCATTCCATCCCAGTTCTAATCATTGCAAGTGAAAATTATTAATGGTTTTATATTTACAGTAGTTTAGAATTCTTAATTATATCACTGAACTATCATCTTTTTCACTTTTCAAGTAGTTTTGTTTGCAGTGATAATGTATTTCTTTTTACAATAAAAGACCCATAAACATGTTTAAAATAAGTTAAAATCAATTTGGCTGTTATGAATATAGCCTGTTTTCAGATAAGAAATTCTACCACATTTTCTCATTTTCTTGTAACACTATGCCATTGCCCCTTGAAAATATGTTTCTTTTCAGTTAATGCTTCTCTTACCTTCAGTGATCTTTATACAAGCAGAAGGAAAAATGTTTGTTATTATCTTCCTTTAAGGAAACCTTCTGGTAGTGAATAATTTCCTAAAGGAGCTCTAATTTCTTTACTTTTATTGGAATTTATCATATTTAATATTGTTTCATTATCATAGATATTTTGGATAACCATTTTTTTAAATTGTTACTTAAATTTCTCACCTTCAAGTTGGTATTCTGTTTTCTAGAAGAAAATAATTTTGTATGCTGTGATGTCTCAGGATATTAGACATTCCTTCTGTCAGTGGCATTGTTTCAATAGCATCATTTATTCTTTTTTCTTATATGAATTTGTAATCTGTATATCGAAGTGCAAGTGTATATTCTAGAATGCGTTTGGTCTTCCTCCTCTTTCCATCCTTCCTCCTGCTCCTCCCTTTCTTCCTCTTAACTTTCTACTTTCTCCTCCACTTTTAAATAAGATTTGGCATAGCAGACTATTTTAAGATCTTGTCTACACTTCGTTTTGAATTGAGTAACAAGTGAGACAAAAAAGACATTGTCTTGATAGGAATTTGGCATTTTTTTTTACTCTATTTACATTTACAAATTTGAGAAATCAATACCTCACATTTACCAAGTATGCACTGTGAGCCTGATACTGAACTAAGTGATTTATATTGATTATTTTGTTTAAACCTCCCATCAACTGCTTAGAGTCTCCTGTGGAAACTGAGGTCCAAAGAACTTTTTCAAAAATTCAAACGGATTGCAAGAGGTAGAGTTCTGTTTCAAATGCAGGTTGTCTGATTTCAGATACCAGACTCTAAAAAACCTGGACACTAAATTTGGTCAAGGCTCAATATTTTAACTTTGCAGGTGGGAAACCAGTATTTCTAGATCACCACAATGGCCTGCAGATATCTGTCATTGTGACCACTGACTGAGTTTCTCTACTGGGAGAGGCTAGTATAGACTCCAACCAAGAAAGTGGACATCCAGTTAGATCAAATTCAAACTGCTAAATTACTCTTCTAGCTGTGGTTTCAGGGTAATCTTTTAAGGAAAATTTCTTATCTGCCTTGAAACTCAAGATGTTCTATCCTGGAAATTAAGTGATATATATATATACACACATATATATGTGTGTATATGTGTATATATATATATACACACATATGTGTGTATATGTGTTATATATATATATATATATATATACACACATATGTGTGTGTGTGTGTGTGTATTAAAGTTCTTAAGGCTACTTAGCTTCATAAGCAACATTAAAGGTTATGTTGCTTGCATTGATTGTTTATGGCAGCCACATAAATTCACGCAGATTGACAGTTCTGTCCTGTTGTTCAATGACCTTGGAATGTAGATGAATATAATTTATTAAAATAATTAAATATATGCTCTATTAATCCCTTTATTTAGGCAGATGATGGCCAAAAGATACCTCTTTGCTTTTGTCATATTAATGTGGAAAATGTAGAAAAGTTTTGGGGCTGATAAATATATTATTTGGTGGCGAATCACTTGAGCCTGGGAGGTGGAGGTTGCAGATTGTGCCACTGCACTCCAGCTTGGGCAACAGAGTGAGACACCATCTCAAAAAAAGAAAAAAAAAAAATATATATATATATATACACACACACACACATACACACACACACAGAGACTTATGTGCGTGTGTACCCATGTGTGTGTGTGAGTATATACATGTTTACATATGTGTGTATATATATATATTTGGTGGCTAGCATATTTTTACTTTTATTATGCCCCATTAGATGTTAATTAATTATACATCATAAATCACAGTGTTGTTTATAATTAAAAAGAAAGAAACCTAAACGTTTAGCAATATGGAATTGGTTAAGAAGTTTCATTCCTAAGATGGGAAACTACACTCATTAAAATGTATTCAGATGAATAATCACATTAAAAAGCTTCATGAAATGTAACTAAATGGAAAAATATTGAAAAATACTATAGATTGGGTCACGAGTTTATTTTTGTAAAACAATCAAGATATTTGCCTAGTGTAAGAGATTTTACTCTTTTTCTTTTTGCACATTTCTATTTTTGACATCTAATATGTTTTCTTTTTCTTTTTGTTTTTTTTTTTTTTTTTTGAGATGGAGTCTTGCTCTGTTGCCCAGGCTGGAGTGCAGTGGTGCAATCTCCACTCACTACAACCTCTGCCTCCTGGGTTCCAGTGATTTTCCTGCCTCAGCCTCCCTAATAGCTGGTATTACAGGCGCCTGCCACCATGCCCGGCTAATTTTTCCATTTAGCACTATGTTGGCCAGGCTGATCTCAAACTCCTGACCTTGGTGATCTGCCTCAAACTCCTGACCTTGGTGATCTGCCCACCTCAGTCTCCCAAAGTGTTGGGATTACAGACATGAGCCACCACACCCGGCAGTACTTTTTTTGGGGGATGGAGTTTCGCTCTTGTTGCCCAGGCCAGAGGGTAATGGCGCAGTCTCAGCTCACTGCAACCCCGCTTCCCGGATTCAAGTGATTCTCCTGCCTCAGCCTCCCAAGTAGCTGGGATTACAGGCATGTTCCACCACGCCCAGCAAATTTTCTATTTTTGTAGAGACGGAGACGGGGTTTTTCCGTGTTTGTCAGGATGGTTTCGATCTCCTGACCTTATGATCTGCCCACCTAGGCCTCCCAAAGTGCTGGGATTACAGGCGTGAGCCACTGCACCCAGCAGTATTTTCTGTATAAGAAAAATTAACATATACAAAATATTACTTTAGGACAATGTATAAGGAGATAATCTATGTATGAAAGAAACACTAGGTGTTGTGAATGAAAGACAAAAATAAAAGTACCTCACAGAAAATGCTATCTTAAGATTTTATTTATGCAAATATTCAGGACCATATGCTGAACCTTACAGTTTAGCATGTAAATATCTCATCTTCTAATTGCCCAGGGGATCTTGTCTCGATTTGCGAGATTATTAAAAATTATTTCCAATAACCGAGACCATTTAGTCTTTAAAACCAAGTAGAATTAAAAATAAAAAAGATACCCCAAGTAGAAATAGGTCAATTACATTATTAAAACCTATGGGCTTGTTATAGTATTAATTCTCCTTAAGGCCAATTATGTCAGTATGCATTTGTATTACCTTGAGAATAAAATTTATATAATTTTGGGTTAGAAATCTTATTCTTTCTAAGGTCCATCTGGCCATTTGCAATCTTACTCATTGGCAGCTTTCCAAAGAAGATCCAACATGCTCCAAGAGAAGTCTTCCCTTAGAAATGCAAATACACTTTAAAACAATGTTGTCAATACACATGAAATGCTCAAACCTCTTACAAAGCTCTTCATTGCTCTTAAAGTTTAAAACTTTTAAAATGATATTTAAGGTCCTTTGGGATCCGCTGCCTCCTTGTTCCCCCTGATCACATCTCTTATGATTCCCCCAGCCTCTCAGTACACTCAGATCAAACTGGGTTTATTTCAGTCACTTGATCATGTCACACTTTCTTGTCTCTGCACCTTTGTATGTGCAATTTCCTGTGCCTACAACATCCTGCCCCTTCTTTGGGCCAACTCCTACTTAAATTTGAGACCTGGGCTGAGACATCCCACTTCTTGCAGGAACTACACGGTACCACTTTTTAGAAGGATGGTGGTACAAATCACCTTTCCACTTAGATAGGGGATAGAGACGGAGTCCTCCTTCCCAATGGCATCACCTGGTACTAACGTAAAGAAGTATAGAAAGTGTACATTGAAAATGCAATGATCAGTATCAGTGTAGTTTCTTTTAAAATATTATGCTATTTTCAGAAGATGAATGTGATTCTTCCCTCACTATGTTATGTGGGAAAGAGAGAAATTTGAAGTTGAAAGGGTTCTTGTCCTTGGATATTGAGTTAACTGTTAAAGTGATCTGTAATTGATTTCACAACTTCCCCAACTCTCCGTTTCTTCGGTTGTAAATGGGGCCAATAAAGATATTCTTAATCTCTTTCTTAGATTAACTTCAGGAACAAATTAACTTATGCATGTGAAAGCATTTCTTAAAATGAGAAAGTGCCATATGTATGTCAGTTATTTTATTGACCATATTTTCAGTGGAAATCTCATTTCCCAGTGGTGGTGGTTGGATTGTCACTTTCTTAAGGCTCTACTATCATCTCTCAACAAGGAACACCAAATGGATGTACAAACTAAGTAAAAATAGCATTCTTGCTCTGCAAGTACGTTGTCATACATCCCGAACACCTAATTCCAAATATGTTTATGCTCCTCTTATAATGAAATTGGAGAGACATCACCATCTTTATGGTCAAAGTTCTTATAGCTACAAGCATGTAGTAAATAAAATCCATCCCAAAAGATTAGCTTAAAATTAAATTGGCCAAATCTATTAGGGAAATTTTTTAGTCACCTTATTCTATCATTGAATATCATTAAAGTGAAGTTTTGAATGATGAAGAAAACATAATTTGGCATAGTGTTAACACCAAGATCAGCAGAAGAAAGGCTGTTTTTAAATAGATGTTTTAAAAGGGTTATCTGTAGAAAAATCTCTGCTTAGGAAATGGTGACATCTGATAATTAAAACCTGGGGTATCTCCAAAAGGAAACCTTCAAAATGGTGTACTCTCTTGCCTGTCAAATGCTCTCTTTTAAATAAGGTGTGTTGGGCTCATCTATTTGCACTAATTCTTCTGGTTTCTGTCATACTGAAAGTCATGTCTTATAACTTCGCATGTTTATGTGCTTTGACAGTTCCTGTCTGCTGTGGGGGATGTCTAAGTGCCCCAAGCCTAGTTGGCAGAACTCAGTTAAATCTTTGTTTTTACTTGATAGAATTTAAATTATTTATAGTGATATATCTCATTGATTATTAGATACATTTTTTGATAACACAGAATGTCCTGTCAACATTTTCCAGTTTATAAATAAATGCAAAGCAAAATGACACCCACTTCTTATTAACATAAACTTTCTGATATTGTGATCATAATTAGTTGATCTGTGGTCCCTTCATTAGTTATTTATTTATTCACTTTCATTTTCCACCTCATTTTGGAAAGGATTTGTCGTGTTGTCATTTCATTAAGAGCAGTACAAGGGCAACCATATCAGAAATGTCAACTATTCAGAAATTGTTGACCTTGAAGAAATTACTCTTAGAACTCTACAGAGCTAAAACTTAAACTATGACAAGCAGGCTTTCCACAAGAAAGGAGCTAGGGAAGAGAGAAGTCGGGAATGCCAATCCTATCAAGATGGCTGGTGTCATGGGTGCCAGCTCTTTATGTTCAGGTCATGGGTATTCAAGCTTTGTGTATCACTTTACTTACTACACTTCACTTACTTGGGAACCGACTGTGTGACAGTCCTTAGCCATAGCACTGGGGAAAAAATAGAAAATATAGAGAAGGTACTTGTCCTCACAGTGTTTACATACTAATGGGACAAATCAGACAATACATATGCCCCAAAACTTATTAATTATTATCTGCAGAAAATAGAGAGAGCTAGCTGTGGTTGAGAACAATGGAGATCAGGCAGAGACACATCCTCCTGCATAAATTTCTAGTTTCTATGTTCTTGTCTTTGTTGTAAAATAACCCTTCAGATTAGAGTGAGGTTGTAATGTTATGTAAACAATGGACACCGCACCTCTGATGTAATAGTTTTAGGTCCAACTCTTTTTCTAGTGGAAAGTTATCATGTTTCTTAATTGTAAGTTTGCCTAGTGAAAATTTTGCTTTTCAACTTCATTTATTAGTTTTTGTAAGAACAAAGTAATGCTATATAGTATTTATTAAAATGTTATTATGTTAAGCATGAGGTATGTCATTTAATCTTCACATATTATTAAGTAGGTAGATATTATTTCTAATAATTTGTGCAAATATATACAAACAGTAGAATTCATAAATCTTAAGCCTACAACTTACAACATTTTACAAAGTGAATATACCTATGTAATTCCACTAGATGACATTATCTGTTCCCAGATAATGCTAGTGAGCCCCCTTCCAGATCTCGCCCCATACTGGATCTAGCCAATGCCTCCCCGCAAAGGCAATCACTTTTCTGAATTTTACTACAATTGATGAACAAACTTCCTATAAATATGCATTATTTTGTGTTAGGCTTCTTTTTCTCAATAGTGTGGCTTGAGATTTGTTCATGTTGTTGCACAAAACAGAAGCTCGCTCCTTTTCACTGGCATGTATTGTAATGTGTGTCTATATCCTGGTGGATTTATTCTTTTTTTCTGTGGATAGACATTTGGATTGTTTCCAGTTTTTGGCTATGATGGATAAAGAGCTATCAACATTCTTGTTTATGCATTTTTGTGCACATAGGTACTTGTTTCTAAGGGTGGATATTTAGGAATGTAGCTGCTGATTTATAGGGCATGCATAGGTTCCACTTTAGCAGATATTGACAAAAATTTTCTATCAGTTGAGATTTCATCAGAAACCTCAAGCCACTATAAATCACATATGATAAGGGATTTATTACCATGATTCAACTTTACTCAATTGTGGAAACTGGTGGAGCTGTCTATTGAGGATGCCACCCCTCTGTCTAGTATCAAAACTGAAGTTATTCTACAGCCAGACAAGAAGTCGGGAGGAAACGCTGATTTTAAAAGAGAGCAATGAGAAACTGGAACTCACAAGGCAGAACTAGAATGCTTGAGGAAAACTGAAACCCTTGAGAAAACTCTAACTCTAAATGGCTTTTGTTGCTTGCCACCACCAACCTTGACGCTGTGGGTCATCTGCAGGAGAGCTGTTGTTCTTTGCTATGGGGCTGCACATGTATTTGGCTTAAGGCTTGGAGAAACAAGAAGGAGATTAAGTGATAGCTGATGAGCCGCTGGTGAGCCCTCTTTTGGATCTCACTTAGAATGTCTTTTCCAGCCAGGGCTAACAAAGAATCACATGGAGAAAGAACTATGAAATGCAGTTCTAGATTATGTGTGTAGACAAAGGAGATATCTACTACATTCCAGCTCTCTTTCAACTATCCTTAATTTTTAAGAAGAGAAGCAAAATTATATTTCTACCTAACATAATGCAACTATCTCTCATATAACCCCAGATACGCTATCTTCTTTTCAAAAGAAAACATAAAATACTTGAATCTATTTTTGGATTATAGTATTTACCCCTTTAGCTAAGTCAAACTCTCATTTTTAACTCCTGTATTTTCATTTAATTTCTGAGTATGTGTTATATTAGGTGGTAGAGAATTGGGAGGGAAAAAGAAAAAAATGATTAATATAAATAAAAATATAGTCATATCAAAATAAAGAAGAATATCCTTAGCTACTCTAGTCCTCATTTCTACAACTAGCCCCACAATTGGAGCCAGTATCATTGTTTTTAAAATGGTAATTGTTAATTCTAATTTGTATACAATTATGGGATAAAAGTGATGTTATGATTCATGGATGCAATGTAAACAATTAAACCAAGCTAGTTCACATTTATTACCTCAAATACTTAAATTTTTGGAAGACTTTCAAAATTTACTTCCTTAGCAATTTTGAAATGTACAGTATTATTAACTATATTTACCACACTGTGCAATAGAACTATTTAAAAAAACCCTATATTCCTCCTGTTTGAGATTGGGTACCCTTTGATCATCATTGCTTCACTGCCCCCCAGCCTCCAGCCCCCAGCCCCCAGCCTCTGTAACCCCATCATGCTGCTCTTTGCTCCTTTAAGTTTGTTTGTTTTAGATCCTACATAATGTGAGAACCTGCAGTGTTTGTCTTTCTGTGCCTGGCTTATTTAGGTTAGCATAATGTTCTCCAAATTCATCCATGTTGTTGAAACTGACAAAATTTCTTTCCTTTTTGAAGACTGGTTAATATTCCATTGTTTGTATACACTACCTTTTCTTTTTATTTGCCCATTTGTTGATGGACACTTTCGTTGATTCCATAACTTGGCTATTGCGGATAGTGCTGCCTTGAACGTGAGAGTGCAGACATCTGTTCCACAAACACATTTCAAATCTTTTGGATAAATATCCAGAAGTGAGATTGCTGGATCCTCTGGTAGTTCTGTTTTTAGTTTTCTGTGGAGTCTCCACACAGTTTTCCATAGTGGCTGTATTAATTTACGTTCCCATCAATAGCATAGTAGAGTTCCCTTTCCTACACATCCTCATCAACACTTATCTTTCATCTTTTTGGTAATAGCCATCTGACAGCTGTGAGATGATATTTCATTGTCATTTTAACTTACATTTCCCTAATGATTTGCAATGTTAAGCATTTTTTCATATACCTGTTCATCATTTGTATGTTTTCTTTTGAGAAATATTCAGGTCCCTTGTCCGTTTTTTAATTGAGTTTTTTGTTTTTTTTGCTGTTGAGTTGTTTGAGCACCTTATATATTTCAGATATACATTCCTTATTTAATATATGGTTTGCCATAATTTTAACTCATTCCACAGGTTGTCTCTTCATGCTGTTGTTTCCTTTGCTGTGCAGAAGCTTTATAGCTTAATATAATCCCATTTGGGTCTATTTTTGCTTTTGTTGCCTGCACTTCTGAAGTCAAAAAAAAAAAAAAAAATTAGCCAGAGCATCCTTGTGTAGTTTCACCCCTATGTTTTCTCCTAGTAGTTTTTGGTCTTGTATCTAAGTCTTTAACGGATTTTGAGTTGATTTTTGTATAGAATATGATATAAGAACCCAATTTCATTCTTCTATCTGTGAATATTCAGTTTTTTCAGTGTCAATCCCATAGTTATTTTTCTCCTAAGCAAGAACTCAGCTGGTTGTAATTCCTTTCCTGGTGTGGTGAGTCAAATATTTATTCCTGAAGGATCTGGGTGACTTAACTTCTACTTACATTGGGTATCATTTTCCATTTATTTTAATGATAGGACTTAGGAGTACTAAGAGCACCCAAAGGATAGTCTGCATTTCAGTATACTGCCTTATCCTTATTGTGTAGTAGTACAATTTCTCCTTGATAATCAGGAATAATTATTCCAGGCAGTCTAGTAACTGTTGAATATTGTCATAGAAGCTGAAAATGGACAGTTATCAATTTCAACTTCTAGTGTGATGGAAACATTGCAATACCCTGGTTGAAGTATTAATCTTTTAAAACTGTAGACTTTGAGATAAAAATTGATCAAATATGGTAGTCACTAGTTTTATGTGGCTATTTATATTAAATTATTTTTAATTAAATAAATTTAAAATTATATTATCTCAGTTGAAGTAGCTATCTTTTAAGAGTTCCATAACCACATATAGCTAGTGTTGAATTACACAAATGTGGAACAGTGTTATCTGGTCTGGAAACTACCAGAATCCAAAGTTTTGTTAACAAGCAACATTTTTACTAGGGGAATATCAGGGCTAATTGTTAGAAGAATGCCTCTCATTTCCAACTATGATGATCCTTGGACCCATGAATTTTGGCTATGGGGAAACGACACTATATATAGGCTGCTGAATTACAGCATATATTGCATCCTGGAGGACATTATCTCAGCCTCATAAGGTGTTCTTACCCAGTTGGTGCCATGACTGAGTCTTCTAAAAGCTATTGCACCATCCTATCATACCACTGCTTCAGGATGATGGGAAACATTGGAAGACCAGTGAATTGCATAAATACAAGACTGTGTCCCTTGGTCAGAAGCAAAGCTGTATGGAATATCATGATGGTGAATAATATGGAGGTTGCTCTTTGGTAAGTGTTCACATGAAGAACAAATACTGTCATAGTCTGTGGCCAGTTATAGAACCAATTTTCCCATTATGTTTCTTCCAAGTCCCTGTCCATTTATCTCATCTATTAGCCACTGTCCATTAAGTGACGTAGATTCACACCTGTGGCCAGAAGCCATGGTTTTGGTAGAAGCATTATAGGCAAATAAGGTAGATTCATATTCAGAGTATCTATTCCAGTGGGAACAAATGCTACATCTTGCATTATGAAAGGTCTCACAGGAGTGTCCAAGGGAGAGAATACAGCTATGGGTTCTCAGTTTCTGTTTCTGGTTGGGCCAGTAAAGCCCCTTCTTCATCCTTCTTTTCTGCATATCACTAGAGGCAGAAACTAAAATCTATGGCTTCAAGCTGCTAAAAGCAGAACAAAACAACAGAACGACAACAACAAAATAAGGCAAGTTGAACAAGCTTGGATGCAATCGACCTGCACCATGTTGCTCAACAAGCTCCTTGGTGAATGGTGCAATACTGGGGGCTCAACATTTGTGTCTGCTAATGGCAGGTTAGCAATGGCTTTAGCCAAATTGGCCTTTGTGAGTGATAGTTTATGTTTTTGAGCCCAAGATGCAACTCTAGCCCTAAAACATCACCACTTCATTCATGAAGCTCATTCATGACAGGGACAGAAGTGTCTGACTTACCTTCAGAGAATGGGGCATTTTGTCTAGACGATCATTAAAATTCTCTTGTTTGAGATTGTTGTTTGATAAGTGTTCAGATGAAGAAAAAATATTGTCATAGTCTGTGCCCAGTTACTGGACTAATTTTCCACTTATGTTTCTTCTAAGTCCCTGGCCACTTACCTAATCTTTTAGCCACTGTCCATTAAGTGGTGTAGATTCACAACTCTGGCTATGTCTTTCTTCTTCCAAGCAAAGCAAACAGCCAGATTCACTGTTCAAAGTTTTGTCCACTGGAGGCCTTTCCTTCACCTTTGTCCTCCAAGGCCACCCCAAATAGGTCTGTAAGATGCCCCCATCTTTAAATGAAGCCATATTATTTTAGTCAACCAGCTCTAGGGAAATCTCCATGTGGCCAGGAGGGCAGGTTGAGAAAGAGGAGGCATTGGATCAGGAATATGGCCTGTGAGCCACTTGCTCATGCGACTTACATTTGCCTTTGGGATGTGACTGAGCTGAATCTCCTACATGCCATTTGAATACGAAGTGCTTCTGTGCTGCCCAACTTTTTGGTTTGATGGTTGGACAGCAACCAGTTTATGATAGGCAGCTAAGGCCATGTGGTAATTTGGTAGCCTATGATAAAACACCACCATTTGCTTGGCCCCAGAGTAAAACAGAAGTTATTTCTCAAAATTATAATAATTGTTTGCAAAGGATGACATAGCTGTGATCCATAATTTTAGATGTTTGTACCGTAAGCCTCCTAGAGCGTTTTGTCAAAATCTCCATGAAGCACTGTATCTGTCACAGACATGTCAAGCATCATGAGGATATGAAGGGTCATCTGGTCCAACTATTAGGGCAGCTGAAGAATTATTATTATTTTTTACCTTGGCCGCACTCAAAATTGGTAGATTATCAAGTTACTCAATGAGTTGGTCAGAATAGCATGTCCAACTGAGGTTTATGATTCTGCAAAGTCTAAAGTGGCACACTAGGCATTTTGGTCCACTTTTAGTGATGAAAAGGAGCAGATGAAGCAACTAATCTTTCACTTTGAGAATATCACACCATGCCTCTGTGCTCCTAGAAATGTCACTGAGGTGACAGATGCCTAAATTTATGTAGGATTTATTTCCTTTTTTCTTCCTAAAAAAAGGAAATGAACGAATGTATCTTGGAAGGTGCATAAAGCGTTGTTACTTTCTGCTCATCTGATCTAATCAGTGAATCATAAATGTAATGGATTAACAGAGTAATGACATCCTGTAGAATGAAGATGCCATAGAAGCCCCTGTGGAGTAGATGATGGCATAGGACTGGAGGTTGAATATGATACTGGCTCTGTTAGGGAAAAGGAAATTGTTTCTGAAGTTCTTTATACACACACACACACACACACACACACACACACACACACACAGAGAGAGAGAGCAGAGAGAGACAGAGAAAGAGAGATAGATGCATTTTCAGATTGCAGATGCCAGGAGGTGTGTTGATTTGTTCCAGTAATGAGACTACAACTGAGCCAGCAATTGCAATGGATTTCACCACCTGATTAGGTTTACAATAATGTATTGCCACTTTCAAAGTCCCATCTGTCTTTCGCACAGGCCAAAATAATGGGTGTGTTGAATGTAGGTGTGGTAGTGTCACCATACTGCACCCTTTACACCTTCTTAGTGGCTCTTATCCTCAAAATCCCTAAAAAATATGCTATTTGCTTTGGGTTTAATATTTTGGTAGGTAGAGGAAGTTTCACAGGCTTTCGTTTTCTGCTGTATTTGCCATGGAGATGTTCATGTACTTGGTTCATGCCTCTAAGAAGCTGACAGAGGAGACTTAGTGGGAGCAGAAGGAGTTGAAGGTCTGACTTATGCCCCAGGCCAACCAGGAGAGCTGGCAGATTAGTGACAACTTACATTAGCTGCCCCAGTGCCTGGTGCAACAAGCTGGCTTCAGGGTGTAAGATATATGAATATTTCTTTACTTTCCTATCCAAATACTACCTCATAATCATGAAGATATGTTTCTATTTTATCTTACAGAAGGTTTATTATTTATCATTCAGATTTATCTCTACAGTCTATCTGGAGTGGATTTTTATATGTGGCTTAAGATAGTGACTGAAATGCAAACTTTTCCTATATTGATACTGTTAGTCCATTTTTGTTGCTAGAAAGGAATACCGGAGAGTGGGTAATTTATAAAGAAAAAAAGAGCTGTATTTAATTTATGGTTCTGCAGGCTACATATGAAACATAATGCTGATGTCTGCTTTTTGTGAGGGCCTCAGGAAGCTTACATTCATGACAGAAGGCAAATGGGAGTCAGCAGGTCACGTGGTGAGAGAAGCAGCAAGAGAGAGAAAGAGGGAGGTGCCAGCTCCTGTTTAAACAAGGAGATGTTGTGTGAACTCATTCTATGGGGAAGGCACCAAGCCATTCATGATGGATCCCCCCCCACCCATGATCCAAACACCTCTCACTAAGCCCCACCTCCAACACTGGGAATCACATTTTAACATGAGATTTGGAGGGGATAAATATCCAAACTATTAATATGTAAGATACCAATTTGATTCAGCATCATTTTCTAAAAAGGACAACCTTTTCTCCATTTTGCAGTAGGATCTTTGCATAAAACAGGTGACTGACTGTATAGGGATTGGAATATAACATAATTATTGTACTTTAATAATAAGTTTTGTTTTTTTTTTTTCCCATGGAGTCTCACTCTGTCACCCAGGCTGGAGTGCAGTGGCACCATCTTGGCTCATGGCAACTTCTGCTTCCTGGATTCAAGTGATTCTTCCACCTCAGCCTCCTGAGTAGCTGGGACTATAGGCACGCACTACCACACCTGGCTAATTTTTTTTTTTTTTCCGGTAGAAATGGGGTTTCACCATGTTGGGAAGGCTGATCTCAAACTCCTGACCTCAAATGATCTCCCCTCCTTGGCATCCCAAAGTGCTGGGATTACAGGTGTGAGTCACTGCGCCAAGCCAATAACGTCTTGATGTCCTGTAGTGCAAATTCTCCAAAATATTTGACTTTACAATTTTAATCTTTTGTTCTTTCATATATGGTTTAGAACTCGCTTGTCAACATCACCACAATTTCTGTTGAAATTTTGATTGGGGTACATTGAATCTGTAAAACAGCTTGTAGAGAATCAACATTTTTACAATATTGTATCTTCTGATCTATGAACATGATGTATTCCTCTATATATTTAAGTTTTCTAATTTCTCTCAATAGAATATTGTAGTTTTCTGTCATGTACATGTCCTTAGTTAGATCTAGTCATAGGTATTTGATGTTTCTGTGGTGCTATTGTAAATATATCTTTTAAAAAATTGTATCTGAATTGTTTTAGTACTATGTAGAAACTTTTAAAATAGATATTTCATCTTGTAATTTTCTATATTTAAATATCAATACAGTCTATTGAATCATCTATTTACTCAATTATTTCATATAAAAATAATGACGCTATAATTCCTATCTTTCCAATTCTTATAACTTTTATTTTAAAAAAATCCCCAGCTGGGCATAGTGGCTCATACCTGTAATCCCAGCACTTTGGGAGGCCTGAGGTCGGGAGTTCAAGACCAGCCTGAATAACATGGAGAAACCCCGTCTCTACTATACATACAAAATTAGCCGGGCTAGGTGGCGCATGCCTGTAATCTCAGCTACTTGGGAGGCAGAGGCAGGAGAATTGCTTGAATCCAAGATGTTGTAGTGAGTCGAGATCGTGCCATTGCACTCCAGCCTGGGTAACAAGAGCAAAACTTTGTCTCAAAAAACAAACAAACAAACAAACAAACAAAAAACCTTTTCCTGTGTTCTAGAATCTCCAGCACAATGCTGACTAATTATAAGAATAATGAACAGTTTTGTCTTATCTATATGTTAGCTAGGATTTGTTTTCTAGAATCTCTTTATTAAGTTAAGAAAACTCTGCCTTTCTATTTCTTGCTGCTAGGTTTTTAAATTAATAGAGGTTGATTGATTTCAAAAAAATATGGAGATAATCATGTGATTTTTCTTTATTTTTCTGATAATATGGATAAATCACATGAATCAATTTTTTAATATTAGCTGACTGCATTTCTTGAATAAATGTAATTTTTAAAATACATTATTTTGAATTCAACTGCTATAATTTACTTTGGCATGTACATATAGTTACATTTATGCTCATGAGAGAGATTACTGTTAGTTTCTTTTATGATCCACAGACTGCAGATTTGGAAATTAAGGTATAGAGAGTTTAAATAATTAACCAAAGCCAGACAGTTACTTACTTACTTCCTTAAAGTAAGGAAGTCTGATTCAAGAATATATTTTCATGAAATTAAATTAATAAATGGCAGTTGTGAATTACAGTGTTTTCAGAAAACTATATAAAAAAGATCCTGCTGTTCTGTGATATCCCCTATAATCAAGATTATAAATTTGTATTTGTCTACAAATCATACCATTTTGGCAAGTTTTATTTTTTTCCATGCAATGGTAATGTGTTTTCATCTCAGCTTATAAGGCCCTAAATAACCTCTCTTCTTCTTCCACATTCACACACACTAGTCTTCAGCCACACTGCCCACTTACTGGTTTTTGAAAATACCAAGGCTAACCATATTTCTCTGTCAAAGTCATTGCATGTGCTATTCCCTCTGCTTAGAAATGTCTCCCTCTAAACATTCGCCAGCCTTAGTGCCTCACTACTTTCACTGCTCTAAAGAAATGCTTTCTTATCAGACAGGACTCCCGGCGCCACGCTGCCATCCTATGCAAGTGACTATCGTAGAAGCTTAGAGCCACACTCCCTCCTTCCTGTTCTCCCATAAACTTTTCACTTGTTCCCTTGTATCTTACCTCTTACAGCCAGATATTTTAAATCCATTTCTCTAAGGTCTCCAAAAGAATGTAAATTCCTTTAAAAGAAAGAGCTTTATTCTGAATCCTGCTCTATGTCTAAAATCCAGATGAGTACCTGACAAGATTTTTGTTTTGCGTTACAAATATTTGTTCTATGAATGAACAAAGAAATGAATGAATAAGTTTACAAGTGTCAAAAGTTACCTAATTTATCAGAAATTCTTGCTAATTATTATTTTTTTCCTGTGAATCTAACCTGTCTTCCCCTCCTATGAATCTAACCCTGAAGAAAGACAAGCTTGGTGCCTTCATCATTATAGCAATCACTGCAGAAGGTGTTGATAGATATTTAACACATCTTTGAGATGCATCCTGGCTGTGTCCAAGGTAACTTGGAGGTGGCAGCATTAATCATTTGCCATATGATAAGCTTCTGTTGTTTGCTTGTGGTGCAGGGAGTTCATAATGCCCACTTTATATGCAATATGCTTGAAAAATGAAAGATTATTGTTGATATTTATAGTAAGATATGTAATATCATATGTAATTCATTTCCCTCAATGTATGCCCTTTAGCTATATTCAACCCTGTCCTTCACACCTAGTCCTCAGATAAGTGTAAATGTGGGATTCTGTATATAAACGGTGCATCTATTTACCAAACTGATTTCTGGGGCCAAAGAAATAATTGTAATTTATGAGATACACCTGTGATAGTCATGAATGTTAAGCAGTGTAGATAGGCTGAGTGGCATGACTTTGATTTTTAATTATAGGACAATTCAGCTTCCCAGCTTAATTCCATTGTGTGAAACATCGCCTTCCTTTCTTTCTTTCAACTGAAAGCTAAAGGTGCAATGAACTAACCTTTGAATGTTAATCTGAATACCAGCAACTAGATGTGCAACTCTGACCAATTACTCAGCCTCCTGGAACCTGAGTTTTTGGCTTAGCCCATAGGATTTCTTAGTGTCCATTCTTATACCTACAAAATACAAAGATTCTATATGTCATCATTAGCGAAGGGAACTGGTTTGGGGTTACAATCTAGATGAGAAGAAGTGTTTTAGTTATATCCTATACACAGCTTTCTGATAAAGACAGAGGGAAAACGAAAGGAAGGAAAAGGGAGTGACAGTCCTAAGTCATATCTTAAAAAAATATATACAACCCCAGTTTTAAAAATGTACAACTCCAGTTTTCCAGACCTTGTTTTCCTGTGGGGCCAGACTGGGGTCAGAGTCACAAAGTAATCCAAGTTTTACAGGCTCCTTTCTTTGCCTGCTGACCCAGAATCTCACTGTTTTCATGCAGGTGTTTCTAAATTCCCCACTGTGGTGTGCTTGAGGATCGAAAAGAGAATTGGGCAAGATTCAAGCAAAGAGGTTTTGGTGATGTCAATGGCAAGAGTAAAGGTTTAATTGGCTGAGGCAGCACACTGCGATGATGTAGTAGAGCCTAAAGAATGGGGCTTGAAGGGGAAGGTGTGGATAATATAAAACCAGAAAGGAAGGCAGGGGCTAGATCAAGCAAGGGTCTGTAGGACAGACAGCTCTCTTAGCTTCTATTTATAATCCTTTTGTTCAGTCTATGTGGGGTTGAGGTGGGAGGAACATTCAAGTGCCAAATATAATATACTTAGGATTGATCCTTCTCCCACTGCCAAGAGTTTCCTTACTAGTTCAAATTCCTTCTAGGTGGTGCCTTCTTACCTAAATGTAAGAGGCCTCCCAGGAGGTTTCCATCTTTTCATTGATTTGTTGGAGATCAGCCTTACTAACTTATTAGATCAGCCTTGCTAACTTATTCGTGTGTCAGAATCACATTTTAGGTATTCAGTAATTTATCTTAAGCTATATCATAACATAATATTACAGTCAAAACTTGTGATGACTTCAGGTGTCTAAAATCATGCATACTAAGTAGACATTGACATCTAATTAGAGATTAAAGATGTTTTATTAGGATTACTAATTGCCTTTCTCATCAAATATGGGGTTTTAAATGGTTTCTTTGCTATCTCCTTATTGACCCATGAATCCTGGCCAATCTCACTGCTTTATCATAGACATGAAATCATGCCCCTCTTGAAATAGATCTCCTTAGTACGACAGTCCAGTTTCAGTATGATGATTTTCAAATTCTTGGACAAGATGTAGCCATATGTTTTCAGAAGGGCTGACATAGTTGAAAGTTGATATTTAAAACAATGATTTAGAATCTTTTGTATGACCTTGAAAGTACACTGACTTCATGCAAACATGTTTAAGGCACACACTGATTTCCTATTAGGAAAGATGAGAAAATACATTATCATATTACATATATGTAGCAAGACTAGTTAACAAGATCTAACAGAATATATGTTTCAGCCATAATGATGAAAACAAATGCTTGCATTGGGGAAACTTCCTCAAGTGAAACCAATCATTTTAATGGAAGGAACTCATTGTACTGTTAAAATTATGTTCCAGTGAAAAATGTTTACTTGTGGAAATGACGCTCTATTTAGAAATGCTTACAAAGCTTGATGAGGAAGTAAAACAGTCAATAAACTGAAGTGTAGTATTAATTTCTTTGTAAGGCATTTTATGTGGCTTAACTGTTTTGTGAATTGATGTAAGGCTGTTTGTTTTTGTTCATTTGTTTTAAAGGGAAAGAATTCATTTGCTGATTCTTTTCCCCCTTGTTGGGTTTATTAAATGATTTTCAGGCCCATTATTTCAGGCCCTGTATTGGTAAGCTTTTATTGAGTTAATATTGCATTTATATGTTTCAAAGAGTTGGTCCCATAGTTATTTGAGATGAATTTGTGGACATCTAGGTTTTTTGAAAAACAAGAAGCTTTATTCGCAAAGTTGGAAATAAGACATGTAGGAGTTAGTGATATCCACTTTGCTAACCCCATTATTTTGCAGAGAAACCCAATAAAAGATCGTTGACTCTTACTTAATTTTATTAACTAAGAGATATATCTAAGTAATTTTATAAGATCTCTCTCCCAGCACTTTGGGAGGCTGAGGTGGGCAGATCACCTGAGGTCGGGAGTTTGAGACCAGGCTGACCAACACGGAGAGACCTCATCTCTACTAAAAATACAAAATTAGCTGGGCATGGTGGTACATGCCTGTAATCTCAGCTACTCAGGAGGCTGAGGCAGGAGAATTGCTTGAACCCAGGAGGTAGAGATTACAGTGAGCCAGGATTGTGCCACTGCACTCCAGCCTGGGCAACAAGAGTGAAACTGTCTCAAAATAAAAACAAAAACAAAAACAAAAAATCAAAGAAAAAAAAAACCCAACACCAAAAAAACTCTCAGCACAGATTAATTTGAGATCTAAAGACAAAATTCTCTCTTACCCTTGATGATAGCATTAATAATCACACATTGTTTGAACAAGTGTGCGGAAATTTCCGTTCATCTATTAAATAGTTTTTAAAAATTCTTCTATCAGTTAATTGCATTTATTTGCCCAGAAGAGTATATATTTATGTAAGGCTAATGAAACTCTGTTGAAATAAAATTTTCTTAGAGTTTGAGATATAATTTAAAACTTGAAATTCATAGAAAAAAAAAAGCATCATTTTTGATAGTATTGACTCTTGGAAAGTTCATGTGCATAGCCAAAGGCCAATGACATTAATAGCAGAAACAGAATTGCCTTAGTAAGGAAAGATTTGGAGGTGAAACTATCATAAAAAGTGTTGGGAATGTGGGGGTGCAGGTGGGGCTCCAGAAACAAGGATCCTTCCAGGAAAATCTGAAACCTCTAATGAAAATTCAGAGAAAATGGCCAGAGAAAGTTTCTTTTTTAGAAAGTAATGAGACAAAATTCAACCTCCTCTTGTAACTTAAACTTATGTGGCACTGTTACAGAGTTGAATCATGACAATAACAACTACTATCTTGAATCTAGGGCTTACTGTGTGCCAGGCACTTTGCATATTTTAGTTCATTTAGTCTTGACAATAATTCGCTGGGATAGGTTTACTGTTGTTATCCCTTTTTTAAAATGATGGAATTGAAGTACAGAGAGAGTAAGTCTAATCACGTGGCCAAGACTAGACAGCAAGAGGGCAGAAGAGGTAGGATCTGAACCCAGGACATCTGACTCCAGAGTCTGTGCTCTGTGCCACAGGTCTATGCAGGAACAGAAGTTGGTTTCTACCATTCTTGCTCTGGCTGGGTTGTAACACTACCTGGACTCATATTGGCTCAGGAAGCTGGAAGAACAATTCCAGCTTAAGGTTCTAGTGGTTATTCTGGACCCTTCCACAAGGGTCAGACCCTCCTACTATCTGTTTCCTGTCTTGGTTGCAGGTGGTAGAATCAGGTTAGTTTTATGAACCTTGTGAAGGGAGAGAGGAAGGAGAGACACAACTAACATTTGTTAGAAAGCTAAGCGTAAAGAAGGAGGGCTTATCAAGACAGACAGGACTTTTCCAACAAGAAACTTGAAAAATTAAGTGAAGAATCTTAGCATATATTTTACCCCAGCCTAGAATAATGGCCCTCCATTCGAAATGCATAATCCACCTACACCAGGGTTTCTTAACCTCGGCACTACTGACACGTTGAAACATGATTTGTTGTTGTTGTTGTTGTTGTGGGAGGCTGTTCTTGGCATTGTAGAATGTTGACCAACACTTCTGGCCTCTACTGACTGGATGCCAATAGCAGTTTGATATGGTAACCAAAAATGCCTCCAGACGTTCTGTTCCCGGGAGGTAATTTTTTTCCTGGTTGAGAACCCCTCATATGTATAGTTGTGATATTCTACTTATGTAAGATGAAAGGTTTCCATGACTTTAATTAATATGAGTAGAATGATATTAATTCCTGCATTTTTTGAAAAATGAGAATTTTTCTTTCCTTCCTGATTAGAATTAATATTTATCTTTTAATTCATTAACTGATTGACACTTAGTAATATGGTTAGTGGTCTAAGAAAGTTTTTTTCAGGATATTAAATACTGAAGCCAAAACAAACAGGAATGCTAAGATACTGACTTACTGAGAAATTTCAGAGATGATTCAATAGAGATATTTCTAATAGAAGAAGAATGGAAGTTTTTCATACACAAAGATAGGACTGCAATGGACATAGCAAAAAAAAAAAAAAAATCAAAGTTGAAATGTTGACTTTATCAGCTTTCCTAAAAGATTAGTATCATGGCATGTCAGAGTCAGAAGAATTCTTTAAGATCCTCTTTTTCAATTCTCTCATTTTAAAAAGAAGCAGGGGTATAGGAAACCCAGATATGAATGGGAGGCAGATCTGATCCTCATTTTCACTAAACACTGTTTCTCTGAGGAATGCATGAAATCAAGAAGTCAGTTGACCTGAAGAGCCTTCAATTGCCACCTGTAGAATCAAGGCTTCCTTTTTTCTGTTCCCATTAATCTGTGGTTGGTTTCTCTTTCCCCAACTAAGTTTTGCTTTCTGTAGAGCAGAGGCTATCTGTATGTCCGTTCACTACTTAGCACAGTAATTTCAATGTTTAAGAAAACAATATTCTATGCATTTTAAGAATGATAAATTTCAAGCACTGTAGATTGATATAGAGATGGTTGCTAAGTGCCCAATGGTACCTGTGCTTTCCCAATATAGGCGAAAGTATTATTAGATCCTATCATTTTATTTGATTGATTTTTCCATGCTTCAGCGTGGACAGGGCCCTTTTCTCTCTTGCTCAACCGTGGTTCCCCAGGGCCTCACATGGTAATTGGCAAAGAGGAGGTCTTTAATAAATTTATTTGTTGAATGATGAAATAAAGCAGTAGATTTGCCAGGGTGGACACAGTGGAAATTTTCAAAATGAGTTCATATGCACCATAGATACTTGACAACCATTTGCCAAACAGGGCATGTAGCATAAGGTCTAGAAGTGGCAGGCTCTGCCAGCCAGACTTGGATGAGAAAGCCGGTTCTGCTTGCTGTCAGCTTTATGACCCTAGTAAAGTTATTTAACTCCCCTAAATCTCAACTTCTGCATCTGTTAAACGGACATAATAGTACTATTTATCAGGATTGTTATGAAAATTAAACGAAGCAATGTAGATATATGGATTAGAATAATGCTTGACACTTGGTAAGCAGTCGACAATTGTGAGCTGAGGGGGGAGGAGGCTCCTTTCCCATCTCATCTGGCTATTCTTGCCTACAGAGAAAGTTTTACGGGCCCAAACTCAGGTTTTTGGAAGGACTGTTATTCTGTAAATAGGAATTACACCAGGCAAATCTGTCATCACTTGAAACATCTGGGCTGTAAGTGCCCTCTGCTTCCCCTCCCTCCCTGCCCTAGGAGCTCCAGGGGCAGGGCATGGGCCCTAGGCCAGGCCTGCCATCTTTATCTGTGTGATTCACTCTGTAACTGGACCCAGAACCTCACCCACAGGACAGCCATTCTGGATTCAAAGAAAGAAACGGCTCTGTGAAATTCAGCCTGAGTCCTGCAGTTCTGCATGAGGAGTGGTATAGAGTGTTCAGTAACTCTCAATAAACTGGACTTCATTTTCCACTTGGCCATTTTTGTCCTTTGCGTAAGGAACCTCTAGAGAGAGTACTAAGGAGTGAGGTAACAAGCCCCAGCCCTTTTATTATGATTAAAAGAAATGTCAGCCTGAGTATCCTATCCTTTATCTAAATAAATAAAAAATACATCACAATAACAACTAGCTAAGGGGTGGAATATTTAAGTGAAGAAAATGGAACAAACTATATATTTAGATGCTGCAGAGAAACACTGAGAAATGCTGACTGTATCATAATCCACCCCCCACGCCCGCACCCACTGTCATTCACCTCATGCCAAATTGTATCACCTATCTACTTCTGAATGTTTCCCTCCATGGTTTGCGACTTTGGGGTTGCATATAGAGTTTTTTTTAGTCATTCCAGACAGGGTAATAAGAAGATGAGGACTCGGATGTTCTATGGAGGTGAAGCCGAAGCTGAGCCAACTAGAGGCTGGAGCGCCCCCTTGAGGAAAATGAAGGGAAGGAAGATAGCACAGTACCCCCTGAGGCCTGCAGGAGGTGGGGGGTGATGGAAGAGAATTGGCAAAGGTGACCTCAGAGAATGACTATATTCTGATGACCACTGCAATGCAGATCTGCATAGATTATTTTTAAAAAGTTATCCCTTCTTTTTCCCTCCAGCATGGAAACGTTTTATGTCTCTGGGATCACTTGTGGGCAAGAGTCAAGAAGTTGACAGTTTTGAAACTTAAACAGGCCTTAAACATTAGAAGAAAGTATTCATTCATTCACTCAGTCATTCACTTACTCATTATTTGAGTAAACAGTGTGTTTCTCTTACGTTCCAGACAAGAAAAGAGAAATATTCAGATATACATCTGAGTTGTGTCAAAGCTCTTATTGAAAATTCTGGGAATAAAAATTTTGGAAATATTCTAGCAATCCAGAGATGGTATATTAAAAATAACTGAACACTAGCATATACTGCAAATGAAGCAATAAGAAACATCAAATGCTTCTTTGTTATTTTATTTTAGTGAATATTAGAAAAATACATATAAATGTCAGCATATTTTTACTGGTGTCTGGCATAGACTTTAGATCTTCAAGAATTATCTTTTAAAGAATAGTAGTGGTTTCGCAGAGCTGTACACTGTAAATTTTGTTGTAACTGCTCTATCTTATGACAGAATGATAAAAATAAATGCAAGACTTTTTAGAGAAAATCATCTATCACCCACTCATAACTGGATGATAAATGATTTATTTAAGTTCATATTGTTGATTGGCTGTTTATGATAATTGTTTTTTGATTGGTTTGTGCAAATTGGAACTTGAAAGTCCAAGGTGAGATTTATAACTCTAGGAAGATTTTTATTAAGCCCTGAACAACAAAAAAAAAAATGTTTATAACGTGATTTTAATTGAATTCCACTGGAAAAAAAACAAGTCCATATTTCACAATTAAATGAAAACCACTTAGGATTAAGAAATTCCTGTTGCTGAAATATTCTGAGATCCTTAAAAAAGGTAAGCATTGCTGGCTTGTTCTAACGCTACTGGCTCTAATAATCAAAATCACATATAAATTCCAAAATAATAATACTGATAGCTTATATTTGTTTATCACTTAGGATGTGCAAACTCCTGTGCCAAGCACGGATCTGCTGGTTATTTTACTTAGTACTCACTACAGCCACATGAGACAAGTATCATTATTTGCACTTTACAAAT
This sequence comes from Ateles fusciceps, assembly GCA_036589455.1. Lineage (NCBI taxonomy): Eukaryota > Metazoa > Chordata > Mammalia > Primates > Atelidae > Ateles > Ateles fusciceps. The sequence continues at coordinate 2,374,496 of JAZHEH010001955.1, forward strand.
GAGTTGCTGTAGCACAGAGATGTTGAGTAATTTGTCCAAAGTCACACAGCTGGTGAAGAGTAGAGTTTGGATATTCCGGGTCTCTGTGGTTCCTTAGCCCACTAGATTAACTAAGCTGGATGCCATTATATGGAAATTACTTTCTTTAACATTGTCAACTGACATTTGCATTAAAAAAGAGAAACATTGTTACTGTAATTCATGTTTGAATTCAGAACATGAAGGAGAAAATGGAGAGGAGAGTGGAGCCTGTCTCTTGGTGAAAATTATAAATGTCATCTCAATGGGACATGCCCTCTGATGGTTATTCTGTTCTGCCTCATGGCCTCCCACTCAGTTCTAATAACTTACTAAGCTTGCAGAACCACACATCCTAGCCATTCTGAGGATTTGAGAAAACTCCCCAATGTATGCATTGTAAGGGGAAAATCCCAAATGAATCAAAATAAAATAAGATGAGAAAGAAGAAAAGTGAAAAAAACAAAAGTTAACTCTGTTCTCTCATTCTGCTCAACCCACTTTTTTCCCACCATCCCCATTTGGGAGACTTTTTCAACTTTCTCATGGTTTGAGCACAGATTTAGCTTTTTTGAGAAAACCATATTTGTCTTAGGCTAGAATATCTTTCATAAACTTCCCTGGCCTATTTATTGAGGAGAGCTTCTGTTCCTTATCACAGTTTCTCCTTCCAAATTCACTATTCTGATAGCAATCATAGCCTCCAAACTTTAATAATTAATACTCAATAATAGGAATGTAGGCAAATTTATTATTTGTTTCTCTCCAAAATCAAATTGCTTTTTCTTTAAGATCTCGGGGGAACACTAGGTAGTGCGGCTGTCTTTTCTCCATCTCATTCCTGAAAAATTCCACTGACGGAGATTAATTAGTTAGTATTGCATTGAGAATAAATTCTTTTCCCTAAAAGCTCTCAACTAATGCCACAAAAATGACATTTTAGCCATAGATTCCAAACTGAATTGAGTCCTCCTTTCTCACTGATCTTAAGCCAATCAGAGATGTTTGTAATATTTATCAATTTAAAATGACAGGCCAGACAAATGCCAGATTGATCAAATAGAGATGAAAATAGAAAATGGGACTGCAAGACAGACTGGGAATTAAGATGAATGCTACAGAAATATGCTGTGGTTTTAGATGAAACATCAAATTTTTTCGTGGTATAACCCCAAGTATCAATTTATGAATAATATGTTATTTGGATAATACTTATATTTGAAAATATTTGGAATTCTTAATTTGATTTTTTTATACCCTGTGATATTTTTTATTTTCAGCTTTATTATGAATTTCTTTCTCGCAGTCTTTCAGCTGGAGTGGTAATCAACTTTCCCCAAAATTAGTGCTAAGTAACCTTTGAAAATGATTCTCACAGTTCCCATGTTAAAATTATCTAAGCCTCTTACAATGTCTTCTCTCCTCCTACCCCTCATGCCAGGTTGAATCTACTATGTCTTTGCAGGGGATCCCTTCTGCATTCCACGTTCTGTACTTGTTAATTTCTGGTGCTCTACTAGTGAGGAGAACATTTGCCCTCACTTTTATCTGGGAGAAAGAGAGACGAATTATTGTACTTTTGGGGGCTGAAACATTTTGATTACATAATTTCAAGACATTGTTTTTTGTTATGTCAATTTTCTTGAAAGTGGCAAAATTGTCAAAATGTTAGAAAAATGTAATGTCTTTTCAAGAAAACACAAAGAACTGATATGAAATATTTGGCTTTCTGTATTAAATAAAGCAACAAATATATATTGGCTTTCTCATTCTAGTCACGAGTAGAAGGTTTGTTTCTGGGATATTCAGAAATGTTAACCACTTCTATGCAGGAGATAGAAAAAAATCCTATCAATTTTTAGAGGTTTAGCTGGAGCTATAGTTGTTATTTTGTTCTTTATCCACATTTGAGAAAACTGAAGAAACAGATAGTGTAGATCTAAACTCTTGAAAATTGGCAGGTAAAGTCATGAATATGTGATGAGTTTTGAAGGATTCTGGAATGTTCTGATTCCTGCTCCTTTTCCAAAACTATCTACTCCTCCCTATTCAGAAGCATGTCTATAAGGTGGGTTAACTCTGTTTTCTTCAGTTGCGTTACCTTTTTTTAATGTATGGTTTTAAGTCCTGTTAAAACGCAAGAGCATTCTTTTTCTTGTTTTGCAAAAACAAAAAAACACAACAATGAATGTATTTACTTTGCAGAGATAGCACCATGGTTACTGCAGAGTGTGATCGTGATTAATAGCAACTTCAGGTGTTGCCTGGCCCAGATTTGCTTGCCTAGGAGGTAGCCTCATTAAAATGGAATGCATCCTCACCTTCTAAATAAAGAATCTGGGTGGTTTTGATAAAACAGTAGAAGGTTCAGGAAGAGGATTTAACCACTTAAAGTGCAGGTGCAGGTGATGGTGCCACGTTAGAGGTTCAAGGGCACAGAAGAAGGAGACAGACACTGAGTAGAAACAAACTTACTTGCTTTACAATTTTGCTGAAAGCAGCTTTGGCAGAAGCCTTCAGTTACTGTCACCCAACTTGTTTATAGTTGCCAGCCCACATTTTAACCTCACCTCAACCTTCAAAATGCAGCAAAAAGACGTGATTAAAAATGAGAACACCTACCACTCAAAAAATGGTAGATCACAAGAATACACAGTGATAAAATGCAATCATCCCAGATAGACTCAATTGTAAAAACTTCCTTATTTAAAACCTTGCCTCTCGTGTAAACTCTGTTCGTCTTTTGTAGGCAGGGCTTTTCTACAAGAATCTGAATATGAACCGTCAGTGTTCCTATTAAAAACAGATTCCTAAGGTGAGGAGGAGTTATTATTTATTCTTTGCCCACACCATTAGCATATTATTAGCAGGATATTTTAAGATTACATAAATAAATGATTGTTATGTCACTGAATTATATAACATATTATATATATATATATATATATATATACACAATACATATATAAGCATATAAACACACATATGTACATATATAATATACACAAGTACACACACAGAAATGTGAAACAAACTTTTGGTTTTTTATTTGCTTTAATAACTAGTAATACATGACCTCCTATGGGCCTAAGATTATTAATATTGTTCTCATTTGACAGAGGAATTACCTTGGATAACCTGTTCCCACATAGAGTTTTATGGTCTGCTTTCCAAATTGTACAAATTACTCTGAAGTGAAACTCGCAATGGAAAAGTTCCAGAATCACATTCTTGGCTCTGGAACATAATGCCTTGGTTATTTGCCAACTTTCTTTTCTTCATTGTTCAGAAGAATTTGTAAAAAATGTTTATATATGTCTACAGTGAGCACTAGCTCTACTGTGTTCTCCTTTAAATTTATTGTTGGCAACTACCGAGATAATCTGGGAAGAAAAAGATTAATATCAATTGAATAGTTCATTTATATCTAGGGGATCTCACATTATCCTAAATACGTGATTAATTTGTATCATATCTTAAAAGTGTGGTAAGAGAGCAAAGGCATGAACCAAGGCTTATAGGAACTTGCTGATAGAAAAAGATGCTACTGCCAATTTATGATCTTACCAGGGTAAATCTTTCAATGCTTCGATAGTTTCATTACAAGCATCATCAAAAAATCATTTAGCATTGCATACACCATTCTGGGCATTTAAACACAGTGCTGTATAAACAATGCAAGGAACATATATTCTAATGTTAATACAGCTACAGAAATTATAATACAGTATTACATTGAAATAGCATAAAATATGATTATGCAAAGTTTATTTAAGAATGCAAAAAATGTTTTACGGTTAGGAAATCTGCTTATCTACTTACGTATCTCATCATATTAATAGGTTGAAGAAGAAAAACATGTAACTCAATAAAGAAATTTGATACAATTATATAACCATTTCCATTAAAACTTATTAAAGTGGTCCTCTATTTTTCTTAATAGGATAAAACTAATAAAATTCAACTGATGTCTTACATCACACTAGAAGGATTATTATAAAATAATGAATAAAATGTGAATTCACTCTCATCATCATTTTTTAACATAACTCTTCAAAAGCTCACCAGTCCATTAGAAAAGAATTTTAAAAAGTAGCATAAGGACAGAAAAAAATAAGGCACAATTGTCAGTATTTTATTTTTTGATTATATGTCTATAGATCCCAAGATAATCAACCAGGTGTAGGGAGGAGTGTTAGAACTACCCAGAGTTCAGCAAAAATAAGCCATTGAAAAATTAATTTACAAAACTGTTTATTCTATTTTGACAATAATATTTTGAAATATATTGGAAAGAAACATAAAATATTCTAAGAGAGCAAGAAATGTATGACACCTTCATGACTAGAACTACAAAAGTTTTCTTGAAGTATATAAAATAAGACTTAAAATATGGACAGTTGGTTTTCCAAAGATGTCAATTTTTTTGAATGAATCTATGTTAAGTCAATCCTAATAAAAATCTAAAGATATTTTGTTTATTTTCTAGAATGTGATCAAATGATTCTAAAGTTGATGTGGAAAAGAAAATATCTGATTATAGGAACACATCTGAAAAATATGAATGTTGAAGGAAATTTTAAAATATATTGATAAGCCACGGTAATCAGAAAAGTCTGGTACTGAAATAAATATAAAGATATAGGAGAATTTAAATCCACTATTATGATCCCTTAGTGCATATTAAACAGAAGCATCATTTCCTGGGCATGGATTTAATAACTTTATATCCATTGCCCTTGGCTCCATAAGCAACCAAAATTCACTGAAAAATTTATAATTCTTACTCCTGCATTCAACAGTCTTTTTTTTTTAATATGGATGAACACGTTATATAAGAATGCAAAAAAATCACTTTTTAAAGTCAAAGGTGCTAATTCATTAGGTCTAATTTCCTATAAACATGTATAGATTTTGCTGCTATATACATGTTTTATAATTTTCACATATTTAAATATATATATATATATTCAAGGAACACGTATTTAAAGACAAATTAGAAAATATAGATCTTTAACAATGGTAGACATAACTTTTTTTCATCATTGGCAATCTGATGACTAAAATTAGTATCTCATCTTAAAGATGTTGTATTTAATTACTACTGGGTTTGAAAATTTGCCTTGTGTTTATGGGCTACTTATATTTCCCTGTGTGGATTGAATATTTATATTTGTAGGGCATTTTTCTTTTTAATCTGGGTTTATATTTTTACAAATTGATTTCTAAAAATGTATTTTCATACTAAGGGTGTCAGGCATTTATCTTTCAAACATGTTGCAAATGATTCCCCATATTGTCATTTGACTTTATTTATAATGCATTTCATCATAGAGAAATTATATTTTTTATGTAGTCAAACCTGTTGAGCTTTCCCTGAAAGCTGGAACAATAGCAAATGCAGTGGAGGAAATGAATGCAGAGTATTGGTGACAATTAGGGAAGTGTATTATTCTCCCTAAAATGTTAGATATTTTAGTAGTATTTCTTTTTACCACAGTTAACTCCCTACATGTCTTATATTTACTGCAGTATCACCAGCTTTCATTTATTTTATTTTTTTCTCTTGGTTTGCCTATTTTTGTTTGCTAAATAACAGAACTCCATGAAATGGGACCTTAGCTTTATTTGAATAAAAATGTTTATGTATAAGAACTTAGAAACAAATCAGTCAGCTTCACTTGATTCCTGAGAGGGCTTCAGCAAGAGCAATTGTTTCCCTCCTATGCTAATCATAGATAGCCTTTCCCAAAGACTATGACTTGGAACTCTTCCAGAGGTGACTGCTAGGCCTATCCCCAGTGAAGTGTTCTAGGGTCAATGAATCTGGGAAATTCTAGATTAAACAAAGTTAAATATGTTTTTTTCTCCTTATCATGACTTAGAGTCTTCAAGATACTAGTGTACACTATGATGACTTCCTCCCCAGTCAAGGGTATTCAAGGGGTATTTTATTCAGTTTCTCAAACATGTGCCACAGACCCCTGTTTTCCTCAGAGCCATCAGGAATACAGGCCTGCGGATCTTTGTCACATCTTAAGGAGTCTCTGCTTCAAACGCCACCCTATCAGAGTGATTTTCCCCTGATCTTACCTACCTAATGTACTGTTACACCTACATCAATTTCTATCCTCTCATCTCATTTCTTTGTTTCTTCAAAGAACTCAGTACCTGGCATTCTTACTGACTGTTCCTCACTTGCACTTGGAATTTAAGGTCTACCAGAATAGAGCCCTGCTGTCTCTTTAGTGCTTCCTGCATAGTAAATACTGAAAAACTACTTGTTGCCTATGTTTGTTTCTGACTTTTGGCCCCCAAGCCCACAAGATTCCCACCCTGTCTCCAGGCATCGTAACTTTATTCTAGATAAAAACGGGCAAAAGGCAAAAGCCATGTGCCTGCTAGGTCTGTCCTTTCTGTCTGGAAAACCACTATTTTCCAAGTAGGTCCACCCTGCTGACTCCTATTTCTCTCTCACTGAGCGGGACCGTGTCACGTGACTGTCACAGCTGCAAGGGATTCTGCACAGGTAAATATTTTAACGGAGTGAGTTGCTATGTTAAATGAAATAAGATTTCTGTTAATAAAGAAGGCTATGCTGGGCATTTTGTACACCTCGACTCCCAGAAAGCTGTGATTGTCACACAGTTGGCTTCACTCATGTCACTTGTTTGGCTCTCATAGGCATTTGAGTTTACAACCTGAACTAGAAATTTCTTAAAGTCATTTTCAATCTTTAAATGTTATGATTTTATGGTCTATACATCTCCAGAAAATGCCCCAGTCTTATCAGTATACATATGATTTTCATGTGTTGGGTTTAAGGGGGAGAAAATGCTTTCTTTTTTCCCTCTCATTTAAAAACAAGTCAACACTTCTAGATAATGGTCAGCTCTACTCTGAAGTCATTCTTGGTCATGTTCACTGAAGTAGAACAAATGCTCTGGAACAAGTGAGAGTCCCTCCCCTGGGATGGTTTGTCATGCAACCATCACGAGTTCTAATCACAGTCTCAGGACAATGATGACGCTGTCACTGAGAGGTCAGGAGAGGAAGCTGAGAAGCTCTGAAGTCAAAGCCAGAACAAGAGTGACAGAGGACACATAAAAAAAATTAGACCCACATGCACACACAAGAAAATGAAGACACATGAAGAAAACACTTTGTGAAGTGTGTTGAAAATTGGAACATTTGGTTCTATAAAATATCCTGTCACCTTCTAACAACTTTCCATTTTGCTGCTTGATAAATGACAAGTTTCACATTGCACAGGTGGCCAATTTCACTAAAAATAGTTCTTGAGCCTTATCAGTATCATTTATCAGAAGCAGTGGGGAATGTTACCTTGCACTGGAGACATTCTTTCTGGGGCAATCTAAATTCCTGACTCACCACTGCACTTTAGGATGGTCCAAGATGAGATGAGGGCATTTATTAAGTGGCTGCTAAGTGGGAGACATTATAGGAGACATGTTTGCATTTATCATATTATTTATTTCTGTTATAATCTTTTTTAATATACTACAAAAGAAGAAATGGAAGTACAGGGTGCAAATATAGGCAGATTATTTGAAGCTGCTGTTTTCTCTTTTCTCTAAGCTTATTATGATTGGACTGGGTGACACTCTTTCATTTATTTAAGACTAATTTTCAACAAGTGTCTTAACTTCCTTAAAATTTAGTTTCTTCATTTGTGGAATGGAGACAATAATAGCTACCATACATCACTCACTGGGTTTGCATAATAATAAAATGAAATAATATGTAAAAGTGTTTTTGTTGCTGTCAATAATATGTAAAATCACATTTGTTTTAGAATTTTTAATTTATGTTCTTATGAGGTTTTCACAAAACCATCTAGAATTGCATTTTTGTTTATGAGACTCGAGGGTGAAGATTTTTTTCCCAGTAAGTATATGCAGTTGATGCACCATTATTTTTAAATGAATGCTAACCCCCTTCCCACTGTTCTGCTGTGTCACCTTTGTAATAAATCAGGTGACATATAGATACAAGTCTGTATTAGGACTCTGTTCTGTTACAATATTCTGTCTCGCCTTGTTCCAGTGCCGCCTTGTCTTAATTACTATAAATTAAGTAAATAGCTTTAAAATAATTATTGATGCCTAGTAGTGTTAGTCTACTAAATTTATTCTTTTTCTGAATGGTCCTAGCTATATTTGGACCTTTGCAATATTGAATTTTCCAACCCTAGAACATAGAATATCACTCCACTTATATGGGACTTCATTGATTTCTCACAATAACGTTTTATAATTTCCAGTGAGAGGATCCCCACGTATGTTTTCATAAATTTATTTTCATTTAGTTTTTTAAAGTTTTTATGAATTTATTTAATTTTACATATTACTTTTTAGTTTTTCCGACTGGTATATAGAGATACATTGTGCTATTTAATATTGACCTTGTATCTAGCATCTTAGGAAATTTGTTTATTTTAGATGTTTGTCTGAAGATTTATTTTATCTTTTTAATTTAAACATTCATGTCATGTATGAATAATCATAACTTCATTTTATTTCTTTATTTCTCGTACCTATGACTTTAGTTTGTATTCTTGCCTTTTTGCACTGCCCAGAACCTGTAGCATATTTTCGAATACAGGTAGTGACAATGGGTATCCTTCTCTCATTCTCAATATCAAGGGGAATATTTGCAATATTTTATTAATAAGTATAATGTCTGCTTAGATTTTAAAATAGATAATATTATATTTAGGGTAGTCCATTAAGTTCCGAGGATGCAAGATGTTTCTGAACCATTTAATCATATTTAAAATCTCTGCCTCTCAAATGTGACTAGATAGCTAAATATCATCAAACCTATGCATGGAGTTTGTGATGTACAAGATTAAAACAGGAAAATAGAAACTGTAAATCAGGAACATGAATTTTTGGAATGAAAAGATCCACAAATTGATTTGCATTGTGAATTTTTAAAAGCCCACTCTAGTGCAAATCATTGTGGAATTTTAGAACAGAAATTTGAAACATCTCCAAAGAAAGAACAAAAGACATAAACAACAAAGGAATATATAAGCTCAGAATCTGACTGTCTTTAGATTTTCTAAGAGCACCATAGGGGGAAAAATACTAAATTAAATAAATACAATAATCACTTCAAAATTTGAAGAAAAATTATTTTCTCCTAGAATTCTGTACCTTGACAAATATCGGGAATGTCTGAGAATACAATAGAAATATTTTCAGACGTGCAGTCTTCAAATATTAACTTAATCTCATGTGATCTCACCTGCCATCCTCCATTGTCCTTTCTCCCTCTCTTCTACCAAAATTATTACAGCAATGCCTCAAATATAAGATTGTTTTGTGAAATACACTAAAAAAATGAATTACTGGAGAACTAAAGTTTTATTAAGACATAAGCCCAAATATTTATTATTAGATCCAACACACATTAAATTACATTTCAGTAAATATGATCTGAACATACCTAACATACAAAAAAAAGAATCTCAGTATCTGTATTTGTTGTTCATTGAAAGTAACAGGAAGAAAATTGAAAAATTCACATATATGTGGGAATTAAACTCCAGAAAATTAAAAAAGAATAAATCAAAATGAAAATTTAAAAATGTTTTTAGAAAATGAAAATGGAAATACAACGTACTAAAAGATGTTCAATGAAGCAATAGCAGTTATGAGGAAAGCTTATTAATAAAAATACCTATATTAAGAAATGAAGAAAAATCTCAAATAAACAATCTAGCTTTATACTCCAAAGAACTGATAAAAAAAGCAAACTAAGCTCAAAGGTAACAAAAAGGAGAAAAAATAAGGATTAGAGTAGAAATTCATGAAGTAGAGAATTAAAAGACAATAGCAAAGATCAACAAAATGAAGAGTTGGTTATTTAAAAATATAAACAAATCTGTAGTTGGACTGATCAAGAAAAGAGAGACAGGATTCAAGTGAAAACAATTATAAATGGAAGAGATGTTACAAATGATATCCCCCAAATGCCAAGAATGTTAGGACTACTCTGAACAATTTTGTACCAACAAATTGGATAACCTAGAAGAAATGGGAAAATCTCTAGAAACCTACTAAGTCTGAATATTGAAGAAATGGAAAATCTGAATAGTTCGGTAACAAGTAAGGGGATTAAATCGGTAATCAAAAACCTCCCAACAACAACAAAAAACCAGGACCAGATGGCTTCACTAATGAATAGTACCAAAAATTTAAAAAAGAATTAACACCAAATCCATGTCAAACTCTTCCAAAAAACTAAAGAGGAGGGAATACTTCCAAACTCATTTTATGAGGCCAGCATTACACTGATACCAAGGCCAGACAAGGACACCACAATAAAAGAAAATTACAGGCCAACTTCTGTGATAAATGTAGATGCAAAATTCTCGGCAAAATACTAGCAAACTGTATTCAATAGCACACTAAAAGGATCAATCATCATGATCAAATTGAATTTATCTCTGGTTTGCAAAGATAATTCAACATATGCAAATCAATAAATGTGATATACCATATTAACAGAATGAATTTTTAAAATCATGTGATCATCTTAATAAGCACAGAAGAAGCATTTGACTGAATGCAACATCCTTTAGTGATAAAAAGTCTCAGCAAATTGGGCATGGAAAGAATTATCACAACATAATAAAGGCCTTATATGACAAGCCCACAACTCACATGATACTCGCTGTTGAAAAGCTGAAAGCTTTTTTCTAAGATCAGGAACAAGACAAGGCTGTCTACTCGCATCACTTCTATTCAGTGTTGTACTGGAAGTCCTAGCCAGATTAGGCAAGAAATAAAAGGCACCAAAATCAGAAAGGATGATGTAACATTGTCTTTACACATGACATGGTCTTATATATAGACAGATTTAAAGACTTCATTAAGAAAAAATGAACTAACGAATTCAGTGAAGTTGCAGGATAGAAACAGCATATCAAAATCAGTTGTATTTCTATATACTAAGGGAAAATGATATAAAAAAGAAAAAATCCCATTAACAGTAGCATTAAGAAGAGTAAAATACTTAGGAATAAATTTAACTGAGAAGGTGAAAGATCTGTACAATACAAACTAAAGCATTGATGAAAAAAATGAAGACACAAGTAAATGGAAAGAGATTCCATGTTCATGGATTGGAAGAATTCATATTGTTAAAATGTCTACCACACAAAACAGTCTATAAATTCAATGCAAGATCTATCAAAATTCCAATGGTGTTTTTCACAGAAATAGAAAAAGAAAATTCTAAAATTTACATGGTGGAACCACAAAAAGGTCCAGAGTAGCTAAAGCTATCTTAAGAAAGAAGAACAAAGCTGGAAATATCATACTTCCTGGTTATTACACTTGAAAATTTTAGTTGCTCCACAGTTGTAACTTAAAGTTATTACTGAAATAGTAATTCCTTATTTTAAACATCTGTATGTATAATGAAATAAATACTACATATATGAATATTTAATGTTTTTAATGCCACAGATGTGCTTGCTTTTTTCTTTATCCATTCCAGGTTGAATTGGTTACAACAGTACTCTAGGAAATAATGAATATCTAAAATGTTTCTATCATATATATATATATATATATATATATATATATATATATAAAATTGCATTTTAGGTTCTGGGGTACATGTAAAGAACATGCAGAATTGTTGCATAGGTACTTACATGGCAATGTGGTTTGCTGCCTCCATCCCCATCACCTATATCTGGCATTTCTCCTGATGTTATCCCTCCGCAACTCCCTACCCCCCCACTGTCCCTCCCCTAGTCCTCCCTCCAGAGACCTCAGTGTGTGATGCTTCCCTCCCTGTGTCCATGTGTTCTCATTGTTCAACACCCACCTATGAGTGAGAACATATGGTGTTTGATTTTCTGTTCTTGTGTCTTTGCTGAGAATGATAGTTTCCAGGTTCATCCATGTGCCTACAAAGGACATGAACTCATCATTTTTTATGGTTGCATAATATTCCATGGTGTATATGTGCCACATTTTCCCTGTCCAGTCTATCAATGATGGGCATTTGGGTTGGTTCCAAGTCTTTGCTATTGTCAACAGTGCTGCAGTGAACATATGTTTGCATATGTCCTTATGATAGAACGATGTATAATCCTTTGGCTAGATACCCAATAATGGGATTGCTGGGTCAAATGGAATTTCTATTTCTAGGTCCTTGAGGAATCGCCACACTGTCTTCCATAATGATTGAACTAATACACACTCCCACCAACAGTGTAAAGTGTGTCTGTTTCTCCACATCCTCTCCAGCATCTGTTGTGTCCAGACTTTTTAATGATCGCCATTCTAACTGGCGTGAGATGCTATCTCAATGTGGTTTTGATTTGCATTTCTCTAATGACCAGTGATGATGAGCATTTTTTCATATGTTTGTTGGCCTCATATATGTCTTCTTTTGAAAAGTGTCTGTTCACATCCTTAACCCACTTTTGAATGGGTTTGTTTGTTTTTTTCTTGTAAATCTGTTTTAGTTCTTTGTAGATTTTGGATATAAGTCCTTTGTCAAATGGGTAGATTGCAAAAATTTTTTCCCATTCTGTTGGTTGCTGGTTCACTCTAAAGATTGTTTCTTTTGCTGTGCAGAAGCTCTAGAGTTTAATTAGATCCCATTTGTCTATTTTGGCTTTTGTTGCCAATGCTTTTGCTGTTTTAGTCATGAAGTCCTTGCCTATGCCTCTGTCCTGAATGGTTTTGCCTAGGTTTTCTTCTAGGGTTTTTATGGTGTTAGTTCTTATGTTTAAGCCTTTAATCCATCTGGAGTTAATTTCAGTGTAAGGTGTCAGTAAGGGGTCCAGTTTCTGCTTTCTGCACATGGCCAGCCAGTTTTCCCAACACCATTTATTAAACAGGGAATCTTTTCCCCATTGCTTGTTTTTGTGAGGTTTGTCAAAGATCAGATGGCTGTAGATGTGTGGTATTGCCTCCGAGGACTCTCCTCTGTTCTGTTGGTCTATATCTCTGTTTTGGTACCAGTACCATACTGTTTTGATTACTGTAGCCTTGTAGTATAGTTTGAAGTCATGTAGTGTGATGCTTCCAGCTTTGTTCTTTGTGCTTAGAATTGACTTGGCTATGCGGGCTCTCTTTGGTCCCATATGAAGTTTAAGGTGTTTTTTTTCCAGTTCTGTTAAGAAGATCATTGGTAGCTTGATGGCAATAGTGTTGAATCTATAAGGGCAGTATGGCCATTTTCACAATATTGATTCTTCCTAACCATGAGCATGCAATGTTTTTCGTTCTGTGTCCTCTCTTATTTTGTTGGGCAGTGGTTTGTAGTTCTCCTTGAAGAGGTCCTTTACATCCTTTGTTAGTTGTATTCCTAGGTATTTTATTCTCTTTGTAGCAATTTGAATGGCAGTTCATTCTTGATGTGGCTCTCTTTAAGTCTGTTATTGGTGTATAGGAATGCTTGTGATTTTTGTACATTGATTTTGTATCCTGAGACTTTGCTGAAGTTGCTTATCAGTTTAAGGAGATTTTGGGCTGAGACAATAGGGTCTTCTAAATATACAATCATGTTGTCTGCAAATAGAGACAATTTGACTTACTCCTTTCCTAATTGAATACCCTTTATTTCTTTTTCTTGCCTAATTGCTCTGGCTAGAACTTCCAATAATATATTGAATAGGAGTGGTGAGAGAGGGCATCCTTGTCTAGTGCCAGATTTCAAAGGGAATGCTTCCAGTTTTTGCCCATTCAGTATGATATTGGCTGTGGGTTTGTCATAAATAACTTTTATTATTTTGAAATGCATTCTGTCGATACCTAGTTATTGAGAGTTTTTAGCATAAAGGACTGTTGAATTTTCTCAAAGGCCTTCTCTGCATCTATTGAGATAATCATGTGGTTTTTGTCTTTGATTCTCTTTATGTGGTGAATTACGTTTATAGACTTGCATATGTTAAACCAGCCTTGTATCCCTGGGATGAAGTCTATTTGATCATGATGGATAAGCTTTTTGATGTGTTGTTGCAATAGTTTGCCAGTATTTTATTGAAGATTTTTGCATCTATGTTCATCATGGATATTGGCCTGAAGTTTTCTTTTCTTGCTGAGTCTCTGCCGGGTTTTGGTATCAGCATGATGTTGGTCTCATAAAATGATTTGTGGAGGATTTCCTCTTTTGGATTGTTTGGAGTAGTTTCAGAAGGAGTGGTACCAGCTCCTCTTTGTATGTCTGGTAGAATTTGGCTGTGAACCCATCTGGACCTGGGCTTTTTTTGGTTGATAGGCTATTAATTGCTGCCTCAACTTCAGCCCTTGTTATTGGTCTATTCAGGGTTTCAACTTCTTCCTGATTTAGGCTTGGGAGGGTGCAAGTGTCCAGGAATTTATCCATTTCTTCCAGGTTTACTGGTTTATGTGCATAGAGATGTTTGTAGTAATCTCTGATGGTGATTTATATTTCTGTGGAATCTGTGGTGGTATCCCCTTTATTGTTTTTTATTGCATCGAATTGATTCTTCTCTCTTTCTTTTTTATTAATCTTGTTAGTGGTCTATTTTGTTGATCTTTTCAAAAAAGCAGCTCCTGGATTTATTGATTTTTTGAAGGGTTTTTGTGTCTCTATCTCTTTCAGTTCTGCTCTGCTCTTAGTTATTTCTTGTCTTCTGCTAGCTTTTGAGTTTTTGTGATCTTGCTCCTCCTCTAGCTCTTTCAATTTTGATGATAGGGTGCCGATTTTAGATCTTTCCTTGCTTCTCATGTGGGCATTTATTGCTATAAATTTTCTTCTAGACACTGCTTTAAATGTGTCCCAGAGATTGTGGTATGTTGTGTCTTCATTCTCATTGGTTTCAAAGAACATTTTTATTTATGCCTTCATTTCATTGTTTATCCAGTCAACATTCAAGAGCCAGTTGTTCAGTTTCCACGAAGTTGTGCAGTTCTGAGTTAGTTTCTGAATTCGGAGTTCTAATTTGATTGCACTATGGTCTGAGAGACTGTTTGTTATGATTTCCATTCTTTTGCTTTTGCTGAGGAGTGATTTACTTCCAATTATGTGGTCAGTTTTAGAGTAGGTGTGATGTGGTGCTGACAAGAATGTATATTCTGTGGATTTGGGGTGGAGAGTTCTGTAATGTCTATTAGGTTTGCTTGGTCCAGGTCTGAGTTCAAGTCCTGGATATATTTGTTAACTTTCTGTCTCTTTGATCTGCCTAATATTGACAGTGGAGTGTTAAAGTCTCCTACAATTATTGTGTGTGAGTGTAAGTCTCTTTGTAGGTCATTAAGAACTTGCTTTATATATCTGGGTGCTTCTGTATTGGGCACATATATGTTTAGGATCCTTAGCTCTTCTTGTTGCATTGATCCTTTTACCATTATGTAATGTCCTTCTTTGTCTCTTTTGATCTTTGTTGGTTTAAAGTCCATTTTACCAGAGACTAGGATTGCAAATCCTGCTTTTTTTTCCCCTCTCCATTTGCTTAGTAAATCTTCCTCCATCACTTTATTTTGAGCCTATGTGTATCCTTGCATGTGAGATGGGTTTCCTGGATTCAGCACACCAATGGGTTTTGACTTTTTGTCCTATTTGCCAGTCTGTGTCTTTTGATTGGGGCATTTAGCCCATTTATATTTAAGGTTAATATTGTTATTGTGAATTTGCTGCCACTTTGATGCTAGCTGGTTGTTTTGCCCATTAGTTGATGCAGTGTTTTCATTGTGTCGATGCTCTTTACCATTTGGTACATTTTTGGAGTGGCTGGTACTAGTTGTTCCTTTCTATGCTTAGTGCTACTTTCAGGAGCTCCTGTAAGGCAGGCCTGGTGGTGACAAAATCTTTGAGCAATTGCTTGCTCATAAAGGATTTTATTTCTCCTTTGCTTATGAAGCTTAGTTTGGCTGGATATGAAATTCTGGGTTGAAAGTTCTTTTCTTTAAGGATGTTGAATATTGGCCCCCACTCTCTTCTGGCTTGTAGGATTTCTGCTGAGAGATCCACTGTGAGTTTGATAACCTTCCCTTTGTGAGAAACCTGACCTTTCTCTCCGGCTGCCTTAGCATTTTTTCCTTCATTTCCACCCTGGCTAATCTGATGATTATGTGCTTTGGGGTTGCTCTTCTTGAGGAATATCTTTGTGGTGTTCCTTGTATTTCCTGGACTTGAATATTGGCCTGCCTTGCTAAGTTGGGGAAGTTCTCCTGAATAATACCCTGAAGAGTGTTTTCCAGCTTGGATTCATTCTCTTTGTCACATTCAGGTATACCTATCACATGTAGATTAGGTTTTTTCACATAATCCCATATTTCTTGGAGGCTTTGTCTATTTCATTTTATTCTTTTTTCTCTAATCTTGCCTTCTCATTTTATTTCATTGAGTTGATATTCAGTCTCTGATATCCTTTCTTTTGCTTGGTTGATTCGGCTATTGAAACTTGTGTATGCTTCGTGAAGTTCTCGTGTTGTGTTTTTCAGCTCCATCAATTCATTTATATTCCCCCTCTCAGCTGTTTATTCTCATTAGCATTTCGTCAAACCTTTTTTCAAGATTCTTAGTTTCCTTGCATTGGGTTAGAACATGTTCTTTTAGCTCACAGAAGTTTGTTATTACCTACCTTCTGAAGGCTGTTTCTGCCAATTCATCAGACTCATTCTCATTCCAGCCTTGTTCCCTTGCTGGTGAGGAGTTGTGATCCCTTGGAGGAGGAGAGGCATTCTGGTTTTGGATATTTTCATCCTTTTTGCACTGGTTTCTTCCCATCTTTGTAGATTTATCTACCTGTGGTCTCTATGGTTGGTGACTTTTAGATGGGGTCTCTGAGTAGAGGTTCTTTTTGTTGCTGATGAAGTTATTCCTTTCTGTTTCTTAGTTTTCCTTCTAACAGTCAGACCACCCTGCTGTAGGACTGATGGAGGCCCACTCCAGACCCTGCTTGCCTGGGTATCACCTGCAGTGGCTGCAGAATAGTAAGGGTTGATGCCAGTTTCTTCTTCTTTTATCTTTGTCCCAGAGGGATACCTACCAGATATCAGCCTGAGCTCTCCTTTATGAGGTGTCTCTTTGGTTATACGGTGGTTGGGGACCTGCTTGAGGAGACAGTCTCTACCTTATAGGAGCTCAAGTGCTGAGCTGTGAGTTCTGTTGTTCCATTCAGAGCTGCTGGGCAGGTATGTTTAAGTCTGCTGCAGCGGAACTCATAACTGCCTTTTTTTCCCAGGTGCTCTGTCCTGGGAAGGTGGGACTTTATTTATAAGTTCCTGTCATTCTGCTGCCTTTTTTCAGACGTGCTCCACCCAGTGAGGAGGTAGCCTAGTCACAGTCTGCTAGCAGAGGTGTTGCTGAGCTGCCGTGGGCTCTGCCCAGCTACTGTGTGAACTTCCTTGCAGTTTTGTTTATAGGGGTATAATGAGAACTGTCTCAGTAATGGCTGTCTGCCTTAGTAATGGCAGACTGTCTCTGCAATGGTGGACTGCCTCGGTAACAGCAGATTGCCTCGGTAATGGTGGATTGCCTCAGTAATGGCAGACTGCCTTGGTAGTGGTGGACTGCCTTAGTAATGGTGGATGCCCTTCCCCCTACAGAGCTGGACCATCCTGGGTCCAGCTGTGCTTGCTGTGAAACTCTCAGTCCAGAGCATTTCAGATTGCTGGTCTTTGTAGGGGTGGGATCAGCCAAGCCAGATCACCTGGCTCCCTGTTTCAGCCCCCTTTTTTTTTCAGTTGAACAGGTGACTCTGTCTCCCAGGCGTTCCAGTAGCCCAGGTTTGTGTGAGTTTTTGTGCAGACACCCACTGCGTCAGCTGAAACAGCTATGCTGGAGACTCATGGTGCTTTTCCGCCAGGGAATCTCCTGGTCTGTGGGTGTAAAAATTCTTTTGGAAATGCAGTGATCACTCACCGTCTGCGTTTTCTCTGGGAACTGCAATCCAGAGCTGTTCCTATTCGACCATCTTGGATCATCCCCCTAAAATATTTCTATCTTTTTTAAAAATTACATTCATAATAGAAAACTAGTTTTATAGAATAGGTGACAAAAGCAAAAGAAGAAATTTCAAAGCAATTTCAGCATGCTCAGGATATTCAATTTTACCTTTTTTTAAAAATGAAGCAAATGATGCTCTAATTTCAACAATCATTTTCAATCTTCCACCAATAGAAAGTTATAGCAATCTAGCCCTTAAAATATAAATTGTCTGTTTCCTAATGAAATAAAAAGTTTCTAGACTCATGAATGTCCTGTTGCCTTTTTGTGATATAAAATAAAAATTAAAATGTTCTGTCAAATTTGTGAGGTGTTCAGTGTTAATTATTTGAAATGTATAATATCAAGATTACCTTCTACTTTATTGAAAATTGTGTTAAATTTTGAAGTATATAATAACAACCTGCAAAAATTTTCTAACTTGTAAATTTTTTCATTGTCTTTCAATTTGATTTACCACTGAAAAGTAAGTTGCATTCCTTCTTCATGTAGTAGTCAGATAACTAGAAATATCAGTGATATTAAACATATAAGCAAATCTGTAAAATGTGTATTCAATTTATATCTTTAAATTTGGGGGAACCCGACTAATTTCTTATTTCTCAGAAGCACCAGAGTTGATTCCCCTGTTTCAATTTAGACTAGAGTGAATATTTCCCGTTTATAACCATTTTACTCCAGCATAGAAAAAGGCCATTTGCAATTACTTTCCATATTGTTTCATAATTAGTAGAATAAGCTGAATAAAATACATTAGGCTTACTGCTGATAGCTTTTTTTTTTTTTTTTAGCAATAAGACTTTCTGAGTAAAAGACGCTGTTATTGATAGACATATTGATACACAATGTAATCTTTTATAGTTTATATTCTAGACTAGAAATCTAGGTAAATTGTTTTCTACAATGAAAAATCTTTCTTCAAATTTCACATATTTTAAAATAATCACCACATTAGCCCTATATGGCCAATTTTAAACTTGTACTAAACATTTTTTTTTTTAAAAAAACACTTGCTGGCTTGATTTGTTACATGTTAGAATTTGCTATGTGCTGATTGCTAACATGGCCCTTGATCAAATGTATGCATGGCATAACACTATCAAAGTATTATAAAAGCCTTGGAATGCTTACCATTGATTTCTGGATTCCTCTCATCACAGAACAATGATAGTCTGTGGACCAGAAATGTCTTGCATACCTCTCTAGTCTGTGTGGCACTGTATTAGAAGACATACTCCAAGACAAGGAAGCAAAGGAAGGATGAGAAAGACCAGGTCTAAGAGAATCCAGAGTAAGTGAAGTTATAGAACAGCAACTGATGAGCAGACATAGAGAGCAATTTCCAGATTGGGCAAGGACAGGACCAGGAAGAGGCTATAAGGAACAAAGAAAAACAATTGAATTGTTAGCTTCCCGGATATGCTTGGCTATGTGACAAGGTGAATTCAAGGGTCTTTTTTAATTACTTGAAGAGCCCGGGGAGCATTGATTACAATGGCAGAAAATCATGAAAGCAAACGAAATGATATGATTATTAGCTGCAGAAAAAAATGAAGTAAATCATGCTTCGAATGATCATCACAAAAGCATGACATAACTGCTGGAGGATGTAGAGAAAGGGATTTGAGGCATGAGGGATGTAAGGGTGCTACTTGTTCTCCTTAGAAATTCAATAGATAGTGCCTAAAAATTATAAGTCAAGAGGTAATAGGAAATGTAAATTATTTAGAATTGTGGAAGCATATACCTGACTATAGAATTGCCAGTAGTTACTTCTGGTGAGAAGCAGGCCAGATTAAAAGGAAGTCAGAGACTCCTGATTTCTGGATAAGGTTCCTAAAATAATTTGACATAAAAAACTCTGTACGTGTATAAAATAACATAATGAAAGTTGCCAGTCTAAGTTAGTATTTTTATTTTTCACTTCAATGGAAATTTTGATCTACTAAAATGTGTTTCACATAGTATTTTTTTCTAAGTATATGTACATACCAATCTCTATAAACTGTTTAAAATTAAACTCAGTTATCATAACTACATCTAATATTCTAACATAATTTTGAGCCATTCTTAAAACTTTTAAAATGTTATGTGGAAAATAAAATAATTCCCATGCCATTGATTTTTGTGTTTAAAGATCAAGAATTTTGATATTTTAAAGGTTCAATAGGGGTGATTGTTTTTTGTGCATATGACTAAAAAGTGGCTCAGAAGACTTAAAATTGTCTTTTTAGACAGTCATCTCACCTCTGAGCAGAGAAACCCCTGCCCCTTGAGAGAGAGAAAACATTTGTACAAATTTCAACCAAGAAGAAATGAGGTTAGAGTGGAAAGTATTTGGCAATGATAAGTTTTAGCTCTTGCCAGAATTACAATTATTGTGTTTTAAGTTTGTAAAATTTCTTATTTTATACTAAGCCATGCTTAGTATAAAATACAGTGATGTTCTTTGAACACATACATTAAATTTGGTATTGAAACAGGTAAAAGCATAGATGAGCTTGGTTTCCTCAACTGCTAACATATCCTGATAATATCATTTTCATAATTTCTTTTTCCATTATTATTTTAATTATAAAGGTAATGCCAAGATAAGGCAAAGAACTTAAACCTAAAATGAATTTTATTCTGCTTAGTGACCTAAAACATCTCCCTGGGACATTCTTACTTCACTCATATGACCCTTGTTTGTTCTTTGATTTGATGGCCCAAAATCTTTCAGTGATTCTCATCCTTCTAAATGAAAAATTACTCTGTGATTGCAACTTAGAGTCTCTGAAATTCCCACTAGTAATGCTACCAGGGCATGTGGATAGAGGGATGCCTGGAGAAAAACACATGAGAAATTGCCTTGAGTTATTCTGGAGCAAAATGACACTTGTGTTTGAAATGGAGAAGAGGTTGCTTTCTTGCTCAATCCCTAGGCTCCAAGTAAATTATACCCTCTATCTGTAGACTCACCGTAAGTGTTCACACTGGCCTGGAAACAATTTGGTCATTAAGGATTAAAGCCAGAGGGAAAGAGAAATATGGTGTAAAAGCCAATTCATGACATGAGTCTTTCATTCCCAAAATGAGTGTGCAGTTGAAATCAGGTTAATATGAATATCAGGGTCACAACGTGGCATAAGGAGGCTATGTGGAAATGCAATGGCAGAATGATCTGCTTTGCCTTGGTGATGGCAGGTAGATTAATCTTAGGCTGCTTTGGCAATATATTGTGATGAGGAGACTTTCATCTCTACTGACTACCTCCTCAGGGTGCCCCCTTAGTCCTCTTTGTCTATGGAGTTCCCAAAGGCTCTGGGTTCAGATTCACAATCCAATTCCTATACCTTTGTTGAAAGTAGCCACAGGGAGTAGAACTACAGAGATTTTAAGGACGGATTAGGTCCTATTTGATTCCAAGTCTTTCAATTACTCCCACCTACAGTTGATCTCATCCCATCTCCCTGCACCTGCTATTAAAGGTTCAGTTTCCAGAAACACTTCTTCAATCCTGCAGAGGGAGTTTGAACTAGCTTCAACTGTTTCCAGGGTAGTTAAGCATTTCCATCCTTTTTCTCTGGGAAGATCCTCAAAGTAGTGAATTAAATCCCAGACCCCCACCCCAATTTCTAGTTATCTTTTATCTCAGGCTGTAAATTTCCATGAACTGTCCAATACACTAGGTATACTAGGTTCAAGGACTTGCCTGGATTTTTCCACTTGGATATTAAGAGAAATCTCAAATGCAAAATGTTTCAAACTGAAATCATAATTTATCATGTTCCAAACCCAGTCTCCCTATCTGTTCACTTTAATTATCGATAATAATTTCCCTCTCCTCAATCAACTAAGCCAGAAATACTGGTATTTTCCTTGATTCCTACTTCCAAACTATGTTCTTTATGTGACTTAATCACCAACTCTTGATGATTCTTACTCTATCCTGTTTCTCCCATTGATTTATGTGGTCATATCCCTCCTCTACTACTAAAATCTGCCCTCCTACTCTGCTCACCCTGCCCCCAGCCTTGTCTCATTTCTTACTCTGCTAATGCAAGTCACAAATAGAATGATTGAAGTCTTTCAATGTCCCCCTATTGCCTCAGGATGAAATTCTTTTTCCTTAGCATGGCATGAAAGGCTTTTCTAATCTGATTCCTGTCTCTGTTCCACAGGATATCTCTTGTTCTACCCAACCATTCCCTTCACATTAATGCCTTGACAGTGCTGAACATGTGTGTTTGAAGCAAACCAAGCTGTGTAATGCCTCTGTGGTTTTTTGTGTCTCCCCCTGTGAAGCCTTCTCTTCAATCCACCTAGCAGATCTGGGAGATCTTTCTACACTAATTGGGTTGTTGGATTTCCCATGTTCCTGATTTCGCTCTCTCTTTCTCTGACAAATCCTCTGTCTAATTTCCCTCTATTTACTCTCCTTAATCTTTGGTGTTTTGTTTGTTACATTGTTAGCCTACCAACTTACTTTACCTCTCTGGCCTTACCCACTTTTATAAAACTTAGACTTATAGACCAACAGCCTGTTAAACCTTTTCATCTAAAATCCTAAAAAGAACTTCCAATCCAACATGCTCAAAACTGAACTCATCTTCGTCCTCTAAGACCTGATTTGCTCTTCTACTCCTTTAGTTTGTGAAACAAAATTCTGTCTAATAATCTGACATAGAAACTCAAAATTTTTCTTGATTTCTCACATTTCCAGAATCTCTAATCAATCACAAAGTCTTATGGATTTTTCCCTAAATGTTTGTTGATTCTGTTGTGCCATTCTATTCTTTATTGCTTCTTTTTAGACTGCTATGTGGACTTATAATTGGATATGTGCTCTTCCTATACTTGTTCAATCCCTCCTCCCCATAGCTGCCAGGGTAATATCTTACCAGCATGTAACTGTCTATGTCACTCCCTTGCTGATACAGTTTGGCTCTGTGTCCTCACCTAAATCTCATCTGGAGTTGTAAGCCCCACATATCAGAGGAGGGGCCTGGTGGGAGGTGATTGAATCATGGGGGTGATTGAATCATTTCTCCCTTGCTGTTCTCATGATAGTGAGTGAGTTCTCATGAAATACGATGGTTTAAAAGCATACCACTTTCCCCTTTGCTCTCTCTCCTGCTGCCGTGTAAGATGTGCCTTGTTTCCCTTTTGCCTTCTGCCATGATTGTAAGTTTCCTGAGGCCTTCCCAACCATGTGGAACTGTGAGTCAATTAAACCTCTTTTCTTTATAAGTTACTCAGTCTCAGGTAATATATTTATAGCAGTGTGAAAAGGGACTCATCTACTTGCCTAAGCCTTTTCAATAATTTCCGCTTACCTACAAGACTGAAGTCCATGCTTCCTCACAGTTTCAATATAATTTGATCCCTGTCATGCTTTGTTTTCTCTTTCACCATCTACTTTGAACTTAATCAGCATCCGCAATGACACACTTATAATTATAATACCCAACATGATGTTCCTTGCTTTTAGGTTTTTGCTAATGTCAATACTTCTCCTTGGAATGCTACATTCTCACATATGTAAAATTTCTGTTTATCCTTGAAGAGTCAAAGTTTCTCAGCCTTTCACTTTTACTTCAACTCCTGTAACATACAACTACAGATTTATTTTATTCTCTTCTTTGCTCCATGTTCTTTTTCTCCATAGAAGACTCATTTCAGGCCCGTGTCTTCCCTAAGATCTGGCTTCTGAAATTATTCTTTGCTATTGTACACAAGCATGATCTCTACCTCCATTGGATATTTCCCTTCAGTCTCCAAATGTGTCATTTATTTTCAAGTGTTTTTAAACTGTTTCCTTGATTCTATTCTCATCTATTTTCCTTCTTTTTCATCCATGAAAGAAAGAAGAGTAGCTTACATCTGCTGCTTCAATTATGTAACCTTCTATGTATTCTTCAGTCTGTTATAATGTCATTTCAAATAGCAGCACATAATTGAAATTGCTGTCTTTAAGTCATCAGTACTCTGCTGACTTTAAAGTCAAAGATTGTATTTTTGTCCTTATCCTTTATAATCCCTCTGAAATAATTGTGAGTAATGCACATTTCTCTTTTCTGACAATCTTTCTAATGTGGTTAATCTACAGTGCACCATTTCACTTTTCCTTCTGTATCTACCAGCACTCCTTCTCCTACTTTTCCACTTAACTTCCTTCTGCTTTCTCTATATACAGGAATGCCCTAAAGGAACAATCCGCTTTCCTTTTCTCATTTTTTTCCTTTTGTTGTAGCTTCAATTATCTCTTCTTTACAGATAGAACCCAAATGCATATTTTTAAACCTTTACATGCTGTGCTAAAGGAAATACAGGATTCTGAAATATGTGCAATAAGGCACCTTGCCTCAGGTTCATGATGGTTTGGGTTTGGTGTAGGAAGCAGGAAGACTGGTAACAGAAGGAGATATTATCTAAATTGAGACAAGTAAAGAAGGGGAAGATAGTTGAGTGGGTTGATTCCAGGCAAGAAAAAATCTCTACATAAAAGTAAAGATATTGTGATTATTCAGAGTATGAATGGGGAAATACTGACTATGGTAAAATTGGTAGAGTAAGAAAACACTAAATAATGAAGATAACGTGTAAACTAACACAAGTACTTTGGGCCTTACAGACAAGCCATTGGAAATCTGTTTTAAATAGGGGAATGATAGAATCATATTTCTGTTGGTCACCTGAGGTCAGGAGTTTGAGACCAGCCTGGCCAACATGGCAAAACCCAGTCTCTACTAAAATTACAAATATATTAGTTAAGCATGGTGGTGCATGCCTGTAGTCCCAGCTACTGAGGAGGCTGAGGCAAGATAATCACTTGAAGCCAGGAGGTGGAGGTTGCAGTGAGCCGAAATCATGACACTGCACTCCATCAAAAACAAAATAACAAAAAACCCCCTCCTATTTCTATTAGGAAGAATTATTCTGGCTACAGTGTAAAGGATAAAATGGAAGGACAGGACCAGAGAAAGTGAAAATGTTTAGAAACTGTTGCTAAAATTCTTAAAAGCAGATTCTTTGTTACATGAACAGAGAAATGTGGACTGATTTAGAAAACAGGCATAAAAAGCCAAATTTCATGATTGCTTTATTGTTGATGATACAAGATTAAGTAGAATTGATGATGGCCAATGGGCAGGAGTTATACTGTCTGGAGCTCAGAAAAGAGATCAGGAGTAGAGATGTGGATTTGAGATTTGTTAGCATATACGTTTAGCTATAGCTATGGAGGCAGATGAGATCACTCAGAGAGGATATGTACGGTGAGTACAGTACCTAAGACAGGACCTGCAGGAATGCCAGCATTGTAAGCATAGTCGAAAGAAGAGGGGCTAGGTGGTCCTAGGAAAGTCAGTGAAGTTATTGAAATAAGGAAAAAGTTGGAAATGTCAATTGTAGCCAAAGGTAGAAATAGGAGTCCCATTTTTAAAAATTGGGGTTAAGTGTTGAAGATCATTTGTGAGTTTCGTAAGGGCACTTTCAGTGGACAGTTGAGATAGAAGCTACATTGCTTTCCTCATTTACCTGTTGTTAGGTCTACCCCTTGGACAGGCCACCTAGGCAGCAGCCCTAGCCTTGCCTTTGGCTTTGGAGGTAGGGAGGTACAGAGACCATGGCCCACTACACGTTACTTCTCTCTTGGAGCTTTATTACAAGGCAACTTTGACACTTCTGCGTCTATTGATGTGCCAAGTATCCTATAAAAGACGGCAGCAGCAAGGCCTCCTTTCAAGTGTGATTATCTTGGGCTCTCTGCCATTGAGGGTTGGCACAGACCCTCTTCTATCTCCACTTTGTTGAAATTCTATTCATTTTCAAGAGACAGGTCAAATGTTACTTCCTCCTAAAAACGTCATTACTTCAACAGAGAATTATCATTCTTCTGTGTTCTCAGAGGACTTTGTGTATAAATTCAAAAAACATGTAAAACATTTTCCTTCATAAAATAGTTACATATGAAGGTCTGTCTTCCCCTGTTTGTATCCCAGACTTTATCTAGTAAGTTGAGGTATTTAATCTTTGTTTATGGAATTGAAGTGTTTACATGCCATGGTTTGCCTGATAACAATAAATTATTTTGAAAGTCTAGACTTAGTTTTTCAAGAGGGGAGAACTACAGTTTCACAGGGAAAAACATCTGTGAGATAGTTGCTCCCTTCATACTATTAAGACCTCTTCAGATAAAGCTCTGAAATTGAAGCTCTAGTCTTTGCGTTGAGAAAGACTTAGTGAATACTTTCTTGAATGGGGGAGGAGGAAGTTAGACTCAATACTTAATATTTTGTGACTATAGTCTGTGAGCAGCATTCTGAAAACTGCAGAGTAATCTTGGGTCTGCCTGTAAATTAGGTTTTGCTTTGGACAGTCAGCTATAACGATGTATCAAATAAGTAACTTGCTAGTAAGGTTGATGGTCTACTTTGCAATCTTATCCTTCAAGGACATATTGGGGCTGAATAAGTCACAAGATTGTGCTCCTAAGGAAAGAAATTCTAAGCTTGTGACTAAATGAGGTTATGTTTCCTGCTGGTCTTACACCTTTTAAAAATGAAATTTTATTTGTATGGTCTCAAAATTGTAATGAAGTGACATCATTTTTTCAAGCTAACAAAGAAACTTTGCTTATATCTTTTACAGTGGAAAATGGCAACAGATATTTTGGCATTTTAAAACAGTTCATTGAGAGTTTTCCATGAATAAATGATATTTTTTCCTTTGTCTAAATTCACTGCCAAAATAGTTGGGGACTGGACACCTGGGGCACTTGCTTCCTCTTTGTGCACAGGCCTCCTTCTCAATTCACGTAGTGTTGACCCAATAGATTCCATCTGTTACAGTCAGAACCCACATCCATCCAAAGTCAAAGAGAAAAAATTTGATGTTGGTGTCTACAGCTTCACTTCCTGCTTCATTGACCCCACTCTGGAATGCCCTCTAAAGCTCCATCCTGTCATGAGACTGAGGCATTCCTGATTTCCTGTACCACCCTTCTCTGCACTTCAGATCAGTTTCAGTCAGTTAGGGCTCATTGTGATTTTTATTTACTGATACCTGTCTAACATCTCTGCATTTTATCCAAGTTCTGATAGGTACGTATATAGCTCTGTCCCTGTTAGAGGATTTCCAAGCATCAGTGCCCACGGGAGAAAGCAACAGTCTCTTCCTGGCCTATAGAAGTCATGGGCCCATGTTTTACCCACACAAGCCTGTCTTCACTCCCAGGACTGCAGTGGACATTCAAGTCTCTGTGATCTAAAACCACTAGCAGCACTTTTCTCCTTTAAGTCCTTTCATAGTCCATATTTCTTCAGATAACTTTCATAGCTTCTCTGATCTGTGCTCTATACATTGCATAAACATCTTTCTCTACATGTATAGATATAAACCCTTTTAAGTGTTTCTTGGAAAGAGCAATCGCTTTTTACTTTATTCATTCCCATTATTCAAACTTAGATATGCTATGGGACCAGCCAACCACTAGAGCCAATGTGAACCTAATAATAAGGTCTTTCCTCCTGTCTTAAAAAAATATGTGCACACAATTTTTATGGGCTTTACCTCTGTTACTATTGGGCACACAATTCTCCTGAAGCCACAGTTATTTTGCAAGTCAGCGAGAACTTCTCCAGCACTGGGTTGGAGTTACATTGGTAACTTTGCTCTAAATTTCCCCTTTAATGGAAAAAAATATGGATTGAAGGCAGATGAGCATAAATTTTGCAAGTTGCTATTCCGTGACCAGCCAGAACCAGCCCCAAATGAAGACACTGTTTGCTGCTGGCGGCTGTAATCTATTCATTCCGATTTCAATAAGTAATCGGCAGCCAGAGAAGCATTAGAAGGTAAAAGGGGATCAACCAGTTGCTAATCCAGTTGTGACTTCGGTTTGGGGTTCATTTCTTCAAACAGCCAAGTTGTGTGTTGTTCTGTGATTGAGTGCTTTTGTCCTGACAGAACTTTTCATTTTGTACCTTTCACCATTGTTTTTGGCCACGGACCAAGCCTCACATCTTCTGGTCACAGAATTCCTTTCTGCAGACTCCAGTGTAGGCCAAGGCCTCCGGGTAATATGAGACGCCTCAATTTCCCAGTAGACAGCACATTAAAGTGAGGTCTGTTGGCCAGCTGCAAAGACAGGTGTTATTCTCTTTTAATTTACACCACCCCCATTTATTTGTCCTAAGAATTCCTCTTACAGGGTTATTCACAAATGCTGAAGGACTTGGGCAGATTTTATAGGCGGCAGAGTTTGGGATTAAAGTGCTTCACCTGCTTGGTAGTTTAGCTTCATGAACAATACTTCCAGATTTAGCACACATTCCTTTTGTTGTTGTTTTTGTTTGCCCTCTATTAATGGGCAAGAAGAGGCACAGGGCCGCTCAAAAGTCCAAGGCAATATGTTTAGTGACTCACATTCCATCTTCGCTCTTTGAAGAAGGCTGACTCATGCTGCTTTTTGAGAAACTGGAGAAGTAAAGTAAATGCTGTGATCATTGTCCCTTTTTCATCCACATAGCAGAGCCATGGAAACTGCACTGATTGAGTTCTATCAAATTTAAAGTTGATAGGGCTAATCCAGATCATTTTTTTATAGCTCTATGATGCAGATGAAAAATATCAAATATCACAGTGTTTACAACAGATTTTGCTGTTGTTTCAATTATGACTTTGAAGAGTCTTATGATTTTGATTGAAGAAGGAGCTTATAGGATGCTTAAGAGTCCAAGATGTGGTCTGTCTGGTAGAGATCACCACAACCCACTCTTACCTCTCCTAATTAAGCAACTCTACTTCTAAGTTGTATGAGTTTGTTTCTCTTCCTGATCTGAAATTTAGCCATAAAAAGCCTTCTTTGAGTGACCTCAACAGTGTTTCAGAAGCAAACCTGTTCAACTCTCTGGGCCTATTTGCATAGGCGTGGCTCACTGCTTTTTCTATGCCTGAATGTGCTTCCATCTTTCCTTCTTCAAGACCCAGCGTCTTAAACGCCTGCTCAGATAGGAGCTTTAGTGATATGCAAAGGCATCAGTGACATCCGTCCAAGGGCCTTTCTTTTATTTTCTTTTCATCATTTTTTGTTTAAATCCATTATCCTATAAACTCCAAGAGGACAGGAAAAGGGTCTTCTGACCCACCCTTGTGATGCCTCTGTCAGCAGTAACTATTTATTAAATAAATGAGAATATAATTTTCCAGTTCTGGAGACATGTTTTGCATTTCATTTGACAGAGTCACAAGTGTAAAAGGCTGATTTAATTATTTTACTATAGTGTCTCTCTTTCAGGATAGTTGACTGGCAGGATTTGAGGTGGATAGCAATATTTTTCAGTACTAGACTAAAGGCTATTTAATACAAACTTTTATGCCATTAGTACAATATATTAATTTATTTTATTTAGGTAGTAAGTAAATGCTATACAGCCAGTGAAACTATGAGATTAACAAAGTGGCTATGAGTTTATATAATTTCTTTTTAACATTAAGAATTGGCTCCTTTAAGATGTTTGGATGAGACATAGACCAAAGAGGAGAACAGTATCTGGCTCCCTATCTTCCAGAATTCCCAATAGTTGGTTTTTAAGGAAAACTGGCATGTTCTTCATGTAAATACCCTCAGGCTATTGCATCTGTGGACTCTTCCTCCCTTCCTTGAGACAGGAAATCAGATGAGCCTGGATAGCAGTGAGACTTCATAAGTGGCCTCTTACCTTGTGTTACTTGTGACCCTTGGAAGAGACCCAGGCCATTGCTGTGTTTACAAACCCAGTGCTGCCCAACACAGACTGCATTCCAACCACAAACATGGTAAGGCATGTCCTATGCATTTGGTGTTCTTTTAGGTCTTGGTGTCTTTGCATGTGACATTTCCCCTACCTGAACTGCTTCCCCCGCGTCTTCTTTTCCCTGTCGTAACCTGGTGAATCGCAACTTTCATTGTAGCCCTAAAAATCAAACACCTTCTTGTCTGAGAAAACTTCCTGCCTTTTCTAAGCATAGCTGGTTACTTCTTTCCTACTTGGTTTCATGCCCATACCCCATTTTAACACATGTCATGTGATCTTCCACTAATTTTTGTTTGTTTTGGAATATTTGTTTTACACGTAAGCCAGGAGTTCCTTGAAGGTGAGAACTGTATCTCACACTTGTGAATCTAGGGCTTTCTTCACATCCTTCCCTTCCGAACTTCCTTCCCTGCTCTGCCTTGCAGAGTCTTGGACTCTGCAGGTGCTCAATTAATTTTGGTTAAATGAATGATTGAATAAATATGTGAGAAGTGAAGAAAACCATACTGATAATCAATCTTGAAAGGTTTGGGAGGATAAAGACAACCTCTAAACTCTGGGAAGGGGGTCAATGAATGAAAGATAAGGAAAGCTTCAAATTTTAGGGGCTCGTTTTCTTGGACGTAGCACTAATTGGTTACAATGGACTTATCAGACCTTTCATGTAACTTTTTCCTTCCATCTATTTATTACTACTGTGTTCAGAAGGGGCACAAGATAAGTAGACAGTGTGGACAATTACTAGTATGAATCCTCCCAACTTCCCAGCAAGTGGTGATCATGAACCATTTTATCCAGCATTTTATTTCTATAAGTACAATAAGTTTTACCTCTGCTTCAAAATCAAATCAGGTGTAATTCACTGGTGCACCAAGATAAATATTAAAGAGCATGGTATCTGTCTTACTGTATTGAAAGTGGTGATTTTTGATCCTTGTTGCATTTTATCTGTTTTCAACCTCTGTGTATATTACTGAGCTGTAGGCAAACAGTATGGTAAGGTTCTGAGTACTTTCTAAAATACTCAAAGCAACCAATTAAGAAAGATGCTATTAAATCCCATTTTTACAGAGGAAGAAACAGAGGCTCAGAGAGGTTAAGTAACTTACCCAAAGGGCACATAGCTGTTAAGAGGCAAAGCTGATATTAGAGTTCATTAGAGTCTGGGTTGAATCTGTGCTTTTAACTACCATGATAAACTGCCTCTTCTTCAGAAGTTGACCCTGTACTGTGTGAAGGAAAATTTATTTACAGGGATGAAAACTGGGCAGCTGGTTCAAAGGATCCCTTGGAACTGCTCCATAGAAGGATAAAGAATAGAGACAAACAATAAGTTCACTTGTAGTTTTAGAACCTGGTAAACTTTTGGATGCTCCTGCAATTTCATACTTCAGATGAAATAACTGAATATTTCCTGAACTAAGTAACCAGTTCTCTAACTTCGCAGAAATCTCTGACTCTACTTAACTCATGCAGAGGGCTATGGCATACAGCCTAACTGCCCAAGAATTTTCAATCAAGATGTATCTATATAGTGAAACTATTTTTTTTGTGTGTGTGATTGTTCTATCCTTTTCTTCCAGCTTGGAAAAAAAATTTAAATATTTAAAGTTGTCTACAAATTGTATTTTTTCCTAGAAAACTAGGGTCACAAAGATAAATGTTAGCTGTCAGAAAACCTGCAAATCATCTGAGATGAAGGTGGTGCTTTTTTATTATGGTATCTGAGAAGAAACGCTTTCAGAG
The DNA here is from genome assembly GCA_036589455.1 of Ateles fusciceps. Lineage (NCBI taxonomy): Eukaryota > Metazoa > Chordata > Mammalia > Primates > Atelidae > Ateles > Ateles fusciceps. The sequence goes on from JAZHEH010001955.1 coordinate 2,406,010, forward strand.
TGAAATTCAATAAACCCTCATTTCTGATTCCATGTCTACTGAGATGTTCAAATTTGAGTGCAGCCCTTGGTAAAGCACTGATTGCTGAAAGGTAGCTCTGTCCCATGGGAGGATATGGAATGAGATCTACCAGAAATTTTCATTCAGGTTGAATGGAAAACAGAAAAGCGAGTGTTCTATGGAAAGCAGAAGTCTGGCAATGATGGATTTGCCCTGTGAGTGAAAGTCTGGGAATGTGTATCCTTCCCACAGTTGGTTTATTAAGAAATTCTGCAAGTAAATGTCTCAGTGCCTCCTGTTTGAATATAGGTGTAAATTCCTAGAGAGTCCGCAATTCAACTATCAGTGGAAATCCTGATACCCACCAAATGATGTTTTTACATCTATGTATCCATCAATCTAATAATTTTCTAAGAGATAGCAGTGTGTCTGTTCTATTTAGTAGAATACTAGTGTTTTTGTTTTCTTTTTTTTTTTTTTTTTTGAAATGAAGTCTTGCTCTGTCACCCATGCTGGAGTGCAGTGGCACAATCTTGGCTCACTGCAACCTCTGCTTCCTGGGTTCAGGTGATTGTCCTGTCTCAGCCTCTCACGTAGCTGGGATTACAGGCATGTATCACCATACCTAGCTAATTTTTGTATGTTTAGTAGAGACGGAATTTCACCGTGTTGGCCAGGCTGGTCTCGAGCTCCTGATCTCAGGTGATCTGCCCGCCTCGGCCTCTCAAAGTGTTAGCATTACAGGCGTAAACCACCATGCACGGCCTGTTTTTCTTTAATTTATAAATTTAGATATTTCTGAAGACATTACTTTACAGGGAAGTCATTATCTTTCTTCTTGGAATATGCCTGCATAAATCTATGGCATGAAATACACACATTTCCAACAGGATTCCTTTAATAATACTCTTTCATTTTATAAGATTCCCCGACACCACAGCACGACTGGATGAATTATTCTCCAGATGTAGCCTAATTGCCCGTAATCATATCTCTTAAATATTTTTGAAATTATTTTTAATAGAAATTTGTAATATTATCAAATTCAGTATTTTACTGATGGACAAAATTGTACCTGACCTGTCTTAAAAGTGCCACTTTTTATTTTCTAAAAGCAATAGAAAATGAAAGGCATTCATTTTATAACTCCCTAGTGTGGATATCCCTCCTGTTAACAAACTCAAATTTTCAGGAAGCTTGAATTCTTCCAATTCCATTTTAGTGCCATTTTTCTCTTATTCTGTTTTCGGTGGCAATGAAGAACAGCTGGTCACCATTCTCTGCAGCAATAACCTTCATATAGTTGAAACCCAAATGGTTTTGGACATGGTGCTTACAAAAACATCTCTTTGCAAATGATGTAGCCTATTTGGTATTTCCCCTGTAAATAGCTAGATTCCTTATAGCCAACCCTTCCAGCAACTATTAAATTTTAGCTTTGTTTAGTATAATGCAAGCATTTTCTGCTTTGTCTATTCAGGAATGACTTCCTAGGAGGTTTCACAATAAAATTTATTGTGTTTAATTTATGACATATAATGTAAGAAGAATGGAATGCTTTTCTGTTAGGATTTGCATTGATAATGAAAGGTTACTATAGTGCTGGTCTGCTTTGACCAAATTTGTCAAATTCTGAAGGGAATGCCAATTAGAAGGCTATAATGCTTTTCACTGAAACAGATTAAGGCTAGTACCTGGTGGCGGGGGACCTGTCGCTGTTGGCTGAACTCTATTTTGAATTGGGAGACAAGGCAAATGCTAGATCAAAAACAGTGTTTACCAAGTGATACCAATCATTCCAAGTCATAGCCACACCCCAAGAAAACTGAGGAAGTGACTCAATCCTTCTGAGGTCGTCTTTTCTATTAGTAGCAATGTAGCCAAATGTCTGAAAATGTTCGCATTTTGCTCTCTTTAGGAAAAGACAACATTGATTTTAGAGGTTTCTGTTATGGAGGCCAGGGGGATTTTTCCACTGCAGCACAGAGAAAGCTGGGTTTGGATTGGGAAGCCAGACATTTCTTGGCGTACATTTCCTACTTGAATGGAATTCCAGTTTGCCCCCTCCTCACCTCTCCCCAACCCCCAAGCAGCTAGAGGCCCCACCTCCTTGCTTGGACCATATGGGGAAGCTGGCTCAGTGGCTGTTATTCTACTGACTCCAAGTTCACACAGCTGTTCATCCCCTGCTTAATGTACCGGTAATTACAGCAATGTGCTCTTCTCTTTCCAATCATGTAACTTTTACTAATGGAAAATGATTTGTTTTTAACAACTTCCATGCATTTCTTTCTCGTTTTAATAAGAAAGGGTGTCTTGTGGCATTGAGCGATTGAATTCTCTATAAAAAACAAAAGTCTCCATATGAGTTTCCAGCTCCATAGGAGGGCTGTATGGGATTGGCCAAAGGTGGTGGGGAGACTTAAGTGGGTGTAACTAACTTGATATGAATAGGTCAGTTGGGAAACAAAGTAAGCTCGTCGCCTTCTGCACTTGGAGGTGGTGAAAGAACATTTTTTTTTTTTAATGTGAAACTGGGAAGAATCAAAAGTACAAATTGAGCTCTGCTTTCATGATCCAAACTCTATATACTCTCAAAGGATTTTTAAAACATATACCTGAAGAGGTTTCACTTATTTTCGTTCAGTCTTTCAGAGCATGTAGATTTTCTCCTTTAATGAGAAATGTTGATAGTTGGGGTTGGGTGGGGGCTGAATTGATTACAACAAATTCATGTTTTGCTGTAGCCATGCTAAGCTACCAGGCACAGATCAAACAGGCATGTGTTCACATGATCGTTTTATTTGTAGATAAAATATAGACACCTTGGAATTTCCATCCTTATATCCCCTAAATGGCACTGGAAATCACTCTGAAAGGATCATTTTTAAAGCAAAACTTTTCCAACTCATTAGAAGATTTCAGTTTTAGACTTTTATTTTAAATTAATGGTTTAGTAGCAGTTGTAACAAAGAATGCCAAGTCAAATCTTTGTGTGTGGATCGAAATACTACTACACAACACACATAGCTAATTTTACCAGAAGGATGATAGCAAAAGGAATGTTTTCTTGACATGAAAACTCAAAAGTCAAGGGCATTGACAAGATGACAAACCGTGATTGTGAAGTGGATTTGCCACATCTTGACGTTTTAAAGATTCATGTAATTAATATTTAGCTAAAATTATAAAATATATATCCTGAGCTCAAAATTCTTTGACGTTAACATGTATCCATATCTGTTAAGAACATTAGTTTTATTCCTTGTGCATTACCTTTCTTCTATTCGTGGTTAATAATGACATGGTGGGCAGAAATCACCTATCTTCTCCTCAGCCCTTCTTATCTAGCTCCCTCCAGAAGTCTTGTTTTTTCTTAGAGATTTTTTTTTTTTTTGAAAATGTTATTAGGCTAGAGTGAAGTAAGTTTTAAAAAAACACACATTTAGGCAGGCAAGGTGGCTCACGCTTGTAATCTCAGCACTTTGGGAGGCTGAGGTGGGTGGATCATGAGGTCAGGTGTTTTGAGACCGCATTGCCAACATGGTGAAACCCCATCTCTACTAAAAATAAAAAAATTAGCAGGGTATGGTGGCACACACCTGTAGTCTCAGCTACTCAGGAGGCTGAGGCAGAAGAATGGCTTGAACCCGGGAGGAGGGGGGTTGCAGTGAGCTGAGACTGTGCCACTGCATGCCAGCCTGGGTGACAGAGCAAGACTCCGTTTCAAACAAACAAACAAACAAACAAATAAACCACATTTCAACTTAGAACTGAATAATTTTTAAATATTTTTTAAGTTTTTAATTTAAATTAAATATTTTAATTTAAATATTTTTGCTAAAAAAATAATTTTTAGCAAAACGGTTGCTTTCCTCAAGAGCCACAAGGCCACACCAGCAGCAGAGAGACACTATTGTTCTTCTGAAGTCTTGAGAAGCTCCTCGTGTGATAAACTCCAGCAAAAGGGGTCTGTGCTTCACTCCTCCATAAATGTAACACACAAATCTAGATCTGATTTTTCCCCTCTAGGAAATCACTGTGTCTTGCTTTTGCAAAGCAAAAAATATGTTTACTATTTTAAAAGTAGCTTTGGGAATTAGGATCTTCAGAATTAGTAGTCTTACTCTAGTCATGTGCATGGCTTACATTGTCTTCTATTTCTTCAGATGGTTGCATCAGTAGCTTTGGGAATATTTTATGTTTAAAGTTTTAAGTCATTTTGATATCCACTAGACCATGAAAAATATAAATATGATCTAATGAATACCCAAATAAGTATTTGCATAATAACAACTACTTATCACATTCACTTTCCTGGTTATTCAGTCACTCAAGTAAGTATTAATTGAACAACATGTATGTGCCAGGCATATTCTAGGGACCAAAGAATCAGTAGTGAACACAAAATTTCAGCTTTATAAAGATTATAGTTTAGTAGAAGGAGACAGACAAATAAACTATATAAGTAAGAAAAGTTAAATAGCAATGAGATCTAAGGACAAAAAGCACTGTAAAGGGACAGAATGTGATGAGAGAGTTTCAATTTTACATGGAGTAAAGAGAAGACCTCAATATGTGACTTTTGAGCACACAAGACAGGAAGTGAGAAGTGAGATATAAGCTTTGTAGATATTTGAAGGAAAAACTGTCCAAGCAAAGGGCATAGCAAGTGCAAAGGTCCTAGGAGTTGTGAATCTAGAGTGTTCTAGAGGACCAAGGAGGCCAGTGTGCCCAGAGTGCAGATATTAGGAGATAAGTTTAGAGAAGTGAAGGAAGCCAGATCTTACAAAGACGTAGTTTATTATAAGGATTTCAGCTTTAACTTTGAGATAGGGGGAAGCTGCTGGAGATTGTTGCACAGAAAAATGACAGAATGCCACATACCTTTTAACAAGATAATTCTAGCTGTTGAGAGATGATTCAAGGGCAGCAAGAGAAGAAGCAGGGGAGACAGGTTAGAAGGCTATTATCATAAGCCAGGCAAAAGGGGAAAGGTGGAGAGAGTAGATATAAATGGAATTCCTACTATGTAGCAGGCACTACGTTAGGCTTTGTGGATACAGCAGGGGGAAACAGAGGCTCTGTTCCCATGGGCTTTGCATTCTACTGAGAGGAGCCAGATAATCAACAAATAAGCCAGTGTATACATAAAATATCAGGTCATGATAAGTTATATCTAGAGAAACCCTAACATGTTCCAAAGTTCATGGTGGCAAATACCTAGAAACAAACACAGTCCTATATAGTGGGGGCTGGAGAACCTAAGTGTGACATATTCAAACAGAGACTATTATATAGCAATGAAAATGAATGATTATAACTACATGCAACACTGCAGATGGATCCTAGCAATATAATAGGAATAAAAAATAAGTTATTTTATATTGAAAACATTACGTTTTTTATAAAGCTAAACACATACAACCCAAAGATAATACTTTTAAAGAAATACAAATAGATATATTGACATAAATAAAATCAAGAACATTGTTAACACAAGATTTGGGGTAGTAGTTGTTTTGAATGAGGAGTGGCAAAGAAATTCTTGGGGTAGTCACATGGGTTTCTGTGAGTGTTCTAGCTTCATGTTGGATGTTGGATCATTGGGTTTAATTATATTATTTGTGGGAAGGGAGGGAGGGAGGGAAGAAGGGAAGGAAGGTAGGAAGGAAGGAGGGAGGGAGGAAAGGAAGGAAGGTAGGAAGGAGGGAGGGAGGGAAGGAAGGAAGGTAGCAAAGAGGGAGGGAAGGAGGGGAAGAAAGGAAGGAAGGAGGGAAGGAAGGGCAGACATTTTACAGTGTTAACATTGAATATACGACATGAACCATGGATTATAATTCATCTAATTGTGTTTCCCTGTGGTGCAGGGTTGGGGAAAGTTATGGGTTAGTTGCTTGGTGGTTGTTGTTGTTTTGTAAATAAATTTGCCAGGGAAATCCTCTCTATGGAAATTACATTTGAGCAGAAGCAGGAATGGATCACAGAAATGGTCAGAGGAACAAGGAGAAACTCCTGGCTAGAGTGGAGTGAGCAAAAAGACAGCAGCAGGAGGTGAGGTGAGGGAGGACCAGGAACAGGTCATCTTGGCCTTTATAGCCTGTGAGAAACTCTGACTTATACTCCAGTGGAAACTGAAAACAACTGGGAGGTTCTAAGCAAAGGAGTAACATCACCTATTGTACATTTTAAAAGGATCGTTCCTGCTGCAGTGTAGGAATACACTGGGGTTTCTCTGCGCAACTGACACTTTGGACTTGATGATTCCTTGTTGTAATAGATTTTTCTCTGCATTGTAGGATGTTTACCAGCACCCCTGGCTTCTCCCTAATAAAACTAAAACATCACCCCCTACTCCGGAGTTACAACAGCCAAAATTGTCTCCAGACATTGCCAAATTGGGGGGCAAAGTCTTTTGGTTGAGCCCCACTGGAATGGGCTGAAGGTTGCAAAAGACAGAATCATCGATAGGGGGGAAGGAGGATGTTGTTAGGTTTACCGGAAACAATGGCTGGGACTAGGGCAGAAATTCTCCCTTTTCTAAACACACGTATTCACAGCTTCGGTCTGTAACCACATGGCTGAAATGTCAACTATGTGAGGATATTCAGAAATTCCCAAAGATGTGATGCCAAATATTCATTTACACTCAATTATTTCCAAAGTGCTATAGATTGGGGTACGTTTGAGCATGGAATCAACCATACGGTTATTCTTTAAGGACTAGGTCCAAAATGTCCACTTCTTTCCCTCTTGGCTTTGTCCAGTCGGACAACTCATTTTTCATTTGCAACCAGGTGAGTTCCTTGAAGCCCTGAACTGAGCACTTCTTGTGTAAGTTAACATTTGTCATATCTGAAGATATTCTGATTGGCAACATTTTTAACATAACTGTTTAAAGAAAATACCACCAGCACACAACTCATCCATAAAATTGCTGTTTTTGAAGAAGACGGAGGAGGCTCTGACTGAGATCATCAGAGAACCAGCCTCCCACCCCAAACAAAATAGGGCAAAGGAGTCAGATGAGAATTTCGTTCAGTATGAGATACTGGGCAACAAGGCAGGACCCTTGACCTCAGAAACACAGGAATTCGAGAATACTATAGAACATGAAGTAGCGGAGCCACGGAGCAGAATTTACAGCACCAATCTTGAGCCCCTTTCCTCGAGGACTCTGTGCTGTTTTCACAAAGGCCTCTCAGAGCGCCAGGCTTTGAAAGGTAGAAATGTAAACACCGGGACCAGAGTGGCCTTTGGTCTAAGAGTGAGCCACACAGGTTTCTAAGTAAATAGTTGCCAGCATTCCAGTAGTGGTACTGGGAAATGGTTTTATAGGAGAAACAAATCACCTGAATGCAGAAAATGCAGTTCCACTGAAGCAGATCCAACTTCCTTCCTTGACAGAGAATGTAATTAAATACTGATTCAGGAGGACGGTTTGTATCCTCTGCTGCCAGGGGTCTCGGGCTCTTGCTCATTGCTGGTGTTTACAAGATGACATTCCCTGCCTCCTGTGACATGCTGAGGCAGCCCTGACTTTGAAGATGGGGTGGTGGTGCATGTGAGGGAAGGGGGGATAAGTGAGGCTGTGTTTTTATTTGCAGAGCTTGGCTGTTCACCTCTCACATTCACATCTGACACCAGAAGCCCACACCATGCTTGGCTTTTCCAAAACAGTGATTCTAACACAACACCTTAATGAGCTGTGTTAACTCACCTTTCAGAAGGAGGCTGGGGGGACATGCATCACAACAAGGTGAGAGGAAGGGGTGATTGTAACAAGATTAAATGTGATTACCGCCAGCAGAAGTTCCATGAGATGAAGTGACTGAATCGCAGCTCACGATGTCATCAGAAAAGAATTAAAAGTGCAATTTTACTTTATTAGTTATTCCCTTGTATTTTAAAAGTTGAATCACTGGCAGTAATCTCATGGTCTAAATGAAAAATCTAAGAGGCTCATGAATTTGCTACTCACTTTTGGTCCTATAGTCACTTTGTAACACACAGCCTCTATTTAGAACATAGAATGTCCTGTCCAAGATGTTAATCAAAACTCAAGTTTGTTGTGACATCAACTATCACATCTTCTCCCTTCTCAGTTTGGACCTGCTGCTGGAAATTTACAAAAGGAAAGGGCTATGGGGGTAGGGCTTGAGAGGCACCTGATTTCCTTTCTATCTTTTACATTGTCATCCTTACCCTTCCTTTAGCAACTCACCAGTGTCTGTCTTCCAGCAGCAGGGAAACAGAGGAAAAGCCTTTATTTGAATTGAACTTTCCTTATCAGGCTTCACATTTTCAGGGTTTAATAGATGGCTCAGGTTGATGTTTCTGCTCAAGAGTCATTTTCATGAATTTGCAGAAGGCCCCACTCCTAGTCCCTTTCACCTGGGCAGATGCATCTAATTATGGTGGTAGATTGCAAAGCTTTGCAGCTCCCAGGGACATAGCATTCATTCTCATCTTCTCCTGTGGGGGATTCCTGGCCCATCTAGTTGAATTTCTTAGCAGGACGCAAGGGCTCTACCTTAGTTCTCTCTCCCACATAAAACAAGGAAGGGAGACAAATTTGCTCTTTATTCCAGCACTCTGAAATGTGGGCAGGCCTTCCCCAGGACAGTGACCCCTATTCCTCTACCTGAAGCCACTGTGCCTATGGTAGTCATGAGTCAAACTGAGCCCGTATTTCCCACACATTCCATGGCCCTCTGAATCATTACGTGGTCACCCCTCACTAGGCTTGGGATAGAAGGGGTACCACCATCTGTGGAAGAAGAATGGCACCAGACAAGTAACAGCTCTCTCCTAAGGCATCTCTCCACTGTGCTCTCTTTTTCTCTCATCTGTAAAAACTTTTATAGCCTTGAAGGAAAGGAGGAGATATGAGAATTATGGAACAGTTTTTTTTTTAACCTTTGTAAAATCTGTTTATAGTAAATGCTCTCATACACATCTTATTATCTGATGTTAATTTTATTGGGACCTCATTGAAAGCTATCTCAGAAAGAGCCCCATTTAAGCTCTTAAATTTATAAAATAAAATTGTTTGTAAATTATAAGGAAAAGAAGGTTGATTTTCTGTATTCTTCGTTTGATCTTTCCACGTGATCATGAAAACCACCTCACCCCTCTTAATTTTTTAGTTCTTTTGACAGGAAATACAGAAACTATGGTTCCCAACACAATAGGTCAGTCCTACCACCATCTTTACCACCTTAAGCAATAGAATTTTCAACCTCTTCTCTCCATTAAAATTCTCTATTACCAGACTCTTGCTAAATTATCTTACTAAAGATAATTTAGAGTGTCTCTCTTGTGTCAAGAATTGTAGAGTTCTGGTGGCAGAAGATGACAGAGAGATTTTTTTGTGTCCTAAAAGAATTTATCGTTTATTTTAGTTCTTTCCATTGGAATCTGAAACAATATAGAAAAACAATACAATAGTTTTTTTTTTCCAATGCATTTTCATCAACATGGAAATACATTTGTGTAATAGCTGAGGATTGATACTATATATTATTATGTTGGTCAGAACAACTGAGTCTAATCACTGAGTTGGGAGGTGCAAGGTGGGGGATGGCAGAATGTGCCCCTTTAGGTCAGAGGTAAGCTAGTGTCACCAAAAGAAACCTGTTTATCACAATCCACTAGAACTTTTAATTTTTTTGTGTCTGTATTTTCTTTCATAGGATAAGACCAGGGAAATAAGCATTTCTACTCAAATCCCCAAATAGTACTGGAAGAATTCCAAATAAATAGGATTGTAATGGTATATTTTAAACATTTTTTCCAAAGAATTGGCATTTACCTTTTAATTCCTTCGATGTCACCCTAAGCTCTAGTGCTAGTAACTCAGAATATTTAACAACCACTGATCCATTCACTATTAAAGAAAATGTTATAAACTCATTTGGACTGAGGTGTTAAATGTTATTGTTAAGGTTAATGGTTATTATTTGTTCCTGACCTTCTAGGATAACATTTGCATTTTATGCTTTTAAAAAAATCCCAAATGTCCTTAAACCTGAAGGACTTGGTTAGATAAACATTTTAGAGAACCATGGCAAAGCCTGCTGTGGCAATTTTTTTGATAGGGTGACTACCAGTACTGGCTGATCCTTCCGATCAAGAAACACACCTAAATCCAGTGTTGGCTTTGGGAATGCTGAGAAAACATTGGCTTTGGGAATAGAGAGAACATCAGTGGAAAAATGAAGAACAGAAGTGATTTGAGGGACGGCTTTAGGCTTCACTATACTCGGTACCCATTAAACAACTCCTCATTTTCCCCTACTTCCAGCCCTTGACCACCACCATTTTAATTTCTATTTTTATGAATTTGACTAATCTAGATAAGCTTATGCAATTGAAGTCATACAACATTTACCTTTTTATGATTGCCTTATTTTTCTTACAATAATGTCATGAAGATATATCCATGTTTAACACATGCCAGAAATTTCCTCCCTGTTCAGGCTGAATAGAATTTCATTGTATGTATACACCACATTTGGTTTATTCATTCAGCTATGGATAGAAACTTGGGTTGCTTTCACTCTTCATTATTGTAGATAGAGCTACCATGAATATGGGTATGCGTATATCTCTTCAAGATCCTGATTTTGATTCTTTGGGATAAATATACAGAAGTGAGATTGCTATATCATATGACAATTCTACTTCTAATTTTTTGAGGAACTTCCATACTGTTTTTCCCAGTGGCTGCACAATTTTACATTCCCACCAACAGTGTACAAGGTGTCAATTTCTCTGTATCCTCACGAGCACTTGTTATTCTTGTTTTTTTTTTTCTTTTCTTTCGATAGTGTCATTATTCAAGTGTTTTGCCCATTTTTAAAATCAAGTTTCAGTGCTTCCTGGTATTTATTTTAAATGAGCTTTCCAAGTTAGAATTTCTGAATTTTGACCAGCATGACGTAATGCCACTCAACATGGCTTTTCAGGCTGGTATCTGGCTAGTAGAAGGATGAGTTAAACTAAGCAAGTCCAAAACTCAGAGTTCAGACAGGGGCAGGGGAAGATAGATAGTCCATAGAGAACCATTCCTTTCTTCCTTCATGCAAACACACATGCAAATAGTCAGGCTTTGTTCCATGCTGCCATGTGCACTGCTGCTAGAGGTATGAAAAGTGACACAAAGTGGGACAGGATACCTTTGGGGTTTGGAGAGTAGAATCTGCACTTTGACTGCTTGGGTGTGAATCTTAGCTGCATTACCTGCAGCGTAGGAGCATATTTGGACTGGGTTACATCATAAAGAGCCTTTATCTCATGCTAAAGGGCTTACTTGTAAAGTTGTTAGACTAGGGTCCATTAAAGGGTTTTAGGTATTGCAAGTTTCAAAGTAAAACAAATGAAATAATCTAAACTTGTAAGGAAATTATCATAGAAAGACAGATTTAGAAAACAGAATGGGGAAGAAAATCCCCCTAAAAGTGAAAGCTGTAATGAACCCAATTAAGTGCTAGGTCTTGGTTCTATATAGCTTGACTACTTATATGATCTGACAAAGTCATTTTAACTCTCCAGCACATGGTTTACTTACATATAAAACAGGGATAACACCTTATAAAACTTAAAAATAATTAAGAAGATGTACTCAAAAGTATATTGCAAGGGGTTTTTGTTGTTGTTGTTTCTTCCCCCGCGCAGGAGCAGTCTGCTGTGTTTTAAAGGACATTTAAAAAATTGGTTGGTTTCCTCTACTCACACCATTTTAGCCCCCACATCTGGGACTGTTTCGTCCTTTGCAAGCTTAGACCTGAGCAAGGGTCTAAGATTCATCAGGCTCCAACATGTGCCAGTTTAGGTCTTTGTGGTGTTTTGGTTTTGTTTTTGTTTTTTTTCCCTGGAAATTTGGCTATTATACATTAAAAAACAAAAACAAAAACAAAACTTGCTTAGACTGTTTGCTCCCCTATTCTCTTATTCCCTTTCCCCTCAGCATCACATGTTGGAAAAAAAGGGGAAAAGTTTAGATTAATGAATTTAAAGGTTACTGTTACCTTATGTTTTTACCCTGGATTGTCACCTGTATTTTTCTAAGGCACCATGATCACACTACAAAGAGGCGAAGACACACAATACTCCAGTGAAGGATGGAATGCTAGTTCCAGTTTGATTTTCAATATTTTTCAGTATTTTCTTTGGTGCTGAGTATTCTGTTGAAAATTTTTTCACACTGAAAGATCAGGAGATAGAGTTTTAGGAGAATACACAACCAGGTGTATGGCCTGGACAGTCTATCTCGGAAGCACAGATGTTTTGTCCTTTCCAGAAGGGACGGAAGAGAGCAGCAACTGGCCACCTGATACTCCTGTAACTCCTCTCTGATCAGGAAGGAAACTGCCTACTGTGGAAAATTAGTTCATTCTCATGGCTTTGGAATATATTTCTCCATTCATTAATAATATCTTTCTATCAGAATGGGATGGGGGAGAAGCAAGAGAGAAATGTACTTTTTGATCTAAAGATCAAAAACTGAAAAGCCTTTGTTTGTTTTTATAAGAAAGAGTGGCAGAATTAGAATGTAGATTTGAAGAAAAATAAGGAAAAATATATCCATGATTATGTGAATTGATTAATGTGTGTTTCTTTGACTATTTAACTTATTAATATATATGATATCTGACTGCAGAAGACTAGGAGGAAGATTATGTCTTTTCTGATCAAATTATAGCCCTAGCACCTGGCACTGTGGCTATGGTAGATATTCAATAAACATTTGTTAAGTGAAAGAAGGTAAGGAGGAAGGAAGAAAGGAAAGAAATAAATAGGGAAGGAGGAAAAGAAAGGAGTAATCAAAGAAGGCAAGAAGGAGCATGTACAATTGATGTGTGATTTCTCTGTTGAAACTGACAACAGCACAATTGCATTATTTATCTTGTTCAATAAAATAAATCTGAAGATTTTCACAAATAATGTGGAGTGACCGTTCCACATTCTTATCTATAATAAATAACAGGGATGAAATTAACATTTGAGGAAGAAGATTGGTGATGAATTATTAGATACATTACTTAAAGCAGTTTCCATTCACTCTTCAAAAACAAAGAGATTGGATTAGAATCATCCATTTACATTGACATACATCTATAAAGTTATAGATGACTCAGCAATTCTCTAACTCAAAGCCTTAATTGAAGATGCAGCTGTCTGGAAAGACTCTCCCTGCTACTTCCATATACCTCTTTTAAATTTGAATTGTGGAATATTTCTTTATTGGAAAAAAAACAGCTAACATTTATTCCGTGCTGACAATGTGGTATGAACACCTATTCTAATCACACACACACACGCACACACACACACACACACACACACACACACACAGGCCTTTAATTTTCACTAGAACCCAAGATATGATAGGTATTACCATATAGCCCAGTTTTACAGATAAAGAAACTAAAGAATTGAGAGGTTAAGTAATCTGATTGGTAGAAGCAGAATTCAAGTTCAGGCCAACTGACTCCAGAAGCTATTCTTGTATCTACTGTGTCTTATTGCACTTTCTGTTTATATTTTAAGTATTTATGTGCATTGTTTGTTTTTGCTTCTAGTACAGTGGTTCTCAACTGGGGGCTTGTTAGCAAATCTGGAGACATTTTGAGGTGGAGAAAATGTGGTAGAACATTCTATAATGCACAGAACAGTGTCCCATAGCAAAAGATTATCTAGCCGGAGGTTGAGAAACTGTTGCAGAGTATTAGACACTAAAGGACAAGAATTATGCCTTACTTACATTTGTATGGCATTTGGAACAGAGCTGGCTGAAAATAAATATTTATCAATGAAAAACTTAAGTTACCTAATCTGTTAAAAGGAAGGAGTTTTACACAAGAATCAATAAAGTACCACTGAACTCTAACCCAGCAAATTAATATCTGTGTCTTGGAAACATACAGTTTACCTATTGAAGCCAAGGCACTGCTTTTTCCTGACTCTTAACTGTATGATCCTATGTTATGAATGTGTGGCCTTTCATAGAAAAAGAATTCTGATACACATGGGGTAGATTACAAAGCAAAAGACTATAGGTGAGTATCATTAGAAAAAACGGTAAGTAAGAGTACTAAATATGGTTTTTATTTGATGAATATAAGAAACAGATGGAAAAGTGATATTACTCACCTTAAGAATTTACTAGCTGCAAGGGAAGTATAATGTATACAAAATTTTGGAATGGGTGAGTTTTATACCTAACATCATTGGGCTAATAGCACTACAAATTATAATAAAAGGATAAAATTTTACTTCAACAAAGCTTATTATGAATTGTTCTTGTAAAATTATTTGGGCTTATGGGACAACAGACATAGACTGTGGTTCCTTAGTCTACCTCAATCCAGGGCTCACATTTTGGAGTCTAACTTGTCAAACAGAGAACCATTCCCAGCTCAAAGCATCTCCCCTCCCCTTTCTTGATTTTTTACAGGTAAGGTGCCCTGCTTTGTCACTCCATGAGAATACTAAAACAAAAGTGCTACATAAAGAACAATCATTGCAAACTGATAGTCTCTCTCTTTCATGGACTTTCGGAAAACAGGAGCCAGGACACGCCTTTGAGCTAGCTCCCTAAGGGACAGAAAGTAGAAGATGCTTTGACATAGCAATAAGGTACCACCTGATTTAATAGCAGTCAGGGCTTTTTGTAGCCTTCAGTGTCCTGCCAGGACACTTCATGAAACTGAAGAGACTCTCAGGTTTAGAACATCTTTCTTCTCAAAAGTCTGCTCCATTTTTATGGTTTTTTGAATGGAATTCTTTCTATTTTCCTGGAATCTGAGCATCAGGCTCAAACCTGTGGGCAAAGTGAGCTGGAAAGTCATTCCACAAACAGGAAATGAACATCTCCAACCTTTTATATCCCAGTCCCAGTGGAGATAAGCAAAACGCCAGGAGAGAGAAGTTTCCTATGAAGTAATATTGCCACACACAAAAAAAAGCAAAAACAAAAACCCCATATTGTTAGGAACTAGAGCTTGAGATTTTGATACACTAAGCTAAGATAATAAAATAATGTATTATGCTCTGTCACTGAAATTCTGAAAATGCTGAGGGCAAAGTAGTCTCGGATCCTGTGGACTGACTGATCCTTCAAAGGACCCCATGAAGCTGTCAAGGGATTTACTTGGACAACTTTCACAGTAACCACTAAATGAAACCACTGAAGTGCCTCTCTAAGGATCTGTAACTCTCTAGTTACAAGGGAGAGTTTCACCTTCAAGTGTCACTGAAAACATGGATTAAATCCCAAGCCCAGTTGGTTGGCTTTTCTTTCAAACTCTCAACCACAACATTTTTGTGGAAGTGTACCATTCAGAGAGATTCATTCATTATATGTCATTGTGTTCAGGTCTGACTGTGATTTTTTTTGGAATAATACTTTTTTAAGATTTTTTGATGGTAGCATATTTATGAGAATTGTTGGCCAGGCACGGTGGCTCACGCCTGTAATCCCAGAACTTTGGGAGGCTGAGGTGGGAGGATCACTTGAGGTCAGGAGTTCGAGACCAGCCTGACCAACATGGTGTAACCTTGTCTCTACTAAGAAGACAAAAATTAGCCAGTCATGGTGGTGGGTGCCTGTAATCCCAGCTACTCAAGAGGCTGAGGCAGGAGGATCACTTGAACCTGGGAGGCAGAGGTTGTAGTGAGCTGAGATCACGCCACTGCACTCCAGTCTGGGTGATAAGGCGAGACCCCATTTCAAAAAACAAAAAAAGAATTGTTTACTATTCCTAGGTAGGGAGACAAATGGAATAAACAATGGCAATACCAATAGACAATGATGTAGTTATGTAGGTTACAATACCTTTTACGTATTTCTAGTATTTTTTTATGACTTTTTTTTTTTTTTTTTTTTTGAGGAAGTCTCCCTCTGTCACCCGTTCAGTGGCATGATCTCAGCTCACTGCAATCTCTGCTTCCTGGGTTCCAGCAATTGTCCTGCCTCAGCCTCCCAAGTATCCCAGCTAATTTTTGTGTTTTTAGTAGAGATGGGGTTTCACCATGTTGTCTAGGTTGGTCTCGAACTCCTGACCTCAAGTGATCTGCCTACCCCGGCCTCTCAAAATGCTGGGATTACAGGTGTGAGCCACCATACTCGGCCAATTTTTATGATAATTCTTAAATTTATTCCTAATGGTACCTTTATTCTCAAGGATTCACATGACCTGTTTTCTTTAATTATGGTTCATTTTATAACCAGGAAATATCTGAAATAAATGAATAGCTCACCATCTTCACTGTCCCAGCCTTAGTACAAAATATACCATCTCCTACTCAAGCCACTGTAACAGACTCCGTAACACTATGTTCACACTTTCTCTTGCCAATCTATTATCCTTAAGGCAGTTATGATGTTTGATTATCTGAGACACTTGTTTTAAACACCTTATTTTTAAAGACCTTTGCTTTCCTTAAGAATAAATCTAAATTTTAAAGAAACGAGTGACAACGTTTCTCAAGACCTTCCCCTTCTCTGCCCTCATGGTGCATCAACCCCTCATACATTCCCCACCATACCTACAGACTCAGCTCAGCCACTGTGGCCATCTTTCAATTCTTCCAATTTTCCAAATGGCCTTTGACATGCTCTTTCCTCTATCTAGGATACCCTCCTCCCTGCTCTCTGAAAAACTCACACTTACCTTTCGTGTTACAACTTACATGCAACTTCCTTTAAAAAAAAAAAAATCTCCCTTAGCTAACTCATCTAAACTGTCTGTACCTCATTACTATCTCCCAAAATATCTTGTGTCCCAAGTGCTCCTCAGTGCATGGTGCTTTATAAATACACAGTAAATATTTATTAAATAAGCTTAAAAATGACCAAATTTTAAATATGGGACATTATTTTTGATAATACTGATGGTAAAATCAATGAATTTTAGTACGAGCAGTACAGTGGAAGGTAAAATCTTTTAAAGGATTTTTCAACTACCAGACATTTTAGTCTTTCAGCTTAAAAAATATAATCACAAATCACAAGCTATCAAAGCAATTTCAAACAATCAGTTGGGGGACTTGTCTGCACAAAGCCTAACTCTCTTAGGTTTGAACCCTAGTGCCTCTCTGGAAGGAAAAGGATGGAGTATGTTGGGAAAAGTGTCTGATACTGTAGGGTGGTCATACAGGGCTGTATGAGGCTGGTTGGAGACTGAATGTGAGAAGGAAGTGTAGGTTGAGCAGAGCTGGCTGTACACAGACAGACATGGAAAGGCAGCTTTAACCAGAAACTATGTGGAAGCCCAAGATGAAACATACATATTGTGGCAGAGAGTACCTGTGTTGAATAGGCAAAGACAAAAGGCTAGACGTATTCTGCAGGTCTGGTTTCCAGGGGTAAAATAAAAGAAACAGGAGCATTCACAGGAATGTAAGTCCTCTGATGCAATCTTGCAACTAGCAGCACCAGCATCAGACTCCAAGGAAGGAACCCTAAACTTTGGGCTATGGAGTTTTTGAACACAGGTCCCTTTTCTGATGTAATCAGAAGTTGGGATCAACATTAGATCATTTGGCAGAACTTTGGTTCCAGCCTAATTCCATTGGCTCAGCATCCATGGTTGCAGCAGCCCCAGCTCCTGCTGTGCCATGATCAGTGGGCTGGAAATAAGCCTAGTGGATATAATTCACATGATATGACGGATGGATAACTGAATTCATCAGCTCAGAATTATTCCAGGATTGAATGTCTTAAACGCTTGACTGTAGATGGTACCCATGGCATTTTTTTGAGTGGCTAATCTGCAAGAAATCACTCTTAGACAAAGTACACCTTCCCTATCAAGTCTTGCCCATCAGTAGCCATGCTTTTTTCTCTTGTTCCCTGATACACAATCAGACTTTATTTCCCAGACTCCTTGAGGTTTAATTGTGTCCACATTATTGAGTTCTGGGCAAAAGAATGTAGGTAATAGAATATAGATACCATTTCTAGATCCAATTTCTACAACTTCTTGGGCATTCTTCCATCTTTCCCAATATTTGTTGACTGTAGGAGAGCTAGTGGAACATGCTAAGGCCTGAAAAAGTATAGGAGCCATACAATGGAAGAATCCTGGCCTTGAAATGGCTATAGAAAGCTAAGCTCCTTGCTAATACACAGTAGAATTGATATGAGAAAGACATAAACCTGTGATTTGTTAAATCAGTGAGATTTGAGGGCTTATCTATTACAGCAGCTAATGTTACACACACTGAATAATAGGTATATAAAGTAAGAGGCTGGTAGTTGAAGATAAATAGAAGTTAGCACATGAAATGCATGAAAGATCAAGGCCCACCTGGCAGATGGACAGATAAAAGTGCTATGTCAATGGCTTATTTTTGAGCTTTGTTCCCTAAATTATAAAATTAAAAATATATATTTTGCCATTTAAACTCTTCTTACTGTATCCTGATCTATTTAATAGAATTGCAGGGTAAAACGCCCCTTACTTTTTTTTTCCTTTCCCCACTACCTTGCAAAATATTTTACACATTCCAAAGCTAGCCAACATTAACATTTGCAAATACTCCTGAGTTTGTTCAACTAACATTGATGACGTTCCTACTCTGTGCTCATACTGCTAAGTGCTAAGGCTGAAAACTCAGCAATACTTGTCTTTCTTTAAGGCATTGAGAATCTAGTGTAGGATACGCTGTTTAAATAACACGAACAGTGTGTGCTGTAATTGAGAAACATACAAAACAACAAAAAAGAACAGCCATCTAGTTAATATCAATTACATCACTAATTTTTTATACATGGAACTTACCACTTTGTATTTATGTTTGTTTTGTTTATTTTATTTTATTTTCCCTGACCTTTTCCATTTTGTATCCTTGGTGTCTAGAATATTGCCTGGTGATACTCAGTAAATATTTGTGGAACAAATAAATGAAACTGAGTCAGTGAACTCTGTTCTTATTCATCTGACAGAGGAGATCTAACATCAGGGGCAGGAATTTGGACTTTATCCTATAAATGTGGGGTTCAAAAGTTACAATTCAGACAATGACATGATAAGAGTGGTATTTTGAAAATTTACTCTGAGAGCTGAATGGAAGATAGATTGCAGACAGTTAAGCTGTAGACATGATAATTAGTTAGAAAATGATAATAAAAAATTAGAAAGAAGACTAAACAATGACAGTATCAGTGAGAAGAGAGAGAAGTGTAAAGTAACAAGAGTGACTGAGAAACAAAATAAATGACACGACTAGAGGATCTATTGGATGTGGTGAATCATGTTGGGGAAAGGAGGTAAATGAACCCCAGGTTTTTTGCTTGGATAATTATAGAGACAGGAATGCTGTTTAACAAACAGTTTGGAGAAAACAAAATAATGGGTCCAACCTGGACAGTTTGAGTTAAAAGTAACGATAGAACATGTAGTTTGAGGTGGCAAGAGGTAGGAAAATACACGGACTTATAACTGAGAACCTAGATAGGAACTAGAGGTAAAAGTTTGTGGATCATCTAAACATAGGTGGTAGTGAAGAATGAGGCAAGGATAAGATCAGCCAAAAAGGCTAAGAATCTTGACTGGAGAAAGACAACAGGTCAAAATTACTGAGGTGCTTTTTAAGATTAGACAAAATATCCCACCTCTGACTTAGTTCTGCAAATGTATCGAGCTGCTGTTGCTATTGTATACTGGGGCCCTCACTGTGCCTGGCTTGAAATACACTTGAGAACCACTATGCTGAGAATGATATGTGGAGTCCAACAAGAGAATCCTGGCAGAAAAGAAAACAATGTTAAGAGTTAGCACATAAAGAGGGACTCAGGAGAAGACTGAGACCACTGCAAAATGTGGGAGGCTACACACAAGCAAAACAAAAACGAGAGAAATGTCCTTAAAACTGTGGCATTGAAAGTTTCAAGAAATAGTGGTGATCAACAGTGTTAGCTACTAGTACATCAAGCAGCACAAACCCTTTGAGATCTCCATTTGATCTGACAATTGGTAGACTTTTTATGATCTTGGTGACAGCATCCAGATTTTTTGGTGAACATATGAGTGAATAGAAGGTGAGGAGCTAGAAAAACCAAATGTTTCTAACTCGTTTTGAAAGGTTAAACTGTGGACATTGTTAGTGATAAGGTGAAGATCCAAGCATGATGAAAGTATTGTTTTGTACTGTTTTTCAGGTGAGGCTGAAAGAGATGAAGTTCAGAGGAAAGAAATCTTTCCATAGGAAAGGGTGGTCAGGGATGAGACTGGAGACTCAAGCCACAAGATCATGGCCCCATGCACATAAAGCCTCACCAAAAGTCTGGGAACACAATAAAGGATTTTTTAAATAGATGTTGAAGGGATCACATTTTTATTTAAGACAAACTACTATGCAGTATTATGGTGATTAAATTAACCAAAGACAAATGAATGAGAGAAAACTAGCTATAATGCTGTTGTAGTAGTATCAGTGAAAGGCAATGCAATAAGTCAGTTCTGTTAGATAAGAAGGGTGGCAACTGAAATGAACAAATACTTGGAAATGAAAATCAAGATGAACTTTCTATGGACTGGAGTTAGAAAGTGATGGAGAGAGACATGCTTACAGAGTTCCCAGGTTTCTAACGAGTGATAGGGTTGATATTTTATTGTTAATGAAAATAAGAAATAATGGAGAGGAAGCCCAACCGGAAGAAGATCATTGATTCAGGGTGAAATATGTTGAAGTTGTGGTTCAAAACATCGTTGCAAGTGGATATTCAAGGAAATATGCTGTAGGAGTTCAGTAGAAAGTGCTGGAATAGTTATGTGTATTGGAGATTGCTTGATAAATTGTCCTGCAATAAATCAGAGCTGTAAATAAGATACATCTAGAGTAAAAAGAAAAGCAGAAATTGGATCACATATATGGCAAATTTATTTAAAGGGCATTCAAAGAAGAGGCATCAATAAAGAAGACTGGAATGCTCAGAGAGGTAGGAAAGAAACTAGGAGATAAGCTTAAGACTCAGTGTACCTCAGTCAATGGTAGCCAATAAATATTAAGTTCACTTGACTTAGTGGCATAAAGTGGGACTGAGAAGGACAAATAAGACCAAGAAGATCAAGTTAGAGCTGGGTTCAGAAATGTCCATTTGGCAAAACTGATTACTGGGAATCTTACTGATCAATTTTTTAAAGTGGTGATCCAGATGGAAACAAAATTTATTGGGGTTAAGGTAGAAAGGATTGTGTGGAAAATTCAAGACAAACTTTGTCAGTCTTTTCGAACATTGTCTAAGGTGTATTTACTCCTGAAATATTTCAAAAGACTGATAGTATTTAGGACTTAGATTATTCTTAATAATATGTGTATCATGTCTTCTATGTTTCTCTAAAGACTGTTTCATAGGCAGGTTAGTGGAAAGTGGAATATTCTAACACAAGTCTGGCATAATGGTTTCATGTCACTGTGCTTTATCATAAACTGATCATCACCAGGTCACTTTGGAGACATGTCTGAATATATTTTATCAAATAATGCTAGATACCATTTATAGAGGACTTACGCTTTGCCACATATCATAACCAGTATTTTAAAAAGATTATCTATTTTATTTAATTATTACCTCATTATATATGATAAAAGTAGGTGCAGAAAATAATCTTCCCACTGGGGCCCATCTAAGTGGTGGTGAGTTTTTTTTCCATAAGTCTGATATTGGCATCTGTGATCTTAACCATTGTATCTCACTTTCTTCTGCAATTTTACACATTCTTTAATATTTTTTTGCATTTTTTTTACACAAGCAGCATGTTATAAGAGGCAGTTTTAAAATTTATCACAAAGGAAGTGCTTTGCAATCAATATTTTTTCAAGAAACAAAACATAGTGAAGTTAGAAAAAGAAATAAAATGTGCTGCTCCAGCACCTTTAATTTTAGTACTCAATACCAGACAATCAAGAAGAATCAAGAAGCTTATTTTGCCAAGACAAGGTGAGATTCCAAAAATCTTTTGTATTGTGGCTAGCAAAATTTGTTTGTGCATCCATTGTGAACATCTGTGGTCAGAATTTTTGAAAGCAGGTAATTTTATGCACTAGGGCTGATCTCTGGTTGTTTGGTAATTTTTCCAAAATTAAATTATACCAATCTATGCAAATAACTATAGCATACTTGAAAAGTTACAGCAGTCTTTATGACAGTTTTAGCTTAAGTTCCAAAATTCCATTCTTATCTTTTGTAAGATGACATTGTTTAATGTTTTGATATGCTTATTGAATAGGAAAGGGTTTATCAAGAGACTGACAAATATTTAAATAGCATCTTCTAAATATTTATCACTCAGTTGTAGAGATAATGGTCAGATAATTAGAGGAGACTAGAGTAATCCCACTGATACACCTTTCACAATTCTACATAAATTTTACTGCTCTGTTGATTGCTAATCCTGATAAATCCTTTATAGGAAATAAAAATAAATAAATAAACAATTTTAAAAAGGAAATTAAAATGTTCTTGGGAAGTGTAGGTTTTTATTTATGTTTCCCTAGTTGCTATTTCACTCCATCATTTGCTTGATCCATCTATCTATCTCTCTATCTATCTATCTATCATCTATTGATGATCATCTATAGATGATAGATGAATATCATCTATTCATCCATCCATCCATCTGTATCATCTATGTATCAAATGCTTCCAAATACATAATATATATGGCACAGTCAGAGAAAGCAGAAAGTTTAAAGGTTGAATGTGATTATAGACATATCTATTCAGAAACAAAATGGATTCAGAATCATTACAGCTTTCACTGTGTAGTGGAATTGATTAGCTGCAGAGAGTTTATAACAGAGTCAAGAGACGGTAGCAGGTTTCCATCAGTCTCTACCTCTGTCAGCTACACCTGACAGGCTCTACTGTGTTTCCAGGAATGGAGCTGCTACTGATTGCTCACACTTCTGAATACAGAGTCATAACCATCATCTCACATCCTAGAGTCAATATTAAGAGAGTACTAGACATTCTTATTCCTGAAAGGGCTATTAGAATTTCCAGGGCAGAAATGAAATGTACTTATTTAATCTTTCTAGGCTTGATGAATTTGTCCTCTTCCAGAGAGCCTCTCCTTATTTCCTATAGCAGGGACAATCCTGAGTGGTTCTTGAAGTCCTTTGCATTTTCTTTCTGGGCACACAAGAGGACTATGTTCTGCAGTCTGACTACCTTAGAGAAACTGATTTCTGGCCAATAAGATGTGTAGGGAACGTAGATTAATCAATTTTTTTTTTTTTTTTTTTTGAAACAAAGTCTTGCTCTGTCACTCTGGCTCCTGGCTGGAGTTCAGTGGTGTGGTCTCAGCTTACTGCAACCTCCACCTCCTGGGTTCAAGTGATTCTCCTCCCTCAGCCTTCCCAGTAGCTAGGATGACAGGCATCTGCCACCATGCCCAGCTGATTTTGTGTTTTGAGTAGAGATGGATTTCGCCATTTTGGCCAGGCTGATCTTGAACTCCTGACCTCAGGTGATCCACCCTCCTCGGCCTCCCAAAGTGCTGGGATTACAGGCATGAGCCACCCCACCTGGCCAGTCAATTCTTTTACATCACAAAGTATTAAGTAAAATAAAATGCTATGATCTTTGATAAAAATAAGAATATACTGTTTCTTGGCCTATTATTATTTTTAAAAAGAGAGCTGGCCCAATCTGTGAGTGAAAGTATTTTTAACCTTTTAAAAATAGGAATATATTTATAGTAACCTATTTTATATTTTTTTCTACTAAAATGATACTTCAAACCCAAATATACAGATTATATTCACAAAGCTTTTTTTGTGCACGTGATGTTCTAAAGATGGCAACAAAAGAAACTGGAGACTACTAGAGAGGAGAGGGTGGGAGGGGGACCAAGTTTGAAAAACTAACCATTGGGTGCTATGCTCAGAATATGGGTGATGGGGTCAATCGTACCCAAAACCTCAGCATCATGTAATATACCCAGGTAACAAACCCGCACATGTGCCACCTGAATCTGAAATAAAAGTCGAAATTATTTTTTTAAAAATGCCCATGTGTGGAATGATTTGAAGGACACAGAATACCAAGATGGGACAGAAGACCAGACATGGATGTTACCTCAGTCCAGAATTATGAAAAGGTTCTCTTCCATTGTTGTTTTGCTTAGACGAATGGAGCTCTAGAGAAAAGGATCATGGCAATTGAAGAGACCCCAAAGAGCAGATAGAAGCTGAATTTTACCCATAAGTCAATCAGCTGGGTCTGGGTTGACCTTAGAGCTCATTAAACTCCTTTTCTGGGATCAGCTTAGGGAAGGCCAGCTATCATTTCCCTTTGAAAGCCCATTATGCAGCATTTCATTGGCTTAGTGTTGTGTTGCAGAGGTACGCTGGAGGGTGACTCATGGCAAATGCAGTAAGTAGATGATTAACAATTGTTTGCCATGGACTGGCCTCATGTTGAAGGTAGTTAAGGGATAGGCATATCTGAAATATGGTCAAAAGCTTACTCAAAACTCCTTTTAGTTTCTCTTTTCTCAGTCTCACCTAATGTATAACATTTTAAAGTTTTCTTTGTGAAAAAATAAAAAATGAATTAGCAGTTAAAAATCATAAACAGTATTTGTGAAAGTTCTAAATGTGGTTAAGAATAACTTAATTCAAACAGTAAATTTCCTGGTCTTACATTTCTTCTCCCTTACTCTGACTAAAATAAACAATCAAACAAAAACACTCAATTTTCTTTTCTTTTGGGGGACCTATTCTCATTTTTTTTAGCCAGTTATTGGCTGGGATTGCAGTGATGGCCAGAGTGGGGCATATGACCCAGGCTTGGCCAATGAGAACTCCCAAACCCCCTTACTTGTAGTAAGTGCCTCGTGTCTCCCACGTGGTTCCAATCACGGTGAATCTGTGTTTCTGTGCTGTATGTACTGGGAATAGATGCTCTCTTATTCTGTTGAACTTAAATTTGAGAGAATGGATAGAAAGCTACTGCTAGCTTCTTCCCATCACATGAAGCCTAAAGAGAAAGGCAACACCTGGAGAAGGGTAGAGACAAGCTAAACCAAAAGAATGAGAGAAATCTAGTCCTAATTAGCATAATTTTAACACAGGGATTTTTCAATCAAATGGGCCAATAAATTTTCTGTTTCTTTCATTTTGAGTTTATTTTCTTGCAAGTGATTGAATAAATAGCTTAATAAATAGTATATATTTCTCATTTTGAAAAAATCGTTATAGACTGCATTGAAGCTTTTCTTGACATTCTAACAGTATGTATTTGGGAAATTTATCAGGAACTTTTTTATTAGGTGTGTTTGAAAGGAGAAATTAAGTTAAATGAATAAAAACACTTCTTTGTAGTGCCAGTTTAGGTATATATTAAATTTTGGTATCTATTCTCAATAAAATACATATCAATGTGTATGTCAGTACATACTCAAGGGAAAATTTCATAGTTTTTCCTGTTTTGAAAATAAATATTTGAGTGGTCAAAGGGAAACTGAATAAAAGAATTAGAATAAATCACTGTCTACTGTGCCAGAGAGCTGTTGAAGTCATCACTCCTTGAAGAATAGACAGACGGTATTCCAAGACTTGATTTATGGTAGTCATATTTAATCACAACTTAATGGTCCATAAACATATGTGCTATTATCAGTGGAATCGTTCCAGAAAACAGACATAATTTTAAACTTTGTAGAGGATCAGCTAGTAAATATGTTAGGCTTTGCAGATCATACAGTCTTGGTTGCAACTATTCAACTCCACCACTCCTTTCTGAATGCAGGAGTAGGCAATATGCAAATGATTGAGCATGACTGTGTTCTAAAAATACTTTACTTATGGACACTGAGAGCTTAATTTAATGTTCCCTGCATTTCATGAAGTGCTATTTTCTTTTAAATTTCTGTTGATCTTTATCGACCATATTAACATATAGAAAGCATTCTTAGCTCTCATACTAAAACAGGTGATGGGCCCTTTCGGCTGATTTGGACCAAGTGCCGTAGTTTGCCTACTCCTGTTATCTTAAAGGCAAGTCCAACCTTCCATGATCCTCAGTTTCTCAGTAAACCAAAAAGTTATTTTCCCATATCTAACTTTTACTTCTTAGCTAATCAATGAATCATTTGAAAATGGTATATTTAAAGTATTAAAATTCAGGTTTAGCTTTCATTTCTACATTTGCTGACACAAAAAGAGGTGTTTTTGTGTGTGTTTTTTTTAAATTCTACGAGAAGAAAATATATAAGAAGTATAAATTGAGAAGTTTTTTTTTTCTTTTTTATTTTTTTTTTGAGATGGAGTCTCGCTCTGTCACCCAGGCTGGAGGGAAATGGCGCCATCTCAGCTCACTGTAACCTCCACCTCCCAAGTTCAAGGGATTCTCCTGCCTCAACCTCTTGAATAGCTGGGATTACAGGTGCCTGCCACCACACCCAGATAATTTTTGTATTTTTAGTAGAGGCGGGATTTCGCCATGTTGGTCAGACTGGAGTCAAATTCCTGACCTCAGGTGATCCACCCGCCTTGGCCTCCCAAAGTTCTGGGATTACAGGGATGAGCCACTGCACCTAGTCTGATAAGCTTTTAAATCGGAAAAAAATTATTTAATAATAGAATCATACTAGAGGATAGATATCAAGAATTCTCTATTGTTTTTTAATGTTTTAGGAATATGCATAAAGAAAAGAATTAACCCAAATATTAAAAGATGTACAAAAATACAAAGGATGTCAAGAGGATATTAATTATTAATGTTGGTCAACATACATTTGAGAAAGGCAGAAAACAATGGACAATTTTTTGTGTGAGTTCAAAAATGGAGTATTATTTTGGCAAGTGTTTGATTGACAAGGGACTATTTTGTTGATTGCAGCTTTTATTATGACATAAAGAAAATATAGATTAGTGGCATGTTTTGAACAGCATAATCTGTCTTAAATAGGATCATTGGGAATAGCTTTAACAACAGAATTTCTCAAATAGACTTTTCTGTCTCTCGTCTTTCAGGGAGTAGAGAAGGGACTATGTTACAAACTTTAACCTCTAAAGCAATAACTGCAGTGATAAACAAGGAGAGAGTTCAAATTTCAAAAGATTTACTGCTTGGAAAAAAAAAGAAACAAAACGAAAACAAATCGCTTTTGAAGCTGACAAACAGAAATATCTCCTCCCTAAGTTAAATTTACCTTTGGATTTTAAAACAGAAAATGTCAGGCAAAGCACAACTGAACTTTCAATCAAAGGAGTTATTGTTTTACAAGCTGGGAAGCCTACATTCCTGACATTCCTCTCTAAAATACACAAGACCCTTGAGACACCTTTTTGCTGCTTTCAACCTTACATGAATTTTGAATAAAACTGAAACCTCTTTAAAGCATAGGCTTAGAATATTTACCTATAAACAGATAATAGTCCCAGATTTATGTCCTGTAGATGCAGGTATGATTGAAAATAAGATTTTTATTTACATTTATACTAGAAATGGTAGGAAATGGACCATCATATTTTCCAAGACTAGAAGTTGCCCACAATTTCAAAAAAATAAAGAGAAATATCATGTATTGTTAACTTCAGAAAAAGATGATTTGTTTAAGTTTCTTATAGATTCTGAATATTAGACCTTTGTCGGATGCATAGTTTGCAAATATTTTCTCCCATTCTGTAGCTTATCTGTCTTCTGTGTTGATAGTTTCTTTTGTTGTATAGAAGCCCTTTCATTCAATTAGGTCCTATTTGTCTTTTTTTTTTGTTTCTGCTGCAATTACTTTTGAAAACTTTCTCATGAAATCTTTGCCAAGGTCTATGTCCAGAATGGCATTTTCTAGGTTTTCCTCTAGGGTTTTTATTGTTTTCATTCTTAAATTTAAATGTTTAATACATCTTGGATTGATTTTTGCATATAGTGAAAGGAAGGGGTGCAGTTTTAATCATCTGCATGTGGCTAGCCAGTTATCTCAGCATTATTCATTGAATAGGGAGTCTTTTCCCTATTGCTTGTTATTGTTTACTTTGTCAAAGATCAGATGGTTGTAGGTGTACAGCTTTATTTCTTGGTTCTCTAACCCCTTTCATTGGTCTGTGTGTCTGTTTGTATTACTACCATGCTGTTTTGGTTACCACAGCCTTGTAGTATAGTTTAAAGCCAGGTAGTGTGATGGCTCCCGCTTTGATCTTATTGCTTAGAATTGCTTTGGCTATTTGGGCTCTTTTTAGGTTCCATATGAATTTTAGAATAGATTTTTCTAATTCTGTAAAAAATGATGTTAGTAGCTTGATAAAAGTAGCATTGAGTCTGTACATCATTTTGGGCAATATGGCTATTTTAACAATATTGATTTTTCCCATCCATAAGCATGGAATGTTTTTCCATCTGTTTGTGTCATCTTTGATTTCTTTCTGCAGCACTTTGTAATTCTCATTGTAGGGATCTTTCACCTTTCTGATTAGCTGAATTCCTAGGTATTTTATTCTTTCTGTAGCTATTGTGAATGGGATTGCATTCTTGATTTGGCTCTCAGCTTGGACGTTACTGCTGTATAGAAACATTACTGATCTTTTACATTGATTTTGTGTTCTGCAACTTTACTGATGTTTAACAGTTCTTCAGGAGCCTTTGGGCAGAGACTATGGAGGGGTGGGGTTCTAGGTATATAATTATATCATATGTGAAGAGAGAGAGTTTGGCTTCCTCTCTTCCTATTTGGATGCCTTTTATTTTTTTATCTTGCCTCATTTCTCTGACTAAGACTTTCAGTACTACGTTAAGTATAAGTGGTAACAGTGGGTATTCTGATTCTTGTTCCAGTGCTGAAGGGGAATGCTTCCAGCTTTTGCCTGTTCAGTATGATGTTGGCTCTGCATTTGTCTTAATGGGGTCTTATTATTTTGAAGTATGTTCCTTCAATGTCCAGTCTTTTGAAGGTTTTTAACATGAAAGGATGTTGGATTTTATTAAAAGCCTTTTCTCAGAGAACTTAGAATCACCATTCAATCCAGCAATCCCATTACCCAAAGGAATATAAATTGTCTATATAAATATAAAGACACATGTACTCATATGTTCATCACAATACTATTCACAGTAGCAAAGACATGAAATCAACCAAGATGCCCAGCAACAGTGAACTGGATAAAGAAAATGTGGTTCACAGCCATAAAAAAAAAGAACAAAATCAGTCCTTTGCAGCAACATGGATGCAGCTGAAGGCCATTATCCTAAGTGAATTATCATGGGAACAGAAAACAAATACCGCATGTTCTCACTTATAAGTGAGAGCTAAACACTGAGTGCACATGGACAAAAAGAGAGGAATGATAGATACCAGGGTCTACTTGAGAGCAGAGGCTGAGGAGAATGTGAGGGTCATAAAACTACCTATCACTTACTATGTTAGTGATGAAATAATTTGCACCACAAACCTCAGCTACATGCAATTTACTCATGTAACAAACCTGCACATGTAACCCCTGAACCAAAATGTTGAAAAAGAAAAAATAACAAAATGAAATTCTTTAAAAGATCTTCTCACATGATAGGAATTTTTATTTAATTTTTACAGAGCATATAATGGTAAACTGTTTTCCATTTTTATTATATATTTCTGTGTTTCATAAAGAAAATGTGAAAAAAATCACAAATTCACACTGAAATTTTAATTCTATTTTATGCCCAACAACTCTTCCAAAAAGAATCTTAATTGATTTTAATCATTTTTTTAAAAAAAATAGATGGCAAAAATTCTATTAGTATTGAAAAGCAAGCACATAGAAATGAAGCAAACACTTTTATATTAAATAACAATTTTAAGTGAAAAAAGTGAATAATTCTTTGCAGACTGATATTCACATATAAGGTATCTGGTGAGCTATATTAGAATTCAATTTAATATATACTAAGGTCTGGGCACAGTGGGGACTGTAATCCCAGCACTTTGGAAGGCCAAGGTGGGCAGATCACTTGAGGCCATAAGTTTGAGACCAGCCTGGCCAACATAGTAAAACCCCATCTCTACTAAAAATGAAAAAAAAAAAAAAAAAAAAAAGCCAGGCATTGTGGTGCATGCCTGTAGTCCCAGGTACTCAGGAGGCTGAGTGGGAGGATCACTTGAGTCTGGGGGTTTGAGGTTGCAGTGAGCTGAGATTGCACCACTGCTCTCCAGCCCAGGTGACAGAGAGAGTGAGACTCTGTCACAAGAGTGTGTGTGTGTGTGTGTGTGTGTGTGTGTGTGTGTGTGTGTGTAGTACTTGAGATATATAAAGTACCCAATAGATACACAGCTTAAGATATACAACTTCATGTTATCCCTCAATTAATTGACAAACACTTGGATAAAGATGCAAAATTATATAAAAATAGAATATGGCAATTGTAAATAAATGGTACTGCAAAAAGCAATAGAAATTAGGAAGGAATCAATGTAGACAGTGCATTTAAATAAAACATAGCTGAAGCAATGGGTTTGAGCTAGGCCAGATGGATAGGCAGGGTTTTTATTGCAAGGGAATGAAATGAGAAGACTTTCTGGACAAGAACAAACCTGGAAAAGAACAGCAGGAACTGACTGGGGGATCTGGAGTAAAGCAAACTAGACACAGAAGTTTTATGCAGTTGAAAAACAAGACAAACATCAATATAAGCTTTATTCTGAACGTATAGGACTCATAGAGTATAAGCATAATGCCACTTAATTTTGTATTCTGTCTCATTGAAATTCATTGGGGGAATTTCCTTCCCTGCCTGAGCTATATCTTGGGCTATATCTATGAGATGTATAGCTATATCTATGAGATAACTACGCTAATAAGTTCCATGGATTCCTAAGTCACCATACAGAATCTTGGTTCAGAAACTAGAATGTCCAACGGATTTAATATGCAAAACTCCAAACCTGATTGAAGTTAAATTTTCTCACCTCCTCCAGTTGGAACCTGCCTCAGACAGGAAGCCAGGAGTAGAGATGTGGTCCTCATTACTTCCATCTCTAGCTCCCCATCTTACTGAGACTGGGCTCTGATCCTCCCTAGCAGTAGGAGTGCGGTGGGAACTAAGGGCAAAAATAAAGGTGAGAGGAAGGTTTCCCTTGATCAGCGTTGCTGTGTGATTATGTTGCACGTTCTGGGCCCAGCAGTTGTTTCAAGCTGCCCCTTGCTTTGTAAATACCCACCTGGTTTATGCAGAGGTTTCCATGGAAAATATGTGACTGTGCTGCATTTATGCAGACCACCACCTTCCATTCACCCCTCATGACTTCCCACCCCGCACAGACTGTCCCTGTTGAATCTCATTACTCATCTAGTTGTTCTTGACCTAGGATATTTATTCTGGGGTAAGCAGATGGTGGAATGGCTCACCAGTAACTCTAAGATTACTGTAAAGAAAGTAAAATCTGGTTCTTCACCTTTCTTACCTGAGCCAAAGTTTTTACAGAACTGATAGGAGGCCTAGGAAGGATCTTAGGTCTATGTTGAGGTTCCATCCTTGAGCAAATTACATATTTGGACATATTAAAAAACATAATATGTCATGATAATTGACATTTAAAAACACATCTTAAGATGATTTTAAATGTCATTGTTTTTACATGCCATTGTTGCATCTAGACTTTTGGCAATAGAAAAAAGCATCTTGGAAATAGACTGGGCTCATCACAGTGACTTGAATGTGTCTATGCCTGGGTACTGACAGCACACACACACAAACCATGCAGGAATGAGGGGGAGTGACTTTGCCTAATGAATACAAATTTAGAGTAGGGCAAATGTTCATAAGCTTTTTGTGCTATGGACTTTGCAGTATGGTAAAGCCTATAGACCTCTTTTTGAGAAAAAAAAGTCTTTTCTAAATGCATAAAATAAAATACAAAGGATTCCAAAGGAAGTGAATTATATCGAAGTATAGTTATAAAATTATTAAAAAGTGATATAGTAATGTCTGTTTCTCTTTTCTTCTCTTTTTGTTTTGCCTTCACTTGACATGAACAAAATGTGTTTCTTTATTATATAATAAGAACTAGTGTCAGGGCCAAGAATATTATATTTTTGAAGTATTGGTCCATGAAAATGGTATTCCATAATATCTGCTACAATTGAAATGTGATATGTGAGATGACATACATGATTTCTGTTGGCGATACAGTTGGAGGTGTTGCAAATACTGCTGCAGTTTGTTTCATAAATTCCTAGTTAAGTAAATTGCCAAATGTTAGAGAGCAGGGAAAACAAAGGTTTCTGATTTCTATCCTGGATAAAAAGCAATCTGCTTGCATATTGTCACTACCTGTTTCAGTGAAATATTGCTAGTTGCTCCATTGAGGAGGTTTAGTCTATAGAATTTAATGAAAGATTTACCCTTTCCTTGATTCCTCCATCTATTGATTCCTCCCATCCCTTCTTTTCCCCCTGGTAGATGGTCGCAGTCTGTTTACCACGCTCAGTTCAGCCTGGCTTTCCTCATCAGCAAGGCATGGTCCTAGCTATTGGAAAGGTATTACCATTTCACAGGGACAGCAGTTTTTTGTTTTCTTTCTCTTAGCACTTTTCTGTACATTGGGGCACTCATCCACACTGGATATGACTTTTGAAAGAAAGGAAGGGATCTATCAGGACCAACAGTTTTCCATTTGCCTAATAAGATGATGATGGCACCAAAAATAAAATCCCTCCCTTCCCTCTGGAAATGCAGGCCTCCTGATGGGATTTCTACTTTGCCTCTTCAGCAGTGTGAAATGACCCAGGGAAATACTTAATAAGTAGATGTCAGCCCCAGTGTAAGCAGAAAAAAAATGATGAATGGACCACTGGGCAACCCTATCCCAGCACAGTTTGGCTGTGCACTTTGCATTAGATTCTACAGTTTTTCTGTCTTAAATATCGTCAGGGATTCTCAAGTAGTTTCAGCCCGAGGCTATTACTTCTAATAATTGAGACTGATGAAAGGTCATGGTATTTTTACAGCTTAGCTGTAACACACTATATATCACGTTGCTTCTGTCAAAGAAAATATTATACACTTCATTGGCAAAAGGTTTGATCCTGAGTTTTCTTCTGCCTATTGTCCACGATGTATTTGCTTGGGTTTACCTATAAATTTTACATTTAAAATGTCCCAGAAAATTGCCTGGTGCCAGAATGAGATCATTCAGGTATATAGCAAATGTTTCAGGATGATTAGGAAATTAATTACATGAAGTGATTGACACATTCCAACAAGAGAGGAAGTGTTTCATACAGCCATGCTTGTTTGAACACAACCCTACAGATCCCTTGTGAAAAGCTGCTTATTGTGCTAAAATAGGAAAAGTGACTTAGGAGGAAAATCTATGGTGTTAGAAAATTATCTAGTCAGGGAGTTTCAGCACTGTGGTGATTAATTTTCTTTTCCTAGTTACGCCTAGTTATTGGTGGTTTCTGAGTTTATATATAAAGCCTGGCACCCTAGCCACAAGTGCCTTGGAAATTTGTTCTTTTTTTAATCTGCAAAATTTTTATTATTTGGTGGCAGGGGGTGGGGGTGGACAAATGGAGATGACTAGTAATGAAAAGAACAAGTTATTTATAATAAAGGAAATAGCACATATTAAAACCCAGAAAATCTGTCTGAAGAAGTATTCAGAGGAAAATCCCTAGTGTCAAATTCTGTATAAGTTGAATAACCCATACAGAAAAATAGAAAACGTGTAAAGTAAACTTGTAACCAAAGAATCCTCTCACTATTAAGGAGGACAAGAAAAAGTACCAATAAAAAGTAAAAATAAGTATAGTTTTTTTTTTTTTTTAAAAAGATATACTGGGTTTAATATATCTTAAAATTATTTATGAAAAATTTTGCAAATATACATTTTCATTTTTAAGAAGGTTATAAGTAGAAAAAAATCTAAATAACCAGAAAAAAATGCTATAAAACTTTCCAGTATCTGCTGTGATGGTGAATTTGAATGGACTGCTCACTTTATTCTTCTGAAAGCAATCCTACAGAGACTATAGAAGCTCAAGGAAAGCATAGGTAAAGGAAAATAATGATAATTAAGAAAATAAAACAAGTTGAGACTGAAGACTACCAAGAAGCAGTCTCTGCGTGGAGAGGGCTATGGTGTGTCTGCAGCAGGGACACAGAATACTAGGAGGTAGATAAATGTGAGTAGGTTGAAGGAAAGTTGTTTAGTTTTGTTTTTCCTTTTCCATGTCACCTTGGCGTAATCAGTTTCTTTGCCATGAAAAATGTAGGACGGCTCAGGCCATGGACGCTGTCCAATGGTGGGTTTGCAGATGATGGTGGGTCTGGACTGTCGCTGCTCTCAGGCCTTCACTTTTTTGCGTCCTCTTCCTCCAACCCCTGCAGACTGGATTTACAAACTAAACAGGAAGTTGCTTATTTAAAGTAGTTTAAAAGTTGAATCTTTGATTAGAAGACTTCTGTAGTGGTTAACATGATTCTGTGGGGCCTATGTTCTTCTGGGTTTCTGTGGGACCTGGGGCACGTCTCTTCCCCTTTCCATAAACACAATGGAGAGACACAGGCAAAGGGATAGCCTTTGGATCTACCCCAAAACATGTTATCAGAAATACCAAAATTAATAGACTCCTTTGGAGTACAATCATTAAATAGATAGATATTCAGATGTATATACATATATAGGGGGGGGTGTGTGTGTGTGTGTGTATAATATATATGTGTATACATATATATATAAAAGAGCAGAATTTTGGAACAGATAAACCAAGTAATATAACAAATATGCACAAAGAAATAAGAGAAAATGGACAGATATGTGTGTATGTGTGTGTAATCTCCCTTTGACTTTATTAGAAATAAAATACAATGCTTAACACAAAGAAAAGATAAACACTAGGATAGATACAGCTGAAGAAAAAACTAGGAATTAGCCAGCTGAAAAGTCATATGGAAAAACTCCATAGGAACAGAAACTGATGAAGAAAAGTAAAATAATAAGCCAGGCTAAAATATGGAGAAAGAATCAACATATTGTAATTGGAGTCTCAGAAGAGAAAGGAATAAACAGAAAAGAGAACATGTCTTTAGAAATAATAAATAAACATTTTAAAAAATTTAAAATGATGACGTATCTTGCCTTAAAAAGGCTCATAGAGCATCAATTTGGAAAGAATTAAAAACCTACATTTTGACATATTGCAGCAATATTTTAAAACATTGGAGAGAAATAAATTATTCTAGAGGTATCAATAGAGGAAGAATAATCATGGCAGAACAATAATCAGATTGATGCCAAATTTTTCAATACTAATGCTGGATATAAAGTAGACACATAGAAATATTTTTAAATTATGAAGAAAAGGAAATTCTACCTCACATTTATTTCAAGCCAAATTATTATTTAAATATGTGTGTATTCTTTTATAATAGCATAAAATACCTCAGAATGTTTACTACACAGTCTAAGAGGAAATATTGAGATTAAAAAAAAGAAATAAATGAGTAGTGGATCCCATAACATATGAGAAATACGTTTGAATAACTTACTTGGTAAAGATTATTGTGGTTTAATAATCCTATAATAGATTGCCAAAATCATTGAGATGGTTTCAAAAGAACAAATCATCCAAATAGTCCTGAACCAGATTGAATGATGGATTTATTCACCAAATTTTTAAATAGCCAATATTTATAAGTATAACATACTTTTTTCAATAACTTAGAAAAATATTTCAAGTGGACCTATCAATTTATCTTATAAATAAAAGTTTAAAGTAAAATTGAATAGAGTAAAATAAAAAATGATAACTAATCTCTATTTTAGATATTGGTATAGATATTATGTTTAAAATATTGAATATAATATTTTGAAATAGAAATAGCAAAGAGAGTTTATGACAAAAATGTAACTATAAAGCAATATTTGGTCATATAAAACTATATCACCTAAATAGGCTAATTAACAAAAAAATCTTAAGTGCCACTGGAAAGATAACTGATATAATTTTATTGATATTTGTTATTAAAACTAAAACCTTTAAAATGACTAGAAAAATAGTTAAATATTAGTATGTTATTTGAACTAGAATCCAGGGGACTTCTAGTTGGGATAATGTAATTTCAGGGATTTAAGGGCCCCATCTGCGCCAAACGTATAGCATAATGGTAATATATAAAAAGAAGAAATGACTATGCACATGAGCCACAAGTAAAACTTAAATATTTCTGTGAATGAAAAAACAAAAACTGAACTTAAAGCTTCAAGTATGCAGGGATTCTGAAATGATACATGTGGCATTACCAGAATAAATATTGTTCACTGAGGCAGTCTCTTTACTTAAAACTGAGGGCTGAGGAAGCTCATTTCCTTGAAAAGACGTTGACAAAAACAAGCTAAGTCTAAGTAGAGCCTGAAGCTATAATGTAGTTATAATTGTAAACCAGGGACGTTAAAGGAGCAGGCATCACCTAGCAACCAAGGTTTGGGTCAAGCTGCCCTCTGGTTTCATGAGTTGGTCAACATTGTTCTCTGTATCACTGTGGGAAAGGTTTCAGTAGCCAGCATAAGATCTAGCCCCAGACCACTATACAACTTCAGGCAACTGTGAACAATTGTTAAAGGAAAAGAATAAAAGGGTTGGGGTGAAGATATGGAGGAAAAAAAGGGGAACTAAAATTTCTGTTTAATATCAGCCTGCAATCTAAGATATTAAAACACAGAAAGTAAACTAATGCTAAGACAGACAACCAACAATTAAGTTAATTCACTTCACGAAAATGAAACTAATAGAATGTGCAAAAATAATTTTTAAATGAGTGTACTTTAAATCCTGTAATGAATAAAGAACTTAGAATGCAGTAAATGAGCAAGAATTTATGAAGCAAATATGGGTAGATGTGAGATACCCAGGGGATATTAAAATGAGAAAGAATGGAAATTTTTAAAAATCTTAATTTAAAATAAAAGCTCAATATATGGAATACTCTCAAGACAGCCTGAAAAATAGTGAGAAAGAATTCATCTAGAAGGTAGGGCACAGAAATAAAGCAGGATTTCTCATCAGTGCTTTTGTCACTTGGGGCCAAATAATTATTTGTTGTGGGGGAGTGCCCTGCACATTGCGGAATTTTAGTGGCATCTATAACCTCTATCCACTAGATGTTAGTAGCACCTCCTCCCCCAGTTGTGACAACCAAAACTGCATTGATTGTCCAATGTTCAGGTGAGTACCCTGCCCCCAGTTAGAACCACTGAAATACAGAGATAAAAGTATTCAAAAGTCAGTTAAAAGACATGAAATTAAGATGGGAAACTCTAACAAAGTTTTATAAGTTGCTTCTCCAGAATATTCTAAAAGAAATGGCAGAAGAGGCATATTGGCAGATATATTCTGTAATTGAAGAAAAATGTAAGCCCTTAGATCAAAATATATTTCATCTAAAGAAGAATAAATACAAATAAATCTAAACTTCACACCAGACTAAACTATAGATTGTGGAGTATACACAAATAATAGTAAATGGTATTAAAAAGCACAATAGATTTTCTAAAAAAATGATTACAATCAGTTGCAGCAATCTTCTCATCAACAAAGTTTTCCAAATAACAAAGGGACTATAATCCGCAAATTCTACATAGTGCTAAACTATTAATTAAAAAAGAGAAGGTAATAGGTAGATGATAGAGCGACAGAGAGATGATAGATAGATAGATAGATACATAGATAGACTGATAGAGAGATAGAGTTGTTTTTCAGACATACAAAGAGTAGAAAGTAACTCACTACTGGTCTTTTCTAAGACAAATACCGAAAAGTAAAATCAGTGAAAAGGAGGTGAGCAAAGATATTGGTAAATCATATTTATAAATATCACCAATGATGTTAAAATAATTCATCTTCATCAATTTTGTATTTAGCATTCTGACAATAATAACAGAAATAAAGTTTTCAAGGGAATATGTAAAAGCAGTCTGAGAAACATATTAGGGAAAAGAATCAAAATACTGAATACATTTAGATTTTGTTGGAATAATTTAAGTGTGTATTTAAAATTGATAGGAAAACTAAATAGTAAAATATAATTTTTATCTTGAAACAAAAAAGAAATAAAAGAAATGCTATTAATAAAATAGATACCTGAGAGGTAGAAAATGGAAGAGGCAGTAAAAGAAAACACACCATAAAATGGTGAGAATATTTTCAAAGTACTAATTATCACGCTAAATATTGTCCTGAGCTATTGAAAGGTAAAGATTACCTGGATTAAATACATTAACAATAGTCAGCTTTATACTTGATGGTCAACCACTATCTGTGTTATTTTAAAAGAGAAAAAGTTATCAATATCAGAGCTACTATTTAATATTGTTTATATACTAGTGATATTTTTTAGGAAAAAAGGATAGCAATATTAGCATTATTATTTAATATTGTTTTGCAAGTTCTAGATAATCTATTAAAATCTATGAAATGTATATATGTGCTTAGTAAATGCTAAGAACAATATTGCCATATTAGTTGATAGTATGATTTTTATATAGGAACTATAAATATTTTAAAAACCCTAAAATCTTAGAACTAACAAACAAAATTTATTAAATGCTCTAGATTATAGTATTATATAACCACTTTGAAAATGTAAAATATGAAAAATAATTTTACTAATAAAACTGAAATTTAAAAATAAACTTAGGAAAAAGTAATTTTACTTAAGAGGTATATTTTATTCAAAAACATATGGGCCACAAGGACTTTGTATTGCACCTTAGGTACCAGCTTGGCCACAGAGAGGTGGTCACAAGAGGGCTTTTGGGGTCTTTGATTCCAGGACTTGGCTCTAAGATGGGACTTATGGACCTGTGCTGGGCCAGAGGGGGAACACACTCCTCTGAAAGATGAGCCCCAGGCCAGGCAGCCTAAACCATCCTAAAATTTATGTGGAACCTCAAAAGATCCAGAAGAGCCAAAGCTATCCTAAGCAAAAAGAACAAAATTGGAAGAATTATATTACCTGACTCCAAATTATGCTACAGAACTATAGTTACCAAACCAGCATGGTACTGGTATAAATGGAACAGAATAGAGAACCCAGAAACATCTCATGTACATTTACTATGTACCTAAAAATATTAAAAATAGAAAAATTTTAGAAACTCATCCTATATGAACCAAACCAAAGGAAATATTTAATATAAAATATTAAAAACCTTAACTATATGGAGAATGTCTGACAATAACACATAATTATCAAATAAGAATTTAGAAACTTTTAATGAAAATAAAAATAATAATCTGATGAATTTATTCTGAAAATAATCTGAAAGTATCAAAAGATGAGGTCACAAAAACTATTCTAGATGTTACAGAAAAACTAATAACTTTCTTATTACCAACAATAACAAGTAGGAAATAGAGTGAAACCGTCAACATTTGCAGTCCATACAAGGAACATACAGAAGAAAAATATGTGGGAAAAATTAGAAACAACCTACAAACTTTGGTTGAGAACTAATAAAAAATCATAATGAAGAGTGAAAGATGATTATTATTGTCAAGAATCTAATTACTTTTAAAATTATTAATACGTTTGGTATGTTTGAGCATCCCAACTCAAAGATTGATAATATATCTACATAAAAAACTAAACTATCATATAACTTAAAAGAAACACAAAGTTTTTAATATATAAACCTGTTCCTTATATTTGATTTTTATCCTAAATTCCAACCTGTTAGAGTGTCCACATGAAAAAAGATGGAAATAGATCCTCTCTCCCATTCTACTGGGTTCCTTTTTTCCCGTCCTGTTTTATGATGAAAATTTGCAAACGTGTAGAAAAGTTGAGAGAATTTCAGAAGGGACACCCATATGCCCACCAAGTAGACTCTAAAATTAACATTTTGCTGTACTTGTTTTTATTACACATCTGTCTCTCTTCCTTTTTCTGAAAATGTATTTGAAAATAAGTTGTAGACTTTAGCACATATTATAAATACTTTGTCATACATATCACTAGAATTCAGTATTTATGAGTTTTCTTCTTTTCAAGTATTATTTACATACAATAAAATACTCAAATCATGTGACCACTTGATTACCTGAGAAAACAAACCTACTATTAATAAACAAAATATGACTGATACTCCAGAAAGTTTCTTCATGTTCCTTCCCAATAAATCCTCACCCACATTTCCATGGAAGCATTCATTGTTCTGATTGTTTTATACCACAAATTAGTTTTGCCCGCACTAGAAATTTATATAGGTAGAATCATGTACATTAGTGTGTAAGACTTCTTTCACTCCACATAAGGTTTTTTCAATTCATCCATGTTATTATATATATCAGTAATTTACTCTTTTTATTGCTGTCTGGTATCTCACTGTAAAAATAAAGCATATTTTATTCATTCAGTCTCCTATTGCTGGATATCTATGCTGTTTCTTTTTTGGGGTTATTATAAATATAGCTCCAATAAATGATTTTGTATAAGTCTGTTTGTGGACATATGTTTCTTTGGAATCACTGGGTCTTATGCTAGAGGTTAATCTACTTTTTTAAGATGCTAAGGTAGCTTTTTCTAAAACTGTAGCATTTTCACTGCCATCAACAATATGTGAAAGTTCTGGTTGTCACAAGTCTTCGTCAATATTTACCAGTATCTCCCTTTTGATTTCAGCTACCTTAGTGGATATATGGTATCTCATTGAGGTTTCGATTTGAATTTTCCTAATATCTAATAATAGTGATTTTTCATGTGCTTATTGGTCATTTATAAATTAGACTTTGTTGTGTATATGTTCAAATCCTTTTCTTCTAATTTTTTTTCTTTTTGTAATTGCCTTATAAACTTTCTTTTTTTTTCAGAAAATGTATTCTAGTTATCAGTCCTAAGTCAGGTGTGTAAACTGCAGGCATGTCTCAGTCTACAGCTTGCCTGTTCATTTACTTAATGTCTTTAGATGAACCAAAGTTGTTAATTTTTATGAAATATAATTTATATGTATTTTTTTCATTGATATTGCTTTCTGTGCTTTTTAAAGAAACTTTTGCCTGTTTGGAATCCACAAAAATATAGTATTTTTTAAAGCTTATAGTTTTAGCTATTATGTTGAGATCTAGAATCCACCTCAAATTAATGTTTGCATATGGTGTGAGTTAGGGCAACATTTATTTTTTAATTTGCATAGCTAGTTTTTCCAGGATCATTTGTTTAAAAGTTTTCCTTTTCTTGTAACACTGTCTTGTCCCTTTGTTGAGTATCAAAGGATCATATAATGTGAATACATTTCTGGGCTCTCTATTTTATTTCATTGATGTATTTGTTGATTCTTTGTCAGTGCTACAGTGTTTCTCTCTGTTTTTTTGTTCTGTTTTGTTTTTTTGGAGATGGAGTTTCACTCTTGTTGCCCAGGCTGGAGTGCAGTGGCGAAATCTTGGCTCACTGCAACCTCTGCCTCCTGGGTTCAAGCAATTCTCCTGCCTCAGCCTCCAGAATAGCTGGGATTACAGGCATGCACTACCACACCTGGTTAATTCTGTATTTTAGTATAGGCAGGGTTTCTCCATGTTGGTAATGCTGGTCTCCAACTCCTGACCTCTGGTGATCCACCCACCTTGGCCTCCCAAAGTGCTAGGATGACAGGTATGAGACACACACCTGGCTCTACACTGTTTTTATTATGGTGGCCTCATAGTAAGTCTTGAAATAAGGCTGAATAAAAGACTTTTAAGTTGTTAGTTAAAATACAAACAGTATATGAAAAAATATAATGAAGGAATCATATTCATATAATGTATTTCTTACAACTTAAAACTCATAGGGAAATAAAATGGACAAAAGGCATTAACAGATAAATCAGAGAAAAACACATCACACACACACACATACCCCAAACACACAAACATGAACACCTTACTTTCAATAAAAAATGATTGAGGTACCACTTCACATATTCAAAAATGGCAGTGTTTTTAAGTGAGTATATTCAATCTTGATTAGAATGCATATACAGCTAATTGTAACAACAAGTGGATGTCATTTACCTGGATGCAACATTGCAATGTGTATATGAAAAATGAAAAAGTTAGAAAGACTTGTCTTTTGACCCAGCAACTCCATTTTATGTGCTCATTTCAAGTGAGGGGAGAGAGAAATTCATATATAAGAATATTCATTGATTTTTTTATAAGTTAGAAAATAAGGAACAATCTAAAATAAAGGAATGATTTTAATAGAAATGGTACATCAACTAATGTCAAATATTATTTTGTCATTAAAATATCAGGCTTTAGAGAAATGTAGACCTAAGGAAATAAAATAAGCAGAACTAAAAATATATGGTTACTATAATCCTTTCTCAAATAAAAAAAATTATACACAGAAAAGAAAACTTACTTTAAAAGAAATTACTTCAGGTATTTAACCATTACTTATTTGATATTATCTACTTCTGGACAATAAGACGCAATATGAATTTTATCATCTACTTTATGTTTTTGTGTTTCTTGTGCATTTCATAATGGATATTTTTATGATTAAGCAAGATTTTAACTGGTTTAAGAAACAACAAAGTACTGTCAGAACACCATCTTAGTCAGTTCAGGTTGCTGTAACAAATTACCATAGACTAGGTGGGTATAAAAGATAGAAAAGTATTTCTCACAGTTCTGTAGTGTGAAAGTCCAAGGTCAGAGTGCTGGCATCTTCAGGTTCTGGTGAGGGCTCTTTTTCCAAATTGCAGACTGATGAGTTGTCATAGCCTTGCGTGGTGGAAGGAACTAGCTAGCTCTCTGGCCTCTTTCTATAAAGGAACTAATGTGATTCATGAGGGCTCCACCCTCACACCCTGGTTATCTCCCAACAGCTTCCCATCCAAAACCGTCATACTGAGATGAGGTTTTCAACATGTAAATTTTGGGGGCACACTAACGTTTACTGTATTGCGAACATACATCCTCAGAAAATCTCTGAAAATAGAACAGGTCATCACTTATGGATGAAGAAATAGAGGTGTACCAGAAAGAGAAAGGTCCCGCACTAGAAAACTAAGCAAGGGAGAGCACAATTTGACACGTAGGATCTTGCCTCTTTGTCTTGGCTATTTCTACTGTTCAACACTGCATCTTTGGATGATTTCCAAATAACTAGACCATTCAACTAACCTGGATGATCCTATAAAACAACAGAGTTAGCTGTTCTTCACACTCCCTGCTATTCTATGCATCTGCACATAAATGCAGATGCCAATGACACCCTGAACCTATACAACTGTTTCATCTTAATGTAATAATTTTAGTGCATTTTGAACCAGTTGCATACAGTCAGAATATGTATGTTTATTTAATGCTAACTATATATGAGTTACATTGTGAGATCTTTGGGGGTTCACAGATGAAGGTGGCATGAGTGGAATCAGCATCCACTCTAGTTGCTTCCAGGATAATCAGGGCAAGGTGCTCCAGCAGGCCCTGGAGCTGTTTCCAGTGTGCCAGGCCTGCTCTAGGATCATCAGTCTATTGGCTGACTCTGAAACTTTAGCAGCTTCCTGTTGTCAATAATAATGTAGTATTGTATACACCACTGGATAGTGTAAGAAACAACATTTAATTCAGTTATAAATTATTCTATCAATAAGAATTTACTTATAATGACCTGCAACCAAGCAAACATTTTTTTCTACCAATCTTGATTTTTTTTTTTGCCATTGATGTGGTACCTTGGTTAGATAACCCAGATTTAGTCAGGTTAGTGACCTGGGCATATAATTGGGAAAAATGAAGATACATGATTGTGATGGTTAATACTCAGCGTCAACTTGATTAAATTGAAGGATACAAAGTACTGATCCTGGGTGTGTCTGTGAGGATGTTGCCAAAAGAGATTAGCATTTTAGTCAGTGGGCTGGGAAAGCCAGACCCATCCTTAATCTGGGTGGGCATAATCTAATTGGCTGCCAGTGTAGCTGGAATACAAG
Organism: Ateles fusciceps; assembly: GCA_036589455.1. Classification (NCBI taxonomy): domain Eukaryota; kingdom Metazoa; phylum Chordata; class Mammalia; order Primates; family Atelidae; genus Ateles; species Ateles fusciceps. Next base: position 2,449,926 of record JAZHEH010001955.1, read on the forward strand.
CAGGCAGAAGAAAGTGAAAAGAGAGACTGGCCTAGCCTCCCAGCCTACATCTTTCTCCCATGCTGAATGTTTCCTGCCCTCGAAATCTGACTCCAGGTTCTTCAGTTTCTCAACTCAGCCTGGTTCTCCTTGCTCCTCAGCCTGCAGATGGCCTATTTTGGGACCTTGTGATCATATGAGTTAATGCTAAATAATCTCCCCTTTATATACATACATACATGCATATATATATATATATATATATATATAACATATATATATATATTCCATTAATTCTGTCTCTCTAGAGAACCGATTAATATAATAATTAAATATATAAGTGACTTCTTTAGAACTGGGCTGATTTTGATCAGGTGTTTTGTGTTTTAAAAATCCAATTTACACACACTAATAGCTACTTGGGAGGCTGAAGCAGGAAGATTGCTTGAGCCAGGAGTTCAAGGCTGCAGTGAGCTATGATTCCACCACTGTACTCCAGCCTTGGTGACAGAGCAAGACCCTTTCTCTAACTAAAATAAAATAAATAAAAATTTATGTGATTATTATGCATTGCATTCCTATATCAAAACATTTCAAAAAATATGTACACCTACTATGTCTCCACAAAAGTAAAAAGTTTAAATCAAAAAATATATTCAATTAAGATGCCTGTTTTATAAACATAAACATGGACAAACGCTAAAAAATAAGTAAATATTCTGGAAAGTCATGAACAGAAGTAGCAGTTCACATGGGAAAAGGAAACAAATTCCAATTTATGTAACTTCCTCTCACCCCATGGAAGGTGCTAAACCATACTCAGAATTCTGGGCTGTGAAGAGAATACTGATTTCATTTTTCGAATTCAAAAGAAGAAAAATAATTTGATCTTAATTTTAGTGACTGGATGAAATTGAGACAACACAAAGTATAAAATACTAGTGAGGTCTCATTTATAATTTGACAGACAACCTACAGGAAAACACATTGCTTTTCTTGATTCTCAAATGCAGAAAAGGATATATTGGGCACCTTGAGTTGGTCAACTTATCTCATGCAAAGTGTCATATATTAAGCCATAGTGGTTTGAACGCTAAGGCTCCGCTCAACATTTGAAGAACCTGGTGGTATCTTCTTATTTGGAATGTTCATGTGCTCACATAGTACGGGGATATTGGCAAAATCAAAAGGAGCAACCTTCAACACAGACATTCTTTTATATTTTCATGCTGAGGTGGACTTGTTCACTCCTCTTCCACCCCAAGCCAGAGTGAAGCTCTCCCACTTTTGCAGACAGTCTCTCTCCCACTTGGTCATACCATCTGTTTCCATGTTGCAGTTTACTCTACATGAATACCAGGTAGCAGACGGAAATTTGCCCAATAGCAAGTACAGCAAAAAGTCTTTCACAGGCTCCTCACAATCTGTGAACATATGATCAGTCTAGGATAACATGTTGTACTAAAAATATACCAGAGAAATATTCATGTGGTAATAAACAAGGAACCTGAATCAAGAAGGAAATGTGCCATGGGCTTCTGAAATGTATCTTTCTCTGTACCAAAATGATGACGGTCTGTCAGCGGGAGATGACTGGATCTACTAATGTTTGTTTCTTTATTGCAACTGTTAATGTACATTTAACTGTGTGGGCATAGTGTGTTTGGTCTAAAACCCAAAGTGTGAGTTAAATGAGAGGAAGTCTACAACTATTTATCCTGAGGTGGTTGGTTTGATAAACAGAAATATATATAATTTCCATGATAATTTCTGAAACAGCACAGTGACATTACAAGGAATATCTCAGCAGTTCTGAGAGTGCAAATTTAAAAGAAAAAAGACTGTGTCCTATATTTAATGCTGCATCATTAATTCCTTATTAGCTATATCATCATTTTAATAGAACTTGACAACACTCCCCAAATGTTAGATATATATATTATAGAGAATTTCTGAAGACTGATTTTCGGTTTATGCAGAAAAGACTTGTGCAGATTTTTTTCTTTTATTTATTTATTTATTTTTTTAATTATACTTTAAGTTCTGGGATACATGTACCAAATGTGAAGGTTTGTTGCATAGGTACACACATGCCATAATGGTTTGCTGCACCCACTAACCCGTCATCTACATTAAGCATTTCTCCTAATGCTATCCCTCTCCCAGCCCCCAACCCCCTGACAGGCCCCAGTGTGTGATGTTTCCCTCCCTGTACCCATGTGTTCCATTGTTCAACTCCCACTTACGAGTGAGAATATGCGATGTTTGATTTTTCTGTTCTTGTGTTAGTTTGAGAATGATGATTTCCAACTTCATCCATGTCCCTGCAAAGAACATGATCTCAGCTTTTTTTATGGCTGCATAGTATTCCATGGTGTATATGTGCCACATTTTCTTTATCCAATTTATCATTGATGGGCATTTGGGTTGGTTCCAAGTCTTTACTATTTTGAACAGTGCTGCAATAAACATACATGTGCATGTGTCTTTATAGTAGATTGATTTATAGTCTTTGGGTTTATACCCAGTAATGGGATTTCTGGGTCAAATGGTATTTCTGGTTCTAGATCCTTGAGGAATAGCCACATTGTCTTCCACAAAGGTTGAACTAATTTAAATTCCTACTAACAGTGTAAAAGCATTCCTATTTCTCCACGGCCTTGCCAGCATCTGCTGTGTCCTGACTTTCTAGATCGCCATTCTAACTGGTTTGAGATGGTGTCACATTGTGGTTTTGATTTGCATTTCTCTAATGACCAGTGATGATGAACTTTTTTCATGTTTGTTGGTCACATAAATGTCTTCTTTTGAGAAGTGTCTGTTCGTATCCTTTGCCCACTTTTTGATGGGATTGTTTATTTTTTCTTGTAAATTTGTTTAAATTCTTTGTAGATTCTGGATATTTAGCCCTTTGTTGGATAGATTGCAAAAATTTTCTCCCATTCTGTAGGTTGCTTGTTTACTCTGATGATAGTTTCTTTTGCTGTGCAGAAGCTCTGGAGTTTAATTAGATTCCATTTGTCAATTTTGGTTTTTGTTGCCATTGCTTTTGGTGTTTAAGTCATGAAGTCTTGCCCATGCCTATGTCCTGAATGGTATTGCCTAGGTTTTCTTCTAGGTTTTTTATGGTTTTAGGTCTTATGTTTAAGTCTTTAATCCATCTTGAGTTAATTTTTTATAAGGTGTAAGGAAAGGGTCCAGTTTCGGTTTTCTGCTTATGGCTAGCCAGTTTTACCAACATCATTTATTAATTAGGGAATCCTTTCCCTATTGCTGGTTTTTGTCATGTTTGCCAAAATTGGATAGTTGTAAATGTGTGGCATTATTTCTGAGGTCTCTGTTCTGTTCCATTTGTTTATATATCTATTGTCATATCAGTACCATGCTGTTTTGGTTACTGTAGCCTTATGGTATAGTTTGAAGTCAGGTAGCGTGATGCCTCCAGCTTTGTTCTTTTTGCTTAGGACAAAGCTGGAGGCTATATGGGCTTGGCTATATGGGGTCTTTTTTGGTTCCATATGAATTTTAAAGTAGCTTTTTCTAATTCTGTGAAGAAAGTCAATGGTAGCTTGATGGGCTAGTATTTAATCTATACAGTTCTTTGGACAATATCACAATATTTTTTTTTTTTTTTTTTTTGGTTCCATATGAATTTTAAAGTAGCTTTTTTCTAATTCTGTGAAGAAAGTCAATGGTAGCTTGATGGGATAGCATTTAATCTATAAATTTCTTTGGACAATATCATAATATTGATTCTTCCTATCCATGAGTATGGAATGCTTTTCCATTTTTTTGTGTCCTCTCTTATTTTTTTGAGCAGTGATTTGTAGTTCTCTTTGAAGAAGTCCTTCACATCCCTTGTAAGTTGTGTTCCTTGGTATTTTGTTCTATTTCTAGCAATAGTGAATGGGAGTTCCCTCATGATTTGGCTCTCTGTCTATTATTGGTGTATAGGAATGCTTGTGATTTTTGCACATTGATTTGTATCTTGAAACTGCTGAAGTTGCTTATTACCTTAAAGAGATTTTGGGCTGAGGTGATGGGGTTTTCTAAATATACAATCCTGTCATCTGCAAACAGAGACAATTTGATTTCCTCTCTTCCTATCTGAATATGTGTTATTTCTTTCTCTTGCCTGATTGCCCTGGCTGGAACTTCCAATACTATGTTGAATAGGAGTGGTGAGAGAGGGCATCCTTGTCTTGTGCCGGTTTTCAAAGAGAATGCTTCTAGCTTTTGCCCATTCAGTATGATATTGGCTGTGGCTTTGTCATAAATAGCTTTTATTATTTGGAGATATGTTCCATCAATACCTAGTTTATTGAGAGTTTTCAGCATGAAGGGTTGTTGAATTTTGTCAAAGGCCTTTTCTGCATCTATCATCAGTTCTGTTTATGTGATGGATTACATTTATTGATTTGCGTATGTTGAACCAGCTTGCATGCCAGGGACAAAGCCAACTTGATCATGGTGGTTAAGCTTTTTGATGTATTGCTGGATTCATTTTCCCAGTATTTTGAGGGTTTTTTGCATTGATGTTCATCAGGAATATTGACCTGAAATATTCTTTTTGTTGTTGTGTCTCTGCCAGATTTTGGTATCAGGATGATGCTGACCTCATAAAATGAGTTAGGGAGAAGTCCCTCCTTTTCTATTGTTTGGAATAGTTTCAGAAGGAATGGTACCAGCTCTTCTTTGTACTCCTGGTAGAATTTGGCTGTGAATCTCTCTGGTCCTGGGCTTTTTTGGTTGGTAGGCTATTAATTACTGCCTCAATTTCAGAACTTGTTATTAGTCTATTCAGGATTCAACTTCTTCCTGGTTTAGACTTTGGAGGGTATATGTGTCCAGAAATTTATCCATTTCTCCTAGATTTTCTAGTTCATTTGTGCAGAGGTGTTTATAGTGTTCTCTGATGGCAGTTTGTATTTCTGTGGGATCAGTAGTGATATCCATTTTCTCATTTTTTATTGTGTCTATTTGATTCTATTTATTTATTTATTTATTTATTTATTTATTGCATTTTAGGTTTGGGGGTACATGTGAAGAACATGGAAGATTGTTGCATAGGTACACACATGGCAGTGTGATTTGCTGCCTTCCTCCCCATCACCTATATCTGGCATTTCTCCCCATGCTATCCCTCCCCAACTCCCCAACCCCCACTATCCCTCCCCTTTTTCCCCCCCGACAGACCCCAGTGTGTGATACTCCCCCTCCCTGTGTCCATGTGTTCCCATTGTTCAACACCCGCCTATGAGTGAGAACATGTGGTGTTTGATTTTCTGTTCTTGTGTCAGTTTGCTGAGAATGATGGTTTCCAGGTTCATCCATGTCCCTACAAAGGACACGAACTCATCGTTTTTGATGGCTGCATAATATTCCATGGTGTATATGTGCCACATTTTCCCTGTCCAGTCTATCATCGATGGGCATTTGGGTTGGTTCCAGGTCTTTGCTATTGTAAACTGTGCTGCAATGAACATTCGTGTGCATGTGTCCTTATAGTAGAACGATTTATAGTCTTTTGGATATATACCCAGTAATGGGATTGCTGGGTCAAATGGAATTTCTATTTCTAGGTCCTTGAGGAATCGCCACACCGTCTTCCACAATGGTTGAACTAATTTACACTCCCACCAACAGTGTAAAAGCATTCCTATTTCTCCACATCCTCTCCAGCATCTGTTGTCTCCAGATTTTTTAATGATCGCCATTCTAACTGGCGTGAGATGGTATCTCAATGTAGTTTTGATTTGCATTTCTCTAATGACCAGTGATGATGAACATTTTTTCATATGTTTGTTGGCTTCATGTATGTCTTCTTTTGTAAAGTGTCTGTTCATATCCTTCGCCCACTTTTGAATGGGCTTGTTTGTTTTTTTCTTGTAAATGTGTTTCAGTTCTTTGTAGATTCTGGTTATCAGCCCTTTGTCAGATGGGTAGACTGCAAAATTTTTTCCCATTCTCTTGGTTGCCGATTCACTCTAATGACTGTTTCTTTTGCTGTGCAGAAGCTATGGAGTTTGATTAGGTCCCATTTGTCTATTTTGGCTTTTGTTGCCACTGTCTATTTGATTCTTTTATCTTGTTTTCTTTATTATTCTGGCTAGTGGTTTATTTATTTTGTTGATTTCTTTTAAAAAAAACAGCTCCTGGATTCATTGAATTTTTTGTCTGTTTTACTCTATTTATTTTTTAAATTATTCTTTAAGTTCTGGGGTACATGTACAGATCTTGCAAGATTGTTACATAGGTATACACATGCCATGGTGGTTTGCTGCCTCCATCCTCCTGTCACCTACATTAGATATTTCTCCTAATATTATCCCTCCCCAATCTCCCTACCCCCTACTATTCCTCCCCTAGGCCTCCACCCCCCAACAGACCCCAGTGTGTGATTCATTGATTTTTTGAAGGGTTTTTTGTATCTCTATCTCCTTCAGTTCTGCTCTGATCTTAGTTATTTCTTGTCTTCTGCTAGCTTTTGAATTTGTTTGCTCTTGCTTATCTAGTCCTTTTAATTGTGATGTTAGGGTGTCAATTTTAGATCTTTACTGCTTTCTCCTGTGGGCATTTAGTGCTAAAAATTTCCCTCTAAACACTGCTTTAGCTGTGTCCCAGAGATTCTATTATGTTATGTCTTTTTCATTGGTTCCAAATAATATTTCTTTCTGCCTTAATTTTGTTATATACCCAGTAGTTATTCAGGAGCAGGTTGTTCAGTTTCCATGTAATTGTGCGGTTTTGAGTGTATTGCTTAACCCTGAGTTCTAATTTGTTTGAGCTGTGATCTGAGAGATTGTTATGATTTTCATTATTTTGCATTTGCTGAGGAATGTTTTACTTTTAATTATTTGGGCAATAAAATAAGTGTAACGTGGTGCTGAGAAGAATGTATATTCTGTTGGTTTGGGGTGGAGGGTTCTGTAGGTGTTTATTAGGTCTGCTTGGTCCAGAGCTGAATTCAAGTTCTGGATATCCTTGTTAATTTTCTGTCTCATTGATCTGTCTAATATTGACAGTGGAGTGTTAAAGTCTCACTATTATTGTGTGGGAGTCTAAGTCTCTCTGTAGGTCTCTAAGAATTTGCTTTATGTATCTGTGTGCTCCTGTATTGGGTACATATATATTTAGGATAGTTAGCTCCTCTTGTTGCATTGATCCCTTTGCCATTATGTAATGCCCTTCTTTATCTTTTTTGATCTTTGTTGGTTTAAATTTTGTTTTATCAAAGACTAGGGTTTCAACCCCTGCTTTTTATTTTTATTTTTTGCTTTCCATTTGCTTGGTAAATCTTCCTCTGTCCCTTTATTTGGAGCCTATATGTATCTTTGCATGTGAGATGGGTCTCCTTAATACAGCACACCAATGGGTCTTGATTCTTTATTCAATTTTCCAGTCTTTACCTTTTAATTGGGGCATTTAGCCCATTTACATTTAAGGTTAATATTGTTATGTATGAACTGGATCCTGTCATTATGTTGCTATGTGATTATTTTGCCCATTAGTTGATAGACTTTCTTCATAGTGTCAATAGTCTTTGCAATTTGGTATGTTTTTGCAGTGGCTGGTACCGGTTTTTCCTTTCCATGTTTAGTACTTCCTTCCGGAGCTCTTGTAAGGGAGGCCTGGCAGTGACAAAATCTCTCACCATTTGCTTGTCAGTAAAGGAATTTATCATTACTTCACTTATAAAGCTTAGTTTGATTGGATATGAAATTTTGGGTTGAAAATTCTTTTCTTTAAGAATGTTGAATATTGGTTCTCACTCTCTTCTGGCTTGTAGGGTTTTGCTGAGAGATCTGTTGTTAGTCTCATGGGCTTCCTTTTATGGGTAACCCAACCTTTCTCTCTGGCTACCCTTAACATTTTTTCTTTCATTTCAACCTTGGTGAATCTGACGATTATGTGTCTTGGGGGATACTCTTCTTGAGGAGTTTCTTTGTGGTGTTCTCTGTATTTCCTGAATTTGAATGTTGGCCTATCTTGCTATGTTAGGGAAGTTCTTTTTGATAATATCCTGAAGAGTATTTTCCAACTTGGTTCCATTCTCCTCATCACTTTTAGGTACAACAATTAAACATAGGTTTGGTCTTTTCACATAGTCCCATATTTATTGGAGGCTTTGTTCATTTCATTTCATTCTTTTTCTCTGATCTTATCTTCAGGCTTTATTTCGTTAAGTTGATCTTCAGTCTCTTATATCCTTTCTTCTACTTGATCAATTTGGCTATTGATACTTGTGTATGCTTCACGGAGTTCTTGTGCTGTTTTTCACCTCCATCAAGTCATATATGTTCTTCTCTTAACTTATTATTTTAGTTAGCAGTTCCTGTAACCTTTTATGAAGGTTCTTCACTTCTTTGCATTGGGTTAAAACATGCTCCTTTAGCTCAGAAGAGTTTGTTATGACCCACCTTCTGAAGCCTACTTCTGTCAATTCATCAAACTCATTCTCTGTCTAGTTTTGTTTCCTTGCTGGCAATGAGTTGTGATCCTTTGAAGGAGAAGAGGCATTCTGGTTTTTGGAATATTCAGTCTTTTTGTGCTAGTTTTTCCTCATCTTCGTGGATTTATCTACCTTTGGTCTTTGATGTTGGTGACCTTTGAATGGGGTTTCTGCAGTTTCTGAGTGGACAACCTTTTTGTTGATGTTGATGATATTCCTTTTCGTTTGTTAGTTTTCCTTCTAACAAACAGGCTCTTCTGCTGCAGGTCTGCTGGAGTTTGCTGGAGGTCCACTAGAGACCCTATTTGCCTGTATCACCAGTGGAGGCTGCAGAACAGCAAACAATGCTCCCTGTTCTTTCCTCTGGAAGCTTCCTCCCAGAGGAACACTCGCCAGATGCCAGCCAGAGCTCTCCTGTATGAGGTGTCTGTGGACCCCTGCTGGGAAGTGTCTCCTAGTCAAGAGGCACCAGGGTCAGGGACCCACTTGAGGAGGCAGCCTGTCTCTTAGCAGAGCTTGAATGTTGTGGTGGGGAGATTTGCTGCTCTCTTCAGAGCTGGCAGGTAGGAATGTTTAAGTCTGCTGAAGCTGTGCCCACAGCCGCCCCTTCCCCGCAGTGCTCTGTCCCAGGGAGATGGGAGTTTTATCTCTAAGTCCCTGACTGGGACTGTTGCCTTCCTTTCAGAGATGCCCTGCCCAGAGAGGCGGAATCTAGAGAGGCAGTCTGGCTACAGCAGCTTTGCCATGCTACGGAGCCCAGTTCGAACTTCCTGGTGGCTTTGTTTACACTGTGAGGGGAAAACCACCTACACAAGCCTCAGTAATGGCAGATACCCCTTCCCCCCACCAAGCTCAAGCACCCCAGGTCGACTTCAGACTGCTGTCCTAGCATCTAGAATTTCAAAACAGTGGATCTTAGCTTGCTGGGCTCCAGAGGGTTGGAATCCACTGAGCTAGACCACTTGGCTCCCTGGCTTCTGCCCCCTTTCCAAGAGAGTGAATGATTCTGTCTTACAGGTATTCCAGATCCCACTGGTCTATAAAAAAAAAACATTTCTTCAGCTAGCTCATGTCTGCCCAAATGACCACCCAGTATTATGCTTGAAACCCAGGACCCTGGTGGTGTAGGCACTGGAAGGAATCTCCTGGTCTGTGGGTTGTGAAGACTGTGGGAAAAGTATAGTATCTTGGCCAGAGTGCATCTTTCATCATGGCACAGTCCTTCACAGCTTCCCTTGGCTAGGGGAGGGAGTTTCCCAACCCCTTAAACTTCCTGGGTGAGGTGATGCTCTACCCTGCTTTGGCTCGCCATCCATGGGTTGCACCCACTTTCTAACCTGTCCCAATGAGATGAACTGGGTACCTCAGTTGGAAATGCAGAAATCATTTTATCTTGCTAAGATCTTGCATTGATAGCAAGATCTCTGCACTGATCTTGCTAAGAACTGCAGACCAGAGCTGTTCCTATTTGGCCATCTTACCAGTCACTTTGTGGAGATTTTTAATGTCTCATTTTACTACTAGATTCTGGAAACTGATTTTCTGAGCTTCAAATTTGTAACTTGCTTTAATTTATCTGATAGTCAACATGCATTTTTATTAGTTAGCTAAGTTGAACTTTATGTCACATTGTACCTGTTCCTCACCTCTTTTTTTCATTTATATTTGCTAGGGGAGTATGGATATGAAAAGTCAGATGTCTTCTTAGATTGGACAAATGATTATGTCTAGGATTGAACTGTGCAATACAGATGTGGATCTAAATTCTGCATTTGCATTTGGCACAAACATTTTGATTCTCATATTAGTCATAAAGGTTTAGAACTCCAGATGGTATCTGCTCCCCTTGATGCTTTAAAGCAATGGGATATCGTAGCAACAACAACATGCTAAACATACAAGGCCAGTGTTGATACATGGGCCTTCCCTTCTGTGACTATGTGGCTTTGAACCACTGATTTAAAGGCTATGTGCCTCATCTATAAAATTGGGAAAATAATACACATGCCACTATGCTGTGCTCCAATCAAATGCCTGGTCCATAACATCTCTTTTTTGTATCTGTATAATCACTTGACAGAAATAACACACTCCTCACTGTCTTCTAGTTTACTGTTTTGTGTATGGATCTAAGACAATATGATGAGTTCATGGTTCCAGAGGCCTGATTAAATTTGGCCCCACTTACTAGCTGGGTAAGAGAACCTGTCACATAAATTGTTGTGAGGATTAAACGTAATATTAAAATAGTATCTAACACATAATAAGTGGCTCATTAAAATTGTTGTTTTTACCATGTATGAAAGAAGATTTGGAAGGATTGCTTCCACAGGACTGGCCACTTTGTTTCTTCAGATCTTCCTCAAGCATTACTTGTACAAAAATAAACCTTTCTCTAGCTCCTAAGGATAGAGATTTTAACCAGTCCTCTGTTGTCTCTGCATGCTGCTCACGTATCCATTGCATCACATTTCATTGTGAATATCAATTGTCAGGCCTATTTTCTCCATTGAACTGCCAGCTACTCAATAATGAGGGTATACCTATTCTCTCAGTGTCTTTCGGTCCAGGTTTTGTTGGCAAACAAATACGTGATAAATGCTAGTTTGATATAATTGTGATTGAATGGAAGAAATTGATTTATTCTTTTACTTTTCCCCTATAAAAATATGTTCCTAATTTGTGATCCATGAATGTGTCTGGGCTTCTGGGTGTTTGTGAGCCATCTCACATTGTTTCCAAAATTTGTTACCTTATACATTTGTCTAGGAAAGGAGGCCAAAGTTTCATCAACTTCCCAGGACAGCCTGTGGCCTTGAACAGATTAGGAACCTTTAATTGAGAAATTCCTTATATACTTTCTAAGAACATCATTGTATAAAAATCATGAAGCCCTTAAAACAATAATTGGCTCAGATTACTTTGACATTTGCCACTTTCTGTACTTCTTCCTCAGTTTCATTCAATGCCTACTGCCTAAAAAATGCAAGCAACTGCTGTGAAAATTATATATGCAATATCCGTCCTTGAGAATGCAATATGGTCAATCAGAGTCCTTTAACAAATGATTTGGTTCTCATGTCAGCATATTGCTGTATCTTGAAAATTGAGTGATAATCAATCATTATTATATCTGGAAGATAAAACTGACCACAACCCATGAAGAGTATGTGTCACTGAAGGTCTCCCCCTGTCCCCCACCCTGCCTACTGAGAAAGAAGTAGCAAAGAGGGCAAATAGCAAAGCAGAAGTTTGACTGATTTTTAGCATACAAAATATTTTAATTATTTCCTATTTAAATACAATTAGTCTTCAATCAACTACCCGAACCTATAGAAAAAATGAGAAATATTTGGATCTGTTAACCAATGAATAATGTTAAGATTTACATCAATTATGTTATAGTCACTGGAATGAAATCTGAGTTGATGTAACAAGGAGACCCAAAGATGATGTTTCAGCAAAATAAAAGTTTATTTTGTGTCTCTTCATGGCACAGAGCAGGAAGGTGGCCTCTATTTCAGGAAGTAATGGCTTGGACAGAAAGATGGTTCTATCATATATAACATAGCTTCCAAGGGAACTCTCTTGTTCTCATTCTCAGCTAGCAGAAAGACAAGAAAGGAGTGGTTTCTGAGCAAGTGTTTTCTAAGCAAGTAAGACAGAAGCTGCACATTTTACTTCTGTTCATACTCCATTGATGAGAATTTAGTGGCATGTCCATACCTCACTACCAGGAGGCAGGAAGATGCAGTGTACCTGAGCAACTGAGCACCCAGATGTACACCATTACTCCGAAAAAAGCAGAACAGATTTTGGTTGGGCAAAAAAACAGTCTCTGTTGGACATAAAGAATTAGAATTTAGACACATGCATCAAAAATGACTTCTTATCTCTTCCTTCTAGAAGGAACAGTACTCCATTTTGAATGCTATGACCAAAAGTATTGGTCTTTTGGTCCAAACTCAAAATGATTTTGCTGTCCCAGAAGAATGTGAAAGACAGAAAGTAACAGAGCATAGGTTTGGGCTTCAGCAGGATAGACAAAAAAAGAATGGTCAGGACCCAGAGATGAGAAAGATCCATTTTGACAAGATAGATGATCCAGAAGGATCCAGGTATGAGGTTGTAGAGAGGATAAGAGAGGACTCTGATGACAAGTAGTAGAGATACAGGCATGGAGCTTCATGTACATATCTCTGTAGCTCTTGCAAAATCTGGGAAGAGCAGGGAGGGAGCTGGTCCTGGGAACCAAAGCAAGAGGTAGAAAATTCGTTCTGGAAGAAAATGCGTGGCTGATAGAACCTGCATATATGGTCACCAAGAATAAAGCAAAGTCTATTCACTGGAATCAGGATGAAAAGAATGACTTAGATAAGCTACAAAAGAGATTAATACAGAATGGCACAGCTAAACATGTAGATTTTTGTTATTTATTGTTCTTAAGAGTTTAATAAGGTCTCACAGACTAGAGTAAGTTAATCCTGCAGGTGTCATTAAAATAAACCCATTCTGTGGATTTGAGGTGCTAGGAGCAGCCAAGGAGTTAAACTATCTTAGCTTCTTGAATATACTGGAAGAAAACTCCTAGCCATCTTATCTCCTTAAATAAAACTAAATAAAACTCTAATCTCTGGATTATTTTGAAGAATGAACAGCTGCTTTTTAGAAAGGAAGCCAAAGAGTGTAAATAAGAAAAACAATAAAAATCAAAAAGATTTCTAAGGAGAGAGAAGAAAATGACAGTTAAGTGATTAGAACTCTGTTATAAAAATCAACGAGGGGGTACAGAGTGTCACTCGAGGGAAATGAAAAAGTTCTGGCAATGGTTGGTAGTGATAGTTGCACAAAATATATATGTATTTAATGCCACTGAATTATATGTCTAAAAATGTTTAAAATTCCCAGGTGTGATGACTGACACCTATAGTCCCAGTTCTTTGGGAGGCTGACATGGGTGGATCACCTGAGGTCAGGAGTTTGAGATCAGTCTGGCCACCATGGTCAAACCCCATTAAATACAAACCCCGTGAAAACACACACACACACACACAAAATTAGCTGGGTGTGGTGGTGTATGCCTGTAATTCCATCTACACAGGAGGCTAAGGTAGGAGAATCATTTGAACCTGGCAGGTAGAGGTTACAGTGAGCCAAGATCGTGCCATTGCACTCTAGCCTGGGCAACAAGAGCAAGACTCCATTCAAAAAAAAAAAAATGGTTAAAATTGTAAATTGTAGGTTGTCTCTTTTACTAGAATAAAAACAATGTTGTAAAATTAGGAATTGAAAAAGTAATAAAATTGAGAATTGAATAGAGTGTAAAGCAATTATGATATTTTACAAATTTGCATATGTCAATTATTTATTAAGTTAAAAGAACACAGCTTTCAGTGGGCCTGTGTGTTGAATATAAGTATTTTATCATTTTCTCCTGTCTTCGACCATTTATTGGATCTTGAAATTTTCATTGTTAAAGTTAAGGTAAATAAAAAGAAAAAGTAATATAAAGCAAAAATATATAAATTTAATTAAAGAAAGTAAATACATGAGACTGGGACATTCAGGAGAGCAACAAGAAAACCTAGCCTCAGCCACATGTTCCGGGAGAGCCTCCCATCTGTGCAGGCTCCTGAACTGGCCGCCCTGACCGCCCACTACTTTCTGCCAGGCAGGCTCTTTTCCCAACTCTGTATTGGAACAGAATTAGATATCTGGCCACCTTCTTATATTCCTGTTACCAAAACAAGTCAAGAGATGTTTATGTATTTTTAAATGCTAGAGAGTACAGATGGAGAGTCTTCTCCACTCATACCTGTGGTTGGTGGGCAATCTTGAACATGGCCCCTCATCACTGCCCCCTGCTACTCATATCCTTGTGTACTCATCATCCTTTGAGTATGAATGGGACCTGTGACTCACTCCAAATGAAAAAAATGCAGCAATAATGATGACATCCTCAACCTTAAATAATGAGATTTGGGAAATATGACAAAGTATAAAGTTTATTCAAGTGCAGAGCTTCAGAGTAGCCACCTGGGGCTTGGCACGGTGGCTCACGCCTGTAATCCCAGCACTTTCAGAGGCTGAGGTGGGTGGATCACGAGGTCAGGAGATCGAGACCATCCTGCCTAACACAGTGAAACCCCATCTCTACTGAAAATACAAACAATTAGCTAGGCGTGGTGGCACATGCTTGTAGTCCCAGCTACTTGGGAGGCTGAGACAGGAGAATCACTTAAAGCAGGGAGATGGAGGTTGCAGTGAGCTGAGATCCCACCACTGCACTCCAGACTGGGAGACAAAGCAAGACTGTGTCTCAAAAAAAAAAAAAAAAAAAAGAAAAGAAAAGAAAAGAGTAGCCACCTGGAAAATACAGACCCCAAAAGGATGGATCAGCATTCCAAGGTGGCGAAAGTAAGATTTCATTTATATAGGCAAAGACCGAGAAGCTTAACAAGGACCAACATTTTCTGTACAAGGTTAGTCCATATGCTATAGTGACTTGATTGGTTACATCTTGCTATGGTACATTCTGACGAAAATTGCAGTAGGGAGGGATGATAGTTTTGCTGGGTCTTATCTCTGGTGCCATTCAGCCTTTCCTAATCATTTACAGGGCAAGAATGAGGAAGAGATATGATCTATAATCAGGCTACATAGCCACATTTCTCTCAAGGTTTAAAATAATTTAAAGTTCTGACAGCTTTAAGTTTGAATTACTTAATTTCACAGGATTAAACTAACAAGATTAGGCACCAAAATGTAGTGAATTCTGTCTTGAGTTTCCTTTCTCACTCTCTTGATGGCTCATTACAGTAGAAGCCAGCCGCCAAATTGTGAGTTCCCCAGTGGAAAGGCCTAAGTGGCCAGGTGCCCATATCTACCACCAACCAGTGAGGAAGTGAGGCCTGCAAATAGCCAGGAAAGTGAGCTTGGAAGTGGATGCTCCCTGCAGTGTCTGTTGATACCTATGAAAGACCATGAGCCACAGGAGTCCAGTTGAGCCACTATCAATACTCCTATCAATACTCCTGACTCATTGAAAACATGAGATACAAAGTATTTGTTGTTTTAAGTCATGACATTTTGGGAAATTGTTCTTCACAGCAACAAACAAACAAATATAAACTTGGGTAGTGGATAACAGTGATACATAAGCAGAACAGGTGAAAAACACCTTGCTTATCAAAAAGGTGCTAAGCAAAGATGGCTGCCAGTCCACCGAAATCCATGGTGACCTTCTACAGTGTAGAATTATTGCTGGAAGCAGCTGTCGGGGCAGAGACTAGGTTTTCCAGCTCCACCTCTACCTTTTCATTATTATTTTTTAAAGATGGGATCTCACTCTGTTGCTCAGGCTGGAGTGCAGTGGCATGGTCATAGCTCACTGTAGCCTCAAACTACTAAGCTCAAGTGATCCTTCAGCCCAGCCTCCTGAATAGCTGGGACTACAGGTATGTGCCACCATGCCCGGCTAATTTTAAAAATTTGCTTTGTAGAGATGAGGTCTTGCTCTATTGCCGAAGCTGGTCTCAAATTCCTAGCCTCAAGCCATCCTCCTGCCTCTGTCTATCTAGGTGCTGGGATTACAGGAGTGAACCACTATCTCCAGCCCATCTGTTCACTGCTAGGGGCCATGTGACTGGTTTTGACTTACAAACGTGTGGGAGTGATTATGGCACTTCCAGGCCTAGGGGTTAAGACACAGATGGGCCAGTTCTGCCCTCTTTTCTTTCTCTGCCATGCTGGGTCCTGAATGACCAGAAAGAACAGTCCTGACTCACTCACAGAGGACAGGAGCATTTTCTCTGAACTATTATGAACAGAACATCTATTCTGAACAAGAAATTAACTTTTCATTGGTTAAGCCAGTGAAATATTGGGGCTTGGGTGTTTTGTTACAGCAGCTAGTGTCACTCTAAATAATACAGGAATACAGGCGCATAGCTTGAAACACTAAGGTGACACACTCTTTATGGGGAGTGAGCACACACATACTTAGCAACGTCTAGAGGCCAAAGTCAGAAGGTTTATTATTATTATTTATTTTTAATTTTTTGTCAATAAGTTTATTGTGTCACCATTATTATTTCAGATTATGTCTTACATAAGGTGTGTCTTTTTTTTTTTTTTTAATACTTTAAGTTCTGGGGCACATGTGCAGATCATGCAGGTTTGTTACAAAGGTATATACTCGCCGTGGTGGTGGTTTGCTGCATCCATTGCCCTGTCATCTACATTAGATATTTCTCCTGATGCTATCTCTCCCCAGTCCCCCTACCCTCTGCTATTCCTCCCCTAGCCCCGCAACCCCCAAGCCCTGGTATGAGATGTTCCCCTCCCAGTGTCCCTGTGTTCTCATTGTTCACCACCCACTTAGTTTTTATATATCAGAGCAAAACCTCCCAGTAGGTGTGGTCTCTAGGGCAAGGCATAGAAAGAAGATAATATAATATGGATTAGAGTTGGTCATATCCAGTATCATCACATGCAGGAGGGAGACGAGAAATGAAAAGCTTTGTGTGGTCCTTTTTTATTTTTATCTTTGCTTTCTTACTACAAAACTCTTGTTAACTCACAGAAGACCAAAGGAGAGAGAGGAGAAAGAGAGGTGGCAGGGGAGAGAGAGAGAGAGAGAGAGAGAGAGAGAGAGAGAGAGAGAGAGAAATTTTGTAGGGAGAAGGAAAAGTGAAAAAGAGGGAAAAGAGAGGGAAGGTCATCCAGTTTGAGTAAATACTCTTCTATTTTAGTAAGATTGAGCATTTCATACCCTGTTTCTGAAAGCTGAAACTGGAGTTCTTAAATTGGGGTTCAAAAAAGAGATCTGAGAATCTCAAGATTTTCTACCAAATGTCGATATGTATATACACAGATGATTTTTCTGGAATAGATGATCCCCCTTACCCAAGCTTATGAACAATTTCTCTAAAGTGACTTTGGCCATATTATTTAGGGCATTTTGATTTAATCTTATTCTTGCCAATTTTTTTGCCTCCTTTTTAAAAGGAAAATTTTGTAAAAGCCATATGGAGAATGTGTTTTAAAAAGCAGGTTGTATGTGTTTGAACAATGCTTGTTCTGTCTGCCTCTACATTGCTTTCTTAGATTATAAACAGAAACCATGCCTTTTCCCCAGAAAACTTCCTTTATCAGAATACCTAAAACCAGGTTTCTTGCAGGATGGAGCATAATAAATGGTATTGGTTCCTGCTGATGAAGTGTCTAACCCAGTTCACTCAGAAGTCAATGAAAATACTGAAAATGAAACTTGTATTTTCTATTCCATTGCCTAGTTAATAAATGTTAACACACGTAATTATTTTAGATGTAGGAAGACAAAACAATAAATAAGAGGAAAAACTGATAACATGTTATTGATTTAAATAAAGGAGCTGAGCTCATGTGATGGATGTATTGCACACAGAAGCAAGAGGCAAATGTGTTGGTCCCTTTATTCCTCAGTACTGTGGTTTATTTAAAAGGAAGTTAACAGTGGAGATATTAAGTCATGTTTCCTGGGCATGCTGTATTTTAATGGTGCCATTTATTTCTTTTTTTTTTCTTTTCTTTCTTTTTTTTTTTTTTTTTTTTTTTTTGAGACAGGGTCTTATTCTGTCACCCAGGCTGGAGTGCAGTGGTGCAATCTTGGCTCACTGCAACCTCTGCCTCCCAGGTTCAAGCAACCATCCCACCTCAGCCTCCATTCCTGGCTGAATTTTGTATTTTTTGATAGAGAAGGGGTTTCACCATGTTGACCAGCCTGTTCTCAAATTCCTGACTTCAGATGATCTGCCCTCCTCAGCCTCCCAAAGTGCTGGGATTACAGGCATGAGCCACTTCGCCCTGCCTAATGGTGCTATTTCTAATTTAGGTTTTGTACCACTGACCTGGGTGTCTTCCACCTTGCCAAAGTTTGCCTGATGAGCCCCAGAACAAACAGGACTATTGGTATTATTTCACTACTAGATTAATTAAAATCTCCTCCTGGAGATGCATAATGAACATTTGCTGGTGATTATCAAATAACAAATATAAAATTAATGAATATTATTACTTCATGGATTTTTGAAGAATGTAACAAAAAAAGGAAATGTACATCCAGATGAGGATTTCAGGTAAAATCTATGAAAATACATTTGTTACAGATCACTTTATATTATCAGATTTAAAAAATGTAACTGTCCTATAAATGAAGTGGTTTTTCCACTCACCTGTTTTGTTTGGGCCATTTTTATTAAGTGGATTGGCTTGGTGATAAGATAGCTCTAGAGAGACCATGAAGTGCTAGATTATGAGTTCTGATCTATGAGAAGATGATTTCAAATGTTAGCAACAAGAATTTAGATTGAATGTGATGCCAGTAGCTCTTCAGGAATCTGCTTGCCAAACAGCATGTCAGGGACAGAGACGGGAAGATGGAGAAACCACGGTGATGTTTCTTTTTACCTGCCTCCTCTCAGTGACTAGGCTTGACCACCAATAGGAGCACAATAAAGAGGGAGACCTGATGCAAAGGAGGCTCTATGAAATGCAGAGAACCAGCGGCTCAGCTCTGAGTGTAGGTAGCAAAACGGAACATAATTGGAGAGAAACACATCTCATTTCTGACAAGAGCTCATCATGATTCAAGTGGTACAAAAAGGGCTGGAGAAGAGGCAGTGCCCTCTTGCAGTCTGGGGGATGCCCTGGTAGGCCACATCCTTGGCAGAGTACCAGTGTGCCCAGTGAGGTCACCTCCAACCATGACCCAGCAAGGCACAGCCCTCAAGTGGCTAGCAGACAGAAGCATCCAGAAGAATGCCAGCTGAGAAGAGAAGGAGGGGGGATTTCTCCTAAGCATACGTGAAACATCCCAGGAAATAGGAAAAACAGGGCAGCAAAGGATCTCAGGTGAGGTTCTGTGAGGGTCTTCAGGATGAGGATGAGGACCCTCACAGAAGGCTCCTGACACTATAGAATTTGTGCTTTTTTGCAACATGGGAGTTGGGCTCTGAAACTGCCTCTAATTTAAGTCAGCAATTGTCTCAAGGCTCTGGACATTTTGTGAGCAGGCAAAACAGCTCAGCTAGCCCAAGGATAGTCCTCTGAAGAAAACTGCAGGCATGGGACCTTAGAAACAAAGCTCCCAGAAATTGAGGGGATCAAGATAGAACCCAACCAACACTTGCTACACTACCTTACCCAGAAATAGCTGGGACTGATTTTGGAGAAAATAGCATGGGTGCTGAGAGCCTGCAGTTCTACAGATGGAGGCTAGTAGGCTTACGTAACTGCAATGTCAATGTATACATGACCTCATTTATATTTGCATCTGTAACCTTGATGGGTTACAGATTAATAAAAAGTTTCAGAATTGGAAGGGACCTCGCAGATAATCTAGTGAGAACTCTTTCTTCCCATTTTGTAATGAAGCTACTGAAGTACCAAGAAAGATAAATGATTTGCCAAAGGCAAGATAGCTAATGTGAAAGCGAATCCAAATGGAACCACTTGTGTTAAAAACACTGACAAGTAGGGTCAAGAAGGGCCATGGAAAAGGTTTCTGTGTATGAATGCCTGATAACAAGGCTACCACAAAAGACTGCAAATACCACAACCTTGCACAAAGGCCACTGCAACCTTACAAACAGAAAAACTAAACAAACAAAAACAAACTCGCCAAGTCATCTGCTCAACAGTTGCCTGTCCAACATCAGACTGACGTCACCCTTGTTGCTGATCCTTGTAGCCAAGGATAATTTTCTCAAAAGAGCTGCGTAAACTTATTTTCTTTTAAAAACGTTGTCTTGCTTTGACATGTCTCCTTGAATATACATATAGTTTACTATGGCATGGGTATTTTCATTCCAATAACCATTACTGAATAAATGTTATTCTGTTTAGAGACTCTCTGTCTGTTATTTAGGTCAACACTAACTAATGGGAAAGTGAGGATTAAAATTCAAGTTTTCTGATATCAAATAATATTTTCTCTATTTATCCATGACACATCATAATATAGGAATATTTTGTAATTTAAGGGTTTGCAATGCCTACCCTGAAAACATGTCAGGTATGCTGTGCTTCATTCCATGTAGTATGATAGAGTGTTGGCACCATGATTTTATTACATTTACCTTTAATCTACTCTTGTTCATATTATTACTTTATGTTATCCTGAACATGAACTATTTTAATGTCCATCTGTATTTACTAGTGACCCTCCTGGTAAGATAATAGGAAAATGCAAAGCTCAAATTGCTGGTGCTGCTGAATGGGGGTGATAAAGAATACCATGTTTTCTTGTCTTCACAGGGCTAGTTTTGCTAGAATAAATCTATTTTCTTTGAGAAATTGGGCAGCCAATCTCTGACTCCCTGGCCCATTGCTTTCTTGGTCTCTGATAGAGATTATTCCATAGTTTATTAAGCTTACTTCCCCCAAAAGCTGAATGTGATGTAATAGTGCCATCTGTCACCTTATGTAGAAGGCAGAGAGGAAAAGTAATGCCTTATGAAGCCTTGGGTTGATTATAACAGGTCCTGAAGTGCAGCTGTGATTTCAGGTATTAAGGCCAATGGGCTGCCCTCTGTAGTGCAAAACGATGACAGAGCCCGGAGTGTTCTGGGCCACAGCCAGGGAGGAAAGGCCAGCAGAATAGCAAAAATAACCCTGCTGAGTGACCCTGAAATACCTGGTGCAAAGCCACATTCCTGTCAAGGTGAGCCTGGTTTTTCCTTGCCCTGGTTATCACGTGGGCAGGGAGGGTGCTCTCTGTGGTATCAAGACTATTCTTAGGCCTGATTCAAAGGGAACATATGAGGTCACAGAAAGTAGGTTTGGATACGGAACCAAATCTGTCACTGACTCGAAGATATTATCATTTAACTCTCTCAGTTAAGCCATGCCTCAGCTTACCCATTTATAGTACAGAGTACAAGAATATAATGAAAATCTATGCTAGAACATTACACACAAATACATCTCTGTATATAGACTGCATGCATATATGGCTTGCTTAAGACTGGGAACAAGGAGAATATTAGAAATTTAGAAATCCTAGTCTCCTTGGGATAGCACTAATCCTTCAAATTTCTCTCCGTAGATTATTTTATCTTTCTGCTATTTCCTCCTTCCCTGGCCATGCTTTATTTTGGCGTGAGCTGAGTGCTGCATTCATTATCTTGTTTTATTTATCAAAATGTTTTCAGTAAACACATGTAGGATTTCTGTATTAAAGTATTAAGAAATAAATTCTGTCTCTAACAATCATCTTGAATCAACAAAAGGTTAGATTCTTGGCATATTTTATTATGACAAGTAATTCAATAATACAGTTTATGTTTCATAGAAGTGATTAAAATTAAGTAAAATATTGGGGATTGAAGTGATTATGTTCCATTATCTAAATAATCCAATTTTGTATCACTTTTTGATTCTGTTCCATGATAAAGAAATGACAAAATATTGTACTTGAATTAAAATGTCTACTGTACATATTGAAATTATGGGCTTTCTTAAATAAAAATATAACTAGAAGAAAATGGAGATAGATACATATTTAAGAAGAAAACTGAAGAGAAGATTGAGAGAGTGGCTAGAAGGATGCAACTTCTTAGCTCACAGGACTAGCCAAGAAGACTTGAGTTTTTCTATTTCAGAGACATCAGGGAGAAGACCATTCTCTGTAGTATTTTGGTAAGAATACCTTGGACAGCGAACATCAACGTAGGGAATATCAATGCAGTGCACTTTTTTTATTTTTATTTTTATTTTTTTTATTGCATTTTAGGTTTTGGGGTACATGTGAAGAACATGCAAGATTGTTGCATAGGAACACACATGGCAGTGTGATTTGCTGCCTTCCTCCCCATCACCTATATCTGGCATTTCTCCCCCATGCTATCTCTCCCCAACTCCCCACCCCCCACTGTCCCTCCCCTATTTCCCACCGACAGACCGCAGTGTGTGATGCTCCCCTCACTGTGTCCATGTGTTCTCATTGTTCAACACCCGCCTGTGAGTGAGAACATGCAGTGTTTGATTTTCTGTTCTTGTGTCAGTTTGCTGAGAATGATGGCAGTGCACTTCATTATCAGCAAGACAGCCAATTGGAGGGTTTTCAGAGGCCTCCTGGGGAAGTCAGCATGGTTTATGATGACTTTCAGAGAAACTTAGAAGGTCCCACTTACTTGGTATTTTTCTTGGGCCCAACACTTAACCTCTAATTTCTGCCATTTTAAGTAACATTTTCAAAACAAATAAATAACAAAAAAGGAACAATCTTTACATACTTTACCTTTTGATGTGATTCTAGAATGTATTTGATTCCTAATATATTGTCCCATAGTTTTACATTTTGAGAATCTTTGTTACAATTCTTATTAGATATA
Organism: Ateles fusciceps; assembly: GCA_036589455.1. Classification (NCBI taxonomy): domain Eukaryota; kingdom Metazoa; phylum Chordata; class Mammalia; order Primates; family Atelidae; genus Ateles; species Ateles fusciceps. The sequence continues at coordinate 2,472,732 of JAZHEH010001955.1, forward strand.
TCATATGATATAACAAGTAATGTGAAAATTCATATTAACAATATAAATAGAAATTACTAACTAAAAATTCAGCAGATGCTATTTGCCTCCGCCAAGGCCACTTTATTCTTCTCCCTAATTTTAATTTGGTTTGGACATCTACTCTTACTTCAGTTGATTCACAGCCTAGTTTTAGAAGTAGATTGTTATTGGTCTAGGATAATGTTATTCCAACTATGAGTCATGATCATTAGTAAATCCTAAAATCAAATTACTGGGTCATATTATTGTGTCTCAAATTTCATAGAATAGAAAATATCAGATTACATATAGGTTAGAAACAGGGTAAGAAAAATCTCATGAAAACTTTTTTTACCAATTATATGTGTGTGTGTGTTTGTGTGTGTGTGTGTATTGGTGTCAATGTAAAAACAATTCTATCATGGGTCACAATCAAAGAGTTTGGAAATCTTTGGTGTGAATCAGTCATCATGGCCTTGTTTCCCTTGTGATTGGATTATTTGTGGATGTGCAACAAAATTGTGAACACTGAGCTTTGGTGAGAAGTTTGCTAAGTGTCATCCAGAAAAGTTTATTTATGGATTGTAGAAATCACTGAATAAGTGATAGTCCCATTTCTTCCTCTGTATGTTTTCATAAATAGATATGATAATCCAGAACTTCTGCAGAATATTGCAAACACAAAAAACCTAGAGAAGGGCCAACTTCCAAATATGACAAAACCGAGAGATAGAATGAACCTGGCTTCTTAATGATTTCATTGAGAGGCCAAGTGCACTCTGGTGCATCCTTACCTCTGAACTTCTTGTTGTAAGATAATACATGTTTGGGACTATCTAAGCCACTTGGCTTTGGGTTTCAGTTTTCTGTAGCTTAGAGCATCCTAAGTGATGTAACTACTATTATGTGTTGGTGCAGACATGAAAACTAAGGCTAGCTTATTCAATACATTATGTATTAAGTGATTATTAAATGTGGGGGTTTAAGTGCTAGGCATATATCTGTGAAGCATATAAATAAGGCCTCTGCTCTCAACAGTTTGGATTCTAATGATGTAGACAAGTAATAGATGGAAAACAAATAAATGCAGTTAGATCATAATTAATCCTCTGAAGGAAATAAACAGAATGATATGACAGAGTGATTTATTTGGCTAACAGGTGCTTCTTCAAATAGGATGATTACTAGTGACCTCTCTGAGGAGGAAGAGGCATTGGAGCTGAGACTTAAAAGAGAAGTTAGTCGTGGAAAGAAACGGTGACAGATTCATCCCAGAAAGAGGGACAATAAAAGTTATAGACTGTCTTGCTTGTAGAGTGTAGTCACCAACTCTTTATATTTTTAAACATTCAATTCTGGGAAGTTTGCAGCCATGGAAAAGGTTTTCCATTGATTTATTGGGATGAACTATAATATCCTCTGGAATGTGCACTCCAGATGCTAAAACTTAATGGATTTTCTCTCAGTAGACTGATTATCCCTTACTTTATTGGATGATCCGTTAGTAGAATGGGGTCCTGTTCTCCTGGCAGGTAGCTGAGCACCTGGACATTGGAAGGCCTCACTGTGGACTGAATAAATGGATGAATGAATGAAAACTTGTGGGAATTTTATCCACCTGATAATGGCTAAGGGTAATGGAAAACTCAGTGTCCCTGAGAAGGTTATTCAGCTGTGAGAAGGTTTACTGATACCCAAAGATATGCTTATCCTGTTTACCGCTAATGATTCTTCTTTGAGGTGCATTATTGCATAGAAAAATATTTTGGCAAAACCCATATGAAAAGTTCAAATACTAATGGGAGTTATCACTGGATTAGCAGATGTCTCTATTTACAGGAATTTAATATTATCTTATTTTCTGATTTTATAAAATTACAATGCATCGTTATTAAAAGGTAAAGACTAGTGATTCTGTGTTAGGACAGAATCTGTTTACTGAGTAACTTGCTAATCCCTGGTAACTATTTCTGGAAAAGCTTCTCATTCTCACTTCTCCTCTTCCATGTCTGAATAGGTTTTCACTGTTTACTTAATGTCCAACCCTGAGATACCAATGACCAAGTTTATTGTGGTCTTATATTGGCTTGTGTCTCTCTCACTAAACTATCATCCACCTTTCAATACAAGATGTAGGTCTTATTGTATTTTTACCCCAGTGTATAACATAGGGTCAAGATTTGCTGAGGTCTCAATAAATCAAAATGAAAAAGGATGACTATCAAATTCACTCTAGAAACACATTGTTTTATTTGTATACTATTGAGGGAACCTCTCTATATGCTCTGTCCTTTCTCACCTCCAATACATCATTCATCACTCCTTAGCAATATTGTGTAATATAATAGGGTTTTGGAGTTACCAGTTGGAATTTTAGCTGTAACATTTATTAGCCATGTGATCTTTAGCAATTTCCTTAACTTCTTTGAGTCATAAGATAATTTGAAGGGGTGATTTAAAAATCTAGAATGGGAGAAGGGAGAGAATTAGAAAAAATAACATTGGGCACTAGGCTTAGTACCTGGGTGACAAAATAATCTGCACAACAAACTCCCGTGTTGTGAGTTTACCTATACAGCAAAGCTACTCATTTACCCCCTGAGTTGAAAATTAAAGTTTTTTAAGAAACTCCAAAACTGGCCGGGCACAGTGGTTCACACCTCTAATTCCAGCACTTTGGGAGGCCAAGGCAGGCAGATGACCTGGGTCAGGAGTTCAAGACCAACCTGGCCAACATGGCAAAACCCTGTCTCTACTAAAAATACAAAAATTAGCCAGGCATCGTGATGGGCACCTGTAATCCCAGCTACTAGGGAGGCTGAGGCAGGACAATCACTTGAATCTGGGAGGCAGAGGTTGCAGTTAAGCCGAGACCTCACCATTGCACTCCATCCTGGGCAAAAAGAGGGAAACTCCATCTCAAACAAAAACAAAAGCAAAAACAAAAATACTTATCAAGTCAAAAGACAAAATATTGGCCATGTCATCAGATTATTGTATTTCTTACTTTAAATACTTCATAATTCTCATGCATACCTATTTTTTTCTATTCTTCATTTTCTAAGTCAAAACTCACGATAGGCTTCCAAAGTCTTCTATGCTGTTTCAATCTCACCTAACTGAAAATATTCTATATTGGAAGCTCTGCCCTAGTTGAGTTCTGCCTGAGACCAAATGGTGAATCTACCTAATTGTAGGATGTAATTAGTAGGTTCACCTGGGCAATTGACCAAAGCTATGTTCTCTAATCTGCACTTCATCAGTAATAAAAGTGGTATTTTGGTATCTTTTTTTTTTAACCTTTTTAGATGTGAGGTGAGTAAAAGTGTTAATATATATGAAATACTTTTTGAAGACTATAATAATAACTGACATTAATTGAGTGTTTACTGTTTAACTGGAGTGGTGACACATGTCTTAGATACATTATATGCTCAGAGATAATAATTATTTAGAATTCTGTTTAAAAAGAAATATAGGCTGGGTGTGGTGACTCACGCCTATAATCCCAGCACTTTGGGAGGCTGAGGTGGGAGAATTGCTTGAGTCTGGAGTCAAGACCAGCCTGAGTAACATAACAAGGGCCCCATCTTTACAAGGAATAAAAAAATAACCAGGTATGGTCGTACACACTTATGGTCCCCGCTACTCTGGAGGCTGAGGTAGGATTGCTTGAGCCCGAGAGTTTGATGCTGCAGTGAGCTGTAATCACACCACTGTACACTCATCCTGGGTGACAGAGTGAAACCCTGTCTAAATAAAATAAAATAATAAACAGGTTTCCATGTTCGTGTTTAGAACCATAAATGGGATTTTTTAGGAAATTTATCTAAGAGTCTGTTTATTTAACCATATTGTAGAGGAGCTTTATTTTCAGAGAAAGTTTTGGAAGCACCAAATTATTATATTTAATATTTACACCAAGAAGGAGTAAATAAAACTTCTTAGAAAAAAAAAGTAACTGAAACTGTATCAAGAAGTATAAGGGTCTGAGATTTTACTCTATTTTTAAGCTAAGAATTTAGTCTTCCAGAGATTCATAGATGCTGGCAGAAAACAGAGACTCCTGTGTCAGAGACAAAGGAAAGTGCATTGGTCACAGAAATAGCCCATATTCACATAGAGTGATAAGATACAATAGAGCCACATAATGCCCACATAAGTAGTGGGTTATGTGACAAAGAACCTGAGCTTTGCTCCAGAGGAAAACAGTAGTTCTGTCTTTCTAGACTGTTTTCCCTATAAATATCTTTGGAAAGATAGCCTGGAAAAGAAGCAGTCTGTGTTTCTGCTTGTAAAGTATGTAGGAACACAAAAGACCCTTAGGGAATTATTTCTCAATAAGCTGGACTATGAGACTTCAAGCAAGAGGAATCACTTAAATAAAGATCCAGAGAGAGGAAAGGATGGAAAATAGAAAAACAACACAGCAAAGTCTTCAGTTTTGCAGGAGGCTGGGAACACACATGAATCACATTTACATTCAATGAATCGAGTAATTCATGTAAAGAGGTCCTGATCACTGAATTTGATCCCCACTCCTATGGCTTCCAATCAAGGATAAGTTACCACAGAAGTAAGGCTAAGCCTAACTATGTTAAAAGTCCATGGCCAAAAATGGATATCTTTATGTTCAAGTTTAAGAGAAGTGCAGTTCTTTAGCAATCGGCTGGCAATTCCCATATACAACATGCTTGAACTAAATTATATCAGGCAAATTTTGGAAATAAAATGATGAGTGAAGGGAATCAGAAAATAATTAAGACCAATAACAAGAGAAATATGTAATTGTAAAGTTTACCACATTAAATTTATTAACTTTGGAAAATATTTGTTTTCAAACAACTCCATAAAATAGGAAAAGTGGATCTTATGAAATTTCTCTCTTTTCCTCCAACTGGGAGACAAAATGAGAGATAAATCAATTGGCCTTTTTTATATCTAATCCTCCAAAGTCTCTTACTTAGAAACTTAAATGCTTCCAGTTTTTGTTTCATTGGTAACTTGCTTTTTCATCTCTGTTTACTTCACTTTTTCTTATCTTGCCACTATCCTGTGCCAAAAGTATTACAAATACACATTAATATATACCATCTGGAGTAGTTTTCTTAAGAAGAGAAAAGAAGAATATGAGGACTGATGAATTTGACCCAGGGCCCCAGTCCAACATCTGTAACACCCTCTCTCCAACAAGGCCTGTGGGACACAGTGAGTCTCTTTAGATCTAATCTGAGCATCATTCACCCCTTGCCTTTCCCATAATGAAAGGGCTACTCAGATGCAGAGGGGTTTCCTGGGCATTTCAGGAAGTGGGGGAGATTTCCACCAGACCTTTGATGTTAAGTAGCTTTGGAATTGAGGAAAAGCTTTGTCACAATCTGTAAAATGGGAAGGAGATGTAGGAAGAGTAAGGAGACCCTGCTCTGCCAAAAAAAGAGTAACATGGGATGCTTTTCCTAGCACTAGCAAAGGCTTGAAGATAGTTGGAGACCTTCCATGAAGGCAATTTGGGGTGAAAACACCACACAGTTTTACCTCTTTAATTATCATTGAATCGTACAGTTCTCTCAAGATCTGTTATAAATATAATTTTATTACAAAGTACAGATTAAGATTCAAGTTTGTGTACTCCCGAGAATGACAAAAGCAATAATATTGAGAGGAACACTACAGATTAAACAAAGTAGCCAAGGAAACATTATGTCAATAAAGGAATTGGCATGATAGAGATGAAAATCTCTCTCCAAATCTGATGATAGACTACTAGACTAACATATATTTTATTCCTCAAGGAAAACTATGTTACAACCAACATTTGTGTAATTTTCCTTTTTTTTTTTTTTATCATTTAGCGAATCACTAAGTATATTATCTTTGGTGTGAACTTCAAAAATAAAATGAAATGTGACAATTTTCCTGTAAAATAAAGTCTGTATTTTTTTCCCACACGTTTACTGGAATATAGTTTTGTAGAATATTTGAATACATACATTATTATAATAGAATTAGGCTGGGAAAATTTGCACTTCTGAAGTCTGTGTTCCTCTGAACAATGGTTGACAGATAAGGGAGAGATTGATTTAAAGTATGAAAATATGGACTCATTCTTTTGGATCAGGTCTCTACCCATTTTACCTTTCTTGAATTAGGATTTTACTTTTGGCAGAAAGACCCCCCTGCCTTTTATTTGCTAGGAAGCTTTCAAAAGCAATCAAGAATTCTATTACTGAGGAGGCAAGCACTAAATTAATTGCTATTTCTCATTTGGGAAAAACTTAGGCTCAAGTCATACATGGTCTCTTCTTGAAAAGTTTGAGAAGTGGTTGAGTTGAAAAAACAAGTCAAGGTGAAGGAGAGAGCTCTTATCAAGACACAATAATATTTCTCAGAAAGAAAGAGGAGGATCATGTCCTCAATCGGTTTATTTCCTGCTCTTACAATTGTGTAATTAATCTGGTCTGGAAGTTGGCATGATTAAAAGTATTGCAGAGGAACATCAGGAAGGTTTTTTCCATTTAAATTTTATTGTGTGGCTGGCTCCTCCCTAGAGAGAAAAGCCTGTTCACATGAGTTAGCCATTCCACTCACATTCGAATTGGAGAGAGAAGAGCCAAGTGTCTCTACTGTGCAGTAAAAGAAATGTGCTGAGGCCATAAACATCCTCCTGCTGATGCATGATTTAGATAGAGTTGTTTATTTAGATAGAATGGCCACTTCTCTCTTTTTGCTCTTTCTTCCTCTCTTCTCTGTTCTCTTCTTCTTCCTTGCTTTTCCTCTTCTTTTTCTTTTTTTTTTTTTTTGTACAGAAACCTGCTGAGACAATATGGATGTAGCTGTAGACCATTTTCCTAAGAGAATTAACACAGGATCAGAAAACAAATACTGCATGTTCTCACTCATAAGTGAAAGCTAAATATTGGGTACTCATGGACATAAAGATGCCAACAGTAGGCACTAGTGGGAAGGGAGGACTGGGTCAAGGATTGAGAAACTAATTACTGAGTACTGTGCACACTATCTGGATGATGGGAATCAGTCATATCCCAAACCTCAGTATCACACAATACACCCATGTTACACACCTGTATATGTACTCCCTGAATCTAAAATAAAAGTTGAAATTATATGGAAAAGGAACCTGCTGAGAACTAGGTAACCAAAACAATGATGACTGTGATGGTTAATACTGAGCGTCAACCTCATTGGATGGAAGGATACAAAGTATTGATCCTGGGTGTGTCTGTGAGGGTGTTGCCAAAGATTAACATTTGAGTCAGTGGGCTGGGAAAGGCAGACACACTCTCAATCTGGGTGGGCACAATCTAATCAGCTGCCAGTGTGGCCAGAGACTAGACTGGCTTAGCCTCTCAGCCTACATCTTTCTCCCTTACTGGATGCTTCCTTCCCTCAAATATCAGACTCGAAGTTCTTCAGCTTTGGGACTTGGACTGACTTCCTTGCACCTCACTTGCAGATGCCCTATTGCAGGACCTTGTGTTCATGTGAGTTAATACTCCTTAATAAACTCATATATACCCTATTAGTTCTGTCCTTCGAGAGAACCCTAATACAATGACTGAATCAGAAAATGTCAATCTAACTTGATACTGATCGTGAGAAGCTGCACAAAGATGGTGTAAATGTGAAATCGTACCAACTTCCTCCTCTCCTTCCCCTTTCACATCTTGTCTTCACTTTCTTATTTTGCAGCAGTGCTGAGTGTAACATGTGCAGAGATTACTCAAAGAAGAAAGAAAAAAATGTGGCTTGGGAATCCAATTGCTTGAATTTAATTCTGATTCTATTACTTAGTAGCAGTGTGACATAGGGCAAGGTTCTTAGCATCTCAACCCTATAGGGACTGAATACTAATCTCATCATATTGTGGAAGATTTAAATAAGGTATATAAATAAAGCTCTTAATATAGTCCTTAGCTATAAGAACCATATTAAGCTAGAAGCAGAAATTACATGTTAATTTTTTAACATTATACCCATGTATTTTTTCTTTTCTATTTTTGTGTTTTTATCCTCCATTTTTATTGTTCTTATATCATGAACTTGGACTACTTGATAGGTTTCTTCAATTTAATGGCTAAACATATTATAAAGGTTGGGAAAAATAGCTTTACAAATATTGTCATATCTTTGAGAGTAAGAGGGAAGATTTATTTTGAAGTTGTCATGATACAGTCACATTTCCTCCCTAATTTAAATTTCCTTGTTGTATATAAATCTGAAATCTCTTTTATCATCTAGCAACGATAATAATATGATAAATCAGAATATATATCAGGAAGCAGACATGCCATAAATATGTTCAATGTTTCCAAAGATGACAATTTTAAATGTGAACACTGTGGATGAGATGAAATGGAAGGAAATATGAGGCTATTAAGATGGAGGAAACCAGGAAACATTTGGGTTTAATTCCATCTTGGATACATTCCACCAAAGTTCAACATAATGCAAGGCTGAAGCAAATGATTGCTCTCCTTTGCCCTTATTCTTTGAGTCTTCTTTGTACTTTTGCACTGTAGAATTCTGTTAAAGCTGCATAGTTTTTATAGGCTCATATTTCAGGCCAGTTAGTAATATTACTTATTATTTTAGTGGTTGAAATAAACAGAGAAAACAAACCTAATTTCAGGCTCTAGACGCATCTGGAGGGGGTTGTTTAAAGTGTCAAAATACAAGACAGCATTAGAGTTGTGTGGCCAAGAAGCATTTTGAGGAACTAACTCGGAACATGAAAAATGCTTTTGTAAAAACACTCAATAATGATTCTTTCATAGAAAGTTATTTCATCCAGAATCACAAATGTGCCCACCAGGAAACCAGTGGAACCAATAAGGGGCTACTACCAGGGATGCAAATCTAGTTGATAATTGTTACAGATAGTAGATTGTCAACTTGCATTTTATCTAAAACTATTATTTTGCTTATAAAAAAAAGAAGTTGAGAAATGAATTTGATGATGAATGGAACAACCCTGCATGCACATCCTTATTTATCAGCATATGCAAAACAAATATCACTTTAAATCTGTAACTTTTTTTTTTTTTTTTTTTTTTAGTTTTGTGGGGAGATTAAAACCACAGCAAGAAAGGATAACCTGCAACATGAGTGGATACTATGCTTGCAAAAGTTATTTAATATTTCACAAATATTCAGCAAGAGATTTCCTAACAAAATTGAACAACTTTCAAAAGGTCTTATTTTAGAATGTTTTAAAAACTATCAATTTTACCTGAAGTCAACAAATTTTAGCTCATTTTAATAACTTATCTAGAGATTATGTTTACAAAAAAATGTATTATGAAGCCATTTTATAGCATTTAAATCATATCACTTCACCATTAACTGAGATACAACAATTGGGGGCAAAATAACATTTAATATTCTTGAAATTACCTAAACAAGACCATTTGTAATCAATAACACATTTAACTTTTCACCCTGTTGGAATGGTGGCCAAATATATGATGACTGGATGCAAAGTACTGTGAGTACCATAATACAAGCATTTATCCAATATGATAAACATCAGTATAACAAAGATATCCAGAAATTTCTAGAAGTAATTGATGATCTGTTATATTTTGGATGAACATTGACTTGTGTTTAGGTAATAGGGATGTGTGTGTGTGCGGGCACGCGTGTGCATATACATATTATGTGTATGTGCATTTACTTTACACAAGATAAAGATTGTTGATTGAATTTTATTAAATGAGCAAAGCTTAGACAAATCGATTTTTGCTCATATTATTAAATAACCTAGCATAAATATACTTAACTTTTCTAGTCTTATCAAAAGCTTTACAATGTAGAAACATAATAACAAAACTAGTGAAACTGGACTTCAGAACAAAATGTAATCTTTTTACTTAAAGCAAACAACTAGTTTTGGCTTTAAATATAAGATATAAACTGTATTTAACCATGCCTATTTAGATAGAATGTCTTATCTGATTCCAAGTCTACCCCAGATTTTTTTGTGAGCTCCCAAATTCCCATTTCCAATGCAAACTCTCATTTTCTATAAAATGTGAACTAACCTAAATAATTTTTTCCATAGACAAAGACCATAAAATAACAAAACACAATGCCATATAGTAATTTTTAAAATTTTATTGGTGTAATTAATAGCAACTTGTATTATGATTTCTTTTTCTCTTGAACAAAGAATTCTTGAGTCCCAATTAACTGAATCTTTGTGACTTTTCCAGCCAATACTTTTTAAAAAATCAATTATCCAATCTTAATAATTGACGTGTAGCTGCCATTAACACAGACCTTTTCCTTGTGGGATTATACAGATAAAATGTGACACTGAATCCCTGAATGTTTGACCATTAGGAGAGCATATTTTCGTGATGTTTTTATCCACCTATTTGTCAACTAATCTAATTGATTATTCTCCTGTAGCATTTTATTCTGTTTATGAAACTTTCTTTAGCCATCTTTGTTTTCCAAGTGCATATCATAAATCATAAAATCAATGGCATGGCTTGTCTGGCACACATAAAATAGATAGCTTCCCTTTCTTTTATTAGCATAATCTGCCAATTTATTATGAAAGAGTGAATTACATGCTTGCGATTAGAACCGGTTATGACAGGTCACTTGAAAACTTATTGATGGTGTGTGAGACATGCTTTTTAATTAAAATGTAGGTCTGAGTTGGCTAGGCAAACACCAATTTATCCTTACTCATCACATTTATTGAGTCATGTATTTGCTTATTTATAATATTTTAAATTAACAATGATGAGTCAGATTAGCATACAGAAGACATGCCCCAGAGAAAAACACACACACACAAAAACATGCTATTTTACTTAGGGCAAGCAAAAGCACACTGTCTGTAAAAATACTGTAAGAAGACGTGAATGTTAAAAATGATAAATTGTATAAAGTTTTACCAGATGTATTAATTACTCTAAGACTTACCCCTGTGTAGTTCACTTAGTGCCCAGTCAATTGTTTTAAGCAAGATCAATTCCCCCACTTTCACCTGCTTTCTTTCACAAAGTTATGACTTGGGCAAGAGAGTCCCAACCCCAATTGCACAATATCCTCAGGGTTACTGTGAGCTCAAAGGACGTTGTGAAATCCTCGAGGCAAAATTAATCGTGATGTGAGTTAATTTTTTAAAGTGAAATGTGTACAATAAAGTGCCCCTAAGAGGAGGCTTAGTGGATGATGAGGGAGGTAATGAATATAGCAAACGATTATAGAGTGTCAGAACAGCAGGACTGGGGTGGCTGGCAGTGAGTACTACTTCATCCCACAGACATCTGCGGGTGAGGCAGGAGATGAAAAGCCATGCATCTTCTCTGTAATTTATATTGCCACAGCATTCCATCTTGGCCACACGATTCAGTCACACATTCTTTTGTTGATTCATAAGAATTTCCGAAGGACAAGCTTGTTCTCTTCTTGCTATAAAAGAGTTCTGCTACTTTTTGATGAAATTTTGAGTTAGGGTCTGGTTTTATGTTTGTATGTTTTTGCTTTTTTTTTTTTTTTTGGACTACAGTCTATGACTTCTAAGCACTCGTTTTTACTTTCACAAACAAGACAGAAAAAAATGGATGCAGTCATAAATAAGGCAAATGAGAAGCAAAGGGCATCTGTGTTTTGCCCCTGGTAGTATCTCTGGCTTCTTCTAGATTTTGTGAAGTGATTGTAACATAAAAAGAATTCAAAACAATGTTTCTAAATAGAGTAGAATGCACTCAAAGTCCAAGTGTGATAGAGTAAACATGCTATTATTTTTTTGGAGATATTTTTTGAAACGATAGAGAATCAATTATAGCTATTTAATGGGGGGTAATAAGTGGATCAGGTTGCCACCTTACACTGACATATTAATCTTTTTCAAAATCCTTCTGTGTCTCATACTTGTTATTGCCCTCAGCTCAATATACTCTCCATAGTCCAATTATAAGACATTCTGGTACAATGGAATCTCATAGTATACAAAGCTCAATTCAGGAAGAACAGATAAGATGTGCTCATGGCAGTCTATTCCATCTCTCCTGCAACATTGCTACTTAACTTCTCCAGGGCCAGTGAATTCCTAGCTTCATCATAGGATTCCTTGTGTAGCTTTGCATTGTTTCCAACAGTTTTCCAGGCTTTCTGCTCATTTTCCCTTACTTTCCAAACTCATCTTATCCAAGCATATGGCTTATGCATTATGGTTTACACACCGTAGTTTATGACTAAGAATGTAATGATTTTTGACTTGGTTTTATTGCACTTGAGTTACATCAGATTCAAGTGGTCTTCTTGTTAATTTATCATTGGTAAAATATTTCATAAGCACTTTGTTAACCCTGTACTTTAAACATATGAATAGCTTACTTAATTGTATTTTATGAACTGAACTACAGTGACCTCAGACTTAGGCCTTACTTTTGTAATAAATTGCCATCAGTAAATAAATGTTAGTAAGTAATGTGGAATATTGCTGAAATCATTAGGCTTGATATTTGCCTGGAAGGAAAACCAGGAGACACATCTTTTGAAAGATAAATCTTTATACATCTTGTAATATTTTTCTCATACCTCTATAAATTTCCCCCCGTGAATTTTAGCCTACCCTACCTGATATCAGCCAACACCCTCTCTTGATGTAAGATTGTGTAGCATGAAAGAAAATGAACTTTGATATCAAAAGGACCTGGTTTTGATTCCGTCCAAACTTTTGATAAGTTATTTAACCTCTTTAAACTTCAGTTGCCTCACCTGTGAGGTGGAGATTTGATATTTACATTTTAAGGCTGTTGTAATGTCAAATGAAATAATATTTGTGCAGCAACAAGAAAAGTACACAGAATCAGTAGTAGCACTAGCCCTACTATTCTATTGAAGAATCTGTAGAACCATGACAAATGATCTTGATGGATCTTTTTACCATGTATGGGCCTCAAAACTTTAATATATTCATTCATTCAATAATAATTTATTGAACAACTTCAACTTGCAACCATAACTACAGAAGATGAGAAGATGAAAATTGGTAACTAAGACTTGATATGTTCAGCTTTCTATGGGTATGACTAGTAGGAAAGGAAAATTTTAAATTTTTATTCATTTTATAAACAGTTACATAATATTATATACAGAGCACTGTTGCAAGAACTTCACAAAAATTACCTAAATATCATAATAACTCTATAGGTAAGATGTTATTCTTATTTTACATTCAAGGAATTGACACATAGAAGTTTAGTAGTGTGTCTGAAGCTATACATTGCTAGTAGGTGATGGGAGCAGAAATCCAGGAATGAGCCCCTGCTAGACTGGCTTCTGAGTCCATCCTCTTAGCCACTTAACCATAGGGTTTCTCCAGAAGTAATTCAATAGAATTAATTCCAGTTGTACTAAGTGATACAGAGGAGATACACCGGATGCTATAAAATAACAATATCTGTCAACAAATGACTCTTTTGAGAGCTCATTGTGCTCCATGCTCTGTGGAGTCCACAATGCCTTTAATCTCCTTTACTGAGCTCCTCCCACCACTGACAGTATGTTATGCTTTGGAAATTTAACAAATATTGTTAGGAATAGTGACCTGCTAGTTCTTCTGAAAAAAAAAAAAAAAGTGGTCCAAGCAATTGCTTTAAAATATTATTATGCAAATGTTATATTAATTTAGATGAAAATATGGCTGAGTTCCATTGCAATTCTTCCAAAGCCAAATCTCCTTTTAGAAAAACAGTTTATTTGCAAGTGAATGGTACAATGCCTTTAAGTACAGTTAACAACAACAACAATTCAGGCGTGCTGTGACCATTGCTGACAATGAATTCAGTAGCAAGTCCTTAGACCACCCTGATGAACTAAGTACCAAGAGGGAAATGTTCTAGATTAAATCACAAAAGAGTAGCCAAGACTGTCCTTTTTATTACTTTGTGTATTTAAGGCTTATCTTGCTATTCATATGCTGCAAACGGCCACTAGCAGGAAAAAAAAAAAATCTTTGCCAGAAAGTAAACTTCTTGATTAAAAAAAAAAAAGTGTGTGATTCACTGCTGTATATCCTACTCCTAAAACAGGACCAGACACATAGTAAGTTCTCAGTAACTACCATTCGAATATTGAATTTTGAGTAGATGTCTTTTTGGTTACGTCAGTACTAGTCAACCAAGGAAGTCTAAATGGGATGGACTAAGTGGGTGAAAGTTACCCATTACATCTGGATTCTAGTCAAACCTTTGCCACCCATTTAGCTTGTGATCTGAGGTGAACTACATTATTTCCCTATTTCTGTCCTTCCCCAGCTATGAAAGATCTATTACATTCTTCTAAAAGTGCACAGGCAGACATCCCTTTGATAACTTATTCTCAATTTTAGATTGCCAGAGGTTTATAAGTTTTTTTTGACTACAATTAATATCTTTCTCTTATGGTAGTGGGAGGTGAAACATGATGTACAAGCAAAACCAAATATGCCAAAAGAATGCATATATATATTCCCTCTAGAAGGAGTGCATAAAAGTTAGGCATGGTGAGTAAGTAACCCCCCACTGATTAACTCTATCCCTGATTAGAACACTGACTCACCATATGACTAACCACACATCGGATACTTATCTTGGGCCAACCCTGGTTGACTCATAATCTATGGTTTAAGATGAAGATCAGAGCTACCTTTTATCTTCTTTCTTGCAAGAATTACAAAGAAGATAATACCCTGTGTACCAGCAGAGCCAACTTGACTGCCACAGAGGATGTACCCAACTCCCATTATTCTGATTCACTGGAGGCCAGATTACAGCAATAGCAACAGGGTCAGAAATGTCACTTTCAAATTTGTACTTGGGGCTGCAGAAGCAGATATAAGTTATACCCCTATTGTGTAGCTTTGAAAACATAAGTATCTGAAAGCACGTGTAGACTTTTAAAAATAACCAACATCCCCGTAGCATTAGACACAGTAAACCAACATGAAAAATAAACCATGTATTTCCCCCCTTTTATAAACATTTTTCACTTCTGATTTCTCTATGGTCACAGCTTGTAATCTTTAAAGGCAGAGATTGAGCATGGTTTGATATGAAGGATATTGATCAGGGACCACCAACTGGGGAAGGGAGATACCAAGAGTAACAGCAGCCAAAGAGAGAAGTCAAACATTGAGGCAAGCCCAGCAAAGCCTCGGCCAAGTGTGCAGGAGTTTTGGAGTGCATAGGGCTTATCAGACTTGTCCCACCGGGAGTCAGAATGACTGCGCTTTAGCACCTGCCGGAGGTCAGTCACTGGATGTGGGCTACTATGGAAAGGGTATGACCTCAGCCAGATCTCTCACTGAGGAGGCACCTGAAGGACTGATAGCTAGACCAGGCATGTGGTCAGCATCAGCAGCAGCAGTAGGGGCAACAGTCCTTTTCTGAAAAGGATCTGGGTGACAAAACTCCTCTTCTACCATGCATATCACATAGTGAGTAATCTTTAAGGAGAAAAATGCAGAATATGGCCAAATTTCTATGAGACAAATATAATTGCTTGAGAATAAAAATGCTATTCAATGATTTAGTATGATTGTCCATCTGGGATGCTAGTGTAAAGCTTACTTTCTGCAACATACAAATCTCTTCAGACCATGGACTATATCCCTGAAATGTATGTTTTTTTCAAAGCTATATTAAGAAATCATTCAACACTCTAGTAATTGGCTGACTCTTGTGATTCAGTTTTTTCAGAATAAAGATATGGTCATATGCCTTGAATGATTAGAATTTACTATAGCACGAAAGCTTCTTAATGTGTCTATGTAACATTTATAAATATAAATATAATATATTCATATACACACATATCTATCTCACTCACCAATTATGTGCTGTAATTCACAAAGAATGCATGATAGTTAATCTTATGTGTCAATTTGACTGAACCATGGGGTGCTCAGATATTTGGTCAAGCATTACTCTGTATGAGTCTGCGAGGACTTTTGGACGAAACTGACATTTGAATCAGTATACTGAGTAAAACGAATTGCTCTCCCCAATGTGGGTGGCCCTCCTCCAATCAGCTGAAGGTTTGAATACAGCAAAAAGCTTGCCCCCTCCCACACATAAGAAGAAACTTCTCCTGCCTGACTTCATGAGCTCTGACATCAGTCTTTTCTCACCTTTAGACTCAAACCAAAAGGTTGGCTGTCTTAGTCTCCAGTCTCTGCCAACTTTTGGATTTTAGGCTGGAATTTTACTACCATCTCTCCTGTGTCTCCAGCAGGTTTTGGGAGCTCTCAGCCTCCATAATCTTGTAAGCTCATTCTTTATAATAAATCTTTTTGAGAGAATATGTCAATAAATATTACAATCAAAATACACAAATTGACCACCTGCACTTCTCTATTTAATTCTTACATGTAATAAACTTTCATCTTCTTAGCAACATGCTGATATACAGAAACTTTCAGATCTAAGACATATAAATAATACCTGAATAGAAAATAGAAAAGAAAAATAAATGCAATAAGGAGTTCTGATATGTGTTACATGTTTTTTCTCATACATTTTACTTTGGGGTCAAAACAAAGAAGAAAAAGTTGCCCTGATAATTTGTAATTACAGGCTAAGATTCATGCAGATACTCAGCCACATTCTTACTATTTGGGTAATTTAAGTATAAGCTTAAAGGAGTCTGAGTCTGTGAGTACAACCCAGGTTACTGGAAGAAGCAAACATATATCACTCTGGAAGAATCCCCCTTTATTCTAGTCTTCTAAGAATTCTCATAGATAATGTGTCAAGAAACATGAGCAGGTTGCAGTTAAGAACCCACAAAACAATTCAGAAAATGGCATCATGGAGAGAACAGAAGACATAACACATACAACTAACATTGACTTATAAAATGTCAGATATTAAACTATTAGGCATAGTTTCCAAAGTATCTAGTTTTTGACATTTTAAAGAAATTATGTAAGAGATTTAAAATGGGAAAATTTCATTACCAAATGACAAATAGAACTTCTGTAGATGAAAACTTTAATATTTGCAATTAAAAAACTCAATGAATAGATTTGATAGTAGACTAGATGATGTTGAAGATAAAATTAATGAAACAGAATGAATATGTAAATAAATTATGTAACACATAACAATTTTATGCTTAGATTTAGATGTAGATACATTGACATAGATATCTGTGGCTCTTAAAATAAATAATAGAATATTTGACAAATGAATTAAGAAACAAAGTAGATTTTTTAAGATATTTGAGCTAAATCTAATCAAATTCTAAGGAACAGGGAAACAGATACATACAATATTTGAACTTTTAGAAACTCTCCTAGATACTTACGAACTATTTCTCTGTAGAAAATCTGCAGCATCCCATGCTCCTCATTTTTTAAGTACAATTAGTCTTTATTTTTTATTTCTGCATTTATTTCATCACTCTAATTACATGCAGCCCCTTAGCTACACATTAGATTGTGAGCTCTTTGTTGTTAGAATTTGTAGTGTTTTCATCTTGGCATTCCCATTCATCCCCCAGTACAGTGTTATATACTTAGGGTAGTAAATAATGTGTCTTTTTCTAATTTAGTTTAAGTGTTATAGGATGGATCACACAGTCTGATCTATGTCTATGCAACTCAGTGCAATCACTTGTTTTTAGTGTTTCTGTAAGGAAGGAGACACTGTGGGCATAGGAAGACCAATGACATTACAGCATAAGCTTCTAGATATCTGACTTTTTACCATTGCCTAAATATATCTCATTAGTCCATGTTTATTCCCTTTTAGTTACCTACAATGTAAAATGTATTGCATGCTTTCAGAAATGTGTATTTTTAATATTCTAGTGTTTTGGAGGTTATTAAAGTAATTAATTGAGCTGAATTAATAGTCTAAAACATTTAAGGACATTTCTCAGAAAAAAAGAAAAAAGTACATGTATTTATATGTAGTAGATGGTGTTTGAGATGTAATTCAGAACAAATTTCGTGGCTATATTACAAATCTCTCTAAATATGATTACTAAATGAAATATTTCAAGCATCAAGAGAATAATCAACCAATTTATCAAACTTAGTATTTTTCAATATTAATTTGATATTTTTTAAGCCAACAGATGTCATAGCTATATTGGAAGACTGTCATTGCCTACTTCCATCAAAGGAGCTCACTTTAATAGAAACTCTGATCCTGATTTAACTACAGGAACATCAACAGTACTATTATAATATAACCCAGAAGTATAAAACATTATTAAAAATAATATTAAAAATGACAGTAGGTAAAAAAAAAAATCCTCTCCGGGTTCAGGAGAGTTAGGTATCTATTTAATATACTGAAAAAGCCCATTGCTTCATTGTTGACTGCTCATATATTTTTATTTCACTATTTAAATGCCAGACATTTATTTTCAGATAAACTCATCTGTAATTTGAGCTAAAATTATAAGAATGTGGGGATTAATAAAATGCTTGTCAAGTTGGCTGCAAACATACCACCTGATTTTATATAATTAGAGATGACAGACACTGAGGATCAATGAAAAATACTTTCTATGAGTATCAAATAGGATATTAAAAATAGGTAGAATAATACCAGTGGGAAAAATACATATAACTTATTAAAAGAAAAATAGGATTGTGTCAACATTATTTTTCAACATCTAAGTCATTGCTTTCAGGCTGGTTTGTCCTTTGTCCCACAAAAAACTGCACTTTCTGAAAATCCTAACTGATGATCCTCTGTATTAGGATTCTCTAGAGGGACATTTATACATATAGTATATAAATAAATTATCTATATATATAAATAAACTATATATAAAATAAACTATATATAAAGTTTATAAAGGAGTATTAAACTCACACAATCACAAGGTCCCACAATAGGTCATCTGCAAGCTAAGAAGCAAGGAAGCCAGTCCAAGTCCCAAAGTTGAAGAACTTTGAGTCCAATGTTCAAGGGCAGGAAGCATGTAGCATGGGAGAAAGATGTAGGCTAGGATGCTAGGCCAATCTAGTCTTTTCATATTCTTCTGTCTGCTTTTATCCTAGCAGAGCTGGCAACTGATTAGATTGTGCCCACCCAGATTAAGAGTTTGTCTGCCTTTCCCCAACCCACTGATTCAAATGTTAATCCCCTTTGCTAACACATTCACAGACATACCCAGGATCAATACTTTGCATCCTTCAATCCAATGAAGTTGACACTTAGCATTAACCATCACAATCACAATAAGTGGGAATGAAGAGAATTAAAAATTCAATATATTCCCTGAATGCTAAAGCTGTTCAACTAGTAAGTTGTTGAAAATGGGGAAAACAGCTAATTTCCTTCTTTTGTTGTTAAACCACTTTATTGAGGTTTGATTGGCATGCAAAAAGCTATACATATTTACATTTGGAGATAAGGATATACCTCATGAAACCACTACTACAATCTATGCCATAAATATAGCCATATGTTTCCATATGGTTTTCTACCACTCTATTTATTTCAACTTGTTTGTTTATTGTGATAACACAACATATGATCTCCCCCTTAGCAAAATTTTAAGTATATAACACAGTATTGTTAATTATAGGCACTATCCTGTACCATAAATCTCCAGAACTTACTTATACTATGTAAATGAAACTTTGCATCCTTTGACTAATACCTCCTCATTTACCCTTCCTCCCAGTCCCTGGCAACCACCATTCTTCTCTATGAGTTTGACTATTTTAGATGTCTCGTATAAATGTTTCATGTAGTATTCATCCTACTTTGTCTGGCTTACTTCATTTATGATAATATTCACCAAGTTCATCCATATTGCAAATAACAGGATTTCCTTTTTTGTGGCTTCATATTTTACTGTAGGTATATGTCACATTTTCTTAAATGTATCATGTACTATTCATCCTTCTGTGTTTGGCTTGTTTCAATTAGCATAATATCCACCAGGTTTATTCATATTTCAAATGACAGGATTTCCTTCTTTTTTATACCTTTTTTTATTCTAGGTATATGTTATATTTTCTCTATTCATTCACCCATTAATGGACATTTAAGTTGCTTCCATATTTTGGCTATCACAAATACTGCTGCAATGGATATAGAAGTGCACGAATTCAAAGTCCTGATTTCATTTTCTTTGGATATATATACAGAGGTGAGATTGTTATATATATGGTAGTTCTATTTCTAGTTTTTTGAGGAACATCCAAACTGTTTTCCATAATAACCACACCAGTTAATATTCTCAGCAACAGTGTACATGGGTTCCCTTTTCTCCAGATTCTTGGCAATACTTGCTATCTCTGGCAGATGGCATGGTGTTATTCATAGAAAACCCTTAAAACTGCACACACAAAAAATCCCTGATAGAGCTAATAAACATATTTAACAAAATTGCAGAATAAAAAAATCAATATACAAAAATCGATTGTGTTTTTATATAATACCAATTAACCATCCGAAAAGGAAATTAAGAACACAATCTATTTACAATAATATTAACAATAAAAAATAAATAAATAAATAAATAAATAACTCAGGAGTAAATTTAACCAAAGAGGTGAGAGACTTGTATATTGAAAACTGTAAAAAACTGACAAAATAAATTAGATACAAATAAGTGGAAAGAAATTTGTGTTCATGGACTGGAAGAATTAATATTGCTTAAATGTCCACACTACCCAAAGAACATTAAATATTTAATATAATCCCTACCATAATCCCAAAGGCATTTTTACAGAAAAATATTCCTAAAATCCATATGAAGGCAGAAAAGATCTCAAATAGCCCAATAAATGAGCAAGAAAAAGAAAGTTGTTGGCAACCCTATTCTTGTCTTCAAAATATATTACAAAACTATGGTAATCAAAACAGTATGGTACTGGCATAAATCAAACATACAGATCAATGGAACAACCTAGAGAGCCCTGTAATAACCCAAGCATAGACTGTTTACTGAGTTTTAAAAAGGATATCAAGACTACTCAATGGAAAAGGATAGTGTCCTTAATGAATGGTGATGAAAAATCTGGATATTCACATGCAGGAAAAAAAAAAAAAAAGAAAGAAAGAAAGAAAAGAAATAGGGCCCTTATCTTACACCATACAAAAATCAACTCAAAATAGATCTAATCAAAAAATCTGCAGAGACAAAACTCCTGGAGAAAAACAAAAAAACAAAAAAACAAAAGAGCTAATTGACATTGGGTTTTGCAAAAGCAAGAAAATCAGAAACAAACAAATGGGATTCTATAAAAAATCAAAAGCTCTGAACAACAAAAGAAATAACAAAATGAAAAGGCAACCTATAAAATGTGAGATAATATTTGCAAACCATGTATTCATAAAGGGTTAATATCCAAGAGTATAAGGAACTCCTACATCTCAATAACAATAAAACTAAATAACTCAATTAAAAAAAATGGACAAAGGGACTGAAAAGACATTTTACCAAGGGCAACATACAGATGGCCAACATATATGTGAAAAAGATGTTCAATAATACTAGTCATCAGTGAAATGCAAATCAAAACCACAATGAGATATTTTCACCTCACACATTTTAGGATGACTATTATTTATATATATATATACACACACACACACACACATAATGTATTTATATTTATCTCTCTCTATATATATAGTAAAAGTCCCAAATGAAATTGATGCAGAATAAATAAGAATTTTTGTATGTATCAGAAATACATTTTGAGCAAATAAGTCCAAAACTCAGAAAGAAATAATTATGGCTAACTTCTATAAATACTAAAAGTATTTACATTATATAAATTTTCCTTATTTTTCAAGTGTTTTGACAAACAAGTACAGATTTATGATACATAAAGTCTAAATTAGAGAAAGCTAAAGGAACCTCATGCTGAACCCCAGAATTTGGTATATGTATTTACTCTACCACTGCAGCACTGGACTAAAACAGGCACATCTGTAAGTTTGCTCAGATAAGACTTGTAGCCTTGAAGAAGAGGGGGAAAATGCATGCCACTTGCAGGTAGGTATTTTGTGCCCAAAGGAATAAGGGTCTTGCTCAGTTCCTCTCTTAAACTCATCTATCAGGTAATTCATTGGCTTTCTTTAAGATTTTATAAAACCATAATTTAAAAGTTGATTATCTGAGTGAATTAAATCAAATAGACATAAGTATTTTCTAGGTTAGTGCTTTCCAATAAAAATGTAATACTTGACACACATTTAAATTTAAATTTTTAGTAGGCAAATTAAAAAAGCTAAAAAGAAACAGACGAAATCAATGTAATAATATATTTACTTAACCCAATATATCAATAAATACATTCTATTCATATGCATTTAAATATATCTAAAATATTCATTTTAACATGCAATCAATATGAAAAATTTATTAACAGGCTACTTTGTACTCTTGCTTTTCATACTAAGTTTTCAAATTTGGGTGTATATTTTACACTTACAGAACTCAGTTTGGACAAGCCACATTTTAAGCAGCCATATGTAGCTAGTACCTACCATAATGAACAACATAGATATAGGTTATCAAGTCAAGCAGGTTCTAATATTATTCAGTATTAGTATTAATATTTTTCTTCCTTCCTTTCTTTTCTTTCCAGCCTCAGTTGGAAAAAATATATAGCTGCCATAAAACATCAATGTAGTTCATTATAAACCAAAAGTAGTCAAATTCCAAATTTTCTTAAATCTTAATAAAATTTGTTTAAACCAATCCACCTAATAAATAAGGGATGCTGTAAATGAGAAGTATTATGTGAATAAATTGACATTCACATTTTGAATAATGTGAATTGATATACAAAAATTAAGAGATACGTTAAATATGTCTCTACCAATATGAAGTAATTTGGTGAAAAAGTGTATTTAATAATCTCTGTTTTTAATCTATAAAACATATAAAACTCATTTCTTTTTGCTAAAATAACTTGTCAATTTATTATTATTCAACCTATATATTTATATCAGAAGCTATTCTAAATGGTATATAGAAAGTATTATAGCTATTATTCAAATATTCTCTGAATATTTTAAGTGTCAAATTTTCATGCTAAAATTACACAAATGAAATATAGTAAGACACAAAAAGTGTGTATTCATGTCATCTAATTCATTTTTCTATCATAACATGCATTCAATTTGTCTTTGCTATCATTTTTGAGATTCAGCTAATTTATCATTTTTAAATGATTGAAACATCTATAATGTCATAATAAGTAGGCTGTCTGAAATTTTTCTCTTACTTTACAATTGTTTTCTATGGATATTACTGGTTTTCCTAAGTAATTTTAAGAGTACTGTCTTGAAAACAGTTTCTTTTCCCAGATTTAGCATTATCTTACAGTATATGTTTTATAAAAATTTATAAAGTCAGGAATCATAAGACAATACACAAAAATATGAAATAAACATTTTCTTTCATTAGTACTAATTTTACAGTTGATAAATTAAATATTTACAATAATTGATAAAACCTATGCCAAATTTCATAGTAATAATACTAAATATAGTAACCTAGACCCTGCTATGAATTCAAAATGCCATGAACCTTGAGTTGCTTATTTTTGTTTTTTTTAATGATCTCTGATGAGACAATGCCAGTACATTTTGATTGTTATGTTTCCTCTTCGTTACAAAATCTAAAATTTAACTTTTATCTTGTTTATAAATACTTGGTTTTGTAGTGACTCCTCACATGGCCTCTAAAATTATAGAATTTATATGATAGCTGGAACTTAATTACCAGATTAGCGTTTCAAATGTTTTTCCAATGCACAGTTATGCAAGCACTAGAAAATGCAGACTTACTTCTCTCAAATGTATTCTTAAAGATTTACTGGCAATGTCATGGAAGAATTGTGTGTTCTCTCAGTCCACATGTTAAAGCTCTAATTCCCCATGTGACTCTGTTTGGAGATAGGGCCCTGAAAGAGGTAATTAAAGTTAAATGAAGTCATAAGGGTGGACCCTTAATGCAATACATCTGGTGTCCTTATAAGAAGAGGAAGACACCAGGATGTGCATGCACAGATAAAAGGTCATGTGAGGTTGCAGCCTGAAGGCCAACATGTGCAAACTGAGGAGATAGGCCTCAGGAGAACCCCAGTCTGTGGAGATTTTGATCATAGACTTCTATCCTCCAGAATTGTGAGAAATACATGTCTGTTAAGTCACCCAGTCTGTGATATTTTGTTATGTCAGCACTACCTAACTAATACAGAGAGAAAATCTCTCAAATCCAAACAATCTTGTTTCCATACACTAGTACAGCTCTTTCTACATCAGTAGACATTCTGCATTGTGGCATTTTGTTATAATTATATTATAATTTATAAACAGTGAATTTCACATGTTTAAGTGTACAGTTTGATAAATTTGATAACTATATATAATTGTTTAATCATCAACATAAAAAAAAATACAGGAAGTCTTGCTCTTCATGCACCTTTGTAGTTCGCACCTTTGCACCACCAATCTCAGCACCAGGCAAAACCTGATGTGCTTTCTGTCACATTGCATTTGCCTTTCATAGCATATCATACATGTGTAACCATATGTATGTTGTCTCATTGATTGATTGATTGTGTATGTCTTCTACTTAGGATAATTTTTTGAGATTCATCCTTGTTGTTGTATATATTAATATTTTTCCTTTCATTGTGGAATAGCATTCTATCTTATTGATTTACCTCAATGTGTTTATTCATTCATTAGTTGGTGGCCATTTGAGTCGCTTTCACTTCAGACTCATGAATAATATTGCTAAGAAGATGTGCATAGACTTTTTTCGGTGCAATTGTTAGGTAAATACTTATGAGTGAAATTGATGACTCCTTTGGTAATGTGTTCCATTTTGCATTTCTATCAGCAATAATGAATTTACAGTTGCTTCACATTCTCACCAGCACTTGGTATGGTCAGAATTTCTAAAACCAACGATTCTAGTGACTATGCAGTGATATCTCATTATGATTTCACTTTGGGTTTTTCTGATGACTTGCAATGCTTAACACCTTTCCTTGTGCTTATCGACACAGATACTTCATTTGATAAATACGTATTCAAATCATTTGCCCTTTTTTTCCTGCGGTTTGTTTCTTATTATTTAGTTTTTAGAATTATATGTATTTACTGTGAGGAAAAGCCCTTTCTTGTGTATTTTGCAAAAATATTTTTGCCAGTCTGTGGCTTGTCTTACTTTTTTTTAACCATATTTTTTGAAGAGCAAAATGTGTAATGAAGAGAGAAATTTGGGGCCAATTTTATTATTCTTTTCCACTAAGAGTTTATACTTGTATCCAGATTGAAAATTGTTTGCCTAATTAAATGTCACAGATATTTTTCTGCTATTTTCTTCTAGAAGTTTAATAACTTCAGCTCATTTTGAGTTAATTTTGTGTCTGATGTAAGGCAAGGGCAGGAAATAATTTTTTTATGAAGATATGCAGTTGTTCTAGCACCAAAAGACTCACTTTGTCCCCATATAATTGCCTTGGCAATTTTTTAAAACATTGTTTGACCATGAGTATTGGTTACTTTTTGAACTCTATCATGTTTTACTAATTTCAATGTGTATCTACACACCAATTCCAAACTGCCTTTAATACTGTAGACTTACAATAAGCTTTCAATCAGGCATGCTTTTCTGTTTGTTTCTAATTATTTTCTATATTCCTGCTTCTTAAAATTTAGTTATAAATTTTAAAAACAGCTTATCAATTTCTTCAATGAATTGTGTTAGAATTTAGTTATGAACATTTTTAAAATAAAAATAGAGATGCAAACATAAAAAAATAAAAAATAATAATTGATTGCATGAAACTAATCTATTTCAGTAGAATTGTTATCTTAAAATTGAGTCACCAGTCCATGTACAAAATACATATCTTACTTTATTTGAGTCTTCTCCAATTTCCCTTTGCTTTGTAGAGCTTTTGCAAAATTTTGTTATATTTATTCCTAATATTTAACTTTTGATGTTCTTTTTAATATAACTGGTTTTCTAAATTTATCTTATATTTATTTATTGTTAGTATATGGAATTATAATTATTATCCTTAATGGCAAAAACCACAGTTATTTTTACACCAACCTAGTACTTTTTATTGCAACCTAGTGTTCTATAACCTTGCTAAATTCACTTATTAGTTTAAGATTTTTTTTTTTGTAGACTTCTCAAGATGTTTACAAATATAATAATGTCTGCACAGGAGAGTTTTAATCATTTTACTTCTCTTTTCCAATCTGTATTGATTTTATTTTTCCTCACTTTGTTGCACTCATTAATACACCAAGTAAAATACGAAATAGTAGACATCTTTGCATGTTTCTAATCTTAGCTAGAAACAATGGGCCTTTAACCACAGAGCATGATATCATCTGTAGGAATTTCACAGATGCCCTTAATCAAATTGAGGATGTTTTTCTTATTTTTCTACTGCTTAAAAATATTTTATTACATAAGAATGCTGAATTTTCACAAACAATTTTAATGAATCCATTGAAATATGGTTTGTTTTCATTATTTATTGATAGGATGACTTTTTTTTTTTTAACTTTAACTTTTATGTTTGATACAGGGGGATAAATGTGCAGTTTTGATACATGGGTATATTGTACCCAGGTAATGAGAATAGTATACAATAAACCATCTCAGTTTTGTTTTTATATATGGTGAAAGGTAAGGGTGTAGTTTCATTCCTCTGCCTATGGCTAGCCAGTTATCCCAGCACCATTTGTTGAATAGGGCTTGCTTTCTCCATTGCTTGCTTTAGTTGACTTTGTCAAAGATTAGATGGTAGTAGAGGTGTGACTTTATTTCAGAGTTTTCTACTCTGTTCCATGGATCTATATATCTTTTTTTTTTTCCAGCACCATGCTGTTTTGTTTACTGTAGCCTTTTAGTATAGTTTAAAGTCAGGTAGTGTGATGCCTCCAGCATCATTCTTTTTGTTTAAGATTTCCTTGGCTATTTGAGGTCTTTTTGGTTAGATGTGAATTTTAGGATAGCTTGTTTTCAAAAAAAAAAATTCTGTGAAGAATGACATTGGTAGTTTGATAGGAATAGTGTTGAATCTGTAAATTGCTTTGCGCAGTATGACCATTTCAACAATAGGGATTCTTCCAATACATGACTATGGATTGCTTTTCCATTATTGTGTGTCATTTCTAATTTCTTTATAGTTTTGTTGTTCTCCTTGTACAGAACTTTCACTTCCTTGATTAGCCATATGCCTAGGAATTTCACTTTCTTTGTTACTATTGCAAATTATATTGTGTTTTTGATTTGAACATCAGCCTGGATCTTATTGATATATAGAAATGATACTGATTTTTGCACATTGATTTTGTTTTCTGAAATCTTGCTGAGATCATTTATTAGTTCCAGTAGCCTTTTGGTGTAGTCTTTAGTGTTTTCTAGGTATAGAATCATATTGTCAGTGAAGAAGGATAATTTGACATCTTTTATCTATTTGTATGTCTTTTTATTTCTTTCTCTTTTCTGATTGCTTTGGCTCAGACTTCCAGTGCTATGTTGAATAGCAGCAGTGAGAGTAGCCATTCTTGTATTATTCCAGTCCTCAAGGAGAACGATTCCAACTTTTGCCTCTTCAGTATGATGTTGGCTGTGGGTTTGTCATAGATGTCTTATTATTTTGGAATATATTCCTTCAATGCCTAGTCTGCTGAGGGTTTTTATCATGAGATGTTGAATTTTATGAAAATCTTCGTGTGCATCTATTCAGATGGTTTTATAGTGTGTGCATCTATTCAGATGGTTATATAGTGTGTGCTTTTAAATTTATGTAATGACTCACATTTACTGATTTATATATGTTGAAACAGCCATACATTCTAGGAATAAAGCCTATTTGATTATAGTAAATTATCTTTTGATGTGTTGCTGGATTCAGATTGTTAGTGGTATTTTGTTGTGGACTTTTGCGTCTATGTTAATTGGGGATATCAGCTCGAAGTTTTCTTTTTTTTCACTGTGTTTCTGCCAGATTTTGGTAGAAGGCTGATGTTGGCTTCAGAGAATGAATTAGGGAGGAATCCCTCCTCCTCAGTTTTTTGGAATAGTTTTAGTAGGTTTGGCAGAAGTTCTTTATATGTCTGGTAGAGTTTAGTTGGAATCCATCTGGTCCTGTGCTTTTATTTGGTTGATAAGTTTTCCTATTACTTATTCAATATCAAAGCTCAATATTGTTCTATTCAGGGTATCAACCTCTTTCTGATTTAGTCTTGAGAGATTGTGTCTTTCCAGGAATTTACTCGTTTCCTCTAGATTTTCTAGTTTGTGTGCATAGTTGTTTACAGTATTCTCTGTAGATCTTTTGTATTTCTGTGGGACCAGTTGTAATGTTGTCTTTGTCATTTCTGATTGCACTTATTTTAATCTTCATGTTTTAATTTTTTAATCTAGCTGTCAGTCAGGTAATAATTATATTTATTTATTTATAATCTACTCTTGGTTTCACCGATTTTTTTTGGTATGAATTTTTGCATCTCTATATTATTGAGTTCTTTAGTTCTTTCTTTTACTAGCTTTGGAATTTTTTCCCCCTAGTTTCTTTAGGGGCAAAGTTAGAGTGTTAATTTGAGAACTTTCTAACTTCTTGATGAAGGTGTTTAGGGTTATAAACATTCCTCTCAATACGCCTCAATGCATCCCAGAGATTTTATTATGTCCTCATTTTCATTAATTTCAAAGAATTTCTTGATACCCGCCTTAATTTTGTTGTTCACCCAGGAATTATTTAGGAGCAAATTGTTTAATTTTTATATATTTATGTAGTTTTTGAGAGATCTTCTCATATTAATTTCTGTTTTTATTGCATTTTAGTCCAGGAGTGTGCTTGATATGATTTCATTTTTTTAAGTTATTGAGACTTGCTTTATAACCATGCATGTGTTTGATCTTAGAATATGTTCCATGTTCAGAAGAGAAGACTGTATATTCTGTGGCTGTTGGGTGAAGTGCTCTGTAGAGGACGATAGGCTCCATTGGTCAAGTGCCAAGTTTAAGGCTAAAGGTTTTTTTGTTAGTTTTCTGCCTTGATGATCTGTCTCATGATGTGAGTGGGATTTAGAAATTTCCCTCTATTACTCTGTGGCGGTCTAACTCTTTCTATAGACCAAGAAGAACTTGTTTTATGAATCTGGGTCCTCCAATGTTGGATGCATATATATTTAGGATAGTTAAGACTTCTTGCAGGACTATACCCTTTATCATTATGTAATGCATTTCATTGTCCTTCTTCATTTTTTATTGGTTTAAAGTCTGTTTTATCTGATATAAGAATAGTGACTCCTGCTCTTTTTGTTTTCTGTTTGCATGGTAGATCTTCTCTCCATCCCTTTACTTTGGGTGTCATTACACGTGAGATGGCTCTTTTCACAACAATAGATGGTTGTGAATCTTGTTTTTTTATCCATCTTGCCACTCTATGTCTTTTAAGTGAAGTGGGACATTTAGCTCATTTACCATCAGGGTTAGAATTGATATGTGAGATTTGAATGTTGTCATCCTGTTATATTTACTTGATTGTGTAGTTAGTTTCATTATTGTGAATATGGGCTACATGCTTAAGTGTCTTTTTATGTTAGCAGATGTCATTTCTTCAAGTCTATGCTTAGCCCTCCCTTACTGACCTTTAGTAAGGCTAATCTAGTTGAAATGAATTACCTCAGCATTTGCTTGTCTGAGAAGAATTTTATTTCTCTTTCATTTATGAAGCTTAATTTGGTGGGATATGATATTCTTGGTTGAAATTTCTTTTCTTTAAGAGTGCTGAAAGTAGGCTCCAATCTTTTGTGACTTGAAAGGCTTCTGCTGAGAGGTCTGCTGCTAGCCTGATGGCATTCCCTCTGCACATGACTTGACCCTTCTCTCAAGCTGCCTTTAAGATTTTTTCCTTTGCATTAACCTTGGTGAATCTGATGACTATGTGCCTTAGTGATGGTCACCTTGTCTAGTATCTAGCTGGACTAGTCTGTGTTTCTTTTTATTTGCATGTTTACCTCTCTATTGAGATTAAATATATTTTCATGGACTATATTTTCTAAGTTGCTAATTTTTCTCTTCTTCGTTCTCAAGAATGCCAATGAGTTGCAGATATCATCTCTTTTTATAATCCATATTTCTTAGAGGTTTTGTTCATTTTAAGAAATACTTTTTTCTTTATTTTTGTCTGACTGAGTTGATTGAAAAAACCAGTCTTCAAGCTCTGAGATTCTTTCTTCAGCTTGGTCTATTCTACTGTTAATACTCCCGATTGCATTATGAAATTCTTGTAATGAATTTTTCATCTCTAGAAGTTTAGTTGATTCTTTCTTAAAATGATTATTTTGGAAGATGTATGAACAGGAACACCTCTGGAGTGCAGTTCCCAGTGAGAATGCAGAGGGTGAGTGATCACCACATTTCCAAATGAGTTTTTACTGCCTACAGACCAGGAGATTCCTGGGTGGAAAAGTGTCATGAGTTTCCACCATGGCTATTTTAGCTGGCGCAGAGGGTCTCCGCACAAAAACTCACACAAATCTGGGTGGCTGTTTCAATTGGTGCCTGGAATGCTTGAGAGACAGAGTCACCCATTCAACTGAAAAAAGGGGGGCTGAGATAGGGAGCCAAGTGATCTGGCTCAGCGGGTCCCACCCATACAAAGACCAGCAATCTGAAATGCTCTGGATTGAGAGTTTCACAGCAAGCACAGCTGGACCCAGGATGGTCTATCTCTGTGTGGGGGAAGGGCATCCACCATTACCAAGGTAGTTCACCACTACCAAGGCAGTCCACGATTACTGAGGCAGTCCACCATTACCGAGGCAGTCCACCATTACCGAGGCAGTCCACCATTACCAAGGCAATCTGCCATTAGCAAGGCAGTCTGCCATTACAGAGGCAGTCAGCCATTACTGAGGCAGACCACCATTACCAAAGCAGTTCTAACTATACCTCTGTAAACAAAACCACATGGAAGTTCACACAGCAGCTGGGCAGAGCCCACGGCAGCTCAGCAATGCCTCTGCTGGCAGACTGTGACTAGGCTACCTCCTTGCTGGGCAGGATATCTCTGAAAAAAGGCAGCAGCACATCAGGACCTTATAAATAAAGCCCCACATTCCCAGGACAGAGCACCTGGGAAAAAAGGCGGTTATTAGTTCTGCTGCAGTAGACTTAAATGAACCTGCTCAGCAGCTGTGAATGGAACAACAGAGCTCACAACTCAGCACTTCAGCTCCTATAAGGGACAGACTGTCTCCTCAAGTAGCACCCTGACCCCTGTATATCCAAAGAGACACCTCATAAAGGAGAGCTCAGGCTGACATCTGGCGGGTATCCTTCTGGGACAAAGATAACAGAAGAAGAAACTGGCAGCAAACCTTACTGTTCTGCAGTTGCTACAGGTGATCCCCAGGTAAGCAGGGTCTGGAGTGGACCTCCAGTAGTCCTACAGCAGGGGGGCCTGACTGTTAGAAGGAAAACTAAGAAACAGAAAGAAATAACTTCATCATCAACAAAAAGGACATCCACTCAGAGACTCCATCTGAAAGTCACCAAGTACAAAGACCCCAGGTAGATAAATCCAAAAAGATGGGAATAAAGCAGTGCAAAATGGATGAAAACACCCAAAACCAGAACACCTCTCCTCCTCCAAGGGGTCACAACTCCTCACCAGCAAGGGAACAAAGCTGGATGGAGAATGAGTCAGATGAATTGACAGAAACAGGTTTCAGAAGGTGGGTAATAATAAACTTATCTGAAAGAACATGTTCTAACCCAATGCAAAGAAACTAAGAACCTTGAAAAAAGGTTTGATGAAATGCTAATGAGAATAAACAGCTTAGAGAAAAATATAAATGACCTGAAGGAGCTGAAAAACACAACACGAGAACTTTGTCAATTATACACAAGTTTCAATAGCCAAATCAACGAAGCAGAAAAAAGAATATCAGAGATTGAAGATCAACTCAATGAAATAAAATGAGAAGGCAAGATTAGAGTAAAGAGTGAAAGGAAATGAACAAAACCTCCCAGAAATATGGGATTATGTGAAAAGACCTAATCTACGTTTGATAGATGTACCTGAATGTGGCGGAGACAATAAATCCAAGCTTGAAAACACTCTTCAGGATATTATCCAGGAGAGCTTCCCCCAACACAGCAAGCCAGGCCAATATTCAAGTCTAGGAAATACGGAGAACACAACAAAGATATTCCTAAGAAGAGCAACCCCAAGGCACATAATCCTTAGATTCCTGAGGGTTGAAAAGAAGGAAAAATGTAAGGGCAGCAGAGAGATAGGTTGGGTTACCCACAAAGAGAAGCCCATCAGACTCACAGTGGATCTCTCAGCAGAAACCCTACAAGCCAGAAGAGAGTGGTGGCCAATATTCAACACCCTTAAAGAAAAGAACTTTCAACCTAGAATTTCATATCCAGCCAAAGTAAGCTTCATAAGCAAAAGAGAAATAAAATCCTTTACAAACAAGCAATTGCTCAGAAATTTCATCACCAACAGGCCTGCCTTACAAGAGCTCCTGAAAGAAGCACTAAACATAGAAAGGAACAACAATTACTAGCCACTCCAAAAATATACCAAATGGTAAAAAGCATCGACACAATGAAGAAACTGCATCAACTAATGGGCAAAACAACCAGCTACCATCAAAATGGCAGGATGAAATTCACACATAACAGTATTAACCTTAAATGTAAATTGGCTAAATGCCCCAATCAAAAGACACAGACTGGCAAATTGGATAAAAAGTCAAAACCCATTGGTATGTTGTATCCAGGAAACCCATCTCATGTGCAAGGACACACATAGGCTCAAAATAAAGGGATGGAGGAAGATTTACCAAGCAAATGGAGAGAAAAAAAAAAAGCAGGAGTTGCAATCCTAGTCTCTGATAAAATGGACTAAGCCAACAAAGACCAAAAGAGACAAAGAAGGGAATTACATAATGGTAAAAGAATCAATGCAACAAGAAGAGTTAAGGATCCTAAATATATATGCACCCAATATAGGAGCACCCAGATACGTAAGGCAAGTTCTTAATGACCTACAAAGAGACATAGACTCACACACAATAATAGTGGGAGACTTGAACACTCCACTGTCAATATTAGATTGACGAGACAGAAAATTATCAAGGATATCCAGAACTTGAACTCAGATCTGGACCAAGCAAACCTAATAGACATTTACAGAACTCTCCACCCCAAATCCACAGAATATACATTCTTCTCAGCACCACATCACACCTACTCTAAAATTAACCACATAATTGGAAGTAAATCACTCCTCAGCAAATGCAAAAGAATGGAAATCATAACAGTCTCTCAGACCACAGTGCCATCAAATTAGAACTCAGGACTGAGAAACTAACTCAAAACCATACAACTTCATGGAAACTGAACAACTGTCTCCTGAATGGCGATGGGATAAACAATGAAATGAAGGCAGAAATAAATATTTTTTGAAACCAATGAGAATGAAAACACAATGTACCGGAATCTCTGGGATACATTTAAAGCAGTGTCTAGAGGAAAATTTATAGCAATAAATGCCCACATGAGAAGCAAGGAAAGATCTAAAATTGACACCCTATCATCAAAATTGAAAGAGCTAGAGGAGCAATATAAAAAAAAACTCAAAAGCTAGCAGAAGACAAGAAATAACTAAGATCAGAGCAGAACTGAAGGAGATAGAGACACAAAAAACCCTTCAAAAAATCAATAAATCCAGGAGCGGTTTTTCGAAAAGATCAACAAAATAGATCGCTAGTCCAATTAATAAGAAAGAAAAGAGAGAAGAATCAAATAGATGCAATAAAAATTGATAAAGGGGATATCACCATCGATTCCACAGAAATACAAACTACCATCAGAGATTACTGTAAACAATTCTATGCACATAAACCAGTAAACCCGGAAGAAATGGATAAATTCCTGGACACTTATACCGTCCCAAGACTAAACCAGGAAGAAGTTTAAACCCTGAGTAGACCAATAACAAGGTCTGAAGTTGAGACAGCAATTAATAGCCTACCAACCAAAAAAAGCCCAGGTCCAGATGGGTTCACAGCTGAATTCTACCAGACATGCAAAGAGGAGCTGGTATCACTCCTTCTGAAACTATTCCAAACAATCCAAAAGAGGGAATCGTTCTGAAATCATTTTCTGAGACCAACATTATCCTGATTCTAAAACCCAGCAGAGACTCAACAAGAAAAGAAAACTTCAGGCCAATATCCATGATAAACATAGATGCAAAAATCTTCAATAAAATACTGGCAAACTATTGCAACAGCACATCAAAAAGCTTATCCATCACGATCAAGTAGGCTTCACTTCGGCGATGCAAGGCTGATTCAACATACACAAGTCTACAAATGCAATTCACCACGTAAACAGAACCAAAGATGAAAACCATATGATTATCTCAACAGATGCAGAGAAGGCCTTTGACAAAATTCAACAGCCCTTTATGCTAAAAACCCTTAATAAACTAGGTATCAATGGAACGTACCTCAAAATAATAAAAGCTGTTTATGACAAACCCACAGCCAATATCATACTGAATGGGCAAAAACTGGAAGCATTCTCTTTGAAATTTGGCACTAGACAAGGATGCCCCTCTCTAACCACTCCTATTAAATATATTATTGGAAGTTCTAGCCAGAGCAATCAGGCAAGAAAAAGAAATAAAGACTATTCAATTAAGAAAAGAGGAAGTCAAATTGTCTCTATTTGCAGAAGACATGATTGTATATTTAGAAGACACCATTGTCTCAGCTCAAAATCTCCTGAAACTGATAAGCAACTTCAGCAAAGTCTCAGGATACAAAATCAATGTGCAGAAATCACAAGCATTCCTATACACCAATAACAGACTTAAAGAGAGCCAAATCAAGAATAAACTGCCATTCACAATTGCTACAAAGAGAAGAAAATATCTAGGAATACAACTAACAAAGAATGTAACGAACCTCTTCAAGGAAAACTACAAACCACTGCTCAACAAAATAAGAGTGGACACAAACAGATGAAAAAACATTCCATGCTCATAGTTAGGAAGAATCAATATTGTGAAAATGGCCATAATGCCCGAAGTAATTTTATAGATTCAACGCTATCCCCATCAAGCGACCTATGACCCTCTTCACAGAACTGGAAAAAATCACCTTAAACTTCATATGGAACCAAAAGAGAGCGTGCATAGCCAAGTAAATTCTAAGCACAAAGAACAAAGCTGGAGGCATCACACTACATGACTTCAAACTATACTACAAGGCTATGGTAATCAAAACAGCATGGTACTGGTACCAAAACAGAGATATAGACAAATGGAACAGAACAGAGGCCTCAGGGGCACCACCACACATCTACAACCATCTGATCTTTGACAAACCTCACAAAAACAAGCAATGGGGAAAGGATTCCCTGTTGGGAATGGTGTTGGGAAAACTGGCTAGCCATGTGTAGAAAGTAGAAACTGGACCCCTTCCTGACACCTTACACTAAAATTAACTCCTGATAGATTAAAGACTTAAACATAAGACCTAACACCATAAAAACCCTAGAAGAAAACCTAGGCAAAACCATTCAGGACATAGGCATAGGCAGGGACTTCATGACTAAAACAGTAAAAGCATTGGCAACAAAAGCCAAAATTGACAAATGGGATCTAATTAAACTCCAGAGCTTCTGTACAGCAAAAGAAACAATCATTAGAGTGAACTGGCAACCAACAGAACAGGAAAAAATTTTTGCCACCTACCCATCTGACAAAGGGCTAAATCCAGAATCTACAAACAACTAAAACAGATTTACCAGGAAAAACAAACAAACTCATTCAAAAGTGGGTGAGGATATGAACAGACACTTTTCAAAAGAAGACATATATGAGGCCAACAAACGTATGAAAAAATGCTTATCATCACTGCTCATTAGAGAAATGCAAATCAAAACCACATTGAGACAGCATCTCACACCAGGTAGAATGGCGATCATTAAAAAAATCTGGAGACAACAGATGCTGGGGAAGATGTGGAGAAATAGGAACACTTTCACACTGCTGGTGGGAGTGTAAATTACATCAACCGTTGTGGATGACAGTGTGGCGATTCCTCAAGGACTTAGAAATAGAAATTTCATTTGACCCAGCAATCTCACTACTGAGTATATATCCAAAAAATTATAAATAGTTCTAGTATAAAGACACATTTACACATATGTTCATTGAGGTGTTGTTTACAATAGCAAAGACCTGGAGCCAACCCAAATGCCCATCAATGATAGATTGGACAAGGAAAATATGGCACATATACACCATGGAATACTATGCAGCCATAAAAAACGATGAGTTCGAGTCCTTTGTAGAGACATGGATGAATCTGGAAACCATCATTCTCAGCAAACTGACACAAGAACAGAAAATCAAACACTACATGTTCTCACTCATAGGCGGGTGTTGAACAATGAGAACACATGGACACATGGAGGGGAGCATCACACACTGGGGTCTGTTGGTGGGGGCTAAGGGAGAGACAGTGGGGTATAGGGAGTTGTGGAGGGAAATCATGGGGAGAAATGCCATACAGAGGTGATGGGAGAATGGAGGCAGCAAACCACATTGCCATGTATGTACTTATGCAACAATCCTGCATGTTCTGCACATGTACCCCAGAACCTAAAGTGCAATTAAAAAAAAAAAAAATATATATATATATATATATATATATATATATATATATATATATATATAACAGAGCTAGAAAAATGATTATTTTGTCTTTCAGCCTTTGGATTCCATGTATTGTGTTTCAACTTTCTTCTGAATGAGAAGAAGTTTCCTTGCCATCTACATTCTGGATTCTTGTCATTTCAGTCATTTCATACTGGTGAAGAATCAGTGCTAGGTAGCTAGAGGATAGGAGGTAAGGGGGTACTTTAGCTATTTCAATTGTGACAGTTCTTGTGCTGATTCTCATCTGGGAGAGTTGATGCTCCTTTAACCGTGGTATAAGTTGAATATAGTTGGTTGGCTTTGTTGCTGGATGCCTGCAGGGGGCTGGGTCTCTGTACAGAATCTTTATGTGCGGATGAATTATCACTGGTTTCACAGGTATAGATAATAGCAGGATAATTTTTGGTGATGTCATTTGGGTTGCAATCCAGTAGGTGATGCTTAAGAATAATGGCCGATAGCTAGGATAATACCCAGCCATAGCTTTTTTGTACTTCACATTCATAGGCATGCCATGTGGTGGGGCAGGGAGAGAGATAGCTCCCTCACCAAGTCTACTCCTGGGCTTTGGGGGAGCCGCCTCCAATTACTTGCACTGCACCCACATTTTTTGTTAAGTATTCCAGGCCATGGGTTCCCCCTTCGGCAGAGGCTATGGCAGGGATACAGATCATACTCTTTCAGGACTGGCTCTGTGGAGGGAGGCATGCCCCACTCCTGCACTGGCTCAGAAACCCATATGTCTAACCCCCGTCAGTGCTCTGGGAATGGAGGATTCTCTCCTGCTCAAGTACTGGCCATAGCTCTTGACTGTTACTACTGAGATGTGTGCCACAGCCCTGGGGAGGAGTTGTCAGGATGTCTTGCAGCTTGACATTGGGCTCTGACTGTACTTGGGAATCCAATGTGTTCCAGAGTCACCAGGAAATCACTCCAGTGAGCAACACACTCAGGCTGTGATGCAAGGCTGTACTGTCCACCTACTTTTTCAGGGCAGCTAGGCATAACTCCTGGTAAGGGCCAGAAAGCAGAAGGGCTTGTAGAACAGCTGTACCCCAGGCCCATGGGGAAGCCACCCCTGCTCTCTCCTGGCTTTTAGGTCACCTGGAGCCAGAGCCTCCTGCAGCAGGATGAAGAGCACTGGGAAATGGGTGTGTATGGCTGCTGTCAGCCAGAGATACACAGCACACCGAAGTGCTGTTCCCTGCTGTCCAAAGGCCTGTCTCTTTCTGCTCCCTGGGGGAGATCCCCCTTGCCAACTGACATGTTCATAGGGGATACAAGGTCCTCTGTAACTGTTTAGGATCCCAGAGGTCTGTGATGAGAGTGGGCTGACTCTCAGTGCCTGCACTCATCCCTTTCCCCAGAAGCCATTTGGGTGCAGGGAACTAGTTCTAGCATCTGGATACCCCGTGCATGGTTCCCAGCTGCCTTTCTCTTCAGCCTCAGCTTCAGCATTGCCTCTCCATTCACTCTCAGCATTTTCTCTCTGAAGACCTGCCCGAATGATGATGGTTTACTTGATAATTTGGTCTCTTTCAGAGGGAGTGACACTTCTTGCTTGTGCTAGTTGTCCATCTTGTTTTTTACCAATATGATGACTTTTTTTTTGACTGATAAATGTTAAATTGACCTCGCATTCCCGAGATAAAAGGAGCTCAGTCATGAAGTGTTATCTTTTCTATGTAATGTAGGATTTGATTGGCTAATATTTTGTTAGTGATTTTTGAGTCTCTATATATGACAGGTATCCTTGGTCTATTTATTTCTCTAGTAATGTTATTGTTTTCCTTTTCTACTAAAGTAAGTTGTCTAATTTTAATGTTAGGTAGTACGAACCGCATTAAATTTGTTATGAAACATTTTCTCCTCTGTGTTCTGAAATAGTTTGTGTAGGATTGGTATTACTACTTTCTTAAATGATTGACAGAATTCATGAGTGAATTTGGAGTTTTTTGTGAGAAGAGTTTTTTGTTGTCGTTGTTATTAATTCAATACATAATTGACAAAGTTAATCATGTTTGCTATTTCTTCTGTCTTCAGGTTTGGTGATTTTCACCTTTCAAGAACTTTCTGCATGTTTTCTAAGTTACAAATTCATTGAAATAAAGTTATTTATAACATTTCCCTTTTATCGTTTTAATATTTTGGTATCTCCAGTGATTTTTCTCTTTCAATTTTGATAGTGATAATGTGTTTTCTCTCTAATTATTTTGTCATTAGTCTGGTAAGAGTTTCATCAGTTTTATTGATACTTTTTAAAGTGTCAGTTTTAGGTTTTATTTTTTTTGTACTGGGTTTGAAAACATATATTTGTTTTGGCCGGGTGCAGTGGCTCACACCTGTAATCCCCAGCACTTTGGGAGGCCTAGGGGCGTGGATCACCTGAGGTCAGGAGTTTGAGACCAGACTAGCCAACATAGTGAAACCTTGTCTCTACTAAAAATACAAAAACTAGCTGGGCGTGGTGGCAGGCGCCTG
This sequence comes from Ateles fusciceps, assembly GCA_036589455.1. Taxonomy (NCBI): domain Eukaryota; kingdom Metazoa; phylum Chordata; class Mammalia; order Primates; family Atelidae; genus Ateles; species Ateles fusciceps. The sequence continues at coordinate 2,511,967 of JAZHEH010001955.1, forward strand.
TAATCTCAGCTACTTGGGAGGCTGAGGCAGGAGAATCGCTTGAACCTGGGAGGTGGAGGTTGCAGTGAGCCAAGATTGTGCCATTGCACTCTAGCCTGGGTGACAAGAGTAAAACTCCATCTCAAAAAAAAAAAAAAAAATGTTTCATGACATCTGCTATTTTCATTTTCTTCCCTGTACTTTTTGTGTTTAATTACTCTTATTTTTCTGGTTTCTTAAAGTGAAAGACAAAAGTAAGAGGAAGAGGAGTAGAATAATAAGAACAGATAAGACAATGAGAAAACAAACACCAATATGTTAGTCTTAAACCAAAGATATTAATATTACATAAAATGTAATTTAATAAAATAATCAAAGAAAGGACAGAAATCTTTAGCTGAATTTTAAAAAATTAGAGCTCAACTATATGCTCTTTAAAATAATCTCTCTTAAATATAAAGACACAAACTGATTGAAAGAAAAGGGTGAAAAATGTGTGTTAGGTAAACAGTGAATATAGAATGTTGATTTTACTAAATTAATCTCAAAGTGGATTTTAAAACAAATAACATTTCTGTTCTGGTGGTAGTGAATAAGTCTCACAAAATCTGGTGGTTTTATAAAGGAAAACCCCTTTGCTTGGTTCTCATTCTCTCTCTTTGCCTGCTGCCTTAATGTAAGATGTGACTTGCTCCTCCTTGATTTCTGCCACGATTGTGAGGCCTCCCACGCCACGTGGAACTGTAAGTCCATTAAACTCTTTTTCCTGTATAAGTTACCTGGTCTTGGGTATGTCTTTATCAGCAGCATGAAAATGGACTAACACATCAACCCATATATGGCTCAACTTTCCTTGATCACTTAGTGATATGCTCTATTTTGTTTTACTGATCATTTTATAATTCACAAGTCAGAAGGATTTTTCTTTTAAGGAAAACCTTCATTCACAAGCTTACCATTTAGGCATAACAACCTTTTATGATATTGTTAAGGAAAAAATTAGACAGAATTCAAATTCCATTAGTAGATAAATGTATGAAATAATCATGAGATATCCATATATAAGGTAATTAAAATAAAATATAAGTGTATTGTCGCCATGTATATCCAAGTGAATGCTCTTCAAAATTTTTGTTTTCTGACATCTTTACTACCACAAGTTATAATTTCAAAATTTTGCCAATCTAGTGCATCTGAAATGGTATCTAATTTTTAAATTTGATGCTATCCTGATCACTAGTGAAGTTGAGCATATTTTCATTAGGACTTTTCTGTGAATTGTATCTTTACATACTTTTTAAAATTTTATTGATTTACAGACATTCACTGTTTTCTGATTATTAATCTTTAAATCAATTTTATGTAGCAATAATTTTTCCCTTTCAATGTGGCTATATTAAACTATCTTAAACTCCAAAATTTGTTTTCAGTGAGATATAGAACAATAACCTCTGTTCCGTGTATTCCCAGTTCTTTGATATCAACATTTTCCTCAGTATTTGGTTTTCTTTCTCTTTCCTTAATGTTGATCTCTAAGTCTTTGCCTCCAAATTTTGGAAGCTCTATTGAAATTTGTCTTCCGTATTTTAATTTTCTGTAACATCAGATTTGCTGTTTTCTGTCTTTACCTCACATATTTAATTTTGATCCTGTGATTTTAGTTTTCTTTTTCTCTCTTTTATAATTTTATTATTCTTTCCTTTTATCTTTTCATCTTATATTGTTATCTTTTCATACACTTCATTTATTGAACTAAACTTTCTTAAGGCATTTTTTTCTCTTTATTATCCATTACTTTTTGCTGAAATACATAGGAACTCTTCCGAAAAATTATTCTAGATATTTTAGTTTGGTTTTTACAAGTATTTTTAGTGCAGTATCCCTTGTCTTGTTCTATAGCGTGCTTTCTAGTTGGTATATCACCTAGCATATATATATGTATTTATATATTTAGATGTATGTGTATATGTATGTGTGTGTATATATATATATATATATATGTATATATATATATATATATATATGTATATATATATATACACACACACACATATATATTTGTATGTATGTCCTCTTTAATGATCCAGACTAAGAGTTTTATGAACAGACAGAATAAATCAGTCACCTGTGGCTCTGCTCTTTTTCACTAAGATGGTTAACCAGTCTCCTTCTGAAGTCTTTGAGTACTTGTGGGCCTCAGGCAGAACACAGACCAATTGCTTATATCCAGTCGATTTCATGGAAGGTGCCCTTGTTCTTTTGAGGTAGCTTTTTTCTCCCATTTCTATTTTCTTTACTCACCTCTGAAACTCTGGACAGACAGAATATCATGTTAAACCTTATTTTGTTATCTGCTATTGTCCCGCTATTCACACTTCTTAACTTCTTATCCCACTGTTTCCAAAGTTTGCAGTTTCAGTCTAGCCACAGAAAAAGTGAGGTGGTGAAAGTGAGAAAATAGAACCATGACAGCAGAAGTGAGTAATCAAAAGGGAGAAAAGAATATATGCTCAGTTTCTGCTTGTCATAAACACTTGGGCTCTGATTCAAGGAGCAGGGAAGAGAGAGTAAGAAATACCTTCTCACTTTGAAACTTTTCTGAGTAAGTACCATGAGATTCGTCCACATTCCCAGGCCAAACTTCTTGCCTTATGAAGTAGTGTCTTCTTGGGAGGTGGTAATATTAAAAAGCATAATTGGATTATATCTTATCTGATACTCAACTGTTCATGAAAACTATTTCTAGCCTAAAGTTTCATTATATACTCAATCTTGTTATATTTTTAGAAGTAAATTTATGGTATTTTTTAAAAATTGCCCTCTCACATGTTTTGGTAATAGATATAATGGCAGTGCACTTGAAAAGAGATTTTACCAGGTGCTTATATTTTCTAATTAATTTTTTCCTTGTTAGTTACATAGTAAATATAGCTGGAACTGTATTTTACATCTTAGTATCCTCATTTCAAAAATACTGCATATGGCACATAATAAGAGCTGTGTTAATGTTTGTTGAATGAACATACAAAAGAAATAAGTGAATTGAGAAGGGTAAGTGAAAAGTCACACATTTTCCCTGATAATCTATGCTTTAATGTACAGAGCTAGCTTTAATTTCAATGGCCAACAGAAAACATTTCTCTTAACAACGTGGATATTCAATCAATTATTTATTTCTTCTTTCAGCAATTGTGATTGAACATCTCCTTTGTGGCAGACTGTATTCTAGGTGTTGAAAACACAATAATGAATGAGATGAACTAAGTTTCTGCTATCATATAGCCAACATTCTGGTGTAGAAAAGTGAGATAACAAATAAGAAAATGCACAAACAACTTGCAGATAATAGTATGCATTACACAAAATTTAAAAGGAATAATAGAGAAGAGTATCTCAGTGTGAAGACGCAGGCTGGTACAGCTGAGAACAGCCTTTCTGCCTTGTAACTTTGAGCTGAAACTTGAATAGTCAGTACAAGGTCCTGCAACCTTCATGTGAAAAATATTGAAGTCAATGTAGGCATTTCCTTTGAATAAAAATGCACTTGATTACATTCCCACTCTTCTCTAAGGGAGACACTTCCTGCCACAGCCTTCTTCCCCTTCAGTGTTGCACACATGAACACCCACACAGAAAGACCTATGCATACCTTTTTTGGGAATAAAATCTTGATAGCCTAATACTTTACATACTTTAATTATGTGTGTTTATGGCAGTGTTTTTCTTAATGTGTGGAAATTGCTATAAACTATGCTACCTATAATTTTAGAGAACAATTAAAATCAGTTAGAAGAGAAGGTGAAAATAGAGGAGGAAGATCTTTAAAATCAGCTTTCTATTCTCCTGCACTTGGCCCTTGAGAAGCCAGTCCCTTAGTCTCATGGCCTCATATGATATCATGGCTCCTGTCTTTGATGGAGTTTCCAAATGATTTTGTGTATTAGCACTTTGCAAAACAAGTGATAGATAACAGTGCAACCAATTGCATGAAGGCACAGCTCCAATCATGATAACCCCCTTGAAGCATTAACTGCTGCTTACGCTATTTGTGGCTTCTTGCCTCCACCCTGACTCCAAACAGAGATAACACTGTGGTCAGCAAATACAATGAACCCAACTCCGTGGGTTTTTCTTAAAGACTTGAATGATGTAATTTACTGTCATGCTTCTCGATGTCAAGGCTCCCACAGATGACATGAAAGTGCACTAATGCACCTCTCTGGAATGCTGTCGTCATGAGATCACCCTACTCACTAAGACTCAAAGTCATCAACACACCCGCAGTTTCCTGGCCAATTCATTCATTGTATAATATGGATATAAATAATTTTTTATATCAGATCCATTAGTCAGAACATTAAATTTGGGCCTTTGGAGCATAAAATGAGTTTGCTTCTAACTATAGGGACTTGGTCCAGCTGTCTTCTGAAGAAAGGTCTATAAAACAGAAACTTAAAGCACTAAAAAAAAAAAAAATTAAATAATTTTTAAAAAAGAAAGGTCTAAAAGCGTCTCCATATTCTTGGTTATAACATATTAATCCCTTTTCCAAAGTACATTGTTCCCCCAGATGGCCCCCAATGAAACTATGATGTATTTAGGCTACACTGAATCATTGTATCTGGCACATTTCCCCTCTGCTTTCCTCTTCCAAGGTGGAACCATGCTGGAAAATGCGTGAAAATCATCGGTTGTGAACTCAGTCAAGTTTTACTCATCTTTTTTTTTTCTCTAAAAGATAGAGCTAATTCCCTCGTCATAGGATTGCTGTCAATGAACAACGCATATTCACATTTTAGAGAAGCTATTATAATTCCTAACAATTTATCTAACGTTTATGGAGCTTTTGAGAAATCCTAAGTCCTGTTCTAACCATCCTATTCAAGTCTTCAACAACCCTGTGAAATAGATCCTATGATTATGCCTATTTTGAGATGAAGGAATTTTGGCACCTAGTTTGTATGAAAGGGGATCAGTACAAGAACATAGGCACTCTGATGCCAGAGCCCGGAGCAATTGGCCTGCAGGGAAATTCAACTTAGTTTAGAGAAGGCAGTAGGCCTGAGTAGGCAGGTAAGGCCGAGCTGATGAAGGAAGTGGAGGAAGATGTGCCTCCAAAGTGTGGCAATTAAGCCATCACATGGCAAGAATGTCACCAGTGTTTTTTAATGAGGAAAACATGACTTACTATGAGTCTTATTGCTTGACTGTGAGAATAGAATACAGCATCAAGCCACAGTTGAGGAAATAGGCCCAACTTTGGGGAGAAAAGAATAAAATTGAAAATATGAACTGAGCATATGGGGAAATGGGCAGAAAACAGAAGCTGATCAGGGAAAGGAATAGGATTCAGAAACTGTCAGAGGAGTACTAAGAACAGATTATGCTGTGCCGGGAGAACTGGACCTTGTCTTGGCTTAAGTATGCCTTTTTGTGTATGCTGCTGATTATAGAGGGCCTGGCTTTCAAGGCTGATGACTTCCTTCATGGTCAAAAGTTTAGGTTCTAGGAAGATATCTTCCAGGTGTGATAGGGGACAACACTAGACAGTGGCCTGTAGTTAAGATGCATAATTATTTATAAATGGTGAAGAGCAAATATGTTTACTCTTCACTAATCATTAATATACTAGGGCTGCTATGACAAAATATCACAGACCAGATGGCTTACACAATGACAATATATTTCTCACAATTCCAGAGGCTGGAAGTCCAAAACAAAGTTATTGGCAAAGTTGGTTTATTCTGAGGCCTGTACATGGCCACATTCTTCCTGTGTCTTCACATGGTCTTAACCTCTGTGCTTGTGTGTATCTTCATCTCTTCCAAGAACACCAGTCATCTTGGATTTGAGCCCACCCTAATGACCTTATTTTAAGAAAATTATCTCTTTAAAGGCCTTCTCTCTAAAATACAGTCACATTCCCCAGGTACTAGGACTCAACATATGAATCCTAGGAGACACAAACAACATTCATAACAACATCTGGTACAAATTTGTTGGTGAGTGGCTAACAGAGATATCTCTTGTATTGTTTCACAAACCCCAGAGACTCTTGAAGGATTAGGTTATATAAATAGCATTAACCATGTAATCATCTCTTCTATGGGTAAGAATTTCTAATCCCAAATTATTTAGTGTTATAACATCTTGTCTCAAGATGGTCCCTAATGCAATGTAAATATCACCCAGGAGAGAGGATGGCATATTTTTGAGATTATTCACTTTAAACATTTTTAGAACTATTGTAAAGCCACCTTTATAAATGCAATTATTGCTATAGTTGGGTATGCATGCTTTAGCAATTACAAGATTTCGTTCTCATCCTCCCATGCTTAGATACTTCTGTTTGAGGACAGGGATGTGGAACAGAAAGGAGCAAGGGCAAGAAAAATTATCAAAATGGGAATGTATTTGTGTTGGTGGCCCTGAGGGTTTCTTTACTCCTGATAGTTAGATGCATGTAAGAACATTGCTTGGAAGCCTGCTCCTTAAAACTTGACTCTTTTTCAGTAATGAATAAGTAACATGCATCTTTCTTTCTTTTTTTATTGTACTTTAGGTTCTGTGGGGTTTTGTTTGTTTGTTTGTTTGTGTTTGTTTTTGTTTTTTCATGCACCATTCATAAAAGATTTCTTATGAAAAGAAATTCGAGTGTTTGGGCTGGAAGGTGGGACATGAAGGGTCTCAAAACAAGTTCTGAAAAATGTACTACACTTTGGTTTTTATCAATTCTAAGTATAACTTACCATGCATTCTTTTCAGCTTATGTTTAAACCCATGTATATCTCAATGGAAATCCAATCCATATGTTCCTGATTCATTTACACTTAGCTCATCAAAATATTGTTTTGCAAGAGCTATTTGAAGTCCAAAAAAGCTTTGAAAAGCTTTTTTTCTTAGAAACAGGAAATCAGTTTTTGCCAACTATAAACAAACACACTCCCCTACTCCCTGTGCTCATATTTTAATTGGAAATTTAGAAGACAGAAGGTTAGAGAGCTCTCTAAACCTGTCCAGAAGCAAATTCATCCTCTCTATGGCATGAAAACAGAAGGGTGTTTCTATTTGCTTTATATTCATTTTTAAGTGGACTTTTCCATTTAATTTTCCTATAACTTGTACAAATGCTAAAGTTAAGATTTGCTATTTTACCTTAATTTTCATTAAATTCTTATCTCAATATTCTCAAAATGGATTATTTCTCCTAGGAAAATATTGTGCTTAAGCATTTGACTGATAGAGTTGCACCTAAAATTATACCCACTTAAGTTTTCTCATAAATCTGTGAGTCAGGTTCAAAAACTAACCCTGCTTTGTGTGCTTGGCTTAGATAAATGGCCACATTCATGCCAGAGGTAATCATATCATTGTTCTTGCTCAAATTCTTCTGACATTCAGTCAAAACATGGTGAAAGTCTCCAATATTATAGAGTAAGATATTAATCTGGTAGATAATGGGACCCAGGAAATCACACTCAAATAAAGCACCCAGCACTATCAGCTTATTGTAAGAATTCCAAGTTGAACACATGACCTGTTATTATTTGGCATTTAGAACCACCTGAATCTCTAAGTTTCATTTATGATAATTTGGAAGGAGACCACTATATGTCCATCCTCATGAGTATTTAATGTAAGCCTAGAAGTTGATCCAGGGACTGGTCAAATAGAATAGTGACCCAAACCAGGTGTTGATAATATAGATGAGTAACTCAGAGCAGGCAGGAGCAAGAGTGCCCAAGGCCAAGTGCAGATTGTGACCCTGAAAAATATCCAGAGTTAAAATCAAAAGAATGAAGAACCTGAATCAGTAAGGGAAGCTAAAAGTAAGCAATCGCATAAGAGCAGGGGTGGGATATGAGAAGGTAGAAACAGAGGCTGAAATGAATCAACAGAATTTAAGACCTTTGCCATGAACAGTCTAGAATGGCAAAATAATACTATTCCCTTACAAGTGGATATCAGATGGCATATGGATTAACCTGGTTTAAAGCACAGGAAGGTAATCCATGTATATTGGATGCACTAGCAGCCTCCTAAGTAAGTCAAATCTCTCCTTGCTTACCAGCCTCATCAGAACCTCCTATGCTGCATTAAGCAGGAGATTCAGGGAAGGGGAATTGTGTGATACCAGAATGCAACTCAATATCCAAGCCATGGCTCAACTCAAAACCCAGTAACCAGTTATTTTAAGGATTCTTTAGGAATTTAAATGAAAACTTTCTAATGAAATAGAAACCCCATGCCATCCATAAAATCCAAATTCTACATTTTATTAACCTGACACCTGTATCATGTGATTAAAAATAGCTGATGAATGATGTTATACATATCCCCTGCTGAGATTTCTATAAAGACATATACCTGGAAAAAGATGTCCAAATTACAAATTATTTTAGTGATACAGGAATTTTCTTGGCCCCTTCACTGGACTCATAGCAGGGGTGCCTCTACTCAGCCTGCCATGCTCCCTTGTGGGAGGGAGCATGTGAGACAGCAAATGTGGAACCCAGCTGGCTACTCCGGGCACTCACACAGGAGTAAGCTCTGTGCAGGGCCTGCGGCCAGGCCAGGCATGTTGCCTTGAGAGGAACAAGGTGGCACCCAGGTGAGGGCACCCATGACTCTGAACCCCAGAGGGGTGTTGCAGTCTCCTTTAGTTCTGCTGTTCATAGACAGCAGTGTGTTAGAAGCTCAGCTGGCCCCTTGCCTCATTGTGAGAGGCAGCTGTCCTCTGCCAGCAACTGCAAAGGGCCAGGGTGACAGCCTTTCTTGGTAACACAAAACTCGGTGAGTTTTGAGCTCTTGTCCAGCATCTAAGAAGAATGAGGTCACGTGGACAGTTGAAAGATGGTGAAGGTGGAGAAATTTCTTGAGCAGTAAAAATGGCTCTCAGTGGAGAAGTTTGCTGGAGAGGGGACAGGAAGGTCAGGTCATCTTCCCCCAAAGTCAGATTGTCTCTTCCCAGTAGTCAAGCCATCTTCTCCATCCCTGAAGTCAGGCCATATTCTTCTCTACTGACTGAGCCTGAGGTCTTTATAGGCACAGGAGGGATAGAGCATGCTGATGGTTTGTGACTGTGAAAAAAAGGTTAAAGCAAAGACATCACTCAAAGGTGGGCAAGACAGAATAGAAAACTAATTAGGAAAGAGTAGGTATATGTAAAATAGGCAAAGGATGGGAATCAATTAGAGGAAAGCACACCAAACAAAAAGACAAGTTCTAAATCAGCTCTGGGTATTTAAGTTGTGGTTTGGCTTTCAGGCTTTAAAATGTTTTTGGCTTGGAGATGGGGTTTCACTGGGTACCCACCCCTATCTGCCTAGGCATTTGACTGCCTCCTGTCACTATCAATAGCATTTTTATTATTTTTTGGTAAATATATGAATCAAATAAAAGCTGTATTTAATCCACATTGCCAAAGTATCTAGATAAAATAATGGTTTGTGGAATAGTGACACACGAGGTAGGCATGGCCTCATGCTTGGGTTTGGACCAAGCTGGGTCATTTATTAACTCAGAGGGTAGGGAGGACCTTAGAAGTCATGAAATTCAACTTGCTCTGATGCTTTACTGTGCCTCAACCCTCTCCCCAACCCACATCATCTAGACCTGCTTTATCACTCTCCTTGAGACAGTAAACTATTCATATAGTTTCTCCTCATGTACACCACTTGGTTTTAGAGAACCAAATTCTTAGAAAGGTCTTCCTTGTTTTAACAAAATTATATCTCCCTAAAAATATGCTGCTTTACTCCTGGGTCTGTCCTTTAGGTCCAACCAGAAAAACTCTCAAAAAAGGCAGTATTTGTTTTCAGGATTTTGCTCTTTGCTTACAATTCAGCTTTTCAGACATTTGTAAATCTTGTCACAAACCTCTTTATTTAGCCCTGGTTTCTTCAATATTTACTCATGTTTCCTAATTGCTACTAACTGCCTTGTCTTTTGGGCCCTCTCCTCTGGCTAGACATGCTCTATTTTCTGATGTAGACTCCCGAGCTTCCCATGATGTTCCCAAAATTTATACAACTTCCAACAATTTCTCCCACATTAGGGATGGTTTTAAACTGGGCCAGAATTTCTTCTGATCTTAAAATCTTGTTCTTTGTACCAAAATTTCAGGTCTAATCCAATCTCTTCTGATTTTTAAAAGCAGCAATATGTCAAGTTTTTACCACTATGTTTTGCTTTCCCTTTCTGCGTTACATGCCCAGTTTTAAACTTCTGTGACTTGTGATTCACATTGGCAATGTCAGGTAAAGACCCCTTGAAGACAAACTGTAAGGTACTTTTGAGACTCACATTAACTACTTAGGATAACACAAACCTTGATAGCAGAGACAAACTTTAATTTTAAATCCATTAGGCAGTAGCCTTACATTGAACCCAGGCCAACGTGAATAGTGATGCAATAGCTGTACCGTTAAATTACAGTATGTCCAAACGTGTTCATCCTCCGATTAATGTGTTTTGGACAAGCTATAAATGTGTCAGAACATTTTCTCATTATCACCTTGTCAGCCAATGATATTCAACTTTTATTTTCTTATTTATGCAAAAATGGCAGATTGAAGTTCTATGTAATATATATACAAGGCAAAACTTTATTAGCTCCTCTCATATTCTAGTAAATGTCATCTATGAATGCTCACAAATAACTTTTCAATTGGTTGCAATGCTTGTTTATTTTTTCTTCTTTTATTCTCAGACTGAGTTCAGGGAATATTTTTCATGGAGGTCTGATCTTATGCCAAACTTGGAAGCTATTGTTCAACATATTTGGTTACTGTTGAAGGAATAACACTTATAGTGCTTTAATTTTACCCTTTAAAAATATAATCAAAGTTTTGCTACTACTTTCTGTACCTCTTCTCTGCATTCCATCTACATACTTATTTTTTCAAGTTATTGACTGTCACTTGCATGCAAATCATTGGATTTGTCATAAGAGATTTTCCTTGAAAAGTGTCATGTTTCCTATAACAAACAATATCATGATTGACTCCTAAGATATTGGCTCAAGTGGCAGAGTGACCTTAAGAGTAATTTAGGATTGGTCTCACTGCAGATTCTGCTCTGTAAAATTTATAATTTATGATTAAATGCTTCTATGAAACAAATTTCTATTTTAAAATCAAATATCTTTTCTTGAAAGAATCTTGAAACAGATTAATGGTGACTTCATAACACCCATGATTGGGGACAAAATAAGGACAAATGTCTTACTTGAATAAAATTTGAGCTTATCTTAAAAAATTATAGAGAGAACTAAGAATCAGTCTGGACAGGATTTCAGAAGACTTTGTTTACATTTAAATAAAATGATAATTATTGGTGACATATCTACACTTCCTCTCTTTCTCTTCTTCTTCCTTCATTTTTTAACTTGGTTGTTTCCACCCTTTTCCAAGAAGCCAGCAAAACCACGAGGATATAAGGAAAAATATTAAAGCACACCATAGATGTTAAAAAAGAAATTCTACTTTGCATGTTAGATAAGATTCTATTCAAGTCCTTTGAAAACGTGCATTTTAAGTCTGGCTCCTCTCCAAAAAATTAGGGAACTTTAAAGTTATATAATATATTTACCGAGTACAAAATATGGAGCGAAGGAAAAGGTAACACTTGACAGTTATTAGAAATTGGTTTTTGACATCTGACCTTAAATTTCCTGCTTAAAACTGAAAACTTCTGTGCGCATTACAAAGCAAAACAAAAGTAGAGGTTTTTCCTTTATTTAAATTAAAAAATTTATGTTCTGGTAGTGTCTCTTGGGTTTCCAACCTCTGTAGTGAAATACAGGTTTGGGATTCTTCTTGTTGATTTCCAAAAAGGTACTATTTTTGATATTGCCTTTTATATAAATCTTCAATATGTATCAAAGTCATTATGTCTCAAAATTGCATTGGTTCTATAAAATTTGCCCTGATTCTATTAAGTCTTACATTAAGAGAGCATTATTCAGATGTACCAATGTAGGAAGAAGCAAGTGAGTAGAGACTGATTTTCTTAAACAGCTTAGAAAGGAAAAAAAATTAAGGAGGGTGGGGTTTTATTTTAAGACTGCAGATTGAAGATACACATTTAGCCAAACTCCCTCTTAAAACCTCCTAAAACCATACTAAAGATACATTAACAATAAAAGAGATACACTTACACATATTAAAAGAGGGGACAGGAGATAGAATAAATTATTTGAATGCCTGAAAGCAAAGGCCAGTGAAATAACAGGCAGGGATAGGAAATCCTAAATCAGCAGGATGGAAAGACTCTGAAGAGTCCACAGACGATCAGATGACTCTGGAAATCGGAAGGAAGGTGTGGTTAAAAAATAATTGGGTCTAATCCTCTTAAGAGACAGGATGCCCAATCTCTCCCTGACCTCTTCCCCCAACTCTAAGTGGTAATAATCATGCCTTTTACTTACTGATGGAACAGTTCTGGCAAAGATTCTCAGCTTTCAACAATTTATGTGATATGATTGGGCTCACCTGGATAATCCAGGCTAATCTCCCCCAAATTAAGTTATTTAATATTAGTCATATCTACAAACTACCTTTCCCATATAAAATAACCCATTCTCAGATTCTGAGGATCAGTAGTTGAATATTTTGTGCTGGTATCAAGGGGGCTTGCATAAGTCACAAAGTCACAAGGACTGAAGGAAGGTATTATTTTTAGAAGAATATGGCAGTAATCCTGAAAAGAAATCACATTTACCTAAAATCAGCTGTAAGGAGAAGGGACTGACTCTAGAAATTTGAAAGTAGTTCAGACATCAAGGGGTGATTGCTTGCACTGATTGGATATGGAAAGGGAACATCCAAATGTAATGCACAGATTTCCATGCTGGACACTGAATGGTGAAGCTATTTATTAATAATCAGAATCATAAGAAAACAGAACAAGTTTTGGGAAGGATGAATATAGTTTAAGATATTAATTGACCGAGGAGTCAGGAGAATTTTAGGTGGAGGGCTCAAGGAAAAGACCTTGGCTGAATTTACACATTTGAGGATCATTAGCAATGGCATGGCATATGAGCTCATGATGTTAAATAAGACCAGCAATGGAAAAGATCTGTGTCTAGAGAATGAATGGAATAATTTAGAGCAGAACTCAGATATATATACTATCTGTGTTTAAATGACACACAGAGAAAAAGGAGGTGGAAAAACCAGAGTAGATGAAGGTTGGATGAAAACCAGGAAGATGAAAGCAAAGAGGTCAGTGGATATTGAGGATTACTTATTCTCATTGGTTGTGTGTTATAGCACTGGGCATGCCATTTATCTTAGAAGTAGGTCAAGAAATTCAACTAACTTTATACGTAATCATAGGTGACTGCCACAGATTTTCCCATAGCTGAGAAATAAGCACTTATTAATTGGTACTGGAGGTGCTGAATTTTTAAAACTCATTTGTTTAAATCTTACATAGGAAGGGCTTTCTCTCTTCTTCCTGCTTATTTTCTGTACTAGTTCATTTCCATATTTCTATAAAGATACTACCTAAGACTGGGTAATTTATTTTAAAAAAAGATGTTTAATTGACTCAGAGTTCCGCCTGGCTGAAGAGGCCTCAGAAAACTTACAATCGTGGTGGAAGGCGAGGGAGAAGTAAGGCATGTCTTATATGGCAGCAGAAGAGAGAGAGACGGGGAGAGAGAGAGAGAGAGAGAGAGAGGAAGTTCCACACTTTTAAACTATCATGAGAATAGCACGGAGGAAACCAATGCCATGAACCAATCATCTCCCACCAGGAGATTCCTCCCTTGACATGTGGGGAACACAAATTCAAGATGAGATTTGGGTGGGAGCACAGAGCCAAACCATATCATTTTCTAAATAGCTCTATAAAATGTTGTTTTCTTTATACTCTTCTCCTATATTTAAACCAGACACAGGAATTTGTGTTAGTGACATAAGATGTGCAAATTGTATGAAGAATTTACCTGTAAGATTTCAATCCTGTAGCCTTGGAGTTACAGTATAAAATTTCAATCTACTGACTTGTTTAATTTTCACTTTATCTCTTTCAAATGATCCACATTTAAAATTTCTCTTCTAAAAGTACATGCCAAATCACATCAGGAGGTACCTAATTACTTCTCTTAAAACAACTAGATCATTTTACCAGATACTATACGCTTACTGGGGGCCAATATTGTGTTTAGATCTATGTTGTCTGCTTTATTGAACTGAGTCTGTGGTTTTCCCTAAGGCTCCTGACAGTGTTGCAGATATGTAGACATGATGCAACATTTCTTTTCAAGTGACTTTCATACAGGATTTAATATGAATGTAGAAGTTAGAAGGTTTTAGCATCAAAAGCCTAGTCAAGTATTGCCATGTAACACTGAAATTTCCATTAAAAATCATTAACGGGCTATGTTGAAACATTTCAAACAAAGATTTATTTCCCAGATTGTGAGTAATAGTATTTTTAAAAATATCTTGATGCAGAAGACTTGTTCTAGTAGTAATTTGATGTGTGATTTCTAATTATAGTAATTAAACTATTTTAAGTGACAGTCATAAAATGTGTTAGATTTTGTCAAAAGACTGATTCTATCCAAAATAGTACTTTACTTTTTTTTTAAATAAGAAAATTCTGCATAGCTGAGACACTTTTCTGTATAAAATTTACATAGATTCCTTAGAAAAATTAACAATCTTCATATTTAGAAGTTAGAATGGACACTAAAATGCCTCAGATAAAGCAGCCATGCTGATATACATGCAATTGACTTGATATAGGCCAAAATGATCATATGCACTTCTTTGTATGTTCCCATTGGAGGTATTCTTGAATTTATCATTGCAACTATTTTGATAACTATTTTCTCAGTGACTTATCACCTAGTTCTTGGTATCTTGCTATGCCACCAATATGGCACAAAATCATAAATTCTTGTTACCTTTAAGAGCCTTTTTATAATTTCAAAGTCACCCAAAATAAATGAATATCTGAGTGTTACAATTTAGAGCCTCTTCAAAATGGGATTGTCTTCTATGTGAGGAACTACCTCAATTTCCTTAAAACAAGATTATAGTTCAGAGAGGGAAGTGAATATAAAATTAGAAGTTGTAGGTGCCCTAAGATGATAACCTTGAATGTTTTTAGTGGTTGAATTTTTGCTACTGCCTCTTATAATCATATGTGTATTTGTCTGCTACTTCCTCTATATTGCTAGTTCTTTAAAGGTCCATGGCAGGGTATTTTATACACCTGGGTATTGCATTCTTAGGAGAGGTAGATATAGTAGGAGTTGAATAAATATACATTTATTGATTGAATAATTGAACAATGGATACCTGAATAAATAAAAGCAGCACTATCAGTGGTGGCAAGATTTGGTTTGGGGAAGAGAAAAAAAATTTATGAGATAAATTACAGCAAATTAAGATAATGAATTTATTTTAGGCATGCCAGTTATCTTTACTTATAAAACACTTTAATATTTATAAATAATTATCTTTGTGCATTGTATTATTTGATATTTTTAACAACCTGTTAAAATAACTTGGTAAGATATTACTTCCCCCGTTTTAATCATAAGAAATCTGAAGTCAAATAAAAAGTGATATATCCACATTCAAAAGACCTAGGTATCTAAGTCTCCCCTGTTGTTATTAAATATAAATCCATACTTCATCGTTCTTCACTGACTTTTAGGTAACAGTGAGTAGGTTTTAAGTCAAGTGAAGAAATTAAGTAATTTGCTGGGTGTGGTGGCTCATGACTGTAATCCTAGCATTTTGGGAAGCAGAGACTGGTGCATCACTTGAGTTCAGGAGTTTGAGACCAGCCTGACCAACATTAGTTATACCCTGTCTCTACTAAAAATACAAAATTAGCCGGGCATGGTGGTGCACGCCTGTAGTTCCAGCTACTTGGGAGGCTGAGGCAGGAGAATTATTTGAACCCAGGAGGTGAAGGTTGCAGTGAGCCAAGATCACACCATTGCACTCCAGCTTGGGCAAGAAGAGCAGAACTCTGTCGAAAAGAAAGAAGCGGGGGGAGGGAGGGAGGGAAACAAATTAAGTAACTTAAACTAAAAAAAAAAAAAAAATGACAAAAAAAACTTGAACCCAGAAAATGTATAGAGCAGATTTCAGGTTTTATGCTTAGGAGAATCAGTCATTTGAGGATGGTATAAAAACAGAAGAAAGGACAGACAAAAGAGGGAAGGAGAAAAGGAATATGAAGGAAGGAAAAAATAAAAGAGAAATGTAAACATTATACAATGCCAGCAAAGAAAGTACAGTGGTGAGCAGGAAAGAAAGCAAAGAGTAATTGCACAAAGAATACTGTATTTTCTTTTTTTTTAATTTATTTTTATTTTTTTATTTTTTTATCCCCTGAGGGGGGTGCACCGTTCCTGGAAGTACTGCAATACCAGGTCGATGCATGGAGTGGATGGAGCAAGCCCTTATTTCATCTCCCCCATTCCAAAAATACATTTAATATTTTGTCCTCAAGTAGAGAACGTATCAGATATTAAACTGATAAGAACAGATACTACACTTGATCTTAGCCAAAAGGCCTGTATTTTCAAAATAGATCTATGGAGTGAGAAACCATCAAAGTTTGACATTTTAACACAGTGATTCTCATGAGTGATGCAAGGTCAGAAATAACCAGGTTCATGCACATTTGTGTCTTTCCACAATGTCAGGCTTTCATAGATGCTATTTCAATCACGAAAGCCAGAAGCTATGTGGAGTTCCCAAGGAGGCAATTCTCCTTAGTAATTCCTGTTCACTCGATAGTCTGAGCCTATGGCAGGCAGGATCAAGCCACTCCTTATGATTGAAGTCAGGAGTTCAAGACCAGCCTGACCAACATGGTGAAACAAGTCAGTTGATATTGCAAACTATACATAATAGTATACTTAATCAATATACAAACAAGCTTTATGGATTAAACATTCCATAAGTGACATTGAATATTAAGAGAAAGAGTAAATGAACCAGTCCAGGGAGAATGAAGTAGACAAAAGGAATCCTCTGGTCTGGGCCAGGAAGTCCATTGGTCTTGCAAGGAAGAGCCTTTGATGTGGGCAGAGCCCTCACTGGCAGATGCTGGTACTTATCACAAGTAACAGTAAGACTGTGTCAGTTTCTTCTTTTTATGACCACAGAGTTCTCTGGTGAGGACTGATAGTGAACAAGTGTGCTTGGTTATGTCCTTATCTGGTTAGATGCTATCTTTATTTATTAACCAAAATATCTTGTCCCTGTTGTCAAACTGCCTTATGAATGTAAGATGGAGACTTTTCTTAAGATGGAGTTACTTATATCAAGGGTGCTCTATACAGTGGTGGTGAAGGTTAGAAAGAAGAGGCAATATGTACAGGTTTCTTCTTTAAGTTTTTGACTTTATAGATTAGCAAGTTTGGGAGACAACTTAGTTGAGTTTGAAACTTGACCTTAGACCTTGCTAGCTTTATAACCCAAGAAAAGTTGCTAAGCCTCTCTCTTCTTCAGTTTCCTCCTTTGAAAAATGAGAATGATCATAGCAACTGCCTCAAATAGTTAGTTGTTGTGAATTTTAAACAGGTATATGCAAAAAGGACTTGCAAGGATCCTAGGCACTGTATCGCTGGAAGCCTTGACTAGGAATTTTTAGTATAAAGGATGTATTATTTGATTGAGAATGAGCACTGCTATGGACTAAATTGTGTCCCATCAAATTTATATGTTGAAGCCCTAATCCCAATGTGATGGTATTTGAAGATGAAGATTTTGGGAGACAATTAGATTTAGATAAAGTCATGAGGGTGGGGCCCTTATAATGAGATTAGTGGCTTTATAAAAAGAGGCACTAGAGAGCTTACCTTCTCTTTCTCTCTTTTCACCTTGTGAGGACACAGAATCTACAAGTTAGGAAGAACACCCTCACCAAGGAATTAAATCTGCAGGCATCTAGATCTTGGACTTTCCAGCCTCCAGAACTGTGAGAAATAAATACCAGTTGTTTAAGCAGCTGGTCCCTGATATTTTGCTGTGGAAGCCTGAGTCTAAGCAGACAGATACAAAAACTTTGTGCAGATCTTTTCATTTATATTTAAGGTAGAGGAGCAGAAACCAATGGGGGGAATAAGTAGGAAAATACTTGTGAAAGAGATGATATGTCTAAATGGTCTTTTATGGCCTCCCAATTTCTAATTTGCAATTCACAAATTGAATTTTAAGTCACACACAGGGCAGGCAATTAGTAGATTAGAAGTGGTTTTGTTTTGTTTTGCTTTGCTTTACTCTGTCTTGTTTCAGATGTGGGCTTCTTCCCAGTGTAACAAAACAATGCCCTATTTTTTATTATAAAATTAATTTTAACTCACACACAGGGCAGGCAATTAGTAGATTAGAAGTAGTTTTGTTTTGTTTTGCTTTGCTTTACTCTATCTTGTTTCAGACGTGGGCTTCTTCCCAGTGTAACAAAACAATGCCCTATTTTTTATTATAAAATTGAATTTTCATTACCTCTTTCTTGCTACAGTTATGATTTAGATTGGAGATGATGAAATGAAAAATAGAAGTTGGTGCCATATATCTCACATTTCTTAATGTACAATAGAGATTTTTAATAGATGGAGGGAACTCTGGTTTTGCAAATATGTTTGTATCTGCTTAATGTTACTGAAATTGCAAAGTAGAGCGTCTTTAATTTAAAAGAGAGGAAAAAAGAAAAGAAGAAATTAACAAAGTAGGTAGAATAAAGAACAGAACGGAAGGCAGGAGGAAAGTATATATTCCTTTTCATGATTTCTTCGAAGTTCTCTTTACTATTTTTGCCACTTCTCTTGTCATCCATTTAACTAGTTCTGCCTCCAAGCACATGATGAAGTGAGAATCTATTAGGCTAGAAAATCCCAAGGCACAGTTGGCTGTTCTGCATTCACAGTGTGAGCCGACTGCTACTTATGACCTAGCTGAAAATGACAGCAATTCTCATTAAGGCTATGGCTGTTCAGTATAAAGCCAAGACTATGTTCCCCTGCACATAGCTGCTTACTTTCTCTGGCTACATCTCTCAAATAATTCTGGAAGCATAAACTTTAAGTTGACTTTTAGAAGTAAAGGTTGATCCTAGGTCACAGGATGCCTTGTGAATTCAACAGTGGTTTTATACACACACATATACATACACATCCATCTGTATATATGTATATATATTTTTCTTTATAGTTATATATATATATATATATATATATATATATATATATAATTGAACAGTGGTTTCATGCTCCCATGGGTGTGTATGTGTGTGTGTGTATATATATGGTGTGTGTATGTATATGTGTGTGTATATATGGTATGTGTATGGATGTGTGTGTGTATGAAACCACTGTTCAATTTTATTTATATATATATATATATATATATATATATATAAAATATGTAAAAATATTATATATAAGAACTATTACTAGCTGGGAGCAGTGGTGTACACCTGTAGTCCCAGTTACTCAGGAGACTGAAGAGGAGGATTGTTTGAGCCCAGGAGTTCAAGGCTAGCCTCAGCAACATGGCAAGGCCCTATCTCTATAAAGAGAACTATAACTCCTGCTAATTATAGTGAGGAGTAACTATCATTATTAATATAAGAATGGTATGAGAACTGAAGAACTGATTAACTGTGTGAATATAGAATATGGACATTGCACTAGTTCATTCTCCCACTGCTATAAAGAAATAGCTGAGGCTGGGTAATATGTAAACAAAAGAGGTTTAGTTGGCTCACTGTTCCAAAGGCTGTACAGGAAACATGGCAGCCTCTGCTTCTGAGGAGGCCTCAGGGAGCTTTTACTCATGGCAGAAGGCAAAATGGGAGCAGGAGCCTTACATGGCAGGAGCAGGAGGAAGGTGGTGGGAGGTGCTACACACTTTAAAATGACCAGATCTCATGAGCACTCACTCATTATCCCAAGAACAGCACCAAGGGGAAGATCTGCCCCCATAATCCAATTGCCTCCACCAGTCCCCACCTCCAACATTAGGGATTATTTTTGACATGAGATTAATTTGACATGAGATTTGGGCAGGGACACAGATCCAAACCATATCAAACATGAAGATCAGTCACTCAGCCCTGAAAAGGGTAGGTAGAAGGTGGAATGGGCAGACACGCACACACACACACACAGGAATGTGTGTGAACGCATATATATACACACACATAATATATATGTGAAAAAATATATATTATATATATACACACACACATACATACATATATATAATGTATATGTATATACAATGTGTATGTGGCCTCTGGTATGTAATGTATATGTGGCATCTCCATAGACCATGGTAATCAAAACTTATTTCTTCAGCATATGTTCTAAGTTAAGAGCTTTCTCTGTCTCAATCTTTTTGAATTCTGTTAAGGAAATGGATTCACTGGCTAGAATTTAAAAATTCTTTAGTGTGTTCTAGTTGTGTACCCTCTTTCACCTCTTTTTTGATTCAAGTGAATCAGCATTTGAATTATTGCTAAAAGGAGACTAAGTGAGGATTGGGCATCCTGACAAGTGTGGACATGAAAGGGGTAGGGAAAGTACAAGGGAGTCAGGGTAAAATTTAATCACGGATAGAAACGGGGGGATTAAGGGCTGAGTGATGGCAGGAAGTTTATTTCAATTGCAGGCTTTAACCATCTGAGACTCTGGGCTGGGAAGTAGCTCCCAGAGATCAATCAGTCCATCCCTCTGCCTCTGGGCAGAACCACACCTAGGTAATTCCAGACAGATGAGATATACTTACATTGAGATTGCTCCACAACTGAGGCCTTACCAAAAAATACTCCTGTACTTGAATTACAAATGACTCATGAGCTTCAGAGTCATGATGTTGCTGTCATTTATAGCTTAATTAGTACCTTTCAAACCACATCATATTTTACTGCATTTCTCATTGTCAGTTATAACTAATGGAAATAGCCCAAGCCATAAATAATTTTATTATTTAAAGTATTAAAAGGAATCAGCCAGACACACAATGTTGGTTTCACAAATTATAGTAGTAAGATTTGTTTCGAACAGAGACAAACTGTAAACAAATGCTCTAATGTTGAACCTAGTCCATACTGTTTAAAAATAAAAAAGAAATGAATCAGTTACATTTTTATTAGCAATTATTAGGAGTCCTAATGAATGGATTTATTTTTAAAATTAAAGTGCATGAAAAATATTATAAGAAAAAGCAAGAGTTCCAGCATTATTGTTTATGCAAAAAATGCTTTATAAAGGAAAATAAGATAGTCCATCTTATCTATGTATCTGTTATCTATCAATCATCTATTCATCTATTTAATCTATCTTTCAGTATACATTTATGTACATTTTTAAAATTATAGGTCAACTATTGCTTTTGCTTTTTTCTCCACAACGTCACTAGCATTTGGCCGTATTTATTGCTTAAAGAAACTTTGTTTCTTTATGAGCAGTTTTAGGTTTATAGAAAAATTGAGCAGAAAATACAGAATACAGAGAATTCTCATATACTCACTCCTTCTGACACAAGCACAGTTAGCACCTTGGATTTACATCATTTTACTATGTTTATAGTGGTATCTCATGTTGATGTTGATCATCTTTCATAGGCTTATTTTCTATATGTATACATTCCTTGGTGAGGTGTCTGTTCAGATCTCTTGCCCATTTTGTGATTGGATTGTTTTCTTACTGACGACTGTGATATGTAGGGCTTTGGTGATATGGCCATAAGATACTGGGGGAGAGATGCCTTCTATACTCCTGTCATTAGGTCTGTCTTTTAGTCTTTTAGTATGCCTGTGCCTCCACATTGTGAACTGGATTGTGAACACACACAACTTCTCTATCTCATTCCCTCGCCTCTACCTTAGAAGGGATAGGTGGTAAGAGAGGGCTGGAGTTCGGTGTTTCTCTTCCCTTTCCCCAAATCAGTTAGGTTCCAATAAAACCTCCATAAGGTTAGCCATGGTAAAATGGTTTCTCTTGAGGGTAGACCTTATCAAGAAGAGTAGAATGTCTTGGTATATTTCAAAATGGCTACTTTTCCCTTTCTCTTGCTGAAAGCAGGAGGGGATTTTTCTCAAATCTTCACTGTGAGACCCTCATAAGGTTTCTGGAGTTAAAACTCTATAAAAGTTTGCAACCCCCAGAAGACTGGCCCCTTTTAGAGATTTTAACTCTCAGGCTTGTCAATACTGAGCTCCAGCAATTTGTCAATTATAGTTTAGGTTTTCCTTCCCCGTATTGGTTCCCTCAAAGGTTTCTGTTCAGGTAAGTTGTGATTCTTCATATCTTCCTGCCTTTTGAATTTAGGGGGTACTGGTTTGCCCTGTGAACTCAATTCTCGCAGATCTAAGAAAAGTTGTCTATTTTCAGTAGGTACAGCTTTCTTTCTTCTTGTGAGGATTGCAGTGATTCCTTCTAAACTTCTTACATGCTCGACTGGAAACCAGAAGTCACTGAAATATTTGTTTTTAATGTTTATGATAGAAATTCAACTTGGTCTTCCATTGGACTTATTAATAGTCTCCCACCAATACTTGCTGTTTTCATTCATCACAAAGCCTTTAAATCATGGTATTTTCTTGTCAATAATAATTATTTTGTTCTTAAATTACTGTTAAGTAAATTTCATAAAGAAAATACTATTATTGTCATTGGTGTGCATTTTTGTCAATCAATATTGTCAAAATATTTTGATAATATTAAGGCCTCATGTTATCTCAAGAAGATATAAATTTTCTCTAAGTATTTTTTAATATTTTCAGAGTTATGTTAAATATATCTGTGCTATGCTATAAATCCATTTAGGGTTGTAGAAACTCTCAAACCACAAATAAAACTAAAACAAACTACTAGCAAACCTGAATTAGTGAATTTGTGAATTTATAGTAAAATCATAATCATGATGTAGTGAAAAACGAGAGTGTAAAAATACATTAATTTCCTGTTTGGGGTATTTTTTTTAATTTCTGTAATTGATCAGTTAGATTGCTGTAGTTGCTAATTGAATTATATTTAAAAATATATATACTTTATTTAGATCAGGAGAAGCTTTAAACTATGTAGATGATGATATAATCATCCACCTTGTTTTCTTTTATGAATGATTTGTCAATTTCAGCAATCATATTTTTGTCTAATTGTAGTCTATATATCACCACTTCCTCTTTAAACAGCATGTTTCTGTCTGCTGGAATTTCACACCTCTACACTCACTTACTCACTTCGCCACTGAGGAGAATAAATTTGATGTAGAGCTTAAGATTATTTTCCCTTCTGGTTTGTCTTTCCATTTGTAATAAAAAAGAAATAATAACTTTTTTAAAAATTTAAAAATCTACTTATTCGTTATGAATGAGAAAAAAATAGTAATTCTATCTCTGTTTCTTGCCCCCTACTTTTCTGTCATTGATAATTCACTTTTAAATACCCGCTGATGTAAAAACACCTTTTATCAAAATGGCTAACTTACAAAGCATTTTTTAAAATAATTGCAAAATACTACACTCATGTTCATATAAAGCAATCACTTCCATTTTTAAGCTATAGGTGTAAGGCTAGAGCTTAAAATATTACAGAGGTACTTCAGATGGATTTGTAGTTTGATAGAAAATATTTAAATATATATTTTAAAAGTTGATGACAGTGTCTTGAAACTCCTAACGTCCATTAAGTGTCATGTGGAACAAATTAACAAAGAGCTGAATATATGGAGCAGCTGAAATTGTAGAAATATATACGTGATATGGTTAGAGAAGAGATCCTGCCTTCTCATACAGAAGTCATTGAGAATCAGTGGGCATATCCTCAGCTGAAAACAAATTCATGTCCTAGAATTAACAAAAATATACATTTTTTACAGTTTAAGAAAGTGCAGTTAACACATCTATATAATTTTATTACTGGTGAAATAAAATCTATGTGATTGTATTATTGGTGAAAGTGAGGCTATAAGTTTTCTATGGCAGGAAGTGACATACATGAATTATTGATTGTGATATATAACTGTAGCGCACAGATCGCTTTGGTTCATGGGAGTTCAAAGGGTTTACTTCAAAAGAAAACTTTATTCTTGGCATGACCAAGTCTTTATAGAAAGACAAATTCAACCAAAGGCATTTGGCAATGCTAACCTTAAGTTATCTGGTTCCACACTGACTAAATTGTAAGTCACATCTCCCCCAGGAGCTATGCTTTGGACTTTTAGAAAAACAAAAGTATTCTGTCTACCTTGTTGATGGTATTTTTGGGGGTCCTGATCCACACACACACCAAGCACTCTACAGTTCATCAACATGAGTCACAGTTCTCCCTGTTCCTCAGTCACCTTGTAGGCTGCTTGATTCTCCTTTCTTTGCTGTGCTTATATCGGAGCAACTGCTGTGCCAATTTCATTTTTGATGCTTTGATGATAATAGCAATAAGAGTAAATGATTAATTAATTCTCACTACATGCCAGTTTCCTAAGTGCTTATATGTATTAACTCTTTTAATCCTTAAAAGGAAACCCTGGCCAGACGCAGTGGCTCATACCTGTAATCCCAGCACTTAGGGAGGCTGAGGTGGGTGGATCATCTGACGTCAGGAGTTCACCACCAGCCTGGGCAACATGGTGAAACCCCGTCTCTGCTAAAAACAAAAAATTAGCCAGGCGTGGTGGTGGGCACCTGTGATTCCAGGTACTCAGGAGGCTGAGGCAGGAGAATCACTTGAACCTGGGAGGTGGAGGTTGCAGTGAGCCGAGATCCCGCCATTGCACTCCAGCCTGGACAACAAGAGCGAAACTCCGTTTCAAAAAAAAAATAAATAAAAAGGAACCCTATTAGACAAATAGTATTATCATCACTCTTTTACCAATAAGCAACCATCTGAGGCAGGTTCTGTTATTACCCCCATTATACAGATGTAGGTATTCCTAGTACCCCTATTTTACAGATAAGTGCACTATAGCACAGGCAGGTTAAGTAAGTTTCACAGAAGTTACACAGATTGATAAGTAACAAAAGTAGGGTTTGAACCCAGGCATCGTCTCCTAAGCTTCTGCTCTAACTTCTAAGTGATGGAGCCTCAATCTTGCTGCTGGCTTTTGAACATTGTTGGTTCACGGTCTCCATGGGTTTGAATTTCAGCTTCTCTGATGGACTTGGCTTGGTTCTTGGTATTCTCTTCCTATTTGAAGTCCATTAAAAATTATCCTCTTGAAAAATACAAGTATATCTTCTCGTCAATGATGCAATCATCGACATGTACAAATGTGTGTGTGCATGTGTGAGCATGTGTGTGTACACACATGCCTGTACATGACTGCATGTGCATAAGGGTTAGAGGAGTATAGGAGGGGTATGGGATTTTGGAAAACTACCTTTTACAAATATCAAGAGCTCTAATAAACTACTGTTTATTAGTTTAAGAGTGTCTAAGTACTTCTGATTGCTATAGTTTGAATATTTGCCCCCCTTAACTAAGGTTGAAATTTAATCCCCAATGTGGCAGGATTAAGAGGTGGGGCCTTTAAGGGGTGACTGTATCATGAGGGCTCTGCTATCATGAATGGATGAATGGATTAATAGGTTATCTTGGGAGAGGAACTGGTGGCTTTATAAGAATAGGAAGAAAGACCTGAGTTAGCACATGAGCACGCTCAGCCTTCCCATCATGTGCTGCCTTTTACCACCTCACCTGGGGACTCTGCAAAGAGCCCCCACCTGAAAGAAGACCCTCATCAGAGGCAGCCCCTGGACCTTGGACCTAGCCACAATAACCATAAAAAATAAATTCCTTTTTTTTTTTTTTTTTGAGATGGAGTCTCAGTCTGTCACCCAGGCTGGAGTGAAGTGGTGCGATCTCAGCTCACTACAATGTCTGCCTCCTGGGTTGAAGCAATTCTCCTGCCTCAGCCTCCTGAGTAACTGGCTTTACAGGCACCTGTCACCATGCCCAGCTAATTTTTTTAGTTTTAGTAGAGACGGGGTTTCACCATCTTGGCCAGGCTGATCTTGAACTCCTGACATTGTGATCCACCCACCTTGGCCTCCCAAAGTGCTAGGATTATAGATGTGAGCCACGGTACCTGGCCTTATAAATTCCTTTTCTTTATAAATTACCTAGTTTCAGAGATTCTGTTACAAGCAACAGAAAACAACTAAGATGCCACATCTTTCTTAGCCCAGATTCAACCACAAAAAGAGCTTAACATTGTCTTAATGGTGTTTTCCTCTGAAAGCAAGTAAAGCTGTTGATTTCACCATGCATGGACCACTTGATGAGTGTGCAGTTGAGGATTAAGCATAAACTCTGGGAGAAAGTTCTGGACTAGTGTGCCATGGTTGAATATTTTTGTTCCCTCCAAAATTCATGTTGAAACATAATTGTCAAGGTGATAGTATTAAGAGGTAGAGTCTTTAGAAGGTGATTAACTTATGAATGAGATTAGTGACCTTATAAAAGAGGTGTGGGAGCCAAATATCCCTTTGGCCCTCATATCTCTTCCCCACTTAAGGACGTGGCAACTAGGTGCTATCTTGGAAGCAGAGGCCAGGCTCTTACCAGACACCAAAATTGTTGGCACCTTGACCATGGAATTTTAGCCTCCAGAACTGTGAGAAATAAATTTCTGTTTTTCATAAATTACCCAGTCTCTGGTATTGTATTAAGGCAGTAGGAACAAACTAAGGCATAGTAGAAAAATTATTTAAGGCTTTATGAGCAGTTAAGTAAAAGTGTGCAAATAGAGAATTTGGGTACTATTATCCAACTTTAAAATTTGCATTGTTTTATATCATTTTAATTTTCAGTTTTACTTGTAATTAATTACCCAATCAGACATCTTTGAGTTCAAATCTAGGTAAGCATGATAGCATAAAGGGAAAAAATATCACATGAAAATCTGTACCAAAATCTACAGATACAGCATACTATCTCTATCAAATTTACGTCCTTCCTTATGCTCAGGTGAAAATGGAATAAAGGAAGCCAAGTGATGATGTTTCAGATAATGTAAATAACAAAAACGACATGGCTCGCTAGCATTTATAAAATGTTTCAAAGATGATTCAAAGCTGAAATACACATGCAGAGAAATATGAGTTTCCATCGGAATAAGATAATTAACATTGTAATTAAGCTGTTTCGAGCACTTAATATCTTCAAAGCACTATTCTCAGGGCTGAATATTTCTCAATTAATTTAGTCTTTCTAACAGGTCTATGAAATAGATTTGATTATCTCCATGTTAAAGAAGAGACAATGTGCTAAAGATCACACTGCTTGGAAGTGGGAGTCAGGATTTAAATCCATGCAGCACAGCTCAGAGTTCTTGCTTTTAGTGACTGTAGTTCCAGTTTTCACTTCTAAAAAGTAACAGCATTGATGCTGGGGGAATGATTTTTTCTTCATGCTCCGTGTTTCCATAAAGTGGAGAGAATAGGAAAGCCTGGGGGAAGCACATTCAGCTTAACTGTGCCTTCATTCACCCTTCCCAGGGTGGAAAAATGACTTTGCTTCCTGGTGAGTCAAACAAGAGGAACTCAGTGCCCTGAGCTCAGCTCCTCCAGGGTCATTCCTTTTCAAAAACTCTCTACAGGACAGTTTTTCTTCTCTACCTCTCCTTGCAGTAAGTGCTTCTACCATGAAGGAGGCCTTAAGCTATCCAACGTTCTTACTGATGATTGATGTGGGATAGAAATGGCAGTCCCCCTAAAGCCATTGATGTGGGATAGAAATGGCAGCCCACCTAAAGCCATATTCTTCAATCAGCATGATTATCGACATTGTTCTTTTCATGTGCTTGAGCACTATTTCTGTTTGTCAAATAGCTCCAAACTTGGGAGAAAGAAAGGGTCCTACAACTTAGTGTGTTCTTGCCATAGTGCTCATGTTCTTGGCCATCTTTATTCTTCTGCACCAGGTATTCCAGGTTTTACAGAGGTAAGGTCAAATATGTGTGGTGGGTTAGAGAAAACGTGCAAAGAAGCTCACTTGACCTGTTTTCTCTACTCTAGCTCAGGTAGGCGTACTGAATGATTCAGCTTAGCTCGACAAAAATCTCCACTGGACTAGAACCCATACCTAATGATAGTCAGGGTAGTTATTTTCCAGGTGAATTCTGTAAATGCTGTTTCCTCAGAGAGCTCAAGTTTAGGGCAGGATAGGGAGGGTCCAGTCAGCTCTCTCTTTCTCTGGAGATAGAGAATAAAGGGAACAGGTTAAGAGCTTGGTCTTTGGCAGCAGCTCCATGTTTAAATCCTGGCTCTGCCACAGTTGAGGCTTAGGTTTATTGGGATAATCACCACTGCTTCTTTCAGGATTCATATTTGTATGGTATAAACTCAATGGCATGAACACAGAGGAATGAGAAGATCAGTTTTATTTATGGTAACAGTTTAATGAAGGACCTAACTGACTTATGCATCAGGGAAGAAATTTGCAATTATCCTGCCTTCACTTGAATTGAGGATAAACACCTCCTTCTTCTTTCCTTCCCGGTTGAGTCAAAGCAACCTGCCAGCATGACCTGGGAGGAAGGCAGAGCAAGAGAGGAGACTAAGGAACTGACCAGGGTCATACTGTGTCTGGTGAGCCCAGTATAGGAAGAAAGAAAGCAACTGGTGAATGCAACCAGCATGGGGAACAAGCAAGGTTCCCAGAGGATAATTCAGTGCAAGTACATTGTCTCTCACTGCTTCCTTTAAATCTCTTCAGTGGAAGGAAGCTCTTCCTCTGCCCGAGATGGAAATTCAGGGACTAAAAACTCAGGCAGGTGCTTGCCTTTTATGCTTACTGTTATTTTATGTAATCAAAGATCCAATGGCTTCCTTAAGTAGCAAACAGCCTTAATTTAGTATTGAGACTGCCATTACCCCATTACCTTTTTTTTTTTTGAGATGGAGTCTTGCTCTTGTCGCCCAGGCTGGAGAGCAGTGGTGCAATCTCATCTCACTGCAACCTCCACCTCCCGGATTCAAGCGATTCTCCTGCCTCAGCCTCCTGAGTAGCTGGGATTACAAGTGCCGATCACCATGCCCGGCTAATTTTTGTACTTTTAGTAGAAACGGGGTTTCACCATGTTGGCTGGACTGCCATTACTTTTAATGGCAAAAACTGCAATTACTTTTGCACCAACCTAATTACAATTGCTCAATATAACATGTTAATTTATAATCCAATATTTATTGAAGGGAAGATTTTCACTTTACCTATCCTGGGCTGGTAACCTTTTCCAAAAGCTAAGCATCTTCTCTCTGCTGCTCACCTCCTCACCACTCCTTGGTTACTATTGTGAATGTTTTCAAGATGAACACTGCAGGAGGAGTCAAGGGGAGAGACAAGAGGTAAAGAAGGTTCTTATGTAACAGACAATGTGAACATGGCTTCATGCTCTGAGGTCTTGGCAGATTTTTAAACCTGTCTCTATCTATCATGGGAGTTTCCTGAGTTTCTGAGCATTTCCACTGGAGGAGTCAACTGTACTTTTATGATACAGGTGTTGCCATCTTAGTCCTCTGGACTCCCATCAGCCTCTGATTCCTGATGGTCCTTTTACACCATGTCTCACTGTTGGTCCTATCATTCTTTAAGGTGGTCTTTGTAGGGAATGTCAGGTGGCTCTGTTCTTGCATGGTCCATTTCTAGACAATAAGAAAAATTCATGGATATTGTAGAATTGTAGCTAACGCAAACATGCCGAGCGCTTTCTGTCCTACAGTTTACAACTAGTAGCTGCAGATTCTTGCCTTTAAAGTGTTTTTGGCTTTTGTCAGGCATATGTCTACTATATACCACCAAACTCCTGGCTGTATTGAAGCTTATGTCTTGAAATGAGGGGCAAAGAGTTGGACTGGAAGATGGACTCCATAGCACTCTGCCAATTACCCAGTAATTTCTTTGGGAAGGAAAACAGATCTGTTCTGATCATTACCACCTTGGGCATCTTATACATTTGGTGTAGGAGATGTACATTTGATGTTCTCACTGCTCTCTGTCACCTACTTTGAATTACTTAAAAGCATGCCTGCCGTAGCCCTTCTATTGTTGGTGGCTTAGTTCAATCTAACATTCAGTTTCATGAGCTTGTTCCATTTGTAAGCAGAAAAAAAAAAAAGAAGAGAAAGAAGACATTGTTTTTCTTTGGAAGCACCCATGGCACTAAGAACAAATGTGATTCCCATCTCCTTATCCTAAATGGGGGGAGATGGTAAAGGTTGAAGAAAAAGGAAGCTTCCTTATCACCACTTCTGGGCTGGGAATCCTTCCTAGATAGAAAAGTGTCAAGAGGAAAAGGCACAAAGCAGCTGAGGAGACTGATGGTTTTCTAGCCAGTAGCTATCTTTCTTCTTTCTAAAAAACTTGATTTTGAAGGGGGCAGCAATAAGTCCAGTTTAGAAAATAAACAAACATGCAAATAAACCATCTTGCATTTCTTAGACTTATTTGCATAATGGGTCAATGAAATCCACCTTGCACTTGTTGACTTGGATTTCTGAAAAAAAGTACCTAAGAGCCTATTCAGTCATTGGTACTTTCCTCTTCCCCTCCTTCCAGCCTGGACCACTAACTGGCCACTGGGGTTGGAGCAGCCATCTTGCAACAATAATTTAACAACCAAAAGAATCACGGGCCTTCAGTTGAGGTTCCTGAGTTTTAAATACCTATTTCCAGACTTCTTGTTACAAGAAAAAAATGTCAAACCTCATTGGTTTAATTTTTTTGGTCTGTTTTACAGCCAAATTTTATTCTTAAATTATGTAGTAGCTGTGAGACTTTGGGCAGGTTTCATAATATATGTGGACCTCAGTTTCCTTATTTGTAAAATGGAAATTTTACCAAACCCATTTCAGAAATATTTTGAAGATTAAAAAAATACCATGTGTGGAGAGTATTAAGCATAGTTCCTGGTGTACTTTAGTGAATAAATATAAGATCACTACTTCTCTTGATATAATATGAATACTTCTTAAATCCAATTTAGATTCT
The DNA here is from genome assembly GCA_036589455.1 of Ateles fusciceps. Classification (NCBI taxonomy): domain Eukaryota; kingdom Metazoa; phylum Chordata; class Mammalia; order Primates; family Atelidae; genus Ateles; species Ateles fusciceps. The sequence goes on from JAZHEH010001955.1 coordinate 2,542,925, forward strand.
AAATCAGGAAAATATAGGCTGTGGATGAGGAGAGTGGAGCATATTTTTTTAAAAAAATCACTGCAGCTACATTAGAGTTTTTTTTCTTATTAACTCTTATTTGTAAAATTTGTGGAAAAAAATGAAGATGTATCTGGGTAAGTCAGCCAAATCCATTCTACATCATTTTGTATAACAAAAGATTATTTGGATGAAAGAAGCTTATATCTTAAATTTTAAAAATTATAGGAGTTATTTGAACCCATTCTATTCAAGAAGATTTTGTCATTACCATATTTACTTTTGTAATTGCAGATGTGATATGATAAAATTATAATATTCCTAACTGAAAATCTCACTTTGCAACAAATGTACACTGCTGCCACAGATGGTAACTGCCTTGGTTGTGGCCACATAGGTTAACACATATGCATGTGGATGTGTGTATATCCATTAATGCATGCCTATAAATTCTTGGGCTGAAATGAGATCCGTGGTCTATTAAAACTTAACACATGGTACTTCTGAAACAAGGCCCTAAAATCAAGGGAAGACAATGACTTGTTATTAACTTTCATGATCACCAATTAACAGCTCAAGCAAATGGTAGCTTTCTCCCAAAATTTAATATTTTTCTTTTCTTTTCTTTTTCTTTTCTTTTCTCTTCCTTCCTTCCCTCCCTCCTTCCCTCCCTCCTTCCTTCCTTCCCTCCTTCTTTCTCTCTCTCTGTCCCCCTTTCTCTCTCTCTTTCTTTCTTTCTCTCTTCCTCCCTCCCTCCCTTCCTTCCTCCCTTCCTCCCTTCCTTCTTTCTTTCAACTTTGCTTGATTTCAGATTCTTCCAAAAGTTCTACCAAGAAACATTCATGTCCACAGCTTAATATTTTATACCATCTTGTTGTCAAACACTTTCTAGGGCTTACTTCTACAGAGTTCCCTCTTCCTAAGTACTGCCTTTAGCTTTGATCCGCATCTTGCTAGGCAATTGCTGTCCATAAGTGAAAAAGGTTATAGTGGAAAAGATTATGTGCCTTGGTCAAGAAATTGTAAAAGTTTCTGTAATGTCTTCCTTTTTATCTTTAGGCTTACTAAGGTATGTAGATACTTGATTCTTCCATAACGTGTAAAAACAAATGGTCGTAAATAAGCTGTTAAATCTTTTCATCAATGTAATTCTTAAGGTCTTTATAATGGAAACTTAAATTTTCCATTGGCACCTAAGGTATCATATAAATCATGGTATCTAATTCTAGAGAGCTCAGACTGGACTTAGAAAGGCCTTGGCAGAACTCATGTCATGGATGTGCAGTCTCACACAAGGCCCTGCTCTGGGCTTTAGTCTAATGCTCTGCTGTCATCATCTTGAAATTTTTAATTTGTGAACAAGGGCTCAGCGTTTTCATCTTGCACTGGGCCTTGCAAATTATGTAGCTGGTCCTGGGCTCAGTTTTTGACTACTTCTATTCAGTTGGAACCATAGCTCCTCTTATGATAAGTCAATTTTCAGAGGCTGTCTCTGGCAGTAAAGTTTCCCAGTGGACTTTCTTTCTATTTTAGGATTCCAATATTACATTAGCAAACAAGTCCTTAGGGTTTTGGATTTATACCAGTGTTTTATAATTGACTTTGTCTTTTACAGTAAAAATAAAGTTTGTGTATCTGCATATTATTTAAAATCACCTTCTACGTGGAAACAATTACTTTTAGACAGATTCTCTTAATTTATATAAACCATTTTTCTCTTCTTTCCGCTACACATCTAAGAGTCATGATTAATTGCAATTCCAATTTAAAATATAGTAACCAGTATTTCAAAGAAGATAAAAATACTGAGGATTTCTTCATGCAATTTAATTAAATCTCTTTCATTCAGACTCTAAGCACATTGTGTAAACTGAGATTGAATTTGGATCCTACAAATGTATGTGTTCATGTATTACCTTAAGAGGGGAATAATATTTGAGAGGCAAAAATAACTGAAATGCTAAAAATAATATGTTTTTATGGACAGGGAGCTAATATAGGATTGTTAGATATTGAGATAAATTGCAAGGTTCTATTTTTTCTCAATTAGTTCCCGAGTGAGATAGATTTGTTCTTTGGAAAATGTACAGTAAAAATCAATATCATTAATATTGTGCAAGTCCATAGTGGCTTTGATGCTCTGGTATTCTAAAGAATTTTAAGAAAATGATGCAATTTAATCTCTATAGAAGTATTAAAAAAAAAAAAAGCTCCAATGAACAGTGGTTAATGTGAATGGGCCGTTGAAGGTAATGTCTCTTCCACTGAAACCCAACCCAAGCAAACATGTAAAAGAAGTAAACTATAAACAATGCGTTACAAGTTTGTGCTACATGGTCATTATAAGAAACTGCTTTGTTTTATTCCAACAAGGTGCTTTATTTGTCTTTTGTTTGCTTTTTTTTGTTTACATTTAAAAGTTTCCAGCATTTCTTTTTTAAGTTCATTCCATGTTCTATTCTCTATCAACTGCATCCCAGTTTCCCACATACATGACAACATTTCTTTTTGGCTCTTTTTAGTTCTCTTTTGCTTCTCTCTTCTGCTTCCAGTGAGCTTCACCCTTTTGGTGAGTTATCGCCTAACAACTTTCTACACTCCAGGACTTAATGTTTCCTCTCTCAGGGGGAGATGAAAGGCAGGTGTTTTTCAGCCTTAAGACCATGCCTCCCTTTGTTTTCTGTTAGGAGCCTCATATTATCCAAGAATTTATGCTGAACATCCAAACAACATCCCTACATGAAGCACAAGTTATGTTACCTTATTTTCTGTGATCTCTAATTGACCTTTCTGATGTGCTCCATCTCTAAAATGTGTTGCTTAATATTTGTAGATCATCAATCCTTTTGAGAGTCTGATGAAAGCCATGTTTTCTTGCTCATTTCCAAATAGTGCATACAATATTAGCAGTTCACAGGCCTCTGAGGCCCATTCATGAACCAAATATTACAAGGGACCTGCTCTGATCTATTGATTTGTATTTTACAGATATTGAACTGTACATTGTTTTTCAAGCATGATCGACTTTGTGTCACTGGCCTTTGCTATTCACTCTGCCACCTTCTTTACCATATCCTTTCATTTTCAACTTTCATTTCTGATGTTCTTACCCAGAGGTCCTTTAATTCTGGGTATGTTCTTGCCCTACTGACTTCTAATAGTGAAACATAAAACACGCATGCCCTCATTTAGCCAGTATAGATTGAGTGCCTTTTACATGCTAAGCATCATGAGGTGTGCAAAACTAAAAGGTGGGAAAAGACTAGTTCTAATATATTAATGCTAATTGATAATATTGTTAATTACTAATATTAAGTGAATATATTTTATTTTCTAAAAACTATGTCAAATACATAATTACCATCCTTTATCCATTGTTTTTCTTCCTCCTCCTCCTTTTCTTTCTCATCCTCTTCTTCTTTTTCCTTCTTCCTCTTCCTTATCACCCTCCTTCTCTCCCTCCTTCTACTTAATCATCACTTCTTTCTTTTTGACAGGTAGTATAACCTAAGTGTAAAGAGGATAGATAACTAACTCAAGGTGTCAGCTACAAATTAACAGAGCTTGGCTTCAAACCCAGCTTTCTCTAGCTTCAGAGCAGGTACTTCTAATGTCTTTATGCATCTTAGATAGTCTCTGGCTCTCATTTAGCATAGTAGTGGAGAATATCTTTGGATGTGTGAATTTACCCATCCATCCACTCATCTACATTCACCTATCATTAATACAAAAGAGGAAGAAAGATAATTTATAACATGCATATGAAATTTTGTAGGCATTAGGAAAAGTCAGGAATTACTTGGACTTTTCTTCATGGAAGAAGTAGTATTTGAAACATGCCATAAATGATACCGAGACTAAATAGGAAATTGTACTGAAAAAGCTGTGAAAGCTGGGGAAGCTTCAGAAGTGCATGCGCAAAGAATGATTGGCAGTTTGACTTGGCTAGGGTAGAAAATGTGGAAAGTAGAATTCGAAGAAAAAATAAATGTCGGAAAGAGTTATAAGCCAAATATAAGAGAACTCTGCATTCCAGGAATAGAGGTATGACTTAATTTTAACAGCAGTGAATGAAAGGGATTTTTAAACAGAAAAGGGACATAATCAGAACTGTGTTTTTAGAAGATAATTCTGGCTGGTTGTGACCAGGGAGATGAGCAAAGGGTAGAGACTGAAGATGTGTGCTCATTTATTTGACTGTGTTTTTTAGATTAAGACAAAAGTAATAAACTTTTCTCTGGGAAGAGGCTCCATACTGGGAGATCTATATAAATAATACTAAGAATAATTGAATTATCAACTGCTTAAAAGTCTCAATCTGTTTTATCCTTTTGTCTGACTGTAGTTACACGTTCACTCATGTTCTTCTTCTCCTTCCTCTTTTTTTGTTTATTCCCTCTTGTAAGACCTGCTTTCCAAGACTATTTGTATAGGGCCATCTTCACCACTGCATTTTTGAGGAACTTTCTCTTCTACTCACTTTACCCCACCCACTCCTTTCCTTTTATTCGTATGGCTCTAGGTTCAGAATGGTTGATACCTGTTTCAACTTTTCTTGGAGACAATAATATGCTTATTTGTTGATTATTACCATTGTAATCTGCTGAGCTGTGCCTCAGATCAGCCCATCTTCCACCATATTTTTTCACCATCCTGTTGCATTTACCCTCTATATGTTGCAGATTTCTTTATAAATTGATCAACAGCGTGGACACCCTGGTCTTTGGCATAGGCTTCCTGTGTGAGGGCTGGGATTCTCAGACTATGTGGGTAGGCCCAGGAGTTTATGTCTACTGACAACTGTGTTAGGATGAAGTCAGTACCTGTCCTAGCCAGTAATGAAAGGAGTTGGTGGACTGAAAAGCAGGAGTCTATCAGGAATCAGGCAGATCTTGAACAGAGACAGAACAAGATCTGCAAGATGAGTGAATATGTTTTCATGGGTCATGAGAAAGAAGAAATATAATAATAAAAAGAAGATAACAATAACAACCCCACAGCACTCATGGATAGGTGTTGGATCATTTCCCAGGAGGGCTGTGATTTGTAGAGGGCTTCTTGTTTGTTGATGGGTGAGCCTTGCTTAGAGTTGTAGTGTTAGGACCATGAGCCTCATTGTTGACTCTATGTTCCTATTTCCTGTCTTGTGGGATATTGGTACACTGCTCATTATCTGGATAAAAAACAATGCTTGCATTATCTAAAGATCTAGCTGCATATTCTGAAGTTTCATAGGGTATGCATCTTCTTTGCAGACCCAAAAGGAAAAAATGTGATGAATCCAGATTTCCCTTATCCAAGTTCAACTTGGTTATCTCCATGATTTCTTGAAGGGTGTGCTGTTACTCTTCTGATCAAACTTGATTTTTATGAAAAGATTAATTGCACTAATGCAATTCATTATTACTTCTTACTTATTTTTTCTCTTTCAAATTGTTTTTTGGCCTATTATTCTCATATCAAGTAGAAGCAAAAAAAAAAAAAAAGCAGGTATACAGGAGATAGCTTGAGGTCTAAAAGGTAGGAAATGGGCATTAAATGGACACTATGATCCTTTCTTAGATGAAAATAATCAGAAATGTTCAGAAACTGCGTGATTTTCCCATTTTCCTAAACAATTCAAGGAACCAATGAGTTTGTTACTCGCATCAAATTGGTAAATCATTTGGACTCCATTAACTAACAGCTTTCCAATAAAACATAAGCGACGTCTTCCTCCCGACGTGTTCCCCCTCCTGCCTGCCTTTCCTCAATAAAGCAACCTTAATATTTCTGCAGCCTGAATAACTTTAATGAAAATGTGTTGGGTCTTACCGATGAAGTAGTGAGAGCTACATGTGTGAAAGGTCAAGAGGATATTCTGACATCTTATATGTCTTAAACAAAAGCTGCCTTCTTGCTGGTCACAGGCCTGACTTGACTTAAAGGTATAAAACAGGAAGTTAAAGATTACAGTTCATGTAGAGTATTTACATATTTTAATTTTATGTGTATCCTTAAAATATTACAATATTGCTGTTTTCTCATAACATAGGTCATATAGCCTGTAGTGTTTTTACATTCATCTGAAAAAAGTTTCACTGAAAATATAAATTCCTCTCTGAATAGAGCATGTAGAGAATACATACTGTTATTAACAATTATTAATTATTACTAATAATTTTTACTAGTGGTACTCATACTTTAAGGAAAACACAAATATTGTGACCCTGTAACTGACCGTAAATAATTGTATATAATTTATACACAGTCATGAACCACATAATGGCATTTTGGTCAAAAACAGACTGTATATATGACAGCAGTTCCATAAGATTACAATATTGTATTTTTACTGTATCTTTTCTGTTTTGATATGTTTAGATATACAATTACTTACCATCGTGATACAATTGCCTACAGTATTCAGTAGTAGAACATGCTATATAGGTTTGTAGCCTAAGAGCAATTGGTTACATCATATAGTTTAGGTGTGTAGGAGGCTATATCATTGAGGTGTGCGTAAATACACTCGGTGATACTCACACAATGATGAAATTGCCTAATGATACATTTTTCAGAATATATCTCCGTAATTAAGGGATGCATGACTGTATTTTAAACTGAAATGATTTGAGCACAGTTACTTTCAAACTCCCTAAAATCAAGATTTCATTTAATTTTGAATTCATCGATTGCCAAATAAGAATTATAACTAATATAATAATAATAACTGTAAGAATAATAATAGGAAGAAGATGAGAAAGAAAGAAAACAAATTCCTACTAATTCAAAACACTCATCAGTGATACAATACCTGTAAGATTTTTCTCCACTGGAATTATTTACCTATAAACATTGGATATATTTTTCTTTGATTTTGTTGGTTGTCAAATATCAGCTATTCAATGTAGACAAGAAGCTTTTAAATTTTACTGTATTAATTAAACAGACATTTGAATAAATGAATTATATAACAATTGATGAAGAATATTAGCCTGGGATAAAGAAATAATTGCACTTTTTAGCAGTATGTTCATTAATTTACTCCAGCTCCCCAATATTCCTGAATGATAATACTTTCAGAAATTTATAAATTTCTTAACTTAGTAAGATATATTTTTCTCTTTACTTCTTTCTCATCTTCTTACTATTATTCTTACAGTTATCATTACTATTATTATGAGTTATTATGATCAAATTATTTAGTACATGCCAAATAATTAAATTCTTGAATAAAGATAATTTCTTATTACACACTTTAAATGTTTGAATGATTGGCATAGTGCTATATATTTGTTCCCATCCCATACTTTCCTAAGTGCATAATTTTCTTAACTAATTTAATATAAGATGATTGCTCTGAATTATTACCTTTGAGTTATGTTACATAACATTGGCTCAATAAAATATTCCTAAACCCTTCGTTTATTCTGGATACACATGACATAAGGGCTATTCACTGTTTTCTGTCACTTCAGAGAATGTGGTTATAGAAACTCTTTTGGCTTTGGATTTTCTCCTTTACTAAATATATTTGATGGGGTCTTCCAAGGGTAATTTAACTTCATACTGCCTTGGAATGTGTTTTTATTTTTCCCTACAAGTCACCTCTAAACAGTGCCAATCCAAGTCTTTTATGAAGTAAACTCTCGTGGCAGTCAAGGTAGAATTTGTACATTGCCGCTCTCCCTACTTCCCTCCTACCCATCCCACCCAGGCTAAGGGAAGGGGTTAGAAGATCATGCATTTCTGAGTTTAATTTATGCCAGTCCACCTAGTGAGTTGAAATATTTCCTCAAGGAAGTTTTCATTCAGTTGACACCCTGAAGGGTTAAGAAAACAGAACCTCATAGTATTACAGAGTTGTTGTTATGGATGTTGCTAAGGAAACCATAGCAGGAATGTTTAAGTGTCTTGTTTCTTTCTAAATCCACAGGAGTGTAGCTTGTTTGAGGTTTTGATGTCCTCTCAGTTCTTGCCATCACAGCTCTGCAGTAGGGTTTCCAGCAGGGTCAGAATCCCTGGCTGCTAGCAGTGCTGGTGCAGGGGCACACCATGCTCTCAGAGCAGTGTTCAATTTTGCATCTTACTTCTGAAACACACTAAGGGCAATTCAAAATCAAATAGAAATTGATTTTATTTAAAAAAAAAAAGAAAAAGTAAAAGAAAAATGTCTCTTTAATGTTTTTCCCCTAAATGCCCTAGTATATGGATTATTTTTAAGCATGCACATTAGCATGCTATCTGAATATTTTATCAAACATTTTAAAAAATGGATTTGTGTTGCAGAGATTGGAAGACTGAATGTATATGGCAGATCAGAACATGTGCTGTTTTCAAAGGTGTTCTAGAGTGTGGGAGGTGGAAGTTCTGTGATTTCCTCTGCTTTATATAGCTATGAACAATTTTTAATTTCATTTTACGTTTTGGAAATTTTTATATCCCAATTAAATAGAAATTATGAAGAATTCTGAAATAATATCCAAGAGTAGTAATTTGCTTAAGCTTGACTCAAAATATTTTCATAATTAGATTCTACAGGATGATTAATAAATCCTTTCAAAATGCTTACCCAAATGACATGAAGCCAAAGGAAACATAAATAATTTTTATTCAAATGTTGTATGGAGAGAAAATATCTCTCTTTCTCTAACTCTGTTTCTCACCTTTATTCAGAAATCATGCACATATATATGTATACTATAGTTCTATTTTATATATCCCAAACATTTAAAATTAGCTACATACACACAGAGTGGTAAACACTTCTATTTTATTTCCATACCACAATTGACCAAGTGAGATCATATACTTTTGTCATTATTAAATATGTGCAAAATAGCAAAGCAAATTTTCCTTCTAATCTGAGAAATATGATTATTTTAAATTCTATAATCATTTATTAATCTTATTGTATATTAATGTGACATATGATATATTGTACATTATTTAAATGTATATATTATATAATACGTAAGATACATTTAAAATACATAACTGAAATTTACTTTTTTCCCAGTGTAATTTCTCTGTAATGGGATTGGTTTATCATTTGACGTTTTCGCCTTTATTTAAGGCCTGGTAAACATATTTGAAGGAACACAAAATATTTAACCAGATGTTTGTTGCTGATTTATCTAAGTCACTGTACCTAAAATATTATTATTAGAATCTTTTGGGTAAATATCGGTTGCTTCCAATAATAAGGTAGTAAACACCACAAGAATCTCTCTTATTTAATCTGTTCCTAAAGATGCTAAAAAATTTTCAGGTAGTTACAGCTTATCTTTCATTTCTCCTAACCCATCTAGAACTGCCAAAAATTTCACTAAATACTTTAAATATATATGCAAATCCTCCACTGAAGATAAATACTGTTCTCATCAATTCCCCTATTATTTAACATTTAATGAAGTTGTGCCTAGTACATAAAGATGGGCAGGATATGATACTAAGCACATTTCTTCAGCATCATAATGCTGATCTACCTGTAAATAAGCAATGAAATAAGATGCTAAACCTATAGACAAGTAATCATGAAAAAAAAAATAGTGTTAAGGAAATAAATTAGTAGTTTTGGAGATTTTGGCGATATCTTTTTACTTTTTTTCTAAAACAATTTTCATGCAGGTTGAAATGAGGCAGATTAACTACCAGCCAAAAGTCAAGGCTAACTCAGTTCTTAACTCATCACTTTTAAGGTATTGCTGAAGTGGTGTAATAGAAGGACTGCGTCTTTTGGTCTGGGTTCTCTTGAAAGCAGAGTCTGAGACAAAGACTTGGGTGTAGACAGTTCATTTAGGAGCTAATCCCAAGAAGCAGAAGTAAGGAAGCAGGCAAAATAAGAGAAGGAAGGAAGGCAATATTAGAGTCCGCTATGGAAGTCACTGCTTTAGAGAATGTGATTGATTCTCCAGAGAGACTTGCAAGAATTGTCTGCCTACAAATGAAAGGCAAGAGACTATCCACCAACTGTCAGTCACTCTTGGTTGAGGATGAGCTGCCCAAAGATTATTCACTACTCTGTATTTCCAGACTGCAGACCTGCCGTGAACCAATGAGCTCTGGTAGCTTCCAAGATGCTCCTGAGTGTAAACCAAAGAGAACATGCAGTGAGACACTGAGCATGAAGTTAAACTGCTGGCCACAGCTGGGCTAGCTACAGCTGAAATTGAATGTCAAGGAGTGTTGAAGCGGCATATTAGAATCCTTGCCCACAGCTGCATTCTACTTAGGGTTTGCACACAAACTGTATGATTCTATAGACAACTTTCTCATATAATGCATTGTTTTGATTTCAGTTGGCTTTTGAGAGCATGGGCATTCCTATAGCACTATGATAGTTCTGCCTTTGGAAGGTGGTGGTTTTCAATCACTGGTCAATGGAAGGGTCGGCTCTACTTTGAGTCAATGGAAAAGTTCAAAGAACTCAGTTTCAAAATTCTCTAAAATTGTCTTGTTAATAGCTGCATATTCATATGAGTTTGCAGCAACTCATTCTTACCTCCTTGGGGGGAAAGAATTTGGTCAAAGGGCAGAAGTAATTTTAAGGCAGAGAGATAGATGAAAATAAGTTTTCAAGCAGGAGTAAAAGCTTATTAGAAAGTTTTGGAGCAGGGACAAAGGAAGGAAGTAAAGTTCACTTGGAAGAGGGCCAGGTGGAAGATTTCAGAGGTTCAGGTACCCTGTCCTGCCCTTGACTTGTTTTTTTTTTTTTGTTTGTTTGTTTTTATTGTTTTGTTTTGGTTTAGTGTTTTTGGTTGTTGTGTTTTTTTGTTTTTGAGACAGTTTTGCTCTTGTCACCCAGGCTAGAGTACAATGGCACAGTCTCAGCTCACTGCAACCTCCACCTCCCAGCTTCAAGTGATTCTCCTGCTTCATTCTCCCAAGTAGCTGAGATGATAGTTACCCACCGCTATACCCAGCTAGTTTTTATATTTTTAGTAGAGATGGGGTTTCACCATGTTGGCTAGGCTGGTCTTGAACTCCTGACCTCAGGAAAGCCACCTGCCTCAGCCTCCCAAAGTGCTGAGATTACAGGCCTGAGCCACCACATTTGGGGTTTTATACATTGACATGGCTCTGGGCTTTGCACTTATTCTCCCCTGATTCTTCCTGGGGGGCACGCTGTCCGCATACATGGTAACCTGCCAGCACATGGAAGTGGCTTCACATGTAGTGTATTTACTGAGGTTGTGCACATGCTCACTTGCAGTTTTCACTTACCAGTTGCACCTTCCTAGAGGAAGATCGTATACCAGTTAAATTCCACCATTTTGCCCCTGAGTGCACATGCTTGAATAGGCTTGCCCAACTCCTGAGATCTTATAGGGAAGCTGCAGATCACCAGCTTCAGGTGCTTTCTACTTATTGAGAGACTGTCTTTCCCTGGAGCTGGCTGCGATCAATTATTATTTGAGAGAGACAGTTCAACAACCTCACGACTATCACCTGATGATCTCTTCACACCTGGAGATGGGGGTGGTTCTCCTGCCCTTCTCATGTCTGCCTATCTACCTACTCTAACGGTTTCATTTCATCAATAATTCCTTTTATGGCAATGAATTAATAATGTCATATTTATAATTTTTGCTTCTTTACTGTCTGGAAAATTTGACTTTACTAAATTCATTATCTAAAGTTTTCATTTAACTTTCACCTTTTTTGGGTGCTATTAGCTCTTAATTTTATAGTATGATGCATCTCTTTATCATCCACCAATGTTTATAGTATTGAAACCAAATAGTTATCCCAATTAGTACTTTCTTTTCCAAACTTGTTATTTAATTACCCTGTAGCAGGATCAGGATGTTTCCTAGTACCTAATATATCTATATAATTTTCAAAGAACAGTCCGTGTAAATATAGAATATACTTGAGGTTTAGACAAAAATCCTCTTTTTACTTTGTATGCATCATTAATATCCTCATTTTAATGACAGGTAAACATAATACAGAACTCCATACTCACATAAGCTTTTTGAAAAATGCACATATCTGCTGAAATAAAACTCTAAGAATTCCAACTTTCCAAAGATAACTAGAGATATTATAAAAGACAGCCATAGTTTATCAAGATAAATTGCAATGATATTTTTTAAATGACTGGAAAATGTGTAAGATATTACAAGTTTAAGCCACACCTAATAATTCAACTAGGGTCTTTTGCAGAATTTATGTAATCTTCAGATTGGTTCCTGATAGAACCATTTCGTAAAGATAATTTTTTTCACCCAATTGGATCACATTTGAATTGAAATCTCGTGCTTATATCAAATATTACCTGTGTGGTTTTAATGAGGAAATCCAAACTCTTCCATGGAATTAAATATGCCAAGCCCAAAATTCCCCATTTTGTATTCTCCAATAATTTCATCTACCAGTGTGCAAAGTAAAAGAAAAGCATATATTTTAAAATAAAGTTAACAATAATTTTTAATGTTTTATTTTTCTAACCACCTTTTCAAACTCAAGAAACCTTTAAGACAAAATTCCCAAGTTTTCAATAAATGATATATTTTATTTGTATATACGTATGTGTGTGTGTGTGTGTGTGTGTGTGTGTGTGTGTGTTTATGCTGTATATCTATATGGATACACTGCAAAAGATTAAAAATTAATCTTTTACTGAAAAAGAGTTTCCCACTGAGGCCGTGCTATTAGGCTATATTTTCAAAGCTTTTTCTTAAGTCCACATTTCTTACAGAAGGCTTACCCTATGACTTTTTCTTATTACTCCCAAATTAAACTTCTGGAGAGTAAAACGTGCTTACAAAAATATAAATTGGTTTAAAAACATTTAAATTTAGATAATTTTCAATTTCACACACAAACTCTTGATGTCATCTTCTCCTTCTTGCTATAAATTACCAAAACACATTCAATCAAAATTTCAAACACTGAATCACTAAATATACCATATGTGTGTGTGTGTGTGTGTGTATGTATGTATGTAACCTAAGTTTTCTGACCATCCTTTATTTGAATATATTGATAACAGTGTGTTGATTTATTTATTTTTTTTGAATCAGAGTCTCACTCTTGTCACCCAGAGCTGGAGTGCAATGGCACAATCTTGGCTCACTGCAACCTCCGTGTCCCAGGTTAAGTGATTCTCCTCCCTCAGCCTCCTGAGTAGCTGGGATTACAGGTGCCTGCCACCACGCCCAGCTAATTTTTGTTTTTTTTGTTTTTTATTTTGGAGACAGAGTCTAGCTCTGTTGCCCAGGCTGGAGTGCAGTGGCACGATCTCAGCTCGCTGCAATCTCCACCTTCCGGGTTCAGGCGATTCTCCTGCCTCAGCCTCCCAAGTAGCTGAGACTACAGGCACATGCCACCATACCCAGCTAATTTTTGTAGTTTTAGTAGAGATGGGGTTTCACCGTGTTAGCCAGGATGGTCTCGCTCTCCTGATCTTGTGATCCACCCGCCTCAGCCTCCCAAAATGCTGGGAATACAGGTGTGAGCCACCACACCCAGATATGTTTAATTTTTAAGATGAAAAATCTTATCTGTTAAACAAAAAATTGCCTTATAATTTGGCTGCTAATAGTTTTATTTCAGCATCTAAAATTCTTAACTTACAATATAGTCCTTCTAATCCTCCTACCCCCTGGCCCTTCATAATTAGGCTTAATATGGAGAGATTTACTACTATTTATGTTAGTTACATTACACAAAATTAAATACTGGAAAGTGAAGTAATTGCATTAAAACAGAGTTTAACTGCAAAGAGGGCTTCAGTGCATTTCATTCACCATTGGCCAGTATTTCTAGGGAGTCCTGACCTCAGGGCTCAGAGACTAGAATGTTGATACCCTGCGGGTGTGGTATTATATACAGACAGTCGGATAGATGGCATCCTGCCACCTCCAGGGACAGGGGAAGACTAAAGCCCTGTAAGCCCACCCACTATACCCAGTACCCAGATGGTTTAAACTTAAGGGTAAAATATGAAAAATAATGAAGTTTACTCATTTTCATTTCCCTAGTTGCCAAGTGATTTTTAATAGTTATAAATTTCCCAAAATATTCTCATATTTTGGTGGAGAGTTTGAGACCAGTAACTTCTGTGAGGAGTGAGAGTTTGGTCTTAAGCTTTTGAGAACATTTTACAGGTACCTGAGAAGGCTTTCCCCCAAGCTCACTGCCCTTCTCCCCAACAAAGGTTCTAAATGAGGCTTTGGCATCTCAGATGGGCAAGTTAGAATTTTGTCTTAGTTGTATAAATCCCATTTCCCCAGGGACACCAAACTCCCATCTGGCTAAAATGGAATTTTTTATAGATGAGTTAAGGCATGATCACCCAGGAGTTATAAAGAAAACTATAATTAACATTCCAGCACATACTCTATGAATTTATCTACCTTAGCTCAATGAAAACATCTGTAAGAGTTGAGAGAGGAATTGATTAAGTCATGGAGGAGAATAAACATCCTAAAAAGAATTTTACAGCTGAATTTGTAGAGAATGGCAGTTTCTAATGTCATGGGCCTAGGAAAATGCTTTTCTATCCATCAAAGAAGAATTTTAAGATGTTATGTATGCCAGGTTCACAGTCATATTTTCACCTATGTTAAATCATGCCTATTGCTTTGTGTGGCATAATATCTTTATTTAGAAAGCAGCTCAGCCTTCGTTCTTCTGCCGAGGTTTTAGCTGTTTCACCCAAATAACTCCTGAAACCCTGGAGCCTCTTAACAAATTTAATATGAATTTATACAATTGTTTCCTGCTTTTAAATGCCATATAAAAGCAGTTCAGACTTCTAGTGAATTTTCAGACTTTTAATATCTAACAGAAGAGTGCTAAGCTTTCTGGACATAGACCTGTAGTGTGCCGGTTGTCTAAATTGTGAAGACATAGTGAAGGCATGTCAGTTGCACTGTGCATATAAATTTAGGGAGTTATGGCGGTTTACATCTTGAGTTAGTTGTATGGAGTGCTTTGAAAAGTAGTTCTTTCCTACAATAATCAGACTTATTTATAGCAGAAATTATGGCACTGCCTACCAGAAGCTTGAAGAACATATCTTAGAAAGGAATCTGTTATATTAGATCTCCAAAGTAAACATTCTTAGAAACATGTTCAAGCAAGCTGGGGTCTTTTCACAGAAACAAATGTTTTCCTCTTTGTGTTTAGTTTTCATAGCTAGCTGCTTTCTTCTCAAAAAGTGAAAAAAAAAAAAAACCCTCAAATTTCCTGGAAATTCTGTTCTAATCTATGTTACCCTCTGTGTCTAAAACTGGCAGATGTTATTTTAAATCACCTATACCGTGATCATGATGTCATCCATGCCCATATAAAGGTTTTGCCGCCTTATAGGACTCTCCAGACATGAAAATCAAATGGCAGTGGAAGTGTGAGGCACAGAAAAAATGGCACCATTCTTACAGCTTTTGGATCCAAAGCTAAATACAGTGTTAGCATTAGTGAGATTGGTGATCCCATTAAAAAGTAATTAAATGTATTATGTTTTACAAGCTGTTATCAACATTGTATATAGAAAATAATGGCGGTATTAAAGGTCCAAATGATACAAATTAACAGAATGCAATGAGTAGCTTATATACTAAGCTGTATATAGTTCATAGCATAGCACACCATCTTCTATTTTAATATTTATTTATTGATCATTTGGGCAGATATTTATTGAATATCTATGTGCCAGGCACTGTTCTAAATGCAGAAGATACAAAAATGAATGTAATTGGCAAAAGTCCAGTTCCAAGGAGTTTGCCTTCTGGTGAATTTAGGCAGAAAATAAGCAAGTGAGCAAATAAACTTGTATTTATAGTTCGTGATAAGTGAATATAAGAGTTAGCAAATTGGGATGTGTTAAGGAAAGCCTCTGTGAAAATGCAACACTTAAGGTGAGACTTGAAAGCCAAGAAGATGTCAGTCAGACAAGGGAAAAGCTTTCTGGAAGAGCCAACAGCAAATGCAAAGGCCCAGAGGTAAGCATGTTCATGGACAGGAATTAGGCCAGAGTGACAGGGGCACAGTGAGCAGGGGGAAGGGAGTGTGAGATGGGGTGGCTGTGTTGGCAGGAGCCAGATCACACCGGGCCTTCCAGGGCCTGGTAAGGCATTTGATGTTATGCCAAGGGCAATGGAAATGCCTTTGATGATTTTTAAGCTGGGAAAGGAGAGGTAGAGTAACAAGATCTGACTGAGGTATTTAAAATATTACCCTGGCTTTTATATGTAGAGTGACTTGTTAGTAGAGAAAGAACTGAAGTAGGGATGCCAGGAGAGACCATGCTATGAGTTGTAAAGATGGAGAGAGACAGACATGAAAGAAAACTCTTCCGGGAGAGGGAAAAAGAAGACTTCGCACGACTTCATGCTCAGTGGTACTATTCACTGGAGTGAAGAATGTGCTTCCTCAGTGATCAGAGAAAAGTTTAAAAGCCCTCTGAATATAACAAAGGCAAAATCCTAGAGACTACTCACAATAAGATATTTTAAAAACTCATTTTGAGCACTTACTGAGTCATGCTTGTTTCCTTATTTAGGGAGAAGAAAAGACTGCTAAATAAATAAATAAACAAAAGTAAAAAAGCCCAAAGAATGTCCTCAAGTTAGAGTTCCAAGAAGCTTTCCAAGTTTTTTAATTAAAGCAAGATTTACAGTGTGCTTGTATTAGTTTCTGATGGCTGCTGTCACAAATTACCATGAACGTAGTGGCAGAAGTCTGAAATCAAGGTTATTCCCTTAGAACCAGTTTACAGAACAGATTCCACTTTTTTTTTTACTTTGGCTCTGCTCCAGGTGGAGAATAACAGGAAGATTACCTCCTTGAGCTCTCAGACCATGATTAAGCATCTCTCTAACTTTCTTGTACAGAATTGTACTTAATAAATTCACAGGACAACTTAACGGCAAAAAGAAAGAGTGCTTTTACATTTTTTGGAGAAGTGTACCCAGTCTTCTTCTTTGAAGCCCACTGATAGATAAAAAGTATGGTGAGAGAATAAACATACTTCCCTGTGATGGTCAGCTCTGTGTGTCCGATTGGTAAAGGTACAATACCCAGTGATTCAACTAAACAGTAATCTAGATGTTGCAATGAAGGTGTTTTACGGAGGTGATTAAGGTCCATAATCAGGTGACTTATGCAAAGATTATTCTAAATAATCTGGGTTGGCCTGATCTAAGCAATTGAAAGCCTTCAGAATAGCTGAGGCTTCCCTGAAGAAGACGAAACTCCGCCTGTGAACAGGAGCTTCTGCTCCTGCCTGAGAATTCGAGATCATCCTTCCTGAAATCCTGCAACACAGATTTCAGGCTTTTCCCAGCCAGTCCCACAATTTCATAAACCAATTCCTGGCAATAAATGTCTTAATATACATAAACTATTTGTTCCATTTCTCTGATTGAATTCTGAATTACACATTCTCCATCTGAGAATCAGAAAACAATCCCATAATTTAAACTGGCTTTTTGGGATTCTAAACTCCCATTGGCATTGCTCATAATTGGTACAGATTTTCCTTCTGTGTCCACTCCCACCTCTAACAGAAGAAGTTATTTTTGTTTTATTTGCTATTATTTTGTTTTGTTTCAATCTGCAATGTGTTCTTGGTCCTGGAAGCACTAATGGTCTCCATCCATTTTGGCCCAGGCATCCACCCTCCAGCTGCTGTCCATTTATTCCATGTGATGGTAGGAGCTGCTAGAAAGCTCTGGACAGGCTTTGATCTATTTGGGAGCCATATCCCTGCCAAACAGGAACTGAGGGTAGTTAGGACGAGTTAAACACTGAGGCCTCCTCTTCCCAACACACTTCTCTGATTTTGATATAGCAATGCCCCAAATGGGTGTGGGGGCAGCCTTCAAGATGGTCTTTCTTAGAGCCCAAACTCTGGAAGGGAGAAAGCTCCTAGTGGCCTTGGTGTCCCTCCCACACTCTTTCCCAACATGTCTAGGTTTTTCTGAAGCTACCTTATATTTTTGGGGATTGGATTTACCAAGAAATAGGGGGTGGAAATGAGGAGAGAACCTTTTATTACATCATTTCCTTCTTCCTCTTCAATCCCCAGGGACGTGAAAGAATGGAGCTCTCCCTGTTGCTCTTCCTGTCTGAAATGCTGTTGAATAAGCTCCAACAGTCTAGTTAGCTAAGCATGGCATCCTTTTCATCCAGACTTGTCAGTGAACCTATTTTCTTGTTAAGTTTCTTAACTACTCTCTGTCTCTAGGATGGTAACCCAAAGGATCCCTCTGAGAAGGAGAAACATATAAGTGTTCAGCAATTTGAAGGAGAAATAAAAATGCATCACTTTAGTATTATAGGCATAAATCAGAAATATTGTGGGTTTGGTTCCAGACGACTACAATAAAGCAAGTTACACAAATGTTTTGGTTTTCCAGTGCATATGAAAGTTACGTTTCATTCTACTGTACTCTATTAAGCGTGCAATAGCATTATGTGTAACAAAAATATGTACAATTAAAAATACTTAATTTAAAAATATTGTATTGCTAAAAGTGATAATGATTATGAGACTTCAATAAGTCATAATCATTTTGCTGCTGGAGGGTCTTGCTCTGATGCTGATGACTGCTGAATGATCAGGATGGTGGTTGCTGAAGGTTGGGTGGCTATGGCAACTTCTTAAAATAAAAAGAGGAAGTTTGCTGTATTGAATGACTGTTTTACAAAAGACTTGTCTGTAGTATGTGATTCTCTTTGACAGCATTTTACCCACAGCTGAGCTTCTTTCCAAATTGGAGTCAATCCTCTCAAACTCCTCCGCTACTTTATGAAGGAAATTAATGTAATATTCTGAATCCTTTGCTGTCATTTCAACAGTGTTCATAGCATCATCACCAGAAGTTTTGCTCCCAAGAAATCACTTTCTTTTTCATCTATGTGAAGGAACTCCTCATCTGTTTAAGTTTTATCATTAGATTGAAGCAATTCAGCCACATCTTCAGGCTTCACTTCTAATTCTAGTTCTCTTGCTATTTCCACCACATCTGCAATTACTTTCTCCACTGAAGTCTTGAACCCCTCAAAGTCATCCATGAGGGTTGGATTCAACTTTTTCCAAACTGCTGTTCATGTTGATATTTTGACCTCCTCCCAAGAATACCAACTGTTCTTAATGGCACTGAGAATGGTGACTCTTTTCCAGAAGTTTTTCAATTTCTTTTGTGCATATCCATCAGAGGAATCACTATCTATAGCAGCTGTAACCTTACAAAATGTATTTCTTATATAATAAGACTCAAAGGTTGAAATAACTTCTTGATCCATGGGTTGCTGAAGGCATATTGCGTTAACAGACACAAAAAGCATTATTCTCTTACATCTTCATCAGCGCTCTTTGCTGACTAGGTACATTGTCAAGGAACAGTAATATTTTGAAAGGAACTTACGTTTTCCTGAGCAGTGGGTCTCAACAGTGGGCTTAAAATATTTAGTAAACTATGCTGTCAACAGATGTGCTGTCCTCTAGGCTTTGTTGCTCCATTTATTTTATTTTATTTTTACTTATTTGAGATGGAGCCTCACTCTGTTGCCCAGACTTGAGTGAAGTCGTGCCGTCTTGGCTCACTGCAACCTCTGCTTCTCAGGTTCAAGCAATTCTCCTGCCTCAGCCTCCTGAGTAGCTGGGACTACAGGCTCATGCCACTACATCAGGCTAATTTTTGTATTTTTAGTAGAGACAAGGTTTCACTATTTTGGCCAGGCTCATCTCGAACTCCTGACCTGAAGTGATCCACCCACTTTGCCTCCCAAAGTTCTGGGATTACAAGTGTGAGCCACTGTGCCCAGCCTGTTGTTCCATTTATAAAGCACAGACAGAACAGATTTAGCACAATTCTTAAAGGTCCTAAGATTTATAAAATGGCAAATAAGCACCAGCTTCAACTTAAAGTCACCAGCTGCATTAGACCCTAATAAGAGAGTCAGTCTACTCTTTGAAGATTTGAAGCTAGGCATTGATTTCACCTCTCTAGCTATAAAGTCCTAGGTGGCATCTTGTTCCAATATAAGGTGTTTTTATCTATATTAAAAATGTATTGTTTAGCATAGCCACCTTCATCAATGATCTTGGGTAGATCTTCCAAATAATTTGCTGCTTGCTCCACCTTGGACTTTAATGTTAGGAAGACAAGTTTTCACCTTAAGCCTCATGAACCAACCTCTGCTAACTTCTAATTCTTCTTCTGCCTCCCTCAGCCTCCACAGAATTGAAGAGAATTAGGGCCATTCTCTGGATTAGGTTTTGTCTTAAGGGAATGTTGTGACTGGTTTGATCTTCTATCCAGATCACTCAAACTTTATCCATATCGGCAATAAGGCCTTTTCATTTTCTTATCATTTGTGTGTTCACTAGAGTAGCACTTTTAATTTCCTTCATAAACTTTTCCTTTCAATTCACAACTTGGCTAACTATTTGATGCCAGAGGCCTAGCTTTCAGCCTCTCTCTACTTTCAACAAGCCTGTTTCACTATGTTTAATTATTTCTAGCTATTGATTTAAAATGAGAGGCATGTGACTCTCCCTTTCACTCGAACACTTGGAGGCCATTTTAGAGTTGATTGACTCTTTTACAAAAGACTTATCCTAACTTTAACATTGTTTGTCTCAGGGAATAGGGAGGCCTGAGGAGAAGGAAAGAAATGACAGGATGGCTGGTTGATGCACCAGTGAAGACATACACATTTATCAATTAAGTGTACTCTCTTACATGGGTGCAATTTGTGGCACCTCCAAGCAATTATGATAGTAGCATCAAAGATCACTGATCACAAATCACCATCAGAGATATAATGAAAAAATTTGAAATATTATGAGAATTACCAAAATATGACACAGGCAGAAAGTGAGCACATGCTATTAGAAAAATGGCACCAATAGACTTGCCTAACACAGGGCTGCCACAATCCTTCAATTTGTAAAAAATACATTATCCGTGAAGCTCAATAAAGTGAAGCACAATACAAGAGAGTATGCCTGTGTAACAATCCTATCCCCCACTGCATACTGCAGCTCACACTGATTCCAGTGTATGATATAGTCTCTTGTCAATATTTTAGACCTATGATTTGGTTTGGATCTGTGTCCCCACCAAATCTCGTGTTGAAATGTAATCCCCCGTGTTGGAGGTGGGGCCTGGTGGGAGGTTCTGGGTCACAGAGGCAGATATCTCACGGCTTGGTGCTTTCTTCACAATGGTGAGGGAGTTCTCTTGAGATCTGGTTGTTTAAAACTGTGTGCACCCTCCTGCTCTGTCTCTTTCTTTCTCCTACTCTGGCCAGGTGAGGGATCTGCTCCCGATTCGTGTTCCATCATGAATAAAAGGACCCTGAGGCATCCCCAGAAGCCAAGCAAATGCCCACGCCATGCTTCCTGTACGGCCTGCAGAACCTCTTTTCTTTATAAATTACCCAGTCTCAGGTATTTCTTTACAGCAACACAAGAATGACCTAACACAATCTCTCCCTACCTCTTTCCATGTGGAGGAAAGGTCAGCTTTCCTACAACGTCATGTCAGATTATGGACACCCATGTAAGCAGCAGTATTTGAGTGAGAAAAAATTAAGAAAAAAGTCTTCAGAAGTAGTATTTCTTTCCTGAGGTAAGGAAGTGGTTTACGGCATCAAATTTAGACCTTTGATGTAGTTTTCAAAAAGCTGTACATACAGTCCCAGACATTCAGGAACTAGACTGAAAGATATTCATCATCAATGTCAAACTTTTGTCCTGGGACTCATGAAATTTGTCTTAAGACTGCATAGATATATTGCATTAAAATTGTTAAGGTATGTTTCAGATATACTACAATTTCACAACTCTTGCACTTTAAAAAAATATACTTGAAATCTCAAAAACTTTACTTGATCTTAGCCAAAAAGCCGAGAAGCGATTCAAAAACTTAAAAGTGGCTCAGTCCTTTCTGGAACTCTGAGAAGCTCTATCATCAGAAAGCTTAAGATGATAAATGTGTATTACTGGCTTTGCCCTCAAATCTAAGCCCCTTATGCATGATTTTCTAAAACTTTTTAAGCTATAAATCACCAGTATGATTGTAGTTGAGTTATATTTCCATTCTAATATAGTGATAGGCACATGGTAGGTTAAAAATATAAATTGAGTAAATAAAATATCTTAAGACTGTATCAGAAAGTTGGATATGGCAACAAAAGCACAAGTAATAAAAGAAAAATAATTGATAAATTAAATTTAATCAAAATAAAAACATTAGACACCATGAAGAAAATGACAAACTAACCCATGAACTGAGAGAAAACATTCACAAATCATATATCCAATACAGGATTTGTGCCCAGGATATAAAAATAATTCTAGCAAGTCAGTAATAAAAACCAAAGAACACAGCTAAAAACATAGTTGAAGGTTTTGAATATTTAGATATTTCTCCTCAGAAGATATACAAATGATTAATAAACACAGATAAAGATACACATGATTGAACATAAGGAAATGCAAATGAAAACCACAGTGTGGTACTATTTCTCACCAGAATGATTATAATCAAAAAGACAGACAATAACAAGCATTGGTGAGGATCTGAAGCAATTAGAACTTTTATACATTTTTGGTAAGGATGTAAAATGGTATAGTCACTTTGGAAAACAATTTGGCAGTTTCTGAAAAGTGTAAGCATACCATATGACATAGCAATTCCATCCTTGGTTAGGTATCTACCAAAAAGAAATGAGAACATGTCTGCACACTGACTTCTATGTGAATGTTCATTGCAGCATTGGACACTATAGCCCAGAAATGGAAGCAATCTAAATGTTCCTCAACTGATGAATCGATAAATGAAGTGTGGTATACCTTATACAATGGAAAACCATTTGGCAATTAAAAGGAATGACAAGGATGGGCCTCAAAAACAATACTTAGGGCTGGGGTGGAAAGGATAGTGATCGTAAATAATCACAATCTTTCTTTGTAGAGTGACGAAAATAACTTAAAATGAAATTATAGTAGTGGTAGCATAACTGTAAAAATACTATGAACCATTGAATTGAACACTTAAAGTAAGTGAATGTTATGGGAACTGACTTATATCTCATTAAAACTATGTAAGTCAGTTGTTTGTAAGAAGAGACAAGAACATTCATATCTTAAATTTATGACTAACTCACAGTGTATTTCTTCAATTAACTATAGGAATTGACTTGGCAATTGGACATAGCTTAAGAATTGTTCTGAACCAAATATTGTTTTCTATGTAAAATTTACAAATTCCAAGGTCCATCACAGCTTTGAATTTACATATACAAGTAAAATTAAATTTTTGGAGGACACACTGGAATGATATAAGATATGCTGATCTATGCTTTGTGTTTGTCAGTAGGTGGATTATTGACCATGTAAATTCAGTCATCTGTAATTTTTAATAAAGTTTACTTGAAATGGCAAATAGTTTTCATAAAGCGTTTTCAGTATAATTCAAAAGTTATTAAATTATCAGACTATTATGGACAGGAATTGGATTTAAAAGTGCTACTCAGGCACGGTAATCCCGGTACTTCGGGAGGCCAAGGCAGGCAGATCACAAGGTCAGGAGATGGAGACCATCTTGGCTAGCTAACACAGTGAAACCCCATCTCGACTAAAAATACAAAAAGTTAGCCAGGTGTGGTGTAGCAGCTACTTAGGAGGCTGAGTCAGGAGAATCTCTTGAACCCAAGGGGCAGAGGTTGCAGTAGCCCATAGTTACAGCTACTTGGGAGGCTGAGGCAGGAGAATCTCTTGAACCCAGGTGGCGGAGGTTGCAGTGAGCCGAGATCGCACTACTGTACTCCAGCCTGGGTGACAGAGCAAGACACGTCTCAGAAAAAATTAAAAAGTGTTACTCAACAAACATACACACATATCCTACTCATAAATGTAAAAAACAAGTTTTCTTTACCTTGTCAGTGTGTTGTGGATCTGATAGAGAAAAAATCAGCATAACAAATGAAGATCCTTTGAACTTCGTTTGTGTACATGCAGTATATTCACTGCCTGGCATTTTTCTTTCTTTCTTCCTGACAGAAGCTTTACAGAATAACAAAAAACATGGCTTCTTATTAGTATCTGTTTTTCTCCACTGGAACATGAAATGATAGTTCTAACATTCCTGGTTGCGGTGATATGAATACACCTGCACACAGCCTCTGAGATGTGCTTGCTCTCGCTCTCTGCTCCGTCACCTAGCTGTTCGTGATGCAATTCAGGTTATCCTTAGATAGAAAACCCACAAACAGAGGCCACCCCTGGGTGGCAAAACCTGGTGACTCCCGTTAGGATTCGTGGTTCTTAAGGACAGAAAAATGCTCTTTAAACTGAAATCCTCTGGTGTCCAACAAATACAGCTGCCCCATCATTTTAGTATTCAGGATGCAAAGTAAATATCTCCGTAAGCACACAAGTCTGTTTGAGGAGCACACATGTACTCGCAGACACACTTCTACAGCCATGACCCTCTGCTGCCGCCAGTGTCTCAAGCATCGTTCCTTTCCTCTTAGGAGACACGGGGGACCAGAGAGAGGGAGAGCTGAGACTTCAGCCTCTTTCAATCGAGGTTTGCAGACATAGGCACTATAAGAATGTGGTAGGTCGACTAAAGCTATTTGTTTGCTTGATTTCTGGGAGTTCAATGAGATTATTTTTGTCATTTTCCCTGTGCTTCCCTGTATTTTCCAAAGATCTGCCAGCTTCCAACAACACTCTCTTTCTTCCCATTGGAAATGGAAAGGAGTCCTCTGCAGGAATTTTCCACTTAACAGTTCCCCCTTCCCTAGCTGGGGCCCCAGCACACCAGCCTGTAATGCTGTATTTCTTTCCACTGCAGTTTCACATTTTTGAGACAGCACAATGAGTTGTATTCAGTCATTCTAAGTGCCCCCCCCCCTTCCACATTATCTTTTTTCTTTAATAATGCATACTTTCGAGCAATTTCAGAAAGAGAGCAAAGGCTTTTAAGCAACATTACATTTAATCAGTTATGTCACTGTCATCGAATCACCAGAATCCTTTGAATCATCCCTACCACCTTCCCCCCGCGCCCCCCCCACACCACCCCATAATTTTCCCATCTCCCAGCCCCCTTCCCTGTCCTTCTGGTAAGTACATTAAAGACAAACCTCATGGTCCATATACTTTGCTTGCAATTGTTTGCCCGTGCAAATGATTTCTTTGAATAATATTTACAATCTATATATCATTGCCTGACAGGATGATAAGAGGGAACGTAGATTGCTTATAATCTCAGCTGTAAACAAGAAACGGGGACGTGAGCTTGGAAATGTGTTCCATCCCCCTGTCTGGATGCAGCCACATTTGTAAATGCCCGCAGCTGAGCCGGAGCCGGGTCGCACCTTCAGCCTCCCCTCCCAAACACTGCAGCCAGAGACCAAAACGCAAGTCCAGGGGGTCTGCAGGGCAATCCCAAGTCCCCGGAGGGGGAAGGGGAAGCAGAGGCATTGAGGAAGCGGGGCGTGGGTCAGCGAAAGCTTGCATCCAGAGGAAGACAATGCTTGCCTTCTCGAAAGCAAACGACAGAACCTGCGAACCCAGATGCCTGCGGGATCTGGGCTCCCATGGGGTGGGGGAGAGTGACCCCCCGGGTGCTGGGGCGGGGCGGGGCCTCCCCTGTCTAGCCGGGTGGTAGCTTCTCAGACAGCGAGGGCCCAGGGGGTCACGCCAGCACAGTGGAGGGTGTCTCAAAAGGACCTGGGATTCTGCAGAGAGGGGGAGGAGGTAGGAAGAGGGGGATTTGTTCAAGCTGGGAGGGTGGGCCTCAGGAAAAAGAAGGAAAAGAAGAAATAGATTAATGCTTTGTGGGACACCTAGGGTATTTCTTTCAGGGGGTATTACTTCCACTTTTAGGCAGGAACAAGAGCTGTGAGGAAAACAGCAGCAAGGGCTGACAGCTCCAAGGTGATCAAGGCGACTGCGTGAACGGCTTGCTCTGCCAGCCATTTATTAGAAAGAGAGGGGTGCTCCTGGGCCATGCTGGCGGGGGAGAGGGATTAAGATCAAATAGAAAGAGATAGGCCTGACTGCTTTATGCAAGAGAAAAATACACGCATATATATTTATATATTTATATTTATATGTTTACATGTATATTTATAGTCAAAGAATGCTGTCCACTACAAGACCCCCTCCTTCCCATAGGCCCCCCACTCCACCCCGCACACACAGGCTTGCGTACTCCTCACACATGTAAAGAAAGGAAATTCCACACTTTCTTTCCAAATGTCACTCCTGCTTTCTCAGTGCTTGAAATATCGCATGATGAATTATCCACTGGAGGACATTTTTATGCAGAGGCACCCCACCCTTTGGGGAAAGCTAACTTTGTGTGAGTCTGATTAACCTCAGAAATAAAGTTTAAAGCACTCTTGGGACTTGGAAAGAACTCCTCTTTCCATAGATAACAGGGCAAAGTGTTAAAATGCAGGTCACTGGTACGGGAGATCTCCTGTTGTAAAAAGGATGACCTCCAGAAGTTTTGGGAAGGATGGCGGTGGAACCGTCCTACATATAAAAAAAAAACACACACAGGTGTTGCTCTCACAACAAATGCATGAGAATGGTAGGTAGGCAGCTGCCCAGCGTATATAATGCAGTTTTTCTCCCCTTAGTGAGATATGATCTTTAGATCTAGAGATGCAATAAAGTTATCAAGGGGCTTGAATGGAATGAGAAATACCTTCTCATGTGATAATGACTTTATTTTGCCTAAGAATCAGTTATATTTTCCTCTCTCTGGCACACAAGAATTTTATCAGCTATGCTTTACAAGGAAAAAAAAATAGCTGCAACAAGCAAACTAAATTTTACCCAAATTCACACTTTGAAATCTCCACACCCTAAATCTTACATTTAATCATAAAGTGTTACATTTTAATGTATTCTCTTAACACACTACTAGCATTTTGTCAAAGATAAGCATAGACAGGAAGTTTAGAAATTTTTCTTACGATTAGAATAGGTGTGCTTTGTTTTTCCCTTAAGAAGTCTTTAACTTTACTGTTTTCTCCAATGTTAGGGAGGTTTTCAATATCTATTGTTTATTTTTCCAATTATACAGGAAAATATTTTTATTGTAGAATATTTACATAATGGAGGGCTATATAGATTAAACAATGACAATCTCTTATGAATTTCCACTTTCCCAAATTATTCCCTTCCCCAGAAGTAAATTCATACTTCCCCACAATAGTATTCATCCAAACCTTGTAAAATCCATGCAACCCTTGTAAAATACTTTTATATGAACGTATGTATATATGCAATCATATAAATATTTAAAAACTACAAATTCAAGTATATTATGTTTTATTCTGTGAAGTGATTTTGTTCACTTACTATACCAAAGAGATCTTTAAAAAAAAATCAAGACCTATAAATCTATCTCATTTTGGCACTGCTGCATAACATTTCATGATTTATTATTACATTATTGATACATAATTAGGGTACTTCCAGTTTTTTGTTATTATACATAATATTGAAACTTGCATTCTTAGGTATACATCTTTAACCATACATGCTAGTAATTTTATGGGCTAGATTGCATTGAAATCAATAAGTGAAAGGATATATGCATTTTAAATTCATGGATACTACCAAAATACTCTCACAAAGAGCAAAAACAATTTATATTCCACCAAGTTGTCCATGACTGGACTGCTGTTTTGCACAGTCTCTCAGTCATGATTTGTTATCAATTTAAAAAATTTCATCAATATTTTGTAAAAAAAAACAAAACAACAAAATTTGTTTTCTCATTTGCCTTTTCTAATTACTACTGAGGTTGCACAAGTCTTAATTATATGGAACATTTGTATTTTTTGTTTGTTTGTTTGTTTTGAGTTGCCTGTTTACATATTTGCCCCATTTTTTCTTTGGATCTTTATTTTTCTTTATGATTCCAAGAAATTCTTTACATATGATGAACACCTTTGTTTCTTTTACTTAGTGTAAATGTTTCTCTTAGCCTGTTGTTTATCTTTTAACTTGGATTATGGAAACTTCATCATAGGGCTGTTTGAATTTTTATGTAGCCAAATCTGTCAGCAATTTCTTTTATAGACTCCAGGTTGTGTCCTAATTAAAATTTAATAAAGAGCTTGTACTTTTATCTTGTATTCCAGATGGCAGATTAGCTGTCTAAAACTGTTTCTATTTCTTTAAGACCATTCTACATTAAAATGAGTGTACACTGTATCAATAAATCAGTAGGACTCTACATTCATTTGTTCTCTTTACCAAAGCACTGAGTACATCTTCCCCTGTACTAAACTAAGACTTTGCCTGTATATGGACTCCACAAATGTCTATGAATTGTGGAGGGAAGAAAAAGCATCAAAATAATGGCTTATAGAAGAACAAATACTGCATGTGTTCACTTATAAGAGGGAGCTAAATATCCGGTACATATGGACGAAAAGATGGGAACAATAGACATGAGTCTATTAAATGAGGGAGTTGGGGCAGAGAGGTTAGGGCTGAAAACTACCTATTGTGTGCTATGCTCACTACCTCGGTGACAGAATTATTTGTACCCCAAACTTCAGCATCACACAATATACCCATGTAGCAAACCTGCACATGTACCCCCTGAATCTAAAATAAAAGTTGAAATTGTTTTTAAAAAGAAAAGCAGCTTATTAAATAAAAGTCATCAGACCTCCTGGTTCCTTGGGTTTTTAGAAACATTAATATACTCAAGATTTATTTTCTCATAGGAATCTATGACATAGTCACTCGCAAAAGTTATAAATGATGGCATCATTCTTCTTTCTCCTAAAGTAGCAACACACATCCTCTCTATAAAACTGGACATGAGGTATCATTTGATGGAACGGTCAGTGTTAACAACATGGCTTACCACCTACCAGGCCTGTGGTAGAAATGACCACAGAAAGTATTCCCCTGGGGAATTTTTTTAAATGAGAATTTCTAGCACCATCACAAACATCCTGAATAATAGTTTCAGGAATGGAGTAATATGGTCTGGCTGTGTTCCCACCCAAATCTCACCTTGAATTGTAATAATCCCCACATGTCAAGTATGGGGCCAGGTGGAGATAGCTGAATCATGGAGCCAGTTTCCCCCATACTGTTTTCCTGGTAGTGAATAAGTCTCATGAGATCTAATGGTTTTATAAAAGGGGGTTGCCCTGCACAAGCTCTCTTGTCTGCCGCCCATGTAAGATGAGTCTTTGCTCCTCATTAGCCTTCTGCTGTGACTGTGAGGCCTCCCCAGCCATGTGGAACTGTGAGCCAATTAAACCTCATTCTTTTATAAGTTACCCAGTCTTGGGTATGTTTTTATTAGCAGTGTGAGAACAGACTAATACATGGGGGCTCTGAGATTTATAGTTTTGGGCACTTGCTCATAGAGTCGCACTAGGAACCACCTTCTCCTGTTTATTTAGAATATGTAGGACTATTTTGTTCCTCTTTCACATGGTTTCTCTCTCCCCCCTCCTCACATAAAGTAACTGAACACATCTTATTGATTTTGCTCCTGAAGTGCCTTTCAATTCATATTATCCTTCCGTTCTATCTACTAGTCCCCCTGTTTTAAGCCTCCATAGTCTCCTTATGAAAAGGGATCTCCTAACTTTTTCTGAAGCTCTGTTGCTCCCCATCTTAATGTTTTCCAAAGCTTCTTCACAGATTTATTCATGCTACCACTACCTGAAAACCTACATCTGAATAGCCACACTCTTTTCATTCATTGTGTAACTTTGTGATTTTGCCTCAACTGGCTTTTCTAGATTATCAACCTCTACGCTGACCTCCTTCCCTCCTCAAATTTGTCAGTGCCATGTCATGGCTCAAGCCCTCTGTATTAGTCTGTTCTCACACTGCTATTACAGTAAATATATACCCAAGATGGGGTTATTTATAAAGAAAAGAGGTTTAATTACAATCATGGTGCAAGGGGAAGCAAACACATCCTTCTTAACGTGGTGGCAGAAGAGAGAATAATCAATGCCCAGTGAAGGGGAGAAGATCTTATAAAACCATCAGATCTCATGATAACTCACTCACTATCATACTAACAGGATGGGAGAAACCACCCCCCATGGTTCGATTTTCTCCACCTGGTCCTTCCCACAACCTGTGGGGATTATGGAATTACAGTTCAAGATGAGATTTGGGTGGGGACACAGCCAAACCACATCACCCTCCATTTTATTTACCTGCTGTGGGGCCACTATCATATTTTTCCCCAGTGACTAACATGCCCTGCCGTTCAGTATCGCTCTGAATTTTCAAGATTCAAGTCAAATGCTCTTTCTTTTGTGAATTTATTTCCCTAATTTGCCCTTCCCTCTTCTGACAGTCTCATACTTTGAATTACTTTCTATTCTGTTATCATTATCAAAGACTCTATTATTGTCTTGCATTGCTGTCTTCCACACTAAGTTGTAAATTCCTCAAAAACAAGATCATTTTGATTAAACATTTGGGTCACAGGACCTAATAGTTTTTATTACAGACGGTGGAAATGAAATAGATAATTTGGATATATCCAAACAGTCTATCTGAATGGTAACAAAGACTATGCTTTGTGATTCTTGGTTCCTATCACAGAAAATTTAGAAATTTGCTTTGTAAAATAGTTAAAACCAAGACTTTGATTCCATCTGTGTCAAGAATTATAAATAAGTCAGTCTTACCAAAATAACAGCATGTCTACTGCTAAACAGCCAAACAAGATGAAGAAATAAATATATATCCTCTCAAGAATTACAGAGAAAATAATGGAATAAGTCATTTCTATTAAAGCTGCTCTTTGCCATTTTTAATGTTATGATATTTAAATAATTCACTCTAATATTTCATTGAATAGAATTATATTACAATGTAAAAGGATTTGTAGGTAAAAACCCATTCCTTTATTCAGGCAATATAAATTCAGATTAGAGAAGTATAAGTTCACTTGTTTTCAGGTCAAGTCACATGAAGTTCTAATGGGTATGAAATTCTAGAATAAATGGCAACATTTTAAGTGCCATAGAACGTGGGCTGAAGTAGGAATCAGAGGATCTGAGGTTGAGTCTCTGATTGGTTATGAGGTCTGAATACCTTACAAACCTTTTCTCTCTCAATCTGAACTGCCTGATTGTGAAATGGAATGATTTTTCTGCTGCACAACTTTATTTTTATTACCAAATAAGGTAATGTTTGTGAAATTGCTTCAGAAACTATAAACAATGATTTGAATATTAGTCATCTATTTCAATTTAAGTTAGAAACTAAAGTCAAGGACGAGAAATGGGGTAAGCTTAAGCACTGTACACACCACCCCAGCTTCACCTGATTCTGCTAATTTTTTATAGCACTAATGATAACACAGATGCTCTTTGGAAATGTAGGGAACATCTCACCTGCCAAGTTAGAGTTATGGGTCCTTCTAAGAGTTTCATGAAGAACAACACCAACAACAAAAGGTTGTCAATTTGTGAGAAGAAATTAAAGGACCAATGGTCTAGACGTCTCAATGTCAAGTTCGATACAGTCAAAGAACAGATGTCCTAAAGCAGAGGGCATGTGAAGGTCATAGATGAAGATGTTAAGGAGTAGAGAGTCTAGGACAGAACTTTTCTGATTTCAATGTGTGTAACATGCACCTCAAGATCTTATTAAAATTTTGTTTCTAAGTCTGTAGCCCTGCAGGGGGATGAATTCTGAATTCTACAAAGTTTCAAGGTGATGCCAATGTCACTGATCTGTGGACCACTCTTTAGGTATAAAAGGACTAAAACATTTTATAAATTGTGCGTGTGGATATGAAGTCACCTGGATGGGGCCAGGATGTGGACTATAGGATAACACTATGAGGCATGTGCTGCCATTTTTGTGAGAAGGGCTTTGTTAGTTTGTAGAAAGAAGGAAGAGTAGAGGAGAAAATATCCAGTTAGAGGAGTTTCCAAGGAGTGAAGAAAAAACACTCTGGCAGTGAGGATAAAGGACAATGTTGATCCATGTGAACTGCCCTGTGCCAGTATGGTAGAGGAAAACATGTAGTTGTCACTAGAGATGAAAGTTGTATCCTTGGATGTGAGTCACATTTCAGTTTAAGCAAAAAGAAAAAAGAGCAGACATAAAGGTTTACCTCTGTGAAAGGAAATTAAATTTTGGTACCCCAAACACATTTAGCCAAAGGGAAAAGTCAAGCCGGGAACTGGGTCACGCAAACCTGCTTCCCCCTTTTAGTTCCTAAATAAGACGTCTGCCAGATGAAAAGCTACATGCCTCCCTCATATTTTGCCCACAAGGAAATCGTAGTGAGCTGTTAAAATGCTCATCATCACTGGTCATTAGAGAAATGCAAATCAAAACTACATTGAGATACCATCTCACGCCAGTTAGAATGGCGATCATTAAAAAATCTGGAGACAACAGATGCTGGAGAGGATGTGGAGAAATAGGAACGCTTTTACACTGTTGGTGGGAGTGTAAATTAGTTCAACCATTGTGGAAGACGGTGTGGCGATTCCTCAAGGACCTAGAAATAGAAATTCCATTTGATCCAGCAATCCCATTACTGGGTATATATCCAAAAGACTATAAATCGTTCTACTATAAGGACACATGCACACGAATGTTCATTGCAGCACAGTTTACAATAGCAAAGACCTGGAACCAACCCCAAATGCCCATCGATGATAGACTGGACAGGGAAAATGTGGCACATATACACCATGGAATATTATGCAGCCATCAAAAACGATGAGTTCGTGTCCTTTGTAGGGACATGGATGAACCTGGAAACCATCATTCTCAGCAAACTGACACAAGAACAGAAAATCAAACACCGCATGTTCTCACTCATAGGCGGGTGTTGAACAATGCGAACACATGGACACAGGGAGGGGAGTATCACACACTGGGGTCTGTTGGGGGGGGAAAAAAGGGGAGGGATAGTGGGGGGGTGGGGAGTTGGGGAGGGATAGCATGGGGAGAAATGCCAGATATAGGTGATGGGGAGGAAGGCAGCAAATCACACTGCCATGTGTGTACCTATGCAACAATCTTCCATGTTCTTCACATGTACCCCCAAACCTAAAATGCAATAAAAAAAAAAATTTCCCCATGGCAATGGAAATTGATAGCTTGTCTTTACAGGAGCAGTCACTTCAGCCCACCAGACACAAATACATATCTGATTGCTCCCCCTACCCCATTTTGTCTGTGTTATCTTATGTAAAATACAGATTCCCTGCATTTTTCCTCTGACCCTTTTATCTTATGTAAAAAA
Organism: Ateles fusciceps; assembly: GCA_036589455.1. Taxonomy (NCBI): domain Eukaryota; kingdom Metazoa; phylum Chordata; class Mammalia; order Primates; family Atelidae; genus Ateles; species Ateles fusciceps. Next base: position 2,576,176 of record JAZHEH010001955.1, read on the forward strand.
TGCAGATTCGCTTACATGAAAAAGCATACTCCTCAATCTCCCACCCTTTTCCCTTTAAATTGGGAGCCCTCAAAATCATCTTTGGAGAAAGGCTTAGGTCTGTCTCTTGGGTGTGTCCTTACCTTTGGCAAATATATCTCCTAAAATGATTGAGACTTGTCTCATTATTTTCCTCAATTGACACCTCTTAAGAAATCACTTCACAAGATCAGTGTAGTGGATGCTGTGTTGTGTCTCCAAGACTTCATCTCTCAGCTACTCGGGTTTTGGAGGCTGACTTCCTCAGTTGAGTGCGGCTCCAGGGTTTTCCCTTGGTCTGAGGAAAGCCACCTTGCGGTAGGCATGCCACCTTCTTGGGGGTCAACCCTATCAAACAACGGGGCTGGTATGTATGTATGTGAGCATGCTTAGAGAATTGCATCACAGAGTCTATTCCTCCCACAAATCTCTCTGAAACTGGATTTATTTTCTTTACTGTAAAAGATAACACTGATAGTATCAGGTAAATCATTTTTTTCTTATATTGTTTCAAGATGGTCTATCACAGGTGAATAGACTTCTTGTATAAGGTAAAAGTTTAAAATTCTAAAATTAAGTGTATTCAATAACAAAACCAATCTAAGACCACCATATTTGTGTCTTTTTAGTATAATTTCTATGGTATTTGTTCTTGAAAAATTATTTTTTATTTAAGCAGCTATTTTTATAATTTATTTCACAAATATTTAATAAATTATAACATTTCTGTAATATATGTTGCAATGTATGTTATCAATACATTTATATTATATATTACATATAAATCTATTTCCAAGGCAAAAAGCTGCCACACATATACACATATGAACAGTTTTTCTTTTCTTTATTTTTTTGAAATGGAGTTTTGCTCTGTTGCCCAGCTGGAGTACAGTGGCACAATCTCAACTCACTGCAACCTCCACCGCCTGGGTTCAAGCAATTCCCCTGTCTCATTCTCCTGAGTAGCTGGGACTACAGGCATGTGCCACCAGGCCTGGCTAATTTTTTGTATTTTAGTAGAGATGTGGTTTCACCGTGTTGGTTATGATGGTCTCAATCTCTTGATCTCGTGATCTGCCTGCCTCGGCCTCCCAAAGTGCTAGGATTACAGACATGGACAGTTTTAATCTACTTCTACATTGCATACCTCTTCAAGATTTTTGTTTCCAAATAGCATTATTTTTTACTCTATTAAATTTATACAGCAGAGCATAAGCATATTCAAATAAACTACTCTGAGTGCAAGTTTACGTCATTGTTTCTAACATCGTGGACTATTTTATCAATATTAAAAAGGTAAATGGGTGATATTTCTTAGCACTTAATGCCTCTTTTAATGCCAATTTTGTTAAATGTCAATTTTAACATGTCTATCATGAGTAGGCATCTTAGGGCTACATTAGGTTATAATCTCTGTTTGCGGAACAAAAGTACTCAAGGAAAGAAGAGTCATCTGTTGCTACCTACACAATGTTATACTTCTCAGTAAAATTAATAGATTTTTTGGTCAACTTCTCTTTGCCCTTTATCCTGTCAAAATGTGAACATGTATGCCATCTGAACAGACATAATTATTATTTGAGAAAACAAAGCCTTGAAATCTACATATGTTATTCAGAGAACAGAAGATATGGACAAATACATAGTAAAAATGATTTGGTTCAGCAAGTATGATAAAATCTTGACCTACTCTATATCAGGGGTCCCTATCCCCTGTGCCATGGACTGGTCCATGCCTGTTAGAAACAAGGCAGCATAGCAAAAGGTGTGAGCAGCAGAAGAGTCAGCATTACTGCCTGAGCTCAATCTCCTGTTAGATCAGTGGTGGTGTTAGATTTTCATAGGAGCACAAATTCTTTCATGAACTGCACATGTGAGGAATCTAGGTCATCCACTTCTCATGATAATCTAATGCCTGATGATCTGAGGTAGAACAATTTCATCCTGAAAGCATCCCCCTGACTCCCACTGCTCCACCAGTGAAAAACTGTCTTCTGTGAAACCAGTCCCTGGTGCCAAAAACACTGGGGACTGTTGCCTGATGTTGATGTACTGTCTCCTCATGTTTGTTCTAATTGTAGGTCTCACCCATAGTTGTTTAGCATCTAAGTGCTATACATGTGGACAAATGATGTCAAGTAATATGAGTCAGGGAAGTGTAATGAACACCTATTCACTTTCTAATCTAATAGATCCTCAGGAAACAGTGTGGTTAGATCATTTGGGCAGACTCTAAAATCTGTGCAGTGCTTCATCAGGCACCATGGACCCTACTAGAGGATTAAATATAATCCTCTGCCCTTAAAGGATTTTCAGTCTATTTGGAAATAAAGTACAACGTATGAGCACTAAGGAGAATTGTGGTAATGGTGTAGAGCTTTTTAACAAAGGTTGCCCAAGAAGTAGACCAGAGACAGTCTTAAATAATGAAAAGGGTCTAGCTAGGCAGAGGAGTGAAGAAAGCTGAACAAAAGCACTATCTATTAGAGGTGTGGATATTTATTGTGTGCTTCATAAGGTTCAGCCTCCTCACTTGATCTTGCATGGCTTTATTTTATTTAATCCCTCCAAAACTTATTTTTACTATTAATAGTCTCATTTTACACAGAAAGAAACTCAAGTTTAGTGAGATTAAGTAACCTGCCTACTGCAGATACTGGGAAAGCCATGCCTTCAGCTCAACCATCCTGATCCCGGGGATCTCATTACACCATGCTGCCATCATGAGCCATGCAGCAACAGGGTGAGGGATAGTGTTGTTGGTGAGAGCACCAGTGCTACAAAACATGAAGTGAGGAGTGTTGAGTGTAGGCAGTTTTGACAGTTAGGCTGAGAAATTCAGTCATACTGTGGTGATGTGGAGGGTACCACTGAAGGTTTGAGAGCAGAGGACTAACATGGTAGGGACAGTATTTAAGGAATATTGATTAGGCAAAATTGTAGAAGATTGGCAGGTTCTCCAACTAGCTGGCATCCTTTTCAGAAAGAGAATGAAGCCCTTCATCACAATGATAATGGTGAGAATAAAGAGATTCCAGGGTACACATAGATCTTTGCAGGTAAAACATAAGAGAGAGCTGTATGCCTTTTAAAGAACCCAGTCAGGAGGTGAAGTAGTGACATAGAATAAGGATTAATAACAATACTAGTATTTATTTATCACGTCTCAAATTCCAGGTACTAGGGCAACTATCTGTAAAGCATTATTTATAATTCTTCATGATGACTCTCTGAAGTAGGTTCTATTTCTATAATACTCATTTATGTATGAGGTTACATAGTATAAAGAGAGTTAATTAATCACTGGTAGACAGAATAGGCAGGATTAAAAGTAGATTTCCTTGTTTTCTTGAATTGGCATTTTTTGACCTGGAAGCTAGAGCCTCTGAAGGCTTGTGATATTGACAAGGCTCTGATGTCTCTCAGCTTCACTTTTCTCCCTTGTGAGAAAAGGTGCCATTTGTTTGCTTGCTTGCTTGTGTGTTTGTTTTGTTTTGGGATGGGTGAGTCCAGAGTTGTATGAGTATTATTGGGAAAGATAGAGTAGAAAGTAGGAGGTTGAGAAAGCAGGAGGTTGAGAAAGCAGGATTGAGACAGAGTATTTAATCAGCTTATTTTTCACAGTCATTGTCACTTGTTAGCCTGGTTTTCACTTATGGTTTACTATTATTATTTAAACTAGGGAAGCAAACTTCGGTAGTATTTATTTTTAACCCTAGTTTACACTAGGCAAAGTGTGCTGGAATTTTGGATACTGGATTTTTGTTAAGTAAAGATGCACATTTACTGAGGGTAAAAATAGTAACAAATCAAATAATTATGAAAATGATTCTCAAGAAATAAAGACCAAGAGAGTTTGCACTGATTTTACTCCACCTGGGGATGCATATCAGAATGCTACAATAAGCATCTAGTCAGAATTTAAGTTCATGCATATTAATTCTGTAGTCTTAAACCTGAGAAACCTGTTGGTAACTATTAAGTGGTTGATACAGTTCAGCTGTTTCCCCATCCAGATCTCATCTTGAATTGTAGTTCCTGTAATTCCCACATGTCACAGGAAGAACCCTGTGGGAAGTGATTGAATCATGGGGGCAGTTTTCCCCATGCTATTCTTGTGACAGTAAGTTCTCATGAGGTCTGATGGTTTTATAAGGGTCTTTCCCCTTCACTTGGTTCTCATTCTCTCTCCTGCTGCCTTGTAAAGAGTAGGAGGAGACTTATAATCATTCCTTCCACAATGATTGTAAGTTTCCTGAGGCCTTCCCAGCCATGTGAAACTGTGGGTCAATTAAACCTTTTTCCTTTATAAATCACCCAGTTTTGGGCAGTTCTTTATAGCAGTGTGAAAACGAACTAATAATAGTAAATTGGTACTTGGTAGTGGGGTGCTGCCTTAAAGATATCCGAAAATGTGGAAGCAACTTTCGAACTGGGTAACAGGCTGAGGTTGGAACAGTTTGAAGGGCTCAGAAGAAGACAGGAAAATGTGGGAACATTTGGAACTCCTTAGAGACTTGAATGGCTTTGACCAAAATGCTGATAGTGATATGGATAATGAAGTCCAGGCTGAGGTGGTCTCAGATGGAGATGGGAAATCTGTTGGGAACTGCAATAAATGTGGCTCTTGCTATGTTTAAGCAAAGGGTCTGGTGGCATCTTGTCCCTACCCTAGAGATCTGTGGAACTTTGAACTTGAGAGAGATGATGTAGGATATCTGGTGGGAGACATTTCAAAGCAGCAGAGGATTCAAGATGTACTTGGGTGCTGTTAAAAGCATTCAGTTTTATGTATTCACAAAGATATGGTTTGGAATGGAACTTATGTTTAAAAGGGAAGTGGAGAATAAAAAGTTTGGAAAATTTGTAGCCTGAGGATACAATAGAAAAGAAAAACCCATTCCTTGAGGAGAAATTAAAGTTGGCTGCAGGAATTTGCTTAAATAATGAGGAGCCATATGTTAATCACCAAGACAATGAGAAAAATGTCTCCAGGACATGTCAAAGGCTTTTGTAGCAGCTCCTCTCATCACAGGCTTGGAGACCTAGGAGGAAAAAAATGGTTTTGTGGTCTGGGCCTTGGACCCCCTTGTTGTGTGTAGCCTAGGGACTTGGTGCCCTGAGTCCCAGCTGTCTATGAGTTTGAGACCAGCCTGGTAACATAGTGAAACCCCATCCCTACCAAGTGTGATGATCCACGTCTGTAGTCCCAGCTACTAAGGGAGCTGAAGTGGGGAGCATCACCTGAACTTGGGAGGTGGAGGCTGCCCACAGTGAGCAGCAACTATGCCACTATACTTCAGCCTGGGGTGACAAAGTGTGACTGTATCTCAAAATAAAAGCATTTTCATTCTTTAGCTTACATGAATTTGCATGTGTATGTGTGTGTGTATATCTATATATTTTCTCTTGATACAGGGTATGTATTATATCTGAGCATAGTTTTTAAAATGAGAGAACAAAGAGATGTCCATATATCACCTTTAATAAATTTGATAAAGCATAACTAGACATTGAAAAATGTGAATTATTAAAAATAAATCTTTGAGGGGCAACAGGTAAGACTTTCAAAATTAATATTATTTCAGTGAACTCTGGGAACAGATTGTGTAAAAGTCAAAATTAGCACATGAAGACATTTAATCTTACTGAGCAAAACAGTCAATATTCAAGATATATAGAAAGTATGAGGATCTAGAAAAAAGTGGAAAGGAGAAAATGGATATTAATATTTACAATAATCCTAATTACAACCAAATGAATGATTAGCATATAAATCATGACAGGTATTCATAAATACCATGAATAACAATGACACAGAAGAGGATGGTCATGATATATGAGGTGTTGGTTATTTTAAATGGGATAACAAGAATGTTCTGTCTGATAACGCGACATTTGAGCAGAAACAGGAATGAAAGGAAGAAACAAGGCATATTAATTTCTAGAGAAAGACTATCTATCTGTAGAGGATGTAGCAAGTTCAATATTCCTGAAGCAGATGTTTCTTTGTGTCTGGTGTTTTCAGGGAGCAAGCCCAGAGCTTGTGGGTTTTGAGTAGAATGAATGAGAAGAGTTGTAGGTGATGAGGTCAGAGATGAAGCTGAGACAAGAGTAGGATTTTTCATTTTATTCTTATGGGACGGAAAAATACTGAGGGATTTTAGGAGAGAAGGTATATTATCTGAATTAGGTTTTAATAGAATTATTCCAGTTCTAATATGGAAAATATAATGTAAGGGAAAGGGCCAAGCAGGTAGAACAATCAGGAAGTTAATAAAATCATGAAATAATCCAGATGAGAGATAGTGGCTGAAATATTAATGGCAGAGGTAACAAAAAGTGATTAGATCAGAATATATATTTGAAGGTAGACCAGCTAAATTTGCCCATTGGTTGTCTGTCTCATGGACTGGATTGTTCAGTCCATGAGGACAGAGATTTCTGTTTTGCTCACTGCTGAATCCAAAGCACCTCAACTAGTTCTTGGTATACTAGGTGTTCAACAAATACCTTAAATACAATAAATGAATCAACAATAGATATGAATGAGTGGCAAGAAAATAATTATTTATATTAATTTATGTAGTCAGAAAAATAATATAGCTTTGTTACTTGTATAATTTATAAATGGAAGCTATAACCTATCATAACATTACCTTACCATTAAAATAACTTCAAGGATTATTTTACTTGAGAATTTATAGAGAAGTTTAAAAGACTATTTGAGAAAAATTTTAATCAATATTAAAAACTATATAGATAACATTTTAAACAGTATATATATGCATACTCACACACATATAGACATAAATGTGAATATTTGTGTATAAACATTTGTCATTCACAATTGATACACAAGTGTAAGTTACCAATAAATCAATATTAATGATAATAACTTCTTGCTAATAGCTCTCAGGAGAGTTTTCTGTCCTTAGTCATTCTGGATTGAGATCTTGCCCTTTGCTGGATTTTTTTTCTTTTTTTGCCTCTAATCATTTAAATACAGACATTTTTCTGTTGTACCTGCAAGGCTTCATTAATTGTATTTTTTATTTAAACCATTGATTTACTTTAAACAATATTTATTATTTTTATAATACATTAAGGTAGAAATTTAATGAAGGCACATGGCTTGTGAATATTTGTCTCTATCTAGGAATATTTCTTGGTTTACCTCTTGGTTCATAGAGAAGAAGGGTTTTAAGGCAATGTTATATTTTAGGTGAAGAAAAAAACTGGGATCATCTGGAAGTTCGGTTTCTTGTTTCTTTGAAACCTCTGCTTTATAGTTTGTCTTGATTTCTGACGTCTACAGCTTCCTCATCAACTGCAAAGCAGCTAATATTATTTGTTTTTGGTTCTATTGGGCTTTTGCTTGTCAACACTTCATTTCATACCAGTTTATATAAAAGTTTAATGTGTATCCTTGAAATTTTTTCTTTAGCTTTTTCTAGAGGCATTAATGATTCAGGAAAAGTTGATGAAAATATTTTGTTTTTCTCTGAATTAAGAATAAGCCACCCCAGTTATTAGCAAACCTTTTTCATAAAGGGCCAGATGATAAATAATTTGGGCTTTGTGGGCCATACAGTTGCTATCATAGTAACTCAACTTTGCTATTCTAGCAGGAAAGCAGACAGACACTACACACATGAGTAAGTGTGACTGTGTTCCAATCGAGTAGACCAGATTGAGCCATACTTTGCCAACCCATGAGTTGCATGGTTATTGGTAACAGGTAAATAATTTTGGCATAGGTATTTGAATTTTGTAATTACATTTTATATTGTTAATTCTGTTCTTATAATTCACACTTGACTGTGTTCTCAAAGATTTCATCTATGTATAACTATATAGGAAAAATATGATTTTCTCTTCAGTTCCATTAGTCTTACATGAGCTTTGAAAACCCTTTGGTTCTGAAGGTCATAAGCAAGTTACAACTGCACACCTGGTAGGAGGTAATACTCTCATAAAGATGGAACACTCAAAAGGAAATCATTATCCCTGGGTATTAACACTTGCAAGCCCAGATAGTAAAACCCATAACGCATCTTGAGAGATACCAACAAGCTGAGCTGCTGTTTCAGCTAGTGGTTCTTTTGTGTCAGGGTTTTCCTAGTCAGTGATTTGGAACATTTCAGGAAGGGCATACTAACACAGAAAAGAGTCCTTACCATTCTGGGTTTTTTCTTGTTTTGTTTTCTGCCCATGTCCCAGAAAAGCAGTTGCTTCACAGATCTTTTCTTTCCTTAGCCTTCCTTCATTTTTGGAAATTTATTTTTTGAAAGTTTTGTGTCTTTGTATAAAATTCTTTATTTCAACAACTTTTGGTTGCATGGATAAATTCCTTATTGGTGATTTCTGAGGTTTTAGTGTGCTCATCACCTGAGCAGTGTACACTGTACCCAATATGTAGTCTTTTATCCTCACCCCTTCCCAATTTTCCCGCCAAATTCCCAAAGTACATTATATCATTCTTATGCCTTTACATCCTCATAGCTTAGTTTCCACTTATAAGTGAAAACAAACAATGTTTAGTTTTCTATTCCTGAGTTACTTAACTTAGAATAATGACCATTTGTGAATTGTATTGCTATAAACAGACATGTACATGTGTCTTTCTCATAACGTGACTACTTTTGCTTTGGGTAGATACCCAGTAGTTGGATTGCTGGATCAAATTATAGTTTTACTTTTACTTTTAAATATTTATGGCATCTCCATGCTGTTCTCAATAGTGGTTGTACTAATTTACATTCCCACCAGCCGTGTGAAGGTGTTCTCTTTTGACTGGGTGCAAGGGCTCATGCCTGTGATCACGGCACTTTGGGATTCCTAGGCAGGCAGATCACCTAAGCTAGGGAGTTTGAGACCAGCCTGGCCAAATGAAGAAACCCCATCTCTCCTAAAAATACAAAATTAACTGAGCATGGTGGTACGTGCCTGTAATCCCAGCTACTCAGGAGGCTGAGGCAGGAGAATCACTTGAACCTGGGAGGCAGAAGTTGCAGTGAGCCAAAATCGTGCCATTGTGCTCCAGCCTGGGCAACAAGAGTGAACCTTTGTCTCAAAAAAAAAAAAAAAAAAAAAAAAAAAAAAAGTGTTCTCTTTTTACCACATTCATTCCAACTTCTATTTTTAATTATGGTCATTCTTGCAGGAGTAAGGTGGTATCTCAATGTAGTTTTGATTTGCATTTCCCCAATCATTAGTGATGTTGAGCAATTTTTCCTATATTGGTTGGCTGTTTGTCCATCTTCTTTTGAGAATTATCTATTCCTGTCTTTTTCCCACTTCTTGATGAGAGTATTTGTTTCTTTTCTTGCTGATCTCTTTGAGTTCTTTGTAGATTCTGGATACGAGTCCTTTGTCAGATGTACAGATTTTGAAGATTTTCTCCCATTCTGTGGATTGTCTATTTACTCAGCTGATTATTTCTTTTGCTGTGCATAAGCTTTTTGGTTTAATCATGTCCTATCTGGAAAAATTTTATCAAGGTGTCAGTAGTGTATTTGAGTTAATTTATGTGTGTTGTAAATTCTTTAATGCTGAAGACATTCAAGCTTATATTTTTGTATATGAAAGCAGAAGGTCTCTCTTGACTTTGCCCCAAACAGAGTTAGGCAAGGAAAAAAATAAACAAAGTTAGGGGACATTATAAAGATGTGAAAAGACACCAACCTCAAATTCTGAAGAGCTGAAAGGACTATTGTGGACATGGATGGTTATCCATGGAGAAGTTAAAGCATGGTGCTCTTAGACATCTCCTGCATACTGCTAAAGTGTCTTTCAACCCCTTTAGGCTCATATTTTCTGCTACAATGACTGCTACTAGTTTTGTAATTGAATCTGAGGTTTTAGTGTACTCATCACCTGAGCAGTGTACACTGTACCCAATATGTACTGCTAATTGAAACCACGTCATGATGCAGATCAAAAATAAGCCAGTCAGACATCCCTGCTGAAAATGGACCCAGCAGGATGGCCCCTTTGTTCTTAAAAACGAACTAATTCAAGAAAGGCACTGCCTCTAGATCATTATTCATTAATGTATGCAACATTCCCTCTGCCGCACTCTTTCCTCTCTCTACTCTTCACTATAATTTTCTTGTGGAAAAATAAAAGAACGCCAATTCTCTTGTAAACTGCGTAATTGGTTTTAATATGCAGACGTGCCATTTCTAGGCCTGTACGTTTTCTGCATTAATAGGAGTTATATGCGGAGCATTTAGAGATCACCTGTGGATAGGCTTGTTAATTAAAGGAGTTAGAGCCCTATTTCATTCCATTTAAACTGGAGTAATTGAAATCAGCATAATCACCACTGCAGTATTCAGTACTTTCACCCCTTTTCAAGGTTATTTTGGCAATCATGTTCTTGGCTGAGCATGTTAGTATATGCTGCGGTTACTTCCTGTACTACTTGATGTTTCTCAATCCCATGTCCTGTGGTATGTATTTTTCATTATTCCATTAGTTTAAAAAAGCTACTAATAATTGGAGTCACCCTTTAGTTTTTCAAAACAAAACAAAACAATTAAATCTACTTCAGTCTACTAGTTGCTTGGGGAAATTTTCAGAAAGTTAGGTTAAATCTGATCTTCCAATAGGTCATATGCTACCTTGTGAAGAATTTTTTAAAATGCATTTCATATTCTATCAAATTTAATATTAGTTGGATGCTAGTACATATTCTGAGGTTCCAGGACATTTGTTACTATACATTTATTTATAATACAACGTTTTTTAAAATTTGAAAATGAATGTAAATATTCTCAATTTTATCAGATGGAAGACACTGAACTACTTCAACCTGTAGCATTGGGAGAAATACCTAATGTAGATGATGGGGTGATGGATGCAGCAAACCACCGTGGTACATGTACACCTATGTAACAAACCTGTTCGTTCTGCACATGTACCCCAGAACTTAAAGTATAATGAAAATAAAAATTGAAAAAACAAAAATGAAAAGCTCTTTGAAATTATTTTTTAATTTTTAAAAATCTTTTTATAGAAGATGATAAATTATCTTTATTATCTTTTACACTTTCTACTACTACTGGGAAAGAAAATCTCCTATTGATGTTTTGCATAATTCTAGGATTAGAATGTAAAACCCAAGCTGATATTATAATGACTCTGTTCCATTGAATTATTATGTGTTTTCTTTCATCCAAGGTGATACTGCATGGTGGACCAATGATGTTTTTCCCCACATGCCCATTTTCCTGGGTATAAATATAACATTTTCGTATGACTGAATTAACACTAGGAGTTTATCCTGTGTTTGATATTTGATAGTTTACCTTCACACATTTAGTCTCTTTCCACCTGTACCTGGTACAATTCCAACAACTAGTATTTACTGATTTTTTTCTATTTGCATATCTATATAAACATATTTCTGAAGACTCCTTTCACCAGCAATATATACTTGGTGAATAATTTTATCACTGACATATTAACAATCTTACAGTTTTATCATATAATTGGTAAATGCCTTATGTTGCTGAGTGTTTTTAAGGAATAAGAGAATATTGCTTTTTTAGCTCCTTAAGATGAAAATCAGGATGTATGCATGCTTCCTGTTTTCATTCAGCATTGTGGTCCAAATTGTCTTTTTGTGAGAAGAATTTGAAAGTTGCTAGAACAATAGCCATCTTTGGATGTTCATATATTCTAGCCAATGGTATTTGCACAAAAATGTTGATATTTCCATACATTTTAAAACATATTCCAGTGACTTAGTAAATATTATTTTGACATGCATTTTCTATCTATATTTGAGCAAGATTGTTTTTCCTCCTTTTTTTTTTTTTTGGAAACCTCTCTAGCACTGTGCTTTCTAGTTAAAATTGTCTTTGTAAAAAGACAACTTGAAAACATTCTTCTGAATCAGCTCATCTATGAAGGACTTACATTTAACATCTCAATGAGAGAGAAAGAGGAGAGAGGTTCATTAAATAATGATGATTTAAATTCACTATGTTTATCAGTATAAATAAACAATAAAAAGCAAGACATCCTGGTATCTTCTGTACTATCCTACCCAGGAGAGCTCGTCAATAAGCTACTTCAGCAATTCTAACTAATACTGCCTTGCAAATTTACTCAAATTCTGTTCATAGTCTATCCTGATTTGGTAATATGCAATTAGAGAAAATGACCATTTTAATATAGAACAATTTTCTTGTAAATTATACAGTAAAAAATATTTGAAACATATTAAAATCAAGTGGATTTAGAATGATTATAGTTGTGAATTACTGTAATTTGGTCTTACACAGCTAATTCCAAAAGACTGAACAGCCCCGTTTAGCAATTTCCATTCTCTAAATTTCTCATAATGGGATTTAATGAAAAAATGAAAAAAAAATGAAATCATCATGGTTTTGCTAAAACTCTCTCCTCCTCTTATATGTTCTATTTCAATAAATGAGCCACCACCCTTCCAGACACTCCAATCAGGGAAACCCAGGAGTCACCTCAGCTTCTTTCATCTACTCATTACTTCAATACTCATGGCCTTGTAAATACCTAGGTGAATGGGCCCAGTCTCACCCATCTCCCCCACCATCTTCTCCCACTTATTCACTAGTCTCTGAGCCTCCTCATGAGGTATGTAGCTCACCAAACATACAGCCCTTACTACATGTTCAACATAGTGGCTACAAAGGTCTCTCTAAAATGTAAATCTAGCCACACAGGGTGGCTCATGCAGGAGGATGGTTTAAACCTGGGAGGTGGAGGTTGCAGTGAGCTGATAAATAAAATACAAATCTAGCAGTGTCACATTTCTGCTTAAAATCCTGCAGTAGGAGCTGGACATGGTGGCTCAAACCTGTAATTCCAGGACTTTGGGAGGCTGAGGTAGGTAGATCACCTGAGGTGAGGAGTTCGAGACCAGCCTGGCCAACATAGTAAAACCCATCTCTACTAAAAATACAAAACATTAACGGGGCATGATGGTGCGCACCTGTACTCCCAGACACTCTGGAGTCTGAGGCATGAGAATCACTTGAACCTGGGAGGCGGAGGTTGTAGTGAGCCGAGATCAGGCCACTGCACTCCAGCTTGGGTGATGGAGTGTGACTCCATCTCAAAAAAAAAAAAATCTTGTAGGGCATAAAATATTGTTTACTATAAATGCAAATTCCCTGGCATGGCACACAAGGCCCTTCATGCATAAGCAGTCCCTGGCCAAGTTCTCCAGCCTCATGCCATATCATTATGTCAGACACATCTTATCCTCCAGCCACAGACTTTCTCAGCCAACTGCCCTTCCAAATGCCTGTCCTCAGCCTAGAATGCTATTCACTGCTCTTCCCCCACCACCCTGCCCCTTCTCCATCAGCTCTTCCTTATCCTTCATGACTTAGTGTCATTATAGCACCTTCAAGGAAGCCTTCTGTTAAAGAAAAAAATATTCTGACACTGATCAAAGTGGTAAGGAAGACTATATACAAAACTCACCATACAGTTTTGCAATAGGGGAGAGAGATTGGGGTCAACTCTGAATACAACAAGGGCAAGTGGGGTATTACAGCCAAGGAGCAGAGGAAGGGGGTAGTAGACGGAACAAGTGCTAAGAGAGAAATCAAGGGAAAGAGATTCTTATAAAACTATCTAACAAGATTCTTGCTAAAAACAGGCCAAGGAATTATGTATCAAAGGTGGAGGAAGAACTTGATCAAATATCAGGGATGATTAGATATTAAAGGCTGAGGGATGAACTAGCAGGATTCTTTGCTAAGACTGGGCTGATCATGCCAAAGACAGGCTAGTTAAGAAGATGGCTCAGAGGAGCCTGACTAAAGCTTGTCAGGGAGAGAGTCTTTGTCATTTCCCTAAGTCCCAGACAGGGCTCGCTCTCCACTCCTTCTCGCAGTTTTCTAGGTTTCAGTAGCACTCTAAGTATCTCTGCAATCCATGTGTCACATTCTGTTGTATTATGAGTATTTGTCTGCTCTTTCTCTAGAGTGAAAATTCTCTGAGAGAAATAATTTAGACTCTTAACTTTTACACATTGCCTGTCACCTAGACGTTTAACGATGTTTGTTAAGTAACAACTGTGTGTGAACTGAAAGAAAAATGTAAAATTATCTGTCTATACATCCTCTCTCTTTTAAAATAAACATTTTGTGGAGTTGAAGTCTTACTATGTTGCCCAGGCTGGCCTCAAACTCCTGGCCTTCAGCAATCTTCCTGCCTTAGCCTCCTAAAGCACTAAAATTACAGGCATGGGCCACCATGTCCAGCATGCCCTATATTTTATTTTCTACTATTCTAGGGTCTCTTTTGCTTCCAGTAAAGTATCTTTGTTATTTGTAGGGACTTTTTTTTCTTGGCCTAGGTATTCCTAAGGTGGATGCGAGCCACTAGTATTCATTCTCCATGTTCTTATTATGCCTCTGTGCATTTATCTTGTACAGGGATCTATATAGGTGAAATCTCATTGCAACAAACACCATTAAAATGAAATTACTGGATTTCAAAATATATAAATCTCTTTTAGTAGTCCATTTACAATAACTAAGATTTTATACAATCCCAGCAGTAGATTTCCTTTACTGGGGGGGGAATTTGTGTGTAAAAGAATAAGTTGTATTCTGAAAAATACATCCATGACAGTTTCTCTGTTCTTTTCTTATCCCTTTGTGTAACTCTAAAATTAAGAAATAGTCTTGAAGCAAAGCCTGTGAGTGAAGACTATTCTATAGAACCTAAACAATTATTCTATAACAATAATTATCTCTTTCTGGGCATGAAAATGAATAAAACCCTCCTCTTTTTCTTTTAACATTGATTCTTAAAGCCTATGTATTAAATCATTTACTCCTTTGCTTGAAAAATGTATCACAAGTTTTTGGCAGTGGTGAATTCAGTTTATGTAGCTCTGAACTAATAGCAAATTTATTTCTTTAGGAAAATGCAAACAGTTATTGTGGCTGGCAGAATTATTTTAATCCCATGAGTAAAAATTAAAAATTAACATAAAACAGTTATTCATCATCTGACTAGCCAGGAATAAACCCTATGGATAAGAGAGAAATTGTTACTTTAGCAGTTAGCACTAGAGATTTTTCAAGGTAGGGAACTATCTTTATTTAGGAAAGTATCTTAATTGATTACATTGAAAGAGAAAAGAGAGGCCCAGAAGGAATAATCTCAAGAAAAGAGACCAATAAACTAAAGAGCTCTTCCTAAAAGTAGTGCAGGAAGATAAATGACATTAATTTCACTGAGAACAGAAGCTCCAGAACAAGAAGACACAAGATTATTAGATTACAGAAATATGCAGAAACCTCAGGGTGCACATTGGTCTTCCCAAAGTGTAGACTAAGGGACTTAACCAAAATTTATGTAAACGTTCCAGGCAGGAGTAAATTCAATTAAGAGAAAGATCTAGGTTGGTGCCCAACAGAGTAGATCCTGGAGTAAGATTGCTTGGGGGTCACTTTAGGTTCCAACACACTTTCTCTGTTTCTGTCTTTGTGTGTTAAGGTGAGTGTTTCTCAGGACTCGACCAGTAATGTAGGAACTCTTAAGAATTAAAACCAAGGGAGTTTAATGCTGACTGTTCTGATGATGGAAGGATGGAGAAGCCAAACTGCAGGTAATATGGCACGTAGATATTGACAACAGGAGAAAGTGATTACTACCCTTAGTAGAAAGGAACAAAGGGAGAGGCAACTAGAGGGGCCCAGAGATGAGAGTCATGCTTCAAATTCTAGAATCATAATAGAGAAAACTAAGGTTGTAGCAGGTATGTCTAGCGGAAGTCGAAGCCATGAGAAGGCACAGCAGCTTTCTAAGACTCTGCCCTGGGAAAACATCAGCTACTTTGAAAAAAAAAAAAAAAAAAGAACCATAAAGCAGATGAAATAAGAAGAAAATAATTGTGACCTGCAAGAAAATGTGAAAAAGAATTTGAGACCCATGAGCTTCAGGGCTAGCCCAATGTATGTGTTTGCATATATGTATGTATGTTATCAAATATAAATATATAGGTATTTATGTATATTATATATAAACACAGACAAATACATCATGCAACCAAATGGAATCATCATGCACACAATTTTATAATCTGACTTAATACTTAATGTGAACATGGATATTCTCTCATGACGCTAAATATAAGTCTGTATATCTAGTAGTAAAAAATGTGGCTGAATTGTGTCCACATCCTAGTAATTTGTGGAAGACAGAACTTAAGAAAATAACTAGAATATTTGGAGGAGAAAATCTCTAAGTAAAGTGTTGAGGGTGCTGCATGGCTTCTCTTGACTGCTTATAGTGAAATGTGAGAAGAGGGAAATAACTTAAAGATGGGATTTATAATCAAAGGGGACTTAGGACTTAAAGATCTGGAAAATTCTCAGCCTGGCCATGTCAATAATAAAAAACAAATACATTGGAAAAAGAATACCAAGGGTATGGTCAAATGAACACTTGATAAGGGGGTTAGTATCATATTAGGAAGCAGAATGCTGTTCATCGACGTAGCAGAAGGACGACCTCAAAAGCATTCCGGAGATCTTCATGACTGCCATTCCCATCACAGGCCCAGAGTCCCAGGGCATTGAGGGCATACCAATTTCAAAGGAGGGGCCTGGGACACCCATGGAAACTTGGGGCTTGCTGCCCAGGCTCACTTCAAGTTTCTTCTCCCTGCATTCTGGTGCAGTGTTTATTGGCTACCCTCGGTATGGCTCAGGTGGCCCAGGTCCAGCTCAGGCAGCCCTTCCAGAAGGCATAAGTGATACATTTTGGTGACATTTGCATGATTCCAACTCTGCATGTACATAGATTGCAAAAGCTATGGAGAAATAGCTACCTCCATCTAGATTTCGAAGGATTCCTTGGAGAGCCTTGTAGACCGGGTAGAGAACTGCCAGAGGGGCAGGGGCACTGCAGAGAGTCCACAGTAGGACAATGATTCGGGGAGTCATGAAGGCAGGGCCACCCTGAGACCTCAGAAGTGTAAATCCAGTATGCAGCACCAGCCTAGGGGGAGACACAGACACCTGAGAGCTGTCACATGGGCTACACTTGGCAAAACCATGGGGGCAGCACCACACAAGAACTCTGGGCTCCAGTTCTCTTCCCTGTGTGTCCAGAAAGCAAGACATGAAGTCAAAGAAGGTGATTCTCAAGCTGAAGATTTCATGTTGTTAGCCTTGTTGGGTTCCAGACTTTCTTGGGACCTGTTACCCCTTTCATCTTCCATATTTCTCCCTTTTGGAATGGGAATGTCTATCTGATGCCTGTCCCACCATTGTACTTTGGAAGGATATAACTTGTTCGATTTCACAGGTTCAGACCTAGACAGAAATTTGCCTCTGAATGAATCATACCTTGAGTCTCACCCATATCTGATTTAGCTGGTATTTAGATGAGATTCTAGACTTTTGGGTTGGTGCTGAAACAAGTTAGTACTTTTGAAGTTGTTGGGATAAAATTAATATATTTTATATATGAGAATGAATTTGGGGAATTACACGTGAGATCCTATAGTCTGAATGTGTTCCCTCAAAATTCATGTGTTGAAAGTTAATTAACAATATGAAAGTATTAATAGGTGGGGCTTTTCAGAAGAGATTAAGTCATGAAAACAGATCCCTCATAAAAGAGGTGTGAAGGAGCTATTTGTCTATTTTGCCCTTCCACCTTCTACAATATGAGGATACAGCAACAAATCTCTATCTTGGAAGAAGAGATCCCTCACCAGACCCTCACCACAGTGACTTGATACTAGGCTTTCCAGTCCTTAAAACAGTGAGCAATAAATTTCTGTTGTTTATAAATTCCCGAACTTAATATATTTTTGACAGCAGCACAATGAACTAAGACAATCTCTAAAGGGATTCATTTTTTTCAAACACCCATGAATATTACAAAAACTGGCCAAGGTCTTACACTATGAAAAAATATCAGGTAAGTCTCTAAATTACAAACCAAAGAGGACACATTATATAAAGAGTTAAAAATATGCTAGGCACAGTGGCTCGCACCTGTAAGCCCAACATTTTGGGAGGCCAAGGTGGGCAGATCACGAGGTCAAGATATGGAAACCATCCTGGCCAGCATGGTGAAACCCCATCTTTACTAAAAGTACAAAAATTAGCTTGGTATGCTGGCACATGCCTGTAGTCCCAGCTACTCGAGGCTGAGGCAGGAGAATCACTAGAACCTGGGAGCCGAGGTTGCAGTGAGGTGACATCGTGCCACTGCACTCCAGCTTGGGTGACAGAGCAAGACTCCATCTCAAAAATAAAACAAAAAAAAGAGTTAAAAATACATTCTTACAAAATTTTTGGATTAAAGCAAAAGCTAAAACCAAAAGAAGAAATTACTTAAAAATAAATGACAATTAAAAAGTAATATCATGAAACCAGTGAAAAGTGGACAAGATGGTACCAAGTTAGTAATTTATGCTGTTAAATGCATTTAATTTAAAAGGAAAGATAAAGATGTAGATAAAGAATGAAAAATGAAGTAGACTTTAACTTGGTCAAAGAAAAGAATTAATAACAGTTGTAGGAGAAACTAATAATTAGACCTATAAACATAAATAAATTCAAACCCAGTTATTTGAAGCTTTTATTAAATTGGACAAATCTTTGAAAAGTCTGATGAAACAATAAGTAAAAAATAAAAAAATAAAAACCCAATGTTATGAATGAGAAAGGAGTCATAGCTAAAACTATCAAAATTGCATAAAAATTATGAGAGATCCATGCTACAATTTTATATAGATCCATTTGGTGATTTGAGGTTAAATTGATAGTTCTAGGAAAATGTCAATAATTAAAATTGACTCAAAAACATATTTAAAAGGAAAATAATAAGTCGATAAGCTAGTTTAAATGAATCCTTTTTAATAAAAAGCCACCAGATATTATGAAAGAGAATTAAAGAAAGGACACACTAAATACAGAGAGCTTTTGAGAGAAGTTGGGAAGGGAAGAAGAGGAGACAGAACAATAGCTGTTGGGGAAGAAGAGGTCTCTGGAGTAGCTACAGAGTGTGTGTGTGTGTCTATGTGTGTGTTTTATTGAAGAGATGTGAGCATATTTTATGGTGAGAAGAAAGGCTATGGTTAAAAGTAAAAATGAGTATGAGGAAAAGCATTGATATTTAGTAGTATAAGCTCTCTGAAAAGAATAGTGAACTAACGCATGTCAATTGGATTGGCCTTAAATATGAAGTGATGCCATTCTCTCCTTGCAATAAAAGGAGGAAAGACAAGATTCATACAAATGTAGTAGGCTAATATGCTTTCTGGTGGGAAGATGACCATACCCCATCAGGATACCCTTCATCTTCTCTATAGAGGAAAGCAAAGGGTGGGGGAGTTGGAGATCTGACAGCAATAAATATTTAAACAGATCACTGTGGAGTTTTGGAGACTGAGTGCAATAAGAAACATAATGTTCTCTAGGAAGTCTTGAGGGCCTAGTTGAAGTCAATAACCATAAAATCAAATTATTTTCCAATTTCCTTCATCAGAATTCAGTAGATTGGTTGCAAGTGTCAAAAGAACAGATAGTTCAAGTTCATTGAGAGCTGTGACTTCAACCTATGAATAAGAAGAAAAGATATAGAAATGAGGGAGTGGAGTTTAGAATCTTGGCAAAGGCAAATCAAAATTCTGGAATAACTCATGAAATCCAAGTTGGATGAGGAGCAAACAAAGAAAGGAAAAGATTGAGGGATTGAAAGTACTGGAAGTCCCAGTGAAGTCTAAATATGGGCTGCAGTGACCGTGCCGGCCCATCAGCACAGTCCCTCACACAGGCAGAGCTCCATGGGAACCAAACTGTAACCAAACGATTGCTCAGTAAGCAGGAAGTTACAATCTTATGAGATAGTTGGATGACTCAACAAGAACAATCCTCCCATAAGACCAGAATGTCATGGAGTTTGAGCACCAAGACACCCTTCCTTAGACAGTGTTTGAATGGGCTCTACTAATTTCTGCTTTGGAGGATCTTTTTTTCCTATGTGCTAG
The DNA here is from genome assembly GCA_036589455.1 of Ateles fusciceps. Taxonomy (NCBI): domain Eukaryota; kingdom Metazoa; phylum Chordata; class Mammalia; order Primates; family Atelidae; genus Ateles; species Ateles fusciceps. The sequence goes on from JAZHEH010001955.1 coordinate 2,596,220, forward strand.
GTTATCTTCTCCCAAAATGTGTTCAACTAGTTTATCTATATGTTCTGAAGGAAAGGGTTTCCATGAAATAACTGTGGGAAAAGCCATGCAATAATTTTTGAGACAGTCTATTTGTGGGTTTTTCTTCATGCATGATGCCACTATGATTGTGTGGCAGGTTAGAGCCGAGAGTTTGTCCTTCAGAGGACATGCCATTGATTGGCTATAACAAGATCATGGTAAAACAACAATAGGATGTCAATGTCATTTTGGTGAATTACACTTTTGAGAAAACAAATTGATTTTTTTTATATTGGTCTGTTTCTGATAGAGGTGAGAAGCAAGTCTGTGATTCTCACTGTGAATTTAGTGTAGCCTAAATAATTGTTCAACAGTGAATGGAATCTGCTTTTTAGAACCAACTTCCCCTCATGGTTTTAGCCCACATTTTAGAAATACAGTCAGCTGCCACATAATGTGTTGGTCAACAATGGACCACATGATGGTAGTTCCACAAGATAATAAATGGAGCTTCCAACTTCTATCACCTTATGGCATTGTAGTCATGGTAACTTTATAGCATAATGCATTACTCATGCATTTGTGATGATGCTAGTATAAATAAACCAACTTCTCAAGAAGAATAGGTCCTTCAGGAGGGATTTCAGAAGGAGACATTATTATAGGAGATGACGGCTCCATACATGTCACTGCCTCTGAAGACATTCCAGTGGGACAAGATTGTGGAGGTAACAGACAGTGACATTGATGATCCTGACCCTATGTAGGCCTAGGCTAATGTGTGTGTGTCTTAGGTTTTAACAACAACAGCCAAAGTTTCAAAAAGTATAAAAATAAAAAAAATCTTAAAGGATATACAGAAAATAAAATTTTATATAGCTGTACAATGTGTGTGTTCTTTGAGATGGAGTCTCACTCTGTGGCCCAGGTTGGAGTACGGAGGCGTGATCTCGGCTCACTGCAGCCTCTTCCTCCTGGGTTCAAGAAATTCTCCTGCTTCAGCTTCCCAAGTAGCTAGAACTACAGGAGCACAACACACACAGGGCTAACTTTTTTGTATTTTTAGTAGAGACTGGGTTTCGCCATGTTGGGCAGGCTGGTCTCTAACTCCTGATCTCAAGTGATCCACCTGCTTCGATCTCCCAAAGTGCTGGGATTACAGGCATGAGCCACTTCACCCGGCCTACAATGTGTTTTTGTTTTAAGCTAAGTGTTACTATAAGAAAGTAAGAAAGTTTAAAAATACTTTAAAAGTTTATAATATAGGAAAGTTACAGTAAGCTAAGGTCAACTTATCATTATTGTTATTATTATTGTTTATTTATTCTTCATTACAGACAGGGTCTTACTCTGTCATCTAAGCTGGAGTACAATGGCATGACCATAGCTCACTGCAGCCTGGAACTCCTGGGCTCAAGTGAACCTCCTGCCTCAGGCTGCTGAGTAGCTGGGACCATAGGTGTCTGCCATCATGACTAGATAATTGTTAATTTTTAAATTTTTTGCAGAGTCTGAGTTTTGCTTTGTTGCTCAGGTCGGTCTCAGACTTATGGCTTCAAACAATCCTCCCTGCTCAGCCTCCCAAAATGCGAAGAATACAGACATGAGCCACTATGCCCAACCTAATTTATTATTGAAGAAAGAATTTAAATAAATTTAGTGTAGCCCAAGTGTACAGCATTTATGAGGTCTACAGTGGTGCAGTTCAATATAGTTCAACTCTGTAGCATGGGAGCAATAGGCTACACCATACAGTGTAGGTGTATGGTAGGCTGTGCCACCCAGGTTTGTGTAAGTACACTCTGTGCCATTCACACAAGAACAAAATTGCCTAACAATGCATTTCTTGGAATGTATCACCACTGTTAAACAACACATGATGGTGGAGGGTTACTTTAAGGCATGTTCTCAAATTTAGCTTTATAAATGACAAATGTACTTTAGACTTATGTGGGCAATTGTTTGTACAGCTGGCAAACTGGCCCCCAGCTCTTTGGGACTTCCTCCTGTAACTTAGTGCTCTGATGTGGAGAATAGATATATGATTGGTGCCACAAGTCTCAGTTGACACATTTTATTGTATAACCTTACCCCAAAGTTATTTTTCAGTCACACTTTGCAATTTCTTGAATTACTTCCACAGACGGCTAACAATTTGTTATATAAAATCATAAAAAATATATTTATTAATTGGAAGGTTTCTGAGAAAGGGGTATCTCATCTATGAATTGAGAATAAAATGGAGAATTTTAATAGTAGGCTCATATCTCCATTTTATTTTGCATTCCAAAGAAAAAATTTTTTAAGACGAGGTCTTGCTCTGTTGCTCAGACTGGAATGCAGTGTTATGATCATGGCTCACTGCAACCTCAACTTCCCAGGCTCAAGTGATCCTCCTATCTCAGCCTCCAGAGTCGCTGGGATCACAGGCATGTGGTCCACACGTGATTTTTTTTTTTTTTTTTAAATATTTAGTAAGAACAGGTTCTTCTTATGATGCCCAGGCTGGTGGTCGCAAACTGTTAGGCTCAAGTGATTCTCTCATTTTGGCCTCCCAAAGTACTGTAACTACAGGCATAAGCCACCCTGCCAGGTGCCCCCAACTTTTTTAATGGTTGCTGCGATTATTTTTCTCCAAATATTCTACTCAGCAGTCCCAACAGCAACTTATATATTGTACCACATTTTTTAAAGTACCTTTCCTGAAATTGTATGCTGCCTAAATTTTGCAAACATATTAACTTTCTCTTGTTTAGCCATTAGACAGAGGTAAAGAAACTCAAACCATATCTCCAATTTTGACTGTAATATTTATTTGCCAGCATTAAAATAACATAATAATTACATGTTTAATAATATTTATCTTAAGTAAAATGAAGGGACAAAGAAAATATAATGTATCAAATAATGTAAAAAACCAATATTGTGTGTGTATATGTGTGTATATTATGCATACATATATGTGTGTGCATACTTTTAAAAAAGTTAAGTCTGCAGTCCTAACCAGAGGAGTTGCATATGAAATATGAAAACATATTTTTTTCCAAGTAGTTATTTCTAAAGGCACTAGTTTAGTTCCTACTCTTTCTAAAAGTCACACATTTAGTAATACATCTGGGAATTGTACTGACCTCACAAAACCAGTCTGTGGGCAAAGTGTTGATGCAAAGGACAATAGGTTCCCAAGCTTATTTATTTAGCCAGGGAGCCTTTGTTCTCAGAGACTTCATCCATCTGGTTTCTGGAAGTCAGACTGCTTACAATAACTTTGGACATTGCAGAAGGAAACAGCAAATGGAAAACTAAATAGAACAGATTTCTAAAACAGTTCATTAGGCATTCAAGTCGTCTCTACAATTTCTGGGCATTAAGTCTTAGAAATTGTGGTGACAGTGCAGCCAAGATCAGCGATGCCCTTTAGAATATTTTATAAAAGATCCTAGATACTCAAAATGAATTTTATGGAAAAAGAAGGGGGGAAAAAAAACAGTAAATCTTTTGCTCTTGTGTGCAGCGAAAATTTTTATTTTCCCTTAGGGATCAGTAAAGAGAAATAAAGTAACTTGTTTTTTTCCAATCAGCAAATCTAAATGTAGTATAGACCTCTCAGTCACTTCATTCTCAAATATCTTTTCTCTAATTATAACAAGAAGACAATCATGTGGAATTATAAAGCCCATAATGATTTTTAGCCTACTTTAGTCCGCCGCATCACTGTGCCTCCTATTAAACCTGGGTACCCATGCTCTCTTGGGGGCCTCTGTCTAAGAAGCCTCGCCTGTGTTGGGAGGGTCTTGCATGGAAGCACCAGGTCTGGTCATATGATAATCAAGGAAACTAATCAACCCAAAAGAGCTGATTAGTTCCTACTGAAAATTTAATGCAATACCATTCCTGTATAAAATATGTGTTTTATATAATGCTTTGACTGAAGTAAGTGAAGAGTTTGAGGTTTTCAAGCACCATTATTGGTTGCAATAATAAAGACATTTGTGCTCATATCCCTTCTGTCTAGCTCTTAACATTCTTTCCTGTTCAGCCCAGGCCCGTACCTACCACTCTGGGTCAAGAACTTGCCTTTCTATCCTTATATTGTCACCAAAACTTGACTGCCATCACTTTGATGGCAAAGATCCACTTTTATGCTTCTTTGGAATTCTTTAAGATTCCTTGGACATTTGTCCATGGGAAGAATGGGAGCAGTTTAGAGCTGGAATGTTATACTACTAACAGCCTAGGCTTATCCAGAAATATGGCTTTAAAACTGCCTGCTGGACTTGTTAGCTGTCCTGTGGTTGTTTTTTTTTTGTTGTTTGTTTGTTTGTTTGTTTCTGTCTTCTCAACAGTTATGCTGGATGCAAAGGCATAAGAATGACACAATGGACTTTGGAAACTCAGGGAGAAAAGGTTGGAAGTGGATGAGGGATAAAAGACTACAAGTTGGATGCAGTGTATACTGCTTGGGTGATAGGTGCACCAAAATCTCACAAATCACCACCAAAGAACTTACTCATATAACAGAACACCACCTGTTCCCCAATAAACCTATGGACATAAAAAAATTTATTAAAAAGAGTCTGGATTGTACAGCCAGACTTTTAATTTGAATACCATTTCTTTCCTCATTAGCTATATGATCATGAGTGAGTTATTTAACCTGTTTCTCAGTTTTATCATCTGTACAATATGGAAAATTATGATACATTTCTCAAATTTGTCAGGAGGATTAAATGAATTAAATTAATGAGTTAATATATGGAAAGCACCTAGGACTGGGTCTGACACGTAGTAAATTATGCAATGTTAGCTGTAATTATTATTGGCTTTATAATTACCAGCAGCTTTTGTCTTTGAGATCCATGATACTTTGGATTATTTCCTTGGCCCTGCTGTTTCATCTTCTTAATGAAACTTAAGTACTAAATTTCAAAAGTTAGATTTGAACCCTGGATACATTCGATCTTATTAGGCTACCTGATTTTTCTTTATTCTAGAGAAGTTGAAGATACACAAATTGAAAGTTAATTTTCTCTAGTGTAGAGAGGACATTCATGTCCATACACTTTTTTCATGTTCTTTGGCTAGATTTAGGAATGATGACAGTGATATGTGGTGAAGTTAAGTTAGTTAGTGACTAGTGGATTTGTGGCATTTCCCATTCTTCTGTAAGTCTGAACCTAGGATCCATTAAACATGAATGCTGGACCTACCTTGGAGACAGGGTGACAGCTCCAAGCCTATCCCTGTTGATATCTGGAAGTCAGACTATAATGTTATATTTGCAGGAGGAATTATTGCACAAGCTGCATTGGCTTGCATATTTGATGGGTTTGTGAGGCCAGAAAGACACATGACACATCGCTACCATTTTGAAACATATAATAAAAATTATAGCTTTCAGAAGGAATGAAAAAGGCAATCTTGTCTACCGACCCATTTTCTATACTAGAAAACCACAGCTAAGAAGTCTGTGAAAATTTAGGCACCCAGTTAAGTTGAAGAATTTGGCCGAGAATGGAGTTGGCTGGCTTCCCAGTCAATGTCGATTCTATTATTCCATAATTCACACCAACGCCAAACAGAGTCTCAATGTTGTAAATATTTGTAAATAATTTGCATTAATTAAAATGTATTAGCAACATAAGAAATCTATGATATCGGGATTAATCACTAGATCATCCAAATACAAATGGTTGAAAATGACTTAGTACTTAACATATTAAGACATTAATGTCTGTAAATTGGCTATATTGTATGGCACTTACCTAAAATTACTAGCATATATGAATTTGGTAACAGCATTTAGCACAGTGTTTTTTGCATACTAAGTTCTCAATGAACGTTTAGAGAGAAAAAATTAAAATTTGAACATTATCTTAGTGTCTTAGCATGAAATCATGTAATATTAGTACTATACAAGTCAATAAAATATAGATTCCTTATATTGTAAATATTCTTTCGGTATTATAATTCTTCCAAATGTTCAACAGTTATTCAAAGTTTATTTCCAGGGACATAAAAAGACACATTGTATCAGTTTTAAAATGCACTAATTAAAATATTTTGTTCTTCCTTAAAATCTTTTCTGAATCTTCAAATACAGTGAGTGACAGAATTCTGACTCATGATTTTTGTTAAGGTTTAGATCCTCTGAGCCTTGCTGATATTAAAAATTTGGTTATTGACAAGCCTAGCATCTACTACATTTGTGCTTTTGTTTTCAACCGACATTTTCTTTATGATTCCAAACTCAAGGTCTCTATCCAGATACGAATCCCTTTAAGATACTTATTTTTTATGAATTTTTCCTGGAGGTAGCCTTGATTATTAATTATTTGTTAATGTAGCCACATCTTTTAGCTTCACCTAGATTGCTGGACTTTTTATGATAGTGGTTACACTTCATTGTGTTGCTCAAAGCAATAACCAAAAAGAGACACAACCTAGTTATTGTGAAATTTGCAAAGATTTTTATGTCACCAGGGTTATTTAATAACTAACATGCTAAGCTTTGGAAGCTTTAATTCAACTCTCACCATTTTAACATATTGACTTAATATATATTTGACTGTCTTTATTTCCTGGATAGTAGAGTGCCAGCTACTGTCAATAGGGTCTCTCTAAGGGGGTCAATGATCAACATTGAGTCTGTATCATAACATCAAGAGCATTGTTTTCTAAGGGCATCACCATCTCTGGAGGTGATATTGCCTATTAAGTAAAACAATCCTGATGATGAGCCAGGCTTTGTTCACTTTATAAAAAGAAACCACAGCCCAAAGCTCTTACAGTTCACAAGCCTGAGGAAATGCCTAATGTAAGTTGTTTGCTGTTACGTTGCATCCTGCCTCTTCTTGCTTTGAGGCTACTCTGAAATTCTTCAGTTATAACCCAACACTAAAACAGGAGGGGGCATATTTCACTGTAAGAGGGCTTTAAAAGTCAAATTAATTTGCTTTCTTCTTCCAGCTGTGCAATTCACCCCCACCTCCAGCTTTGAGCTGTAATTAAATACATGTGTTTATAATAAATGTAATCTTTTCCTGGTGCCAGCTGCAAATTCTGACCCAGATTCCCACTATGAATCATGACTGTCACATGTGCTTGAAATAAGTTTCATTTCCCTCTGCCCATCCCCAGCTGTTGGAGATTCTCACCCCTAGGTTTAGCTCCAACCTTACTGAAGAACTGGAGAGAGGATTTAACTTGCTCTTTGAAATACTTGTTCTTTTTGTTTAAAGAAGGAGACATCAACCAAGCATCCAGTAATGACAGCTGAGGGTAAAAACCACACTTGTTTAACGTTGTCAAGCAAAACTAAAGCTGGCCACTGAGGTTAACTGGGTGCAGAATTAATACAACACTTTTAAAGTGAAGACACACATCTCTGATAAGAGTTAAGGCCTGAGGAGGCTGTGTGTGGAGAAGACATGTATTCAAGTATTCATTACTTGTGTCTAGACCCTTTTCCAAATTGTATCTTTCATTTGAAGGGCTTCAAGCTTGTCTTCATGTGTTCCTTTTTCTATCTCCACTAGAATTGCACTGTAGCCTAAGACACCTTTGAGCCACCATTATCTTTCTCTTATAAGAGTATTCTAACTGGCTTCCACATTCTCATTGTTGTTTTTCTCTGATCCATCAGTCATAGTCACAGGGCTCTTTGAATCATGTAAATAATAAAAAATTATAACTCTATCCCTAAGACTCTCCACTGGTTTCTCATCATAGTCTGTGTCATCCGACAACTCGAAGGAGGACTGCTAACCTCTTCATCAAAATGTTCCTTTTTCTATTCTCCCTGGCACTAAGCTGGGCTGTTTCCTAGTGTTGGGGAACTGGGGTCACTATATAACCATGAGCCAGTGGAATGTCCGCAGCAGTGATGCATGTGACTTCCAGGCCAGGAAAGCAAACACCTCCAATGTACCATCCTCCATGTTCCTTTCCTTGGATGTCATCATTTGAAAGAAACTTGGAAGCCAAGAGTTGCACATGGCAGAGCTGACATTCACCTGGATCTCTGAATAACTGCATGAGGGCACAGTGCCTCTGCCCTCTCTGTAATGGAATCATATTGGATTATTATGTAAATGTGGTTTATCTATCACATCATATCCTAATACAATTCCCCATCTACTGCAGCCGCTGAGTCACTCACTCTCTATCACACCATATCCTATTTCTATGCAGAGTACTCATCATTCCGGTATGTTTCCTGTTTATTTACTACATCCGATTATTTTTTGTTCAGTCTCCCAACTAGAATGTGAGCTCCTTGACAAAAATGGCTTATTTTTTTGTTCATAACTACGTGTCCAAAACAGGACAATGTTTAACACAAAGTAGTCTTTTACTAAGTTTCTACTGAATGAATGAATCCCACTGGCTTTTATAGGAAAAAAAATATCTTGATTTAGGTGACAGCCCTGAATATTCAGAAAATTGATGTTCTCTGCTTACATTTTTTATAATTAAAATAATATGGCTTTTTTGATAATTAAAAACTCTCACCAGGAGATCTTTATGCATCAAACCCTCTTTTAAACTTTATCCTTTATTGACACGAAGTAAACACAAACATGCATTGTTACTTCCCCAGGTTTACTAAAAAACTTTTTTTGTATACTTAAAGGATTCTGTAAAGACTGTATCAATCCTTTAAATCATCTACAGATTTAATTCAAATTAAAATGAAACATCAAGTCTGGCATGCTGTAGTCAGTTGTTCCTCCTGGAAGGATATTAGCTCATGCCAGTCTGAGGCTAACTTCTTGTCGCTGGATCCTCTCTCCTCTCCTCTCAGCATTTGTTCTGATCACATCCTTTCCTCTCTCTTATCAGACATCAAGTTCTTGCCAGAGATTCATCCTTGCTGCCAAAAAGCCACTCCTCCTTCTTAGAAGTAAACCTTCTCTCTGCCTTCTCATTCCCTGAAGATATTCTCCCCTATCTGCTCTCTCCACCACTAACTCAGAGCACGGTTCTCCCTTCCTGCCTCCACCTAGCAATTGTCTTCTTCCTGACAAATTCTTTACAGTTTCCATATTCTGACAATTAAAACGTCTCTTACAGAGATCACCAAACTCCCAAAAGAAAAGTACTTTCTTAAAGTACTCATCACATCCCCCTCTTCAGGTCTATGCCCTGATAAGTTGTCTTCACGTTTTGAAACTCTTCCCAGACCTTCTAAAACAGTCCCACTTGCCATTTTTTTCTCCTGCCATCCTCACTGCCTATTTAAAAGCCTGTTTTACTGGTTCGTTTCCCTAATCTCTCCAACAATCGATCTCAAACTTCACCTTCATAACTATCACCTGAATGGCCGTTAACCTTAATGGTTAAAACTCATATTGCCGGACTCCCACTCCAGAGTATTTGACTCAGTGGAACTACAGCTTTGTAGAACTTTTTTTGAATTCTAGAGCAAGGGCAAGTGGTGGCGCTTATGGTAGCCAAATGATGTAAGGGATGGGCTTATCCAACCAGTCTAGTTATGGAGGTCCTGCTAGCCAGCAGCTGAGTGGTGGTTTTGGAGGTGGTTATGGTGATCAAAGCAGTATGAGTGGATATGACCAAGTTCTGCAGGAAACTCCAGTGACTATCAGTCAAACCTTGCTTAGGTAGAGAAGGAGCACCAAACAGCTACTCCAGATATAACAGCTGTGCCTTTATGGGAGTTGAATGGAATGGGAAGGATGTCTAGTATATCCAGTATGATTGGTAGATGCAAAATATAATTGATTCTGATCGCCCTTCATCAGCTTCTCTTTCTTTTTCTTCTTTCTCCTTTTTAAGAAAACAAAAATTACGTTTAAAAGTTTTGCATTACAGGCTTGTGATTCATGCTAACTGTAAAGTTGAAGATGAGATTATTTTAAAACTTCAAACAGTAATTTTGAACAATTATGTAATTATGTCATCTAGGACATAATAACAAAGTTCAATATTGACCATAACTGTTAAAACAATTTTCAGCTTTCCTCCAGTAAGTTAGGTTGTAGGAGTGTATCTAAGCAGTAAGCGTATTTAGGTTAATGCAGTTTCACTTATGTTAAATGTTGCTCTTATACCACATATACGTTGAAAACTTCAGATACATGTTGAGAAATAAGCTTTTTGTAAAATTGAAATATAGGAGCTGTGTCTATGATTCAAAATGAGACATTGGCATATTTGTTAATTCTACATTTTTGGTTTAATATCTGGTAAGGCATATGAGTATACACTTTTACTTTTTTTTTTTTTTTTTTTAAGAATACAGGAAAATTTTAAGATGTAATACTAATACTTCAGGAGTTTGGTCATGTCGTTTATATGAAATTCTGAAGCTTTGGTTTAAACATTTCCTTGTATTGTGATTCCCATTTAGATGTACTAAATGAAACTTGTTAAATAAATCTTCCTTTTAAAACCTTTTTTGTTTGTTTGTTTTTTTTTTTTTTTTTTTGAGAGTGAATGAGTTTATCAGATCATTCCTGAGAATAGGTTTTTCAGAGAAAGGGTAAGGGGATGCACATGAAAAGGCACTTTTACCAAGTTCCTAGGTGATGATGAAACGCCTTGCCTGGAGACTGCATTTGAAGAATGGTCTTTAAATTTCCCCCAGAATTCTTCTCTACCTCCACTCTTTTCTTGGGATCCTGGTTTACCATTATGCTTCATACCAGCTCCACTGGAGGATGGCATCTAGACCTGCATATTTGAATATCACGTCTCTCTTACCTTACCAGTGATTTCAATTGCCCACTTAAACTGAAATGTTACATAGTAATTGACACACTGCCCACCTCCTTGATATTTGCAGGTGCTGCTTTCCTGCCTGGAATACCTTCACTATTGTTGATTCAGCACAGATATCACCTCCCCCAAGTACCTACCAACTTCATCGTGTAAGATACTCTGCATAAGTAGATTGGTACTCTCCCAAATTGCTTTGAAACTCTTATGTCTCAACCTGAGATCTGCTCCTAATAAGTATTGTTGATACTGTTGTTTTTGCAAATTTAGTGCAAACCATGATGCCTGGCATATGCTTAATATACAACTGAAAGTATATGAAGAAGTATCCTACTTAAAAACATATTCATCTTGGAGGTTTTTGCAAAATCAACTCTTTTTTTATTTTTATTTTTTTTTGTGATCTTTCCCCTCTCTTAAGAGGAATACCATGCTTTAAGCTCTAGCTTTCCCTGAATCTCCATAATCTTTGTATCCAATTAGGCAGCATATCATGTTATTTCATTTCTAACTTGTTTCTTAGAGTCATTTCCTTCTTTTTATAACTAACATCATTGTGACTCTTGGCATTTCCACCTGGATTATGGAAAGCAGCTTCTTTCATGACTACATCTTTCTTTAAGATTACTTTAAGACATAAATCAAGGGTTGCCCATTGCCTACAGATTAAAATATCATTTATTTACTTGATTGGCATATAAATCCCTTTGATCTTTATTAATGGTCTCAGCTCCCACTAATCCTCCTAGCAAACACCTTTCTCTGTGCTGTTCCTAATACCTATCTGTATAGAAGGAAAAAAATTGTCCCCCCACTGTCCCCTGCCACCCCATCCATGATGGTCACTTTATTTATGTGTGGGAAATTATCTTCCATATTTCAGGCTCTCACACCTTGTTTCTTTAAGTTACAGTATTCTGCCTCACACCAAAATTACTATTTGTATGTGTTACCTTGCCAACCTTACTAATACACTCAGTGAGGTCAGGGATCCTTTTTTTTTTTTTTTTTTAATCTTTTGTAAGGTATAAACTGTTCAGCATAGAGGTATGTAAGTTTTAAGTGGTCAACAAGTATTTATTAACTTTCACTGACATAGAAGTATCTGTAAATGTGTGTGTATAATACATGACCAGGGACACAAAAATTGGTTGTGACCATATTTATCTTTATATAATTATATATAATATATAGGAAGTATGTCTGGGAGGCCTCAGGAAGCTTGAAATCATGGTGGAAGGTGAAGCGGAAGCAAGTATATCTGGAGCAGAAGAGAGAGAGGGAGGGAGAAACTGCCACACTTTTAAATCTTCAGATCTCCTGAGAACTCACCATCATGAGAACAGTATGGGGAAAGTCTGCCCGCATGATCCAGCACCTCCCACCAGGTCCCTCCCCTGACACTTGGGGATTACAATTTAACGTGAGATTTGGGTGGAGACACAGAGCCAAACCGTATCAATATTTGTGCACATATGCCATTATACATCTGTCAAGCATTCATTAATCAATAATTCTTGAGTATTTGCTTTGTGTCAGTCTGTGTTGGTTACCTTTCATTTGCACTCCCGGCCTCCCTCCTGTAATTCATTCTTCATTCTTGCATGCTCCAGAGTGCAGACAAATGTGAGCTTTATCACCACTCACTTTCTCTCTGTCTTTGAGTTGGTTTGGGCAAATGGAAGGTACTATCAGGAGATCAGAGGGTGGCAGGACAAAGAAGTCTTATGTACCTCTTTCTTGCCTCACCCCAAAGCTCAGGCAGTAGCCACAGCCTCACAACTACAACGTGTGTTGGGCAGAACAGCCCAGCTCTTACTTGTATTATTCCAATTAAACTGTTTCAGCACTCTGCCACCTCTTGCCTAGGTATATAACAGCTTCCTACTGTTATGGGTCCCTGGGGTGTTTCACCATCTGTGTTTGTTTCCTCAATTTTTTTTTTCCGCCAGGCTGGAGTGCAGTGGCGCAATCTTGGCTCACTGCAACCTCTGCCTCTTGGGTTCAAGTGATTCTCCTGCCTCAGCCTCCTGAGTAGCTGCAACTATAGGAGCAAGCCACCACGTGTAGCTAATTTTTTGTATTTTTATTAGAGATGGGGTTTCACCACATTGGCCAAGGTGGTCTCCATCTCTTAACCTTGTGATCTGCCCACCTTGGGATCCTAAAGTGCTGAGATTACAGGTGTGAGCCACCGCATCCGGCCTCCTCAACTTTTTCTATACCTCTGTAAATAATCCCTTTTTAAAATTCAGGTATTCTAATTGTGGCTTCTGTATCTTGTCAGATCTATACATGTTACTTTAAGAATTATTTCCTGTTTCATGCTCAGTTCAGAATAAGTTCAATAGAAACAGAGATTTCTTTTCTGTTTTGTGTCTGTATCTTTAGGACTTACACGAGGGCCTGTCTCATAAAAAAATGTATGGACAAATGAATGAATGAATAACATTTCCTGTTAAGTGTTTGAAATGCATTAATTTTGTGACTTGTTATTAGCAAAAATTAAGTTCAAGCATTTTTTGTTAAATGGTAGGAAGATATTAATATATTTATGATTTGCTACTTTTGAAGATAAACTACCTTTTAGAAATTTTATTTGCTTATTTACTGCTGAGTTTCTTGGAACTTAGAAGCAAGAGTTGCGCTAGTGCTCAATAAGTCTAAAAATTTACCTGGCTCTAAATATAGAATAGTTAGCAAAAATCAGCAGTTAGAGTCCTATGTAGTTGTATTGTGGCATGATTCTACATTAAGACCTTATTCTCAGCATTGGAAACACTATGATGACGATACCTCTACTTAAATACTTTCAATAAACACTAAATCAAATACTTAACAGTGAAATATGTTTTTCAAAAATCGAGGTACAATCCATGTGCCTGTAACATTTGCCATTTTAAAGTGTATAATTCAATGTTTTTTGGTATATTTATGGAGACGTGCAACCACCATCATCATCTAATTCTAGAACATTTTAATCACCCCCCAAAAGAAACAGGATTGCCAGTCACTTTCCATTCTCCACCTACCCCATGCCCTGGAAATCACTAAACTACTATTTGTCTCTTCAGATTTTCTTATTCTTAAGATTTCACATAAATGAAATCATATAATATGTTGCAGCATGTACTGGCATTTCATTTCTCATTATGACTAATATTCTATTAGATATGTTTTATAGATAATATGTAATAGATCATATATGTTTTATATAGCATATAATATATAGGTTTTATATATTATGTATGTTTTCTACATAATATATATAAAATAATTGTATAATATATAAATATATTAATATAATATATAATACATAATATATACTATATAAAATATATAGTATTATATAATATATAACACTATTATGTTTATATTCTATATATCATATAATACATATTACATATTATTTATTATGTAGATTATGTGTTATATTTATATACACACACACACCCCCCACATTTTGTTTATCCATTCAACAGTTTATGGAGTTTTCAGTTGCTTTCGCTTGTTGGCTATTAGGAATAATGTTGCTATAAACATCATGTATGAACCTTTGTATAATATGAATATTAGGTATCAGTTCTTTGGGTGGCGTATATACCTAGGAATAGAACTGTGGGTCATATGGTAACTTGATTTTACCTTTTTGAGGAACTGCTAAATTGTTTTTCACAGTGGCTACCTCATTTTACATTTCCACTAGCAATGTATGAGTGTAGTAATTTCTCCACACCCTCACCAATACTTAGTATTTTTATTTTTTATTTTTAAAAATTATAGTCTTTCTACTGGGTATAAAGTGGTGTCTCATTGTGGTTTAAGTTTGCATTTTCCTAGTGAGGAAGATAATGATGAATATCTTTTCAGATGTTTATTTACCATTTTATCTACCTTCCTCCTAGAGATGTCTATTAAATTTGTTTTGCTCATTTTTATTTTGATTATTTATCTTTTTATTGTTGAGTTTTGAGATTTCTATAAACATATCCTGGTTACTACACTTAATCAGATATGTTTACACATATTTTCTTCCATTCTGTTCTCTGATGCACAAATGGCTCTAATTGTGGTGACATCCAATTCATCTATTTTTCCTTGGTTGGGAGAAATTGGAGTTATGAAGCTTCAACCAAAGAATACTAAAGATTGCCAGAAAAGCCATCAGAAGCCATGAAGTGGCAAGAAAAAATATTTCTACAATTTTTGGGATTGTGACCTTGCTGATACCTTTATTTCGGACTTCTAGCTCTCAAAACTGTGAGACAAAAAAAATTTTGTTGGCTTAAGCCACGCAATTTGTGGTACTTTTTTATGGCAAGCCTAGAAAACTAATAAAGTAGCCTTGCAAAAAGCAGTTAACCCCAGGTGTACAGGTTTATTTCTGAAGTTTCAGTTCTATTAAATTGATCTATACGTCATCTTTATGTTTGTACTACAGTGTTTAGATTATGATAGCTTTCGAGTAGATTTTGAAATCAGGAAACATGAATCCTCCAAATTTGTTGATCTCTTTCAATTGTTTTGGCTGTTCTTTGTTTACTGGATTTTCCTTGGAATTTTAGGATAACTTTTTTTTTTTTAAGTAAAGTTAGAATTTTCACAGTGATTTTGTTGAATTTGTAGATCAATTTAAGGAACATTGCCCACCAAATAATAATATGTCGTCCAATCCATAAACATGGATATTTTTTATTTTCTTTTATTTTAATTTTCTTTAATTACTTTTAACAACGCTTGATAGTTTTCAGTGAACAAGTTTTGCACTTCTTGATTGCATATTTTTCCTAAACATATTATTTTGCACGATGCTATTGTAAATGAAACTGTTTTAATTTTATTTTTAGATTATTCATTGGTAGTACATAGAAATATGACTGATTTTTATATGTTGATCTTGTGTCCTGTAACTCTGATGAACTCATTTACTAATTCTAAGAATTAGTATTTTTGTGGATTTTTAGGGTGTTTTATATATAAGATCATGTCATTTTTCAAAGACAGATAGTTTTACTTCTTCCTGTGTAATCTGGATGCCTTTAAATTTTCTTACCTAAGAAAAATCTCTAGTCCTGGCTAGAGCCTCCAATATATTGTCGAACAGAAGTAGTGAGAGTGGACATTTTGTTTTATTCTTGATCTTTAAGAAAAAGCTTTCAATTATTAATTCTTAGGTAGAACATTGGCTGTGGATTTTTCATAGGTGTCCTTTACCAGGTTGAGGATGCTCCCTTCTATTACCAGTTTGTTGAGTGTTTTTATTGTGAAAGTGTGTTAAATTGTCTCAAATAACTTTTATGTGTATTGTGATGGTCGTATGGATTTTTCCTTTATCCTATCAAAATGGTGTATTACAATAATGGATTTTCATATGTTGAACAGACTATGCAGGGCTGGGATAAATACCACTGGGCCATGGTGTCCATTTTTTTATATCTTACTGAATTTTGTATGCTAGTATTTTATTGAGAATTTTTACATCTACATTAAGATATTGGTCTGAAGCTGTATTTTCTTAATATGTCTTTGTCTGGTTTTGATATCAGGATAATACTGGCCTCATAGATGAGGGAGGAAGTTCTCCATTTTCTTCTATCTTTTTAAAAGAGTTTGGGAAGAATTAATGTTAAACATTTTATGTAATTAATCAGTAAAACCAACCTGGTTTTTGGGCTTTTGTGAGAAGATTTTATTATTAGTAGTAACTCAATCTCTTTACTTGCTATGAATTTATTCAAGTTTTCTCTTTCTTTACAAATCAGTCTTGATAATTTGTGTCTCCTAAGAATTTGTTTAATTCATCTAGGTTATCTAATTTGTTGGAATAATATTATTCATAGTATTTCCTTATAATCCTTTTTGTTTGTATAATTTCAGGAGTAATATCTCCTATTGCATTTTTTATTTTAATCATTTGAAACTTTTCTGTTTTTTTCTTGGTTGATCTAGCTAAATGTAAATTTGTTTATCTTTTGAAAAGAAAAATTTTTTGTTTCGTTGATTCTTTTGATTGTTTTTCTATTCCCAATTTCTTTATCTCAACCCTGATATTTATTTTCTTCTTTCTGGTTGTTTTGGGATAGTTTATTCTTCCTTTCCTAGTTTCTTAAGGTAGAAGTTTAAGTTATTGATTTGAGGTATTTCCCCCCTTTCCAATATATAAGCATTTTGAGGTATAAATTTTCCTCTGAACACCATTTTGACAGTATCTCATCAGTTTCAGTATGTTTCATTTTGTTTTGTTGTTTTCATTCACCTCAAATCATTTTCTAATTTTACTTATGATTTCTTCTTTGACCCACTGGTTATTTAGCAATGTGTTATTTACTTTCTACATTCCTACTTTTTTTGTTATTTATTTCTAATCTCATTATGGCCAGAGAACTTGCCTTGTATTACTTCAATTTCTTAAAAATTTAGTGTAACAGTTTTTACAGACCAACATTAAGTCTATCCTAAAGAATATTTCATGTGCACTTGAAAACAGTGTGTGAAAATTGTGGTGGTGTTGGGTGAAGTATTCAATAGATATCTGTTGTTAACTTTTTATATAGTATTTTTCAGGTCTTCTATTTCTTTCTTAGCTTTCTGTCTAGCTCTTCTATACATTGTTGAAAATGGAATATTGAAGTCCACTATTATTTGTCTATTTCTACATTTAATTTTACCTTTTTTTTTGAGATGGAGTCTTGCTTTGTCACCAGGCTGGAGTGCAGTGGTGCGATCTCGGCTCGCTGTAACCTCTGCCTCCCGGGTTCAAGTGATTCTCCTGCCTCAGCCTCCTGAGTAGCTGGGATTACAGGCACATGCCACCATCCCCAGCTAATTTTTGTATTTTTAGGAGAGATGGGTTTTCACCATATTGGCCAGGATGGTCTCAATCACTTGACCTCGTGATCTGCCCACCTCAGCCTCCAAAGTGTGGGGATTACAGGCGTGAGCCACTGTGCCCAGCCTAATTTTACCATTATAAAATGTACTTCTTTGTCTCTAGTAACAATTTGTGTGTTAAAGCCTATTTTATATGATATTAGTATGTTTGCCTTAGCCTTTTGATCACCATTTGCATGGTGTATCTTTTCATTCTTTTACTTTTAGCTAATTTTTGTATTGAATCTAAAATATATGTCTTATATAGAGCATATAGTTAGATCCTGTTTTTTTCCCCCATTATACTGAAAGCTTCGCTGCAAAATTATAACCGAGAAAACTATTACAGTGAAAGAGATCTGACCTAATCAACTCCATTTTGCTTCTAATCTCCAAGCTGTCCTTGTTCATTCCTGAATATAGATTGAACTAACTTTGAGAGTAATTTAGTTTATAGTTTAACTTTTAAACAAAGATGATAACAGCCCTTTCCTGAAACAAACCTCTTCTTACCTGGGGACTAGACTGTTCTTTTAAGACTAACAAATTAGCTAGAAGATTAGAAATTATCATTTAAGAGTCATGCATCTGGAAGCTACAAGGTTCTGACCCCTCCCCAAATTGCTCCTGGGGATGACATCACTATTGTTAAACCTAAGATCAGTGCTTGATATTATGCAGATGCTGTACTTGATGGATCAACTGACACCACCCAGATAGATAAATTGGTTCATCAGATCTTGTGGCCCCAACCGGGGAACTGACTCAGCGCAATAGAGAGCTTTGACTCCCTACAACTTCATCTCTGATCCAACCAATTAGCACTCCTAACTCACTGGCCCCTACACACCAAATTAAACTGAGAAACTAATCCTCAAATTCTTGGGGGAGACTGATTTGAGTAAAAATAAAACTCTGGTCTCCCACACAGCCAGCTCTGCATGAATTACTTTTTCTCTATTGCAATTCCCCTGTTTTGATAAATTGGCTCTGTCTAGGTGATGGGCAAAGTGAAACCCTTGTTACAATACCAAACTTGGTCTTTTAACTGGAGAGTTTAATCAATTTACATTTAATGTAATTACTGATATGGTATGATTTACATCCAACATTTTGTTATTTGTTTTCTATATCTTAGGTCTTTTTTGTTCTGCAGTCTCTTCATTGCTACCTTTTGTGTTAAATAGATATTTTCTAGTGCACAATTTTAATTTTCTAGTAGTTTTTTATGATATATTTTTGAGTTATTAATATCTAGATTAATACCAACTTAAATTCAGTAGTATACAAATACTTTGGTCCCTTTAGACTCCATCTCCTTACTTTTTGCTATTATCACAGATTACATTTGTACACATTGTGTGCCAATTAAATTTATAAATATTGCATTATACAGTTGTCATTTAATTCAGGTAGGAGCAAAATAGGAGATACAAAAAAATATTTATAATATCTTTGAGTTTTACATGTATACAAATGTAAATAATTACATTTACTGGTACTCTTGACTCCATTATGTGAATTGGTGTTGTTATCTAATGTACTTTCATTTGCGCCTCAAGGTCAGTGAGGAATAAGAGCTTAGGACCTCTCATGTCTTTTGTGAGCATGCACACAGCTGCATACAGCCTGTGCATGCAAAATACTTTCTAGATTTGCAGGGATGTGTTGGAGCTGTTCAAAGGCCCTATGGGTATCTCATCTGCAGCTTTTTCTTTTAAGCTTTTTGGCTGGTTTATTATTTGCTCCAACTTTTATCCACTGCCTTGGGCAACTATGATGCTAAAACATTAGACACATACACACTTCCCTGAGGCATTTACTACTAATGAGTTCAAGTGAGTTTGAATAAAGATAAGCTTTTGGAGTGGGGTTTTCCAGAGAATCACAAGACAGGTCAAATAATGGCAATCATTTGGGAATCAAGTCTGTTCTCCCTCAAGTGCCAGGAATATAGGCTGCAATTTTTTTTTTAAAGACTACCACTGAAATGAAAAACAAGATGAAACTAGAGTAAGTTAAAACATGACAGAGCCCACTCTTCTTGCTGATATTCAACAGTTTTTCTTGACTAAACTCTCCTCTAGTTGGTGTGAGCCTTTTGTTAATTCTCCAAGTTCTAAAAAAAAAAATCAATTTTGGCAATTTTTGCTAGTTTCTTGTATTGTTTTTATATAAGGGTAAGCTTTCAGAGGTTCTTACTTCTCTGTTTTTGCTAACATCCTAACAGCATTTTGTGTTTTATGGAACATAATCACATTATATTGTATTGAATATAATCAATACTTTAGTAATTTAAGGAGTCATCAATGTGAAAAACAGGCATTTACATTATATGTATAAATCTACCTGACCTAAATTATTGCATTTGCTCAGAATTTAAGTGTATGTCAGTTTCTGGTAGCTCAAGGTCAGTGTTTATATGCAATCCATATTTTTGACATAAATATTGAACATTGTCTAATACTGCTTACTAGTTTATGAACTATGATATAGATTAAGTTCATCTACCTGGAAGTATTTTATAAATATCAAAATGAAATTACTGTAGAGAGTTGACCTACAGGCAATTTGGACCCCAAAGCTAATGTCATGGCAATGTTTTAAAAGCATTAGTATTAGAATCACAGTTAAAAATGCCTTTCCTCCCACTTTAAATCAAACTCACACTATCAACAAAACACAGTAGAATAGAAACTACTGCTAATGCTTGATTTAGGAACAAAATGAGTTAAAAAATAACTGTGGAATGATGAGGAAGAGAACATAAGCCTAAAATTATATGCAACTATTTTACTTATCTCCATCTAATCTTTTAATTTTGTTGCTTTACTAGTAGATTGCATCCTTCAACAGCTCTTAATTTTTCTCTGGAGCAGAGAACAGCTAGCCATAAAACTAATTGCTTACCCTGAGTGACTATTACTTAAACTGCTAATGGGAAGTTATGCTTAGAAATGTGGACACAAATAGGGGATTAATAAATCTGAAAACAGAGGCTATATCATATCATAATCTTTTTTTTTCATTCTGTTGTCCCAGAATTCCCTAAGACTTCATATTCTTTAGACGACGTATCATGTACATTTCTTCTGTATCAAAATATCCACTGGAAAGACAATGCACCCTTTATTTTAGGATAAAGGTAAACAATGGCGCTGTTCAAGAAGGAAGCAGTGATCTGCAATTTTCAAATAGCAATTCTTTCAATGATCAAAACATGTCTCTCGCATGAATTCAGAGTCACTCTGAAGTTCACAACTAAACTGACTCAACTGTTACACTGTGAAGCTTTCACTTCTTGCCCAGTTAAAGGACAGACTGATATATCCTCTCCCTGTCTTGCCATAGAACTTTGTTAATCCCTCTCTCACAGCATTGTTCACATTGTATTATGGTGGCATGCTTGTTCTCTCTTCAGTTACATTTTAAATTTATGTAAAATAAGAATCAACTTTTATTCATTCTTATTTCTAACTCCAAGGGGATTTTCATAAATGCTACAAAGAAAAGAGCAGGATTTAGTAAAAGAGTAACAGAGGTACTTATGTAAGACTATATGGTAGAAAAAAATCCTTTTGCAGAGACTACATTTAAGCAAATTTCTAAAAAATAAGATATAACTAAACATATCAAAGTACTGGGAAGTACTTCTAGGTTGAGGAAACAGATCAAGGAGTAGATGAAGGCTGAAGAGTAGATAAACAGGTTGTATGAAAATGCAAGGAGGCTGATATGAATGTTGCTTTGTTTGTTCACAAAAGAAACAAGAGGAAGTGTGGCATGAGAAAAGTTTAGCAGCCTAATCATGCAAGTCTTTGAAACCATGATAAAAAGTTTTATTCCAAATATTTATTCAAACTGCAATAAATTGCAATTGCAGATATCAAGCTAGAGAGTGCAAAAATTTAATTTTCACTTTAAAGAGATCATTCAGGCTGTTAAGTGAGAAAGTATTAGGAATAGTGATATGACTTGTCTATGTTCCCACCCAAATCTCATCTTGAATTGTAGTGCCCATAATCCCCATGTTTTCTGGAGGGACCCGGTGAGAGATAATTGAGTTATGGGGGAGAGTTTTCCTGTGCTGTTCTCATGATCACAACATTTGATGGTTTTATAAAGGGCAGTTCCCCTTCATACACTCTCTTGCCTGCTGCCATGTAAGACATGCCTTTGCTCCTCTGTCTTCTGCCATGATTGTGAGGCTTCTGAGCCACGTATAACTGTGAGCCCATTAAACCTCTTTTTTCTTTATAATATAAATTACTCATATTGGGGTGTTTCTTCTTAGCAGTATGAAAATTGACCAATATAAAGGAGTATATTCCTCACAGTAAGAGACTAGTTAACAGGCTCTGGCAGTACCCTCAATGTTGGATGGATGAGTGTTCAGACTAAGATGGACTTGGAGTGAGGTAGACAGATATGAGATATGCCCTATAGATACATTAAGACTTGTAAATCAGGTGACTGGATGTGAGAATCAAGGGAGATATGTTAAGACTGACCCCTGGATCTTAAGCTTAAGCAACTGCATGATGCCATATCCTATAAGGAGGAAGTCTAGGCAAGGAGAAAAAATGAAGAAATAGGTCAGTTTTTCATATTGAAATGTCCTAAGTCTGAGATGGAGAGGAAAGATGAAACATTCACATGTCCATGTCTAGAGGTCAGATGGAAGCATGACATTAGAAAGCCATCAGAATATGAATGTGATAAAAAACTGTGGAAATGGTGGGGTAGTTTAAAGCTAGAATAGAAGTCTTATCTGCAAGACCTGGGGCACTCTAACATTTACAAATTAGGTAGAGGAAAAGGCCAAAAAACTGAGAGAAACACCAGAGGAGGACAATATTATAAAAGCCAAAAGAAGAGAGGTTTTCAAATAACAATTTTATTCATTCATTGATTTATAATGTAGAATTAAGCTATGAGTCTGGTGTCAGAGGGCCCAGGTTCACATCCCAGTTCCACTATTCAACTCTTTTTGCCTCAGTTCCTACCCTATAAGTTGTCGTCAGCCCAGGGCGGTGGCTCATGCCTGTAATCTTAGCACTTTGGAGGCTGAGGCAGGCAGATCATGAGGTCAAGAGATTGAGACCATCCTGGCCACCATGGTGAAACCTCGTCTCCACTAAAAATACAAAAATTAGCTGGGCATAGCGGTACATGCCTGTAGTCCCAGTAACTTGGGAGGCTGAGGCAGTAAAATCGCTTGAACCAGGAAGGCAGAGGATGCAGTGAGCCAAGATTGCACCATTGCACTTCAGCCTGGTGACAGAGCCAGACTCCATCTAACACAAACAACAACAAAAACATGTTGTCAAGACTAAATGAAAACACACCTAAAGTATGTAGGGCAATAGTCAATAAATGTTGATTATCATTATTACTATTTTTCATTCATTCATTATAATTTATTGCATAATTTTTCCATAAAAAGGTAGAGTACTGCCAACTGGTAAATATAATTAAAGAATGTGACATTTAGATGAAGCATTTACATGGAAAAGCTGACACTTGCCTTCTTAGTGGAATTAGGGAAATGAGATGTACAAATTAGCAGAGATAATTTAGAATGAAAAAGTAGCATGCAGGGGTCATATAGGCAGAAAGGAAAGGAAAAGAAACAGATTTGAAAGAGCCTTAAAGGTAGGGAAGGTTGTAAATTCTTCATTACAAATAAAGTACAGAGTGTGAGATGGGAAAGGAAGCTGGTTAAATAGGCATGAACCTGACCATAAAAGAGTTTTTTTGATATGTAAAGACGTTAACATTGGACTTTTCGGTGATGGGGAATTGGGGAATAAATTTGAGGAGAGAAGAGACAAAAATAAAAGTGGTTAGCTAATACACTAGCCATGATCAGACTCTTCTCTCCTCTATTTTCTGCTACCGAGACTCAGAAGACTGATTTTCAGTTCAAAGCATCTGTTGCAACCAGTGATATCCACAGGATAAATTTCTGCACTGCAGAATGTAGGTTTTACCTAGTACAATGGCTGGTTCATTGCGCAATTCTATAAAGCAAAGCATACCAGACAACAACCTCTGCCTAGATTCATATGGGTTTAAAGTCATCTTTTTATGGCTACAGTCTTACATGGGAGCAGACAATCAATGACTTCCATACTATTGAAGAATGCCAGCAATATTAAAAAGTAAGACAAGACAAATAAAAAAGTAAATAGTCATAGATCGAGGAACAGAAAATAAATTATAAGATGTCTTAATAGTGTTGTCAGATTCAAGAAGATACTGTACTGATAAAGCAAGAAGTATGACTTTGAAAAATGAGCAAAAACGTGAACAAGTTTCTTGAAATTGAAATATGATTTTCATCAAAACTAAAGAAGTAGAAAATAATATCAAAATGATTTCTCATATTAAAGATAAGATAAAGAATCAGAATATTGGCTTATGAAGATATAGAAGATTTTAGAAATGCTTTCTCTTTTGCTGCCTTCTTTTGGAAGATAAGGACATATTCTGGTAGCACTTAGGAAAAGATTAAGAAACAGGAAGACATGGAATCCATGAAAGAGTGCTTTAGGAGTGCAGTGAGCTATCCTCTGTATAATAGGAGAATAGCAAACTTGCAAAGCAACCAGTTGATGTGGAAATATGAAGGTAGAAAATTCTAGGAGGGAGATTTTTTTGGAAATAAGAAGCATTAAAACAGAAATAAAATCATGAGTTCTTTAAAAAAAGTGAGCATATTGTCAAAATGATTGATGGAGAATAAACGTTTATGAATCCATTCTAACTTGATTATAATTATATTCTATTTTCAGTGCACAAAGGTTGTGCCATTGGTTTTCTTTGGCTCTGGAGTAAACACTCAAAGTGCTTATCATAATGGAAACATCCTTCAATGGTTCTCAACTTTTAGATTCCACTTGTAGATAAGTCAAATAAAGCCTAAGTATATTTACTGAACATCATGTAAATATTATCAGCCTTACAAAGGGATACCTCATTTTGTTGTGCTTCACTTTAGTGTACTTGGTGGACGTCGTGTTTTTTGCAAATTGAAGGTTTGTGGTAAGCCTGCATCAAGCAAGTCTATCGGTGCTATCTTTCCAACAGCATGTGCTCACTTTTTGTCTTGGTGTAGCATTTTGAAAATATTTCAAATGTTAATATGATTATTCATATATTTCAAATTTTGCAACATTATACCTGTTATTTTGATCTGTAATCAGTTATCTTTGATGTTCCTGTTATTGTTTTGAGAAACCACAACCAGCACCTAAATAAGACAGCAAACTTAATTATAAATGTTGTGTATTCTGACTGCTCCACTGACCAGACATTTCTCCATCTTCTCTCTCCTTCTTCTTGAGTCTTCCTATTCTCTAGACACAAAAATATTGAAATTTGACCAATTAATAATTCTACAATGGCTTCTAAGTGTACAAGTGAAAGGGAGAATCACTTATCTCTTACTTTAAATCAGAAGCTAAAAATGATTAAGCTTAGTGAGGAAGGCATGGTGAAAGCCAAGAGAGGCCAAAAGCTAGGCTTTTTGCACTGAACAGTTAACCAAGTGGTGAATGCAAAGGAAATGTTCTTGAAGAAAATCAAAAGTGCTACTCCAGTGAACACACAAATGATAAAGAAGTGAAACAGCCTTATTACTTACATGGAGAAAGCTTTTGTGGTCTAGATAGATCAAACCAGACACAACATTTCCTTAAGGTAAAGCTAAAATAGAGCAAAGCCCTAACTCTTTTCAGTTCTATGAAGGCTGAGAGAGGCGAGGAAACTGCAGAAGAAAAGTTGGAAACTAGCAGAAAGAAGTTGTTTTTATAACATAAACTGCAAGCTGAAGCAGTAAGTTATCCAGAAGATCTAGCCAAGATAATTGATGAAGGTGACTATGCTAAAAATAATTTTTCCATGTAAACAAAACAGCCTTGTATCGGAGAAGATGCCATCTAGGATTTTTATAACTGTGGAGGAAAAGTCTGTCCAGCTTCAAAGCTTCAGAGGGCAGGCTGACTCTCTTGTTACGGGCTAATGCAGCTGGAAACTTTAAGCTGAAGCCAATGCTCATTTACCATTTTGAAAATCCTAAGGTCCTGAAGAATTATGCTAAATATGCCCTACCTGTTCTCTGTAAGTGGAACAACAAAGCCTGGATGGCAACACATCTATCTATTTACAGCATGGTTGACTGAATATTTTAAGCCCACTGTTGAGACCCATGGCTCAGGAAAAAAATCATTTCAAAATATTACTGCTTATTGAAAATGCACCTAGTCAGCCAAGAGCTCTGATGGAGATGTACAAGGATGCTGTTTTTAAGCCTCCAAACATAATATCCATTCTGCAGCCTGTGGATAAAGAAGTCATTTCTACTTTCAAGTCTTATTATTTAAGAAATACAATTTGCAAGAATACAGCTGTCATAGATAGTGATTCCTCTAATGGACCTGTGCAAAGTAAATTAAAAATCTTATGGAAAAGATTTATCCTTCTGAGTGCCATTAGGAATAGTTGTCACTCATGAGAAGAGATCAAAATATCAACATAAACAGGAGTTCAAAAGAAGTTGATTTAAACACTCATGAATGATTTTGAGGGGGCTCAAGACTTCAATGGAGGAAGTAACTGCAGATGTGGTGGAAATAGCCAGAGAACTAAAATTACAAATGTAGCCTGAAGATGTAAATGAATTACTGCAATCTGAAGATAAAACTTTAACAAATGGAAAGATACTTCTCATGGATAAACAAAGAAACTGGTTTCTTGAGATGGAATCTGCCCCTTAGGATGATGTGAATAGTGTTGAAGTGACAACAAAAGACTTAGACTATTATATACACTTAGTTGATAGAGCGGTGGCAGAGTTTAGGAGGATTGATTCAAATTTGGAAAATCCTACTGTAGGTGAAATGCCATCAGGCAGCATCACAGGCTACACAGAAATATTCTGTGAAAAAAAAGAATCAATCAATGCCAAAAGCTTTATTGTCTTATTTTATGAAATTGTCCCAGCCACCCCCACCCTTCAGCAACCACAACTCTGATCATTCAGCAGCCAACAACACTGAGGCCAGACCCTTCACCTGTAAAAATATTATGACTTGCTAAATGTTTAGGTGATTACAAGCATTTTTTAGCAATAATGTATTTTTAAATTAAGGTATGCATGTTGTTTCCTTAGACATAGTGTTATTGCACATTTAATAGACTTTAGTATAGTGTAACTATAATTTAATATGCACTGGGAAACAAAAAAATGCATGACCTGCTTTATTGCAATATTTACTTTATTACAATGGTCCGGAACTGAACCTCCAATATCTCTGAGGTATACCTGTAATGTCAAAGTATAGATGTAGCTGCAGCAATGAAGAGGTTGAAGGTGAGAAGAGGTAAAAGGAAAGCTGAGAGCATTAAAGACTTCATCTTACAAAAGAAATTCTAGGTAAGTTTAACTGAGCAAGAAAGGAAGAAATAATTTACCCTTTAGTAAAATAAGTGACAAGTGAAAAACTGACAGTAATGTTTATACTTACATTAGAAAGTCAGAGGGAAACTAGTAGTATAAGGTGCCAGATCCTAACCTAGTATATTAGAAGATAATATAATATGTATTCATTTTATAAATAAAAGAAATAATGCTATAATTTTTTGTTCATTGCAATAGAAAAGAACCAAATAATAAAAAAGTGCTGTCAGACTCTCCCCACATGCCAGCAGGACTGGGATTGGTGAAACTTTGCTTTTTATTCATAGGAAGCACCCCCGCAACACACACGTAACCCACTATCACCACCACCTAGCGTTTAATGATCTAAAGGTATTACTTAGCTCTTTGCAAATAAATGCTTCTACTATTATTTTTCTTCTGGATGAAAATCTGCTGTTCTTCCAATGTCCTAGAAATTTTTTAAATCTCCAGAATTTGGCACATATTGGCATATTTTTCATTAATTTTGCTTAATGCTCAGATGGTTTTTCAAATATTCAGAAAATATTTTGTCCATTTACAAAAAACATTTTTCTAGTATATATTTTGTTTTTGCCCCTGTATTCTTACTTCTAGTCTCTTCTTACAAATAGCAATGAACTATATGCTTTTTATCTCTATTCTCTGTTGCTATCCTTTTGCTCACCAAGTTGGTTTTCTTGCACTTTTCCTTTGTATTTGGAGAAGATATTAAGGTCTTCCTTTCTCCGACGCACTGCTCATATTGTTTTATTTTATTTACCACTTCCAATGCTTCATTTTAAGTACTTCTGTTTTTTTGTTCTTTCTTTATAGTTTTCCTTTGGTGCATTTCTCACTTTTTTCATTTTAATTTGTCTCTCAGTTTCCATTTTGTCTTTTTTTGCTTTATTTAAAATATTTTCCTTTATCTGTTGTTTTATATGGACAGCGTGTGATTTCTTCAATTTTATTGATAGTACAATGTGGCATTTTCTAAATGTATTTCTGCTTCTAAAAAAAGGAAAACATAAAAACTTGGTTTGAAAAGTTTTCCCATGCCATTATTTGTGCTGAATCTTACTGCTCTCAAACTGTAGGATATTTTCATAAGCTATATTTGATTATTTTTCATTATTATTTATTTTGAGACGGAGTCTTGCTCTGTTGCCAGGCTGGAGTGCAGTGGCTCAATCTCAGCTCACTGCAACCTCTGCCTCCCTGGTTCAAGCAATTCCCCTGCCTCAGCCTCCCAAGTAGCTGGGATTACAGGCACATGCAACTACACCCAGCTATCTTTTTTTTGTATTTTTAGTAAAGATGGGGTTTCAGCATGTTGGCCAGACTGGTCTCAAACTCCTGACCTCAGGCAATCTGCCCACCTTGGCCTCCCAAAGTGCTGAGATTACAGGAATGAGCCACCACATCCGGCCTTATTACTTGTTCTTAAGAGATGCTGGATCTTTCCAGGTCAAGTGTTAGTCCAAATTACTGAGGGGGATTTTCCTGAATTCTTCATACATCCGTCTGAGTATTTTTGGATCTAGTTAGTTATTTTTGGAAAACTGATGTACACAGCTCCTGGACAAATTCCTGGTAGTTTTTAGTATTTTATCTACAGTAAGTCTGTGGACTTATGCAAACACACTTCTGATGACCCTACCTGGGTGGAAATTCCTTGAGGATAATCTGAAATTAGTTCTATTCATTCTCTTGCCAGAAAGAGTGAATTTAAAAACTGAAGGAAAATGTGCTGATGTGCTGGCAAATGCTTAACAATAGGCTCTCCTGAGTGGTAAGAAAAGAAGCCCTGATAATGTAGTATTTGCTTATTTCTATGGTATGAGTGCTGCCACTGTGGTCTATTTCAAGCTACCAACTAACATCACTGCCCAGGAGGAAGAGGTGTGAATAATTGGCTCTTTGATTCCAGCTCCCAGCATAACACTGTAACAAAGTACTCTAGGCTATTTTACTGCTAACCTCAAATCTCTGATATTGCATATTGTAATCCCCTGTCTATGTTGTCTTTCTGGAAATGTCAGTCCCAGAACAAATTGCTGATTAAGGCTATAGAGGTGAACCAGTCTTGGCTGCAGCAGAAAAATAGCCTTCTGAGATTGCTTTCTTGCCTCTGTTTGGAGGAGAGCCTTTGAATTTGAAGTAGAGATGTAGATGGTGGAACAGTAGAGGTAGGAGGAGAGGGAAACTCCCAATCTCTTCTTCCACAGCGATCCTGAGGATCAGCCTTTGTCTTCATTTCCTTTGATAAAAATTATATCTACCATATATAAATTATGCCAGCATTTCAGTTTCCATGGTTGTTGAGAAATTGTATTTATCTTTTTAATTTCCATATATGTGTCAATATTTAATATGGAGAAGTTAAATCAGACTTTACTGATTTTCGGCCAGAACATTTTCTTATCTATAAATTTGTAGACATTTTTGTTCTCATTGTTATGTGCTTCCACGAATACTTTAAAAAACATAGATTTATAAATAAATAAAAGTGCTGATTATTCCAGAGTCTATATCTAATTCTTAGTGTTTTACTTAAGCTTCAGGCAAATGTTGTGATATGGATTTAATATGTTTATATTTATGAGTAATTTGAACATATAAATTCATAAGTGGTTTTACCAAAGCTATTAATGGTGATATACTGGTATATGAATCACCTCTAGGCAATGTCTGTGTATATTTGGCACTTTTCTATCCTGCCTCTGCAGCTAATACAGAATTCTGTACCTGGTAGGTGTCATAACATTTAAAAAAATTGATGTAGTAAGAGCCCAGATAGAAATAGAGGACTAAAAACAAAACTTCAGAGAATGTAAGGGAATAGAGGGAGAAATGGGTTTATCAAAATAGAAGAGAATTCTCTTTAAAGTATTACTTTAAAATCAGTTTGCCGCAGACTTCCATATTGCAAATGTTGCATTGATGGGTTCTCCTTTTCTCCTTCCCTAGATCAATATCTGTATCTCCATATATATATTCACATACTGATATGGTTTGCCTGTGTCCCCACCCAAATCTCAACTTGAATTGTATCTCCCAGAATTCCCACATGTTGTGGGAGGTAATTGAATTATGGGGGCCAGTCTTTCCTGTGTTATTCTCATGATAGTGAATAAGTCTCATGAGATTTGATGAGTTTATCAGGGGTTTCTGCTTTTGCTTCTTCCTTATTTCTCTTGCTGCCCCCATGTAAGAAGTGCCATTCACCTCCTGCCATGATTTTGAGGCCTCCCCAGCCATGTGAAATCGTCAGTTCAATTAAACCTCTTCTTCTTCCCAGTCTTGGGTATGTCTTTAACAGCAGTGTGAAAATGAACTAATACACATATATACTATAATATTGATATTTCTACTTATAGAAATACACAGCCATATTTTGTAGTTGTACAATTACTCAAAGGGAATAGGTTAAATATATTCTTCAGAGTCCAAAATAAAATTATTCACCCTGACAAATATAATTAGGCAAAAAATCAAACCTCCCTATTCAATCACTCCTCGGCATTTTCTACTAGACTCTGCAACTTCTAAAACCTGGTCCCAGATAAATTTTTAAAAAGCAGTCTTTCAGCATGCTAAGTGGTGTCTCCAATTACTAGTCTAGCAAAACAATACCTTTCTAAATAAAATGGTTTTAGAAAAATGTTGTGGATTTTTGAAGGTAATCTGGGATCATTTCAAGGTACTTTGTTTTGAGAAGTTGATAATGCAGTTTTCATGTTCCACCAGTTACATTTTTTTCATTAGTTAATTATGTAATTTAATAAACATATATTGAATGAGTATTATGTACCATGTAATTTGCTGGACAAATAGCAAAGAAAATATAAAATTTGCTTCTTGCCATCATGAAGCCTACAGTTTTCAGGGTGGTACAACAATGATCAAGTATTTCCACATCGTATCACTCTATTTTATTTCATCATTGGTTTTAGCAGTAGGTAAGATCAATGATGATATTTTCTAATTTATTTCTTATGTATTATCTCTCTCTTCCCAATAAATAATGTTCCATGGAAGACTCTTTTTGATATTGTTATTACTACATTGTTTTCTGCATGTATGTTTCAATGTTTGGAACACAGTGGGAACTTCGTAAATCTTTGTTGAATAAATGAACTTAAATAATACCTGGAATAATTATAGATTTATGTTAGTGCTTGAAGGAAGTAAATAGGCTGTTGTGATGGAAATAAATTTTATGTAAAAATAGGTGAGAAACCTCTTTATGTTGAAATGGCATACAAGTCTTAAAACCTTAAAAAAATGAAAGTGGGGTCACAAGGGAGAGAAAGGAAGGAAGAAGGAAGATAGGGAACTAGGAAAAAAAGGAGAAAGAAAAAAATGAGGTGTTGAAGGTGACATTAGAGAGCTTAAAATTTTCCTCAGTGCTTTGAAAAATCACTGATGAACATTAAGAGGTATTAAAGGACTCTGAGTGTTAGAAACAAATTGAGGCTTCTTGTACATCCAGTATTACACTAAGCATTTATCTCATTTAATGTGGTAGGAATTTTGTTAAGTCTCCTAAAATTGAGATTTCCAATCCATTTAAGCAGGTTATACTAGGGGGCTGTGTGTGTGTGTGCGAGGGGGGGAGGAGAGAGAGAGAGAGAGAGAGAGAGAGAGAGAGAGAGATTTAACAGAAAACACTTGCTCATGAAGCACTTAAATCAGTGATTCTGTATGGTACATGTAAAGAGCATTAGCTAACACACACAAGTACCCAAAGAGACCACTTCTTTAGATAGCCATGAATTAATTGACTTAAGATCATGACAATCATGTTACAGTGGAAATACTGAGTTTGGAGAATGATCACCTATCCTGTATATGTAGTCCCAATATCATATTCAATGTTTATAGTTGTCTTTCCTGTCTTTATAGTATTTTCCACAAATTTCCTGAAGGTTGGAGCTGTTGTGAAGGAAAGCTGGTAATACATATAATGTGAACACTAGTAACAAAGCAGGATTTAAGGTCTCTTCCATGAATTCCAGTATTAGATTCTTCTGACAACTGACCTTGGGAGAAATGCTCAGCTTGGCATCATTACATAACACTATGGAAGAAATAAGGGCATACAAGTGCCACTGAACCACCATTTTCAGTTTATTTTATCACTGGAATTTGTATTTGTAATTTTTCAGCCTACTTTTTGAATGATTTCCCATGGACAACAAAATAATTTAAGTCCATATATAAGAAGCCTATTTAAGGGAGGTATTTGAAATAAGCTAATTTCTAATAGTCTATTCTTTAGATTTTCTGGAAGCAGAGGCAAAGATAAAATTTGGATTTTATGATTTGCTTTTTCTTATTTTTTTGTAAGTCAAATGTTTATTTTATAGTTTTATACGGGGCCAAGAGAAACGGAATAAAGAAGGTTTTCACTCTCTGGTTTCTCAAGAAGGAAAATGTTGCTCAGGTGGATGATTCTAATATCAACTATCAGCAAAAGCAGAGGGTACAGTGGTGAATCATTTTACAAGATAGCATCTTTACCACCTTTATTTTCTTCAATTAGACATTTCTTTCATGCCTTTGATAGGGTAGGCATTATAGTTTTCAGAGATACAAGGTGAATTATTATATGATCTATGTTATTTGATAAATACTTAAAAAGAGCCTAAACATTCAGTAAAATGTTAAAGTCTAGAGTCTGGTAAAAGTCCTTATGGGTTCTTTAATGAATTTGAGGACTGGATTTGTCTTCATTTATCTATTTCAAGCAGTTAGAAAAGATCTTCTTAATAATTTTCAGAGATCTTTAGTTATTTGTGTAGATCCAAGTTTCTGTTACCATATTCCTTCTAGCTTAAAACTGTCATTAGCATTTCTTTTAATGCAAGTCTGCTAGTAATGATATTCTCTGCTATTTTTTTGTTTTTTTTTTTTTTTTTTAAATTTTTGGCTATACTCACGCTGTTTATCTTGAAATGTATTGTCTGATAGTATTAGGCCGTTTCCTCTAATGATAACATCTTGCAAAACTACAGACAATATCACAACCAGTATGTTGGTATTGGTATTAATACAGTCAAGGTACAGGACATTTCCATTGCCACACCAATCATATCTATATAGCCCACAATGTCTTTCATTCAACCACCACACACTTTGTAACCTCTGGCAATTTCTAATCTTTTTGCTGCTTTTACAATGTTGGCAATTAAAGAATGCTAGATAAATGGAATCTTACAGTATATAATCTTTGGGAAGTGGCTTTATTATTTATTTATTTATTTGCTTTAGGAATGTGACTTTTCCATAGTCCTCTGGCGATTCATGTAGTTTGTCATATTTATCAATAGTTATTTTCTCTTATTGAGTAGTAGCTCAGGGTATGGATATAAAATAAGTTATTTACTCCTTGAAGGAAATTAGGATTGTTTTCTCTCTGGACCTATTATAAATAAAGATGCTATAAACATTTGTTTACATGTTTTTGTATAAATATAAGTTTTTGTTTTTCAAGGATAAATGACAGTGTGTAATTAATGAGTTTTTTATTTGTCAAATGATTTTTCTGCAACAACTGATATGAACATGTGGTTTTCTGCTTTAGCCTGTTAATATGATGGGGTATATTGATTGTTCTTTGAATACTGAACAAACCTTGCATGGTTGGACTAAACCATCTATCTGTTGAAATGTTATCATTTAAATAATGTATTCTGTTACTTTAGTGGATTAGATTCCAGTCTTCAATAAACTCAACCCGGTTATAATATGATGTCCCTTTTCTATACTATTGAGTTTATTTTTTTAATATTTAATTTTAGGAATATTACATCTATATTTTTGAGTAAAATTGTCCTATAATTTTCCTTTTTAAAATTTCTTTTGATTTCAGATATGTTATAAAGGTCACGCTGACCTTATAAAATGAGCTGGAAAGTATTTCTCCTGTTTCTAGTCTCTGGAAGAATTTGCATGTGTTTGTCATTATTTCTTTCTTATGTGTTGGGCAGAATTCACTGGTGAATTCTTTTTAGTCATGATAATTTGTGTTTTTCTAGTAATTTGCTATTATTTTCTAGATTTTTATTTGTATTGCTTTGAAGTTAATCATGATAGCTTCATATTACATTTTTTTAATGTCTATGGTATTAGTAATGCAACTCTTTTCCATACTGGCTATTTGAGATATCGCTCTGACATTTTCTCTGTCTCTCCATCTCTCTCTGTCTCTCCCCACCTCACCACTTCTCCCTCTTTATCAACATTATAAAGAGAACTATCAATTTTATTAATCTTTTAAATATGTTAACGTTTTGTTTTGTTGGCTTATTATATTGTATATTTGTTTTCTATTTTATTATTTTCTCTTCTTTATTAAATTTTTATTCTACTTTGTTGAGTTTAATTTGATGTTATTATAACCTCTTGAGAAGGATTCTTAGATCATTGTTTTCTGCCTTTCCTTTTATATATTAAATGAATTTAAGGCTAAAATTTCTCGGTAAGCACAGTTGCAGCATCTTGCTTGTTGAGATATACAGTAGCTTTATTCATATTCAGTTCAATATATTTTAAATTTTCATTAGAATTTATTTTCTAAAGCATATTTTTCTAAAAATACGTTCCTTAGTTTCCAAACATATGGGAATTTTAAAGTTATTTTTTGTTGTAATTGATTTCTAAATCAATTTCACTGTGATTTAGAAATGTATTATGCATTACATAAATTCTATGACATGTTGAGACTTTATTTCTAGCAAATAATAATTTTTGTTAAATGTTTCATGGTCACTTAAAAACCCTATTTTCTATAGTTATTAGGTGAAGTGTATGAATTACAACAAATCTGTAACTCTGTAGTTTGGATCATTTATATGCTTACTTTTTAATCTGCTTGTTTTATAAATTACTAAAATGATGTTTAGTAAAATTTTCCAAACTTAAAAGTTTGATGTTTTTTCTTATAGTTTTGTCGATTTTTTTCTGTATATATTTTAGTCTAGGTAATATGTGCACTTCATTTTAAATTCTCATGTCTTTTTGTTGGCTTGACCATTTATTATTATAAAATATTCTTCTATTTCTACTAATTCTTCTTTCCTTAAAGCATTTGATATTCATTTAGCAACTTTTTTTTTTAACTGTCTACCTGGTATCCACACCTGATATCTATTATTTTAATTTTACCACTTTAATCTTTATATTCAGCTTTAGCTTTTTGTAAACAACATATCGGCTAATTTAAAATTTCATTTTGACAATACTTTAAGTAGAGAATTTAGTTCATTTACATTAAATGTAATTATTTCAACATTTAAATTTAAATCAATAATATTACTATTTGCTTTATATTTGTTCTACTTATACCATGTTACTTTTTCATTTTCCTTATTTTTAACTTATTAAATATCATATTCTTCTAATTTGTTATATATTAACTAGTTATTAATGTAGGCAAAATATAAATATAGATACAATAAATCTACATTTACTATTTATTTGTCAGTGAATTTACTTCAGAAAGCTTTAACTTGATTTAGGCTCCTGAAAGTGAATCCTGCATTGACAGTTGTTTTCTTTTCTTCACTATTTCTACACAAAGAAGTCAAATATTAGGTAGTTTCAGTTGTTCTTATGAAGGTACTCGTATTTTTTACCTACTTTTAAGATTTCTTTTCTCCACCCTTATTATTCTAATATTTTATTATGATGTATCTAGTAGGTTTAATACATATTTTTAATCTCATTAGAGATGAGGATTCTTTCTAATCACTTCTTTAATATCTCTTCTTAATTTTGGAGAATTTTCCAGCATTATCTTTTCAGTTATTAATCCTGACCCATCCTCATTCTCTTCTCTTTTCTTAGGCTCCAGCTATACAGATAGTAATTTTGTAGACAGACTGCAGTAAGGTTGATTATATCTAAGACCTTTTCATTTCCATCCAGTATGACTCTGGCCTTCACCATGTGACTTGCTTAGCCAACGGGATGTTAGCAATATTTACGCAAGCAGAAGCTTGAAGAAGTATTTGTGGCCATTCTGTTTTAATATTTATGCCAGGGTAACTGGTAGCAGACTACACCTTATGTTTTTAACAACCATAAAAAAACACACAAAATATACGAAGAAAAACCTTCAGTAAGACTATGATCCATGAAAAAAGGGAGATAAGGAAAATTCCCTGGCTCTCTGCCAGGGAATTCCAACTGAAGAACAGATTTCTGGAGGCTGAGGTGATTCTGACCATCCTAATGAGTGAGAAGGTAGATATCAGGGTTCAAGACAACTGATGCAGCTGACTCTGTGGGGCAGGACCTGAGAAAAAGGGAGACTGAATCAGGGTTATCTCAAAGTTCTATGATGGCTTCCCCATGAGTACTTGACCAAAAGCTAGGTTTTACATGGAAGGAGTGATACAATACCTGACTTACCAGATACCTGTTCTACAGGGTTGAGAATGGAAATTGATATTAGCAGTCAGTGATGTGAAACACAGTAGATTCTAAAGGATAATCATCTTTATTACCTCCCTGCCCTTGGCAGTAAGACCATGATAATATGGACCTTATTTGCTTATTTTTTTAATACCTGCATATTAGCTTGAGATTAGTCCTGGATATAGTGAAGCTTAACCTATGTTTAGCAAATAAATAGTGATTTCAAGTACAACACAACATATTCAATTGTATTAAGACTGTTTAGTCATTCTGTAAGAATTCTGGGCAGTTCAGTGGATAGTCACCTTGAGCAATTTTACAAATCCTCTGTTGACCTCAGTTTTGATATCTGTATAACAGAGGTAATGACTGTACTTGTTTCATAGAGCTGTTAACAGGTGTCAGTAGGTTAATGTATGTTTAGCTCATAAAACTGTACACACAATAAGATATTGTGTAACCTCCCTAAAGAAGGTCTTACAATCTATTAAGATACTACAACCACATATAACATTATTCAGTGCACTAACATTTCTCTCCCAGTGTTTGGTGGTTTTTCTAAATCAGATTTTGTGGTAAGATTCTATTTGATGCTCCAAACTAGGCACACTGGTTTAGTAATTTACAACCTCTGTTTCTGAGTACTCTTTGGGCCTGTGATATAATCCTGCAGCTGAAAGGTCTGAGTGAGTAGATGCTAAGGAGAAAGGCCAGGTCACATTTTAAATACCAAATCAAATTAACCAAAATTAATAAGTCAAGCTTTATCTCTATTATGATTAAATGCTATTACTGTTATGTAAGTGAAAATGTGTTAACATTAGTCATGCCACTGATTTCTTGACAGTAATCTTGACCTTTCACATTAGGTATTTGCATTCACTTGTATTAGGCTCTAGCAATTGAATATAGTTGGGGATATTGCACTTGTTGCATCATTTGAAATGTGAGATGAGATAAATTTAAAGGCTGCACCTGCTATGAAATCTTTAGTCACCACTGACTGCTAATTTGGTTTCAACATCACAGCTGCCTTTCTATTTATGTAAATATTTAAATACTTAAATTTAATTAGAGAAAGGACAAGACTTCTGTAAGATGAACCATGTGTGATGTTTTATTTACTATTTATTTATTATTACATTTCTTTGTATCTCAGGATCCTAAACTATAAAATAAGTGGATATGACTTGATTCTTAGATTCTTCCAGTTCTGAAATTCTCTAGATCCATTAAAAGATAGAGAAAAGAAATTGGTTATAAGCATAATTTTGGACTGGCGACAGTAATTTTATATAGAAGGTGCATTGAAATTCCCAATTCAATGATAATGACTCAATATATAACATGGATAAATGATATGATCAAAAAAAGTAATGCAAACGTGACCAGAATTTAAACACAGTAATATGGTATTATTTTCTAAATGATCAACATTAAATAAATTACAGTAAATTATGGTACTAAAATTGATATGCTCATCAATTACTGATTACAGTGCAGGCACTAGTTATCTTTTGGAAAGAAATTTTCAAAACTTTCATATCATTTTGATTTCAGGGAAAATACAAGCTCCAGCTAGCATAAGAAAAATAGTGGGATGGTGGTGAGTAGTTATTAGGGTCATCAAGCTCCACGTCTTAGCTGTGCCTTCACCAGTGTTGGGTTGATACTCAGGCTTACCCTCTTTATGGGCTTCATTGTTTTAATTTATATTGTTATTTTTCTGTAGTGTCACAGATTTACTGTGAGTACATACGTATTAGTTTGTTCTCATGCTTCTGTGAAGAAATGCCCAAGACTGGGTAATTTATAAAGAAAAGAGGTTTAATTGACTCACAGTTCCACATGGCTGGGGAGGCCTCAGGAAGCTTACAATCCTGGCAGAAGGCCCCTCTTCACAGGATGGCAGAAGAGAGAATGAGTTCTGAGTGAACGAGGAAGCCCATTATAATATTATCAGATCTTGTGAGAACTCACTCACTATCACAAGAACAGCATGGAGGAAATTGCTGTCATAATTCAACTATCTCCAAGTGATTCTGCCCTTGACATGTGGAATTATTACAATTCAAGGTGAGATTTGGGTGGGGGAGACAGAGCCAAACCATATCAGTATATCTACTTGATATAGTTCTCATGGCTAAACTTAAAGCATCACTGTGGCCATGTAATATGAGACTCTGACAGGTTAGGCCTAGATCATGAGTCAACATTTGGATCTGAGTGACAGAATCATTCATTCATTCATTCATTCATTCTCCCTTCAAGGATGTATTTAACATCTGTTTATCGTGCACCAACAATATGCTAGGCACTGTCCTGGGTGCTGAAATATAGAAATGAGCAAATCAGTCTTTCTTGTCAAGTACACCACATGCCAGTGGGCAAGGAAAGAAAATAAACAAACAAACATCAAATGTGTTGGAAGGTAGTAAGTGCTGTGAAAAAAATTCTATGACTAGTTAAATATTCAAAGGGAAGAAAATTAGTCTGTCAAAGAGCTATCTTAATACAGTAGCACTATTTACAATAGCCAAGATATAGAAACAAGCTAAATATCTGTCAACAGATGAATGGATAAAGAAAATATAGTGTATATATACAATGGAATACTATTCAACCATAAAAAAAGAGTGAAATCCTGTCACTAAGTAATACAGATGAGCCTGGAGGACATTATGTTAAATGAAATAAGTCTGGCACAGAAAAACAAATACTGCATGGTCTCATTGATTTGTGGAAGTTAAAAAGGTTGATCACATGGAAGTAGAGAGTAGAATAGTGCTTACTAGAGGCTTAGAAAGGTGGAGAAAAGTGGAGGCAGAATGAAGTTGGTTAATAGATACAAATATACAGCTAGATAGGAGTAATGTGTTCTAGCATTTTATAGAACTGGAGGGTGACTATAGTTCACAATATTGTATATTTTCAAACAGTTAGAAGGTTTTTAATGTTTCCAAAAAAAAAAAGTTTGACAGATATGCTAATTACCCCAGTTTGATCATTACACATTGTACACACATATTGAAATATCACTTTGTACCCCATAAATAGCTATAATTATTATGTCAATTAAAAATAATAATAAATTTTTAAAAATTAGAGAGGCTGATGGGATAAGAGGGCTTGTCTGTCTGTCTGTTTGTTTGTTTGTTTTAGATAGAATGGTTAATATAGTCCTCCCTGAAAGGGAGATATTTAAACAAAGACCTCAGTCATGTGTGGGGAGTGAGCCATGTGGTTATGGACATGAGAGTATCCCAGAATGAAGAGAAAGTAAGTGCAAGCGCCTTGAGATTGGAGTGTGCTTGGCATATCTTCAAGGGGCTGGGATGAGGACATAGCATGGCTGGAGCAAAGCTGGTGGATTAGAGTGAGAGAACACAAGGTCAGAGACGTACCTGGACATGGTTCTGTAGGCAAGTCTTGAAGGTTATTTTAAGAGCTCTACATTTCATTCTCAGTGACCTAGGACACTTTGGGCAGATACTGTTATAGCTTATGGTATTATTATTATTATCATTATTATTAGAGACAGAGTCTCACTCTGTCACCCAGGCTGGAGTGCAGTGGTGCAATCTTAGCTCAGTACAAACTCTGCCTTTCATGCTCAAGTGATTCTCCTTCCTCAGTCTCCCAAGTAGCTGGGATTACAGGCACCCGCCACATGCCCAGCTAATTATTGTAATTTTAGTAGAGACAGGGTTTCACCATGTTGCCCAGGCTGGTCTCAAATTCCTGACCTCAGGTGATCCTCCCACCTTGGCCTGCCAAAGTGCTGGGATTACAGGCGAGAGCCACTGTGCCCAGACAGCTTATGGTTTTAGACTGAGAATGAACTAAAAGTGTTTCCTGAAAGAAAACTTAAGTGCTAAAAGAGGAAGAGTGAATATTGTGAAAGAAAATAAAAGTCATTGAAATTCCCAGCTTTTGATTCACTAATAAATGTGAACTTATTTTAACTACATGTGATATGAAAAAATTTGGTAACTGCAGCCTAATTTTAATAATCTAGGAAAAATACTGACACATTAAAAATTGATTAAATTATTCAGTCTATACTTGTAGGCATTTTCTATTTGTTGGAATTTAACTAGTCTTCTATACTCTTCTGATATCACAATAGCTCAGTCGTTCTGAAGTTTATAAAGCTACCCCCCCAAATTGTATCATTTTGAAGGAGTTTATGTAGATTGGACTACTCCAAATGCAATTTTTGTCTGCTTAGGATTATTTTCTGTCTCCCTATGGGAATATCTTCTCCATTCCATACAATTTTGGTAGAAATTTCAATCAAAGCTTTATATCATAATCTCCCATCTCTCCTACCCCTACCATTACAAGGATGTGTGCATTGTGTAGACTAGGCCACACAGAATACCAAATCTTCCTGAATTATTTAAGAGAAAGGCATCAGCCTCAGGGAAACTTCCTGTCTTCAAATTTCTTCCAGAAATAAAGAAAACTAACCTTTGGATTTTAAGTCTGTAGAAAATTGTCTTAGAACTGTTATAATGAAGAAATCCAGTCCATGTAACAGAAAAGCACATACATGAAGGATGCAGTACTGAGAAATTAAGAAGGAGAAAAAGAGATTAAATTATGTGATGACATAATTTGATCAAACTGAATATGAAGATAGTCTGTTCTTGGACTTTCGTTTATCTATGCAACATTTTTTTCTTTGCTTCAAACTTTGTCTCATAAATTAGAAATTCTATAAAAACATTTAGCATCCACTATAAAAAGTGATTTGGTAATCCTGTCCATAAATCATTAATTTAATAAACCAATTTTATATAATTGTTTTTTCCACTCTGGATTTTGACCTATTAATAGCATTTTAGTTTTTTTACACATTAAAATTGCATTTTAAAAATCATCATCTTTATCAGCTGTTTATCAATGTTCCAGGTATTATTTTTCAAGTATGTTCTGATTTTTTCATCATATAAACTTTAATTTGAAACATGAGACAACTTACATTAATAGGTACAAGACATATAATTGCTAATATTAAACTGCCTAAGTATTATGTTGTAATGATTTATAGCATGTAAATAAATGCCATTTATGCAGCAAGGGAAATTGAGTTATAAATTCTGTGCATTAATCTGTTTATTTTTGTATTCCAATTGCCTATACAGAAGTCTAGGAAGTCTCAGTTTTTTTTTTTTCTTTAATCATTGAACGATTATTGTCTAATATTTTACTTTATACTTATGGAAACTGAGACCCAGGAAGTA
Organism: Ateles fusciceps; assembly: GCA_036589455.1. Classification (NCBI taxonomy): domain Eukaryota; kingdom Metazoa; phylum Chordata; class Mammalia; order Primates; family Atelidae; genus Ateles; species Ateles fusciceps. The sequence goes on from JAZHEH010001955.1 coordinate 2,637,950, forward strand.
AAACAATTAGCCCAATGTAATACTCTTTAGTGGCAAAGTAGTGATAAGGTTTCAAATTTTTTCTTGATTCTTACCACTTCTCACCTGGCTTAAGAAGAAGAGGAAGGAAAAAGATACCTAAGTCTATCCAAGTTTATGTTTCTTTAACAGCAAAATATCTATTTTAATTATGAAAAATTCTGAGACCATTTTAATGTTTCAGTTATGTTATACCAAATGTTCAGATATCTTTAAATGCTAATTGAATAGATTTCACACTGAAGAAAACCAGAATTAAATGTTTAATAACCTCTTACAATCTATTTCAATTAGCTAATTTAGCGATGAACATAATCTCAAAGGACTAGTTAATTGAAATGGTGTCGAAAATCCTATTTATAATTACTAAACACCTGTCATAGTTTTAGTACGTCCCTTAAACTTCTCCAATTGTCTATTGTCTTTTAATATGTTTTTGAGACTTAAATGTATATTTGGCCACGTTTATTTCCCCCACCAGGATTTTAAGTGGCTTGAAAAGAGTCTGTCTTCATTGTCCTGACTAAACATTTGGAATCACTGCAATGATCTCTGGGCTGAATAAAAAGTTTCTATCCGCAGTTAGATGAATGTTATTACTCCATAAAGTACATTTAAAAATGTTTGGTTTTAGTGCATGTTTCCTTCATGACTGATATGGAAATGTGGAAAGCCCCATAAGCCTTGGTGACTGAGGCTGTTATTCTTAATGCAGAGTTAGAATGTTGTAAACATGAAATTTTATACAATAATGGGTTTGAAATTGGAACCAAGAGAGGGTGGGGGCTTACTAGCTGGCTTGAATTAATGCCTTGCCTTAAGTAGGATGCAGAAGTATCCATTCCAAGAATTTTATAAAGTAGGAAGAAAGGAAAGTATATATGAAAATAAACATCAACTGCCATAAACCAGAGCCTACAAAGTGAAAGCATAGCATCAAAGTAGAGTCTGATTGGATTGGCAAGTTTACAATCTGTTTCAGTATTAAATAACATTCCCAGCTTGTGACCCAGTCCATCTCAGTGGTGAACTTTATGGCTTGACCTTTCAGGATTCTCACTTGTTATAATTTCTTCTTCAGTTATAAACATGTTGCATAGAAAGATCTCACAAGAGAATGTAGTCTGTTTCTCAATTTCCCAGCAGAGATGCATCAGAGAAAATTCAAGCATTGGGGAAATCTATGATGCTCATTCATTTCTTTAACGAATTAGATTCTCTTTCCCAAAACAGAGTCTGGAGAACGATGCTCATTTCCAGTAAAATTCCCATTCAAACTCATTTATTTTTATTTTTTTTACATTTTTTGAGACAGAGTCTCTCTCTGTCACTCAGGCTGGAATGCAATGTGCAATCTTGGCTCACTGCAGCCTCTGCCTCCCGAGTAGCTGTGACCAAAGACATGCGCTACCATGCCTGGCTAATTTTTTGTATTTTTAGTAGAGACAGGGTTTCACCATGTTGGCCAGGCTGGTCTCGAACTCCTGGCCTCAAATAATCTGCCCACCTTGGCCTCCCAAAGTGGTGGAATTACAGGCATGAGCCACCATGCCTGGCCTCTATTTTGTTATTATTATTATTTGATTGTTGGTTGAAATTAAGAACAGTTGGTTACTGTATATTGTGCTTTCTCAAAGAATTAAGGAACAGTGGTTTTCAAATTGTTTAATTCTAATAAGCCATTATAAAGGTCTTAGTTTTCTATCACAGCTGTAATAAAGGACCACAAATTTACTAGCTTAAAACACAAATTTATTATCGTATAGTTGTGTTAGGTTAGAAATTTGAACTCTGAAATCATGGTGACAGTAAGGCTGCATTTCTTTCTGGAGCTCTAAGAGTGAATCCGTATCCTTTCCTTTTTCAGCTTTAAAGGACTTTCATATCCCTTGGCTCTTAGCTGTCTTCTTCTCTCTTGAAATCTTCAATGGCAAGTTGAGTCTTTTTCACATCATATCATTTTGACACTGACCCTCATATGCCTGTCTTTTCTACATTTAAGGATCCATTAGGACCAGCTGGAAAATCCAGTATAATCTCCCTAGTTTAAGGAAATAAGCATCCTTAAAACTAGCAACTTTATTTTAATTCCCCTTTGCCATGTAACATAATATAATCCCAGGTTCTGAGGTTTAGGATGTAGACACCTTTTCTTTGGTGGAGAGTGTATTATTCTGCCTTTACCAGATGACTCTAAAAATGTTTGTTTCTGTTCTATCCTTATAGTGCTACGCGCGCGTGCACACACACACACACACACACACACACACACCATAACTTTTTTAAAAATTTAAAACAAAGTAAAAATATTCCTGATGCTTATGCTTAGTCAATTTTAGAAGATCAGTATTTTCACCTAACAGGTTGTTGGTGGGACGAAGTAGATGACAAGATGACACAAGACCAAGAAGAGAAGGCAGTTAGAATACAAAAGTGATGATTACAAGGATTTCCCGTTAATGTTATCACTTCAGAAATTTCCCTTGAATAAGTTGTAACAAGATGTTAGGAGAATCAACCAAATATGTTTTCTTCTTAGGCAAGGCAACCGAAAGTGACAAGCAATTCTGGTATTCAAACATTCTCTCTCTTACGACCTTCATTACTTCCCTCTAGTTCTCGTTAGTGTAGTCTCCCGAATAAAGAAAATCTCTATCAAAACTCTTCTCTTAAAAATATTTCATTCTCAGGAAAAGAACATTTATTTCTTAAAATGTGTTATTTTTAAATGCACTAAAAAAAGAATAGTAACATTAATATAAAAATTTTGAACTTTATTAAAGTCTCTAAGGACTGCTGGCATGGGATGGGTTTCTTTTGGCTGTATTTGTTATTTCCTGCCCTCCAGAAATAAGACACCTAAACATAAACACCCTCAGGATTTCTCTTCATGTCCTGCTGCCAACGATAATACCTTGTAAATGAGAGATACTGACTGCTATAGGATATTTACACAGTAAAGAGTACTGCTTAAAAAATACCTGTTTATATGGATCAGGAGATCATTTTCTAAGAGAAATATAGCTTACAATGCAATATTTGAAGTATTAACTCTCTGCCATCATTCTTTGATATTCCAAATTATTGTATAAAGATGAAGACTTTTATATTTGACTAAATTTGGGCATGTTGTTCCCTTTTATCATTTAGTTTGGCCTCAGCTTCTAATAAGCTTTTCGAATTAAATTTAATAGGTCCAAACACAAATACTTGTACATTAAGCTCTACATGGAAATATAATGACATGAAAAGTGCTGTCTAAAGTTATATTCATTAGTATATTCTAGGTTGTGTTGAAATAGCAATCAAAACAAGTTAGTGGCTTCACACCCCAGAGGTTTCTTTCTGAGACATGCTAAGTTTTTGTGCATCCAATTAACTCTCAGGAAGCTTTCCTCCAAGTGGAGATTTTGTTGACCCATGAACCTTCAAATCCATAGTTCCACCATTATAATATGAGTCTTCCTCCATGATTATCATAGAGGGAAAGAGTGCTTGGAGATTCATATCAGCAATGAAACACTTTAGCTGGGAAGTGACCCATGTCACTACTGGATGCTTCTGGACCAGAACCAGTTGCACATTGCTACTATATATATGTAAGGGTAACAAAGCCTAACCATTCCAGAAACCTGGAAAGGGAAGATAAATGCATATGTGTGAGTACTAAGGGCTGTACCATGGCTGTCAAAGACAAATGAAAATAATTTATCTGTTTTGGCAGTCTCTTTAAATTATATCATTTTTCACATAGAATAGAGTAGCTATGTTGAAGGCAAATTTTCAGTCATCCCATTGAATATAATATTTTTCCTTAAAAAGTCATAAACCATTCTGATGTGTTTTGCAGGGGTGTATTTCAATGTCATTTATAACCAATAAAGAGCATTTGTGATTTGGTAAGGTAAAAATTATCTACTCCGTTTCCATTTAATCTGTCAAAATAACAACTGGCAGTGACAAGTATATTTATAGTCTACATATAATAATTATATATATATATATATGTATAATTTCTTCAGATTCATGATTCTAGTAGCTAGTATGAGCAAACAAGCATAACGTTTTGTTGAATACTATCTTTCACAAAGACAGTAAAGAATTTCAAAGTCCAGATAGAATTTATATTTAAATCCAAACCTGTATATCTGTCACTAAAATAATTTATATAATTTTTTTTTTTGCCTAAAACCTCTCCTATGTTTAGACTTAAAATTTTTCATATAAAGCAAAATAAACTATCTTGGTTAGAGGACCTCAAACATCATTATTAAATTATTTTATAATACAGGTAATTTTTTTCCAATATTAACCTTACATGTCTTATACAAGGTTAACTAAAATTATGTATTTTGTTTTACTCCCAGGGGTGATTCTAATCCACTATGTAATGACCATTGCCCTAAACTGTTACTTATGAAGTGCATATCACACATAGTTTTGCTCAGGACCAAAAGTCACTTATGTCCTGAGTTCTGAGTTTTAAATACCCTGGATAATTTATTCTTATTTCTTCTGAAATGCATTTGCTCCGGACTTTTCCAAAATAACTTTTATTCACATATCATTTCATTGGATCTATTTCCTGGGTTTGTATTCTGTTTGTAGAATATTGGGCTTAGTCCTCCTTCATTTTCATCTGCTATAAGCATGTGGATGATATAAATCTGGGTATCTGGGAGCAGTTGCCTAGGAAACAGGAAGGGCAGCCCCTATCCTGACTGTGTTCTGTCCTCGTCACTTCCTGAGCCCTTAGCATTATTTCCTTTTTTTTTTTTTTTTGTACTTTAAGTTCTGGGGTACATGTGTGGATCTTGCTGGATTGTTGGATAGATATACACATACATTGTGGTTTGCTGTCTCCATCACCCTGTCACCTACATCAGCCATTTCTCTCAATGTTATCCCTCCCCAACATCCCTGCCCCCTGCTGTCCCTCCCCTAGACCCCCATCCCCCAACATACCCCTGTGTGTGATATTCCCCTCCCTGTGTCCATGTGATCTCATTGTTCAACACCCGCCTATGAGTGAGAATATGCAGTTCTTGGTTTTCTGTTCTTGTGTCAGTTTGCTGAGAATGATGGTTTCCAGATTCATCCATGTCCCTACAAAGGACACAAATTCATCATTTTTTATAGCTGCATAGTATTCCATGGTGTATATGTGCCACATTTTCTTTGTCCAGTCTATCATTGATAGGCATTTGGGTTGGTTCCAGGTCTTTGCTATTGTAAACAGTGCCACAATGAACATACGTGTGCATGTGTCTTTAGAGTAGAATGATTTATAGTCCTTTGGGTATATACCCAGTAATGGGATTGCTGGGACAAATGGAATCTCTATTTCTAGATACTTGAGGAATCGCCACATTGTCTTCCACAATGGTTGAACTAATTTACACTCCCACCAACACTGTAAAAGTGTTCCTATTTCTCCACATCCTCTCCAGCATCTTTTGTCTCCAGATTTTTTAATGATTGCCATTCCAACTGGCATAAGATGGCATCTCAATGTGGTTTTGATGTGCATTTCTCTAATGACCAGTGATGACGAGCATTTTTTCATATGTTTGTTGGCCTCATAAATGTCCTCTTTTGAAAGTGTCTGTTCGTGTCCTTCGCCCACTTTTGAATGGATTTGTTTGTTTGTTTGTTTGTTTGTTTTCTCGTAAATCTGCTTTAGTTCTTTGTAGATTCTGGATATTAGTCTCGGGCTGAGCAGGAAGAAAGAAGACACAGGAGAGGATAAAAGGAAATAATGCTTTGGTCCAAAGGACTAATATCCAAAGAACTAATATCCAAAGGACAAAAGCATTATTTCCTTTTATCCCCTCCTGTGTCTTCTTCTTCATGCTCAGCCTGACTCTTGTTTGTAGAGTAACAACGTGAAATTCATGCTCTCTAGCTGACCCCATTACTCTTCCAATGCTCACCTCCCTGATGGTCACTCCTCCTGAGTTATGTGTTTCCTAATACCAGATAGAGATTGGGGCTTGAAAAAAATGCTATCAGATTTTCGCCTCTAGTTTTACACTTTTCTATCTGATTAAAACAGCCACAGCAACTCGGCATACCTAAGTATTAGGACATAATCACAGAAGCCTTGTTCCTGGTACCATGCATGTTTTATAAACATTTTCAATTATCATCACCATAAAAAAGTGAAGACTTATGGTAACAAAATACTTATTTGTCTTCTTTAGTGCTTGTTTGTAATTTAGTTTAATGATGCTACACTTTCTTGTGTTCTCTCTAGAGCTCAAGGGCCATTTGTATTGATTTAGCCATTTGGTTTGTTTCAGTAACAGCCACATAAAACACAAAGTGGAAAAAAGAACTTTTCTGAAGTGGAAATTCACATTTATCAGTTTAATAGAACCCTTGACTCTGGGGTGACATCTAGGAAAGTATTTCTGTAAATATAAATTTGGATGAACATAATAAAGAAAGGTAAACTTAACTTTCATGATTACTCATTTTACATTTTTAGAATTATACACACAAACACACATCAATTGATAATGAAGTTTGTTGTGGTATTTTGCCTTGGAAATTCAGTTTTCTTCAAAGTGTTATATCTGGTTACTATGTAAGAGAGTGGAGTAAAAAATGGATTAAGACAAAACAAAGCATATAGGCTAAAAAAAAAAAAAAAAGTAGATGAGAAATCGGCTAATTGAAATCACCCTCAAGCTGTGCCTCATTGTTTCTGGTATGAAGTCTCCTGAAAATATTTATTTTAATATACAGCAAAGTGGGGTTTTTTTGGTTATTAGTTTATTAGTGTTGATTATGATATTTCTTGAAATTATCACATTCTTCTTTACACATACCATCTATCCTTAACTTACTTATCTGTATAACTCAAATCCAAGAGAGCTGGAATTTGAAATCACAGAGTGCCTGTCATTGAAGGTGCTCGAGCACTTCATTGCAACTTATTATCCATGACAGTTTTTTCATTATGTTTTTAAGGGGTTGAAATATTAAAGCATTCATTTGGATACAGGATTCTAGTTGAAAAATGAATCCAGCTATCAATCATGAATAATCTCCATAAGACGATTGCACTGCAAGGGGAGGATGTGGTCAGAAAATACTATTCTGTAAACATTTACAATACATTATGCATATATATTACATGTGGAAATGGCATGCATACATGAGAAAAAAGAATCATTTCATGCTTATTTGCAAATGTTCAGAGAAACATCTGGGGTCACTTCAAATCATTAGACTCATTAACTATGATTTGAATTAAGAAAATTGAATTTAACAATCTTTGATTATATACCTGCTATGTATCAAGAACTGTGCTGCGAACACTGAAATGAATAAAATATGGCACCTTCATTTAGTGAGCTTAGAGATTGGGAGGGACAGATACACAATGAGGACTCACTACTCTTTACCCCTGTGGAAACTGACAGAGCTCACCTTTACTTACCAAATCAGTTTTCTGTGTGTTTCACCAACACAGCCAGCTGGTTTCCTTTGCCGCATCAGTGTTCCTTAAAAGACCATGCTGCAGATTTCAGATACTTTTCCAAAAATGAGTTTCCAAAAGGTTTTTCACATTAGCAGAAAACTTGGATAAATATGTAAGTGAGGTTACAATAAATATAGTTCATTTTGATGTGTACATTCTGTTAAGTTGACTTTTTAAAATTACCAATCCTGTTGCTAGAAGCTGCATAGTCCAAAAAAGAAAATTAAAAATTGAATAAGTAGATCTCAGTCATAGTTTTATTCTAAGAAAGGTTTTCTGGGCAATGCTTAAAATATTTTTTATATCTTTCCTTATTGATAGGCAAGAAAAAGTGCTTTATTCTTTCCTTTTTTTCAGTGCTAATATGTTATAATTAGCCTATTTAATATCTCCAAAAAAGTTGGCAGAATTCCTCAAGTTGGGCACCAGAAGGAAATGTAAGAAATGCACCAGAAGGAAATGCAGTCTCATCTAAGCCATGGATAGGTTACAAAGCCAGAGTATCAGGCAAACATTCTATGGGATCAGATCCCCCTTTAAAATTGTTAGAGATGGTTCCATGTTTCAGAATGTCATAAGTTATCTAAAAGCCAACACCATTGCTTGTGTAACTGTGTATGTGTTGTACTTCATTTCTTTCATTTTTTTATTCTGAAGTAGAACACATACATATTTCTTTAGATGAGAAGAAATTAAGTAGTTTTCTTACAGTTTAGCGTCTTGGTTTATGAAAAACATCTATCTTTAAACATTCAAACTGCACCTAGAATGGCACGCAGGGAGAAATCTATTTAGAAAACATGCTCTGATCTCCATGTAAATCTCTTCCTGTCCTCCTTTTATTCCCTCTAGTCTCAGAGAAGGAAACTTACCCACTTCTGCTTACAATAATGATTTACACTTCCTCTCAGGTCTTGTTCTATCTCTCCTCACTCTCTGTGGTTGTACTAGATTTTACCTTTGTTATCCACTATCCACTGAATCCTCCCCTGAAGTCTATGAACATATGACTCTTCCAATAATATTTATGACCTTGATTTCAGAATTTTCTATTCTAACAAAAAAAATCTCCAAAAAAATTCACAAAAACAGGGTAATAACTGTGTCATTTATATTACAGAGAAAAGAAATGCCAATCCAAGGTTCTATATTTCATCAAAACTATACTTAGGAATAAAGGGGGAAATCAGGAGCATTTTAGGTGAAGAGAAACTAAGAATTTTCTTTGCCAGCAGTTTAACCCTTAATAAATAGTTAACCAAAGTTCTCTAAATAGAATATAAATGATAACAGAAGAATATCTGAAACTTCAGAAAGGAGGGGAAAACATGGATATGTATAAAAATGGGAGTAATTGTGTATTCCTTTAATTAGTTTATTAAATCACATTTCATGGTTGGATCCAAAAATGTCATATCATCTTACATGGTACTCAAAGGATATACAGGAAATACTTAAGACAAACAACTATATTTTTAAAAGTAGAGAGAGAAAAAGGAAATGAATGAATTTTCTACATTTTACTTGAGTGATAAGACATCAATGTGAATAGATTATGATAGGTTACACAGGTTATAAATGTATATTGTAATTTCTAGACAAGTCACCAAGAGAACTCTACAAAGTGACATACTCAAAAAACACTGTAGATTAATGGGAATAATTTCTAAAACTTGTTCAAGAAACCAACAGGAAGGCAAGAAAAGAGAAACAAATAAATTAGAAACAGAAAACATATAATAAAATGGTAGACCTAAGCCTTGATATATCAACAATTTTCTTAAATATAAATGTTTTGAATACACCAATTAAAAGATAAAGTACATTTCAGATCAAATAAAATGGCTAGAGACAAAGAGGGACATTGCTTAATAATAAAAGGACCAATCTACCAGGAAGACATAGAAATTCTACACGTCTGCATCAAATAACAGCATAGACTGCCAGACAAAATCATTGTTAAGAAGAAAAAGTTATAGAAATTATTAATAAAATTTATACTATGTTCTGAACAGTCAAGAATGTTAATATGGCAGCTGGCATTATATCTAAAAGTAGAAGAAGGCTTGAATCACCTGAATTAGAATCCTCTGGGTGCTTTGCAAAAGTGAAAACCCAAGAGCAATAGACCTTGAATGAGAGAGCTAGGAGTGGAGCTGTGGAATTAACAATTGGAACAAGCTCCCAGATAATCGTTTTTGCAGCCTGAAGTTTGAATTCTGAGAGTTAAAAGTCATGTATTTGACAGGATTGCGGCACAGGACTTATCATCGATGAAGGAATAGTTGGTACTAAAGAAAAAAACCATCAGTGTATTTGTGACTAAGGTAGAGGGGAAGGTAGGGTCTTAGTTATGGTTCTAGTTGAAACTGATAATATTTTTGTTCATAATCAATACATTTATTGCCAGAGTATAGGACAGAGCAAATCAGTGAGTGGAGAAAGGCAGAAAGAGAAGAGAAGCATTTTACCAAGAGCCTCAGGGGCAGATTGGCATGGGGGGTTGCTTCATGGAGAGACCGCCCATGACTGAGGGAGGGGAAATCAGGGATAAGCAGATGTCCCATTGCTTTGCTTCTGTACTTCTCTGTGATCAAGCAAGCTAATAATGCAAACAGAGTAACTGGCTCTGACTCAGTGAGGCAGCAAGAGAGCAGAGTGGTTTCACCAGTGAGGTCGGCAGTGTTGGAAGTCCTAGTAAATATTATCCCTGCTGTGAGCATCAGCAATCACAAGCGGCCACAGCAGGCATGACAGAAAAGGGGACCATCTTTAGCAGAGAAACAAAGAAAATAACTGCCCATTCTCTACAGTGCAAGAAGACAGCATTACTTCTTAAAGTCTATAGGTAGTTTGTGGGGTCCAAAGTTCCATGTGAGGTAAGTGGGATTAGGACCAATAAAATTTGGGTAGCTTGTTAATGTGAGCCCTGCTTATTGCCTGAGATAGCCATCTAATTACCAAATGACTGAAAAATGAATTCTAAACCCAATAAAATGATATGTGTGCTTACAGTGTACCTTGTAGAACTCTGTACTATAGTTTGAATAATTGCACTTTCCAAAATTCAACAAATTAAGCCTGCCATCTGTCATGGAAAGTTAATTCTTTTTAATAAATAAGCAAAAGAACCTCTACATTATTAGAACATGCAAAGGTACTGAAGGACCGTTGGCTGTTTTACAAATAATCTGGAGTTAAAAAAACATTGAAAACAATAATAAAAATATGTTCTTTGATCTATTTTCACATTTTCATTGAGCAAAAACAGGAAGTTTAGTAAAAGTCCCAAGATATGGGGTAAAGTGAAGTTGCTCAAACCTCTGTAACTCTACTCAGTTGGGGAATTATTGAAAAGGTCTTGAGTTGTAGTGGACTGGCTTGTGTCCAGTGGTATAAAGCACACAGTCCAGGAACGACATCTGAAATGACAGAGAGTTACCATCTTTAGTATAAAACGCAGGACTCAAAGATATGCCAAGAGATGGAGACAGTTTTGACTTGTTTGGCTCCAACAAGTCCTGACTGTCAGGCATCTATCAGAATATGAAGCTTTTTATTGCTTTATGCAGGATGAGGAAATAATTTTAGGACTCTAGAACTAACACTGAAGAGTATTAAGACTAAAATATAGGGAAAGGACATTCTCAATATAGTAAACTTTGTGGAATAAACCAGGCGGCTCTCGGTAAAATGCTTAGTTTGTAAAATTAAGCTGAGTTTGTTAATTCACAAAATGTCTTAAGTCTGCTGGGACAAAGTACCATACATTAGGTGGTTTATAAATAAAAAACATTTATTTCTCACAGTCCTGGAGGCCAGGAAGTCTAAGATAAAGGTGGTGGCAGAGTTAATATGTCTGTTGAGACCCATTCCTCAAGGACAACTTCTTGCAATATCTTTACATGGTATAAAGGGCCAACGAGCTCCCTTGGGCCTCTTTTATAAGGGCACTAATCCCATTCATCAGGGCTCTGCCCTATGACATAATCATCTCCCAAAAAAGCCTACTTCTTAATACTATCACCTTGGAGATTAGGATTTCAACGCGAGTTTTGAGGGCACACAAACATAAATACCCTAGCCCAAGACCCATGGGCAAAGTTGTATATATAGAAGTAATAAAATTATTCTTCTAGTGAAATAACATGTGGGCAGTGCTCTGCATCTTCAAAATAAGAACACAGTAACTAGGTATTTAATAAGTAGATGGTTTGTGAATGAACACCCAAAGAGTGAACACCTTTCTCCCTGAACTGCAATTGCCCAATGACCTACATAAGCTCTGGAAATTCTGTTGAGTTACCTTTAGAAGACACATTTGTAATCAGAAAATGTTGCCCCCAATATCAACTGCCTAAAAAGTAAAATCATAATTTCAAAGCAGAGTTAAAGAAGACATCAAGAGCTGAGGAGCATAACTCAGCACAGCTTATTTCTTGCTCAAACCCATTCTTAATTTGGACAGATTTCCTGGGCAGCCACTGATTTGTCAACATATGTCTACACTATCTTGGAATCCTTTGCTTCCAGCCACATAGTCTGGGAAGGGATGGCATGGAAGATTGTGCAGGATGTTTTATGACCAGGTCTGGCCTGAGAGAAACAAATACTACCTCTTCTTATATTCCAGGACCCAGATGCAAGAAGACTATGAAATGTAGCATTGTGTGCACAAAGGTGAAATGGATGCTGGCTACATAATTGTTATAGTCTGTGTTTCGTAGGTTTGTATTGGCAAAGTTATCTCAATCTGTGAATTTAATGACAGATAGTTCGACAAAAGCAGTCATAAAACATGAGCAAAGGGGAAAAACTTCTTCTACCAAAAGAGACATGACATTAGAGGAATGTAAAAGCCAGTTAGACATGTTGAAATTTTTCTTAAAAAATGCGTATATGTAACTAGACAAGCCAAATAAATAAAGACATACACATACATGCAAACACAAAACAAAAACAAAAAGATAAAAGTAAATTGACCTATATTTATGTATCAAAAGCATGGTGTGTGCAAATGATTTATTGCATCTGGGGTCTGTAGGTTAGAGATATCTTCCCAAATTCCCTAACAGAGCATTTATGTTCTTCAGGCTTGTACTGGTTTCTGTTCTAGACAGCATCTGTTACACCAAATTTCAAATCAAAGGAAACTTACTTTTAACTATTTTATTTTTGGTAAACCCATAGTAATTAAACATATTTATGGGGTACAGAGCAATATTTCAATACATGTATATGTATTGAGATGTGTAATATGTAATGTTCTAATAAGAATAATTAGCATATCAATTGCCTCAAACATTTGTCATTTCTTTGTATTGGGAACATTCAAAATCTTCTCTGCTAGCTTTTTGAACATATACAATAAATTATTGTCAACTATAAATCCACCCTACAGCACAATAGAGCACTAGGACTAATATCATACCTAATATTTTAGGTCTTATGGAGGATATACTTAAAATTCCAAAGAATTTATGTGCATTTAGTCTTCAAAAGTATCCAAAATCATTTATTTGAATACAAAAGCCATCCTATGTGATGGGCCTTAGTAAGAATAGGGATCAACTCAACGGTGTGTTTGTCTCTTTCAAAGTTATATAATCAATACCTCTTTAGAATTGTATGTAAAGGGCTGTGCCTAGTAATGTAGGTGAACTCCACCCAGAGCTCATGGCCTTACTTGGAATGAGAGGTGGGTTTGGAAGCCTGCTAGAAGAGAAAAGCATCATTTATTTGCCTGCATAAACATATATTCATTTCGTGTGTTTGTGCATAGACTACCTCTATCCCCCACCTCCAAAGAGATCAAACACAACAGATTGCATGTTTTATAAAAACCACACACATCTAAATCCATTTTTACTAGCAGTGGGTTAAATTTACTTCACCTTAATGTGTAACGCATTATCGGATTCCTCTCAGTGACTGATCCTTCCAGCCTCCGTATCAGATTTATAGGAATATAGAGGAAATACTTAGAGTGAATCAATTTAAATGCAACATTGAAGAAAAAGCGACCTTTGTGTGAAATCCAGATTTTATGAATGTGCTTTGTTTCATGTGAGCAGAAACACCACTGATATGTATAACATTAGCATAAGGAGTCACACAGAACATTAAAAGCTTTAACAGGAAGAGCCCTTGAAATAATTTAGTGCTGATAAACAGCACTGCAGGCAAGGTTTTGGCAATTTGTGATAAACCACAACATTTTAAAAGACTCACAGAAATCTTTTTAAATGTGCATTACACTGGAGTCACAGTAAGTTCATGGGGGAGTTCTCAGAGGAGTATTTTCAGAGCTGGACATTTTGCCATGGTTAACAAGAAAGTTGTTTCAGTGAACAGTGGGAAATCTGCACACTTCAACAATGTTCCAATTCTGAATGCTGGCAAACCAAGACAGGCAGTAACAGCTCAGTCAATCAAGGTTTTGATTCTTGATCATGGCAAACTATCACAGATAGTAATGCTCTTTAAAAACTAAAAGTAGTGAGGAGTTTGATTTAAAAAACAATAGTAAGAATTCTTAAATGCTGGATAGGTTGACACAATTTTCTTACCAATTTTGTTTTTCTGTATATTATCTTTTACCCCTTACCCTGGGCATTTGCAAGACACATTTTGATTCTATTACAGTTTCTATTAAAAAGTTGTTAAAATCATTAATTTCCTAGAAAAAAATTAAAAATGGTTAATGCCATTTGAAGAATTCATATGATGAAGGAAGATAGTAAATTTTTGTATAAGGAAGTCTCCATACAAAGCTGACTACAATATCTGATCCCATGGACAAGTAGTCAAGAATAATCCTTTTGAAATGTTATGGCATAGCAAAGTCTCTAATGTGTATAGTAGATTAGTTTTAACTAGAATAGGAAAACACAAAAAATAATAATTCATGACTCCTGGGATGAATTAGTATAAGAATAATTTTCGAATTTTTTTGCTTTAAATATTTTTTTTGCATTAAATCCTTTTTGTGGGAAAGATAAGATAAAATTGATTGTATTGGGACTTTAGCACATTTGGATTTGTATCTTTCTTTACGGAAGTGGATATAATGACATTCTCTCTAGATACATTTGAACAGAATAGAAAATATGTAATTTATTGGAATTATAGGAAGGCTGGGGAAAGATATGCCAGCTAGTTAGCACTTATCCTCAAAGAGGAGAAGGGAACAGATCAAATAATCTAAATGACCATGCTTTGCAGGGATGACAAAACAATGAAGGTTTTCCACTGTCAGTACATCCCTGCAAAGACAGGGGAATGTGAATGGAATGGTCGAAAAGAAGAAAAGAGTGTAAAAGAGAGGAACCCAATTGTCGGAGGAATGCTGAGATGGACAGAATTGTCAAATGGGGTGTTTGTTCAGTGTTTTGCTCTGTAATGTGAATTCCCCTACCTTTATTGAATCTTCGGTAAAATCCACTTTACTCCTAAATGCTTTTGTGTGGGCATGTTCTTTACCTTGAAAGTAAAAATGTGTCGAGTCTGTTTTCAATGATAGTATCAAGTGAGGAAAGAGTCTGCCTATATGATCACCCACATTTTGAGATGTTATCCAAGGATTTTAATTTAAGATGCAGTGAAAGTTTCATCTTTGACAAAGTATTCCCTTTCTATTTGAGCCGTGGGTGCACCTCCATGGTCACCATCAAGCTGTTGCTCTACTCATGCACAAAGGTGGTTGCAATCAGGGAAATGATTCTGAGATCAGTATTTTATTTTCTTCTTGTGGCAAGAACACAGACCATGAGTTGCGCTCCTTAACATTAAGTGTACAATACAGTATTGCTAATGATCAGTACCGTGTTCTCTTCTGGAACTGTTCCACCCTTGACTGGTAGTTTCAGAGAGAAAGTAGAACAAATGTGGTATTGTGTGAGCAAGTCTTAAAACATGTCTTATAAAATCACCAACTAATAGTCAACGCTTCATTCGGTATTGACGGTTATTCAATATAATAAGAAGAAATTCTTCCTAGAAGCAGAAGAAATATCTATTATGGATTTAGAACTTAGAATCCACTTCATGTGATTCGATAGGGTTTCCTCTAGTCTGAGTTGAAGCGTGGAGTCGTCCATCAAATATGCATGGAAAACCCCATTTGTCAATACTTGGCACCAGTGACCAAAGCCATTTGTAAAGCATGAAATGGTTAGTGTAAGAGAATACCATTAAAATCCTGCAGGAGAGACAGAGAAGCAATGGAGGCTAATACAATGTTCAGAGGTTCAGTCTTTAGGAATAATATGTGGACATGTGGCTACAAATGCCTCTCCTCTGTGGGGAATGCCTGCAGGCACTCCTATGGTACACAGTTATGCAGACAGCTGCTGTGATTTCTATCAAGTTTGTGATAACTAAATTATGACAGAGAAAAGAACTGCATGTGAGTTTATTCCTTACTTCAGCAGAGGTTTATCAAGTGTCTTCTATGGCATACAATATTATAATTGTAGGAGATATGGTAGTGAAAAAAAAACAAACACCTAATGTCCATGGCCATACAGAGTTTTCAACTTATTTTTGTGTGTGTGTGTAATGCTGTAAAATAAGGTAGGGTGGCTGAAACTCTTTACTGAAGAAGCACCTTATGGAGAAGCCCAGTTGTAGAAATTCAGAATTCACCGAAGAGCATTGAACTACTCTGTGAAAGCCTGCTCTTAGTGAATTAAATGTGAGACAAGAAAGAGAAGAAGGCAATAATACACTCAGTGTGTAGGACCCAATCCCTGAGGTTGGAAATTGGTTCAAACCTGGAGAACTGGAATAATTGGGCTAGGACTCATCTCCCAGATGCCACATTCTGATGAGCAACATTGGGGCTTCAGGACAATTCAGGTCTCTCACCTCTGTTCAGGTGTCTCCTGAGAATGCATCTGAAACTTTAGCTGAAAATGTTGACCAGTCCAGCCACGGTGGCTCACACCTGTATTCCCAGCCCTTTGGGAGGGCAAGGTGAGCAGATCATGAGGTCAAGAGATCAAGACCATCCTGGCCAACATGGTGAAACCTCGTCTCTACCAAAAAAAAAAATATATATATAAATATATATATATATATATATATACAAAAATTAGCTGGGCGTGGTGGCACCTATTGGTTGTCCCAGCTACTTGAGTGGGTGAAGCAGGATAATTGCTTGAACCCGGGAGGCGGAGGTTACAGTAAGCCGAGTCGTGCCACTGTACTCCAGTCTGGTGACAGAGTGAGACTCCATCTCAAAAATAAAAATAAAAATAAAAATAAAATAAAAGGCAGGGCATGGTGGCTCACACCTATAATCCCAGCACTTTGGGAAGCCAAGGCAAGCAGATCACCTGAGGTTGGGAGTTTGAGACCAGCCTGGCCAACATGGTGAAACCCTCTTTCTACTAAAAATACAAAATTAGTTGGGCATGGTGGTGGGCACCAGTAATCCCAGCTACGTGGGAGGCTGAGAAACCTGAGAGGCAGAAGTTGCAGTGAGCCCCATTGCACTTCCCACTGGGCAACAGAAGGGAAACTCTGTCTCAAAAAAAAAAAAATGACCATTTACTCATGTGGGGAATGGGTAGGATTGTGGATTACAAACAAACAGAAGAACAGGTACCACAAATAGAATATATCTATCTGCCCAAGAGTGATTACAGCAAGATTACAGAAGAAGCAAACTATTGTCTAGCTGTCTGTGGAGTGAGAATACTCACCCATTTGCTTTTATTTATTATTTTGGTGACAATGGTCTACCACTTGAATCTCAAGTGAAGTCTGCTTTCCTACAAAATTAAAGCCTGTAATTGAGAGAAACTAAGAGTGACTAGCCATTCTGCCCCCAAGAACAGAAAATTTCTGTGGACAACTGTACTGTTGAGGAGATAGAGTTCCTGAGGGAGTGGAGGAAGTGAGCAGGTACCCAGCAAAGACTGATGCACTTGGACTATAGGGAACACCATGATGACTCTGACAATGACGATGGAGGTAGAAGATCCAGCCTCCAAATCTAGCTCTTAACAGCCCAAGAACCTCAACAGATGACTGGATCAACAAAATGTAGTACATACTTAGAATAGTATTTAGCCTTGTGAAGAAATTGAATAGACTTTTGGTTACAAAATGACAGTGTAGAAACAAGCTGTCTTTATTACCCACCCTCAAGGAAAATCTGTATATACATATATATACTCACACAGTGCCAACATTATCACCAGTAATATCCTAGAACTCAAGCATGAGAATGAGACAGTTTCTGAGGCCAAAGAGAAGTAGAAGTAAAAAAGACTACACACAGACAATAAGAGAATCAGACTTCTGTAGGGATGATGCTCCTTCTCCCAATCTGCCTGGCTTTAAGCAAATAAATAATTTCCTTCAAATCGTAGTTTTTACAATGGATAAAGTAAGATAGAGGTAGACCACCAGGTTCCCTACCAACTTGAATTCTCTGGCAAAATACTTATCTCTGTCTAAAACCACAGGAAGATTAGGAATGTCTGAAGGGAGAAATATCCCTGAGGACAACCAGAGACAAAGGGGGATGTGGAACTACCATTTCCATCCCTGGAAACTCTGCTCTGCAACTCGACCAAAGGAAACAACAAGTCAGAGGCTGTTCAGCAGCACCATGCTGTAGGAGGTTCGTTCCACTGATGCCTGGGCACAGACACACAGCTAGCCTTTCCACAGTACCTATGTATCCCCTTTGGGACTTTCCTCATTCCTAATAGGCAGTACTCTGATTGTTTACTAGAAATAAGGCAAACCTAGGCTTAAGGCACCAGGTAGTCCTGAACAGGAGGCTACAACTTATAGGAGGGGGAAAAAAATAAAGGAAAGAACGTTAACAAGTAAATTACAACAAATCTATAAGCAAACATACTCAGTAAAATCCAAAACAATCCAGACAGAGAAGACTGGAAGAAATAATAAATCATTTAATGCAAAGACATAGATGTACATCCCCAAGAAACAATGATCTCCTCAAATGGATAAAGCCAGGAACCAGTGACTGACCTTAACAAGACAACCATATGCAAGGTCTGACAGGAGTTCAAAATAGAAGTTTGGCAGAAACTCAGTGATCTTCAAGGTTACACAGAAAAGTAATTCAGAAATTTATCAGTGAAATTTTACAAAGGTATTGAAATAATAAAAATAAAACCAAACAAATCTTGGGATGGAGAAATATTATTGTGGAACTAAAAAATTTAATAGAGGCTCTCAGCAGCACAATGGATCAAGCAGGGAAAATAATTAGTGAGTTCAAGGACAAGCCGTTTAAAAATGAATATTCAGGGGGAAAAAGAATAACAAGGAACAAAGATCACCCACAAGATACAGAAAATTATCTCAAAAGATCAAATCTAAGAAGCATTGGTGATCAAGATGAAATTGAATAGTTTTCAATTGAACAGCAAGAATACAGGGTACAAAGTTTATCCTAAGAAATGTTAACAGAAAATCCAGGTATTGGAAGGTTTGAAAGACTAAACAAATTCGAGCCAAATAAGAATAACCCAAGACATATAAGTACTCAAACTCTCAAAGGCCAGGACAAAAAAAGCAGCAAGAGAAAAGAAGCAAGTGACATATAAAGGAGGGCCAATTCATCTAGCTAAGATTCCTCAATGGAAACCATACAGGCCAAGAGAAAAGGGGACAATATTTTCTAAGTGCTGAAGAAGAGAACTGTCATCCAAATCACAGTACCCAGCCAAGCTGTCCTTTAAGTATGAAGGAGAGATAAAGTATATCCTAGACAAACAAAAGTTAAACAAATTTACCACCAGCAGACTCATTTTATAAGAAATACTAAAAAAAATTCTTCCATCAGATTTTTTTTTTTTAAAGCTCACCTGAAAAATGAAGATACTTGAAGGTATAAAACCAACTGGTAAAATTAAGTACATGGACAAACCTAGATACTCTAATGCTAGATTTGTGGTGATCAATACACTCATATCTCTAGAATAAAGACCCAAACACAAATCAAAAACAGTATTATCCATGGCATCCTATGAAATAGGCAATACAAAACTATGTACATTGAGAGAGCACAAAGTAAAAATGTGGAGGGCTGGAGTTAAAGTGTAGAATGAAAGTGGAAGATCTACAAAACACTAATGAAAGAAATTGAAGAAGACACAAAAGTAGAAAGATATTTCATGCTCATGGATTGTTATAATTATATTGTTAAAATGACAATTATACTCCAAGCAATTTACAGATTGAATGCAATCTCTATCAAAATACCTATGTCATTTTCCATAGAAATAGAAAAAGTAATCCTAAAATTTATATGGAATCACAAAAGACCCAGAATAGCCAAAGCAATCCTGAGCAAAAGAACAAAGCTAGAGGCATCACACTACCCAACTTCAAAATTTACTACAAAGCTCTAATAATCAAATTGTTCAGCATGATACTGGCATAAAAACAAACACATAGATCATTGAAACAGAATACAGAAACCCAGATATAAATGCATGCATTCATAGACAACTCATTTTCAACAAACGTGCCAGATCATATAACAGGAAAGGGACAGTCCCTTCATTAAATGATTCTGGGAACACTGGATATCCATATGCAGAAGAATGAAACTAGACCCCTCTCTCTCATCGTATACACAAATCAAATAAAAATGGACTAAAGGCCTGAAATTATAAAACTATTAGAACAAAATACTGTGAGAAATGCTCCAGGACATTGGTCTGGGCAAAGATTTTTTTTGTGTAGGATCTCAGACGCACAGGCAACCAAAGCTAAAATAGAGAAGTGAGATTACATCAAGCTAAACAGCAAAGGAAACAATCAACAAAGTGAAGAAATAATACACAGAATGGAAGAAAATATTTGCAAAGTATCCATCTGATAAGGAATTAATAAACAGAATATTTAAGGATCTCAAACAAACAGATTTTAAAATGAGCAAAAGACATGAATTCATGTTTCTCAAAAAAAAGACTTACAAATAGCCAAGTATATGAAATCAAACCACAATGAGATATAATCTCACCCCAGTTGAAATGGCTTTTTAGAAAAAAAAAACAACAACAAACAAACAAACAAACAAAAGAACCAGGATAACAGACCGTGGTGAGAATTTGAAGGGGAACCCTCATACACTATTGCTAGAAATGTAAATTAGCACAGCCACTACAGAAAACCATATAGAGAGTTCTAAAAAAATTAAAAATACAACTACAATGTAATCTAGCAATTTCACTAACGGTTATATATGTAAAAGAAAGGAAATGAAATATATCCAACAAATTCCTGCACTCTCAGTTTATTGCAGCACTATTCACAGCCAAAATATGGAATTAACCTAAGTGTCTATCAATGGTGAATGGATAAACAAAATATGATATATACACTTAATGGGATACTATTAAGCCATAAAAAGAATGAAATCCAGTCACTTGCAACAACATTGATGAACCTGGAGGTCATTATGTTAAGTGAAATAAGCCAAGCACAGAAAGACAAATACCACCTTTTCACTCATATCTGGAGATTAAAAAGGGGATCTCATGAAGATTGTGGATTGGTGGTTATCAAAGGCGAGGAAGAGTGATGGGGAAGAAGAGAGAATGAAGGGATGCTGATCAATGGGTACAAATATACAATTTGGTAGAAGAAATAAGACCTAGTATTTGAGAGATCAGTAAGTTGACTATACTTTACCATAATATATTATATATTTCAAATATCTTGAAGAGATTAATCTGAATGTTTCTGGCATAAAGATAATTATGTAAGGTAATTCATATTCCAATTACACTGATATTTTAAAAATTATATAAGTGTGTCAAATAATCACATGTACCCCCAAATTATGTACATTTATTTTGCATCCATTAAAAAATAAAAATAAAGTGGGCACTGATACACACCACAATGTTGATAAATCTTAAAAATATGATGGTAAATGAAAAAGCCAAATTCAAAAGGCCACCTATTATATGATTTCATTTATGTTAAATGTCCAGAATAGTTAAATCTATAGAGAAAGTAAGTAGGTTAGTGGTTGTCAGAGGCTAAGGGTCAGAGGAAAAAGGATTGGAGGGTGAATGCCTCATAAAGATGATAGAGTTTACTTTGGGAGTGATAAAAATGTTTTAGAATTAGATAGAATTGGTAGTTGCATAACATTGTAAATAGACTGGATGCCACTGAATTGTGCACTTTCTAATGGTTAATTGTATGCTATGTAAATTTTTCTTAAAAAAATGTACCTCATGTTTCAGATTATTGTCAAATCCTAATGCTACTGGGTCTCATCTGATGGCAACCTTACATCTCTGAGTGTCCTCTCCCTGCCCCAAGCCCATAAAGAAAGACATAAGGCTTAGAGAAGATGGGACCCATTTACAATCTTGTGTTGCCTACGAGGGGATAGTGATGCAATCTCTTTGTGTGTATATAGACGTGACTGATACCCATAAGAAGACCTGAGAGACAGCAGAATGTGAGCTAAGGTGCCTGAAGCTTCTACAGTGTGAGAGGGCTTCTTTAAAAAATAAAAACAATATTTTGAATATAAAATTAGGAACCAATGTGAATATTTATTTAGAATAAGAAGATATCAGAAAATTATACATTTTAAAATACTGAAAAACTTACAATATAACAAAATCCATTAAAATAACATAATGAAAGGCTTTTATACATAATTTGGCTGTACACTCTTTGAACATATCCTCATAAAAAACTCAAAATATTATTTTCTGTAAATAAACTATCAACTACTGCAACTGAAATATGTCTCAAAGAATTTCTTTTGATACATTCTGTGTATATTTTGGCTATAATTTGTTCTCAGTATGAGAATAATTTCTATTGATTTCATTGCTTATCTTTATTACTTTTATTTCAAATATTATTTTTGTAAGAAATTTCTTTCAACTCTTTAATCAACATATTTAAATTTGATAAAGATAATACACACCATATATATGAGTCAAATTTGTGTATTTTTTAACAAAATTCTCTCAACCATTTTTCCAAATACAAAGTCAAATGATGTATTTAAACTTTATTAAATTGTATTTTGTTTCCAGTAAAAATAAGTGCTGTGAATTTTTTATTGAATATACTGCCTTACTCATAATATTGCTGACAATAGAAATTTTTGCTCTCAACAAGGCTTCGA
Source organism: Ateles fusciceps (assembly GCA_036589455.1). NCBI lineage: Eukaryota > Metazoa > Chordata > Mammalia > Primates > Atelidae > Ateles > Ateles fusciceps. The sequence continues at coordinate 2,660,611 of JAZHEH010001955.1, forward strand.
TGAGAAACAAATTCCCTGACTGTAATTTTATATTTCTGATTTTGCGAAGAATTTTCAACACCCTAGCTTCCAGCTCCATATATTTTAACTCATTTGCTTTTTCCCACCTGCTTCTGGGACTAGGTTCCATGATTCCCATTCATAAAACGATGCAGGCCCTGGCTCTGTGTTCCCCCAATAGGTGAGTGGTAATGGACAGCAGTGGGGCTATTCCCAGAAACTGTCCCCAGCTAATGTACAGAAGTGACAAAGACCACAGAAAAACATTCCACTGAATGGAAGATAAAATATCCCTAACTCAACTTCCCCTTAGCTGAATCTCCAAAATACCATGGCCAAACAAAAAGCAGAGGGAATTTGGAGTGGTAACAGTTTTCTTAACTAAATATTAACAAAATATATGACTTTTGCAAAAAATATATAAACATAAGGCCATGTGAATACACAGGTAGGGCTCATCCTAAATTCCTGGAAAATGTTCTGCAAGTGAGCAACTTTGAAGCTTATTCTTTATTTATTTCACAATAAACCTGACTGCAGTGGGCAGAATTCTAAAACAGTCTCTCCAAGACTCTCACCCACTGGTATATAACTCTTCTCCCAGTTAATTAGTATACTTTCTAGGCACTGCTATGAAGGGATTTTGCAGATATTATTTAGGTATTAAATCAGTGAAATTTGAGATAAGGGAAATTATTCAGGAAAGCCTGAGCTAATTGCAGAGGCCCTTTAAAAGTCGCATATTTTCTCTGACTAGGCACAGAAATGAAAGAGAGACATACACTAGCTGACCTGGAAGGAAACAAACATAGGTTTGTTTTCTACCTACAGGGACCAAATGGCAAAGAACTAACAGCAACCTCTACTTGCTGGGAATTTTCTCTGGCCAACAACTAGAAGAAAAATGGGGATCTCCATCTTGCAGCTTCAGTGAAATAAATTCTGTTGACAATCAATGAGCTTTAAATAGAAACTTGAGCTCAAATGAGATCATGGCCCCAATTCATATTTTAATTTTATCCCAGTGAGATCCTAAGCAGAAAATCTAGCCACACTATGCCCAAATTTCAGACTCACAGAAACTATGAGTAATAAATTCGTGCTAATTTTAAGCTGCCAAGTTTGTGGTAACTTTAAATGCTTCTCTTAGCAAGAGTTAGGCACAGGAAGTAGGTTATAAGTTGGAGATATCCAAACTCATACATGCAAAACTAGGGTGTGAGAGAAAATGCATAGCAAAATGAGATGGAGAGGATTTTATTTACCACAAATAAATTTGGTTTAGGGTTGACTGGTGGGTGCATGGAGACTGGACTCATCTCCCCATGGATGTGAAAGCAGCTCAGGATCATGAGTCAGGAGTGCTGGTCTTCAGAAGGCAAAGCATTGTGGGTACCTGGATTCTGTAAAGGCTTCTTTAAGCACAGCCAACATGGAAGTTCGAGGGGTACAAAAATAATGAACAAGTCAAATACTGTTTTTTCTGTGTGGTTTGCACACTGACTCTCCAGGTTTCCTCCACAAAGTATTTGCACAATCTATATTGCTTTAAGGGGATTTTGTAGCAAGTGAATACTCCATGGTGAGAATGAAGAGACCAAATACTGGTTTCAAATTTGAGATGGGGCCAGTGCAGAGGAGCATGAGAGCCCCTTGTACCCAGGAATAATTAACATCCTTGTTCTTGGACAAGGATGTTCTAGGCATCAGCTAACTTCAGTCATGACCTCAAATGCAGAGTGCAAAAGAATTGTGAGTAAAATATTCATGACAAACACATGTACCTGTAGATGTTTGAAAAAGAAGGACATGCTGTGAAATCAGAAGTGTCATCAGGGAAACAAGATGGCATTTACTTTGATGAATTCTCTAAGGTTCAGGGTTGGAACTCTGCTTTCATCTCAGAAGCCTGATTTATGCAGCAGATAAAGAGGGGCTGCATCTCTGGGAAGAAGCAGGGCAGGGAACTACATAGTAATCAAGCACCTGGATATATATTTACACATCAATGTAAATTTACAATAAAAATGTAATGTTAAGGGCACTGGTATATTTTTATTGCAATGCCCAGCACCATTCTCTTCCAGTAAGGGTATTCACCCAAAAATTTGAATATAAAGGGAAGTGGTCTTGATAAGCTTGGAATTAGAGCAAATGAGGTCATGGGAATGCTTCCAATGTTTAATAGCGTGAGGCTCTAACAGCCACATACTACCATCTTCATATCAGGGATGCACTTGCCACTCTACCTGGATTTGCATATTTCTATGCTAGAAAATCTTTATGCTATATTTTCTGGGTAAATAGATATGCATTAGCACTGCGTTTGTTCCTAGAATGTGATACTTTTCCTCATTGTAATTGTGCTTCTACTGAAGTATTTATCATATTATATTATTTAATGATATGCTCACTTAAATTATAAACTTTTTGAAGTAAAGGCCTACCCTTAGCAGTTTTCATAATTCCAGCAGCTAGCATAATCTCTGACACATTCGTAGGTCCTCAATCAATGATCGTGAGTGAATAACCTAATAATGAATAATAGATGAATGAATAAATGAAGTATATGGGTGATATTTTGTATACAGTCAACTTTTTCCACTCATCTTTTCATTTTTGTAGGGCTTGATAGATTCCATTTTTTTCTCTAATCAAACACTGTGAAAGTTGACATCCATTCTATAAAGATTCTGCAGATGTGCTCAGCAACTTATAATTTTAAAAGTAACTAAACATCTTTGTTCTATCATCTTTAAAATGCTCTTTAAGTGTACAGTGTTAGCAGAATCACTTTCTTTTTCAACATAGATCCACTCTAACCTAGCTCATCTTGATTGTACACATACTGTTCTTTAAGCATATTTACAGAGGCACAGTTCTATTAGAAATTTATTTTTAAGTGCATAAAAGAAATACCAGTACTAATAGAGAATGTAACTTTAAAGTAGCTCAAATTTTAAAAGTTAAAAGGTTGTCTTAACCTCATTGTATTTTTGCAGGGCATTTGATACAACTTAAAGAAAAGCAAAACAAGAAACCTTACAAAAAATAGTTCATTGCTCTGTTGTCAATTACTTCTATTTTAAATGAAAGAATTAAGTTTAACATTTTTTTATATTGTTATAACTCAAAATGATTTCAGGAAGGAGTTAAAGAGTGACTATGAGTTACACCTTAGTTACTCCCCCACGTCTGTAAAAAAATTCCAGGATTTGCCTTTACCTATGGTCAAAAGAAAGAATAAATTATGTGTCATTACTTTCCTTTAAAATGAGGTTTATCCAAGACATTGCCATTGATGAGAAGTGGGACCCCGGCCATTCTCTTCACAGATATTTGTGGATTACCTACTGGGCAACTATAAAATGAATCAGATGTTATTACTACTCTTAAGAGACATATTATAGAAAAAAGAGGGATATGTTTATGTAAATAAATGAAGAGGATTTCAACCCAGTTGAAATCTATATTCATCTAACTTGATTATCATTCAAGATAATGCAAAATTTAGACATTTTTCAGGTAAAGATGAGAAAGTTTATTACTCAAAGACCCTTTCTGAAGGAACTGTGAAAGAATACACTTAGTAAGAAATTAAATTCATAAGGGAATGTGATGCAAAAAGTTGTAACAAGAAAAGAGGTTGGTAAACTCATTGATAAATCTAAATAAGAACTTTTTGGCAACCACCAGTCTATTCACTACCTCCACGTGATCAACTTTTTAGCTCCCATACATGAGTGAGAATATGAGACATTTGTCTTTCTGCACCTGGATTATTAAACTTAACATAATGTCCTCTAGTTCATCCAGTTTGTTGCAAATGACAGAATTTTATTTTTCTTTTATATGGCAGAATAATATTCCATTGTGTATATGTATCACATTTTTTTAATCCATTCATTCATTGATGGAAACAGCTGGGAAACGAAGTTGTGTGGGCCTGGTGGGGGGGGGGGGGGGGGGGCAGGAAGATAAAGAGGGGGGCTGGTTAATGGGTATAAAACTGTAATTAGATATTAATAGAAGGAATAAGATCTAGTGTTCACTAGCACAAGGGAGAAAAAAAAGAGAGAGAAAAACCAAAAAAAAAAAGGGGGGGGGGAGATACAAGGAACGGGGGGAAAAAAAAAAAAAGAAAAAAAAAAAAAAAAAAAAAGTATTAGGAATAAAAAAAAAAAAGGAAAAAAGGGGTTAGGGGGGGGGGGGGGGGAAAAAGGGAAAGAAACCCACGGGGGAGGCGGGGAAAAGGGTACTCACTGGGAAATTATAATTTTGAACTTGAATGCAACATAATCTTAAAATATGCAAAGACAAATTTGACAAAATTATAGTTAAAAATTGGAACACAAAATCAGTGGCAATATTAACATAATTCAGAAGGATGACAGGATAAGCAGCAAATAGTAATAGAAATACAGATTTGTAAACTACATAATGATTAACTTTTATTTAAAGGAAATATATCAAATTAACATGCCAGTTTTAAAGAACACAAATTATTTTTAAACATGCATGGTGGAATCTTTACCCCTTTCCAAAAAAGATTTTAATATTTCTCTCTCAGAAGCTTGACAAGTCAAGCAACAACAAAACTAGCGAAAATATAGAAGTTTGGGATGACATAATTAACATTCTTGATTTAAAATAAACATAAAGAAAAATTCACTTTAACTTTATATAACACTGATTATTTTTCAAGACATATGGGACCTTCACAAAATCTGACCAGTGAATAAGTCACAAAAGTAGTCTCAATAAACTCAATGATCTCCACAGCTGACTTCACCCTCAAAGTCGCATCTTATAAGAACTTTGTTTACAACAAATGGCCTCTTGGAGATTTCATTGCCAATGATAGTTTAGTATCTGTAATTTACCATTTGATCTACACAAATCATTTCTTCTACCTGATTTCCCACCTTCTGTTTTCTTGTAGTCTACCTAGTTGCCATGTATTTTTTTATTTACTCCTTTTCCTTTAGAAGTAATCTCTATCTACAATCCATGTTGACTCTTAATATCTAATCATATTTTATAATACATGTCACATATAACCTTCTCTTTAACGCCATCTTCCTCCATTCTGGTTATGGTATTTCAACAAGTAGCCTTTCTCCCTCTGGACTTCCTCTCCTCAATACATCTTACATTAAACTACTAGTTCATCTTGCTGCTACAGCTTTTTCATCTTGCCACTTAACTGTTCAAATAATGAGTTGTTTCCAGCATTTATGGGACAGACACTGGACCTAGACTCTAGCATTAAAAAATATCCAGTAATTCTACAGATGCTACAAATTACCTTTCCAAGTTTATATTTCATCACTTTCCTATGTGGCTAGACAGGTCAGAACCATGGAACTGTTTCTGCTGTGCATAGTGTACACATTTCTCTTTTTGATTTTGTTTTCACCAATTTTTTTTTCCCACTGTCAATGTATTTCCCAATTCTCTTTCCATTTATCTTTCAAGGTCCCAGTTTCTACTTGAAGAATTATCTGAACACCTCCTCCGATGGATACAGCTAACTCCTTATCTCTTCCAGGACTTATCGTCTATATTACCAGTGTATGCCTTCTTTGGGGTCTGTCGTGTGATCTGTTACATTGTGTTAACTACAATATCATTTCATAAGTTTTCTTATTTATTCTGTATTTAAGAAGATGAACCTACAAATGGTAAAGCAGAGAATATCAGAGCTGAAAGGCAATGTTTTCTTCATTCAACAAGTTCTCGTAACATTTACTCTTGCAAACCTATAATGATGAATGTCTCAGATATTGTCTCTGCCTTCATGGGTTTTATAGACTGGTGACAAGAAATACAGGATACAAGTAATAATCAACTTGGGGTAAGAACTCTGAAAGAGAAGTATATATAGTATGTACAAAAAGTATTGACAAGGAAGGACATTCTTAATTGAAATGGGGAAGGCATGGTAAGGGAAGGTTTAGCTATATGTATGACATTTAATAAAAGTTTAAGGATGTATAAATCTCTTCAATCTAAATTTTAAAAAACAATGAGGAATATATTGTCAGAGAGACATATGATTCAACCAGTTTTAGAACTCTGAATGTGTGTGATTTTAAGCAAGAAAATATCATAGGGAATGATTAAGGGATTAACAGCTATAGGGTAAAGAAAATAGTGTATTTAATTGAAATAAGACATATTTTGAGAAAAAATATATTTCTCTTCAGGAATTGGTAATTAGTTATTATACATGATTATCACTTAATACTTCTCACATTTTTACACTGAAATCTGCTGCCAGATATATGGAAGCTCCACTGTATGTTATTTGTTTCTTTTCTTTGCTGCTTTTAGGATTCTTTCTTTATCCTTGACCTTTTGGAGTTTAATTATTAAATGCCTTGAGGTAGTCTTTTTTGAGTTAAATCTGCTTGGTGTTCTATAACTTTCTTATGTTTGAATGTTGATAACTTTCTCTAGGTTTGGATAGTTCTTTGTTATTATCCCTTTGAAAACCTTTCTACCCCTATTTCTTTCTCTACCTACTCTTTAAGGTCAATAACTCTTAGAGTTGCCCTTTTGAGGCTATTTTCTAGACCTTATAAGCATGCTTCATTGTTTCTTTTTTTTACTTTTGTCTCCTCTGACTGTATATTTTCAAGTAGCTTGTCTGCAAGCTCATTAATTCTTTCTTCTGCTTGATCAATTCTGCTACTAAGAGACTCTGATGCATTTTTCAGCATGTCAATTGCATTTTTCAATTTAAATTCATCTGATAGAGTTCTAAATTCCTTCTCTGTGTTTACTTGAATTTCATTGAGTTTCCTCAAGACAGCTATTTTGAATTATCTGACTGAAAGGTCATAAATCTCCATTTCTCTGGTATTGGTCCCTGGTGCCTTATTTATTTCATTTGGTGAGGTCACATTTTCCTGGATGGTGTTGATTCTTGTAGATGTTCATCAGTATCTGGGCATTGAAGAGTTAGGTATAACTGTAGTCCACTGGCTCTAAGCCCAGCCTGTCCCTAAGAGTTGCCTGGAAATTGCAGTCCTTGTCTCCTACACTGTCTTTTATCTTTACCTAGGACACCAGAGTACTTCACCCTATGGTGGTGAGGCTTTCTGAGAAACTCAGATTCTAACTACTGGGGTGGGCAATTCATCACTGGCTAGGGCTGGCCCATGGCTCCCCCTCATGGACACTGGCTGAGACCAGCACGGCTTTTTCTGTGTGCAGTTTGTTAACATTTGTCATTCTAGCAGGAGGAATGAATGGTGTCAGCTTCTATTCCACCGTTTTGCTCCACCCATTGAGTTGTACTTTAATAGTTTGGTTTTTGCCTTGTGACCAACAATGCTCCTCATGAAAAGTAGCCAGCTATGTAAAATTCATGTTTGCATTTGCCATAGAAATATTGTTGAGAATGTTATTTATCACATCAGTATGGTCTATGTAAAACTTCTCATGAGTTATTTATTTTACATTTAACACCGGCAGAAAACTTCTCTCTATTTAAGTGCTGGCTTGCTTTCTTCTTTCTAATAATGAGAACAATGTCATTTATCATGTTCTCTTTTGACTCTGATGCCAGGAATTTCAGAGCCAGTTCTCAAATTTAACCATAGTGGCTGTGTTGAGCATTAGCAAGCTTAGCATACTATCCTTTTCTGTTTTCAATATTCCTAATTTTGTATTTGTGTTTTCTGAGCCTTGTTAGTACATATGTTGATATACATCATGTTAAAGCCTTTGGAAACAAATGCATATAAATAAATTCAATACATAAATAGCATAAGTTGGAATATTACTCAGCAATAGAAAACACAAACACACAACAAATTGAATAAATTATTTTAATAAATTGGAAGAGCATTGGTTGAGTGATAAAAGCCAGTCACAAAAAATCCACATTCTATATCATTCCATTTATATAACATTCTTGAAATGATTATAGACAACAGATTAATGGTTATCAGGTATCAGAGTGGTAAAAGGTAGGGTACTGGTGTAACTACAAAGAAGTCGCCTGACGCAACTTCCTGTGAATGTATACTAATTACAAAAGTTTTAAAGTGTTTAAAAAGAAATCTATATACCTCCTGCACCCATACATGCAAAGCCTTTCTTATTATCAATGTCCCCCAGTTGAGGGGTATATTTACTACAATTGAGAGGGTATATGAGAAATCTTTAAATGTTCTGCTCAATTTGACTGTAAACTTAATATTGCCCTAAAACATAGTTTATCAAAAAAATTCATCAACCTGTACATTTTACATGGGAATTTTATTGTACGTAAATGATACCTATTGATTAAATAGTGCACAAGGATGTCATTAACTACTAAATAATGAATTGATCGATTACACTGATTAGCTATTGGAGGGGCCCTAGGTTTGAGTTCCCTAAGAAAATAATTCTCCTCAAGATAAGTTGTTTGCAATTTGGTTGGTCAAATCATCTCATGAAAAGCCCTGAGACATTTACACTCAGCCCACTTGTATAAGTGAATAATGCTGACAGCATAAAGTGTAAGCAACTGGCCTGAATCAGATGGGGTTTATCATCTGGGTACAGAATGATAGAAGTGCAAATAAGCAGAAAGGAAAGCTCTCAGAGTGAAAACAAAATGCTTTATCTGCTCAGCCAGCAACACCAAGGCCAGGATCCAAGTGGATGAGCGCAGGTCACCAAGACTCACACATCATGTAGGCATGCACAGATATCTCTTAAGCAAGAGAAGGGCTTGTGTAAACCCCTGCACCCCTGCCACCTATGATTGTTCCAAAGTTATGACTAAGTATCATGAGGAGCTCATCACTTGCCCAGACCCTTGAAGGGAATGGGTGCTGCTCACAACCAGAGAATTTCATCTACATTGCAGCCATTAGTCCATCAAATGAGGTGACAATATTAATATGTAATTTTTAAGCTATCCCCAATACCCTCTTTGAAATATTTCTTTTTAATGGGCTATGTAGAGAGAGTATCTGAAACTTTTGAGGACCAGGGCTGTACCTGCTGCCTTGATGGCACTGAACCACCAGTTTCTGAGCTGCAGTTAAATGATTCTGTTAGAAGCTGTTCAATCAGCACAGATAAAAATGTATTGGTTGACTTGATTTCTAAAGATCAGGTTTTACCACATCCATCCCACCGTCATCTATATTAGGTATTTCTCCCAATCTATCCCTCCCCAATCCCCCCCACCCCCCGCTCTCCCTCCCCTAGCCCACCATGGCATGTGTATACCTATGTAACAAACCTGCACATTCTGCACGTGTATGCCAGAACTTAAAAGTATAATAAAGAAAAAGAAAATAAGCAAAGGCCATAAGAGCACCAGAGATCCATAAAAACTAATAACATCTATTCAAATGAGAATCTAATGGCAGGCCTTGGTCTTTTTAATCTGTCAACAGTCAAGAGTAATAAAGGGCATTTTGGAGTAAAAAAAAAAAAAAAAAAAAGATCAGGCTTTAGACACAGGAAAATGTAGTGCTGTGTTGCTCAAAGTGTGGTCCCCCCAGACCTCAAGGATACCTAGCATCTAATATAGATCTCAGTTCCAGCCCTGTCGAATCTCAGGAGGCAGGGCCTGGGAAGCTGCATTTTAACAGGAATCCACAGTACTGTGTATGCTAAGAATCACTGGTAGAGTGCAATGGAAAGAAGCAGGTTGGTCAAAAACATTTTCACCAACAGCATTTTATCATCTCCTGTATTAACTTACAGATGTCTGGTAGAACAAACCAGATAGAGATTCACTCTTTTTCCTGCTACACTGCAGGAGACAAAAATCAGAAACCGCCAGGAGGCAGGTAGATGAGAGCTGAGGACCAGCAAGAGGCCCTGGGTAGTAGTTGGCTTCTGTGTGACATAGCATTAATAGATTCTAAAAAATCCAGTGCACATGGCTCAAAAGAAACTAATAATGTAATTCTAGAAGTCCACATTTGTTTCCTTAGATACATAACACTGCCCAAACAATTTGGTTACAATTTTGAGGCAGTGGTTTCACAGTTACTTGATTAAACTGTGGTGCGTTTTTATAAGAAGGAGATGGACTGATAGCCCTTGAAGGTTTCTGCAAGTACCACAACTGAAAATTATAACGTTGCTTGCTTGTAATGATATTTTTAGCTGATTCCTTCTGCTTATAAATACATTTTCATATATTATTCCCATAACATTTTCCTCATGATCACAGGAGCATCTTTATCAACTAAGTTAACATGCAGCTTTGCTGAGACAGAAAAAAAGAAAAGAAAGAAAGAAACGAGTGTCACATTTAGCTTTTGAGAAAAATGTGTCATCAGCAAAGATGGTGCCTCTACGTTATTGACAAGAAATACTTTCACAAACCATGAGCTTTTCTTATAATTGATTGTCCTTCCCAAACCCCTAACATCTTCAATTAAGTGAGCCAAGGTTAGGTGCACAAGGGAAAGGGACTGAGCTATGAGATTCAAAGTAAGCAAGAGAGAAAGAAAGCTGGAAAATGCTGATGAATCACTGTGTATTCTGAAAGGGTGAGGTCATGCATTTTTTCCCATGAATAGTTATATCCCTTTTTACTATGGACTACATCATCCATTTTATTTGGGATTATTTTGTTTGGGTGTCAGGGATATTTGTTCCTGTGACCACCCTCCCCCCATAGAAACGAACATTTTATCTATAAACACAAGACACTGTATCCTTTGAAGCAGGTAGCCCCTGGAGCCCCCAGAGCTGCTCAGCTGTTGCCCTTGACCTTAAGAGAACTTTTATTTTTCTCTCCACTTCTCAGCCCAGATTCTATTTTCATGCCAACGTGACATTGTGGCCTTTCTTATGAAGGGTTTGCCAGTTGTGCTGAATTGGCAAAATTGTACCAAATATTTGATATATATTTAATACATGTCATGTACTTTTGTGGAATACATTGCCCTTGATGGAGCAGGCAGCTTGAGCTAAGCCAGTTTAAATATGTATAACAGTGTATGTACATTTATTAAGAAACATTAATAAACTAGACAACTTTATCTTGATCTTTTATTTTCAGCTTTAGATCTAAAATAGAAGCAAAGGAAAACAAGAGTGATTCATTCAATACTAATTAATATTTACTTATTAATTTGTTGTTAATTATTATCAGCAAGTATGTTACTTTCAAAAAATAACAGAACACTTGGATTTTTTTTATTTTAATTAGGGGAGAAGAAAGCTATACAGAGAAGCAAAATAAAATAAACATGATTACAATGATCTGTTCCTGAAAAGAAATTCAGACTGTTGATTCTACTAATATTTCCTAGAGGTTTGCATTATTAAGGCCACATATTTTGTTTTGCTTTTTGGGGTGAATGAACTTTTCATGTTATAAAAGTCCAAGTATCTGTTTATTCTCTTCTAAAATGAAGCACAGAAAACTGCTTGGTGATGAAGTCTGTATATAAATACACTTCTTTCTTCCTTTGTGCCTTTTAAAAATAAATTCTCAAGTGTTCATTATATGCCATGTAGAAATGCGAAGTCTTTGAAACACCTCAATTATCATTCAATAATTGCAAAGGTGACCTATTTAAACTACTTTTTGAGAAAGTACTACCTTCCCTGTGATAACATAAATTATGTCCAGAAAGATGAATTCATATATTTTTATGGCTTGTAGAAATGTAACTAAAATAATAATTTGAATTCTGAAAACTGATTTCAAAATTCAATAGAAATTAACGTACTTTTCTGTTGGGAAAGTCATTTTTCAATGTTAAAGTAAAAAGATTATCAAAAGATAATTTTGATAACTTATGATTGTCTTACTATTCTGGATGTCATCCATATTCTTGTCTAGGTCCATCTGTCAGCCTTCCTAGTCCTACCCTATGTTTTAGAAGGCTGACTGCTATGGACTGCATCATTGGGCTACCTCACCTTTTGGCTACCCAGTGGGTTGATCAGTGAGAAGCTCCGGCAGCAGATCAGATTGAAGGAGGTGATGGTGGTCACCCTTCTTACCAAGTGGCCACTGGTTAGCTGTGTCACTCTGCCAAAGGCCAGAAGCTTCTTAGGCAGTACTATCAATACATCAGACTTCTCTAAGTACTAGTGACCCCTTTTCTCCACTGTAGTAATAACCCCTGCTATTACTCCACAGGGGTAATAACAGGCTACCCACCACTGGCCCTGTGTATGCTGAGCCATCCCTTGGTTTCTCTAAACCCTGGTCCAACCATTTGTAAAGAAAAGGGAATGATGGTTTCCAGGTTCATCCATGTCCCTACAAAGGACACGAACTCATCGTTTTTGATGGCTGCATAATATTCCATGGTGTATATGTGCCACATTTTCCCTGTCCAGTCTATCATCGATGGGCATTTGGGTTGGTTCCAGGTCTTTGCTATTGTAAACTGTGCTGCAATGAACATTCGTGTGCATGTGTCCTTATAGTAGAACGATTTATAGTCTTTTGGATATATACCCAGTAATGGGATTGCTGGATCAAATGGAATTTCTATTTCTAGCAAACTGACACAAGAACAGAAAATCAAACACCGCATGTTCTCACTCATAGGCGGGTGTTGAACAATGGGAACACATGGACACAGGGAGGGGAGTATCACACACTGGGGTCTGTCGGGGAAAAGGGGAGGGATAGTGGGGGGTGGGGAGTTGGGGAGTGATAGCATGGGGAGAAATGCCAGATATAGGTGATGGGGGAGGAAGGCAGCAAATCACACTGCCATGTGTGTACCTATGCAACAATCTTCCATGTTCTTCACATGTACCCCCAAACCTAAAATGCAATAAAAATAAATAAATAAATAAATAAATAAATAAAAGGGTTACCTTTTTCAAAAGTTTATCTTTATTAAAAATTTCTTAACTATGATATTTGAAACAGCCATTTGTTTTTGTCCAAACCTTATCAAGACAGACATATTATTAGAATTAAGTTCAAGCAGACCTCCTTACAGAGTTTGAAAAGAAATAGAAACTTTGCATTAGTTCTAGTTATTTATTCTGTATTCTCAACAACCTAGGTACATTTATCAAAACTTAGTTATATTTTTTAATGAAATGGTTAATGTTCTAATAAAAATATATTCTATTTGCTATGGTTGGTATCATACTTTTAAAAAGCAGATTTTATTACTCGGTTAAAGAAAAAACTTAAATGCTGTGGAGAAAGGCTGTAAAAGCAGTGGAGTCAAAATATCTCCAAAATATACAATTTATTTTATTTTATTTGTCTTATTTTTTAAATTACATTTTAGAATTAAGGGGTACATGTGCAAGTGTATCACTTGCGTATTTTGTGTAATGGTGAGGTTTGGGTTTCCAGTGAACCCATTACCCAAATAGTGAACATTATACCCAGTAGATAATTTTTCAGCCCTCTCCCCCTTCCTCCCTTCTTCTATTTTAGAGTTCTCAGTGTCTATTATTTCCGTCTGTGTGTTCACAAAAACATACAATTTAGTTAGAACTATTAGCCTTTCCATCCGTTCAAGTGTCTGTTTCATGTGGAGGACATGAAGTGTTTTCTTCATCGCTGTATTCCAATCACTTAGCAGTGGGTGGCTCATGGTAGATTCTCAATAAATATGTATTGAATTTGTGAAGAAATCAAAACTTACTTTATTTTCTAATGTAATTGAAAAGAAGAATGTAAAAATATAAAATCAGAGTCTAATAACTACTTTACATATTTATTTTAAAAACTAGATTATACCTATCTGTGATATAAATTTCTCTGTATAAGCATTATGACATTTGAAATAAACAAATTTAATTGAGCCATCATGATAAGCAGATTAGAGTGAATATCCCACTTTGATTTCCAGAATTGAATAATAGGACCTCATGCTTAAAAGAGTTCTGCAAGAAATCCAGCATAGAATTGGAAAATCCCTTTCGAATGTGAAAATTGAGACCAAGAGAATCTAAGTGAATCATCCAAGATCACAAATGATTTAAAATTTAAATACTTTCCAATTTTACAGGCAAATGTAAGCCCCTGGATTTTGATCTGTAGTCTCCTAGAGAATTCCTGCTGCCCTGTGGACCAAACACTCAGTCTATGCTCAGAGAAATAGATGCCACTTGGGAGAAAGGGACCTTTGAAGCTATGAGAATATCATGTTGTGCAAGGGAAGGGACACAGGTTGGAGGAGTTGTCTCACCCTCCTCTCTTCTCCGAATCTGCAGAGCAGGAGCTGATCCCTGGTTGGCTCCTGGCTAGATTCCCAAAGACTTTAAAAGCTGATTAATTCCCAGTGAACTGCTAAGAAGTCAAGAGTTTCAAGATGAGAGAGAGCTAAGACAGAAGATCCCAGACACAATGCTATTTGGGGATAAAGGAGAAGACCAGTTATCCTTTTTGCTGCTCATTCCATTCTTCTTTGTCCCTCTGTTCCTCTCTTTCTTTTGTATCTCTCTAATCTGTTTTTCACAGACTTCTCTGGGTGCCTCTCTTTCCCTCTTATCACTGACATCCTACTTCTCATTAAGAGCTTATCAGAGTTGTACCATTACTCCTTCCACTGATAATGTCAGCCATATCTATCCCTTTAACTGGTAGATTGGCAAATGGAATTCAATTTACTTTAACCAACTTTTGTCGAAGCCCAAACAATATTTCTAGGAATAAGTCACAGTTGCTAACCTCAGTGACCTTAAAGTCTAGGCAGATGCTTAAGACCGTAGGCAAATAAATAACGGTTCTTCAATTTCCTTAAGTAGAAATAGATTTGATCATATCTACCTGAGTAACCAGAACAAGCACATGAAGTAAGTAGGTAATATTTAAATTGAACAATTATTTACCGCAATAGGTAATTAAGGGGAGAGACCTTAGACTGTTTTTTAATTCTTAGGGGAAGAAAAGACTAGATAAGGAAGATGAAACTAGTTTGGGGAGAGATTTCCATGCCACGCTCCAAAATTCAGAGATGATTAGGTAGTTAGTGATGATTCTTTGAAAATATATTTAAATATAAAAGTGACATACAGTATTTGTTATATGTAACTTAAGTGACCCAAACTGACTAGAATCAACTAAAAAAAATTAACTCATGAAAACAAAAGCAGATGGAATGTGGAGCACACTGCTCATTTGTTTGGTTGCTTGCTCGTTGTTTCTTTGCTTTTCATCTACCAAAATGATTAGTTATACAACATAGTCTGAGAATCATACATTTTGCCAAAAATTAAAATAAAATAATTATAAATTAAAATACAGCAAACAATAGAAATTTAAAAGACATAGAAGCTTAAGATTAGTGTAATTTTAAAAACTATGAGAAAGCAAACATTTATTTAGTAAATAGGCAAGAAAATAATCAGATTCTGCTCATCTTTCATTCATTCATTCATTCATTTTTTTTCAACAAATAAATATTAATTGTCTGCTTTGGCCAGAACTATTTCGGGGATGAAAAGGTATCCCTTTCTTTCTTTCTTTAGGTAAATCTAGATTATGTGGTAGAAGCTCGGCATATCTAAACACACCCAAATAGAATATATTCTATGCCACTTTGAAGTAGTTTGAATATCACCTGAAATGGGGTATTACTTCTAATCCATTTCAGGTCATCTGTTTTTTTCACTTTTCCCTTAGAGACTAAAGATGATCACAGTATTAGTACATATAGTATATATCAATCTATATAATATATGGTATTGGGAAAATTTTTACTAATAGGGATATTTACAAGCAAATTATGTCTCATTACTTATGTTCACAAATTTTAATAAACTCCTGTTTCTGCCCATTGCCAAAATGTTTCCTATCCTCTCAAGAAATAAAACTGTTATTTTGTTTTTGGTTGAACTCATATAATATTTTTTTCCTTAGGGCAAAATCATTATTTTTCTTACATAAGTCACATCCTAAAGACATATGTTAATATGTTGAATTCCATACCTCACCAACTGGAATATAAATGATACAAATTATGTTTGAAGTGGAAAAAAAGCTGTTAAGATGGGCTGATGGCCATTGTCTTAAATATCACTTTCCCGACAGCAAGGGTTACACCTGGAAACTGTTTATCATAGCCAAAAAGGCAGGGCTCCTTGGGATATGGCTCATCAGAATGACTAATACAAAGTCGCTTTTCTCATAAATCTGCCTATTCTCCCCCATCTGTTATTTGCATTTTTCCAGAAAGTTAAAAAGAATACTGATGTACTGTTTTGCCCCAACTGCAGTTAAATTCACATGGTTTGCTCTTTTAGTTCCCCAGATGACATTTCAGCCAAGCCCTATAGTGGGGTATTGCATCAGAAGAGATTCTGACATCCAGTGGGAATTCCAGGTGAGACATCTAGTGGTAAAACGCGGAACTGCTTAAGAATTCAACTCAGTAACAGTATTTTGTTTCTTACCAATTTTGAGGAAAAAAAAAAAAAAAAAATCATCGAACAGGCTATGTACCCATCACTGAATTACTTCCCTCTGTTCAGCTCATAAAACTCTACGTGTTTTAGCACGCCAGACCTATGAGCTTAATAGTTTTCTTTTTTAATTTACAATGATTTGATAGAATGATTTGCATAGATTTTCAGCTATCAACACCAAAGCAGATGCATATTTCCAATTCAAGGAAAATATATACATATAGAATACATATTATGTGTTATGTCTGTACACACGCAGACATTTGAGCTTGGACAAATGCAAGGTAATCCTTGTTTAAAGTTATGACTCTAGATGATGTTTTATGAAAACCAAAGGCATATGTAACATTTGTAATAAAAACTAAACAAACAAATAAAAACTTTGTCTAATTACATCTGAGGCACGCTACTGGATACTGAGCTTATAGTGGCAAAAAAGCCAGTGATGGTCTCTGCCTTCATAGAATTTTTAATCTAACATGAGATTGGAGAGACTTCAAAAAGCAACGATAACCACAGGATGGATTATTACAAATTACAGTAATTGCTATGAAGGAAAGCAGAATATAAACTCATGGAACAATAGATGTTAATTGACACAATGGCTTTAGAAGTCACCTAGTGATCAAATATGATATTTCACAAATAAATAATATATAGTCTAAGGTGATAATGGGATATGTCCAAGGTCACATAGCTAACAGAGGACATACATCAAATTAAACATAGAGAAAATTGAAAGTTGATTTTTTTTATTGCAAGAAGAGTCCTAAAATTTTTAATTAACTTTTTAGTTGACATAGTAGATGTACATAATTCTGGGGTATATAGGGTAGTATCATACTTTCATATAATTTGTAAAGATCAAATCAGTGTGATTAGTTAGGATTCTCCAGAGGGACAGAACTAATAGGATATATACATATGTGAAGGGAGCTTATTAGGGAGAATTGGCTCAGAAAATCACAAGGCGAACTCCCACAATAGGCCATCTGCAAGCTGAGAAGGAAAAAAGCCACTAGTGGCTCAGTCCGAGTCCAAAAGCCACTAGTGGCTCAGAAGTAGGGAAGCCAACAGTGCAGCTTCCAGGCCCAAGAGCCCCCAGACAAGTCACTGGTGTAAGTCCAAGTGTCCAAAGGCCGAAGAACCCGAGTCTGATGTCCAAGGACAGGAAGAAAGAGATAGAAGCATCCAGCAAGGAAGAAAGATGAAAGCCAGAAGACTCAGCAAGCCCTTTTTCCCACCTTCTTCTGCTGGCTTTGTTCTAGCTGTGCAGGCAGCTGATTGGGTGGTGCCCATCCACATTGAGGGTGAATCTTCCTCTCCCAGGCCAGTGACTCAAATATTAATCTCCTGTGGCAACACCCTCAAAGACATACCCAGAAAGAATAACAGCTATTTAGACATCCCTCAATCCAATCAAGTTGACACCTAATATTAACTGCCACACGGTGTAATTGGGTATGCATCACCTTAAATATTTGTCTTTTCTTTATGCTAAAAATATTCAAATTATTATTTTTCTTGCTATTTTGAAATAAACAATAGAATCACGCTACTGTTCTATCCAGCACTAGGTTTTATTTCTTCTATTAAACTGTATACTGGCACCCATTAATCAACCATTCTTCATTCTTCCTCCCTTCTACCATTCCCAGCCTCTGGTAACCACCAATCTACTTACTATCTTCATAAGATCCACTTTTCTTAAAGTTCTCACATGTGAGTAAGAACATGCAATATTTGTTTTTCTGTGCTTGTTTCATTTCACTTAATGTATGACCTCCTGTTCCATCCACGTTGCTGCAAGTGACTGAATTTCATTCTTTTTTATGGCCGAGCAATGTTCCACCATGTACATATACCACATTTTGTCTAGCCAGTCATCCATTGATGGATACTGAGGTTGATTCCATATGTTGGCTATTTTGGCTAGTGCTGCAATAAACATGGGAGTGCAGGTAGGCCCTCTATATATTTTCTTTCTTTTGGATACATCCCCCAGTAGTGAAATTGCTGGATCATATGGAAGTTGCATTTTTATTTTTAAAGAAACTCCATATAGTTTTCTATAGTGACTGTACTAATTTACATTCCTACCAACAGTGTAAAAGTGTTCCCCTGTCTTTATTTCCTCGCCAGCACCCTTATTTCCTGCCTTTTTGATAAAAGCCATTTTAGCTGGGGTGAGATGATATCTCATTGTGATTTTGACTTGCATTTCTCTGATGATTGGTGATGTTGAACATTTTTTGTAAGCTCCTGGGTCATTTGCATGTCCTCTTTGGAAAAATATCTATTCAGATATTTTGCCAATTAAAAAGATCAGATTTTTTTTGTAGTTAATTGTTTGAGCTTCTTATATATTTTGCTGATTAATTCTGTCAGACAGATAGTTTGCAAAGATTTTCTCCCATTCTGTGGGTTGTGTCTTCACATGTTATTGTCTCTTTAAGGTCAGCCACTGGTTTCTTTATTTATTTATTTAAGGAGGTCCCTGTTTGCTATAGTTTCTTGTGGATGTATGCCTATGTCTTTTCATTAAGGGATTAGTTATTTATTCCAGTCTTCTCTGTCTGGCTTGTTTTGGTTTTTATTGTCTGTTTACTTACAGTTATTTTATAATTTACCTGTTGCTTTTCTTTCTTTTCCTACTAGGTTGATGCCTCCTTTTAGGCCCTGGATGCTGCTTTAAGCCCAGGTTTGCCTAGGATCTAGTGAAGTATTAGACTGTGCTGGTCTTAAATGGGGGAGTTTCCAAAGCCAGTATCCTGGTAGTGTGGGAAAGTCAGCTAGGCATTTCTGCCGAGGGGCCTATAGAACAACCTTCCCGCATTGTGCTGCTGCTGCACGGCCACTCTGATCTCACTTCTCCTTGGGACTTGGATAGTGCTGACTCCCCACTTTGTCTCTGAATGTCTTCAGGGATATTTCTCTCTTCAGGCACTAATGATTCCTGTGGGTTGAGACAGGGACAAGTCTTCTGCTATGGAATCCAAAATGGTGCGGAAGCTGATTGTCCACCTTGATCCTACTTTTTCCAGTGTAGAAACCACGGATTAGAAAGAAATTGTCACTGTACTTTTTCCTGGGCAGAATAGGGATAGAGGATTTGTGGATATGGGAGTCTGATTCTGTTACTGTCTGCTCAGAGCTTTTCATCTCTCTGTGACCCCAGGAACTCTCTCATTCTTATATTTGAGTGCTGGGATATTGCTTGTGGTGATATTCACGTGGTACATTTGTTTTTGGTTTTTGGTGGGGGCAGTAAAACTGGCTTGCTTCTGTGCCACCATTTCGGAACTGGAAGTGAAAGACGGTAAATTTCATATACAAAAATACTACTACATTAAATTTAAATAAGCCATGATTTGCCTAGCTTTTCTGGAGTAAAATGAGATTATAAGAGCAGCAGAGAAAAGATTCTCCTTTTACAAATGCCAAAAGAGAAATAAATTTGGTAATCCTTTTCAGGAGTTTTATCAGTCAGGCTAAGTTATATTTTGATAACAAATAATGCTACAATTTTAGTGCAGCATAGCAAGAAAGGTCTCTCTCTCTCATGTCCCGTGTGTTTCACAGGTTCCTGTGGCTGTACCCCGTTTCATCTTCACTTCTGGGAACCAGGGTGATGGAGAAGTCTTCTAGCAGAAGTACTGCTGGTCATGATGGCAGAAGAAGAGCAAACTTGGTGGACCAGGTCCTGGTGCCTGATGTGTCTACTCAGATGCATCGCATATCTCTGCCCACAAGGTAAGTCCATGGTTTCACCTGAGTATAGTTTTATTGCCAAGAGAGGCACCAGGTATGGGAGAATAATATATTGCCTACCATATGCATGGAGTATATATGTTTTTTTATATAAGGACTCTAAGGGGTGCAATATTTTAGTGAAAACAGCACACTGGCTGCTTGTCTGGATTAGTTCTTAACAGTTACTTGCTCCCTCAGTTTGAATCTACTTTCTCCTGGTGATATCTCACTCCTTTTTTGTTTCTGGGGGTCCCTCCTTATCCCTTAGCCCATGAGATCTAAATCCCACCTCCAACTTTGAGAGTGAAATATCCACTTTATATGCCATCGAAGCCAATCACTATATTCTTCTGGCCATGAAGATTGGGTCAGAAGTGGGGACTTCATCTACAGCAGGTCTAGTTAAAGCAATTGTTGTGTTTTTGTGAAGCCACAGGTAGATGGTAACATGAAAGAAAACTTTTTCCTGTGGAACCTGGACCTTGAAGTATGTGAAACAGAAGCTGCTGCAGTCATCATGCTCATGCTCAGAGCTCAAGGGTGAAACCCAGCATAGGGAAGAGGGAACTATTGATCTGAGATGTGTAGAGAATCAAAACCCGTACAAAATGTCTGAGCTCCTGAATACAGCTACAGAGCACTGCTCTTAGGTTTTACAGTTATTGGGACTTTTTATTGTTATATAGTTATTGGGACCAAGTTTTCTCTTCTTTCTGCCATCACGACCAGCAGTACTTCTGCTAGAAGACTACTCCATCGGCCTGGTTCCCAGAAGTGAAGAGGCTACCCGAAATTTACTGAAACGTATTTTTCTTTCTTCAACACTAAATTAACCTTAGCTGACTGCAACTTTGATTCTTTATAAACTTAATTTTTTGAACTTTTTGACTCTTGAAATAACACAGCTTAAGACACAAACCCTTTGCACAGTTGTAAAAATATTTTCTTTATATCCATATTCTTTAATCTTTTTCTTTTTTTCCTATTTTTGAAATTTCTCATTTTTTTATTTTACTTTGTAAACTTCTTAAAATTAAAAATGAAGACACAAACATACACATTAACCTTAGATAAAAATGTACCACTGTTTTCCACCTCCATATCTTATCCCACTGGAAGGTCTTCAGGGAAAATAACATGCACAGAGCTGCCATCTCCTGTGAGAATAGTGCCTCATTTTGGAATACCTCCAGAAGCACCTGCCCGAGGCTGTTTTACACTCATTTTTTAATAAGTAGAAGAAGTACACTCTAAAATAACAATAAAAGTATAGTATAGTAAATACATCAACCAGTAACATAGTCATTTATTATCCTTATCAAATATCAGGTTCTCTACATAATTGTATGTACTAATTTTATATGATTAGTAGTGAAGTAGGCTTGTTTACACAAACATCACCACAAACACATGAGTAATGCATTGTGCTAAAACGTTTTGATGACTACAGCATTACTATGTGATAGTAATTCTTCAGCTTCATTATAATCTTATGGGACCACTATCTTATCTGCAGGCCGACATTGACTGAAACTTCTTTATATGGCACATGACTATAGTGGTTTTGAACTACATGAGAAGACATTAAGCCCAGTAACATGCTACATCCAAACCTGGTGGCAATTCAGTTCCACAAACAATACTAAACTCTGATACTGGGCTTTACAAACATGAAAATGTCATGTTAAATATGATAGGGATATGCAGATAAAATCTGTTCCTTATACTCAGCGAGTTGGCACTGTCTCAGAAGATAAGGCAAGCATCAATAGGTAGGGATGGGTTTCAAGGTGAAAGAGGTCCTACATTGTAAGGGAAGGGCAATTGAAAGTATTTCCTGGAGGAAATAAAAATTGAAGTAGATTTCCCTAATGAAGCTAAAAACTCAAAATGGTGATGATAATGATGATGATAAATAAGCAAAAACAGAAACAGCTAAAATAATAAGGAATGTTTACTATAGTATTACTTATGAATTCCAGTAATAATCCTATAGATCATATGATTACATCCTCATAATGACATTAAGAGGAGGTACACTTTCTTCATATTATGTTCAAGTACTGCTACAGCCCAGTGTGTTGAAATAACTTGTCTATAGCTACACAGAGAGTAGTGGAGGAGTCAGGAGTCATATCCAGGTTTATCTCATCCTAGAGCTTGAGCAATCATCTTGCATATTCTCTCCCTGCCTCCATCTAATGCTCCTTCTTTCTTCTCAAAGTGTCCCAGACTCACCCTGATCTAGGCTCTAGGAGCACTGAAGGAAGGAAACTGGCCTGGCTTGCTCTGTCCGAGGACTCCAACAGTCATAACAGAGTTACATTAATGCTGACAATGCTGACAAAGTGGAGGTGACTGCATGAGGGCCAATGTCTTATCAAGGACTGGTCCAATCCAATCACAGAGTCCCAGGGGCCTGTTAAAACCCTTGCAGGTGGGAAATTTCTTCCATGCTTCTTAATGCTTTCACCTTCAGCTGTTAATTATCACTTACACTCTAAGCCAGATGATGTAGGAGTCAACTGGTGGTGAATGCCCCACCAAATGATGCTGAGTCCATTAATTTCAAAGATTTAAGTAAGGGGAAGAACTAGAAAATCATTTCTTCATATTCTCTGAAGTGATAAAACTTGTATTAGAATAGGGATGGTGTTGAAAGCGTGATGTCCAAGGATATGTCCTGAAAATCTTCCTGTTTTTTAATGTGCTAACCTTAAAATTCTTAAGGAGTATAGACTAAAGAGAAATTTGGGCATTTCTCTTAGGAAATTGCATTTTAACAAATATCTTCGAAATAATCCTGTTGTACTATAGCATCTGGATATAAAATTTTGAAAGAACAATAGATTTATTAGACCAAGAATTTTGTGAATTAAATCCAGAGGCTGTCATGAAAATTTGCAGGGTTTGATTTTATTCTTTAAAGATCCTGAAGGCAAGTACGTCTTCACCTCTCCTGTGATGACCACTTTCCCATGAGGGTTTACCTTCTCTATTGATTGCTGAAACTTGAAGGTCTTCTGGTTTTCAGTCTTATTTTTATATGATTCTGTTTCTTTGTCATTTAATTGTTTCAGCTTAGAATTTGCCTGTGGGCCCTTTGAGTTGTGACAAAACAGCTGGCACATGACAAGTTGCTAGAGTTAACAGCCGCCCGTCACACTCCATTGCCAACTGTGACACGAATGATGAACGCAATTCTAGTTTTAAATGGACCCATTTTTTAACCTCAGAAAATTGTCTTTGTGATTTTGAGCTGTCAAGAGGAAAAGAAAATATCCACAGTAACCTATATCTAATTTGTCATTTCTTTAATGCTTTTCTCATATTGCTTTTTATTGATAGTCAAAAAGTTATATAAATTAAAAATATGGATTTAAGAAGCAAGTGAAGAAGAAAGCACATTTTTAAGGAACCTCACTGAAGATATGGCGCATTTTTAAGGAAAAAAATATGAATACTTCATCTCATAATTCCTAGTACAGGAAATATGACAATAAACTAAGAAAATGCCATTAAAAGTAGACTATAGGACTGGGCATGATGACAGCTACCTGGGAATCTTGGGCTCAGGCAATTCTGAGCTGTAGTGCACTATATTCATGCCTATGAGAGGCCACTACACTCCAGCCTAGGCAATATAGTGAGACTCCATCCCTAAAAAAATAAAATTAAATAAAAGTAGACCATGTAAGAAGCTACAAAAGAAGGTTGTATTATATTATTTATATATATAATACAAATTTATATAATACATATATATAAATTTATGTATTATTTATATACATATATATTAATACATATATATAAATTATATGTATTATTTATATATATAAATA
Source organism: Ateles fusciceps (assembly GCA_036589455.1). Classification (NCBI taxonomy): domain Eukaryota; kingdom Metazoa; phylum Chordata; class Mammalia; order Primates; family Atelidae; genus Ateles; species Ateles fusciceps. The sequence continues at coordinate 2,684,577 of JAZHEH010001955.1, forward strand.
TATATATATTATATAATATATATAATATAATATATAATATATATTATATATAATATAATATATATAATATATATTATATAATATATATATTATATATTATATATTATATATTATATATTATATATATTATATATATTATATATATATAATAAAATACCTACTTTTGGCAGGTAGCCTTCAATTATATAATATATATAATATATATTATATATATCATATAAATACAAAATATATTTATATAATACATATAATATATAATTTATATTATAATATTCATTGTTATATTTAAGTCAAAGATTGCCATACTTGATGTCTTACACATCACCAAATATAAATCACACATCCTTAAAGATTAAGTTTAAACTTTCTAATACCATATTGTGATTATTTAGAAATTAAACATCTAAGAATCTATTGTGTTTTTTTTTTTTCAGTATGAAACAAGCCTTCTACAAGAGTCCAATAGAGTAGAGGTAACATTTTACGCACAAAGTCATATATCTGTACTACATGAGGATGAAAAGATAAATTTGAACAGCACTGTAACAAAGCAAAAGTTAGAATTTGAGTGATACAGAAATAAAAAAATGAGAAAAGAACAATAAATACATGACAGAGAAACAATAGAAAAATGGAATGAGACTTAAAAATGACCAAATGTATTGTGATTTAAAAATATTACTGTATAACCCCTTTGGTTTGTTTGAACCTTATTTTAAAAGTTAAAAACACTCAAATTCAATCATAAGCCAAAATTCCTAGTTACTCTTTATAAGAAATATAGCTAATCCAACATGGTTCAAAAATAGAAGGCATGATGAGATAAATAAGACACTACAGGCATAGAAAGAAAAAAAAATGAAGTAAAATAAACATGTCATGGTAAAAATTAGGGAAAGCATATATTAAGTCACCAAAGGGCTTACCTATACTGATAAAAGTCACACTCCTCCATGAATAAATAGTAGCCGTGCACATTGAAATACTGAGTAACATAAAATTAAAGTGAGAGATTGTCCAAGATCACAGAGTGTATAAATCATAAACTAGAACTTACACCACATTTCCTATAGCTGAAAGTCAGTGCTCTTTCCAAACTGATCAAGTTTTCAAAATATGGTTAGTTGTGGATGCCCCGGTTAGATAAATTCCATTAACATGACTTCATATGTGCACCGCTTTAAGTCTTCACATGTAGCAGGACAGACAACCTGTGATCATTTTCAGAGACTGAAAACATTATTACCACCAGCAAGCTGCACTGCAAAATATGGAAATTTAGCCTCTGAGATCCTTTCACGTTTCTTTCTCTCCCCTGAGTCCTCCAGTGCCCTCTCCAAATGCTCTCCTGTAATATTCCTTCTCACCAGACACTCTCACTGGCTATTGTAAGGTATACTTTTTATCATTATCTCTGCATCCTCTCCTGTACCCTTCATGAAAAAATTTTCTAAATGTTTTGCCCTAGTCAAATACACCTAGGCAAGGAGAGACTCTTAGAACATCAGCTGGCGGCCCAGGGCTTTTGGTTCTCTGCATATTCAAAGTTTCTTACTTTAGAAAACAGGTGTTTTCTAAATTTTTGGCTTTCTTGGGCCATACTGGAGAAAGAAGGATTGTCTTGGGCCATACATAAAACATACTAACACTAAAAATAGCTGATGAGCTTTTAAAAATTGCAAGAAAAGGGCTTAATGTTTCAAGAAAGTGTATGATTTTTTGTTGGGCTGCATTCAAAGCTGTCCTAGGCTGCATGAAGCCCCTGGGCCATGGGTTGGCCAAGCTTGCTCTAGAATGAGCAAAGGGGAGCCTAAAAAGCTGGAAAGGGAGAAGTCACCATTCCTGGCGTAGGACAGAGAAGGAGCTCGCCTTTCCTGTGCTCAGTGTATTGGGAGAACCAAAGTGAGTATGTGCACTTCACTTGATCCCTAGAATGTTACAACAGGTATTTATTTCAGTATCTAAAGTACCCACCCCCCATAAGCCTAACCCCCTTAGCTGCAAAAGTTTTTCTTCATATTATTTGTTTTCAATGTTATATATTTATTGTTTTTAACAGTCTTCCCTAGTAGAGTATAAACTTAATGAGGGCAAGGATTATGTCTGTTTTGTTCACTATGTCCCCAGGCCTCTGGCACATAGTAGGGACTCAGCGAACATTTGTGCAAGGAAAGAAGGAAGGAAGAAAAGAAGGAAGGAAGGAAAGAAAGAAGGAAAGAAGGAAGGAAGGAAAGAAAGAAGGAAAGAAGGAAGGAAAGAAGGAAGGAAGGAAAAGGAAGGAAGGAAGGAAGGAGAAATGAAAATGAAAGTAAGTGGAGAATCTTTTTTTCAGTGTGCTTTTCTGGAATAAGAGAAAATTCTAGGCTTCCACATAAAAGTAATGATATCTATTTTTCCACAATATTTTACTACACTTTTTAAAAATAATTTAATTTGTTTTACATCTGAATGCCTTTCTGAATGATTGCCTAAAAAAGAAATCAAAACTAAATTACTTCTATAGTGGAGATACAGCTACCCTTACTGAGCAATCAGTTTCCTTTCACATGTTTTATATATAATGTCAAAGAATACTTCAAAAAAAACAAATTAACTTGAAACATCATGATAATTGGAATTTTTCTGCCAGATGCTGAAGCAACCACTAAGACAGCATTTCTTATCTTCTTTCTTATCGACATACACTTTAGGTTAGCTGTGTTCATGGCGTGTACGTTGATATAAAAACGCATTGCCCTTGTGTAAAAGATCAGAGAAGCACGTGACTTTTGGCAGGTAGCCTTCAATTTAGTGTTCTAACCATCTGTAACATGTAGTAAATTTGAATTTTTATGTGAAACAATAAGAGGGTAGAGAAAACTTAAATTGTTGATATTTATGTATCAGAGTGTCTTCCAGATAATATTAAAGATATTATCATAACTTGTTCTTTTTCCCATAGGGATTCAGATACTTTATAAAATAATCCAATTAGTTTTCCTAGTATCTTTATTAAATAGCCAGTGTCACTATACAGCAAGTGATTCATTTTTATTGGAGTGCATCTTAAGGCACTTTTCGTTAATGGATGCTATTTACCTGGCTTTTGTAGCTTAAATTAAAATAATATAATTTATTATGATCAGATAGAGTCCTTTCAATCCATATATCTATCTAAAGTGGTTTTTAAATGCCTATTAAAGAAAATAAAATGTTAAACATTTCTAGGATGATAATCAAAAATAAATTCATGTGAGATGAGAGAGGGCCCTGAGCTCCAGATGAGGAACTCACCCAAGTTGATACCTTGATTTTAGCTTGTGAGACCCTGAGCAGGGAACCCAATGGAACTGTGCCTGGACCTCTGACTTACAGACACAGTGATATAACACATGGATGCTAGGTTAAGCCATGAAGTGTGTTATTATTCCTTATGCAATGCAGCAATATAGAATTCTTTGTGTGCATGAGTTTAATCCTACAAACTTTTGGATGTTTGACCATATTTTGACACAAAAAATAATGGTAATTTCATAGAGTTCAATAATAAATCCTCATGCTAACTAGCGATTTGTGGTTGTAAGACTGAGATTCCTAGCAGCTAGAAGACACCTGCAGTTGTCTGCCACGTAACCCTCCCCCATAAGCAATTACATGGCAGTTTGCTTCTGCAAGGCCAGCAGCAGAATCTGACTGCTTCTCTGTGCAACCTCTAGACCCTCTTTTAAAGGGCTCACGTGATTGGGGAGAGGGGGTTCACCGACTATAATCTCCTTTTCGATTAACTGAAAGTCAACTGATTTAGGACCCTAATTAAATCTGCAAAGTTCTTTCACATTTGCTGTGAAAATCCACTGGTTAGAAGCAAGTGACAGGTCTCACCCATACTTGAGGGAGGGAATAACACAAGGATATGTGTCATTAACATTGAAAATTACTCTCACTCAGAAACTGGTTAATTTGTTAATACGATGTGGCTAAGTAAATGGTATGTAATCCATTATCCAGAATATCAAAGTCTGTTTCTGCCTCTATCTTTTTGTTTATCTTTCTCTCCATAGTTCAGCTGCTATTTATTTTGGTCTCTATATGGCAAGTAGTTTTTCCCTTCACAACTTTGTTAGTTGCAGATAATTCTTATTCTTTGCCTCTTCACTACTATAAAGTCTGTATCAATTTTATTGCTGAGATATGTGGGGGTTTTTGTCAATACACCTTCTGCTAAGTGCCTGAGGCTACCTACGTATGCCCAGAGATATTTTGTCTATTTACGTGATTATGGGGCTTTACGTTTTGTTCACATTGCTTTGGTGTGCTTACTTCATCAATTCATTTGTTTATTCAAAAATGTGTTTCAGTAGCCTACTCTGTGTCAAGGGAGATTAATATAGGCTTACAGACTCAAGAGTGGAGCTTAAAAACTGGAAGAGTGGACAGATATTAGTCAAATAATTATATAAATTATACAACAGAGAGGGGGGAGTTACCCATGATTTAATCACCTCCCACCAGGCCCACATGTCAGAGGAGGGGCCTGGTGGGAAGTAATTAAATCATGGGGCGAACTCCCCCCTCTCTGTTCTCCTGAATAATTATACAAAAATGGATAAATTGTGACTGTGACAATAGCTATCAGAAAAAAAAGTACAATGCTTTACATTTGGACAATCTGCCCAAGTCAGATGGGTCAGCTGCATTTCCCTGAGTTAGGAATGTTTGAAGTAGTTCTGAAAGGCAAGAAGAAGGGATAAGGCTAACTGGAGGGAAATGAACATTATGCACACTGGACAGTGCATGTGCCAAAGTCCTGTGGTAGAAGGGAGCATGATAAGGATGAGGAACTGAGAGTAGCCCTGGAGCGAAAGCAATGGTATAGGACGAGGCTGGAGGAGAAGCTGGGGGCCAGATCCTACAAGTCCATATTAAGTTCTATAATTCTGAGGGCAATAGGACATTCATTCAAGAGTTTCTAGCAGGGGAAGTAGCATGCTTCAATATAGTTTTGTGCTGGGCAGTGCAAGAAGTTAGAGGATATTTAAGGTGGCCCTGCTTGGAATAAGTGGGAGGCTATTTAAGACCCACTGTGAGAAGGAGTGGTAGGAAGAAGTAGGATAGAAACAAGGAGATTGACAAAGGTGGACGGATTCAAGAGGCATTAGTGAGGTAATATCGATAGACTTGTTAATGGGTTGGGTATCAGGTGGCCAGTCATTTCAGTTTTCCTGGAATTGAGGGAGATTGTGGAATGTTAGTTTGGATGAAAGACTTTCAGTGCTGAAACTGGGAAAATCCCTGCCAAACCTGGATGAGCTGGTTACCCTAGAAGGGAAAGTGAAGGATGATTGTATTGAGCTTGAAGTGCTTGTACCCGTTTGGGCAGAGGAAATAATCTCCAGAGCTATCTCCTTCTGAGGAAAATCTATAGGCATGGAGCAATTGTGTAAGTTGTATTGATAAACATGTTCCAGTAACTTCTTTCCTGTGACTTCATAGCATTTTACTGCTCAACCATTTTGTGTTCTCTTATCTGTGAGTGATAATTCATTCATTTTTGCATATTTTCAGTCAACATTTCATGGAGCTTCTATTAAACCTATGAAGCTAAATAATCTAATTGGGATTCGAGGGAGGGGACAGACATATATATTAGAATGTCAGATTGCAATAAGAATTGTGAAAAATGATTTCCCATGGTGAGGAGTCCCAAGTAATATGGTTTGGCTCTGTGTCCCACCCAAAGCTCATCTTGGAGAGTAGTCCCCATGTGTCAGAGGAGGGGTCTGGTGGGAGGTGATTAAATCATGGGGGCAAACTTCCCCCTGTCTGTTCTCCTGATAGTTTATGAATTCTCATGAAATCTAGTTGTTTAAAAGTGTGGAGTTTCCCCCTTCAGTTGTTCTCTCTCTCCTGCTGCTACATAAGACATGGCTTGCCTCCCCCTTCACGTTAAGTCATGATTGTAAGTTTCCTGAGGCTTTCCCAGCCATGTGGAGCTGTGAGTCAATTAAATCTCTTTTCTTTAATTACCCAGTCTCAGATAGTTCTTTATAGCACTGTGAAAACAGACCAATACACCACCAATAGTAGTGACTGGGAGTTTGCTTTTTATTTCTAAATAGTGTGTCCAAGAAAAGCCTAGCTACAAAGGCAACAATTTGGGCAAAACTCTAAAGCACATGAATTATGTTAGCCTACCACATGGAGAGGAGCATTTAATTAGAGAAGAAAACAATGTGAATTCCTGAGGCAGGAATCTGCCTGGAAAATTTGAAGGGTTATGAGAAAATCCCAGAGTGTGGTTCAAGCATGATAGCAATGGACTATCCATTGAATATGAAGGGCAGGGTGAAAATGTGCATGTACATTGCATAGCTCATGCTGATGAGCTGTCTTGATGGAGGGCACTAAGAGTACAAACTATACAAGATAATTTTCTTTTACTAATTCCATCAGCACTTGTCTAAACCAGCTCTACTCTTGATTATTGAGGATATGGTGATTTCTTTCTGCCTTTTCAGCTTTGCTCCAAAATTATATTTAACCTGTAGGATGAGTCTTCTCTCTTACTTTATGTGTGCCTGTGTGTATGGGAATTTAAGATGGCAGAAAAGGCACAAATGTTTACTATCGATTTCTACATACAAGGCACTATACTAGGCAATTTACATGCATTTATTTTCATGAATTAGAATAGTTATCAAATTATGACAATATTAGAGATGAATAAACTGGGAATCCAAAAGTTACTAACACACACTTGCAGAGTAGAGATTCAAACTCAGACCTTTGTATGATGCTAGATGATGCTATGATTAATTTCACCTATGGTGTCTATGATGCTAAAATGTTCAAAGGAAAAATCAGTGAATAGAGAGAGCTAACTTTCTTAATAGGTATAAAGGGCATATATTGGAGGGTAGATAATTTTATCTGGCATATGGTTCAGTGTGCTAATGAAGTTCAGACTCAAATAAGGAAAATAAATTGCAAGCTATTAAAAAGTTGGGAATCTCTGCAAACCAAGTGTATTAATCTGTTTTCATGCTGCTAATAAAAACATGCTTGAGACTGGGTAATTTATAAAGGAAAGAGTTTTAATGGATTCACAGTTCTGCATGGCTGGGGAGGACTCACAATCATGGTGGAAGACAAAGAAGCAGCAAAGGGGCAAAGGGTTGTCTTATATGGCAGCAGGCAAGAGGGCTTGTGCAGAGGAACTCTGATGAACATTTATAAAACCATCAGGTCCCATGAGACTTACTACCATGAAAACAGGATGGGAAAAACCACCCCCATGATTCAATTATCTCTACCTGGCTCTGCCCTTTACACATGGAGATGATTATAATTCAAAGTGAAACTTGGTTAGGGACACAGCCAAATCATATCACCAAGGAATAGCACCTTTCACATTGTAAGTATTCATTGGAATGGGGTGTGGTCATGGGAAAGGCTCAGCTCACAAGCTTTAGTGGTCCTTTAACTTGGGCAACCCTAGTCAAGTCCCCGATTCCACTCCCCAGCAAACTGGTGCTTTCTTAATTTTATCTGTTTTTTCTCTCTTTTATCATTAATACATTTTGTCATTCATACATTTTTGTTAACATTAACATGTCTTTATTAAGCTAGTTTATTTTTGTTAAGTTAGCTTCTTTGATGAAGTAACTTGTCATGATGATTACTAATAGCTTAAAAAAATTGAAATCTTTGATCTTGACTATAGTGACAATTACAAAAATCTCCCTATGTGACAAAGTTACACACACACACACACACACACACACACACCCCTACAAATAAGTGCATGTGAAACTGGTGAAATCTGAATAAAACCAGTGGACTGTACCAGTGTTAATTTTCCTATTATATTTTACTAGAGTTATGCAAGATGTTTTCATTGGTGAAACTCCGTGAAAGGCAGAGGGATTTCTCTGTACAGACGCTCCTCAATTTACAGCCCAATAAACTTATAGTGGTAAGTTGAAAATATTGTAAGTCAAAAATGAACTTAATACACCTAACCTACCAAACATTGTAGCTTAGCCTAACCTACCTTAAACATACTCAGAGTATTTATATTAGTCTACAGTTAGGCAGGATCATGTAACAAAAAGCCTATTTCATAATAAAGTATTGAATATCTCACACAATTTATTGAATACTAAAAGCATATCACTTTCACACTGCATGTGTGTACCTATGCAACAATCTTCCATGTTCTTCACATGTACCCCCAAACCTAAAATGCAATAAAAAAAAAAATAAGTGGATCCATCATAAGTCAGGGACTGTCTCTATTGCATTCAGTTGCATGCAAATGTACAATTACTTCCAAAATAAAATTTTAATAAAATATTAAATCTTAGGAACCAACATAAAAGAATATTGTTGGAATCAGACTTGGCAACAAAAACTAGTAGAGACATTTTAATGTTCCAAGGATATGACTCTTAATCTGTTGGCCTATGTGTCTTTTGACTAAATTAAATTAAAAATAACATTTACCAGAACAACCAATAGGGAATTCTTTCTTTCTTTTCCTTGGTCATGTATGACAGTGATGGAATATTTTTGTTTGCAACTAATTTTCCCAGTAGATATTTTCTTTCTTTTTGTCTATACTTTATACATATATTAATTCTGTATGTACATCTAATATGGTTACTGAAAATTAAGGGGCTTTTTTCTTTTTTACTTTCATTTTTAATTCTTTTTAAAATATCCATAGAAAAGGAAAAATGAACATATGTTATAAATGTGTGATTTGTGAGTTCACATCTTTAAAAATGAAGCATGCTCATCATCACTGGTCATTAGAGAAATGCAAATCAAAACCACATTGAGATACCATCTCACGTAAAATACTTTTTAACATGATGTCAATCAACCCATTTTAAATTCCAAAACCACAGAATATTCGTTACCTGACCTAAAACAAGTATGCTTTAGGTAGGTATATAACTTGAGTGTTGTAATGGTTCATTTTATATGTTAATTTGACTGGGCCACAGGGTGCCCAGATATTTGGTCAAGCAATGTTCTGGGTGTGTTTGTAAGAGTGTGTGAATAAGACTAACATTTGAATTGGTAGAGTATGTAATGAATATTTCTCTCCCTATGTGGGTGGACCCCATTTAATTAACGAAAAGATTGGTCCTTCTGGGAGTAAGAGGAAATTTCCTTCCATTTAACTGCCACCTACTGGGGCATTATTTTTTTCCTGTCTTCAGTCTCAAATGGAAATAACCACTCTTTTTGGGTCTCAAGCCTCATGGTATTTGGACTGGAGCTACACCATTGGCTTTCCTGGGTCTCCAGCTTCCTGGAAACAGATCTCGGGACTTGTCAGCCTCCATAATCAAGTGACCCAATTCCTTATAATAAACTATGTATCTGTATATCCTATTTGTTCTATTTCTCTGGAGAACCCTGACTAATACAAGTGTGCACTTTACTTAAGTCATATTAAATTTCTTAATCCCAGCACTTTGGAAGGCCAAGGTGGGTGGATCACAAGGTCAAGAGATCGAGACCATCCTGGTCAACAAGGTGAAACGCCGTCTCTACTAAAAATACAAAAATTAGCTGGGCATGGTGGCGCACGCCTGTAGTCCCAACTACTTGGGAGGCTGAGGCAGGAGAATTGCCTGAACCCAGGAGGCGGGGGTTGTGGTGAGCCGAGATCGTGCCATTGCACTCCAGCCTGGGTAACAAGAGCGAAACTCTGTCTCAAAAAAAAAAAAAAGAAAAAGTTAAAGCATATAAGCTTTAGTATAAATGTGTGTCTAATTTATTTTATATACTATGCCCTTCTTGAGATTCTGCTCACTATACCAACATTACATAAAATAATGAGCATAAAACACAAGTATGGGAGAAATTTAATCCCCATCCTAAAGCAATTTTTATTTTAAAAGAATAGATATTTTACATGAAGTAGGAACCAAATGTAGATTACATATTATTTATACACATATATCATATATATTATGTATATACATATATATGAATACATACATATTATATATTTTGATATAAATATACATGTGTACATAAAATGCTTACAAAGTGTGATACAAACCAAAGATATTACCAGATTAAAATAATACTTTGTAGAAAAGTCTTCCAGTTGAACAAATAATAAAACTAAAGCGATTAACTAGAAAACTACAATAAAACTAGAAAAAAATAACTTTCACGAATTACTTTCACAAATTACTTTAATTAGTTGTCTAAAATTATGGAAGATCCGGAGTTGTGACTGAGGAAGCTTAAGAAATGGAGGTCAGAGAGCATTCTAACCAGATTAATTTAGTAAGATACAAATGTGGTTTCAGGAACCAGCAGATAGTGGAGGTAGCTGAGTAAGATGTGGAGGGAGGGTTGATAATAGGAAGGAGAAGAAACAAGATGATATTTAAAATGCCACAGAATACATCACTAAAACTCTATACTCAGTCTCTAGAATGGCTTCACCACAGAGTAAAATCTACAGAAGACTGCTTGAGCAGTTTTTGTTGGAATATTCTGAATATTAACGACTTAAGTGAATGTCAGGTGCCCATGATATTTCTTCCAGCTGAGCATCACATCTGGTTTTCATTATTACATGTCCCTATCTGTTACTATTCTTGGATAGTGAATACTACCAGGGCCTTCATGACTTGTTAGTCTTTGAATTGGACTTTTAAAATACCTGGGGGAAGTTTTTCCTCTCCCTCCACATGAAGCACACTGAGTTGTAGAGAGTTTATTTATTAGCAAATCTGTTTACTGAGAGCCTGATGAGAAGCTTTTCAGAAACTGTAGACAAAAGGAGTGCAAAATTGTAAAGGTAAGGAATGCTGATATGCATCCACAAAGTGTACTTTCCTAATTTATTGAAGGCAGATTAGACTGCCTGCTTCCGGTGCTCCTGAGGCTGTGGTAGAGATTGTGACTTCAAGGTACAGTGATCACAGCTCCATGGTTACTAGAATGAGGGAACCAGCAAGCCAGAGAAGAAAGCAGCTACCTTTCTGCTGGAAGAAAAGCAAAACATCCTGGCAATGATGACTGTTAATACTGGAACTGAATTTTAAGTAAAATGGTGTAATCTAGTGGAGGTCTTTATAAGCAGAAGAGGGTTTATTATGTACAGGAGAGTAGAGTTGTACTTCTGAATAAGGTAGACTGTAAATTAAATGACTCTTCTAGGTTTTCTCCATGGCCAATTTAGTTGTAATTATTGATAATATAAAAAGCCCAAATTAATGTATATAGTAGACCACAGTTGCTCACTCCCTGATCTTGTTTATGGCTCTCAGTTCCTACAATTTATAGCCACATTTTGTCAGCATAGACTCACATCCTAACCTGTTTTTCCAATCTTCTAAACTCTTCCCCACGCTTTCTTTGATCTCCAGCACCACGTATCTACTCTGTAATAGCATCTTGTTTTCTTAATGATTAGTTCTTTATATTTACTTGTTCATAGTGTTTCTTGGTAGCATTAGAAATTGAATTTATATTTCATGATATAAATTAAGTAGCCTTAGCCTTTATTCTCTCTTCTATTGATACTTATAGTCCCAAATTCCAGGTTATCTCCTTGGGAAAGGTCCTGATTCCCCACTGTCTGTGGTTCTATATAATTCTTAAGTCACTTATTTTCATGATGTCTTTGGGATATCTGCATATCTCTCTTGACAGTGAACTGCACAAAGGCAGATAAACACTATATTTTGTTCATCTTCCAATTATTGTTTAAAAACCATGATACATACTCTTGTAATTTTTACCTAGATTTAAAAAGATTGTCTCCTAACTAGTTTACAGGTCTTCAGAGATTTCTGTTTTTAATACATCTTTTACAAAGTTATCATAGTTATGATTTTTAAGTTATTAAGATGTATCCCTGTCTTGTTCAAACAAACAGACAAAAATAAACTTTGATGTGTTTTCAGTAGATAATCAACAAAGGAGATATTGGTGGTGTGGCACAGTGCACTAAAAAGTTAAATCAGATTTATTGGCAACTGGTGAAAGCAAGGACAAGCCTTGCTGACAATATTCCCATCAGAACTTAAATTATGCTCAAGCCAGACAAAGCCATGGCAGCATTGCAACCTGACTACACATTCCCCTCTTCTGACCAACATGAGTGATTGTTGCCTTTTTTCCATTATAACACGAGGCCCACTTTGATCCTCCCACTGCAGTGACACATTTATTAAGATACGCAGTCACAAACTAGCCCCTGTTACTTGACAGAGCCCTATTCAGAACTGACTTTGGCTTCCCTAATTCCTCCTAAAAAATCACTGAACATAAATCCAAGACTCACAAAATGTCCCTCCTTAATCCCACTACATAGTCCTGTCAGGTTTCCTCTGGGATGTGTTCACCATTGCTGCAGTCAGGTAAATAAACCTAACTGGTTATCTACACCAGTGCTCCTGGTGGACTTGTTTGTTGAACCATGATGGACACATTAAGAACTTTTCAATTACAAGTCAGAATTTCACTCACCCATCCCAGTGTACTTTCTATTCCCACAGAGACAGTCATGGTCCATAATAAGAGTTAGTCCTGATGGGAGAATATTATTCATGGATGGTGTCTGGAGGCAGAAAAGGTCAATCAATCTACAGAAATAGTAACCACGGTATTTAAGACACTTGGTCAGCTATCAAAAACTCCACCTTTCTGTCTTCTGACCATAGATCTTAAGACATTCCCATACCAAAAATATGCTCTTCCCTCACATATTGTATACTTTCTTATGTGATATTGCCATGCACATTCTCTCCTTTACCAATTCCAGCACCAACTCTCTACGTGTTGACTTTCCGTTTAAAGCACAGCACAACTCTCATCTTTTCTGGGAAATTGCCTACGGTTCCAACATTCAGAGGGAACCACCTTTTCTTCCAGATCTCATAGCACTTTAGACTTTGTGTATATATCCATTTCCTGGCATGGATTATGACCCCTTTGGGATTTACAAGTCCACAATATTTTATTATTACCCAACACAGTTGCTTGACTATAGGGGTACTCAATATGTATTTAATGGATTTGTCTCAGAGGCATTGACCCATATAATGAAATTCCAAGACACTAGTTAATAATCCAGGACTCCATGTTGGCATTTTAACATAAGAGTCATGTCTGGCTTGAAAACTTGAAGTCTAGTTTCCCAAACCATTTTTGATAGGCAAGTTGCCTGAGGAGGCCAAATCATGGATCCTAATATTACCATGGAGCACCATGTCCTAAAGGAGACTAAATTTTGGGAATTCAAGTTCTAATAGATCGTATGCTATCCTAATGGACAGTCTTCCACTCAGGAATATTGCTACGGAAATAACTGAGGCATTCAGCAAAAAACAGAGCATTTGCTTCCCTGAGCAAATTAGAAAAACACTAATGTTCTTGCTTTTGTCACTCTACCTCTCTAGAGGATTGAATATATTAGCTTGAACCAGCTAACATTTCCATTTTTTGGTCAAAAATGATCAAATATCATCAACACCATGTGGTCAAAACCCATATATAGCTCCTAACTCTAAATCGTGCTGTGACAATTGAGTTAAGTTGCAGCTTCCTTTTGTTTCATTTTACTTTGGATACTGTGCTCTCATCATGAAGATTGAACTTAGTTGTTCCCCATCTCCTTAGCAACAGATACACACATCATTGCATAACGGGGATTCTTCCTGCAGATGGTGAACCTTAATCAATTTCTATTTATTTTTACAGGTTCAAACCAAGAGTGATTTTTTTTAATCTTGACCTTAAATTCACTAATAAGACTCAAACCACCAGACCGACTAGGATATGGTTACCATTTTAGAGACTTAAATCATAGTGCTGATCTAGGAATATATTATTAAAGTTTAAGAATTGGATCTAATCATGATGCACAACACACTTTACTACAGCAAATCTATCCTAGATTACTGCCTACATAAGACAGTCTTTTTCTAAAATATCAAATGGGACTTGTTCTGATTAAAAAACATTTTACAAATATAGTGATCTCACAGCATAGATACTAAGAATGGAGTTGTAGACAGCAATCAGTGTACTAATCCAACATTGTTGCTAACATCAATATTTAAAAATCCTGTATAACAATATTTGTAACACTAAATGGTACACTTCACCTACTGTTGGAAATTTGATTTTTCTAACTTGTACTACCTAGGAAATATTACCACCTAGGAAACTGATTACCACTTAGGTATCTTAACCTTTACAGATTGCCCTTGTTTAATTTATTTGCTATTTCTTTCTCCTTTCCTCCTTAGAAATCCTTGGCTTAAACGTTTTAGTTTACTTTTTCATCAATAGTAACTATAATTTGAAAGGTGACAGCAAAGTTTGTATAAGCAAGTGAGATGGTGAAAGAACAGGGAGTAATAACTGACATATTGGTGGAAAATAATGAACAAAGCATCAACATACAATGCAAAATAAAAAATGGGAGTCTTAATTACTTTGTAAGGACCTGTGCTGCCAATAATATCCCAGCTTCCCGCAGTCCCTATCAGCACATTAAAAATATATATTTTATTTTTAGTTTTCATGGGTACATAGTACATGCATGTATTTATGGGGTACATGAGATATTCTGATACATGCATGTGATGCATAATAACCACATCTTGGAAAATTGGGTATCCATACCCTGAAGCATTTATTCTTGTGTTACAAACAATCCAGTTATACACTTTTAGTTATTTTAAAATGTACAATTATATTATTTTGACTACTGTCACATCAACACTTTTCAAAGACTCATATATTTATGTTTTTGGAAGAGTATTTTTTTTAAAGAAAACATTTTAAAACAGTTTTAGATTTATAGAAAACTTCTGAAGAGAATACTGACTTCCTACCTATCTCCACCTAGTTTTCCTTTTATTAACATCTTAAAATAGTATATTACATATTCACAAGTAATAAACCAATCATACTAGGTTATTATTAACTAAAGTCAATACTGTAATTAGTTCTTCCTGCTTTGTTTGTTTTTAACATTTTTATTTTATAAATGGTGACATCGTGTTGTATTTAACAACCCATCACCAAACTGAAAGTAGTTAACTACAGTTCATTATGTTTTCTTCCAAAAAAAAGTATAGTTTTAACATTTACATCTGTGATCTATTTCCAGTTAATTTTTGTGTGATATGAAAAGGCTGTGTCTAAGTTCATTTACTTTTTAAATTTTTATTTAGGTATGTGGATTCCAATAGTTCTAGCACCATTTGACTGAGATTATCTTTTCTCCATTGAATTGCCTTTGCATCTTTGCCAATTATTTGAATCTATTTGTTTGGGTCAATTTGTTGGATTCCTTTGATTTAAGGGTCTATTGTTTCACTATTATCAATCTGTCTTAATTATCATAGCTTAATAGTATGCCTTAAAGTTGAGGTGTAAGTTGCCAACTTTGTTCTTCTTTTTCAAAATTGTGGTTGCTATTCTAGTTCATTTGCCTTTCCCTATTAATTTAAGAATCAATTTGTTGATATCTACAAACTATGTTTCAGGAAATTTGATTGGAATTACATTCATTATATAGGTCAATTTGAGAAGGATTGATATCTTAATATTGAGTCTTCCAGTTCATGTACAAGTAATTGTTCTCCGTTTATATAGACCTTCTGTGATTTCTTTCATCATTGTTCTGTAGTTTTCTAACGATGTGGTTTGGCTATGTCCCCACCCAAATCTCATATTGAATTGTAACTCCCATAATCCTAACGTGTCCAGGGAGGGATCCAGTGAGAGGTAATTGAATCATGAGGGTAGATTTTTCCCATGCTGTTCTCATAATAATGAATAAGTCTCACGAGAGCTGATAGTTTTATAAAGGGGAGTTCCCCTGCAAATGCTCTCTTGCCTGCCACCATGTAAGATGTACCTTTGCTCCTCCTTTGCCTTCTGTCATGATTGTGAGGCCTCCCCAGCCATGTGAAACTGTGAGTCCATTAAGCCTTTTTTCCTTTATAAATTGTCCAGTCTCAGTCTTGGGTATTTCTTCATAGCAATGTGAAAATGGACTAATTCATCTAACAACAGATATTTGCATAGTTCTTGATATATTCATACCTAAATACTTTACTTTGGTGATATCGTAAATGATACATAGTTAAAATTTCAAATTTCAATTGTTCAATGCTTGTATATAGGAAAGCAGTGCACTTTTGTATAGTGTTTTTTATGTTATACTCAGTTATTAATTCAAGATGTATTTTTGTAAATAGAAACTATATAGACAATGTTATCATTGTCAAATAAAGACAGTTTTGTTTCTTTCAAGTCTCTAATTTTTTATGTTATCATGGGGCTTCCAGTATGATATTGAATAACAATTGTTAGAGAGAATATCTTTCCCTAGTTTCCAACCTTAGAGGGAAGCATCCATTCTCTCACCATTAAATATGTTACTTGTAGAGTTTTTTGTTCTTGATAAAGTTGAGAAAGTACGCCTCTATTCCTAGGTTGTTAAGTACCCCTCTATTCCTAGGTTGTGATGTTTCATAAATGGGTATGAGATTGCATCAAATGTTTTTCTCATGTCAGTTAATATAATCATATAACTTTAACTTTTCTTCTTTAGCTTGTCAATAGACAAAGGACATTAATTAATTTCTGAAAATTGAACTAATCTTCTGAATCTAAATGAATATTTCTTGGTCATGATATAAACTTTTTCATGCATTGTTGGATTCAATATGCAAAAAGTTTAGTAGATAATTTTGCATCTATATTCATGACAGTTATTGGTCTACAATTTTATTTTATTTTTTTCTTGTAATGTCATTCTCTTGATTTTAGTGTTAGGGTAATGCTGAGATTAAAGTATGAGTTAGGAAGTATACCCACTTCTGCTATTTTATGGAACAAATTGTGAAAAATAGTGTCTTTTTTTTCCTTAAATGGTTGGTACAGTTCAAAAATGAAACCATCTGGCCTGATGGATATTTTCTTAAGTTTTTAAATAATTTATTGATTGTATAAATATTAGCCTAATCAGGTTATCAATTTATCTTTGTGTGAATTTTGGTATTTTGTGTATTTCAGTAAATTGGTTCATTTCATTTAAGTTTCACTAAGTTATCAAATATGTGGGTATAGAAATGTCCATAGTGTTGCCTCGTCTTGTCTTTTCTTTCTTTGAGACAGAGTCTTGCTCTGTCACCCAGGCTGGAGTGCACTGTTGGCTCACTGCAGCCTCAACCTCCCAGGCTCAATCAATCCTCCCACCTCAGCCTCCTGAGTAACTAAGACTTACAGGGAGGGGCCACCATGCCCAGCTAATGTTTGTATTTTTTGTAGAGATGAGATCTCCCTGTGTTGCCCAGGGTGGTCTTGAACTCCCGGGCTCAAATGATCAGCCTCTCAAAGTGTTGGGATTGCAGGCATGAGCCACTGTGCCTGGCCAGTATTTTCTCATCCATTTCATTTTTAATTATCCATGAGACACATGTTGATGGGTCATCTTTCATTTCTACTGTTGTTTGTTGTGTTTTCTCTTTTTCACTCCCAGCTAGAGTTTTAATTTTTTTATCTTTGCAGTAAATTAGATTTTGTTGATGTTCTTTATTGTTTTCTTATTTTCAATTTCATTGATTTCTGCTCTATTTTTTATTTCCTTAGTTTTGATTTATTTGCCTTAATTTGTTCTTTTTTCTCTTATTTCTTAAAATCAAAGCTTAAGTTATTGATTTAGGATCTTTCTTATTATCCTCTTGATTAATATACACATTAGATATATTTCCCTCTGAATACTGCTTTCACTGAATCCCACAGATTTTAATAAGTTGAATTTTCTTTCTTTCTTTTTTTTTTTTTTTTGTTTTACTTTAAATTCTGGGGTACAGATCTTGCAGGATTGTTACATAGGTATACACATGCCTTGGTGGTTTGCTGCTGCTATCCCCCAGTCACCTACATTAGGTATTTCTCCTAATGCTATACCTCTCCAATCTCCCCACCCCCTGCTATCCCTCCTCTAGGCCCCAACCCCCAACAGACCCCAGTGTGTGATGTTCCCCTCCCTGTGTCCATGTGTTCTCATTGTTCAACACCCACTTATGAGTGAGAACATGCAGTGTTTGGTTTTCCATTCTTGTGTCAGTTTGCTGAGAATGATGGTTTCCAGATTCATCCATGTCTCTACAAAGGACATGAACTCATCCTTTTTTATGGCTTCATAGTATTTCATGATGTGTATGTGCCACATTTTCTTTATCCAGTCTATCTTTGATGGGAATTCGGGTTGGTTCCAAGTGTTTGCTATTGTAAACAGTGCCACAATAAATTATACATGTGCATATATCTTTTTAATAGATCAATTTAGAATCCTTTGGGTATATACCCAGTAATGGGCTTGCTGGGTCAAATGATATTTCTATTTCTAGATCCTTAAGGAATCACCACACTGTCTTCCACAATGGTTGAACTAATTTTCACTTCCACCAACGGTGTAAAAGTGTTCCTATTTCTCCACATCCTCTCCAGCATCTGTTGTCTCCAGATTTTTTAATGATTGCCATTCTAACTGGCGTGAGATGGTATCTCAATGTGGTTTTGATTTGCATTTCTCTAATGATCAGTGATGATGAGCATGTTTTCATATGTTTGTTGGCCTCATATATGTCTTCTTTTGAAAAATGTCTGTTCAAATCTTTTGCCTACTTTTTGATGGGTTTGTTTTTATTCTTGTAAATCTGTTTTAGCTCTGTATATATTCTGAATATTAGCCCTTTGTCAGATGGGTAGCTTGCAAAAATTTTTTCCCATTCTGTTGGTTGCCAGTTCACTCTAATGATTGTTTCTTTTGCTGTGCAGAAGCTCTTAAGTTTAATTAGATCCCATTTGTCTATTTTGGCTTTTGTTGCCATTGCTTTTGGTGTTTTAGTCACGAAGTCCTTGCCTATGCCTGTGTCCTAAATGATATTGCCTAGGTTTTCTTCTAGGGTTTTTATGATGTTAGGTCTTATGTTTAAATCTTTAATCTATCTGGAGTTAATTTTTATATAAGGTGTAAGGAAGGGGTCCAGTTTCAGCTTTCAGCACATGGTGAGACAGTTTTCCCAACACCATTTATTAAACAGGGGAATCTTTTCCCCATTGTTTGTTTTTTTGGGTTTGTCAAAGATCAGATTATCCTAGCTCTTTCAGCTGCAATTTGTTTTTATTATGGTTGAGCTGTGTTACATGGTAGTAAAGTGTAGGTGAGGAGAAGCTTTTATAATGCTGTAATTATATCTTCAGAATTTTTCTTTCTCAGATCTATGACCTTCACAAGTATTTCCTCAGTATTATAGCTTTCTTCTTCATGCCCTTAATTCTTTCCCTGGCTCCTACATTATTGACCTTTTGTTTGTTTGTTTGTTTTTTATTTTATTTTTGAGACAGTTTTACTCCTGTCACTCAGGCTGGAGTACAATATTTAATCTCCACTCACAGCAACCTCCACCTCCCAGGCTCAAGCAATTCTCCTGTCTCTGCCTCCTGGGTAGCTGGGACCACAGATGCATGCCACCACACACAGCTAATTTTTGTATTTTTTATAAAGACAGGGTTTTGCCATATTGCCCAGGCTGGTCTTAAACTTCTGAGCTAAAGAAATCATGCTGAGATTACAGGCATGAGCCATTATGCCTGGCCTATTGATCTATTTTCTTGAAACTCAGACCCTTGGTAACTATATTTTTTTTTTTCTCATTATATATGATAAGAGAGACTAGGACATATCATAGTCCAATTTATGAAAAATAAAGACAAAACATATTTAAAGCATCCAGAGAAAATACTATGTTATTTATAGTGGAAATAAAATGGAAACTTAGCTTCCAATTAGAAACCATGAAGGCCAGAAAGAAGCAGATTATCATTTTTCAAGTCCTGAAAGAAAATAACTGTCAACTCAGAATACTATATTTAGCAAAAGCAACCTTTATGAATGAAGAGAAATCAAGACATTCTTAGATGTTAAAAAAAAAACAATAAGGGAATTTATTACCAGCAGTCATTCTCTTTAAAAATATGGCAAAATGAAATTCTCTAAATGGAAATGAGATGATAAAAAAAAGAATGTTGGAATATTTTGAAGGAAGAATGAATGAAAAGATGAAAAATATAGTAGCACAATAGATTTTCCTTTCTTTTTGAGTTTTCTAAATTATCTTTAGAGTGAAGAAAAGAATTATAATGTTGTGTAATGTGATCCTTATTGTTTATAAAATATTTAACACAATTATATTGAAAATGAAAGAGAGTAAATCAGTCTTAAAGGGAGTAAAGATCTCTACAGTTTACTCAAACTATTAAAATGTTGATAGACTAAATAAATAAAAATGGAAGTCTAAATAAATATTCAACTAACTCAAAGGAAAGCAAGAAAAGAAAACAAAAAACATAAATAACAGAATGAGCAGAAACAAAAAATAAATCACCACACTTGAGCCATAACACATAAATAATTACATTAAATATAAAAGGACTAAATACATCAATTAAAAGAGAGAGATTAAAATTGCATTTGGGTTTAAAAAATTATCCAACTATATGGAATCTACTAGAAAAGCACTTTAGATATAGTGATTAAGTAAGCTGAAAATAAAAGGATGGAAAAAGATATATAATGCAAACCTTAATAAAAAGAAAGCAGAAGTGACTACATTAACTTCAAATAAAGTAGATTTTTAAATAAATATAATTATGAGAGACAGAAAACAATTACACAATTTTAAAGGGTCAATCTGCAAAGAAGACACAAAAATACAAAATATGTATGCACAAAGCAACAGGGTTGCAAAATATGTGAAGTAAAATTTATTTAGCTGAAAGGAAAAATAGACAAGTCCACAATCACAATTGAAAACTTAAACACTACTCTCTTAAATGTTGATAGAACAATTAGAAAATCAGCAAGGATATAAATAAACTTAAAAACACTACCAACTAAAAGATCTAATTGACATTTATAGAACATACCATGCAACTATAGCAAAATACACTTTTTAAAAGAACCATTAGAATGTATATCTAGGTGGAACACATTATTTGCCCTAAAACAAGCTTAAAAAAACTGAAATTATACATAGTATGTTATCTGACTACAGTTAATTGAAAATAATAAAAATATAAAAGAAAAATATCCAAACACTTAAAAACTTAATAACATACTTATAAGTAACCCATGGATCAAAGAGATAGTCTCAAGGAAAACTTTAAAAACTGAAAGAAAATAAAAATACAGCATATCAAAATTTGTGGGACACAGCTAAAGAAGTACTGAGAGGAAAATAAATCGCATTAACTGCATACATTAGCACAGAGAGAAAATTTTAACCATTTAAGCACTAACCTCAGGAATCTAGAAAAAAACAAGCAAAAATTAGCTTAAAATAAGCAGAAAAAGGAAATTTAAAAACATAAGAAACAGAAATAATGAAATTAAAAACAAAAAATAGAGAAAAACTAATGAAACAAAAAGCAGATTCTTTGAAGAAGACCAAGAAAATTGACCAAATTCTAACAGACTGACAAGAAAAGAAGGAAGAATACTCTAATTACCAGTATCCTAAATAAAACAAGATGTTTCTACAGTTCTTTAAGACATCAAAATGATAATAGTAAAATGCTTAGAGCAACTTTATATATGTAAATTTGCCAACTTATGTGAAATAGACAAATTTATGAAAATACAAATTAAGACATCTCACCAGATATGAAGTAATTTGAATAGTTTTATACCTGTAAAGGAAATTAATTTATAATTCTAAATATCCTGAAATAAAATTTCCAGGCCCAGATTGTTCCACTGGAGAATTTTACCAAATAATTAAATAAAAATGAAGACAAATTTCATATAATCTCTTCCAAAAAACAAAAAGAAAGAAATGCTTCCCAACTTATTATAATAGCTAATATTACCTTATTACCAAAACCAGACAGATAGCACACACACAAAAAAAACTACTGACAAATATTTTTCATGAATATACATCCAAAAATTTAAACACATTATAAAACATAATTCAGTAATGTATTACCAAGTGGAAGTTGTAGCAGAAATAGAAAGCTAGTGTAGCAGTTGAAAATTAGTGTGATCCAAAATATGAGCAGACTGAAAAGAAAATATTATAAAATTATATCAATTGATGCAAAGAAATATTGACAAAACTCAACACTCATTCATGATGAAAACTCTCAAGAAACTAGAAATAGAGAATTTCTTCAACCTGGTAAAGAATATCTACAGAAAACCTTATAAAATCAGAGTAAGGAAGTTAGAATGTTTTCTCTCACCAATACTATTCAACATAATACTAGAAATTTTAGCCAGCACAATAAGATTTTAAAGAATAGAAAGCACATAAATAGGAAAGGAATTTTTAAAAACTGTCTATATTTAGGCAGATAACATGATAATCTATGTAGAAAATCCTAAAAAATGTACAAAAATCTTTTAGGACCCAGTGAGTTCAGCAAGTTCCCAAGAGAAAAGATAAACATAAAACATCAACTGTATTTTTATATCCTAGCAATTAACATGTGGAAACCAAAAAAGATCAGTGATCTTTGATGTTACTATTGCAATGGTTGTGGGGCACCACAAACCGCATCCATGATAAATGTGATCAATAAATGTTGTGTATGTTATGACTGTCCCAGTTCCCCCATTTTTTTCCCCTCTCCTTGGGCCTCCCTGTTCCCCAGGACACAACATTAAAATTAGGCCAGTTAATAACCCTACAATCGTCTCCAAGTGTTCCAGTGAAAAGAAGAGTCTCATAGCTCTTACTTTAAATTAAAAGCTAAACATGATTGAGCTAAGTGAATAAGACATGTCAAAAGCCGAAATAGGCTGATCTCAGTCTTCTTGCAACAGCAAAGTCATGAATGCAAAAGAAAATATATTGAAGAAAATTAAAAATGCTACCCCGTGAACACATAATAAGAAAGAAAAACACTCTCATTGTTGATACGAAGAAAGTTATAGTGGTCTGGATAGAAGATCAAACCAGACACAACCTCCCCATAAACCAAAGCCTAACCCAGAGCAAGGCTCTAACTCTCTGCGATCTTATGAAGGTTGAGAGAAATGAGGTAGCTGCAGAAGAAACACTTAAAAGCTTCAAGGTTTAAACCTACAAAGTTTTGGTTCATGAGATTGAAGGAAAGAAGCCATCCTCACTAACATAAAAGTGCAAGGTGAAGCAGCAAATGCTGGTGTAGAAGCTACAGTAAGTTACCCAGATGATCGAG
Source organism: Ateles fusciceps (assembly GCA_036589455.1). Classification (NCBI taxonomy): domain Eukaryota; kingdom Metazoa; phylum Chordata; class Mammalia; order Primates; family Atelidae; genus Ateles; species Ateles fusciceps. The sequence continues at coordinate 2,707,833 of JAZHEH010001955.1, forward strand.
CTAAGACAGTTAATGAAGGTGGCTTTATTAAATAACAGGTTTTCAGTGTAGACAAAACAGCTTTCTATTGGAAGAAGATGCCACCTAGAAATTTCATAGAGAGAAGTAGTCAATGTCTGGCTTCAAAGCTTCAAAGGACAGGTTTACTTTCTTTTTAGGGGATAATACAGCTGATGATTTTTAAGTTGAAGCCAGTGCCCATTTATCATTCTCAAACTCCTAGGGTCTATAAGAATTATGCCAGATCTACTCTGTCTATACTCTATAAATGGAATAACAAAGACTAGATGAAATTATGGTATACTGAATATTTTAAGCCCTCTGTTGGGGACTACTGCTCAGAAAAAAAAAAGGATTCTTTTCAAAATATTAGTGCTCATTGACAATGTACCTCATCCCCCAGGAGTTCTGATGGAAATGTTGTTTTCATGCCTTCTAACACAACATCCATTCTGAAACCCATGGATCAAGGAATAATTTCACCTTTCAAGTCTTATGTGAAAAATACATTTTGTAAGGCTACAGCTGTCATAGATAGTGATTCCTCTGATGGGTCTTTGTAAAGAAAATTAACAACCTTTTGGAAAAGATTTACCATTCTTAGTGCCATTAAGAACAATGATCATTTATGGGAGGAGGTCAAAATATCAACATTAACAGAAGTTTGGGAGAAGTTTATTTCAACACTAATGAATGACTTTGAGGGGCTCAAGACTTCAGTGGAGGAAGTAACTGCAGATATGGTGGAAGTAGCAGGAGGAGCAGAATGAGAATGGAGCCTGAAGACGTAACTGAATGGCTGCAATCTCATGATGAAATGTTAATGGATAAGGAGTTATTTATGGATGAGCAATAAAAGTCGTTTCTTGAGATGGAAGGTATTTCTTGTGACGATGTTATGAACAATGTTGAAATGACAACAAAAGATGTACACTATTACATAAACTTAGTTGATAAGGCAGTGGCAAGGTTTAGAGGGTTGACTCCAATTTTGAAAGATGTTCTACTGTGGATAAAATGTTACCTAATGGCATCACATGATACAGAGGAAACTTTCATGTTAAGAGGAGTCCATCAATGCAGCATTGATTTTATTTTTTTTGATTAATAACTTCTTTATTCTGGAAAAGCAAATGAAAGTCATATTCATATAAACACTGACATTACAAAGTACAGGGAAAAGGGGAAAGGAGAAGGAAACAAAACGTTTACAAATCCTGCTAATACTGTCTTACCCAAAAAGACCATAATGCTTTGTCCCATATTCAGTCACTTATATAATAAAACACAAATAAAATCTTCTCTGGAAGATACACTGCTCATCTTTGAGATGGCAGGGAAAAGGGACTGGAAGTTGGGGTAGGAGGCTTTATTCTTTTGGCAGATCCTCTCAATCATTATAGATATTGCTGCACTGTTAATAAAAAATATATGCTTCTCTGTAAAGCATTAAAAAAAAAAATCCATGGATGAGATGGCTGAGTTCTCAGCTCAAGTATCTCCAAATACATTGTTGTCCATTCCCTGACCTTTCTGTGTGTTATTTCTTGGTTGTTTTCCGGATCAATGCCATTCTCTGTTTGTGAGCTTCTGTGGTGCAAGCTTTTTTGTAGGGTCGGATTTCTTCAGAGCCAAATCCTGGGATCCACATGTTCCACTGGCGAGATGGCAGGGAAAAGGGACCGGAAGTTGGGGTAGGAGGCTTTATTCTTTTGGCAGATCCTCTCAGTCATTATAGATATTGCTGCACTGTTAATAAAAAATATATGCTTCTCTGTAAAGCATTAAAAAAAAAAATCCATGAATGAGATGGCTGAGTTCTCAGCTCAAGTATCTCCAAATACATTGTTGTCCATTCCCTGACCTTTCTGTGTGTTATTTCTGTTGTCTTATTTTAAGACATTGCCATGGCTTCTCCATCATTTAGCAACTACCACCCTGATCAGTTGGCAGCCATCAACATCAGGCAAACCCCTCCACCAGCAAAATATTTACAACTTTCAAAAGGCTCAGATTATCATTAGCAATGTTTAGCAGTGTAGTATTAAGTACATATCTTAATTAAGATATATGCATTCTTTAGACCTAATGCTAATGCATAGTTAATAGACTATAGTACAGTGTAAATATAATTTTTATATTCACTGGAAAGCCAAAAATGTTTGTGACTTACTTTATGGCCATATTTTCTTCATAGAGATAGTCTGGAACCAAACCCAAAGTCTCTGTGAGAGTAGATGTAGAAAATGCCTGTAGCATTGTTAAATTCTGAGCAGCACTGATCTCCCATTATTGAGCAGAAGTAAGGCTGGAAAATGTTCTCCAATTCCAATTACAGCCTCCCTGAACAGATTTTTTAAAATTTTTAATGAATAAATACATTCACACATTTTGTTTTTAACATGTTGATAACCTTTAGTGGATATGTGTAATTTTTAGAATAAAATAAGTGTATGTGCTGAGAATATGGCTTACATGTGGCTCAACAAATAATCTGATGATACAAAATGATTATGGTAATGATCTATCTCAAAAGGCAAACACTTAAAGATGACCATTGGTGGCAAGTTTGAAGCCTATTTCACATTCATGTTATCAGTACCCTTAGGAGAACATGGTAATGTGCTAGGGGCATCTCAACACCACAGAGTAAACATTACATGTCTCCTAAAGCATGAACGTTTCCCAAAGTCCTATAAAATAGCAGTAGCTAACACAGAAATAAAATAAAAAACAAACATAGATCTTTCATAGAGCTGAATACACGTATCTGTTAATTTTTTAAAAATAGACTACAAGGTGTAGAGATTTTTTGCACTTAGAAAAAATCTGCTTAGATGCTACCTCCTCAAAGATCTGTTGAAAATATACCTTTCTAGTCTTCCATAGCTGGGAATATTTATGTTTGAACAAGACTTCCTTATGAAGTTTAAAGCTTGAAAACTCAGAGAAAACAAGAAATTGGATCTTGCCCAAGATCCAGGTAGCATAAATTAATAGCTACTCTCTTAGCATCTTCAATTTTGAGAAATATTGGCTTCACTCTTCCATGCCCACCTCATCCCTCCCTCCCTGCCCCTCCCCCTGCCACCCCACTCCCTGACATCCTTGTGTTGTTTAGGTCAAGATTTAAACTGTCAGGGCTGAGAGTTTGCTGAGCCAACCTGTTCACAGCCCACTGTTTTAGTGGGGCTCTTGGGCACCTTTACTAGTAGTTCCTTAGAGCTACATGTAATAGAGGAAAGGTATCATTTGTACCTCTGAATATGTGTCAGACTTCTTTTAACTACATCAAGTCACTTCACATTGCCTTCTGACTTTCTTCTACCAGCTCCACAGTCAGTCAGTTTAGACTTACTGAATAGAGTCCATTATTCAACCAAGATTGTTTTGTGTCTCTAGTCTTATTGCGCACTTAGTTTTATCACATATTTAGTTAGTTACTGAAAACCTACAAGGATGTAAATTACTGCCAAATTAAATTGAAGTTTAATTTTGAAAAAGTTTTTAGTCAAGTCATTGAGTTTCTGTTATCTGCAAACTCATATATCATCAGGAAGCACAGACCTTCACATTCAGAGTGCAGCATATTAATGACATAAGCAGATAATAAACTAAGCTATTTACAGATAGACAATGTTTACTAGAAGTGTTTTGTAGTCCATCATATGCTAGAGTTGAAATTTCTTCATGCCTTACTTTCTTTAGCAGTAAAGTAGATTATCTACACTGTACTTTGGTACAGACTGTCTAGCTACTCACCAAATATACTAGTTTCCCATTCCTCTTGAGGGCAGAACTAGGCAACACTTTTCCAGCCTCCCGTGCAATAAGATAAGGTTATGTAACTGAGTTATAAGATGTATGCCACCTCCAAGCCTGGTCAGTGAAATTATCCCATTTGATTCTCTCCTATTTCTTCCTTCATCCATTTTGTGGACTGTATTGTCTACAATGATCATTGGAATCCACATAGTTTATATATGGCTGTTCTTTCTTCAGCCTGAGTCAGCCAAAAGACTATATAGAAAAGATACCCTGCTCTTTTCCCAAGTACATAATTGTGCTTTACATGAGTGAGAAAAAAATATCTTGGTTAAGGTACTCAAATGATGGGGTTTCCCCTGTTACAGCAGTCATCTTCCTTTTAATTAATGCAAATACATATTACATATGGTTGTTGTAAGGCTTAATTGAGATAGTGCTCACAAAGAGCTTCATAGAGTTCCCAACACACATCAAGACCTGCAATAAATGTTAGTGCTATGACTAGGTAATCCATATTTAGCTGAACAGGAAGAAGACAAACCATATCCAATTATTTCCAAAAGATTATTAAGATGTATTTCTCTGAATAAATAATTTATTTTAAGTTTGCTATTTGAGGCCAATGCTTAAGTTTGCAACTACAAAGAGTTAAAAAGTCAAAGTATCAAACTAAACCAGAGTTACCTTTAAAAAAAAAAAAAAAGTGTAAGCATCATAATTCATTCAAAAAATTTCTTCCAAAAGTTCTTTTGGGCCTTTAATATCTTTTTCTTTATTTGTATCCAAATAAAGCTTCATATAGAGATTGATAATGTTAACTATTAAGGGAAACTGGTATGAAAATAAGTCATAAATGAATAATCCTGGACTTTTATTTTTTAAACAAATGCCATGGGGCTGGGTGCCATGGCTCATGCCTTGTAATCCCAGCACTTTGGAAGGTTGAGGTGGGTGGATCACTTGAGCTCAGGAGTTCGAGACCAGCCTGGCCAACATGGTGAAACCTCACCTCTACAAAAAATACAAAAATTAGCTGGGTGTGGTGGTGTGCACCTGTAGTCCTAGCTACTTGGGAGGCTGAGGTAGGAGGATGGCTGGAGCCTGGGACGCAGAGGTTGCAGTGAGCTGAGTCCGTGCCACTGCACTCCAGCCTAGGAGACAAAGCCAGACCCTGTCTCAAAAAATAAAATTAAAACAAATTAAAATTAAAATTAAAAACTCATTTCATGAGTATTAAAAAAAGATAAAACAAAAATGAAACATCTTTCAAATCAACAACTTTAATACTTTTATGAGCAACTTACTAAGAAAATCTACAAGTCAAAATTCTTTATTAAGTAGTCATCAACAATTCCAGGCTATCTGCCTAGAATTTGAAAAAATATTTTACTGCCTTTATTCATCATCCTCTAATGACAGAGAGTTGGAGAGAAAAATACCTGGTCAAATGTCAGCTTAGGTTACATAATTCATTTTTCATACATGAACAAGAAATTAAATTTCAAAGTGGCATGCACTTATTCCATAGTGAACAGATCCAAATTCCTAATGATACTTCCATGTCTGAGAAATACAAGAATAGGTTTTCTAACAGCAAAATGGCACTTGACATAATTCTATTTGTTAAGGTATAGAATTTGGGATAAAAACGTGATCTCAGTGGTGCCTCACGCATATGGATTTGGCTGTTTGATTGCCACAAGACCTTGTAGGTGGTCCCATAGCATGAGCTTTAAGTGTTTAATTAGAGCAATGTGTGGCCATAACCCTGATCTTGGAACTAGTCATAAAAATTGTATAAATAATTTAATCACAATTATGTTTTTCATAATTTTCCATGCTTACACAATTCCTTGTACAAACATAATTAGGATGCCCCTCTATTTGTATTCTGTCTGAGCCTGTTAACATTTTGAGAACAGGCTTGTGTTTTATTGGTCCATCTAGGACGAGCAAGTGTTCAAAACTTGGAACAAAATCTTTGTCTAACTCAATGTTTATTTACTGAATGAAATAAAGACATGTATCTAAATAATCTGTTTTATAGAAACTGCTTTGATTGCAGAGATTGAATGTGAGGCTCTTTATGAAAGATGATATTTAATTTTGTTTGTTGGAAATAGTTAAATACTACCTGGTGACCAAAGTAGAATTGGAAATGGAAGACTTTGCTTGGCAATGTTCTGTTTGATTCTTTATACCCTCTTTTTGCCTAAAATTAAAAGAACTGTTTAAAAGATACTACCCTGATCCTATTAATTTGTAATAAGTTGCTGATACTATAAATCTAGTGACATTGATACAAGCAATAGATCCCCCAAATCCTAACATGTACCTTAATCTAGATTATATATTTAGAAAAGACTTTTTATATCTTTTAGTAAATTCATAGATCTTTAAACAGGATAAAGTTATAACTTTAATGTACTTTGTGAGGTTCACCTAAAACATTATTTTGATGTTTCTAAGGACACGGTATTCTTTGCAAGGTCACAATGACATGAACAAAACAGCATGAATGACTAATAGAGAAATCTGTGATGCCTCTGCACAGATTTCTCAATGTGAACTGCTGGATTTAACACTGGAATTCAAAACAAAATCTGTTTCTGATTAGATACAATTAAAAAGTTTGTTTTGTGTCAGGTACAAACCATCACCCCCCAGTATCCACCCCTTCTCTGCTTTCTTGGAATTAGTGAAATTCAAGCTTTTGTGTTTACAAAGATTACAGTAAAAAATTAAGTCACTTGTGCCACAGTTTTCTGGATAATCAAACAAATAAGCAAACAAAGCTAGGAAATAAAGTCAAAATCATTGGAATGCTCTTTTAACCACTTGATTATATTCGTTCTAAAGAATGGTATTTTATAAGTGAGCCTTCATTCTGAATACTAATTTGCAGTGGAGTGGTGGGTGACTATTATGTATATGCTTTTTTATTGTACTGAAAGGGTCAGTTCTCAACTTGCAATTAAAGCAAATGGTAAGAGCTTCCTGATGGAGTAAATTTTGCATTTTAGCAGTGGTTGTAGGTTTATCAGCTAGCTTCGCTTTTAGCATGTCCTTTCCCATAGGATTTCAGATCCTCTTATCATCAGACAGCATGGAATTCTGAAACCTGGATCCCAAATTTTCAGCTAGCCAATACTAAACTTAGTTACTTTCTGTTTTTGAAATTATAAAAGTGATGTTACGTTTCCACTCTTATATGTATATAACTGTGTGGATGTGGTCAAATCATACATTTGCTTTTAATGCAGTACTTTAAGATATGTTTTTGCTTATGTCCTGTCTTTCCTTCTCCTTTCTGTCCATCCCCCACTTGTCTGTTCCCGCATAGCCCATGTTAACAACATAGAAAGTATCCTTTCATCTTTCTCATGCTCAATCATCATTTCAATTGATTATGTGATCTCAATTGATTCAACTGATTTTAAATCATGAATATATATGTATGTGTGTCATGAATATTTGTGATTTATATTTTCCTATAAACATGCATATAGATACAGGGTTTTGATCATCATTTTAAAGAAAAATAGGATAATATGCAGACCTATTTTACATTTTCCTTTTTTCACTCCACAGTACTTTGTGGGCATATCTCCAAGTTAATTGGTACACAGAGGGATGCCAAGGGCAGGGGTGTGGCCGAAAGGATCTACACTAGTGGGGAGTAGTGTATTTTCTTGAATTCCTGGCCTCAAGTGATCCTCCCACCTTGGCCTCCCAAAGTGCTAGAATTACAAGCATGAGCCACAGGGCCTGGCTGAGAAGTATATTATCAGCAAGATTATTTAGAATTACCAGTAGCATATCTTGATATAAAAAAGCAGAGTGTCTTCTACTTGAATAAATGTTTTGGAGACAGAAAGCCTCCTTGTAACCGTTATCTAGGAAGATTGCTCTCACTGCCTCTTCTCCCATCTACTGTGTACACTTAGCTCTCATTCATTATTTTCAATAGCTGCATAAGATTCCTAGATGTATATCTCATAACTTATGTTGTGTTTCTCTCTAATTTGGCATTGAAGTCTTTTGCTTGAAAGTAGCTATAAACTCTAGCCCTGCCCTGACTCCACAGGATTTGGTCATGAATGTTTACAGTGCGCTTTTCATTGAATATTTCTTTAACCTGGTGGATGGCCTAATGTCTAAGTGTTCAACCTGTGACCAGGTTGCCCTTTCATAGAAAACTTGTTTATACTGGCAGACACCCACGTTGCTCTTGTCTGATCTGTGTCCAGTTTACTCCTGCAAAGATAGCCAGTGTCTAAGAGAACCCGATCTTGAAAAATGTTAGGTTTGTGTGCATCAGTTGGATAGACACATAGGAGGCAACTCAACAAAACAAATACAACAAGAGGGGTAGTATGTTACTTAGAGATCCCAGAAGGAAGAGGGCAGTATGCCTCACGGGGCCAAAGTGAAGGGCAGAGCCATTCAGGACATGCACACTCAGCCAGTGGGTGGGGGAGCCAGAGAGAGAGATGGACCTATAAGCCATGACGTTTATTGGGGTCTGGGATATTACCCATGCAGGTTTCCTGCAGGGAGTTCTAAATGGTGAGTTTAGAGCAAGCAGGCACATAAACAATGGAGTCACAATGACTGTGGCATATCTATACAGTCTATATGGGGTGTAGAAACTAAGCAGGTTATACTTGGCTGTCCCACAGAGAAATGTTTACCAGGAGGCAATTTTGTAAAAGTAGGTTGAAGATACTGAGGAACTGGGAGGAGGTGGAGAAATGAAAACTGTCAAGGGTAAATAAGCCCTGCTTCTTGTACAGAAAAGTTAAAACTATATTCAAAATGCATGCCAAGGCAACATAAAATTGTAGGACTTCACTATAACTTGTTAAACTTATTAACTTGTTTTCCTACTGAAAGTCATTCACTTTTCTTTTCTTTTCTTGTCACGATACTGTTACTCTAGATACCTGTGTTCCTGTGTTCTGGTACATTTAGCTGTCAAATAAAGTCTTAAGATAAAATTGCTTGTCCAAAGGAATATGTATTTTGAATTCACATTATTAGAACATTTCAAAGATGCTCTATGGAAAGCTGAAACAATTCAATTCTTACCAGTAATACATGTCTTTCATCTTTTTTTTTTTTGTTTAAATTACTGCAATGGATATAAACACTTATTATAGTTTAAATTTCCTTTAATTTTATTGAGAGTCAGCATTTCATTTTTTCATATATCTACAGTCTCTTGAGATTTGGTCTTCTGTATTTACACTTTTTGTATTAGGTTGTCTCCTTTTAGTCAAAAAATAAAAGCCTTTTGAATATTATACATTGAGGTCTCTGCATCAAAAATATTTTTCTTCAAAACAAATATTTGTCTATAGAATTAATTTTGCTATCAGTCTGTAACATGACAAAAGTCAGTTTGAAACAGACTTAAAGAGGAATAAAAGGAGAAAAAGAAATAAGCCAAAATAATTTTTATAGAGAAGAATTTAAATTATATTAATATATGTCCATTTTTTAAAAAGTGTATCTCCTGGGTTTCTAGTCTTGGTTAAGAAGTTTTCTCCTATTACTAGATAGGTAAATATAGCCTCTCAGATTTTCTTACTACACTTTTATTTATATTGTTTATTTATTTATTTTCTAACTATCCATTGATAAATAGAGTTTAAGATTAGGGTCTGTCACAGGTTAGAATCTCTAGGAAGCTGACTCTAAGCTGAAGACTACTAGCACAAGTTTTGTCAGGGAGGGCTATTGGGATGACTACCTGCAAAGCGGAGGCTAGACGAACAAATAGCGTTGGGCAGAGAGAGGAGCTGGATCACCATAATGTCTCAATGAAAACCCTAGTCAGATCCATAGAAGCTCTGAAACCAGGATGGCTCTTCAAAGGTCTTGCTAAGTATGTCTCATTTGATTTTAATCAACCTAGAGTCATCTCAAGGACTTCCTCACTCACATGCTTGCTGATTGATGCAGGCTTTCAGCTGGGACTTCAGTGGGGACTGGCAGCTGGGACACCTACACATATCTCCTCTATTTGGCCTGAGCTTCCTCACAACGTAGTGGCTGGATTCCAAGCATGAGGATCCCCTGGGAGAGCGCAGAAGAGCCATGGTCTTTTTTTAACCTTGTCCCAAAAGCCACAAAAGTGTCACTTTAAACATATTCCGTCTGTCGAAGAAACTACAAAATCTCCTCTGGATGGGAGAGTGTCAAAAAATTTGTAGACATGCTTTAAAATTACCTCATCTTTTTACTCTTCCTTCTTCTTGGGCTTCAGTTAGGTATTTTCATTGACCCATCTTTGACACTGATCCTTTCCTATATTGCATCCAATCTGCTATCAAGACTATTTAATAATCTTTATTTTTGATTTTGTATTTTTCATTTCTACTATTTCCACATTTCCATTTGGCTTTCTCATCTTTTCATGAATATTGTGAATCGTCTCAAGTATATCATTTAACATATTTTACGATAGTTATTTTACAGTTCCTATCTTATAATTTCAGCCTCTGGGTTACCTCTGAATATTCTTCGGTTGACTGTTTCCTTTCTTTACCACATTTCCCATTTTCTCATTAAAAAAAAAAATATATATATATATATATATATATGGCATGTTGAAAATTTGTCTCCAGAAAAAGTCACACTTTTTTTCCATTCAGGCCAAATGGGTGATTATTGGAACTGATTGAAGAATTTCTTATAGCTTTAGTTTGAGTCAGTTGATCACTAGATTCAAATGTTTGTGGTCAGTGTCAGGCAGGACCTTCTCTCTAGTAAGGCCTGGGGGGCTAAGCACTGACAAGCTCCCAGAGATCTCTATGTACTTTACAGTAAAGAAGCCTGCTTTTTTTGGTTGCTAGAGATTTCCTTTTGCTCTCCAATTTCTGACTCTGACATTTTGCTCTAAGCCTTATGAAGGAACTGCCTTACAATCCCTGAGTGCTCACAACTCCTTACAGAAGTTTTCCCCAGTTCTCCTATGCCATGCTCCTCCCCTTGGTAGATGAAAGCTAAAGTGTATCAAATTGCTTTCTCTTGACTCTCTTTCCTGCCCTAGTGTAATAACTGAATGCAGGTTCTGTTTCTCACCATTTTCAGAATCCAGTTAACAAGAGTGAGGTATGGTAGCAAGAAGGTGACCTTATTTCCAAAGCTAGCAAAGGGGATGTGGATGAATTCCCATCTAAAGCACAAGAGTGAGGTATGGTAGAAGGAAAGTGACCTTATTTTCAAAGCTAGCAAAGGATAAGTGGCTGAATTCCCATTCAAAGGATCCACTTCACATTTGGGGATGGAGGCAAGGGTTTAGAAAGAGAAAACTTGATATTCAAGGCATGCAAGAATTATGCCAAGTACAATGCTTGTGTGTTTTGTTCTGGTGGCTATCTTGGATCACCTGGAGCATGAGCTGGAATAATCTCAACAATGGCTGGATTGTTGACTAGCTGCCTGGAGGTAATCGCTGGAATTTTGCAGCTGGTTCTCCAGGCTTGGTCCTACTGTCTCAAGATTAGCCCCTGGAACTTCTAAGATGGCACATAATTAGATAGCAGCCTACAGTTAGATAAATGTGAAGGGAGTATATGCGGTGAAAAACGGAGGAACGTGGAGTTTAAGTCTAAGTGAAAAGGCTTCTGTAGTTTGCTTCAAGGTTACATCTTGAAACCCAAGAGAACGGAATTTTAAAAAAGGCTTTAAAATGCATTTTCAAGTTAAGCTGCCCTGGTTACAATCTTAAAGGTAGGTGAGGGTCTTGAGTATCCCAGATGGGTTCCTCTCTGTCTCTCCAACCCCCTTATTCTCCCTTGTGCCTCCATGTAGGAAACAATGGCTTTGACTACAGACTAAAGGATGCACTGTCAGCTTCCCTACTTTTGAGATTTGGGGACTCCAGCTGGCTTCTTTGCTTATCAGCTTGCAGATGGCCTCTTGCGGGACTTCACCTTGTGATCACGTGAGTCAACACGCCTTAATAAACTCCCTTTTATATATACATCTATCTATTAGTCCTGTCCCTTTAGAGATCCCTGACTAATACAGATAGCTTTCAACAAATGTCCAGATAACCCCATGGTTTGGAAGTACTATCAGTATATTTGGATGTTAGATTGTCTGAACATGGCTTCTTGGCATATATTAACAGGCATTAATAGTAAGACATAGTTAATCTGTGCTAATGTCTTCTAAAAATGAATATTTATTGGAGGCATACCATGTTCTAGGAATTGGACATGTGCTATCTCATGCAGTCTTCACAGTATGAGAAAGTGGGAGTTAATACCACTCTCATTTAATAAATGAGAAATTTGAGGCTCAAAGAAGCCAAGTTACTGCCCATGGCCATGCGATTTGTAAGCTGAGGAATTGGAATCTGAGGCCAACTCTTGCTCCATTCAAAAGTTCTTATGAGCTTTGTGGTTGAAGTGTTTGGGAAGGAAAAGTTACATTAATTTCTCACTGAAATAAAGGAGATGGGCAAAGGCTTATAAGTAATCATGAAGCTATACATGTTTATTGAAAAGATAAAATACTAAATTGGATTCCAGCATCCTTGGGAGAGCAGGTAAACCTGGTTATTTAAACAAATACTTGGTGTCACTGATTGTGCCTTAATCTATTATTCTTAACTTGCGAAGCATTTAAAAAAATTTCCCTCAACGAGGCAAAAACTCCAATTATCCACTGCTTGCTGTAAGGAAAATTCTAGATGTTAATGATCCTGCAGGATACCAGAGGCAGGAACAGGAGTTCTCTCCTAGTATTTAATTGTAGATACTATACTTTAAATACTTTAAAGAAGACATGATTATGTTGGGAAAGTAGGCATGAAATGAGAACGATCCACGCAACCCACAGCTTGAATACTCATGGAAGATACTGCAATGGATAGTAAGGGATAGTGAGTGGACATACATGTATTATTATCAGGAGAGGCACCTGGGGCATTATAAATTGATGTAGTGAAATCCTTTAAAAAGGCAATTTGGCGACTTGTTTGAAAACTATAAAACCCATTACACCTTTTGACCCAGTAATGTCTCTCCTAAGATTTTATACTAGGAAACAATTTTTAAAAAATAATACAACTGTATGCATACACTTATTAATTACAGCATTAACTCTACCTGTGAAAAAAGAAAACAACCTAAAAATCAAACAGTTGAAGAATAGTCAGTTATGAGACATTAACTTTTTAAAAAATAGCCAAAATTACAATTGCAATTATGAAGACTGAAGCAACACACAAAAAAATATGCAATGGATTTAATGAAAATAATGACTACCAAATTGCAGATATTTAGTGATTAAACCCTTTTTAAAAGGAAGTTAGTTATACTTGGATAAAGACTTTAAGAGACATACAAGAAAAGGAAAACAGTTGTGTATCATGACAGTGGAATTCAGGGCAAAATCAGTCTCCAGCAGCATATCATTTCTTAATGCTATTAGCAAATTGTATGCAATAACTGAAAAACAGAAAAGGTCTTATGTGTTCATCCTGCCTCTGTGGTATTTATCAGAGGTCTGCAACAAAGGCCCTGTGGTTACCAGCATTCATGGCAGAGATATTTTAAAACTTACTCCCTATATTTTGGTGATTTTGAATTATTTGGTTTATTAGGATGAATAATGTTGAATATGGATTTTCTTTCCCTCTTTCTTTCCTTTGGGTCTTCTCAGCCTCATGTATTGCAAACTCTTAAATGTGTGATTGTTACATTTATTTCAAAGGGCATCATAAATCACTTTAAGCTTAATGCCATTACATTAAAGTATGATATTACAAAGTTTATGTTCAAAGAAACATTAGGATACATTATATCCAAAAAGATGGCTTCTCTAGATATATTTCAAGGTGGAATTGTTTTGGGGAAAAAAAACAAACATAAATACAACAACTTTTAAGATAGTGATTTCCCAAATTGCTTAATGATATTTGTTTTATTCATAATAGCAAATTGAAGCAAAATGCTATTTAAATTTATTATTTTCTTTACAGCTCATTTGTACAATACATTATTCAAAACATACAAGATTTTTCCAGAATTTTTTTTTATAGTAAAGGTTTAAAAACATGAGTAAGAAAAGTACCTAGGTGCAGTGGCTCATGCCTATAATCCCAGCACTTTAGGAAGCGGAGATAGGAGTTAGAAACTAGTCTGGGCAACAAGCAAGACTCTATCATCACAAAGAAAGAAAAATCTTAACAAAATAAAATAGAAAACAAAAGTGGACGTTTTTAGTAAAAATTCAGATATTTTGACTATTTGTGTAATATTAGACATATCTAAATAGCTAAAAAATGAGTATGGTTTTCCTAACTGCATATGCATTAAGTACTTTTAGGTATTCCTCATTTCCTATTGGGTTAGTAGCTAAATTCCTGAGTTCCTGCTTTAGTACGTTCCATTTTCAAATGCCTTTTATGAAAGCATGAATATAAGCCTATATACATTCTTTCTTTTTGAATTATTTATTGAATGCCTAATATTTTCAGGGTATTGTATCTCTCTCCTATGCTTACAGGAGAAAAAACCCTTATGTTATTATTCAAGGAACCTCAAAATCTATCCTCATGTCCTTTGAATTTCCCATAAAACTTTGCTTTGTATGGTCAAGAAGTAGTACTTGCCAGTCATAGCACACCACTTGCAATTTCTCATACCTGTTCCTTTGCAAGCTTAACAACTTAATACAAACCTAGTAAATCTCCCTTCTGTGATCTCTAGGTATTTAAATCCTCTCTATCTGTCAAGGCCCAACTAAGCCCTTTCTTCTACCAGAAGTCTTTCCAGAAAATTCTGCTGTAATTGACTTTCTCTTCTTTGAAATCTTATGTCACTGCAGTTTGACATTACTCATATTGTTGATGTATTATTATACATTCAATGCTGTATACTTTTACTGTTTGTATGCCTTTATTTCAACAACTAGATTATTAGGACTACAAAGGCAGGGAACTAAAACCCCAGACCTTATAAAAGTAGGTATATATAAGAAACCCATGCAGATGTAAATTAAATGATATCCAACATCTGCTTAGAACACATTTGGCATTGGTTTAAAAACTCACCAATCTCTGAGTTCTATCAAACTTTATCTAATGCTCCATTACTATACTTTACCCATAAATGGCAGAATAGTAGAATCATTTTGTATCCTGTCCCTCTCTCAGAGGCAAAGTTCTTGGACTCAGAGGTACAATGAATCCATATGTTATCTTTTTTGTATAACCTAAACATTAGTGTGGCTTTTGTCACAGAGAAGTTAGCTGATATTTGCTGAACTTCTTGGAATATCTTATTATTAATGTATTAATATTTTAAAAAACCCATAGTATCCTCTTGGAAGTAGAGTTTAGAAACTACAAATTACTGTACAAAAAGAAAAGAATAATACAGGAAAGGAAGAAACAGAAATTTCTCAGGAGTCCTCTTTATGTAAATGCTTTAATATACATTGTTTTATTACTAACAATAATGACTACATTTTTGAGCATTTCACATGTGCCAAGAACTATTCTGAAATCTTTACATATGGATTTCTATTTGATTCTCACAACACCATGGTGTAGATACAATTATGCTCCATTGCACAGATGACAAAGCTAAGGGTAGCAAATATTTGTAAGTGAAACAGTTGGTATTCCCAGACAATCAGTTGGACAGTGTAAATGCTAAAGAAATTAAACTTTCCAGAAGACAGCAAATAACAGGAAAAGGGTTAAATTTAAAATAAATTTAATTCATTTGTAAAAGGAAAGGTAAGGATTTGAGTAATTCCCTGAAAAACATATTTTATATGTATTTTAAATTGCTTTTCATTAAACTTTTCATAGTTTCATTGAGGCCAACATCAAAATAGATTTTAGAAGAAATAAGAGGGCTTCAGAAAAAGTTTGTAGAAAAATGAAATTAAAAGATAATGAAAATATAAACTTTATTTCTCCACATAAGCTCTATCAAGTGCAATACACTTCTGTAAGCAATAATACCAACCATTTTGTCAATCCCTAAAAAGGACTAGGAGACCAGGAAAGCAAAGGTGTTAATGAAATGTTTGTGACATTATTAACTGAAAAAAAATGGATCCGCTTTAAAAATTTTCTAAGATTACAAAAAAAAAAAAAATGTCAAAGGAGACAAATCAGGATTGAAAGGTGGATGCCTAATGATTTCTCATCAAAGCTCTTGCAGAATTTCCCTTGGTTTATTAGAAACATGAAAGCAGGAACAGTGTTCTCTGTTTTTCCTGAATTTGAATGTTGGCCTGTCTTGCTAGTTTGGGGAAATTCTCCTGGATAATATTCTGAAGTGTGTTTTCCAACTTAGTTCCATTCTCCCCCGTCTCTTTCAGGTACCCCAATTAATCGTAGGTTTGGTCTTGTGACATAGTCCCATATTTCTTGAAGTCTTTGTTCATTATTTTTCATTCTTTTTTTCTGCATGCCTTATTTTGGCAAGGTGGTCTTCAAACTCTGATATCCCTTCTTCCACTTGATCTATTCAGCTATTGATTCTTGTGTATGATTTAGGAAGTTCTCGTGCTGTGTTTTTCAGCTCCATCAGGTCATTTATGTTCCTCTCTAAACCGGTTACTCTAGTTAGCAGCTCCTGTAACGTTTTCTCAAGATTCTTAGCTTCTTTGCATTGGGTTAGAACATGTTCCTTTAGCTAACAGAGTTTGTTATTACCCCACCTTTTGAAGCCTACTTCTGTCAATTCATTCATCTCATCCTCCATCCAATTCTGCACCCTTGCTGGAGAGATGTTGCAATCATTTTTAGAAAAGGCATTCTGGCTTTTGGAATTTTCAGTGTTTTATGCTGTTTTGTTCTCATCTTCCTGGATTTATCTTACCTTCGATCTTTGAGGCTGATGACATTTGGATGGGGTTTTGGTGGGAGGGGTCTTTTTGTTGCTGTTGTTTTGTTGATGTTGTTGTTCTGTTTATTGGTTTTTCTTCTAGTCAGGCCGCTCTTCTGCAGGTCTGCTGCAGTTTGCTGGAGGTCCACTTCAGACGCTGTTCGCCTGGGTTTCACCAGCAGAGACTGCAGAACAGCAAAGATAACTGCCCACTCCTTCCTCTGGAAGCTTCGTCCCCGAGGGGCACTGGTTGGAGCTTTCCTGTATGAGGTGTCTGTTCATTCCTGTCAGAAGGTCTTTCCCAGTCAGGAGGCACAGGGGTCAGGGATCCATTTGAGGAGGCAGCCTGTCCCTTAGCAGACCTGGTGCACTGTGTTAGGAGAATCCTTCTTGTCAGGATCAGCTGTTCTCTTCAGAGCTGGCAGGCATGAAAGATTAAGTCTGCTGAAGTTGCCACAGTAGGCTCCCCTCCCCCACAGCTGCTCTGTCCCAAGGAGATGAGAGTTTTGTCTGTAAGCCCCTGACTGGAACTGCTGGATTTCTGGAAGAGATGTCCTGCCCAGTGAGGAGAAATCTAGAGAAGCAGTCTGGTCACAGCCTCTTTGCTGTGCTGTGGTGAACTCCAGCCAGTATAAACCTCCCAGTCTCCTTAGCATTGTTAGGGGGAAAACCACCTACTAAAGCCACAGTAATGGCGGTCACCCCTCCCCCTACCAAACTCAATAGTCCCAGGCTGTCTCCAAACTGCTGTGCTGGCTGTGAGGATTTCAAACCGGGGTCTTTAACTTGCTGGGCTCCACGGAAGTGGGACCCGCTGAGCAAGACTGCTTGGCTCCCTGGCTGCAGCACCCTTTCCAGGGCAGTGGACGGTTGTCCTGTCTCACTGGAGTTACAAGCATTGCTGGAGTATAAAACAACTCCTGCAGTTCAGTGCCTGCCCAAACAGCCACCTGGTTTCGTGCTTGAAACCCAGGGCCCTGGTGGTGTAAGTTCACAAAGGAATCTCCTGATCTGCAGATGACAAAAATGCATGGGAAAAGCCTAGAACCCTGGGCAGGTAGCGCAGTTCCTCGCTTCTTTCCTTGACTGGGGGAGGGAGGTCCCCAGCTCTGTGCACTTCCCAGGTCAGGTGAGGCCCCACCCTGCTCTGCTCACTCTCCATGTGTCGCACCCACTGCCTAACCAGTCCCAGTGAGATGAACTGGGTACCTCATTTGGAAATGCAGAAATCACCTGCCTTCTGCGTTGATCTCACTGGGAGCTGCAGATCAGAGCTATTTCTGCGCAGCCATCTTGGCCCCTCCTCTGACTTAAGGGCTCCGTTTGTAAACTGCTGATTTCTTGGGGGCATTGTCCCTATAAACTCTTCATAAAGCATCAGTGATTTCACCATTCTTCCATCCAACATTCACCATCAATTTGAGGTTTCTTTTCTATTCAATTGTAGCAGAATACATGTTGCTTTCACAGGGGCTTTTTTCAAACTGATGTCTTATCCTTCTCATTGCCTCAGACTAGACCCTACTCTGGCATATTACAACCAGTTAATATGAGTTTATTTCAGTGCAAAAATATTTTGAAATCCATGCATAGTTTCTTCATAATACACATTTTCCATGAACATTTTGAAGACCCCTCATATACTTTCCCAATTCTTAAATATTTAACATTATTTGATTAAAAAATCAACCTGGTATTTGTGAATTAGGCTTTTTTTTTTTTTCAGATTGATTTAAACCACACTCCCACACTCAAAGAATGGCATGAATCAGGGTGTTAGTGAGAAATTAATTTTAAGATTTATTTGTTCTCTAGAGTGTTGGTAAGCAAACACTTTTTTTTTAATCTAAAAAATAGCATTTTCAGTCTTCAAGGAAATAGTGGTAAGTAGTTTATTTTATTAGCAGTTATAAATAGCTAAGCAGATCAAGCTGATATTTATCTGACAGTTCTTATGTTTAGTTGATAAAGTGAGTCTATTTCCCATTAGAATTTTTATAGCCAAGTATATAATTGTGCCCTATGGTGTAAAACAATTTTAGATATATCCAAAAGATATATATAACACAGCAACATCTACTGTGTTACTAATGGTTAGAAATTTTGTATTCATTTAAATGTACTTAAATAAAATGAATAACCATGAGTTTATTCAATTCTTGACTAAAAGATGCTAAATTATTCAACTTCTACCCTGCAGTGATGCCTTGATTAATATATCCTCTGGGAAGAAGGCTCAGGATCATTTATATCAGCTCAACTGTTTTATCCTAAAACATCAATTGGAAGATGAAAGAAATTGTCTCTCTAATGGAATGTCATGCATCCACAAACTAGAAGAGACGGTTTTTGTTATTGTTGATTTACGTATATGCTTTTTTTTTTTCTTTTCATGCAGGCCCTGGAGTAACAATACATTTTTCCTGACTTGCCCTGCAAACAAACCCAATTTGGTCCTTTTTGGAAAAGGGATCACAGTGACTATAATGACAGAAAGAAAGATTTGTGATTTCTTACTTCCTTCTACCTCTGACTGCCCCTCTTCTAATATCAGAAAGCTACACAGCTGATAGAAGAGAAGGAAAAGGAAATAAACTTAGCACTTGTACCTGCACCCCAAAATCAGCATGAGGCTAAATAAAGACAGCAAGGCCTGCGGTAACACAGACCTGGTACTCATATTTTAAAGTTTATTTTATTTAGCAAACACTTGTACAATGCTAGTTATATACTTGGTACAGTTCTACACACTTGGCTGATGTGAACTAATTTAATTGTTATAGTAATTCAAATAAGGAAAGTACTCTTCATACACCTATTTTATAGAAAAAGAAACTAAGGCACACAAGGGTTAAGGAAGATGCCTAAGATCACAAGCCAGCAAGTGCCAGAGGCTGGACCCAAGAAAATGGTTGGAGTATGTGATCTTTACCGTGATATACCTGAGGCTGACTCTCCAGATCTTAGCCAAACCACTTAGTGGCCAGGTCTTCTTGGGCACTTAACTTTTCTGAGCTTCAATTTCTTCATTTGTAAAACAAGAACAGTATCTACAGCCAGTGTCAGTTGTCAAAGTGCATATGATACTTTCTGATGGTCCTGTTTCTTGTGATTATCTTCCAGGAACAGATCTGCCCAGCAATGTTTCCTTCTCCAAATACTGCCACACTCAAATTTCAGCTGGACCTTGCCACCATAATTTTGATTCCAAATCACATATGTATTTGGAGAGGGTGGCACATCCAACATTATTAGAGTTAGTATTTAATGGCATTAATACTAGTAATTTAATGACATTAATACAGTAACACATATTATATTCTAAAACATGTCCCAATATTTCCAATTTACTTTGCTCATCTCTCATTAGACTGGTCATTGCATCTGCATAGCAAGATGTGTCTGATCTATTCTAAATTCTATTCAAAGCCTACAGAGGACCTGGAAAGTGGGAGGAATTCCAGAGGTATAATGTGATAAAGAAGTGAGCGAATGGTTTTCCTACCACCTATAAAATTTGCATCAACAACATGCGCTAGTAAATGCATCCTCATTAACAGGCATGCTATCATAATGACAGAATTTCCAAGGAATGAGAGCAATACAAATGAGCCAGAAGAAATGTGTAAAATAAAATTTAAAATTGTACAAATGGAAAAACAAAGGCATTTGGCAAATTCTTCAGTTATTAATGTGCCAAATCAATGTTTATTTTTTCCTTTGAGATAAAAATATGAATTACAGTGGTGAAAATCAGAACTAACAGAAAAATAAACCCCAAACAACAACCACCACCAGCAATCAAAATCGCAAAGCAAGATGTTTAAAAGACATTTTTCCAGCGCCCCGTTGCTGTCTGAGCGCGGTGAGATAAAACTCTCAGAACCACATGCTCTGGAGGCCAACCCTGCTCCAGAGAGCTGAAGGTGAAGAAAATCCCCATATGTGATTACCAAGCATCTTAAACAGCCACATCTCACATTAAATTGCATTCAGGGGATAAAGGTTTGTCTAGTACAGCCACTGCTCAAAAATGCTCACAGATGGCTTCCATATGGTGATGTCTTCAAGGCAGTAGGATCCTTGGTTCTTGCCTGTGACCCCCCCTTTCTACAACTTGAATTCAGAACTGAATCAAAATTTAAAAAGCTTAAAGGTAAAATTGTCATGTCTCTTCTATTTTTATGCTAAACTATTTTATAAAAAGCAGGCTTTTTTTCCCCCTTAGTTTGGAGAATTGTATTTTTATTCATTCATATGCTAACAAGCTGGATATATAAAACATATCACTATGCTAAGTGTGAGACAATATACTGACTTTACATGTAAAAAAAGGACAAAATGAAGAAAAATACATGAAACCTTTCTAAAATGAACAGTGAACCTACAGAAGGAAACTAAAATGCTTTTACAAAATGGGCTTGAAGGCAAAACCAAAAGATAAATGTACAGGTTTATAATTACTCATGGGCAAGCTTCCCATCTTAAATATTTGAAGTATTCAGGCCTCCAGGCACCTGTTCAAGTTTGTGCTGATTCTCCCCCAGGCAGCTGCCTCACTTGCCTCTGCCTCAGGCTTGTCCTGAACGTGGTCCAGGATGCATCTCTGATAAGCAAGTTCAGCTGGTGCTCAGTGACAGGTGTGGGTCCTGATTGCCTTCAACAGCCTGGCATGTTTCTTAAAGAGGGGAAAGAAAGCCATCAAACACTTCCTTCCCAAACCCAGCTTTTTAATGTGTGAGCTCAAAATAAAAGCATGCATCAGTAAAATAATAGGCCAATAACAGGCTTAAAGAATACCTTTTTAGAAAGAAAACTAAATTATGGACAACTGTGACAAAGCAAAGAGCTGACATTGCTGGTGGGATTTGAGGCATTCTACAAGATCCAATAGCTCACAGGATATGCCTTTGTGAACACTAAAGCCTTGAATCCAGCTAGTTGATGAACCCAACAGTCCAGACTCATGAAGAACTACAGGATCCCAACGTGTCTGCCTCCAGGCTTCAGACTGTGGGCCACTGATGAAATGGCATGGAGAGCACTCTCAATAAGGGTATGAGGCTAAGAGTGATGGGTCCAGAACCAGATGGCCATGTAACACTTCCAGTTCCATCCCAGAACTCAGTGGGACTTTTCTGTGTGGCAGGAATGAGCAAACTATGACCAACAGGACAAATCCAGCCTACCACTTGTTTTTGTTTATTTGTTTGTTTGTTTTGTTTTGAGAGAGTCTCACTCTTGTCGCCCAGGCTGCAGTGCAGTAGAGCCATCTCGACTTACTGCAATCTCCACCTCCCAGGTTCAAGCAATTCTCCTGCCTCAGCTTCCTGAGTAGCTGTGATTACAGGCACCCACCACCATGCCCGGCTAACTTTTGTACTTTTAGTAGAGATGGGGTTTCACCAAGTTAGCCAGGCTGGTCTCAAACTCCTGACCTCAGCCTACTACCTGTTTTTACATGCCCGTTGTACTAGTCCATTTTCACACTGCTATAAAGAATTGCCTGAGAATGGGTAACTTATACAGGAAAGAGGTTTAGTTGGCTCACAATTCAGCATGGCTAGGGAGACCTCAGGAAACTTACAGTTATGGCAGCAAGTGAAAGGGAAGCAAGGCAACTTCTTCACAAGGCGACAGGAAGGAGAAGTGCTGAGCAAAGGGGGAGGAGCCCCTTATAAAACCATCCGATCTCATGAGAACTCACTCACTCTCATGAGAACAGCATGGGGGAAATCAACCTCATGATTCAGTTACTCCACCTGGTCTCTCCCTTGACATGTGGGGATGATGGGGATTACCATTCAAGATGCGATTTGAGTGGGACACAAAGCCTAACCATATCACCCGTATCTAAGAAAATATTTTTGCAAGTTTGAAAAAAATCAAAAGAAGAATATTTAATGACATTGAAAATCACATGAAATTTAAATCATAGTTGATATATATAAAGTTTTATTGGAATACAGCACATCTATTGTTTACATATTGTATATGGCTGCTTGTGCATTACAATGATACAGTAATTGTTACAGAAACTGTATCACCCACAGAGTCTAAAATATTTACTACCTAAATACTGACTACCTGACTCTTGCCACCATCTGATGTAGCCTCTTATCAGCTGTGGTAATGGGTAATTTACTAAGACACTATACTTGAGTCTCAGCTTTCCCATTTGTAAACGTATATGAATACATGTGGGTTTGTCGTGAATGTTACAGGAGATAAGGTGTCATAAAGAACCTAAAATAATGGCAACAAATGATTGTCATTTCTATTCTGAAGGAAATGGGAGGAAAAGAAGTATTTTCTGGTCTCTGTTGTGATTCTAAACAATAGAAGTGGCCATCAATCTCCACTAGGTTTCAGGCTGCCCGGTGGTGTTGGATATTGCTATCAGCAGCAGTTACACTATTTCTCCAATATGTAGCAACACTTGGTTCCATAAGTTTTAGGAAAGAAACCTGGTTAGTCTTTAGTAGGGACATCCTTTCCTCTGAGTCAATTAGAGAGGGGCATTTTTAGTTGTCTCAGTGACTATTGGGTGCTGTTGACACTGAGTGGCAGCAAGCAGAAATACAAACGATTATGCACAATAGAGAAATGTCCCATCAAAAAAGCCCAGAGCTCCCCTGATGAGCAACACCCAGGGTAGCGTAACTTAGCTTGCCACATGTTCAGGCACTTTAGGTCTTAGCCAAAACACTATGTCTCCAATCAGCACAGATTTCAGGACATGTCTGGGAATTGTGGACGTCAATGTTCTCTCTCATATACAGTGTGGTGAGCAGTTGTGAAGCCTAAGACCTCTTTATAGGGTTTTATGAACATCATTTCACGACGAGGCAATCCAGTTTAAGAGCAAGGAAACAACAGAGAGCAGAGCCAAACCAGAAGAAACATAGAGGAACAAAGCAGCTCTCTAATTAAGCCACACATCTAATCAAGCCACAACTGTATCATTTCCTACCTATGAGCTTCTCAGAGCTTTAGAGTTTAAGCAACAGTGCAGTGGATTTCTTGAAACTTGCTGACAAGGTCAACTACTATAAATGGGACCTACTTGTAGATTCAGATTGAAGGTGTTGCTCAGATGATCCTAGTTTAGAGCAATAGCCAGAGAATCAGGACACAGTGACTCAGAGATGTGCTACATTTTTATATGTCAGGATCCATTCACAATTTATAAAATATTTCATATTTATCGCTTAGCAAATTTAATTTTTCACTTAGTGCCACTATGTGCAAATCTCTTTGCTGAAGCTGAAGGAGATGCAAAAATGAATCAGGCACATTGCCAGTCCTCAAAGACTTAATGACTTCATAGAGAAAAAGAACACCACAAACTACACAAGATGTTAAAATAGATGACAGAATTAAGTTAGATGTGAGCTCTGCACAACATTAGAGCTAGAAAAAGAGGCTATTGCCCCCACCTGATTCTCACAATAGCTCCATGGAGAAGGTAGAATAAATGCTTTTATCCTCATTGTTACATATTTGGAGATGCAGAAGCATCCAGTGTGGCTGCACTAATTGGTGGTTCTTTAAGTGCGCTCGGTAATTCTAGCAGGAAGCCCAGTATCTTTTCTATTCTTCCATGTAAATTCTTAACAGCAGTAACACAGAAAAGGGCTATTGGTTATTCAGCACTTCATAAAGGGCTCTTGTTTTACTCTGTTTTGTGTTACCATTACAGAATACCACAGACAGGATATTTTATGACAAAAAGAAATTCATTTCCCACAGTTTGGGAAGTCCAATATCAAAGTGCCAGTGTCTCCTGAGGGCCTTCTTGCTACCTCATCTAGTGGTGGAAGTTAAATGGGTAAGAGAGGGTGAGAGAGAAAAAGATGGAAGGCAGAGCCTCAGATCTCTTTATATTCAGCATGAATTTGTTCACAATCGTGGAGCCTCATGACCTAACCGTCACCCATTATGCCCCCACCTCCCAGCACTGCTGACTGGGGGATTAAGTTTGCAACAAATGAACTTTGGGGCCACATCCAGATCATAGCAGCTCAATTAGAGGAAGCCACAGCTAAGATTGCGAATGGCCAATATTGTCAGAACTTTCCATTTGAAAAGAGATCCAGAAATATCATTGTATAAGAAATCTCATATTTTAATGTTTCACCAAGCCCTGTTACTCCTTTCTCCAAAATTCTTGCTCAAGCACTTCCCTCCATGTCCTGGGATAGTCCCTAAGTGAGCCTCTAGATTCCAGTTGTATTCCTTTTCATACACCATCTAGAGAGTAGCCAGTGATCAATTTTAAAAATAAAGGTTATCATCCTTCCATTCACCTCACATACTTATCAATCAGGATTCAATCATGAAAGCCCTGCCGTTAAGGGGATTATGGGAATAATGGACTCATTATAAGGGCTAGACCTGGGACAAATGTGTGAGGAAATGGGGGTCAGAAGAAGTCTAGAAGCTGAAGTAAAAACCATAGAGTCACTGACCCATCACAAAAAGCCCTGGTGTCTTGGAAACCTAAATCTGTGTGTGTGTGTGTGTGTGTGTGTGTGTGTGTACACTTATGTACAAGTGTGTGCATATGTACACATGCACATGCTTGCAAATGTGTTTGTATGTGTGTATTTATGTAACTGTCTAGTGGGTTCATTTTGTCTGCTGCCCGGATGGAGTCAATATAAATAGGTGAATTGCAATAGAGAAAGAGTTTAATGAACATAGAGCAGGCCAAAGGGAAGATGGGAGTTTTGTTATTGTTACTCATATCAGCCTCCTCAAAAATTCAGAGGCTAGGGTTTTTCAACTCTAGTTTGGCAGGACAGAGAGCTGGGGGATCGGGTGCTGCTAATTGGTTGGGGGATGCAATCATAAGGGTCCTCATATGTTGAATCTGCTTCTGGGTGGGGCCATTCAGTCATCAGAAATGCAGAAGCCTGAAAGGACATCTCAAAAGGTCGATCTTACAATAGTGATGTTATCTGCAGGAGTAATTGTGGAAGTTGCAAATCTTTTGATCTCTGCAATACTGGCTGGTAATCATTTACACCTACGTCTTAGCAGAATTCAGGCCCCTCTCACCCTCCTGACCTGGTGGTGTTTCATTAGTTTTACAAAAGTGGTTAGTTTGGGGGGAAGGGTTATTATCATTTAAAGTATAAACTAAATTCCTCCCAAAGATAGTTTGGAACAACCCCAGGAATAACCAATGGACGTTTAGAGGTTAAAGGCAAGATGAGGACTGGTTAGATCAGATTTCTTTCACTGTCATAATTTTCTCACTGTTATGATTTTGGCAAGGATGGTTTCATACACACATATAATTTTCAATGAATACCTTTATTTTTTATGGAGTCCTAAGCTATATAATTTATTCCGTTATGAAGACATGTACATTTACTAAGATTGATAAATATGTAGACATAGATATAAGTGTATTGATATTTTCACAAGAAAGTTCAGAACTGACTATCAGATGAAATTCTGACTCTGGCATATGATATAAGCAATATTGCGTATAGAGTTCAGCCCCTACACAGTTCACTTCCAGCATCAGGTACTAGATATTTTACATTTAAAAATAAATGGCCAGATCACCCATTATTTTCTGAAGGCATCGTGATAGAGATCAATCTTTATAAAAAGACCAACATTTCAAACTAGAAAATCCACATCAAATGGTTAACAAATTAGTTACCCTAAGAAGGGAAGCACTCTGCCAAGAACACATTTAAGCTTTTCTACCTATTTGGTGTTTCTAAATACAAAGATCTCTTATTTACAAACTAGAGAAAGTCACACCATTTAACTTCAGGTATTCAGGCTTTCATCTCATGAGTTTTTATACACTTTATTTCCTGATATAATGAGAAGTAAAAAGTTGCACCTAACTAACCTTCTTACGGGACGCTTAGGATTGCAATGATATTAAAGATAAGATCACTGGGGGGCAACCTCAGGAACAGTCTGATCTGATGGCTCCTCACACTGCTCAGAGGGAATCTTAGAAGATTGCATTGTCTACATGAAGTCTCTTAGTGTCTGTCACAACCTGTGTGCATAATAAATATTTGTTGAATAAACCATTAAATGGAATGAATAAAAAAGAAACAGATGTTGATATAGATATGAGATTCTATGGAATTTGGAGCTTTGCTCTCTGGTGTGGCCGAGCAATAATAGAACATAACACCACGGTGCTTTCCATCCTTAATGCCGCAGTACTCCTTCAGGAAGCAGAGCCTGGGTTGCTTGCAATAATCTTTAAAAAGCACCAATTATGTTCAAGGCACTGAGATAATGCTGGCCGTTCTGTTGTACAAGTAGCAAAACAGGGTCAAGCAATCCTCTCTATATACATTGTGATTCTTCACATACTAGATACTTGATCGGGATGTGGTAGTCTTCTTTAACCAGCACAGCCATTGTTAAGCCCAGCCACACTTGGCAAGATTGGCTTTCATATATTGCACTCTTCGGCATGCTGTTGGAGGCACTGCCTTAATCTAGCATTCTCTCCACCAAGTCAAACATGAGACACACAATGAAATAACAGGTCAGAATTCAGGCAAAGTTATTTTTCTTAATATCCACAAAAAAAGTGTAAGAGGGAAGAAAAAAAATCATAATGCAAGAACAAAGCTTGACATCTTTCAGATGAGTGAGAACTTAATTAAATTCTCTTCTTGTCCCTCTCACCACTACAAATAGAAAACATATCCAAGAGTTCTAATGTCTTTGGACATTAAATTCCATGCATGTCAAATTTTGTAACTGATTACAACTGATTTCAAAATAACACAGGAATTTCTCCATAACTAAATAATTGGTACTGTACCTTGTGAATGCCAAGTGGAAAGACAAAAAGAATGACAATCTTACAGATAGTATGGGTAGCAGAGCAAAACCTGTTTATGCCTGTCAAGCTGTGTAACTGCTTCATATTTTTCCTTTTAGACATATTTGAAATTAAATCAATGCAAGAGTATGAGAGGAAAATCTGTTTCCTGGGCTTACTCAGCATAAATAAAGCATAATACAGGAGATTGATATCTTCTTTACAGATTCTCTAAGACTGTCTGTTCAGACTTGTCTTCATGAAGATTACTGGATGAAGTTGGCTTTAAAATGTCAGTAAAGTAAAACAAACATTTGTAATTCTTCATCAGTTGCTCCATCTAGATTATAGTTTTGTATATACCTGAAACTATACCCATTTTAGTTTTTTATATACCTGAAACTACACTCATTTTAGTTTTTTATATACCTGAAACTATACCTATTTTAGTATTTTATATACCTGAAACTATACCCATTATACCACCAAGGTTTTTCAGGTATTCCTTTCTCTGAAGAACTGGTAAGTTCTACCATTTTTGTTTTCTGCCTCTTGGTAATTTCTTCTAAATCACTGGGCGGGGGGGTCTTTAATTTTATCATTTAACAGTATTAATACTCTTCCTTCTCTATATTGTTAAAACCTGTTTAATTTTCTTCTCCTTTTCTGTATCTCTTTCTCCCTCTTCTCCCCTCTTTCTCCATCTTGTCTTTTTTCTCTTTCTTACTTTCATTCATCCCTTACTGATAATCTACGAGGTTCTTCATTATTGGCTCTTCTTTGTCTCCTTCAACCTATTTATTTCTCATGATATTCATCTCTAGCCTTGAACTTACCATCTTATTCAACACATGTGCTTCATATTTGCTATTCTTTGTGCCTAGAATGTTCTTCTTTAAGGTGTCTTCTTTCCCATCAAGGCTACAATATGTGGCTATGCATTGCATGCATAATAACCTCTGGGGCAATACTCAGACTATGATGTGACTAATAGTTTCTCTAGAACTTGCAATATGGTGGCCTGGTTTCCTATTCTAAGGAACGCAGTCTATGTATAATATCTTTTTCCAATTCTGACAGAGGAGATATAAAATGAAAATTTAAAAAAAAAACAAGTAAAAATAAGGCAAAAAAGGACAAATTCATATCCAGTTTCTCATACTAACTACTTTTAGAAATGGGGGAAATTTTCTTCAACTTTCTGGCCTTATTTTTAAAAAATTGATGTTTTATAAATTATTATTTTATTGTGAGTTAATGGTTGACTTTAAAGAACACCTCTCTACATTGGTCTTCCATGCCTCAGCTAAAAGAAGAAAGTAGAGCTAAATACACAGACTTGGGAACATCCCCAAAATATATATATATGGAGAAAACAAATTACAGCATCATATTATTGCACAAGCTGAATTATGTTTCATACAAACCCACAAATCCTTAAAACTCTACATATGTATATGCATATACATACACAAACATATATTTTATACATATGGGAAAGTGAGGGTATGTGTAAATATAGCAAAAATTATGAAGAATGCACAAAATTTTTGGTGGAACACTGGTTAGGGGTATAATTGAAGGGAGTTTCACTTTCTACTACATATCCTGGCCCACTTTTTGTATTTCATGGTAGTATATGCATCTATTCATGTATTATTATGTAATAAACAGAAGGTAGACCACATGTTTATATTTCCCAATCCTATTGCTTTACATGTGGCATTTTTCTGGTGCAAATTTTTCAGTCCACACCTGCAGCAGAAATCATTTTACTGTGGAGACAAAACAAACTGTTATTTATTTTATTTTATTTTATTTTATTTTATTTTTTTTTGAGACAGAGTCTCACCCTGTTGCCAGATGCCAGGCTGGAGTGCAGTGGCGCAATCTCGGCTCACTGCAACCTCCGCCTCCTGGGTTCAAGCAATTCTCCTGCCTCAGCCTCCTGAGTAGCTGGGATTACAGGCGCACACCACCACGCTCAGCTAATTTTTGTATTTTTAGTAGAGACGAGGTTTCACCATGTTGGCCAGGATGGTCTCGATCTCTTGACCTCGTGATCCGCCCACCTTGGCCTCCCAAAGTGCTGAGATTTTTATTTTATTTTTACTATCACATGATACAGGACCTGGGCCATGATAACCACTCAATAAATGTTAATTGATTATGCTAAGAAGCAACTAAATAAGTGATTAATTACAGATATTAGAGCTCCAATCTCTGTAAGATAAGACTATCATCCTTACAGTTTACTAGCAACATGATATAGAGTACAATCTAGTAGCTGTGGATGATCAGGCTTAACGAGGTTCCCAGAAACTCACTTTTACTTTCTATTTAGTTTCTGTATTAGTCTGTTCTCACACTGCTGATAAAGACATACCCGAGACTGAGCAATTTACAAAAGAAAGAAGTTTGATGGACTAACAGTTCTGCATGGCTGAAGAGGCCTCACAATCATGGCAGAAGGTGAAAGACCTGTCTTGCATGGTGGCAGACAAGAGAAGAGAATGAGAATCAAGCTAAAGGGGTTTCCTCTTTTAAAACCATCAGCTCTCATGAGACTTATTTACTATTTCAAGAACAGTATGTGAGAAACAGGCCCCGTGATTCAATTATCTCCCACTGGGTCCCTCCAACAACACTTGGGAATTATGGGAACTACAATTCAAGAAGAGATTTGGGTGGGGACACGGCCAAACCAAACCAGTTTCCAACAGTACTTTTGTAGAGTTGAACTATGACTAGAAAAGGAGGAGGGATGTTGTGTATTGACTTGAAGATGAAGAGATCAGTTGTTTTACCAAGAGCATATTAGAGAAAATATAAATGTCTATATCAGCTTTAGTCATACTCTTATGAAAACTATTTGGAAAGACAAATTCATTTTATTTTATTGGAGTGCCTTGTGTATCTCTGGGGGTGAATGTGATGAGAAAACTGTTGAGACAGGCAACCGCTCATGTTTAGCTCAATAAGTCTCACTTTATATATACAGGTATTCAAATTCCTGGCTCACTGTTAGATTAACTATGCTGTTTACCTATCAGCAATGTTCCTGTCTTCTTAACATAACAAATATCTACTCTCTGGGGAAAGAGAAATGGCAAATTTTAATGTACCATGGACATCAGTGCTATCAGTACTGTTCAGAAATTCTTGAGAAAACTCACCATCAGATACCTCTCTGAAATAACCTGTATTCTGAGTAAAACTGTGAAAGTCATGTGGTAGTAAATGATATAGCCAAATGCAAATCCAGGCCACCTAACTCCAAAGCCACTAAATATTATGTAATATTTAAGTAAGTAAATATTCATCAAATCAGATAAAACTCAAAATGTTTGGCACAAAGATATGATAGTCAAGACACTGTTCCAGAAGTAACAGGTCTGTATGCATTTTAGTAGAATAATTCTTGGCATGGATAATGGTGGTGCTATGCTCACTGATGCCATAAACATGTTCAAAGAGTTGAAAAAAATGGATGATAGATCAAGAAGTATACCCCTATTGATATGGTTTGGCTGTGTTTCCACCCAGAATCTCATCTTGAATTGTAATCTTCATAATCCTCATAATCCCCACCTGTCAAGGGAGAGAGCAGGTGGAAGTAATTGGATCATGGGGCTGGTTTCCCCCATTCTGTTTTTGCGATAGTGAATGAGTTTTCACAAGATCTGATGGATTTATATGTGTTTGGTAGTTCCTTCTGCATTCATTTTCCTTACTGTCACCTTGTAAAGAAGGTATCTTGCTTCCCCTTCATCTCCTGCCATGATTATGTGTTTCCTGAGGCTTTCCCAGGCATGCAGAACTGTGAGTCAGTTGAACCTCTTTTTTATAAATTATCCTGTCTTGGGCAGTTATTTCTTACAGTGTGAGAAATGGACTAATACACCAAGAGTAATAGTGATTGGGAGTTTTAACATGCTTATGAGTATTAGCCATTTTCAAAATGTCTAAAAATGGCATCAGTGTATTATGGGGCCAAGTTCATTCTTATGAATCTTCAAAATAACATCACCCAATGTATGACATTGGAAGTTTTTATAATTTCTGTTTTATTAATGTTATTTGAGTTACCAGGCTCTAACATTCAGAAAAAATCTGCTCATGTATATGGAAGTCTTCATAACAGGAAAAGTTCAATAATAAGCATTGAAATTTCCTCCTGCAAAACTTAAATCTTTATATGTACAAGGTGGCCTTCTCATGCAGTACACACATGACTAGGCTATCTGATTGAAACGAGAAACAGCCATGTCCAAATCTTACCATATCTGAGTGCTTTGATGATTAACTTGAATGAATGTATTGTCTCCCAAAGAATTAAGAAAAAATTTTACTTGACAAATACTTAAAACATCTAATGTGAATCACCTTCTTTTAAACAGAAGGAATAAAATCAATGGCAAAACTACAATAATTGTCATATATATACATATATATATATCTATATATATATAAAGTATACGTGTGTGTGTTATGATGTGAGCTATAAAAATATGTTAGATATAAAACACATAAACAGAGGGGGACATTAAATGCATTCAGACTAACATGGTTATCATTAAAGGTTTTCATATTTTAAGAGGGGTTGGAGAACATACATACGTTTTACTAAATGGTATCTGGACCTTTATAGGAGGGATTTTCAAAAAGTCCTTGGAAAATGTGTATTATGAGTAAACTATGCCTGGATTTCAAATTTTTTATATGAAAATAAACTCATACTACCTTGTTATAACACGTTTGAACAGGATCTAGTTTGAGGCACCAACGAGAATGAGATATCAGTTTGAAAAGGACCCCTATCTGGGCAACATATATTCTGCTAAAATAGAAAGAAAAAACATCAAATTGATGATGAAGCTTCAGTGGAAGAATGGTTCAATCATCGATGCTTTAAGAAAAGTTTATAAGGCTAATGCCCCCAGGAAATCATCAGTTTGCAGATGGGTGATTTGTTCCAAGAAAGGACAAGAAAATGTTGATGATGAAGCCTGCAATGGCAGACCATCCACATGAATTTGTGAGGAAAAGCTCGGTCTGTTCCATGCCCAGTTGAAGAGGACCAATGATTAACAGCAGAAACAGCAGCCCACACCATAGACATCTCAATTGGCTCAGCCTATATGAATCTGGTTGAAAAATTAAATATGAGCTTATTTTCTACTCAGTGGGTTCCAAAACTATTGCTCCCAGATCAGCTGAAGTCAAGAGGAGAACTTCCAATGGAAATTTTAAACAAGCATGATCAAGATCCTGAATCATTTTTTTGAATAATTGTAACAGGAGATGGAACATGGCTTTACCAGTACAACCCTGAGAGCAAAGCATACTTAGAGCAAGAGGTGGAAGTGGTCCAGTCAACAGGCACTTTGCTTGTTGACTTTCTGGGAGACCAAAAAACAATAAACATCTGCTTATTATGTGAGGGTCTTGAGAATGTTAGCCAAAGCTTTATCAGAAAAACACCCAGATTAGCTTCACCAGACAGTTCTGCTCTACCAGGACAATGCTCCTGCTCTTTCTTCTCATCAAACCAGGGAAATTCTGCAAGACTTTTGATGGGAATTAATTAAGCATTCACTTATAGACCATGGAATATTACGCAGCCATCAAAAACGATGAGTTCGTGTCCTTTGTAGGGACATGGGTGAACCTGGAAACGATCATTCTGAGCAAACTGGCACAAGAACAGAAAATCAAACACCGCATGTTCTCACTCATAGGTGGGTGTTGAACAGTGAGAACACATGGACACAGGGAGGGGAGCATCACACACTGGGGTCTGTCGGGGGGGAAATAGGGGAGGGACAGCAGGTGGTGGGGAGTTGGGGGAGAGAGAGCATGGGGAGAAATGCCAGGTATAGGTGATGGGGAGGAAGGCAACAAATCACACTGCCATGTGTGTACCTATGCAACAATTTTGCATGTTCTTCACATGTATCCCCAAACCTAAAATGCATTTTAAAAAAATCTGATTTGGCTGCTTCTGACTTGTTTCTCTTTTTGTTTCCTAATCTTAACAAGTCTGTAAAAGGAACTCATTTTCCTTCTGTTAAGGATGTAAAAAAGACAGCATTGATATTGTTAAATTCCCAGCACCTTCAGTTCTTTAGGGACAGACTCACTATCTGGTATCATCATTTACAAAAGTGTCCTGCACTTGATGAAGCTTATGCTGAAAAGGTTACATTTTTATTTCTATCTTTTAATTTCATTTTTCACAAACTTTTGAAACTCCTTATGTCTCTATTATATTATTATAGCTATAAAATTAATTTACGTAATAGGTAATAAATGTATATTATTAAAAGAAAAATTTAAGGGTATTTAAGGTGAAAAGAGGAAAGAATTGTTATCAATATGCCTTCCAGCCCTCCCCACCCCCTGAATCCCTGCATTTAGTCTTCATCCTTGGGCAACACTGTTGTTTCCAGTTCTGGACTTTGACTTGCAGAGATTTTCTGTGCCTATACAACTGCCTGTCAGTACAAAGGAAACCTACTTATTTTATAATATTTAAGTTTCATAATATTCCATGATATAATATGTTATATTTTACTCTAATTATTAGTTTATTTAATGAATTCATTACTGGAATAAAAATTTAGTGCCTTTGTGCTACTGTTGCATACCTCCGTCTGCAGTGATACTCAAAGTGTGATGTAAGAACTTCACCATTCGGTAAACTACCACCGATCTGCAACAAGGATACATGAATTTAGCATTGGCATTTAGAAACTGTAATGGCAATTGATGTTGTTGCAATAATAAAGGTTATATTCACTGTATTTTACAAAATTATCAGCCTACAACAGATTGTCAGGGGGGATACCCAATGGTTACAGTCTGAGAAATATGGCATTTGACTCAGACTCATAAACAATGACTAATACAATGTAGGCACTAAATAAATATCTGTGGAAAGGATAAATATGAATATATACTCTTACATATAGAAAATTATAGCCTCTCCATACAGTTATTATTCTACCAAAATGTGAAATATGACCAAAGGAATGGGATAGAAGTTCATCCTTAACTGAAATGAAATTCGTTTAATTTTGTACTAGTTGGAACTGATATGTAGGAGATTATGTTCCTCAACTATTTAAATAATGTGATTAATTCATTATTTAAGCTAATAGACAGCACTGCTGCACAGGACTGGATTGCCAAGTCATAAAGAAATCAGAGCTCTCACAGGATATCAAGCTTCATTAATATAGGCAATCAAGGATATCTTGCAATTAAGGATATAAACAACTGAGAGGGTCAGAGGAGCAGGAGGAAGTTTGGAACATTGAAGGCATCTCTTCCTGTCCTTCCTTCCTGCATCAGACACAGACTCTCTGGCCCAGTCTCTAAGTGGAGGTCATTACCTCCCACCATAGAGAACATTTAGTTCATGAAACTCATCTGTTTTATATCCCGGTTTACATGACATTTTCCAGGGAGTCATGCCTCATACATTTCCTCTTTATTTACTGTAAACAATGTTTAACCAGGAATAGTTCACAGATATGAACTCCTTACTAAAAATGTTCTTAGTCTATTTATCTGGAAGTCTGCCTGTCACATTGATAAGGCAACTGGATAAAGTCAATTGACTTTTTTCCTTCCTCAGGGTGTGTCCTCCGTTAAAGAAAATGTAGAGATTTTAGAATAGCCACCTTAGCTCCTTCCTCTCCACAGACTAAAGTCAATATTTAATAAATATTAAAAGTCTAAACAAGAGGTCTAAATATCAACTATGTCTTGACAGTTGGAAAAAAAAATGTAACCCAACATCATAAATGGTAACTCACTTTTTGTAAAATGATTGCACTAATGGCTCGATTTTCACACCTCTGTGAATCCATGTCCATTGGTAGTGCCCTCCCACACTGACTCAGGTTTTGGCCATCTGACTTGCTTTGCAATTAGAACACATGTTGTAGACTGAACTCTAAAAACACACTTACACTTTTCCACTCTCCCTTCAACCCCTGCTACGTGAACGAGCTCTGGCTGTACTGGAGGATGACAGACAGCATAAAGAAAATCTGCTTCATCTTAGCTGAGGCCATCCTAAGTCAGCTGCATTGAGCAGGTCAAGGTTAGAACAGCAAAGTGGCTCAGATCAGCAAAAGAGCCTATTCACCCAAAAACTCCTGAGGGAGAGAGAGAGCCAAAGAGCTAGAGCAACAGCATGAGAGAAGGAGTTATAAAGCGTGCACAAGAGAGAGCTGTTTCAAGCTCTGAAGTTTTGAGGTGGTTTGTTACATACTGTATTAGCCTCCTAGGACTGCACTAATAAAGTATAACAAACTGGGTGTCTTAAAATAGCAGAAATTTATTCTCTGACAATTCATGGAGGCCAGAAGCCCAAAGTCTTTTTGATATTTGGTTCCTTCTGGAAGCTCTGAGGGAGAATCTGTTCCATGCCTCTTTGCAGCTTCTGGTGATTCCAATAATCCTTGACTTGGTTTACAGATGCCTCATTTCAATTTCTGCCTCCATTGTCACATGACCCTCTTCCCTGTGTATCTGCCTCC
Organism: Ateles fusciceps; assembly: GCA_036589455.1. Classification (NCBI taxonomy): domain Eukaryota; kingdom Metazoa; phylum Chordata; class Mammalia; order Primates; family Atelidae; genus Ateles; species Ateles fusciceps. Next base: position 2,743,838 of record JAZHEH010001955.1, read on the forward strand.
TCTGTTTGTCTCTCTGTGTCATGCCTCTTCTTATAAGGCCACCAGTCATTGGGTTTAGGAACCATCCTAAATTCAGAAACATTTCATCTCAATATCCTTTAATAGCATCTGAAAAGACCATATTCCCAAATAAAGTTGCATTCAGAGGTTCCGGACATGAATATTTGGGGACACCATTCAACGAACTACACACAGCAATTACCAACTGTAGTGGAATATGCTGTTTTTAAATAAGCACAATATTAAGCCCATGATTAACTGAGAATGAATGAAGTATGAAACAGTATGCATACCAGGCTCATTGGCAACAGCTCTACATACGCAAAGTTTCCTCCAAGATGTCCCGTTTATACTGTTGTCACTGAAAACTAGACAGTTCTGGCTCTTCACCCTGGAGGTGGCAAGTATTTTTATTTCTAACACTCCTTTGCCTGGAGGTAGGGAGCTGTTCTCCATGCTCTTGATTGGCAGGGACAGACCCCTTTGCTCTCTCTGTCCTCTCTTACTATTCCAAATTTGAAACTCTTATTATTATGTCTTGCTTACTGCAGTTATCTGCTAACTCCATTAACTTCCTTTCATTCCCCTCATATTTGAGCTTCTTGTTCATTGTCAGTCTCTAAACCATCACTCCTAGCCTAAGACTTGGTGGTTTTAATATCTGCATAGACAGTTCTTGCTGTATCTTGCCTGTTCAGATTTTCCTCAATGAATTTTGTCCACTCCTATCTCAACGCATCACAGAAATACCATTAGACTGTGTCATTACATTAACTACATCCCCTATACAATCTCAATTTTGTACAGTCTCAATTTTAAGCAACCAACTGACATTTTCTATTTTCCATCTCACTCTTTCTAGTCCCTAAATCCTGAAAATCCCTTTACTACCTGGAATCTCTGATCCATTGATTCTATACATTTTTATTCTCTCTCAGTTTCCTTCATGTTCTCACTGCTTTTTTATGCAGTCTAAATTCCAGAGTCTGTGATCATACTTAGGCACTGTGTAAATCCTTAATTATCTTACTACCATGTCATTTCATTATACTTGATGGCAAAACAACATGATTTTGCTCATTTGTGTCTGCAGATATGCAGCTGAACATGGCTGGAGAAAACATACCGCCATGCTCACTTTCCTCAGATAAATTTTGTGGCAAGTAACTTCAAGTGAGACCTTGATACTACCTGGCAATCATATCAAATTTACCTGGTGTATTCACTTCCATTCTCCACAGCTAGTTTTGCTGATTCACCTCTCTCCTGAATCTTTTAATACACACACCTTGATAATTACTCCCAGTTGATGACCTGGCCTCCTATTTTACTGAGAAACAATCAGTGCAAACTTTCACAATACCCTACCACCACCACTACCCCACCTACCTGCACACAGGTAATGGCCATTATATACCATTATATATGCTTCTCTCCTCTTACTATGGATAAACTCTTCATGCTTCTATCCTTGACCACCTCTTTATTTGTGCACTAAATCCTGTTCTGTCTCATTTTATGAAAAAAAATCAATTCAGCAAGCCTTCTCCTGTTTTTCCGGCATCACCAGCTTTCCCTGGCTAGTGTATATTTGACATCAGTATAAAAATACTCTGTTTTGTTGCCTTCCATCTTAAAACAAAACCTGGATTACCCCAGTTAGTATTCTATGTTCCTGATTCCCTTTATAACAACACTCTTCCAAAAGTTTTTTTAATACACTTTTTGCTTCTAATTTCTTCTCTCCAGAGATTGAACTGCCTATTTAACATCTTTACTTGTGTGTTAGACGTGCCTCTCAAACTTCTCTCTAAAATCAGTCTCCTAATTTATTGCCCAGAGTTAATCTATCCAGTCTTCCCAATTTTAGCAAATGGCTATTCCATTTTTCCAGTTGCTTAAGACACAACAAAACAAACAAGTAAAAGTTGGACTCATCTTTTATTCCCTTTTGCTGCGTATTCAACCCATTAGTAAATATTCTCAGCTTTTCCCTCAAAATATATCTAGAAATGAACATCTTCTTCACAGCTCCACAAGTGGCGCAGGACTTTAGTACCTCTCACATAATTATTGAGGTTCCCTTATTCCTGCCATGGACGTCTATGGTCTGGTGAACAGTTACCAGAAGGATCCTCTTTCAAACCTAAGTTGGGTGATGCATCTCCTCCGCTGAAAACTCGCCAGTAACTGTCTCCTTATTTCATTCACAGCAAAAGCCAAAGTCCTCACAAAGGCTCAGTATAACCTGGCTTTCCATTTTCCCTTTGATTTAATCTTCTGCCACTTTCTCTTTCTTACTATTTAAGCTACTTGGCCTTTGCCATTTCCATTCCTTCTGCCAAGACTGATATTTTCCTAGTTATTCACATAGTTGGGTCTCTCATTTATTAGATCAAATGTTACCTTTGCAGATATGACCTTTATTCCCACCTTATTTAAAATTATACTTTGGCTGGGTGCAGTGGCTCATTCATGCCTGTAATCCTAGAACTTTGGGAGGCCAAGACAGGAGGATCTCTTGAGCTCAGAAGTTCAAGAACAACCTGGACAACATAGTGAGACCCCATCTCTACAAAAAAAATAATTTAAAAATTAACTGAACCTGGTGGTAAATGCCTGTAGTCCCAGCTACTTGGGAGGCTGAGTTCTCAAATATATAAATAAACAGATACATTGCACTTCTTCAGCGCACCCCCCTCACCATTGCTCTACTTTAGACAGGGATTTTTGTTTATTTTGTCCACTGTTGTATCTTTCAGAACAGTGATATTCAAAGTTTTGTGTTTGTTACTGGTCCAGGACATGAGAAGTGTAAAGAAACATTTAAAAAGATTGTATAGCCTTTAGACAGAGCACTTTTATGTTTGTTGAATCCAATAATTTTTTAAAGGAGGCTTATAATTTGTATGTCTTTTTAGATTTACTTTTAAAACTACTTCTGTTTTATTGTACTTTAAAAATGTATCATTTGGCAATAAATTTAAAATTATAAACCAAAACTAAATTAACTGATCTTTCTTCTGAGATAGTTTTAGAATTATTGCCCTATAATATTGACTGATTGAATCGATGCCTTGGGTGGAATAAAACCACATGAAGTTTCTAAGGCAAAATACAGTTAACAAAATGAGAACAGTAAAATGTTTTTAAATTCATTTTAAATGGTTTATTATTTTTATGGAACTGTTATGTCATGATTAATAGGCTAATGTAATACAATACTCAATAAACATTGACTATTAAGGAATGTCAACTTACAGAAATTAACCAATGAGTATAATTATACAGTTCTACCATCATTTCAAATTTGGTACTTACGGACTCATTGCTTTCTTTAGCATTTTCATATACTGTTTAAAGATATATAACAAATTAAGTTTTTTCTAAAAATTTATATATTTTTTCATTGACTCATTTCCTCTTTAAAAGCTAACTGATTTGTTTCTCTTATATATTTATTAAAATAAACATGTTTCCTTGATACTTAGTGTACTCACAGGATGATATGTTGTAGCATGTTTTATATCCCTTTTTTTCTTTTCTTTTTTGATAATTTATTTATTTTACTTTAGGTGCATACTATATCTGGCATTTCTCCCCATGTTATCCCCTCCCCACCCTTCCCTCCTCCCCACCCCTCATTGTCTCTCCCCCACCCCCCCACCGACTGCCCCCTGTGTGTGATACTCCTCTCCCCCGAGTCCATGTGTTCTCATTGTTCAACACCCACCTATGGGTGAGAACATATGGTGCTTGGCTTTCCGTTCTTGGGTCAGTGTGCTGAGAATGATGGTTTCCAGATTCATTTAAGGCCCTACAAAGGACACCAACTCATCGTTTTTTATGGCTGTGTAGTATTCCATGGTGTATATGTACCACATTTTCTTTGTCCAGTCGATCATTGATGGGCATTCGGGTTGGTTCCAGGTCTTTGCTATTGTACACAGGCCTGCAGTGAACATACGTGTCTTTATAGTAGAACGATTTATAGTTCTTTGGGTATATACCCAATAGTGGGATTGCTAGGTCAAATGGAATTTCTATTTCTAGATCCTTGAGAAATCGCCACACTGTCTTCCACAATGGTTGAACTAATTTACACTCCCACCAACTGTGTAAGAGTGTTCCTATTTCTTCACATCCTCTCCAGCATCTGTTGTCTCCCGATTTTTTAATGATCGCCATTCTAACTGGCGTGAGATGATAGCTCAGTGTGGTTTTGATTTGCATTTCTCTAATGACCAGTGATGATGAGCATTTTTCATATGTTTGTTGGCCTCATATATGTCCTCTTTTGAAAAGTGTCTGTTCATATGCTTAGCCCACTTTTGAATGGGGTTCTTTGTTTTTTTCTTGTATATCTGTTTTAGTTCTTTGTAGATTCTGGATATTAGCCCTTTGTCAGATAGGTAGATTGCAAAAATTTTTTTGCCAGTCTGTGTCTTTTGATTGGGGCATTTAGGCCATTTACATTCAATGTTAATATTGTTATGTGTGAATTTGATCCTGCCATTTTGTTACTGGCTGGTTTTCTTTCTCATTAGTTGACTCATTTTCTTCATTGCATTTTTGGTCTTTGCCAACTGGTTTGCTTTTGCAGTGACTGGTACTTGTTCCTTTCCATGCTTAGTGTTTCTTTCAGGAGCTCTTGCAGGGCAGGTCTGGTGGTGACAAAATCTCTCAATAATTGCTTGCCCGTAAAGGATTTTATTTCTCCTTCACTTATGAAGCTTAGTTTGGCTGGATATGAGATTCTGGGTTGAAAGTTCTTTTCTTTAAGGATGTTGAATATTGGCCCCCACTCTCTCGGGCTTGTAGAGTTTCTGCCAAGAGATCTGCTGTGAGTCTGATTGGCTTCCCTCTGTGGGTGACCTGACCTTTCTCTCTGGCTGCCCTTAGCATTTTTCCTTCATTTTTGACCCTGGTGAATCTGACAATTATGTACCTTGGGATTGCTCTTCTTGAGGAATATCTTTGTGGAGTTCTCTGTATTTCTTGAATTTGAAATTTGGACTGCCTTGCTAGGCTTGGGAAGTTCTCCTGGATAATTTCCTGGAGTGTGTTTTCCAGCTTGGATTCATTCTCCCTGTCATATTCAGGTACACCAATCAAGCATAGATTAGGTTTTTTCACCTAATCCCATATTTCTTGGAGGCTTTGTTCATTTCTTTTCACTCTTTTCTCTTGTATTGCCTTCTTTTTTACTTCATGGAGTTGATCTTCAATCTCTGATATCCTTTCTTCTCTTGATTGATTCAGCTATTAAAACTTGTGTTTGCTTCACGTAGTTCTTGTGCTGCGTTCTTCAACTCCATCAAGTCATTTATGTTCTTCTCTAAGCTGGTTATTCTAGTTAGCATTTCGCCTAACCTTTTTTCAAGGTTTTTGGTTTCTTTGCATTGAGTTAGAACGTGTTCCTTTAGCTCTGAGAAGTTTGTTATTATCCACCTTCTGAATCCTGTTTCCATCAATTCTTTGCACTCCTTCTTGGTCAAGTTGTGATCCTGTGTTGTTGAGGAGTTGTGATCCCTTGAAGGAGAAGAGGTGTTCTGGTCTTTGGTGGTTTCACTTTTTTTGCACTGGTTTTTCCCCATCTTTGTGGATTTACCTGGCTGTGATGTCAGAGAGCTGCTTGATGAGGTCACTTGTCTGCCTGTGGGGGTGCTACTGGGTTTCTAGGGACTCCTTCAGGTTACTAGGGAAGCTTCCTGTGTCTTTTTTGTTTATGCTGGGAGATTAGGCCCGCCTCTTCCGCTGACCTGTAGGCGCTGCTGGGTTGTGGAGAACACCGTCTGGTTGCTATGTTGGCTTCCTGTGTTTTTTGTTAAAACACTAGCCCAGTCCCACCCCTCTAGTGGTGGGTTGTGCCCTTCCTCCACTGGGCTGGATCATTCAGTTTCCTCTCAGACTGTGGCACTGGCTACACAGCCCACTAGAGTCTGAGCTTCAGCCCTTTGGGGTTTGTGGGAGAGGTTAGGGACCCACCCAGCTGCACCTGGCAGTCTCCCCTTTCAGCTTTCTCTCTCTCTGGTCATGGGGTAGGAGCCACCCAGATGCTCCCGCTTACAGCTCCCCTCTCTCCGGGTGGGGGTAGGGGGCAATAGCTCAGTCTGCAGACTCTTATTCAACTCCGCACTTGTAATTCCGGGCGCTTGACTGGCAAAGATCCCCTGTTCTGTGTATTGCTGAGGCTTTGGGGGAAGCGCTGTATCTGGACCGGAGCGCCAGAGGTGGAGCCTCCGACTGGCCGGTCAGATGCACTTTCTGGGTGAAGCAGCACCCCTCCCCCGCCTCAGTCTGCCCCTGAGTGGGCTTTGCTAACCCTCGGACCAGACCTGTTGAAATGCACCTGGTGCCTCAGTTGGAGCTAGGAGATCTCTGGGTTTCTGCATCTCTTTCGCTGGGTGTTGTGCGCTGGAGTTGTGTCTAATTCACCATCTTAGATCTCCCCCTATTTTTTAAGTGTCTGTGTGATTTCTTATCTGTTTCAGAATTGTCTGTTATTTTTAAGTGGAATGTCTTACATATAGTAATTTATTGGTAAATGCTTCCTGAAGATTAGTTGCCTAAATGAATGGATTATCCAACAGATGAACTGTTATTTCACAGACTGTTTAAATTTAGGTAATGGAAAAATCATATTTTACCTGTAGAAATTAAATCCTCATCTAAGACCTACTTTCTTAAAGAATTTTTTTTCAAGTCTAATGTCTTATTAAGGTATTTTACACAAATGTAATAGTATTTTGCATATATAACCAACTTGAAAATTGCATTAAAAACCCAAATTATATTTTTACCAGTGGGTTAGAAAAGCTGTGTTAATCTGCAAATGTGAGTAGTCATTAATATGTTTATGAGAACAGGTCTGAACAAACAAGTCAACTACAATATTTTAAAACATTATTGAAACTGTTGCAAAAAGGGATTCAGCCTGCACTTGATATTGTTAATAAATTATCTGTTAATTAGCATCCTGTTTGGCTATAATACTTTTGATTAGTTCAGAATACATTAATACAAGCGTCCTTTGTTAATTAAAGGCTTAGTTTTAAAAAATGAGACTGTATTAGTCCATTCTTATGCTGCTATGAAGAAATACCTGAGACTGGGTAATTTATAAAGAAAAGAGACATTTTATCCATTTCTTCCAGATTTACTGGTTTGTGTGCATAGAGTTGTTTGTAGTAATCTCTGATGGTAGTTTGAATTTCTGTGGAATTGGTGGTGATGTCCCCTTTATCGTTTTTTATTCCATCTATTTGATTCTTCTCTCTTTTCTTGTTTATTAGTCTGGCTAGCGGTCTGTCTATTTTGTTGATCTTTTCAGAAAACCAGCTCCTGGATTTGTTGATTTTTTTGAAGGGTTTTTATGTCTCTATCTCCTTCAATTCTGCTCTGATCTTAGTTATTTCTTGTCTTCTGCTAGCTTTTGAGTTTTTTTGGTCTTGCTCCTCTAACTCTTTCAATTTTGATAATAGAGTGTTGATTTTAGCTCTTTCCTTGCTCCTTATATGGGCATTTATTGCTATGAATTTCCCTCTAGATACTGCTTTAAATGTGTCCCAGAGATTCTGGTACATTGTATCTTCATTCTTGTTGGTTTCAAAGAACATCTTTATTTCTGCCTTCATTTTGTTTATCCAGTTGACATTCAGGAGCCAGTTGTTCAGTTTCCATGAAGTTGTGCGGCTTTGAGTTAGTTTCTTAATCCTGAATTCTAATTTGATTGCACTTGCACTCTCCCACGACTAAACCAGGAAGAAGTTGAAACCCCGAATAGACCAATAACAAGGGCTGAAGTTGAGGCAGTAATTAATAGCCTACCAACCAAAAAAAGTCCAGGCCCAGATGGGTTTTCATCTGAATTCTACCAGATGTACAAAGAGGTATCTGGTACCCTTCCTTCTAAAACAATTCCAAACAATACAAAAAGAGGGAATCCTCCCCAACTCATTTTATGCAACCAACATCATCCTGATACCAAACCTGGGCAGAGACTCAACTAAAAAAGAAAACTTCAGGCCAATATCCATGATGAACATAGATGCAAAAATATTCAATAAAATACTGGCAAACCGATTGCAACAGCACATCAAAAAGCTTATTCATCACATTCAAGTAGGCTTCATCTCAGCAATGCAAGGCTGGTTTGACATATGCAAGTCTATAAATGTAATCCATCACATAAACAGAACCAAAGACAAAAACCACATGATTATCTCAATAGATGCAGAGAAGGCCTTCAACAAAATTCAACAACCCTTTATGCTAAAAACCTTCAATAAACTAGGTATCGATGGAATGTATTTCAAAATAATAAAAGCTATTTATGACAAACCTACAGCCAATGTCATACTGAACAGGCAAATACTGAAAGCATTTCCTTTGAAATCTGGCACAAGACAAGGATGCCCCTCTCTCACCACTCCTATTCAATATAGTATTGGAATTTCTAGCCAGAGTAATCAGGCAAGAAAAAGAAATAAAGCGTATTCAATTAGGAAAAGAGGAAGTCAAATTGTCTCTATTTGCAGATGACATGATGAAATAGATGCTTATAAAACCATCAGATCTCAGGAGAACTTACTATTATAAGAACAACATGGGTGAAACTGTCCCTGATGATGCAATTACCGCTCACTGACCCCCTCCTGTGAAACATGGGGATTATGGGATTACAATTCAAGATGAAATTCGGGTAGGGACACAAAGCCAAACTGTATCAGAGATCTATGGCAAATCTAAAAAGACAATAGAACCAAAATATTAAGTCCTGGGTAAATTTGTTACCCAGCTTTATAAATATGAATTACATTTCTCATTAATAAATAAATATCTAGACCATTAATACCTTTGACATATATTTCATCCTCTTCATGCTCATAACCTAATCCTAAAAAGCATAAATCTCTAAAATATTAGTGGTTATTTAATCTCTTTTTTTTTGAATGGTTATGGGACAAGCCCTGTGCAACAAGGAAATACAAAATCTTAAGACATTGTTTCTGCATTCTGATAGCACAGAGAAAAAATGGGTCATGAAATTTTTAGACATTTACTTTCAACATGAGTAATGCTGGTTCCACGTATACTGAGTTTATGAAGCAAGACTCTATTAGCCAGTGGGTGCATCATGGGAGAGTGTTTTGGACCAAATCGTGTCACCCCAAAATTTGTATGTTGAACCCCTAAACCCCAATATGTTGAATTTGGAGATAGGACTTCTAAAGAGATAATTAATGTTAGGTGAGGTCATAAGAGTTGAGCTCTAATCAAATACAACTGGTGTGCTTGTAAGAAGAGGAAGAGATACCAGGATGATGCACTTGCACAGAGGAGAGGTCATGTGAGGACTCAGTGAAAAGGTGGCCATTGGCAAGCCAGGGAGAGCAACCTCTGGATAAACCAAACCTGCCAACACCTTCATCTTAGACTTTCAGCCTCCAGAACTGTGGGAAAAATGCATATATGCTGTTAAAGCCTACAGTCTATAGTACTTGGTCATGGCAGCCCTAGCAAATTAATAGAGAGGAAGGAATTTCATTGAAGTTTGGATATTGGAAGGGTACAATGCTATGCAAGGAGCACTCCTTCATCCAAGAAATAATGGTCCTCCATTGTTTCTGCTTAGGAAATGGTATCCTCCTTCACCTACATACTGACCAGAAGCCTGGAATACAGCCTCATCTCTTCCACTTTCCTCACTCAGGTATGAAATCTTGCAGTAAATATTCTCATCCTACCTCTTAGATATCTTTTAAATTCTGTGCTCCTCTTCATTCTCATCACCATGGGTGAGTCTAAGCCTCTATGCTCTCCACTCAAAACCATTTTCTTCTTTCTGGCTTTCTCCTGTCTCTTTCGCCTTTGCCTTCTGAGTGACATTTGTTTCAAAGTATTGTTAGCACTGCTGCAGAAAAAATAATTACTAAGGTGCCTGAATAAATACAGAGATATTAATGAATCATTCAATAGTATGCTTGGAAAATAACAGGAAAAATATTTTATTTTTTTAAACAGACAGAATTATATAGGCAAATCAATCTTTTAGTGTGAATAGAATCTCAAATAATGCTATTCTGATCAAAGATCTTTTGACAGATGGCTAATACTGTTTCCAAATGTAGAACACATGAGATTATTTGGTTTCTATATTATTTAGGGTATAATTGTGGCTGCCAAAACTGGGTCTCCAAATGACAATGGCTTAAGCAAGACAGTTTATTTTTTCTCCAATGAAACGTTCCTGGGAGAAGAGCGTCGGGCTTATGTGGTGGTTCCATGATATAAAGAATCAGAACTGAGCCTCCTTCCATTGAAATATTCTGCAGTACCTGGATACTGTCCACATTCTCATGGTTCAAAGTAGCTCAAAAACATTTCAGCCAGTGTGAAAGGGGAAATGTAAGAGGAGGCCATGTGCCCTTTTAAAAAGGTATGACTTCATTCTGCTCCCCCTCCCATGTTGCAGAGTTGAGTAACATGGATAAACCAGACTGCAAGGGAGGTTGTCAAGTGCTCTCTTGCTTGAGCAGCCATTGGCATAGCAAAGACCCAAAGGCCCTATTACTACCAGAAAGTAGCAGAGCAGGGATCCTGGGAGACAGGTCACAGTGGCCATAGTAATTGTTTGCTATAAATGATGTGTTTAGCTGCTCCTGGGGAACATTTCTCAACCAAAATTGTCAACTCTGGACCTTGAAAGAAAAAATAGTTTGTACTTGACTACATAAAATTATAAAACTGTGTAGCAAATCAATTAGCAAATGATACATTTGTGGAAAAAGATAGATATAAATAAAATTTAAATTTAAATACATTTGCAGAAAAATATGTACAACATACATGCTAAGGAAGGTTAAATATATTTACTATCCAACAGATTCATGTGAATTGATAAGAAAGAGGCAGCCATCACCATATAAACAAGTCCAGATGGCCAAAGAAGTATAAAAATATGGTCAAATCCACTAGTAAGGAACAGTAAATCATAAGAGTAAGATATCACTCCATACCCACTGTGCTGAAAGATTAAACAAAAGCTTCAATACCTACTCTGGCAGAAATACAAGGAAAGGACTAGGGGAAAGAGAAATTGTTGTAACTTTTTGGAAATTAATCTGGTAACACCTAGGAAATTTAAAACATATACACCATTCGATCTCACACCTTGAAATCTATTACACAGATACAAAGACCTAACTGGGAAAGGTCCTAAGATAATTAGGGCACTTTAGTTTATAGTGATGAAACATAAAAAACAGTAGATGCCCTTCTCTGGCAAGCAGTGAATAAATTATCAAGCACCTATACCATGGAATATTTTACAGGCGTTAATAAATTTTGTTTGAGCCATAAAAATTGGCTTTAAGGAATTTCCATGAGGTATTATTCTGTGAAGAAAGAAAGATGTGGAAACTACATGTGTATGCATGTATATATATGTTCTGTAAACGGCTCTTAGGGGTTTAATTGTGTCCCCCATGAAAATATATAGAAGCCATAACCCCCCAAAACTATGAATGTGACATTCTTTGGAAATCAGGTCTTCACAGATGTAGTAAAAGTCACACTAGATGAAAATGGGCCCTAAATCTAATATGACCAATATCCTTATAAGAAGAGAAGAAATACAGACACACACAGAGGAAAATGCTATGTGAAGACAGAAACAGAGATTGATGTGGTGAATCTGTAAGTCAAGAAACACCAGGGATTCCAGGAAACCACAAGAAGGAAGCAGGAAGACATGAGAAAAATGCTCCTCCAGAACTTCTGTAAGAGAACAATCCTCGATTTCGAACTTCTTACCTCCAGAACAGGGAGAGAATAAATTTCTGTAGTTTTAAGCACCCAATCTTAGGAAACCAACAGAACACCTAAATACCCTATAGTTTTCCATATGACCATGGGAGAGAGCATGCAGGGGAAGAAGAAAAAGGAAATACAGCAAAAATGAAATACAGCAAAAATGAAATTAATGGGGATTTTAGAAAATAAGAACCAAGTAATTTTATGTAAATGTGTATGTATTAAATGTTTTAAATTGACAACCTAAAAACACAAGCACACACTCCTTCACCTCAACTACAAAATTTTGACCATGATGAATGGGTGAATGGGCTTGTCTTCTTTTTGCTTGCAGCCTTTGAACAGTATGTAAATAAATAACTTCATCTTTTGATCATAGAAGATACCTAGAGACTACGATACTTCTTTCTTAAGATTTTGATCTGAGATTATATTGAGTTAGGTAGGATAAAAGGTTTCCATAAATATTTAGTCTCATAGGTTTTTAATGCAAAATTGGTTAAGCAACATTCACAAATGTCTAAAATAAATGATTATTTTATATGTCAAGCTCAAGGTATACATTTCTGGCCAGAAAAGAACAAATTTCTGTGAAAGCAACTATTATGTTATCATTAATTCGTGATGTTGGTAGATCAGGGTGAATAATTCTTCAAGCATTATTCAGGCCTCTTAATAACTTGTAATGGTGGTTTCTTCGGGTTGAAAACCTATCTTTCCTTTCTCTTGCTTTTACTTTTAGATTATTTATGAATATCTCTTCTTTTACTACTACTATTCTCCTCCACTATACATAACATTGTTACTCTTCCAGCTTTATACTGAGTATATTTTATGCCATTAAAATAATGACATACAAGTATACATAAAGTTTCACTTCTAGGACTGACCTGAATCCATGCCACTTAACTGTGCACTGGTTAGTTCAAGAATGTTCCTCCAGAGATAGTGATGTTTGCATTTTGGTAACCTGCAAGAAAGAGATGTTAGCATAAACATTTTAATTCTACTAATGAGGATTCTGAACAAAAAAATATTAAGCTAAAGAATCTAAAATTGTTTCAAAAATTGAACATTAATATGCTTAATGTTAAAAGTAACCAATAGAATGAATCCACAGGAATCCAAAGTTGTTAAATAATTGGACATCTATGTGCTTTGAGTATAGAAGTGATATTACAAATGCAAAACAAATAAATAACTAGAAATTAGAAATAAAAGTGAATATGCCAAGTTTCTATGAGTAAGAATTTCTTTTAACAATTACCAAATATACTACTTATCAAAGTATTACTACACAGATATTTTGTAGATTTCAGGAGATCAAATGTTTTCCAGATTTGTACTTAATTTTGGCCATGTCCCTTCAATGCAGAGAAGGAACAGGCATTCACTTCATTATATGATGTGATTTTTTAAAAACTGGTCTAGTGAACGTTTAACAGGTTTGCTGCCTGGAGTTAATGGTTTTTCATTTGTTTCTTTTTCTTTTTTTGTGGTGGTAGTGACCAGTCATTTTCCAAGCAGACTTTTCACATCAACATAAAAATTCAAAGAAATATTACAAAATCACAGTATAGGATTACAGCATATATCAATCACTCCTATTGCCATAGAAGGCTATCAATATAGCTGAGCCATCAAGGCTACTACTTATGTTGTTATTCTATCACCCAAATTATTAAGGAGATAGCACTTGAATTTCACTAGGATATTTTTGACAAACACCTTTTACTGCAAGGGAAAGTCAATTGCAGTAAATCTTTCTTGGTCTAGCCAGAAAGATTTTCATCAGCTGCATATTGAACTCCTTAAAAATTGGATGCATTAGCAGAGAGGAATGATAACCTTTAAAAGTAAAAGATCTAGATGATCTGATAGATGTAGCAAGATTCAGGGTAATCAAGATGCCCCCTGAGTATTTTGAAGTAAAAATATTTTAATGAAAGTACAATAATTGATCAAAGAGACCCTCGGGCCTCCTGGGTCTGGAGTGAGGCTATTCCAAGTCCTTAAATCTGCCATAAAGCTCTATTGGACACCCAGGGGGGACACATCTGACAATTTATTTTAGTTTAAGTGAATTCTAGAACCTTAAATTACCAGAGAGAACCTAGCCACTTGCTATATTTGATTGAATTTTTCTGTTTCTGATTCATTTATGAATTAAATTCAAATTTTTCTTTATTAGTAAATTTGAGATAAGCATCAAATGGCTAACAGATGTCGTTGAGTAACTTCTAGAAGGGAGTAAAGTTTATCTGCCAGAAGGATCTACATTTGTCTACGTGGTTACAAATCTTTTGCTAGAACCCATTACATTGTACTAATATCCAATCAGCTTTAAAGACATCTGATCATCTACTATCATAAAAGACAATTAATAAAATTATGCATTACAGTTCTATGTACACTTCTAATGTAACCTCAAAGGAAATTATTTTAATAAATTCTTTTAACTTGATGTCAGTTAGAAGCAATTATAATTCTGATTTCTCCCCAAATATCCTTGGAAGCATATTAAAAACTAATTATTAAAAAATCAAATACCACAAGAGGAATTAAAATTAATATCAAAGTATATGTGAATTTTAAAAGATCAAATGGGTGTTTAGCACTTCCAAATGTATCCTATTAATCAAAGTAATTCTTACCTGACTTTTGGCTATAAATACTTTTGATTTAGATTGCGTTTTAGAAGGTTAACATTTCACTAATTTAAGTATTGCTAAATTTGTTTTTTAAAAGTAAAATTGCTCAGAAAATTAATTAGTAAGACATAACTGTATGTGGCATATAAGAAATTTAATTTAATTTTAAGGATTCTAAAAGTTGAAAGTAAAGGGATGGAGAAATATATTATGATAAAACTAATAAATGAAAGTAGAATGGCTATGTTAATTTTAGACAAAGGAAACTTCTGAATAAAGAAGATTATCAAGGATAAAAAAGAAGCGTGACCTAACGACAAAGGATTCAATTGTCCAATGAGACATATAATCTTAAACGTGTATGTACCTTAAAGAACATCAAAACGCATGAGGCAAAGATTGAGAGAACCCATAATACCGCAACCAAAGACGATACAAGGAAACTACAGCCCACTATTTCTCATGAACACAGATGCATAAATTCTCCAAAGAATGTTAGCAAACATAGTAAAAAGAATTATATACCACAAACAAATGGAATTTATTCCAGGCATGCAATACTGGCTCAACATTAAAAAAATTATCAATATAATCTATCACAAGGAAGAAAAATCATTTGACCATATCAAAGATGCAGAAAAATGATTTGACAAAATTCAACACCCACTCATGAAAAACAAAAATCTCTTGTAAACTAGGAACAGAGAAGGACTTTCTGAAATGTAAAGAGTATCTATATGACCTTACACTTAATGGTGAAAAACTGGCCAGTTTCACTCTAAGATAAGGAACAAGGCAAGGATGTCCTTTCTCACCAATTCTATTTAACATTGTACTGGAAGATCTAGATAGTGCAATAATACAAGAAAAGTAAATAAAAGCTTGATGGTTAATTTTATGTGTCAACTTGACTTGGACATGGGGTGCCCATATATTTGGACAAAAATTATCCTGGGTGTCTCTATGAGTTTTTATTTTTTATTTTTTTATTTTTTAAATTAACTTATATTGGCAGACTGAGTAAAGCAGACTGCCCTTCATAATATGGATGGACCTCATGTAATCAGCTGAAGGCCCAAATAAAACCAAAAAAAGGCTGATCTTCTCTTTAATAACAGAGAATTCTTCCTGTCTGATAGCCTGCAAAGTGGGACATGGGGTTTTTCCTATCCTTAGACATGAACTAAAATGTCAGCTCTTTTTTTGGACAGAACTACACCATTGGCTTTTCTGAGTCTCCAAGATGTGCAGCTTGTGAACTCACACTGCAGAACTTGAGACTTGCCAGCCTCCATAATCATGTGCTATGATCTATATGTTGCTGTACTCCAAAATTCATATGTTGAAATTCTAATCCCCAAGATGATGGTATTAGGAGGTGCGGCTTTTGGGAGGTGCTTGGGTCATGAGAGAATAGCTCTCACTAATGAGATTAGTGCCCTTATAAAAGAAGCCCAAGAGAGATTTTTACTTCTTCCACAATGTGAACACTCAGCTAGACAGTGCCACCTATGAATGAGAAAGAGAAC
Organism: Ateles fusciceps; assembly: GCA_036589455.1. NCBI lineage: Eukaryota > Metazoa > Chordata > Mammalia > Primates > Atelidae > Ateles > Ateles fusciceps. Next base: position 2,759,835 of record JAZHEH010001955.1, read on the forward strand.
TGTGTTAGGGTTCTCTAGAAGGACAGAACTAATAGGATGAATGTATATATGAAAGGGAGTTTATTAAGGAGAATTGACTCACAGGATCACAAGGTAAAGACCCATGATAGGCCGCCTACAAGCTAAGAAGCAAGGAAGCCAATATTGGATCAGTCCAAGTCCCAAAACTTCAAAAGTAGGAAACCTAATAGTGCAGCCTTCATTCTGTGGCTGAAGTTCTGAGAGACCCTGACAATATAGTAGTGTAAATCCAAGACTCCAAAAGCCAAAGAACTTGGAGTCTGATGTTTGAGGGCAGGAAGTATCAAGCATGGGAGAAAGATGAAGCCTGGAAGGCTCAGCAAGTCTGCTCTTTCCACCTTCTTCCTCTGGCTTTATTTTAGCCATGTTGGCAGCTGATTAGATGGTGCCTACCCAGATTGAGGGTGAGTCTGCTTATCCCAGTCCACTGACTCAGATGTTAATCTCCTTTGGCAACACTCTCACAGACACCCAGGAACTATACATTGCATCCTTCAACCCAACAAGTTGACAATCAATATTAATTATCACAAGGGCTCTCAGCAGACACTGAATCTGCTGGTATCTTTATCTTGGATTTCTCAGCCTGTAGAACTTTCAGAAATGAATTTCTGTCATTTATAAGCTATCTAAGCTATAGTATTTTGTATGTATTTATATAGCATCACAGACTAAGACAAAATGATAGCCAATTCCTTATTTCATATACATATATACACACACACATACATATACATACACATATATATGTGCAAATACATGCATATAAATGATCTGCAGTGTGAGTGGACAAGCTGCTGATCTTGGAGACCCAGAGAGCCAGTGGTGTCATTTCCATCTGAAGCAGAGTAGATATTTCAGTTCGATTATAAGGACAGGAAAACGCTCACTGAATCGACAAGATATATGTGTGTATGCATATATGCATGTATACCTTATTGATTCTATTTCTCTGGAGAACCCAGATTCATACAAAAATGTAAACAGAAGATTAGGAAAGAAAAAATAAAACTGTCCTCATTCACAGATTGTATGAATGTCTATGTAGAAAATCCTAAAGAAGAAAAAGCAAAACCAAAAATCTTGATCTAAATGATATAGCCAGACAGCTTGCAGGATACAAGGTTAATATTTAAAAGGCAATTATTTTCTTATATAACAGGAATGAACAATTGAAATTCCAAGTATTCATTTCTGGTGTCTAAGAAAATAATTGACAATTGGAATTTCAATTTTTTATTCCTGGTATATAAGAAAATAATTGTTATTATATTAGCACCAAGTAAGTAATACTTAGGTATTAGTCTAAAAAACTCTAAAATATTTATGAAGAAAACTATAAAACACTGATGAAAGAAATCAAAGAAGATTTAAGTAAGTAAAGAGATGTTTCATGAACATGGACAGAAAAACTCCAGAGTTGTCAAGATATGAGTTCTTCACAACTCGATCCATTTATTTAATAAAATTTCAATCAAAATCTTAGTTATTTTGTGGATTTCAACAAACCTATTCTAAAGTCCATACAAAAGAGCAAAATGCTCAGTATGGCCAAAACAATATTAAAAGAGAAGAATAAAGTCAGAGAACTGACTTCAATAATTACTGTAAAGCTGCTGTATTGAAGACAGTATGAAGTTGGGGGGGAAAAAATGGAAGAATAGATGAATGGAACAGAATAAAGGGTCCAGAAATATATTCACACAAATATAGTCAACTGATATTTGACAAAGGATCAAGAGCAAGTCAATGGAGAAAGGATAGGTTTTCTTGAACAAATGGTGCTGGAATAACTAGAAAATCAAATGCAAAAACAAACAGATCTAAACACAGATCTCATACCTTTCACAAAAGTCAACTCAGAATGAATGATAAACCTAAATATGAAATGCAGATCAAGTTGGTAGAGAACCACTGAAGATAGAAATGATCTGAGCAGTACTGTCAATCATATTGATCTAATTGACACTTACAGAATGTCCATTCCAACAAGACAAAAAAAAGAACGCCCGGGGGGGGGAAAAGAAGGGGGAAAAATATTTTGAGCTAAATAAAAATGAAGACATAATTTATCAAAATGTGTAAGCACAATGCTTAGAGGGAAATTTGGTACAATAAATGCACACATTAGAAAAAAGAAAGACCATCATTCTCAGCAAACTGACACAAGAACAGAAAACCAAACACCACATGTTCTCACTCATAAGTGGGTGTTGAACAATGAGAACACATGGACACAGGGGAGGGGAACATCACACACTTGGGCCTGTTGGAGGTGGGGGGGTCTAGGGAGGGGATAGCAGGGGGTAGGGAGGATAGTGGGGGAGCGGATAACATTAGGAGAAAAATCTAAGGTAAGTGACAGGGGGGTGGGTTGGGCAGTATGGATATAGCAAACCACTACGGCATGATGGTAGCAAACCACCATGGCATGTGTATACCTGTGTAACAGATCTGCACATGTACCCCAGAACTTAAAGTATAATTTAAAAAAAAGAAAAGAAAAAAGAAAGATACAAAATCAATAATGTATTTCTACTTTCAGAAATGAAAGAAGAATGAATTGAGCCCAAAGACATCAGAAAAAAGGAAAGAATAAAACTACAGTAGAAATCAATAAAATTAAAAATGAGAAAATAATAGAGAAAACAAAACCAAAAGTTGATTCTCTGACAGATTAATATATTAATTAACTTCTAGCCAGTCAAACCAAGAAAAATAGTAAGAGGGTAGAAATTAGTAGTATCAGAAATGAAAATAGCATCATCATTACAAATCTCATAATAAGGAAAGTCTTCAAACAAAACTATGACTATAACTTTTAATAACTTAAATAAGTGGACAATAGCCTTAAAAATACAAACTTTCAAAATGCATACAAGGAGAAATGATGACCTAACTAGTGTTACATATGTTACAGAAATTCAATCAATATTTAATAATAATTTTTCAAAAAAGAAAGCACCAGGCCCAGATGGTTTCAATGGTGCATTCTACCACACGCCTATAAAAGAAATATCACTAACTCTCCACAAACTCTACCAGAAGATAAAAGCAGAGGGCTCGGTGGTTGGCTCACACTTGTAATCCCAGCACTTTGGGAGGCCAAGGCGGACAGATCACCTGAGGTCGGGAGTTCGAAACCAGCCTGACCAACATGGAGAAACCTCATCTCTATTAAAAACACTAAATTAGCAGGGCATGGTGGTGCTTGCCTGTAATCCCAGGTACTCGGGAGGCTGAGTTAGGAGAATTGCTTGAACCTGGGAGGCAGAGTTTGCGGTGAGCTGAGATTGTGCCACTGCACTCCAGCCTGGGCAACAAGAGGGAAATTCTGTCTCAAAAAAAAAAAAAAAAGAAAGAAAGAAAGAAAAAAAAAAGCAGAGGGAACAGTTCCTAACTTATTCTATGAGGCCAGCATTTTCCCAACCAAACCAGACAAACACATGAGTAGAAAGGAAAACTTTAAAGAATAATAGGTAAAAATGCAAAAATTCTCAACAAAATATTAGCAAACAGCATCCGTCAATGTGTACAAAGAATTACCTACCACAAATGAGAGGGATTTATTTCCAACATGCACTTTGATTCAGCATTTAGAATCTAGTCAATGTGGCCGGGTGCGGTAGCTCATACCTGTAATCCCAGCACTTTGGGAAAGCCAAGACAGGTGGATCACATGAGGCCAGGAGTTCAAGACTAGCATGGCTAACATGGCAAAACTCCCTCCCTGCTGAAAATACAAATATTAGTTGGACATGGTGGCATGAGCCTGTTACCCCAGCTATTCAGGAGGCTAGGCAGCAGAATTGCTTGAACCTGGGAGGCAGAGGTTGCAGTGAGAAGAGATTGCACCACTGCATTCTAGCCTGGGTGACAGAGCAAGACCCTGTCTCAAAAAAAAAGAAAAAAAAATACGCCAGTCAATGTAATAAACCACATCAACAAGCTAAGAAAAAGCATATGGTCATATCAACTTGATGTTAAAAAAGCTAATAAATTCAATATTTATTCATGATTAAGAAAAACCCCTCAGCAAACTAGGAATGGTGGGAAACTTGCTCAACTTAACAACAACAACAAAAAAATCTCATCTACAAAAAGCCTATAGCTAATATCATACTTAATGGTGGGAAATGTTCCCTTTCAGTTTTTTCCGCTGAGATCTAGAACAAGGTAATGATGCCTCTTCTAACTACTCCTATTCAGGATGGTACTGGAAGTTTCTGGAAATAAAATTAAAAAAAGAAAAAGAAAAAATATACACATTGGCAAGGAAGCTATAATACCAAATTTATTTGCTAGTGATACTATATACCAAAAAAAGAAAAAGAAAAAACAACAACCCCGAAACTAATAAGCAAGTATAGCAAGATAATGGAATAAAAAGTTCATATATGCAAGTCAATTGCTTTCCTACATACGTACATTGAACTATTAGAATTTGCAATTAAATAAAACTACCATTGCAAGAGTACCAAAACAAAGATAAAAACAGAGAAATAAGTTAGTATTCATAAATCTAACAAACTATTCCCAAGATCTATTTGCAGAAAACTATTAGGCACATGAAATAAAAGATTATCTGAAAAGTAAAAAGATTATATGTTAATGGAATAAAAGACTCGATATTGTTAAGATGTCAATCTTTCCTAACTCAATCTATAGATTCAATGCAATCTGAATAAAAATCCAAGTGAGAAATTTAATAGACTCTGACAAATTTATTCACAAATATTTAATAAGAGACAAAAGATCGTATTTAAATACTTATCTGATTTTGACAAAGCTGCAAAGGTAATTTAGTTGAAAAAGGATATGCTTTTCAACAAACTGTGCTGAAAATCTTAAGAACCTAGACATAGCTTTTACACAAAATTAATTCAAAATAGATCATAGATTTAAATGTAAACTTCTAAACCTATAAACCTTTAAAAGAATTTATACCAAAAAAAAAAAATTGTGACCTTGATTTGGGCCATCAAAAACAAGGAAAGTCTTAGAAATGGTCAACAGCCAAGAGATGCTTAAGGAGACATGACTTCCGTATATAATGTGATATTCTGAATGAAATTTTGGCACAGACAAATGAAATAAAAACTAAGAAAATTTAGTTAATAATAACATATCAGTATTAGTTGTGGTAAATATGTGAGAATAATGATAGGAGGAACTGGGTGTAGGATATATACAGGAACTCAACACTATTTTTGAAGCTTTTCTGTAAACCTAAATGTAATCTAAAATAAAAACGTTTATTTAAAAAAAATCGAGAAAGATATCCTCGTTAATTTTCTGTCTCGTTGATATGTCTAGTATTGACAGTGGGGTGTTAAAGTCTCCCACTATTATTGTGTGGGAGTCTAAGTCTCTTTGCAGGTCATTAAGAACTTGCTTTATGTATATGGGTGCTCCTGTATGTATTAATGTATCTTGGGTGCATGTATATTTAGGATAGTTAGCTCTTCTTGTTGCATTACTACCTTTACCATTATGTAATGCCCTTCTTTGTCTCTTTTGATCTTTGTTGGTTTAAACTTTAAAGTCTATTTTATCAGAGACTAGGATTGCAATGCCTGTTTATTTTTGGTTTTTTTTTTTTGCTCTCCATTTGCTTGGTAAATCTTCCTCTATCCTTTTATTTTGAGCCTATGTGAGTCTTTACATGTGAGATGGGTTTCCTGAATATAACACACTGATGGGTCTTGACTTTTTATCCAATAACTCCATCAAAAAGTGGGCAAAGGATATGAACAGATACTTTTTGAAAGAAGACATTTATGCAACCAACAAACATATGAAAAAAAGCTCATCATCACTGGTCATTAGAGAAATGCAAATCAAAACCACACTGAGATATCACTTCACACCAATTAGAATGGTGATCATTAAAAAATCTGGAGACAACAGATGCTGGAGAGGATGTGGAGAGATAGCAATGCTTTTACACTGTTGGTGGGAGTGTAAATTAATTCAACCATTGTGGAAGACAGTGTAGTGATTCCTCAAGGATCTAGAAATAGAAATACCATTTAACCCAGCAATCCTATTACTGGGTATATATCCAAAGGATTATAAATCATTCTATTATAAAGACACATGCACACATATGTTTATTGTAGCATTGTTCACAATAGCAAAGACTTGGAACCAACACAAATTCCCATCAAAGACAGACTGGATAAAGAAAATGTGGCATATATACACCATGGAATACTATGCAGCCATAAAAAGCGTGAGTTCATGTCCTTTGCAGGGACATGGATGAAACTGGAGACCATCATTCTCAGCAAATTGACACAAGAACAGAAAATCAAACACCACATGTTCTCACTCATAAGTGGGTGTTGAACAATGAGAACACACAGAAATAGCGAGATGAATATCACATACTGGGGCCTGGGGGGGTGAGGGGATTGAGAAGGGATAGCATTAGGAGAAATACCTAACATAGATGATGGGGTGATGGATGCAGCAAACCACCACCATGGCACGTGTTTACCTATGTAACAAACCTGCACGATCTGCACATGTTTCCTAGAACTTAAAGTATAATAATAATTAAAAAAATAGAATGCAAAGTTTGAGGTAGCAAAAGTATGGAGTCTTAGTACATGATCAAAGATAAGCAGTTATCAAACTAAAAAAAAAATCCAGAAGGAAACTTTTAAAGCTATTACTACATCTGCTTAATTGAATATTAAACTAGTCATACTACAGAATGTCTATCTTCCTTCAAGAAAGAAAAATCCCTGGTGATCTCCTCAAGTCCACAAGTCTTGTGGAGTATGTTTTCTGTTTAAACCAATATTGGTGTTTGTGCTTCTCTTTGCAGCCCTCTTTCTTTTAAGAATCCTTCAAAGGAAAGACATAATAACATGTTATTTTAACTTGGCCTAGATATTTTAATATCTACTCATCTCCGTTTTAAGAAAGGCGCTAAACTGAAGAAGAACAGAAAGGAAAATGATGTGGTTCTGGAGCTACTGTGATAAACAAAGGAGCAATCGAACTCTTCATAGTTTGTCTAGATAAAAAATTCAATAGTCAAATCATAGAATTCTGTGTTCTTCCATAGAGAATCTGTCATCCATATGGAGCCTGTGCTAATTTTATTTAAAACTTCATTTAGGCCCAGTGCAGTGGCTCACACCTGCAATCCCAGCCCTTTGGGAGGCCAAGGTGGAGGATTGCTTGAGCCCAGGAATTTGAGACAGGCCTAGGCAACACAGGGAAACCCCGTCTCAACAAATAACTTTAAAAATTAGCTGGGTGTAGTGGTTTGTATCTGGAATTTCAGCACTTTGGGAGGCTGAGGTGGGAAGATGGCCTGAGCCAGAGGAGGTTGAGGCTGCAGTGAGCTGTGATGGCGCCACTGCACTCCAGCCTGGGTGACAAAGCGGGACTCTGTCTCAAATAAATACATACATACATAAATACAAATAAATGTATTTAAAGTTTTATAATCTTTTCAGGGGCAGGGAAGTGGTTGCCAGAGGCTGGAGATGAAAGGGAGGGGGAAGCCGAAAGGGAAGATGATGATCAAAGGGTACAAAGTTTCAATTCAATTGAAGGAAGACGTTTTAGTGAACTTAACTGCACAGCATGGTAACCACAGTTAACAATCATGCATTGCGTATTTACAAAATGATAAAGGAATACATGTACAATATCTGTCTTCACAAAACGTGTTGGTAAGGTGATGGACATATTAATTAGCTTGATTGAATCATTCTACAATGTATACATATATCAAAACATCACACTATAGCCCCTTAAATATACACAATTATTGTTTGTCAATTAAAATACAATTTTAAAAATTTAATTTTAAAATCAATTTTGAAAAGGAATTACATAAGATAATTATATTCTATAATATACAAATAAATAAACAAAACAGCTATTTTAAGGGAAAATTTTGTAACTGATTTATAAAGCAACAAATTTAGGTGTATTTTCTTTCATAAAAGTGTAAGAGAGTTCTTTTAATTAAAGGATCTTAAATATGTATAAAAAGATTTCTGACTTTAAAATGTCAATGTATTCATATTTTCTGAAATACATCCAATTGTAAAAAAAAAAAAACTTGTAAGTGTAATTGCTAACATGATATAAATTAGCATTAGACTAATTTTTAACCTATAAGACATGAATTTATTTCTCCTGAACTTGAATAAACTATATTATTATGGGCCATAGTGGTTTTATGGTCAAGTTTAAGGTTTTAGACCCTACATGTGTTTATCTGTGAAGTTTGACTTCACCTACTCCTTTTCAAAGAGAGAGAGAGAGAAAGATCCTATACAAAGCTGAATATTTGCATATTGTAAAATGTATGTAGCATCTTTTGTCTCAGAGTGCTAATGTATTATACACTAATGAATAAGTATATGCCTCAGAATAGCTACTTCCAAGAAATCGTTGTAAACTGCTCACAATGGGGGCATTTAGAATACCTTTTTTTCTAATTGATAGTAAAAGTAAAAAATCACTTTAAATTTTTGACAAACAGATAAGGAGGTGCTAAAATAGCTTCAGAAACTAAAATAGTGTACCAGAAGAGAGTTAAATAACACTTTTCATACTAATTTTTAAAAGAAAACAAAATCTTTTCTGGGAATTATTAAAAGCAGCAAGAGGTATTTCAACAATTTTGATAGATATACTTAAGAAATGGTTAAAGCAACTGCTTATCTTTCATGTAGGCTCTGAGATTCGACTCTACTCCAAAAATAGTTTCTATTGTATGATAGTGGAGCAAAACAGGCTCCTGAAATGAGAAGTAGCAGACACTCCTTTTATTTTTGGTCATAATGGAGAAATTATGAACATTAAATTAAAAAATAAAACTGGGTCCTCCACTGCTTTTTTCTCAGCAGGCTTTTCTTTTCATTTTAGTTGGTATTTATTTCCTCTTGAACCCAAGAAATTGCTAACATCTTCCTGGCCATTCACGTTAAAATATTCCCTTGTTCATTATCCATGCACTCCCATAGTCCACCTAAACAGAGTGTGTGTTTTTGAGAAGACATAATATGCTTCTTGTAATAGAGTTAGGAAAGTTTCAACCTTTAGATATAGCAATGCATTTCTTAGTAAAACATACATTTAGAGTGGATTATCTATGTCTCATAATCAATATGAGTATACCCTTTTAATGTTGCTCCAGGTAATTTTGCTTTGTAATTTGTCTTTGAAAGCTTTTTCTTAAAAATAATATATATATATAATCATTCTATATTTTTATACATATATATGTGTCTATATATGTATGTGTGTGTATGCATATATAATATGTGTGTGTATTCACATGCATGTCAACTACTTTGAACTTTCAGTCATTGAGAGCTCTCAGGGCCATATATGTTATACATTTTTAGGTATCATCTTATTATATTTTAATGTTTATGTCATACTTTCCTGCCCAATGGGTATTACAATACTACACATGCTCTCAGCTGATAAGTACTCTACTACAATCTCATCTTTACTGTGATTATAGTATCATGAGTGCATGTAAATATGTATATATAAACTTATCATATTGCACATGTGAAGTGTATGTGAGTTAAGGAATGTCGATTAAACCTCAATGAACTTGAGTAAAACTGGTTGTGGAGGGGTTTGGGTGGGTAGTCAGCAGGGAAAGAAAATTTCTGTCCTGAAGGAAATATTTGCTACGTTACTTTGAATGGTAGTTACAAATTTATTACATAGTATATTCAAGATATGAGTAAAAAATAGAATAAATAACAAAAGAGTGTAGAGATCACCGGAAAATGTAGCCTTGATGGAAGTGTTTGGGCATGACTAAAAGGGCCATAAGTATCATGGCAGCCTGGAATTATTGAGGACAAATTGCAGGGAAGTTCCTTGGAAGGAACTATGGAAAAGGCATGTCATGACCACTCAAACAAAAGCAAAATTGTTAATATAAAATAATTGAGATAATGAGTAATAAATGAGTAAATTAGATAATGAGTAATGAGTAAATTGAGATAGAGTAATGAGTAAATTAATAATGTAAAATAATTTTACATGCATTAATATAAAATAAATGAGATGTATTTATGTAGAACATGGGTGTCTAATCTTTGGAAGAACTGTCTTGGGCCGCACATAAAATATACTACCACTAACAGTAACTGATGGGCTAAAAAAAAAAATTGCCAAAAACTCTCATCCTGTGAAAGTTTATAGATTTGTGTTGGGCTGTTTTCAAAGCCATCCTGGGCTGCATGAAGCCTGTGGGCTGCGGGTAGGACAAGCTTGACATAGAGGATATGTAATATGTCCTTCATGACCAAGAATTCATCCTCTGCACCAACCATCTAAAGACATTAGGTTCCTAAGCACTGGATTCGGTGGCCAATGTGTGTACAACCCAGTAATAAAGTACTTGGTGATGTCAGTTTAAAGATCTAGATACTTTTCAAGGGTTTCAAACTGAAGATTTGCTAAAATTTTTAGTGTCGGCGAACTTACGAAGTACCACTTCTACTAGATACGAGGGATAAACCACTAGAAAAATAAATTCCAGGGTTTAATTTATAAATTATACTCTGAGCACCACTAAGGAAACCCAATAAGACCTCTGATTATGTGATTAGTTTGGGCCTCACACAGTTCAACAGCCCTGCTTAATTAATAATGACATTAAGTTGGTTAACTGTACCAACTACTAGGAAAGGAACTTTTTGGCCTATGCTCTCTGTGGCTAATACAGGAGATTGATTTAACGGTAAATATGATAATAATGGTAATAGAACTTTCTCTTTATAGATATTGTGTTGCCTAGGGACACATGTTATGAGTGCCTTAGGAAAAAACATCAGCAATTGAAAGGCCTTCAGATATACATATTTTGTCATTTAGTGTCCATAAAACAGTTCAATGGGGATCACAAATGCTGATGCATGTATCACTGAAAAGTGAAGTGACCATGTCAAAGATCTTATGCCTATGTGGCATGAGTGTTACACATGGACTGTAAGACAGAGAATTTATAGCCATGCCAAAATGTGGCCCTAGCACTATTACTATTACCCACTGCTAATATTTACATGAGAAACTAAAATATATGATTTGTACACTGAATCTCTAAATTTCCAAGTTTGGATTCAAATTCAGAAACCCCATAAAGCTCAAACAAAAAATATCTCAGCTCAGATCTGCCCTTGAGTTTGTCATCTTTCAAACTCTGCTGTAAATATTTATATTGACTATTTTTACTTAAGTTTTTACAAAGTTTTTTGTGCACAATACCCCCTCCAAAAAAAGTCTTCTGTTGTTTTATTACATAATATTTCTTCCTTGTATAAAAATGAATTTTCTGTCATTCCAGAAAATTAAAAATATAAGAGCTGGTTATCATAAATAGAATAGGAATGCTACATGGATGAGCTTAGTATAACATTTATTCTGGAAGGAAAGAAGAAGGAAGGAAGGAAGGGAGGGAGGGAGGGAGGGAGGGAGGAGAGAAGGGGGAAGGGAGGTATGGATGAAGGGAGGAAGAAAAGCAGGAAAGGGAAAGGACGTAAGGAGGATAAAGGAAGAAAGGAAGGAAGGAGAGAGGAAGGGGAAGGGGGAAGAAAGGAGGGGGAAGGGAGGAGCAAAAAAGGAAGAAAGGGGAAGGGAGGAAGGGGGAGGGAAGGGAGGAAAGAGGAAGGAAGGAAGGGAGTAATGAAGGGAAGAAGGGAGGAAGGGAGGGAGGAAGGAGGAAAGGGAGGAAGGGAGGTACAGAGGAAGGGGAGGAAGGAAGGAGGAAGGGAGGAAGGAAGCAGGAAGAGGAAAGGGGGGAAGGAGGGAAGGGGGAAGGAAGGCGGGGAGAGAGAGAGAGAGAGAGAGAGACAAATTTGTCAGGTAAGGAGCAGCTGAAGTTTTAACCCTTGAGTTATTTCCTCCCCATTTATGTTCTAGTCCAACGAGAGGAGTTCCTTCAAACTTCCTCTGGAGTGATTGATCTTTGACTCTGATACCAGACTGGTTACTTGGTTGACAGCCCTGAGTTACAGAGCCCCCTCCTCCCAGAGCTTTCCACGGGATTTTGGGACAAAGAAGCCCCACCTGGCTTTCCCTACTGGCCCACACGTGGGAAACCCAGACAAAGAACTTTACATTTGAAATCCCTCTGGTCTCCGAATGGAGGCATGGAGCCAGGAAATTCCTGCCTTTGAAACCACACCCCTTGTGGACCCAGAAAGAGAATTTTCTTTAACATAGTCCCTCTATTCCACTTCTCTTTGTAAAGGTGACCTTTGTGACTGTCTACGTCTGCCACCCATGGGCAGGTAATCAGATTCACAAGATTACTTTTTCTTATTATTTTTTCAGTATTCCCCCTAACTCCAAAAAGCCTGAAGGTACAAACACAACAAAGTCATTCATTAAAATATGCAGCCAAACTGATAACAACCTAATATAGTATGTTTCACACTGCCTCTTCATCTTGGCAGGCAATTAATAAGACAAGTTTTGCTTTATGTCCTAACAATTAATAAACTTGGCCTAAAACAACTTAATACTCATGGTACACATTAGAAATTGTTTTGCTTCCTTTCCATCAAAACTATACCTTGGCTGCCTCAAATCTATTTCAAAAGGTAGATAGAGTAGATGTGAATGAATAAACAAAATAAACAGCAAACCGAGAGATGATTTTCTGGGATACAAAATAATCAGCTGTTTTGAAAGACCAAAGAGAAAAGACAACTCTGGAAGCTAAGAATTAAACCACATGGGAGCTTTCATGACATCTTTCCCTTAAGAACATCTGCATGTATGTGGGAAGTAACCAATTAAAGGTAGAACGTGCACAATGAGTACCACTCTTTGGTGCACTAATCTGGTTTGCATTCTTATACCCTGACTGATGAAGTCTACTCTACTTGGAGATGTGCAAATCGCTTTGATGCTTTCTCCAATAGCTCATCAGCCTCAATCCAGGCAGACTCTGTTACAAGACAAACTGATGATCAGAAACAGTATTTATTAACCCAAAGTGATGTTAGGATATAGAGAACAATGGCTGACACTGCCTTGTAACCTTACCGTCTTTTCAATGTTTATCACTTACAGCATCTCAAAAGCTGCATGTGTAGGTATTATTTGTCTTTTTAATGGTCAGCCAGAATGTACTTTTCAGAGTCTATCTGCTGAACTATAACAAGAATTTATTGAATAATTAGGCACATAGATAAGTAAACAAGACCTTTTAAATAAAAATGTGGTTCTCATCTATCAAATTCCCAGAGAATATTATGCAAAGCATAAATCCTCATTCTAATCATTCTCTGCTAGGCTTATATCTGCAGTTTTATATTGCTCTCTATGTGTCCACTTTAATTTACCATTTCTTATTTACTCAGAAAACTGCTATATAGGGATTATTAGAATTATATGCAAACAAGAATAACTAGGAATTGGTGATAATATGGAAACTTACCTAGCAGTGGGCATTTAGGCAAATTATAATACCCAGATATCAATTTAACTTAGATGCTGGGAGATTTTTTAAATTAAATTATTTATTCTAAGTTGTGTTTCGAAAGGTGGACTGGCCAGTTACTGATTTCCAGCTAGAAAGACTATCTCTAGGGCAAACATTCGCTAATTCACACAACACTCTTGCCTTTAAGACTCATGACGGACTTCCAAGACTTCCAGGCCCATGATAGAATGATGATACAGAATTGACAGAAAATAAATACACATACTGATAGGCCAAGAAACACTTTAACAGACAAGAATATAAAATCATTTAGGGTGCAAAACCTTCAGTGCATTCCCTGAATTAATCTAATGCCATATTCTCAATGTGCTAATAAATTCAAGGACAGTAGCCCTATTTTATTTATCTTTACACACTAACACCTAGAAAAGTATTATTGTAAGACTGGGCAGGAAAAGTCGATCGATCTGAAACTCACATAGTATTGCAGTTTAAGCACTTATTAACTCCAGCAAACCAGGTACCCTCACTGCAATGCTACATGCACTCATTATTCAGATACAGAAATGGCTTCGCAATTTGTGTTTTCCTGGGGTTGTGATTAAGGTGGAGGAGACGTTTGTGACATCAGCTGTTTTCACAAAGAGTATTTCCCCAGTAAGTTTCCCTTAGACTGATATTGCCATTAATTGGCATAATGGGTAGAGAGTGACCCCAAAAAAAGATAGGTTCACTCCTCATTCCCAGAACCTGCTACCTTTATCTTGATTTGGAAGAAGGGTCTTTCTAAGTGTAATTAAATTGAGGATTTTGAGATGAGGAGATCATTCTTGATATGTGAGTGGTCCTAATTTAAATTATAAGTGACCTTATAAGAAAAAGGCAGAGGGAGGTATGAGACAGACAGAAAAGGAGATGACACAAACAGAAGGGGAGGAGGCCTTGTGATCACAGAGGCAGAGATTAAAGTAATGTGACCACAAGTCAAAGGATGCCAGCAACCACCAGAAACTGGAAGAGGCCAGGAATGAATCCTCTAGGGACTCCAAAGGGAGCTTGGCTCTGCTAACAATCTGAATTTGGACTTCTGGCCTCTAGAACTGTGAGATAAAAAAATTCTGTTGTTTTAAGCCACCCAGTTTGTGGAAATGTGTTAGCATGACCACAGGAAACCAATATGCTTGGGATTGTTCTCTGGTTTCATCTCATAATGGTGCCAATGCATTTCTGTCCTTACAGAGCAACCACTCTCTTAGAGTGCATGGGTTCCACATTCCAACTCACATGTATAGAAATTAGGTTCATTTAGGTCTTTCATTTTTAAAGAGTTGCAAGTTGGCATTGTTTTTGCTTTAGGAAATGCGTGTTCTGCTCATGAGAACCTTGCAAAATGCTTTGAAGATGGCCACCTGGAAAACAAAGTCCTTGCTTTCTGCTGACTCAGAGGCTACTTTGGAAATTGACATTTTGACACCCATGCCTCCTCACCCATACCCATGCAGAGAATTGTGGGCAATCATTACATACTTTCACTTGAATAGATTTTTGCCAGCATTTTTATTTGTTTGTTTCAGATAAGAGACACATTGTAGAAGGCTCTACAGCAATATTAGGTACTCAGTACAATAATGACTGAATGCATGATGTGATCTAATAAATCAAAAAATATTCATTCAAGACATGCTTTCTTTATGAAGAGTTTACTTCTTTGACAATCCTCTGTGAAATGCAATTTGGCTTGAAGTTAAGAGGATGGTCACCAAGGTCAAAGAAGCAGGTTAAATCTACCACCCACCTGCTGTGCAATCTTGGATGCATTACTTAAATTATCTTTGCTTCAGTTTCCCCTTCAAGAAAAAAGAGAATTATAATAAGGGTAGTAACACCGTGAGGATTAAAAATGTTACATATGTAAAGAGCTTAGACAAGTACCTGGCACATAAAATATGATCTATCAGAATCCGTTGCTAGTGTAATGGTGGACATTTTATTTCACACAAGCTAACTTAAAAGCCTACCTCTACTGTCTCAGTAGAATAGACATGAAATTGGATGGCGTTGCATCCTCTGGGAATGGGAACCCTTTGTTTTACTGTAAATACCAAGGATTCTCATCCTCAGCTCTGATCCCCCTGGGCTTTCATACTACTTGGACAAATTGTAGACTTTTTGAAGAGAAATATCATTTTGCATCACTCTTTGCAGTACAGAGTCCTGTCCCCAATGCTTTGTAAAGGTAGATCTTGAAATAAATAGATTGATTAGATTAATTTTCTTCTTACAATCTGTTCTCAATAATTGTTCAGGGAACTTGCTGTAGCTTCTTGAACTTTTAAAAAAGACCAACCAGCATAATGAGTGGTAATGATGGCTCCTTTTGCCAGGCCCATTTTTTGTCTGTGCACCAAAAATGCGACTTGAGGCTGGTTTGGAAGGACTTTGAAGTGACAGAATAGCTTGAAAGCCATGATTAAAGAGGACTGTTTACAAAACAAACTTTAAGATTATAGGAAAACTTCCTCAGTGACTTTTTTAGGTCTTTGATTCAATGAACCAGATCCTTCTTTTCTCCCATGGGGTGAAGCTGACCTAGACCACAATAGAGAAGGTCTCGCAGATAAGCTTGCCAAATCCATGCCGGATACAATTAGTGGGAAACAAACTATAATCTTTAAAGGGCAGGTGGAGGAATGATGAACAAAAACAAAATCCGTGTTTGGCCATATCTCCTGTTTTACTGACCATTCCTAATTTTTGCAAATGTTTAATTAAAGAGAAGAATTTTTTTAGTTTTCATCTTGGAGCTATAAATATTGTACTTCCAATCATGGAGATTCTTGGAGCAGGTGATGAAACTAAAATGTCAAGCCAAAAAGGAAGACCTTTGAGTGTCATATAATTTTAAGACTTCCTTTTTCTCTTTCTCTCTCACTTTTGTTATTTGCATGTGTGTTTGTTTTTAAAATCTGACTGCTTTCTTTTCAAAGATGATATTTCTCACTGAACCACATTCCTCCCAGAGACAAGTGAATGAGCTGTTTTACTCAGAATTGTTTTTCCAGCCTCTAGTCCACAGCATGAAATTTTATACATACTCAGTAATTAGTTGTTGAATAAATGAAATAAAAGCCACTAGGATCTTGTCTTCAAATGTGACCTTTTTTTTTTTTTTGCTTCCTTTTCATAGGCTAGCCATAAAAGCATTTTGATAAAACTGTGAATAGACATGTTTTATTATTAGTAGACATAAAATTCTTTTGGAAGGTTCCTTCCATTTATTTATTCCGTCTTAAAATCTTGCCATTGACAGTTTTTTTCTGTTATCTTTTGGAAGTTTTCAGGATTTCTCTGACTGTTTTATTCACTGCTGCCCCTACCACTCCACTTATTCTCCATTGTATTAATTCTTTTTCTGTCCTCATCACACTTAATGTGATAGAAAATGAGACTTTTACATGTTTATTGCCTGTTTCCACCACTGAAATGCAGTTTGCTAGTTTAAGTGAGCCGGGACCTAGCCTCTCTCATTCACTGTTCTATTGCCAGTATCTAACACAGTTCTGAGCTCATCATAAGAGCTTAACACATGTTACTTATAAATCAATTTTTATGTTAAAAAACATAAACATTTCATTCAGTAAAGTTAGCATTCATTTGTTAATTTTAGAAAAATATTTTCAAAATAGCTTTAAGTTATGTTATATCCCCATGATATTTAAGGTTATGTAAATTATTACAGAATATGAAACAAACATTGGGATTTCATCTCAACTTACCTATTTCATTTTCTGTTATGGTTTGTTTTAATAAATAAGACTTTTCTTTGTTATATGTACTATGTTCCGACTGTTAACTAAAATAAGCGACAAGAATTTGCATCAGCAGATAAACACTTCATTACATTTGCCTTAACACTTATACAACTCATCTAAGTAGCTGTAATTAAAAATTTTGATGTGTAGAAAATGATCAGAGGAAAGTTCAACTGCAAGAAGCAACATATAAAATCAGAAAGAGGACCAAAAATTATATGTATTCACAGTTGGCTTTTTTCAGTTTCATGCATGTCTTAGTCTATTTGGGCTGTTATGACAGAATAGTGTAGATCAGATGGCTTATAAACCACAGAAAATTATTTCTCACAGTTATAGAGCCTGGGAAGTCCAAGACGAAGGTGTCAGCAGATTCAGTGTCTTTTAAGGGCTCAATTCCTGGTTCATATCTAAATGGTCATCCTCTCATTGAATCTGCACATAGCAGAAAGGCTAAGGGCACTCTCTAGAGTCTCCTTCATAAGAACAATAACGACACTAATCCCATTCATGACAGTGAAGTCCTGATAACCTAATCAACTACCAAAGGTCCCGCCTCCAAAGACCATCATATTGGGGGGATTAAGATTTTAACATTTGGATTTTGGGAGTATACAAAATTCAGTCTACAGCATTCCATCCCTGTTCTCTCTAAATTTATGTCTTTCTCACATGGAAAATATGTTAATTACATCCCAACAGCTCCAGCACTTGTTCCAGCATCAACTATAAAGTAAAAAACCCAAAGTGTAATCTAAATATCATCTATATCAGATATGGGCGAGACTCAAAGTATGATTTATCTTGAGGCAAATTCCTCTTCAGCTGTGAACCTGTGAAACTAAACAAGTTATGTGCATCCAAAATATAATATTGGGACAGGTGTAGTTGAAACATATTCATTTCAGAATGGAAAAATAGGAAAGAAGAAAAAGTAACGGATTCCAAGTAAGTCCAAATGACAAGGCAGACTCCATGAGCATTAAAGCTTAAAAAGAATCCTTTGTGCCTTGAAGTGTTCTTCTCCGGGTCCACCAGGCTAAAGTTCCCACCGTCAAGACACACTAGAGCAGCAATCCTGTTCCTGCAGCTTTGCTGGCTAGAGTTGGGCACTCATAGGCTTGAGCAGCCCTACACTCAGTGGTTTTGAGCAGAAGTTATCTGGTCTGTTGAAAGGAAGGCAATGGTCCCTCCATTTGAAACTGAGGAGATAGCCCTGATGATCTCTAAGTCACTTTCGGGCTCATTCATCCCTTGTTTTAAGTAATAGCATCTGGTTTCTGTTGAGATGAATGATTAGGCCCATGGTTCACATTCATACTTGACTCCATATCAATGGGTCAATTAGCCACATCCTTAATGTCCTCTTCTGGACACATTTTTCTCATGTTTTGCAATATGAATTGGTTAAAAATTTTCAAAATTTTAAAGTTCCAATTCCTTTCTGCTTGGCAATTCTGCCTTTAAGTCAATTCTCTTCTCTCTCATTTTACCAAAAGCAGTTAGGAAGAGCTAAGCTGCACCTTTAACACTTTGCTTAGAAATCACTTCAGCTAAATATCTAATCTTACCACACACAAATTGTACCTTCCAAAAACACTAGAACATGAACACAATTCAGCCAACCTTTTTGCCACTTTATAAAAAGAATCGTCTTTCTTCTACTTTCTAATAATGCTTTTTTCAATTAAGAACTCATCAGAATGACTGTCCCTATTTATACCAACACTCTGTTCATCACTATTATTATGGTGTGAATCTGGTTTTCCCCTCAGAAACTCATGTTGAAGTTTTATCCCCAGTGCAGCAATGTTGAGGGATAAGACCTTTAATAGATGATAGGGTCATGAGGGCAGGCTTAATGGATTAATGAATTAATGGGTTACAACAGGAGTGGGTTAGTTATCAAGAGAGTAAGTCTGTTACAAAAGCCAGTCTGGCTCTGAGTGCACCCCTCTTGCCCGGTGAGGCCTTCCATTATGTTATGATGCAGCACAAGGCCCTCACAAGAAGCCAACCAGATGGGGCTGCCCAGTCTGGACTTCCTAGCCTCCAGAACTGTGAGAAATGAACCTCTTTTCTTTATAAATTACCAAGTCTCAGGTATTATGTTATAGGAACAGGACTAAGGCAATTACTTAGATATTCTTTAAGAAGGTTAAGGCTTTCCTCTATAACTCTCCTCTTTTATTTCTGAGCCCTCACCAGAATTTCCTTTAACGATCTATTCACAGCAATGCAGGGTTTCTCTAGCATGCACTTCCAAAGTCTTCCAGCCACTACCCATCACCCAGTTCCAAAGCTGTTTTCACATTTTAAGGAATTTTTTACAGAAGCATAACCACTCTGTACCAATTTCTGTCTTATAGTGTTTGGGCAGCTGTAATAAAATGCTACAGATTAAGTGGATGTTTTGCATGTGATGATGTAAATTTTGGGAGTCCAGTAGAGGAATGTTATAAATGGAATGTTAACATCCCCCTAAAATTTATATATTGAAATTCTAACCTCTTCATACTTGATAGTATTAAGAAGTGGGGCTTTAGGTAGGTCATTAGAACATGAGGGCTCCTCATAAATGAGATTAGTGGCCTTATGAAAAAGATGTCTGAGAGCTCCCTTGGTTCTTCTACCACAGAAGAACTCAGCCAAAGATGGCTGTCTGTGAAGCAGGATGTGGGCTCTCACAAGACACTGAATCTGTTGGTGCTGGATCTTGGACTTCCCAGCCTCAAGAACTGTGAGAACTAAATTTCTGTTATTATAAGTCCCCCAATCTATAGTATTCTCTTACAGCAGCCCAAATGGACTAAGACAGTGCATTTTGATATATTAAAATAGACTATTAGACAATAAAACTATGAATAATATGGTTTTATTAAAAGGTAATAATTATAAAAATGAAAACTTCCCTAAGGCATTCAGCTTTAGTATTTTGTAATATTAAAATTTTTCTTAAATTTTAAAAAATGATAAATTTTCAAGAATTTGGAACTGGATGTTTAAAGAATTTACAGAAAAAATAATTAAAGCCTTCTCAGTATAAACCGTGATGGTAGTGAAAAACTTATTTTTCTTACCATACAGTTCTGTATTTTATTTTCTACTGAACAGTTTTCTTATCTCAAATTATCATCACTCTGGCTACACCATTCATGTTATTTTATTTTTTAAGTAAACATGTAATAGTCACATTGAATATAATACAAAGTTTATTAAATGTTTTTCAATATTTAACACATGTTTATGATCTTTATGATTAAAGATCATAGACCAGTGATATCCGATAATCATTATTGCTTTCTACAATAATAAAAGTGTTCTATTTTTATTTGTCCAATATGGTAGCCACTAGCCACATGTGGCTATTGAACACTTGAAATGTGGCTAGTGTACCTACATAAATTAATTTTTAACTTCATTTAATCTTATTAACTTAAATTTAAATACATACCCATGGCTAGTAGCTACCACATAGGGCAGCACAGATACAGGTTAGGAATTTGAAATATTTTTCCTGCTTTTACCTCCCAAATTCATAAAAGATCAACATTAGAAGGGCCAATACAGTGTTAGTTCTCAATATTCCTGGAGTTCATCTGGCATAGGGATGAAAGATTACCATTGAATTACAAACAAAATTGTATTTCTCACTTAAGTTTGTCCAGGCTTTGTCTTTTCTTTTTCTCTCTAAGGTTTTGTCTGGGTTTAAAAATCAGAGGGTCAAAGTAAGGCTGATTTCACAAGATTCCATCTGGGAGAGGAAATAATGATGAGTAAGCGCCAGATATCTCAACAAGGTACCAGCACTCACGAGGTCCACAGCCAAATTTACCAGATGAGGAAGAAGACGGAATGACAAAGAGAATCAGACAGAACAATATCAGTAAAACTGTTTTGTTTAGCTAGGTCTGAAAAAAATGATTTTATTTATATCAATCTGAGATTCAAACTGGGTAGGAATCTCACCATATAAAAAACAGTATTCTTGGAGTTTGGGAACAGGGTTTTTCATATAAGAAGAAAACAAGGTAAGAATTTTAGTTTTTTTTTGCCAGGTGCAGTGGCTCATTCCTCTAATCCTAGCACTTTGGGAGGCTGATGAGGATGAATTGCCTCAGCTCAGGAGTTTGGGACCAGCCTGGGAAACATGGTGAAACTCCATCTCTACTAAAATACAAAAAATTAGCTGGGTTTGATGGCGTGTGCCTGTAGTCCCAGCTACTTGGGAGGCTGAGGCAGGAGAATTGCTTGAATCCAGAAGGCAGAGGTTGTAGTGAGCTGAGATCGTGCCACTGCCCTCCAGCCTGACAACAGAGCTAGACTCTGTCTCAAAAAAAAAAAAAAATTAGTATTTTTAAAAATATAGAAAATGTTGTTCTTTTTCTTCCCACAAACACCTATTATTTTTGCTTCCTGTAAGTCATAAGGTTTGGAATAGAACACATTATATTCCAAATTGAACTACATGAATTCATAATCGCCTGTTTTCTTAGATGTCATTACTCACTTACCACACTCTTGAATACGAAACAGAAATTAAATTTGTGGATTTCCTATAACTGTAAAAATTGTACATCTCTAAAAGAATTCACCACAGAACTTAACCCCTTTGGACTATTGGGCCCCATTAATCTCTATCATGTTTTGCACGTATATATCTGTTAGCTATGCTCAAAAATTTACTGTGCAACAAATACATGTATTTTACAAGAGAAAACACATTTGGAAACCACTTTTATAATGAACACCTTTTCTTCAGGCTCATTTTTTTGGAGTTTGAAACTCCAAGTAATGGAAATAGACCTGCCTGCTATTGTGTAATGTAACAAATTCGTAGGGGAAAATAGGATGAAATCAGAACCTCAGAAAATCAGCTTCCTGCACTCTATCACCCTCCAAAGGAAACAAGGCGATATATAATACATGTAATAGAGTCTTGTGGGCCAAAGACAAATAGCATGGGCTGTACATTCCATTTTCACTCAAAAAGTTATATTAGAAACACCACCAAATGAGCAAACTTTTTAAATGCCTAAAACAGAAACCAAGAAGCAGTAGGTATCTTTGAAGACAGAGCTCCCTAGTAGATGCACTAATGAAATGTTCATTGAACGGGATTATGGAAAAGTTCCTCAAAAGTCAGTGACTACCTAATTTATCATCCAAACTGAGGCACATTGGAAAGTGAAAGTTGGTGCTATTAATAATTAAGTGACTCTTCCAGACCAACCAAGACATGTGGTCGCCTTAATATGAGTCTGTCTTACTTAGCCCATTATTCATCCTTCCTTATGCCGCTCCATTACCCAAACACCTCCATTTGTTAAGACACTGTTTAATTCCTACTGTCACAGTAGTACTTTCACAAACTCTTCAGTTCTCTCAGATATTGTTGTTGTTTATGCTTCTGCAACTCTTATAATCGGTTCTACACATTTATATTACATTTATTATTCAGTTGTACGTTAATTCTATTGCTATAATTGCATTGGAAGTTCCTGAAACCAAGCACCTTGCTCTATTTTTCAAATCTCCCTAAAGCCCAAAACAGTCCCCTCAAAACAATTGCTCAAAAAGTAGTCCTCTTCTTATTAGTTTCCTATATTTTCAAAGCCCCACTCAGGTCTTTCTTCTACTATGAGGTCTTCTCAAACCAAAGCAGAGATAATAAGTACTCCTCTTATGGACTGTGAATGTTGCTGGTTAAAACATAGCAATGCTTCATATTTCAATACTGATTGCCTTACACAATGGGATATCTTTCCAGTTGGATGACAAGGCTATTGAGGGTAGGCATTATGTCTTATCCTTTTTCCCATCTCTAGTGCCTCTCACTGCACTTACATCTATTAGTGATGCTAGAAAACATCTAATATTGAACACTCACAGCAACATCACATTGACATACAGGTCATATGCAGCAGCTTCTACCATACATACAAGTCCATTGCAGCAATATCTAGCAAGGTCAATTTAAGTACAAATGGCACAGATAACACAGAACCAACTTCATCTTGAGTCATATATCTAGCTCCTACAGTAAAGGGGAGACACTCTGGTCTGAGACACACTGGGATAAGCATAAAATAGGGCTGAAGGGATAAGAGAAGATTGAAAGTTGTCCTAGCTAGAAATTCAGTTCTTTGTTATTATCTCCTGATCTCGCTTCAGTACAGGGATAAACGAATCCAGCCAGGGGACAAGTCTGACCCTGAAGAGGGACTCTAGGTGACCCAGAGAAAGCTCAAGCATGGATCAGGAGAATACAGTAAAACATGGTCCCAAATGGTGATCAAGGTGAAACTCCAGAGAGACCAGGAGAAGGGCAACTGCATGACAGGAACTACGTGAGAAAAAGCTGGTTCAGGTGCCCTGAGGAAGGAGATTGTATTAGTTCATTTTCACGCTGCTGCTAAAGACATACTTGAGACTGGGCAGTGTCCAAAGAAAGAGGTTTATTGGACTTACAGTTCCCCATGGCTGAGGAGGCTTCATAATCATGGTGGAAGGTGAGAGTCAAGGTGGAGCAAGTCACATCTTACGTGGATGGCAGCAGGCAAAGGGAGAGCCTGTGCAGAGAAACTATCTTTTTTAAACCATCAGATCTCGTGAGACGTACTCACTATCATGAGAACAGCATGGGAAGGACCCACCTCTATGATTCAATTATCTCCCACTAGGTCCTTTCACAACATGTGGGAATTATGGGAGCTACAAGATGAGATTTGGGTGAGGGACACAGAGACAAACCATATCAGAGACTGTTGTAGTTAGGCTTTTATAAGGATGATGGATCAAGGCAGAACTCCAGACCACTGAGAAAACACTGTATGCGAGGGGAGAGAGTGAGCAAAGCTACCATCAATTCAAGAACAGACCCATTCATCAGGCACCAGATAATGAGGGGAATTGGAATGTGATCTGAGCCCTGGCTGCAGTGCAGCAACAGCCGCTGGGGGTCTTTTGAACCTATCATGATGGATGTAGGAACTGCAATGGCCTGGACCAAGAGATGAAACCTGTTAATATCCCCCAGTTGAAAAATACTAAGAGATAAAATAAAACAGGAATGGAGAAGTTCATGGATAGAAGATGAGAAGAGAGTAGGCTTTCCCCTATAAACATTCTTTAGGATATTCAGGATAGAAGAATAGAGAAAGTGGTAAGATAAATGTTGGAAAAGCTGGGTGAAACAAAATTAACATTTTTTTTTTTTTACTAAATAGTCCTATGTGCACTATCTCATGACATAGCTCTCTTATGCAGTAAAACACTACAGCATTATTTCTAAATAGAACAGAGCTTGTGTAGAAACATTGCCTCAGGCACATTGGACCTGTGAAAGCGATAGGAAGTGGCGTGATGGTATACATGCAGCAAGTCTCTGGTTCCCTGGAGCAGTATTGCTCGTCTGCATTGCCTCACACTATGTATTTGCTAGGAAAGTATCTGAGGGAATACTTTTAAAAATTAAAAAAAAATACAGACATAGATTTCATATAAATGTGTATGTGTGTAAATATTTACACACATACACATTTATATGAAATCTATGTCTGTCTGTATGTCTGTAAATATACACACATACACACACATATGTTGTGAATATATAGACACACATACATATGTGCGTGTGCATGTGTGTAAGCCCTGATTGTTTATTTGCCTTACCAGTCTCTCAATTGATTATTCAATTTATAGCACAGATAACAGTTGGCTTGTAAAATACAATGCTAAAACATCTGCCAGTAATTGTATAACATATGAGTTTCCCATTCATCTCAGTAGTTTTTCCTTATACTCCTTTTGTTTTTTTGCTTCTTTGCTGCTAGAAAAAGTAGTTTAAGATAGGTGCCCCTGCAAGAAAACGGAAGGGAAAAAATGAATAATGCTAAATGATGAAGCAAGACATAGCATGTCCTCCTGGTAAATTGTCACATGATGGGGAATGGTCTCATGCAGGCTCCCTTTAAAGTCACTCTGTAGTTACCGCCCAACAAATTTCTTACGTAAGTTGTGTGACAGGCTCTGCAGCACCGGACAGGGAGGCAGTGGCTTAAGGAGTTTGGATCTGACTGAATCCAGCTCTGTCACTTAAGACTTTGTGCTCATGCATTTGGCATAATGGGGAGACACCTGGATATCTCCCTATGGCCAAGGCATTTTCTCCCAGCAGCTGCTAAGTGTGGGCTTTTGTAGGCTCTCACTTGGGAATGCCCCCGGAAATTGCCCTCCTCTAGAGGGAGCTACTTCCCCCCTGTGTTATGCCCCCTTCCTGGAGCCTTCCATATCCAATGGCTGGTCAAAGCACAGTTGCAAAGGCCTAGACATCTGTCCCCATGGGAGACAACTCTGAAGGCCATCCCAGCTCGGGGTTCCCTGAGGCAACAGCTGAGTTCTACTGCCTCTGCATCACAGTTAATACCTCTGCTCAAACCAGTTCCCCCAACTCCCCCAAAGGAGTTGTTGCTAAGAGCGTTTTCTAATAAATTTTCTGCATGTGAACCTCAGTCTCAGAGTTAGTTTTCAAGAGAACTTGGTTCACAACAGCCTATTCACTGACTTATCCAAGCCTCAGGACCCTCATCTGTAAAGTAAGAGAGATATTAATAGCTCATTAAGCGATTAATTGCATTGAGTGGTTACCATGTGTTTGGCTCTGTTCTAAGCATTTTTAGGGATTAACTATTTTGATTGCTCAACCCCCTTACAATATAGACACAGAAATCATTTAATTATTCCAAGGTCCCAAACCTAGTAAGTGGGCTTCCTGGGATTAATCTTATGACTCTGGTTCCCTCACAGGACAATGGTTAAGGTTGGAGGAGAATGTATATCCTATGTCTATCACAGTGCCTGAATGTAGTATATAATCAATAAATGTTCATTTTCTTCAATCTTCATATACATCTAAGTGTTGCAGGGTCACGAGGATGGCAGAAGACTATAGGATGGCATGATATGCATGAAAAGTCTGATCTCCAACTACTAAGTGACCAGTGCTAATTTTCCAATGGTAGCACCTGGCCCTTTGGTAGGAACAGAAGTTTCAGAGTCAGATTCCCCATATTTGGAGCCTGATTCCTCTGTCTGTCACTTTGATCTTCTGAGCTTCAGTTTTCTCATCTATTAAAAGGGAAGTAATATTATCTACCTTGTAAGGTTGCTGTGAGAATCAAATTAATTAGTACAGTATTTCACATATTATCTGATGCATAGTAAAATTGAATAAATGTTAGCTGTTATTATAATAATTATTTATTATTGTAGTAATATGGTGCTTTTTACTTCAGATTAGGTTTGTTTTCACACAGCAGTAAGAAATGGAAATAATTAGCTTAAACAAGATGCAACTTAATTTCTCTCTCTTGTAAAAGAAGTCCAGAGGTGGGTAATCCTTTACTGCCATGGCATAGCAGGCCCATGAAGACACTAGGTACCTTTCAATACAGGGAACTGCTAGTCTTGCTATTACCTCATGGTCCAAGACAGCTGTTAGTGCACCAGCTATCACATTTGTATTCCAAGCTATAGGTTAGAGAAATAAGGAAAAAAGAGGATTACCTTTCCTTTGGAAAGTATCCCATCAAAAATATTACTCCTGCATGTTGTGGCCATATATTAGCGATATGCCACATCTAGTATGTATAGAAAACTGCAATATGTGGACTCTAATTTTAGGCAGTGATGTGTTGGCTGAAATCAGGACTCTGTGACAGAGAAAAATGAAACAGATCTTAGAATTGCATCCAGCAGTCTCCACTGCAGGAGATGAGCCCTAGAGGCATCCAGTTAATAAGTTATAACATTCCTCTGGTTGTCTTTAGAGAAAATGACAAACTGTTATTTTAGGTAATGCAAATATCCAATGTCAGTTAAAAGCTGAGAGTTTTAATTCTAAACCAAAACATTTGCATTTATTTTTGTAATTGTTTACATTACTGACAATTCTAATTTATACAGCAAAGTTTACTATAGAAAATGTTATAAAATCATAAAGTAAAAATAGTGACCCATGCTAATTCTTGCAGGTGTCTCATAAACAATACATAAAAATATTGATTAAAGAAGTACAAAGCTTAAGATATTTATGTTTGTTATATAAATGCATTGTCATGAAGTTCACTGGAAACTAATTACATGGAAAATAAATAAATAGGACCTTTGAATATTCAGGACTAGCCCTTTGACACCTAATATTAAGAGACGAGGAGTAATTGCCAGCAATATCCTCATTACGTACAATTAATAAGAATTAATAGCCTTGAAATCATTTAAGACATTTACAATTGAAAAAAATTCTACTCTGTTAATTCAACCTACTTTCTTCACAAATACATACACATAAAATTTCAAAAAACCAAAGTTGTTAACTAATAAAAAAAAGTGCAGAGGCAATCAAAACTTTTTTATAACAAGGAAGAAATTATCACATGAAAAGAAACATGTCACTGTAATGTGAGGAACTGAATATTTTCTCCCATTCTAAGAATATGTTAGAAAGAAACCACCCACAGTTTTCCACAGTTTGTTTAACCTGACTTCACCGTGAAGCTAGCCAGTCAAAATAAAAAGTTACGGGAACATGATTTTCAGCTATACCACAAACCTGGAGAAACAAATGTTATTGTCAAGCTACTGTCTCATCAGAGACAAGGATTATGCAACAGGAAACAACCAAATGGCTGGTCGATCGTTGATGAGGTTGTATTATTTAGAAAGGTGTACTTTACTAAATGCGTATTCCTTTCAGTGTCCAAATGTGTTCCACATTGCTTCATTACAATCCAAAGAAAATAGCTTGACTAAAGAAATCATTCTGAACCACAATTGCAGACTTTTCAAATTAAAAAAATAAAAATTGCGAAGAACAAATATGAGTGTTTGAATTTCTGAGAAACTGTAGGCCTTGACTGACTCTACAGTAAAATGAAAACTACACACAGCTGATCATCTTAACTTTGGGTTAAGAGGCTCCCAAAATTAGACACAATGTAGATCGTCACCTGATTGCTTTATATTTTCTTGTCGTTGAGTTGGAAAGATTGGCTGGTGGTTAGCCAGCAGTACCTACCTCAGCCTAGTGGGTAATCAGCTGAAGAAAAGGTGATTTGTTTCTAAAACATTGTAAAGTATGTACAGCTTTTATGTCTTTTAACTTCAGTTAAAATGTAAGGCATGGGAAAAACATAATGTTCTAGGAACTCTTCCAACTGAGAAAAAAATTCCAGGCCAAAGTTGCAAATATTATTTTTTATTCTCTCTCTTCTCTATCTCTCTCTGTCTAATACACACACACACACACACACACACACATACACACACACATATACACATGCACAGATACACACAGTCCACCATAAAAGTGAATATAAAGATCACAGTCTTTAGAATATTTGGAATGAAAAAGAAAGTCCGAGGTTAAAATTTCCATGACTTTTAGATGTTACCTAATGTCTTAACCTCTTTGCGCTTCTATAATAAAAATATCATAGACTAGGTAACTTTATCAACAACCATCTATTTCTCTCAGTTCTGGAGGCTGTGAAGTCCAAGATCAAGGTACAATTAGATTCAGTGTCTGGAAAAAGCCCATTTCCGATTCATAAATGTTTCTTCTTGCTATGTCTTCACATGGCAGAAGGGGTGAGGGAGTTATTAGCGGTCTCTTTCATAAGGGCACTAGCCCCTCAAGACCTGGCCACCACCCAAAGATTCCACTTCCAAATACTATAACATTGGGAACTAGGTTTCAACATAAATTTGGGGGCATACAAACTTTCAATCAATAGCACCTAAACTCCCTGACTCTTAGCTGCTTCAACTGAGAAATAGGATAACACCTGTATTAGTCAAGGTTCTCCAGAGATACAGAATCAATAATACAGGTACAAACATGTAGTTATAGATATATGGAAAGATTCAATTTAAGAATTGGCTCACACGATTATGGAAGCTGAGAAGTTCCACATTATGCAAGTTGGACAGCCAAGAATGCCTTTGGTGAAATTCAGTCTAAGTTCAGAGGCCTAAGAACAAGGGGAGCCAATAGTGTAACTCCCAGACCAAGGATGAGGGCCTGAGAATGCAGTAAGAAGGGGAGTACTAGTGTAAGTTCCAGAGCTTGAAGGCCTGAGAACCAGGACCTCTGATGTCTGGGAGCAAGAGGAGATGGACGCCCCATCTCAAGAGAGAGGAATTTACCCTCCTTCTGCCTTTTTATTCTTTTCAGGTCCTCAATAAATTAGATGATGCCTCGCATGGGTGAGGGCAGGCTCATCTCTTCCATAAATAACCTCACAGTCACACATAGAAATAGTGTTTACTCTCTGGGCCTCCCTTAGTCCAGTCAAGCTGACACAGAAAATTAAACATCACAACACTTATTTTAAAGTCATGTCAGAAAATGAAGAACATGAGCTTTGCCATCAGAAAGGCCCTAGTTAAACCTTTCTCTTAATCTGTCTAAGCCTAATGTATCACTGGCACACAGGGGACTATCCGTCACCCTTTGCATTTGGCGTATTGCTGCAACTTTTACATTTCTGATGCCAAGTCAGTACTCACAGACCCCACAAAAGAATGCTTTTGTTGAAACCCAGCATTATCAGATGATCAACACCCCCACAATCTTGACATTTTCTCAGTCCCCTTAGTTACAGATCTTTCCACCTGTTTACGTCTACCAAATATTTTGATCATCATCCCTGGTTTGTTTTCTCCATGTCTCAGATTTCAAGTTGAATGCCCAGTCATGGTTCTTATTGGTGGCTATCCCACATTCTGTATATAAAAAAAGATGCTCATGGACAGTAATCTCTTCAAAGAAATAATTTGTATTGAAGCTGTGTTTGTCATATAGCTGTTTTTAATTAAAATGATCCCTGATTCTCTCCAAGCGCACTGTGCAAGACATTTCCTCCTTGTCCTGTGCCTGCCACCTATAAGTCAGGGACAACTAAATATGCTCATCCCCACCCCCCCACTCCCAAGTGCCCAGTACAATTGGAAGTCACCTCCACCCCAAAGTAAGAGAAGCTGATTGTGACTCAAATCCATAGCCCTTGGGCATGGTGTTATTCTGGAATCTACTTTAGGAGAAGCAAACCTTGGGCCCATAATCAGCAGAAATTAAAGCTTAACTATGTTTTTAAGCATCTCTTTTCCAATTATCCCTTAATGTTGCCTATCTGCCCACACCACTCAGAGATGTAAAGTGTTAAGTACTATTATTAAGTATTAGTAAGTATTATTATCTATTATTAAGCACTATCAGAAAGAACATATGTAAATAAGTGGATATGTTTTTCTATTTTCTGTTTTTATGATTTCTGTGTCTTACTTAAAAGTCTTTACTTTCTCTGTATTCTTAAAAATATGCTATTTTATAATTTTAAAATTTTGCTTTTTTACTTAGGCCGTTCAACTATTAGGTTGGTACAAATCTACAAGATTTAAAATGTGAAAGTAATGGCAAAAACTGCAATTACTTTTGAGATGGAGTTTCGCTTTTATTGCCCAGGCTGGAGTGCAATGGCGCAGTCTCAGCTCACCGCAACCTCCGCCTCCCGAGTTCAAGCGATTCTCCTGCTTCAGCCTCCCAAGTAGCTGTGATTACAGGCATGTGCCACCACGCCTGGCTAATTTTGTATTTTTAGTAGAGACAGGTTTTCTCCATTTGATCAGGCTGGTCTCAAACTCTCAACCACAGGTGATCCATCCACCTCAGCTTACCAAAGTGCTGGGATTACAGGCATGAGCCACCACTCCCAGCCACTTTTTGTATCCTTAATTTATGTGTACTTGTGAGATAAAAATCACATTTTATTATTTTCAATGGAAACATATGGTCAATAGGTCAAGGTTTTTTTGTTGTTATTTGTTTGTTTTTGGTCACTTGTAGCAAACTTTTTTTGGTCAAATTTCTTCATGTAATCTAAGGTTTCAAAGATATTGTATATGTCTGTAGTGTCCCATATCTACACACGTTTATTCCCACTGCTGGTTTTGTGCTCCTCTTTTTTTGGTAATGAATCAATTTGGGCAGGAAATGACTATTTTATTAGTCTCTAACATTTATTGGGTCCTGTATTCGTCAGAGCTCTCCAGAGAAGCAGAATCACTAGGAAATATATATAATGGGAACTGGCTCCTGTGATGATGGAGGCTGATTTGTCTGCAAGTTGGAGCACGAAGGGAAGCCGTTGGTGTCACTCAGTCCATGTCCAAAGACCGGAGAGCCAGGGGAGCCAATGATGTAACTTCTAGTGGAATCCAAAGGCCTGAGAACTGAGAACTCTGATGTTTGAGGGCAAGAGAAGATGAAATTCCAGCTTGAGAGGAGAGAGGAAATTAGCCCCTCCCTCACTTTTTTGTTCTCTTGAGGCCCCCAATGGATTGGATGGTGCCCACCCACAGCAGTGAGGGTGATATTTATACTCATCCCCACCAATTCAAATGCCAATCTTTTCCAGAAACCCTCTCACAGACATACCAGAAGGTCATGTTTCACCAGGCACCTGGACCTCTCATGGCCTAGGCAAGTTAACACATATATTAGTCATCTTAGCTCCTCTAGGATGTGTTTTCTATTTCATTGCTTAGGGGATCTTATTTTTATGATTTTCTTTGAATTTACTTTCTGTATTAGGCTTCTCTAGAGGGACAGGACTGATAGGATAGAGATGTATGTATGAAAGGGAGTTTATTAAGGAGTATTGACTCACAGGATCACAAGGTGAAGTCCTACAGTAGGCTATCTGCAAGCTGAGGAGCAGGGAAGCCAGTCCGAGACCCCAACCTCAAAAGTAGGGAAGCTGAGAGTGCAGCCTCCAGTCTGTGGCCAAAGGCCCAAGAGCTCCTGGCAAACCACTGGTGTAGGTCCAAGAGTCCAAAAGCTGAAGAACTTGGAGTCTGATGTTCAAGGGCAAGAACATCTAGCATGGGAGAAAGATGGAGGCCAGAGACTCAGCAAGTCTGCTGTTTCCATTTCTGCTTTCATACTGGCAGCTGATTAGATGGTGCCCACCCAGATTGAGGGTTGGGGTCAGGCTCTCCCAGTCCACTGACTCGTTTTAATCTCCTTTGGCAATACCCTCACAGACACACACAGGAACAATACTTTGTATCCTCCCATCCAATCAAGTTGACACTCAATGTTAACCATCACTTTGTGTTTCTCTTCTAACCTCTTTTTGTTTGTTTTGTAGCGATAAAGTCTTGCTATGTTGCCAGGCTGGCTATTCACAGGCATGATCATAGCATATTACAGGCTTGAACTCCTGGGCGCAAGTGATTCTCCTGAGGAGCTGGGACCACAAGCATGTGCCACTGCACTCAGCAATCTTTTCTAACTTCACAATTTTCAATTTTTCTCTTTTTTTCTTCAAGCATGTGGATATAATGGGATATATTTTCCTGCAAACACTGCTTTTTGCTGTGTCATACATTCTGAAAAGATGGTTCTATATCACTGTTCCACCTACTCATAGTTATGATTTTTTTATCTCTCAAATTATTTTAAATAGCTTAAAAGTGGATTTTAAAATTTTAAATATATTTTGGAATTATTTTCCTACCTATGTCTAATGTTATCACTTTTTTTCAGATATCATGGTCATTATATTTAAGACTTCTAAGACTTGAAATATAGAAGAAAATTATTTTTATAAATGTGCCATATTCTTTGAAAATATGTATTTTCTAATTTTCTAGTGCAGCTCACTATACATACACACATACATATGTATCATTATATTTATGTTATATATATGATACACATGTATATCATATATGTACCAACACATATATAAATATATTCTATATGTACATGCACAGTAAATCTTATTATTTTTTTTGTTCAAATTTCTTATATTTATTAATATTTTTCTAATCTATCAATTTCTAACAGAAAATTCTGAAAGAATTTTAAGAACTATTTACCACACCCCTGTGATTTCATCACCACCCAATCAACATTTCCCCTTTCCTAGTTCCCTGCCCACCAAATTATCCTTGAAAGCCCCTAACCTGCAAGCCTTAGGAAAGATTGATTTGAGTAAAGTCTGCCTCTCTTTCATGGCATAGCTGACCCAGGGTCAATTAAATTCTTTCTTTACGTTAATACTACGGTCTGTGCAGGAGACAGGAAGAACCTGTTGGGTAATTACATGGGCACTTAATATAAAGTTGGTTCAATGACAACTCATGGTACAAGCTTGCCTGCTCAGTAAAGGCAATCTTTCCAAGATCCCTACTTTGGGAAGAGGTCTCAATTCTGTTTTCTTGCCTTCTCTCTAGCTCAAGTTTATTTCTCTTCTCCCTTCCCAGGGGTTAAAATTTTAGGTACTAGAACAAGGGCCTCTCATGGCTCAATTCCTTGGTAAGCCACTTCAGTATCTCCCACCTCATAAAATTAAGCTTTCTTCTTCATTTATGCTTATTTGGAATCTCCAAAGCTATTTTTTCATTAGTTTCTCCAACATTTTTATGTGTTTTTGGTAGAATTAGAGTTTTGCCTTTGCCAATGCCACCATTTCATCCAAACAAACTCTTCAGCCAATTCTTTAAGAACAATCATTCATTGCCACCTATATGCAGAGGAAATAAATTATAGATGGTTGCTGTCCTCACAATCTAGGGGAAGAGAGAGAGATTTTCCCTGAATTGTGTGTGAAGGAGCTTCATGGAAAGGCCTGAGGAGGCCCAAAGAAATAAGTCGTTAGCTGGACTGCGAGGATTGAAGAAGGGTACCCCAAAGAGAGATTTGAGATGACCTCCACAGGGTGATAGGGAGCCCCAGGGTGGAAAAACCGAGAGGAAGATACTCTCTAAGAGGACTGAATGTGTAGCATCAGGATGTCATTTCAACATGGAGGTGAGAGTTGAGGCCGTAAGACCAATGAACATAGTCATTCAGAAAGCACTGGGGTAGAAGGAGAAAAATCAGCAGGATGGAACTTGGGAGAAACAAAGTTGAACAGGAACCATCAAAGACCCTCATGCTCTGTGGTTGAATAAAAGCCTCTGTTGAAAGGAAGCTCCAATTTTGAGGGAAATTACAAGCAAAAGAGAAGGCCTTTGTGGGCCCAAATGAGGAAATGAACTTTCCTATTTGAGCAAAACATCTTTTACTCTTTTATGCTCAATAAGGTGATTTTGACCCTGTCATAACATTAATTGCAATGTTTAACTAGAGTTAATGCTTATAGAGATCTCATACATAATAAATCATAGCTAAAGCAAAGAGAATATCACAAGTTTGTTTACTGCATGACAATTTCTATAAAGTGCCTTTTATTATTTTACTTTCTACAAGGCTAGAAAGGTATTCACCTTTATTTTATCACACGTACATCCCATGATCATCCAAAATGTCACTGTGAGCAGTCAGCAAAGAAAGGAAGAAACTAAGCATCCACCTACTTAATCAAGAAAATGCCTAAAGGGTCTCTTAAACATCCTAAATCAGCATAATCTTCTCCTTTACCTTCAGAATTCCACAAGCTTCTATTCTAACATAGATTCCTCTTGATCCCCTAAAGGTTTACAATCAGTCTAAAGTTTCCTCATTCTAAGACACAAAAGGGAATTTTACTTTTTAACTATCTGCACTATACAAAAAGTTATTTCAAGGAATTGACTTCTATGGCCTCAAGAATTCAGTAATAAACTCTCTTGTATCCATTAAGATTCTTTGAGAGTGAGAGTTCCCCCAAAGCACCAAAGGGCAATTATTGTAAATCTACCTAGACAGAACTTTCAGCATAGGGAAAATTTAATTCTCAGCTTATTCAGAGGTGAAAAATGGCCTCACTGAGAAGGATGGCCTTTCTGAGAGTGCTGGTTCCATATACAGCACCCACATTACACTACACTCCATCTGACAACTAAGCACAGTTTGACACCATGATTTTCCCTGATAATATGTTATTCATGGTTCTTATGAAGCAGTGCTTACCACACAATAGGTATTAAAAGATGTTTATCCCGGTGAAAGCATGAATAACTGAGTGAATTACAAATCTTTTAGTTGAACAATAATTGAAGACGAACAAGCAGTTTCAGGGAAGTTGGTGGTGGAACTCAGTCTAGGATGGATGCTTGTATCTGACTTACCTTCATCACAGTCTGCTTCAAATGAAAGATAAACTTCAATAGCGAAGGAGCAGTGAATTTAGCATGTTCAGAACTTAGTTCATTCAATCTCAGACTTTAGCAGTCAAGGAAACACCTGAGAAGCTGATTAAAATTAAAATTAACTGCTTTCATACCCAGATGTTATGTTTCCATAAATCTTGTGAGTAGCACAGGAATTTTATTTAATATGTCTGGTGATTCTGATGAGATACTGTATCAGAGATACAGGTGTTAAGTCAAATAAGTTACTGTCCTTATATCCATCATGAAAAATTTCACTACATACTACTGCAGAAATTTGTAAAGCTGTCTTCATTTTTGGAACAGGTATACTTGCTTAATATCAGTTATTGCATATAGAACCTTCTTCTATAGCTAGCTGAGTCTAAACAATTTAAGCAGTTCGTTTGAGAATCAATCAATAATAGTTTTGTACTAACCAGTGGTTCTAAACCATTTTCTGTCGCCCGTGTATCTGAGGACATAATACTTTCATATCACTCACAATGACTTTTCCCTTCAGTAAACAGAGGAGACACCTGAGATGAGTCAGAAGAGGAGTAGATATCATCTGAAAGGACCTCAGAGTTAATCCTAGTGCCCATCAACATTAAATAGGGATTTAATGTTCATTTAATTAAATGAAGAGCTACTGTGTGCTTTTAATATTTACGGTCATTCTCTTATTTTTCTGCTTTTCTGCTCTCTTTTCAATGCCTGGCTTAAATTAGCCCTCTTCTCTGAAGTCATTTTTTAATATCTCTGAAATTATTCTATTCATTTTTGCTTTTCAGCATTTTGTCCAAAACTCTGCGTAATATAGCATATACTATACAATATATAACACAACAAAGAATACTGGAAATTTTTGTTTACATGTACACTTCCTCATATGCTATAGCAGAAGCCTGTCTTACTCATCTTTACATCATCAGCTTTTGGCATATTGTTTAGCCCAAAATATTGTTTCAATAAATATTCATGGAATAAAAAAAAACTGGCAGACAGGCACATGCAAATGTCCTGGTATTGGTGTTAAAAGCTCTCTGCACATAGACAAGGATGACAGTAGACATAGACAAGGACAACTGGATGAAAGATTCTTCTGAGTCTAATCATCAATAACTTTGTATTCTGCTAAACCTTAATACTTGAATGTCTTTTGGATGATTTCAGTTTAAACATTATATATTGCAAAACTATGATAGCTTTAAATTGCAATAATGATGTGTGTGTTGGATAAATTATGTATTTTTTGATGACCTAAAGCAACTAGCATATAATGTTACCTGGTAAAGAAATGTTTTAAAGACTTACTTTTAAAACTAAAGATCCAAGAACTTTTAAAAATAATATTTCAGAAGAAAAAAAGCCCTCTCAAACTCATACAATTGTTGGCACTTTTCTCCTAACCATGTAAGAGGTTTGCAGATTTGTTTTTATTGATTCAAGTCTGCAAAGAAAACACATTTATTTAGATTGATTTGAGAAACTGGCTGCAGTAATGGAATACTGTAATACCTGTTTCAGTATTGGGCCCTGAAAATCAATTACAGGGCACTGAGGCCATTATTTTCCTCTTGTAAACAAAGGTTCTTTAAATTCCAGAACATGCCCATTATGTTAGAGAGGATGGACCAATGTATTGCATTCAAAGAGGGTATGCCAACATTTTCCCATTTAGATTAGGTAAATGCCATAAAATTAATATTGGCTGATTCTGAATTTTCCAGTTATGCTCAAATGAATATATTACTAGAATAAGAAAACAACAAAACTCCTATGTTCACAATGACATTAACTTAAATGGCATTCCTTAAAATAAGAGGACTTTAAAGTCATTTCAAAAAATAATCTAAATTCTATGAAATGTCTTAGTCTGTGTAGAGCTAGAAAGGAGTCTTCCCTCAGTGTGGGCCACTTGGCTGCAATGAAAGAATGTTATGGTCTTGTGGAATTTCCGGTTCTGGCCACTTAGAGTTTGACAAACCCTCAATCATGTAGGTTTCACTATTATTTACTAGGTTCTTTCAAAACAGATTTGTTCTTTTTCTGGAAAGATCATTTACAATTATATCCAAGAAACAATGCTTAGAGTTTATTTTTAAAAAGAAGAGGAAGTGTAGGTCAAGATTAAAACATGCAACCATGGTGAAGTCTCCACCCAAAAAGCCTCTTTGCATCTAACTTCTAGGCTTTCTTATTCTGCTGCCTCAGGGAGTGCTTTGGAGTTCTTTGTTTCTTCCTCTACAAAGAATGGAGGAAAAATTGTGGTAAAAGTAGGCTGAAAACCCAAACATGAACTTTTCAAAACCTTTGGAAAAATATATCATGTAAATAGCTGATTTTCAATTAGGCTTTAAAATTCTCAAAAAGCAATCCCCCATTTGTTAAAAGGGTTATCAGTAAGGAGAAGTATGTCTGCACATTAAAGTTAATGTCAAAAGAAGTGATCATTGGTAATGAGCATTATAGTTTTAAATGGCACCTAAGCTATTTCTTTTTAAAAAGTACTTGTGAGGGTACCACAAGATTCCATAGGCATAGAACCTGCAATTGTACAAAGCAATCTTACCTATGATGTTTCGTTTTATCTTGTCACCAACTGTGTGACATAGGAAAGCAGGATTTACACTCCGTGGAGTAAATGAATCTCTCTTTCATCATTTGTGAGATTGGGATGATAAACAACAACTGTTCTAATTTTTTGTACTATAGAAAAGAATAAAATAGCCTATATGACAGACAGCAAAATAAATAAAATGGGAAACTAATGTACATGATTGTCCTTAAGATAAAGAGATAATTTGGGTTTTTAAGACTATATATATATATATATATATATATATATAAACATATTTATATATGTAAGTATAAATATATGTATTTATAACACATATATGTAATTAGAATACATTTATACATGTATTTATAATGCATACATATTATAAATATATGTAGACTATATATTTATACATGACTATAGTCTATATATAGTGACTATATATAGACTATATAAATATAGACTATATATGTAGTCTTACATGTATAAATATACATGCACATGTATATATGTGTTTTATACACAACAAATATATATGTTTATAAACATATATATAACAAACATTTTTATATATGTAACACATATATTACTATATTTATATAGTCTTACCCTGCTAATGTTTGACAGCCTGTGAAACTTCAAAATATTTGCTTTGTGCCTATTATTGCATCTTTAATACCCTGAGAAAGAGTTTAATAAATGAATGAAGAAATGAACATAGCAATCTATCCAGAAAAGGATTAATTAGATATAGAGAAAGACCATATTCTGAGTTATAAAGCAAGTCTCAATAAAACTGAAAGGATTGAAATCATGTAAAATATTTTCTCTGATCTCAACATAAGTCAGTTAGAAATAAAACAAACAAAAATTGCTAAAACAATCAAATATTGGAAATTAAGTAACAGACTTTTAATTAATGCATGAATAAAAGGATATTCAATAAAAATTACAAATATTTTGAACTAAATCATAATGCAAACACAATATATCAATACTTGTGAAATATAGCTAATGGTGCAAATGAAAAGAAATTTTGTGATCTTAAATGAATATATTTGCAAAGAAGAAGTGTTGAAATGAATAATCTGAGACTGCATATTGAGAAACAAGAAAAAAAAATCAAAAGCAGAATGATGTTTGTATCTGGTATATGTCACAACTAAAATCAATTAGAACAAGATGAGCACACCAAAAGAAAAGGAAAAATAAATAAATACCAGGAAACACGTAACAAAGTGTGAAACCCATTGGTTAATTAAACGAAAATTGAAACCATAATGGGATACTGACATACAAGCTTCAGAATAGCTAACATTAAAATATTGATGAGGGTATGTAGAAACTGGAATTCACTTAGGTTTCTGGTAAGAGAAAAAAATTATACACCACCGTGCACACACACAAATTGTTTAGCACACTAGGGTGGACTGAGGAGGATTTTTGTGGCATGAAGTAATCAAATTCACTACCAGGCAACCAGCTTTCACGAAAAGGACTAATGTGTCCAATACTAAGACATTTTATCTAAACATATCAGCCTACTAAGTCCACATCTTTTGAAAAGCTCTGTTCTTGGTGACTAAACTGTAATTTGAAGAAAGGGAAAATACATATATATAAAACACATATTTATATAATTCATATTTATATAATATATAATATTTAAATAATTTATATAAATGTATAATTTATGTAAAATATAAATATACATAAAAATATATTTATACGTGTGTGTATATAGTTCTATAGCATATACTTTTTCATTATTTATAAAATAACAAATGCTGAATTTCTCAACTAGTGTGCTGTATTCGAATAGGAAACAATCCTTAATGATCCCTAGATTTTCTTTTTGTCTCATACGTTGCCCATTTGAAGTGGAAGAAGCAGGTAACCCAGAAATGCCAACAGGAGCAGACAAAAAAGAAGTCACAACAAAAGCCTTCTCTTTCTAGCCAAAGAACCAGAAAAGAGTCAACTTAGCAAGACAGAAAATTTTTAGAAAATAACTGCTCTCCTCCAACCTAACACCATCGAGAAAGCTGTGGCCATCCGTACGTCATGCAAAACAGCAAAAGCAGAGTGGGGAGCCTCAACTTATCAAAGTTAACGTGCTATGAAGCATTCAGAATACAAAATATTTATCTTTTTTCAAAATTAATACCTCTCATTCCTTTCATTTGGAATCTTCAACATTATCCAAATATCATCAAGAGGGTAAAAAGATTAAAGAACTGAATAAACTAGATTATTAAAATTTATGTTACCTACATATGTAGAAAATATGAAAAAGACATAGCAACCTTCCAGATATATAGGCTAAAGTAGAAAATACCCCTACTACTTGAAACATATTAAAATACAGAATATATATAACAGTTAAAATTTTAATATACTATGAACTCTGAAAAAGAAAGGAAGATCTTTATATACCAGATACAAACCAGAGATTTAAAGTCAGTGGTGCACACATAAGCTGAAGTTGAAGAGATGTGGGAGAACCCAGCTTCTGTACAGATTTTAATAGGTCACGTCTGGATTTCAACCCTCCTGGAGAGAGATGAGGTGGGCCACAGATCTTTGCATAGAGATTCCCAGATGCCTAGAAGCTATGAAGCTCTATCTTGCGATACAATGACAAAGTAAAAAACTCTACTCCCAGAAAATGGGAGACATCAAAATATCTTATGGTGAGTCTGATTTCATTAAACATGGGTATTTCTACTTCTATTCCCATTGTACACTGGGTATGGGGGAGGGACAGATCCATTCACTTCTGTCCTTGGGCATGGAGCTCTTTAGGGTTTTCTCTTTTGCGTAAGCAAGTGCTTGCACGAGAACACAAGTTCTTGGGTAGGTAGAGGCATGTATTATGGCAGGGGCTATTACTATCCCCAGAATATATTCTCTCCTCTACATTTTTTTTTTTTTTTTGGTAATAAAGATCTGTCTTATGTCTCCCAGTTTTAGTTATGTATACGATTTTGAGCGGAAGACACATTTGCTGCTGCCTCTGTAGCTAATTGTGGTCATGTGACTCGGTGACTAGGAAGCTACTTGTTCTCCATGCTATCTTACTCCCTTCATTTGGGCTGAAAGGCAGAGGTGGTACTGAGATCATCCTTAACCCATAGAGGTCAACTGAAATAATTGTTCATATTAAAACAAAATCTTATGTAGCTATACACATCCATGTAAATCTAGATGACAGGTGGAGAGAAAGACAACAGAGACTGTAGGGAGACAAGGTAGTACTTACCTCTATAGAGGGAATAAAAGGAATGCTATCAAGAGGCAGATAAAGTACCAGACACCGTGGCTTATACCTGTAACCCCAGCACTTTGGGAGGCCGATGAGGGCACATCACTTGAGGTCAGGAGTTCGAGACCAGCTTGGACAACATGGTGAAACCCTGTCTCTACTAAAAATACAAAAATTAGCTGGGCATAGTGGTGCATGCCTATAATCCCAGCTACTCAGGAGTCTGCGGCAGGAGAATCACTTGAACCCAGGAGGCGGGGGATTGCAGTGAGCCGAGATCGCACCACTGCTCTCCAGCCTGAGTGACACAGCAAGACTCTGTCTCAAAAAAAAAAAAAAAGAAAAAAAAAAGCAGATAAAGAAGACCTCTATACTTTTTGTTTATAGTAACATTATAGAGAAAGAAACAGTTTAGCATTTGTTAATTTTTTGACGTAGCTGCATAGGTAATCGTTACATTAGTGTCTTTTCTGTACATCTTAAATTTAAATTTTTGAAAATTCAAAATAATTGGTAAAGGAAATAAGAAAAACTGTAACTATAATCATGAACTTCTATATTTATATGAAGGATACATGAGTTATCTCACTTTCATAAATTATATGTGCACTGTGCAAACACAAGGATACTGATAATCTAAAATAGAGCAGGAGTGACTTACAATTCCCATTTCAAATTCTTTAATGAATTATCTGCCTCATTTACTTAATATAAATGTAATTTTTAATTTGTGTGGTTGAGAAAGTCTTCTTAAATGGGATTTCTCTTGAGAAATTTCCCCCCCCCCCATAATTTGATCTTAGTAATAATTTTTAATTTATTTTGAAGCTATATAGTTTTCATTTTATCAAAAGGTAAAGAAGAAAACCATATAGGTAGCAAGGTATACATTCACCAGTTTCTCCATTTCTCCTCCATCCTTTCTGAGTCCCAGCTGCAATGGTCTGGCATAAGGTAAGAGGACTAATTACTTGCTGTCATTATTTGTTGTGTAGGATGGGAGCAGGAATAGACTTAAGGGCCACTGGGGTGTATGCTGTTGGTAAATTCCATATCCTGATAAGAGACTGTGTGGTCCTAGGTGGCTGGTAATTCTGTCTGATACTGGTATTTCATTTGTTCCCCTGTCTACACACTTGAGGATACTGCTGTGCCTTTTGTTGGCCCTCAATGGATTAATGGATTTTTTGTTTGATTATCCTTCAAAGACAGTAACAGAAGCTATTCTGTATGATTCTAAAGTTATAACATTCCTCACAATGGCTTAAGAACTTAGTAAAATGCAGATTCCTTGTTTCTAACCAAAGATATTCTAACCAACACATTGGATCTAGGCAGAGCATTTGCCATTTGCACATCCCAAGGGATCCTCATATTGATAGTTCATGACATATGTGACTGTGAAGAAGTGATAAATATGCAGGTTAAAGTAAGGGGCTGTTCCCTTTGTTTGATCCTAAAACTTTTCTCAACTCCTCCTAGACCACCAGTCAATAGAATGGTCAGCTCTTAATCCTCACTTTGCTAAAAATTCTGAGGCGGGCTAATTAATTTCCTAGGGCTGTCATATCAAAGTGTCAGAAACTGATGGCTAAAAATAAGGCAGAAATGTCCTCTCTTACTGTCCTGGAAGTTAGAAGTCCAAAATCAAGGCATGGGTAGGACCATGCCCCCTCCCGAGCCTTGAGGGGAAGATCCTTTCTTGCCTCTTTCAGCTTCTAGTAGCCCCAGGTGTTCCTTGGCTTGTGGATACATCACACTAATCTCTGTCCCAGTGTTCACATGGCTGTCTTTTCTCTGTGCCAGTGTCTCTATGCCCTTGTTTCTCTTCTTATAAGGACACCAGTCATATTGGATTAAAGGCCCACCCTATTCCAATGTGACTGATTCTTATCATTATATCTGCAATGACCCTATTTTGAAATAAGTCATATTCTGAGATTTCAGGAAAGACATGAATTTTGAGGCAACACCATTCAACCCAGTCTGCAAGCCCTAAACTATTTAATTAGATATTATCTTAAAATAATGTTAAGTTCTTCACAAGAAAATGAGAATATATCCTTAATCTCCCGAATCTATTATTTATTTATTTATTTATTTATTTATTGAAACAGAGTTTCAGTCTCATTGCCCAGGCTGGAGTGCAGTGGTGCAATCTCGGCTCACTGCAGCCTTCACCTCTGCATACAAGCGATTCTCCTGTCTCAGCCTCCTGAGTAGCTGGGATTACAGGCGTGTGCCACCACACCTGTCTAATTTTTGTATTTTTAGTAGAGACAGGGTTTCACCATATTGGTGAGGCTGGTCTCAAACTCCTGACTTCAGGTGATCCGCTTGCCTCGGCCTCCCAAAGTGCTGGGATTACAGGTTGAGCCACTACGCCTGGCTATTTTGTTTTTTCTTTCCAACTTTTTATTTTACATTCAGGGGGATACACGTGAAGATATGTTACACGGGTAAATTGCATGTCATAGGGGTTTGGTGTACAGATTACTTCATCACACAGGTAATAAGCATAGTATTCTACAGATACAGTTT
Source organism: Ateles fusciceps (assembly GCA_036589455.1). Classification (NCBI taxonomy): domain Eukaryota; kingdom Metazoa; phylum Chordata; class Mammalia; order Primates; family Atelidae; genus Ateles; species Ateles fusciceps. Next base: position 2,803,631 of record JAZHEH010001955.1, read on the forward strand.
TTTGATCCTCACCCTTCTCCCATCCTCCAGCCTCAAATAGATCTCAGTGTCTATCGTTACCTTCTTTGTGTTTATGTGTATTCAATGTTTAGCTCCCACTAACAAGTGAGAACATGTAATGTTTGATTTTATGTTTCTGTATTAATTCACTTAGGATAATAGCCTCCTGCTCCATTCATGTTGTTTCAAAGGATATGATTTTATTCTTTTTTATGGCTGCATAGTATTCCATGGTGTATATGTACCACATTTTAAACATCCAGTTTATCATTGATGGGCATTTAGGTTGTTGGTTCCATGTCTTCTCAATGGTGAATAGTACTGTCATGAACATTCACATACATGGGTCTTTATGGTAGAACGATTTATATTCCTTTGGATATGCATCCAGTAATGGGATTGCTAGGTTGAATGACAGTTCTGTTTTAAGTTCTTTGAGAATCTCCAAATGGCTTTCCATAATGTCTGAACTAATTTAGACTCCCACCAACAGTGTATAAGCGTTCCCTTTCCCCCACAACCTCTCCAGCACCTATTATTTTTTGACCTTTTATTAATAGCCATTATGACTGGTATGAGATGATATCTCATTGTGGTTTTGACTTGCATTTCTCTGATTATTAGTGGTGTTGAGCATTTTTTATATGCTTTTTGGCCGCATGTATGTCTTCTTTTGAGAAATCATTTCATTAATGTTATCTTTTATTCCTGTGATAGTTCTTTTTTAAGTTGTTTCCCTCTGTCTGTTTTTCAGAGGACAAAGCTATCATTCACTTTAGAATTACCTCATTGCTGTCTCTGCAAGATTTGGCACATCCTTAGAAACTAGGGATTGCTTCAGTAATATGTCTGTGTGTGCATGCATGTTGGGAGAACAGAATAAAAATCCCCGGGGGAAATCAATGCTCCATTATCCTTGGTTGCCAAAAGAAAAAAATTTTGCAATGTGATGAATGGAACGACCTTCAGAAGAGTGAGAAATAAATCTCCCTAACCTTGTTTAACAATGCGAGCCTGATAAGCATTGTCCATTAACTTTCTAGGAGAAAGCAAAGTCAAGTCATAACGGTTCTGAAAAACTATTATTATTTTTTCCTAGGGCAGACAAGTGAAGCTTTTGAAATTCCAGGGAACAACTTTATTTACTGAAGCCAAAAGACTGTAATAGTCATGAATACTGTCATCTAAAAGGCTCAGTTCTCAATGGCAGCATTTTCAGGGTGGAGAGAGATGGTAATATACAACAGCAATAAAAGTTACTCACAACCTAAATTATTCTCGATTTTGTCTCAGCATCACATAACCTCATGTACTTTATTCTTTTCAAAGAATAGAGTTGAAGCTTCATTTAACTCAGAGAAACTCTCTTAATGTGTGTTTTAATTTCTGTAAGCCTTTGTTCTCAAGCAGCATATCTCTTGTATAAGCCTCCATGGAGTCTTCCGGGTCTGCAGCCATCTCCTGTGACTCACAGTTGCTCTGTGTATCCAACATCACCATAATCTATTACATCCCAGAAATTCACAAACTGTCCCAGAAACTCACATTTAACAAAAAGTACTGACACCTATAGTCATCACTCAGTATCCAGGAGTCATTGGTTCCAGGACCACCCTCACGTATATCTTCCTGTATACCTTAAATCATCCCTGTATTACTTATAATACTGAATATAATGTAAATGATATGTAGATAGTTGCTATATTTTATCTTTTTTTTAGTTTGTATTATTTATTTTTCTGAATATTTTCAATGTAAGATTTGTTGAATTTTTGGATGTGAAAATCATGGATATGGAGAGCTAATTGCATGCTTGTTCATTGTTATATTGAAGTTTCCAAGATATTTCTGATGCTATTACTTCTGCATTTTGTCTTTAAAGGATGGCTAAGGCACAGATACATCCTTACAACCAAGCTTTCATGAAAGAAATGGCTGCGCCCTTATACATTGTTCTTAACCATAATCTATAAACTTGGATATGAAATATGTTCATAATGCTTTCCAGTGCTTTTGGTCAGAAATATGTACATGTTAGGTAGTCTAATAATTGTGAGTCCTGAAGCTAGTCTTTTATAGGCAAGAATTTTCCATTTATGGGTAGGAGAAGATGATTGGGAATGTGGATTTTTGAAATAAAACTTCCACCAGCATTTTCAGGCCCCACTCATCACAGAGATAGTTGGATATGTGTGGTATTAACTCACTCTGCCATTGAAAAGTACATGCATTTTTTTAGACAATGTCAAATAAAAAATAATTGTTAAGCAGACATGATCAAATTATGTGTTCTAGATAGTGTGGTCTATAAACTAGGGTGTGACAATTCTAACTTCTTCCACATAGACCATGTTAAATGATTCAGTGCAATTACAATGATTGAAGCCTGTAAAAGTATTTGGTAGAATATAAAGTAATATTCACATGTAAGTTCCTTTATAGCAGTGTTTTTCAATCCTTGCTGCGCTATCAGAAGCTTTTAAAGAGTTCAGATGGTTGCATCAACCAGTGAATGAATAAATAAACTGCAGTATAATCATACATACAATACTGTTGAATATTCTCAGTACAGTTTAAAGGAATGGTCTTCTGATATATGCAAAATGATGAATCTTGAAAGAAATATGCTAAGTAAAAGCAACCAGGCAAAAAAGACTGGTCTTTGATTCCATTTACATGACATTCTGGAAAAGGCAACTCTAGGGATAGAAATCACTTTCAGATGAGATTTTACTGTGGTTAAAATATATGTAACTCAACAAAGCTTGGGGAAAAATTCAGATACTCAAGTACCACCCACAGATATTCTATCTCAGTTGTGGAGGAACTCAGGCAAGGATAAAATTTAAACACTCCCTAGGTGAGTCTAGTGCTGGGAATGAAAACTATCACTTCACTGTGTTAATTTTAGACATCCCAATCCATTGTGACTGTGGTATCACAAATCTTATGCAAAAGAGATAGCTACCTGAAATATTTATAACATAAACCTCTTCTTTACATAATATCACCTCTGCTCTACAAATAGAATCATAATAAAATTTCCCCTTATCAATGAACATACATTGATTGATTTATAATGCACTTATGACTAAATGCAGTGATTTTAAAAATATTGTTCCTCTGTGAGGATCACATTCAGGTATAATATTTAACTTTATTCAAGGACATTGGTGAACACTGGTAGTTCCTATTTAATACATAACGGCACTAGACTAAATCCATTCACCTTATGATAACACATAATTTTGGCTTAATTCATACTAAGACCTTTATGTGAGTCAAGATTTTGATGTAATCACTCAAATAGCCAAGGTAACCTTGGTTTAACAGGAAATATCATACTAATCATCTTGTATTTAAAAGGCACCATCACTACCATGACTACCGCCCCCAGAATTTTTACTCTTGTGTGAGAAATAGTTTATGTCCATTCGAAACTAGAACAGATGGCAGGTACCAACTGGTAGCATTCATCTCTATAGCCACAATGGGAGGTAAAAGATTCTCCCACCTGTAGTGCTCAAACCTGGTTCACCTTCCTCATATTTTTCAGGCATCAAATCCATCCACCACATAAACACAACTCAATTTCCTAATCGACAAATTTCATCTGTGACATTCCTGCCTCAAATCCATCCATGATGCCACTTGACCTATAGGGTAAACACCAAATTCAACATGCCGTATAAAGCTTGGCTTGATCTGGGTTCTGTCTCTTATACCAGCCTCACCACACTGCTGTCCACTTTCCCCTCCCTAACCTGCAAATGTCTTTCCACGTCCCAAGCTTAGCTAATACTAAATGTAGGGACGGTAGAGGGAAAACTGAAAGTTTGTTGATCATATACTAATTTATGTTGAGCTAAGTTCAAGGCTGATTTCATGGGCTTGAAACCTGTGCAGTAGCCCTGTTCTGAGAAAAACCCTGCACAAGATTTGATATTTTACTCTCACCATTTTCGAATTCTTAAAAATTTGATAGTTGACCTTGTGTTCTGGAGTAAAATCCAATAGGACAGTGGAGCATATGTGTAAGTAGAGGAGATAACCCAGCCAGCACCATGTGCTCGTGTAGTCGGGTCCAGAAACTGCAGATACAGGTATGAAAACACATAGCAGTTGGCCCGACATGCAAGCTCAGACTCCAGGGCAGTCCTGGGAATCCCTCTTTGTTTTTGCAGTGATGTTTTCTATGCCCGAAATGTGAATTTGCGACCCCCTTCATATTTGCCAACTTATCAATCCTCTGCTAAATATTGGAGAAACTCCTAGGCATTCTCCGAGACTCTAATGGGCCCTCATTTCTTCTAAGAAGGCTTTTTCAAGCCTGCAAGAGTCCATTATTTCCTACTTTAAGCCACTGCTAGTTCTAGCACTAACCACTACTCCAACATATATTATGAATATTATACAACCCTTCGCAGTTCATCCCTCACTAAATTGTAGATCCCTGTAGGAAGTAACTCCTTTTACTAATCTCTCTATTCCTGATACTTAGCACAGTGCTCACTGCTGTCTCAGTAAGCGTTTATCTGAAGCTGCTGGCTTTACTTAATAAGTGGGCTTCCTGCTAATGGAAACTGAATGTGTGGTCAAATGGTCCTCTTTATAAACTGGGAAGAGTGTAGTCAGAGGAGAAGCTGTGTGCATTTGGAAAGTTCCAAACTTTCCAACAATCACCAACACCCACTCTGATGAAAGATGGCTATCTCCACAACAGGGAGCCTACCCTTTCCATCTGCTCTGTTCTCTTTGCCTACCATTTATTCCAGACCCTTTTATGTGAAATTAAACAATTTCTCAGATCTACTGGGGAGTAGGTTTATCCCAGCTGATTGTATTTAATATTGCAGTGTTTACTTTCTGGCTTTTTGCTGAGTGTTTAAATCCAGGTGTTTATAATATGGGTTTCTTCTGTAATTTCTGTTTATCCCAAGTGCAGATTTTCTTAAGCAGCTGGCAGTACATATGTAAACAAAATCAAAATATTTGTTTAAATTTTTCTAGTGTTTTGCATCTACTGGACCTAGTGATAGAAGGTGTTTATTTCACAGATGACTGTGAATGATGTGATAGAGATTGTATTGCCTGGGAAATATAAAACAATTGAAGTGGGATTTTTTAAAGAACATTAGAGATTAGGGTGTATTGGTATATCATTGGGATAGTTATAGACATAGCGGCTGAATAAAGCTGAAAAAGGCACATAGTGAGATTGATATAGGTAGCACATTTTATTCAGCAACTATTATGCATGAATAGTAAGTTCAAATCAAGAGAATATGACATGTGCGTTGGTAGTTGGAGAAACTGGGCACTCATTTTTGGGCCAGGTTGTAAATTTGTACATTATTTAGGCATAACATATCCTTGAATTGATCTTAATTAATACCTAATCATCATGACTAATTTTCTTAAAATATAATAAACAAATTTTCTTTCAAGAAAGACTATTTGGGCCAGGCACGGTGGCTGACACCTGTACTCCCAACACTTTGGAAGGCCAAGGTGGGGAGATCATTTGAGCCCAGAAGTTCAAGACCAGCCTGGGCAACATGGCAAAACCTCATCTCTACAAAAAATTAGCTGGGCATGATGATGCATGCCTGCTGTGTTAGCTACTTGGGAAGCTGCAATGGGAGAATTGCTTGAGCCTGGGAGGCAGAGGTTACAGTGAGTTGAGATCACACCATGTACTCCAGTGAGGGTGACAGAGCGAGACTGTCTCAAAGTAAAAGAAAGACTATTTGGCTCAGTAGGAAGGATGGATAACAGTAAACGGAACAGCCAAAGCACATATGTAGACACAGGGTGGGCATGAGGGAGCTTTTCTTGGCCATTTTCTGAACTCAACACACCCATTACCCATGTGTCAGGCACAGAGCTGGGCACTGGAGTGAAGTACAGAATGAACTAGGCATGGGTCTTGTCTGCGGCACTGTCTTGATATGTATTAAACAATCAGGGTTCTAACAAAAATTACACCTACGAAAAATGCTCTAAAGGAGAATTATATGATGAGATTAAAGCCTGTGCTAGGAGCAGATGATGTCATCTGGAAATCTGGGAGAGGGAAGCAGATAAAAGGAACAGCATGTACAAAGAATAGCAGGTTTAAGGGCTAGGGCTAAACTCAGTGGGGCTGACATGAGGTGGAGACCGTAGAGGGTGGCTGGGTCTGTGGAAAACATCAGGAATTTCAATTTTCATGTGAAAAGTCATGGGAAGCCCTTGCCCTTTAGTGGCAGAGTAAACTGATCAGCCGAGCAGACCTTGGAAAATCCGTCTGGCTGTGGAGGGGGGAAGTATCAAAGATAAAAGCACAAGAGAAGCCTCTCCACCACCCCATCATTCTCAAAGTCTCTTATCTTAACTCAGCATCCAAATGTAATGGGCAACATGGGGTCAATTGTGGATACTATTTTCTATATATAAATTTTTCCATTCTGAAGACTTAGAATTGATCCACAAACATTAGTTAGTGGTGGAAAATATTCCCATCTACACTCTAAAAGCAACTCCAGGGACAGCAAGGCCGAGGCTAGGGGAGGTCACACAGCTGTTCGGCAGAATGTCCCTATCGTATAGGCCATGACCCCAGTATAAAAATGAAAACAACCTTGGGCGTTCCTTAGTTAACCTTGTGGAGCCTAGCAGCCCTGCACAAGGATAGGCCAGCCAGGTTCAAGAAGCATCTGTGAGTGTCAAGGAATGTATAGAAATGTAAGCCAGATAAGCACTTGATTCGCTTTTGTAGGTTCTGACTGTGGGAGCACATATCTGTATGACTGTGTATTTGTGCTTCTTGCTAATCAAAAGCACCTGAATGGGGGGAAAACACAGAAGTCACTTCCTAACTGAGAACAGTTTGTGAATCTAAATACTGGCGTTGATCCACCCCCACCCTTCCTAATGAACTGCATGGAGCTTTCCCAGCATATGGAATAAGGAGTGGAGCTACGATAGCCTTCTGCTGAGCTAAACTCCAAACATCGTGCCAGGCAGGAAGGATACAACTCTTTCCTCGCCTTGAAGTGCACGGATGTGAAGTCTTTCTGTAATGAATTGCTACAAATGTTGATAACTTAAATATAAGCAATTTTACTCTAGTGTGATTATGTTTTGAGACATTTTAGTTCAACATCTATAAAATAATTGCCAGATTTACCTATTGAGCTCCTTCCTTCAGCCTACATTTCTTGTACAACATATCATGCTCTAGACCAGGTTTTGGAGACACAAAGAAAAATGGCACACAGATCTTGCCCTAAGGAGCTTCTACACTAACAGTAAAGACAGACTGGTAAACAAGTAGGAAAGTTGATAGAAGACTGTGGTTGATGTTAAATGAGGCGCAGGAGGTTGGGGTAAGGGGAACTGTACACTCTATCTGAACCTGGTGAGTTTCCCTTGTCTTCTGTTTTTGTCATCTATTTGTCTTATTGCAGATGGCTACCCTTGTATTTCATCAAGACTCTGCTTGCAAGAATCGAAAGGCAGATCAAGCCCCGTAGCCTAAGGTAAGAAGACTATTCCCCACCAATCTTGTAGGCAAGAAAAATATAGGAGTCCAGTTATTCTCTAACCCTTCTCATTCTCCATCTTCCAACCCTAAGGATGATTTGCACTATAAGAAAGGGAAGTGAAATCATGTCAATAGAAAGTAAATTTAAAGCATATTTTTCACATTTTATGGGCTACAAATCTCTGTCTTGCCAATCAGTGAAGAAGATTCAATCCCTACCTTCTCTTTTAATTGCTTGTATAATTGTACAACTATATTGTGTCTGTTTTAATATATCACCGTTTACACAGGGCAAGACAAATGGATGATAGCTTTATAATTACATTAAAACATAATTATATTAATAATCATATAAACATTATTGCAAATGAATACCTACTTAAAACAGTCAAGGAAATGTGGCAAAGTACTTTGTAACTATTCCTTGGGAATAAAATGTGAATAATGTGAATATCATTGATGTAGAAAAATCAAGAGTAATCTATAATACATACGTATGTGATATATATTTTCTCTTTTTAATTACTACTTTAAATATCTTGGCCTCTAATTTTATTTGACCACTCTACCTCCCTTCACATAAATCCACACCTATGTATCATTCCTTTAGTTATCCTCTTCACTCCTACGTCTTGAAAACTGAGTGATACAGGAGTAAATTACATTATTGCACAGCTTGGTGCTGATACATCAGGTTTTTCTGTCTCATCTGGATCTGTAACACCATTTGTCAGTCTTTTGCCTTATTCCAGTGATTAGCCCCCTTGCATCCATTAAACTTTGACTATCCTCCTCAAAAATCCTATACCAAATGCTCTCCTCTCACTCTAAGCCAACATACTCACCTAAATAAATCAATAGATCATATCAGATAGAAGCCACCCTGTCTTATAATACTGCTCTCTCTGAACCAGTTTTCTCCTCCTCAGTTCTCTGTTTTCATAAGCAGATGTCTTTCCTCTTTCTGCATCTTAAAGGTTGGTGATCTACAGAGTTCTGTTCTTTTCTGTCTTCCTTCTCAGTTGTCACTGGGTGGCTTTTCCCAGGGAAAGATAGATGTGCTGGACCAGAGATTTGTTACGGTGTTATCTGGGATTCAACCCTTGTGGACAGGAAAGGAGCAGGAGTGGCCAGAGGGACCTTTCAGAGCTTCCCTAGGTTGGAGAGGGAAGGGCAGGCTTTTCTATGTTCCTGTCAGTCACCAGATGCCTCGTTTGCTAGGAAGCAAGTTTGATCCTGGGAGAGGTGGGTCTCTCCAGTGGGAGAAATCTTTAAAAAGGGCTACATTAGAGGGCGGCAGCAATGCTCTCAGGAGTTGAATAAGAGTCTTTTATTCCTGAAGAGGGATTTGGGCAGTGAGTCACATTGTTTTGTCCACCACAGATTGCCCCCTGGACACACACACACACTCACTCATGTGCTCACCATCACACACACCAAGACCTTGAGACTTTATGTCTTGTCTGTATCTCAAATATGACCTACTCTTCCATGCTAGTACCTCTTGGGCACTGAAAATGAAAAATACCAGGTTTAGGAGGTGGTTTTCCTGCTCCCTTCCTCTTAGAGAAGTGCCTTCCATGAGAATGAATTTTATGTTCAGGGAGAAAACTTCCAGTGCAATCCTTTCTTTTCCTCAGCTAATTCAAGTAGTGCTTCTGATGCTTGGGACTGCAAGAAATCTTGACTAATACAGAAAATAACCACAGACTGAACTGAGCCAGATCCTGGTGGGTCATGATGCCCTTCAGGTTAAGCAGCACCTGCCCTGGAATCTGCCTTGTTTTGTGCAATGTTTGGCTGACTGTGTGAATATGATCAATTCCCACGATATTTTCTCCACAGCCATACTTTCTTCCTCTTCTTCATTTGTATTTTAATATGTTAGGTTAAAACAGGGAAGCATTTGCATTTCTCATGCAGTGACAGGATTATTCATTTCCCAGAAATGTTTATACCTCTCTTATCAGAAAGAAAAGACAAAGAAAGCTTTGGAATTACTTTCCCTCACTTCCTTTCCCACTTCCAAGATTTAATTGCTCAGAAACACTCTTAAAGAACTATCTTTCACCATATATAGCATATATATAGTTAGAGGGGAGTCAAGAGTAGCACATCTGACTCATCTTTTATAGGATAAGAATTCAAAGGAATGTTGCTAAAGAGGAGTATGTGTGAGTATATGTGTGTGTGTGTACCTGTGTGTGTGTGTGTGAGTGTACATGCATGAATGGTAATAGGGGTTTTTCAGGAGAGGGAGGCTCAGAAGTGATCTGACCATCCTACCAAGTTTTTTCCATCCAACAAACCATCCATTCTCTTGTTAGAGGTTAACTGGCAACCTCAATGATGCCTGCAGAACCTCTATTTTTAAAGTTGAACTAACATGAAAGTAATCACTGTCTCAATAATGCTGATTCTTGAAATGACAAAGCAAAAAGATATGGGAAAGAAATAACTAACTCACTGACTGATATTTAATTTGCATTCACTTTAAACCCAGCTGTCTCCCAGCCATTAAGGAAAACATTTTCCTAGAGCAAAGGATTAGAGGGACTTCGTCCCCGCTGCCTCTATTACTTAATTCTGAGTTGTGGTTTACAATTTATTTCTAGGAAACACAAAACAAATAACATTGGTATAGAACTTTATACTGTGTTTTTCACATAATTTTTTTTTCAGTGCTATATGATATTTTGAAAAGTAATTATTAACTTTCTCAGGTTAGAAATTTTAAAACTTTAAAGGTCAAAGGAGGTTAAAATTTTAAAGGCCAAAGGAGATCAAAAGACGTGCCCAAAAATCAGGTTACTAGAAAGGGGAAGAATTAATGTAACCTCAGTTTTCTGCCAACAGCAACTAAAATTCATGTAACACAAAGCAGAGAATAAATAAATGGGGAAGATTTAGTTTCTCTGAAACAATATAAACCCAAATAAGCCTGTTGGCAATCCACTCACATGAAAGAAAAGAAAACAAATATGTATCTAAGAGCTAGAGAGAATTCATTCAACAAATACTTATTGAACGTTTATCATGTGCCCACTTATTTTCCCAATGCTCAACAGCCATGGTTTATTTGACAGCCCTTTTATCAAGTGGAATCCACGTACCACTAACCCCTTTGGAGCCTGTGAAAAACGCCTGTTGTGTCAGAATCCATAGGAGGAAGATGCACTTTCAATATTAGGTCTAGGTGATTCTTATGGATGATAAAGCTTAAAAATCCTGATTTAAGAATCTTGACCCAGATTCCCAAATAGATTCAATATATCCTTTTCTTATTTCCAGTACACAAGGTAAATACTTTCAGAGAAATGAGTGCCACTTTCTTTACCCTTCTATTATTTGCATTGAAACAATATTTTCACTCAAACAGTTCTTCTCTGAAACAATGAAATGATAGGTGCTGTAATTCAGAGCCACAGAATCTAGTCACTAAACACAGCACTATCTGGCTGGGTTTGTTGGAGAAATCTATGAGGGGTGGCCCAACTGCAAGATTTTTTCTTCGGCAGCAATCCCATCCGTTTGTCTGACTAAAGTTTATGCCTATATTTTAATGACTCATATTCTCCTTCTGTTGTGTCCTATGAATTACTTGGCAGAATTTCTGTTGTTTTGAAACATCACATGTCAAGGGGAAGGTATCAGATTTGTGTGTGTGTGTGTGTGTGTGTGTGTGTGTGTGTGTGTGTGTATTTCAAGATGAGCAGATGAAAACGTCTGAACTATTTACTCTTTTGCAGACCTCTCAAGATGACCTAATATTCCCAAAGTCTTAAATTTAAAATCATAACATGCACTTCATATTCTTTAACATAAATGAGGTATGTCAAAAGATCAAAGTCACACAGTATGTCTGAGACAAAAATGACAGACTATTTATTGTTCATTAATAGTATCAATCTCGGCCGGGCGTGGTGGCTCACACCTGTAATCCCAGCACTTTGAGAGGCTGAGGCAGGCGGATCACCTGCAGTTGTGAGTTGGAGACCAGCCTGACCAACGTGAAGAAACCCCGTCTCCTAAAAAAAAAAAAAAAAAAGAGCCGGGCGCGGTGGCTCAAGCCTGTAATCCCACACTTTGGGAGGCTGAGGTGGGCGGATCACGAGGTCAAGAGATCGAGATCATCCTGGTCAACATGGTGAAACCCTGTCTCTACTAAAAATACAAAAAATTAGCTGGGTGTGGTGGCGTGTGCCTGTAGTCCCAGCTACTCGGGAGGGAGGATGAGGCAGGAGAATTGCTTGAACCCGGGAGGCGAAGGTTACAGTGAGCCGAGATTGTGCCACTGCACTCCAGCCTGGTGCCTGGCAACAGAGTGAAACTCTGTCTCAAAAAAAAAAAAAAAAAAAATCAGCCGGGTGTTGTGGCACATGCCTGTCATCCCAGCTACTCAGGAGGCAGAGGCAGAAGCATCCCTTGAACCTGGGAGGCAGAGGTTCCAGTGAGCCAAGATCGCACCATTGCGCTCCAGCCTGGGTAACAAGAGCAACACTTCGTCTCAAAAATAAAATGATCATCATATCATCATCATCATCTCAAGTCCTTTTTTTTTTTTTTGCAATCAGAAATATTGCCTTCTTTCCAAGTCAGAGCTTTAGTTACACATCAGCTAGCCACTTCATTGTTCGAAGTGTGGAATGGGGCTGTGATGTTTAAAAAGGGAGGGCTGAGTTGGAAAAATACAAAAGGGGGAGTTCCTCAAACCACAGGATGTGGAATCTGTTAGAACACGGAGAAGGGACATTTTTTAAAGTTCTATGTTCAATGCCAGGAATTTAAATTGCATCCTGCTATAATTGAAAATGCATATATTTAACTTAGGGTTTCTTAACCTCAGCGCTAACATTGGAGTTGGATAACTCTGTTGTGGAGCCTGCCTTATGCATTGTAGAATGTTTAGCAACATCCCTGGCCTCTCCCCCTAGAGGCTGGTTGTCCTCTCCTCCATTATGACAACCAAAATGTCTCAAGACATTGCCAGGGGTCCCCTAGAGGACAAAATCACTCCCTGTGGAGAACCACTGGGCTAACTGGCCTGGTTCTCCCACATGGGTGACCCTCCACATGTGAGACAATATCCAGCCTCCACCCGGCCCAACTTCCACCCTCAGGGAGTATCTTCTGCCCACTCCATCATTGCTGGCTCCGCCTTTCCTGCTGTTGGGATCCAGCTAGCATCCTCTTCAGGCAGCCAGTGCAGGTGAAACTTCTCACTAAAAGTTGGAGGTGATGAAAATCATTGCTATGCCTCAGCCCAAAACAAAAAGCAAATTGTGAATATTTGACATCAAAATTAATTAACTATATTGACCAACTCCATTGCAGAGAAATTCTCATGAGCTCTCTTTTTCCTCAATCACTGATATCCTACCATGGTCTAGGTTTCTTTCTCTCCCCTAGGAGTCCTTCTCTGGCTCACTCTTCTCCTCATACCAGTTGATGAGTCACTCCTGACTTTCCTTGCTACCATTATATAACTATACAAACTGATTTAACTCTGTGAATATGTGTACGTATGTATGTATTTATGTATGCACATGTGTACCTATCTATTTATCTATCTACTATGCAAAGATATGTTCCAAGCCGCAGGACATATCTTTGCATGGCAGATAGATAAATGCATAGGTATACATATACATACCTACACATATTCACTTATATATGCATATTCATATATATAAAGCACATATATATATATGCATGTATATATATTAGCACACATTTGCTTAGAGGAATATATGTATAAACACACTCATGCAGAAACAAAACCATTTTTGCTAAACCAAGAAGTTTAAATTGTTTGAAGGTCAATATACCCTTGATCTTCATACCTAATAAAATAAGCATAATATATTCTCAAAATATCTCAGGCAAATGTTTGTGTAGACTTCCATCCCCAACCAAGTGAAGTAAACCTCGGGGTTCAAGGAACAAGTGGCAATCGTTCTGATTAAGTAGTGGAGCAGGTAGGTTTTACCCCTTTGTATACTTAGCACAGACCCTCATCCCATCCAGGCTAAGGCAATAGTAAACGTTTTTTCTATGATGCAGTGCAAAGCAAGGCAGAGAAACACCTAACAAGAGACAGGCACTTTCTATACTTAACACAGATCCTCACCCCATCTAGGCTAAGGCAATAGCAAACATTTTTTCTTTGACACAGCACAAAGCAAGACAGGAAAACACCTAACAAGAAGCAGGCACTATGCAAGCAGGAAGTTAATCTTCACTATGTAAAGATCTGATTGCCATTAAGACCCTTTGCATCAAAGTCATGCTATAAGGTCACAGTGAGGTCTTGCCTCCTTTTCCTTTTTCATATCAAGACCTAAAACATCCCTTCCTCCCATGGAGCGGCAGCACTGGTGCAGATTAGGGAAGTGTCTAACACAAGATGTCCAATAAAGAGAGGCAGGACCTTACAGAGGAGAGAGGCCAAGGAGAAAGGTTAAGACACTGCAAAGGGATGCTCCCTGCAAACCACAGGGTAGCTGTAACTGGGTTCCCTACAGTCACATGCTCAGACCACAGCCCTAGAAACAGAACTCAGGGAGAAGTAGAGTAGAATAGGCAGATCTTGTCAAGTTGAAATTTTTTGCCTGAACTTGAAATAAAGTACTGATTTATCACTCTGCAAATTTTACCGGCAGCATCATCTTATTGAGCAATATGAAACCCCTCCCTTCCGTAATTAGGGAATCACATCAGCAAGTTCATATTACACTTAGAATATCCCAGGCATTCTCTTGGGCTATATTGGAATACCTAAGAACTGGGGCATTTCGGGAGGTCCCAGCACCACAGGTAACTAACTAAAACGAAAATTAAGGGACTTGAATCGTTGTAGACATTTTAAACTACAGCTATGACAAACTCAGAATGTGACACTCTTTCTAGTTGGGTTTAATGGTGCTGGCTTGGGTTTTATTGTATCTCATATATTTCATTTGAAATCTTGTAGGATCTGATTGGAGGAACTTTCCCTGCTCAAAATAATAGAAAGCATTCCTAAAGGGATGTGTTTTAGTCAAGGGAGAGAGGATGATGCCAAGCGATGTGGACCTTTGCTGGTCCCTCTCATAGTCATGGCCGTGTTACATGGTTATTTTGTCTTCTTATTAGCACATTTAATACACTTGGACTCTATGGTTTAGAACTTTGAAATCTCAAATGTTTTTTCTTGGGTACTGGAAAGGAATCCAAATTATATTTAGGAGACTATCACAAGTAAGATTTATCTCAAATTCACAGGTCAATCAAGAAATTTATACACACACACTCATATACACACACACACATATGTACATATATATAACTTTTATACACATATTTACTATTTTTGGTATATGATAGTTGAACCTTCACTCTTATGGACATAGCACAGGCCATTGTCTAGATTACTAAGTCAGGAAAAAGACACCATTCAATATCCTTTAGGGTTTACACCCCTCATGGAAATAATTCAATGTTCTTGTTGTTGAAGGAGAGACCTCAAGTCTTAATGCAGTACCTAGACATGGAGTCCAGAATGAATCTCAAAAATTGCTTTGGGCAGGAAGTAATCTTAGAACCCTTGTTGAGTACTGAAGATTTTTCTTTGATGCCTCTTTTCCTTCTTCTCTGATTTTTTTTTCCTTATGTTACCAATCAAGCTTGCCTTCTCACTTTTCTCCCAATACCTCCATCTACCCTGTATATATGATCTCATGAGAAGATTAACTATTGACCAGTTAAACTTAAACCACAGCTTCCTTTTCTAAGTTTCAGGACTGCACATCCAAATGCTTCTTTCATCTTCCTATCTGAATGCCCTACAGCCTCCCATATCAACTTTCTGAAGATCTTTCTAATCATATCTCTCCTAATTCTCTCTTCTAATACAGTGCATTACCACAGTAGATGAGATCTTGTCAAGGTTAATTTTCACATAGTTTGTTGAATGAAAACAATAAATAAAATGACCATGTTTTTTAAAGCCATATTCATCCCCTCGATATTCTGACTGCTCACCCCTTTCCCAAAGGAGAGTTTCCTGCCATGATGAAAATTGCTGCATCTGGTTATCCCTGACTTCAAGGTTGTCTTTCTCAATGTATCATCCACATGCTATCAAACACCTGTCAAAACAATCCAGATAACAAGTCTTCATTCTTCTGCTTAAACCCTTCAATGTCTCACACTGGTTTAAAAGCGTTTTTGCTCATGTCCAGCAAAAAAAATCCTCTGAGAGCAAAGTACATACTTCTTTCATGGCTTAACCAGGGTAGTTCCCAAATTACAAGAGGGACTATTTTATATGGCCTTTAACATAGGAGACGGAGACAGATTCTTCTCTTTTTTTTTTCTTTTTAAATGGAGTCTTGCTCTGTCACCAGGCTGGAGTGCAGTGGCATGATCTCGGCTCACTCCAATCTCCCTCTCCCAGGTTCAAGCAATTCTCCTGCCTCAGCCTCCCAGGTAGCTGGGACTACAGGTGTGCGCCATCACTCACGGTTAATTTTTGCATTTTTAGTAGAGACGGGGTTTCACCATGTTGGCCAGGATGGTCTCAATCTCTTGACCTCGTGTTCCACCCGCCTCAGCCTCCCAAAGTGCTGGGATTACAGGCATAAACCACCGTGCCCAGCCAGGAGACAGATCGTTTAAGCAAAATTTTCTCAGAATCAGTCACTCTTGGCTAGGTAAATTTTCTTGAAATCGAGGAAACATAGTAAACTTGTATGTCTTTATCTTTTTTCTTCTTTTTTGCAGGGATCCAAGGCTACAGGATAGAGAACATCCCAGGTCAGACCAGGGATGGTGATGGAAGGACCACCTAGAAAAGGGAGGCCATCTTGGAGGTAGCACTGGAGAATGGAAAATTAGGGCCTGCCTTGGACCTAAACAGCGAGTAAAGAAAGCAAGAAAAGATCCATGAGGCATTCCCAACTCCCTCCCCAAAGTAAACTCTGTCCAGTCCACACCTGAAGTAAAGACCCATTCTCTGTAGCCTTTGGTGCTCAACATGTGAAGGGTATACTCCTTTACGTTGGAGAGGGGGAGGTGAACATGAGATGTACCATTCTAACTTCTTAGTGCGAAGCACACAGAAAAGGCATGATGAATTTTTTAAAAGTCAAGTTTTTTAGCAAAGCTTTTCATATCACTGTCTTAATACTGCCTCTGAATACTCGTTTTCTGCCACCTACTGCTTGACACTTTATGAACTGTCAACAACGTCTAAACTTCACCGTTGAAACACCACACCATGATCCGTGCTTTCGCTGTGTGCCCCTTTGCATAAAATATTCTGTGTTTCTCTACTCTGCCTTGGACTTCTAAACCCTCCTAATTTTTTTGAGACTCAGCTGACTTCTACAGAAATATTTATCTCACGTTTTCCCTCAAGATGAGTTTGGTGCTCTACAATATTCATGTTTCAGAAAATACAGGTATTGTAATATATCATCATTGCAAGCAGATATATTTATCCCATTCACTAAGTTGCTGGTTGCTTGTATGACTGTATCCTCTTAATCTTTCAAGTGGCTCCTTTGGCACATAGTAGATATTCAATACATTTATTGAAGAAGGAAATACTAGAGTTATAGGCATATTTGTATTTTTTTTCCTTAGTGTAAATTAGAGTTCCTTTTCCTTATAAACTAAGGGTGATTCAGAGAGTATAATGGCAGGGCATTTTTCCAGCACCCCTACAATCCAATCGTGATACAAATCCATTGCTGATCATGGCGATCTGGACAAGGAGCTACTTCAAGTTCTCTTCAAGTGACAGCAATCCTCTTCCTGAGGCCAAGTATAGACCTGTCCCTGAAATCCCAAAGCGCAGCCAAAACTGAATTTTTGCCACAACTATTTCATTTAGTTTCTGAAGCATGATTTACATATTTTGATGTTCTAAGAGTCAAGTATAAATGACATTATCAAAAGCTCATTCAGTGACTTCAAGGAAGTATTTGTTCTCAAGTGTCTACAGGCAGCATGTTTGTTTTGACAACCCACAAATCTCAGCACAACCAAGTTATTTCTATGAAAAATTAAACTTCCAGTTCCCAGTAATAGTGATTTTCATCTCAGTCTCCTTATAAAAGAAATGTATCTTTGAACTTTCTTAAATATAATCCTTATCTTTAAGGATTATTTTTTATATAATGAGCCCATTCCCAATTATTAAATATCCACTTAATTATTTAAATATATTATAAAATATGGATAAGAACACACTGGATTGTGTTTATTGCAGCATCCTTTGCTGAACATCACCTGTGATCTTAAAGTGCCTTAATTCAATCCTGTTATAAATGGTCTACTGTCTATTGCTGGGTGAAGGTTTTTCTGGGTAAGATCTCAAGTCCATGATCTGAGTCAAATATCTATATAATTTATCTTTAAATAATTTGCAGATTTATGAAATAAGAAACATATGCCCAACTTAAAACATTTAAATAGATGAGAAAGGGAAACTGCCTTGAGTGGAATTTGGTGGTGGTATTTGGGGGAAAAAGGAAAAACAAAGTAGATTAGTCACTCGGCAAAGATTCTCAAATGCTAACTCTAAGGGTTTTTCCAGAAGGCCTTGACAACATTACTAGTCATGTAGAATCCATCTGATCTCTCTAGTTCCCCTCTGGCCTCTTGTCAGGCCGTTACCCAGGTGCCAGAAATGTGGCAATGAATAAGACAAACAGGATCCTTATTCCCATGGAATTTGAATTCTAAGATGGTAGTTCAAAGAAATAAATGAAGAAAATATTTCTCATAAGTGCCTTTAAGAAAATAAATACAGTGATGTGTAGAGTGTTGCTTGAAGCAGAAGGGAAGGACCACATATCAACTCAGATTCTCAGACAAGGCCAAGAAGGTGACTTCTGAGTTCAGATCAGAAAGATAAAAACCAGTAAGATTTGCTAAAAAGCGGTTGAATAATAAGAAACAGCAAATACAAACACACTGAAGAAAAAATAAACTTGGCAAGAATATGGTCATGAGGGCTGAAACTGCATGTACAGGAATACATAGGCAGGAACCAGAGCTAATGGGAATGTATGCATTAAAAGGGGAAATTGGATTTTGTGCCAAAGGTAAGAAACCATTGGTGATTCCTAAGCCATAGAATGACATGATCTTAATATTTTGAAAGCTCTCTTTCTTGCTAACAATGTTAAGGTCTAAAAATAATTCCAAAACAATAATAATCTTTTACTTCTGGCTAATTTTCTAACCAATAGCATATCAAGTATTATTAGCAGTTTTCAGTGTGACTTAATTTCCAAAGTCTATCTTTGTATTTTGCTTTTATTTTCGGTCATCATCATAATCATTAATCTCATCTATAATCTTAGGCATTTTTTTCTGTGCTACTAAAAACAGAATTTTAAATAATTACAGTCTTATTATTACTTGTATTCCCTCAAATATGAGCCTTAACATTTTAATTCTCTTTATAAAATATTTTCTGCTTTTCTTTCTTTGACTGTCAATGAACATTTACTTTTTATACAGCTATAAACCTGTATTCAAGTAGATAAAATGCATTTAAAGTTTAATGAAACTCTTTAAAAATAATTGACCCACTGAAGGTACAGAACTAATCTTTCAAATCTCCAAAGCTCATAAAAAGCAGTAAGTTAGAATCAGTGAAAAATAATTGATATGGTTATAGATTGTATATAAATATCCAGAAATGTTATTAAACATTGGTTTTTTTGTTGCAACTTTTTATAAAATTCATAAGGAAAACGTGTTCTTTCTCTACTCTTGTATATTTTCAATGTATATGTATTTCAAACTTATCATAAGGAAGAGCTGGAAAGTGGCACAGATAAGGTATGCAAAGGAAAATAAATAATCATGGGTAACAAATGCTTATCTTAAAATCTCAGTTACCTAGATCACTATATCCAGACAGAAAACATCAGGAGGCATTAGAAGTCAAAGAGAAATATTCCAAGTTACTTTGCTTTGACTGACAAGCAGTGTATTAGTCAGAATTCTCCAAGAAGAGGATTTATTTTAAAGAATTGGCTTACATGATTATGGAGTCTGAGAAGTCCCACGTTCTGTTTTGGGCAAACTGGAGATCCAGGAGGGCTAATAATGTAGTTCCAGTTCAAAGGTCAGAAGGCTTAATAGACAAGAAGAGCTGATGTTTTCATTCAAGTTCAAAGACAAGAACAATCTCCCAGCTCAAAGGCAGTAAGGCAGGAGAAATTTCCTTGTATTCAGGGGAGGGTCAGCGTCTTTGTTTCATTCAGGCCTTCAACTGATCGAACAAGACCTACCCAATTTAGGGAGGACAATCTGCCTTGTTCAGTCTGTTGATTTAAATGTTAAGCATCACAAAACACTCTCACAGGAACACTCAGAATAATGTTTGACCAAATAACTGGGCACCTCATGGCCCAGTCAAGTTGACACATGAAATCAATAATCACAAACAGTGAGGCAATCTTCACAGCTTAGGCCAATAGTCACTTATTCATTCATTCTACCATCATTTACTAACACCCTGAGAAGCATGAGGTCTATTTTTACGTGGTGGGGATTCAGTGAGATACAAGAAATTATCTCTGACTTCAATAGATTCATGGTCTTTGAGAAAAAGGGAAGCGCATACATAAATTCAGTGAGATAGTAACCAAAGAAAATAGGTTAGAAAGAGTGAGATCACAAGTCACAGAAGGGAGGTTCAAAAGTTTTAACTGAAGTTTAGAGAATGGTAGTGAGATTACTTGCAAAGAGGAGATAAACATTCCAGGGAGAGGGAGCATACTGGCAAAAGAAGCAGAGACAATCAGGAAGAACAGAGTGGGAAATGCAAGTGGACTGGGAGTGAAGAAAAGCCCGAAAGGTCGGGAGAAGCCCAGGGACAGTGGAAGGTTATGTCATCAAAGCCTTTGTACATCCTGAGCAATGCATTGCTCCTTGTTACCAGGATTCAGTATAATTTTCTTCTAAGTAAAAGGGAACTCAACAGCTCACATTTTCCCAAAATGAATAAATGAATTTATTTCATTTTGAGAAAATTTTAGCCAGCCTTTACTTGAGTTTTACCAAAATCTTTTTTTGCAATTACCAACTATTAATACTCTTCCTGTCCTCCAATGACCTGTTCTGTGAACATTTAGTTTTCAAACACACATCATCACTCTTTTATTCAGCACCCATTAATTAAGCACAAGTTATCCCAGGTACCATGCTATGTGCTGATAGATTAGAGTGGACAGAACTGATGTAACCCCTTCCTCATGAAGCAGAACGGCTTTTAGAGGGGAAAGTAAATAGAGAATTACAAAAGAAAAATACATACTTTTAAAATGTGATTACTGCAATGAATGTAAAGTACACACTAGCTGGTTGTCAAAGCTAAAGTCAAAACCTTGCCCAGATGAAAGAATCTCAGAGAGACCCAAAGAAATGTCTTTTATCTCAGAGTTCCTGTGTCACAATTGTTAAGGTCCAAACTTTAAAGTATGCATTAACCCGAGGTCTCACCCAGGAATAGAACTGTTATGTTAACTGTCATTCTTATCTGGAAACAAGAAATAAATTTTAAGTTCCTTTTTGACTTCAGGATCAGATTTATTCATTCATTACTTCTATTGATTATCACTGGCTGACTTAACCACTCCCTTTTCGGTGGTGGTGTTATTTAGTTCACTTTGAAATTATACCCAGAGCTCATGCTGTCAAAATCCAAGAAGCAACATAGGAAACAAGAATAAGGTTTGTCACAGTTCTCTGCCTCTAGGCAATTAAATTTTTATACTGTCTTCTTATAACTAAATAGGAGACATAAAAACCTGTAATTGAAATGAGATGAACTCATTTGCTTTTCTAAAGTCCAAGCCATTTTTCATCATGCCAACTCCATTCGGAGGCTCCCCGCCATCCCCATCCTCAAGCAGAAAGCAAGAGATGTGCCCCTCCAGTCTTTGGTAATAGTATTGATATTGAAAACGTAAGGGGGAATAAAGAAACTCAGAAGCTGGTTCATTTCCACTAAGCTTCAACCCAGTTCTCCAGGTTAACCTGGTATTTTACAGACCAAACAATTTATCGAGATTTTTTCTTACCGGCCTTTTACATATAACCGGTTCTTTCCACTGAGCTTCTCCTCTTGCCTTGCTGCTGTTGCTGGATCCCAGCCATCACCATTCACCATCCCACATTAATCACACACCTGCTTTAAACTGTGTGGGCCCTGGTCCACTCTGTTTGAAAAGATCTGCCTTCATAGCGTCCATGCTCACAGGTGATGGGACTAAGGGCCCTTTACAACACCTGGAGAGCAGGGATTCTCTGTATCATTAGCAAAGCAATACGAAGGCTGAAAAGGAGACTAATGTTTGGGGGTGAATGTTTTTCATAGAGACTAATGTTTGGGGGTGAATGTTTGGGGGTGAATGTTTATCTATTGCAGTGAACTGTAATAGATAAAACATTGAATTCACGATTTGGGGCTCTAATTTTGCATTTACATATCACCTGTTTTAAGAATACCAAGACATTTAACTATACTAGGGATTGAAGTTCTTAATTCTAAAAATGTGAAAATACAAATACAGCTGGCAGTTAAATTCAATTGATTTTGTTTAACAGGCATTATTGAGCTCAGAGTGAACACATATTGATTCATTCATCCATTTAGCCATTCATGTATTAACT
The DNA here is from genome assembly GCA_036589455.1 of Ateles fusciceps. NCBI lineage: Eukaryota > Metazoa > Chordata > Mammalia > Primates > Atelidae > Ateles > Ateles fusciceps. Next base: position 2,825,838 of record JAZHEH010001955.1, read on the forward strand.
TATTTAACAAATATGTACTTAGGTTCAACTCTGGGTAAGACTATGAGCCTCAAACGTGGGAAAAGATCGGTTTTTATTTTTTCATCATATTGGACTTATATGACACAGAAGAATATAAATGTAATTTTTGAGATCTTCAGGATTAGAAAAAATGCTATTTCTAGAATCAAACAAACCATTATTATAGTTCTACCATCTCATTGATTCATTGACGCATTCATTCATTCAATAAACTTGTACTTAAATCCTAGTATCTATGTTGTATGAGGCTCAATTGTTATAGAAATAAATTACTATCTCATAGATTATCTGGATAAATAAAAAAATCTACCATGGCTTGCTCACAAGATGTTAAGGTCAGAAGATGGGAGAGCAGAATAGATTTGCTGCTTTACCGAGAAGTGGAAACTCTGCTTAGGCAATTGAGAATCATTAAGGACTTTAATAGATAAAGAAGAATCTGGTCAAGTTAGCAAGGTCTTTTGGAGGAAGTTTGAAGAAGGAGTTAGAGGGCAGAAAGCCCAGGGCGAGGAAGGAGGCCTGGAAGGGAGTTACTGCAATGAACCCTGTGAGAGACAGTGGGATCTCAACCTGGCACTCAGTCTGTGGGATGAAGAGGAAGTAACCCATTTGGAAGAAGCTGATATAATTGTGTTAGTCTGGGTTCTTCAGAAAAACAGAACCAATAGGAGATATATGTAGGAGATGTATATATACACACACACATATCTATAAATATTTATATATATATATATGAAACACACATATATGGATATTTATTATGAAAAATTGGCTTACATTATTGAGGATGCTGAGAAGTCTCCCATCTGACATCTGCAAGCTGGAGAATCAGAAAAGCCAGTGGTATAATTTAGTCTGAAGGCCTGAAAGTCATGGATGTAGTGATGTAAATCCCAGTCCCAAGACAGGAGATGATGAGATGAGATGTCCCAACTCAAGTAGTGAGGCAGGGACATAGTAGTGTCCTATAGTAGTGAAGTGTCCCCGTTCCAAATTTCAGTCTATTCTGACACTCCAGGGATTGCACAATGCCCACCCACACTGGGGAGGACACTCTATTTTGCTAAGACCAGTAATTCAAATGCATCTGGAAACACCCCCCACAGACACACCAGAAACAATGCTTAATGTGAGCACCCTGAGGTCCACTCAAATTAATACATAAAATTAACCATCACAAACTCCAGTTATGTAGATTTAGGAATTACCATTATGTAGACAAATACAAATCTGTTAAAGGTCAGAAGGATTAGGTAGTAAAGCGTAACATTTCCATTGCCTTTACCATTGACTAAATGCTGTACACAGATTAATTTTCAGAGAACAGACTCACAGATTAAATTCTTGCAATGATCCTAGGAAAAAGCTACAATTTCTCTCTAATTTTACATATGAAAAAACTAAGATGAGAGAGGTTAAAGAAAGTTTCTCAAGCCTCTGAATAAGCGCTAGATTTAAACCTCCGGAATACTCACATCCATGGATTTAACCACTACACAAATGTTAGTATCGATACTGTCATTGCATCTTTATTACAGTAATTCTTGCTCAGAGTAACATTAAATTGTATGGAAGAAAATTAGACTAAAGTATAACACTGTTCTCCTTTTTTCTTTCCTTATCCATGCTCTATGAAACTCTTTTCAGCTTGATTTTTTTATTTTAGATCTTATGGTGGTTTCCTCTGTAATTGTCAATGATATACTTATTGACACTCCTTAATAAAGATGACACCTATTTTCCCCTCATTCTGAAGACTGAGTTAATTTAAATGCACTTCAACTCACATTCTCCATTCCTGGCCCCAAAGTCTGGTAGTTGTGATTACTGCTCTTAGCTTTTATATTGACCATTTATGACATTAGTAATGTACATAAAGTATTTCTTGTTCCATAGCATTCTTATGGGATTTGTTGACCCTTCCTCACTTCTGATGGTGAAGTTGTCATAACCCTTCCTCTAGTTTCCCCATATTCCCACACTTCCCTTGCTCTTTCATCTCCTGTTATGCTAGTAAAATTTTTCCTTAACTTTACACTCCCATGGTACCCTTCTGGTCCTGGGTCATATGTGACAGAATCTATGAGGCTTGTCAGACTCGGGTTTTTGATAGAAATGTCATAGAAACATTTTCTGTGTTTGAATTACCCAAACTCCACAGAAATTCTAACAATATCCCCACCCTCATCCTCAACCCCACCACACGTGAGAATGCAAGCTTTAGAAAAGACTGGGAGGCACGAGTCCTTTTACCAACGATGAATATCAGTGATTTATTCTATGCTTATTTTTTCTGAACTCTCACCCTTTTCCCCAGTTTAGAGCATTCTTATCTGCTGGAAAGATTCATTCTCTATGATTCTTCCAAATCTCTAATTTAGGATTGTTCTTCAATAATTAGCATATTTCGTCTCATTTTGCTTTCCTTTTTTAACTACCCTATCCTGTTTGTAGAAGATCCTTTAGACCAAACCTCTCCAGAAAACTGATTCTTCCAATAACTCCAAAAATGTCTGAATCTTAATTCCAACTTGAGCTGGGTAATAGTTATACAGAATAGCCTTAATTAAGAAATGAGTTTTACCAAACACTAAATCCACACTTTCCTGAAGCAAAGCTGACCAATCAAAAATATTTTATATATATATATTTTTAAAGATGGGGTTTCACCATGTTGGTCAAGCTGGTATTGAACTCCTGACCTCAGGTGATCCGCCCGCCTTGGCCTCCAAAGTGCTTGGATTACAGGCGTGAGCCACCACGCCCAGCCAAAAATTGAACCTGACCCTAGCTGATAAATCTGGTTTAGTTCCTGAAATAAAATTGTTTCTAAATTTGATCTTGTCTCAAAATGTTTGGAGACAAAAACAGCTAAAGATGCCCGTGTCTATTAATTCTAACCTCAGGTCTACCACATATTGTGGGCATCTGAAGGCTAATCCTGCTTATGCCATGTCTTTTATCTCAGCCCTTCAGGGATCTGCTGGAGAAAATGGACTTTTAAGAGAATGACTGAGCAGGCAGAGTTTCTGCCACTTGGGAGGCTGAATTCCCACGTGCTCCTAACTCCTGTGCACTGGCAGCTCTTAAAGGCTGTTCAAACTCATCCTCAGTCCTTAGGTGGCCTGCAAATATTAGACATTTTTTTTCTTTTTCTGGTTTTCTCCATTTTGCTTTCTTCTCTCATTGGAAGACCATTTAAATGGCTTAAATAGGGACTGTGGTTATTTTGAGTAGATGCTCTAACAGTTGTCATTAAAGTTTTAGGAATCTTCTAGAAATAAGATAGTAGTTACCAGCAGGTATTTCACACATTTTGAAATAAAGAGATAGACAAATCTTCAAAATGTCTCAGCTTTGTGCTTCAAAATATCATAAACCTATTTTATTATTGCTACGTGCTGCCATACAATACTTTTTTGGTAATAAATCCTTAGAGAATCGTGAGAGCTTTTAAAATATTATAGAATAGATTCTTGTAACCTGGAACCATTGAGGTCGAAAATATGGGAGGATTGCTGGCTACATAATCTTGCAAAATCCTCTAACCTTCTAATGCTTTGATTGATGAATCTGATATTACTTTTCTTCAAGCTTCATAGTTCCATTGACTACTAATCAGGTTTAATGAATATAATTCTATTTGAAAATATTAAGCACCATAAAATTATTGCCTTGATGATTTTTAACTAAATGCATTGATAATCATTTTTGACAGTCTTGCTAAGCAGTGATTATTCAATAAAACTGTTTTCTGGTTGCAATATATCACAACCAATTTCCTTAGAATTATATTTTCAGAGGTTTTCCTATTCATCTATAATCTAAAATGAAAAGTTAACTAGGTGATGAACAAAGTTTCCTAAGGTGACTTACAAGATATGAAGAAAAATTCATGAAGGCAATTTATTCTCTGAAAATTCAAATGAAGTTTACTAAGAAGACAGATCTATTCTGATAAACATGGTTTAGATAATTAGGCAATATGTAAGTAAGAATATACTGGCTTAACTGAAAGTTAAGGAATCAATTAGCTTCCTTAGTGCTTAATGCCACCAAGGGGAATTTCATAAAATGTTCTTGAAGCTTTTTTATAATTTATTTAAGAATCACGTTAATTACTGCACAGAGACCAAGATACATAAAACTGAGTACAGATTTATCATGACATTAAAATACAGTTCCTGATAGGCTTACATATAATAAAATTGTGAGAGAATAAGAATGGTGGCTTATACATTTCCACAATCTAATTTTTATGGAGTTAACATCTAGATAAACTAGCAGTTGCAGAAGCAAGTTCTTTATATTGTGAGGTTTCTGTGATGGTTAATTTAATGTCAACTTGACTAGGCCATGGGGTAGCCAGATATTTGGTCAAACATTATCCTGGGTGTCTCTGTGAGGATTTTTAAAAATTATTTATTTAACATTTAAATCAATAGACTGAGAAAGCAAATTGCCCTCCCTAAGGTGGGTAGGGCCCATTCAATCAATTGAAGGCCTGAATAAAACCAAAATGCTGACCCTTCCCCTGAATAAGAGGGGACTCCTCCTGCCTGACTGCCTTCAAACTGAGACATTGTTTTCTTCTGCCTTCAGACTTGAATGGAAACATCAGCTCTTCCTGGGTCTCACCCTGCCAACCTTTGAACTAAAACGACATCAGTCCCCCTGGGTCTCCAACTTGCCAACTCACCCTGCATATCTGGGTACTTGGGACTTGTCTGCCTCCATAATGCCTGAGCCAATTTTTATAATAAATCTATTCATATCATATATGTGTGTGTGTGTGTGTGTGTGTGTGTGTGTGTGTGTGTCTGTGTGCCTGATACACATGCATACCACATTTATGTGTATATCTATATACATATCTATATGAGTTATACACATATATAGATATACACAGCTATATAGATATACACCTATGTATATACACATCTATATAGATACCTGTATACACATTTATATATACAAATATAGATATATACATACATAAATAAATATGTACCTATCTAGATATGTTAGATATACACACATATATGAATATATATATGGTATATATAGATGACTATATATATGGTATCATATATATATGAACATATATAATCTAAGCTAATTCATATATGATACCTATATATAGTCATCTATATATATATGATACCATATATATATATATGAATTAGCTTAGGACAGTCAACGACCACATGTGTGTGCATTGGGGGTGTGATGTATGTGTTGGGGGGGTGATAGGGATGGTGTTTCCATGTGTGTGTGTGTGTGTGTGTTGGGGGTGTGTGGTGTGTATTGGGGGGGGGTGATAGGAATGGTGTTTCTGTGTGTGTGTGTTGGGGGTGTGTGGTGTGTGTTGGGGGGTGATAGGAATGGTGTTTTCTCTATGTGTGTGTGTAAGTAGAAACTGATGACTGTGATGACTGTTGAGAAAAAGGGACCAGGATTTTTTTCCTAAATAACTCTTTTGTTTTAAGAAATGCAGAGCCACAGGGAAAAGACTAAGGGCTAAAATTTCCTAGTAAAATATATTTTGGTCTGATAAAAATTAATGACTCCTTTATTTGGGAATAGCTAATATTATAGAATGCATCTCACTGATACACACAAATATTACTTCGGATATAAACAATATAAAGAGTAAATTCACACAATTTTTGGGGGGAAATACAAGATATAGATAGAAAATTAACACAAATATTTCTTGGGATCTACAAGATGTAGACAGTAACTTTATTTTTCCAGTTCACCTTTAATTACTTTTTTCCATCTAAAGAAATAGGAAAAAACAGTCCAGGAATCTTTGGTGACTTTTTAAAATGAGTTTTAAATCAAGCAAGCAATATCGATGCATTCCTACAATTATATTATATATATATATATATATTTTTAATTGCGTTTTAGGTTTTGGGGTACATGTGAAGAACATGCAAGATTGTTGCATAGGTACATACATGGCAATGTGGTTTGCTGCCTTCCTACCCATCACTTATATCTGGCATTTCTCCCCATGTTATTCCTCCCCAACTCCCCACCCCCCACCGTCCCTCCCCTAGTTCCCCCGACAGACCCCAGTGTGTGATGCTTCCCTCCCTGTGTCCATGTGTTCTCATTGTTCAACCTATGAGTTCACCTATGAATGAGAACATGTGGTGTTTAATTTTCTGTTCTTGTGTCAGTTTGCTGAGAATGATGGTTTCTAGGTTCATCCATGTCCCTACAAAGGACACGAACTCATTGTTTTTTATGGCTGCATAGTATTCTATGGTATATATGTGCCACATTTTTTTGAGAAATATATTACAGTATATACAGTAAAAGTTAAAGTAACCCATCACTACTGCCAAACAACGTTGTGCCACAATCTCCTTTTAATGATTGGTTTTACAATATCAAAATTTTGTCAATTTATTTACTTGAATATATATGTACATATACAAATATATATGTTTTCAAGATAGCAATGGAATTTAAATGTACTGTAGAACTACATTGGAACCTTTAAATTAAGATATAAACATATTTATCTGCATCATTCTTTTTAGGTATATTTTTATTCCACGGAGTGGTAGTTCCTTAGTTTCTTGTACTCCTTAGAAGCACACAGTAGATTTAATGTGCAGTGCCCTTGAGGTTGGCTATTTCCCTGTGAATGGTATGTGAATGAGAGAGACACGTTATCACTTTCAAGTAGAAGCTTTAAGAGCTGTCTGCAAGGCACCACACCCTCTCTTCTGCTAGAAACATGGTATAAACCCCAGATTGGTGATGGCACTTTCTTCCCGGACCCTGGATAAGACACAAGGCAGAGCTCCAGCTGACCTGAGAGGACCCTGTGTGAGCAAGAATCACGTTTTGTTTTAAGTACTGAGATTTTGGAGCTGTCTATTGCTGCAACATACTCACACACTTCTCAACTCATACACAATACCAATATACAATTGGTATTGTGGGCTAGTTTAATCATTTTCCTAATAGAATTGCTATTGCTTCCTACTGTTCACAAATACAAAATGGTGGCAATACACCAATTTATATTGTACATTTTTATATCCACAAGTAGGTTCTTGTGTAGTCAATTTTGACAAATATTGCCAAAACTGTTCTCTATAAAGATTGTAGTAGCCGCACTTGGTGGCTCATGCCTGTAATCCCAGCACTTTGGGAGGCTGAGGCGGGTGGATCACTTGAGGTCAGGAGTTGGAGACCAGACTGGCCAACATAGTAAAACCCCATCTCAACTAAAAATACAAAATTCAGCTAGGCATGATGGCAGGTGAGGAGAATTGCTTGCATCTGGGAGGTGGAGGTTGCTGTGAGCTGAGATCATGACACTGTACTCCAGCCTGGGCAGCAGAGTGAGACTCCATTTAAAATAAATAAATAAATAAAAAGACTGTAGCAATTCATACTATTAGAAATGGTCCAAGCATGGGCAGTACAGACAGACCCTGTCACTACCAAAAATTCAAAACAAAAACTTTAGTCAGGTGTAGTGTCGCATGCCTGTGGTCCCAGCTACTTGGAAGGCTGAGATGGGAGGATCATTTGAACCCAAGAGACTGAGGCTGCAGTGAGCCATGATCATATCGCTGCACCCCAACCTGTGTCACAGAGTGGCACTCTGTCTCTTAAAAAAAGGAAAAAAAAGAAAGAAAGAAATGGTCATGAGAATACACATTGACTCACAGTGTAGCCAATATTAGATATGACCTATCAATCATGTTAATCTGTGCAAGATCTGTTAATCTAAAAATATCTACCAGTGTTGTTTAGTTTGTATTTTCTGATTATTGATTTGACTATATTTTGTGTGTCTCATCTGTTTGTGTCTACTCTGAATTGTATGTTTCTATTATTTTGCTTTTTCATATAGATACTTAGGGGCTCTTATATGTTACACATTTTTACTTTGGGTATGTTGCACATTTTGCAATATTTTTTTCTGGTCTATCTTTTGCCTTTTGATTTGATTTGTGTGTATTTCATTGCATACAGTTTTTACTTCTGTAGAGTAAATCTACCAGTTTCTTAATAGATACGGAATCTGAAATGTGTTGGATGTAAGAACTCTTTCCCCACTCAGCAAAGCATTATAAAATGTATTATATTATATTTTATTATAACTTAAATTATTTATAAAATACCATCATAGTTTTGAGGTGTATTTTATGTTTACTCCTAAATGTAACTGCAGTTTATTTTAATAAAGTAGAGACAAAAATGATTTTTTGTTCAAATGAATAAGCAATTATGCCCACTATTTGTTGAATAATCTTTTTTCTCTGCGGACTTGACATGCCACATGCATTCCATATTTATTCCATATATATATAAATAATATGCTTTGCTCTTTTTGACCTCTATTCTGTTTTTACCTCACCTAGTCTATTTTTTGTTTCAAAATGACACAATTTTAATTATTAGACTTTCATAGATTATTTGAAAACCTATCAAGTCAATTTCTACCCATTTGTTCATTTTCAAAATTGTATTGCCTATTCTTACACATTTTTAAATCTAGATGAATGTTAGAGTCAGCTCATTAAGTTTGATACAGAATCTTCTTGGGTGTTGAAATTGAAATTTTAGATTAATGTGTGTGGTGGAGTCAGGGTAGTGCCACTCAGATCCCCTTCAAGAGGACTTCAGCCCAGCTACAGAGAGTGAGGGCAGCTGCTGCCTCCAGCTATCCATTCCTCAAAGCTGTTTCCACAGCTACTGCTGGAGCTAAGAGGTGTGAAAAAACAGACCATCTGGACCCAATGTGAGACCCTCCAAAGCTCCCTTCAGGACCTCTTGCCAGGTTGGCCAAGACTTTGTGGGGCCTCTATGGCTATTTAGCTTCATCCTCGGTCCCGTGCTCTTCTTCACCCTTCCCTTCACATTTGCTGATCCCAGACAGATACCTTGCATCCCAAATTCTGCCTCAGTGCCTGCTTCGGGAGGGGCTGAATCTGTGGAAATGTGAAAAGCACTGATATATTTACATTATTGGCACTCAGTTGCTAATGTGTGGATATTGTTCTTAAGAATAGTTCATCTTTAATCTTCATAAAAACAAGTCCCATGAAGGGAGTCTGTAATCACTGTTTATTAATTCTCAGAATGCACACCATCATGAGGGAAAACTAGCATAGTACCAGAAACAGAGTTCAAACAGATGTCAAGCTGGTAACGTCACTGAATGAAGTGGGGCTAAGGAAGACAGTAGGGAGTTGGAGAGAGTAGAGCAAATGGGAGAGGATCCGCTTTGGGTGCAGATGGGATACTCAGCTCCAGCCTCTCCCTGCCACGTGGACACTTGGGTCCAGGGAGGTTCCTTCCCCCAGTTTTAATTTTTCCAAAGGAATACTATATATCAAGATATTACGTACTTTCTGGCTGCCTAATCTAGTATGCACAAATATATTTCCAACCACCTTTTTTTCTAGAAGGAATAAAGTTTCTGAAGCAGAGAAAAAAAAATGCTGAATTGAATATGTATTAAACTTTAATTTATCCTTAACAATTTGCCTGTTTTCAAAGTCATGAGCTGTAAGATGACAATATATTACCAAGGCCAAATGTCTGCTGCTAGGTTCGTCAGCTTTCAACTGGAAGCAGAACAAAATGCATGCCCTCTGCAAGACATAGAAGGTATTTGAGCCGGGTTTTTTGTCCCGAACCAAAAATGATGTGATCCCTCCTTCTCTAAGGAAGAATAGAGAAGGCATATGAAAGAGAGAGCGGCCAAAAGGTTATTGGATATCCCTTGCACAGAGAGAAACATTACACTGGAAAACAAGTTTTATGCATTATATTAATGTAATTATACTATTTGATATTTTAGAAAATAATGATATGCTTTAAACCCAGAAGGTATCAGAACAGCTAACTTTCACATTCTGTATTTAAGTATTATAAGTAGTAAAATATTTACATTCTTTTATTTTATAAGAAAGAACAATAGTTGTATAGTTCCTGGCATTCCATGGAGCCTTTTCTCCAGAAGACTACAAGCTCTACTCTGTTATTTATTCATTCATTCGTTTTTATCTGCTATAAACATTTACAATGTAAAATGACAGAAAACAATTTTATTTCTTACAGAATAATGAAAACAATGCATATTTAGCTCTTTACCATATTACTGGCTCTTATGGACCAAGCCAGTTATATTTGTTAGGGTTGGGATTGAATGGTAGCTATGAACTGAATATTTGTATCCCTCCAAAATGTATGTGTTGAGACCCTAGTTCCCAATGCAATGGAATTTGGTGATAGGGCCTTTGGGAGGAAACTAGATAATGAGTGTGGGGCCATCATGATGGGACTAGTGCCCTTACTAGAAGAAACATGAGGGAGCTGGCTTCTTCTTCTTCCTCTCCACCTTTGAGAACATAACCAGAAAGAGGACCCTCACCAGTAGTTGAATCAGCAGGCAGCTTTGATTTTGGACTTTCCAGCCTCTAGAATGGTGAGGAATAGATTTCTGTTATTTAAGTCACCCAGTCTATGTTATCTTGTTGTAGCAGCATGAACTGGCTAAGACAGTGGTACATCAAAGAGATTCACACACGGAACAAGTCAATATAATAGATTATTTTCTCTTTCTGTAAAAGTTCAGGATAGTTCCAAGTGAAATAAATATACACAGATGGTGAAGAGGTAACTCAGTTTTATATACGGATGCAGAAACTAGTGGAATGACACCATGCCATCTTCAGCATGCAGATGCCTAAGTTGCCTAGGGTGGGAGTTGAGGGAGCCCACCCTAGTCAGCCTGGAGAAGTCAAAGTCACCACAGAGCACGTCTAAGAGGTTTCCATAGACTGGACTGGCATGTATGCTCATCTTCTCTATTCACGTTTTAAATTCAGTGAAGGGTCACATCCAAGAGTGAAGTGGTATACACAGAGAGAAGAGAAAAAATGAATTTTCAAAAAGAATTAACTCTGATCTTTTTCAGATCTAAACAACTGCTGCCCAGCCACTGTAATAGCCATCTAGCAGATCAATCCTGAGGTCTGCTCTCCCTAACCAGCTCCACCTTGAGGGCTGAGGGACACTATGGAACAGCATTCTTGTACAAACAGCATTTTCAGGAAGACTGGAAAATATTTTATTTAACCATGACCATCTCCCTCTTTGTTGTACTCATTCTCATCAAGTCTTCTACCTTTTCTGGATAGCAGACAACCTTGTTTCTTTCTATTTGAGTATAATTAAGAACATAGGACAGGAACTCACCTAATATCCTGTCTCATTCTCAACAACATTCTTCATATCTTTATCCTTTGCTTTTTCTTTCCAATTTCAGATGCTATAAAGCCATTCTTCCACCTCAAGACTAACTCTCTTATCTGTGTTCAGTGTTATAAATTATCAAATGTATGAAATTTAATTTTATTTAATATTAACAAAAATTATGAAAGTGAGGGGGAATAAAACTAGAGAACTTGCTGAATTTCAAATGTCTTTTATTTAAAAGCAAAAGATTGAGAATATCCCAATAAAATATATACAAAATATATTAAGACATCTAACAAGTAAGTAGGACCAAAATTGACCAATATTTATTTTGGCTCAAAAAGTTTATCATAAGTTTCAATGTTTTGCTGTCATCAATAGTAAAGTGAGTATAAGATTTATAAAGTACATATTTATATTATGGAAACAGTAGAAATAGTTGATAAAACTGTTCAAAAAAATGAAAAACAATGATAATAGTAAAGAAAAATAAAAAGTGTATCATCAGAATTCAACTAGGAGACAAAACCTACACAGTAATTTGAATGGGGAAATTTGAAGTAAAGAACTATTAACTGTAATAGAGAGAATCTAAAAAGCAGTAAAGAGAATCCTATTTCCCTAGGGTTGAGGGAAATTGCTCAAAAAAGAAATACATATATGGAAGGTGAGAGTCCCTTCCTCAAGGCTGGGATCCAACCTCATGAAAGAACTGTGTGTGTGGCCCACTGGATGGCAGAGATGTTTTCTAGTGTCCCTGGGACAGACCCCTTTCATTGTCCCTAGAAAGGCAAAAAATACTCCTTTGGGGTACCATTGAAACAGGATGGAGGTGTACACTACAAATGTACAAATGACTCACAAACTTCCTGCTGGCAGCTGCACAATAAGAATAAGAAGTAGGTGATAAAAACACAAACACAAACAAACAAAAAACAGGAAAAGAGGACTTTCTTCCTGTAGCGTCTCTCCATCACCCCCTGCTGACAAAGCTTAACATCATACCAGCTATATAAAAAAAAAACTATGTAAAGGGCACAACTAGATTTTCATACAGCAGGCAATGAAGGCTTACTTTTGGAGGTGGGAAGGTATACATTAATCATTTTCAGTTATATTTAACACTCTTTCTTGCCTAGTCATTTCTGTGTGAACATATGAGCTTAGGTTTCTAAATAGATTAATTTTATCAATTCTCATAAATATTGCAGCAATCATATGGTAAAGAAAACGAGCATATTCAGGAAATGAGACCAAGTTGGTAATGTATATAACATGCTTAATATAGCCTACGACCTAAGGGTTTCCTAGATATCCAAATCATATTTCCCTGAAATCGTTGGTAAAATGGTTCTAATCTCTTAACTGTACATTGTTTCTTATTTGTTTCTTTTGTTTGCAGGGATGAGAGAAGGGCAGGCAGCTGAAGTGGTCCATATTTTATGAGTTTTATTTTTTTCTGACTTATTTTTCCCTTTGCAGTTTGTTTTAATTTTATAGAAATTATATCCCTTGGGACATCTGTGAATATCTATGAGAAAGAGAGGCAACTCCAAATTTTGTGAGGACTGAAGCTTATATAGACGGAAGAGGAATGTTTTTAATAAAAATAAAACCCTACAAAATTATGAATTCTGTGATCCACATGAACATACCCTGCTAAAATAAATGTATGCCCAACCCAAGTTCTTCTTAGCCAAATCCCCAAAATTCCCATAGCCATTCCAATGCCCCCAAAACAAGGAGAAGTAGAATGGAAAGTAATTTAGAGCAGAAAAAGGTATCACTTTCAGCTGACCAAAGTCAAAATAGCCTACTTTTAAAAATTTTACCAAATCATATGACCATACACAAACACATTAGTAAGTTCTCTCCCCCTCATCTTAGAGTAGCTTTAACATTAAATGTAAGCTTTATTAGTTTCACATTCAACCCGTCTATGGCAATCAATCTAAGTATAATTTATTGAAGATCTTTTCCTGTTCTTTACTTACCTATTTTATTTAATTTCCTTTTATTCCTACTGTTAGTTTTCATGAAATGTTTGGCAATCCTTGGTCTTCTGTCCACACTTATTAATAAATGTGTTGATCAGTTAAGGGATGGGTAATGAATATCCTCTTTAGTAGATCCATAAACTCTTAAACTTCACCTAGGACTTTGGCTTTTAGAGATAAGTAAAATACTTTCCACAGTACCCGCATATAAACTCCAGTGTCTAGATAATCTGGCCCCTGCCTTTCTCTCTTGCTTCATCTTTATACTTGTGACCTGCAGTGTTCCCCAACACATCAAGTACATTTTATCTCAGAAACTTTGCAATTCCCCATATATCTAAAATATTCCCTCAAGTATTTGCATAGTTGACTATTGTTTTTATCCCATCTCATCTTCTTAGATTTACTGAATGATGCATTGATAAAGCAGAAAGAAAAAACTATGAGAAGTCATCAGAAAATAATGAGACCAATACATTTTTAGCCTTACTCTTTCCTTGTACTAATTTTTCTTCATTTTTATGCCTTGACTTGTCTTGCTTTCCGTTCCAAACCATTCTGATGTGGTTCTCCATTGGTGTATTTTACAGAATCCTAATATTTATTTGAAAAGAGTCTGTGCATTCAAATTAAAAATGATGCAAACTTCTTTCAAAGATTCCACCCAACAATATTTGAGATGAATTACACTTTTTCTCAGAACTAGATAATTTTAATCATATTTTAGCTTCATAAGGTCCCTACCCTTGTGTTTTTCCCAAGTGAACTCCATACCCTCATGTTCAAGATTGTATTGCAGGCTACCCTCTGCTCATGCTCCAGGTATTTCAAGCTCTACCTTGCTTATTGCCTGGTGCAGTATTTAACAACAGAGACTTGCCTCTCTTACCCAATGCATACAATCATTTGAATTTAGATCTTTGAAGCATGATCCTGCAGTCTGGGAGGAAGCAGGGGTTTCTAGGGACTCACATGTACGATATTGGGTTGACAGGTTTCAGTAAACAAGAAGGGGATGGTTGAGAACTTGGACAATGTAATTGGCATTTGAAGACTATGAGAAGTCAAAAAAATTTTAGAATAGAACATTTCAATGCTAGTCTCAGAACAAGTCTAAAGGATCCTCAGGCAAGCAGACCATTTTGTGAGAATTATATTCAGAGATATCTAATGATCTCCAAAGTGGTCTCAGGGATCTGTATAGTTTTCTTCACAGTCTTCATATTGTAAAAGGAAAAGCATATGCTTACCAAGGAAGCAGTAAGTCTGCATATGTAATCTCTGACAAACAGGTGTCAAACCCCAAGGGAATGAGCCTCCACTGGCAGTGTATAATCTTCTACTCTCTGAGTGGGCTCCTTGCAGCCATTTGAATACTTTTGAATTTTGTCACATCTGAGTAGCACTTGAAGATCATACCTTATAGCCCTTAAGGTGTGAGTAAGTTGGGTTAAGTTGATGCTACCAACTTCAACCTTGATATAAATAATCACATCCATTATATAAGCTCAAAGATAAGCAGGGTTACCATATTTTATTCATGACCATAGCCTGATCACCGATCACCATGGCTGGTATATATCAAGTATTCAAGAAATATTTATTCAGTGAATGAAATAAAGTAGTTTAATATGTTAACTTTGTATTTATACAAAAAATTCTTAACTATTAAAAATAAATGTGGATTTTTTAATTGAAGTGCTATGAGTAGCACCTTTCAAGGACCCCTTGAAAAAAAATATTACTAAAGAATAGAGTATTGAGGCACAAGTGCCCAGTGGGATTGGACATTTTAACTTAATATCAGGTCTCTCTCTTTTCCCTTTCGTTAATAAATGTGATATCATATGGTATCTTCACAAAGAAAGACCAAAAAAAATTTGGATTGATGTATTCCTTAACACAAAATACCTCCAGAAGGCAACAATAGTTACCATAAGGAAAATCAACAAACAAAATCAATTAAAAAGTCATCTTAACTATTTGACCCTAGCAAACTGATTTGTCCTTCATTGAAACCAGCTAGAAGATTGATAAGAAATTATCAATAACAAAGATTTTAGCAAACATAAGTTCCCTACACTGATCTGTGGTACCTATTGAAGTTCATTCTACTGTAGAGAAAAATATTGCTTTTTTAGTGATGAGTATATATGCCTAAGTTAGATGGGTCACTTCCATTCAGGCTACATGGAACTGCATAGTGATTAAAATGTCTTTGAGTCTTTGCATACGATGAATAGTAAACCAATAAAAATTAATTTAAATGAGAGTCTATGTTACATTGGTTTTGTTTTCGATTCATATAAGCCTGGTTTGAATTTCCACAATCAATTACTATTGTCTATTAGTTTGGGAAACTTTTCTAAACCTCAGCATCTTTACCCAGAAAATGAACATATATGTGGGGTTGAGGTGAGAATTGAGGAAGATATCTTAAAAACTTAGTTCAGTGTTGGCATAAAGTAAGAAATAAATTATAGTGGTCATTACGATTGTCATTGTTATTAGTCTTACATTATAATGAGTTATACACTCATAAGTAGTGATACTTAGGGTATCATTGCATGCATTTTGTGAACTAGAATTATTCTGGATTGGTTTTATCTCATGCTCTACCTTGTGTTTCATTCTAGTTAAAATTCTCACACATTTCTAATGTATGTCATCTTGCTATACTTGCACATTAATAATAATTTCTTTATTTGGATAAAAAGTGGGGTTTAAATAAATATATAGATGAATAAATATAGATATAAAACTGCCTGAATAATGCTCACATGTATATATAACAATTCTGCCCTATAAATTATAAAGCATCCCAGGGTCTCATCCAATATTTGTTTTATATGAGAGAGAAGAGCAGAAAATATAACCTCAAAAGAATATATAAATCAACTAGAATCAAAGCTTTACAAATATCCTGACTTTGGCCTGTTATGCCCAGAACAGTGCTTGGTATACAGGTGAACTTCAGTTAATATTTGTTGAAGAAATACATAAATTAAATAAATGAACATTTTCTAGTAGTTTTATGTGCAGAGCAATTGGTCAGGCACCTTGGGGAATACAAGACTTACAAGAAATAAATGTAGCTTCTCTTTCTGGAACTCACCATGTAAGTAGAGAAGAGAAATTCCCAACAAAATAAGCATTATAAGTCAGATGACATTGTAATGGAGACCCGAGCACAATACCATGTATCAAGGTCGAGGGGGAGGGTGCTTGAGGAGTGTATATTAATTCCAACTGGGGGAAAAACATGATAGAATCCTAATACTATTATCCACAATTCAGGGCACTTGATACTAATTTCTAAGCAGTATTTTGAATAATTTTAATATAAACTTGCCCTCATGAAAAACATTGGCCTCCTAAAATGGGAGATGGTCACCCAATCACAAGGAGTTGATTTAATCAAAAGCTGGGACTTTTTTTTCACACCACTCTTTACCCTGAAATACCTCAAAGTCATTTTGATGAGGAGGGTTATGAAGTGGGGCATTCTTGTGTTTGACCCTGTGGATAAAATGTTATTTCTGGGGGAAATGATACAATTTCCAATGTATGGGACAGAGTTGATTCTTTAATATAGCTTTCACAGTACCATCTTCATATTCTAATCCCCTGGAGGGGTTATGGGAAAAAGAAAGAAAAGATAAAAAGGTGGAGGAGAAAAAGAAGAAAAATTGTCTAGCCCTAACCCCAAACTAATAAAATAATAATCTCTGAGAGAGGGGCCAAGACCTCAGCATTAAATAAAAATCTCCCAAGAATGTAACATATTGCCATGATTGAAAGCTACATTTGTCTAAGACAATGCATCTCAAACTTTGCTGGGCATAAGAATCACCTGTATGGCTTGCTGAAATGGGATTCATGAGCCTCAGCTCAAAGATCTATTTGGAATAAAGCTCAAGGTTTTTCATTGTAACAAGTCCCAAGATTATGCTATGCTGTTGGTCTGTAAAGCAGGCTTGGAGTAGCAACGCTCTAGGCAATGGCTACCAAAGGCTCCCTAAATACAGGCAGAGAATCAAGTTGCCAAGGAGTTGCTGCTCAAAGGATGATCTATGGACAGGCAGCATCAGCACCTCCTGAGATCTTGCTAGAGATTCCAACTCTCAAACTCTTCAAAACAGAACCTGTATGTCAACAAGATACTCAGGTGGTAAGCATGTACACTCAAGTTTGAGAAGCACTGCTTTAATACTCAAATTTGATTGCATATTGGACTCACCTAGTAGTTTTTTTAAAACTACCAGGGCCTGTGTACTGCTCCAGGAAGCCTTCTGGACATTGGGACTTTTAAATAATTGACCAAGTGATTTTTTTTTTTTTAGACAGCACGGTTTGAGAAAACCACTGTTCTACAAGACATTATGTGAGGTGATATTATGCAAAATTTTCTCTAAAATTATTTTCTTCCAATCTCCTGGTTTGTCACATTGCCTGACATTCTACTAATAGATATTCACTCATGCATGTTAATAAGAATCTTCTCAAATACAAATCACTATAGGAGGATGAACATTATTTTATCAGTCATTCACAACATTGTGTCAACATAATTTAATTAAACTCTGAGATCACTGAGCTGGAAAAAATGAGTTGTAATGGGGGGTTGGGAGAATGGAAGAAACCAATAATTTCAAACATTGGGGAGCTTTTTTTCATGGACTGAGATGGATGGAAGGTTGGACTGTTGATGGTGGTGAGATGGTGATAGGTTAGTTCTTGTTCAACCAAAAGGTAGAGTAGCACACTGAACATTTGAGTAGCTGGAAGAGTGGGACCAAACAGTGAGAATAAATTTCCTTCTTTTTATGAAAAGAACATGGAAATAATTGGTGAGAAATTATGAAATTATAATTAATTATTCTGAGATTGGATATAAACAAGAGTATGTAAGTCGCTGATGTAGTAGCCATTAGAAACTATTATAAGTCTCTATGTTATTTTGCAAGCATTTTTTTTTGTCAACTGAGCTCCAGAATCTTGTCATATATTTATCATGCTCAATAATATTTTAGTTATTGATATCCCAGCGACATCATACACCCTGACTTGCTCCTTATTTAAGCCAGGTTAACTCTAAAAGTATGACTGAATGAATATGCTAAGTACCCCTCCATTAAATATCTTGTTTACATACACAGGTCTAGGATTGCCAGAATTTTCTCTTTCATGCCACCAGACACCTTAGCTATCCTCTGAGTCATTTAACTGGAATTAGGTACATATGGAAAAAAGAGAAGTGTCAGTGTTCCTCTGACTTAATGGATCACCTTGAAGGAGAAGACAAGCAGTGATTAAGGACAAATTGGGAGTCACATAACAAATTTAAAAGTCTAGACCCTCAATACTCACCAGCATCAGTCTTCTACAATGCATGCAATCTCATGGTCAACTGCAGAAGTTGAATAATGTGGGTACATTTCTTTGAAAAAGTTCTTATTTTGTTTCTTGATAAATAAATACCAGTAACAACAAAGTCAACTAATTTAAACTATTGCTTTTATTATAATTACACGGGAGCACAAATAAATAAGCACAAAAAGTATTGTAAAATATTGTCAATGCACTAAAGAAAACAATTTATTTTCAAACAACATCTGGTTACTTCAGTAGTATCAAAGTACATTTATAATTACATATTACTTAAAAAAATCAAGTACAAAAATTAAGAGACATTAAAACATCAGTGTTTATATTATTATGTATATAGAAATGGCTAATAACACATGAGTAGAGAAACCTGTTATCTAATGCTTATTTGCACAATTTTTCAGGCATATACCTGACATTTCTAATGAATCATGAAAAATGCAATATGACATTCAGATTTTTAGATGTGGTAAACATGTTATATTGGAATGGATGTTAAATGGTTTTCTTTAAAAACCCTGTCTTTTAAAAATGTAGTGCCATTATCCACTAAAAAACATATTATTTTATATCATCTTCTCATAGCTATTTGTTTCAGTTTTCTGAAAGAGCAAGAAAGTAAACATACAATTGCTAAATACGTAAACACATTTTTAGTGCAAGATAACAAGACCTGTGACTTTACTGTGCTTTGTTTTTTATAATCACAGTGCACTTTACACAAGTTGCTACACTATAAATGTTAACTTAAGGAGTTCCAATCAAAAGAAGTGCATACTAAACATTTTCATATATATTATATACAGTATGTATACTGTACGTGGGTGAATACATGTGTAAATGTAGATGCTTTTAGGGTGGGCAAACCCAGTTATATTTGGGAACAATTGAACACTTCCAAAGAATTTCACATATGTTTGGTTGAGATAAATCCAACAGCATTTCTTTGAAAAAAATTCCCCTTAAATTTGAAACTTCATAATATTTAAAAGGAAATGTAATCAGACATTATTTTTTCATATTACACACATTTTGCAATGTAATTGACCCAAATATCAAAGAGTTTTAAATCATCCAAACCCCAAGTCATAATGTTCAAGTCCAACATGGCAAAATGTGTTATCCTTTTAATGATTTACATAGACAGCAATACATATTATATATGCAGACATCGAGGCTTACACATAAACATATTCTATACTTCGACATTCAGTTTAGTATGTTTAGTATTTTAGTTTGACTATACACTTGATCTGAAAAAAAAGAGAATGCCATATATAAACACAATTGTATATCTTCTTAAAAACAATTGACTTTATTTTGAAAATATTGATGATTGCATAATTAAGCTCCTTGAAGGGCGGAATGACATTTTTTTCAATGTTTAACATGAATTGCTTTAGAATTTTTTTAAAGCCTGATACATAAATTGCTCAATAATGAATTGTTAAATAAATAATGGATTAATAACAAATTCTCCACATTCTACAATTAGCTGTCTATTTTGCACACATGAAAGACGTAGTGAGATAATGTTAAATGCTACAGGTACCATTTTTCTTTTATTTCCATTTAAGTTTGGGATACAATGAATTGTGAATTACTATCTATTCTACTCCTATTTCTTTACAAGTGTGAATTACCTCTCATCTTGGATTACTTACTGCCTAAATCATAGGAATCGCTGTTTCTTAATTTCACATGTGAGTGTAGTTATTTTACAAGCTCTCTTCTACTTTAGGAAACTGACTTGTCTTAACATGAAAGTAATATTAAAATTCCCTTTGCATGTGCATTGTGTTGGTGTCTTATTTAATTAGCTAAAATGATAACCCAATAGATTTATTCCATTTTATTGACTTGGTCAGTAAATTTGCTAAAAGGAATCAAAATAAATGCCATGTATAGGCAAGTTCCTACACCAAAATGTAGTAAAAAAAAAAAAAAAAAAAAAAAAACTCTTTTATTCTCTAGAAGCATTCAAAGATAATTTTGTCCGAAAGCAAAGTTGTATTCAGTTGTCTCCAGACAATTGACACATATTTGAATATATAATACTTTAAAATTACAAATTTTAATCTCCAGATGTTTTACTTTCCTAATTATTTTACATGGGTGGGTATTAACCTTCATTTACACAAATCCATCACATTTGACTCCAAGCTTGCTGCATTAGCACAGACAGGGGTGAGATGTGGGCGGTGTTCATATAAAAGACCGCTCTTACACCTCAGAGGATGCTGGCTTCTGTGATTGGAAAAAATGCAGATCTTTATTTTTTCTTTCCATCAGTTCTAAAGAAATTTATATCTTCTCTGCTAAGGAGTGTTTCACATATAAAAGCATCTTGTGACATCCAATAAAATTCTGTGTCTAAGAAATTTGCTGTGAAAAGACCATTTTTCATAAGTATGAGCTCTTTCAACTGATAATCATGCCATGATATGATTTGTTCTTTGGCACTGCTAGAAATATGAGCTTTATTATGGCATAGTGTTCTGGCTATCTGTACATTATCTCCTGATCAAATTAATATATTGAAGTATCCTGGTTGATTACTGCCAGAGAGTCAGCTTATTTGTCTCTACATACTAACGACCTCCTTTCTCCATTTAGAGAAACACTACACAAAGAGGAAATTGATTATGGAATGATTATTGCCCAATGGACAATTGTATAGGCACAGAATAACAGTTCTTGAGTCAAATCTCAGTTAAGCCACTTTTCCAGATCTTTCAGTCACTTTCCAATTAAGGAGAAATTTATAGAAATAAATTAAAATGGTTGCCTAAAGTCAAATTTTCAAACAAGTTACCTCCTCAGAAAATAATGCATTTGAAAAAGGAGTGTACATAACCTGGCCATAGCATGAGTTTGATAGAACAAATAGGAATGTTTTAATCCAACACAGATCATTTTAGAACTTCTGTTTCCTTCTTGACACATGGCCAACATTAAATAAATCTTCTGCCTAAATCAGAGTGATATGGGAAAGATAGGCATCCGAAAAACACACTTGCATCTCCCCCACAGAAAGATGTTCCCTAAATATAAATTTTAAGGGAGGGTTGATCATTACCATACTGATCCTGAATATATGTTTCATAAAGATGCTGAGAATTGATATCTTTTGTCTGACTGATAGGCTTGAGTATATATGGTCATAAAAACTTAAATCAGGATAACAACTTGGGTCATAAACACATTTTATTTCCATTCTGATTTTATCTAAACACATTTTCATCACGCTTAGATTTGTGTTCCATAGATTATTGGGTTTGAAACATAATCTATAGCTGGTGAAACATACTGGCGGGATTTATTTAAGCTACTTAAGATCTCTTTGTGACTTCCTGCATTTGTGATCCTGGTTTTCTACCACCTCAATTATACAAGCAGAACCTACAACTTCAGTAAGCATTTTATGTATACAGTTCTCCCACTGAGTATTCATTCATGCACACACACACACACACACTCACACACACACACCACCATACACTGCTTCCACTTACCTTTTTCCTCATTCTTTCAGAATTCAAATTGGACATCAAAATACATATTAATTATAAAATATTAGAAAATCATGTTATAACATTGAAAAGACTTTTGAAAGAAACTATTACTGATAAAGCATTACTAGATTTGTAGCAATATAGATTACAAAAATTCTCTAACTCCTGTTATATTTGGTTTTATTGAGCAGCACTGAACTATTGCTGTCAATACCCTTACAAGAAAAACTGCTATGACAATAACTTCAAAAACACACCTTTTTTCTCAGAAATATAAAACGAAATTGATTGTTAACAAAGAACCACATACTATCAATTTTAGGAGGCATAAATAGTAATTTAAATATACAAAATATATGTGATAGTTTCTTTTTTATTCATTCGTGACAATATTTATATTCAACTAACAAGTTCTTCTTAAAAGATATATATGATTTTTTTAACTTAAATTTCACCACCACAAAATTGAATCCACCCCATCCCTCATCCCCTGCCTTTCCTGTTTCTTTCTTTAAACAAACTAAAATAAAAAGTGGTCGTTAATCTTTGGTCATGGTGTCATAATCAGTAAGAATGGGTGTGATGATCACATACAGAAGATTATGACCCAGAAATGTGGTGATAACCAGTTTGAAAAAAATAACAAGAAATATGTTTTTGATTAATGGATCTAAATTTTTAGAAAGATAGCCATTTAGTGTATTAAAATATGTAAACCGATCTAGTTGAATGTTAATTTCTCATTTTCTTGGGGGAAACGAGCATACACATGAAAAGTTACTTAAATATAGTGATTATGGTGGCTACAATGCCACTGGTCCCACTTTCTTGAAAGCAGTCATGCTCTTGAGCTATTAATTCCTTGTTCCTTCCATTGTCACAGTGAACCCTGGTCTCCTCCAATCAGATCCGTGATGCAAGGACACATGTCCCTAAAGTCATTTCTCAAGGAAATGTTTTCAGCTGGGATGCCCAATATATCCTCATAACTTTCTCTGGAGTCTGACTAACCATTGCTTAGTTATTACTAAGTCAGACTAATGGTTACTCTAACCACTGCCAGAGGATACTAAAGAGAAATTCTTATAAAGCCAATATAGCAAAAATATTGTTGTCAACGTATCTTGGACATCCAAATTAAGCATCACATTTGCATTCATTTCCTGTCAAACCCTTGAAACCTGAAAAGCACAGATGCTTTTAACAAATATGATATTCAACTTCTACGTTACTAGCACCAGATCATATATTATGTGGTTGAACATGATTTATAGTTGTGAGCTCTTATATAGAAACCAAAGTGTGGGCAAGGAAAACAAACATTTTAAATGCAAAACTTAATAATAAAAGGCATCAAGGGATTACATATAAAAGAGATAACAAACCAGTTAATACTGAAATTATATCATATAGTAAACTCTTGATATTTCTGTAATTTATATACGCATAATGTGTATTATTTCAGGTGTCACCCATAAACTAGTAAAATATTTACATTTTAATATCTTTTGGATTCAAAATAATCCGGGATAAATAAGTGTGCCTTCATTTCAAGGACATATGCATTTTGTCTTGAACTTGCCACGAATAGGCACAGCTTCCCATGGCATTCCACTCCCACAGAAAAGACATATAACAGTTCATTATCATATGTCCAAGTCGACCTCCCTCTTCATATTAAGAAATGTGGAGCTCACACCATCCTGCGCACACTCATATGGCAGTATCCCAGAATACCGTTTGCTGTTTAGAATAGGGCGGAGGGCTGTACTTCTTGGCACCTGCATTCTTCTTCCAGCTGGGCAAGATAGGCATGCTATCCTGTTTGCAAAGGCCCTTTTCGGTTTTCTGTCTAGCCTTTATTTCCTTGCACAAGCAACGCTTTTCTCAATCATCTCAAGCATTGTATGGTCTCCATGAAACCACTGCATGCATGCCACCTAGCAAAAAAGAAAGAGTGAACACAAAAGAAAAAAATGGAATGAAAGCATATTTCTTTTGCACTATGCTAGTAGTTTATTAGAACAATGTCACTGTTTCTATATCTCTTTTAAAAATTCTTTTTTGTTTTGTTTTGTTTTGTTTTAGACAAGGTCTCACTCTGTCACCCAAGCTAGAGTATGGTGGTGTGGTCACAGCTTATATAGCAGCCTCGACCTCCTGGGCTCAAGTGATCCTCCTATCTCAGCCTCCCCAGTAGCTGGGACTACAAGCACATACCACCATGTCCAGCTAATTTTTAAAAAAATTTTTGATAGAGATGAGGTCTCTCTATATTGCCCAGTGTAGTCTCAAACTCATGGGCTCAAGCAATCCTTCCACCTCAGCCTCCCAAAGTGCTGGGATTACAGATGTGAGCTACTGTGCCCAGTCCAAAAACTCTTAAGATTAATTAGGAAATAGAAATATAAAATTCCTTACAAAGCAAAAATAAAAGCATGGAAACCAGAAACAAATTTTGTACTTAAATTAGTAAACATCATGATATTTAACAATAATTTGGGCATGAATATTTTTCAATATGTTCTGAAAGTTCATGATATGAAAAGTAAATGTTTTATACTTTTAAGAGATTTTCCAAATATTTACCTATAACATTATGTTGGCTCCATTGTCTTATTAGTTCCCATATTTTAAAATTCAATTAATGGAATTACTTTTCAGTGAGGTTTAATATGAACGTGATATCTTTTAAAGATGTTAATATTTATTTTATTCTCAAAATAATTTTTAAATACTTGGGTTTATTTATAAAGAGAATATAGTAGAATAGATATTTTTAATAGTTGTTCTCATCAAAATGATTTTAAGTGTACACCATATGCTTAGAATGTAAATGCTTAAATATTTCTTCTGCAAATAAGTTTTTGGTATAGTTTTGAATGCTTCAGCAAATGTCTACATTAGAATCATTGGTCCCTAAAGTCACACTGACAAGGATCCTAATCAACTTCAAAAAATTAGAAAAATAGATTCATGAGGTCAATTTGGTTACCAGGAGAAAGTTCAGTGGGGACTATATATTGATCACACACACACACACACACACACACACACACACACACACACACACACACACATTAAGCACTGCTTCCAGGTATATGTGGCACCATGTCTACCAGTAACTGTTCTTTGGAACAGAGCTAGCATGTTGTCTGTCACACAAGGGCAGCAATAAAATTGGGCCCATGAGCTCCGCTAGGTTGGGGAAGCTTCCACATGATTGTTTAAGCAAATCTACTCTACGACTTGAAGCATTAAAGTTGTGTACTTGAAGCCACTGAACTTGCTATTGCAATTTTAGGGTGATAATTACAGCAAATACCTAATGCTTACTCTATATCAGATTTCATTCTAAGTACTTTGCATAGTTTAATTCGTTTATTACTCATCAAAATGCCCTGAAGTCTTACCATTTATTAACCCATAGTGATGAATAAAATGAGACTTAAAGTGATTTGATAATTCTCCCAAAGTTACAGAGCCAATAAATGGCAGAGTCATGATTTGAACCCAAGAGTTTATACCCAAAACCTAAGAGTTTATGTCCAACACCTGTGCCTTTAACAACTACACTATGCTGCCTCTCAATGTTTACACAGAACTAGAAAGGACTGGGAGCATGGATTACTACAACACTCTAAGCATGGATGAGGAAGTTATGTATCTAGTCCAAAACCAGGCAGGTAGGTTTTTGTGTGAACAAAGTTAAATTAAATTCTCACAATTCCCAATCATTTAGGGAGATGGCAGGATCTAGACCTAGAAAACATGGATTTAAATCCTGATGTGTCAAATTTCAACAGGTCACTGGGCTTCCTGTTTTCTTTATCTGAATGAGTGAACTGATAAATTTGGTGTGAGGTTTAAATAGGATAATGAAGGTCAATTCATTTAAAAAACAGTAAAGCATTGCCCAAGTCTTATTGTTCTAACACTGATAACTAGTAGTTTTTCATACCTACGCTATGTCAGGCATGTGCAAAGAGCTCTGTTTTATATTAAATCCTCCCAGCCACACTGAAAGAATTTATCTTCATACTATAATTACAAAACTAAGTCTCAGAAAGTTTAAGAAACTAGGTCATGGTCACAGCTAATAAATGATACAGACCTATGTCAAACTCAGGTCTGTCTGACTCCAAAGCTTATATTCTCTCTACTGTAGTATGCTCCATCACCTGAATTTTACTTTGAAATTAAAATAATAGTTATTGATGTATGTATTACTGTTTCCAGATGCTACTCAAAAATACAACTATATTTGTGGTTTTATGAATGGGAATAAAAACTGCTTATTATATAATTAAATCAAATTTACTAGCTTGGATTTGGAGCCCAGAAGATGATACTCTCAGATAAATACCTTGCTTATGCCTACTATAATAGAAAGTTCCTTGAAAAGATGGACTGTATTTTATATCTTTGGTGTCATCTATTTCTTAGCTCAGAACCATGGACATGAGCATTCACTTTTTAAATAAAGTTTCAGGTGTTTGTTGAGTTAATCTAATGAATAAGTGTGCGTTCCAACAGGAGACTGTCAAAGTGGCTCAGAAACTTTTCAACAGACAATATTTTATAACATGATAATCTGTACAATAAAAATGCAGCAACTCTATTTTGGTGAAAACACAAGCAAAATTTATTAACTACAAACTGTCATAATGGAATTTATAACACAGAATTCCCAGAGGACAAGCTCCAAATCTCACTCATCTCAGTGGTCCCAACATGTAGCACACAGTCCTAGGCTCTCAATAAAAGTTTTATGAATTAAATAGAAGCCACCATCATAGAACAGTTTTTGTTGTCTCTCAAAAAAAAAAAAATCCAGATAATCTTCTTAGTAAAATCTTCTGGGTTCTACACACTTCAACGTCATTGCAAAACCTCCAACCTTCTTTAAGGCTCAGTATTTCTTATAGTATCACTTCTATATTTATATTTATTTACATGTCTACACAAACATTAAGTCATATGTTACTTAATTCCCTTTAATATTTTTATGGTATAAATTGGTGTGTCCAACTGAAAAATAATTTTTTTGCATTGCCTTGACAACAGTGTCACCAATATATTTCATAGTTGCATAACATTTCATATACATATATACAGTGTATTGTATTATCTATAAAATATGTATTTTGTGTCGAACAGAAATGCATGCTATATAGGTGTGTACATTTATTAATAGATTTCTTAAAACTCTAAAGACTAGAAGAATAAGGATAAAAATTATGAAGCTTGGAATTTTATTCTTTACATTTTTCTTTTACATTAAAATAGTTATATATCCACTTGATTGATAGAACGCGCTAAAATATTAGGAAAAGAAAATCACTTTTTTTTTTCAGACTGACTCCATAATATTTAACTCTTATCTTTTGGAGACATGTATGGGGAGGTAGTTATCCAGTATATGAAATTCCATGAAAAAAGCATTGCCCAATACATGAAAGATGGCTAGATATTAGATGATAATTCAAACTCAAGTTGCTGGAAGTTTGCCAATTCAAAATACAAATATACATTTAAAAATATTTTAACAAATATATAGATTCTAGCATAGAATCTTCTTATTTAAAATCTGCTATCAATTTGTTTGCATTTGAATTCCCCCCCAAAATATTTCTATGTTAGGGTGTGACAAATAAACTTAGAATATAATTATATTATGGCAAGATGCATCTGTTTCCCATATTTATTTTTAAATAGCACATGTTTGGGTGCATATTTTTTTAATTCTCAAAATCAAACTCCAATGTTACTACTGTGGCCATTTTCATCATTGAATCCTCCCGAAAATATGTCTAAATAATATTTTTTTCTGATAGTAAGATGTTATGCTTTCATTTACTGTTTTGGATATAGTAAATAGCGTGTTTAGGAAGCATATGAAGTCTGTTAAGAATACTACCCATAAAAGATTGCATTGTTTTTCTATTTTTTCTTTTATCATGAAATTCTTCATATTTTTTAAGAAAAAATATGTGTAAAATCCCATTTCATCTCTCCCTGGAGTTGAAAGAACTCCAGGAATTGACTATTACAGCAAATTTGAAACCAAGCCCAGTAAATAAACTCTTATAGTTAGTTATTTAATTCAGTGGCCTTATTTCTTATCTTTAATCCAAAGGCATTTACTATACTATATATCCCATGAAGAAAGAAAAAACATATACTTAGGTAGGTAAGTACACATCAAAAGATAACTGTAGGACAATTGTTCCATTAGTATGAACACACATCTCTAGGACGATTTTTATACTAACATGATTCATCAGAAGCAATATTCTTGGATAATAAGTTCATGGAAATAAAATCAAATGAAGCTTCCTGTCAAGGAGGTGAAATTTCAGTCTCCACTTCTTATATGCAGGCTACACACAGTGACTTCTTCCTAAAAAGTACGGTATGGAAAGTGAGGAGGGAAGTAACTATACGTTGGAGCAACCTGGTGTTAGGTCTGAATGTTTCTGTCACCTTAAAATTCTTATGTTAGAGTCCTAACCTTCAAGGTGATGGTACTAAAGGGCGGGACCTCCTCAAGGTGATTGGGAGGTGCATAACACTAGGACCCTTATAAAATAGGCCCAAGAGAGCTCCACCCCTTCAGCCATGCTGCTGACACAGCAAGAAGTCAACAGTCTGCAGCTAGGAAGAGTGTCTTCGCCAGATCATAACCATGCTGTCATGCTGCTCTTGGACTTCTCAGTTTCCAGAACTGTGAAAAATACTTTCTGTTGTTTATAAGCTACCCAGTTTATAGTATTTTGTTCTAGCAGCTCAAATGAACAAGACACCTGGCAAACACCACCTCCAACAGATGATCAACAGTGGTAAATTATACTGGTAGTATGTATCCTTGTTATAATATGATGAGAACAGAGGCACTTTTATCTCTGTCATCCTTCTCCTCAAAACCCATAACTCCACTCTAATCATGAGAAAAACACCAGAGAAACCTAAATTGAGAGACAGTCTACAAAATATCATACCAGTACTCCTCGAAGCTGCAAAGGGCATCCAAAATAAGAAAAGTCTGAGAAACTGTCACAGCCTAGAGAAGACTAAGGAGACCCAGTGACTAAGTGTAATTAATTTACATGCTATCCTGAAAGGGACTCTGGAGGAGGAAAAGAACACTGGATTAAAAACTAAGAAAATTGGAATGAAGTATGGATTTAAGCTGATAATGATGTATCTATGTTGATTCACTGGTCAGGACACATGAACCATGGTAATATAAGATATTAACAATGGGAGAAACGATGGGTGTGGAATATGTGGGAACCCACTCTACACTCTTTATAACTCTTCTGTAAATGAAAAACACTATTCTAAAATTAAATATATATATACACACACATATATGTGTGTAAATGCATGTATGTATGTATGTGTGTGTGTGTGTTTAAAGATCAAGTGAAGAGACTATATTCTCTCCAAATGTTAATTTTAACTCTTTCATTCTTTAAAAGGAAGCAACATGGTATTATGGAAAGAGTTAAATGACTTGATTGGGATACTGATCATTGTGTGACATTGAAAAGTCATGAATATCTCTGAATTTCCTAAATACTGTGTATTGATGAACATTGATACATAATTCATACATGCATAGTATATAAATTTATATATGCTTCACATATATATTTTATGGATATTATACTATGTATATAATGCATATTGCTACACACTTCACACTTTATATGGTTGTAGGAGGCAGGGAGCTAAAGCATATAAATGGAGAAAGGCCCAGACGTAACAATCTCATCTAATGCTCCCTCAATGCATCAGGAGTAACATAAATGAGAAAGAGACTTTAGTTCACTTCAATAACTACTTTCTCTAGGAAATAAAATTAATTACTTCCTGGGATTAAGAGTATATTTTCTCAAAAGAACAAAGTAATAGCAAGGCAGTGCAATAATAAATCTCCATAATATTTATTTAAAATATTCAATTTTCCAAAGTAGATAAATCATAAAGAGAAAAAAATACTCTGCAGTAAGCACTTGGAGCATTTTACGATTGAAAATGATACCAAAATAAAACTGATACAAGCGTGCATATCTCCATTGATTTTGATTTTTGTACCTCATTAGTTAGCATGTGAAAAACAATCATTTATCAAAGGCCTAGGAGACAGAACCCAATGGCAAGCAAGCGCCTTGTTAGCCTTGGAATTAATTTCAGCTGGGAGTCTTGAGGCTTGTGAGAGTAAAATTTAATTTCTTAAACAATAAACACAGCAATCAATACTAATTTTCAGATGATCTGGGGCAACATTATCAATCCTGTGTTGCAGTCTCTGGGCCAACTTCTCCAACCTGCATTGCCCATTTTGTGAGAAATTATCATTTCCTGCATAAGGAGTGTAAGTTTAACCTGGCTGGAAAGGAAGCTGGAGTTCTCAAAGTTCTCTAGATTTTGTCTTTAAGGGAAGTTTCTCCAGGAGACCATGGATAGCATTGGTGAGGGAACAAGGAAGAGAAGGCATGAAAGTCAGTGACTCAAGAAGGGGAAGCAACTTCTTCAGAAATTATGGGAGGTAGCAAGTCACCTGCAACTGTGCTCACCCTGTCTTTAGGAGTCATGAGGTTAGCCAGAGGTGTTATTGCTCTCATTAAAAATGTTCTTCCTCTCCCACGTAGTAGGCAAAGAGGTTGATTCTTGAATTATAAAAACATACAGGAAAAAATAAGCATGTGAACACCATGGCTTTTTTATATATATCTTCAAGATAGGGGTTGGCAAACTACAACCCACTGGCCAAATATACAGCCCACTGCCTGTTTTTGTATCGTCCATGAGTAAGAATTTGTTTTTATATTTTTAAATAGTTAAAAAACTAAAATGAAGAATATTTCATGACATATGATAATTACATGAAATTCAAATGATGGTGTATATAAATCAAGATTTGGGGCACACAGATGTACCTATTTGTTGACCTACTGTCTACAAGGTAGAATTGAGTAGTCAGGATAGAGACCATAGACTCATAAAGCTGAAAATATTTACAACCTGGCCCTTTACAGGAAAAAAGCACTAAACTCTGAATCAGTGTAAGATAAAAATAATTAATAAAATTATAACTAACCACTTTGCCATGATGCATAAACTATCTGAAAAGGTCAAATAAATAGTATGCTAGACCTGTAAAAAGTCAGAAAATAATATTTAATTGAATTAAACATATAAAAACTTGTTAAATTTCCACTCACCTGCACCCTAGTAAATGGGTTTTGAAACAAACTACTCTTTCCTAAACATGTTTTCAACTAAGTAAATGATCACTTGACCCTTAAAATAAGTATCTATTAGAATTGTCTGTTAGAAGGAAGAAAGGATAATGTCAGTATTGGTGCTATATAAAGAACTATAAAACAAAATCAAGAGTGTTGATTCAAATGTGCTTACAATATTTTTCATATTGAGTTTGGCCCATTAGATTAACCAGAAATGATGAAACCTAGTTTTGAAATCAGTGCTAGAAATTAATTTAGAAAAATTATCTGGGCATGTCAATTACATATTTTATAATTCCATATCATTAGAAGGAAAAACAGTATGTTAGAATTAAAGAGATAAACTGGTTTAAATTGTATAGATAAGAGATTTAATACTAGGTCAACTCTTTTTAATAACCCTGCAGAAGTTACTTAATTGCCTGTGATGTGTTACTGTGGTGACATAACCTGAAAAGTTTAATTTGAGAAGTTTCCCCCTAATTTTAGTGAGATATATATGGATATATACACACATGTATATCTATATATATATACACATCTAGATATATATACATGTATATATATATATACACATGTATATCTAGATATATATATACATGTATATCTAGATATATATATATATAATATTTTGGAAGGTATGGGTCAACTTTACATAGTTTAGACAACAACATAGCCCTCAATAAATCTTTTGAAATTGATATAACATAAAGCTGGATTATAATTTTCTGTACTTGTCAGCATATTCAGTAATAAAATTGCATATTCAGTAAAAAAATTGTTAGTTTTTTTTTTTTTTTTTTTTTTTTTTTGAGACAGTGTCTTGCTCTGATGCCAGGTTGGAGTGCAGTGGCACAATCTCAGCTCACTGCAAATTCCATCTCCCGGGTTCAACCGACTCTCCTGCCTCAGCCTCCCGAGTAGCTGGGACTACAGGTGTGCACCACCACACCCAGCTAATTTTTGTATTTTTAGTGGGGGACATGGTTTCACCATGTTGTCCAGGATGGTCTCAATCTTCTGACCTTGTGATCCACCCACCTTGGCCTCCCAAAGTGTTGGGATTACAGGTGTGAGCCACCGCACCCAGCCAAAATTGATTTCTCAGTTAACAAATCACAAGTCTTTCAAATGATCAACACACAGAAAAAAAAGTCTTTTTTAATGAGCATATTTGACTCATGTATCTGTTATAAAATAATTGATATTTTGGAAACATATAGAGGCAACCCAACTTCTTATAATATTTTATGCTAAATGTTTAAAAGGAACAGTCAAATAATTCATGAGGATTTACAATTATAGACACCATTTATGCCACTTTAAAAAGTATAAGTTCAAATCTAGGAAGATGATTCTGAACTAAATAGTATTTCTCCTTTTTATGAAGGCCAAATGAAGCTATTTGAGTGATAATCTAAGTGAGCAATACCAAAATAGTAAGTACTTTTCAATTCCATTGGCCAGATTTGATTTTAGGCTTTCAATCTTACTTTGATGATGTACCAGTTATTTATCTGACTTTCTTGCATAACATGACAATTAGGGATTATATATAAAATGTACCTAACTTTCAGACTTTAACATTATTTGAAATAAGATGCATCTTTGTTGCAGCTTTAGGTTTTTCTATATTTTTCCACCTGTATTTTTTTCCATCTTTAGCTTTGATTTACTGATCAGGTATTTCTTTAATTATCCCCTTCTAATTCTCCCTCATTTTTCAGCACTGTTAACTCAAAATATATATTTTATGAAAAAAATTATTAGACAATTCTACACCTGAAGCAGGTACTGGAATTGCAGTACTTATTTTCCATATCTAAATTTAGTTTTGAGATATAGATATATTGAGAAAATGAGAACCATGTCTTGATTTCAGAATTGCTTTTGAATGGGAAATCACTGGTACACATTAACTCCTGCTCTTCTTTGTCTAGATCTAAAGATCACCCTTGATGTATAGTCTCTGATCAACTACTAGGCACATAATAACAGACATCACATGTTGATATTTTAAGTTATGTATACTATTTATTTTTATTTATCTGGGCTTTCTTACCTTACCAATTACATAAAACTCACTCATCAGGAATATTTAAAAGTTATAAATGAATAAGACTTACAATTACATGATTATAAAAAAAGTAGTTTTAAGTTAACATCTATTGCTCATTTTCTCTGCCTATAAAAAGAGGAAAACACCTAACTCTTCAATTTTATGATGATGTCCTTTAAGCAAGACCCACATCACAAATTACTTTCAGGGATGAAGGTTGGTTTCAACTACCATGCTAAATAGTGACAATTATAGCTTATTTCAAGCTCCTAATACAATGCACATCCCTTTTTAAATATGTATGTGTGTGTTTGATTTTCTATTTTCAGGCCAGCCACATTGGCTCACACCTGTAATCCCAGCACTTTAGGAGGCCAAGGCGGGCAGATCAGTTGAGATCAAGACCCACCTGGTCAACATGGCGAAACCCTGTCTCTACTGAAAATACAAAACTTAGCAAGGCATGTGGTGCCTGCCTGTAATCCCAGCTACTAGGGAGGCTTAGGCAGGAGAATCACTTGACTTGGGAGGCAGAGGTTGCAATGAGCCGAGACCATAACACTGTGCTCCACCCTTGGGAACAGAACGAGATCATTTAAAAAAAAAAAGTTGATTTCCTATTTTCTTAAGAGACAGTTATGAATAAAATGGATAAGACGACCTGGTTTTTATCACTTATTATGTGTGAGATCAGAATAATTTACCTAACCTTTTCTTTTTTTCATCTGTAAAATGAAAATAAAACCTCAGGTTTCTTGAGAAGATCAAATGTCCTAATTTGGCATCTACTGAAAAGTGGACAATCTTAAAAATATAAGCTTCTCTACTCCAGTAGACAAGGAACTCTTTGAAGGCAGGGGACTCTGTTATTAATCTTCATATTCTTAGCTTTTAACACAGTAAAATTATGAAGTAAATGTTCATAAAATGAATGAATCAATGAATAAACAAATGTTACACTAAGTGAAACATTTTCTAAGTGTTTTCAGGAAAGGTGCTTTTGAAATCCTTGACTTCATGAACGAGTTCATTCCACTTTGGATCAACTGAATCCAACATTACCTCAAATTGTACAAAGTTAGCAAAAAGATTGCCTGGGCTTTACTAACCCCAGGAGGCATCTAACCTGAAACTCAGTCCTCAACATCATGTGAGTTACACCTGGGTGTTCTATGGATGAGAACATCTCTTTTCAAACTCTGAACTTCAATCCTTGGCCCTTTGGCTGAAGTTGAGATATAAATCAATGCTCTCTAAGCCTTAGTAAGCATTCAATCAAGGGAGTATGTAACTCCCCTGGGAGTTTATTAAAATGCTAATTCTTAGGCACCGATATCAGAGAATGTGACTCTAAATCTAAATAAGATGGGTCTTAAGCAGCTATAGTTTTAATAGGCTTCCTAGAGATTCTGATG
Source organism: Ateles fusciceps (assembly GCA_036589455.1). Classification (NCBI taxonomy): domain Eukaryota; kingdom Metazoa; phylum Chordata; class Mammalia; order Primates; family Atelidae; genus Ateles; species Ateles fusciceps. Next base: position 2,860,734 of record JAZHEH010001955.1, read on the forward strand.
GATGATAGGCTGAGTGCCACATTTTGAAAGATGCCCCAATACTAGTTAAAGATGATAAGAAGTTATACTAACTCGAGGGCGCAGAAACATTCTCTCAAGATCTGACCCTTCTCATTCTCTGTCCATACATAGTGGGCACAAAATGCAAGTAAAGAATCAATTGAGATTTTGAGAGAAGTCAGACACATTTTTGTCTTAGCAAATTATTTCAAGTATAGTCTATCATTCTGTGTATATTTATAAGTGTATACATATATCTGTATGCATATTTACACATGTATATATTACTCATGATTAAATCATTTAATCATTTTACAGATCTCTTACAAACTATTAATCAAACTTCGGTGGATAAATGAAACTTAGACCTTTTTGTCATTGTTGTCATCACTACCCTTGTTTACATCTTAACTATTATCAAAATCCTGGGCAAAATAACCAGACTGTTTCCCCCACAGTGGGCAAGTCACTGTTTAAGCACTATGTCTGTTTCATCTTAGCTCACCTCCAAATCGCTTACTCACTGATAGAACCTCCACATACTTGTGTACTGAAAATACATTACCCACGCTGGGTACAGCATCAAAAGAAGTCCTGAAGGTAAATTTTTAAAATTTTATTTCATCAGCCACACTGCAGATCATTTCAGTAAACACTGCTTTCCTCAGTTTCATGGTAGCAGGTAAATATAGTACAGTAATCCTTCCATACATATTTATGCTTCTCTAAGTATATTCACATGTATGGTAAGATGTTAGTGTCTCTTGACTGAGTTACATAAAAGTATTAGCTGATACACTGAATTGCATTAGGAGAAAAAGACAGGCAGAAAGTCTTCACCAGGGAAAAAGGCCAAGAATGATTTTCATTCCACCATGAAACAAGATACTAATTGCATGAAACCATCATCGTTTTACAAACTCTTTGCTGTAGCGAAATTTTAGAGAATAAAATTTCAACATCTAGAAAATACAACACATTTGCATATTACAAGATGACAACTAATGCAAAACAGAATAAAATGTTAATTATCTCTTAGGAGCAGAAGCAAAGTGCAAATCGGAAGTGTATATGAATTAGCACATGTTCTCTGGTGAAACACTATAACCAGACATACAATGAAAACCTACCCATCCAACAGCACACCATCCATCGAGGTGTGAGTGACATGGCATTTGCTTCATTATGCATGTATACAGAGCATCCATGCAGGTGTAATAAGTAAATTATTATAAGTAAAGGTACAGAAAAATAAAATGACAGATAAAAAAATCATAATATTGCATGAGAAAGAGTTGATTTGTAACTTAATTCTTGTATGTCTGAAATTGGCTAAAAATTTTGTTACATTAAAATTTGTATAAAGTTGTGAATAATATCTTATGCATAAGTGATATGTGATGCAATACACTTATATACTACACTGTAAGATGAGGCTTTTCAGAAGAAAACTGATTCATGCTAAAATATATTAAGAAAAAGTTTATGTCCACATACAGAACCATGGTATAAGCTTTAAAAAAGCAATATATGATTCTTGATTTAACTTTTTACTGTTTTATAATTATAAAGTCTTTGCCCTTGGAGAGTAAAAATGACTATAGACAAAAATGTGATATATTATTTTCCAATAAAGAAGACACAACTTATTTCTCAGTAATTAAACCTAGTAATTACTACAAATACAATTTCACCTATTCATTGATTAAGCTAATTGTTTGTCATAAAGAAATAATTCTCTGAGAAGATTCCTGAGTTAATTTATACATTTTTAAATTAGCAAGAATTCTTTAAGTAGAAAGCTGTCTAAAGAGATATTCCCTGAAGGAACAAGCAGTATTACAAGATAAAATTCAATTATAACAAAAGTAGTGATATTTTTCACTAGGTATATTCTCTTAATCATTTACATTAGCATTAATACAATTTCAAATTTCATTATAAAATATTTGTTTTTAATAGTATATATGGGCTTATATACTATTAAAAGCCCACATATACAGATAAATAAGGGAGAACCACATCTCAGTAAACATGTGGTTTATCCAGTAAAAGAAAAGGAAGTTCATAGGCAAGTAAAATGCTAATACTCAAGAACAGACTTTAATAATAATTGCTGAAACAGCTAAAAAAATTTTTAGTTTTTATAATTTTGAATTGAACTTGGAAAGTACCTGTAAAATATGTTTATTTCTCCACTAGAATGCCTTTCTCAAAATAAGCATAAGTACATTATAAAAGGAGAAACACACTGGCAATCCCAATAATTCTCTCCTGAAGCCAGCTTTCTATTTTGCTTAGTCCCCAAGTAATCAAAATAACACTTGTAGTTTTGTCCATAAATTGGCTAGACTTTTCTCATAATTGGACTTCCTCAAAAGATATTGATCATTTTGCCTTTTAACCAAATTTGTCCAAATGTATATGAGGTCAGTATGGAAAGGCAGAAAAAAAAATGAACGCCTTTTATGAGAAACCCAAAATCAGCATAGGAGCAAGCAGTTTACTTCTAGCTTGTGACCTACTAAGCCAAGAGTTCAAAAGATAGGCCCCTTCCTTGCTGCTTTTATATTTTCCATCTTGCTCTCTCTGATGGTTTCTTTCCTGCTTCTCATGCTATTTACCCATTGCCAATGAAGACATCCTTTGGAGCACATAAAAATGAGGTGACATGACCCATCTGTGTTGTCTAAAAAGGACATGTATGCAGAAGGAATCTAGCCAGGTCTTCCATTGGTGTCTCAACTGAAAGTCACAAAATACAATTTCCAAAATTGAAGGCTGTTATTTGCTATTAACCTACTTCTCATTAAGACAATATGATATCATTTGCTCAACTCAAAATAACTGAAAGGAATTTTTTTATTAAATGCTGATTATTATTTTCAGCATTGAGGATGCTAGTTGGCTTAAATATATCTTCCCTAAATCAATACTAATGAAGCTTCTATAGTTGTGACAAACATACACTGTAAGCCTGAAGGTGATTGAAGTTATTACCTACAGAATGGCTCTGCCTTCCCAGGCTCTCTCAGCACCAAGCTTTCAAGGGATCATTGCCTATGGGCCATGATATCATTCTCATCTGTAGATAGGGACCAGCTTAGTCTCAGAAATAGAATAGTAAGGTGCCATCAAGAAGTTCTTGCTGAAAATTATTTCAGGCTTGTTCCTATGCCTCTTCCATATGATGTCATCCTAGTTCACAAGCCACAGTAGCATTTCCCACCATAACATCCTTCAATTGTATGCTCCAGAGAACGCAAAGAGTCAACAGAGGAATAATACTGGGAACAGTGGCAGGAGGAGCAGAATGGGGGGAAATTATTATTACTACCCCAGTTTTCTTCCTAGTGAATCTGCTTTCCTCATGTCATTTATCTGCCTAGAAATGTCAATGGCTTCCATTGTCAAGAGTATTAAGTCCACATAACTCATCTGTCATTAAAACATATGGACCTTGGAGCTACATGTGCCTTTATGATCTCATTGTCTACAATTCTCTCATAAGAACTCTGGGCTCTCTCTAACCATCCTATTTCTGATTCCAATTGAAATATGATTCCAAGGTCTTATTCAAAAGATGAAACATGCCTGCTACTTTTAAAAATTTGAGGAATCCTTTTGATAGCTGTTTGTACCCAGTTTCTAAGAGCCTGAAGAAATGACAACACAACTTCATAAAGCCATGCTTTCATAAAAACCATAATGACAAGTCTCCTTTCCTCCCTTTACCTCTAGTTCTTCGATTAAGATCCATGAATCAGTCAGAAATAAAATAAAAGTAAGGGAAAAAATTTAAACCAGGACAATGGAGAAGCAGGAAGATATGGGTGTTTTGTAATAGCTTGTAGCTACGGGAAGAGTTCAACTGAAGTTGAAGCTGGCAAAAAATTCTGCCACTCTCCTACTTTCATCTCTTCTTCCTCATTTTAACAGGTTTTGCTTATGGCTTTTCACACTTCCCAAAACAAAGAGAATTCTAAATGCGTTCACTACACTGTGGTAATGTAATCCACTTAAGACCTTACAATGCATCACAGCTATACTTGGACCACAGCGGAATATAACAAAGAGTCTATATTTTGTAATAATTTTATTTTTCTTGGAATATCTTCTTCAAGACCAACATATGATGAAATTTCTCTAATGATATCAGTGTAAATGCTTTTCTATGTTGGCTACAGAAGGCATGTGCAAGCCCAAGATCATGCCCTGCAATGACTAGGTGGTTTGGTTCTTTCAATAAGCGTCAAAGAACAATGAGGACTAGATTGTATTTCTCTGTAGTAATAATAATTGAAATGCTAAAAGCAATACAAACAATGGCTAACATACAGTGAGCACAAACAACCTGCCAAATGTCTTACCTATGCTAACCTATTTACTCCTCATATTCACATCAGCCTTATAAGTTGACGTTATAATGCTCACTTTATGGATGAAGAACTGAGACTCTGTGAATAAGAAACATGCCCAAAAAGATGGAGCAAGTAAGTGAATAGAACTAGAATCTGAAAAAAGCCCCACTTTTAAGTCTTACAGAATGTGGCTCTGCAATTGGAGTTGTGCATAAATGCAGTAAGATTATGGGTATTTTATAATATGCATCTACCACCATTCCTGAAAAACAGTATGTGACCAAAAGTGCTCACTTTCTTTTTCTTACTATTTCACAGATTTTCTTACTATTCCACAGATGGAATAACTGAGGCTTGGTGGAGTTACATCACTTGCCCAAAGACACAATGCCAGTGAGTGGAATAGCCAGATCTCATTCCAGAATCCAGAAAGCTCCACTGCTTCTCTCTGAATATAGTAACCCATCCACAAGCCCTAAGACATTGGACATATCAGTGACCACCCCCTCTGCTTTTCGCCTATTGCTGCTGTCAGGGTTTATGCATTTATATCAGCAATAATTATTTATGGGACCTTCTCTCTTGCAGTTGCATATGGCCTTATTACTGAATTCTGACTTTTTGTCTCTCTTGGGATAGACAGATGAAATTTTTTTAATATGTGATCCTCTTTCTGTCCCCTACATCTCATCCATGAGCCTGAAACAGCAGATTCAGTAGAACAGTCAGAATTTCTCAGGAATGGCAGAGCCACAAGTTGGGAGGAGCACAGGTCTGTCCAACAATCTGGAACGTCCATTAACCAAGAACATTGTTGCACTTTATGTGACTAAGAAACATTTTTTAAGGAAGAAAGCACTAAAATCTTGGGTTATATTTGTTACAATTGTTGTGTAACTTAATGCACAATCACAAGTATAAAATGCACACACACAAAGTGCAAGGAAATATATTGCTATTGGACTACTTGTAGTCAATTTAATTTTTTCATATAGTTATAGCCAAATCCAGGGCAAAATAGTTTAGGATAATATTTTTCGATAGTACACATAATACCTTTAAAAAGACTTTTATGGATGGATAAATACGTAAAAATGAAACTGCCCTGCAACATATGAGATAAGATAAACTCTTTACATATGCTTCGGTTTCTTTCCAAATGCATAAGTTCAGAATTACTAAACAAACCCTCATCTTTTGAGAGCCAATAATCCACTTATTGTTTTCAGGGAATAGAATTGCATTAGAGGGGATATTGAGGATGTTATGAACTACCTCAGCTTTCTACTATAAAAAATAAAACTACTTGTCTGTATTAAATTTGATTTCATATGTTCAATGAAGTATATCCTTATAATAAAGTTATATAAATATGAGGTGCAATGACAATCTTCATAAGATTTACACTTATCATAACATCCCTTAATTGTTTTTAAAAAAAAATTCACTGAACACTAGAAGTCTAGAAAAATGCAAATTATTGCTTGTAGAATAATGCAGGGAGCAGTGCCATATCTGGCATTCATAGTTGCACAGAATCTACTTCACAAAATTGTGACACCTTTCTAGGTGTAATTACACCCCAGAATCGACTACATACTCTTCTGCTTTATTGGTATCCCCTTATAAGAAAACTGAGAGCTTTTCCTATACTTCTAAACTTAAGCAACATGTTACATTCTGCCAGAGATATCTTTGCTTAACAAGAGAGAGACTTCTGTTTGCAAATTTCATAAAAACAACATTTAATGACTTCTGCTGACATTTTGATTTTATACACTGGAGCAAGTGAGTAGCTACACTGATGAATCCAAGCTCTTATTGATTATATGCAAGAGATATGCAACAAGGGGAAGTGTGAAGAGGGAAACTGAACACTTGTAGCATGTTAAACCCTGTGCTAGCTGCCTCAGAGATTATCTCATCTAATCTTATATGTTCATGTAACAGTATTTACCAAGATGGTTATGACTATATATTAAAAGTGAGGAAACTGAAAGTTTCAGAGCTGGGTGGTAAAGGACAGAAAGTTTTAAGCCAGGGCTGGTGGATTCCAAAGGCTGTCATATTTCTACGTGCAAAAACATTATTTCAAATTAGAATAAAGATAAAAGTCAAAAATAAAATAGATTAAAAAATGAAAACAATTAGAAATTCCACTCTGAAAATGAAAATGTATTCCCAACATGTTTGCAATATTTAAATTTTGTTTGAAATTCTGTTGAATGGTGAATAGAATTACTTCAATTCAATGTAATTATCAAGTACTTTAATGAACATTATAGATAATATTGTTGAAAATATTAAGATGCTCTCTGCATTATCTATATATGATAATTAATGCAAAACATCTCAGTAGTTAGTTTTAATTTTATTCTAGGACCATGACTCCAAATTACACAGTGTTATTAATATTTTCTTTTCTACTTTTTTCTTAAAGTACTTGCTTTTAAAAAGTATTCCTCAAAAGTGAGAACATGATTCCAAAAGCAATTGTTATTGTGTTCATACTTTTCAAGCTACATTTTCCCCTAAACAACACTTGCCAAGTTTCTTATGCAATATATTTAATCTCTTTTTCTTAGCTGGGATAAGAATAAAATAATGTATTCATTGTCCTTTGAGGATTGAGCAATGATAAGAAAACCAATGATGTCATCAATCTACTTTATCATAAATTACCATTATCCCTTACTCTTTAGGACTGCAATTACAGCTCATCTTAATTACCTCCATTTTTCAGATAAGTCACCTGAGTCAGAAAGGTTAAATAATTTGTCCATGGAACGCAGCAAGGGGATAATTGAGCCAGGATTAAACCCAGAAATTTCATATATCTTCACATTTACAACCAATCTCACTGCTTCATGGGCAACACATTTCATAAATTAGTATTTCAGTTGAAATATCTTTTGGACCATGAACCTTGTATCTCATACCTTATCATGCATATATAACATCCAAGAAAGAAACAAACAATTTCTCTTTATTTTTACTCTCTTTAATAAAATGCAACATGTTGAAGAAAAGGTTGCCTTCTTTCCATAAAATTTTAGAAGAAGGTTTGAAAGAACTTGACCTTCAAAGATACTGCTATTAATTGGTTCCAAGTTTTGAGAAGTGTGAGGGATGCAATGAGAGGAGCTAGAAAAAGATCAATCCAACCACACAGCTAGTAGAATTAAATACATAAATAAATAAAATCAGGGAACTCAATGAAATTGTGACCCAAAAGTTGATACAAAAGATCAATGAAACCAAGTAAGTTCTTCAAAAGAATAAATAAACTGATAGATCGTTAGCTAGAAAAACAAAGGGAAAAAAAGAAAAAATCCAAATAAGTGCAATCAGAAATGACAAAGATGAGCTTACAACTGATTCCACAGTAATGCAAATGATCCTCAGAGACTATTCTGAACACCTCTATGTAAAAATTAGAAAATCTAGACAAAATAGATGAATTCCTGAAAATACACAACCTCCAAAGATTGAATCAGGAAGAAAGTGAAAACCTGAATAGAGCAGTAACAAGTTTGAAAATAGAACTAGGAATCAAAAAACCTACCAACCAAAAAGAGACCTGGACCAGATGGAGTCATAGCCGGATTCTATCATATGTATAAAGAAGAACTGACATCATTCCTGCTGGAAGTTTTCCTAAATTTCAAGAAGGATGAGTTTCTCCCTAACTCATTCTACAAAGCCAGCCTTATCCTGATACCAAAATCTGGCAGAGACACAATAAAAGAAGTAAACTTCATGCCAATATCCCTGATGAGCATAGACACAAAGAACCGCTACAAAATGCTAAAAACCCAAATCCAGTAGCACTTCAAAAAGTTAATTTAAAATGATCAAGAAGGTTTTATTTCTGGGACGCAATGTTGGATCAACATAGGCAAACCAATAAATGTGATTCGCCACACAGAATCAAAAACAAAAAACACATGACAATCTCAATAGATGCAGAGAACTACTTCAATAAAATCCAACATCCCTTCATGATAAAAATCCTCAACTGATTAAGCACTGAAGAAACATACTTCAAAATAATAAGAGCCATCTAGGACAAACCTGCAGTCAACACCATGCCAAATTGGCAGAAGCTGGAACCACTTCTCTTGAGAACTGAAAGCAGACCAGAATGCCCACTCTAACCTCTCCTATTCATCATAGAACTGGAAGTCCTAACCAGAGTAAATCAGAAAAGAGAAAGAAATAAAACACATCCAAACAGGAAAAGAAGTCAAACTCTTCTCTCTTTGCCAAAGATATGGTTCTATGCATAGAAAAACATAAAGACTCCACCAGAAGTCTCCTGGAACTGATATATAATATTAGGAAAGTTTCAGGATGAAAAATCAATGTGTAAAAACTAGTAGTGTCTTTATACACCAATAATATTCTAGCTGAGAACCAAATCAAGAACACAATCCCATTTATAATAGCCACAAATAAAATGAAATACATAGAAATTCATCTAACCAAGAAGGTGAAAGATCTCTACAGGGAAAACTACAAAACACTGGTCAAAGAGATCAGAAATAACACAAATACATAGAAAATTATTCCATGCTCATGGGTTGGAAGAATCTGTATAGTTAAAATGGTCATACTGCCTAAGGCAATTTACACATTCAATACTATCCCTATAAAAATACCAATACTATTTAACAAAGAATTAGAAAAATCTATTATAAAATTCATTTGGAGCCAAAAAAGGGCCCAAATAGTCAAAGCAATTCTAAGCAAAAAGAACAAAGCTAGAAGTATCACATTGTCTGACTTCAAACTGTACTATAAAGCTACAGTAATCAAAATAGCATAGTACTTGATATAGTTTGGCTCTGTGTCCCCACTCATCTTATCTTGTAGCTTCCATAATTTCCACTTGTTGTGAGACAAACCTGGTGAGAGATGACTAAATCATGGGGGCAGGTCCTTCATATGCTGTTCTCATGATAGCGAATGGGTCTCATGAGATCTGATGGTTTTTCAAATGGGAGTTGCTCTGCACAAGCTCTCTCTTCACCTGCTGCCATCCATGTCAGATGTGACTTGCTCCTCCTTGCCTTCCACCATGATTGTGAGGCCTCCCCCAGCCACGTGGAACTCTAAGTCCCATTAAACCTTCTTTTTTTATAAATTGCCTAGTCTACCACCATATAATCTTCAACAAAATTGACAAAAATAGGCAATGGAGAAAGGATTCTCTATTCAATAAATGGTGCTGGGAGAACTGGCTAGCCATATACAGAAGAATGAAATTAGACCCCTACCTCTCACCACATGTGAACATTAATTAAAGATGAATTAAAGATTTAAATGTCAACTTCAGAATATAAAATCCTAGAAGAAAACAGAAAATAACCTTCTCAACCTAGGTTTCGGCAAATAATTTATGGCTAAGTTTCCAAAAGCAATTGCAACAAAATCAAAAATTGACATGGGGCCTAATTAAAATAAGAGCTTCTGCAGAGTAAAATAAATTACCAACAAAGTAAACATACAGCCTATAGAATGAGAGAAATTATCCATAAACTGTGCCTCTGGCAAAGGTCTAATATCCAGAATCTATAAGGAAAGGTCTAATATCCAGAATCTATAAGGAACTTAAATAAACAAGCCAAGAAAAAAAAGGCAAAAAATCTCAACATAAAATAGGCAAAGGACATGAACAGATATTTTTCAAAAGAAGGCACACAAGTGGCCAACAAACATACAAAAATGTTTAAGATGACTAATCATCAGAGAAAAACAAATCAAAACCACAATGAGTTACCATCTCACACCAGTTAGAATGGAAATTATTTAAAAAATCACAAAACTACTGATACTGGCAAGGGCACAGAGAAAAAGAATGCTTATACATTGTTGGTGGGAATGAAATCTAGCTCAACCACTGTGAAAAGCAGTTTGGAGATTTCTCAAAAACCTTATAATAGGACTACCAATTGAGCTAATATTCCCGCTACTGGGTGTATACCCAAAGGAAAACAATTCATTCTATCAGACACATGCACAATATGTTCACTGTAGCACTGTTCACAATAGCAAGGAAATTTGTGCACATAAACAGTGGATTTGGTAAAGAAAATGTGGTACAAATTCACCATGGAATACTAGGAAGCCATAAAAAAAGAACAAAATTATGTCCTTTGCATCAATATGGATGGAGCTGGAGGCCATGATCCTAAGCAACCTATTGCAATAACAGCAAGTCAAGTATTGAATGTTCACATTTAAAAACGGGAACTAAACACTGAATACACGTGAATGTATAGATGGGAATGATAGACACTGGGGATCACTAGACAAGGAAGGGAGAGAGGTGGGGGTGTGAGCTGAAGAACTGCCTGTTGAGTACTGTGCTTACTGCCCGCGTGATGGGGTCACTGGGACCTCAAGCCTTGGCATTGCCAATTTACTCGTATAACAAACCTGTACATGTATCTTTTAAACTATAATAAAAGTTGAAATTTTCAATAAGTTCAATGGAAACTTTCACCACTAGTAAACAACAAATTATGAAAAATCACTAATATGACATATGTACGTTTTAAAAAAATGTCTAGTTAAATAATTTGAGAACACAGTAATGGATTCATTTTACTATAGATATTAAGAATTTAATCCTTTCTTTCCTGTTAACACATAAGACTGGGGGCTTGCCCCTTACTTTGCTGGCACATGATCTACTCTAAAATTGGTATGTTATTGGAAATATAACATTCAAAATACACCCCCTTTCAAATTCCCTGAATACTGGTGACCTCATGCCCTTGGCAAATATTGACAGATCTTCACAACACTCCTATTATGACCAAATTTAACCTCTCTCTCAATATACTGCTTCCAGGAGAATCTACAGATAAATGAGATTCAGTATATGTGATGAAACACATGTTTCACTTCTGACAAGTATCGAGGGGCTTCCTGGTCTCCAGGAAAGGAGAAAAATTAACAGAGAAATGACATGTCAGGGGTCATGGTCATAGGACGGTGATTCTGGATTGAGGGCAGTTTTCCTGAACCCTGTGCTGATTCACTTTGCATGTCTCTAGCTTCTCCACTAGTCACTGTAGAACTTAACACATAGCTGCCCCTCACATACTTACTAGTCAAAGTTCCAACGGGCAAATATGAACACAAAGATTTCTGATCAATTTTTCCAAACACACCAACCCTTTCTACAGCCTCAGCAACCCTTCTAGATAAAGAGATGTTAAACTCTTCTGAGGGGGACTAACAAACCCTCAGCTATTTTGAAATTAATGTCACTTGCAAACACCAGAGAACATAGTCCTTCTTTGCACGGCAGGTCAGAACACATTTTTAACCCCCAACTACAAATACCACAATCTAACATATAATCAAAGCCCCAACTCTCTACAAGTTACATTCTCTTCAAGTCCCCAGTCTCCTCATCAAAGTCTTGCCAGAGGAAATGAAAGATTTTTTACTTACTTTTTCTTTTTTTCTCTCTCTACCCCACAGCTCTCAGAGCAGAAAGCTACTTACTGAAACTCTTTTGGACTCAGCTCAGATTTAAGACTCTAAGCTTTGTGGCTTCTCCTGACTTCCTCAGCCCTGAATGGGGTCCTCTGCTCATCACAGGGCAAATTTGTGAGCTTCAGTTCTGAAGTCCATCTAGGTCAGGAACAGAGAGCCTGCTTTGTCATTGTACCAAAGATAAAAGGGAAACAGAGGACTGTTGGTAGTGAGTACACACAGGGCTGAAGACTGCTTTGTTCTTTTCATGCTCCCTCCCAGGGAAGATTGGATAGGAAGTACTACTGCTGGAGTCACAGACTGAATATTCTTGTTTTGCTACATATCATTTCTATAAGAAGACTGAGCTTTCTGACTCTCCTGTAGATGTAACAATTGCTCATTAATACCAGAATCCTAGTCCCAAAAGGGTTATAAGACCGTAGCATGAGATACTAATTTGATTCACAGTGCTCAAGGTAAGAACCCATCTCTGCCTAAAGAAACATTTTAAAAGTGTAGTTTGTAATGAATGCACAGCAATAATCCAAAGATTGTTTTTTCTAAATAAATGGTTATATAAGCTTTCCTCATTTTATTGTGCTTTGCTTTATTGTGCTTCATCATTGCATTTTTTTTTAATAAATTGAAGACTTGAGGCAACTCTCTGTCAAGCAAGTCCCTTGTCACCAGTTTTTCAACATTATATGATCACTTACTGTCTCTATGTCACATTTTGATAATTCTCACAGTATTTCAAACTTCTTCAATATTATTATATGATATGATTTGGCTGTGTCTCCACCCAAATCTCATCTTGAATTCCTGTGTGTTGTGGGAGGGACCCAGTGAGAGGTAATTGAATCATGGGGGCAGGTCTTTCCCATGCTATTCTTGTAATAATGAATAAGTCTCACCAGATCCAGTGGTTCTAAAAAGGGGAGTTTCTCTGCCAGAGCTTCCTCTTTGCCTGCCACCATCCATGTAAGACACAACTTGCTCCTCCTTGCCTTCTACCATGATTATGGGGCCTTCCCAACCATGTGGAACTGTAAGTCCATTAAATCTCTTTTTCTTCCCAGTCTTGGGTATGACTTTATCAGCAATGTAAGAAAAGATTAATACATTATATCTGTTCATGGTGATCTGCGTTTACCTTTGATGTCACTATTGTAATTGCTTGAAGGCACCACGAACTATACCCATATAAGAAGGAAAACATAGTCAATTAATGCTTTACGTGTTCTCACTGCTCTACCAACCAAATATCCCCCATCTCTCTTCCTCTCCTCAGGCCTTCCTCTTCACTGAGACATGACAATGTTGAAATTAGGCCAATTAGTAACTTGCAATGGCTTCTAAGTGCTCAAGTGAAAGGAAAAGCTGCACATTTCTCACTTTAAATCAAAAGGTAGAAATGATTAAGCTCAGTGAGGAAGGCATATCAAAAGCCAAGACAGGCCAAATGTCAGGTTTCTTGTTCCCAACAGTTACCCATATTGCAAATGCAAAGAAAAAGTTATTAAAGGAGATTAGAAGTGTTACTGCAGTTAGTACTTGAATGATTAAAAGTAAAACAGCCTTCTTGCTGATATGGAGAACGTTTTAGTGGTGTGGATAGAAGATTAAACCAGCCACACATTCTCTTAAGCCAAAAACTAATTCAGAGCAATGCTTTAACTCTTCAGTTATATGAAGGCTGAAGTAAGTGATTGACCTACAGAAGAAAAGTTTGCAGCTAGCAGAGATTGGTTCATTAAGTTTAAAGAAAGTAGCGTCTTCATGGCATAAAAGTGCACAGTGAAGCAGTAAGTTATGCAGAACATCTAGCTTAAATAACTGAGGAAGTTGACTATACTAAAAAGACTTTTAATGTAAAAGAAACAGCCTTCTATTGGAAGAAGATGCCATCTAGAGCTTTCCTATCTAGAGAGAGGTCAATACCTGGCTTCAAAGCTTCAAAGGACAGGTTGACTCTCTTGTTAGGAGTTAATGCAGTTGGTCATTTTAAGTTGAAGTCAACCCTCACTTACCATTCCAAAAACATTAAAGACCCTGAAGAATTATGCTAAATCTACTCTGCCTGTGCTCTATAAATGAAAACACAAAAGTGTGGATGACAGCACATCTGTTTACAGCATTATTTGTTGTATATTTAAAGCCCATGTTGAGACCTACTGCTTATAAAAAAAAGGATTCCTTTCAAAATATTACCGCTTATTGACAATGCAACTGGTCACTCAATAGCTCTCATGGAGATGTACAAGGAGATCAATGTTTTTATGTCTGCTAACATAACATTCGTTCTGAAGCTATGAATTAAGGAGTAATTTTGACTTTCAAATCTTACTATTTAAGAAACATATTTTATGAGGCTATAGCTGCCACCAATAGTGATTTATTTGATAAATTTGGTAAAAGTACCTTAAAAACTTCTGGAAAGGATTCACCACCATAGATACCATTAAGAACATTTGTCATTCACAGGAGGAGATCAAAATATCAACATGAACAGGAATTTGGAAGAAGTTGATATCAACCTTCTGGATGACTTTGAGGCATTGAAGACATCGGTGGACTATAGATGTGTAAAAATAGTAAGAGAACTAGAATGAGAAATGGAGCTTGAAGAAGTGTCTTAATTGCAGCAATGTCTTGATAAAACTTGAGCACATGATGAGTTGCTCCTTATTGATGAACAGAGAAAGTGGTTTCTTGAGATGAAATGCACCCCGGGTAAAAGTGTTGTGAACATTGTTGAAATGACAAGAAAGGATTTAGAATATCACAAAAACAGTGTCAGAGTTTGAGATAAATGATTTTAATTCTACCAAGAGGAAAATGCTATCAAACAGCATCCCATGTTTTGGCATATGTAAAGGAGGGAAAAGGAAAAAAAACCAGCACTGCATTCTACAGCAAAATCTTTTGTAAAAGGAAGAGTTCAATTGATGTGGCAAATGTCACTGTTGTCCTATTTTAAGAAATTGCCACAGCCACCCCAACCTTCAGCAACCACTACCCTGATCAATCGGAAGCCATCAACACTGAGGAAAGACGTTCCAATGGCTAAAACTTAAGACTTGATGAAGGCTCAGACGATCATTAGCATTTTTTAGCAATAAAGTATTTTTTAAATTAAGGTATGTACATTGTTTAGACATAATATTTAGACTTAATAAACTGCTTTATACTGTAAACATAACTTTTCTATGCACTGGAAAACCAAAAAGTTATTGAGACTAGCTTTACTGCAATATTCACGATACTACCATGGTCGGGAACCAAACCTGTGATAGCTCCAGGGTATGCCTGTAAACAGTCCAAAGAAATCTTAGCCGTATTGATGTTAATACAGATCCCTGTCATTCCAAAACACATGATAAACAATAAATTACTGCTTAATGCTGTCAAAATGATTGCCAAAAGCCTACGTAGGATTTTTTGGGAAAATACTGAAGACATTTTCCTAGGAAGGACATAACTGATGCAATAGCACCTCTTTCTGGTGACATAAGGGTATAAAATCAAAACCAAGACTATTCATTTGTAAGGGTCTTTTTTAGAGTTTCCTGCAGAATTATGTTGGAATGGCTTAAAGACTCATTTAGTAATCCTTTCCCTTGCGTTGGGCAGAACTACGCTAGTATCATCTCACCAATATGGAAATTTACTGTGGTTTTAAAGGTCTCCAAAGGAAAGATTCCATGACCTCTCCCTGTAAAATATTCCAGGGTTCTGCTTTCAGGTCTAATAAAAATAACTTGACACCACAGCACGCAACCATTCCCTCTAGTTAAACCTGCCTCTTTGGTTGAGATGAGAACCAGATGGCTGTAATCCTTTCTATTCCTTGGCGTCTATGTACACCAACTGCAAAGGCCAAGGATACAGAACGATAGCAAGATTGGATGAAACGTATTTGGTCAGAGGAAGTCATCATGACCTATCTATAAAACCTTCCAAAGTAGGACCTGCAAATACCATTTCTGTTTAGAGCAGAAAGCGTTTTAATGGGACAGAATGTGCAAAGCAAATGTCTTCCTTTGAAGAGCTCTTCCTCTTCCCCTCATGTAAGGTGAATCGCTGCAACCTATGTGTACTTCACAACAACCTGATTCTCCATAGAGGAGGTGTGCTCACACTGCTTTCAAACAAACTGAGGCTTTTGAATAATCGTATCTATTTATTTAACCTTCTTGCCCTTTGCACATCATCTGACTGCTGAACAGAATGGAAATAAAGATTGTTATTTTTCTCTTTTTAAAGTCTAGCATAGGCCAGGTGCAATGGCTCATGCCTGTAATCTCAGCGCTTTGGGAGGCCAAGGAGGGCAGATGACCTGAGGTCAGGAGTTCGAGACCAGCCTGGCCAACATGGTGAAAACCCATCTCTACTAAAAACACAAAAAATTACCTGGGCATGGTGGCACATGCCTGTAATCCCAGCTACTCAGGAGGCTGAGGCAGGGAAAATTGCTTGAACCCAGGAGGCGGAGGTTGTAGTGAGTCGAGATAACACCACTACACTCCAGCTTGGGTATCAGAGGAAGACTCTGTCGCAAAAAAAAATAAAAAAATTCTGGCATAATTATACATTTTCTACTACTGAACTAAATGCTACTTTGAATTTTCTCCATTTCAGCATTTTAAATATTAATAAAATTTTGATTTTTTTGATATTCGCTTTAGCAGTTCCCAGTGGTTTCAAATTATAGAACAAATTGAGCTCTTCTCAGTAATTCTGGATACTCTGTTTTCACAGGATTGACATTACAATACTGTGTTTCTTTCTTTCTTTTCCTCACTAAATGACTGTATTTTTTTTATTTTTATTTTTTAGTTTTTGGAGACAGAGTCTCACTCTGTCGTCTAGGCTGGAGTGCAATGGCATGATCTCGGCTCACTGTAACCTCCGCCTCCTGGGTTCAAGGGATTCTCCTGCCTCAGCCTCCCAGGTGGCTGCGATTACAGGCACCCACTACCATCCCGGCTAATTTTTTTGTGTTTTTAGTAGAGACGGAGTTTCACCATGTTGGCCAGGCTGGTCTTGGACTTCTGACCTCAGGTGATCCACCTACCTTGGCCTCCCAAATTGCTGGGATTACAGGCATGAACCATGTAAGTAATTGAAAATGTAAGCTTCCAGTTTTATCTCTAGATAGGGTTTGTTTTTATAACACATAGTCAGTTGGAACATATAGAGATCAGCTTTGCCCATTTTTGTCCATAGAAATCAGCTTTTAAAGGATGAATTAAACATTGATACCTTATTTGTGGTAGGTAAAGATGTGATATGCAGAAACCTATGTTGATGCTTTTAATTTTGAAGCAACACTGGGTAATAAAAGCCAAATTCATGTGCCATAATGACTTTTGATCTCGCCTGTAAAAAGGAAGAGATAGACTCATGAAAAATAATAATAACATCTGCTCTGTAAGTTGATGTACCACATGCTTTATGCCTCAGGTAGATAATATATGTTGTAAAAGAACAGCCAGCTACATGTTCCTGCCTGAAACCTCACTGTGAATAAAATATGAGTCAGATATTCATTTTGTAGTTTTTTGGTATTCATACTTCTCTTTAATCATCCTCTATCATGTCTATAGTTAACTCAATGTGATCAATTTTAAACTATAAGCAGCAAAAAAAAAAAAAAAAGCAAGGGGCATGAATTAGGACATAATTTTTTTCTTTATTCATTTCTGTGTAAACATTACCCTGCATTAATAGTTTGACTTGTCAAATAATTTCTAGCCCAGATGTATGTAACTTTGGAGATCCTCTTCCTCCCTCTAGTGGTGATGAACTGCATAGGAAATTTTCAGTATGTATTTGCTCTAGAATACCCATGAAAGTGCAGCTGACACACACAGGAAAGAGCAGTGCATTGAGAGTGAGAAGAAGGAGTTCAAGTCCCAGATCTGCCATTACTCACTCTGTGAACTTGAGATTTCACTTGACCTTTTGTTTCTCAGTTTTCTCATCAGAGATGGAGTAATGATTATAATTTGTAGGACTGTTGTGATGGTCACATGGGAAAATGTTAGATCAAATATATTCAGACATCGATAAAACATAGACTTCCTCCTTTTCTGAGAGAAAATACAAGAAACATAATATACTCAATCAACTGATTTGATCCTCTGATGGAAAACGCTAAGGCAGCCCCCACAGCCTCAGCGTCCTGGTACACAAAATAGAGTGTATTAGATATGGTGAACCCCAAGTTTCTCTCCAAAGAATCAGTATGTCAGTATGTTCAGCTCTCTTATTCTTTAATTCTCCATTTTAAGGTTTAACTTCCTTGTAGTTTCAGTAAACAACCTTTTCCACCAGTTCTAATCAGTAGTTCACATCTATTCCCCCTGGTCCCCTGCTTTGTCCTAATTCGTCCTGGTCACCTGCTCCAGTGACCTGCTCTGGTCACCTGCTTGGACCCCTGCTTACCTGCTCTGACCTGCCCATAACTGTCCTTCCCACCAAACTACCCACCCTGCCACTCAGGCTTGTACCCCTGCTCCCTTTAAAATAGCCAACAGAATCAGACTAGACTATACAGTCTATCCCTAGCCAGTAGGGGAACAACACAGCAGTAGGGGCTACCTCCATCAGGCATCAGTACTCCTTCCCCTCCCTTGTCCAAGTGTGTGCTTGCCGTTGTTCCGTCGGTGAACCGGACCCCCTCTATAGAAGTAAATTGCCATGCTGAGGAAATTTATATTCGAGTGCTACTTCTTTTGTGGCATCAAAAATTTTACTAATAACAAGTGGACAAATCTAGAGGAGAGTCTTAATGATGTTGTGTTCAAACATCAGTCCCAGTGATGAAACCAACTGATGTCATCTGCTGTGTGACTCGCAGAGAAGGTTGTGACATGTAGTTTTCTTGCTAAGCATGGTGAACTCCAATCTAATCAGATGAATTAAACTAAGGGACATTCTGGAAAAAAAGCAAAATTGTTCTGGACTCTGAAAATGTCAGTATCTTGAAAGACTAATGAGATTGGGAAGTGTTTGTGGTTCAAGGAGGTTTGGAGAAACAAAGAAAGAAACTGTGAAAACTGCATGTAATGTAGTATCCTTGACTGGATCCCGGATTGGTGAGGGGCTGTAATATTGGGGTACTTGTAGAGATTTGAAAATTCCTTTATACTAGACCATAGTAGTGAATCAGTATAAATTATCGGCCTGTTTTTTTGAGTTTGATTGTTTAAAAGGATACACTTGGTCTTGGGAGAGTCATGTCCAAATATTCAGAGATGAAGTGACATGACAAAAAATTGTGTGTGTTTAAAAGTAGACATATTGTAATAGTCTTCCATCTTTTCTGTCATTGGAAATTTTTCAAAAGGAAAATGTGAAACAAAGGAATGACTGTGCTTAGGTGTTCTATTCGTTGAAGATTCATTTAGGTTAAGACTGTCCTCTTTTGTAATGCTAATTATTCAGGGAAGGGCTGTCTTCTACAATCCCCCTGTCATCTGAGGCTTAAGACAGATGATCTCAGGGAATCAAAATTTGAATTAAAAAGAGATAGCTCCTTAGCAAATTTCTGCTGAGTAGGCTTTTTACGTGAATCAGCTTCCTCAGAATGGGAGTCATAATGATCATGCTCATGGTCCCTAATTCTCCCAGAGCTTTACCACATACTCTTCATCCCTTAATCATTTTTGTCTACAGTTTTTCCCACCTCAATATTTGTTAATCCTATAATGCTAAACTGCTTACATTTCTCTGACAAATTGTATGACTTCAGACTCTCGCTCCTTTGTGAATTGTCTTACTTCTGACTGTAAAGGCTTTCTACCCTCTTTTATTAAATACGTATATATTATTTATATTTATATTCACACATACACATTTGGCTTCTTTATTGGGCTGAATTTTCTTTGAACACAAGAGTTTGTGTCAACCATCTTCAAGCTCAAGCATCTAGCAGATATCTGGTGTTTAGCAGGTACACAGCAAGCATTTGTTGGCTGAATACATGAAGGCAGTTTGTAAACTCTGAAGTATGAGGACTAAGCTCTAATTTTTTTTATCTTGCACAAATTCCTATCTAAGAGGTCTGGAGAGTCATGCCCTGCAAACCATAAATTCTCATCAGATGGATTTTATTTAACCCTATATACTATGACTTTCCAGTCTGACTCTGGCCTAACATTACATGACAAAGAAGAAAGTCAAAATATTTTACCCCAAAACATGTTTCTTTGCCATATTTTGAAATGGTCTTGCAAAGTTGTTCTTTGTGGGGGGAAAATGTGCATCTGTAAAGAATCTCTATTAACGTAGCTAGATCTTTTTCTTCCAGGCCCTCCGAAGCCTGAAGAGATTAAGTAAGAGTCTAGCACCTTTGAAGGTCTGAACAGGAAACAGTTGTCATCTATTGTTTCTAAGGGCAGCCACAATAAGACTTCAAAAGAACCTTGGTCTCCACAATCTTTTTATCTTAGCCTGAATATTTCCTTTCTATTGATACCAGGTCTTTAAACAAATTCAACCAATTATCCATCAAAAAATGTTGAAATTTACCTATAGCCTAGAATACAACCCCCTGACCCCCTGCCTTTGAGTTGTCCCATCTTTCTGAACCAAACCAATATATTTTTTAAATGTATTTCATTGATGTCTCATGCCTCCCTAAAATGTGTAAAACCAAGCTGCACCCTGACCCCTCTGGGCACATGTTCTCAGGGTTTCCTGAGGGCTGTGTCACAGGCCATGGTCACTCGCATTTGGCTCAGAATAAATCTCTTCAAATATTTTACAGAGCTTAACTCTTTTCATCAACAAGTACTAATGCTGATGACTGAAAAATGTCAATGACAGTGATATAGTTCAGTTACTGGTGTTTGCTTGGTGGTGCAACAGAAGCTAGGCTACATAGGTGACATGGGACACATGGGGTGAATAATTTTGCATTAAGGTAGGTGATTTTAGAGCATGGAGGCTTTAGAGAAAGAAAATAAAAAGGTGAAGTGGCCAAAAGTTACATTTACTCACACTATCCTTTCACCCAGACCCCAGATGATTGTTTTCAGAGCTGTGGCATCTAAGGATGCCAGCGCAGTATTAGAAAGTTTGCACCTGACAGCATCCTCCACGGTATCCTTTTTCCCCAGGTCCAGCCACTCCACCCAAGGCCCCTGGAAAGGAGGGAATGGGATAAAAAGGAAAGAGGGCCTTAATGTGCTCTACTCCAGGCCACCCCATTTGCCTCACTTCCTCACCTTCTGTCTATCTGGGTGGTGGGTATTTAAGATCCCACTCCTGCTGTGACCTATACATAGGACTCCTCCCTACCTAAAAAGGAGCTAGGGAAAGATGATGTGCTGCCCTCTCCTGGTAGCTTTAGAAATTGTCACACAGCTCATTCCTGTTAATCAGTTATGTTAAAACGCTCTCATTTCTGAGACTCATATTGAGAAGACCAACAGGACAGGAAGGAGAGAGACCCTCTCTTGGTTCAATAGACTGAATAGACTGTAGTAGCGAATGGCTGTTTGTCACTCAGGGTTTTCACACTTAAAAACATGTTTTTTTGCCTTTGTATTTGAATTTAGCTGCAACAGTATTTTTAAAGATTCTATGGGCATGTAACAAGCACTAAATCACCTAAGGAGGAGGTCTCCATGTGTTTAGGATGCCTGCTCAGCAAAACCAGGGCAGAACTACAGAAAAATAAAAGCAGAAAAGTTCAGCTTCAATAAATTTACGCAAAATTTTGTAAAGAGGAAATCTAAATAAAATTAAGTAAAATGTATGGAGAAATCAGGTAAGATTTGTGCTATTTACAAAGATAAAATTCTATATTAAGTTATTTGTGGAAAGAAGGCTTCATAATCACTTCTGTTCTCAGAGACTATAAATGTCTTAATTTACTCCAATTACAGTTCATGTTCTGTCTTAAATATATACTTGTATCACTCAAGCATGGAATGTCTTTCTAGAATTGTTTCTATGACATACTGGTTCTTCTAATATTTGTAACCTTTTTTTTTTTTGGAAACAGAGTCTTGCTCTGTCACCCAGGCTGGAGTGCAATGGCACAATCTCAGCTCACTGCAACCTCCACCTCCCAGATTCAAGCAATTTCCTGCCTCAGCCCCCTGCCCTGAGTAGCTGGGATTACAGGTGCCCACCACCACACCCAGCTAATTTTTGTATTTTTAGTAGAGATGGGGTTTTGTCATGTTGGCAGACTGGTATTGAACTCCTGACCTCAGGTGATCCACCCACCTTAGCTTCCAAAAGTGTTGGGATTACAGGCTGAGACACTGTGCCTGGCCTAAGCCTGCTTCAAAAAAAAATCGATTTTTAGGAATGAAGCCTGGCATGGTGGCTTGTGCCTGTAATCCCAGCAATTTGAGAGGTCAAGGTGGGTGGATCACTTGAGGTCAGGAGTTCGAGACCAGCCTGGCAAACATGGAGAAACTCTGTCTCTACTAAAAATACGAAAAATAAAAAAAAAAATACTCAGGCTTGGTGGCAGGTGCCTGTAATTCCAGCTACTTGGGAGGCTGAGGCAGGAGAATCGCTTGAACAGGGGGAGGCAGAGGTCACAGTGAGTCGAGATTATACCACTGCACTCTAACCTGGGCTATGGAGCAAGACTCTACCTCAAGTATATATATAAATAAAATAAAAATAATAAAAAAAATGTTTAGGAATGAGTTTAGTAGAGATTTCTCTTCCAATGTGAAGTGCAGTCATTGGCTATCACTCTCTGTGAGACTTGCATTTCGGTCTATTCTCTAATTTTTCTCTCATCATCAGTAAGTAGATAAAACTGGTAAGTAACTGGCGGAGTGGGCCGATGTGAGGACTGTGTGTAGAGCCACAGTCAGCAGTCTCAATGTGTCTGCAAGTTATTACAACAGTTATACAATGACATGCTAATCTGTTTCCACCCTTACTATTTATTTATTCATTCAATATGTGCTGAGACAGCAAGAGATTTCCAGGATAAAAACAGACGTTCCCAGCCCTCAAGAAGCCTCCATTCTAATGTAAACAATTATAAGCCTAATTTTTGGAATCAATACATGCTCCTTGGAAAAATGAAAAATGCATTTTATGGTCAAATATATTTGAGAAACATGAGCAATATTATATCCCTTGCTTTGCAATTTCCACTGTACATCAGCAAATTTGAAACTCAGTGAAGAAATTTACTCAACCTGACTTTTGCCATACTGCTTTACTGTGTAACAGAATAAAGGGTAACATTCCTCAGACAATGTTCCTCTGATACAAAAATAAGGCCATTCATGGTGATGATGGTAAGTACAGGGGAAGAGAAAGAAGGGAGAGCTGCTTGGGAAAGAGAGAAAAGACTTGCGGATGGGAGAGCACACTTGATCCCAGACTTGAAAAATAAGCACTAGTTTGCCAGGAGTCAAGGACTAGGGAGGGTGTTCCAAGAAGAAGGAAGGGTCAGGCAACTCTAGGAGGCATGCCAGGAATATTTAAAAGTGAGACAGACTGTGGCGGGTGTGTGATGACCTGAGGTGTAGCAGGTGAATGGAGGCAGGTGATGGATAAGGAAGCTGAACAGGAAGAGCAGGGCCAGGTCACATGGGGGGCCTTGAAATCCAAGCAGAGTTGTTCATTATTCATGCTGCAGGCAATGGGCAGCCTTTAAGCATTTTTGTATAGAGAAAATAAACTATGATCACTCTTTTGCTGCTGTGGAGAATGGATCTGGGCACAGAGGGTGAGTTTAGAGGCTGGAGCTGGGAAAATGGGTGAGAGACACTAAACCTGTCATCAAACTGCACAGTCATCTTGTGAGACTTGTCTGGATTCAAGAGGAAAAAAAAGCAGCAATCGGCAAAGTTGCTGGAGTGGCCCCAGTCCCCTTCTGTACTGGTGTCCTGTGCCCACCTTACTTTGCCTTAATGCTCCATGGATGCTTACACTACAGACAGTGCTTTGTACTCTTTTACTCAAAGAAAATGTTAAAAATAGCCCATGTTTGGAATAAACAAATGACTGAAAATCAACACATTTAACCCTTCTGATCTAAAGTGTGCTTTTGTATTCATTATTTTATATGGATGCAGAAATCAAAATACTTGGAAATTCCACGAGGCCTGGAGCCTGCAGTCATCGGGTATGAGTGTTCAATTTCTCCAAGGGTAGGTACCTTGTTTCATTATTTAGGTTTATATCAGACAAGCGACAGTACAGACTGTGTTCCTTCCTAGATCGTTCCTTGAATGATAAGCAACTTGGCTCTGTTGGTTTCTCCTGAAAAGCCTCTACCCCTTTCATATGCAAAGTTGATTGGGTTGGGTAGGATTACTCTTGACACCTTTTGGTCCTTCAAATAACTTTCCCATTTTCTGGGAACGAAGTCATTAAATGCAGCATTCCAAACACCATCCCTGTCAAAACAGCTGACAAGGATGGATTATTAACTAGCTCTAACGCAGCATTTACTTTAGAAAACAAATGCTTTGAAGTGACAGTATATTTGGGGGATCCTCCCTCCCACTTTAAAGTGATTGTTCATAGGATTGCTGTAGAAGCCCAGAAGCCAGATAGATCTTGGTGAAGACATCTTGGTCTTTTGTGCGCTGATGGTTAAATCTACACCAGTACTCTGGAAGCTGATATCCATGTGTGCATGTGTGGACAAGGATGTTTTCTTTTCAGAGTGTGGAAAGGGTTAGATGTGCTCAAGTGTTTATATTCACAGACACTTGTGCACACGCGCACCCGCAGGGCCGCTATTTCACTGCATTAGTCCATGGTCCACAAAAAAATAATAACCAATGAACAAAACTTAGCTTTCTTCCAGGAGTTATATTCCCAACCTCATCTCAACCTTGGAGATTTTGCTCTTAGGTGGCACTCTGCTTAGTTGAAGTCCTACTTGAATTTGTCCTCTCCTATGAAAAAGTCAAAAGGCAAGATCTGGGAAATGGAAGGGTAATTAAATCAATGATGAGTTAAAGTGAAGGAAGGTAAGTTTTAGAACGAGAGCAAATTCAGGGACAGGTGAAGTGGCCCATACTTGTAATCTCAGTACTTTGGGAGGTCGAGGTGGGCGGATCACTTGATGTCAGGAGTTTGAGACCAGCCTGCCCAACATGGTGAAATCCCGTCTCTACTAAAAATACAAAAGTTAGCAGGACATGGTGGCAGGTGCCTGTAATCCCAGCTACTTGGGATTCTCCTGCTGAGGCAGGAGAATCACTTGAACCCAGGAGGCAGAGGTTGCAGTGAGCCAGGATTGTGCCACCACACTCTGTCCTGGGTGACAGAGCTAGACTTCATCTCAAAAATATAAAAAAAGAAAGAAAGAAAGAGCAAATTCAAAAAGGAAGCTATATAAGAGGGAACTGTGCATAAATCAGGGGTTTGGTAGACAGAAGTACCTGGTTTTATATCTCACGTCCGCATAGCCACTCACTCACTAGTTATAAGACCTTCAATAGGTAACAGAAACTCTTTAGCCTTGGTTTTCTCATCAGTGAAATGGACATATTACTACCTACTTCATAAGTATGCTGTAAGAACAACATTAGATAATACAGTATTCTGAGCACTTTGCCAAGCACATAAGAAGCCCTCAACCAAAGCTATTTTAGGAATCCGATTTATTTGGAGAAGTGTTTTCAACCTGAAGGATAATGCTCATTTGCAGCACAGAATGAAGAACAAAGGTTTGTCCAGCAGGTGAGCTGAGTGCTAGTGCTAAAGATCTCTAGTCCTTCTTGAGTAAAAAACTCATGGCAAGGATATATTTATTATTCTCAGTGAAGTGTAGTGCAACTCTGAGCCAGTTCTACAGCATGTAAACATTTATTCCTAAAGTGCATGCAATTTAAGTTGGAGGTAAATTTACCCACAAGCTGGAAAGAATACTCTTTTCAGAAACGCTTCTCAAGCTATCTGTTTCAAACACGTTAGTGGAAAACAAAAGAAATCAAGAAGGAATTCTTCCATTTAACCAGTCATGCGTTTCTGTTCTTTTCCTTTTCTGTCAGCAAAAGAGGGATAATGACCTCCTTTCCTGGAAACTCAGGTTGCATTAAGGGATTTACAATGCACAGAAGATGTCATAAATACTAATGAAAACAGCTGCACATATTCATAAATAATGCATAGCACTTTGAGATCACTAGCTGTGAGTCATTTTTCCCCCTCCTTAAAGTATTATTTTAAAAGTCATACTATTTAAAAGTTAGAGAACCTAAAATTGCAAGATTAAAGTAACGAAAAAAAATTCAAAACAAGCATCATCAGAAAATGTTGTCATAGATTTCTACAGGCAGTTGCTTATTATCCCAAGCAACACATACATTTTCTCAGTCATAAAGCAGTTTTGTTTGATTCAATTTTTGAAAGCAAGTATAGCATGCAAAGTGCACTTCAGAAGCTAGGTGGCGCCATGTACCACCTCATGTTCTACGTTTTCACAGGCTGGATTGGCCCACCCACCTGAAGCCAGACATTGATTTTAATAGTTAAATCTATACATTTCATAATGTGAATGCTTCCAGGTTTTTTTTTTTTATAAGCATTTAAAACTGGTATGGGGAATCTTTAAGTAAATGCTGAGGTTGGAAAAAAAAAGTATCCCGTGGCTATATACCCCTGTCCTGACCCTAGCAGATAATAGCTCCCTATATAGACTTAATGTTTTCATTGTATTTACTCATACCTTAATTCAAAGAGGTGAATAAATAGTATTGGGGCAGGATAGCTGACAGTTCTGAAACGCTACCTGTAGCCAATTTCTACTTACTTTGCCTCCACCCACATATGAGACCTGCAAGGTAGGAGGAAATGCCAGATCTAGACTCCCTATTATATGGTAAATAAGTGAGCATCTGATTTTGTAATTGTGAAAGGAGTAATGAATATGATCAGCTCGAGTGGTGTACCAAGAGGGGGAATCAATTTGAGTGGTGTACCAAGGGGGGAATCCATTTGAGTGGTGTACCAAGGGGGAATCAATTTGTCCCAGGTGCGGGCAATAAAGAAATGTACTGTCCATGGAGAATTTACAATCAGTGATAGAACCAACTAGAAATCTGTCTGCTTTTTCTTATCACCATGCACTAGCAGTTCTATACCAGCTTGGTGATAGTGGGTGGACCAACCATTCCTTCAGTGATTACTGTCTTTGGAAGACCACTGAACTCTCTTCTTTAGAATTTTCCAGCAAGCAGGAGAGTTGAATTTTTTGGAAAGAGGAAAAGCTATTAGGAAAAGGAGAAAGAATTAATACCTTTTCCAACAAATAATGTCTGTACAGGACTTTACACACCTATGTTATCTCATTAATCCTCAACAACACCCCCAGACTTAGAAAGGTTCAGCAACAGCCAGTAATTTGTAGAGGCGGGATTCTAATAAATCTTTACTTCCTGTAAGTCTCAGGTTGTTGTCTATCTCAGGTTTTCGAGTGGTGAATATCAGATTTTTGAGTTAATATCAGGGTGTGAGTGGTAAATCTCAGGTTTTTGAGTGGTTAGTATCATAAGTTCTGACATTCAATAAATACGAAACCTTGGACGAGGCATGTAACCTCACTCACTTTGGTATCTTTGGTTGTGATGTGGGATAATAATAGTACCCATCAGTGAGGACCGTAGAACATACCTACAATGAGGCAGGTATGCTCTGAGCCCAGTCCTGGCACATGGTAGTAAGCACATCGGAGGTGTCAATAAATGGCACATAATGTACATTATGCAAACTTCACCTAAGAACCCTAGATAACGTTTTGTCCCTTCCAGATGGCAAAGAATGCTGGAGTATGTACTTCTGTTACTTCACACCTGCAGCCCTGGTGGTTAAGTTGATAACTCTGATCTCTGATGCTGAAGAGAGAAACACACACAGGTACCAGGGACAGCCGAGTCAGACAACAGGTGCCCTCAGAGTCCACTGGGCCCAATCCCCACCCTTATTTATCATTTGGTTCAAGACTTCTTAGAGAGCATCTTGCTTCTGTTAGCCTCCATGCTCTGACAGAATACATGACAAAGTTGTTGGGGGACAGGCATGAGTTTGTTTTGTTTTATTCCACTCTACAATGGAGTTACTGAGAGACTGATCTTGGGACCACTGGACTTTAAAAAAGTGACCCCCAAATATTCTGCTGCATAAAGTATGTAAAAGTTAATAAGCATGTAATGGCTAAATAATATGTAAATTACTCAGGCCATACTACAGCTAAGTTGTAAAGAGTTACCACCATCTGAATTCTTTGGATGAAAGTAGAAAGGAAATAATTCCAACATTTATTTTATATATTCCTGGATTCAGCTGCTATTTAAAAGTAATAACAAATTTTATTTTCTGCCTTAAATACGACATTAATTAAAGTTCATAGAGAGGGCCATAAAGAACTAAAGCCTAACATCACTATAAAACAATATGACAGGTCTGTAGAAACCACACATGAGAGAATGCTTTTTTGTGTCTTGTTTGCACTTGCATTATTTTAATGCAACTATGCTATAATACCTGGTAATAGAGCCGCTTAGCCACTGACATTCTTATTTGTAATATGAATTTATTCCACATTCCACAGGGCTGGATTCAAATTCTTTGGTAAATATCATTTTTATAACAAATAAGCATAATTTCTTTATAACATCATCTGTGTTATCATAACAGTTGATTTTACAATTTGAAGTTCGTACAGATAAACACTTCTCAAACACGATGCGGATATTGCACTGTGAACTTGCTGTGGGTGTTCCAAGTCCTCCTGTTAGGGATTTTCATGTTTGGAAATATATGTAAAGTTGACATGTATGCAGAAGAAAGCAAATCATAGCCATTTTTAAGATCTATCACACAGCCTGAAAGAAGCTGTGAGGTGGTGAGACGCTGTGTGTTAATGAGTACAGATTTTGCTGTTTCTGTTCTGTGTGTTGTTTCTGCTGTTCTTCCATTTCCATCATGTGATGTAATCATGAGCATACAATCAAATCAGCTGTATAAAGGTACAAATGGCATGGAAAACATGTTCTCAGTTCAGGTCAGATAAGCAAATCTGGAATGTCACAGAATCCCTTCCCCAAAAAAGAGAAAACACATTTGTTCAACACTTGAGCAGCAGATGATAGAGAAGGGCCTTCGGCTCTACGGAGTCAGGGTGGGACACACTCCCCCAACTACATATTCTGTGACTCTCTCACTCCAGCACTGCTTGTTCCAATCCACCGAAAACCTTAGTCTCAAGGTAGGAAGCACTTGAAAATGCAGCCAGCCAATCAGATAAAATGTCCTTGGTCTATGGGACAAGGGGCTTAACTAAAGCATGCATGATTTTGGCAAAACAAGCCATGTCTATGCCCATAGTAGCCTGAGAATTCTAAAGAGAAAGTATTTTTGGTGTTTCTCTACCCTTATGCTGTTTTGGGTTTTGTTCTTACTTTTCCTTTTTTTTTTCCTCTTTTTTTCTTTTTTTTTTTTTTTGAGCAGTTTTAGGTTCACAGCAAAACTGAAAGAGGTTTCCCATATTGCCCTTAGGACTTGTTTTTGTCCTTCTACGTGATCCTATTGAAGGCAAAAATTAAACGAGGATGCAGCTTTGCAGCCTTTAAGATTACATTATTCAGAGTTGGGGTGGGCACCCAGGAGATGAAATTAGATTCCTGCTGAGCACAGTGGTTCACGCCTGCAATCCCAGCTCTTTGGGAGCCCGAGGTGAGCAGATCACGATGTCAGGAGTTTGAGACCAGCCTGGCCAACATGGTGAAACTCCATCTCTACTAAAAATACAAAAAAATCGCCAGGCATGGGCATGATAGCACATGCCTGTAACCCCAGCTACTCAGGAGGTGGAGGCAGGAGAATCACTTGAACTCAGAGGCAGAGGTTGCAGTGAGCTGAGATCGTGCCATTGCACACCAGCCTAGGCAACAAGAGTGAAACTGTCTCAAAAAAAAAGGAATTAAATTTCCTTTCTATGCCCTCATTTCACACTCTAGGCTTTACTCTCCCGCCTCCCTTTGTTGTTAGACTTTCTCACCCTCTATAGGCTCCTAGGCACGTTTTATGTGCAAATGTCCCATCTGGAAAGTTAAGTGAAAGCTCAGAACTCACAAACCCTGCTTTGGAAATATTAAAGACTGAAGAACAGGAACAAAATCAAATTGTTTGAGAAAAAAATTTTTTGAAGTGTACATAGAGAAAGACATTTATGGAGAGGGAGGTTGAGTAAGTCAACAAATGATGACTGAGTGTCCCACTTTGTGCAGGACATCGGAGGAATACCTCTGAACTGAGCACCGTCCTTGCAAACAAATTCACGTAAGTCCTTCACCTTAGTCTTCACATGTACTGATCCCACATCCCTATGTTTGGTTTGTCTATCTTCTTTTCTTAAGTATGTAGAAAACAACTCTGGCATCTGAGTATGTTCAGAAATATACTCTAGACATGCATCAAGCTATGGACCCCCTAACATGTTCTTCCGTTATCCAGGAATGCTGGCTGATGCTGGCGTAGTGATATAGCTGTGGAGTCCATGGGAAGGGAGAACCCGCTCTGCTCCAGAGGCCGCCCTGGCAGGCTCTCATTCTCCAGCAAGGTCGTCAAGCAAAGGGGATGTTAGGAGCTTGGTGAGAGACCAGGGGGGCCGCTATGAAAAGCAATAAGCATTTGCGAAGTAATTCTAAAGGGGCAAGTTGAAAGGAACGGGGCTTACTACTCTGGATAACATCTATTAAGTATGCAGAAGGGACTGGGCTGGGCAAGTTTTGTCCGGGGTGGTGAGGACGCAGGTATCACATGACACACAGGACCCACAGAGATCATGGCAAAGCGCTATGTGGTTTCTAAGCACTCTGTGTAGGTTTCTAAAGACATTTGGTCTGTCAAACTTTGGAATGTGTGTCCAAAGGGAATTACAAGTGACCTTTTCTTACTTCCCTCAAGGGTGATCAAGGATGATCAGATATAATTCAGATTAGAGTGATAAACAAGCCTCCGAAGAAGTTGAGGTTTCAGTTCAACACTTGGGTCACTCTTAGCTTTGTAATTCCTTGACATGAGAATCTGCCATTAAAACAAAAATGTGTTTGTGAGTGAGTGTGTGTGTGTTCGTGTTAGTGGAGGCTGTGGCTCCCCTTTCCTTCCTAGGAAAACGAATTCAAACCTGTCTTGGGAACATTTTTCCAAGGAGCGCTGCAGTTCTGTTTGAAGACACACCTTAGCTGCTCCATTATTGCAGAAAAGCATGGTTTCATATGGCCTATGCCTCAGTTTCTTATACCGTCACCTGTGCAGCAACAGTATAGATGGCACTGCCTCCAATGGGATCACTGAAGAAGGAGGTTCAGAGCAGCCAGAGATGGAGAAATCACATGAACATCATCTGCTGTCTCTAAGATTGTTCACATCTCTTTCTTCTGAGTACATGGCTTTCTACTCTATCACAGAGGATGAAAAAGAGAAAGTAACGTGTGCTCCAAGTTTAATACATGACTCTGGTGCAGTTTGACTTTTTTAACTGAGAAATAAATTACCTATCTAATGACAGGCACAAAAATTCAGTTGATTTCCAAAGATTTCTATGAAGGCAAACGCCAAAACATGGCCGCATTGCAAGGAACTTCCAGGAAAATGTCCCTAAAAGCCCCATGTCTAGTCTATTTGCTCAGGTGCAAATTAAGAAAGAATAAAATTTTATTTTTATCTCTCTGAGTGTCAGAGAATAATATGTTTTGGAGTCACTCTAAATGCTTCAGAACTCATATTTTTTTCCAGAGTTTTCCATTTTCTCTTATGTATTTTGAAGTTCATCAGATACAATTATACATTTCTACAGAATTTATGTCTGCTGAAGTTACCTGAAGCTAGAACTGATTGCAAAGTCAAGCAAATATTACTTTCCCCTTTGTTTATATACAAATTCTGGTGGTGGGCTGTCACTATTGGCTCCCAGCCCACGGGGCATGGGGGGCCAGTCACTCTGGTCACCTCTGAGAATCTCTGCTGGAGTGATGTCAAGTACTCCACCTGCAACACTCCTTAGAGAGCTCCAACCACGACATGAAACAGTAAGTGGCAAACTAGGACCAAGAAAACTGAATAGAGATGAGATGAGAACAACAGTCTGAAAAGTAACACACATCTTTCTGCATGAAGTGTAATGCCCGTAATGTGACTGAAATGTCACAGCCTTCGTAAGGCCAGATTCCTCCACAGACAAGCACCACTGGAATTATTTTAGAGGTTAGTGATTGATTTTATTTTATTTATTTATTTATTTGTTTGTTTGTTTATTTATTTGTTTTTTGAGACAGAGTCTCACTCTGTTGCCCAGGCTGGAGTGCAATGGCACAATCTCAGCTCACTGCAATCTCTGCCTCCCAGGTTCAAGCCATTCTGTCTCAGCCTCCCAAGTAGCTGGGATTACAGGTGTGTGCCACCATGCCTGGCTAATGTTTTGTATTTTTAGTAGAGACAGGGTTTCATCATATTAGCCAGGCTGGTGTGGAACTCCTAACCTCAGGAGATCCACCTGCCTCGGCCTCTTAAAGTGTTGGGATTAAGGCATGAGCCACCATGCCTGGCCTTCTGTTTGTTTTAAATTGATCACATGATTTCCAGTGATTTTTCCTAGTACAAAGTTTATTAATCTCTTGTTAAGAATTCTGGGTTTTTAATAACTACCGGGAGTCTTAGTGTTGCAAAACTGCTTACAAAGTGACCAGAGGGATTGTTTGATAACGCTAGGTGTTCCCTATCCTTGTTTAGGTATGAATAGTCATTGTTAGATTCAATCATTTTACTCATCTTTTCACCATTGTCTTGCATTCCTGAGAACAGGGCAGTGCCATCCTGATTGTAATTTAAAGAGACATCTTAGTCAACACTATGGTTGAGGGCATGGAAATTAGATGAGAAAAGGACTTTTATTAAGTATTTATTGACTTCAGTTGAATGCTAAGTCATAGGAGTTCTGAGTAATGTTCGTATGAGCTATGCTTACCAATTCACCTCTAGAGTATAGAAATACATGTATACTGTAACTGGCCATAAGCCGCAGAGAAGAAGCCCAGAGGCCAGGCTTCTAATTTGTAGCTCTGACAGCCCATGTGTGATTTGACTGTGTGTCAGAATCTCTGTCAGTAGGTAAGGAAACTAACAGCATATAAATGGTGCGCTAGGCTTTTTCCCTTGATACATTTTGAAGAATGAAGAATGTCCCATCAGGTGAGCAAAGGGTTGATAACATGAAGGCACAAAGAGCACATCTTGTCTCTGTTCTGGAAGTTTATCCCAGGAACCTGCTTTCATTGAGAGTTTGAAGTGGCATAGGGTGAAACAGCTCTAAAGACGATTAGGAAAAAAGCAGAACAAAAAACAGAGAACACAAAACCTCTCTGAGAGTCCAAGGGCAGTCTGCTAGCAGGGATCATAAACTTGAAAACTTGATTGTATTAGTGCAATCCTCTGCCAATTAGCTAAACTTCTCTTCTTTGGTACTCAATGTGTTTAAACTTTGAATGTTGGTAAATATAATATTTTTGGAATAGCTTTCATCAGCTAAGTTGGCAGTTTATATTATTTATTTTATTCAGTGTCTTACTGTTTCTACTGCTTTTATATCCAAAAAGTGTTTGAGTTGGTACATTTAGTTATAAAGGCATTTAACATTTTAAATTAAGACACAAGAAATTCTAAATGGTAATTGAGATGCCCTTGAGAGAAGCTTCCCATTCCTTGTATTTGTAGATACCTTATATATTTTTAAATTAAATCCTTTGCATATTTAAGCCAGATAAAAATACTGATGTACAATGTCTCTCATTAGAGAAAAATGCAATTATTCTACTTAGCTATGTTTTTAGAACAGCCTGACATTTAAAATAATTGAAGAATATGTAATTTGCTAATCAGTAATGGGCAGTTCCCTTGGAGGTATTGTCACTGTTTTATAAGTTACTATTTCAGAAGGGTTTTATGAATGCAAAGATTACAGCTGGGAAGCAGAGAGAAATCACTCCAGAATGACACCACCCTACTTAACACCCATAATACTTAACAGTAACAACAATCAAGCCTCACAAATTAAGTCAACTTATTGAATTCTTATTGGGTGAGCTAAAGACAGGACATTTATGTGTAGTGATTTTTCCTCACACTAATTCCCCGTCCACAACCATGTACCCAAATGAACATCGGAGCAACATATTATACTGTAAAGGATTAAATGATATTTCAGTTTATGCCTTTATTTCTTGTCTCTTTTCTCCAAGTGATAATTGAGATCTCATTTACCATGCATGAACACTTACATTCCCTTTCCGAGAATATTTCTGATATTGTTGATATAAAGAGAAAAGTCATTTATTTAAGGATTGCCTTATTAATCTGTAGTTTTTGTTAAATATCTTGATTATATGGCCAGTCAATTTGTCTCCATAGCCTAAGAAAGAAGAAAGACTAGCTGCCATACTCAATCCAAATGAGTTGGGATATGAATATTTAAAAGGACATCAATATTTAACAGTGTCTTACAATCATGCTCCAAGCTAAATAAAAATAAAACAACCAAAAATATTACAGTATAATAGGATAAGAGCTAAGAGATATGTACAGATTCATTGACAACGTCTATGCAAGTGTTGTGGACAAAACATTTAAAAAGAAATCTACATAAAACAAAGTAGATAAATTTATCAAATATTGATAAATTTTCAGAGACAGTATAAAACATGAAAGAGAGAAAGAATTTAAAAAAATAATCACTAAGCCAATACATATAGTACAAGTTTACTACATTTATGTTACAGAATGATGGAAACCAGAGACAAAACGATTTGGTAACAAACAGCAAAGAAAGTTTTACCGCCAATCACAAGGAAGAAAGACATTCTTTTTCAGATGAAAACACAGACTGCCAGAACTCATCCCCCACGCCCCAAAACCCATACACACATAGAAAAATAAAAGCAAATGCAAAAGTTGTCTACAGCAACAGGACAGACAGAGGTGGGAAGCATTTGGCAAGGTGCATCACAGGAAGTCAATCACGATTGGCTAACGATGATGGTACCTGGCTCTGTTGCAGGTCACTGGTTTGCCTGAGAGGAGTGACTGACGGAGGAGGCACACCTGATGTCGACGCAGACCGGCCTAATTTGCAGCTTACTTTAGGCTCTGGAAACAAGGGGAAAAGACACAATATTAGCTGACTGACATCTGCAGTAATGAGATGGCTTTTCAGTCTCCCTGTTTGTTTTGCTACTTGTTCTTGGAATATACAAAATGCTCCTGATGTTTGCCAGTAAATAGCAGGTGATAAAACACTTTCATAACAGTTGACTCTGAAAGGAGCTTTATTCCCAGATGGGCTTCTGGGGGACAAATCTCAGCAGCAAGGACTTGTGCCCTTGCACATTTTACCCCACTTAGGGTTGGTTTCTATGGAGTCACCCATGGAGCAACAACAACCCATTAGGGGAACAAGCAAGGACCATGACTATTTTGAGTGTTTCACTTTTAGCTTTGGTCCATAGGATTTCTGTGTTCTAAGATGTTTCATTCCCCTTCTCCAAATGATCTGCTTTCCTTCCTTCCTTCCATGAATACTATTATCATGATTTCAATGTAACATTTCTTCAACTTACCTTGATTTGCATTAAATTTTATAACTATCTTCCAAGACCTTTGCTATCTTTCATATTATTTTTCCAAGTTCAAAAGCTTTCTTCTACCTCATGTCTAATTTGAGGAGCCCAAGTTAGCTGCCTACGTCACTGACAAGATGCTTTAGAGATCACAATTTGAGGACTGAAAGAGTTCCCTTGATCCAAGAAGTACAGGAGATATGGGCGGTAGAGATGATGAATTTAAAGACATATTTGAAGGTATTTGATAAAGGAAAAAGAAGTCATAGAAAGAAAAATGGACATCTGTACTTTTATCACAAACTTCAAGGTCATTCCAGTTTCTGTGAGGAATGTACTAGGCACTCAAAAATTATATAATATAATATAATATACTTTTATATTATAACATATTTAGATATATTTATATTATAATATATTATAAATATATTATATTCATATTATATTATATCATAATATATTTAAATATAATATATTCATATTATATTATATCATAATATATTTAAATATAATATATTATATTATCATTATAATATAATATATATAATATATTATATTTAAATATAGTATGATATATTTATATTATTATATATTATATTTAATATAATATATAAAAGCATATTATATTAAAATTTAAGATAATAACTTATCTCCATATATTATAATTTAATATAATAACTTATTTCCAATCCCAAGAGCACTTTTTAGAGCTACAGAGCTAGCTATGAATACCCTCAACTTACAATTTAGAAACCTAAGGTTCTCCAAGTTCAGTCTTTACCTAATAAATAAACAAGTGCCTCTCAAAAAATGTTTCTTTATAAACTCGACTTGAAAATTAAACTCATCTAACAACTAGCTTTAAATGATATGATGTAACCACGGTACTGAGAACTCACACACATTCCACGGAACCAGAATGTGCCCAATCCTCTTGGAAGAAAAGAAAATGTGTTGCTCACGCTGGGGAGGTGCACTATCCTTATGCCATTTCTATATGAATCGCACTTCGGAGAAAAGCATTGACTGTATCTGCATTGCATGAATGGTTCACTGCCAACTTCAGCTTCCATCAATTGCCTTCCACCCCCTTCGCGCCCAACCCCTTTCAGACACAACCTGCAGACACACAGAATGAGTAAGCTTATGCCTCCTTACACACAAACTCATACACACTCACCCATATGCACCTTTCCTCTCTCAGTCTTGTTTCCACCTATTAAACAATGCCTCACCTCTCTATTACAATTATTCTGTTAAGGGAATGAATAGTTTCTTTCTTGGTAAGTCAAATAGCATTTTCTCTGTATTTCTGATTTAGAGGAAAAAAATAAAAGACAAGAAACAAGTTTTGGACTTAGAACTAATTTTGAATCTGACTCTGCTGGGTGTATGATCTTAGACAATTGTTTTCATTTCTTTAAGTTTCCATTTCTCTCAAATAAAGTGAACTTAGTCACTTATTAAACATTCAGCATCTATGTATTTTATGCCTACTATGTGCCAGGAACTTCCCAGAGAATTGTGACCAAAATACTGCTGTTGTCCTAAGGGAGTACACAGTCTATGCTGTAAACATAGACATATCCTGGTTTCCAGGTTAGTGGAGAAGAGTTGAGCTAGGGCTGAGTAAGCGCATAAACTGAATTACACCTATAATTCATAGAAAAACACCAGACACATAACGAGTGCTTTTAGTGAATGCTAGCTCTCACCACCTACACACATACACACATGTACACACGCTCTTGCACATATATGTGCATGGTGACCCTTGCCTCTATTCCTCCTTCTAATTTTAATGACACCAACTACATTCTCTTTCGAGAAAATGACTCCCTTTCCATTTGTGACACTCAAGGCTTCACCTCTCTCCCAACCCAATGTCCTTTTAGCTTTATCTCCTTGTCTCTTGCTTGGCCTTTTCCCCTCTCCACCTTCTCTCTTAGGAACATCAGCATTCTCGTGTCTTCAAATGTAGTGTTTTCCCTTGCAGTCACATGCAGGTTTCCGTAGCTCTGTTCTCTTCCCATGCTCCTGTGCTTCCTGAACACTAGGCTGTCTACATTGCCTCAGGATGCAAACCAGGTTCTAACTTCTCAATATCTGAGATCTTCCTTTTACTTTTCCTATTTATGGTAGAAACATCACCTCCATTTTTCCTAGAGGCTTACGGTCTAAATCTTGTACTTTTTCACTTCAGAACTTCCTTTTCCTCTCTCTATAAATTTAGTCTTGCTGGAATTTGCTTTTTTTCTCCCCTTGCAATGACTCCTGTAGTTATCTCAACTGATCTCAAAAACCTCTCCATAATCTGTCTGCTCAAACCTAACTTGAACACAATGCAGACTGTGCTTCCTAGATTACTTTAGGCCACTCATCTTATTCAAAAATGTTCAATTATTCTACCTTTATTATCATGAAAAGCTGCCTAATTTTCAGAGGTCCTCTGTGACCTGGACGCATCTGATCAGGTCCACTCAATTTTCCACTGCTTCTTGCTTCCTAAAATACATACAATTTGGGCCGGGTGTGGTGGTTCAGGCCTGTAATCCCAAGCAATTTGGGAGGCTGAGGTGGGTGGATCATCTGAGGTCAGGAATTCGAGACTAGCCTGGCCAACAGGGTGAAAGCCTGTTTCTACTAAAAATACAAAAAGTAGCTGGGTGTCATGGAGGGCACCTGTAATCCCAGCTACTCAGGAGGCTGAGGCAGGAGAATGGCTTGAACCCGGGAGGTGGAGGTTGCAGTGAGCTGAGGTTGTGCCGCCACTGCACTCCAGCCTGGTCAACAAGAGTGAAACTCCATCTCAAAAAAAAAAAAAACAGTTAAAAAAAAATACACACACACACACACACACACACACACACACACATACAATTTGGTCTACCATCTTGGTATCCACATTTGATTCTGCTTCTATCCTTCATCTCAAGTTGTTGCCAACTTTTATCAAACCATATCTCACCATTTTCTAAGACTTAATTCAAATTGGACTTTTATTGTAAAGCATCCTGTGATCTTGTTTTCTCCTTTCTCTCCTCTGAACTGCCTTATCTCTTAGGCAACATTTGCACTGCTTGCTGTGGTTTTAGCATTTTTGCTGGTAGGAACCACCTAGTAAGCGTTCAATTATTATGTATTTTTCTTTCACTGAAAATACTCAAATTAACCTAGAAAAGGTCACTGCAACTCCTCAAAGCAAGGAGGCAATGACGTAACGAAGAATGTTATAAGACCTAGTTTTAAGGCCTGTCTCCCCTACTTACTAAGGCAGTGATTCCAGTTAGACGGGATATGAACCTCTAGGGTCCTACAGAGGAGGCATGGCATTTGAAAATTCTCCTTTGATTTTGTGTGGGTGTTAAATATCTGCCCACCCATTCTTGAAAATATCACTGGATTCTCTCTGAGGCTGTTTAAATACATGTGTATCAGGTGATGACATAGATAAAATATCCTGGTAACTTAAAAATTAACCTCATTTCCCAGGATGCCTAAATCCTTGCATACCTCAAGGAGTCATCCTTTGTTATATAAAATAACAAGCAAAGCATCCATCATGATTCCATAATAAGCCAGCGTTTACATACATGCCATGACTAGCTTAGCGCATTTGGTCACATGGAATGAGAAAATTCAGTATTTTTTTCCTAGAAAAGGATGACAAATAATTATATACTGTAGAGTTTTTTTCCGGTTAATGTCGAAGATACTATCATCTGATGAAAAAGATTATCTAACCAGATCAAAGGTTTTATATCACCTAAGTTACCCAAAGATTAATTTCCCCCTTTTGTTGGTTTCTGGTCAGACCAACTTAACCTGTTTCTTCCATTGTAGACAACATTATCTTCAATGCACAGACTACGCCTTGCCAAAATCCAAGCAAACTCCCAATTTCACTGTGAACTGGAAAGGCCTTGCCTTACCCCCATGGGATGTCAGTCCAGATCACATCTAGATTCATCAAGCCCCCTAGGCACTGCAATATAAACCACTAACCACCCATTGAACATGGCAACTTAAACTAATTAGCCAAGCACCCTGTGTGGGCTAGCTCTAGAGTCAGGTCACCTGGTGGTCTAATGTTTGATCCCAGCATGGAATATGACTCCACATGCAGGGGCAGACTAAGGTCATTACCATATATTCATAATATACACACACATACACAGGCAGATACAAACACACATACACAGGCAGATACAAACACACATACACAGGCAGATACAAACATACATACACAGGCAGATACAAACACACACACACACACACACACACACTCCATAACACTTCTGCTTAAGGTAACACATGGAAGGAACATTTTTTAAATGGCGAGATTTTTGTTTGTCTCACTTATTTTGGCTCTTCTTTCAATTTCACATGATTCTTAACCTAAATGCATTTGGAATTTCCTATGGTGTTTCTGAGACCAGGTTGATGAAACAAATCCTTAAGAGGATTTGTTGCATCCATCAACGTTTCTTTGACCAAAAGAATTATCTGAAGCCATCAAAAATCATAGAAAAAATTCTAATTATAACCAAGCCTTTTAGAGATCCCTTAGGCCTGTGACACCAAAGTGCAATTGTTCAGCTCACCTACCTTTGACCAAAAGAATTGTCTGAAGTAATCCTGAAAATTCTAGAAAAGATCGGAATTATAATCAAGCCTCTCAGAGATCCTTTAGGCCTGTAACATCAGAGTGCAATTGCTTGGCTCACTTACCTTTGGAAATGCAATTCTGTTTGAGACTTGAGCAATGAGGCTGAGGAGCTATGACACTGGAAACAGTAAGTTTTGATCCTGAATATTTTTTGTTGTTGTTGTTGTTTCGTGACAGAGTCTCACTCTGTTGCCCAGGCTGGAGTGCAGTAGCATGATCTCGGCTCACTGCAACCTCCGCCTCCCGGGTTCAACAGATTCTGGTGCCTCAGCCTCCCAAGTAGCTGGGATTACAGGTGCCTGCCACCATGCCTGACTGATTTTCATATTTTTAGTAGAGACATGGTTTCACCATGTTGGCCAGGCTGGTCTTGAACTCCTGACCTCAGGTGATCCACCTGCCTCTGCCTCCCAAAGTGCTGGGATTACAGGCATGAGCTACCGTGCCCAGCCTGATCCTGAATTTTAACAAAATAATTACCAAGAATTTTAGAGTCCACCAACAATAGGCACATGGCTGGAAAAAGACTTAAGACAGAGCTTTCCTATCCTAAGGAAAATTCACCCAATTAAGAGATTAATTATTAGCTAGAAGGCACTTGTTCTTCCTATGTCCGAGGAAAAATTCTTTCCTTTGAAAACTTTTCTAGTATCATCCTAGAAGTAAAAGTTGACTCACTTTTGCAATTTAGTGAAGATCAAGTGTAAAGAGAATAAGAAAAAATGAGAAAGAAGTCGATTCAGAAAGAGAGAGAGAGGAGTAGTGGAGGAGGGAAACAGAAAGGAAAAGGAAGAAAGAAGAAAAAGGAAAGGAAAAGAGGGAAGGAAAGAGAGAAGGAGGGAGGAACACAGTCATTTTAACTCCTTTGAGTAAACTGTTATCAAGACAATACCATGATGTTTCCAGGTCTGTAACTCATCATCATCATAAGATTTTTATTAAGTAGATACCTGTAAGACTAAGTAATTTATTAGTTAATTTTTTCTTTTTATTCTCTTTTTTTTTTCATCCAGGCTGGAGTGTAGTGGCATGATCTCAGCTCACTGCAACCTCCTCCGCCTTCCAGAATCAAGCGATTCTCTTGCCTCAGCCTCCCAAGTAGCTGGAACTACAGGCTCCTGCCACCACATCCGGCTAATCTTCCGTATTTTTAGTAGAGACGAGGTTTCACCATGTTGGCCAAGCTGGTCTCGAATTCTTTACCTCAGTTGATCTGCCTGTCTCGACCTCCCAAAATGTTGGGATTACAGGCATAAGCAACTGCTCCTGGCCTTTCTTTTTATTCTTAATAGATATAAACTTTCATTACTTTAAAAAAAAAAAGCATAATTTCTCATCTTCACCTTAAGGAGAACGGAATTTTTGTTTAGGATTTTTACTAGTATTGTTACAGGATCATTTCCAAGCCATCCGCTGCTATCACCGTGAGTACTGGAGTTCTATTTGTTTCCAGAAAAAAAGACAAATGACCATTCTCAACCACTGTATCTGCATAACCATATAAGATTGGTGCATTTTCATATGCAAAAGAAAAATTTCATCTAGCATTAAAGAAATAAAATCAGTCAAATTCTGAGGACACATCTTTTTACTGTTTTTTTTCCAATACACAATATTTTTGCTGTACTAGAAAAGACATAATAATTCCCCCAAGTAGCTAACGATGCTGAAAGTTTCTAATCAAGGATTTGGAGTTACACAGAATTCACAGAGTGGCTTTCTTTTTAAAATACACCAAAGTATGTTCATTGCAAACTCTACTTTCTGAAAAAGACTTTTTTTTTTTTTTTAATAACACATGTGCTTTCGAGATAAACTATCACCTGAGTCAAAAGTGGCAGTTTTGCCAGGACTATATTAAAATTTTCCAGGGTTCTGACCACTTTGTTTGAGGCTCCCATCACACGTCAAGGTAAACACAATAAAATGCCTTTGTGCCCTACAGTAAATGTAATTTTTTTCTGTATATAATTTGAATGAATTTTTATTGTTTTTTTGAAATTGTTAGACTGTGAGTAATCCAATTAATTCAAGATTGGCTATGACTTCTAAACAGAATCATACACACTCA
Organism: Ateles fusciceps; assembly: GCA_036589455.1. Classification (NCBI taxonomy): domain Eukaryota; kingdom Metazoa; phylum Chordata; class Mammalia; order Primates; family Atelidae; genus Ateles; species Ateles fusciceps. The sequence goes on from JAZHEH010001955.1 coordinate 2,902,950, forward strand.
GGAATTCATACAGGATTTGACAAGGTAGTCTACAGATTATTTCAAAATGTAATGGAATTGTTTTAATACTAAATTTGACAATTACGTTGAACTAATGTCACACTTTTCACTGATTTAATTAATATTCATTAATGTGAATGAGGCAGTTTTGGAATTTTGGTGCTATGATTTTTAAAAAATATTAAATATTTTATAGATCTCTGAAAAGCTGATAGACCTAACCATGGTGACTATGGAGATGAAAAGATGAAACTAATCTGATAACTGCTGTGATCATTTTGTGACCATGGAGAAAGGAAAGAAAATCAGCAGGATGCAGGAATCTATCTTGGGAGTAGCTTCTCTCTCTCTCCCCCCCTCCCTCATGCCCACCCCTCAGCTTTCCAAGGGGTTTTCTTCTCTGGAGACAGCTGAGATTTGCATAGCTGTGAAAGACATCGGTATCCTGTAGCCCATGGACTGAGGTTCTAGTGTTATTTAGGACAGAAGGGTTATTGGAATAATTGATGATTCTTCTTGAGAATACTGGAATTCTGTTGAAGACCTGAAACCCAGAGAAAAGTAAGGTGGAAATGAGGTGGCAGCTCATGATCCAATGAACTCATTATATTCCTTCATTCCTTCCGGTGATCTGAGGGGTTGGGATTTTCCTTGTCTTCCATCTTTTATGTACAGAGCCTATAAATTATACTACTTAAAACACAGGGATGCCCAAGATGCTGCAATGCATAGCTGGTTCCATCCACGGCAACACAGTGTAGTGAAGCATTAGTATTTTTTTATTTGATAGCTTCTTTCATAATAATATATAATTTCTAAAACACCTTGGGGTATTCATCACTTTAGCTGAGTATGAAAATGTGCTTTTATTTTCAAAAATACTTTTTTTCGCATTAAACATGAATTAAAGTATATATGAAAAAACAACATAGTTTGCATTTAACAAGTAAAACATACTCCTTAATTATTTTAAAAATTGTTATGTAAGGAAAATCCATCAGCTTCAACATAAACTCAAAAAGTCGTATTTGCAAAGGATCAAATGCATATTACCATGGAGACAGAAATTTCACTTTGTTTTATGGCATCAAAAATATAATACACAAAGAAAAGAAACAAAATCCTTTTGTCACGTGATATTATAAATGAATGCATTACAAAAATCACTTGACCTATTTAAAAATATATTTTGCTTCTAAATAACAAAATCATAAGAAAGGAAATGCCATGGTTACATCTTGTAGATAAACCACCTTGTGAGGTGAAAACTCTTTACTCCTAATACGTGAAAATCAAAACTGGACATAATACTAATGGCATTTCATTTCCTCTTTATACCATTGAATTTTGTACTTTGTTAAAGAGCAAACATTTTCAGAGAAAGTGTGACCAGTTATTACAATGTTGATGGTCCTCATTAGTATGTTCTATTTCAATGGTCATGTTGCTTATGCTTTTGCCTTGAGCCAACTGACTGTTATAGACATAACCTAACCAATGTCTGGCTATGAATAAGCCTAATCTAAGGCTGTACTCACTCAAATTCTCCACAGCAGAGAACTTCAACCAGTAGTGGTTATGCTTGTTCACTTTATAGCATCTCTAAGACGCTTTGGGGAACAGGACATAAAGTCAAAACTATTTCATAAAAATATTAAGATGTTATTTTCTTTTCACTGTATTGACAAATGCATTGAAAGTCTCAAAGCAATGGATAAATCTGCTGTCACTTTCACATATCAAAGGAGCAGCACCAAACTATACTAGTAATTATCTGTTTTCCACTAACACATAGACTGGGATATTTGGTAGATATTTTTTTGAAAATGAATGAAGTGAACCCATTTCTTCAAAGAATACAAATGACAGCATTCTGACAATAATAAACTTGAACTTTCAAGAAAAAATTAAAATTTTGATAAAGTTTTTACACATCACTGTAAGCTTGAGATTATGCTAATACTTAAAGGCTGTTCTTAGGAGATCACTACTGATATGAAGGAATGTGATATATTGATTTTTATAACAAAATGTGTCAACACATGGAAGATCCACATGACTTAATGAACTATTATTTTCTAAATGCACAATGTTATAAATCATGATGGATAAAAGACTGCATTTTACAGTTCAAAATAGAGTAACAGTTGTAAGAGACTTTATTGATATGCAGCTAACATTGCAACTAACCTTTCAGACACTACTACTCATTCAATTTTGGAAAGGTATTAAAAAAATATTTACAATTACATTAAAAAACTATTTAAGTATTTCTCCCTTTTTAACTACACATCTGGACAGATTTTCTTGATATATTTAACCAAAGCAAGAAATTATAATAGATTGAATCCAAAAGAGAAAAGAAATACTGTCTATGTTCTGTTGAATCAGACATTAAAAAGATTCTCACAAATATAAAACAAATTCAACCTGCACACATAGTTTTGAAAAATGTAATTTTTTAAGAAAAACATTATTTATGTTAATATACTATGGGTTGTTTTTAAATTTCTAATGACTAGATAACATTTTAAGTTTCCAATTTTAATTTATAATATGATAAATATTGTTATACTTAATTCTCATAAAGGTAAGTCTTTGGGATCCTCAATAATTTTAAGAACAAAAGGTGTCCTGAGGCCAGAGTTTGAGAATCATTGCTTTACACACTCTGTCCCCAAAGAGCTCTCTTAAAAAGGTAATTTTTTATACAATTAATATGCCGGTTGTGTATTTTAAAACAAACAGTAAAACATAGGAAAATGTCAAGTTTAAGTGCAAGGAACATGGGAAATCCTTTGAAAACTTCAACGGCTTTGAGAACCACCAATTAGGAAATGCTTTCCTGGAAAAATCTCTATGGCAAAATCCAAGAAACACCTGTTTTCTGCCCATGAGACCTGAGGGAAACTATACAAACTCTCGGGGCATTTTTAATTATCTATAACAAGAAGGAAATTCCAAGATTCTACTCATTGATTCTTGATGCTAGTAAATGAAATGTGTTTAAATAATTGAATGATCTCAAAGATATTCTTGATTAATCATGAGCTAGTTTATTAAGGTCATTTCTTTTACTCCTTTTTTCTGGTCAGCATTTTTGTTTTTGTTTTTGCCTGTGTATTTGTGTGCTTAGTAATAAGGTTGATAGAATTATGCATAACTCAAGTCTGCTATTTGTTAAAATGTTCTAACACTGTTGATAAAAGTTTTGGTAGTAAATAGTTTTTAAACACCCATAAAAATGTATTTAAAAATAAAAATTTAGGAGGGGTAATGGTTATCTGTCATTTTTCTCTACCTAAAATCCATTTCCTCTTTTTCTGGAATGAAAATTTGATTTTTCTTCAGAGAGCAGCATCACCAGTCATCTCCATTCTTATGGTTCTGTAGTAAGACCTGATCTCCACTCTAGCTCCAGAAGTGGCCACATGACTCAAGTCTGTCCAATCAATCATTCTGTCCCATTGGTCTCATTGATTGGTACAAGGATGGACATGTGGTCCACGTCAGTCAATGAGAGTGGCCTTAATACTTCTGCTGGAGCTTTTGAAATGAGGTATATCTTTTCATGAGGTCTGCTAAACTCTTACCACTTCCTAGCTGAATGACCAGGAGCAATTTGCTTGACCTCTCTACACTTGTTTGTTCACACATAAAATAGGAGAAATAAAGGTGCCTAATTCACAGGATTGCTGTAAGAATTAAATAAGATAATAAATGCTAAGATTTTTTCATGGCAAAAAGCATGTACTAAGATCTCAAAACATTTTAGTGCTTTTTATTATTCAGGGGTCAATCTGATCTTTTAGCTTCCCTGCTTATAATAAATTACACACTGCTTCCTCACAATGGTACACACAGCTCAGTTTATACAACCAGCCTCATTAGTAGCCTTGCCCCCAGTACACTGCACCAGGCTTTCCTAAGTTCCATGCCTTCCCTTACTGTAGGATTTTAATCATGCGACTCCACTCTGCCTGGTACATTTGGTCCTTCCTTCCTTTCCTTTCCTTCTCTACTAAATTCCATGCTCTCTGAAAGTAGGAACCATGTCTATCTCTTTCCTCAGTATATTTACTCAGCATATTTCCCTGAGTAATATAACTGATCCTTGATAAGGACTCATTAAGCATTTATTGACTGAATTTCTATTATCATTTTTGAGATGGAGTCTCATTCTGTCACCCAGGTTGAAGTGCAATGGAGCAGTCTTGGCTCACTGCAACCTCTGCCTTCCGGGTTCAAGTGATTCTCCTACCTCAGCCTCCCAAGTAGCTGGGACTACTGACACATGCCATCATGTCTGGCTAATTTTTTGTATTTTTAGTGGAGACAGAGTTTCACCGTGTTAGCCAGGAAGGTCTTGATCTCCTGACCTCATGATCTGCCTGCCTCAGCCTCCCAAAGTGCTGGGATTACAGGCGTAAGCCACCGCACAGCCTATTGACTGGATTATTCTAAATATTTTAAAGAATGAGACCACTCTAAAAGATGATTTGTATGTTTCACTTGGATAAAGAGCCATGTTTCTCCATTTCTTCACCTTCCCCATGTTTCCGGAAAAAAAAAATCTTAAATACATTGACCACACTGACCAGTTTTCAACTGAGTACTTTATAACCTTAAAAGTGTGTGTGTGTGTGTGTGTGTGTGTGTGTGTGTGTGTGTGTGTGTGTGTGTGTGTGTGTGTGTGTGTTGAGGAATTGCAGTTCCTGTGTTGGACAGTAGATGGCAATAAACATATTATTTGATAGGATTTTCAGGGCCTATTACAAAACTTCCAGAACTAGTCTCTGTAAATGCCTTGCATAAGTCAGACAGAGTCTCCTATTTTATTATGTCTTCTGTGGCTTTTCACAGCAACAGAAAGGGCATTCTTTGTGAACACTGTTGGTGCAGCACCTCCACGGGGCCTTTCCAAAGGAAGCCAACTGCTGCAGTAGAGGAACGATGCAAGAGCATGAAAGGTACCTTCTGCATTATTCGAATGGTTTCTACCTAATTATTTTCCTCAATAGAATCAGAAAATAGTTGGAATTCAGGATTTCTCTATTGAGAATGAAATTACTATCAAGTTGCATCTTTTTCCAGTGATGTTCGTGTTATCTATATAGTATAAAGTATCATGTTCTATGCATGTGTTTAGCAGAAACCAAGTTAAAGGGAAAATATGTCTGTGTACTAATATAATGCATATATGAAACATGGTAATAGGTAATTAGCTGATTTTGCAAATATAATCATATGGAACTAATGTGTTAAACCTGTAAGTAGCCTCATGGCTTTATATATGTACACACACATCTGTTAATATCACCAAATTCCTTGACCCTAGCCTGGTCCCATAACTTTAGCTAACCACCCTGCTAGAAAAAAAAATGGGAATAAGAACACAAAGGGTTTGATGAAATTCCATAAAATACTAAACAGCAAAGACCAGTTCTCTGTTTTACTGAATCAGAGGCAATAAGATCCCCTTGCTTTATAAAATCAACTAAGATCATAGGCATGAATAACTTCCTTGAAGGGCAGGGTTCATCCTTGTATCACCTCACAGTGCTATTCTCACAAGAGTGAGTAAATGACTGGACCAAAGAAAGACAAGCATACATAATGCTGCTGATTTAAAAAAACCTAACAACAGCAGCAGCAACAAAAACACATGTGTAACATGGCTGCCCAGGTGCTCAACAATTAATTTCCATATATACCAACAATCAATTAAAAATACCTCTCAATTAAGTATAGGAAAGGTGAAATCTCATGTGTTAGAGAGCAGCGAAAACAGTTCTCCTCTGGATTTACAAGGCAGGTTATTTGGGGCAACCTGTTCATGTTGATCTTCATAAATCTCTTTCCCTTGGTTTAGGATGATCATAAATTAGCTGACTCTGTATATGTGATCACATAAGTCCTGGGTTAAAAATCCATAGATGGCTTCCTGTCATTTTCAGGTAAGACCTGAGTCATGGATGTGGCTGGCTCACCCCTCCCCTTGTCTGGTTCTCAGCTTCTTCTCTGCCCTCCTTTTAGCACCTCAATTACGTGGATCATGGCATCGCAGGGTCGAGGCATCTCCAAAGTCCTCTTCCTTGATTGCTCTTCCTCCTAATTCACCTTGAGAGCTCAGTCCCCAGGTTATTAGGATGTCTTGAAACACACTCTAAAGGAAGTGCCCTGTTACTCTCCTTTCATCACAGACTGTAATTACATTTTGAAACTTTTGTCATTACTGTAACAGCTCTCTCCCTCACTGGCATGTGCTCAATGGTTGGTAATTTCATATTGAATAAAATAGATGAATAAATGAAAGTGTGAATAAGTGAATGGCGAATAAATGAATAAATCCAGGAGCACGGAGGTGGAAATAGAGAAACCCAGCCTCATTAAATAATGGGAAGAAAGCTGTACTAGGTGTCAGAACCTAAAGTTCGTTTCTTTATTTGAATCTACTACTTATCAGTGAATCTGGGCAATTGACGTGACTTCTCTTGAGCCTCAGTTTTATCAGCAAAAAAAAAAAAGAAGAAAAAAATCAGATAATCATACCAGCCCCCTAACGAACAGTTTTTTGTGAAGTACAAATGAGATAGCACACATAAAGGCATTTGAAAAGCTTTGGTATAATAAAAATAAGGCATAATTTTAAACAGGTCACAGATAACCCACAAAGATAATAAACTTAAATTCCACAACTCAGGTTACATGTAATCTGCAATAACCTTAGAGTAATTTTTAAAAATTATACCAGATTCTGTTCTCTTCAAACTTGTGAATTTAACTGTTCATTTGAACATGCAGGATCTTATGTGCATCAGGAAACTGTTTTATTTTTTTCTCCCCCACAAGCCAGAGCTGTACCAACCTGTTCTAGGGGGTGAAGGTCTTTCTTGCACTTTGGAGAAGCCCTCCACTGAGTCCCAGGACATTTTTTTTCCCTTTGATAATTAAAAATCTTTCATTTTCTTTATGTTACAAAAAGTCTTATTGAAGTAATAATTTCAGTGCCCAGTTACTTACATTAATCAAAACTATGAACATTATCTCAAGGAAAGACTTCTCCCTTGGCCCACTTTGTGTCAGCTCCTGGCAAACAGAAAAGAGATGGTCTCTGTCTTGGCCTCCTCTCCCTGTTCTTCCACCTCTGTTCCCAACTTGGTCCCCAAAACATCTACTCTCATCTGGGCCAAAACAGGAGAGAGGAGGAGAGATGGGAGAAGGAAATGTTCTGCAAGGGCCTGGCATGGGTTAGCATCTCTCATGCTCTGGCTGGGGCAGGTGTTCAACACTGAATCTCTGTCTTCTTGGGGTGCTTTCCAGTGTCCCTGAAGGCCTCCTCTGATTGGTTGGCCACCTCTCACCTGGAGACATCATGATTGTTTGTTCTATGTCTTTTGTGGGTAACTGGGCATCCTGTAGGGCACCATGAGACTCGTCTTGATAGTCCTGGCTGCTCCAGGCACTCTCATGATCTAGGCCACCTCCAGGGTTTCTCTCCAGGACCAAATCTGGTCCATGGGAAACACACTTTATACACATCTTCAACCCACCATCAGCGCCACACAGTTACTTGCTAAGCAACTTTCTTTCTCTGTGGTCATAGATCATTCAGCCAGTCTCTTGTGCTTTTTTCTTCTACTCTATCCCTCAAACTCTTAGAAACAATGTCAAGTTTTCTGAGTGGTTTCATTAAAGTCTCTCTTATTTGACTTTCCACTTCCGCTTCTCACCCTTCTTCCATTGGGATGGATACTCATCTTTCTCTCTCTCTCTCTGCCTCTGTCTCTCTGTCTCTCTGTCTCTCTCTCCTTCTCTCTCTCTCTCTCTCTCTCCTCTCACACACACACACACACACACACGTTCTATCTAAAATTCTCTCTAATATCTAGTCTCTATCTCTCTCAGCCTCTAACCACTTTCCTAGGCTAGAAATGAGAGTTCAGTTAAGGACAACAATATTCATTTTGATCATCTCCTTTGCAAGTTCTTCTTCTGCAGTCGAGTTTTTTGCCTTGGAATGTGAGAGTAATTATCTTCTATTATTTTGCAATTAGCCTTTTGCATTTTGTACCCTGTTTATTTATATTCAAACTCTCCAAGACAGGCTTTGACCATTTAAAATAGTTAACTCCCTCCCATTTCTCCTTTTCTGGTTGTTTCTCAAAGCCATATTACCAGTATCAGGAGAAATCCAAATAAAGCTTTCTCTGATAAACACACATTCTAGTCAGCAGAAGTCATAGTTTTCTACAGAGAAATAAAAGTGGGACTCTTGGGGATACAGCTTACAGTACTCTCCAAGGCCCCTCCAAATGAGAATTCTGTTACATCTTTACTTCTCGAATTCAGAAAGGGAGAGTTAAACTGCAGAGTGAGAAAACAGTGAACAGAACCAGGCAGCAGGACCTGGCAAATGTTCCCTGGGGAAGTCACCAGGCACGCAATTAGAACTGGGAAGGAGAGCAGATGTGGAGAATTGTCTTCTGGCGCAGATCCGACTGCACAGAACGGTAGCTTTGAGGGTCGTAGCTGTGGAAGTTCACAGCTGCCTGGGGCTGAAGTAGAGCCAAGCAGGAAGTTAGTCCACAGCCTACAGCAAAGTCCAAATTACAATGAACACCCGAACTCCACCAGATTGGTTTGTTGTTATTGTTGGATAATAAAAATGAATGTAACAGAGAACTCATACTCCTTATCAGTACTCAGTCCCTAAACTGTGAAAACATAGTGGTTCAACACAATAAATACTTCCTAAAGTGAGATGGTGAAGGCAAATGTGGGCCAGTAGAGTTTCATTTTTCACTTTAACTTTTTGTTTGTCAATGAGCATACTCTACTTATCTGTTACTACACTACTATACTATTATCTACTAATAATAAAGCATTTTCACTTGGAGGAAAAATGGCAAAATTCAAACAGACCATGGTATCGGTGTCATGCCCAATACACACAAACTCAGTGACTTAAAATGACATTGATTTAGTTTCCTTCATGAGTCAATGGGTCTGCTGGTTGGTTTTTCTGGTCTCAGCCAGGCTCACTCATGCATCTGTAGTGAAATGTGGGTCAAGTAGGTGGTTCTGGTATTTCAGGCTGTGCTTTCCCACATTTTGGGGGTTCTTCTTTATTGTACTTCATCCTCCAACAAGCTAGTCCAGGCTTATTCATATGGTGGCGGCAGGGTTGGAAAAGAGCCATGGAAACATTCACAGTTCATGAAGTCAAGGCTCAGAAATGACACAAGTCACTTCCATCTCACTCTATTAATCAGTGCAAGACTCAAGGCCAGTTCAGATTCAAGGGATGGGAAATAAACTTTACTTCCTGATAAAGACCTATAAAAGCACATTGCCAAGGTCATGAATACAGGGAGAGGGGGAATAATTAGGACCGTTAGAAGCAACCTTAGCATCCCGAAAGAGCTGGGCCACATGAAGAAATGAAAGAGAGAAAAGAAGATACAGCTTAGAAATTATGTAGATATATTCAAAAGTTGAATATTAACCAGGTTCTAAAAGCAAATAGGTTTTATCCACACTCCTGAATGAGCTGCAGGGAACATTCTATCCTCTCTGATTTGCCTGGCTCCTACTCATCACGCTAGTATCAAATTTAGTGTCACATTCTCCAGGAAGCTGATTTGAATGGCCTTCTCTTTAGCCAGTTGTGCTTGGCTTACTTACAACACTCAGTATTTTCCCCTCATAGCATTTGGGCTAATTGGTTGTTTTATTTTCTACTTTACCTGCTAGACTACAAGTCTAGGGTATATTATATATATCCCTGTGCTCCCCACCTCCTGCACACCACAAAGTAGATGTTGAAGAAATTTTAGTTAGAAAATAAACACAAAGGGAATAAATGACTAAAGGAATAGATGAATGAATCTCAAGTTGGATATTTATGAAAGAAGATGCATACCTTTGCAGACATCAATATTTTCTTGTGATTCCCACATCCTTGACAACCTGGTTTTAAATCCCCTTTATTGTTACTAAGCAGAACAAAAGCAGTGTGAGAGATTAGAATTACTTCTTTGACAACTGTGTAGAATGCAGCAACCCAAGTCTTAAGGCCTGCCCAAATTCCATCTATAAATGCAGACTCAAGGAAATCCAAAAACGATCATCAGCTGGCTTCAAATCTTTGTCGAAAAATACACAAGTAAATGAAGCATACATTGTTGCACTAATAGTAGCCTCATAGCCACTTATATTATGTTTTGCTAAAGAAATATCATATTTGCAATGTGCTGATCTTTCAAAAGAAAGCATCAAGTCTTAGTCCTAGAAAAAGACAGCTATTTTTCCAGTAAAATTGAATGGAAACAGAATAAACCTTTGTCTACTAGATAAATCAGCTTTGTACCAAGCATTTCCATGCATTTTTAAATATAATCCTCATCATAAATACACAGTGAGATTTACTTGATCTCTTCTGTAAAGACAGAGAAAGTGGGTCACAGCAGTGTTGTGTAATTTCATAGAATAATTGACACCAAAATATTAATTTATTAATATTGTTGCCAAGTATGATTTACTTACACACTAAGAAAAGAAAACTATGTTGATTTATTAGAGTCTACCACGAACGACCATCACGAGTACTGTCCTGCAGCTCCCAGTCCTGTCGCCCAATTGTGCGTGGCTCAGCCTGTTTGCCACCTCTCTAAACTTGTGTGCATGGGAGTCTACTTGGATATGAAGGCTGAACTATAAATGGCTTTGTCTTATTGCTGTCAGGAAGTTTATCAGCAAAGTTAGCCAGTCATTTCAGTGTTATCAAGTAAAGTACAGGAAATATGTTTTAGAAGTTTCAAGAGAAAATCATCTTTCTTATAAATCAGCCGATAAAAATTCAGTGTCCAAAGACTGTGCTCTGGAGTTCAATTGCAGTTCCATTCCTGAATCGCAGCTCTGTTGCTTACTGTAAATGGTTCCCATTTTGCTACATCTTCCCTGGTCTCCATTTTTGAGCCTTTGAATAACCCCTTAAGGTCTTTGTGATCTCTTCAGTCTTTAAAGTAGTGACCAGAAGAATAATTACGGCTGCAAATGTCTTGTGAACCATGGTTTGGGTGTGTAAAGTGTCATGTTGGAGCCAGAGCTCTCACTGTCTTCGACAAAATAGAATCAAGATTTGAATCCAGATTTGCAGGTTGCCTAACCATTTCGTGCTCAATCACTACATTATACCTTATGCAGACATTTAAGATTAGTATAGAATTTACAAGCATGGTGTGCAAGAAATGGGATTTTTTGTTTTCTTTAAATGAAATTAAATTCACATCTGTTTTTCACTTTTCTGAACTTGTATGTACAAGACTCCTCTTGGATATGAAGGACTGAATCATAAATGATGAAAAATGCTTCCCTACAATGGGTCATGAAGTCCCAGAACTGTTCTGCAGAGCAGAATATATAATATGGTCCTCCTAGTCTTTAGCTCATACTGGTTGTCACAGGAGGGTCTATTTTGCAAGCACAAAGAGCCCCTTGAAGTACAGAATTCCAAATTTTGAAGGTTAGAACCGTGGTGCATAAAGTCCAGCCTATGCTAACTCTACCCAGCCCTACTTTCAGAGGTCGTGCCACTTTGCAAGTGTGCTCTGAAGGATTAGGCTGCTAGTCCTCACTACTCGTGGAATTCTAAACCTCTGCTCCTTTTTAGTGCTAAGGAATTCTCCCTTCCTCCCCTGACCATCAATGGCTGCATGCAGAGGCACTCTTATCAGTGTTCCTATTGCTACCATTTCCTTGTCCAGGAGCAGCAGCTTCTGGAAAATAAAAGCCAAGTAGGGCAAAGTATCTACTGGAACCTGCTGCTTCCAGTAGAAAGCAGCTTCTCTGTGCCACAGGGTCAAATCCATGCTTCCACCTAATGGTAACCGCTTGATTCTACAAACCAGAAAATGCAAGTGCGTGGTTTTCAGGTCTTACCCAGCTAAAGGAAGTGAATTATTCTACTCCATGTTTTCTAAAAATTGAACTGCATTTGAAAGTTGGGAGAATTCACATAATATCAGTTAGATCTGAAAACCTTGGGTGAGCCTTTCTTACGGCAGTGTCAGCTGGTACTGAGTAGCTGTTGTCCACTTGGGGTGCCCCTTAGCTTTCCAGGTCACCTGCATTTCCATCATTGAGTCCAAATGTGCATCAGCTTGCAATAGATTTTCCTTGTAAAGGAGAAATATTTCTCCTTAGCAATGCTTCTAGCACATGTGGAAATATAAAACTTAGAACAAAAGGGCTTCAAGTTTCAAGAAAAGTGGGAAAAACATTTTCCTTTGTGAAAGTGAAGTACATTTCTATGTGCTTCATGTATAAGCAAAACACATGAAGGAAAGCATCATTCCTGCTTCACTTGCTCATGATACCTGTCTGTCCTGAAGGCATCTCAATTAGCATCTCATGTTGAATCTTTTCAGAACACCAAAAACACAGAAAGTTGAACACACAGAAGCTGAGGTTTTTATAATATAGTTGATCCTTCCCTTCATAGGGTTTTAATTATTGTTTAGATTTAAATGCACTGTGAACCCTGTGTGTCTGTATATATCTGTGTGCACATGTGGGTATGATACCACTTTGCTCATAAGCCAAGGGCTGAATTTACTTCCAAAAACACTCTGTCATTGTGGCCTGGCAGGGCCAAGCCAGGACAGGTATGTCGCTTCACCTTTTTCATCCCATGTGGAAAATTCTCTTTCCACTCAATTGATAATGATTTATAAGAAGATCTGGAATAATCCTGATTTAAGACTCCATGTCTTCCATTAATCTCTCCATCATTTTTCAAGCCTACACAAATTAATTGTTCTCTGAATGATTTTAAATATATAGTAAGCAGTAGACAATAATGAAAATAATACATTTAATTATAACCTAATTAATTTGTGTTCAACAGTTCTGTGTCATAAAGAAACATAATAAAATCTTTGAGTGCCACAGATTGTATTTTACATAACCTGTAGGGGGTAGCTGTGTGTGTCCCCAGGAACCATAACAGAGTCAGATACAAGCTGCATGGAAACTATTTGTTATTGGATTCAGTGGTTGAAATCTGAGTTTTTGTTAATGCCATATTTACTTGTATAATCTCCTCACTCTTTCCTATTATGTTCATGAGCATTTGGGTCCCAGTTCTCCACTGCCTTCAAGAATCTCCTCTGGGGGAATCTCTGATTTACCAAACAACAGTGACTTTAATAAAGTACCCCAGCAACCAGTGGTAATGTTAATTAGAATTGAGATCTCCTGACACATTTGCTTTACTTCAGCAATTCCTTCATTCCTCAAAAGAGCTGTTAAGAACAACCATTTCAAGTGACTAAACTACTTTTGGTAAAGCAATAGCCTGTGACTGGTAGAAGTTTGTATGTATATCAGTGTGGAGCGGGGACAGAGTGAGACAGAGGTAGAAACAGAAAGTTAAAGAGGAAGGAGAAGTTTATAAGTAGAATCTTCTTTACTCTCTAGTGTAAGGTATGGAGTTGAGTACTTAGGGGCGAGGAGAGACTAATGATGAGGAAGTGTAAAGAGAAGAATAAGAAACAGTTAAAATTGACTCATCATCTTCTGTTCCAAAACAGAAAGTCTAAAATGCCCTCTTCATGTAGCTATTTGCTTATTTTGGACAAAGACTAGCTCACTGATGAGTATTCAAGTAATGCGTAGTTTGTTTAAAACACCAAAGTTGGCCGGTGTGGTGGCTCACGCCTATAATCCCAGCACTTTGGGAGGCCGCTTAGGCAGGTGGATCACCTGAGGTCAGGAGTTCGAGACTGGCCTGGCCAATGTGGTGAAACTCCATCTCTACAAAAAACCCAAAAATTCGCCAGGCATGATAGTGGGCATCTGTAATCCCAGCTGCTTGGGAGGCTGAGGCAGGAGAATTGCTTGAATCTGGGATGTGGAGGTTGCAGTGAGCTGAGATGGTACCATTGCACTCCAGCCTGGGTGACAGAGCAAGACTCTGTCTTCAAAAAACAAAACAAAAAAACTGCAAAAGGTGAGTGTGAACTTCAGATACTCTATGCATTTTTGCTAGTGGAACTATGGCATTTTCTAGTTCAGAACTGGCACTATTTAGGTTCTTTCTCTTCAGAAAAATAAAAAACTAACCATGCAACATTTTTCCCTTTCTCCTTTTCGTTCCTGAAATGTAGTCGAAGGGTAGACTAGATGTTCGAGTAATGGTATCATTAATTTGAGTTTCACTTTCACATAAGCCACTAGCTTGCACTGACATTGTCTATGTAACCCTACACTGGCCGGCCCCTCTGTTTTGCATTTTTCCTAACATAAATACAACCATCTTATGATTTAAAACTTAACAGAATTTCTTTCTTCTTTCATCTTTGTCTACCTCCTTCATAATCTAAGATAAAGAATCTGAGGGACTAAAAATACGTGTGTCATTTCTTCTGGTCAGTAGACAATTTCCTGCTCTACAAACAGAGCTAAAAAACTCAGGAGGGGCAGATTTTACATGCTGTAAACCCAAAGAGATTGCTCCAGGGTTTTGATGTGGAAGAAAGTGAAAGTATGGCATAAATTCTGTTTACACTCTGAATTTATTAGAATATTCATATCAAAGTGTAAAGACACTGTAAAGTACATGTTTATCAATTTATATATAACTTACTACGTGTTCAAAAAAGTTTAATTGTGGGCTATCTAACTGTTTCATTTCTATGTATCTCACAGTTTCTTCTTTTGCCCACACTGAAATGTTTGGATTCCCCAGGGTGTCATCTGAGTTTCCTCCTCTCCTTGTTTAGACTTATCAAGCCTTACTGTTCTAACCATGCCAAAGGAGTCTAGTCTATGTCTCAAATCCACCACATCTCTCTAGCTACAGATCTGTAGTTCCAACAATCTACTGGCTTCTCAATTTGATGTCCCAGAGCATTTCTAACTTAACACAGTCTAACATAGGCAACACGTAAGTCTTGACTTTCCCTCGTAGCCTTGCTTCATATCTCACATTGACTGTCTCTATTTCAGTAAATGACTTCCCAAATATCCACATTTAAAGCCACAGAGTCGTCATTGGGTGTTCCACGATGTAAACGGAATTACATTATCCCTATCTTTAAAAAAATAGTAAATAACTACAAAATATCCACTGCATAAAGTTAAAAAACTAATTACAACATGGCAGACACCATCTATTCCCTATACAACATAATTCCCCTTTATTCCTGCTAATAGAATGTTCACTTCCAGAAGGAAGGCAAAGAACCCTTGATGAAGAAGAAAAAATGGTTCTCTGCAAGCCTATGGAAATCTCATTCTCCTTCACACAGAGATTGGACCAGAGAAGATGTTTCCCAGTTCTGACCAATTAGATGAAATGAGAGTCTTCTGAAGTATGATGCCCAGAACTGTGTAGTCCATCAGCTTTGTCATCATAAAAACCATCATCAAGGGTAACAGAACAGAAGAATTGAAGGATACAAAGTTCCTGGGCCCTTGACATCCCTGAGCAGCTGCAAAACACCTGGAACTGACTACCTCGATGCTTGATGCTATGGGTACAAACAAAGGCTATTATTGCTTAAGCCTCTGATAATTTATACTTCATAGCTGAAAGGCTTTCTAGTTAATAACAAGGCCCTACAGGATTTTAGCTATCTTGTCACCACCTGCCCTTGCAGTTTCTTCAATCTTCCCCATCCTTTATTCCAAGTACGCTTTGTTCCATCCCATAGACTTTTAGGTTTTTATCTAGAAGGCAGATTTTTTTCTTCATCTTCCTGGTGAGCAAGTCTTTGCTTCAAGTTCTAGCTCGCATATTACTTCTTCAAGCAAATATTATTTTATCCACCAAAACCCCTCGATTATTGCTGCTAAAATCACACTGTCCCAGGAAGAACTAACTGATTTCTCTTCAGCTGTGATTTGGATATGTCTTGTTTCCACCAAAACTCCTGTGGAAACTCATCCCCAATTCAGCAGTGTTGGGAGCTGGGGCCTAGTGGGAGGTGTCTGGGTCATGGGGGTGAATCCTCATGAATGGTTTGCTGCTGTTATTGAGGTAGTGAGTTCTCACTTCGGTGAGCCTAGACCAGTTCTTGAGAGAGTCGGTTCTTATAAAGCCAGATGCCCCTTGAGTTTGCCTCTTCACACATATCCAGTTCCCCTTGGAATTTTCACCACATTTTGACAGCACAGACTCTCTAACCTCATGGTGAGCAGAGGCCAGCTCCATGCTTCCTGAGCTTCCCAGCCTGCAGAACCATGAGCCAAATATACCTCTTTTCTTTATAAATTACCCAGCCTCATGTATTCTCTTTATAAATTACCCAGCCTCGTGTTCCCAGCAACACAGAATGGATTAAAACATCTTCTCTTTCCCATAATATTCATATTTTTATATAACACATGTGATTTTTATGTGTCAACTTGACTGGGTTAAGGAATGCCCAGATAGCTGGTAAAACATTATTTCTGAGTGTATTTGGAGGGTGTTTCCGGAAGAGATTAGTATCTGAATCAGTAGGCTATGTAAAGAAAATCATCCTTACCACGGTGGGTGGGCATCATCCAATTTGTTGAGGATTTGAATATAATGGAAAGGAGAATAAAGGGCAAATTTGCTATCTCTTCTTGAGCTGGGACATCTGTCTTCTCTTGCACTTGGACATCTGCATTCTAGCTTTTGGGATTTTTGACTCATATTGGGACTTACACCATTGACTCCCCCTAGTTCTCAGGCCTTTGAGCTTGGAACAGAACTCTACCTTTTCTTTCCTGAACCTACAGCTTGCAGAAAGCAGATAATGAGACCTTTCAGCCTCCAGAATTATGGGAACCAATCCCTCATCATAAATCTCTCTTTCCCCTCCCCCTCTCTATATATATCCTGTTGCTTCTGTTTCTCTAGAGAACCTTGACTGAAACACACAGTATTGTGCAGTTATCTATTGTCTGTCTTGCTCTAGACTTTGAGAAATTAAATGTAAGGATATCTTTTCTGTCATTGTACTCTCAGATCATAGAACAGTGACCATGACATAATAAAAACCCAGAGAACACTTCTAGTTTTTATAAAATGTATATCTAGCCACAATAGAAGTATATATTGTTCACATGTTTTGGATAGAACTGGTACAAATTTTGATGATTATTTAAAAACTACTAACGAGTCCCAAACCAATCATAGGACCCAGTTAAATAGTGATGTCAAAGTATTTTGGGGAAGTGACATTTTTCCCATTAAAAAAAAACTATTCTCTTTCTTTTTCTTTGTGACAAAATGCACAAACATCTTCTTCTGATACACCTATAGCAATTTATACTTCACTATCAAAAATATATTTTGAAATATCTGTTAAATTCATATGGTGTTCCTTTGGCCAAATTTTAACTCATGCTTTAGAGTTGGTTATTCATATACGCGGTATGACTTTACCACCAAAGCTTCAAGTTACATGTTAAGTCTGGGGAAGCTAGTACTTTCCTCCTGCCTGGGTATTGTCCCAGGAAGATCCATCAGCAATTGCAGAGAGCATTCATCCTGTTCCAATTTTAACTTGTGCACGACTGTCTGAGAGACCACAATTCATGTAAATTGCTTTCTAAGATGAGTATCAGAGCTGAAAAGAATATTAAAGGATTGGTCTTTTCTTCGGAGCTCTAACACTCTTAAGAAATAGAAACCTGAAACTACAGGAGGTTCCTTGATTATTTGTTGTTTATTTCAATTGACAACTCTCTGTGAGTCCAACACATAGATTAATAAGTTCAAAGCAAACATATGCTGTTTTTTTAAAAAAGTTGATGTTTAATAATATCTACCTATTAACCATGTAAAATTTCATTGCAGATTTTAATTTTAACTTGTGACATTTAAAGGTACATTAGATTAAAACTTTTAAATTTCCTTTGACTTAGATTTGGGAATTTAGTACTATTCCCGATGCCCAGTTATCATCTTCAGCTCACC
This sequence comes from Ateles fusciceps, assembly GCA_036589455.1. Classification (NCBI taxonomy): domain Eukaryota; kingdom Metazoa; phylum Chordata; class Mammalia; order Primates; family Atelidae; genus Ateles; species Ateles fusciceps. The sequence goes on from JAZHEH010001955.1 coordinate 2,920,906, forward strand.
ATTTCAGATGCCTCCTGATGTCTACTTTCTTTACTCTTTCAGATTATATTTGTTACATTTCTGTTCTCAATTTTACTTTGAGTTCATTTTTTTATCAGTTGCTTAAAAAAGTTTTTGAAGCAAAGGAAGCATAAATTCTAAATTACTCAAACTTCACAAGTTAAAACTGCTTTAGATGAGGCCTTTAGATATTTTTGAAGAAATTTAGTACAAAATTGTTTCAGTTCTCAAGGCTGCTGTCTTGCACAGCTCCAAGAAGCACCATTCAGGTATCTATCGTCTCTGTGAATAGTTGTACCATCCCGTGGTACAATATATTGCCTATGTCCCTTTACGTAATCTATGTGAATGGCTACTTGTGTTGGCTGTCTGAGTGGAGACAGAGATATCTGTGGTGATAATTCTGTAAGTGATACCGCATGAAAGTAGTTTCTAGAGACAGGAGGAATTACCATCTGGGAGATCATAATCCATCTTACCTGAACTGTGGTTTCCTGCCAACAAGGTGGGGCTCACAGAGCATCTTCCCATTCTACTGGTGACCACAGGTGGCCCTGGTGTTCCATCCCATTCCTGAGCTTTGACAGGCTCTCTGGAGGAAGACGCCCCATAGTGGCCTCTTTCCTTGTTGTCCAACTTTGGTAATGGCTCTGTGCTGTGGCTTCGGACTTTCAGTTCCTCTGTTGATTCTGTGTAGTAACCAGAATTATAGTCTGTTAAACAAAAGTAAAGTTCTTCCCAAATTGCTCTTAGAAAATTAGTGTGATTTCCTAAAGTTGTCTCAATAGGTTATTGGAAACTCAGACTTGGAGACTACAACATTTAAATATAACAGACACATAGACCAAGGGGCCTTTTTTCTGAGTTGTGTAGGTTAGTATCCCTGGGAACTACAGTTTTCTTTTTCTTCAAGAGAGTACCTCAATGAATCCTTAGTAACTCTTCCCTTGTTCTCATCTTTGAATATACTTATTAAAGAGCACTTCACACTCACTCTCTTTACTTTCTTGTCCGTATAAAAATTCAGCCAAACCACTCTATCCAATCTGCTCCTGATAACATTACCTATTGCCTTTTACTTGACAAATTTATAAGCCTGTTTCTTCAGCCATTTGACAGTTTTTTTGATTACTCACTCGTTTATATCTTCAATTCTCTTGGCTTTGTGGATGGTCCATCTTCCTGTGTTGTGTTCTATAACACCTTTCCTTTGTCATTTATATCATCTCATCCTTCATTCATTCCTGGTGCATTGGTCATTTCCCAGGTGCTAGCTTAGCCACTGTGCTTCTCATTCTACATATATTCTTTCTGTCATTTTTATCCTCTGGTATTCAGCTAGCAATTATCTAATTCTTAGTGATTTCTAAGTATTTTATCAGATGTCTGGACCACTCTTTTTATCTTTAGATTCATTTATCCAACTGCCTGCTGGATGAATCCATCTGGAGTCCCCATAAGTAACACAGATTGAACATTTCGGATACTGAATGGATAATTTATTAAACTACTCGTTCTTTCTGTCCAACCAACTGTCCAAGATAGAAGTTTGTCTCTCCATTTCTTTAAGTGCTACTCCCCAAATCCGTAAGTCAGAAGATTCTGTAGATTATATTTCTGGATATCTTGCTCTTCCTTCTTTTCCACTTTGTTTCCTGTCTGCCTCAACTACTCTGGTTCAGCTCTAATCCTCTCACTTGAATTACTGCAACTTGTCTCCGACTTTATCTTTGACTCCTCAAAATATAAGCTCCTTATACTGCCAAAATGATCTGTTGAAAATGCAAATCTTATCATAATGTAACCCTGAATAAAATCCTTCCAGAAGTCCCCTGTTGCCCATAGGATGTCTAAGCTCTTTAATATAATCAACAAGAATCTCCGTTTTCTTGTTCTTTTTCTCTAGTTTTGTCCTTCCCTGCTAACCTCCCTGTATTACATTGGTTGTAGGTTCTTCCTCCCCGCTTCCCCCAATAAAAACAATGCTGTTTTCTACAGCTATTACCTGCCCTACTTTGAATACCCTTATGTCTTGTCTTTCTTTGCTTAACTAACTCTACTCAGTCCTGGTTACTCAATTTAAGTATCCTCTGAAGCCCTCCCCCTCCATATCATAACTCTTGCAGGGTCATGGTCATCTCTGCACTGATCTTGCTTTTATATGATATTTCTATGTATCTGCTCTTCCCAAAAGACCTTGAGTTATTTTAAGGCAGGTATTAAGTTTCGTTCGTGTGTTTTGTATTTTTTTTAAAAGTGGATGAACCCCGCCACCTATCATATTGCTCAATGAATTTTTAATTTAATTTATTTATATTACAGGTTTCTCAGCTCTTCACACATCTTTCTAATCTGTGTAGGAAATATTCCTAATGGAACTAAAAACTCAAGTGATAATAAGGGTATTAAAATGGCATGGAGCTAATGGTATTTTCAAAAATCTGATTATCTAGCAACTATAAGTTGTAAAATTCACCAGGTGAAAAGTTTAATTCAAACAAGGAATTAAAAAAAACGGAAATGATTAAAACATCTGAATTTGGGGGCTCTTTACAGTTGGGTTAAAATCCTTATCAAATTTCACCAGTGAGATAACACAAATGTCACACTTCGGTTCACCATTATCTGAATCTATGGGACACATATAGAATAGGTTGTCATATAATGAACAGTCGGGTCAGGAATCTCAGAGGCCTCAGCTTTGCATCTTTGGATGTGATCCATGTGATAGAGCATTTGGTTTCACCTCCTGGGGAGCCTAAATTTTCTTACCTACAAAACAAAACCATACCAGCCTGACTTCCTTGATTTTGTTTTAAAAATCTGATAATATTCTACAGTTTAAACATATTTTGAAAACTAAAAAGTGCCACACACATAAAAAGTAATATTCAGTTAAATATAGTCATTTGGACTTTATAAGTTTAATTTTTCTGTATTAGACTAGATAATAATTAAGAGTCTTATACAAATGGAAAATCACCAGATCACCTTTAGAAACAGAACTCTAGCCTAGTATCTACAGTAACTAGCTTGAGAAGTCAACCTTCGAGGTACCAGACATACTTGTGGAGAGTAGAGCCTGATCTCTAGGAACTAATCCTAAAAGCCAAACAACCACCCATGTAAAAATTGGCCCCAAACAGTCAAGACTTGAGTAACAACTCAGCCTTCCCAATTTTTGCCCCAGCTTCCAAATTAGGGCCAACTGAGGAAAACCAAATAGATACCTTTAACCAATCACATAGGATGCCCCATTTCTAGTTAGCTTACCTGCTGCTTCCCCAAGTTAATAGTCCCTAATCAAGGTACTTGAAGCCTTTTCACTATTGTTGATAAACAAAAAACTTTAGGCAAACTAAATTTAGCAGAGTTTATTTGATAAAAAGAGATGAGTCGTGAATTGGGCAACACCCTGAGCAAATAAAGACTCAGCGATCTCTGCCCAGCAAACTGGTCAGGCAATATTTATAGGAAGAAAAAAGAAATGACAAATAGAAATATCCTGATTGATTACAGGTCAGCCTTTGCCTTATTTGGACATATTTTGGCAGTTTGCAGTCTGTGATTGGCTGAAAACTCGGCTGCTATGATTGGCCAAGACTCAGCTATTTGTTACAATAATATACTCTTACGATAAGTTGTAGTTGATTTACATACTAAGTTAGGTTGCAATTCACTACATATGGAGGCAACTTTAGGCCAAATTTAATTGAACATTTTTCCCCCTATAAAGCTTTTCTACTCCTCTGCCTGCTTCTGAGTCTTTGCCAAATGCAAGCTCTGAATAAATAGCCTTTGCCTGTCTCTTTTGTTTGATCTGCATTTATTTTCACATTGCTATAGTCTCTTCCAGCTCGCTCTAAGATGCTATGCAGTTTTGTAAATACATGTCATGAAAAATATTATATGAAATTAACTTAAATCAGGAGGGTAGTTCCATAACAGTCTCAGAAAGATTTCAGGTTTTTAAAAGGACCTGTATATAAACTTGTTTTAGTTATAATGAAATCAAGTATATGAAGTCAATTTTTTGGGGTAAATGAACACGTATCAGATATTTATTAATTATTAATGATGAACCAAGTAAGATGGTAAAGCTGGTCCAAAAAGCATTTGGAGGAAACTAAGTATTTATAGACATTTGTAAAAGAATGTTAGAATAAAATTGTTAGGTCAGAAATAAAACTGGTTGCAGCTGGGCATGGTGGCTCACGCCTGTAATCCCAGCACTTTGGGAGGCCAGGGCAGGTGGTTCACCCAAGGTCCAGAGATCAAAACCAGCCTGGCCAACATGGTGAAACCCCATCTCTACTAAAAACACAAAAATTAGTCAGGCGTAGTGGTGGGCATCTGTAATCCCAGCTACTTGGGAGGCTGAGGCATGAGAACCATTTGAACCTGGGAGGTGGAGGTTGCAGTGAGCCGAGATCAAACCATTGTACTCCAGCCTGGGCAACAGAGTGAGACTTCGTCAAAAAGAAAAGAAAGAAAACTGGTTAATGTCCTTAAAGCAATACAATTACAACCTTTAGTGTTATCTTCTACCAAATAGAAATCATTTGCATCTCTAGTTGGGGCAGGAGGGCAGTTAGATGGTAATTAGTGCTTTGCAGAAAAAGCATGGAAAAATAATTGAAAGCAGGGGCCAGATGTGATGGTTCACTGCTGTGATCCCAGTACTTTGGGAGGCCAAAACAGGAGGATCATTTGAGCTCAGGAGTTCCAGACCAGTCTGGGCAAAATAGCAAGGCCCTGTCTCTAGAAAAAAAGATAAAATTAGCTGGGCATTGTGGTGCAAGCCTGTAGTCTCAGCTACTTGGGAGGTTGAAGTAGGAGGATTGCTTGAGCCTTGGGAGGTCGAGGCTGCAGAGAATCGAAATTATGCCACTGCAATCCAGGCTGGGAAACAAATAATAATAGTAATAATAATAACTGAAAACAGGAGTTCAAACAGGTTTTTGTACACTCATGTTTATGGTAGTATTATTCACAACAGCCAAAAGACAAAAGCAACCCAAGTATCTGTCAATGAGTGGGTCAACACGATGTGGTACAGGCACACAGTGGGGTATTACTCAGCCTTACAAAAAAAGGAAGTCTGGCACATGCTAGCATAAGTGTTTATTGCTACTGGAAGGACATTATGCTAAGTGAAATAAGCCAGTCACAGCAAACCGCCATGGCACGTTTATACCTATGTAACAAACCTGCACGCCCTACACATACATCCTATAACTTAAAGTATAATTCAAAACATTTTTTTTTCCAAAAAAAACTATGGTAGGCCAGGCACAGTGGCTCACACCTATAATCTCAGTACCGTGAGAGGCCGAGGTAGGCAGAGGTCAGCAGATCGAGACCATCCTGGCCAATATGGTGAAACCCTGTCTCTACTAAAAATACCAAAAAATTAGCTGGGTGTGGTGGCACATGCCTGTAATCCCAGCTACTCGGGAGGCTGAGGCAGGAGAATCGCTTGAACCCAGGAGGTGGAGGTTGCAGTGAGCCGAGATTATGCCACTGCACTCCAGCCTGGCGACAGACGGAGACCCCATCTCAAAAAAAAAAAAAAAAAAAAACTCTGATAAAATATACCATAACATAGAGTTAAATACATATAACATAAAACTTTCCATCTTAGCTGTTTTTAAGTGGATAGTTGCGTAGTGAAAAGTGCATTCACTTTGTTGTGTGATCAATCTGCAGGGCCCTTTTTGTCAGGCAAAACTGAAACTCTCGGTACTTACTTAATAATAACGCCTCATTTCCTCCTCCGCTTGGCTTCTAGCAACCACTTCTCTATTTTCTGTCTCTAAGAATTTGACTACATTAGGTGTCTCATGTAAGTGGCATCATACATTATTTGTCTTTTTATGAGAAATCAATATATTTTAAAGGCAATACATTCCCACATAATAATTAGAGTAAGACAATTTAACCAACTCTTGTTTTTCAGTGCCCTGAGACAAATGGAATAAACTGGTATCAGAAAATAACATTATAAACTATTCCCAAGCTGTTTATTCACAGTTTCAAAGAAAATGTAACTCTAGCTTCCAAACACCACAGCCTCAAAGCCTAATGACCCATCTGCTTCAACCCACCTTCTCTTCCAGATTTTAAACAAACCAAGGAGTGTCACTTAGGTCTCCAGGCTCAACTAAATAAAAGCCTGCATCTTTGGAAAGGAAATTTTTTGTGTGTGGTTTTTTTCTTCTTGTTCTTCTTTGTTTTCAAGTACCAGAAGTTAGCCTTCAGTAAATTTTGGCAGGTATATTTAGAAAAACTTGAACAAAAGGATTGAAGAAATGGTACTACTCAGAACTGTGCCTATATTCCTTAATAGCTGCCTCCTAAAGAGAAAGCAGAGCTGAAAAATCTGTAAGAAAATCATAAATGTATTTCATTTTGTGTCCGTGTGCATGTGTGTGTACATGTGTGTGTGCGTGTGTGTGCATGTGTGCATGTATTAGAACTGCTTCCTAACCAAAAGTGTTTTCTAATTCAAATAAATACGAAAATCTTCAAAATAGTTGTTGAAAAGAGACACATTGAAAGTGGACAATTAGACTCTTGTAATATGTAATATGTAAATAAGATATATTGAAAACTCAAGGAAATCTATTCAGAGGAGAAGGACATATTTATCCATATCTATGTATCTCAATGTCTTTTTAAAGTCTGTTGAAAACAAAATTGATTTTAGTAACATAAACTCTCTGGAACAAGATCAATCTTACATACTGTGGTAAAGCTTTTTGTGGAATCTGAGTTATTTTAAGTGTTCACAGTCACAGCCCAGCATGCAGCTCCCAGTGCCAACTACATAGAATGCACCTATTCTCTATTCAGTGAATGAATGACTGAGTGAATGTTGACTATTGCTCTCAAATCTCATTCTCACATTGAAATCTGAACTTGAATTAAATTTTTGTTACAAAAATGTATGTACTTTTTGTATTATATTTGTATTTCAGACTGTGTTTTGTATACCATTGTCTTACATTTGTTACAGTGTTTAAGCTGAAGAAGGATACAAAAAAAAAGTTAAGACCAGGAGCAATTCCTTTTTGAGCAAACATTCCCTCCAGGATTCTAATCCATCACACCTTATGCAGCTAAACCTGAAGTTTCCCATTTCCTGCCTCTATATGTTGTCTGTGGGTCTACTTCTGTCTCTCTGGCTTCTTCCCCGTCTCTCTCCCTCTCCATCTGTGCCCTGGATCCTAGACCACCTAGAAAGACTTGGTTTCCTGGGTCTAATGGCTTTTACCATCAGGTCTGACCCCATACATTAGTGAGTTTTACCAGAATCTCGTATTCGCTCTTCCTCATCAACATTGAATCACTCAGTGACAAAAGATTACTGAGGATTATTATAAATCCTCGCCACCTAAAGATCTCTTTTAAGCTCTAGAGACAAATAAAATAATATAGCATAAATGAGCCTTTGCATGTGGCTGTCTGGGGGTGGACACAACTTGCTAAAACTGACAGCACTATTCTCTCTCCCAACTTGCTCCTCTCCTAGCTAAAAAGTCATGATCTTCAGAGCCAGACAAACTTCCATTTTGCATTTTGGCCATGTCATGTATTTGCTACTTAGCCTTAGTCAAGGTTCCTGAACCCCAATATCCAAATCTGTAAACAAAGATAATAATTGCTGTTATAGTGTTCCTGTGAAGATTAAATGAGATGATGCATTTAAAGTTCCTTACATAGCAATGCTAATAATTATTTTAATTTTTCTCCTACTATTCTTTTCAGTGACTTAGATCACCCTTCACACAGTTTTACCAGGAAGACACTTGGCTACCATCCTAAACTACGTCATCCCTCGCATGGAGAATGCCCACAACTTTGCAGTCTTGGGATCTGGACAGGAAACAGAAGCATATAATACTTTTCCACACTTTTCCCTAACCACCATCATAGCTTTATTCTTGCCTTCACTCTTCTTCTTTGTATTACGGCAAAAGCCCCTACCTGCCTGTCTGCCTGTCTCCTGTCCTGATCCAGTTCCCTTTATTTTCCAATGAAATTATTTTCTGACTCCCTAAAGCCCTTAGAACCAAGGTCCAATGCTTTGAGTTAAGACATCAGGCCCTTTCTAAACTACTTTCTGGCAGGTCTCAACATTTCTTTTCCATTACCTATTTTAATTGTGGAGATGATGAGTTGTTTTCTTTATATTTGCTCTTTCTTTAGTCTGACACACCTCCCCTCCAAAGCAAAATGATGAGCTAATTAACCAGGTCTCCTTGTTTGGGAATACTTAGCTTAAGTGTTATCATTCAAGGAAGTCTCCTAATTCCTTTACCTAGTTTGAGTTAAAGCTGTGAGTCAAGGGTTAATATCAGGTGTGGGCTGCCCTAAAGAAAGTGACCTTAGAGGCTGCCATTTTGTAGTACTTTCATCTTGGCAATTACAATAACACAAAGTGTAATGTTGCACCTGTCTTATTGACTGTAAGCCCTGATATGCTGATCTGCACCTGGACAGGTGGACTACTAGGTGGCATGAGGACCTTGGGACAATGTGACAAAAATAAAAGATTTGTGGTGAGCCAAGGCTGCAGCTTCTTTGGATCAAGGTGACATGTGGTTACCTTGGTTTTAATTCCAGCAGTGGTAAGCCCTTGGTGCAGTAGCTGTGTAGACGGTAGCTGCTGGGTGTCCCTATGAGGTCTAGAGGCAAACTACATCTCTGCAACCTAAGTTAACATGGTATTACATTAAAACTTTCTGTCACTGCCGCGCCACCTGTGCCTTCCATGGCACATATCTTGTGCTCTGATGTCACATGTCACTGGTATCTCTCATCACTCCCAGATGTTTATTTATGTCTTGTTGTCCCTACTGGATCACAAGCTTTAGACGAAAGACTACATCTTTCGCATTCATACTCAACATCTAATAGAGTCCTCAGTGAGAATCGAAGGGATGGGATGAATAACTGTATGCATGCTTCACCCAGGATAAGAGCTTATTGGTGTTTGCTTCTGGCTCTAGTCCCATCTCTGGCTCACACCCACCTCTCCAATGGTTCCCCACACATTGGCCCTGCATAGTGAGCTTAAACCAATAGCCCTCAATAACTGGAGAACATCAGTTAGTTGCTGTTGTTAAAATTGTCTGTTTATTAAGCCATAAATGTTTCCACAATTACAACTTGTTATTAATAGGCCATAAAAAACAAGCAATTTGCCTGGAAAAATGAGTTTTATTTGGAAATATGAACAGTCACATCATTTACTCGGGGGAAATGTAAGATTCCATTCTCCTTTTTTTTTTTTTTTGCAATATTTAAAAGAATTCAACTGTCATTCACTTAATTGCTTCTATGAACAAGTAGATGATGCAGATGATTTAGAGAAAAAGCTTTTATATGTGTGGTTTGTGACTGCTGTGATTTTATTTTTTTTGACAGAGTTTCACTCTTGTTGCCCAGGCTGGAGTGCAATAATGGGATCTCGGCTCACTGCAACCTCCACCTCCTGGGTTCAAGCGATACTCCTGCCTCAGCCTCCCAAGTAGCTGGGAGTACAGGTGCCCACTTCCATGCCCGGCTAATTTTTTTTTTTTTTGTATTTTTTTAGTAGAGATGGGGTTTCACCATATTGGCCAGGCTGGTCTCTAACTCCTGACTTCAAGAGATCCACCAGTCTTGGCCTCCCAAAGTGCTGGGATTACAGGCATGAGCCACTGCTGTGATTTTTGAAATGTCACAATCTCACATAGAGATCCCTTAGTTACAAAACATGGACTCTGATTGTACCTGGAAACAGAGGCCAAAGCCTGTTGCTAATGAGCATTGAGCTTCCTTTATGTCCTGTGGACATAAAGAATGCTTCTGAGTTGTTGCCGCATATTGGCATAATCAACAGCATCAAAGACACTCCTTGCTACTCCAACTGCTGAACAATGAAAATAATGAGAAGTGATCAAAGCAGATTAATGAAGCAGAAAATACAACACATTTAAAGCACTAAAGGAGGCACTGAACTAAGTTGCATTATCAGATGGGTCTTAGATTCAGTCATCAAATTTTAGAACTGAAAAAGCCCTTGGAAATCACCACTTGCAACAGCTCACTCAAGGTAAGGTGTGTGTGTTTGTCATGACTGAGATGGCTGTCCTGCCTCTCAGAGGATAACTCCAGGGAAGACCAGTTCCTACCTCATGGGAAACCTTGGCTCAATTTTGAATATCTTTAATTTCTAGAAAGCTCTTACACAGAACTCAAGTCGGCTTTCTTTCCAGTGCCACCATTTGTTAGTTGTTGATACTCCTGATACAAATCTAGAACTCTCACTCTACCGGTCACTCTGACCTGTATTCTAATTGAATGTCACAGTGTGTTTTAGAACTGTGGCCTCTGGAGCTGATTAGAGCCAGTCAGACAGAGAAGTTTACCTACAAGCCCAGGTATGTGTTCCGGGCTTCTCATTGCACTTTGATTACTCCATCCTCCAAGTCAATAAGGAAAAGAGGGCAAAGGCCCTGTACCTCCACCACGAAAGAGCACGGAGGAGCGGGGGCATTTTTTTTTTTTAATTATTCTTTCTCTCTTGAGTAAACTCTGTTATTTGGGGTCAGTTATGTCAATTCTTACATCTAAGGGATGCCTTCTCTTCAAATATATAGAGAGAAAGTACAATAGCTCAGTCACTTGGAGATACCAAGGTTTTAAATACAATTGGAAAGAAAGCCCAGGTTTATGTTTAAGGAGGCACACAAGATAAAATGATGGTTTACAAATAGATGAAGCACACTGAAGTCAAGTGGAATATGCAAAGAATCCTAATCACTTTACAGGTGTAAAAACAGCACAGAGCCTTCACATAACCTTTCCAAGTTTACACAAATAGCAATTAGCAGAGACCTGATAAAGAAAGAAACATGTTTTTTCTTTATCAGAGTTTCTTTAACCGAGTTTACACAAGAGAGAAAGAATAACGAAATATAAAACATTGCCCCTGCTCTGCCATGCTCTTTCGTGGTGGAGACATGAGGGCCTTTGCCCTCTTTCCTTAGAGACTTAGAGGCTGGAGTAATAGAAGTGCACTGCGAAGCCCCAAGCACTTGCCAGGGCTTGTAGGTAAACTTCTCTGTCTGTCTGGCTCTAAGCAGCTCCGGACACCACAGTTTTAAAACATCCTGTGACATTCAATATTAGAATACAGGTTAGGGTGACCGGGAGAGTGAGAGTTTTAGTTTTGTATCAGGAGAACCAACAACACGCAGTGTGCATCTCTCACTGTAACACAGGGGAACACACACACTGACTTATATGCAACCGTTCTCCATAAAATAGTTGCAAGTAATAACAGATTTTCATAACATGGAATAATAAATACATATTTTTCTATTTATTTATTCAATTATACTTTAAGTTCTGGGGTACATGTGCAGATCGTGCGGGTTTGTTACATAGGTATACAAGTGCCATGGTGGTTTGCTGCATCCATCACCCCATCATCTACATTAGGTATTTCTTCTAATGCTATCCCTCCCCTATCATATCCCCACCCTCTGACAGGTCCCTGTGTGTAATGTTCCTCCTCCATGTTTCCACTCATAAGTGGGTGTTGAACAATTAGAATAAATATAATTTTTAAGACCATGTCTGGCCTTTAAAAACTCTCCACCAAACATCCAGATAATGCAATCATTCAGTTTCTATCAGGGTACATGAGGATTGTAGAGAGATTGCCACCAAATTATTTCTGCCAAAAAAACCCTCATTAATAGTAGATGTCAGGTGTTGGCATATTTCAGTAACACTTTCTTTGAGAAATTCTAGTATTGCAGGGCAGAGCAGTGCAATTTTCTCAGAGAACACAATCTATCTTTTCGTTTGTTTGCACTGCAGAAGTCAAGAGACTAGCCGCATGCTGACCAAATCCCTTTGTCCTTCTCTCTGGGCATCCAGTGAAGCCATGTTTATGAGCATTCCTTTCAGCTAGGGAGAGCCATATAACTGAGGTCTAGCCACTACAACGTGGGCGGAAATGACGTATGCTACTTCCAGGTATAGGCATCAAACTTCCTGTAAAATCTTCATCCTTTTGCTTTCTTCCACTGGCTGGAATTGTCTTGACATTTTAGAGTCTGTCAGACCTACTAGGTGAAAACTTCCCAATAAGGGGGAAGAGTAGCCCATCTTTCACTGAATTCACTAATTGGGTGTCACCTTGCCTGTGACAAAAATCACGGCTTGTGACATAACCCAGAAATGAGTCCTATTCCAGTACACCACTGAGGTTTTGGAATTGTTTGCAAAAGCAGTTGGACTATTCTCTAGATGTAACTCTTAATTCTAATTATAAATTCATGTAGTACTCAGCTTCTGCTCAACTCCTCATACAGTTTTAACAGATATTATTTCTTATAATGAAGACAATATTTTTATTGGCATACTGACAGAAAAATTAAAAGACAGAGAAATTAGGTTGACAAATACAGGTGAAAAATCCAACATGTGATGCTTTTGTTAGCTCTAGTTGTAATAAAATGCTTTATAAAACTAATACTCTTTACTGAGTATTGAATAGATATTTTAAATACTCTGACTTTAGAAAATATGTACTGAGTGCACAAGCAGATGAATCTTCAGAATAATCATTCACTTGAACAGCTTACATATTTTATATTTTATTTATATTAATATATTTGAATGGGACTAGTGCAAACAAAATTTTTTTCAAATAGTTTTTCATTCAAAATTGTAGCAATGCCCCCAAATCTCTAACGAATGGTTTAAAAAATAGATTCTTTTAAAAAGTTCATAAAGAAAATATTAACCATTTTAATATACGTAATTTAGATATAAATCAGATATAATCAGATATATTTAGGAATAAATAAAAGTGAATTAAAGTATTTTCCCAGAAATACACAAACTGTAAAACATCCTGGCTTGGGGTTGAGATGATCTATAGTCCATTCTCAGCTCAGTTCAATAAAATCTTTGGCAATCTGAGGAAACAACTCTTACTGAACCTTGGTTTTCTCAGATTCAATCACAGATTTGAAACAAACTGTAAGAATTTTCCTAAGTGTAAAATTGTATACTTCTATGACACCAAAGTTTCAGAAAAAAGCAAAATAGTTCATGAGACTCCAACAGTATCATTAGTTATGTTTTAAAATACACCTTCACTTTACATTTCAGAGAGTGTCTACATTCTTCTTACAGTCTTCAATTAACCTATATGTAGTTTAATGGTAATTCTCCTTCCTACTGCCTTCTCCCAATCAAATCACAGTGGACTATATAATAAATGAAGAACGTGAGCTATTTAAAAACATTAATGATTTGTTTGGAATCATTGACAAACCCAGGATCCAACTTTTTTCCCATCAGCTGATTAGGAGACTTGAACAAAATAAGGGTCTTGGTTTAAAAAATACAGGCAATACCCTCAATGTTTTCCCCTGTCTATTACAAAAAAAAAAAAGAAAGAAAGAAAGAAAGATGTTAATGTTTTCTAGCTACTATTGCAAAGTCAGGAATATTGGTTCTAAATGATGTCTTATAACAGCAGCAGCATCAACACTGCTATTAGATCTACCACGTATTAAGTGGCTACTAGACTTCTTACAAACATTATCCCCATCCCCAGTTTTTACTGTGATGGTTAATATTAGGTGTCAACTTGATTGGATTGAAGGATACCTGGATAGCTCATAAAGTATTGTTTCTCGGTGTGTCTGTGAGGGTGTTGACAGAGGAGATTGCCATTTGAGTCAGTGGACTGGGAGAAGACCCACCCTAAATGTGGGTGGGCACCATCCAATCAGCTGACAGCCGGGGGTAGAATACAGTGGTGGAAGCAGCTGGGGTCAGCTGTCTTGCTGAGTCTTCTGGCTTTCATCTTTCTCTAGTCTGGGTGCTTCCTGCCCCGGACGTGGACTCCAGGTTCTTTGGCCTTTAAACACTGGGACTTACGCCAGTGGTTTTCTGGGGGCTCTCGAGCCTTTAGCCATAGACTAAAGTCTGCACTGCAGGCTTCCCTACTTTTGAAGCTTTTGGACTTGGACTGAGACACTACTGGCTTCCTTGTTCCTCAGCTTGCAGACAGCCTATCATGGGACTTCATCTTGTGATTGTGAGACAATTCTCCCTAATAAATTCCTTTTCATATCTACATATATCCTATAGTTCTGTCCCTCTGGAGAACCCTGACTAATACACTTACCAAGCCCTTCCAATCTTCCCTGTGAAGCAAAACTTAGGGTCCTGTTGACTGGGAAGACTCACTGTTATGGACTAAATATTTGAGTCCCACCCCCCTCCCCAACTTACATGTTGAAGCTCTAGACCCAGATGTGATGTTATTACACACATTGGGTGTGATATCCAAAGGTGGGGCCTCTAGGAGGTAATTAGGTTTACATGAGGTTGTGAGGGTGGGGCCTTTATAAGAAGGGATTAGTGCCTTTATAAGAAGAGGAAGAGACATCAGAGCTTCCTCTGTCTGCCATGTGAGGATACAGCAAGAAGGTGACATCTCCAACCCTAGGAGAGAGTCCTCACCAGTACTTGAATGTCCTGGTACCTTGACTTTGAACTTCCCAGCTTCTAGAACTGCAAGAAATGAACATCTGTTGTTTAAACCACCCACTCAATGGTATTTTGTTAGGGTAGCCTGAGAAAATTAAAACACTCACCAAGGAAGCTGAGGGTTTCAATGGTTGTGTAAGCTCCCCCAATGCCAGTCAAAAGCCAGTGACAGGAGGAACCAGGACATGAATGTAAGTCTCTCTGAACAAACAGCCTTTCCAGATAGGCTTCACTTTGTTTTGTTTTCTTTTGTTTGGGTTATTTTAAGGAGGATTGTTCATGTTATTAAAAACAACAGAATTTTCTTTTTAGAAAATTTGAAGATTATATACACAGGAAGAGTGGTATAATGAGATGTGGGAAATGGAAATCTAGATAGTACATCATATGCACAACTCATCTCCTGAGACAATTCAATCGATGACCATAAAGAAGCCTGTAGTGGTTTTCAGATGGGACACATACTAGATCAGTACTCCTGCACAGTACTGGGTTATCCAAACCATAATTACCAAGATATATTTACTGGTAACATTGAAATATGCCAGAAAACAAAGAATGTAAATTTTCTAAGACTGGCTTTAGTAGACTATTCTGAAATATTTTGGATTGATTTTTTACAAAAGACAAGTGAGGAAAAGTATATATGTATTCTTATTATGTTTAACCAATGGTAAAAGGTATATGCCTTTACTGTATCTGTCTAGACATTTTGCATGTCAGATACTGTGACCTGGAAGAATAGAACGGTGAACTAAAACACCACGACCTCTACCTGAATAGAACTCCTAATGTAAGGTAGGGAGAAAATAATTACATGAACTCATATGAAATTAGAGCTCTGATAAGAACTACAAGAAGAGATGATAGATATAATGAAAAGATATAATAGATGATTTTTTTTAGTAGGGAAGCCAAGAAATCTTGATTAAATAGTGATTCAAAAATGGCAAAGGGGAGGGTGAGGGTAGATTAGATTAGTTTTGCAGGGATGGGGGACCATTTGTGCAATGCCCATGGCAAGTTGGAAGAGGGGGAAGATCTGTGTAGCTGGAGTGGAGAGAGAAAGGGATAAAGGCACTTCCTGGGGGTGAAGAGACAGAGCTGGTCAGATATACAGGGCCTCCTTCCGAAAATAATTTCATTGCTCAGTTAGAGAACAAAGAAAAGCAATTTAATGTTTATGTAGGAATACACAACACACACACACACACACACACACACACACAATGATTTGTAAAATCACTCTGGTTGCAGTATAGAGGAGAAATTTAGGCTCTAGTGTTATAAGTTTTCCTTTGTCCTTGATATAATCTGAGAAGGAAAATGCCTGGAAACTAGGGATTTTGATGGTTGATTCCTGTCTTTCCATAACATAGTAATGTAGATCACATTGCCTATGTTTGATTTCTGTCTACCACACATTTTCAAAATTTGCTTCCTTCCCTGTTCTCTTCCTTTCTGCATTCCAAACTCAACCAACTTGCTGAAACCTTGAAGTCAATGAATTAAGCTTTTGATATAAGCTAAAGACACATTCTACGTGGCATAAATACTCTACAACTGGTAATGGAATATAGATGTTCTTAACAAAATGGTTCTATCATTGATAACTTTTGAAAATGCTTGGTTAAACAGGGTTAAACAGAAAGGTCCGCTCTTAAGATTTCTTCAAGTCTTTAATGAATTACTAGGCATTGTGTATGTTTAGAAGGTTCATATAATGTTGAGATTCCTTAATTTTATTCTCTAGGTTGATTCTCCCCCCATTCCAAGAACGATTCCGAAAGACATATTGTTACACAGAATGCACTTTGAAAACTATGAATGAATGACCCACTCACAGCCTGTTACTGGCAGAGATGGGGCCGAAATTCAGAACATCCATCCCATTCTACGCTGTAACATAGTATTGGGGGAAAAAATAATCCCTGGTATATAACAGAAGTTTTCAATTATTTACATGTATTTACTATTTCCTTATATTTACTATTCTAAACCCTCTGGAATGGTATGAAGATAGAATTTGGAATCCCCTTAAATTTCACATGTTCAAGTCCTAATCCCCCAATGTGACTATTTGGACATAGGCCCTTTAACACGGTAATGAAGGGTGAATGTGGGAACAAGGGAGGGGCTCGAATCCCATAGAACTGGTGTTCTCACAAAAAGAGAGACCCAAAGGCTGCATACACAGGGATAAAGGTCACATGAACACCCAACAAGAAGGTGGCCATCTGCAAGCCAAGGAGAGAAGCCTCAAGAGAGACCAAATCTGCCAACACCTTGATCTTAGACTCTAGAACTATGAGAAAATAAGTATCTGTTTACCCCACCCAGCCCATATTTTGCTGTAGCATCCTAAGCAGACCAATACAGCTGTACATGAAATCTTAACCTAGTTCTACCACTTTCTAGATTATATTTGGGGTAGGAAGAAATTTGAAGAAATGAATGGAGGACAATGAATGTTTCCCAAGAACTACAAGGCAACCACACAATCTTCATTTTACTGATGAAGAAACCAATGTACAATGAGGTTATATGACTTACCTAGTAACACCTGCTTGGTGAAAATAAAGCTGAGGCATGAGTCCCAATTTATCTGAATTTAAATACAGTATTGACTGCAGTTTACCACATTCTTTCTGGATTCCCATTTCTTCATTTTTAAAGTGTGGATATCATACCACATTAAAGCACTTTTAAGGACCTTTTCCAAATCTCAAATATTATGAGGCTATTAACACTTTATTATCATTGAGTTTCACATCTTTTATTTGGGATAGATTTAAAGAAAGAAAGTATCACTCTTAGCTCTGGATAACCAGTGTCCCTGCCCTGGATACCTCACTTTGGAGATTCTCACTCTGATTCTCATCCTGTCATCTCTCAACATGGGACAAGGCGTCCATGAAGTAAAGAACCTGTGCCCATCTAGAGCCTTCGTCCCCTTTTCCAGACCTCTCTGTATGCAGTCTGGACCCATGAACCCTCTGCATTGCTGGTCCCATGTTGGCTTCCAGGTCTTGGGCTGGCTTCTTTCCTTGGGTTTGTCCTACCAAAAGCTGATGCTGAATGTGCTACATGCACGTCTAGGCCTAAGAAATGGCCAGAGGAAAGCTGTTTGCAGGGATGGTGAACAACAGAGGTAGGTTAAAAAGTAAGGGCCTCTATTTATGTTCTTACAATAGGCCTCACTATTAGGTAGGCTCACGTAAGAAGAGTATGAGTGGTATTACTTGGGACTGGAGTTGACTACAGCTTACTCTCTTGATCCGTCCTATCCTTGGTTTGTTCATTCAGATTACAAATGCTATAATACCTGTAATTCTCCTGAAGACTTAAAGATTTAAAATTATATACCAGCCATTCTCTGATTTTAGTAGGTTGGCAATCTAGTAGGAGAGACGACAGATCTTACAGGCATGGGGAGTCAATTAAAGGATTTTGAGTATGACAAGAAGTAAAGGCAGTGATCTGTAGGGTGGATTGGAACAGCCATAGTTTAGAAGGTGAAGTTTCAGGTCAGTGTCATTACAATGGCCCACTGACAGAAGGAATGAAAGAGAAGACATGAAGAGAAGTGAGTGCAGGAATGAGGCTGAAAATATAGACGGGGAGAACAGCCCAGGGTGACATTTGGACTAGGGAATGGAGCCACAACTATGCTAACATCCTCCCTTCCCTAGTCACACTTGTTCACATGCATAGCATTGTGGCTCAGGACTAAGAACAAGACAAAAGAGATGCAAATCACAGACCCTCCTTTGCGGAAAGTCACCGTCTGGTAGAGAACAAAGACATGGACATGTAGAAAATAAGCAAGTTAAAGCCCAGAAATGTCCAGTCTGATAAAATAGCACCCCAAATACTTCTTAAAACATTTAAAAGATGGAAAGGAATAATGCTTCCGGCACCGTAATAAGTTCAGCCTGTTTCTGAAAGGAAGGCTTTATATTACAAAGAATGTATTTCTTTGTAATATATTTCCTTCAATTTGCTATTCTAAACTCTCTGGAATGTTATGAAACCTGAATTTACATAGAAAAGAAGCAACAAATTGAATGTTTTAAGTGGCAGGCTACACAGTTTGTATTTATTTGCAAGGAGCAGGGTATGATGATGCCATCAGTTTTAAAGGAAGATTCACCCAGGAGAGGTGTGTAAGAGATACCAGATGGAAGATGTGAGAATAATTATCCCAGGTCCGAGGCTTATTATCAGTGCTGCCTTATCTCTGGACACGTGAAATCTACACACATCTAGATGTCACCACCTCAACGTTAGAATGTCATCAACTTCTAAAACATCATTTTCAAAGTGTTGTACAGACCCAGTTTTAAAAACGCAGAAATATAAAACATTTAGTAGTGTATCTTTTTTATAAACAACTAGTGTTTGCATCCAATGCAGCAGAATTTGTGGCGATCTACCAGATGAAGATCATTTTATTGGGATTCCAAAATCTATTAACTGTTCAATGACAAGATAATCATTTCTTGTTAACCAACCTCATTGTCTGGTCTTAATCTGATGTCAAGATTTAGTGAGAGAAATACCAGACAAGGGTATATTGAGAATTCATTAAATAACTACTCTGAACCCAGAGTCAATTCTCTGCATATTAAAAATAGAACATAATTATAGAAAGTGTCCTTATTGTTCAACAACCCTTTTTACTTCAAAACAGTGCATAAAAATGCAAATGTCTCCCTATAATTTACCACATTAAATATGTATGCCCATAGTTCTCTGAGGCCCCTGTAATGACAATGATATGCTTTTAGTCCTTCTTTTCCATTTAGGACCTGACAGTACTACAGCCCCTCTTATTCCTTCTAAATTCAGTTCTTCACAGTTCTTTTGATAGAGAAACAGCTGATGAAAATCTCTTAGAGAGAAAACTAGAATTCTACAGTCTTGACCTAACAGGATTGTAGGGTTGTAAAATCTTTATAACCTGGGTCAGATACAAATTTTGACTTAGGGTGTTTTAAGATGTCTCTATCTTTTGACAAATTGCAAAATCATGTGCCAAAAGTTATAGAAAACTTGCGGCTAGAGTCAGTCTTAAATAGGACTCAGTGCAGCAAATTAACATAAAGCTAACGACCTAAAAAAGAATACTCTTGAAGAAAGGAGACCACAGGACTCAAACACATGTCATTTTAGATTGGTTCTTCCTTCTACTGCCCCCATCAGAATAATGCTGAATAGCCTGGCATAGTACAAAGATCGCTGGATTTCACTGCTGGAAAACTTGACACTGGTAATGGTTTTGCCATCGTCTGTGTGACACTGGGTACATTTTCTTACTTTCTTTGCCTCTGTGTACTCATCTTTCAAGTAAGTGATTTAAGCCATACCATCTCTGAAATGCCTTCTGGATCTTAAATTCTATGGGAAAAAATACATGAAATGTCCAAGACGTAAAATTATGATACATTGTTTTCTCAGTTTAAAGTAAAATGGGATTCGTGTGAGCCTTAATACACGACAAGAAATGATGTTCAATGAAAAGTGTTCCCCTACTGAAGCCCAATATTCTTAAAACTAGAAAACTGTTCTGTTTCAAGGAGATTTTCTGACTAATTAATGATACCTTATGATAGAACAGAAGAAGGGTGGTTTTACATACAAAATAACCCTAGGTGCTGCCAGCAGTGTGAACAATCAGACAGCCAAAATACACAAGAAATGATGCCAAGCCCTAGGAGAAGCAACAATGGTATAAACAGAATAAAGAAACCATGGCTATAATTTGAGTGGCCCTTTTATGAGAAATTCAAGATAATTTGGCTTTAAGAGAAGAATCTGAATCTCTGATTACTAAAGCCATGGGGAAAAAGTAGACCAATTATTTATTGGATGCAAGGAATTCAAATTAACTCTTCATTCTATAGGAAAAGAAAATGTGAAACCCTATCAATGCCTCTACCATTTCTGTTTCATCTATTTTAAGTGATGGTGTCAGAATAACCTTTGAACAACCGGATAGAAAGAGAATGACTGAAAAGTCAAAGCAATATTCTGTGAATAGACATTTTATAGGTTGGGAAGACATAATGTAGAACATTTTTATGTATCCTCAACACTAGAGTTAATATACATAGGAAATTACTATTAGGCATTTGTGGAACAAAATCGAAGTTCCTGTTGCATGGGTTATTACCATATTTTAATAGAAATGGTCTAGATGTTGTTGGAGAAAATAAAATTGGTACTAATGATGAGGTGCATAAATTCATACCAGCAATTTGGAAACCAAGTGCAGAAAGTTAATACCTCTGGACACTTTGATCTGGGGAGTCCCGGTCATAGCACTACACAGCCACCACATTGTACACAATCATCTTTGGGGTTATGAGCCCCTGAGTACCAGTTCAGACTTAGCCCTGATTAACTCTGAGGCTTTGGGCAAATCACTTCTCCCTTCTGAGCCTCTATTTGCTTAACAGTAAATGAGGCATTTAGACTCAATGATCTTCTACTAGGATTCTACTAAGTACCGGAATGAATTCTATATTAGATGTTCCTGTTCTTGACTGCATATTAGAAATGGGAGTTTTCAAAAAATAATCATGCCTGGGCCACAATCAAAACCCCGGATTAAGAGACTGTTTTATGTTTAAGAAAGTTTTTAGCAACACTTAACATACTTTTGGTTATTAATTCTGTAAATTGGCTAGGTCCTGTGATTCTATTGTTTTCCCTATTTTAAAATGAAAGCATTTTAATTGTCCTCTTTGCCCCAAGCGAAAGAAAAGAAGAGTAGAAATAAATAACTAGGAGTGAATCTATTTTATATTTATTAGAATTCCTTAGGGGAAAACACGTTATAGGTATAGAAGAAAAATGTTTGACTACTCCAAGTTTGAAGATGATTGTTACCATTTATTTATTTATTTGCATTATGATTATTCCCCAACTTCAGAAATAAGGAAAAGCTTGGCTGCCAAATCTAAGAACAAGCACAACCAACCAGTGAGTAGGTGGGTGAGAATTTGTTATTAAATTTTGACTTTGTTTACTCAGCTACTTCAGCTAGGCTGCTCTATAAATGAAAAGAGAACCAGCAGATTAAGAAAGATAATCAACTCTTTTGCATCAACTGACAAACAATCATTAGAAGGTTAAAAAGTCACTGAACTAAGACAGCCAGAAGGCATCAGATTTAACACTTCACAGTATTATCTGTCTTCTACGACTATAATTTTTTTAAAAAAAGGATCAGAGTTTCCACTTTTAATTTTTGAAGGGAAGACAAGCTTTTCCACTCTCAGGTGGGAGTGTGTGGGTAGCTGAATATATGCACAGGTGCAATCAACTTTAATTAAGACTCAAATCATTCTAACAGGCAGATGGAAAAATGTCTCAATCTTTAAGAGAATCAGAGGCATTCAGGCACTAAAAATATTAATGCATGGGAAGAAAAATATCATTTCCATTCTTCCTAAAAGATATAATTCTGAAAATACATTCATGAATGTTTCTGAAGCACACACTAAATGCTAAGAAGAATAATTCCTCCATTACAAAGGCTAATGAGAATATTTGAGTAAATGCAAAACTTGGTATTGTTGGAATCACAGTTACTAATACATGTTTGGGAGAAATAAAGATGTCATAGCTATAAAAATTTCATTTAAAAAGTAAGGCAGCAGCCGGGCATGGTGGCTCACACCTGTAATCCCAGCCCTTTGGGAGGCCAAGGCAGGCAGATTTCCTGAGGTCAGGAGTTTGAGACCAGCATGACCACTATGGTGAAACCCTGTCTCTACTAAAAACACAAATATTAGCTAGGCATGGTGGTGGGTGCCTGTGGTCCCAGCTACTTGGGAGGCTGAGACAGGAGAATTGCTTGAACCCAAGAGGCAGAGGTTGCAGTGAGCCAAGATCGTGACACTGGGAGACAAAGCGAGACTGTATCTCAAAAAAAAAAAAAAAAAAAAAAAAAAAAAAGTAAGGGAGAAATAGTAATCCTTTTAGGAGTATTATAACTGATGGCCATAGCAATGAAGGTTTCAGTACTATACTTTTTGCTGATTTCTTCACTGATTCTCTCGATAAATATGGTTATAGAAAGTAAGAGTGTTTAGGAATCATTAGTGGCCAATATGAAATTTATGATAGTCTTCCTGAGGGAAAATATACATATAAATGTGGAGGATAGATATTGTTTAGGGAAAGCTGATTAACCAGATTTGTTTTTTTCCTCCAAAATGACATTTTAAATGGAGTTAGTTAAGAAGATAAAGTAAATCCATAGGCAAAACCAATGGAAATATATTTAAATATTGATCTCTCAGCAATATTTGATACAAGAACTGGAGCTCTGTTTCAGATTGTACTTCTTCATAATATTATGGTTTTGCCCAAGTAATTGAACCTCTTTGGATTTCATTTTGTCTGTGATATCAGGGAGTTAACTATAATTATTTCTAAGGCCCAGGAAATAGTTATTGAGCTGTAGCTGTAACGCATGATTTAAGGATGAAGAGTAGGGAATCCCTGATCTTATTGTCCAGACATTCACATTAAAGCCAAAAAGGAAACGTACAAAGGTTCTTATCTGCAGAATTTCAAGTGGCATTTCTGTCTCACTTGTTTCCTATGTTTTTCTTATTTTTTTGGTTAGGTGTCTGCCATCTGCTCCCTTGAATGAGTTCTTGTCATTCTCTTTTCTTCACACCCTCACATCCACACACATCCAAAATGCATGTATGAACTGTTTACCCACAAAATACCTTGGGGATAGTGGTATTTCCTTTTTATTTTTTGTGAACTAAATGAAAAAAAAATTAGTACGTGGCTTAGATGTTATTCCTTATTTCTGATGTTACTGATATATTTTATTGTTGTTTCTTGTTTCATAAATTACCCAGTAACAGACTTATTTGTGGAAAAATCAATCTGAGTGAAAAATGAAGGTCTCAGAGGGTTTCAATATCCATTGTTTTGGATTAAGCACATCAGCTTAATAAGAGAAAGTGACGACAGAAAAGAGAAGCAATGGGAGAAGAATGAAGAGGGACCCTATTTGCAATACAAGATTCTTCAGATAAGGTTATTATTAATCCACAAACAAACAAAAACATTTATCTTCTGAGTGTCATGAGAACCATTTCACTGGAGTGGGTGCCAGGATGCCCAGGCCTTTGCAAACCTCAGAACCTAAAATAATATTGACACATGGGCCAGGAAAACCAGGATGGAGCAGTGTGGAGGCAAAGAAGAAAGAAAACAAAACACCTTTCTAAAATGCTCGGTTCTGGAATCACTTAGAACCCAGAAGGAGGAGGTTGCAGTGAGCACTGCATCACTGCACTCCAGCCAGGGTGACAGAGCGAGACTGTCTCAAAATAAAAATAAAATGTTCAGTTCTGAATCTGCCTGTCTTCATTACTATCTACAACTTTGTTAAAAATATATGTAAGGCTGGGCGTGGTAGCTCATGCCTGTAATCCCAGCACTTTGGGAGGCCACAGTGGGCAGATTGTCTGAGGTCAGGAGTTCGAGACCACTCTGGCCAGCAAGGTGAACCCCAACTTTACTAAAAATACAAAAAAATTAGCCAGGTGTGGTGATATGCGCCTGTAATCCCAGCTACTTGGGAGGCTGAGGCAGGGAAATTGCTTGAACCAGGGAGGTGGAGGTTGCAGTGAGCTGAGATGCACCACTGCACTCCAGCCTGGGTGACAGAGCGAGACTCCGTCTCAAAAAACAACAACAACAACAACGACAACAACTTGACTGCCCATCTTCACTTGGAAAATACTCTCTCCATTATTAATGTAGCTCTGATCCTCATTTGAATTCTTGATTTTATTTTCTGAGATTTCAAAATAAAGGTCCTAGCACCTAGAATAATGCCTAGCACAGAGGCATAGGTATTCCACAAACATTCATTCAATGAATGAAAGACCAAATGAATGCATAAACATGGATAAAATGTTTATATATTAATAGCATTAAAAAGCATAAAATACTTCCTGATTTCAAAACTTACTACAAAACAGTAACCAAAATAATGTAGCACTGCCGTAAGGCAGACAAATAGACCAATGGAATAAAGTAGCCCAGAAATAAACTTTTATATATACGGTCAAATGATTTTCACCAAGTGCCAAGATCATTCACTAAGATAAAGACAGTCTTTTCAATAAATTATGTTTGGAAAACTGAATCTCCATATGTGAAAGAATGAAGTAGAACTCTTGCCTTACACTATGTGTAAGTTAACCCAAAATGTATCAAAGATCTAAATGTAAGAACTAAAACTATAAAACTCCTAGAAAACAAATGCAGGGGGAAAATACTCATGACATTGTGGAGAGGAGAAAGTAAGAAACTGGTCAGGCAGGCAGTTAGGGTGGGTCCCTGGTAAAACTTCTTCAAACGAAGAACAGCCTCAAAGTCAAACTGTCGGCCCCAGATAAGAAAAAGCCTGCATCCATGAATGGAAATGCTTATTCTGTAAACCCAGATAAACAAATTCCACCCCTTTTTGGACATATTTATCTCCCTTTGGCACACCTTAGTCCCTCACTTTCCCCTATTTTACATATGCCTACCTTTCTGTAACTGCCTGTGAGCTAAGTCTTCATTTACATAGGGTAAATCATCACTTCAACCCCTGATTGGTCCCAGGCCAAGGTCCCAGGCCAAGCCTTCACCTCTACCTCCAGTTGGTTCTCTAAGACAGCCCACAGACCAGTCAGCACATCCCTCCCCTACCAGTCAATAAAAAGCTCAGACTGAGTCCCATAGCTGGCAGCCCTCTTTGGGCCCCCTCTTGGCTACAGAGAGCTTTCCTCTTTTGCATAATAAACTTTTGCTTCAATCTCAACTTTGGTGTCCAGGCTCCTTAATTTTCGTGGTCATGAGACAAAGAAATCCTGGTAACAGCTCAGACGACGAGGCTGCTTCATTTGGATTTGACAATAACTTCTTGAATATAACAACAAAAGCACAGGCAACAACAGTAAAAATAGAGGAATTTAAAACGTTTATGCATCAAAGGACACTAAAACAGAGAATTATTACATGACTCAGCAATTCTACTTCTGGGTATTTATAAAGAATAGAAAGCAAGGTCTCAAACAGAGACCTTAAACAGAGAATTATTACATGACTCAGCAATTCTACTTCTGGGTATTTATAAAGAATAGAAAGCAAGGTCTCAAACAGATGATCATACACCACCCATGTCCATCATGTATTTTGTATTACTCAAAATAGCCAAGAGGTGGAAACAACCCAAATATCCTTCAATGGATGAATAAATAAATGCAATGTGGTATATCCCTAAAATGGAATCTTATTCAGCCTTAAAAATATAATGAAATCCTGCAATATGCACAACATGGATGAAACTTGAAGACACACAAGTGAAATAAGGCAGTAACTGAATGGCAAATATTGTATAATTCCACTTATATCAGCTACCTAGAATAGTTGAAGTATTCAAGACAAAGTAGAATGGTGGGAAGAGGAGACTGGGCATTATTGTTTAATGAGATGGAGTTTTAGTTGGGAAGGATGACAGTTCTTGAGATGAATAGTGGTGGTGGTTGTGAAACTGCCATTGCAAAACTGTAACTGAAACAGTGTAAGAGATCTGACCTAACCAACCCCACCTTGCTTCTAACCTCCAAGCTGTCCTTGTTCATTCCTGGGTGTATGATGAACTAACTTTGGGAGGAGACTTAGTTTATAGTTTAAAACAAAGACGATAACAACCCTTTTCCAAAACAAACCCCCATCTTGCCCGGGGGACTAGACTGCCTTTGTAGGACAAGCAAATTAGCCAAAATATTAGAAATTATGGTTAAGGAGTCATGCAGCTGAAGGCTACAAGATTCTGACTCTTTCCAAATTGCTCCTGGGGGATAACATCACTATTGTAAAGCCTAAGGTCATTGCTTGAGATATTTTGCAGACCCTGCACTTGATGGATCAGCTGGCACCACCCAGATCAGTAAACTGACTCATTTGATCTTGCGGATCCCACTCAGGAACTCACTCAGCACAAGACAGCTTCAGTTCCCTATGAATTTCATCTTCTACCTAACCAATCAGCACTCGTGACTCACTGGCTGCCCACCACCCACCAAGTTATCCTTAAAAACTCCTTTCCCTGAATGCTCAGAGAGACTGATCTGAGTAATAATAAAACTCTGGTCTCCTACAGCTGGCTCTGTATTAATTATTCTTTCTCTATTGCAATTCCTCTGTTTTGATCAATTGGCTCTGTCAGCAGTGGGCATGGTGAACCCGTTGGGGTGGTTACAGTCGCACAACAGTATGACTGCATTTACTGCCACTGAACTTTACACTTAAAAAATAGCTGAAATTGTAAATGTTATATATATATTGTAATAAAAATGTTTATGTAGTTATTGATTTGGGTTGCAGAGTTGGCATAAATTATGAAGCAGTAACACAGATCTTAAACATTGATGCTTTTTGAAAGTAAAAATGTTCTCAGCTTCAACACTAAGTGCAAAGTAGTATCCTGGAATTTGAATTCTTAGCCTTATCATGGATGGAGCATTTGACTAAATTTACCCTACTTTCTTCCATCAGTTTTACTGGCTTAGGCCCACTCTAGCTTAGTATGCTGGAATTTAACATGAAAAACAGTCTCCAGGGTCAAGGGTTATGAAATTTAACATGAAAAAACGTCTCCAGGGTCAAAAAAGCCTTTAAAGTAACATTTGAGTGTTTGTTATTTTTTTCTGACATTCCATTTTTCAAATGCTAACCTTAACTGTTTGTCATCTTAAGCAATCACATGGAAAGCCGTCAAGGTCTGCCGCTGTACTTTGGAAGGTACTTGCTGCTCTTAAGAGGACCCTGGCCTGATGGAGGCCCAGTGTACTCTGCTATGCCCTGATGACTACTGCTCTTCTTTCAGGCTGGTTTTGATTCTTACTCCTATTTCATGACCTTCCATTTGGGTTCCTAACACACCAGCCTTCAAAAGATTGCCATATACCATATGTTCTTACTTTCATAGGCCTCAGTGCATAGGTATCTGATGATCATATTCTGGTGAATTTAATTTTGCTTTTTTTGTGTGTGTGGAATATATTTGAATGCAAGCAGGTACTCTTTAGGCCTTTCTTTTAAACTTCCTCATTTCCAGACCTATGGGTTCCTGTTAATTGGAAACCATTACATGTGTAGCTGACACATCATCTCACAATTCCCCTGGACATGTAACTCGAGAACTCGGGTATGCCCTCACTTATCTTGCTCAATAGCTTCCACAGCCTTCTCTATTCTTAGAAGAATAAAGAAGAGAGGGAGAGAAAGAGACAGAGAGAGAATGGGGTGTCGGGGGAAGGAAGCTGAAGCCCAGGGAAACACACGTTTTACACCAACACAGATTATGAGCTTCCTGGCTTCCTTAAATGTCAGCTACTCATGAGTCTCTTGAAGCCCTCCATTGATTTCACATGGAAGTAGGTCAGGACTGCTTTTAACTGGAGCAGCCTCACGCTGCAGGTTTCATTTAAGTGTGAGGAGTGAATATTAAAAATTGATGTGCAAAACAAACCTTGCTTAATTAGCATCTGGATGATGTCTTTACTAGGAAAGCCATTCAAGTTAATTTTTTTTAAATGAGAAAATTGACAATGAAGCTATTTGTGTCTGTAACCTTTCACATTAAAGAAAAAAACCATTATGAAGGTCACTTTTCGTGCATTGCCTTTTTCTATGTGAGCTCGTCTGTATTTAGGAGGTTCGCATTCTTTCTATGTATTTGTGGTTGCACACAGGTTTTAAAGTAACATTTGAGTGTTTGTCATTTTTTTCTGACATTCCATTTTTCAAACGCTAACCTTAACTTTTTTTCATCTTAAGTAATCACTTTAAAAGAAAATGAGATTCTTCTACTTGAATGTACTTAGACACAACACTTCACACATCATAGTTTTTAACAGTCTTCTATCTACATACTAATTATTGTTGAGATTAAGTACTTCAAATCTTCTTGGTTTCCACTTATTTGATTAATTCCTATATTTTTTTATTTTTCTTTTTAATTTTCTGGTTACAAGCAATTTATCTTTTAAAATAAAATTTTTTAAAAATGAAAAGATTGACAGCAAAGCTGTCAAAAAATAAAATACAAATTTTCTTTTTATTTTAAAAGATAAATTGCTTGTGACCAGGAAATTAAAAAAAAATAATTTTGAAAAATATATCAACAACCCAGTGATACTGAAGCTTTTTCTTCTGCTGGTAAATCATCTTTCACAATTCTGGTGTCATGCTGCTCAGTCCTTTCTACAATAAAGATGGCCTCTTTGTTCTCAGAGTTGTTCTTTATGGGGCAAGGGTACTGGGCTGCATGGGATGTGAAGGCCCTCCAGCTTCAAGGCTTAGATAGCATTCAGCAGCCTTAAAACAATCTGACTCCTGTGGGAACAGAGAATGGTTTGCATTCTCTCCAATTCTTTATGCTCCTAACTTCCGGTAGTAGAATGATTCACTTAAGATGTCAGATCCTCTACCCAAGCCTAATTGAAGAGAAAGTTATGCAAACACCAACGTGGAATCTCTGAAAATTTATTTCATTTTCAACCTGACTTTATCTTTTACTGTAATATTTATTCTTTTTACATGTATCTAGAGGTTAAACAATCACCTTCTGTAATTGCATAGTAATGAACATTTACAAGGTATTTTCCTGTGCATGATTTTCTTTAAGTTGTCGCAGCAATCTTATGAGGTAAATATTTAAAACCTAAGACTCACAAAATTTGGCTTTCCCTAAAAGAACAGCTATTATTTGATCCAGCATTCCCACTACTGGGTATCTACCCAGAGGAAAAGAAGTCATTATACGAAAAAGATACTTGTACACACATGTTTATAGCAGCACATTTTGTAATTTTGTAATTACAGAAATATAGAACCAGCCTAAATACCCATCAGTCAACAAGTAGATAAAGAAACTGTGGTGCATATATATGTATATGTATTTACCCACCATGGAATACTACTCAGCCATCAAATAATGGCATTCGCAGTAACCTAGATGGAATTGGAGACCATTATCATAAGTGAAGGAACTCAGGATCGGAAAACCAAACATTGTATGTTCTTACTCATAAGTGGGAGCGAAGCTATGAGGATGCCAAGGCATAGGAATGATACAATGGACTTTGAGGATTCAGGAGAAGGGGTGGGAGCGGGATGAGTGATAAAAGAGTACAAATTTGGTACAGTGTAGACTGCTCAGGGGATGGGCACACCAAAGTCTCAAATATTGCCACTAGAGGACTTACTCACATAGCCAACACCACCTCTTCCCCCAAAACCTATGGAAATAAATATTTTAAAAAAGAACGGCTCTTAGGTGGCAGATCTATTTTTTAACCCCAGGATATTAAACTCCTATGTCTGTTGTTGTTGTTTTTTTTCACATATGCAAATACCAAATAACCTTTCACTCTATCTTCCACTATAAGGAGGTTGTTCTTTTAAGCTGGTTAAACAAAGGACTTTTTAAAAACAAAAATATAAAATGCAGGTACACTTTTATTCTTTCTTATTTTCATCTTCTGAAAATTAAACTGTAAATGGACTGTACTCAATAATACCACATACAATCTAGCTAATAATTGCACAGTCTACAACATAATATTCATTTTTCTTGCCATTTGTTGTTTGCTTTCCCCAATCAGTAATGGGATTGACTCCTCTTTCAGTATTATATATAAGAATCATCTACACCTTGATTCTCCATTGATATTCCTTGAAACACTTGGTCCCTAAATATCTTAACCACTGTTGATCTTTGCATTCTCTGCAACACTCAGATTACAATCAATATTGGTTAGTCATGGTAATTCTGTTGTCTGGTGCTATTTTTAAAAAGTTAGCTTTAGAAAAATCAATAAATCCACAGACATAAACTGATTATGCAAATTCAGTCATAGAGATCATGGAAATTTACAAAATATATAAACTGTCCCTGCCCTCAAAAACTTACCATTTAATTGGGGAGGTTGGATGCACACTTATTCACTCAGTCAAATAGTTGAACACATACTGAGCATGCACCTTCTGCTAGAAAATGTGCTATTTGCTTCAATAAAAAAGACTCAGTATGTGTCCTAACAATTTAGTGAGGGAGGCAAACATTTAAACACATAATTACAACACTGTCAGTCACATGTCAGAATAACTTTTTTATAAAAATGAAGGAGCAGAGTTCCCTAAAAAAGAAAGCAGAAGGGACACAGTTTTAAAATGATTACTAATGAGGATATCGTATTGCATAAAAATAAACAGAAAAATCTTAACATGTTAAGCAAGAGTGTGGCCCCAGCTACTTGACAGGCTGATGCAGGAGGATTGCTTGAGGCCAGAAGTTGGAGACTGTAGAGCACATGAACATGTCTGTGAATAACCACTGCATCTAGCCTGGGCAACATGTCCAGAACTCATATCTTAGAAAATTATTTACATAGAATAATCACCAATATCAGATGTTTCATGAAGGGTAAAAAGAACAGGGAAGGAAAAATGCTAGAACCAGAGACCAATTAGGAAGCCTCATGTAATTTTGGGGTGAGTGGAAGAGGAAGTCAGGTTGTAAGAAATTAAGGCTGGAATAAGGGGAGAGGAAATGGAGGCAGCAGGTACAACACATTCATTTAAGTGGATTGGCCATGGAAGCTAAATGGAGAATCATGCTGTATATAGAATCAAGCTTCTGTTTTGTGAATCATCAGTGGACAATCTGATTATAGTTTACATTAAGGAGCTATATATACAGGTTGGTTCAGATACCAAAATGAATTCTGCAGGCTACAAGTGAGATTATCAATTACCCAAAGAAAAACAACTGTGAGGTAATCTGTTTTAATTTCTTAGGTTTAAAACTTTTCTTTGACCATTTCAACACTGACAATAAGTTTTCATTTTTCTTACATGTATCTCTTGTTATTAATTATTGGTAAGTGGTTAATAACTTTCAAAAGAATGAAAGTTGTTTGTAGACATAGACACATTTTGTTGTCCACAATGTGTAACTTAAATAGAGCAGTACTTTATTTCAGCTCTGATCATTCTGCTGGGAGCTGCTAATAACTAAATCCTTTTCCATCCTTCTAGCTCTTGGGAATCTAGATTTCTTACTTGTGACATGGGAACAAAAAGACACATTAGAATTATCCACCCATAGCACTACAGTTGGATCTAGGGTTGGACAATACATGAATACCCCAATCTCTACTTCATGACTGCTGCTAGCTATTGTTTTTCCAGAATTATTCTTTCTTATCTTAATTATATCAGTTCATCTACAATAGGAAAAGCAAAACAGAGGAAAATGTTATTTTATTGACTATAACTAAAAGTTGACCAGTAGAATATGTACAGGAAAGTTTTTCCTCCACCATCAATTATCAGAAGAATATTACAGACTTCTAGATTGGAATTTTTTCCTTTCAGTTCAGCTGTTCTGGACTCCTTTCTAGCCAGCTGTAGCTGGCTAGACAGTACATGCTGAAATCCATGTAACTAATACGCCTTACTTCCCACTTAGATTCCTTAATATTTTGGCTCCTTCCATTTGGAAACAGCAATAGCTCAGATTTTCCAGTTGATTGGTCATTCTACTAGAGGTGGAACATTTAACTAAACTAGCTCTCACCAGCAACAACAATAACGTGTTTGCTTTAACCAAGAAATACCATGCACCACTGCAGATATTTAATTAAATTTGGGATTTTCATCCATTTACCAAATTCCAAAAAGTTTACTTTATCAAAAACAGAAAAACTTTTCAAATATTTTATAACTGAAACCCATTTTTTTCACCTGGGATCACACATATTTAAGACCACCAGTCACATAATGATAGCTTTGTGGATGTATGCCATGTTTTTCCAACGAAGATGTTAAATGACCTACTTGAACGTGTTTACTTTATCTTTTTTGTTGTTTTGTTTTTTGAGACAGAGTCTCACTGTGTCACCCAGGCTGGAGTGCAGTGGCATGATCTGTAACTTCTGCCTCCTGGGTTCAAGTGATTCTCCTGCCTCAGGCTCCTGAGTATCTGGGATTACAGGCAGCCACCATCATGCTCGACTAATTTTTGTACTTTTAGTAGAGATGGGGTTTCACCATGTTGGCCAGGCTGGTCTCAAACTCCTGACCTCAAGTGATCTGTTTGCCTCAGCCTCCCAAAAGTGCTGGGATTACAGGCGTCAGCCACTGCACCAGCCATTGAACATGTTTTTATTCTCTTTGCTATTTTTGATCAATAATGCATAATGTTTAGCAGATTAAAATTTCTTTTTGTAAATGTTAGTTTGTTATTTTCTTTTAAAAAAGATATCTTTCTTTCTACAAACATAGAAAAGAGATCAATTTTCACAGTTCATTCATTCGTACAGAAACTGACGATGATTTGACATTACAAAATGGTCCAAATTTAAATGTTTGATGGCTATATTCTTTATATCTTTCCCTCCAATAAATCTGCCTGGAATGGAATGGCCATTCTTTCAATCATACCACTTAAGAGCAGAAGCAATGAATTCAGTATTCAGCACAGCTGCTTTTTTGCTGTATGACTATATTGATTTTAATGTGGAATGCTCTAACTCATACATAGAAGATGATTTTTGTTTTTTCACTTAATGGTCAAACATTTCTTATATGTTTTTTTTCCCTAAAGTTCAATAGCCTTCTTAAGTCACTTTGCCTATTAATTCAACAAATTCAATAAATATTTATCGCGTACCAACTTGGAGAAAGATTGCATTGGATCAAGTATTACAAAAAGTAAAATGATGAAAAGGTTTGTACCTTGTCCTCCCTGGTCCTTTGTCTCAATAGAGAGAATAAGACCTAAATAATCTTTATAATACATTGGAATAAGTATTATATTATTACAAAAATATAAAGAAAGTACTCAAAGACAATAGCATGAGGAAAACACCATGGAGAAATTGGTAGACTGAGTTTGGAGTCAAGGATTAGGCTGACATTTTTTTATGTGGTTTCTGGCAAAGTCCTTTCAGCAAGCAAGAACAACATGAGATGGAAAGTATCAGAAGGAGGAAATGGGTCCTCTCTGGAAATTTACAGATAAGCTGGTCATCTGCTGAAGCCCCACACAACTCAGTTTTAGCATCTGATATTTTCATTCAAAAAGTGAGAAAACTAAGAGTCGAACTGACTTATCTAAGGTCTCAAAGCTTGTTAATGGAAACCACCTCTTGTGACAACCAGCCTTGTGCTAGACTTCAAGATTCTATTTAATTAAAATGTAGGACATGCCTAGGGTAACCTGATGCAGCCAGTAGGAAATCATTTATGCCGAATATTTAATTACTTGTAGTTCTCAAAGTGTCAACAATACATGGTAGTCTCTAAAAATCAGAAATTAAATGTTTTATTCCAAGTAATGGAACAGGAAAGAAAAAAAATCAGTTCTAGTATTTTCCATGTGTATAAAATTAACTACCACTGAGGGAATCTCAGTTTAAAAAAATAGACCGGTGTAACTTAATTTCCGAACTGAAAATGTTTCTGCATTTTATACATCTAAAGCAGGGAGAGTTCTTAATGGAGAGAATTGCTGATTAAATTGCTGACAAGAAATTGCACTTAAAGATTCAGCAGCCAGAGAATATAAACACGGGAGATAAACACGTCTGCCTGCATCAATCAAGGACAGCTGCGGTCTATCCCCAGAAAGGTGAGCAATTATTTATGAAATTATGTCTTCTTCAGTGATTCTATATTGCAATTCTAGGAGAAACTAAATGAGAAAAACAGACAATGTCATGGTCCCAATTAACCAAGGAGACATACGAAGTTTTGAAATCAAGGAATTTTACTTATACTCCATTTAACCTCATCATCCTGTTAAAAAAAAAAAATCCCTTCAGTTTTAAAACATAATAGGCCAGCTGAAGAATTGTGTGTGTGTGTGTGTGTGTGTGTGTGTGTGTGTGTGTGTGTGTGTGTTTTAATTTTAAAGGTGAGTCAGGCCAGGAGTGGTGGCTCACACTTGTAATCCCAGCACTTTGGGAGGCTGAGGTGGGTAGATCACAAGCTCAGGAGTTCAAGATCAACCTGGCCGAGATGATGAAACTCCATCTATACTAAAAATACAAAAATTAGCTGGGTGTGATGGCGAGTGCCTA
The DNA here is from genome assembly GCA_036589455.1 of Ateles fusciceps. NCBI lineage: Eukaryota > Metazoa > Chordata > Mammalia > Primates > Atelidae > Ateles > Ateles fusciceps. Next base: position 2,955,663 of record JAZHEH010001955.1, read on the forward strand.
TAATCCCAGCTACCCAGGAGGCTGTGGCACAGAAGTGCTTCAACCTGGGAGGCAGAGGTTGCAGTGAGCTGATTGTGCCCCTGCACTCCAGCCTGGGCAGGCGACAGAGTAAGACTCTGTCTCACAAAACAAAACAAAAAAAAAAAAGAAAAGAAAAAGAAAAAGATGAGTGTCTGATTCTGTCAAGTACATAGTACCTCAAATGTAAAGAGAAAAGAGGTAGTGCTAAGAAGGATTTGCATAGGGCGCCTTGGAGTTGTTTTGTCTGTTTTACTCCAGTCAGTTTTCAGATAGTGCTGCTAGCGTGCTCATTGCTTTTGTGCATTGGCTGGGGCTTTTAATTAGTCAACTATTTTTCCCCTTGGAGGAGCCATGGGCCATCATGTTGCTGCATAGTTATGGCCAAGATGCAAGCACTGAGGACAAAAGCCCTTTATCCCTGGATAGTAGCTCAGTATTGCATCTCTGACAGACCAAAGAAACCTGCACATACACCCTTAAATTGTGCTTAGAGGTGTTGAGGTGAGCACTCATATCTTTTTAGCAAGGAAACCTGAACATATATTCTTAAGTTATGCTTAGAGGCAGTAAGGTGAGCACTCACATCTTTTTGCTTCGATCATTTAGGTGATTCTGAGGCCCACTGGGCAGACCCCATGCCTTCAGGGGCAGCTCAGAAACCTAGGGCACAGAACTCCTTGCAGTGACTGAGATATTCCAAAGTGAGTTTTGAAGGATGCCCGAAAGATTTCCCACCTCCTTCCTAAATTGATACCCATCATCAAATAGTCCATGCCATTTGTGTACAGATTAGGCAGATATCCCCGAGAATGATAACATCACGAGCCCTTAGACTTTTGATGAAAATTGGTGAATTTTGAAGAACTCGATCAAGGACAGATAAGGTACCCTTAAGTCAAAGAAACTCTAGAGCCAAATAATCGGGGGTTCAAATCCCAGATTCACTCCCCCACATGATTGTGTGAGTTGTGCCACTGTTTCTTCCATCTTTAAAATGGCAAGGTCAATATCACATGCCTCAGAGTACTGCTATGAATACTAATTATTTGTAAATTTCTTAGAAAGTTCTGGTATGGAGTAAATGGCACGAAGATTAAGTATACGGAAGTGTTCTAGAGGAAGGGGCTGGCCACTGCCTTCTTCCACATCCTTACCACTAGTTTCTTTGATGCTCCCACTCTGGGCTTAGTTGGTCTTGCTATTGTTCCTGAGACAAACCTGCTTGAGGCCAAGGCATTTTCTAAGACTCTTAACACCTTATTCCTTATTAACATTGTGAGCCCAATTCCTGAGCTCCTTGGCCCTGTCATGACCGCTAGAGCCCCAGATTGCTAGTAATGTTCTCATTCCATCCTTCCAGTGCCCCACAAGAAAGACTTCCGTTCTCTCCTATTGCCTATGAGTTACGCTGTTCCCTCTGCTCTCCTACGTGGACTAGAGGGTGTACTCTAGATGGCACACTTTCATTCTGAGTCGCAGCTCCATCTGGAGGGCCTGCCGTGCTCTGGCTAGTCCTCCCGCTTCAAAAGCCTAGACACATTTGGATGGACTTCTGGGGTGAGGACGGCTGCCAGCCAGTCTCAGGTTTCTTACTCGCCTTCCTGACCAGCAGCACCAGTTCCTGTCTGAAGCAGCTTTTATCAGTGGTTCTCAAACTCAAGTACTGAGGAATTCTGATGAAGGAAGTGGCACAGACTCGGCATGACTAAGACAGAGGTGCTAAGACAAGGATAGATGCAATTCACAGATTGTCCACCATGTACTCCGTTCTTAAACTTTCAAAGTCTCTGGCAGAATCTGCAGGTAGGGACGTTGTCATCTCTTTGAATCCACATTACCTGCCTGTCCTCATTGCAAACTGCCAACTGCTCTGTTGCCCAGTTTGGAGTGCAATGGTGTGATTATAGCTCACTGAATTTCCTTTCCTTCCTAGTCAAGGAAAGGAAACCAACAGTCACTCATTTTGAGTTGTCTCTTTTACTTTCTCTCATCTCTCTTCTTTTCTTATATAAATTCTCTTTTAACCTTGTTACATGAAAGCAATGGTTTCCTGAATACGAATAAATGGTGCTGCTAATATTTAACCATATGTCTCCAACGTATTGCTTGATTGAAGGCGTAAATATGACCAGGGATTGTCATTAAACAGTCAGCATCCCAGGCCCAACCCCTACAGTTTCTCATTAAATAGGTCTATAATAAAGCGCAGCAATCTGGATTTTAAACAACATCCAGGTGAGTATGATGCAGGCATTTGGACCACTCACCTAAGCTTTCTACCTCTTGCCTACCATGCTTTAAACTACACAAGAAACTTCTCTGGAGCCTGAGCACATCCAAGGTCACATCCTGGGAGAATCATCATTATACAGGTCCTGGCTTGATTTCTTTTCTGAGCTGCTGGAAGGACCCTCACTAAGGCAGAAGCCAGTCTGAGGCCACAGGAGGTCACTGTGTGGGACTCTTAGCAGGAGAGCAACCAACAAACAGCAGGAGAGGAGACCTGAAAAGGGATTAGACTTTATTTGAGATGTTTAAGAAAACAAACAGGTTTTGATCCTGCCAGAATTTTTGGAATCTTCCTTATGGCATCCTCGGAGGTGGCTCGGGTCTTCGGGTATAGCTCTACTCCTAAATGCCTTTGAAGAATTCCAGTGTACAAGAGGTTCCAAATCTAGCCCCTAACTCTGGTCAGGGTGTTCCAAGTCACCATGCATCTAGGAGTCCTGCCTGAAGTCAACATGCCTGCAGGTGGGCAATCACAGGCTGAGGGTTCTCTCATTCTCCATTGCAAAGGAGAAATCCAGAGCTATAGACCCCCTCCTCCAACCTTCCCTTTGGTTTTTCAATATCTGTTTTTGTCCTATTCTTTGTAAGCATCTGCTTTCATAAGAAAGAAACTGAGGGAATATAAAGTCCTTAACTACTTCACCTGCTAAGTTTTTACTGAAAAACTACATGTAATTTATTTTACTTTTTTTTAAGACAGGGTCTTGCTCTGTTACCCAGTCTGGAGTGCAATGGTGTGATTATAATTCACTGCATTCTCAAACTCCCAGATTCAACTGATCCTCCTGCCTCAGCCTCCCAAGAAACTAGGAGTCTAGGCATGTGACACCACACCCAGCTAATATATATATATATATATATATATATATATATATATATACTTTATTTTTAGTAGAGATATGGTCTCACTATGTTGCCTAGGCTGGTCTCGATAGCCTGAGCTCAAGCAATCCTCCCACCTTGGCCTCTCAAAGTGTTGGGATTAAGGAATAAGCCACGATATTCAACCTCAAAATGTATTTTAAATAGGCTAAACAAAATGTGTAGATTCTCCTAAAAAAAACTAACATTAATTTCATGTTTTCTAGGATATCCCATTTTTTGGGAAGTTGATATTTCTAATGCTCAGATATGAATCTAGAACTCCAGGCAAGACCTGGTAGGTGGATTAAAGTGGCCTGTGGAAGTGCAGGTCACACAGCTGCTATGTTGCCGGTCACATACTTTCATTAGTTGAGAGGCTTCTCAGACAAGTTTGGGCATTTGGTTTCTTAATTCACAACTGATTATTGGTTTGATATTACAATGAGGAAGTGAGTGAAAAGAGAGGAGGAGAGGTGGGGATTGGGGGAGAGGCTAGATGCATCAATAAAACTACCTGAAAGAAAGGGAGGAGGTAGGAAAACCACTAGAAACACATAACAATTTAAGTGAATTTAAATGATATAATAGCAGATGGCACTTCAGTTCTAAAATCTCAAATAGACTCTAAGGACATCCCAGCAGATTAATAAGCTATCAATACTGTGTCACTGCCATTATGAATGACCAGAAACAATGATACCACCTTTTTGTGTGGCCTCCCCCTGTTGAGGTCACCTTGCTCGACACTTTGCATTAGCCTGTGGCAGGTGCACAGTGACTGTCACAACAATGACCCTAAGTTACCAAGACAGCCAGCATACATTAGTAGAACGTTTTTTCTTACAAATGGAGCAACATATAAAAATAGCATATAAAAATAAAAATATATTTTAAAATCTTTTTTCCAAAATAATTCTTTTAATTGACATATTTTAAAAATAAACTTTAGAATTTTTTAAATAAATTCTTTAAAAATTAAATTGGTAAGAGCCAGTTGGACCAGCCCCTTCATAATCAATGCCTAATCTTTTAGTATCACTGGACCTCACACAGCACAAAAAAGGAGAGAGGCATGTGGGCTTGTATTTACATGTGGCAAGTGAGGCAAGGGTTAGATGTCTTTAGGATTTTGTGGGTTTGTTTTGTGTGTTTGTGGGTATGTTTGGAGCTGTGGTTTCTATGTGGAGTTTTTTTAAAGAAAGTCAATGAAAAGGCAAAGATGACATCTGATTTCTAATTCTATTTCATCAGATCTACAAGATTTATTTATATCTATAATTTAAAAAATATAATATGACATCTAAAAGTGTCAAATACTGGCTGGGTGCAGTGGCTTGTGCCTGTAATCCCAGCATTTTGGGAGGCTGAGGCAGGAGGATACCCTGAGGTCAGCAGTTCAAAACCAGCCTGGCCAACATGGTGAAACCCTGTCCCTATTAAAAATACAAAGTATTAGCTGGAAGTGGTGATACATGCCTGTAACCTCAGCTACTTGGGAGGCTGAGGCAAGAGAATCGCTTGAACCTGGGAGGCGGAGGCTGCAGTGAGCTGAGATCACAATACTGCACTCCCCCGCTGGGCTACAGAGTGAGACTGAAGAAAAAAGTATTAAATACTTTTTAAAGGCTAAAAGATGAGATTTAATCGTAAAAACTTATTAATCTCCAGTAACGTGGAATATGGTTGAGTATGATATAGCTTTTTTTTGGTAATACCAAGGCATAATTTATCTTTTAATAATAATGACAGGAGGCCGGGTGTGGTAGCTCACGCCTGTAATCCTAGCACTTTGAGAGGCCAAAGTAGGTGGATTGCTTGAGCTCAGGAGTTCGAGACCAGCCTGGGCAACACGGTGAAACCCTGTCTCTACTAAAATACAAAAAATTAGCAGGGTGTGGTGGCGTGTGCCTGTAGTCCCAGCTACTCAGGAGGCTGAGGCAGGAGAATTGCTAGAACCTGGAAGACAGAGGTTGCGATGAGCCAAGATTGCGTCACTGCACTCCAGCCTGGGAGGGAGACCCAGACTCCGTCTCTTAATAATAATAATAACAATAATAATGTCAGAGACGGGTGGGCCTGCACCTTTGTTTTCATTTCTGCTTCTGGGACCAGGTGGGAGGTGACTGAATCTCGGGGGTAGTTTTCCCCATACTGTTCTTGTGATAGTGAGTTCTGACAAAATATAATCATTTTATAAGGCAATCTTCCCTGCTTTTGTGAGCTCTCTCTTTCCTGCCACCAAAGAAGGTCTTTGCTTCCCACTTCACCTTCCATCATGATTGTAAGTTTTCTGAGGCCTCCCTAGCCATGTGGAACTGTGAGTCAATCTAACCTTTTTTCTTTCTAAATCACCCAGTCTTGGAAGTTCTTTATCACAGAGTGAAAATGGACTGATATTCAGGTTAAACATTTCTTTTTTTAAAAATTTGATGTGATCATTAATTTATATGATTCATAGCGCCTGATTTATTAAAACAAAATGGCCCATTTGTGACCCACATCTTCTAAAACATCAAATCAAAATCATAATGAACATATTAAAGGAGAACATGCAAAAGAAAGATGAAAATGATAGGTAGTAAGTTATTTTAATTTAAGTCTCCAAAGTTTATCATAAAACGTATTTGTATCTGACCTGCTTATCATGTAGACACAAAAATTTACAGCAATAGCATATGAATTAATCACTTCTTACATGTCTCATGTCATTCACCTCTCTGCACAAATTTTAAAAATATATATTAATAATAATCACCAAATAAAAAATTACTAGATCTATAGAGACTATCAGATGTCCTAACTGAATCACAGATAAACATTACAATGTTCCATCAACCAGGAAAAAAACACTTCAATAACAATGAATGTGAAGGCCATATTTAGAAAATTGTGAAACAAAAGGAAATTTATCTATCTTTTTTGTCTCATTTTATTTCTTCTCTATTGACCAATCCCCATCAACAATTATAAACCTTCAAAACATGAAATTGTTACGTTAGGTGTGCCTTTTATAAATTATTAAAAATGAGTTTAAGGTATAAATTTTATTTGACATAGTTTTCCCTAATTAAAACAAATATTATATTTGTTTTAGATTGAATATTAGTAAATTCTAACATTGACTTCTCCACTAAATCAAGAGAGGTTTGGAAAACAGAGAGATCAGTTTTACCTTTATTCCTGAAATGTAGAAAATCTCTGATACTTAAAAAAAAAAGAAACTCACTGTCATAATGTTATACTACTTCATATCACTTTTTCCATCCCTAAGGCATCAACAGGGCCACAAATCCTGTCTGGTGAAAGTGAAGGGGAGAATTGTATCCATGAGTGTACAGCAACAGAAATTACTGGTTAACTCACAATTAACAATTTTGATTCTACTTTTTGCATTATGGAAAGATTCTTAGAGCCCCTTTTACTTTGTGAGCATCTAAAGATGTCTTTCCATTTTCCTTGAGAGTCAAAAATAAATAGCAATTTGATTTGTCCATTTGATTTATTTGATTATTCATTTGTATTACCTGTGTTTTTCCTCCCTTCCATTTATGTAAAGTAAAATACTGAGGTTAATGTAACTCAGGGGCATACCCTTTCTCTACAGAGGTGATGCATGGTTAATAGCACATGTGAAATAATTCAATCCTTGGCTCCCTAAAAGCTGTAAAGAGCCTTGACCAGTCTTCCATGTACAAGCTTTGTTTTAAAAGTACACATAGCTTGTTTTTGGAGTTGAATGGGGAAGTCTGTGACATATAGCACATAGACTGATTCTAACAGATGGATTTTTCTTGAAATAGCTTCATTAGTTAATCATTTCTTTTACATGTACTTTTTTCTCTAGCTAATTGGCATAGCTGCCAGCTGGAGCTGTTAAGGATCCTCCAAAGAAGCTGATAGGTAGGGAGAAAATCCAATCACCTCACCAATTCTAAGATGAAAGTTCTATTAATTTCACAATACCCGTTATGTATTTTTAAAGTAAAATGTTTAAAAAATATTTTCTCTTATTCTAAATACCTTATTTTGATCTGTGTGAAAACAAAATCAATTAATCAATTATCTGGAAGAAATTTTAAGTTTTAATAAATTATCTAGACTAGGGTTTTCCAACGTTGGCATTATTGACATTGTAGACCAGATCATCCTTTGTGTCTGCGTGGGGTGGGGTAGCCATCTTGTGCATTCTACATTGGTAAGCAGCATTTCTGGCTTTTACACAATACATGTCAGTAACATCCCCCAGTTGTTAGAACCAATAACATCTGTAGACATTGCCAAATATCCTGGGGGACAAAATTTCCCTAGTTGACAACTGCTCTAGAAATAGATTGTTCCTAGTTTTAAATTCAATTCTTAAAAGAATTTTATGTATGTATGTACATATGCATGAATATAACTCCAGACATGCCTAATATATTAGAAATGTCTGCCTTTCAGTTAGGCAATTAAAATGTTTTGGGGGCAATTATTGAAATAGTTAACATTTTCAGAAATCTCTGTGTAAAGGGGGAAAAAGAATTAGTGGCTTATAACTATCAAGGAATATTAATTATATTAAAAATGCTAATGCCATTAGCATTTTCATCATCAAAAATATTGAGGATTTCTTTTCCTTTAAGGAAAGTTCACAGTATGACTATATGAATAGATAAATAAAAAATCATGTGAGGGATTACTTGAGATGTAAGAGATTAATTATCAGCTTAGGTGCCGAAGGCATTTTTAAGTAAGAGAAAGAAGTGTAATTTAATGAAATGGACATAGAAAAAACTAATCTGGGTCTGTTTTGACTTTACCGTATACTTGTGAATTGATCTGGGATCATAAAATGGTTAGTTATTTAGATATAGAAATTTCATGGTCTTTGAAATTCAGTAGTAAAAATAATGTTCACCACCTTAGTGATTTTTCTGTAAGTTATGTATTGATGGATCTAGGAAGAGTACCATAGAAATAGGTGTGAATCATCATGGCTTTTACAAGGAAAACAACAGTTCTATTCTCATTTATAGTAAAGGTAAAAATATAAGAACATGAAGTATACAGAGAGAATCATTTGTTATGGCAAAGAAAAAGAAAGATCCTAAATTCTAATCAAACTGCTTTCTTTCCAACAGAGATTTTCTAATATGAATTTGCTTAAGCAGTTTTTTAATATAAGATGAAGCTAAGTTTTAACATTTAACAATTGCATGTTTGAAAGTTTAATTCCCCACCTCCACCTCCAAATCAAGATATTTACCTAAAAATTCAATAGTGGTCTCTGTTTTCACTGTTTGAGTTTCCAAGGCCACTGTAAGAATTTAGACTGTATACTTTATTAATCACTCTTCTTTTAAATAGGAAATGTCATATTGTGCAGATTATCATTTTTAATTCTTTCAGCTTACATTCAAGATACACTATTTGGCTTACTATGGCAACAGTGAATTAGCACATTTTGCATGTTAAGATTGCAACTAAAAGGCCTCAAGACCACATACTCCATGTGTTATCTGCACATACCTAAAATTCCATAGCGGTTCCTATTTTCACTTTGCAGCTTTCCAGGACCATTGTAAGAATTTAGATTTTATACCTTATATTTCAAAATCATTCTTCTTTTAAATAGGTATTGGTATATTGTTCAGACTACCATTTTTAATACTTTCAGGATACACTATTTGGCCTAGCATGGCAAAAGTGAACTAACACATTTTGCATGCTAAGATTCCAACTCCAAGGCCTTGAGACCCAGTACTGTGTGCGTTATACGCACACAATGGACTTCACCCTGGTTTTAAGCCTGGCACTGGGCTCTGGGCTCAGGCAGGCCCTGCACACTTACTCTCTGCAGGCTCTTTGGAGCGCCGGCCACTGGATGACTTGCGCAGCAGGCTGCGGCCGGAGGAGAAGAGGCTGGTCAGCTCCTCCAGGGGGCTCGTGGGTGTCCGGGACCGGGAGCCACCCGGGGCCGCCCCGTAGGTGTTCACCGCTGCGTTGACCATCTTGGCCCCATCTTGCGACACGGGTCTGGGGGTCGAGTGAGGCACTGAAGAAGAGCTCCTGGAGAGGCTGCCCGAATGCACAGCATCGTAGGGGGGGAGGCCTCTTGAGGCTCAGGGGGAGTCAGGGACCTCCCCATGCTGACCGGGGGAGGGTGACGTGGAGTGGCTTTTAGGGTAGCCGTGAGGGGACTGGGTTCGGTACAGCGTGGACGGGGGCGGGGGGAAGAGGAGAGCGCAGGGGTGGCAGAGGCAGGTCCCAGGGCCGCGGTCTGCTCTTCTCCGGTTTTGCGTGGCTGGGGACGTGGGACGGCAGCGCGGAGGGCGACGCCCCCCGCTGGCTGTTTCATGTAAGACACGTTTTCCAGCACGGGAAGCTTGGTGACCTCCAAGGGGGTGAGCGGGGGACTCGTCGGAGTTGGGGGAGCAATGCACAGGGGCGGGGGGGAACACCAGCAGCGGGGGTCTGTGAGAAAGCAGGTTGGGGAAGGGCGGGGGAATGTCGCAAAGCAGCCCCTTGGGGGGGGCATGGCACTGAGGCCTTGGCAAAGTCCAAGTCAGGCACCGTGGGAGTAGCACACTGCGAAGAACAGCTGTGATGGTCGAAATCACATTTGGCGTCCTGGCCCAAGTCGTCAAAGATGGGGTACTTCATTTCCTCATAGACGGCCTCGCTCTGGTCGTCGTCCTCCTTCCTGAAGTCTCTGAGAATGTTCCCCACCATCTCGATGTACACGGGCTCCTCTTCCTCAGGGTCTCCCCGGGGCTGCCCATCTGGGACAGGGAGGAGTCCCGGGGGCAGCGACGTCCTCCGGGGGCCCCCCGTGCTTTTTGATGTACGTTTCATCGAAAGATGTGCTAGCTGAGTGTTCGGATTCCGCTTCGGTTTGGGAGGTGGAATCTTCTTGGAATATTCATCACTGTGGGGTCTTGGTTTGGCCGACACTAAAAAACAAAAAATGCAGTGAAATTGATGAGTATAATAGGAAAGTTTTCAAAAAATGATTTGCACATGGGTTCACCACAATAAGCTTTAGACCAGAAGGATAGTCTGCTTCATTCTTAGTTTGAGTGCCAGAGTAAAAGTCAACCAAAGAGTCAAGCATTTCCCCTATTTAGAAAACCTGACGGCAGAATAATAGTCATCTTTAAACTGGTATTAATCATCTAACACTGATAAGTGCATTAAAACCAGGACTGTTCACCCCTTTGGCTTAGAATGCCTAAATAGAAGCTTTCAGAGGTAACATACTGGATAAAAGCAATCATAAATTTTGTAAAAATTAAGGTGCTAGAATTGAGAAAGAAATGCAGGAGGAAAAAAAAAATAGAGTCTCTGTTAGCACTATTGGTCAAAAACACCATACAGATTGCACCCTTTTACTGATGTGGTTTTTATAGGTGAACACGTCTTGCTTGCATTTGGGATAAAAATTTCCCAGCCTGCTAGACTTAATATCTGTCTTAGTTCACATAAATAGCTTCCATACAGACAGGTCTGATATTTCAGGGGAAATTGATGTGAAAATCTTATGAGGTTAGACAAGTTAATCTTTATATCTCCAGGTATTGTTGATTATGGTGTATTTGTTTGTGTTTGTTCTTAAGATCTCTTATGATATTCCAAATGCTGTCTCGGAATGAATTTATTAGGTATGTTCCACTGACACATCAGAACGCCCTCGAGAGTTTTAAAGAGAATAACTCAGAGAGTGATATGTAAGTTTCAAGAATAACGTCTGGAAACTCACAACAGATATGTGTACCAATGCATTGCACAGCCTGCTGGATGCCCCTTTATTGACTGAATATAAACTTCTGATACCATACAGTAGCACGGAACAGGCTAGCAAATGCCTGTGACTAAAATCAATTGTTTAGCATGCAAGGAAGGTACTTGAGTCTTGTTATTATCTCATTATCTCATTGTGTTAATATACGATTATAGTGATTATCTTTATTACGCAATGTAGCAGAATGTAGTTGCTTACATTAGATGGTAGCATATACTGTGAGCTGATGGTACAGCTTAGAGTTGTAAGACTATGAGGAACTAACAAGCTAAAGAGGAGTGTCTCAAGGCACAAATCGGGAAACACCTGAATTTTCCTTTTTTTCCTTTTTAATTTTTTTTTAACTGGCCTAATTTATATAGAAGAGTTTTACTAAAATGTGGTAAAGGAGTGGAAACTTCTCTTTTTTTTATTTTATTTTAAAATTTTGAAATAAAGACGAGGTCTCACCATGTTGGTCAGGCTGGTCTTGAACTCCCGACCTCAGGTGATCCACCCGCCTTGGCCTTCAAAGTGCTTGGATTACAGGCGTGAGCCACCACGCCCGGCCCACGAGTGGAAACTTCTTAAGTATAATTTAGATGGCTGCTCCACCTATCAATCGAGACTTCAGCAGCAGGGAATCAATCAAATATTCTAGCAGTGACTATGTATTTCACCTTTCTAGATCACTCCTGTTTCAAATATTCTGTTCCAACATGCCTATGATGATGGTTTTACTCACTACAACCAAACTGCTTTTTGAGGGGAAGGTTCGTAATGTGTCTAGAATTTGCATTAACCCATACTGGGTAGAACTAGATGTTATTTTCCAGGAGGCTGTAGCAGTAAAGTCTTGTAATGACCAAAGTGAAAAGCCTAGAGACAAAATGGGGTGAAAATGACGCAGTCAGTCTTTTTAGGAGGGACCCAAAGCAACGAATAACTGTACCACCTAACTTGGCATACATTATACTGGTATTGAAAAAAACTGAGTACATTAATTTTCATATGATTTTAGTAAGTCATCAGATTATACACAAAAATCTGAGCCCCAATAAAGTAAAACTATAAATCAATGAACAAGGTTAACATAGTTTCGGTTAGGACTTGGAAGAACCACAGTTCATCCATATTATTCTTCTGAAACTTGTTCCTGCCCTCCTCAATAGAAAGAAATGACTGTTGACCAAATACAGGCTCTGGGAAATTATTTGCCACAAGTATTGAGTTCTAGAGATTGAATGGAGAGGGTTTGAGGGAATTCTTTGAGGGCAGAAGACTGAAGAGAGAGGTGCTCTAAGAATGGAGGGGTTAACCTAAGGCTAGAAATTAGTGTGTGTCCATGAGATGGGTAATTTCATCATATGGAAATAATCATATTTAGAATAGATTTTCATTTTTCATCCTCTTAAATTATAATTTACTTTTGTTTTCTTTGACCCTTCACTAAAGTCTGATACTCCAACATAGACTATGGAGAGAAATAACAGGGTAAGAACTTAAGCATCTGCTGAGCCTATGCCTAGATAGCTGCACTGCATTGATGGGAGACTACAGTGTGGGATTCCCAGGCAGTGAGGCTGTCAATGGCAGGTGTGAGCATGGCAAGGAATTCAGGGTAGCAATGATTGATGAATAACACTGGCGACAACTTCTCCCTTTCCCACACAGATGAGAAAGTGGCCTTTGGAATGGAAGAGAGATATGATTGGATTTACTCCAATTGTGAGCAAATGCCATTTCATTTTCTTTGCCAAAAGAATCAGAAAAAAAAAAATGAAATAAAGCCCCTCGATATCCATCAAATGATTTAAGAAAGAGAAGTTTCTATTGCAGAACACAGCATACTTAGAATTAAGTAGAACAACTATTAATTGAGAAGGAGTCTGAACAATCCATTTATGAACAATTTCAATGATAAATCAAGTATAGAAGTTGTATGACAAGGGAAACAAAATATAGCATATGGCTCTTATGGTGCCTGTGAGATGATCAGAATTGACAGTTGCTGTTGACTGAATTGTGTCCTCATTCTTTAGCAAAAATATTCAGCTGTTGAAGCCCTAACTTCCAGTGTGATGGTATTTGGAGACAGATCCTTTGGGAGGTAATTAGGCTTGGATGAGGCCATGAAGGGAGGACCCTCATGATGTGACTGATTATAGTAAGAGACAGCAGAGAGTTCTCTCCTGGTGCGTGCTCTCTCTCTCTCTCTCTCCCCTGCTTCTCTCTGTCTATTTCTGTGTGTGTGTGCGTTATATAAGAACACAGAGAGAAAGCATCAGTCTAATCAGTCTACAAGCCAGGTAAAGTGCCCTCCCCCAGAAACTGACCATGCTACTATCTTGATTTTGAACTTTTAGCCTCAAGGATTATGAGAAAATTTCTCTAATTTAAGTCACTCACTAATTTTGTTACAGCAAAATGAGCTTAGCTACCTAAGACAACATTATACTTCTTAAGTCCTAATGTAAAAAGCCCTTTACAGATGAACAATGAACATTTTAATTTCATCCTCTGGCATTGGAAAACTTTAACTAACTTTGTTATTTTAGGATTAAAACAACTCTTTCCAAGCCCTTTAAATTTCTCCGGCTCCCTGTCCCTCCTCAACTCTTACAACTATGTCACAGAGAGCACCTTCCGGCTATATCTAGAGTTGCCCATCCCATACATGGGCCAAGAGCACCCTTCTGCCACATGGCCTGTCATACTCTCTCTTCTTGATCTAGTTCCTAATTTGTGGAAGACACTTGCTACTTAAATCTGGCCCATTTTCTGGATGTTTGCTTCTTGTTGTTTGTTCTGATATACTTATTCCTTGCTTCATGCTGCTCTGCTTGTTGAGCCCACAAGCTGAAGTCAATCTCTAGTCAGCCTTGCCCAGGGGAATCCCTCTTTATTTAGGCAAACTTCTTCCCTCTTCCATTCCCTGTTTGGTGAAGAGAGCCTAATGCAGGCAGATTCATGAAGTTCAAGCAATTTTCCCTCTGGTCCTTTTTTTAAATATTGATCCAACTTTAAAATGAAGGTGTGAGGGTGGGGTATGGTGGTTCACACCTGTAATCCCAGCACTTTGGGAGGCAGAGGCAGGTGGATCACTTGAGGTCAGGAGTTCGAGACCAGCCTGGCTAACATGGTGAAGTCCCATCTCTACTAAAAATACAAAAGTTAGCCAGGTGTAGTGGCACATGCCTATAATCCCAGCTATGTCAGGAGGCTGAGGCAGGAGAATCATTTGAACCCGGGAGGCAGAAGTTGCAGTGAGCCGAGATCACACCCCTGCACTCCAGCCTAGGTGACAGAGTGAGACTGTGTCTCAAAAAATAAATAATAAATTAAATTAAGTTAAATGAGAGTGTGAGGAGATTTAGAGAATAGAATCTTTGGTAAATTACAGATGATCAGGATGAATTAACAGATCCAGTCTTTCAATATGGGGGTAGGGGCTTTAAAAAAAAAAATCTGCTTTTTATTCCCTGCCCTCCCCTCCTTGCAGTCTCATGGTTCTTTGTGGTAAATCAGAGGAGGAAACAATTTTCTTTCCAACAAACTGATTTTTACTTTCATTTTCCATGAAACATCTGGTTTTACCTTAGTGTAAGTACTGAGTAAATAATTTATATAACAATGAAAATTTGTTTCAACTGTCACTGTCATGGGTGCTGTTTTAACAGTTTATCTATATAAGAAAAGTCTGAAATTTCAGACAAGGTTGTCCCATAATTTATTCCAACCTAACCTCATTCTAGGAACTTAAAAATTAAAGAACATTTTATTTAAAATGCCATTTCCCTATAAGGTATTTAAAAATAGTCTTGAGCTACATACATAGATGCTAAAATACTGATAATAAAAGACAATAAAATGGTACTGCAAATTTCAACATTTAACCAAATTCAAACATGATAAAAAGGTGATTTTTATCCCTCTTGAATAAATTTTAAATTATTTCAAATAAGCCCAAAGATAGAAGCAATAATTCCTGTTCAGCTCCAGAATACAAGTTTTAATGCTTAAAATAGTATAATGACAGTAGCATTTAATAAGCAGAAAGTGACATTTTTGAAATGAGCTATCTAAGCACAAAGGTTATGCATGGCTTTCAGTCATGCCCAGATGATCTTCCTTTCACAGTTAATTTTGGAAATTCACCACGTGCCTTGTCAAACTATCTTTAGGAAATACTTTTTTCCTTATTTAAAAAAAAAAAAAGTGTAATGCAAAACGATGCCTTAGTGTCTGTAGGTGTTCTTGACCCAAGAGGTGAAAAAAATAGGTACAACACAGGTCAGCCTGTCCCTTCCTAGAAAGACTATGACTACAGAATCCCAAAATATGAAGGGCTTTTTGAGATATCCAGCCCAAATTCCATATGTTACTAATGAACAAATACAAATCCTTTTTCTTTGTTTCTTTCTTTATTTTTTCTTTTCTTTTCTTTTTTTTTTGAGACAGAGTCTTGCTCTGCTGCCCAGGCTGGAGTACAGTAGCATGATCTCAGCTGGCTGCAACCTCCTCCTCCCTGGTTCAAGTGATTCTCCTCTCAGCCTCCCGAGAAGCTGGGGCTACAGGCACATGCCACCATGCCCAGCTAATTTTTGTATTTTTAGTAGAGGTAGGATTTCACCATGTTTGCCAGGTTAGTCTCCAACTCCTGACCTTGTGATCCGTCCACCTCAGCCTCCCAATATGCTGAGATTATAGGCGTGAGCCACCGTCCTTGAATTCTTTATTAACCACAGTATTTAAGAGAATCTCATAACTTTGATTTAATTCCACACCCTTTGAAACAAAGAAACCCACAAAGAAGAAAGCTATGCAATTCATTATTTTGTATATGGCATAAAGTATCATTTTAAGCAGTCCTTTCAATAGCAGCACTATAACTTTGCATATCTTGCTTTAGAGGTATACTTAAGTAAGTAATTCAAAGGGAGAAATGTGAATCCATTGAAGGAAAATAATGCTTACACTATGATACTGGAATTGGCTGATTCTGGAAGGTGAGAGACACATTTCCCACTTTCAGCAGAACTATGCTCACAATAACCCTTTTCACAACACACAGCTCCACGACTTTGAGGGATATTTTTATTTTCACAGTCACAAGCCCCATAATACTATCCACTATGTTGTTTTTTTTTTTTAATAAAGATGTTTGTTAAGGAATGGAAGTTGAAAATGTTCTTAGTCTGTTTATCACAGAACAAGAAAGGGTAACCATGTTTAAAGTGTAAGACCTGTGTTACAGTCCTGGATCTGGTGACAGTGAACTCGGAGAACTCACATGAACATTTTGGTGGAACCAAATGAAGGTATGGAACTGGCTCAACAGTGTGGTCAGAAAGTCAAGTGGGACTGAAAGGGTCTTGGCCTAAACTAGAAGACATGATTCTAATCCCTTCTGTGCCTCAATCAGGATGCCGAACATTGGCAAATTACTTTGAAGTATATTTTTATTCACACTCACTTCTGCTATATATACAACAAAGGGCTTTAATCAAAATCACTGTTCTTTGAAATATTCATTTCAACCCACTAGTTGTAAAATAATATTAGCATCTGTAACCAACATTTTAAAACAATAAATTAGAATAGATTAGAAAATATGGGTGCCTTTCATATGAAAGAGGTAAAGGTTGCTTCTTGAAACAATAAGTATATAGAAATTCCCTAAGCCACACATATTTCTTATAGGTTATGATTAAGAATGTCTGGAAAACTCTAAACCAGAACATCTCTGGCTGACAGTCTCCAGTAATTCACCTATCAGTTCTTTTTCTCCCTATACCCACATATGTTCCCATTCAGTAAGAGGTGGAGTCTTTCTTCTCCCCTTGATTCTGGCAGCTTCCACTTTCTCCCAAAGAAAACAAGCTACTATGACAAAAATCTGACCACTCAGAGACCACCATGCTGTAAGGAAGCTCAAGCTATCCACGGAGAAAGAACCAAGAAATGGAATCAATAATGAAAATGAAACCCTAGCCATATGACTTCAGTAAAGCTGTCCCAGTTGCCGTCACGGCTATCTGGGCTACCTTAGACGAGATAACAGAAATTTTGGCTCAATGATAAGTCATCCCCACTGTGTCCTGTTGAATTTTTAATCCACAGAATTTTTAGCAAATATAATCATTGCTTTTTAAATCTGTAAATTATGTGGTTATACATACCTGAAACTGGTATTGGAAGTACAGTGCTACCACAACAAAAACTTGTACACTGGTTTTGGTACTCATGACAGCAGAGGCCTGAAGGACAGTGAGGAGAACAGCTGGAAGCTCTAAAGCTGCCAAGGAAATTGCTACTGGAGGCTAGAAAAAGGGAGAATGGTGTTGTAGATTAGGGAAAAATTGACAAGACATTGCCTGTTGTAAGGCAGAAAATATGAAATGTACCTAATGAAATTGTGGACCTAATGAAGGAGAGTTCTGGAAGAAGATGAAACCATGAGTTGGTCTGTTTTAGGCATGCACAATAGAGGATTGCAGGAACAGAGTTACTAAGGAAAGAAATGCTTTGTTCTCAAGGAGAAATAAAAGGAAATAGTTCCAGTGCAGTATTTGACATGAAGACTTTTCTGAGCAGCAAAAGGTTTCAAAATAAAAACAAGCCTCAGAGCAAAGGTCAAATTCAGAGCTCTGCCAGTAAAATGTGGCCTGGGGGTAAAAATCAATTTAAGGATATGACTATAAGAGTCCATGTTGACATCTCTGAAAGGTTTAAGGTACTGAATCTGGGGCTCCTAGGAATCTCACAAACACTGTGTCACAATGCCCTGACCGTAGACTTAAGTGGAGAGGCGCCTGTCTAAAGGCAACTTGTGGTTCTGTCTTTCATCTAAAGAAACATGGTATGATCTGCTTCATAGAAGGCCCACAAAAATTATAAGGAGACTTGGCAACACTGTCTAGACAGGACAGAGACAGTTCAAAATTTAAATTAAAAAAAGACTTTGGGCCCCAAAGCTTTTGAAGGCTGGAAGTAGCTGGGAAAACTACTCACTTGCAGGTACAGGTTATTTGTTATAGAAAAGAAAAGATTATTTGAGAGTAGATTCAAGAGCTTAGAGAGCAAAATCAAGAGCCACAGATGATCAAAACCAGGGAGCAGAACTGGGCCCTAATCAACAATTTTTTTTGGCCTGCAGGGTAGGAGAGCTGGCCACAGGATTCTAACTGAACTGAATTGCTGTGAACCAGTGACTTCTATGTCCCTACCCTCCCTCTAGCCCCAGCTTTTTTGAACAAGACTGTACATCACACTTTTCCTGCCCCTGACCTGCCAGTGTATGTTGGATTTGTGTGGTGCAGATAAATTCTACTTTTAGTTCAAAGCCTTTGAATATGAGGAATTGCAACCTAGGAGCTGTGCCTGAGAAACTGCACTAAGAAGCCTCATTGCACGTGGGCATGATTTAAGCGATGAAACCTTAGTTTCACTCTGATGTTGCCATGTCATGAAACTTTTGGGGAAGAGGGTGAGAATATTTTGCCTGTTGGAAATATTGTGGCTGGAAGGCAAATTTCGTTTGACAGTTTTTCAAGATAGCCACCCTTAACTCCTTCCCTTCTTTTACACATTCTGCCTATCAATAGGTAGTATCTATCTCCCTCTTCTGAAATAAGAGCTGGCCTTGTGACTTGCCTTGACCTATAGAGTATATCTGAAGTGATTTTCTAAATCCTAGATGTAAGAGGACTGGCGGGATCACTTCTTCTATCTTGAGAGCCAATTGCTGTGAAAGACCACTTAGACCAACATGTTATGAAGTTGAGCCAAGCCATGAGAAGAAATAGAGGAGAAAGATTGCTCAGACATATGAGTGAAGCATTCTTCAAGATTCCAACCCATCCCAACTGCCAGCTGAGTACAGAAAAATAAGAGGCTCCAGCCAATGTCACATAGAGCAGAGGAACCACCCATATAAGCCAACAACTCACAGAACAATAAGAAATAATAAAATTTTGGTGCATGGTATGGTGGCTCACACCTGTAGTCCCAGCACTTTGGGAGGTCGAGACCAGTGGATCATGAGGTCAGGAGTTTGAGATCAGCCTAGCCAACATGGCGAAACTCCATCTCTACTAAAAATACAAAAATTAGCTGGGCATGGTATGGGTGCCTGTAATCCCAGCTACTTGCGAGGTTGAGGCAGGAGAATTGCTTGAACCTGGGAGGTGAAGGTTGCAGTGAGCCAAGACCGCACCATTGCACTCCCGCCTGGGTGACAAGAGCAGAATTGAAAGAAAGTAAAGAAAGAAAGAAAGAGAGAGAGAAAGAAAAAGAAAGAATAAAATTGTTGTTCTAAGCCATGGCATTTTGTGTTGGTTTATTACACAGCAATAGATAACTGAAAACAAATCCAAAATTAATTTCCTGTGCATGTGGATATCTCATAGAAAAATATTGTTGTCATTTTAATAGAAATAGGGTATAGATTGTACCCTGAGGATACAGAAAGCATCTTTCTAGAATACAGAAATTAAGAAAGTAAGCTGTCCTTTGGCATTATAAAATCACCACAGGATGATTCAGAGAAGAGATATAAAAAGATTACATGCTTTCTGGTCAAAAATCTGGATTGAAATCAGAGAGAAGGTATTAATATATATAAAGGAAGCACAACCAGAGTAAAGGTTGCCAGCCACAGGGATGGAAAACCTTAAGACCATGGAGCAAAGCCTGGTGCCCCTCAGAAAGCAACTAGGGGATCTGGTCCTCTGTCATATCTGTGCTGTGGACATGGCCAGCATGCTAGTAGAGCCTGAAGCCACTACATACATAATTCTTATGAGTCATTCTTTTTCTGAGTTCAGATTTGATGAGAAATCTTTTAATAATGTAGATTTCCAAAGTTTCTAATATGGTTTGACTGTGTGCCCACCCAAATCTCATCTTGAATTGTAATTCCCATAATCCCTACATGTCATGGGAGGGGAACCAGTGAGAGGTAATTACATCATGGATTGGTTTCCCTCATGCAGTTCTCATGATAATGATTGAGTCCTCATGAGATCTGATGGTTTTATACATTTTCCCCGCTGGCACTCATTCTCTCTCCTACCGCCCTGTGAAGACATGCTTTCCACTGTGATTGTAAGTTTCCTGAGGTCTCCCAGCCATTCAGAACTGTGAATCAATTAAAACTCTTTTCTTTATAAATTACCCAGTTTCAGGCAGTTCTTCAGAGTGGTATGAGAACAGATTAATATAGTAAATTAGTACTGGGCAGTGGGGCATTTCTGTAAAGATACCTTAAAATGCAGAAGTGACTTTGGAACTGGGTAACAGGCGGAGGTTGGAACAGTTTGGAGGGCTTGGAAGAAGAAAGGAAAATGTGGGAAAGTTTGGAACTTCCTAGACACTTGAATGGTTTTCACCAAAATGCTGATAGTAATGTGGACAATGAAGTCCAGGTTGAGGTGGTCTCAGTTGGAGGTGAGGAACTTCCTAGGAACTGGAGCAAAGGAGACCTTTGCTATGCTTTAGCAAAGACACTGGTGGCATTTTGCCCCTGCCCTGGAGAGCTGTGAAACTTTGAACTTGAGAGAGATGATTTAGTGTATGTGGTAGAAGACATTTCTAAGCAGCAAAGTGTTCAAGAGGAAGCAGAGCATAAAAGTCTGGAAAATTTGCTACCTGACAATGCAATAGAAAAGAAAAAACCCATTTTCTAGGGAGAAATTCAAGCCCACTGCAGCTGCAAAAATTTGCATAAATAACAAGGAGCCAAATGTTAATCACCAAGATAATGGGGAAAATGTTTCCATGGCATGTCAGAGAACTTCACAGCATCCCCTCCCATCACAGGCCTGGAGGCCTAGGAGGAAAAAAGGGTTTTGTGGGCTGGGGCCAGGGCCCCTCTACTCTGTGCAGCCTCAGTACATGGTGCCCTGCAACCCAGCTGCTTCAGCTCCAGCCAAGGCTAAAAGGGACCAAGGTACAGCTCAGCCATTGTTTCAAATGATCCAAGTCCTAAGCCTTGGCAGCTTCCATGTGGTGTTGGGCCTGTGGGTACACAGAAGTCAAGAGCTAAGGTTTGGGAATCTCCATCTAGATTTCCAAGGATGTGTGGAAATGCCTGTATGTCTAGGCAGGAGTTTGCTGAAGAAGTAGAGCCCTCATGGAGAACCTCCGCTATGGCAGTGTGGAAGGGAAATGTGGGGTAGAGCCCCCACACAAAGTCCCCACTATGGCATTTCCTAGTGGAGCTGTGAGAAGAGGGCCACCAGACTCCAGACTCCAGAATGGTAGATCCACCAACAGCTTGCACCACGTGCTTGGAAAAGCCTAGAAAACTCACAGATAATCAACACCAGCCTGTGAAGGCAGCCCAGAGTGGGGCTATACCATCCACAGCCTTAGGGACAGAGCTACCAGAAGCCATGGGAGCCCAATTTTTGCCTCAGTGTGACCTGGATGTGAGACATGGAGTCAAAGGACATCTTTTTGGAACTTTAAGGTTTAATGACTACCCTATTGGATTTTGGACTTGCACGTGGCCTGTAGCCTCTTTGTTTTGGCCAATTCATCTTGTCTGGAATAGGTGCATTTGCCCAATGCCTGCACCCCCGTTATATCTTGGAAGTAACTAACTTGCTTTTGATTTTACAGGCTCATAGGTGGAAAGGACTTGCATTGTCTCAGATGAAACTTTGGACTTGGCCTTTTGGGTTAATGATGGAATGAATTAAGACTTTGGGGGGACTATTGGGAGGGCATGATTGTGTGTTGAAATGTGAGGACATGAGATTTGGGAGGGGCCAGGGGCACAATGATATGTTTTGGCTGTGTCCCCACCCAAATTTCATTTTAAATTATAGTTCCCATAATTACCACTTGTTGTGGGAGGTACCCAGTGAGAAGTAATTGAATCATGGGGGCAGTTTCCCTCATGGTGTTTTCATGATAGTGAGTTCTCATGAGATCTGATGGTTTCATAGGCGTCTGGCATTTCCCCTGTTGGCACTCATTCTCTCTCCTGCTACCCTGTGAAGAGGCACCTTCCACCACAATTCTAAGTTTCCTGAGGCCTCCCCAGCCATGTAGAACTGTGAGTCAATTAAACCTCTTTTCTTTATAAATTACCCAGTCTCAGGTATTTCTTTATACTGGTATGAGAATAGACTAATACAGTTTCTTATTAGAAAACAAGCAAAATGGGATTCTAGTTCTATACTCCCATGTCTTTTGATGTCTTTTGAGTTTGGTTACTCTAGACATCTGATGAAGGAGTTTCTGAGCCTTTAGATTGTGGCCAAACCTGTACCAAGGGAAATTCAGCACAGTAACACCATTTTTGTGGAAATCTATCCAGGCAGGCAGCCAGCATTCCCAAGAAGACACAGCCCTCTGTTCACAGTGTATATCACAAGTTCTAGTTTGATATTTGCATTCCAGGGCAGTATCTTGTTTCCAAATCACTCTCCTCTCATTCTAGACATGGGATGCTCAATAAACACAGCCTGCTTGTAGAGAACAGAAACAGTGGTGGTGCTGCAGACATTTCCTCAGCTCTACTACTACAGGCTCTCAGACTGCACCTGCCATTCTATCCTTTACACATGTCTAGTAGGGTAGAGAAAAGAGTTGGAGATAATGTATCTATCAAGGAGAGGAACTATTCTGCAGGAATGATCTCAGTGGGAGGATATGCTAAAATATTAGGTTCCATAATAACCTAATAGATGTGAAAAGCAGAGCATAAGACAAGAGAACAATGGGAACACATAGGGAGAACATGCTTTGCAATCAGGCAGATCTCAGTTCCAATCCTATCATGATCTCAAACCACTATTTAACCTCAGTTTCATCATCTATAAGAAGGAAATATTTGTGGGACTGATTACGAAAATCAAATGAAACAATGAGTATGTGTATTTAAAACCATTAGCAGAATTCCTGCCACTTGGAAGGGCTCAAAATGTATACGTATTAACATTTCAATTTCTCTAAAACACTGAGTTTATTCCTGCTCCCAGGAATGCTTGTGTCCCTGTTGAAGCATGGAAGCCAATACCCCAACATACAGCACTGTGACACGCTGGCCTAAAGAAGCAGCCTCGAGGTCTCTCTGACCTCCCCCTCACTCCTCCTGTCTCTCAGTCCCGTCTCTTTGAAAGCACAAAGTGGAGTTGTTTTCTGATGTACCCTTATTGCCTAAATTCCAGACCTACCAAAGAAGAAAACAATTTTCCTTTGGTCCCTTCCCTGAGTTTTCATTAACTCAAATCATATTGCAAAGGAAAGACTGAAGTTTGTCAACACACCTGAACAGACTTTTGTCATAAGCCATTGTCTTCTATTTCTGTCTTATTCAGTATCTCAAAGATAATCATTTACCAGCCATTATCTGCTCTGTGGGCCAAACAGACTTCATCCCAGGCCACTGTATGTTTTCCAAGTCCATTCATTTTCCTCCTAAAAATGATTTACTATCCCTCATATTGCCAAATCTCTTCCATTTCCCCTTTCCCTATGAAGAAAGGTATATAAACATCTGTACCCCATCAGGTTATTAGGTAATCATTCCTTCATAATTCCCCTGCGCTGTGCACATTAAAATAAATTGTGTGTACCTTTTCTCTTATCTGCATTTTTTTAGTTGATTTTCAGGAAACTGCTTCAGAGTATAAAGGGGAAAGAGTTCCCTCTCAACTTCTACATCTCCTATACAATGCTGACTTCTTTGTGTCACTCACATCTCAGCATAAATATTACCTCTTCAAAGAAGTCTTCTGTACACATCCAATCAGCACTTATCGACATTGGACATTTCTCTTGTTTTCCTCTCCATTGGTTTATGTGAGCTTATTGGTGCCTGTGTAGGTATTTTCTGTTTCCCCACTTGAATATAATCTCCATGACAACAATGGTTTCTTGTCTGTCTTGATCTTTGCTAAATCATTAGGGTAAAGTGGCTAGAATATCACAGGTTCTTGGTAAATATTTTTTCACTGCTGAGTGACTTATAAACGTTTGACATTCTTAGAGTCAGCATTCAGAATTTGGGGTATTTTTTAATAACCCTAAAGAGTTATGAGCAACCCTACAATGTGTTGTTTCCTCACACGTTCTTTAAGAAGCAGGATGAGACTTTAAGAAGCAGGATGAGGAGTGGTAATAATGGCAAAAGAAATAAAAGGTGAGTGGTGAGAGTGGTCAATGAAGGAATACTCAACATTATCCATGTGGAAAAATTGAGGCAGGTTAAATATTTTACTTTCCACAATGAAAGGTTAGAAAAAGTAAATGAGATATTGAAATTTTCCTCTTTCAGTTCCCTTATACTCTAAGTAAAGGTCAAGGGAACGCATGAAGGGACGGGGCAGAAGGAAATCACGTTAGATCCTGCAATGTATAAAACACTTAAGGTCGAATGACTTTGTAAGCATAATCCCAGATCGTAAATTTGGGATTAAAACAATCATTTTCTGGCAAAAACCTTCTGTGCCTGTATAAAGCTTAATATAGCAAGGCCATTTGAAACAATATCACTAGTAATATAGGAAATGAAAATATCCTAAAACTCCTTTATAACTTTCATCCTTCCTATGTATTAAAGTGATGTCAAGCAGGATCTCTCTGAAGTAGTCAAGAACTACTGCAACAAATGCCACAACCAGTATGATTTTTCTTCCTTCAATAGGATTCCAGACCTCTGATCATAACCCAGAATAGTTTCTGTCTTCTTTTCCCTTGGCTTCTTCATATGCCCTTCACTCTGGCCAAACCAAGCTACCACTGCTCCCCACACTTATCAGATATGTGTGTGTTCGGACTTTGCTGAGACATTTCCCCTATTCATGTACCATCTTATCCTAAATAAGACCTTTCCCATCCTCTCAGGTCCAACTCAAACATCATCAACTCCTCTCTTTCTCCTCCTCTTCTTCTTCTTCTTTTTCTCACTTTGGGCTTCATGTCTTTCTTTCTTGTAAACTGGCTCATTTTTACCTTGCACTTGATTATCAGTTTATCAGCTTCTCTTTCAAAGGCTTTGAGTTTTTTGAAGGCAGAATTAATTTATCTTTTTTAAAGCCCACACAAACTTACACAGAGACCTGCTCCCCATAAGCAATCGATCAATAATTATTATAAATAACTGTTCATGTGATAATAAACTATAAATGTATAATGATTCAAAATTTTCAAATCTCTCATATATCCTTCAAATTTTTCTTTCCTCCACTTTCATTTTTTAAGTGAAAATTTATGTGCCACATAATGATGTTGCAGTCAACTATGGATCCCATATATAACTGTGTTCTCATACAATTATAATATCATATTTTTGCTGCACTTCTCTATGATTATATATGTTTAGATACACAGATATTTACCATTGTTACCTTTTCCCGCAGTACTCAGTATCGTGACATGCTGTACAGGTTTGTAGCCTAGGAGCAACAGGCTCTACCTTATGCTTAGGTGTATACTAGGCTATGCCATCTGGGTTTACATAAGTATACTCTATCATGTTTCCATGACAACAAAATTGCCTAATGACACTTTTCTCAGAAATTATCCTTATTGTTAAGCAATGCATGACTGTATACGCAAGACACACACACACACACACACAGGCACGACACACACACACACACAGGCACGCACACACACACACACACACACACACTACTATAAGTTCCTCAAACCAAGAGCCCTCTGAGTGTTTTTTCTCAGCAGATCAATCATCTCCACCCAGTGGTTAATCAAACACTAAGAAGTCCAAACTAAGGAAAACAATATGCATGTTTAAAACTTAGGGATTACTGAGTTATTAAACCACCTGTTGATAACTTTTTTCTCTTCGCCCGAATATGTTGAAGCCATCAGCAAGTTTTCTTTACAAGTTTATGGTAGCTATCACTTGCAGTATTTCTACTTACAGTGATAGGAAGTTACCAAGTAAGTCGATTTCCTAAGTCTCAAGGGAAAGAAATGTGACAGCATAAAAGAGTCCATGGAAAATGCATGATGCTAAGCACCCAATAAAAGCGCAATTAATTTGGATTCAACCCAGGGGGATATTATCTTAAAGAAAAGTAAGTTGGGGAGAAAAATCCGATTAATGATTGGAACATTTCTCCTGTCCCTGAGGCAGTCAACTCTAGAAGCTGAATCCCTGCCGTTTCATAGATATAGTCTACTGAGGATTATCCTTTGGAAGTCTGTCCCAGTTGTGATAAAAAGATAGAAATGTTTGTGATCTTTTTAAGTACCTGAGATCACAGAGGAAGCAGCATGGAATTATAGAGCCATAAAACATTTCATCCAACCTTATTGAAGTGTTGCTGTGTGCTAACATCTTCTTTAATGGAACTGTAACTTCAGTAATAATAGTAATAATGATAATAGTGCATAATAATAATAATAATGGCCACCATTTATCAAATGCTTTATTTGTATCAGGCAATGTGCTTTTGGGGGATTATTTCATGTGATTCTTACAACATCCCTGTGAGGCAGGCACTATTATAAGCTCTGTTTTACAGACATTCAAATTTAGTTATAGAGAAATTGAATTACTTGCCCAAGTGGCAGAAACTGTGTGAACATGCATGAGATGGCTCTAGTGGCCATACTGTCAAAGAATAATTTGCCTCTATCTATGATGGTGCATATTTGTTTCACAAATATATTGTCAAGGGCATTTTTTTAAACATTTTTCAAAACATTACCAATACTCTTCCATGAGTCAAATTAGCCTGAATTCTAATGCCAGTTTAATAGTTGTATAACAATGGGAAAGTCAACTCTAACTTTACTAAGCTTTGTTGAACTCAACTGTTAAATGAATATAATGACGCTTATTCACAGATGCATGTGAGGATTTAAAAAGACACTCTACCTGAAGTATTTAGCATACTGCCTAGGATATAGAAGGGCTTAAAATGTAGAATCATCATCATTATCAGTATCCATTATTATTGCTATACATGGAAAATTCTCTCTGACTACATTGGAAGATATGAGCGCATATGCTTGATCCATGTCAGAATCTCACTGACCATGAGGAGCAGATACTGGTATTTTTGGTTCTGAGCTCTTAAGGATTACTAAAAACACAACACAAGTAGAAGTAACAGTGGACAATGGAAAAATCTAAGGCTTGACTTTTGAACTCAAGGCCTTAAATCAGTTATGCTCTTTTTTGTCATGTTATTTGGAGGTTCTATTTAATCCACAGTAATTTCAGAGGAAAGTGTTATCTCAGAGACAGGGCTCAGAATAGTCAGGACCACAGTGGGCCACACAGAAGCAACACCCCTAAGGAAACCTCAGTCTTCCTTGCCTTAGCTGGAAGTCATGGGCTATTTGTGAATTTATTATTGTTTAAATTGTTATGAAAACTTCAGAGGCCATTCTTTGGTTTTAGTTTTAGATGTAAGTTTATTTTCTTTATAATAAATGTCATCAGGATGGCATGGATTCTGAGTCTAAAATATAAGAAACGAGAGAGACATTAAGGTTCACCCGGTCTGCATTATTCTCATATTACAGTCCTCAGATGATTCCCTGTGAGGCTTTTCCCACCACCATGTCATACCTTAAACATCTAACTCAAGGTCAGGATGGAATATTAACCTAAAAATTAAACTTCAATCCATAGACATTTTGAGATTTTGAGTAATGATAACAGGAACTTAAAGAAATTGCTCTAAAACTAATTTGAAAGTATATTTTCAAACTCAAATTTGAATTTGAATATGGATACACACACACAAATACACATGCGTATGCATGTATATATGCATGTATGTTTTTCTCTCTCCTTCTGTCTCCCTCCTATATATCAAGAAATGCTTACTTATATATAAAGAGCCTTCATATATAAAATTGAAAATACTGTAATCAATTAGCTCTGACCATGTCATGAACCCACATCCCTTTATCCCTACAATGTTCTCCCATAATTGTTACAATAAACATGGTCTTCTATGACCTGGCTCCCCCTCTCTTCTCCAGCCACATCTCACAATGCTCATCCCTTTGATAACTCCCTGCAGCCAGAGGCTTCTCTTTCAGTAATTCAGATGAAAAAATTGATTTCCCAACTCAGGGCTCTCTTGTAAAATGCTTCCTACAGCTGGACAAGCTTTCCCTTCACTCCCCTGCCTCCCTTGCTATTTAACCTCTAGGTCTTAGTTAAATGTTCACTCAAGAACCTCTTCTCTAGAAAGTCAATCTAAGAATAATCTTCTCTGGAACCCTCCCCTTTATCTTGCCACCATTTCTAGGTGCATGTTTATTTGTGTTACTTCTTGCTTAATTTCATTCTCCTTTAGATAGGGAGAGGGTGTTTATCTTTCTTACCTCTGGAGCCCCAGCTCCAAGCACAGTGCCTGCTTGAGAATAAAATTTGAATCTTTTGCAAAGTTACAAATAAAAAGATGCAAACTTTCACACTATGAATTCCTTCTAAACATCTTTAGTTAATTTCATTTCAGAAATATTTTGCCATGAAGTGGATAAGTGGGTGGATCTTACCTCATCATCAGACATCTTATTCAAATAGGAAGGATAAATGATCATCTGTGATCATTTGCAGCAGCATGTCACAATTAAAGAGAAAAGATGCCGTCAAAGTATACCTGAGCTAAGCTGGCAGTTTAGCTCAAAACAACTACAAAGTAGTGTGATGCTGGAAATGCACAAGTAGAAAGCTCCAGCATGAGAGGACGTTAATCTTAACAGGAACGAGATTTGGGATGGTGTCCTGGGTTGCTCAGCAGGTACAAACTATACAGAACAAGTACAGGAGGTAATTGGGAATAGTGCAGCCTCTTCCATTTCCTCTACTCTGAATGTTCCAAGTAAATTTGCCCTTACAATGCTTTTCAAATAGCACAAAAACCCAAGCAGAGAAGACAAATTGTTCTCAGCCAATAGCAATTTTGGTGTTACCTTGGAGATTCAGATCCTTTGCAATCAAACTCATGTCCTAAAATTCTCCTGCAATCACCCTAAAGTATACAGTACTTAGACCAGAGAATAAGAGCTTTCAAGGGCATACCCCAGCAAGCCATTTAAAACAATAACAGAAATTCCTAAATTCATAGAGATAATTGAGACATTAAACACATATGGTAAATGTCCTTAGAATGATCAGGAAGCCACATGCCTTGGATTTCTAGAAAGTTTCTATGTATTTCTGTGAACAGATCCCAATGGGAAGAATTGTTTTTCCTCGTTTATGTATCATTTGTCATACGCCCACACAAAGCAATAGCAGAAACTGTTCTTTCCCCCCAGTGAATTTACCATTTAAAGGGGAAACAAAATACATATAATTTCTAACTATTTACCAGCAAGTGAGACTCACAACTGACAAAACAAGTAGGAAAAGCACCAGTCGATCCAAATTGCAACTCCCACTCCCTCCTGCCCCACTCTGTCTTCCAGATTTGTAGTGAGCTTTTCTTAACGTTCTAATCATTTAACTAAGTTCCAGTTACTTTTTCCAGAACTTTTTGAGAAACAGGAAGCCAGACCTTAATTCAGTGATTTCTTTTTCATCGTAAGTTCATTGCCATGAATTGAAGCCAAGATGAAACAAACAAACAAAATGTAGCCCCTAACTCCAAGATCCATTCAGATGAGCACATGATTTAAATTTACTGTCAACATAACATGATACATATAAACAGCAATATAGAATGATATATGCAGGCTACTAAAAGAAAAAAGAATCATTTTATTAAAAACATACTGATTTTTACATTGGAAATATCTGGGTGAACTGTTACTCCTGTGCTCCTGCTAAAGCCTCTATTTCATCTGTAATAGCATGAGCACAGTAAACTGTAACTGCCTCTACGCCTGTCCGTTTCCTCCCCTGGAATGTTTACTCCATGATAGTCCTGCCTGTCTTTATCCCCCTGTAGATACCCACTGTCTATCCAGGGGCCTGGAATGCAGCAGGAACTTTAAAATATGTGTTGAATGGATGGCCTCGAAATATGAGGCACATGGATTCTCTAGTGGGTCTTATAGAAAGACAGGTCTTGCCTGTCTTTCCAACTTCATCTTTTCTGCCTCTCCTCCAGGTTCACTCTGTTCCAGCTACCTCTGCCATCCTTCCTATTCCTAATTGCCAAGCATGTTCTGATCTCAGACCTTTGTACTTACTCTTCCTTCTGCAGGAAGGGCCTGCAGCAGTGCCTGTCATCGACTAATTGCTTAATAAATATTTGTTGAATTGATGAATTAATGAGAAGTCACCAAAAAAAAAAAAATGTTTGGGAAGGTCCTTTGTTGCCTGCATCTCCTCCATCTCTGACTTCTACAGCAAATTTATTTATAAAAGCTAGGATAAAACATGTGAACAATTTAAAAATAATAAAAAGAACAAAAATTGGAATGGATCAAACACAAAACCAACTTGGATTAAAATAATTATCCCTACTCCTTTGTTCCCCCAAGCCACTATAGTTTTGCTGAGCCAAGTTACACATGTAAAATTCTGAGCACATCACAAATATCCTTCCAGCTCCTGCTTGCGCCAGAGAGCTTCTGTTCCAATTGATCAATTATATCCTCTAAAAATATGCCCAATCATCTGGATATAAATGTGATATTCTATTGATAGGAAAGATCCCACTGAATTTACCAAAGCCTATCCAAATTTTGCTATGATTATGGTTCTTTAAAAGAAGCCAAGCTGTTTAGATGGGAAATTTAGCATCATATATAAAATTCCTTGAAAAGTACATTGTCCTTGCCTGGAAGATTGTATTTGCAGGCATGGCTCTCAAGAAAATATTCAGTCATATTTGAAAAGATGTGTCCAAAGATATGGTATGCTCTATATCGTGTTGTTTCTCTCAAAATAAGTTAGAAATAACATAAATATCTGATAAGAATATTGTGTATCAAAATTAACAACACCCTTATAACTATAAAATAAAGTACTCTGTAATAATGTGATAATATGACTACTGACATGAAAAAAGTCAAAATTTACAAAACTATATTTTTGTAAAGTATGTGTCTAATATGCATATATATGTAAGTGTATAGAAAAGTATCTTGATGGATTGAAAAATCTGACTACGACTTGGAAAGGGAGGTGGGAGTGGATATTCTTTATGTATTTTTTTTGCATATGTAATATATTAGTATCTCCATATGATAATATGGCTTTACTTTTAAAATAAGCAACTATAATATGAAATTGGGGAGGAGATAAAATAGAATATGCCCCTTCAGTTTACATAATGCATTCCTAATGGGGGAAGTATTTTCCCCACGAGGGTGGAATTTGGTTCTTGGGAAAGGGGGCAAAATATCTCATTCTTTTCACGTATAAAGCACAGATATATATATAGCACATGAACAGATATACTGTATATCTAGAGTATTAAATTTTTATGGTAGAGTAACTAGGAAAAGTATACTTTATAAAACCCCTTATGGGAGAATAATGAAAAAAATAGGAAGCTCCACTTCATTTCAAGTCAAATATTTTAATATTACGTTTGTGTATTTTTTAGAGCTTATAAAGTTCCTTCCATTATTTGCTGCATAATTACTCCTCCTCCCTTACAGTAGAAGCAGGTTTGAATCCAACCACAGGCCCTGAGGAAAGTCCCTACAAAAATTCATGAGGAGTTTCTGAAAAGAAGTAAAGGAATGAGGTTACTGTATCACTAAAGGCAAAAATCTTCAGCTTAAGAGAGAGTTAACTCCAACATCCGGGTAAGCCACTTCAGTCATCTCAGAAGCAATCCTCAGAAATATTTCTGCTTTTTCTAATTGAGGTCAGACAATGGGAAGCTTCCCCTAATCCCTAGACATAGCACTTTTTTTTTTTTGGCATTTGTACAATGCCTTCATTTAAGACCTTCCTTAAAAGCATCCTCTCTGTGATAAATGAGCGAAGGGGTTGGCAAGCCTTTTCTCTACTGACACTCATATTTCAGAAAGTCAGGATTATGATTAGAGAAGCACAATATCAAAGACGAGGCTCAAATCAGTCCCCAGAGCAAGAGCAGCTGAAATTAGAATTATCACCAGCATTTCCTCCCAGGAACAATTTCAAATCCATCAAAAGGACAGAAGGGGATAATTCTAAAACATAACCGGAGAGGAAGAGAGGGAAGAAAGACAGCCTCCACCTCCTAATATAATAAAAACAATTTCTCCAGGTTGTCATAAAATATCCTCAAGGGGTGACTAAAACTCCAGTTACCAAAAGTAAACAAACTGGAGCTTTCTGGTAACATGTCACCGGGTACTCAGCCCCAGATGTACGGAGTTCTTGGTCAAAAGCCAAGTTGTATCACAGTGATGAGAAAATATGTTTGTTTTTCTTGCCCATTCCCAGAAATCAGGTTAACACCATTAAAGAATGGCTCTGTCTGGTGATGTCTCTCATATTAGAGGAAGCTACAGCCATAAATTCAAAGAGAAGCTATGGAAGATGGAACAATGGCACCCCCCCAAAACGTCCATGGCCTAAAACCTGCAGCCTGTAACTACATTACAAAGCAAAGGGGACTTAGCAGATGTGATTATGGTGAAGGACTTTGAGATGGGGGAGATTAGTCTGGATTATCCAAGTGAGTCCAATCTAATCACAGGAATCTTTAAAACAGGGAATCTGTTCCCTGGCTATTATTGAAGAAAGAGGACAATGGAAGCCGACTCAGGAAGATGCGACATGAGAACCTGACCAGTCACTGCTAGGCTTTAAAGATGGAAGAAGGAGGTCATAAACCAATAAGAAATGCTGTCATTTACTGATTTCCGCAAAGAGTGTATTCAGCTAAAGAGCTGGAAAAATGGAAAAAGGATTTCCCCTAAAGCCTCTAAAAGTGAATCTAGACATGCTGACACCTTGATTTTAGCTCAGTGAGACTCATGTTAGACAGAATTATTAGATAATACAGATATTGCTTTCAGCCACTACGTTTGTGACATACATACTTATATAGCAGCACTGAGAAATTAATATGAAGCTAAGGTTGGAAATCTCAAATATTCACTTTATTACATCCATTGCTAGTTCTTCATATCCCAAAACACCTTGAATGTTGGTTGACAGATCCAGCCCTCCTCCACAGCCAGACCACTCCCTAGAGGGTCATACCATGGGGTTGAACCAATCAATTCCCAAAGCATTACAGAGGCAGAGCAGAGAAAAAACAGGGAAAGGGAGAAATATTTCTGAGGATCCGTGTTCATTTTTCCCCTGAATCTTTCAAATCTGTACTCTAATGCATTAAGCAACATTATTCAACTTTACTCGCTCAATTGTAGCTTTGTTAGAAGTATAAAGGCCCGCCAAACAAAGTGATTCCACCTAATTTTAAAATAACTGGGCATGCTGCAGACCCTGGCAATCAGCCTAGTCTGTTCTACTTAGCCCTTTTTGTATTAACCTGACAACTTAAACATGATAAATGAATGCCAGGAAGAAAACTGAAATAAAATAAAAGGGAAAAGCTTAATAGATTCTTTTGGCATTATGACCCTGATTAGAATGACATATTTGATTATAAATACATGGTTGTTTTATTCTCAATTACAGAGAAAGGTTCTCCCTGACCAACTATTCAGTGCTCCTTCCCTTATACAGTTATATTTGCCTATTTCCATTTATTTGTAATATAGCAATATCTGAAATTATATTTATGTTTTGGCTTACATATCTATTTTCTCCACTAAAATATAAGCTTCATTCTTGCCTGGTAGTCCTGGAAAAACATACATACAAACATACATCCATAAAAAATAAAATATAAGCTTCATGAAATTGGAGACATTTTGGAGATCTTATTTGTGCTATATCTTCACTGTGTAAAATAATGCTTGACACATAGTAGGCAAGCATTATATAATTTTTGAAAGGATGGATGGATGGATAGATGAATGGAAAGAACAGAAAGAAGATGTTCAATGTCCAGAGGTAAAGAAATCTTTTAAAAATGACAAGATTTTGTAAATCTTTAATGGGAGGCTATTAAGTAGACAGATGGATAAAACAAGCATTCCAGATGATATTACCCATGTAGATAATAATACTTGCTTTGATCAATGAAATTAGAGCAGAGCTAATCTGTTCTATATCTAAGAAAAGAATTTAGATATGTGTGTTTTTCTTCGGCCTCTTTCAATCACACTTATGAGAAAAGTATGCCCCAAGTGCTGTTGCTACTTAGTCTAGGTCTCAGAAAGAGACGTTTGAAATAAACCTGAACATGACCAATGTTCTGAAGTTGAGCACAGCCAAAGATATTGACATGAATTAGCCATTATATTCTTCTAACTGTTATGCATAATTATAACAGTACACTGTTATAATCATTAGTGTCACTAATACAGCCAGTCAATGGGGATGTATGCTACAGGAAAGGTTGATCATGAAATGTAGCAGAGAATGGTTAACAATCCATTAAAATTCATGCTTCCCCCTCCCATAGTGTAGAGCTGTTCCTAGGAAGTAGCTGCCAATCAGAGACTGTACAAATTGTTACACCCAGGGGGAGCCATTTGACAGTTCTGATCAATGGAATATTATTGGAAGTGATGTGTGTCACTTGAAGTAACCAAGATGGTCAAAATAATCAAAAAGCCATCTCTCTCACTTTATCCAGGTGGACACTGATGATTGAGGAGCTCAAGGAACAGCAGAACCATAACATTGAAGAAGTCTAGATGCCTAAATTACCACTTGGGGGAATGCCACTCCAGACCCAAAACACCCACATTTGGACTATTATGTGAACAATAATGAAATTTGTATTTTGTTAAGCCAGTAAAATGTAGTTTGTAACAGCTAGTAATAGCCCATGTCATATGTTTCACATGTAATAAAATTATATGTATTAGTGATTAAAATATATGCACAGTATTATTTTGGAATCAGAAAATGCTTATGTCCACTTATGAGAATGCTTCTGAGAAGAGATAGTTTACTTTAAAGAAAAAGCAAGCTTTCCAATACGGTAACATTTTCTATTCATTCCTATAAACAAATGGAACAGTGAGTCAGATGTTCTAGCTGATGAGGCTCCGTTGATGATTCCTGCCTTCATAGAGTATGTATATTAGAAGGACTTAGACAATAAACAACCATAATACATAAGTCCATTGTATGATACATTAGAAGGTAATGACTCTTATAGAAATAACAAAGCAGAGTAAGAACTGGTGGGGGTGTAGTATCCGGATCTGTAGGGGTGCAGGGGAGCACAACTTAACTAATATTTAGATGGTCACTGCCCAAAATGAATGGAAGTGAAGTGAGAGAGGAGCATTTCCAAACAATTTCTTCCGTCTAGATTCCTCTCCAGCTCCCAAGGTGATTCTAGAAACTGTAGGAATTCTATTGTCCTCATCTCGGCTCTAAAAGAGTTGGACTGTTGTTTTTACTGGGCAGAGGAAGAGGAGAGAGCTAATAAGATTTAGACAGGTTGATAAGGCAGTGACATGTCTTCAGAAAAGCCTACTCTGACATTTGTTGGCCAGATTGGTTAGTTGCACATTTACCATTGATAACAAGATGGATGGATCACATGTCTGGAGGTGCTGGTGACCCCTAAAAATCAAATATGTTATTGATTTTCTGCTCTGTGGTTTCTATAAGCAGTCATTACCTGCTAACATATTAACCTGAGACTATCATTAAGAGATTTTAACAACATAGAATCTTTGGTTGTGATGGCAACTCTAAAAAGACCAGTCTTAGGAGAGGGAAAAGAGCATTGTTTATTGATTACCCCACATTTGACCCTACCTATATGTAATTTGAAAAAGAGGACAAAGATGAAATAAAAACCCAACTCAGGTGCACAGAATATATTTTTAAAACATAAAAAACAAAATACTTGTTTTTCCTCTTCCACCCCAGCCAATGTTTATTTTGGCTGCTCACGCCTCCTTCCAAATGGTTGATCGAAACACAAATCCTTCTGGAAAAAAGCTTGAACATGATTATTTCAGTCTCAGAATTATTTTCTAAAAATCATTCCAAAAGTATTAGCACATTTTGTATCAATAACAAAGATGAAAGGATGTGAAGAAAAACTAGAAAATGCTTGCAGTTTCTGTATGCTGCTATAATATTACATTTAGGAAGCTATGATTATCTCACAAACGCTGCTCAAAATTTCAATGATCTTTTCATTAGCTGTTTTTTATTTACAAAATAAATTTCATTGTGTATTTTTAATATATATATATTGTAAAATGGTTATTATAGTGGAACACACTAACATATCTGTCATCTCACATTGTTACACGTTTCAACCCCTGCAGCAAGAGCAGCTATAATCTACTTATTTAACAAAATTCCTGAATATAATACACTATTATTATCTGTAGTCTTCATGGTGTGCATTAGATTGTATCCTTTGATCCACATCATCTCTCCCTTTCTCCCCCAACCCCCAACAATACCAACTCTGATAACTGCTGTTTTATTCTCCATATAAGATAAATGCGGGTGGGCGCAGTGGCTCACACCTGTAATCCCAGCACTTTGGCAGGCTGAGGTGGGCAGATCACGAGTTCAGGAGTTTGAGACCAGCCTGACCAGCATGGTGAAACCCTGTCTCTACTAAAAATACAAAAAAAAAAAAAAAAAAAAAAAAAAAAAACTAGCCAGGTGTGGTGGTACGCATCTGTAATCTCAGCTACTCAGTAGGCTGAGGCAGAAGAATCGCTTGAATCCAGGAGGCGGAGGTTGCAGTGAGCCAAGATTGCACCACTGCACTCCAGCCTGAGTGACAGAGCGAAACTTGCTGAAAAAACAAAACAAAACAAAAAACTTATTTCTCATGATTCTGGAAGGTGGAGGGATGAGGTCAGGGTTCCAGCGTGGTTAGTTCTGGTCAGGGACTCTTTCTGCTTTGTATCCTCACATGGTAGAAAGCAGAGAGAGAAAAAACTCTCCCTTCTTATAAGGGCACCAATCCCACTTATGAGTGCTCTATCCTCATGGCCTGATTACCTCCCAAAGGCCCCACCTCCCAATGTCATTACAATGTGGATGAGGAATTCATCATCTAAATTTGAGGGGGACATGAACACTCAGTCCATCACAGGATGGCAGTCTCTTCATGAAGTCACTATTCCTGGTTTACCTCTGTGTCCTCTTTTGCTTCTTCAGTCCTTCCGTATCCATTGACTTCATTCTTTATATGAAATTCTATGTGTTCAAGTGGCAAGTATCATGTATGGTTTTTATATTTATAACTGGACATGGTCTACTACAGGAAGCAAATAGGAAAGTTTGAAAATCTGAGGGAATTTTGGACAATGTTCCATGAAATTGGAAAAATGAGGCAGAATAATAAGAAAAATGAATCAAAGAGAAAGAAGTGCCGGGTGTGGTGGCTCACACCTGTAATCCCAGCACTTTGAGAGGCTGAGGCAGGTGGACCACCTGAGGTCAGGAGTTCGAGACCAGCCTGGCCAACATGGTGAAATGCTGTCTCTACTAAAAATACAAATATTAAGTGGGTGTGGTGGTACACACCTGTAATTTCAGCTACACGGGAGGCTGAGGCAGGAGAATCTCTTGAACCCGGGAGGTGGAGGTTGCAGTGAGTGGAGATTGTACCACTGCACTCCAGTGTGGGCAACAAGAGCAAAACTCCATCTCAAAAAAAGAAGCAATTAATGCACACATAATGGAAGAAAGATGTTTCAACTACTGTGTATATTCCTCAACCTCTCAAATAAAGTGTTTCAGGCCAAGACCAGTGTCTAATACCTTTTTTATCAATCTCCTAGGTCTTAATATACTGGTTTGTATATAATAAACACCTAAATTTATTTTCATCTATTCTTAAAAAAGAACAAAAACATCTACAAAGGGTAGATGTTACATACAGTGTCACTTTTCTATTGTCCACATTCTTTCTCCCAGAGCTATACATTTATAAATGACCTCGCCAATCTGTCTGCTTCCTGTGTGCAATGATGAGCAGCTGAATAATATTACACAAAATTACAGTAATAGAAGACTCAGGCCATTATCCAGTATAAATATGAATACAGCCCATGCAGGCATGCAGCACTGGCCCAAAATATTATTATGATTTTCCAATTCACCTGACAGTCTTACTATTCGTATTTCTTTCCTAAAATCATACTATTCGCATTTCTTTCCTAACTCACATGTAACAGATAATAACGCTTTGTTTTAGAAAATGGAAGAAACCTGTGATAGTTACTTTAGTGACCTTTAGTGAATTTCACCTTCTGGTATCCTAGCATAGTCTCTTCCATGTCCACTCTGGCTTTGGCCATATGACTTGCTTGGCCAATGGGAAATTAGCAAATATGAAACAAACCAAGGCATGGTAAATACTTTCATATCAGGTGTGTCACCTTGGAAATACTTGCTCTTGGAAGCTAGTTGCCATGCTCTAAAGACAAGGTATTGAATCCTATGGGACTACATGAAGTGAGATGCTAGAAGTTGAAAGACCTCTTCGGGTCAAACTTCCAGTTGAATGCAGTAGCATGAGAGCCCTCAGCTACACCACATGGAACAGAACTTCCCAGATGAATTGAGGCAAACCCCAAGGCAGTGAGAAATAATAATTCACTGTTAAGCCACAAAGTTATGGGGTGGTTTGCGACATAACAATAGATAACTAGAACTTCACTAGAGAAAATTTCCTCTTATTTTCATCACCCAATAAAAATCAAACCAAAATTTACAGCCAGTTCTTCATTTTCCTTTCTTTGGCTACACTGGAAGAAGCTCCAATCTCATCAAAGGCCCTGATGAGCTTTATTTCTTATTCTTTGCCAGCTTGTCAGGGGATTTCCTCCTTTACTTATCTCCTCTCTCACCTTCATCAGTGTTCTTCTCTTCTCTGGATCTTTCTCATCACCATTCTAACATGGTCTCATCCCTCTCATAATTCACACAAGGATGTTTATATATATATATATATATATATATATATATTATATAGTGTGTGTGTGTGTGTTTATATATACACACACACACACACACACACACACATTACTGTAATCCCTCATCTTTTTCCAGCTATCACCCCATTTGCCAACTTCTTTTTATAGGAACTGTCTCAAAAAATTATGTTTGCCTCCTATCTACTTCCTCACAGTTCACTTGCTCTTCAACCTCCACTCCAATTTGGCTTCTGCCTCCACCACTTCCGAGATTATCTTTCCCCTGATTACCAATGCCCTCAATTTTGCCAGATGTAAGAGATTCATCTCTGTCCTCAACCTAATTAAGCTTTCAATGATTTGTCACCTTGATCACTATATCTTTTGTAATACCACATGTAATTTATTTAATATTGTAAGGAAGGTGAAGAAAAAGAATGGTTATATGGGTACTCAAAGAAGTACAGTTTGTACTGAATGAATATTGCTTTTGTGCATCCAAAGGGGACAATCCATGTGCACAAGATTGTAGACATTTACTGATGAGAAATGTTTTCTGATCACCATATCTTAATGGCTTTTCTCCTCTTGGCTTTTACAATACTTTGTATTTTCCTTCTCTATTTCCTTTCTTGACTTGTTCTCTTGCATTTGACTGAGTCTGAGTTCCAGGTGGATTATTTCTTTCTTTTCTGTTTTTTGTTTTTTGTTTTTTTTTTTTTTTTTTTTTTTTTTTGAGGCAGAGTCTTGCTCTATTACCCAGATTGGAGTGCAGTGGTGCTATCTCAGCTCATTGCAACCTCCACTTCCCAAGTTCAAATGATTCTCCTGCCTCAGCCTCCTGAGTAGCTGGGATTACAGGTGCACATCACCACATCCAGCTAATATTTGTATTTTTAGTAGAGACGAGGTCTCTCACCATGTTGACCAGGCTGGTCTCGAACTCCTGACCTCAAGTGATCCACTCACCTTGGCCTTCCAAAGTGCAAGGATTACAGACATGAGCCATCATGCTTGGCCCACATGCATTTTTTCTAGACCCTCTGATCTACTGTATTCTCTCCCAAGGTGATTTTGTCTAACTCAGCAGCTAAATGTCATCTTTATTCTAATGACAATCAAAGTTTTGTCTCTAGTCCTTCAGAGAAATATATCAAATTGTTTACTTTTCATCTCCACTTTAATATAAAACAACCATCTCAAGCACAGCCATCTGAAACTCAGCACTTCACACTGACCTTTCCCCCTCAGCAATGACTCCATCAAGTATTCATTTGTTCAATCTAGAATCATAGGAGATTTGCTTGACACACTTAGGCTTTCAAAAAGCATTTAACTGAGCACTTACTAGGACCAAACACTATAGTCAATTAATATAATTTTTGTTCTAGAGGAGTTCACTGTTTAGAGTTGAAAACAGTTATGTAAATGGATAATTACAATACAAACTTTAAAATGTTAAGTAGAGACAAGATAAAGCACATCTATAAACTAGGAAACAGGATTTGTGTCTCATTCTTGAAAGTAGAGAAAACTTTCAAATAGCTGTATTCTGGCTAGTCATGGTGGCTCACACCTGTAATCCCAACACTTTGGGAGGTCAAAGTGGGTAGATCACTTGAGGCCAGAAATTTGAGACCAGTCTGGCCTACATGACAAAACCCCATCTCTACTAAAATATACAAAAATTAGCCACTGTGGTGGCACAGGCCTGTAATCCCAGCTACTTGGGGGGCTGAGGCAGGAGGATCACTTGACCTGGGAGGTAGAGGTTACTGTGAGCCGAAATCACACCAATGCACTCCAGCCTGGGCAATAAGCCCGACCCTGCTTCCAAAAAATAAAAAATAAAAAGAAGTTGCATTCTGAGAAATTTTGTTTTTATTATAAAAAACACTTAGTGCCTCTTTTTATCAGATTACTTCCAGATAACTAAACAAGTTGGCTCAAACTTGTCCCTTAGAATGAAAAGTTATCAAGTTTGAAATAAATGTTTTCAGAAGCATTTCCCAATGTAGAAAATTTTCTTGTCAAGTTGTGGATTCTTGTGGTAGCACTGGTTTATTTCCTTCCTTATGAGATGCCTTCAAGTTTTTGCCCTCAATATTTCTACACAATATGGCTATAAAACCTACTTTTACTTACTTCTGTCTGCATTCTTTGTTTGCTCCTGCCTAGCATAATTTTAGAGTTTCAGGACACTTGACATCCCCAGTAAACCTCCAACTCTCCAGAGACACATGGCATTATGCAATTGAATAGTGGGGTACATTGCTTAACACACAGACATTCTTATTGTAAGTACTTAAATTTGGTTACAATTTGAGTATTAATAAAAGTATATGCACATTTTTACATGTCATGTTTCACTCGGGGATGCTAGAAGATTAAGGATCAGAAAGAATTTTGCATATCTAGTATGATGATCTCTGGAACTCTTGACCACCAGAGTTAAGGGAAAATAATTATGCTTCATATTTTTAAAGTATTAATAAAATGTGGCTTTTATTGTGCCCTTAGGAGTGGGAAATGCCACAAATAATGTTAAATATTTCTCCAGATAAAAATTATCTGCAGATAATATCTCCCAGTTCAAAAAAATATTCCAGTGTGGTGAGTAATTGCTGGTAACATGTCTAAGTTGGTATATAACGGTAAAAAGTAGTTTGTAAGAATAAGCTATTATTAGATAATGTATCTCTAATTAGTAGACTTAACATTAGTTCTTGCAACTTTCTTTCCTAATAAATAAGGGTCAACTGCAATGTATATGTATTTAATGTAGTGAGTTTCAGGAAATATAATAGGAATATAAAGAAGAGGAATACCTTCAGTAATACACAGTTTGAGAGTGGAGCAGGATGGCTGAATAGAATCACCACCACCCCACCACCACAGAACACCAAATATAACAACTGTCTACACACAAAATAGCACCTTCATAAGAACTAAAAATCAGATGAGCAATTATAGCACCTGGTTTTAAGTTCATATCACTGAAAGAGGCACTGAAGAGGGTGGGAAAGACAGCCTTGAATTACTGATGTCACTTCTTCCCCCTCCCGCAGCAGTGACCACATGGCACGGAGAATCTGTGGACTTGGGAGAAAGAGAGTGTAGTGATTGTGGGTCCCTGGATTGAACTCCATGCTGTCCTATCACAGAAGAAAGCAAAACCAGGTTCAACTCAGTTGATGCCCAGAGGGAGCAGTTAGACCAGCCCTAACCATAGGGAATCATCCATCCCGGAAGTCAGAACTTGAGATCCCACAAGCCTTGCCATTATAGGCAAAAGTGCTCTGGAGTCCTTAATAAACTTAAAAGGTAGTGTAGTCCACAAGGACTGCAATTTCTAGGCAAGTCTTAGTATTGTGCTGGGCTCAAAGGCAGTGGACTTGAGGGGCACATGATCTAGTGAGAGAGACACAAGCCAGGGTGGTCAAGGGGGCGCTTGTGCCATATAATTAAACAGTGGAGTAGATAGATAGACCTGGGACTCACGCTTCAGGGCAGTCTCTCCCCCTCTGGCCCAGGGTAGGTCCAGAAATGCCATTCAAGAACTAAGGTCCAGAATCAGGAAACCCAAAGGTCTGCTAGACAGTGCAGCTTGCAGCAACAAAAGGGATTCCTTCCTTCCGTGTGAGGGGAGGAAAGGGAAGAGTAAAGGGGACTTTTCTAGCATTGTGGATACCAGTTTAACCATAGTAGGATAGGGCACCAGGCAAAGTTGTGAGACCCCCTTCCAGACCCCAGCTCCCACATGACCTTTCTAGACAAACCTAGCTGGCCTCACCAACTGCTAACTGTAGAGCTTTAGAGACTTCAGTGAACATAGGTGGTAGCCAGGTAGTGGTTACAATGGGCCCTTGGAGAGATCCAGTTCTCTGCTGGCTTCAGGTCTGATCTAGTGCAGTTCCCAGTGGTGGTGAAAACAGGGGTGTATGTGTCACCCCATACCCAGCTCCAGGTGGATCAGGACAGAGACATAGACTTCATTTGTTTGAAAGTAAGGAAAGTGAACAAGAGCTGGATAATCTACAGAATTCTTCCAGATCTTATCCAAGGCAGTACATCTATGAGTCTGCAAGAATGACAGTATCATTGGGCTTAGGGTGCTCCCTGATGCAAGTAGGACTTAGATAACAATGTCCAAGTCCCTTCAAATACTTACAAAGCCTGTCCAATAAGGACAGGTACAAACAAGCCCGGAGTGCAAAGACTGCAGTAAATATCTAACTCTTCAATGCCCAGACATCAACCACTATAGACAAACAAAAGACCATCCAGAAAAATGTAACCTCACCAACAAACTAAATAAGGAACCAGAGACCAATCTAGGAGAAACATAGATATTTGACTTTTCAGAGAGAGAATTTAAAATAGCTGTTTTGAGGAAACTCAAAGAAATTCAACATAATATAACAAGATTCAGAACTCTATCGGATGAAATTAACAAAGAGATTGAAACAGTGAAGAAAAATCAGGTAGATATTTTGAGTTGAAAATGCAATTGACATACTGAAGAATGTAAC
The DNA here is from genome assembly GCA_036589455.1 of Ateles fusciceps. NCBI lineage: Eukaryota > Metazoa > Chordata > Mammalia > Primates > Atelidae > Ateles > Ateles fusciceps. The sequence goes on from JAZHEH010001955.1 coordinate 2,999,022, forward strand.
AGAGTTACCTAATGGCAGAATTGATCAAGCAGAAGAAAGAATTAGTAAGCTTGAAAACAGGCTATTTGAAAAGCCATGGTCAGAGGAGACAAAATAAAAGATAATAAAAAACAATGAAGCATGCCTATCAAATCTATAAACTGGCCTCAAAAGGGCAAATCTAAGAGTGATTGGCCTTAAAGAGGACATAGAGAAAGAGATAAGAGTAAAAAGTTTAATCAAAGGGATGATGTCTGAGAACTTCCCAAACCTAGGGAAGGATATTGACATTCAAATACAAGGTTATAGAGCATCAAGCAGATTTAACCCAAAGAAAACTACCTCAAGGCATTTAAAAATCAGACTTCCAAAGGTCAAGGATAAAGAAAGGATTCTAAAAGTAGTAAGAGACAAGAAACAGATAACATATGATGAAGCTCCAATAAGTCTGGCAGCAGATGTTTCAGTGGAAATCTTATAGGCCAAAAAAGAGTGGCATGACATATTTAAAGTGCTGAAGGAAAAAACACACACACACAACTTTTACCCTAGAATAGTCTGTCTAGCAAAAATATCCTTCAAGCATGAAGAAGAAATAAAACCTTCCCCAATAAACAAGAGCTGAGGGATTTCACCAACACCAGACCTGTTCTACAAGAAATGCTAAAGGAAGTTATTCAATCCAAAAGAAAAGAATATTAATAAGCAAGAAGAAATCATGTGAATATAAAAAACCAACTGGTAATAGTAAGCATATAGAAAAACACAGAATATTATAACTCCGTAATTGTGGTGTATAAACTACTCATATTTTAAGTAGGAAGGCTAAATAATGAACCTTTATTTATTATCAAAAATAACTACAACTTTTCAAGACATAGACAGTACAAGACATAAAGAAAAACAACAAATATTAAAAAGCAGGAGGACGAAGTTAAAGTGTAAAGTTTTTATTAGTTTTCTTTTGCAGTGTTTCTTCATGCAATTAGTGTTAAGTTTTTAACAGTTTAAAATAATGGGTTTTAACACAGTATTTACAAGCCTTGTGGTAACTCAAATCAAACATCATACAACAAATACACAAAAAATAAAAAGTAAGAAATGTAATCCTACCACCAGAGAAAATTACCTTTACTAAAAGGAAGACAGGAAGAAAGAAGAGAAGACCAGAAAATGAATAACAGAATGGCAGGTGTAAGTCCCTCTTTATGAACAATAACATTGAATATAAATGGATTAAACTCTCCAATAAAAACACATAGAGTGGCTGAATGGAAAAAAAAAAACAACACCCAATGACATGTTTCCTATAAGAAACATACTTCGCCTATAAAGACACACATAGACTGAAAATAAAGGTATGGAAAAAGATATTCCATGCCAGTGGAAACCAAAGAAGAACAGAAGTAGCCATATTTATATCAGGAACTTATTTCCAGTACTTGTATCAGCTAATATAGATTTTGAGACAAAAATTATAAGAAGAGACAAAGAAGGTCACTACATAAAGACAAAAGGGTGAATCCAGCAAGAGGATATAACAACTGTAAATATATATGCACCTAATACTGGAGCATTCAGATATATAAAGCAAGCATTATTAGAGCTAAAGAGAGAGCTAGGCCCTAATACAATAATAGCTGGAGAATTTAACACACAACATTCAGTCTTGGACAGATCTCACAGACACAAAGTCAACAAACTTCAGACTTAATCTGCACTATAGAACAAATAGACCTAATAGATATTTACAGAACACTTTATACAACAGCTTCAGAAGACACATTTTTCTCCTCAGCACAGGAGCATTCTAGAGATAAACCATATGATAGGTAATAAAACATGTATTAAGCATTCAAAAAAACTGAAATAATATCTAGCATTTTCTTTGACCACAATTTCCACAATGGAGTAAAACTAGGAATCAATTAAAAGAGGAATTTTGGAAAATATACAAATACATGGAAATTAAATGATATGCCTCTGAATGACCAGTAGGTCCTTGAAGAAATTAAGAAGGAAACTGAAAAGTTTCTTAAAACAAATGAAAATTAAGAGAATATACCAATACTTTTGGAATACAGTGAAAACAGCACTAAGATGGAAGTTTTTGGCTATAAGCACCAACATCAAAGTAGAAACACTTCAAATAAATTACCTAATGATAGACCTTAAAGAACTAGAAAAGGAAGAGCAAACCAAACTCAAAATTAGTAGAAGAAAAAAATAAAAAGATCAGAACAGAAATAAATGAAATTCAAACAATGCAATGCAAAAGATCAATGAAGCAGAAAGTTGGTTTTCTAAAAAGATAAAGGTTTGTCAATTTTGTGTAGCTATATTAAAAAAAGAGAAGACCCAAATAAATAAAATCAGAGATGATAAAGAAGATATTACAACCAACAATGCAGACATTCAAAAGGTTATTAGTACTTACTATGAGCAGCTAATAAATTGGAAAATTTAGTAGTGGATTAATTCCTAGACACATGCAACCTACCAAGATTGAACCATGAAGAAATTAAAAAACTGAACAAACCAACTGCAAGTAATGAGATCAAAGCCATAATAAAAATTATTCCAACAAAGAAAGCCTGGTACCTGATGGCTTTATTCTGAATTCTACCAAACATTTAAAGAAGACCTAATACCAATTCTACTCAAACTATTCTGAAAAATAAAGGAGAAAGAAATAGTCCTAAACTAATTCAATGAGACCAGTATTATCCTGATCTCAAACCAGACAAAGATGCATCAAAAAAAAGAAAACCATAGGCCAATATCTCTGACGAATATTGATGCAAAAATCCTCAACAAAATACTAACAAACTGAACTGAACAACCCATTAAAAAGATCATTTATCAAGACCAAGTGGGATTTGTCCACGGATGCAAATATGGCTCAACGTATGCAAATCAATTAATGTGATATATTATATCAAAAGCATGGAGGATAAAAATTATATGATTATTTCAACTGATGCAGAAAAAGCATTTGATAAAATTCAACATTCTTTCATGATAAAAAAAACTGGACATAAAAGGAACATAATTCAATGTAAGAAAATCATATATGACAAACCCACAGCTAGTGTCGCACTGAATGGGGAAAAACTGAAAGCCTTTCCTCTAAGATCTGGAACACGACAAGGAGGCCCACTGTCACCACTGTTATTCAACACAGTCCTGGAAGTCCTAGCTAGAGCAATTAAACAAGAGAAATAAATAAAGGGCATCCAATTGGAAAAGAAGAAATTCAATTATCCTTGTTTTCAGATGATATGACCCTGCATTTTGGAAAACTTAAAAACCACACCAAAAAACTATGAGAACTGATCAATTCAGTAAAGTTGCAGGATGCAAAATGAACATACAAAAATTAGTAGCATTTACATATTCCAACAACAAACAATCTGAAAAATAATCAAGAAAGTAATCCCATTTACAGCAGCTGCAAATGAAATAAAATATCTAGGAATTAACCAAAGAATTAAGGATCTCTACAATGAAAACCATAAAATACTGATGAAAGAAATTGAAGACATCAAAAAAATATATTCCATGTTCATGGATTGGAAGGATCAATATTGTTAAGATTTCCCATATTACCCGAAACAATATCCGGATTCAATGCAATCCTTACCAAAATACCAAAGGCATTCTTCATAGAAATAGAAAAAAAATTCTAAAAATTATATGAAATCACAAAAGTCCTAGAATAGCTAAAGCTATCTCAAGCAAAAGAACAAAACTGGAGAAATCACATTACTTGACTTCAAATGATACTACAGAGGTATAGTAACAAAAACAGCATAGTACTGGCATAAAAACGGACACATAGACCAATGGAACAGAATAGAGAACTCAGAAACAAATTCATACATCTACAGTAAACTCATTTTCAACAAAAGTTCCAAGAACATACATTTGGAAAAAGTCTCTTCAATAAATGGTGCTGAGAAAACTGGATATCCATATGCAGAAAATGAAACTAGATCTCTATCTCTTGCCATATTAAAAAATCAAATCAAAATGGATTAATGACTTAAATCTGAGACCTCAAATCATGAAACTGCTAAAATTAAACATTGGGAAAACTCTCCAGGATGTTGGACTGGGCAAAGATTTATTGAGTAACACCACAGAAGTACAGGTAGCTAAAGCAAAAATGGACACATGGGATTATATCAAGTTTAAATGCTTCTGAACATAAAAGGAAACAATAAAGTGAAGAGACAATCCACAGAATGGAATAAAATATGTGCAAAGTACACATCTGACAAGGGATTTATAACCAGAATATATAAGAAGCTCAAACAACTCTATAGTAAAAACTCTAATAATCTGACTTAAAAATGGACAAACTATCTGAATAGATATTAATCATAAGAAGACATAAAAATGGCAAACAGAAAAGGTGTTCAACGTCACTTATTATCAAAGAAATGCAAATCAAAACTACAATGTCATCTCATCGATGTTAAAATGGCTTTTGTCCAAAAGACAGGCAATAACAAAGGCTGGTGAGGATATGGAAAAAAAGGGAACCCTCATTGACTGTTGGTGGGAGGGTTAATTAGTAAAACCACTGTGGAGGACAATTTGGAGTTTCTCAAAATCTAAAAATAGAGTTATTATGTATTCCAGTAATCCCACAACTAAGTATCTACCCAAAAGAATGGAAATTTGTATATCGAAGAGACATCTGCTCTCCCATGTTTCTTGCAGCACTATTCACAATAGCCTAGATTTGGAAGCAAACTAAGTCTCCATCAATAGATGAATGGATAAAGAAAATGTGGTACATATACACAATGGAATACTATTCAGCCATATGGTTTGGCTGTGTCCCCACCCAAATCTCATCTTGACACTCCAAGTGGTGTGGGAGGGACCAAGTGGGAGGTGATTGAATCATGGGGTCAGTACTTTCCTGTGCTATTATCATGATAGTAAGTTTCATGAGATTAGATGGCTATTGTAAGGGGAAGTATTCCTGCGCAAGCTATCTTGTCTTGTCTGCCACCATATGAGACATGCCTTTCACTTTCCACCATGATTGTGAGGCCTCCCCAACCACACGGAACTGTAATTTCGATAAACCCTTTTCTTTTATAAATTTCCCAGTCTTGGGTATGTCTTTTATCACCAGTGTGAAAACGGACTAATACACAGCCATAAAAAATAATGAGATCCTGTCATTTGTGACAGTATAGATGCAGCTGGATATCATTATGTTGAGTGAAATAAGCCAGGCACAGAAAGACAAACTGCCCATGATCTCACTTATTTGTAGGAGCTAAAAATGAAAACAACTGAATTCATGAAGATAAAGAGTAGAAAGAAGATTACCAGAGGCTGGCAATGGTAGTAGGGGGTTGGAGAAAGTGGGAATGGTTAATGGATACCAAAATACCATTAGAAAGAATAAATAAGACCCACTTGATGGCATAATGGGATGACTGTAGTCAATAATAATTTAATAGTACATTTTAAAACAATTAAAATTGCATACTTGGATTGTTTAGTACACAAAGGATAAATGTTTAAGGTGATGACCCCATTTACCCTGATGTGATTATTATGCCCTACATGCCTATATAAAAAGTGTCTCATGTACCCCATAAATATATACACCTACTATATACTCCAAAAAATTAAAAAAGAAAAATCAAGAGCAACAACAACAACAAAAAAGAAATATGGAGCTCAAAGGACCCCATCACCAGATTCTTTTCTGTGTGCTCTCTTTCATAATGTGAGGCCACTAGCAATGCCTAGCGTGAAGGACGGGGGGAATTTCCCAAAGGCCAGGGGGAAATAGGCCACCATGTCATGCAGGTAATGCTGTAAGTAATGACAAAGGGAAGGAAGCAGGTGAATTTTCAGGGCAAGAGGCAACAGCATAGGCTGAGAACACTGTTTCTCCACCTATCATGTGGCAGAGCCTTGGGAGAACAGGGGGAGGAAGGCTTGGCCAGCTGACAGCAGCAGCTAGAGAGGGGTTGGACACTCAATTGAGGGGGTAGCCTTTATCTCAGATAAGTTCTGAACTAGATTTAACTTTGAGAAATATGAAAGTTAAATATAACCTTTTGCAATTATTTATTTGATGAAATAGCTCTGGCTGCTATGTTTATAATTTAAGCATCTATAGACCTCTTATTGAAGCTCATTGGCAGTTTGGAATCTTTTGAATTGCAAGAAAAAAATGTAAATGTAATCAACAGCAAACATGTAATTAGTGTTTACACAGAGTCTGGAATCTTCTTGCCACAGAAAAGTTTTTATGGATAAGATATATTCTAGATATTTCTATGTCTATCTTTCCCCAGTAAGGAAGGAATGGAAGTAGGATTATGAGTAGCTTCTTCCATGGGAAAAGCAGCACTTTTCTCACTATTTATCAACAGTTCCACTGCTCCTACCTGCATCTAAGCAATCACCATCTGTCTTCTGGGGTATTCCTACAGTAGCCACCTGACTGGCTTCCTTGATTCTATCTGACCCCCGTACATCTATATTCAACAGGGACCACAATGGTTGTTTTCAAATAGTTCATGCCACTCTTCCACTCAGTCCACAACAACGCTCTCTCAGAATAAATCCCAAAGCCAAAGGGTAGCCTATAACGAAAGCTACAGGATCTCACCTTCTTTTTCCTTTCCAATCTCATTTCCTGGTCTTATCCTTTTGATTCAAAATGTTCCGTCAACACTTGCTATGCACTCTTCTGCCTTTGGGTCCTGTAGCAACATTTTTGCCACTTGTAACACTCTATTTCCAGATATCCACATATGTCATCCCACATCTAACTATCTTTGTGAACCATCAATTGATTGCATCTCACTTCCAAACCCATCCTACTTTCCTGCTTGTGATAAAGGATCTAGGCCCTTTAATTTTTTTCTTCCGGGCTGGCTGGCCCAATGTCAAATTTTGTCCATAGAAGGTATTGAAGAAACATTAAAGCAGAAAAGAATTTGCTTCCTGGTTCCTGTATCTCACTGGCCAAGCTTCTGGAGTGTAGGTGGCTTCCCCATGTTCAGCTCCTGCAGAACCGAGCAGTGTTCTAGCCTCAGGAGTAGCTGGGGCCACAGGTGCACACGACCATGCCCAGTTATTTGTTTTGTATTTTTGGTAGAGACGGGGTCTTTCTGTGTTGCTCAGGCTATGTTCAAACTACTGAGCTATCAGCTGCCTGCTAACCTCAGGCCATCAAGTAGCGCAGTGGAGTATCTCTGGCAAGAAATTCCTAGGAAGAGTTTTCCCCAGCACCCTAGAGGGTAACTCTCTGAAAGTTGCAGAGGCTGGATTTCCAGCAAGTCCTGCCTTGCACAGTTCCACAGTAGTGTCTCTGGCTCCAATGACCCACAACTGCACCCTCCCAACAAGGTCTGGATCTTAGCCCTGGGCTAGAGGCTACTCTGACTCAGCCCTGGGAGTTAGTGGCTGTTCCTTAGGTCTTCTGTTCTTGTATTATTTGCAGCTTGCTTTACTTTTTACCAGCTGATTCTGTTACTCCAATCCTGTTATTGTTATTGATTCTTTACAGTAAACTTTTTCTATTCCAATTACTATATAGTATCTCTCCCCTGTTGGGCCTAGACTGATACAATGTTTAAGCTCAAATATCAAGATGATGTCTCTTTTCTGTCCTCTCTACTTAAAATTTCCTTCTGCGTCTCTTTATCTTGCTCTGGATTTTTCTTCCTTCTATTGCACTGATCATCTTTCAACATACTAGCCAGTTTATGGATTATGTTTATTATTTATCAACTGCTTACTTCTATAGAATATAAACACCTTGAGGGTAAACATCTGTTTCATTTTTGCTCATGGATATATCTGAAACTTGTGGAATAGTGCCTGGCCCATAGTAGGTGCTCAATGAATATTTGTTAAAGGAACAGTCATATGGATTGCGAGCAGCTGTCTCTCTGAAGAATGTCTGCATTGGCCTATACTGTGGGAAGTTAACTTGTTGCCAGTGGCTACAATTAGTATTTCCTAATCCTTTGGAAAATGAGGGAAATGCTAGTCCTCCCACTTGTCCTAGATTATAAATTATAGAAGCTACTTATCGCTGTATACACAGGCCTTAAGATGCAATCTTTTCCTCTACCATCATATAGGAATGTTTTCTCAACATCTCCAAATTCATTTATCCATTTTAACCAAATCAAGAAATAATTATTCAGTTGTTGTTTTTGTTCTTATTTTGAAGGTGGCAATTAATTTTACAATTAATCTACTTGTATTCCCTGTCAAGCCAGTTTGCACATATTGCTGAAACAAAGATTTCCACAGATATTGAAATCTAAATTTTTGTTAAAAACATAGGACAACCTGCCAGTTAAGAAAAAAAAAAAGTCTGTATAGCTCTGGTTTCCTTTATCAGATAGCAAATGGCATGTAAATAACCATAGCCAAGTTACCTAGACATAGTTAGGGAAAAAATAAAATATAAATATTGAAACAAGTGAGGTCTAATTTTCATTTCTATGGCTACTATTTAGCTTATGAGAGCAGAGTCTTTTCAGTATGTGGAAGTATTCTTATTTGAATTTCATCTTGTACTTTTTTTTTTTTTTTTTTTTGAGACAGAGTCTTCCTCTGTCACCCAGGCTGGAGTGTAGTGGTGCTATCTTGGCTCACTGTAACCTTCACCCCCCAGGCTCAAGTGATCCTGCCACCTCAACCTCAGAAGTAGCTGGGACCACCCACAGGTGCACATCACCATGCCTCAGCTATTTGTTTTGTATTTTTAGTAGCGATGGGGCCTTTCCATGTTTCTCAGGCTAGTTTCAAACTCCTGAGCTCCAGTAATCCACCCGCTTCAGCCTTCCAAAGTACTGGGATTGTAGAAATGAGCCACCGCGCCCAGCTGGCTTTCTTTTAAAGATAGCACAGCTCTTAGTATCACACAGAGATAGAAGACTATAGAAGATAAAATAAATGTCAGAACTCCTTGAATAATGATTATATATGGAGAGTAGAATTTTTGTTATTTGGAACTACAAGGACATTACTCAGTTTAGTTAGCCATATTTTTTGGAGACAGAGCATTTTTATTCAGTAGCAATATACTTTTTCATTGTAAGCATTTTTTATAAGAAATATTTCTAAAATACATAACGTCCTTATTTTCCACAGTTTAAGACACTTCCTCTGAGAAGTCATCTTTGCCTCTTCTAGTTTTGGGTAGGTGCCCTTGACCTCTGCTCACAAAAGACCTGGTATCTTCCCTTCCAAAGCACAGATTCCATTTCACTGTTGATGTCAGTGGGCTCCTCTGGGTTATCATGACTTTTAAGGGAGAAAATCTATCTTTCTTGTTTCTCTATTGCCCAGCATAGTATAGTGCCATGCACATAGTAGATACTCAGTAAATATCTGTTGACTAATAACATCTTCAAGGGCATCACTGCAAACACTGAAAACAGCACAGGGCAGATCATAATCCAGGCCTTTTGAGTGGGTGTGCTATGTATACATTCTTTAAAGTTTGTTTAGTAGCAGGTAGCAGTCCTTTCTGGTCCTTTTTGCCTCGCTTGTACATTGTTTCTAATATGCTATAGGGTTAGAGACTCTGAACCAAATTTATACTAAGTAATAGTAAGTTTAAAAATTAAAGAAAGAAATAAACTAAAATTCACAAGCTTTAGTGCAAGAAGGAGTTTAGCTTCTCTAAGTTCTTTCTTATTCTTAGTTTTCAGCTGTTCTGGTTAGACAAAGTTGTCAGAAAGCGGAGATTTCCAAAGGGGCAATGTGTTGCTGTGTTCTGCTCCATGTAGTCAACTTAATTTAATACACATTAATAGCTAAAAATAAATTGTAAAAAGCAGGTCTTAAATCACTGACTTCCCACTTAACAAGAAAAATCATAGATAGCAACTCATATAATAGAAACTGTTAGTGCAGATATAGAGTCATAAAATCAAAGCAGTCTTTATGCAATAAGTCTATGCTTCATTGAGGTCAATTAAAGCAAGATTTATGCGTACAGGCAGTCACTCTGCCTTAAGAAATGGCTTTTACACACTCTAAGGTAGGGTGAAGAACTGCTTAAAAGCTAGATCCCTATAGAGTGGGAAAAAAAAGAATGAATCGGGAAATATAAACCTGTCCTCTAAGAATATGATAGAAATGGCTAAGTGTAACCCTGAAATATACAGGCATAAGTGTTGTAACCCAGCGAGTTAGAAAGATGAAGTTAACACCCAAAAGTCATTTAAGGAAAAGAAATCTCAACGTTCTGTTGCATCTTAATTGAGAACATTATTTTTTAACCTTATATAAATGACACAAGCTGAACATTCTTTGATTTATATTATTTGGATAAACTAAAAGGTACATGGTGCCAATAACGCATTATAATCTGTCAATAGTATTCTTTGTGACCACCCATAATTAGTTTGTGTACCTATCAAGATTCATAAATGAAAACAACTGAAGAAAGACAAGGTTTTACAAACCTAAAGAGCCAGCAAAGCAATCTCATCTTTTACATCATTCAGAGTGGTTGCTATTTTATAAACAAAGCAGAGCCTGAGTGATGGATGGAGCGAAAACGCTCTTGCTCTCTGAGGATTATGAATCACCATGCTGTTCTCTAAGCTCTCCAATATCAGAACTTCTTTCTACATTAACGGTGCCTGAAAGTGCATTAACTCTTCACAGCAATTAGTCTCCTGAAAGATTTATTTATGAAAACACACATGATTCAAAATGTTCCCATTCAGCATTACTGATTAAGCCCACCTCTGTAGCTGGCATCAAAGGTACAATGACAAAAGGATAAGGTCCACGTCTCTGAGGTATACTTAGTCTCATTAGGATACAAAAGAGATAGACAGATATTTACAGTAAAATATAATTGCAGATGTAATGTCATTGTACACAGAGTATAGTTCAATCACAGAAAAATGTGCTTATGTAAGTTATTACAGGGAAGGTAAGTTGACCCTGTTCCTTGAAGGATGAGAGGAAATTTGTTGCAGAGAGTAACTTGGAAAAGAAACTCCAGAAAAATTGTTTTACAAGGGCACAGAGGCAGGAACAAGCACGGTTTGTTTGGAGGAAAGTAGGTAGTCTGAGATGGCTGTAAGAGGTATGGCTGGTGGGAGGTGTGGCTCTGCAGGCAGGAGCAGATGAAAAAGGTCATGCTAATGAGTTCAGATAAATGATAAGCAGGATACTGACACGATCAGATGAAGTGAGCAGAATGGTGTTATAATTGGATGCACATGTGAGAAAATCCTCTCTGGAAAGTAGTAGGGATGATGGATTTGTGAAAGTGAAGCTGCAGGAAAGGTGACCAGTTAGGTGCCCATGTAATTGTCCAGGAGGGAAACATAATGGCCTGAATGAGATAGGAGCATAAAAGTGCAAACAAGTGGAGAGACTGACATAAGTGGAGCAGAACTGACTGGATTTGATCACTCATGAGAGGTCTAACTTGGGTGTCAAGATAAAAAACATGGAGAAAACACCTGGGTTAGTGTGGATGTGACAAGTTTGAAGGCTCTCTGTGATATCTACAGATAGATGTAGGTGCAAAGATTCAGACATCTGGAGATTATATGGAATTCATGACTTATTTATTCGACAAAGATTAGGGTGAGAAGATAGGAGAACCAGTGAGACTTTAGAGACATCATTTAAGAATCAGGCGAAACAACAGACACCCTCAAGAAGACGAATAGAATAGTAAGAGGAAGAAAATTAGTAGAGGGTCGGGTATAAAAAGTCAAGGAGCATGGGATTTATGAAGTATGGAGGTTCATAGTTTAAAATGCTAAAGAGACATATCAAAGGATAGGGATAAAGAACATCATTGAGATGAGAACCAAGATTCAATTTAGTGTCATGGCGAGGGCATTGGAGAGCAGTGGATTTTGGATGTGGACAAATGAGGGTGGAGGCAGTTGATCAAGCATGTGCAAAAGGCCTTTATGCAGCCAGCTGAGCAGGAAGGGAGGGGTGCAGAGGGTGGCCTGAGGAGCCACCTGCTCAAGGATGCAGTCTCAAATGAGTTAATTTCATTGTCAATCGGCTCTGGGGTACATTCACCCATTAGAAAGATTCCTTCCCATTACTATTAAATCTATGAGATGGAGAGTAGCAATATAAAGAATGTCATTTTCTTAAAATTAAAAAAAATCATTTTATAATTTTGTACAGTACCAAATGCTTTATGTTATCAAATGTGAAAATGTTTTTGTCAGATATACTCTAAAAAATACTGACTGAGGCTGGGCACAGTGGTTTACACCTGTAATTCCAGCACTTTAGGAGGCTGAGGCAAGTGAGGAGATCCAGACTATCCTGGCCCACATGGTGAAACCCCGTGTCTACTAAAAATACAAAAAATTACCCTGGTGTATGGCAGGCACCTGTAGTCCTATTTACTCAGGAGGCTGAGGCAGGAGAATTGCTTGAACCCGAGAAGTGGAGGTTGCAGTGAACCAAGATCACACCACTGCACTCCAGCCTGGGCAAAGTGCATCTCTCTCTCTCTCTGTCTCTCTCTCTCTGTATATATATACACACACATACATACACACACACACACACACATATATATATATATTTAGTAGGCAGTCTACTATATTAAAAAACATATACACACACACATATATATATATGTATATATACAGAGAGAGAGAGAGGGGAGAGAGAGAGAGAGAGGCAGACTCTGAGGTGCCTTCTAAGGATGGTAGCATCCACTTTCTTTAGGTCTTAGGGGCCATATTGAAGTCTAGAAGCATGAAAGAAAGGTATAATATTTGTGGAGAAAAGAGATAAAGAGGTGGAGGTTATTTAATAAAGACAGACTATGAACTCTTGCCTTCCATTTTGTTTACAAAATCCTAGGAATTAGTAATTCAATAATTTAGTACAATACTTTCTAATGTTTTCACGTAAATGCAAAGAGATCAGTCTTTATATAGGTTTGAGGCCAGACAAAAACAGAGACTAAAGGGAAAGTTGCAATGAGGGTTACATTTAGTATGCTGCCCTTCCTCCACTTCTTTTGAAGACATGCTTTTTGATGACCATTTACTCATTATGGGAAATTGATCCAGTTGTTGCAAATAAGGAATTGTATAACTTGGAAACATAGAGTCATATTTGTCACCAATATGCTACAGAACAGGCAGAGATCAGAAAGGTACACAGCATAAATGACCATCACCAATCCCTACAATCCAGGGATTCTGGAGAATGACAGGTAAAAGCACTAGGGAGTGGGTTTGCTGTATCGAGGACACTGAGTATTTATCTGTTCCACAACTATCTAGGGATTTACGGGACCAGTTCCCATGCCAGGTCAACAAGATAGCTCCCCCAATTAGGAAACTCAGCAGTGAGGATCATTCAGACTGATGTTTATGTACATTCTAATTTTAACATTAATACCATTTTAGTGTCAGCATTGTACTTGGATCTTTATATTCTAGAAGTTCTGTGGCCGGAGGAATGCTGAAATAAAGAGTGTATTTTCTCACATGTGAAGCCAAAGGAAATGAGATTTTTCCACCCAACAAAATAGTCCAAGCACTTTGCAGAGGGATGATTTTCATTATGTGGAGCAAAGGGAAGACAAAGAGAAAAATAGGCAAGGGAGTTATATTGTGCCCTATTTGTCAAGTATTTAGATTGTATTGTGATATTTCTATCATCCCATGGAATTTTAGTTTACCTTTTACGGTTTTCATTAACTTTGCATGAGTTAACTTTTGAAGTATTCAACCAAAGAGTTGGATGGTTTCTAGGAAAGCAATATATATATCTGTTCTCCTTAGTATCACCTTGAGAACTCAGAATTCTAGGTTAAACACAAGATTCCTTCCCTCTAGAGTTTCTACCCTGTATAATTCTCTCTCATTGAGTGCAGAACAGGACTGTGAATATGATGATATTTCACTCCCTTGACTAAGTTAGGGTTTATGGAAGAAGGTGAAGAGATTTTCCAGTTATAATTATTGTTTTTACTAGGTTGACTCTGAGTTAATAAGGAAGGAGATTAGACCCAGTGCAGTGACTCACATCTGTAATCCCAGCATTTTGGGAGGCAGAGGCAAGAGGATCACTTGAGGTCAGGAGTTTGAGACCAGCCCAGGCAATATAACAAGACCTTATCTCTACAAAAAAATAGAAAATAGCTGGACATGGTGGCACATACCTGTAGTCCAAGCTACTTAGGAAGCTGAAGCAGTACGATTGCTTGAGCCCAGGAGTTTGAGGCTGCAATAAGCTCTGATCATGCCACTGTGTCCCAGCCTGGGCAACAGAGAAGAGAGACCCTGTCACAAAATAATAATAAAGTAGATTGCTCTGGGTGGGCCTGTGTTAATCAGGTGAACTCTTTAAAAGAGGATCCAGGCAGCCAATTGTGGTGGCTCACACCTATAATCCCAGCACTCTGAGAGGCCGAGCTGGGCGGATCACCTGAGATTGGGAGTTCAAGACCAGCCTGACCAACATAGAGAAACCTTGTCTCTACCAAAAATACAAAAAAATTAGCCAGACATGGTGGCACATGCCTGTAATCCCAGCTTCTTGGAGGCTGAGGCAGGAGAATTGCTCAAACCCAGGAGAGAGAGGTTGCGGTGAGCCGAGATCATGCCATTGGACTCCAGCCTGGGCAACAAGAGCAAATACTACATCTCAAAAAATAAAAAGAGGATTCAGGCTTTCCCTGAAAGAACAGAATAAACATCCAAGAAACTCTTCTGTTCTTGAAAAAGTAAGCTACTGCATGTTCTACAACAGCAAAAATAAATAAATAAACAACAAGAAGAAATTCTGCCTACAACTATGTAAGCTTGAAAAGAACCTTGAGACTCAGATGAGACTCCAGCTTCAGCTGACACCATAGATTGAGGCCTTGGAAAATCTTGAGCTGACTCCGAACCCACGGAAACCGTGGGCTAGCCGAGGTATGTTGTTTTAATCCATTAAATTTGTGGTAGTTCGTTACACAGCAATAAAATACCGCAAAATCAATACCTGATTACAATAGACACACAGGCACGTTGGGCTTGTTGGTTTCTCATGGAAGGCTCCATCTGTGCCAAAAACATGGGTAATGGGACATATTGTGAATCTAAGACCCTGAACAAACGAGGCCAATGCTGAACTTACTAGGAGGGTGTTGGGCGAGATCATTAAAGAGGCAGGGTATTCTTTGGACTGGACAACAACCACAACAAGGACTGAGAGAAGGACGCATTGCATGATGACTTGACTTGCAAACTGTTTCATTCATGAGCCTTGAGGTACATTTAGAAAAAGATCACACATGGTAGATGTGCAACTCCATCTCCATCTGAGCAGTGCCTGGTTTGACAGATGGGTCTTAACACTAGGAAGCCTAGCAGCATCTCATTCTGCCAACCTGGGAAGAGAAATCCAGGAATGTGGGCCTTCAGTGATAACCTCCTACACCCTCTCCTCATACCACAAACAAGAATGCACATTAGAACACTATCCAGTGCCAAAACAATGGAGATTTTGCGAGCTTGCTTTGCACTTTCTTTGTGCTTTATTGGTGTAGCGCTAAACAGGGTTTTGAGCACTTCTTGGGGGCATACTGTGAAGTACAAGTGTCACTTGCTATGTGAACAAAGGCACTAACCAGGCAAGTTGCAGTCAGACAAGCCTGTCAAAAAGCCACCAGAAAAGCCATCGCTGAGCCTTTTGAAGGAACAATAAATTTTGCTGAAAAAGGAAACACTCTTTCAGAAGAGCCAAATAAATTCAGAAAAAGCTAAGCAGCTATTCAAAGGGCTACGTATGTCAGTATTTCCTGAGGCTTCATCATCTCATTTATTTTCAAAGTCTGGTCAGGGACATTTGGAAAGTCACTGCTGTTGTCTTAACCACGCTTCCCTACCTAAGATACCGCCCAGAACTGAGACGGCAAGGGAAGCAAGCTTATTGAGCATCTGCTATTTGTCAGACACTAAGCCAGGTGCTTTGCTACCTCACTTTTTTGGCCTACCAACTTTATAAGATGGATTGTATTTTTATTGCTGCTTAGCAAGTGATCACAAATTTAGCAGCTTAAAAATCACTACCTTTACTAGCTCACACTTCCGTAGATCAGAGGCCTGGGCACAGCCAGAACCCAAAAGACTACATTCTGTGCTCACGGTCCCACAAGTTCAAATCAAGCTGGCGGCCAGGCTGAATCTTCGTTTGGAGGTTCCAGGGAAAAACCTACTTTCAGGCTCACTCATTGTTGGCAGATTCAGTTCCTTACGGTTATAAAACCAGGCCCCAGCTTTCTTGCTTTCAGCCGTGGTGCTGCTCTCAACTCACAGAGGATGGCCATGTGCCTTACCACATGGCCCCTCTATCTTCAAGCCAGCAACGGCGCCTCAGGTCCAAGGATGATGCAGGAGTAGTACAGCAGGGAGTGGGGGAATCTTGGATACCATCTTAGAATTCTGCCTGCCACATATGGTCAATATCGTTATTTCCATTTTGCAGAGAGAAACTGAGGCTGAGGGGAGAAAAAAGAATGCTAATGTATGCCTCACTGATATGAAATCCAGATCTGTTTGCTGGACTTTTATTGTACCCATCATTTAGATAGCGTGCATTTGCACACTGGATGATTTTTCAACCCTCACCCCCATCCATCCTTCTACCTTTTGGAGTCTCCAATGTTGTCTGTTATTCAATGTTGTCTATATTCTGTATGTCCGTGTGTACCCATTGTTTAGCTCCCACTTATAAGTGAGAACATGAGGTATTTGACTTCCTGTTTCTGAGTTATTTCACTTAGGATGATTTCCAGTTCCATCTAATGTTGCTAGAAAAGACATTTCATTTGTTTTTATGGCTGTGTAGTATTCTGTGATGCAGGTGTGTATGTATGCGACATTTTCCTTATTCAATCCTCCACTGATGGGCACGTAGGTTAATTCCATAACTTTGCTATTGTGAATAGTGCTGCAATAAACATACAAGTGTGTCACAAACTATCACAAATTTAATGTATTAAAAAAATCTGGTGAAATGGTTTCTTTCCCTTTGAGTATATACCCAGTAGTGGGATTGTAGCATTAAACAGTAGTTCTAGTTTTACTTCTTTGAGAAATGCCCATACTATTTTTCATAAAGGTTGTACTAATATATATTCCAACTGACAGTGTATAAATATTCCTTTTTCTTTGCATCTTTGCCAACATCTGTTGTTTTTAAACTTTTTAATAGGCATTCTGACTAGCATAAGATGACATCTTATCATGGTTTTAAATTGGATTTATGTGATGAATAGTGATGTTCAGCATTTCTTCATATGTTTATTGGCTGCTTGTATGTCTTCTCTTGAAAACTGTCTATTTATGCCCTTTGCCAACTTTGTATAGGGTTACTGGTTTTTTTCCTTGAGTTGTTTTTCTTATAGATTCTGGATATTAGGGCTTTTTCAGATGCATAGCTTGCCAATATTTTTTTCTATTCTGTAGTTTGTCTGTTTACTGTTAATTATTTTGCTGTGTAAAAGCTTCTTAGTTTAATTAAGCTCATTTGTCTATTTTTGTTTTTGTTGTGTTTGCTTTTGAGGACATGGTCAAATTCTTTACCTAGGCCAATGTCCAGAGGCATTTTTGCTAAATTTTCTTCTAGGATTTGTGCAGCTTCAGATCTTATATTTAGATCTTTAATCCATCTTGAGTTGATTTTTGTATATGCTGAGTGGCATGAATCTAGCTTTGTGATGGTTAATACTAAGTGTCAATTCAATTGGACTGAAGGATGTGAAACATTGTTCCTGGGTGTGTCTGTGAGGGTGTTGCCAAAGCAGATTAACATTTGAGTCAGTGGACTGGGAGAGGCAGACCCACCCTCAATCTTGGTAGGCATCATAGAATCAGCTGCCAGCGTGGATAGAATAAAAGCAGGTGGAAGAACGTGGAAGGACGTGACTTGCTCATTCTCTCAGGCTTCATCTTTCTCCCATGCTAGATGCTTCCTGCTTTGAACATTGGACTCCAAGTTCTTCTGCTTTTCGATTCTTGGACTTATACCAGTGGTTTGCCAGGGCCTTCGAAGGCTGCACTATTGGCGTCCCTACTTGTGAGATTTTGGGACTCAAGCTGGTTTCCTTACTCCTCAGCTTGTGGATGACCTATTGTGGGACTTCACGTGATTGTGTAAGTCAATATTCCTTAATAAACTCCCCATCATATATACATCTATCCTATTAGTTCTGTCCCTCTAGAGAACCCTAATATAAGCTTCATTCTTTTGCATTTGGCTATCCAATTTTCCCAGCACCATTTATTAGTGTGTTCTATCCCCAGTGCACATTTTTCATTTTTCTTAACTCTTTCAAAGATCAGTTGGTTATAGGTATATGGCTTTATTCCTGAGTTCTCTATTCCGTTCCATTGACTTATATGTTTATTTTTATGCCAGTACCATGCTGTCTTGGTTGCAGTAGGCTTCTAGCATAATTTGAAGTCAGATAATAATGTGATTCCCCCAGCTTTGCTTTGTTCCTTTTGTTTAGGATTGCTTTGGGTATTCAGGCTTTGTTTTTTATGGTTTCATGTGAATTTTATTCATTATGTGAAAAATGACATTGGTAATTTGATAGGGATTGTGTTGAATCTCTAGATTGCTTTAGACAATATGGTCATTTTAATCATACTGATTCTTCCAGTCCTTAAGCATGGATGTTTTTCCATTTGTATCATCTATGATTTCTTTCATCAATATTTTGTAGTTGTCCTTATAGAGATATTTCACCACCTTGGTGAAATATGTTCCTAGATATTTTTATAGCTATTTTAAATGGGATTGACTTTTTGAATTGGTCCTCAGCTAGATTATTATTTGTATATAAAATGCTATTGATTTCTGAATGTTAATTTCATATCCTGGAACTTTACTGAATTCACTTATCAAATATAAGAATTTTTTTTTTGTGTGTGTGGTATCGTTAGGTTTCTCTAGATACAAGATCAAATCATTAGTGAACAGGGATAATTTGACTTCCTCTTCTCCAGCTTGGATGTCTTTTATTTATTTATTTATTTATTATTTTTTGCCTGACTGCTCTTGTGAGGACTCCCAGGAATAGTCTTTTAAAAAATGTTATGGCCACTTACAAGTGTCACAGATCTGCACTAGGAACTGAGAGAGCAAAATCAAGTATGTAGCTGGCCCTGACGTGCTGACTTAAGTCCTCAAACTAGGATTCTAATCTGGGAAACCTGTAAGTTCCCCAAGATAAACACACTCAACTTGTTTCCACTCCTTTTTCAATTGTCTCCACATTGTTTATAAAATTTTACATTGGAAGGAAATCAAATTCTGGTTTCTTCAAGTTGGTCAACACCAAACAGCCATAATCAACAGATATGCTTTGTAGGAAAAAGCACACTATTAAAATGTGTTAAACTGTTTCTTCCCTAGATGAACACCTGATTACATGAACGAGAGGCACATGGTTGTCATGCCAGATTTTCTGGTTTCTAGAAATTGTTCCATTAACTCATTGCTGGCTCTGTGTCCTGGATAGAGTAAAATAGACACAGAGCTGGGGAAGTAGAACCAAAATTGTTTGCAAGTAACATGAGTGAAAGAACCACTTGTGTTCTCCTTGTTGCTGGAACTGGATCCCAGTACAACAGGGTAGACACTCAAAGAATTTTCTGAATAAATGGAGGCATGAAAAACAACATTATTAAAGGCTCTAAATTATTCTTTCTGATAATCCTTAAAAAGAGGATTGTGTCTATTTTTAAGGCAGTGACTTATAACAAACTTCAGCGTCACTTGGTTCTGGCTCAACCACATATTCCAAGATTTAACAACAATCATGACTGCAAATATTGTAGCAGGTATCCCAATTTTTGCTGCCAAAGACATGACTCTGCTAAACATGTCTAAAACATAAAATCAGAAATCAGGAGAACTATCCCAATTCAAAAGTACTTCTTCATTGTTTTGTAAAGAGATAGTCATGAAATTTTATCATAAAGAAATTTGAAAATAATTTAAGAGTTCATAACAAATGGAAAATAAGAACACTTAGCTGATTCTTGTCAAGACTTTAAAATGTAGAGATAATTAAAGGTTAATAAAATATTCTTTATACTACATACTATGTTAATGTCATAATATTAAAAGATTATTATGCCTTGGAACACTTATTAATGTCACAATGTTATTAAAAGATTATTTTGCCTGGGGAATACTTCTTAATCTCGTAATATTATTAAAAGATTATTATACCTGAGGAATATTTTTCTGTTTATTTGGGGCATTGTGTAATTTTTGCTTCTTTTCCCTATTTTTATTTTATTTATTTTTTAGACAGTCTCACTCTGTCACCTAGGCTGCAGTGCAGTGGCACAATCTCAGTTCAAAGCAACCTCTGCCTCTTGGGTTCAAGCAATTCTGCCTCAGCTTTCTGAGTAACTGGGATCACAGGCTCCTGCCTGCATACCTGGATAGTTTTTGCATTTTTTGGATAGCTGGGGTTTCACCATGTTGGCCAGGCTGGTCTCGAACTCCTGACCACAAATGATCCACCTGTCTTTGCCTCCCAAAGTGCTGGGATTATAGGCGTAACCCACCATGCCTGGCTTATTTATTTTTAATTGACAAAAATTGTATATATTTGCCATGTATGTTATTTTGAAATATGTATACATGGTATAATGGCTACATTGAGCTAGTTTATATATTAGCTTACATACCATTTTTTGTGGTGAGAATTAAAAATCTCTTAAGGATGCTCAATACAATACATTGTTATTAACTATAATTACCATGTACAATAGAGGTTTTTAACTTATTTCTTCTAATTGAAATGTTATAACCTTCTACCAATATTTTCACCCACCCCTACCCTAGACCCTAGTGATCACCATGCTACTCTTTACTTCTATAGGTTTAACTTTTTTATTCTTTTCATGTAAGATCAAGCAGTATCTGTCTTTCTGTGCTTGGCTAATTTCATTTTACATAATATCCTCCAGGCCCATCCATGTTGCCAAAAATGTCAGGATTTTATTCCTAATTATGGTTGAATAGTATTCTATTGTGTGTGTGTGTGTGTGTGTGTGTGTGTGTGTGTGTGTGTGTGTGTGTGTATCCCATTTTCTTTGTCTGTTCATCTGTTAATGGGCACTGAGGTTGATTCCATATCTTGGCTGTTGGGAATATTGCTGCAATAAACATGAGAGTAAAGATGTCTCTTCAACATACTGGTTTTATTTCCTTTGGAAATATACTCAGTAGTTGGATTGCTGGATCATATGGTAGTCCTATTTAAATTGTTGCTCTGTTCACTATTTCGTAATGGTTATCTTAATGTCTATCAACAGTGTATAAGGGTAGTCTTTTCCCTGGTGTATAAGGGTATTTTCTATAAGGGTTGTCTTTTCTAGTGCTTATCTCTCATATTTTTGGTAATAGCTAGATGTAAAACTTTTATGGTTCTAACATGTGAGTGGATGTGCATCTTTTTTTTTCTCTTTGTTTTTAATACATGTGCTGTACCAGACCAAAATTTCCTGTTATTCAGGCCTATTGGAAGTGGTGATTCAATGGCATTAAGCTCTATTTGTATGACACCTTCTTTGTACCGTGCACAATCACTGGCATTAGTTCACTAGGTTGTCATAAAGCTGTGAGGGATACAGGATCTGATCAATTTTTCATTTATTCACAATCATTTTAATGGCACAGGAACAGTCCTGTTGGATCACTTGCCTAAAGCCAGTGTTTGCCTGTTGATCCCAAGTAGTCTCTTTTGCCCAAACTAAGCAGCATTTCTAACAATGACATTCTCGAGGGATCGGCTGTGTGTTCACCCGAGGAATGGGAATAACCAATGTGAGGTTGCATACTCTCTCCTTTTTCTGGATCACACATGAGACACAGCTCATAGGGCCTCTCACTCGTTCTTCTTAACCTCTTTTATATCATCTAATCTTTCCTCAAAAGAAGCAGGAACCACAATGAAGCAACAAAAGGGGTAATTAAAATATTTATAGTATACTGATTGCTAGTTTATGCTCACCACTGTATATATTTTTTAAAAGTATTACTATTGTAGATAATCTGAAAATAGAATAGTAAATACATATTTTTAAAGTGACAGAGTCACAATTTTTAAACACCAAATTGTATTTTTCTTGGTGTGTGATTTTTTTTGTTGTTTCTGCTCATCAGTTTTATTTTTTTCTACTCTGCAAAGCCACTTTGTAGAGTCCAATTCTTTTTACTTTTATCCACAGGGGAAGTCATAATCCCTTACTTAAATAGAAGCTGGTTACCACAGTAATCATTCTAATGCCACTGAATCAATATTTTGATTTTGCTGGCATTTAATGTGAACAAGCTAAGATTTAAAAAGTCATTTTTTTATATCTTTGTTATACTTGTTGATAACTAGAAAAATTGTAAAGAAAACATATGTTCTGTAACAAACTGCAGTTATCACACAATTATACAGAACTGAGAGTTCATAAAAGAACAATCTACATATTTATATATTAATATTTTTGACTTTGAGTACACACATATGTACACGTGCATTTAGACTCAAGATTTTTTTCCCCATTTCTGAACTGAGCCCTGTCTCAATGCTATTAGAGGTCATAACTTGGTAGAAGAGATTTGCACGTTATCTACTTTTGCAATTGCCATTTTATTAAGTGTTCTGAAGAGAAAGTAGAATTCCCATGAAGAGTCACTTTTCTGTGGAACTCTACCATTTCTGCACTGGGTCTGAATAACTTAGGTCACCCACTGAACACCCTCAAAGATCCATTGCAGCCAAGGGTTTCTCCATCTGTCCCCAGAGCTCCTTTTTGCGGAGAAATATTGGATTTGGAGTTGGTGTTTAATGAGCTCACTACCCATCAAGTATTTTTCCAAGTCTAACCAAGTCTTTGCTGCTGCAGTTTAGCCACATTTGTTTGTTTGTCTTCAGAAGAAATAAAGCTTGTTGAGCTGCTGCCTTCTGTTTGACAGGTAGCCAATGGGATCCCACCATCCTTGGATGGTGAAGGCATCTGAAAGAATTATCAGACTCTCTGCCCCAGGAACTAGCTATGAAACATTTCAAATGAATGGGAATCCCTTCTATTTTTAAGACAAGTGAATTGTCACTCATATTTCTTTTCTGTGGGACAGTAATCATGATTTTCTCCATACTTTCACTCTAACTAGCCCAGCTCCCCCCTCCACGAAGGGGCTTTTCTGAGGTGTATATTTTACACTCTTTTCAGAAATGTTTCTGCCAGCATGACGTTAATAACACTTCCCTTACTGGCTACTTTGTCCCTCTCATCTCTCTCTATCTTTGGGTGGTTCTTTTATTCTCCTTTATTCTTAAATTATTCCCAGCTGCATTCAGGCCCCCATCTTTCAGAGATCACTTTCTTAAATCAGTCATTTTCTTTTGCTAACAATCTAACAGAATTTATTATGTAGTTTTCTGGCAGTAGAAGTAGGTGAGTGGTGACTTCTGCACAGAGAATCACAGAAAATAATGAGAAATGAAAAGAACCATGTATCAAGGAAACCTATGAACAACATTTAAAATTTGCAAAATGTAGGCCTCTGGGGCCTTTTAGTGTATTACTGAGTTCACTAAACACCTATGAATACATTGTTTCTAAAACATGGATGTGTCACAAGTTGAAGGACCTACTCAGGAGAAAAAGAATCAAACGTCTAATACTCTAAGAAGGTGGAAGAATAACTGAGTTGCACACACACACACACACACACACACACACACACACACACACGAATGTTCATTCCAGTACTATTCACTGTAGCTGCAAAACAGAACCAATCTGAGTATTCATCAACAAGATGATAATTAGATTACTGTGCTGTATACTTCTCTCTGTAAAAGTTGTTTCTTGACAAGTTGCACACCATGGAAAATAGTTACAATAGAATAAGTGAAAATACAAAACACAAGACTCTATGCACTATGATGTCAATTTTGCAAATATGCAATCAGATACATATTATTCACGTGTGTGCCTTAACAACATTTACTTATATGCATGGCATTTTCTTGCATATGTATAGTAGGAGAAACTGAAGCCACAGGAGGTATTTTTTGTAGAATTTATGGACTGACTCCTTCTCCAGGCACTTATTGGTGTTATTGAATACAACTGAAGATATTGGTTGTTTTTGGCTACAGGCACCTGCCCATTTCACCAATGAGGGAGAAAGGAGAGACAAGGATGGAAGAAATGGCATCTGATCTCATGGACTGCATATAAGAATCTATGGAAAGATCAGGCCAGAAGACCAGGGAACTTTGATGAGGGACTGGAGAGCCTAAGTGACTATGAACACTGCCTAGCTGATGTTGCTCTCTGATGCAAACTATGGTGACACTTGGTACCCTAGGGCCTCAGAGAAGCTTGCTGTGGAGAAGGAGAGTGAGGCAGAAGGGAAGCTCTGGGACCTGGTGGAACTCTTCTCTCAAGCTGGTCACTGGCAGCATTGGGAAACTTGAAGTGTTTTCCACAATTGCCATGTAAAGATCTGAAGGTGCCTGTACAATGAGCTGAAAGTTTGTGCACAGCCCTCTCCCAAATTAGATTGTTAAAATCCCACAGTGATTGTATTTGGAGGTAGAAAGGGAAGGAGAGTATTCCTGTCATGAATGGGATTAGCGCCTTCCTAAGAGAGAGGCCCGTGAGGCCTTTCTGCCCTTTGAGGATACAACCAGCAAGGGGACCCCAACAGAGCTCTCAGGCTTCCAGCCTCCGGAACTGTGAGAAATAAACTGCTGCTGCTTATAGGCCGCCCAGGCTATGATGTTTTGTTACAGCAGCCCCAACTGACCAAGCTGTGCCAAGGCACACTTAAGGCTGCTTTCCCACAAAGAGTTCTCAAGAGTAACTCAGAGAAGCTGAGACTCTACTTATTACCTAAGGCCTAAAGAGCTGGTGAGATCTGGTGTTAATGTAACCTAATTTATAGTCATAGACCAGCAAAGAAGTTAGGATATATTTGATTTGTATATTTCATAGCTGAGAAAAAATACAGACAGGTAAAGGTAAGAATTGGAGATATAAAGTGCAGTCTGAGATTATAGTATGCACACACATCTGCACATAAATACATAAATTCATACTCACTGGAAAGAAATTCACCAAAATGCTAAAAATGATTATTTCTCAAAGATAAGATTACAAGCTTTTTCTTCTTGATATTTTTCTACATTAAAATGCTCACTTAATAATCAAAGAATAATACCTTTAATTGTATAAATAATATAAGGAAATATAAATTTTAGATATATTTCTGGGCAAAATAATTTTTGAATAATTTGAAGCTTCAAAGGATTAAAAAAAAAAACTCATATATTGCCTTCCCTTTCTGAACCATCAGAAATACATTCTTTTGGAAATCTGACAACACAAAAATAAATAACCTTCCCCTCAATTCTTCTTTTCTGAGACTTCAGGGTGATGGAGGCAGAATTACGTGGCCCTGTGAGGAAGGCACTTTCTCCTGGGTATGCTGACCTGAACACACTACCTGAAAGAGATTTCTAGATGACATGGGCATGGTGTGTTTTACCTTCAGTCCTCTCAGGGGGTTTCCCACTCTTACTGGCTGCAGTGCTGCTGACCGTCTCTGATGAGGTGCTCAGCTTGGTGCTGGGGTCCCGCTTGGGCTTGGGGGGGTGGTTGTCTCCGTGAGCCACAGCTGCTGTCATCATCTGTGCCCCCAACCGAGTGCAGGGACTGTGATCTCACAGAAAAGCCACTGGAGCAAGGATGGGGAAGTCTGTCCTGAGGAGCAGGCATTGTCATGAATCCCATGCGGAAATGTTTGCCCGCGTAACTCCCTTCGTGGCCTCGCCCTACTTCTCCACCTATGCTGTAAGAGAAGCAGACCAAAAAAACATGAAGATAAAAGGAGCCTGTATTTACAAGATCATACAGGTGAGCATATTTCTAATAGGGAAATTTTCAAATCTTCATTTTAGTCTGGTGAAAGGCTGCCTTTTGAAACAAACTCAAGTAGCATGAAAGCATTCTAACTTGTGTTAAATTTTGTTTTTCTCAAAAGGAAAGAAAAAATACTGCATAGCACCCTTATCTTCAATCACTTTATTTTTACTTTGGGGGAAATCTTATCAGTGGCTTAAAATGTAAACAAGGATTCCATGACAATGACTCATAGATTCCTTTGCCATGTAACTCAGTCCTAGTGGTCAGCCCTTGAGACGCTTGTCCACTTCATCAAAACAATTCCTGCTTCTATCTGCTTAATATATTGGAGAAAATGAAACAACAATAATAAAGGGAAAGAAGGAAGGAAGGAAGGAAGGAGAAAGAAAGAAAGAAGAAAGAGAAAGAAAGATGGAGAAAGACAAAATGAAAGAAAAAAGAAAGAAGGAAAAGGAAAATAAAAGAAAAAGAAAGTAAAAGAGAAGGAGAGGAGGGGGAAGGGAAAAGGGAGGGCAGGGAAAAGAGAAAGGAAGGAGCGAAGAAGAAAGGAAGGAAAGAAAGAGGGAAAGAAAAGAGGGAGGAAGAAAGAAAGAGAGGCAGAGAGGGAGGTAGGAAGAAAGGAGGGAGGAGAAAATATTTGCTTAAATTGGTGAAAGTATTGTCAACCTCTCTCAGTCCTCCAGAATCTTCAGTTACATTAAAAACAGTTCTACTAAGAAATTAGACACAGAGAATAAAACAGCAAAATTGAGTAAAGAGGTATAGTTTAAATATCATTTGATCCTGAGATGAAATACTTCATAAGTATTCCAGGCATGCAAAGTTTCCTAATTTAAGGCTCTTAAGTTGTACATAGGAAAGTTTGATCAAAAATATTACAATATAAGAAATCCCCCTCTAATTTTGAAATTCAACCAATTATTTAGGAAACGACTCTTGGGCCTCTGTCTATGCTATGAAGTAATAGTGACTCCTTTATGAAGAAAAAGGACACAAAGGTGAATGTAAACTTTTAAAAGGAAGGTTTTTCTAGAGTTTTTTCTATCTATGAAGTTCATTCACCAAGAGTAAATACAATTTTTAAAAAACCTCATTACAAAATATTTGACTGACTTTCTTAGATATGTTTGAATAGTAAAAAGTATCTCTGAGTATATGAATTTTGGAAGCTTGTTGAGTCTACCTTTCCAGGCATGTAAGTTTATTCAGATCTTTAATAAAACGAATTTTAGCTGACTCTGCCTTCATAACATGATGGGATTTTATATCTTTCATATTATTATAATGTTTGTTATAATTTTAACATTCCATTAGGAACAATAATGAGAAATGAGATTTTTTCCCCCTCTTCAACTGGGGACTTATGACAATTACATGTCCATTGGGGATAAAGCCAGGAAGAATTTAACAAGAACATTAGATTCTTGATTTTGGGCTTTAATAACAATGATAATTTGCCAGTCAACCCAAAATATTTTATATGTATATTTTCTGAATATTTTCAATTGATATTCAGATACTAAGCACTGAGTACCATCTTTGCAATAAAGGTGGCTGGAATTTCAGTGCGCTAAAGAGCAACAATATCCAGAAGCGTGAATGGAGTCCATGTCATGGCTAAGGGGCAGTGTTCACATCATAGCCGAAAGTATCCCAAGATGGTGCAGTGCTTTTATGTGTTTTATTTTCTCTGTGTGTGTGTGTGTGTGTGTGTGTGTGTGTAAAGAACAGCAATAAAGACATATACTAGAGGCTTATTCAAACAGAGAAGTTTGTGAAAAATGATAAAGAATTTGAGAAAGAATAGGGGGTAGTGGATGTGAGGGGCCAGTCTTGGTATGGGAAGGTCTATCTTCAGTTTGTGATGATCATGGCTTTGATCTTTCTCAGAGATGATATAGTTGATGAAATCTAACTTTGCTTTCTGTTATTTTTTATCCTAACGTCTTTTGTTCATTTCTGTTGCATCACTGCACAAAAGGTGCCTTAAGGATTTATTTAGCCAGTCATCCCATTCCTGGTAACACAGCCACCTGGGGAAATTTATGCATGTTTTAATGCACCTGGGCATTTATGAGAGTTACTAAAATAATTGTATCATCAATTTCTCAGTTACTTTTGACCTAAATGGAGTCTGAAACTTTTCCTGGACTGATAATTTACTCTGCTGCTTCATTTCGGCATTATCTTTTTTTCAGCACAAAACAACTTAATCTAACTCTATCTGCTTTGGTTCATATATGTCATTTTACACACACACACACACACACACATTAACATTTCTTTCAAGAGAAATTCAATGCATGCTTCAAACACTAGCAGGTACCATTGCAAGTTTAGTTTGACCAGGCTGTAAATGCAAGATGAAGAAATGGGACAAAAATAATTTGTATGCAAAGACCGTTGTTCAAGTCAAGGCTAAGGACAAACATCTAGGTTCAAGAGACCAGGAAAGATAATTAGTCCAAAGCAAATTGAAGATTGTGGAATTCAGCATACAACTAGTTTCTGAATTTGCTAGGAACCTTTAAATATACATATTCCAGACTCCATATGAAGGCAATGATTGAATCATACATGTTGAATCAGAATCTCTGTAGGTATACATGATGAGTTTGTGTTTTAAAACTATATCCAGATGTTTCTGATGCAGCAAATCAAGAATCCCCCAGAAATATTAAGAACAATAATTAGAGCCATTAATGAACAGATACATCAATTGGAAGCAATCGGGAAGAGGCAAATACCAGGCAAAGTATCACGAATGAGAAAATATACAACCTATTAGATCTTATTAGGTTATCCTGCAGTAACAAACAAGCCCCAATTCCTAATGTTTTTAATGACATAGGTTTGTTTCTTGCTTGTATTAATGCACATCAACTGTAGTTCTGTTTCACATATCTTCTCCACCCCAGGATCTAGCCCTGTTGGGACTTTCTCTCATGGCAGAGAGGAAAAAACACCAACTAACTTACACAATGTCTCTCCTGGCTTTTGCTCAGATGTGGCTTATAATCTTTCCATCACTCTCCACTGACTAAAACCAGTCTTATGATCAAGCTTGAGGTCAGTGGCCTAGGGACATATTCTCCTCCAACAGGAAAGTCATATGGCAGTACATAGGGATGCATATTCCTCGTACAGGTAGCAGATCAAATACCTGGCAGTGTGATGGTATGCAACTGAGATGTCTCTTCAAGAGAGCACTTGCTATGAGGAATAAAGCTAGCTGACAAGATAACAATAATCCATTGGAGTGCTTTATGTTTTGAATCCCTGTAACTATGGACTCTACGGAGTTAAAGGGTCCAGGTCCCCAAAGGAGGCACACTCTCTCTAGAAGACACAGCAAGGGTCCCATTGAAAAACAACTTATAGTTGCCCCTTGGGCAGTTTGAACGCCCCTTGTGTAGTGAGGAACAGACAAGAGGAAGCTGAGCATGGTGGTGTGTACCTGTAGTCCCAGACACTCTGGAGACTGAGGTGGGAGGTTTGCTTGAGCTCGGGAGTTCAGGGCTGCAGTGAGCTACGATTGTGCCGCTGCACTCAAGCCTGGATGACAGAGCAAGACCTTGTCTCTAAAGCAAATAAACAAAACAGAGTCCTTGATCCTGGTCAGCAGGAGGTAAGGCTGCTTTTATGCAATGGGGCAGAGAGAAGTATGTGTTATCCACTTGAGTGCCTCTTTAAACTGTCTTGTCCAAATTTGATTTCGAAAGGTCACCTGCAGCAAACTTGGCCCAGAAGGGTTATGATTACCAGAGGCTCCAGCTTCTCATGAAAGAGAGATTAGTCTTACTACCAAGTAGGCCACTGAGACAAGTGGAATTGTTTTCCTGAAGGTGAGGTGAATTTAGGATGAATGATGGAGGAGGGAGATGATGAGAGCCAGTCATAGCTCCCACACAGACTGCAGTGATGAGGGCTATAGTTTAACTCACTAACTGCACCCTCCTAAGTTTTCCCTCAGGAAGAGCCAGATAGGAGCCAGGAGAGAACTGTTCCCCAAGACTGCAGGAGAAGGACATCAGCTGAGTCTAGAGAGTGAACTGTGGCAGCTGTGGAGGTGTGTGGCTCAGAAGTCTCTCAAGAGAGAACCTCCTCTGAGGACAGCAGTCAGCTGACAGCCGCCAGCTGCCGTTTTCCAAATCTGTCGCAACATTTTAGTCAAGGCTGTGTTGTCCATGGGCAGCTCCTAGACAATGGATGAGCCCAATGAGGTATTACACCTGGTTACTTCTTCCCAGACTGGGGCAATCTTTATGGCTGGCTTTCCCTATTGCACTGGTGAAGCTTCCTTCCCATAACTACACCACAGTCTGGTGATCTTCCTATTCAATTGCTTTTCCTCCCTGTCTCCTTTAACTACAGGTGCTAGACCTGCATTATGATCTGAGGTTGTCTCGCCTCTTTCTGCTTCCTCCTTCTTCTCGCTCACAGGCATTCTTCCCAATAAACCTTTCAGACTTCTGACTCTGTCTTGGTGTCTGCTTCCCAGGAGACCTGAGCTGACATACTTGGGAACAATTATACAACCTCTGGCATTCAGAAACCAAAGAAGCAAGGAAAGAGGAGACATCACGACAAGTGGAAGACCCCAGAAATAAGGAATGCCTGTAAAAATAGGTCATTCTCCTGCTTCAGACTAAGCATTTAAATAAGGCTTAGGGAATTAGAATCTAACTGCACTATAGGAATACTTGGCTGGAAGTGAAAGTTATGTGGGCTAAAGAAAGCAGAGTCTTGTTGCAATAAGACTCCAACACTCAAGATAGATTAAGCCTGACACATCTCATGTTATAAAAATAAAAACAGGTTTCATAATCCTGAATTTAAACAAGTATGCTTTTCTCATATAATGAAGGCAATGTTGTGAGATCTTCTTGTCTCTTGGTTAGCTATTCCATCATAAAACACAAAGTGTAAAATATTATCTAAATCAAGGAGGGTTATTTTTCAAGAAGTAATTGATGCAATATTTGTAAATATTTCTGCCAAACAAGTTATTGGCTAGTAGACAGCCCTGGACATTTGTGCACTGGAATCATGGAGTTATAGACTCTATCCCAGCACCATTATTTAGCACCTGTATATCATTAGCTACTGAATCCCTGGGGCCATTTCATTAGTTGTTTAACAGTAGCATTAGCCCTATCAAACTGGTGTCAAATTTACCTGATATACTGCATATGAAGTACTT
Organism: Ateles fusciceps; assembly: GCA_036589455.1. Taxonomy (NCBI): domain Eukaryota; kingdom Metazoa; phylum Chordata; class Mammalia; order Primates; family Atelidae; genus Ateles; species Ateles fusciceps. Next base: position 3,030,180 of record JAZHEH010001955.1, read on the forward strand.
AGGACAGTCTCATATATAATATGCAGTCAATAATTTGAGCCTTAAAATTCCTACATTTATGTAAGTCTTTTCTTACTGGATTTTGCTTATGGGATAATCATTTGCATTGTAAGGCCATGCCTGTAAAGCATGCCATATGGTATCACGTAACCTCAAAAAGCTTCACACAAAGAAAGTCAAAATAAAATCCTACATTTAACTCAAGGTATCAAGATAATCTAGGCAACAGTACCCCTCGTGTTGTTAACTTTCTTAAATACTTGCTTCAGTTTTTCAAAGCACCTACTGATGAAGACGAATAAAGAAATATACAAAACAAGCACTTCAAAACTGCTCTGACAGTGCTAATCAACATGGTTTGTTCCTTGTCATGCTGTCTTCTTGAAATCCATCGGCGTTAATGTTGTTTGTTTCCTTATGAGAACTGCTTCCTTTGGAAGATGAAAACACAACCCGTGAGAAAGGTGAGCTGCTGAGGTGAGATGTCATCTTTAAAAATGACAGGGGTGTTGCTTCTGCATGCAGTTTTGAAGCAAACATGTCAATATTTTGTAGTAGAGTTTTCTTTGTTAAGCACTGAGAAAAATATAATCCCACTCCAGATAGATAATAATGATTGACAGATAACTAGATAAAAATATTGATCCTCTTTCAAGCACATCTAGAAATTTGAGATACAAATGGAAGGGTTGCCTAGGAGTTTGCTTGCTTGAATATTTATTTTCTGTAGTGATACTTCGGAGCTGAGCTCAAAATCCCATCTCTAAAACTCATTCATACTCCAGTATATTTCTACCTTTGTGAACTTTGCAAACCATTTGGGAGTTTTTCTGTTAAATTTTCAAAAAGATTTGTTCATCTGGCATTAGGGAAAGGGCACATTCAACTATACATTAAATGGAGGAACATCTAAAAGGCAAATGGTGGTGGTTACCACTGTAAAGAAGAGAATGCAATTTGCCTTTGGGCAGGTGGGCCATTGTCACCTGTTAACTCTTGGAATCTTTTATGTGGGCATTTTACTATGAATGAGTAGAAAGAAATGAATATTTAGACTTTCTTCATTAAAAGTATGACTTAAAAAGCTTATATTTTATGCTGCCTCCCTGTTGCCTTCTCTTTAGATGCTTAAAGCCAAATGCTCACCTTGTGCTGCCCACTGAACGTACGCCGGTGCATCATACCAGGATTCCTGCTCCAGCATAATGGCCTTTTTAGGCTGAGCTGAGCTCATGGAAATTGGGCATCGGAAGAGCCATAAGTAACTCCTTTTCCTATTTGACAAGGAATATTCCTCAACTCAAAGTCAGACTTTTAAGAGAGAGGCATAATTAGTTATATCTGCTTTGAGTTTTGGCAGATAGAACTTGTCATACAATTTATCATATTCACACACTCTCCAGAGCCCCACTGGCCTTGAGTACAAATGGCTGGTCACATTCACTTACTCCCAGATTCATAAGAGCAGGCATTCTGTCTCCTTGCTCGTCACTCTAGTCACTAGCACATATTTGTTTTACGAAGGAAAAATGAATAAAGGAAATAAGTCCACTTTGGAGATAGCCTAATAGAAGGATTAGTTAGAAAATTTTGTGGACATATTGCACTTTTGCTTCCCAGGGATGCATTCTCCCTTATCTTTGTATTGGAAGTTCTTGTAGGGAAGCTTTTCTTCCCTCTCTCTCTCTTTCAGTCCAGCCTGTTGCTCAATCTCAGCTAAAAAAAATGTTAGATCCCCCTGGCCACCGTGACTACTTTAGGAACTGGCAAAGGTGGTCTAATCAGAGCAAACCCAGGGCAGGCATGAAGCTGCACTGGCTAGAAGTCTGCACCTGCTTCATTCTTCTTCCCATTGTGAAGGAAGAATAAATAAGTGAGACCAGGTCTCCGGGCATTGAAGATCTGGCTATAGCTATGTCTGCAGCTAGAATAACCCCAGAACTGTTCAGGTATGTCAACTACTAAATTCCATTTTGTTGAAGACAACTATATTTGGGTTTCCTGACAACTGTATTGGGAAAAGTCCTAAATGCACCAGTATAATAATTTGTAGACAGTAGTTACTAAATAAAAGCGATTGGCTAACTTTCATCAGAAAATGCAGCTGGTGTCAGGGACAGACTGAAGATGATACAACACAAGAAACAAATGCATCCCACTTCTTTATTATTTGAAAAAATCCTTTTTAACACTATGACTAAAAATAATTAACTGTTTTATATGTTTGCCCCATATATAGTTCTTAAATCAGGCAGTATACTTTGATATGAAAAGTTGGCTTCAGTAAAATTAAACTGTGTTCATATTTTCTTCCAAATTGTTCACTCATCATTACCCTTAATGTCTTCCCTGAGCCATACTTGCCCATTCAAGACCATAATTTGTGGATTTCTTGCCTTCGGCTCAGACGCTCATTTTCACCACTTCATATCCTCAATGATATCTATTTTCTACTTTTATGCACCTAATATTTTAACTCTCCTAGTTTTTTTCAGACATTAATTTCCTGTGTCTGGCTATTTGTTGATACTTCTTGGATATGAAGGTCAAGTGTTAAAAATGGGACTTTTACACATCTTTTTATTAACTGCTGCGATGAACTGTTACAGAAAAACAAAATAAAATGGCAAGCAAAAACAAAAACAAACAAACAAAAAACTATTTCGAAGAGAAAAGACTCAATTTCTATTAGTTCCAGATATTATACTTTAAAATGATTATATTTTTATTTATGTATTTATTCAAGACGGAGCCTTGCTCTGTCACCAGGCTGGAGTGCAGCAGCGCAATCTTGGCTCACTGCCACCTCCGCCTAGCAGGTTCAAACAATTCTCCTCCCTCAGCCTCCTGAGTAGCTGGACTTACAGGCACAAGGCACCATGCCCAGCTAATTTTTGTATTTTTAGTAGAGACGGGGTTTCACCATGTTGGCCAGGCTGGTCTCAAACTCCTGACCTTGTGGTTCGCCTGCCTGGGCCTCCCAAAGGGCTGGGATTACAGGCGTGAACTACCGCACATGGCCTAAAATGATATATTTTAAACATCAGATATGTTCTTTCTCCTTGGTAGGAGATTTCACCTCTGCCAAAATTCAGTATCTTAGAATTTGAGATATGTAGCTAAACAACTTATTTACTAGCTATGGAATTATAGGTAGAAGACATATACTTTATCAACTTCAATTACACTTATCTTTATAATGGAAGAAACACTTTCCAGGGTTGTTATAAAGTAAAGTGAGATAAAACATTTGAAAATAACTTAGCAAGGTGGCTGATACAAGTACAGGTGCTATAGACTGAGTGTTTATTCCCCCTGATCCCCCACGTCAAATTCATGGGTTGATACTTAATCCCCAGTGTGATGGTATTTGCAGACGGAGAGTTTGGGAGGTTAAGTCTTGGGGGCAAAACCCTTTTGAATGAAATTAGGGCCCTCATTAAAGAAACCCCAGAGAGCTCTCTCACCCCTTCTATGGTTTAAGGACACAGAGAGAGAAAACAGCTGTCAAAGAACCAGGAAGGAGGACCTCACCAGACACTGAATCTGCCATCTGCTTAATCTCAGACTTTTCAGCTGCCAGAACTGTGTGAAATAAATGTCTGTGGTATTTACCATAGAAACCTGAATGTACCATGACAAGAGACTGGACAAATATTAATTTACCTCCCCTTCCTTCCTGATTTATCTAACTCTGTATCAATTTTTATCTTTCTGTTCCCAGTCATCAAATAGGCATTTTTAATAAGTTTCCACCCTAGAGCAACATGAAGGAAAACATACTCAAATCATATAAATACATTTTGCTTATTTTTGTAAGTGGGTTTCAACAGTATTGTCACGCAATGTAGTTCCAAATCCAGATAGTAAATAAAAAGTCAAGGAAAAAGCCATAATTATCAGCTGGACATAATTATAGAGTTGGGCAAATCTATTGAATGGATTTTTTGGTCATCTCCATCAGACACCATGATAATTTAAGATTTTTATGAATGTTAGAGCCTAGGGTAATCATGCCTCGGGAGTTATGCTTGAAAAATAAGCACACAACATATTTATCATGAAGTGCTATCATCAAGAGTTTGAGGTTAATATTGCTGCCCATTAATGTGATGCTTAGTTATAACAAAGTAAAGAGGTTACAGAGGGAAGTAGAGAATTTTTTTTAACCTCTACCAAAGTTCCTTTTCTTCATTTCTGAGTTTCTAAAGTGGCAGGACAGAAGTATAAGGCTTATTAAAGCCAGAACAAATTTTATGGAACATCTTTAAGAGACTTATTTTTACTTAAAACATGACAAGTGCTTTTAAGATTAACATATGTTATTATCTACGGTACTTTAGAATCTAAAATTAAAACATTCCTCATTTCTATACATAAGATTCTTCTACTCCTTGAAGTGTCATGGCTTAAAGAAGAGAGGGTATATGGAAAATAAATCATAATATTCAGTCTGAGCTTAGAATACAGTTTACAGAAGTTCACATCGTGGGAGATCTTTTCCAAAAATTCAACCAGAGGAGGAGAAGTTCTGGAAAAGATATTTTATTTGTGTCTTCAAAACTGACATAAGCTTTGAATATGGTTTGAGAACATGCCAAGTTTTTAGAAATGAGTTTAGCTAACCATATGTGTCTCATTTTTTTCAACCTAGAAGCAGAAACTAGAAATATAGAATGATAACATATAATGGCCTTGAACTTCCTGAGCAGAAGGCATTAATTTAATGCCAGATTAAAGTATAATAACTGGTTTTGCTTTCTAAAGGTATAATTTTATTTTTATATACAGAGCAGAGTGGTCAGAGTCCTCAGAAAATCACAGACTCTTGAACCCCTATGATTTCAGCACCATGTGGTCAAATGTTCTCTCAGAGGAAGTGCAAGGCAGGTGTCATGGAAGAACAAGTCCTGGGGCCCCAATAACCACAGAAGGGCTGGGAAGTCCCCCTGGGAGGAAGTGGCTTTTCAGCTGATGCAGATCATGAGTAAGACTTCATCAGATGAAGGGAGAAGTGGGGGGGGGGAGAAGAGGATTTGTGAGCCAGCAGTGGGGGATCTAGAGAAATTGAAAAATTATGGGTATATTTAGGCAGAACTTAATTGGGCCTTGTTTGTCTTATATTTCCAATGGCTGGAATAGTGTTTGGCCCAAAGGAGTAACCAGTAAGTATTAATTAAATAAATGAATGTACACATATATGTTTGGGAATAGTTCAAGAATGACTCACAGGTTTCTTAAGCAACAGGATGGATGATACTACTATTTAATGACATTCTTCTCTATTTCCTTCTTCAGTGGCCATTTTCTCAATTTATAATGAAGGAGAAAGGCAAAATCTGTGACTACGCATACACTATTAATTTTTGTTTCTTATAAGAACCAGGAATTTGAATGCAGAGATCAGCTTAATCCCTTTCTCTCCATCTCTACTGCTCTGCTTTGGTTTAGGTGCTCATCACTTCTTGGCTAAATTAATGCAATTGCCTCTTAGCTGATCTTTCTCTACAGTGCTGCCAGATTTATCCTTCTAAATGCGGATTTGCTCATGTCACTCTAAATTAAAACCCTTTGATAGCTCTTCCATTTCTTTGGACTAAAAATCCAAACTTTTAACTTATATCTATGGTCTTTTAAGGTCTGGATTCTATGCCAAGTCTCATCTGCAACATGCTCCTTTCTTGACCTCAAGAATTCTCTAATGGAACATGTTCCTGTCTTAACATTGTCATAGGACTCTATGCTCCTCCATGAGATAGTACCTTCTTTATCACACCCTTCAGGTATCTTCTGTGAGTTGATATCCTCCACTGGTCTGTGAGCTCTTTGAGACTACAGACCATGAATTGTTTGTAGCAAGTGGAAAGTGGGTAGGGATAATGGAAGAGAGAGAAAGATGTGACCCATTAAAAACCACTAGGTAGTTTCAGAAACTTTTCTTTTTTAAATTATTTTGGGACAGGCATTTTCAAGCTATCATTGAAAAGAAAAACTACAATGATACTCTGAGGCTTAGGTATGATTAGCAGATAATTGCCTTCACTGTTGAAACAAAAAAATTATATGATGAAATGCTGTTTTCAGATATCCCAGTGGCTGATATCTCTCTGTCACATGGTTTTATACATTATTTACATGCCTGAGATAACACAGTCAAAGCCTGTAAATTAATCTTTATTTAACAAATTCCTAGTTTAGGTATCATTCTCCTTCAACTTTGTAAACATCTTGATTGACAGCAATGGCATTTTGAATTCCAGAGTCAAGAGGCTACTCTCTGATTTGTCCACACACTTACGATCTGGAGACTAGACTGTATGCTTATGAGATCAGTAATGTTTACTCTCAAATCTGAAGGCAGTTTGAAGGAGAACTAGAGGGAGAACACACGTTCCTATTAGCGATAACTGTAAAGTAATGCCCTGGATTTGAGAAAGCGCCACACAACCCAAAGAAGTAGCCGATGCCATGCTCTTCAGTACAATTTCAGTATGTTTTCTTTTCTGAAAAGTTTCCTATCAGTAATAAGGCAACTGGTTACTTTCCCAGCCCAGACCATCATCTATGACATAGTGTTAGATACTGACACCACCACTGAATGCTTCCTTTATTACTATTGTTTTACTGTGCAAAACTACCAAAATAGGTACCCCATTTTGCAAATCTGTATTCTCCATAATATTGGAAGAAAGGGATTGGGACAACCCCAAACTATTTCTGGCATGAAATTTCACACCAGAAAAAGGAGTTTTCTTGAAACCAGTAGCTCCCAAGTATATTGCCTTCTATTCGCTGACCTTCCAGCAGAGAGATGGTATGATTTGTGAAACAAAATCAGAAGACTAGGATAAAAAAGCTTTCATGTCAGATCTGTCTTAAACTTATAGCATTCACCTTCCCAAACATTTGTAATATGTGCTTCTTCTGATAATAGTGCCTTGAGATTTAATGAAATAATGCTCTAAATTTCTTGAACAAAATGAGATCTCAAAGACTTTATAGAAAGTACCTGGAAACTGAAAATATTTGAGCACAGTGAAATTCTTGCAAAATATTCTGCTGAGGTCTCAAATATTTTCCAGTTTAAAACAGAGTCATGGAGATGAAAGGAAAAAGCACACCTCAGAAAGATCAGAAAATCCTAGCCATGTATTTACAGAATCGTTGTGAAAAATGAACTATCAAGAAAGAAAAATAAACCACTCTCATCTTCCATATCAATCCGAAAATAATTCAGTGTCTTTCTAGATAACGAATGCAACTTAAGGTTGCCCTTCTTAAGAAGTAAGATAATTCTGTCGTTAAATGTGGTACACACCTCATAATGACCAAAAGCTTTAGAAAACCTTATTGTTTTTTTGTTTTGTTTTGTTTTGATTTTTGAGAAAGAGTGTCGCCCAGGCTGGAGAGCAGTGGCGTGATCTCGGCTCACTGCAACCTCCGTGTCCCAGGTTCAAGCAATACTCCTGCATCAGCCTCCCAAGTAGCTGGAACTAAAGGCGTGTGCCACCACGCCCAGCTAATTTCTGTATTTTTAGTAGACATGAGGTTCCACCGTGTTGTTCAGGATGGTCTCAATCTCCTGACCTCGCGATCCACTCACCTCGGCCTCCCAAAGTGCTGGGGTTACAGGCGTGAGCCACCATGTCCAGCCAAAGCCTCAGTTTTGATAAATCTGAGCCTAGTCCCTCAGGATAATTCCTCAAGGTCTATTTCACTAAAAAGATTGTTGCCCTCCAATGAGAGGTCCTTGGGTCTTTCTCCTCTCCATCTGTTAACTTCTCTATATCATTACTACATTTTTTTTTCCTCCGGTATGCTGACTCAATCTCTCTAATAATTTTTCCACATACATTATACTTTCACTTTACTCCCCATGGTATATACTTCATTGCTCAGTCTCATCAGCAATCCTAAACATTTCAGACTCCCCTTTTTTTAGAAATACTTTCCTCAAACATTATGAGCTCTTGCTTCATCGCTTGTATTCTTTCTCTATTTCTCTCTCTCTTCTCCCTTTCTCCTTCCCTTCAGCTCTTTTTTCTTTTCTTTTCGCTCATTCATTTATTAAGTCATTCATTCATCTTTAATTCACAAACATCTATTGAGCATCTCTTTTGTGCCCAACACATTGTTAGCTGCCAGGAATGTACCTTTGAACAAGATGGTAAAGTCTCAAAAGGGGGTCCCACCTTCTTATCACTGGTCTTAAGTCACATTATTTGTGTATCTGTTGTACTCTGGCTTCTACCACCAAAGAGTCTACTGAAATGGTTTTCTTAAAAGTCACCTTTTCCTTGCTAATGGTATAAACCAGAAAGCTTTATTTTTCTTTAGATTTATCTCAATACCTTTAGAGCCACTTTATCTCTTCTAGACCACAGCTTCTTTCTGGAATGTCCCATTTCCTTGGCTTCCTGAACACTGTCTTCTCCTGCTTTTGTCTCTTTCCAGTTTTTCCTGCTCGGTATTTGCACTGAATTCTCTTCTTGCCCCTCTTGCTTCAGTGTAGACCAGAGTTCTGTGTCCCCTTGTCTCATTTCTCTGTGCTTGTCTTTGGCAAACATCAATTTTTAAGACTTCAATGGTATCCTGTCCACGTGATTTTCAAATCTAATATTCCATGGTTACCTGCATTCTGAGACATCTATTTGCCGTCCCAATAAAATACTGCACGTTTCCAAATGGGTGTTCCTTTGACACCTGAGATTTGCATGTTCCAAACCAATGTTATCGCCATCTCCCTTTTCCTCTATTGAAACTTCGTTTTCAAAGCATCATTCTCTCAGTCACAGAGACCAAACACTTTCAAGAAATTTGACACATATATACCTCCTATATATACACACACTCAAACGGTCAAAAAATTCCTCTTCTACCTGGATTTCACATTTATTCCCTATTTTCCAAACCATCTACAAGGCTTTTTATGAACTTTTGGCCCCAGCTACTAAATGATATTCTTACTTGGATTATTTGCCTCAGTTTCTCCAGCAATAATGCATTCATTGGCCTAAAAAAGTCCTAAAAAGAAACGGGATCACATCAATCCTTCTCACTAAAGTCTTCAGGATTACCCAAAATAGAGTCGAGTTTCTCTGTAAGGAATATAAACTTTGCTTAATCTGGCCCAGTCTTCTTTCTTATCTTGTCATATTATCCACTCACATAATTCTTCTTCACTCCACTCCCCTGGGGTTTTTCTCCCCTTCAAACTACATCTCCATTTGAAAAAAAAATATGTCAAGTTATTCAGGGTCTAAACCAATGTCACCTCTTTCTTGAAGCTTTCATCAATACCCTCTCTCTTCTTTAGTGTACTTCCTTTATATTGTCACTATTTGCCTTATATTATAGCTGCTATATACAATCTTGAAATTGTACAATTTTTGAAGATAAAAATCAAAATTTGCATGTTCCTTTACCTCCCATGATGTCTAGTATACTTCTTTGAGTATAAAAAGTAGAATGTAAATATTTACGAATTTAAATTAAATTTAGATCTACATTAAAAGGAATATATAGTTAATTATATTATTTCCAGGCATATATTAAAGAGTTATCGAAATTTTGCTTCAATAGAATAAATCTAGAAGATCAAAAGCTTTTTAAGAAAGAGACTTGGTTCGAAAGGAAGTGAAGAGATAAAGAGAAATACAGGTAATAATTTATATCATCCAGAAATTCCCAACCTCTAAAGGGAACTGAGCTCGGTATTGCTAATTGAATAGTCAAGCCACACATTTTCCAGGAAGTGAAAAAATTCTGTCATCTGTGTGTCTATAGAAAAGGACACTATAAATCACACACACACACACATGCACACACACATACATTGTTTCCAGCCTAGTTAGAAAATTTCATTTCTAACACTGCTCCTAAATCATTGTGTGGCTACTAGACAATTCATTTCCAAATGGATTCATTCATTTATCAAATGAGGTAGTAATACCTTACCCAATGATCCCTCAGGATATTTGTGGAATTAAAATGCAAATATAAATCCAGGTCAGGTTTTATTCATGAAGTGTTTTTCCTATTTAATAACAAAAAGCATTTTACAAACATTTCTACTGAACACACTACCTTGGCAAACCAATAAAGCTGAGAAGCATTTTTGAAGTCCATTTTGAAGTCTGGCATTTTTGAAGTCCATTAATAACGTCATGTCTAGAGTTCTAAAAACCCAGCTTCTAGCCCTCATCCATGTAATCAGAGTGACATGTAAATGTGAATCACTAGAGACACTACTTAAGAGCCAAATACTCATGCGTGGATGCATTAGTTACTCTAAATGGAGGGGGCCAGTGTTCTGTCTCTATGCACAACAGGTTGCAGATCTGCTTAATGTACTCGAATGTAATATGATAGATTGAAATATAGATGGCAAGATTGCCTATGCAGAGGCCAGGAGCCCGACTCCCTGTTTTGCTAGAATAGCTTTCTGGGAACAATGCACTTTCCCTGATTGGTTTTCTTCAGACAAAATAATTGAATCTAATGCTCTGTGTCAGTGAAAGCACTTGGATTATCCGCCGTATGCTGTACCCCTAAGCGGAGTCAGGGTCTAGTGTTAAAATTTGCCTCTGATGAAACCTCATCTTCTTCTACACATCTTTATTCATAACAAATTAAAAGCTATTGTCACAACATATTGGCAACAGTTTTAATGCTCACAGTGCATCTAAAAATTAAAAAAATAATAATTTCTCTATTATAATAGAGGCAATATCTTAGTTGGCCTTATTATACTATTTATCATCTATTATTTGTTGCACACAACAGCACAATGAGCCAGTGCTGTACTATAAAGATATACGCCCCTCAGGGTTTGCAGTTTAACTGAGAGCACATTTAAATTTAAGATCTACTCTATTAAAATAAAACCTTCTTGTATACATGGAAAGGAACCAGGGAAATATGACTCCATGGCTTCCTTATTGAAAAGAGAGTTTCTTATTTACTGAAGCCTGGTTCAACTTAAGGAGGACAATTAACTTAATGATTCTTTGGCAAAGGTTTTCTGTGGGGCTTTATTGTTTTTGTTTTTGTTTTTTCCATTTATAACCCACTTGTGGCCATCTGTTTCAATTTTTTCTTAAAGAGTTTGCAAACCTTGGAAAATACAGGATTTGGATCAGGGTAGGAATCACCAAAAGATATTTTCATTGCAACCCATTTAGTTTAAAAAAAGGAGGATAAAAAATGTAAGTTGTAGGCTAATTTAGGAATGCATGAGACGCAGTGTTAAATATACACACATTCCCTGGCCACACACTTTCTTGAAATCTTCTCCCCACAGATATTGTATCTTTTTTCTTCCTATCTTAGTCACCACACTCAGGGCCACAACCTGGACCTTTTGATTACCAATAACCTCACCAGCTCCATAACCTCAATTTTAAGCCTCTGTATCTTTGACTACCAACACTTGCCTTTTCAGTTTCCTTCCTCTGTGTGCTCAACCTCAGCTCTCCTTTGACCCCCTTTTGGGACTTCCTGTTCCTTGGTCTTGCAACCTTTTCTGTGTTTCTCAATTGCTACAAATCCTGTCTTTCTAAATGCAGCTTAAATTTTATGATCAATCATTTCTATCACTCCCTGGTATATACCTTCAACATGCTTATCCTTGTGTTGAAGTGGTAATGTGATGAGCACAGGTGTGTCAAATTCGGAGGTCAACCTCAGTTAATTCAGGTTCACAGCAGGTGGGGGCTGTCATCATTTGCAATGATGCCCTCAGCAGCAAACCAGATTTGGTCTGCAGTCTTCTCATCTATCTTCCATAGCATTACTAGTTCAGTCTACCGAAGATGTGCTTGAAGGGAATATTCCTTTACTCAAATTCTTGCAACATCATTTGATTTAAAAATATTATATAATGTGGCAACACTGCACATATTCAATCTTATTTTTGCTACAAAAATCACCAATATCTATTCTTTGCTAATGGCCCCATAAAATCCCAAATATCTGATTAGTTTATTAGTTAATTAGTTAAACTGTAACTACTGAAGCCCTATCTGTGCTAGATAGTGTGGTAGCCCCTAGTCATTCAACAAAAAACAAAATATCTCTTCCTGAAAAACACAGAGATTAGGGGTAGAGCCAGGTGATTAAGATTGGTGCTACAAAGAAAAGAGAGTGATATGAAAGAGAAAAATAGGGAGGACTTCCTTTAGATGAGAGGGGGGATGAGCAAATAATTCATTCTTCTGATAGAAGATATTCTTTCTATTTCTTTAAAGCTTGCCTTATAAGATCCAGAATCAATTCATCCTCCAGTAGAGTTCAATCAATTCTCATTGGCGGCTATTCTCTAAACTTCTCTACTTTCTAACCCCTGAGAAGTATAAATGGAATAGATTTTTCCCCAAATTAACTTCATAACGTTAAGTTTTTCTTTTTAAGTAAAGTAAAAGTCTTGGAGTAGAAAGGGAATCAATGCTGTTTCTTATGCTGAGGTTTAACCTGTATATCTATATATCAACTTTATCAACATAGTTCTGAGCATCTACAAGACTATTTTAGTAGAATAATTGACCTACTAATATTTCCTTGTAAATTATTAAAATAAGCACACGTGTAAACTTTATGCAATAAAGTTATGTGAGCACTATTTAATTCAGCATGCTAAGCAAATAAAAGTGTTCTGAATATCTTTTTGCCAAATTCAGAGTATCTGCATAAAGTTCATGCATTACTGGTTTTTACATATACTAGGATAAGAAAAGCAGACATAAGCTCTATAGTTTTCTCATATCTTACACTGAACATTCTTGTGAAATCCAAGCAAACAAATCTTCCCACAAGAATAGAAGTGAAAATGCAGCTGTATTGTGTACACAAATTGTGAGCAGCCACCAACCTATTCTACCTTTTTCTTTTTCCATCTCCACTGTAATCTCCAAAGCATCATTAACAGTAAGAATAAATAGCCTTTCCATACACAATACCACCAAGTTTAGAGAAATTATAAAAATACCAAACCATACCTTGAGATGACAAAAGCATATGGAAGCTCTATAAGCAAATGATTTTCTTCAAACCTGCCTCACACTCACTAGGACCTAATTTTCTGGGAGGAATGAAATTGTATATCTTGATACCTGGTATCTTCTTTTAACAGCCAGGAGACAGGTTCTGGAGCAGAAATGAATGCCAAATGGGGATGAGAAGGTGAATCCAGCAGAACTGGAGGTAAAACATTAGTGATTGGACCTATACAGTGAATGGGACTGGATGTGACTAAATACACATGGCAACTGATTCATTTTTGCCTTATTAAGTCATGTTCAAAGTCAAGCAAAGTAATACTTCCCATTTCCCTACAGAGATATTCAAGGCTATTCACAGTAAATCAGGTGGCAGAAGACTTGATTCACATCCAGTTTTGTAGGGAAACAGAGTCATTGAGTAATTTGTCTAGCTCAGTGAAGGACAGTGATCTATATGTCACATTAGAGGAACTGCCAGTGTTCCCACCAACTTGGATTTATAAAATATTTTTCTTCTTAAGAGCTCTTAATGCTGTCATACATTTTATGTGATCTGTTGCTGCAGACACATTCCCATTTCACAAAATAACTAAGTAGTAAAGAGGGTGAAACTAGAGAGGAGAGTGTAGCACTGGAGGTGAGATAAAAGAGGTAATTGGAAATCTCATGGTCATTGACTTGACTCATGGTCATTGCAAGAACCTTCTGGGGAGATTGTTAATTGTGTACTGAGGCTGGATGACAATGGCTTGGCAGAGCTGCCTGTGCACGTCTTCCCAACACTGATGTGACTTCACATAGGTAGCTTAAAATCAACCGCTGCGAAATATTTCCACCGCGGAAATCAGCAAATGCCACTAATCAAGCCTTTTCCTTCTCCTCTATAAAGGTCATGGTTAAACTTTTCATTCATTTGGAATAAAATAGTGACATGGTGTGAACTACATTTCAGGTTAATAACAGGAGTGGGAAGTGAGATCAGAGGCTGAGAGCTCAATTAGGAAGCAATTGCACAAATGCACGAATTCGGGGTGAGAGCCACCAGTGACTCAGACCCAGGCAGGAGGGGGTGGAGGCACTGAGTTTCCTTGTAAATCTCCAGTCAGAAAAAAACAACTCTACCAGTTGTTTTGAGAAAGTATAGAAATCCACACATTTCTGTAAAATCTTCCATTTTTCCTGATATTGGTCACCCTGTACATGCCAGATAAACATGATCAAGGAAAGCTCTGCTTCATGACCCTGTATCAGCCACGCTTCTTGCTGAGGCAGTAAATGGCAACATCACTATCCACTAATGTAGGCTTTGAGAATGCATTTTAAACAGAATTTTTAAAAAACATAAAAGTTGTTATAGGCCAGGTGAGGTAGCTCACACTTATAATCCTAGCATTTTTGGAGGCTGAGGTAGGCAGATCTCAAGCTCAGGAGTTTGAGGCCAGCCTGGACAATATGGCGAGACCCTTGTCTTTGCAAAAAATACAAAAATTAGGCAGGTGGTGTGGCGCACGCCTGCAGTCCCAGCTATTTGTTGGGGCTGTGGCAGGAGGATTCTTGAAACCAGGAGGTAAGGCTGCAGTGAGCTGAGATGGTGCTCCTGCACTCCAGCCTGGGTGACACAGTGAGACTCTGTTTCAAAAAAAAAAGTTGCTATAAAAGATGTTATGTCAACAGAGTCCACTTTACTCTGCTAACCAAACTGTGTGAGGATACATTGATATAGTTTGAATTTCCCTTCTAAATCTTATGTTGAGATGTAATTTCCAGTGTTGGATGTGGGGCTTCATAGGAGGTAGTTGGATCATAGAGGCAGATCCCTCATGGTTTGGTCCTGTCCTCATAATAAATGGCTTCGTATGAGATCTGGTTGTTTAAAAGTATGTGACTTCCTCCCCTTCTCCCTCTCTTGCTCCCTCTCTCACCATGTGATATTTTTGCCCCTATTTTGCTTTCCATCATGAGTAAAAGCTACATGAGTCCTCCTAGAAGGCAAGCAGATGCCAGGACCATACTTGTACCACCTGCAGAACTGTGAGTCAATTAAATTTCTTTTCTTTATAAATTGCCCAACCTCGGGTATTTCTTTATACCAGTTCAAGAATAGAGTAACACAAACATTATGGAAATAACATCTAAATTATCAGAGCCCTTTACAGTTGTACCAAATAAATTTCTTACTTATGTTATAAGTTTATTACCATGTTCCTGTTTTGCAAATGGAAAGATGAATTGTCAGGAGCTTAACTAACTAGTCTAAGTTCTCACAGCTTGGAACTGAGTTGGTTTTGAAGCAGGCCCTCCTCAGAGTTGTGCGGTTTTAGGACAAGACACACAGGAATTCCTTAAAAGAAAAAAAAATATTCTAAGTGTAGAGTCTTAGAATGTAAATATACTTCTTGACAAGACGGCTTGATTAGAACAGTGTTATCTCTGATGATTCTAACACAGATGCTTCTTACAATCAACAGGCAAAGGAATAGTCAGCAGAACCCATGGGCATTTGCTTTTCCAATCACACACCAGCCCCATGGGCTATGGAGAAGCCAACATGTGAAAGGGCACATGGATCATCTTCTGGCCTTAACTTCTCAAGTTCAGGTCTTTGCCCTTGACCTGTTCTACCCAGGCCCTGGACTCAGTCCACACCCCTATGTCATACCACCACCTCCTCCTCTGTACCTGTTCATCATCTCCTGGTTTCTTAGCCAGATAGAGTATAGGTTTTAAGTCTTTCACTCCTGGAGAATGTGCAGCCAATGCATAATGAAAATAAACTACAGTAAATGATTAAACCACAAGCTTTTAGAGCCTGGAGAATCTTATTGCTTTATATGAAGTATCATATAATCAATGACTTTTGTAGAGAGGGCGAACTTTTCCGAGATCATATCCAATGTGGAAATATCTCCTGCCAAAAGTCAAGGCTGTAAGCATCTCTCATGACTTGAAATGTCACTAACTGCAGAGTAAAGACCCCCCAGTCCAGCCCACTAGAGAGAAGCCATCTGTGGCATACAGTTTTGCAACATATGTATTGGAGGAAGGGAAACGGTACCAAGTTCTTTCCAAAGACAAACCATTGTAATAAAAACCATAGAGATATATTTGACGAAGACTCTATATTTAAATCTAGATTTCAAGAAATTGATGAGAAATTGCAAATTCACAGACACTTAAATTCTCTAATTTAGAATCCATAATAAAAGAAAAAAATTCAAGATAGGCAGGGTGAGATGGTAGTATTTAACACAAAATATGATTTGTGAATAATAAAACGTGGTAGGACCAAGAAGCCTAATGATGGAGATATAGGTTTGACAAGTAATGGGACACTTCCTCACACCTCAACCAAGCTAAGGAATTCACTAACTCTTTAAAAAGAAAGTTGTTCAAAATGTTGTTCCTGCATTGTTTTTCATATAATGTATCATTTACTGCTCATGTAATTAAGCTGAACATAATTAAACTATGGGCAATTCCTATAGTTCATTTCGTTTTTCCTATAGTTTACATATTGTTTTTCATATAATGTACCATTTACTGCTCATGTAATTAAGCTAAACATAATAAACTATAGGAATTAAAATTTTTTTTTTTTGCCTTTTTAAAGCCCTGTGTCAAGATCTCTTCAGGTATCATTAGGAAGGGATATTAGGCAGAATGGGATTCAGAGGACCCTAAGGCTTGTCTGTCTTGGTTCTCATTCTGTCTGTAGCATCTAGGGCAGTTGTTAGAACATGAGCACCTTCAGGAAATACTGGTTAAATAACGGAATAAATGAAAAATCCCATAGCAGCTGTGAAGAATGTAATGCTCCATCCAGGTGGGCAAATCTGAGAAGCAACATCTTTTAACAGCCACGAGTTGTGCAACTCAACACACAAATACTCAGCAGTATTCAGTTTGTGGAAACTAATAGCAAAGTTTTAAGACAATGTTTAGCAACTGTGCATTTGAGAAAAGACAAAGGCATATCTAAGTGTTCATTTACATTGATTGTAATGTGTTTCATCCGGCTCCATTCCCTCTCAGGTTCCTCTCTGGATCAGCCCTGCAGATGGGCCCTTTTCGTTTTCTGGCTTGGTGATCCTGGATTTGGATTGCCTAATCATCTCAAGCCACATCTCTTCCTCAGTCTCCTTACTATTTCCTTTACCCAGGAGGCCTTGCTGTAGAACAGTAGGTGTTACTTGTAAAATTTAATATAAAGCGAGTCAAGCAGATATATTTATATCTACAAGGAAATCCCCAGTCTTTCTCAAAGCTGGTCTTTCCCTGTACTTACAAAATACATTTTGTATTGATGCTCCACAGCATCCTTCATGAAGATGCCTTGAAATTTTTCTTAAAAGGATAATGGTCATGGGTCTCATGTGTTGCTGCTAAGGGAATCAAACAAGAGTCTTTATGTTGTAAGTAATCAAAGCAATACCTTTGGGACAACATTGCATGTGGAATGATATAGAACAGAACAAAATAGGATGGAAATTGAATCTCAGAGCTAGAAGCTCCCCAAATTCCCTAGAGTATTTAGTTTAGTGTTTCCTGAAGTGCTCTGAAAAATTGAAGCTCCTGTAATCATCGAGATGTGACTTAAAGGAGATTCATAGTCAAATCATTTAAAAAAACCAAGTCAAAGACAGTTCAGGAGGTCTCTTAACTGCTGGTCACTTGGATGAACAATATGAGAATGCACATTGTGAACATCTAAGAACCATTCACAGTTTGTATTGTTTCTCAAACTGCTTTTCCAGGAATCCCACAGAGCTATGAACATCCTTTGGGGAATGAGCTTGTAACTCAGCAGGTCTCAAACTTGGCAATCCACCTGGGGGGAGCATTAAAAAATGCTGGTGCTGGAATCCATCCCCACAGAGATCTGTTATTTGATCTGGGTCAAGGTTCCAGTGTGCTAGTGTTCCTTTACACAATTCTCAAGGGCCTTAGGGTTGAGAATCCTCTCACTGTGTGAGTTCAACACCTATGTTTTCAGGATAAGGATACCCTGCTGGTTTTCACATCCACATCCTAGCCATGTGACTCCAGATTACTGGAGAAAGTTGGGGGACTTCAGAATATGGCAAAAGCTCCTACTTGTTTCCTCTCTAAAAGGGGAAATAAATTATTAGACTTTCAATAAGAAAGGAAAACAGGAATCTATTATCTTATTTTATGATTAATAACCAGCTACAGGTGAATCTTAGAAAAAGAGGAGGCCAGGTGCAGTGGCTCACGCCTGTAATCCCAGCACTTTGGGAGGCTGAGGCGGGTAGATCACCTGAAGTCAGGAATTCAAGACCAGTCTGGCCAATATGGCAAAACCCCATCTCTACTAAAAATACAAAAAAATTAGCCAGGCATGGTGACGGGTGCCTGTAGTCCCAGCTACTCGGGAGGCTGAGGCAGGAGAATCGCTTGAACCCAGGAGGCAGAGGTTGCAGTGAGCTGAGATCATGACACTGCACTCCAAACTGGGCGACAGAGCAAGACTCTGTCTCAACAAAAAATAAAAATTAAAAAAAAAAAAAAGAAAGAAAATGGGAGCCTCTTATATATGAGAAAACCTTTTATAAAAATATAAGTTGATGCAGACTTTGGAGTAAAAATGCTGCTCAGTGAGCAAAACCTATTATTTCAGTTGACCATTGACATCATCAGTCATGAAATCATTTTGCAGACAAAGTTGGACCAGTTCTTCTGCCTGGATTCTTAGAAAAGCTGTTCTGGTAAGCATTCATTTCCTTACCTGAGTGGCATACTTCCCTATTTACTATATGGTTTTGAGAAAGTTTATTCTTTAAAGGAAGTCCCTATTTCAATAGTACTGATAAAATCAAACTCACCAACTGTTGTAGAAGAATTCATTTCATGACTTGGTTCTGTAGACTTTTCTATGGAAACTATCTAAAGTCTGCCTGAAAAGAGTATTTCTTAGAGGGGAACCAAAGGACAACCACTTACTCAGAAAGCTTGGGAAATAAAAATCCTGTCAAAGGCTGGGCACGGTGGCTCACATCTGTAATCCCAGCAATTTGGGAGGCCATGGTGGGCGGATCATTTGAGGCTGGGAGTTTGAGACCAACCTGGCCAACATGGCAAAACCCTGTCTCTACTAAAAATACAAAAATTAGCTGGACATGGTGGCGCATTCCTGTAATCTCAGCTACTTGGGAGGCTGAGGCATGAGACTTGCTTGATCTTAGGAGGCAGAGGTTGCAATGAGCCAAGATCATGCCACTGCACTCCAGCCTGGGTGACAGAGTAAGACTTTGTCTTAAAAAAAAAAAAAAAAGTAATATAAAACAGATGAAATAAAGATTCTGTTATGTTTATGTGATTGGCTTATAAAATGAGCAGTCTAACTTTTTTCTTGAGTTAAATAAACAAAATCTGTTTTATTTTATTTTTAAAGGTTAAGGATTATCATTCTTTTCCTGGCACTTATGACTTCATTAGGCATAAGCTGCCAAGCATGTTTGTTCGCCTTCAAGCTCTGTGGGAGAATGATTAAGATTTTTCTCTGTCATTCCTTTTTCTAAGCAGCAGCAGGATTATGCAAAGGCAACACATAAATTTTGATTTAGCCTGTATGATGATCAGCGGATAAGGGTCGGAAGAAACTTCCTAGGAGAACAAAGAGAACTTTGTGAATGCTGAGTCCAAATTCTCTCTTCTAGCCCCAGATGGGTCCTTTCCTTTCCTCTTACAGCAAGCACCTTGGGAATGTCAGCTAAGCTTCAGCCAATGCCATGAACAAATGTGCCATCATACATAGAGAAAGCTAATAGAGGAATTGGTTGAAACCAATAAAACTTGGAAATGCTACCTATGCAATTGATACTCTGCGTGTGGGTGCAGGTGCAGGATATCAGAAAGGTGGATAAAATATAGTGTCTGCTAAAATATACCTAAATATCTATGAACAAACAACGCTGTAAATACTATGTCTATGTTGTGTGGATAAAGCTGGTTGAGCAAAACTACTTCAAAATTCCTAAATAAAATCTATTAGGTTGAACGTTGCCAAGTAGGAATCAGAATGGAGGCTCGAGGCTACAGAAGAGGTCAAGGGGAGCTGTGAGGGCCATCGTGGGCCTGAAGGCCAGTGTCCCTGAGAGATCTCATGTACATGCATTGTCCAACTCCATTTACTTCCTGCCCAAATTCTAGCTTGTGGCCAAGGCCAGGCCAGCACTTACTAACTCCTGGTGCAAAGCAGAGACTATGCCAATATTCTTCTTCCCAATGAGGGGGAAGTCCAGCCAGAGAGACCCCACTTATTTCCCAGACAGTGTCCAAGAGAATCTGAACTGGAGGAGATAGGAGCACCAAGCTGGCCTTGATTGCCAGACAGCAATATGTGAATTTTGTCTACCTATAACTTCAAAAGTGCTAGTTATATTTTTCCCAATCCCAGTGGTGTTCTCCTGCACTATTGGATAAAGTTCCCTTAACTGTAAGGCCCTTCACATTTAAAACGTTTAAATGCAGGGGAATTCTAAGGAATAGCTGGAACTCATATCTGCAGGGAGGAGGAGTTAATGGCTGGTATCTGATAATTTTCCCAAAGGGGGAGGACCCAGAAATGTTGAACTGTGCAGGGAGAATATCCTATCAGAGCTTCAAAGAGAGCATGGTCTCCAGCCAACTCACCTACAAAGTAGGCCCTGATGGATTTCTTATTCTGCATTATAAAATAGCCACAATTGCTTTGAGTGAGTACAATGAATTCAGATGAGCAATGCCCGGAAACAAACTCAGAGGTTATTTCAGAGGTT
Organism: Ateles fusciceps; assembly: GCA_036589455.1. Classification (NCBI taxonomy): domain Eukaryota; kingdom Metazoa; phylum Chordata; class Mammalia; order Primates; family Atelidae; genus Ateles; species Ateles fusciceps. The sequence continues at coordinate 3,050,956 of JAZHEH010001955.1, forward strand.
ATTTATGAGACACAAATTTCTCCGTAGAGAAAATCAGTGGCATTTGGAAGCAGAGATCAAGTCCACCTAATACCATAAGCCCAGCTCAGCAGCAGGCAAGGCTCAGTGCCTGCGCCTGCCTGCTCCTCACATCGGGGCTGTTTGCACAGGCCTTCAGAGAATTCTCTGTAGCATCAAAGCTTGGAACATTTACCTCCTACAGAATCACTAATAGCTGGCAGTTTTCTTTTCAGCTTATGCACTCCCATAGCTCCCACCCCTGGCTATTCTTTCAGAGGCTGCTGTTGCCAGGAGCATAGGAGTGCTGAATACCCTCTTGGTTTTACAGTCTACCTCTCACTGCTTGCTGATTTATTTTCCAAGCAGAGCAGCCAAGCTTCTCAAGAATCTGGGTCTCCTCTTTCACATTTGTTCTAAAGTAATAGCCAGGAGAAGGAAGTCTTGGCGGATAATGTCTATTCTAACCAGGGCACCATGCACCTTGCTCAAGAGCAGCCTCGTGATAACAAGAAAATGATAAAGGGAATTCCCTAGGGTACTAGTTCTCAACCAAATTGGGGTAGAAGAGTGATAGGGGCAGTTTTACCCTCCCCGCCCCCCCCCCCCCCCACAGGAGACATTTGGCAGTGTCTAGAGATATTTCTGATTGTCATGCCTGGTGGAGGGGCGTGGCTACTAGCATCTAACAAGAAGAGGCCGTGGATGCTGCCAAATATTCTAAAATCCACAGGACAGCTGCATCAGCAAAAACTCATCTAGTCCAGAATGTCATTCATGCCACTGCTAAGAAACCTCGACCTAAGGCTTCTGAAGATTTCTGAGGTGATGCATGCTTCTCTCCTTTTTTGTCCAAGTCATTTCAGCAATTTGAAAAACATCCCTCTCTCCCTTTCTGTGATTGCCCTGAGTGTGGAGATGTGAGATTCAATAAGAGGGTACTGCATTTAAATACATTTTATGTATTTTTCCTGGACAAGTGAATACCGCAGGGACTCACACCCACCCCCTCCCATCAATAGTCTCTGCCTCCTCCCCCACCGTTGTCCAGCTTTTAAACAGTCCTCTGAAAAATAACATAAAGCCAGAATCTAAAGGGAGTAAATTCATCTTAGAGACATCTAATTCTGCCTCGCTGTCAGGTAACCTTTCTAAAAATGCTGCTGGGTGAAGGTTAGCACAAACCTAACTTAACGGTGAAGTTGCTAACATGGTTTGAGAGTCAATGACTGTATTAGTTCTTATGCTGTTCATAAAGACATACCCAAGACTGGGTAAATTATAAAGGAAAGTGGTTTAATTGACTCACAGTTCCACATGGCTGGGGGAGACCTCACAGTCATGGTGGAGGGTGAATAAGGAACAAAGTCTTATATGGTGGCAGGCAAAAAGCATGTGCAGGGGAAAACTCCCACTTATAAAACATCGGAGACCTATTTGCCATCACAAGAACTATATGGGGGAAACTAACCCCATACTAACATAATCCCCACGTGTTAGGGGCAGGGCCAGGAGGAGATAATTCAATTATCTCCTCACCCAAAACTCACTTTGAATTGTCATAATCCCCACATGCTAAGGGCAGTCCACCTGGCCCTGCCCTTAACATGTGGAGATTATGACAATTCGAAGTGAGCTTTGGGTGAGGACACAAAGCCAAACCATATTAATGACCAACTGCTATAAGCACATTAATGAGAATCTGCATAGACCAGGCTCAGAGAGCCTCAAAATTACCCACAGTGCTTCTTAAAACTCACATTGAAGGGCCTCCCCCTTAGGGTTTATAATTCAGTAGCACTAGGGTGAAGCCCAAAAATTTTCATGTCTAGCTAGCTTCCAGATGATGTTGATACATTTCAGATGATGCTGATGCAAAGCCCATGCTTTGAGAACCACCAGACTAGGCCAATCATCTTTGATTTCAAAGCAGGTGTTCAAGTAGTATTCACAGTAGAATTTTAGAGCAGAGATTCGCCTTACAGAGAACTCTCTCATTCTCCAAGTGAGAAAACATGACACGAAGCCAGTCAGCATTAAGCAGGAGGCTTACAGTAGAGTAAAAAGAGTAAAGATGTCTCCTCAGGACATCTGGATTCTAAGCCTGGTGACTCAGCCTCTGGACTAGTTGAGCTAACTAGCTTTGGTAAGCCATTTAATCTCTGATCTTCAGCCCCTCATCTGTAATCAAGAGAAAATACTTCCTTGCCTAATTCAAATTGCCATAGAGATTATCAAGTGGGCTTTGATAAAATAATAAATTAAATCTTAACACTAGAGGCAAATTAATGTATGAACGCCTATTACCCAGCAACTAGACGGAAGCCACAGATGTAAGTGGCTGAGCCCCTGTGAAGGACTGCCCTCCTAGCTAAGTCAATTAATCATTTGGGGCGTATACGCTGAAAGAAATACATGTTGGAACACCATCCTTCTTACAGTCCTACAGTTTGTGGCCTACTTACAGAGCTAAGACAAAAGATCCAAGCAGACACATACCTTTAATTACTGTTGATGTCTTAGAAAATGTGACCACCAAATGCCACTCCTAGAAAAGTGGAATACCTACATCCATAAAGCCCCAAGTTAAAAACGTGATTTCTCTAAATAGTTAGTCATCATTTACTATGGTGGTGAAGGAAAACAATCTTACTAAGTTGAAAATAATCAAGACTCTCAAATACTCAAAGTTTTCCTATAAACCACAGCCTTGGCAAGTATGAGTCCTTAAAGAAATTTCATTCACATAAGTTAATTAAAATTTTAAACTAAATTTTCTCCATGTACTTATAGTTTATCTTATTTCTTTGATTCCTGATGGTATTTGAAATAATTTAAAAGACACTTTTCAAGAGAGTTATTTTTTCATGCCTGAAATATGGAAAGGACTGTAACATTTTTTTCTCATTTAGCAATTATATCATAAAATTATTTCCATCTAAACCTCTTTGGGGACTCAAATATAAGCAAAACTTTCAATTCTCCATGTAAAAACTGAAAATGAACAAATATTTTGAGCAGTATGTTTTTATTTAGAAGATATTTTCTTCTTAGGTATGTTATTACTGATGTTATTATTTTAAACAATGTGTGTGTGGTATGTACAATTCTCACTTTTTCTAAGAGCGGCTCTTGTGATAATTACAAATAATCCCAAATGAAGCAATTTTGACCAATGCTTTTACTCCGTGTTTTCCAGTTCCACAAAAACAGCTGTGGAACTCAGTAAGAAACCAATGTTTTTTTCTTTTTGAAGTCTCTGCACAAATCAGAGCAGGAATTTCGGATAGTGATGGATTAATATATTTTTTCCTGTCATTATTTATGTATGTATTTACATAAAAAGCTGTGCATAATTAATGATTCTAGTTTGATGAGTTTACAGATAAGTGGTAATAAGCCATCATCACAAGCTATATCATGAACCTACCTATTACCTTCAAATATTTCCCCTAGCTCTCTTATTTATCATTATTATTTTCTGAAAGGAGCACTTAAGATCTACCTTCTTAAAACATGATACAGTGTTATGATGTATAGATGTTATGTAACTTAATTTTTTTAATAACCTAAATGACAGATTTTCGCATTATCCATCACCTGCGTATAAATTATCGGGACGGAATATTCAAACTATAGCAACATAATTGGTGTACTATAGCAACATAATTGTCAGGAAAACACTAACCAGTCTCTTCTTGGCAAAGACGCACAATATTTACCGGCTATCTGAAGAAGTCCTGAACTGTCCACACAATCCCTGAAATAGTGGATCCATGGGCTTTGCCTTTTCTCCGTTTACCATTTCCTCCATGTCTCCCACTCTGTTGTTCTTCCCATTAGCAGTAAGATTGCACATTTGTTTACCCAAGGAGTTTGTTTGGGGTATGGCTGGCTGGGGAAAGAGCCGCCTAGGGAATGCAGCTAGAGACCTAGAGGAGAAAACTTAATGATCCTAGAAAGGAAAGAAGGATGTGGCAGTGAGGAAAACAGGCTCTGTGGTGATGGAGCAGCAAGAACATCAAATAACACTTTGGAAGTTTTGATGTTTCTGCTGCATTTGAGTAAGGAGAGAATGAGAAAGGGGTAAACAAGTTCATTTCAGAAGCGTTCAGGACACTCCACACTCTCCTTCTATTGAAGTGCCATTATGAGTAGCTGTACTTTCCTTCTAATAGTCCCTTAAACGCTGCTGGCATAGTGAAGCAGAAAAGAAGTACTGAATATCTTATTTTTGATACAACAACGACAACAAAGGCTAAGACTAGGGGAAACACTGCAGAGGAACCCGCCAGCAGCCACAGTGTGCACTACTCTAACAGGCACCATTCTATTTCCAGTCCTTTTCTTTCTCAGACCACGCATCACATACACACGAATAAAGAAGGTGAGGGCAGCCCAACAAAATGGCCCCACATTTTTTTTATATGCAAAAGCAGGTAGGAAGATGTTTTCTAATGAAAAAACTTTAATGGCTCTTTCTGTAAAATTGCAGGTAGTGAAGCTTAAAGGGTTTTAAATCAATTCAGTAAGTCACGATAGAATTTTATTTTAAACGAATAGAATACAATGGAATAGGAATTATTACTATGCATTAATATATAAAATAAGATATTTTTGTATACTGTTGCTTTACTTAATTCTACTCTCATTACAAGATGCTATAAGTCTATGTCATATTGCTTTTTGTCAATCATCACAGTTGTCATTGCATGTTTATTTGTGTGTGTGTGTGTGTGTGTGTGTATTTGTTATTGAAATTGCTGTTGTTATTGATGTCTCTCTCTCAACTAAATCACAAACTCCAGGGGTCTTGGGTTTGCCTTCTCATTCTTATTTCCAGCACTTAGCACAGTGTTGGACCAAACTAGGAATCAAAAATATTTATTGTATACATGATAAATGGCTGCCTAAGGGGGGTGGAAACTTGCCTCCCAAAGGGCTACTCTAATCCAGAATGTCACAAACTTCATCTATTTTGCATTTGTGACTTTTTTTTTTTTTGAGACCGAGTCTTGCTCTGCCACTCAGGCTAGATTGCAATGGTGCACTCTTGGCTCACTGCAACCTCCACCTCCCGGGTTCAAGCGATTCTCCTGCCTCAGCCTCCCAAGTAGCTGGGTTTACACACACTCTCCACCACACCCAACCAATTTTTTGTATTTTTAGTAGAGACAGGGTTTCACCATTTTGGTCAGGCTGGTCTCGAACTCCTGACCTCATAATCCACTTGCCTCAACCTCCCAAAGTGCTAGGATTACAGAGGTGAGCCACCGCGCCTGGCCTGTGACTTTCATAATATGAAATATTCAGTGATTTTTCAAATGTCAAGGAATACTACTTCATATCATTGCTTAAGAGAGAGAAGTAGCTCACAAGTAAACACTATTAATTTAAATTAAAAACCTGAGTTTGAGAAATTAATAAATTAGTAACTGGTCACACAAGTTTGTACTCCACGTTGTTCATAATCAATTCAATTCTTTGTTAGCAGGTCAAAAAGTGGATAAGTAAATATGTTTTGCATTCAAACATAATGTTGAATTTGAGAACAAAAATGTAAAGGTAACAAAATGTATTGATTCACAGGACTTATGAGAGTATTTTTATCCTAGGGCATTTTCTAATGAATACAACGGTCATTAAATGAATTATAATAACTAATAGAGAAAATAAATAATAATTATTATAATTTGACCATTTAGTGAAGAGAATTTGACTACATGAAAACATTGATAAAACTAGAGTTACAAAAAGTACATGGCTAACCTGACTGTTTCTTGAGAGATGATGAATTATATACAGTATTAGACTTTTAATTGACAAATATTTCCAAGGAAAAGGTGTTTTTAAGGAAAGAAACAGGAGAGATCAACAATCATCGTCCTATGTTTCTCTGAGTTTTCCCTTTGATTTCATGGTACACATTAAGAATGATTCTGAAATGTCAAAGAGATGTCAACTTAAGGGGAGAAATGGGAAAGAAAAGATGAAGTTCTGTTCTTGGGACTCTTGTTGAATTGTTAAGCAGTCATTACATCAGAGAAATTGTAAACTAGCAGGAGGGGGTGTTTACTCTAAATTTAAGATAATTAATCCTAAAACTTAATATATGGATACCTGGATCATGTTATTGAACTAAATTATAGTAACTATTTTTTTAAACAATTAGTTTTAATGTAAAAACTAATTATATGTAGAAAGAAAACCAAATTGTCTCCTCCTTGTTTAGATGATACTATATAAGTTTTAAGTCATCTTCTCAAACACAGCTCCTATATGTAATTCTCCTGCTTAAATATCCTCAATGGATCTATTTGACCATTTATTTTATTTTCCCATTTAAGATCCTTCTTGCTATTCCCTCAATCACTTTTGCATAGCTTCATGATTTATCGTATGTCCCAATCACACACATACTTGCCTTTCTATAAAGGCTGCATTTTTGTGCCACAATATTTCTTTATGGTATTTTCCTTCCTCTAAAAGTCCATTTTGAATGAAGTTCATTTACCCTATATTCCTTCAAGGGCTAGCTCAAACACCATTTTAGCTAAGAGATAGAGCTTAAACTCAACCACTTGGTCTCCATCTTTCTCTCCTTCATGTCTCCATTATGCTTCCAATTTTTAACAGTACATTTTGTTTTGTATCAGAATTTCATTTACATGTCTATATTCCCCTAGTATGCATATATAAGTCTTAGATGGAAGAGACCATATATTTTTCTTTCTAGAATGTTACCACACCCACTCTTCCCAATAATGCCCGTCATGATACCCACATGTAGTAGTCATTCAATAATGTCTATCAAATTTTTTGTCTTAACATGAAAATACCTTCTAAAAATTATTTTCTAAAAATTAAAAATGTCCCAGGTTGCCAGAAACAATTGTCTATGTTAGGAATTCACATATTTACAGACATTTGGATTTCCTTAGAAAGTAATACATATGTTGATTGATTTAACTTTTACCAAGGTTACAAGTCTGGTGAAGTACAATGATGTCAGTGGACAAGTAAAAGAAGTAGAAAAATTTCTTAATATATGTTCACCTTTGGGATTGTTTGGAAATTGAAGAGAGGAATATGGAGCTGGAATAATATTTTGCATTAAGAAAGATGCTTTGAAGAAGACAGGACTGGGGAAAGGGAATCACATTGGGAAAATTTGATGAAATTACATATAGAAAAAAAATGAGATGCTTTTCATATCTTAACAACTTAGCTAAATTTAACCTCTGAATCTTCTGAAGTTTGTCCTTGAGAAAAAGCTAATCATACTACAAAATGTGCAAGGTGACTGCACATGCAAATACCTTTGTTAATTACTGGTGGATTTAAAAAAAAACACTGATACTTTGGAATTCTAAACATTTCACTATTCATTGGAACAGATTCAAGAATGCTATTAGAAGTTATTATTTTGGCTGGACTACAGGTACCATGGAATGCCGAACTTTTGGTTTGCCATACTGTTTTATTAAAGGATTTTTGGTCTGCATATAGAAACAGTGCCTTTTAACTATCTCAATGGGTCACTTAGGATGGTTCGAATCATCTAGATTTTTTTTCATTAAATATTCTTGCTGAGATTCACTTGGTAAGTTGATCATGTTGGCATACTCTAATCCACTGAGGTACAGTGTTAATTTAGGACAACTTGTATTTTAAATTAAGAATAACTGACCTGATTTTATAAGAATAAGAAGTTCTAATGCAAATTATACCAGATGCAAAGGGATGGATTTGGTGGCAGTGGATTTATAACCAGATTTTTCTTCTGGCTGAAGAGTAGGGAGAATTTATGTTGCTGGAATTCTTACTCCTTCTTCAAATATCACCTGTTCATTATTCAATCTTTTCCTATTGTTTTTTTCCATTGACTCCTACTCATTGACAGTTCCCAGATCACACATGAATATAATTTCCTCCCTCAATATTCAATTACATCTGCTAGCAAATTTTAAAACATATTGACAACCTAATGCTCAAATCTCTTATTATTTTCCAATGATTGGATTCTCTAGTAGCATCTTAAATTCACAAGTCAAAGCTTTTGACTCTTGTGTTTGGTCCATGAAAAGTCACCTTCCAATCCTTGCACAATATTCAGACCATGTTCCTACTCTAATAGGTGATACAAGAGTTATTTTGAAATTCCCTATAATATTGTTTAAAAAATACTTTTTATATTAGGATGAAATGCCTGCTTTTCTTCACCACCCTCTAACAGGATCCTGAATTACTTCAATCTCACCTTCCCGAACCTAGGTTTTAGGACCAAGGTATTTTCACGAAAATTTGTCATCTATTTTGTTTTTCACACAGATTAACCTTGAAAAATGATGGACTGATCAGAAAGAGATATCCCTACCTCCAGGCTTAAAGTTGGATTTGGTTCTAGCAAACCTGTCTTATGGTCCAAGACGAAAAGGTAGCATATACAAGATTCCTCACAAACTCATAAGATTTATGACCATACACTTCTTGATTATCATATTATTGAAACTGCTGTGAGTTCTGTCTTTGAATCACTGCGACTGTGAGAAAAAATGAATTCATAAACAGAGTTAACATCTTCTTTTATTTTTAACTTAGGAAGAGAGAGAGAGATACTGACTGGCTTCTTCTTCCTGGATTCCTGTTTACACAACTGCACCATCATGTTCCCAGTCACTGGGGCTCACAGGATCCAGATTCTTCCCAGATTATTCCTTCCCTTGGACATAGATGCTTATCATTTACCCCTAGCTTATGACAAACAGCGTCTCTGTACCAAGTGTAGTTTGCCTCACACTTGGATGACGCCCGATTAAACTTCCTAGAGCATAATTTTTTAAATTAATGACTTAAGTTCCTTAATTGCCTATAGGAATTAATTTAAACCATTCCTGGCTGAAACTCAAGATTTTTTTATTTCCCTTATGCTTATGACCTAACATCTCATCAAACTTGAACTGATTTGGGGCTCCTTAAACATTTTTTTTTTTTTAATACAAGGATTGATAAGGGCAATTTCTCCTCCTCCTCCTCCACTAGGCCATCCCAGCATTCCAACTCCCATTTTTCTCCTGTTTTCTCTACACAATGACTGAATTATGCATCACTTTGTTTGAGTACATGGAGGGTCCCATTTCATATTACAGATATAGATATTGATGTGTATGTATATATATATATATATATATGTGCGTGTATATGTATGTGTGTAAAAGAGTTTACGTGTGTGTATATATGTGTGTGTCTATCTACTACACTAACACACACACACATATGTAGTGAGAGAGAGGAAGACTGTCTCTTTTATAAAGTACGTTTCTAAAGAAATTAGTCAGGGCCTTTGCTATTCAAAGTTAGGTCCAGAGACCAGCAATATCAGTAAGATCTGAGAACTTGTTAAAAATAGAGAATCTCAGACCTGCTAAATCAGAATCTGCCTTTTAACAAGATGCCTATGTGATTTACCTGCACATTAAAGTTTGAGAGCACTGCTCCAGCGGTATACTTCTGAAAGCACACATTACACATTATACATGTGCTTTTAGAAGTAAACCTCTGGAGCAGTGCTGGATATGATGTGTACTACAGATAATATGTGGTACATTGTGTAATTCTTTTTTCATATTCCCTTTCCTTCAAAGGCATAGGCAGTGGTGGCTTAAAGGTAGTTAATACAGGTTAGCAAAAAACAATTGTTAAAATTTCAGAAAATGTATGAGACAGTTTTTAAACACATCCATTTTTTAAACAATTATACAAATTCACAATTAAATAAATTATATTAGAAACAAAGGTAACATAAACCCATCATGTTATAAATATTATATTCATTTTACTATTATCTATATCTTAAAATTACTTAGGTCTATTATATTTGTATGGCATATTTTTATACAATGATATATGTATCTCTTCAATTCTATATTCAGGGACCACTGCTGTGTGCTTGAAACTCATCACAACAGTATTATTTACACAATGGAAATCCATAAATTGTAAATAAGGGTTTGATTTATTGTTTCGATTGTCTGGATTTAGGAAAGTGACAGAGGAAATGATAATGCAGATTAAATTTAAAAGTATGTCATAAAATATATATTTGCATACATTTTTCTTTTTTTAAAAGCCTGTTAAAGATTTACCAGCACATTGCTGGGTAAAGACACTAGAAATAGAATGTTCCTACAATGAACAGAAACCTGGCATATTTTTTATGTAAAAACTTTTTTAGACATCTATTAAAATTAAAGTAATCTGCCTTATAGATTTTTGTCGATTCATTTAGACTCTCCTCATAGTTTTCTCTGAATTGACGTTGAGCTCTGTAGTACCACCAGTTATGAATTATTCCACTAAATAGGTTCTGACCCCACTCATTTATTGGAAAATCACTAATCTCTCCAGTTCTGGAAGCTCTGCAGGCTTCTGTTACTTTCATTATATAATGAAGAGTTCCATATTCCATAAAGTGTCATGTTCTCCAGAACCACTACTGCCAGAGAATATTCTAAATAAATAGCTTTTATGAGACACTGGAACAAGCATATTTGTTTCTCATTGGGAAATCAGTTCAGGATTATAAAAATATATCCCACAAAACTAAACTAGGAGATTTGAATTATAAACGAAATACTGATTTACTCTCTGGTGCTCTCTACCCAATTGCAAAATATCTGATTTCTGAAAAGGTTTATTTTCAGATATGTAACTTATTCGGATAATAAGCCTCACAACTGATTATCTAAGTAAGTAATCTTTCAATCTAGATATCAGGGAATAACACAAACACAAAAAAACGTCAAAATACCATTCTTGCCTTTCAGACTCAAGTAGAATTGTTTTTTCCCTACCTTATTTAAAATATATACTCATAATATATACATCAAAGGAAAATTAGTTTCACTTATTTTCTTTAGTTTATGGTTTTAATGTCAGCATTATCATTAACTAACATTACAGAGAGAACTGTAAGTGCTGCCAAGGGAGGGTAGAACAAAGAGAAAATGATGTCTTTTGAAGAAGGAGAATGAACTACATCAGTGCATTGTATTGTGAGTGGTTTGGTTTAGTGAATGTGTAGAACTTGGCTAGGAAAAAAAAAAACAAAAAACCTGAAAACCTGTCAGTTTGGATAAGTTGACATTCTTCACATGATACATTCCAAAATGGAAATGGTAAATACATTTTTTTCCTTCATTTATGACTTCATTTTCTTATGCTTTTGCTATAGTTTTCTGTATTTTCAAAAGTTTCTTTCATAAGCATGTATAAATTTAATATTTTAAAAATTAGAATAAAGATGTCTTCTAGACAACAGAAATACTGATATTGCTAGAACTGGAGTGTCACACAAAGAAATACAGGTAATTTTTTAGCTGTATAAAGTCTCACACTTGTACACATATTCTGAAAATAACAATCTTCTGTAACAGGTGATATTTTGAAAAACAAAGGAGTAACACTGTATTTATCTATTCCTAGCAAGGAAAGAGACACCTATTCAATTTCTTTCTAGATAATTTACACTAAAATAGTTTTGAACCAAAATTTAAATTAAAAAAAATTGCTATTTGGACATAAATGTTTCTAAGAATGACAAACTTTCTGTGATTTTTACACAGCCCTCCCAGAGCGTATCTTGAAAATTGGTCCCTTTTTTGACTACTCAGGGTCAGAATTAAGAGCATAAATATTGTACTCTGATTGAAAATAGGCTCATGCCTTTAGGGACTGTTTAATTTTGAAGAGCTCTTACCTCTGTACCAAATGCTCTCAGGCTGCAATACACTTATGCTATGCCTCACAGTCAGCCAAGCATGCTTACATTCTTCTGAGGTCAGTGGGGCTACAGGAGCAGATTGTTCTTGTGCTATCTTTTCCCTGTCTACCCCTTGAAATGCCTGCTTCTTACTTGCTGCTGGCTAAACATGCATAGGCAAACATGATAATTAGCTACAAATATAAGTTAAAAACAACAAAATGAGAGCCTGAACAATTGAGTAGACACATGTGACATCAAAGGTGATGCATTTTAAATAGGCTTTTCTTCCCGAGGAGCGGGGATGAGTTGTGGGGAGCCAGGTTCTTTGGACAGGCTGGGTTCAGATCCCAGCTGTAACTCTTGCTAGACATGTGGCTTTAAGCAAGTCACTTAAAATCTTCTTAATCCTTAGTTAATCCATTATAATATTCATATCTCCCTCAAATGATGGTAGAGAAATTAAATGCGGTAATACATAGCCAGTGTAGGGAATATAATAAGTACTCATTAAACAGTCGTTATTATCATTATTTTTACCTCTTGGTTAAATTCTGTATGTTAAAATTAGTAGCTATGTGATGTCGGATAGGTTTGCTGCATATTAATGGGTTCCTTGAAACATTTCAGCTGTCATAGAGAGATAGTTGAATGTGGCTTTGAAGGCAAGCAGAGCCAGTATCAGTCCTGGTTTTGCCATTTGCTGTGCACATTTGGAAGCAGCTTACACTCTCTCAACTTGTTTTCTCCCGTGTAAATGAAGCAACACATGTTTCACAGGGAATGTATGGAGATTACATAAGATAATGCCTACATAAAGCACTTTATCTAAGACCTGGGACTTAGTAAAATGCATTACAAATGTTTGCTGAAATCAACTGCAGCCATGCAGGTGTTTGGAGAGGGTAACTGCCCAGATATTTCTGTGAAGATGTTGCTATATGTCTGATTTAGTGACTCATCCCAAATTACAGTAAGATAAATCATTTAAAATTATGTTCAAATATATCTGTGCCTCAATATTTTCTTGTATGCAGAGAATATAAAAGTATTTGAAAGAAACATTTTTTAAACATCACATTTTTAAAATATTCATGACTATAGTCATATTCAAGGATCAAAGTCACAAAAGAAGGAGGTTTGCTAAGCAGTAAAATAATTAAAATTCATCCAAACCATTCTGTGTCACCATATTCACTCACATGTATAGATATATACACACACGAGGACATGAATAGCTGTTCAGGACTGGTTTTTAAATTGACAGTTGCTTCATCTGGGGACAACCATGTTTATAGTACATGCAGTAATACAGACATGGTATCTGGCAGACATTTGTTGCAAAGTGGCTAGCATCTGTTTCATTTCCACAAACAATGGAGGTTTGTCTAAATCCCTCTACATTGATTTGAAGGTCAATCTTCAATTTTACCTTAACATATTGTGTGGGGAAGTTCAAAGATAAGGAAGCATATTAATAAGATTTAGCATCTTTTTTACATTGCCATCTGAAAAGAAATCAAGCAGTCCTCTGCCTCAGCCTCCCAGGTGGGAAGTCTTCCCAGCTGGGAAGGAGGCTGAGGTAGGAGGACTGCTTGAGTTCAGGAGTTTGAGAACAGTTAAGCAACATAGAGAGACCCCATCTCAAATAGATATATATTTCATGTAAGATTCTGTATATGTAAAATCTTACATTAAAAAAAATAGTTCTTACAAGTCAATGCAATCATATGTTCTAGGTTTTTGCTTTTCTTTTTTAACCACTGTCTCAAGTAAGGAGTTGGCTACTTACATTTTAGAACACAGTAACACGGCACATATAATTTCCTGTATTCTGTGGAAAATGGGGATTTCTCAGCAGCATTCCCTCTATGATGTTTTTATTCCAATTGCTTTTTACCCACCAGAAATGTCAAGTATCCTTTTTCCCCAAGTGTGGCACAAATTTTAGTAAGACTCAACAGAAACTCAAAAGACCTTGTACCATATAAGCCAGACCGTTATATATGCCCATATACCACATATGCCCCTAAATTTGGGGGTTTCAAATTGTGCTCATGAATAGTAAAACCTCATGGGATTTTACTTTTATTTCTAGTAACTGGGGAAATGGGTATGTGTGCATATGCATACAATAAAAGCATGAAAAGAAGTGAAGAAAATAGAGAAGGGCAAGATTTTTTCCATAGTAATGTTTCAAGAGAAGAGACTTATCAAGACTTTTACTTTAGGCACAAAAAAAAAATCAGGTCACAAGTTAACATTAGGAAAACAAACCAATTTTTAAAAAGTGTGCTAGGTTCTAAGTGGGAAATGCACAATGCAATTACTTACATTTACGTAGTGCTTAATAGATAAGAAAGATGCAATATACTTGTGAAATCTTGAGAATGGCCTGTTAGCTATCGGTTGTTAGGCCTGTTAGCTATTAGCTAGTACTTTTTCCTTATTTTTTCAGTTGGAATGAGAGTCTTGAGGTAATACCTGGCCAACTGGCAGAGAAATTCTTAATGGCAAGGCTAGAATTCAGCAATTCAAATATACAGTCCAAACTATTACCTTTTCAGGTTACACAGAATCATTATCTTAATTAAAAAGAAACTCCTCTTTTTGTCTTTTTTTGTCCCTTCATGTCCTCAGTGACTTACTTTTCCTCTGTCTCGTTAGACAGACTCTCGTCCAACAGTTTATTAGAATGGCTGGATTATTTAAATAAATAGTTTCGTATATTGATGTTAGGTTAATTTCCCAAAATACTCCTTTGATCATACCTCTTTTTCTCATTGATTTTTCTATTGTCTGTTTCTTCATTTATCATTGAATCACACTCTTCATCTGAATGCCAATTCTTTCTAGAATATATTGCCCATTTCAGTTGAAACAGTGGTTTGAATGATATATTTCTTTCCCCACTTGTTTGTGTTCTGTTTCTTGTCTGTCCTTCCTTTCTCACTGGCTGTCTTGGCTTCCTGTGTTAGTTTCCTAGGGCTGCCATTAAAAGAACCACATGCTAGATGGCTTAAAATAACAGAAATGTGTTCTTTTGAAGTTCTGGAGGCTAGAAGTCCAATTCTTGGCATTCCTGGGCTTATCGACACATCATTCCAATCTCTGCCTACGTCTACACATGGTTGTTTTTCCTCTTCGTGTCTGGCTCCTTTTCTTTATTATAAGGAAGCCAGTCATATCAGAGTAGGCCCACCTAATCCAGCATGATCTCATCTTGACTACATCTGCACAGACCCTATTTCCAAATAAAGTTACATTTAAAGGAACCCAGAAGTTAGGATTTCAACATATCTTAATGTAGCACACAATTCAATCCAAACATTTCCCTAAAAGTGATTATGTTATCCATCTCTCAGTGCTCAGTATATGCCCAAACTCTATCAGGAGGGCTCTTCTTGTTTCTCCAGTTCACCTTTTTTTTGAACTTTCATAGGCTGAATGAATCCCTGGAACACTAACCATGGCTGCTTTTCGTCATCATTCTATCCAAGAAGGCCCGGAACACTGGCCAGCATGCAGTAAGAACTCAGTAAGTATTTGTCGAATGAATGTATTCAACAAGTAAATGAATTTATACCAAATACTTAAGTTATTTTTTAAAATACAGTGGCATAGTGTTATTTTTTGTCTTTGGATTAGCCGCTCCTCTAAGAAAATGTGGACGACATTATTTTAACCCTATTTTGTATCCCAGAGCCACAGAGTCTAGCATGGAATTCCCACTTGGATAGTAATCTGATCAATGCTTCGCTAATTGATGGGTCTAGAAAAATTTGATTGAAAAGCAGTGAGACTTTGATAGTCTATTCTGAGGTGTTTTTAAAAATGGAAGTCTATTTCATGTAGGAAAAAAGCCAAGGCCAAGTAGATTGGGTGATTAATTTTTTGTTTATACTGTTACAGTAGGTGGCTAGTCAGACATGAACAGAGCAAGAGAGACACCAACCACAGCCGCCCCCCCTCACCTCCAATCAGGAATGTCAGGTGACCATCAGTTGGTGGTCAGGCGGTTTTTAAAGGTCTCTCTAAAATAATAATTGGTCGCAGCTGGCGCCAGGGAAAAGGGCGTCTCCCAAAAGATAGGAAAAACTGAAACTGGTGATCAGTGGCTTCTTGATAATATCTCAGGGCTCACACATATGCTCTAAGAGGCAAATGGCAGCATGTAACTGGTATCTGACCTCCAAGGACATTCAGCTGGTGAGGGAAGAACGCCTCAAGTGAGCATGCGTACAACTCCAGTAAACACACTGCACGTGTTCTCCTCCCAAACGCAGACAGGCCGCTGTGCATTCGGACAGCCCACCGCAAGGAAAGAATCAGGGGGAGAAGGAACACAAGATCCGGAGCTATGCCAACGTATAAAACCCAGAGTCAAAAGGTCAAACCGCACATTTGTCTTTCAAGTCACTCACTTGTCCCTCTTCCAAGTGTACTTTCCTTCCTTTTGTTCTTGCTCTAAGGCATTTTAATAAAGTTTTACTACTGCTCCAAAACTTGCTTGGTCTCTCCTGCCTTATGTGCCCCTCAGTTAAATTCTTTCTTCTGAGGGGTCAAGAATTGAGGTTGACGCAGGCCCGTATGGATTTGCAGCGAGTAACAATACCAAATACATATTCTTTCAATATTATAAAAGATTCCAGATATGTGGCTGATCAGAATTGTTTAGATGCCATCTGGACTTATCTTTCATACCTCAAGTTTTGACTTTATCGAGGCAAGTGGCTCTTGACTTTTTCAAGGAAAGTGGCTCTCTTCTTTTGTGTGTTTTATTAGAAATATGTAGTGCTAAACAGCATTTTCAACAGGAAAATCTTAAGAACAACTCCTGCAGTCTTCACTCTTAACTTTGCATAACCCCTAATCAGTTGCACAATGGGGAGCAGAGCAAAGCTCACACCTGTGGTCTTAAATATGATAAAGAACGCTTGAAAGAAAAGAATTAAAATGTTTTTCCACCTTTCTATTAATGTTTTCACTTAAGTAGTCCCTTTATCCCCCAAGTAGGCCCCAAATGCTCACTTTCTAAGCCCTGAAGAAAGTAAATCTGGAAAATTTAATAGGCATTCATGGCACCCACAGAAAATGAACAAAAGCAAAGAATTCACACAAAGTCCCTTACATTCCACACAAGAATGAGCAAATAGAAAACAGTGTTTATCAAGGGGGCATAAATCTTCAAGTGTTTTGGGGAAATGGTATATTTGGAAAGTGGTGTGTGTGTGTTATTTGCTTAGTTTGGTGTGTTATGACAGCACAAAAAGACAGCGGGCTTCTCCAGGAGCTGCAAAGTGCTCAAGCCATTCAAGTGGCTGGTTCAGGCTGCCAGGCCTACATTTGCAATGTAAATTAGCAAGCAACATGGTGCCTTCAATTGTAGGTGAGCCTTAATAGGCCTTCTGATTGCTTCTTAAGAGTGTGGATTTTGTGCAGAAGGAATTGCTGAATGTTAGGGAACAGAGCATCTCACACAAAAAAACCCACAAAGGGCAGAAGTGAATGAGCATAGAAGAAAAGAGTAAGTACATTTAAGTAAGTGACTGTTGAAGAAAGAGTTCAGAGTTCTGTCCACTGAAATGTAGTCACGGGACACCTGACATGTCTTTCAACCATGCACCCAAAGGCACAGAGAGTTGTTTTAGAATGTATACAGATCTAGGAAACACCCAATAACATAAATTTATTTGTAACTCTATCCAAGGAGTTGTAACTCTAACAAAAACGTAGGATCTCAGAGGTTGACAAAATATATAAATGGGCATATCTGCAGGAGGGTCAGCTTTATGCACAGGTAGAGATCTGCTTTTAGGTAGCAGCCCCAGGATTCAGGTCAAGGGGGGCTCCTTTGGTCCCAGTGGCAAAGAAAATCAGACCCAAAGAGTAAGTCAATAAGTCCTCCATGCCTCATCTATTTGCTTTTGGTTTTATGGGGAACCTAAAGAAATTTGCTATTTTCCTTAGATCAGCTCTTTTAGATACTTAAAATGGTATCTTGCATTGCTTTCTAGTATTAGATTCCTAAATTTGTACCATATTCAAGGGTAAGATGAAAATACTCATAACTTTTGCCAGTAATTGAATAAAAGTTTCAAACTAGCTCACCCTATGCTGAGTTTGTTACACAAATATTATCCCAATATGAAATAGTTTCAGAAAGCAAGCAGCAAAGAGGAAAACAAACATGCATTGCAGATAAAAATCAAACTGCCTGGCTCCTGGTACAGGCTCAGTCAATGATCGTCTCTTCCCTTTGCAAAATGAGGGCACATCTGTGCCTATTGCTCACGTTCTTACTCTCCCCACCAAACCATCTATGGGATGGAAAAATATAGTTTCATCTAGAACAGAAAACTAACATGGATTGCTTTCTCATAGCCTGTACACTTATAAGAATCAGAAATTTCATGTCAACAATTGTCTAGCTTCTCCTTCATGCAAAAGTTCTGGTAACCATGGATCCACAGCCTCTGTCACTCCAATGACTAGGAGGTGAGTGGGGCTCATGCACTGCCCAGTTCCTTGAAGTCACCACCCCTCCCTACTGGCCTAGCATTGGAATTCCTCCATCATTCATGCTCCCTTCCTGGCCTGCAAAGCATTTTCCCCATTGATCCAGAGATGTCTACCTACTTCTCTGCACCTTCTCCCACAGACCTTCTCACTCTGTTTTTCCCCAAGGTTTTATGACATTAAGCTATGAAGATGATTCATGAAATGGGGTTGCAGGATGGCACATAGGATGTTTATCACAAGGTGACCATGGGTCCAATATTTGCATAAGGGATAAAGAATTGGCAACTGAGCAATGGGAGAGGTCCAGCTGCAATGCAGTCTAGATGACAGCCTTGACTGATACCACAGAGAATTCTGGAGCTAACACGGCTGTCAGAATCATCCTGCATTTAGCTTTTAGACCCCTGCCTCAATCAGTCTCTATATGTGTCTCTCTGCTGCTGACCACACACCCAGCATCTGGGAAGACAATCTTTCCTTGAAGGATCTTTTGGCAGAGTGTCTCTGAGTGTACCACATCCTGCAAGCCAGTTTCCTGGGTCCTCTTTCCACAAACCCTCCCATCTGAGATAGCATTTAAAAAGTCACTGACAGGCCTGTTCTTTGTTGCATTCTGTAATCTCTACAACTGCTCTAAGGATCCCATGCTTCTGTAACTCCAGAGAATCACCAGGAGGGACTCTGCAGCTGCCCCTCAATACAAGCAGAGTTTTCCAAGATTCCCAAAGAGGATGCTGCTTACAATCCACAGCCAGATAAATGCTGTGCTTATCCTGCCATTGCCTGCCACTTTTCACCACCCCAGTGCTTACTAAGTCTCCTAAAAAAGACCTGCATCAGAGTTTTCTGGGAGCATATGAAGGAAAGGGTGAGATGTGGAAGAAAAGAGCTCCAAATGATTTGACCAAAGTCATTTTGTCCACACAGTTATCCTAATGGCGCAATTAAACTGTGATTGACAATAAAATAAGCCCAGCACTTATTTTTGTCTTTGTTTTTCACTTGCTGGTAACTTTAAAAGACATTGTGGGCAGGTTCCCCTGCCCTGAAGTATTCACTGTTACAAACAGAGCTGAGTAAATACATTTTTCAAAGTAGGATTACTCTGAATAAGAGATCGAATTATTCACACATAAAATGTTCATCAAAGAAATATCAGTGTTACAAATACATGAAAACACATGATTGATTGATTGCCTGTTCAATTTGACAGAATTATTCTGCAAATTTGTTTGCCACTAAATACTCTGCTAGAGAATTATTCCAAATGCCACAGATGAAACTGGACTTGTCTTTTTCCCACACTCTAGCACTGAAAACAGGGGCTGCTCACGGTTTTCACCCTGTTACGACAGCTAACTTTAAGTCCAAGACTGGCACAATGCAGGGGTAAGCTTGCCCTTAGCAATACCTGTTTCAAATCCACAGTGTTAAAACATATTATATGCATATATTATACCACTAGAGGGGAGAGGCAGCTGACGGACTTAACTGGGGGGACCACCTCTCTAGTTCACCCATCTCCACCTACTTATTTCTTATCTAGCCCGCTTCATGATGTAAGTAACATGTCTGGTCTGTATAAGTTATTTGGGTTTGGATCTTCTGCTACAGATCATTAGTATATAGACACCAGATGATCATAACCATTTAAAAAGATTGACATGGCTAAGATTTTCTGGATTAATAAATTGAAATCAATATTTTGAAATGCTCTGGGATAAACAGTCACAAGTCACTGAAAGGCAAAGCGGCTAATTTTTTTAAATGGACCAACTGAAAGTCCTAGAGGGGGCTCTAAAAGATATTTCGATCTGACTAGAACTCAGTATTACTAAAAATACTTCTATTGTCTGACATTCTGATTGTGCTCTGATTCAGGTTCATTCACATTTGCAAAGTCAGGAATTTCAATGTGGTTTATGGGGAATCACATTTCCTGGGAGCTGGCCTGGAAATGTATGATCTAATAAGATCAAAAAGATGAATAGGAGATGTGTTTCTCCTCTGACCTGTGTATAACATCATCCGAGTAATAAAGTCACTTACTGGGATGGAAGAATTGGAAACTGGAGCCTTCTAGTCTGGGTGAGTACATTTGTTCAGAAAAATGGGTAAAACTTCTGAAGGCATAAAAGAAAGGTGAAGTCAGGTCTTTATGGAATGATGATGAGAGGAAGAAAGAGAAAGGAAGAGAACACACAGAAAGAAAGTACAAAATGAAAAGAAAGGAAAATGTATTCAACCTTCATTTCAATCATAAATCCAAATTTTCATCATTCTTATGACTTAAACTTTCAGACCTTTTCCACCAAGTTTAGTAACAATCACTTCCATGTACTTTAATTTAGAAATATTTATAGAAATACATGTAGAATAGCAAATCCATTGATCTAAGTCTGAATATCAGTTAAATAAACCTATACAACTATACAGTATATATATGTACACAGTACACATTTATATGTGCAAGTTTATTGAATGAGATATTATTTCTTTACATGACATGCAGACAGACTTCAGGGGGAAGTCACTTTCTAATTAGAATCAAGTCTTTCTGAAATTTACATTTCTAATTAATTAGTGTTGATGTTGAGACACCCACATTCAATTATAGTGCAATCTGTAGCAGAAGATACATGTTTTCATTCAAATAAATAAAACAAAAGTACATAAATTACTGTATTTCCTAAGTTAACAGTGACACTAAACTTGAAAAGAACTTATAAGTCTATAATAATTATTATCACCAATGATTCAGAACCTACCAGATTTTTCACTAACAGATCTATTTAACAGAAAGCATGAGAACTAGTTGCTTTTGTCAATGAACATTATCTTATCTCCAATCCATGGAGAATAATGAAATTTTAGGGATACATTTTGTAAATAAAAGGATTCTTTGATTCCCTTCCTGCCCTGAGATGGTCCCCAAAACAAAATATGGTAGAAGCTATGAAGCAAAAAGTAGGACAGAGACATCTGAACCCAACGATGAAAGGTAAAAGTTGCAAGGATTTCTACCTCCATAAACACATAAAGAGACAAGTTTGTCTTTGAAAATCACCTAGTCTTCCACTATCAGAAGTTTATTCCAGGAACAGACTTTTCTCTATTGGTCCATTCTTATTTGGCAGCATTAGGCAGTTTCTCGTTTTCTGTAAAGTGTTCAAATGCCACTTTACAAGGACAGATTGCACAATGAGAAAAGATGTATGGAGGATTGTGCACGTCCTGGACGCAATTTCAGGCTGGGTGGAAATTTCAGTGCTACACACTTATGTGAGAAAGCCTTGATATGTTTCCAAGTCCCTGAAAGTTTTTGGCACAGGTTTTTCTGGGCCAGAATCTGAGATAACCCAGTTAAACACCTCCACACACAGAACAAATGGTAAGGTGCATCTGGCATTTATTTAGAGGGAGCCGTCATTTAGCTTTAAGCAGAACTATTTGCATGGGGGAGGAAAAATTGCGGTAGAGTTTATGAACAACCCCCCACCATGCCAGTGTACAAATGATCACTGATATTGTCTTGGAAAACAAATCTTATCCACTTAATGGATAAACTAACCTCCTTTTCAATCATCAGAGTAAATTTTGATCACTTATTGCTGGGTATAATGAATCCATCCAACAGGAGTAACATGTTCATACTCTATTTTCTAAATGACAATTTTAAATTCCAAAGCGGTGGTCTAGCATAGGCAAACACTTTCTCTCTCTGGCAATCTTAATTCAGAAAGAAAATAAGAATGAGCTAAAGTCAGCATACCCAGGTAATTCTTCCAAATGGACAATCAGAGAGTAACCCCCTCCTCTCTTACCTTCAGAGAGAGACTAGAAAAGTTACATCTGATTGATCTTCCTCTATGTGGAGAGAAATATCAAGATTAGAGAAGAATTATTATTACCCACCTCCCAACATGAAACAAGAAATATATCACCAAACTTGACTTTACTGTGTAACTCAGTAAGCTTTCTAATGAAATCTGACAAATAGAAAAATATGACAAATTAACAAATTACAAGTTCAATATTTTATCGAAGTAAATAATCACTAAAAATAATCTACCATGAGCAATGCTAGTAGAAACTGTCACCTAAAATACATATGTCAAACTGATTAATAAGAAACTGCTACCTTATTAATTACATAACATCTGTAATGGAGATTGGCAGCCTATTGGAATCTTTAAAGAGCCAATATTATGGGTGATAGATAATGTATATACAAAAAAAATCATCATTTGATTGGTTAACTAATTAATTGATTAGAATCCACTTTACACCTAAAGAGCAGTGAATAAGAGACAAGGCCAGCTTGAATCTTTTGACCTACCTCAATTGCTAGTACTTTCTAATTATAATCAGCTACCTTAGACTGAGCTTCCAAAGCATCAAAACATCAATAGAGAAAAGAATTTAGCCCTAATCCATTATTAATCAAAGTATCTGTTGTTCACTTTCAAATGTACATACGCTTAATTATTCAATTTAAATTTCAGTATGTTGAAGTAATTATACGGAATCTGTAAGTTAGTCTGCAAACATAGTTCATCCATTGTTAGCGGGGAGATGTTCCTTTTCAATCTGTTAAATTACTTAACAGATTTTTGGAGTTCCTAAAGAAAAAGTACTGTGCAAACATCCGGTGGGGGAGGAAGTACTATGTCAGTCATTGGGGGATACAAAGAACAAGACATCCTGACTATAACCCTAATCCAAACCTCAATGCCAACACTATATTGTGCATCATTATAGGTGAGGAAGAAGATAGGTGTATCTATAACTTTAGCACAATGAGAATCCAAATTAAAAACATATTAAAAAGTGCACATAATTTAAACTCACTACCATCGACATGTTAAATTGTTTAGCTATATTACACGGATTTTTAATTCATATAACACAATATGATACAATAAAGCAGAAAGTAACTATAAATATTTCTTACTCTTTGCTTATCCTACATACACTGAAAATTGGTGAATATGCATCATTTTGCTTCTAGAAAAATAAAAAGAAACTAGAAAGAGACTGAATATGAGATTGTGAAACTGAAAGCAGAGTAGACCAATGAAAAGTTGAAGCAAAACATGATTCTTGTTTAAGAAAGAGACCCATGTTCACATTCTCCATGTCTGTCCATGGAAAAGAGGAAATGGATTTAAATTTCACTATCAACAAAGAATGACTTTAAAACTATCATAACTTCTTGACTAAAGTGATAAGAAGGAACTAGATGTTTACATTTTTAATAACCCAAAACATGTTATATGAATTTAAATTTTGAGCTACTGAAGGTGGGACACATTCAGTGGAAGCAGCCATGTAAACAATGGAAATGAAGCAGAGATCAGGCTTCTGCTCTGGCGGAAGCTGGATCTAACAGAATGTTCTTCTTTAGTATGAGTCAGAGCTCAGAGTTCTGTTTCCCCAGAACAAAGCAGCATTCCTTTTGTTTGGTAATCAGATAAATCTAAGCCTTGTTATATTCTATTAAAAACTTTAAGTGATCTTTTTTCTAAAAGTAAAGAGTAAAGCTATACTAACATTGATTCAATCAAAAAATTTTAACTCAATTTTACCTATAGATTCTGACTTGTATTTTGAAATACTAAAGCTAAAGAGAATGTCTTAATGTACATACACTTTCTGTCACCCAGGTTGGTGGGCAGTGGCACAATAATGACTCACTTCAGCCTCAACTTCCCCACTCAAGTGATCCTCCCACCGCAGCCTCCTGAGTAGCTGGGACTACATGTGGGTGCCACCTGTAGTACGAAGAGTACAATAGCAACATGTAGAATACAAAAGAGATTCATTTAAGGAATCATTGAGGAAAATGTAAAATTAGCCAGGCATTTTACATTTTCTTCAATGATTCCTTAAATCAATCTCATTTGTAGTGTACATATTGTTTTCTTTTCCTATCTGTGGAAAAGATAGGAAAAGTAAAGAAAAATTTTTAATCTCATTTGTAGTGTACATATTGTTTTCTTTTCCTATCTGTGGAAAAGATAGGAAAAGTAAAGATAGGTTAACTAAAGAAAAATTAGTTAACCTGTAACACTTAATCAGGTAATTAAAGAATAAGGAGACGGAACTAAAGCCCAACAAATCAGTTGCCAGAAAAACATCTTAGAAATGGTTCTACATTATTTCTGCATGACCAAATGCTTTTGTTCTAAAAAACATCATATATGAGCACTGTTGCCCCTGTAGACTCATTTGGGTATTAAGACACGTGTTTTCCTCCCATGATGTTTAATACAGAAAAGCAAACATTTCATTAAGCACTATCTTTTTCCTACCTGCCTGCCACGTGACCTTTGGTCTTGATTAACATAATAATGAATTACATTTATCTCTCTGTGTTCACAAATATACTCTTGGGGCCAATAAAATGGCATATGGCATAATTGAGTCATCTGTTCAGTCATAATTATTATTAGCTAAACACTTTCAGCCTGGTGGAAGTTGACAAGAGTCCACCACATTCCTTGGACTCAGGGGTTAAGATGTTACTCTGTTCCTTGTTTTAGGTTTATTGCATTCGGGTTTTCCTATTTTCCTGATAGTGTGTACAGCAGTGATGTCAGTTGTCTAGTGTTAGCCTTTTTGTTCCTTTATTTGACATGAAAATAACCACAATAGGATATAAAGTGGGATTAGTTCAAAGTGTTTTTTTTTAAAATCAACAAAGGAATGTGTTCATTGAAGGGCTGGTGAAATCTGTTTTACTATAATTATTAGCATGCCTTCTAAAAATAAACTTGAGAGCCTCATTAAAAGAATGTTAACTATTGCATTAAATCTATGTAATAAAATTCTATTCTGCACTAGTTTCAGAACTGAGTAAAGACCAACACCAGGCACATGACAGTGATATTATAAGAAAAGCACAGTGTGAACATTGCATTCACTCTGCCTAGTGTAGAATCAGTGCCTGGCTCATGATATGGACTTGATAAATACACAATGAATCAATAATGGAAGGTGACAGGGCAGGAGCACCGTCATCTCAGACAAACACTGCCATTTTAAGTTCCAGCTCCCTTTCTAATCTCATCCATTTCAAGGAAATCACTTCTCTTCTAACAACAAGAAGCCAGAAAGAGCAGACAGTAAAACACAGATAAGATAGTTTGGGCACAGAAGAAGAGGGGAAAGTCTTCTGAGTAATCACCAAACTTCACACTTATACAATGGGACCAGTAAAACAGTGGGCCCTAATAAGCACATTTCTTTCCCTTTAGGTGCGCTAAGATAGGGAAGCTAAAAGCAGACTCCTAGGATATGCCTCCAGCTACAGGAAGATATATGGGAACAGACACAAAAACTCTCCTTCTCAGATAAACAAGACAAAGAGACACAAACTAAAAGTTGGCTTATGTGGTCTGGGAATGGGGTGAAAGCTGCTAAAAACTCTGCTGTATACAGATAGCACATCTGGTCGTACCTGAACTATCAGGCCCTAGGAGGATAAGGCATCCCCCTCCTCATGACCCCCTGAACCCTTAAATATCCTTAGTCTGCAAGAGAAAAGCTTCTGACCAAATTTGACCAGAATCCCCCTCTCAGGTTTATTCTCCAAAATAAACCTGTCTTTGACTGTTAAGCTGCTTTTTGTGTTTCTTTCTTTCTTCTTCTCTTATAGAAGGGAGTGAAGAAAGGGAGGCCAAGGCAGAGACAGAGATTCAAGCCAAATTCATGTTCTCAGTCTCAGAGGAGAAGATGCCAGGACACAAGTCAGTAGGGCATGTATCAGATTTTGAAGTATGAATCCAAGACAATATGAGGAACTAACAACATCAAATCTTTCATCAGGAGATATAGTCTCATGCAGAACTCTGGGCAAGGGTGACTCAGATTCATTGGGCCATATCTGGTTGTCTCAGAGCTTTTCAAAAAGAGCAGCCTAAACCCATTGCTAATTAAGCAGTGGAATCAAATGCAAATGTAATGTGTGACGAATGTCTTTCATCTGAGAACTCCAACAATAAAGTAATTAAAGTGGCTGGTTTTTGTAGGCTTAGATACTAGGAGAACAACCTGCCTGGGGAATGAATATCCTAATTCTCTTATGGACCAGTGCTTCTAGAAATCCCAGAGCTATTTACATGTTACCTGCTTAAGAGAATGGACCCATCATAGACACTTTAACATTTATTTTCTAATGGCAGGTCTATGCATCACTTAATCAACACTGAAATTTAAATAGCTTGTCAATAATCATAAAGTGACTGAGTGAATGCTGAACCTTCAACCAAAGCAATAAGTTTCTTAAACATTTTCATCTAGTAGCTGTAAGATGGCAGAGTTAAAGTATGGTCCTGGAGAAGGGAAGATGCTTGTGAGAGAATCCTACAATTTACCAATATTTTCTTTATTCACCTCAAAACTTATGTTAATGTTCCATAGTCTTTATAACATATCCATTTGAAAATATAAAACTAACAAAATGCTATAGGAGTATATGCCATGTTTATTCTCACTTTACATACACCAGTCTCATTTGTGTCTAAAATCATGGACATTTTTATTTCCATTTTACACTGAGTCGTTGGTCATTGCCTTTTCTGCCCGTTAACAATAAAATTATATGATTAATTATGAGGAAAACTTCACTGGACTGTACCAATGAAGTTTGGAAGTACCAACGAAAGGGGTACTACTAATTATTTCTCAGGCTGTTTGGCATTAAATAGTATCTTGTACACACTGGATAATATATAGCTGAGAATGCCAGTAGGGATATGGATATAGGTTAGAGGTGCACATTTTGAACATGCACTGCCTGATCAAATGTTGAAATAATTATTCAGACAAAGACAAGTGTATTCATTTCCTATAGCTACTATAACCAATGACCAGAACTTTAAAACATTTCTTTTTGCATAGCTCTTGAGTTCAGGGGTCTGAAACAGGTCTAACTGGTTAAAATTAAGGTATCAGCAGCTCTTTCCAAGGCTCTGAGGGAGAATCCAATCTTGGGTTTTTTTGTTTTTTGTTTTGTTTTGTTTTGTTTTGCCTTTTCCAACTTCTGGAGGCTGTCTGTATTTCTTCACTCAAGCTCTTTACTTCCTCTTCAGTTACCAGTGAAGTTTGCTCAGGTACTATCACTATGACACTTTTGCTCCCTCTTCCCTATTTAAGGATGCTTTTGACTACATTGAGATCACCCAAAAATAAATCTAATTATTTTATGGCCAGCTTGTTAGCAAATCTAATTCCATCTGGAATCTTAATCCCCCCTTGCTATTTAACATAATACAGGGGTACCCAAACCTTTTGGTACCAGGGATTGGTTTCATGGAAGACAATTTTTCCACAGATGGGGAGGGAGCTGGTCTCGGGATGAAACTGTTCTACCCCAGATCATCATCAGGCATTAGATTTTCATAAGGAATATGTAACCTAGATTATTCACATGCATAGTTCACAATGGAGTTCATGCTCCTATGAGAATCTAAGCTGTCACTGATCTGACAGGAGGCAGAGCTCAGGTGGTCCGCCACTCACCTCCTGCTGTGCAGCCTGATTCCTACCCCAGAGGTAAGGTATTCACAGCTTCTGGCAATTGAACATCGACATCTTTGGGGAGCCCTTATTGTGCCTACTAGACTAAAATTGAAGCTAATAATACCATCACAACTGAATTCCTAGGACAATAGAATAAGTCTATCATTTTATTTAAAAAATTATGGAGAGATTTATTGATAGTAAGCTATTAGTCAAATTTTATTTTATTTATTTATTTATTTTTTGAGACAGGGTGTTACTTTGCCACTCAGGCCGGAGGGTAGTGGTACAATCATGCCTCACTGCAGCCTCAACCTCCTGGGTTCAAGGGATCCTCCCACCTCAGCCTGCCAAGTATTATAGCTGGGATTTCAGGCACAAGCCACCATGCCCAGCGAATGTTTTAATTTTTGTGTGTAGATAGGGTCTCACTATATTGTCCAGGCTGGTCTCAAACTCCTGGGCTCAAGTGATTCTCCCACCTTGACCTCCCAAAGTGTTGGAATTATAGGCACAGGCATGAACCACTACTCCTGCCTCAAAAGTTTTACATTATAACACAAAAATATTAATTGCTCTATAAAAAATTAATAGATGGCCAGGCACGGTGACTCATGTCTGTAATATCAGCACTTTGGGAGGCCAAGGCAGGTGGGCCATTCAAGGTCAGGAGTTCAAGACCAGCCTGGCCAATGTGGTGAAATCCTGTCTCTACTAAAAATACAAAAAAAAAAATTTATTCAGGCATGGTGGCAGGTGCCTGTAAATCCAACTACTAGGGAGGCTGGAGCAAGAGAATTGCTCAAATCTGGGGGGGCAAAAGTTGCAGTGAGTCAAGATATCATGCCACTGCACTCCAGCCTGGGTAACAGAGTGAGACTCCATGTCAAAAAAAATGTATATATATATATATATATATATATGTATACACACACATATATATACATGTATATATAAATAGACTGAGAGTTTTTCTCTGAAAAGTATCCCATGAGACCTTAGAAAAATTTTCATCTGAAATTTTAAAACAGTAATTAAAAATTATTTTGTTATATGTAATGATCAAAAAATTCTTTAAACTTAGAACTATGATACCTCATTTTGGTTTTCTGCTATATATTTGTAATAATTTTCATAATTAGTTGTCAGAAGCAGGATTGACATCACCTGGGAGCTTGCAAGAAATAACAGAATCTTAGAGCCAATCCCCCTGAATTAGAATTTAAGTTTTTACAATATCCCCAGCCAATTTGTGAGCAGAGTCTGAAAAACATTGATATAGCAAACAGTCTCTTACTTAATATAAACATTTATGTTAGCTGTCAATGTTTCTCTGTTTATTTAAGTGTTTGCATGGGCTTTATTAATGTTTTGGTATATGAAATTAACAACTTTCATAATTAAGGTTCTATTTGTATAATAACAAATACACATTTAAACTTCAAATCATTGGTAAGATTTTAATCTATAAAGACAGAAGACACACTGAGTTACATCTAGAATTCACCTATGTTTGAAAGTGGCTATTCAGACATAACCGTAGAGCTGAGTGCCACGCCCTGTTTTATCACTCAGCTGGGCATGCAGATTGGATGCGAAGGTATCCTAAAACATTTCATAATGGTTGATTATGCAAATTTAGCATTTCTGGGAATTGTACTGAAATAGACATTTGGTTACTGTGCCTTCAAAAGGCCAAGGATAAAGCCAAAGCTAACAAATAGATTTTAGCCAAACCCTCTCTGTGGCTGAAACTGAGCCCTGTGTGCTGAGCTCTGTGTGTACGTGTGTGTGTAATGGGGGGTGTACACGTGCCTGTCTGTATTAGTGGATTGTGTTGTCTTCTAATATCTACTTGGAAAGAAAACAAATCAAAATAAACAATAAGAAAAGACCAATCAACATAACACTCTAAGCACTCTTGGGCTGCTTAGTTTAGAACAAATCAAATACAATGGGAAACCACAATTGTCTTTATAGATTTGAGGAAAGGAAAGAGGAGTGAGAAATGTACTTCGAGGCCCTAAGTGGTAAGACTGAGACCTATGTAAGGAAGTTACAGAGGAAGGATTTTATTCTTCATAAGAAATAACTTACAACCATCCAAGAGAGCTGTCCAAAGATCAAATGAGCTGCTTTGAGACTTAATGAATTGTCTTCTGCCTGAGGTGTTTAGCTTTAAGCAGAGTGCTGGCAGAGGGGATTCAAATTTCATTTGGATGATTAATAATAATAGCTCATATTTGTTGAGCACTCTTAAGAGTGCGCTTTCTATAATGCTAATGCAACTTATAATACTAACTTGTTTGTCCACAACAGCTTCTTAAGGTAGACGCTACTCTTCTCTCCATTTTAAAAAGAGGTTTGAAGAAGTAAAAAGACTTAATCTAAGTGATGAGTGGCAGAAACAGAATTTGAATCCAAGTCCCTCAGATTATAGAGTTATAACACATTGCAAATGAAGCAGAATAGATGTGGGCCCTCATCTTCCCCTCAATTGGAACATGCTTCCTGGTAAGTAGTGTTAAGTGATTACCTTTTAAGAATGATGCTTTACATTTTGACTTTTAAAGTCATTGAATATTTCTCAATAACAATTTATGTATGTGTGTATGTATATATGTGTGCGTGTGTGTGTGTATATATATATATATGTATATGAGAGAGAGAGAGAAATTGGGAGGTCATCACTGCCTACTGTACAGTTATTGACAGAATCAAACAAGTTAACATAAAGCAATTCAACAGTGAATGGGGTTTAGAAGAAGTTCAAGAAATGTTTGTTGAATGAATGTACAAATTAATGAACTTTCCATTCTTACTAACCTACCATATAACAGAGATTTGAAGCTAAGAAAAACTATTTGACTCATTATTTTTAGCTCATATTTCTGAAATGCCACAAAAATTTGTATCTAAGTAAAGTAAGTAAAGGAGATGATATAAGGTTTTGTGATCAATATGAAATAGAATTAGCCAGCAGTTCCTAGCAACTCTAAAGTGGTCTACCTGTTATTCTAAATTACAATCTCAGTAATGGTTTCTGTAAAGAATACATCATCTTCTAGGTCTGATAAATGCATTGATCCTGATATACAGATATAGATATAGACATAAGTAGTGATGGCATTGTGCCAGATCTAAATTGTCATAGTGTAATTTTAAAAACTTTCTTTTTTTTAGCTGCAATGAAGTTTTTCTTTGTATAAAAAGGCATATTTGCATTTCTACAGATATAATTATGAAAACAAAGAAAATATTAATATTGGCAGATCAAGTGCATTTAAAATACTTAGAGAAAAAGCCTTTTTGCCATTCACAGTGGACATGAACAGATGGTGAAGAAAGCTTCAAATTGATCCCAGTAGTTTCTTGTCTTCCTGGTGCCTGTCAGCTGTAGTCGGGTCTTCTGCCACCAAGTTTTCTCATTTTATTCACCTGTTCCTTCCACTGCCAAAGATGAAATCCTTCTACAATCTGGTTCCCACCTTTCTTTTTAATTTAATTCATTTTTAAAAATTATTCTCTTTTGTGTCCTGCAGTAGCAATTTATGGGTTTTACTATTTAGCATTAAGTCCCCTTTTAGATGACAATGGCACCTGCATTTTGCTTTTTTCTTGGAAAGTTTCCTCCCCCAGTCTAAGTGATATTTTTTCATCTGTTCCTATAAAGTATTCTCATGAACAGCATTCAGCCTTGGATAGAAATGGGAATTTTCTGGCCACACTGATTGGTGTAAGAATAACAAGGCAGGGTCCTCAAGACTCTACTGGTCCTCAGTCTTGGAAGTGTTAGATGCCCCACAAATCCTAAGAGATGAAGAGAGATGGCAGAGATATAAAGAAACTGAGCCCTAGTGATTACAAGATTAACATTTGTGGAGCATTTACTATGTGGTGGGCACTTTTCTCAGTACTATAAATATGAAAATGCACAAATTCGTTGGTCATAAAAATCAGATTCCCATTTACACTTGAGGAAACTGGGCACATAATTTTTAAGAAGGATCAAAAGACATACAATTATCAAGTAGCAGAGCTGGGATTTGAACCTGAAAAGTGTGGCTCCAGGCAGTGTGTTGTGTTCACCACTATCTTCTTCTGCCTCTCCAAGTGTCATCATGTGAGCCCGAAGCCAGTTCTATTGCTGTGATTTTCATTTCACAGAGCTCAGAAATTCCACTAGCACACTTTGAGTTGATTTTGCCATTGCTACAAAAGACCAGATCAGTCTCTTCAGAAACAAACATGTCTCATGTGCTTCTATCTTCATATTTACTGATGTTAGAAGAAGTCCATTAAATCTGTTCTTTCCATCTGGGTATTTTCTACTGAAGTCATATTTTCCACATGAAGCTACCCCACCCTCCAGTCTATGAGTCTGCTCCCTAGCCTATACGTAAGAAACCTACACAAAGGTAGGTTATGCAGCATTCTTAACAATGTCAAATTTTTTATTTCTAATGCCTATGGTATCTGTTTCCCAAATAAGCCCTATGTACTTACAGTAAGGATCAAGATCACATATTATCTTTCTCTGATTCCTCAGGAGACATACTAATGGTATTTATTATGATGCCTAATAAATACTTATCAGGTGTTAGATTATCAGAAACAGATATGGTGCATAGGAAACATCTCATGTATGGCTTAAGAGAGGTTGGCCAGGTGTGGTGGCTTATATCTATAATTCCAGCATTTTGGGAGGCCAAGGCAGGCAGATCACTTGAGGTCAAGAGTTCAAGTCCAGGCAGACCAACATGGTGACACACCATCTCTACGAAAATTATATATATAAAAAAAAAAAAACAAATTAGCTAGACTTGGTGGCGGGCACCTGTAATCCCAGCTACTCAGGAGGCTGAGCAGGAGAATCATTTGAACCTGGGAGGTGGAGGTTGCAGTGAGCAGAGATTGTGCCACTGCACTCCAGCCTGGGAAATAAAGTTAGACTCTGTCTCAAAAAAAAAAGGAAGAAAGAAAGAGAGATCCAGCTTCCTTGAGTACAAGATAGAAAAGGATATTTTTAATTGAAAATGTATTTTGAAAAAAATTAATCTAGATTTTGATTTTGTGTTACACACATTTAATCTCATAATATCACTCTTCACTGCACAGTTTTTGCTGTATCAAGAATCAGTTGTCATATTCTTAAGTAAATAGTAAAGTTTTCATTCTTGGAGATAGTACTTCATATCTATCACATTATAAGAGTTCATATTTGCAAAGCTTATTGAAGTTTACTTTGTGTGAAACAGGTATTGTATCATTAGAGCTTCACAATGAACTTGTGAGGTCAGTACTATTACTCTATTATATAGTTAAAGGAAGATTAAATTCAAGGATAAATGACTCCTAGTGAATGAACATCTGATATGCTGGAAAGCTTTGACACCTACACTTGAACTCATTCCATTTTTAAATTTTATTATTGTATGACTAGGAGACTATCTACCACTTAGCAGATCTTCAATAAATATATACTTGTTTAACTGACTGTTATCCTTCTTATTATAAATATATTCTGTATGATATATTGTATACTACAAGATTCAATGAGGTGTTATACCACACAGACATTTTTTATTGTCTCCAAGGGGTTCATCATGCAGTTGGTACAGAAATGCCCCATCATAAACACATCCGAGTCCTTTTTGCTCACTGGAGTTGGTGCAGATCCGAATATACATCAATCCAAGGACAATGAAAATAAATAAAGATTACCATTTGCAAATGTTTTAAAAATTCATAACCTAAACTTAGAACTGCTCATTGAATCTCTCTGGCTAATTTTGATTCTAGAGCATGACAAAGACAATGGCTTATCACCATTCAGTGCTTCTAAATAGTAATAATAATTTGAAAGCTGGATAGTTGCAGCTGAAAATGTGAGCTCTCGGGGGGGATGAGGAGGGCCAGCCCTACTGGGAATACTGGACACATATAGGCACAAGAGACGTAAACATATATATTAAATTAGTTATAGAAATCAATCACTTAGAATCATTCACGACCCATAACTTTAGTATAAGAGATTTCTTTTAGGACAAATTCAATCACATACTTCTTTTTAAGTTAATAAGAATGAGCACATTAATTCAGGTATTTCATTAAAAGAGAAGTATCTGCTTAAATAATCTGGCATCCTTCCCCACTTCCACCCCCTTAATATTTCAGTTTAAATAAATCTCTTCTGTTTCCTGTGATTAATTTCCCTGGTCATTTTCAAGTGTGAAGTTCCACAATCACAGCCATGTCACATTCTCCTGATCTGTAATGGTTATTGATGACTATCACTGAATTACAGCTCCTGCCCACAAAAGCGGGAGGTGGTGTGTTAATTGGCTGAAAAGATTCCAACTCCTCCACTTGGCCCTCTGTCTCTGTTTTTCTTTTTCCACCAAAGTGCTTTCTTTGCTCTGCTTTCAGAGAGCTGCATCTATCACTTACCAGCCATAGCCTCACACTTGTATTTTGTCAGCAGAGCCGAGAAGGCCAATATCAGGTGGCAACAAACTGGGACAGCTTCCCAGGTTCATTAGCTTTGTCATCGGAAGTTCAATCTTCCTAAATTCCACTTCAAATGGAATCCCCACCTGAGTTCTTTTTAAACTAAAGATCAGACCCAAGAACATCAAGAACATTCACAGAAATTCTATTTGTTTGAACAGCTGCTTGGAACTGCTCTCCCTGTAGTCAGAATCTTCTTTTATAATCTCTTGGTCAGGGAGCTGCAAGTTCAAATTGCTAATATTGAATTAAACATAAATGACGCAGTGGAATTTAGAAGACATTGATTTTACCATTCCCTGGCCATTTCTAAGTTCCTTCTAGTTTTAGTACTTTGAGTATCACAGATTTATTTTATTTAATCTTTCAACCTCTTTTATCTAATCATTTTGTTTGATTTTTTCATGCATTCTATATTAATTTAACGAACTGACAGTAGATTTGAGGTTCTAAACTTTACATTTAGAGTGTACTCAACATTATTCTTATTTATATTTTGTGATCGATATTTTCTTTTCAGTGCTAGTTACTACATCAGGTTTAGAGTTTATAATTCAAATTATGTGTTAATGTAAAATTCTCTCCATCTATGTAATAAGGTTGGAGTTTGATATTAGTATCAACTATGTCAAGATGTCTTGAGATTAACAAATCTAATGTTATAAATAATGTTAGGCATTAGTAAAAATTACAGTAGAAACAACAAAACAAAACAAAACAAAAAACCTGTATGTATTTAACAGAACCTGAGGAAGGCCGCAGTATTCGTTATAGGAATGAAAGAACAATGGAGTCTAATCTAGGAGTAGACGGGAACAGCTCCACTAGGAAGTCTCCTGTTGAGTTTTCTTGTCTCCACCTCGGGCTACATGGGCAAGGCTGGACCACAGTCTTATTGGACGCTTGGCAGAAGACTCTAGAATTTCTGCTGGAACCAAGAAAGATAAGTAGTGTGATGAGGAATCATCATGAGGCAATTTCTCATCAATCTTGCTTGCCCCCACTTATCTCAGGCTATTGATGCAGGATTCCCAGCAAGTGTGTAAAATCCCTTGGCAGTGTCGTTTAGCTTGGCTTCCTGGTGAAAGAGACACTGTCTGCTTTGTCTTCTTATGGCCTCTCTGGTTGAATTGTCCTGTGGGACTAGAACATGGGGAGCTGACACCATGCTTATCTTGCCTTTGCTGTCTGTGTAATAAACTGTCTGAATCTATTTGGGCTCATTGTCTTTCTACCAGTCAAATCTAACAGGCGCAGTAGTCATCCTTGTGGCCCCATTAATCACCCTGCTGCTGTTTACAGACTGTTTTACTACTTAGGAAAATTTCAGTTGCTTTGAAGTTAGGCTGTTTTCAATAAATTGATATCGCATAAATGGATTTTACAATGAATTGCTAACCACTAAGATTGTCACCATTTGTAGGTGCCACAGTATTGGGTCTCGCAATTCTAGCCTGTGTTCAGTTAACACTTTTTTCCTCCTTCCTCTGTGCTTCTATGTAACGTTGTATTTTCATATGTTTTCTGGATAACTTTTACGTAACCTCATAACATTTTCTCATGTTTAACAGAATTGGTAATGCAATTGTTTTTGGGGTTTTTTTTTTGGTTTTTTTTTTTTTTTGCATATTTTTCCTACCTGGTGAAATTATTCATCCTGGAGAGTATTTTTTGTTTTAGTACTTCAGATTCAGCAGAGTAAAATTAATTCAATGAATGAACAAGTGAACAAAAGTAACAGCTAATATTCATTTTCTACTTCCCAGTTTCACATATATATACATACATATATATGCATATTTATATACTTTTTTTTTAAGATGAAGTCTCAGTCTGTTGTACAGGCTGGAGTGCAGTGATGCCATCTGGGCTTACTTCAACTTCCGCCTCCCAGGTTCAAGTGGTTCTCCCGCCTTGGCCTCCAGAGTAGCTGGGATTACAGGCCTGAACCACCATGCCTGGCCAAAGTTCCATATACTTTCTAAGTCATGTAATTACTTAATAATCACAGTAACTTTATGAGTTTTACACTAGTTTTACAGATGAGGAAATTTAGACACAGAAAGGTGATATAGCCCAAGGTAAGAATGAATATCATTACTAATAAGTAAATAAATAAACTAGATTTTCAAAAACTGCAAGGGAAAAATGTTTATTTTTGACCTTTATTTACGTATCTATATACTTCTATAATTAAAATATTTTGACTTCAATTTCTTCTTTGTAATATTTTATAGGACACTCATACACCAATTCATTCCTATTTTAACGCAGCGCCAAATTGGATTGCTTAAGTTTGATTGTAAGCCTTATGTTTTTAAGCTTTATATTTTTAAATTTCCTAAATATGTTTTTTAAAAGACATCACAGGTCACATAAATTACATCTTAGTGATTCACATTACAATTCAGTTTTCCCAATATACATAAAGTTCAGTAAATTCAGTATATCTAGCATAAAAAGTAGTTAATGAAGAGAGAGGCATCGCCTTTTCCAGATGGCACTTGGAAAACTCTGCCATTCTATAATTCTAAGATCTGCTTACTGATTTTATATAAATTCAAATTAAGCATCAGAAATATCAGTGGGTAAGAGCCATTTTTACGTGCAATTGATACTTTGTTATTCTTTAAAAAATTAAAAGAAAATTTTTAGCAGTCTGATGAAGGTAGTATTTTGGTTAACTTATAGACAGAAAATAAGTTGACTTTTGTAGTTAGAGCAGTTGAAACATTTTCTGATGATATGACTAACCCAAACATGTTTTTAATGTTTTGCCACAAAAAATGTCAGTTGCACACCTCTATAATATATGTTTCCAAAATACAACACTGTCTGTGGATAAGTTATATAAGCATAGTTAAATGCAAAGCAACATAACTCATAGCCAAGTCAGTAACAAAGAATATGGAATAATTGTTTTTCATTCCAAATATTTTATGTTGTTAAGGGAAGGGAAGAGAAAAATGTTTCAGTTTTTCAGTATTTCTCTCTTCAATTTTATGAGAGGTACTGATCAATAGCACAAATAAGTGTTATTGCCTCTTAACATGCTATTAGATACATTATTAACATTTTCAAAGTAGATTGGTGAAATGTTTTTGTTTCTAAGTTCCCATGATATTTTAGCCTGGTTGGTGGACAAATGGTGAGGAAGGTAACGTTTTCCTAGCTACTTCTGGCCAATCATGACTTCAGTGAACTCAGAAATCCACTTCCCCTGCCTCACCACAATACAAATTCTAGAAATCCTTCATTATCAAAATAAAGAATCATGTCCACTAAGACTTTTTCTCCAAGTAAGTTAATTGAATGGATAGTATTCTCTAAATTAGGATTTCTAAATTTTATATTACCATGTCACCTGTGTGAGTGTGTGCGTGTGAATGTATGTGTATATAAACCCAAAAAATAAAATATTTCAGGAATGTATAAATTTCTATGCAAATATTTATAGGAAGATTTAACTTTTCAGAAACACTTCGGTCTGCATCATGATCTTAAATTTCCACTGGAAGCAGTGGGAGATACAGATGATGTGTGTGCTAAGAGAAAGAAACACTACTCAGGGTGAGTGTGGTCATCAGTGCACGTAATTTAACTTGTATTGATTCTAGCCGTGTTGGTATAGAATGTTAGACTCTATATGTTGAGTTTCTACAGGAAATGTCAGTGCCATAATGAAGACAGAACATAAATCTCTCTGAGAATCAGTGACTTGTACGGTAATTCTTTCTTAGTTGTTGTCTGCCATTTATATTTATACAGTTTCAGCCTTTTAAAATAATTCCAAGGTTATCTGAAAAAAAAAGTGACATGAGCAGATGATTGCCATTATGTATTTAACTCACTCCATATGGAAATACCCATTGAGATCATTTGAATTTAAGTAGCAGCTGCTGTCATGGCTTGGCACAAGACCATACAAAGGAATGTGTAAACTTCTTGGGGGCTGGCGGATGACACAAGGTCAAGAATTTGATCTTTGGAAAAGTATGCCAACTCACTTCAATCTATGGTTAGTGACCATTCCTTATATAAGTATGGACAGACATCTCATAAAACTACTTTACTAGTCCACAGGGAAAAGTGTAACAATTACAGGAAACAATTACTATAAAGATGTTCTTTAGAAGAAAACTCAAAACTCTATGTGTGATATTTGTATATAATTCCAAGAAAAAAAATCATTGGTTTAGTGATTAATAGAGATGTCTCATTATTTTACAGGTAGTTTCTTGCTGGTCTAGTTCTATTTTTAAATTGGATGTATGATCTTTTTTCTTGGCCATGGAACCATATATGTATCAGTAGCATCATTTTATACCATGCTTGTGGATTGGTTCAGCTTCAGTAAGAAGTATTGATGTGTAAAGGGATCTCGGTTTATATCAGCATTAAAATGTCATTTCACCTGGCACCTTACGTCTGCTCCCAGAGCTGTGTGTGTGGGGTCTTAAACTACTTCCTGTTCATGCTTTTGGAATGGAGGAACAACTCATGTTTAAGTATCTTAGTAGGTGTTGTCATTTTGCTGCCTCCTTAATGCCTTACTATAAGTCTGTCAGATAGGTAGCTACCTCATTGTTATAGTTGAAGAAACTAAACCCCAGAAAAGTAGTCATTTGCCCAGAGTCAGTGGCAGATGTGTGGTTTGAGCCCAGCCTTTTCTGTTTCCAGAGACTTTTCCAGACAGCAGCATCATGGGGATGATGGTTGGTCAACAAGGACTTGGTCAAGTAAGTTTTGAGAATGCTGAGACACAGTATAAAAATGAAAAGTTTGTTTTTTACACATTTCCCAAACACGTAAAATCAGAGAACTTTTATAAACATGGAGTATCCCTGAAAGACTAGAAACCTCATTGCTTCTTGTGACATCAGTCAAGTGAAGCTCCTTGAAAGAGCAGACCTATACAAACTCTGAGGTTGTTCTGTTATAGACAGGAAATTACAGGATGCAGCTTAGACTTACACAGCTCTTGGAACAATGTAAACTAGATTATCACTGCCTGTTCCTGCAACTCAGTCTCCTTACTTAGAGACCCCTGTCTGGATACCCACTTCCCTTATTGTGTAAGCTTGCTGCTTTCCTTGTTGAGTACTTAGTTCCTGAATGTTCACTCACTCTTGGCCTTAGCGTCTTTCTAATTTGGTCCCTGATTTATGGAATTCCTGTAGGTATATAAAATTTCTTTCTTTCTCATTAAAATATCAGTCACAGTCTCACCTGACTTATTGACATTCAGGTCTTGTTATTCCATCTGCCCTTTGGTCCCTATTGACTTCCTGGTCTCTGACTATTTTTCGAAACATTTACTCTGATTTTGTCAATATTTGTGCCTTTTGAAGGCTTCCTTTCTCTAGTCTTTAGACCACAGATAACCTCTGCCATACCCTGCCTGGGTTCTTGATCAAGTCTGGCTAATTGCCCATCTCCCTGTTCATCCTCCACTCTTTGTGTTAGCTTTTACTTCACTGTCTGACTCTGTTTCCCTACCCTGTATCCCCAATTCATCATGTCACATACTCTACACAAACATCATTCAAATGCATTTATATATCTTTCATTAATTAAAATATTTTCATTAGAATATAATATTTTATCAGTAAATAGACTTCTTAAATTGTTTAATGTTTTTAAGGAAAGTGATATGTATTGTAAAAGCTGTAACTGTTTCTTAAATTACTATGCCTGAGAAAAGTCAATTATTTGTCAATGCAATCATTAAGATGTTACATTGTGGAAGCTTTCTGTGGCAGCTGCTGGAAGTGCAAGTCTGGTCTTCAAGGAGAATTAAGCACCTTCTATAGGATTGCCTTCCAAAGGCAAGCCAAGCGCCTGTGCACAATGCTAAGCACCAGTGTGGCATACTATCATCTTTTCCAGAATGACATTGACTTAAGTCCACTCAAATAAGTTAATGTTCCTCTTTTAACTAACTCACTTGGCTGGAACAATCCATTTACCTGCCAATTTGAAGACAGACAAGGTAGGTCCCGAGCAACAGGGACATTTGGAAGATGCATCTTACACTGTATCAAGTTATAAGCATTAACTACTTATATTTTTAATCTAAAAATCACTGCCAAAACCTGCCACATACTTAGAAATCATATATATTACAATCATAGATATTTCAAAGTTGAAAAGTCCTATTGACCACATAGAAACCCAGAGGGGTATCATCCCAGAAAAACCTGCTAGTTGCCCAGATACACTGTCACAGGAGGTCATGGTGATGCCTGATAAATTCACCACAGTCCAGGGCAAGAATCCTCTTTATATGGTTTCTTCTCATAAACAAAACCCAGATTTTCAGCTGAAAGCCTAGGCTGCAAGTGACATTCAACTACTGGTCATGTAGTTGCAGTTAAAACTCTTCCTAGCAGCCATTACCCACGCCCTGGTGTGCTATCATCTCCTAGCAGGGGGTTTTGCCCTCCTTCCAGGTCTAGAATTTGATCTGTTCATACACCGGGAATAGATTTGTCCCTCAGTGATGGGCTCAGGTTAGCCAAATTCCCAAAGGTTGATGTATAAAATAAAATAAATGTCTTCAGGACCACTATCTAAAAAAACAAAACAAAACAAAAAAGACATTTACAATAAAAAATGTAACTGCCAAAGGACATGAACACTCCTTTCCTCTGGCTGATCAGCACATTTTCTACATGTGGTCACAACATGGGAAGTCAAAGTATAGTCAGAATTAAATATTAAACAGTTTACAAGTATGATATGATTTGGCTGCGTCCCAACCCAAATCTCATCTTGAATTGTAGCTGCCATCATCCCCACATGTTGTAGGAGGGACCTGATGGGAGGTAATTAAATCATATGGGCAGGTTTTTTCTGTGCTGTTCTCATAATAGTGACTAAGTCCCAGGCGATCTGATGGTTTTATAAAGAGTCGTTCCCCCGCACACGCTGTCCTGCCTGCCGTCATGTAAAATGTGCATTTGTTCCTCCTTCATCTTCTGCCATGATTGTGAGGCATTCGCAGCCATGTGGAACTGTGAGTTCATTAAACTTTTTTTCTGGCCAATCACGGTAGCTCACACCTGTAATTCTAGCACTTTGGGGGGGCCCAGGTGGGTATATCACCTAAGGTCAAGAATTTGAGACCAGCCTGACCAATATGGTGAAACCCCATCTCTACTAAAAATGCAAAATTAGCTGGGTGTGGTGATGTGCACCTGTAGTCCCAGCTACTTGGGAGGCTAAGACAGGAGAATTTCTTGAACCTGGGAGGCAGAGGATACAATGAGCTGAGATGGTGTCACTGCAGCCCAGCCTGGGCAATAGAGCGAGACTCTGTCTCAAAAATAAAATAAATTAATAAAAAAATATAAACCTCTTTTGCTTTATAAATTACCATCTCAGGTATTTCTTCATAGCAGTATGAAAATGGACTAATACAAAGTGAGAAATGTGATTTCTGGACATTCAGACAGGAAACCATGCACATTTTCTTCATTAGAGATTCAAAAAAAGTCAAAGTAGAAATAGATATTTGGTGATTTACCTTCACTGTTTGGTGGCTTCAGATTTTAATGAACTGTTTATTCTTTTCTACACAGGGGTAGAACTACTACTGAAATAGAAAGAGTCTCTTTTTCCTTCTCCATGCTTAAACAGGACCTGCCTGTTTTTCTTCGGTGCCTCTGAATTTTGCATTCTTCCATGGCTAATCAACTACTCCTCACCAACTCCTATGCTTTAGAACAAATGTGGATTATTTGAAGTAGTCCTTAGTCAAGACCTGCTGGTTATTTGACTCTTCATGAGAAATTCTCTGAGAAACTGAATGTTGATATAATAAAATTATCAGATAACAACTTTATTTCCGTTATTTTCATAGACTTGAGAATGCCACACTGAAGAGCTGGCAGTGTTGACATTTTGGTTTCTGTTATTAATAATGATGATGATTATGATGATGATAGCCATTTATGGAGTGATGACTGTGTACTGGGCACTGAGTTAAATACAGTACATATGTATGCGTGACATAGGTATTCACGGCATTTACAATTTATAGATGAGGAAATTGAGCCTTAGAAAAGCTAATGAACTTGTCCAACATTATTCCACCAGTCAGCAGTTGATATGGTTTGGCTCTGTGTCCCCACTCAAATCTTATTTTGAATTGTAATAGAGGCAGGGACCTGGTGGGAGGTGATTGGATCATGGAGGCAGTTTCCCTCATGTTGTTCTCACGATAGTGAGGGAGTTCTCATGAGATCTGATGGCTTAAAGGGGGACAGTTCCCTGTGCTCTCCCTCTCTCTCTTGTTGCCTTTTAAAGACTTGTCTTGTTTCTCCTTTGCCTCCTGCCATGATTATAAGTTTCCTGAGGCTTCCCCACCCCTGCAGAACTGTGAGTCAATAAATCTCTTTTCTTCATAAATTAGCCAGTCTCATGTAGTATCTTTATAGCAGTGTGAAAATGAACTAATTCAGTAGTCTAGCTGGGCTCTAACATGTGACCATCAGACTTGGGAATTTAACAT
Source organism: Ateles fusciceps (assembly GCA_036589455.1). Taxonomy (NCBI): domain Eukaryota; kingdom Metazoa; phylum Chordata; class Mammalia; order Primates; family Atelidae; genus Ateles; species Ateles fusciceps. The sequence goes on from JAZHEH010001955.1 coordinate 3,093,786, forward strand.
ATTATTTTGTTGAAACTGTATTTTAATGTGCCTTAAATGAAATGACTAACCAGGATTTTCCCTTGTTAACTATTAGATTTTGTTTATCATATTAAAGACAGCTATTCTATCATTTTCCTAGTTATACGTATGAGATTATGCAGAACACATGTAAGTTTTGGAAAGGTTGACCATTGTGTAGTGCTAGTTCTATAGAGTGATTCACTGACTTGCAGAGCATTATGCCTGTGGAACACGTAGCCCTTAAGGACTCACCCTAGTTCATAGTATTCTCATTACTGCAGTTCTTGGGGCCCCAAAGGATGCCTCTTCTCACAGAGGATGGCCATGATACAATTTGTATCAGAAAGGAGTTACGGTTAGATGGTAATGTAGATCAGTGTACAGAATGTGACTCATAGAGAGCAGCACTGATCACCAAGACTCCTTGACGCCAGCCTCCATTGACACCAGTGTCTCCATTCTAGACATGGAGACAGCCAGATTTTGTTTGACATATCTAAAGCAAGGAGTCTCCCATCTATAATAAGGGCAATTCGCCCAGTTGCAGGTTCTCAAAATTCTAGGCACATTCATTCCTACCTAGCAGGAGAGCTAAATCTTTTGACAAACCAGAGGTTAGATAAATTCAATCCAGCTGTTTCACAGCTCGGTTTTCCTTAAACACAGCCCCCAGATACGGCATTTCCCCCAACAGTAGCCTATATATTATTTTGCTCATCTCCAGACTTTTTTGTCTTTTCCTCAAGCCTGTGCCTTACCTCATGCACCTCAATCTATTCCACTCTCTCCTTGATCTTTTCCTAACTTTACATTATTCCTCTTTCTCTTAAGTCTTTTTACTCTGCTCTCTCTAACCCATGTTTTACATTAACAAAATCTTCTGTAGATTCAGAAGGCTTTATCGAGCATTTATTATTTCTCCTTAGCCTTAAAGAACCACAATCCTTCTCCAAAGAAGTTGTTTTGTTTTGCTTTTCTTTTTGTGAAGATTGGAACCCAAACCATCACATTCCAAAGGTCATATACATGCTTCACCCTAAATTATTCAGGTAAAACCAGACTTTGTAGCATTGTTGAAAGTATCAGCTAATATTTTCACTGTGTCATTCTCTCATTAACTGTTAGTGTTATCTCAAATCTCTTCATTCATCTACCCAGTGGCTTCTATAATCTGAAGGTGGAATCAGCATCTCCATGCCTGCAAAATGCTGCTTCCAAGCATTTAGTCCACTAGCCTCATGTAAAAGATGACTGCTTGATAAGGTTTGGCTCTGTGTTCCCACCCAAATCTCTCCTTGAATTGTGATCCCTATAATCCCCATGTGTCAAGGGTGGGACCAGGTGGAGGTAATTGATTCATGGATGTGGTTTCTCACATGCTGTTCTAGTGACAATGAGTGAGTCTCAAAAGATCTGATGGTTTCATAAGCCTCTGGCATTTCCACTGCTGCCCTCACTCTCTCTCCTGCCGCCCTGTGAGGGGGGGGTGCCTTCCCATGATTGTAAGTCTCCAGAGGCCTCCCCAGCCATGTGGAATTGTGAGTCAATTAAACCTCTTTTCTTTATAAATTACCCAGTTTTAGGTATTTCTTCATAGCAGCATGAGAACGAACTAATACAGTGTTCCTTCAACTTCCTGGAATATGCTTAGCTTTCCTTATTTTCACTCTTCCTCACTTATTGAAGATAGGGAATGTGTATCACTGTTGTCCCCCTCCACTCCATGTCTTGCCATCATTCTGGGCATCATCAGTGTCTCACAAAAACCAACTCATGCAACATTCTTGTCTCTCATCACCTTGGTGTCCTAATTTCCACAACATTTACTTCTATTTAACTTTAGGGACTCACCTCCATGGCTACAGCCTGAGATCAGTAATGACCCAGAACTTTCCACCACTGAAATAATAAGTTCAGACACCTTATGCTGTAATCACAACTTTCCATCCTCTCAGGACTGTCAGTGACTCTTCCTCTTACTCATGTTCTACTACCTTGTCCATTAATCTCAACGAAACTCCAAATTTTAGACTTTCTACTTTCTCCCTAATTATGAGGCCATCACTAGCTTAATTCCTTCTTTATTTGGCTTAGAATCCATGATCCATTTTTTTCAATTATGCTCTTTCCTATACTTTCAACTTCCCTTCCTCAAGTACATCCTTTAAATCTACCTGATGAAAACCCAACCTGTATACGCTCGGGTATCTGCATTCTTCATAGCCTAACCCAAGATCCTGGGTATTGGTCAATTCTCCACAATCCCCAAACCTTCCACTGTCACCTCTCCACCCTGCAATATTTATACCAACTTATACCAACTTACATGCAGATGCATGCATCCTCTGACCCCCGCTTTCCTCTCCAGCATATCTCTCTTGCCCAATACATTGTCCTTTAGTCACACCACTTCTTTGACTCTCTTAAACACATTATGCTTGGGGACTTCTGAGCACTTTTCTCCCTTTGATCTGGAATACTCTTCTACTCATCCTGTAGGTCTTACTTTATATATTTCTTCTTCTACAAAATCTTGTTTAATACTTTAATTCTGGTTTAGGTGTATGACCTGTGTAATTCCCAAGCATATACATCCCCCAACATAATTCTTAGTGCAAAAAAAGGCCAACGTTAACTATTTGTGTGTTGAATAAATGAGTAGATGAATGAACAAACAGTTCAGATTGTCCTCTTGTTTTTACCTTTGGACTTCTGATGACGTTATTTTAAAGATATCTACTACTTTTAATTTTTAATTCTTTCATTTGGAAATACTGAAAAATATTATGTAAGTTATCTACTAAAACATCTTGATATTTTTATCTCTAGCAATTAAATCAATGCAAAGTGCTATTGAACAGCAGCAGGCATTCGTCAGTGATTTCACAATACTTGCCAAATAGGGCTTTTGAATCTCCAATCCAGGGCTCGGTGGGATGAGCCTGTTACTATAATGCCATAGCAGAGGCAATGCACTGTGATGAATGGAAGGATGTGTCAATCTTTGATAAAGCTAAAGTACTTTCCAGACTCTTTCTTTTGTCCTGTGGCAGTCTCTTTACACCACTGCAATAGCATTATAAATGTTCCTGAGTTTGTCCATGGCATTACTTGATGTGACAGTTTTAGTTAAATATCCAGAACCAATCAGTAGGAGTTTCAACACATCTACTAGATACGCAGTACTGGACAGACCAGAATAAAGTATCCAAGAGACATAAGATAAGACATGAAACTTGCTAATAGGAACATACTCAAGATCTAACCTTGTAACAAGAAAACAATCATGTTCCAAGCTACTATATTCAGCCATAGGTATATGCTATACTGGTTCGAGAGAGAGAGAGAGAGAATGAGAGTGAGTAGAAGAGAGAGAAAGAAAGTGAGAGAGGGATATCATTGTCAGTCAGAGTAACTGGTAAAGCTTTATCATCAACTGGTCTGTGGCTCTTTGAATTGATTTCCCCCATTCATAAATTGCTTACAGAAAGAGAATCGAGATGATGCAATAGATAGAAGCATGAACTTTGAAGTCAGATGGGACTAGGTTTGATCTGATTTCTGAAACTTACCAGATGTTTCATGTTGGTCACCTTACTTAGCCTTTCTAAACCCAAGCTTTATCATCTGAAGGGATGATTTAATCAGATGTTTACATGAAGCACATAGCCCACTGTTTGAGGCAAGTGCAAGAAGACCTCACCTAAACTTGCAGATATGTTGATTTTATTTTATTTGGCATGGTGGTGGAGAGGTGCCCTTCTTTTCTGAAATGAATTCAAAATATTATCATGCATTGTGACTTTATTCCAATTAGTGAGAGGAAGGGAAAACATGGAACAATTGTGATCTACAAGCAGTGTGACCTGAAAGTGGAGAAGGTCATGCAAACATCCCCCAGGTATCAGGGCCTGATGAAATGTTTTTGTTTTGTTTTTTAATTGTACTTTAGGTTCTGGGGTACATGTGCAGATCATGCAGGATTGTTGCATGGGTATATACATGGCAAGGTGGTTTGTTGCCTTCATCCCCTCGTCACCTATATCTGGCATTTCTCCCCATGTTACTCCCTCCCCAACTGACCGCAGTGTGTGATGCTTCCCTCCCTGTGTCCATGTATTCTAACTGTTCAACACCCACCTATGAGTGATAACATGCAGTGGGTTTTCTGTCCTTGTGTCAGTTTGCTGAGAATGATGGTTTCCAGATTCATCCATGTCCCTATGAAGGACACAATCTCATCGTTTTTTATGGCTGCATGGTATTCCGTAGTGTATATGTGCCACTTTTTCTTTATCTAGTCTGTCGCTGATGGACATTTGGGTTGGTTCCAGGTCTTTGCTATTGTAAACAGTGCTGCAATGAACATACATGTGCATGTGTCTTTATTATGGAACAATTTATAATTCTGTGGGTATATATCCAGTAATGGGATTGCTGAATCAAATGGTATTTCTATTTCTTGGTCCTTGAGGAATCGCCACACTGTCTTCCGCAATGGTTGCACTAATTTGCAGTCCCATCAACAGTGTAAAAGTGTTCCTGTTTCTCCACATCCTCTCCAGCATCTGTTGTCTCCAGATAATTTAATGATCTCCATTCTAACTGGTGTGAGATGGTATCTCACTGTGATGGTTTTGATTTGCATTTCTCTAATGACCAGTAATTATGAGCATTTTTTCATATGTTTGTTGGCCTCATGGATGTCTTCTTTTGTAAAGTGTCTGTTCGTATCCTTTGCCCATTTTTGAATGGGTTTGTTTGTTTTTTTCTTATAAATCTGTTTTAGTTCTTTGTAAATTCTGGATATTAGCCCTTTGTCAGATGGGTAGACTGCAACAATTTTTTCCCATTCTATTGGTTGCCAATTCGCTCTAATGATTGTTTCCTTTGCTGTACAGAAGCTCTGGAGTTTAATTAGATCCCATTTGTCTATTTTGGTTTTGGTTGCCATTGCTTTTGGTGTTTTAGTCATGAAGTCCTTGCCTATGCCTATGTCCTGAATAGTTTTTCCTAGGTTTTCTTCTAGGGTTTTTATGGTGTTGGGTCTTATGTTTAGAGCTTTAATCCACATGGAATTAATTTTAGTGTAAGGTGTCAGGAATGGTTTTTACATGTAGACAGGAATAGCCTGGCTACCTCATCGCTCATCCTGACAAACCTCCTTCAGCATATGGTAATGCCAATGGTTCATATCTGTTTTTCTCTTTAGATGATTAGAACACAGGAGCAGAAAATATCCTTCAAAACTGTCATATGCTGAATCCTCCACAAGCTTAAGCAATTTTATGATTGCCATGAAGCCTTTCCACATGGCTGTAGAGGAGTTCCCGTGAAGTGCCCATGCTCCAGTCCAGCACACTACCTCTTCAGAAAAGATAGCTATTTGGTTTTAGAAACTAGACACCAAATAACAAGATTATTCTAATTTATATTGCTTGGAGACAATACATATATAACTTGATAAACTGTATTTTCCACTTCATAGCTCAGTTCACCTTTTCCATTGAATAACTATTTCCATTTTGACAATTCCTCAGAGCTGCTCAAGCCATGCCTTGCCCTGGTGGGTATCCAGTCCCTCACCCCTACCACCAGATCCCATTTGAGGAAATGAGGCTCTAATATGGCAGAATTTCAGAGCAGAGTCTTTTCAGCAGGGATAGGATAAAGCAAGAGGCAGTGGGAGTGAAGACAGGGACAAAGAAAGCACATGAAGTAGAATTTTACCTGAGAACTGGAAAAACAGAAAAAGGCACTATGATATCTTGTATGCTTATGAAAGACAGAGAGGCAGGAAAGTATGCAAGTATGATGTGTATAGAGGATGGGAGGCTTTTTTTTCTTTTAGATTATATAGTAGAAAACAATCAGTTAGGTTAGACAATTGGAATTGGGATCAGTTCATAGCATGTTTTACATTATGGGTTAAATTGTGTCCTCCCCCAAATTAATATGTTGAAAGGTTAACTCCCTGTACCTCATGGAGAAATAAGGTCATTGCAATATAATTAGGTAAAATAAGGTCATACTAGAATAGGGTGGGCCCCTAATCCAATATGACTGGTGTCCTTTTTAAAAAGAGGGGGGAAATTTGGACAGAGACACACGTGGGGTGAATTCCAGTTAAAGATGAAGCCAGAGATCAGAGTAATGCTTCCACAGAGCAAGGAATGCCAGAGATTGCCAGTAAACCATCACAAGCTAGGGAGGATCCTCCTCACCAACTCCAGTGAAAAACAATGACAGTATCTTGATCTTGAACTTCTAGCTTCGAGAATTGTGAGACAATAAAATTCTGTTGTTTAGGTCAATTGGTTTGTGGTACTTTGTTAGGACATCCAAAGGAAACTTACACATGTTTAATGTTGGACTAAAGACTGTTTGACCTTTATTTTATAGGCAAAAAGAAAGCACAGAAAAGTCAGGGCAGAGACATGATCTGACCAGTTAATCCGGTTTCCATATGTTAAATTGACTAAAGCGGGTATGTAGGGGCTAGAGGAGTCCTACCACAGAAGTCCAGGATGGAGTCCACAACACAGCTGTAAATTACAGTATCTGGCACCTAGTAGGTGATCAATAAATAACTATTTCTTATATTTCCTAGTTCTTAATATCTGATAGTTCTTGCGTCACTTCCTTTAGCTCTTGCAATCACCCCATGAGGGAGATAGTATCTCTTGTTTACAAATGAGCAAATTGATGCTCAAGAATGGTGACAGATGGAGCCAAAAATTAAATCCAGATTTGTCTGTTTAGAGGCCCAAGTTCTTTACTACTATCCTACATGATCATGTAGTAAATATATGTTTAATAACTGAGTGAATGTGTAAGGATGCCTGTGTTTGCATGCATGTGTGTAAGTATGGCTGAGAAATAAGGCCAAGAAGGGTAACTGCTACAATATAAAATCATCCCTTCAGGTTACTGAAGTAGATGCTTCACAAGGAAATTAATTAGAAAAAGAAATACCACTGTGTGGAAAATTTATAAGCATTTTAATAATTAGAAATGATACGCAATTTATTCTGCTAAAGGAAATCTAAATTAAGAAGCAGACTGTAGCTACAGGCATGAGGATATTTGAAATGTTGAGTATTGGACCAGTCAAGTCAAATTAAAAAATTAAGCCTATTTAACCTCCACTTGATGACTTCTTTTGAAGGCTCTAACTGATGTGTGAAAGATCCTTTGGCTCTTAGGAGTTTCCATTTCAACTCACCTTCATTTGTATTTATAACATGGGCACAGTTGAGTTTCCGTATACTTATATATTTTTTTCTCTTACATGGGCCACTTTCTCTTTCTTACCCAATCCTTTACTGCCTTATGTACTCAATAAAACAAAATGATGCCTTTATTCATTTATCCCTTTGCTTAAATTACTTTCAATGCTTATTTGATTTTTCAATGTCTTTGAGAGCAAATAGCAACTGTCTGGGATATAAATTCAGAGGAGAAGTGTCACCGAAAAAAGCAAAACACACAAAAGATCATATTTACAAAAGCCAATAAAGAAGTCACAAACAATTGGTCAAAATACAGGAAGAGGAGTACCATGAGATAAAATAAACTTTCTATATATCAGGACACTTTTCAGACTTGCCTAGAAGAGCACACTCAGCTAGTGGCACAATATCTTTCAAGAACAATAATGTTCTTCTCAATGAAGGATCAATTCAGCACTGATGTATTCAACAAGTCTAATCATATATGAAGGGTCTCAAGTTGCTTTTTAAACATACCCGTATCAGTTTTACACATTAGTGTGCACACACACACATATAAAATGGTGATGTGATTCACTAAATGAAATGTGTCAAATACATTAAATGATAATATGTAAACGTGTTCCATCCACAACAATGGCATTGTTTATATATTTCTGTATTATGAAATAAGACAGCATACATTGTTCAGAGCAGAAAGTTCACAGAGAAAATGCATTATGAGGACATACCAGCTGGTGTAATGTAACACTTCCAAGTTCATGGTATACATTCCAATGCCCTCTAATAACACCGGCACAGAGTGGACAATCAATCTATCAGTATCAGTTGAATACATGAACGTTTTCAAAAAAACTGCTTCTCTCTTCACGGAAACTCAAATGATTAGTTTTCAAGTCTCTGCTTTTACTTGCACAAGTGTCACACTTCTACACTCTAAGAACAGCCACATCTTGTGCACCAGTACTCAAATCTGTGCTACAATTTTATGAAAGAAATAGGTTTCTTCTCTCCATTTAAACATGGAAGAGCTGGTGCTACTGTGGTAGTGGGCTGATAGAAATGTTTAAGCAGCTTTGAAGCCCCGTAGGATGCTGTCATAGCTGAGGGCAGAAGGGCAGTTGTCTCTGATGCCACTGGACAGCTCCCAATCGTACCTATTGCAGCTCCAGAGTACTGAGCTGTCTTCATGCTGTGTTATTTACGTAACAGACAACCTTGCTAGGTTCTCCTTCCTAACTCTTCTGAAGATAACACAAAGAACATTTCTCTACAATATTCACACAAACCCTCCCTTACCAGTGAAGAGAAGAAACTCATGGGCAGTTGTGATGATAGTAGATCTTTTCATTAAAATATATTGGTCCATGGCTTGATAATTACAGAGATACATGCTATTCCAAATCATTTTATTCACATTCTGTTTTACATCCCCTACATACTGATCTTTGCAAAAGACAGCTTAATGAAACAGCTGATATTTTATCACTTCAACTGCTTGACTCTAATAATTTTTAAATCAATTACTTAGGACTATTTAAAAATATTTGAAGACCATTAAATCACTTTGTTTTGACACTTTCCTATTCTATACATGCAAACTACAATAGACACACATATCACTTAATATCATATTTTGCTATATATACTTTTTTATTTTTTTTAATTTTCTCTTTAAAATATTTGACTATACACATCTTGCTTAATTTATGGTTAGCTATAAAATTTTTCAGCAAATGTGCGTAGGCCACAATTTTGGCAAAGGAAGAAAATTCAGTGTAAATATTGTTTTAAAAAATGCTTTTTAAAAAATAAAAAAATAAATAAATGGGGTCTCACTATGTTGCACAGATGGCAATACAGTGGCATTGACAGGCACGATCCTGGCATATTGCAGCTTTGAACTACTGGGCTCAAGTAATCCTCTTGTCTCAGCCTCCTGTGTAAGCTGGGAATGCAGGCATGCACTACTGCACCCAGCTAAAAATGTCTTTCTTAGCGAATGCATAATTAAACAATTAACGAAGCTGGTATACTTTCTCACCATAAATATTTCATGAGATATTAATTACATTACATTTTATAGGTTTTTCTAAAAAAGTGTTTTAGAACCAATAATTCAAGATGCTCAACCATTATTCGTTTTCTTGCTGAGCTAAACACTGTACTTTCCAGTGTCCCTTGCAGTTAGGTATAGTCATGTGACCCAGCAAGGGCATATGGTTTATGAGTGAAAGGGAAGTCTGCAATTTTTGGTCATGCTGTAGAATAAAGGAACCTGCCTCCCCCTTTCCCCTACTTGATGGCTAAAATGCAAACATGGCAGAAGGAGATGGAGCAGCCTTTTTAGATCACAAGAGGGAATTTGTATGGAGAAGATAGGTAAGAAAAACATGAAGGAGTCAGGATCTAAAACATGATGGAGATGCCGTATTAGTCCTGGACTCATTATGCTTAGAATAGCACAGAGAGAAGAGGGGGAAGAGTCTTTTACTTTACTTAAGTCAAGGTTATTTTTTTCCTTTGTTACAACAAAGGAACTGCATCCTAGGTGGTATTTTGGAAAGTCCAGAGCAGAATTAGATATAACTTCAGCTCTCAAGATGTTCTGGTAGAGGAGATATCTTATATATCTATATGTATTTATATATATAATTTATCTATATGCATAAATTTATATATAGATATAGAAATATATGTATATCTCTATATTTATTCTATATATCTATATATTATATAGATGTGCACAAATACATAAATTTATATATAAAGTTGATTTTATTTACATTGCCTTTTCTATCAAATCTGAACATATATATATAACATAGTACAAATGTATATATAATATCACTGATCAGTCACCACAGTCAAGAGCTTTAAAACCTATTATTGTTATAAATTGTATGGCCACACACACACTTGTATTATATATATATACATGCATATATATATATACACACACACACACATATATATATATGTTGGAAATATTGTTTATTATTTTCTCGCACTTAAATGTAAGTCTGATGATGACTTTGATCATTGATAGGAACTTTTGGTCAACCCTTCCCATGTTCAATTCCTAAACATTTCTGTGTTCACAGTAGATGGAACATGGCTTGCCTTATAAGTGGACTTCTTAATGCATAAATGCATTTTGCTAATGACTTCCCGGAACATGCTAATGATATTTTGTTCTGGATCATTTCCAAAGTGGTTGCAAGCAAACAAGCTCATTTAAGAGAAAGAGAGAGAGAGAGTTTAGAGGCAGGCATTTATTCAATGACTGTTAACTAAAAACATTTGCACATAAATGTGATTACTTGAGAAATTGCATCAGAGTCTGATTGACTGACATTGGAAATTTAAAATAGACTCCCTTGAAGTACAAAGCTTTACCACAAATCACAAGAATCATTAATTACTCTACATAGGATCTTGGGAGTTGCCTATTGTAAAATCTGCAGCCTTTTTGTTCATGAAGCTTAAACTAGAAAAGCAGAGTCCCAGAAAACAACTAGAAAATGGAATTTTGTTAATTAAAACAATATGTAAACAGAAAGTCTGAAAGAATGCCAAGGATCTACCGTTTGTTGATGAGGTATGATTTCTCTACAACAGCAGCATATGGAGATCACGTAACTGTGACATATTTGATCCAAGTGGATCAAAATACTAGTCTGGCATTTGAAATAACTTCTGAAAAATACAGAGTTACTATAGTTCATCACAATTTTCAAGAAATAGAATTGATATCTACCACAGTTTATTTTATTTTATTATTTTATTTTAGAGATATTTGAACATGTTCAATGTGAGTCAGATTAATCTAAATGACATAAAAATTTGAAGAATACATGAACAAGCTCTTTTTGGTTCCCAAAGTTTTACATCTTCTTCTCTCTGAATGTACATTTTCATTGCTCAGTCCTCAATTTAATCTTTTACTTTATTTATTTTTTAAATTGACAGATAAAATTATAGTATTTGTTGTGTAAGACATGATATTTTGAAGTATATATACACTTTGGAATGAGTAAATCTAGCCAATTACCTTATGCATTACCTCACATGGTCCATCGCAGAGTTTAACATCTGATTTGGTTTTGTTTGCTGTATTTTCCTATTTATGTCTGTATTTTTCTTTTCTTTGGTTTTAATTAAAAAAAATCAGCATTGTGGTTAGGAGCACTGCCTTTTGGGTTTAAATCCCTGATGTATTGATTAATAAGCGAGCTCTAGGGCCTCAGTTTCCTTATCTATGAACTGGAGATGGTAATAGTAACTAATTTACAGTGTGGTGGAGTGTGAGTTAATATATGCAATGTATTTTGTACAGTGGCAGGCACATCGTCAGTGTGTGGTAAATGTTAGTGGTATCATCCACCGTAACAGAAGCAACTAACAAATTCAATATCTGTTACATGTATAAATCACTTTTCACCTAATAAATAACTTTGATGCTATTAAAATAATGGCTAAGAAAATAATATCCTCTTCATAAATTGAAGAAAGGAATCTAAACAACATGTGCAGATTTCAATAATTTGTGCTATAGACATATTTGATTATTCTTTATTTGGAAAGGCTCCATGCTATTCATGTTCTAAGGCTTTGATGGGGAAATTAATAAGGTCCTGGACATTGGAAAACGTTGTTTCCAGTCATGGTGAGTTCAATAGAAAGGGTTATTTTGAGAAAATCTAAGTTGGCAAATAAACCTTTAGTCATTGTATTCTATATCTAAAAAAGGGGAAATTAGGGAGAGAAAGAAGAAGAGAGGAAGATAAAGAGAAAAAGAGACGAAGTGAGACAGAAATATGAGTGAATAGATTTAAAGAAAGCAGAGAGTTGCAGGAATCAGAATAATCCAGAGTTTATCAGTTTATGCTGACACATTTTCCTGGCAAAGGCCCTGACTGTAGGCAGAGTCACATGACCAGGAGGCTGTGTGTGTGTCTGCTTAAGAGCCCGTGAAGCTCTTTGGCTCCAAACTAGCATGTGTACCATGTGACGCTGGGGTTGCCATGGTAAGTACATAGTGTGCAACTGATGCTTTTTTTCCTGATGTGCTGTTCCATCATAGATGCACCAGAATTCAAATTAATACTAAAAAGAAAATCACTGCAAGAAGAAGCTTTATGGAGCTTTGGTTAAATATTCAGCACGTATGCATGGGCTTACCCTAGATTCTGCAAACATGTGCTATAGTCATAATTTTTCCTCAAATGTAATTTATCTTAAAATAGTCCATGGATTATCAGCATACAATTAAATAAACATATTAACCTCAGTTTTATTGTTTTCTCTTTTGCTATGCTGAGATTTATATCATAGTGAGATTTTTTTAGCTACCTGAATATTACTGATTTCAAAAGAAAATGATTTTTCTTTGTTCTTCAAAATATGCCCATGCAAAATGCCAGAGACATTGCAAATAATTCCTGGTATGCTGAGCTTTGTAAAAATCTGAAGACGTTAAATTATGGATGTGATATGAAAGCTGTCCCAAGTACCAGTTCAGGCTTTGGAAACTTTCGAGTGCTCAGAAGGCCCTCTTGGGTCTCCATAGTGTCACTATGCAAAATGCAAGCTTAGCATTTGAACTGTGAATTTGGAGTCCTGTTGTTATTTCTGTTGTGGTCTGCCAGATTTAATTCATACAAAAGAAACTGATGGGCAGGTCATTACTTGTCCCTAAATCCCCTCTCCCCACCCCCCACCAAATAATGCACTATTTCTTATTCTCTCTTTCCTTTTTCATAACTGTTCTTTGGAGTCAGATACATCTGAGCTTTACCCTAATTCTACCACTGGCTAATAATATGATCTTGGAAAATTTCTTAAAGTCTCTAAGACTCAGCTTAAATAAAACAAGTGACAGAATCTGCCTCATGGAAATATTACCTGGATTAAATGAATATAACATGTAAAGAATTTATAGGATATGCTATATAATAAGCACTAAACCAATGTAATGGCTATTATGTTCTCTTTATGATTACTTACATTTTTCTCTGTTACATTATGCAAATTTTTAAAAACTAGCTGTCCTAGAACTTTAAAAATTTCCTGAAATGTTCTTGAAGTTTTACTGTGTATATGGATCAATAATCCAAAGAACTCAACCACAAATGGAATTCGAAAGCCCAGTTTCCTGATGCTTTCCCAAGAATCACATATTTGGGAAGGCCAGAATTCACTGAAATCTCTTCCAAAGAATTGGCCTAGGTGGTGACAATTAGGTCAACAAAATGAATGGATAGCGTAGCAGGTGTTTGAAAGCTATGAACTGCAGGCCAAATCCAGCCTGTCACCTGTCTTTGAAATAAAGTTTATTGAAACACTACCACATTCATTCATTTAAGTATACTTGAGGGTGATTTCATGCTACAACAGCAGAACTGGGTAGTTGCAACAGAGACCTTATGATACAAAAAGCCCAAAAAAATCAAATGATTACTATTTGAAAATATTTGCTAACCTATGGACTAGAGGGTACCCAAGTAGCAAAACAGAAAATGGGAGGAGGTTTTTAAAGAGCACAGTTGCCAAATGATATTCAGATCTCAAGTTTCAAGTAATCATTCCAGGCTTCCCTTCAATTCCTATATTGAAAAAGTACTCACAGGCCAGCAGGCAAGAAGGGCAATAATCAACTATGGCTGGGACAAAAATGAAGATTGTAAAGTATAAATGACAATAAACTTCATTGATTCGAAGAATGCTTTCCTACTAGGTCAGCCCAGGGATCTGCTCTCTTGTGTAAAGTTCAGATATCTTTCAAAGACTGAAGGAGGAAAAATCAACACCTTCTGCGTACCCATCAGATCCCTCAAATCCAGAAAGGTTACCTTGATCTGCACAATAATGAGCTTAACCAGAGAGAGGAGTTGAGAGAGGAAAGCCTGGGTTGGCTGGTATGGGGTTTATACATAGGAAGGAGAATCATTGTGTTGCTTTTTTTTGTTTGGGAATAAAATGCTCCTTTGGCTATTCTTTGAGAGACACCAGCAAAGATCTGAATCACTTTACACATCTTCCAGGTCATTAGATTCTCATTTGTTGAAAAGGGATTCTTTGCCAGAGTCTGGTCATTATTGGCTCACTTTTAATTTTATGCATGGAAAAGAAAATGATTAGAGAAGGTGCATTAAACTCAGAATAGAATTATGTAGATTATGTAAAGAATGCTAGTAGACCGAATAAAAGATAACAAGCAATAATGCCTGTGAAGACCGGAGGTTTCAGTGAGATACTACTTGGTCTGAGTCCTGAAGGAGCCACAGGGACTTGGACAGGGAAGGAGCCACACAGGTGGTGAATGATGTAGAGGATGCAGGTATGAGCAGAGGCTGAACTTGTGGGAGGACCACACATTCTCTATGTCTGGAGAACAGTGACCCGTCTAGCAACACTGATGATCCATTTAGTCCTCACTGCAATCTGTCAAGATGGACGTTAGGATTGTGATTTCCACAAATGAGGAAACTGTGATATTACAAGGGTAAATATATTTGAGTAAAATTACACAGTTTGATGAAGTGCCATTATTTGTATCTCAGTATCACATTAAGAAAATTGTGCCTTTTGTGGACAATCTGAGTTGTTCACTTCTAGATGGTGACTATTTGGGGTAAGACTGAATATTTAGCCAATTCCCAACATTTCTCTATAGATGTTTGGAGTTATGTGGAGAAACTTTTAGGATGACAGGCAGATTTTCTGCTCAGAGCTCCTTAGGAGATTTTTAAACTTTCCATTTCTCTTACGCAAAGATTCTAGGTTTGATTGCCCAACTGATTTCTATGTCCAACAAAAATCTAAACTAAACTGAATAATTTTGGTTGGAATTAGTCTTATTTCTCTTTTTAATTTAGGGATGACTTGCTACTGACCACAGGTAACCCACTTTTCCTGCTTGGATGACATTACATATTAATCCAAACCCAAGAAAAATTGTAAAATAGGGGATAAGCTACAAGCTCAGGGCCACTCTTTTTATTTCAGTCTTCTTGCTGCTTCTATTTTCCCTTAAAACTGCAGTGCTCTCTCACCTATTATGAAGCATGGGTCTAATAAAATCAATCACAGTAAGGAAGAAGTGATTAATAATCATCAAACTATGCTAGTATGTTATCCCTTCACTTGTTTTATTAAAAGTGAACAAACACACAAGTTAAAAGAATTGTTTCATAATTTTGGGATTTATGGCTTTAGGTATTTCAGGAGAGGTATTTTCTCAGGGTAAGTGTTGAGTAAGCACTTCCCCAAATTACACCACATGACTAGCTTCCTATTCATTCAGGAATAAGATCTCAGGATATTAATCTATCATTGAATCAATCACTCATATATACTTATTGAGTGTCTCCTGCTCCAAGTGCAGCAGATGAGAAAAGAGAGTTCCTGCCCTTGTATGGTGGGCACGTTAGTGGCTAAGAGTTCACACTGCCTTAGCACTTGCCATGGATTCTCTTTATGCTTTCATTGTGTCCTAAGTCATTTATTGCTTACAACACCATAAGCTGTAGGTACTAATATTACATGGAGAAAACTGCAGCCCACTGAGTCTGAGTAATTTGTCTGTAATCAACAGCTAGGAAGAATGAGAGTAAAATGTGGCTTGGAAGGAAGTCTGACTCTATAGATCACACTACTACATTATATTATAGGTTGAGATGAAAATATTAAGTAGAATTTTTTCAAAAAAGAAAAGAGAAAGAAAGAAAAGTATAACATGTCACTAATTTTCTGGGGGATGTTATAATTTTAAAATTTCAATTATTAAGAATTAATTCCTATCAAACTATGTCTTTATTTTTTATCTTGATGTTTCTCACTATAATGAATTTAAACTTGAGTTTATTCTTAACTGTTCCTCTCCTCCTTCCTTTCTTTCTTTCCTTTTCTCTCTCATACAATGACACACTAATTCTACTTTTTCACAATCCAGTCATCGAACTGAAAATAATACGCTTATATAACATGTATGTCCAATTAATACAGTTTCATTACTTAAACAAAAGAGTTTGCCTTGAAAACCTCTTCATTAACATGCCTACTAAAATCTATTATAATAAAACTCTTGCTGGTTGTATAAAATCCTAAAGTAATCTTAAAAACACAAACATTTCTCTTTGATTATTCTCTATACAACAGTAGTTTTCATCCTACCACAAGAAAAAAAGAGTGTGCTTTTAGATATATTGGATAGGCCTCTTAGAAAAGTCCATTTTCAAACAGAAACTCGACAATAGAAAGGCCTCTTTAATTTCCCCTTCACATTAAGTTTCCCATTCCAAGTGAGTGTCAAGAATTTAATTGCAGCATGAAATTAGCCAGTTATAAAATACCGTACTTGTGCCCTTGCCTTCTAAAGCAGAATGCACTAAATAATTTGCTTAATGGCCTTTAACATGAGACCTCAATTTAATAACCAGAGTGCCCTTACTTGTTGGATAAATTCCTAGTGAGACATGCTCTGTGTGTAATCCATCAAAACATCAATAGATCAAACACACACACACTCACACTCACGGAAACTAAAAGAAAAATATAAATGCTGATAGGCCAAGCTGACTAGTTTAGAAAGAACCAGGCTGGCAGATGACTGTGTCTTTTGTAGGAATGCACCTGAGTCCTTCTCTCGTAGCTGTGTGCACAATACTCTCAAGGACTCAGTTGTAGGAGTAGTTGTAGGAGATTACGTGGCCAGTCCACAGACATGAGTTTGCTAGGCACCTTTATATGCTTCTGTCTCCTTTTCTTGGAAGCTCTATTTCTTTAAAACAATCAATTTCTATAGTTGAGGTTGCCAAAAGGTTGGCTTCTAGCAAAGCAGTGTTTCTATAATGATTATGTGTCAGTTTAGACATACCACTTTTAATATGATGGAAATGAATTCAATTTTTTTATACTTCATAGAACTGCAAAGATTTCTTTTCATGATTACTTCTAACAAGCATTTTGCAAACTTATTAGTTCAGAGACCACAGAAGATGGAAACAAAATCTGGCTGTTTAGTGATCGGGCTAACATTTCTTGACCTCTACTCTCCCTTTTCACTTTTCACTTTACTTTGTATCGAATTTATATCTGCATAATGCTTTGGGTTTATAAGAATTAAGTCAGTGAGAGTAGCAGAAGACAATAGAATAAATACAAAATAAATTAAATTAAACAGAGGAAATTATAATTTGAGGGAATTCTAAAACCTTTACAGTGACTTTTTAACTTTGTAGTTTAGATGGGTAAGTATAAGTAAACGTTTTGCTAAACCAATGAATTTATGGCATTTATAGTGAAGCTATTGAAATGTAAGGACTTGATAAAAATAACACTAGATTATAACTCTGGGACTTCAGGTTTCAAAAGCCGATATTCAAAAATTTTTTAAATTTCTATGTTAATTTATGAGTTAAGTAAAATGGTACTTAGAAGTGGTGTGCTATATTATTTATGAGGTTACTTGCTTTGCTCAGAGATGATAATTAGGGTTCAGGTAAAACAAATTGAAGCTGGAGAATATTGAAAGTATGCAGATGAGATTGATTCATTTGATGTACTTATACCTCAGAAGAAAAATAATTTGATAAAAACTTTAATTTTAATTACTTCATTGTCCTGCTATCACATTTAATATGAAAATAACATTTTCTTAGTTCACTTTTTAAAATCTATCTTAGTGAATTTGAAAGAGTTGAGAGAGACTATCTTTTCCCCCAAAGTTCAGATATGAATGTAAACAAAATAAAATAAAATGTCATCCTTGAGATATTCAGGCTCAGTCTTAAATGCATGATATTGCATTTCATCAGGTATCTTAGGGACTGTGCTGTCAACATGAGGAATAAAGCATCCCCAAATCTTAATCATAGAAAATTTCATGAAAAGATCATCCATTTCCATCATCGATCATAGCTTCATGATGCACATATTTAAAAGGTGAGGCTTTTATTAGCTAAATTGACTGCTCAAGGAATTGAAACTAGTGAATTTATCTATTAGGTACTATGTCTTGTCTGCCAGAATATGTTGCATTTTTATCAGCAACTAATGAGAACTGCTAGTTGGCACATGGAGATAGTTTTATTGTGCTCCATCAGGTTGATCATTATGAGCCTGTCACTAAAATAGGGTTTTATCTTTGTGACTGAGGTAACATAACATGCATGCATTATTAAAGCACATCATTAAAAAATAAACATGCATACACTTGTCTTGGCGAACACCAGGCCACAATAGGAGAGATTTGTTTATTTCTCCACATGTTCACCAAGACCATTTCATTTTGTTCCCAGGTTATAGTTCCTACAATAGTTCATACACGCCATCAAGCCTGAATTGAACTCTTCATTCAATTCTGGGGTGACAGAGGTCACGCTGTTTTCATGTTAACTAAATCACAGTCTGTCTCAAACCAAGATGGCCAACTGTGTTAAATTAAAGTTAGAGGTTCTTTGCTGAAGGCAGCTTACACAGAAGGTTGTGTTGACAGCTTTAAGCTGACTTTGTTTTAGTATTCTAAGTCACATTGAAATGGAATGGCTTGGACGGATAGGGTCACTGCATTAATGACAAATCCACCAGCAGCATGGCATTCCTTCCTAAAACCCAATACTATCCTAATGTTTCATTTCTCTTCTTTAAGGCAATCATATAACTGCACAGGCTTAGTGTTTTCACCTCATTTCAAAATGCTCTCTTACATGCACCGTCTCTTCTTGGAAAGTTCTAATCTTGTAAGAAGTGATAGAATACTTTCCCTTCCACTATAGGCTCAGAAACAAGTATTTTATTTTCTGGTCATGTGTGAAACTGATTGACTTCTTTAGAAAACTCATGTAGTGTCAACTCAAACCAGAGTTCACAAAGCCATATTTTATTGTGTCTTTTAATAACATCTGTTTATAATAATGAAAGCTTCTGATAGCTAGCCATTGGGAAGGATACTAGTCGTGGTATCTATCATTAAAAAGAATCGTTCATGAATAGAAGACAGTCTAAGATGCTGTCATTAAAATATTCATGGAAGTGTTCCGTTATTTTGTTTCATTTCTCCTTTATTCTCCTTGTCTTGTTCCTGAGAGTTTCCACCTGAAGGACATCTCTACACTACACTAATAGGCTCATCTGACTTTGCAAGTTTTATATTGACTATACTTTTTGTCCAGTTGTATTTTTAGCTGACACTAAAAAAAGTATTTTTAGTTGAATTACTTCCTGCCAGTTTTTTTTTAATAGATCAGTTCACAGTGTCCTTGCCTATTGCTTATCTCTCCAGTTATCTGTCCTTTTTATCTGTTGCTAGTGGTGTTCATTCAGACAGATGCATTCTTCCCTTTTACCTTTTCAGTCCGGTGTAATCCTATGAAAAAAATTAGTCATGAGTTAGGGGAAATTCCTCAGGGCATGTATTATTGGTATTGTGATTTGAGTGGCAGCCGACTGACACTTAGAGAACAATTTATCTACCTGAATTGGACTAGACATCACTAATGCACATGGCAGATTGATTGTACAGCTTTAGTGGACGTATTCCTTATTAATGAGATTCAGCATGATTTGCTAAAAAGCCTTTTACTGAGTAGTCATTTTCCTTCCCCCTTTCCCATCTCTCTTTATCCCATTTAATCTGTTGAACAATGTACCATGTTTTGAAAATGTGTTTCTCTCTTCTACTTTTATTTGAAAAACCCAGACATTTTAAATAATTGCTGGCAAACTGAACAGAACAAACACAAAATAAAATAAATATTGGAGTTGAAACGGATTATAAAAGACAAGAACCCAGAAAAAGAATTAAAATCTTAAAAAGTTATTTAAAAGAAATAAATGTAAAATGATGTGGAAAAGAAGAAGAAGAAGAAGAAAACAACCCAAGAATAGCATTTGACATTTGAAAGAACTGATTTCTGGAAATGAATGTATTTGTACTGGTAGAGGTTGTAAAGCGTAAAATATGCTATTTGTATTAATTTGCTGAGAGCTGCGAGTTGCTGAGGTTTGGGGACTTCAATTAGGGCCCAGCTAAAATCTAGAGAAAAGCCACAAACTACACATCTCTTAACCCTTTCCTTCATTGTCCAGAGGCCACTAGGCAAGAGAGAATAATTTATCTTAGTTTTGAGTTTTTTCAAAAACACCAGAAGGTGACCTAAGGATGAACTATTTTAAATTCTAGTCTCACCCTGAACAAATATTTCCTCCTATGTAATTTCCAACCTGGTATAGGAGGAGGCTAAAAAAGGAAGTCACTTCTCAGTTTCTGAGAGAAGAGTCTTCACGTGCTCTGCTCACTATAGATATTTTCCCATTATCTTTCTTTTAAATTTCCCCATTATTGTTTACTTTTTGTAAATCACAAAATGTCATCTGTCCCCTAAGTAAAATAAAATACCAGTTTCTGAAAGAATAATATTCTCCTAAAAATGATCTGGAAAACAATTTGCTTGACAAATGATTTTCAATCTTGTTTTGTCACTCATCTCAAAAACAAATACTATTTACAGTGTGTATACTAATGTCATCTAAATGATTTTTTAAATTATATGTGTCAATCTGATAATAAGCATCTTAGGTGGTTAAGAAGCCTTCTCACTAGGTGTGGTGGCTCATGCCTATAATCCTAGAGTTTGGAAGCCAGAGAGGGAGGACTCCTTGAGCCTGGGACTTCAAGAGCAGCCTGGGTAACATAGTGAAATTCCATCTTCACCATTAGCTGGGCATAGTGGTGTGTGACTGTGGTCCTAGCTACTTGGGAGGCTGAGGTGGGAGACTCCTTTGAATCTGAGAGGTTGAGGCTGCAATGAGCCATGATTGCGCCAGTGCACAGAGGGAGACCCTGTAAGAAAAAGAGAAAGAAAGAACGAACAAAGGAAGGAAGGAAGGAAGAAGGAAAGAAAGAAAGAAAGAAAGGAGAAAGACAGAAGGAAAGAAAGAAAAGAAAGAATCCCTCTAGAAAAATGTCCTAATAGCTTAAGTTTCTCCATGCCATTTACGATGCTCTCTGTAAAAAAGCTGGATATGTCAGAGATACAATGACTACATCAAGTACTATATGAAAAAAGAAACCAAAAAATTAGCTGGACGTGGTAGCATGCATGTGTAATCCCAGAGACTCCAGAGGCACTCAGCCTGGGTGACAGGGTGACAGAGTGAGACTTTGTCTCAAAAAAAAAAAAAAAAAAAAGAAAGCAAGAAAGCAAGAAATCAAGAAAGAAAAGAAAAAAAGGAAAAAGAAAAAGTAAAAAGAATTCTTCTTTCCCTGTGCAAAGGGCAGCTGTAGATTATTGTTGGGCCTGCTCCCCCACCATCCTCAAATAATATGAAGCTGAAACCTGGCAGGAGTATTTACCCTGTGATGTTGAAAATACATTGCTCTTCAGAAGAAAAATAGAACTACAAGGAATTTTTAAAAATTATTTTAGGTTTAAATTTCTTGTAGACATAAAGTAGGCATTTTATCTTCATAATTCATTGTTTCCCCTCTTTAACTGTAGCGTAAGTGTGCAGCAGTTTCACCAACACATTTCTATTAATAGAGTAAAAATATAGCAGCTCATGTGCCAAGAAAGAAAACTTTCAGGGTAATTCCCTGAAAATATCTGGAAATTCATTAGTGAATTGCATTTAAAATATCACATGCTATGCCAGCTTATTTAGCATTCCCTTGGAGAAGCCATCGTCAGTGCACTGAGTGGGTTCAACACAATCTGATTTGACAAATGTTTAATAACCTACTATGCACAAGAGACAGTTTCTCCGCTCTTGGAAGCCAGTTTAATAATTAAGACTAAACCTACCAATTATTGCATCCTTTTGAGTCTATTCATATGCCAAAATTATTCTTGTGTAATTTTAACTATTTTAGGAGAAAGAACAAAACTATGTGTACATTGATAAGATAAAACAAAATGATAAAATAGAAAATTCACAGTTGGGGGCTGGGTACATGTGTCATTTGCAAATGCCCAAAGCAAACAGTCTTTCCCTGTACATGTGCCATATGATGTTATTAAAATAGCCACATTAAGTGATAAAGATGAAGGTAAAAATGGTGACAGTAAAAATAGTAGTAATAATAATATTAATACTAATACTAACAATAATAGAAGTTACCAATTCTATAATATGATGGTTACTCCACTAGTTATGCCACGTGTTTTATCTTTTCTTTCTTTTAACAACTCCACAAAATGAAGATTGTGATTTCCAATTAAAAGAAATAAACAACTTTAAGAGTTAAGGGACCCATTATAAATCTCACTAAAGCTAGCAAGTGAAAGAAACTGATCCCATCTTGTATCAAGGCACGAGGAATTCCCCAGTACTATGTTCCTCTTCACCCACATACACAGTATTACTCCAGGTTTCATTCTTACAATCGGGTAATAACCTACAGATTTATTGAAATACTCACGAACAGAAAACATGCCCAATGTGCATCAACTAATTATGCCTCCATCATTGCAAAAGTGCCTTCAGTGAACATTACCAATGCTAATAACTGAATTTCCCCATTACCAGAGCATTTTTCCTTTTTTGAAAATGTTAAGTATTCTATAGACCTACATCTGCCTTTTATCTTTCTTCTTAGATGATAGGATTTGTGACTGCCATCTCTGCTCTGAACTGGAAAGCAGCTGAATGTGTGGATCATATAGCTCTTAGAATCAGTATCACAGACTGCATGATTTCACTAACTGCACAAAAGGCAGAGACCTCTAGGCAATTGTTCATTTGCTCTGGTTGATCTGGGTGCTTGCCCTCCATTTGCTATCTAATGAGTGTAAAGTTTCAGTTTTGTAAGATGAATAAGTTCTAGAGATCTGCACAATACCGTGCCTATAGTTAACAATACTGTGTTATACACTTAAAAATTTGTTAGGAGAATAGATTTCATGTGTGATGTTATTACACATATGCAATAAAAAAATGTTTCCTGAAACTTAAATGTGTGTATGCATGTAGTTTTTAGAGTTTTATAAAAGCATTTCAAAATTTTAAACTTTTCTAAATGTATACAAGAAATTTGACAAAAGTATAATGTTTATGTAAAATTTTTAACCTCACCCCTACAAATGATCGAAAATGAAACATGAAATTCTAACAAATATCAACAAATCATTGAAATCCTAATACACATCACAAGCATACTATGTCTAAAACTTTTCTCACCAAACTTGCTTCTTGCCATCTTCCCCATCTCAGTTAATGGAAATGTCATCCTTTTAGCTTGCCCTCACACCTCCCATCAATCTGTTACCAAATTCTGTCAGTTCTACCCTCAGCATTCTTCTCTCTGCATTCGTTCTTCTAGCAATCTGTTATTCCTGAGATCTGCATGGTTTCTTTCCCTACTTCAGGTCTTTATGCAAATGTCCCATCCTCAATGAGTCTTTCCCTGAGCTTGTTTTAAATTACACTCTCCCCATGCCCCTGACCCCAATTCTCTAGTTTAGTTTTTTTTTTTTTCACAGAATTTATTATGATTGCACTTATTCTACATTTACTTGTTTCTTTTTTGTCTGCTTTCTCCATCTCCCAAACCCCTACCAGATTGTAACTTCTGTGAGGACAAGCATGTTTTGCTATTTTGTTCACCATTTTATTCCAAGCACCTAGAGCAACGACTGACATATAAGAGATGTCCAATATATACTTAATGAAAAATTTCATATGGAAACAAAATAGCTATGCAATACCTCTAAACATCAGCCTAATAGAAAATTAAGAGGTATCCTTGGTAACAGCCCTCTTCATTCTTTGCTGAACCACTTCATTTCTTATTCAAACATCAGGATATTCTGAGAGTGGTACTAGCCCCAAATCAGAGATGAAAATGCAATTTACTAATTAAAATAATGGATTTTAAATAGTTGCCTTTTTTATTTTTTAAAACATCTTCCTTGTACATCTTATTGAAATTACTTTTCTTTTTTTTTTTTTTTTTTTAAACAAAAGTGATCTTTTTTTCTGCTTCCTAGCAGGCTAGCTATATTAATATTCCAGTATGGACATGAATATTCCATTGCGTATTTCCAAATATGAGTATTATTGAGAATAACTTTTAACTAGAGGCACGTGTTTCAAGCAGATTCATTTTGAGGGGGGACTGGGTTTTCCTTTTATCAATTCATGATTAAAATTAATTTTAAGGTAGCCCATACATTTATAATGAAGACATTTTCTTTAGGCTACCTCAAAGTTAGACAGATGTCTTGAAGCAACTTTATTAGCATACTCAGGCTGTATTCTAGCAGTTTCATTTGTTACATTAGACACATTCTCCAGAAGAAATTGCATTTTTAGTAGTTAAAAAAGTCCCCTGACTCATAGTCTTGCTCCATAATAATTTCTTTTCCTTACCCGTTGTTTTGAAACATTTTACAAAGGCCATCTTTACTTAAAGATAGAGAATATCCTCCAATAGCTTGAAGAATATAAAAGAAAATAGTCCTCAACAAAAAACTGTTGCCAGTCAGTCTATCACCGTCTCTCCATATTTAACATTACTTTTCAAAGAAAGATTACCTTAAATTTTCCAACAGGCTTCTGTTTAATCATTCAATTTGCCATGGTGTTGGATATTTGGAAGGTTCACTCCTCACTGCAATTTCCTCTGTCAGAAGAGCTTAATTCTCATGCTGACTGAGTAGCTCACGTGGGGCTCTGTTCTGAAAAGCCCCTCCTCTTGCCAACATCTGTCTATTTATTTCAGATATAGAACAGATACTGAGCTTCTTAAAATGTAAAATCAGTGTGAGGTCTAGGATATAATTAAACTCAAAACAAACAAAAGTATAAATAGCTCTTGAAAGGTATATGAGAAGACTGGAGGAGGCTCACCCTAACAGGAGCCTTTAAAAGACCTTTTTTTTTATGTTGCCTCTATTCTGTTCTGGCAGGTGACTAGATGAAACACCCAGGATCATCTGTATTACAAACATAAGTACAAAGTAAATTGTAAATTTATAAATTATCAAGTTTGTATTAAGCATCTTGGAACACTTGATGGCTCTAACTGAAAACAATAGGCTAACAGGACAGATGCCATTTTGACTTGCATAAAGGGACTCCTTAGATTAACTTTCTCCATGAGCAATGGAAAAAATAGATGGAACACCTATCATAAGTTAATTCATTTAGAATCAGCCTTGTAGATTGAACTTCTGGCTCAATAAATACGTATTTTGGTCTGATCGTATGGTTTGAGGAATAAAAACCTTGCCCGTGTATTTTATTTTTTAACCAAAATTACTCCCATATCTGAATATCTTGTTTAGCTTTGAAGAAAAAAATCTGGATGCATGATTTTAACATAAAAACAAGCATAGCAGCTTGTGGTCCCCTGAAATGATTAATACAAAAATGATTAGAATTAATCACAAACATAAGAGGAAGCTGAAATTAGAGAGAGTTATTAAGATACTGACTGCTGTTTAATCTTACCCCTTATCAACACATTAACCTTGTTTTCTCTGCCTGAGCACTAAGTCCTACAGCAAAATTAGGTCAGAAATTCACATCAGATCAGATCAGCTGATTCATTCCAGCAAGACCCTGACATGCTGCAGATTTCAGCTTAACTCTAGATAGAAGGATGGCTGAGGGCTTTTTGGTTTTGTTTTGCTTTGCTTTTTATATGTTGCTCAAAGCATAGGTTAGTTGTACAGTATTTCTGTGCTACCTGTAGAGTATTTCTAAATACTCTAAGGCAAGCTGGTAGAGTATTTCTTAAAGCCGACAGTGTGTTTCCAAACGTTTGTTTAACCATGTTCACTTCACCTCTGTAACGGAGCTTACACACTCCTTTTCATGTACAAATAGGATATTTCGTTTATCTACATGCCTCCAATTAAAACAAATCTAATAATATTAGCTATCCCTGACCAAAATAACTATTTATGCTGTACTGAGTGGATATATCATTCACAAAAATATACTTCAGTAGATGCTATTTCCATAAAGTCTACTGCCACAAATCATGGGCATGATACAGAAGCCATTACTATCTAAAGAGGATTTATGTCACTGTTAACACTTCTCTAATAAGAGCTCTATGTGTAATTATGTCTTTAGATAAAGCAATCATTTAAAATATTAATCAGTTCAAAACTTGGATATAACCATTTGCTTTTTGGATAGCAATGTGTTAGTAACAGAAAAACAAATATTTTCTTTACTTTTACTTTTACTTTATTTCTCTTCACGGTCCAAAGTATGGACTTTAGCGGTTCTTTGGTTCTTTTCGAGTAACAGAAATACTGAATGTTTCAAATACAGATAGCTTTCAAGTATATATATATATATATATATATATATATATATATATATATACACTAATATGCAATTGCATGTAGTTTTTAAAGGAGCCATAAGTAATCTAATTCCATTTCTGACTGCCACTTTTAAAGAGGAAATATAACCTCATATAGATCCCTTGAGGGCATCCGCAAGCAACAGAGACATTCCTAATCAGCCTAAGTAGTCCTTTGTGTCAGAACCACTTTGCTGAAGTCGTGAGCTGTCTTCCAGATTCACAATGTTTAGGAAAATTTAGCTAATGTAGCATTTGTTTGATTAGAAAAAAAAAAAATCCTACCCTTTTCTATGCTCAAAAGACATGTACTGGGAACAGGTTTTCTTGTTGCTTTCAATTTAAAGGATTTTTCCTATATTGTTTTTAAAATACTATAACTAATAGCAAAATGAGACAGTGCAGGGACTAGTTCCAGAATTCAGAAAGAAAACTCCGCTTGAAGGAAATTTTTGTGCATTTGATGTATCAGATGATCTTTGATTGCCTGTCCTTCTCAGTGAATATCATCACTTGATGGCCTAAACTTGGTGGCCTGTAGTCAACCTCCAAGGGGAGCCTTATGTTCACAGGTACACCCAGATACTACCTTAAGGGATGTTTGTGGCTGGACTCTGTTCTCATTGGTCACTTCCCTTCTTCTCATTGGCTGGTTCCTGAGCTTGTCAATGGTTCAATACATGACTATCATTCCTGTTTCTTACCTTTTCACTCACTCACATGATAGCTGGGATTTTGCAATCCATCTCAAGGGAACTCATTTGTGTGACAGTGTACGTTTTGTATGTTTGTTTTCTTATAGGTTTTTCAACTCATTTGTCTGAAGCTATAGGTTTTGTGTGTTTGTTTTATTATAGATTTTTTATAAAAAAGTAAATCTCATTTAACAGTGCCTACACAAAACCATTAGGATTTAAAATAGCAGAAAAGATGAGCTACTAAAATATTTTTTCATTCTCCATTAACTTGTTTCCTTTAAGTCTTTTCTCTCTCTCACCAAATGTTATTTGAAGCTGTTAAGAAAAACACTCACAGCATCGCTTTTTATTTATTTGATATTTTTCACCCAGCCAGACTTTTGAGTAAAATCCCATTTGAGAAGTGGAAGTGAAGGTACAAGACAGTTAATAGTGACAAGGTGCTCAAGTTAGTTTAAAAATAAGGAATTGGGCTCAGAAAAGTCTAAGTGACTTAGAAAACTGAGGAAGTGATGAGGATATTCTTTTTCTTAGAGCTCAGTGTTTTAAGCTTCCCAGCTTCAGCACAAAAGGCATTTCAGCACATATGTGATCCAGAAGGTCAATCATATGAAATCCTATTTCCATTTTTTAAGCAATCCTTGGCAGTCTGCACGTTTCTGAAATTGCAACTGGCATATTTCACAGAGAATTATCATCAATGCCTTTTCAAGGTCAAACATGCCCCATCTTTAGATTTTTCAGCATGTATATGCTGTACACTAAATCATAGTATATTTTTTAAAGGCATCCAGTGGATATGTTACATAATTTTAATTACTTAGACTATGTTTATTAATGCTTCATTGAATTCTCTCTACTCAACGTAAATTGCATATTAAAAATATTAAAATATGTGTTAGATTTAGATGTTGGTCTTCTGTATCTTTCATCATCCCTGGAATCCGAAAATGCCAGCGTGACTAGGATCTTGCTGTGGACTTTCTCAAAATATTAAAAATATTTTTTATTAAGAAAGTGACAGCAATTCCAAAAATGTAGTTTGAGGAGAGAATAAAAGACTGTTATGATTTTTCAGTTGTCAGAACTCCAAGATACCCAGTCACCATAAGAATCAAATAAAATTGAATTTGGATATGACCATGAGTGCTGAGACTAGAACACTTGAGATTCCACAACCGTCCATCATGAGAACGTTTAAGACTTTAGCTTCCTCCTCCTGTCCTATCATCATTTGTTTGGCCTGTTTCACTTTTCTCTCTCCAACTTCCTCCCTTACCTATCCAGATACTACCTCTGTCCTCACACTGTACGTGGGTCCTGATTTTGGAAAAGAAAGACACCTGAGAAATCTCAGCAACCAGAAAGCTTTACTAGTATTCTGTCCCTTCCAAAGATGCTTATATTTTAAACGAAAATTTTAGAAAAATACGTTGGGGAGGGAGAATAGGAAAGAAAGGCAAGTTCTAGATAGCAAGACACATACTACATTTTTCAAATCCTAGTGCATGTGCTGACTGTGAGGACAGTAATAAAATAGCGTTTGGGTTATGATTGACCTCACCAAGCTTGGGGCACGCCTCACAAATGACTGTCTCCCATATGTGCACCTGGCCAATGTTCCTGCTGCCATCTGCATCTCTACCTGTGGTTGAGGTGAGGTCTTTGAGGTGAGGTCTGAGTATGTCCTGATGGGGTAATTCTGTGCTTCCGCGGTGTAGGCATGGAACAGGCTTCCATCTTGGTTTACTTTTACTTTCCTAGCCTGCTATTTTCCGACTAGATCTTGTCCTAGACCCAAGGCTCTAGCTCTTCGCCACTCTGCAACTTTTAACTGTACTGGTTTTTGGAGAAACGAGAGAGAAAGGACTGTTCTTTAATTCCACCCTTCAGTTTCTTTTTCTACTAGTTATTGTCAGCTGCTCTAATGGTTTTTCACAAGTTTTACCTCCATAATTTGCCTTCTGATTTAAATCTATGTACTGACTTTAAAGAACCAGGTTTGGGGACTTTTCACACAAGTTTTTAGTCTTTCATTCATTCGTTATATATCCATCCACATACTGTGGTATATGTCCTCTTACGAGGGCTGCGCAGTCCGTGATCCATCTAAAATGTCCTAGGTGCCTCCCTTCCTACCTACTCAAATATACTTTAACAGTAATTTTTCCCTTTCTCCAAGTCATCAATATTTCTCTTTCTACAGAAATCACTCACATCTGCATTTTAATTATGCTAATGTTCTCCCTTCTTACAGGAACAAAATTAAAAAAAAAAAAAAAGCTGCCACAGATCCCACTTGCTCCTCCAACTACTCTTTATATTTTTAATTTTGTAACCTCATAAGTTCTCAAAATAATTATTTATATTCTGCTTCAAATCCTTTATTTCCATTCTCTTGTGAACATAATCCCACTGGGTTTTGTTCCCAGCCCTTCAATGAAATTGCTCTTATTAGTAACACAAATGTGGTAAAAAGCAATGGTCAGTTCTCAGGCTTCAATATATTTGATGTATCAGCCAAATGTTTCTCTCTTCTTTAATCTCTTTGACACTTCACTCTAAGGCATCATTCTCCTTTATGATTCTCCCCTCTCACTAACTGTTGTTACTGGATTCTTCCACTGTTCCTACACATGAGCCAGCAGATGCCTCCAGGGAGCAATCCTGGGTTCTTTTATCATCTCTACTTAAATTTAAGTCCTAGTTATCCTCATATAGGCTCATGACGGTGAAATCTATAGACCACAGCTCTCGCATTTGTACCTTCGGCTTGGAATTCTACTGTAACTTCCAGATTCTTTACTCAGCTGCCTCTCCATCAACTCCACTTGTACATTTAAAAGGCTTCATGAAATTGTCATACCAAAGCTGAGCTCCCGTTCCCCCATCACTTACCCTAAATTTGTTCCTCTTTTAGTCTTTGCCATTCCATTAAATGAAAACATCATTCTGCTAGTGTAGGCAGAAACAAAATAAAATAGAAAACAACAAGAGAACAAATCTGAGATCCACCTCTAATTAATTATCTTATCTTGCTCAACTACTGCATTTCATCAATCAGAAAATTCACATGGTGCCCATAATTTGATTATTTTACACCACCTTTACTGCTATCATCCCAGTGCAAACCAACATTATCTCTCACCAGTTAGGACACAACATAATGGGTGATATAATTCTGTCTTTTGCTCTATTCTCAAGCATGACTCAACTCAAGTTTTATCTTCTGCTGATGGGGTGAGTGGAAGTGAATGTCTCCAGATCACATGGAACTTCTTCAATTCAATGTGTGATCTGAATTATCTTTACTTTTATGCTATTAACATAGTTCTGAAAAATATTGCTTTATCAGACTAGCAGGAATCAATTCAAAGATTACATAAATGGATTACTTAGACCTCACTTATTATGTAATGACAGGGTTTTGCTATGTCTCCCTCTACCTAAATTCCTGTTCCTAAGCCCCTTGGACTTTAGACCTCTGAGGTTATGCCCCTTTTTGAATACTTGACAGTTAACCACCTAAAAATTAGCCATCTTTGTTGTCTTAATAACTATGAACCTTTAAATAGAAACCTACTGAAGCTTGTTAATGAAATTCAGAAGACAGTAGTACAGTGATAAGCACACTTTGGGCGTTCTGGAAGATCTAATGGAATAATCCAGAAAATAATTTTATTTATATGCTTATAGAAAAGGATTTATTATTGAGTTTTAATGCCAAGATTGCAAACTTCAGATGTTAAAGTTTTGAAGTTACTTTCAAAAACATGTAGGCCATCCTTTGTATTTTGAATTTTAGAAAACTCAGACTCATAAAACTAAAGTTAAATGCTCACATACACAAAGAAGTCCATCAAAAATACTTCACAGAAAAAAAAAATGTCCTAAGAAGGCATTTACACACCCTAGAAAGGAATCATTATACCCATTAAAATTGGTTAGAAATCAAAATAACATAGTACTCAACAACAAATTAATCGATTTTAAATATAAATACATGCAATTGTAAAATGTTATCAATTATGCAACTTTTATACCTGATAATACAATATATTTTCATTTTAATAGTTCAGAGAAAAAGAAGACTCTTTAAAACAATCCTCTACACCATTCATTTCTATTTCTAGTTGTTTGCTTCCAAATAGTCTCTAGCTCCATAAGTTATTTTAAATTAAATGATTAGAGTAGTGTGATCTTGCCTAACTTCTTTATAAGCATGAAGAGTTCATTTTAAAATAAGTTTTTATTTTTTTTTAAACTATCATAGCATTCACAGATGATAAGCAAAAGTATTAATGCCAGATTAGATGAAAAATCTCCCAGTGAACCATCAAAATATCTTCCATATTATTATTATTCAGTTATCAAGCTAATTGATATAGATTAATTCCCTATATTCTGGATTTTGCACTTAGTAAATGAACTTTATTAAAGAAACAGGACTGCATCAGACACAGGTGTCTACCTGTACCACCAGAAGACACACACACATGCAAACTGAAAACACTGTAACATTCTTTAAAATAATCAAAAGATGTGCCTTCTTCTTTTGGAGTCAGCCCTCTAGGAAATTTAACCTCAATTTGGAAAGCCACCATCTGGGTCTCATCAGCTAGTAGCTGGTAACTTTTGCATCATAAAAGTAATTCTGTTTGAAGAAACTTGTGGCACTTGGTTCCAAACAAGAAATTTAACAGCCATAAAACTCTGCACACGGAGAGCACACCCTGAGGATCCTATCTGCCTTCAGAGGCTCACATGACTCTAATTATTGATGTGTCTTGGTCATAATCTAGAAAGAAGATGAGCTCCATTTAAAGGTAAGAACTATAACCAAAGGATATTAAAGGTGGGGATTTTCATCACACTTGGGCTATTAAAGGGTTTGTGTGTTCCCCGTCACCTTTGCCAAGTGGTTATTGAGCATGAGCTTTTGTTAAGAGGAAATTGAATTTTCCCCCGTCTCGTTTGTAGCTGCATATTCACAACACATAAGGAAATAACTTTTGTTAACTGAGGATGCTGTTGGCAGGGTGGGTGGTGTTTTTGTTAGAGATGAGGGGTCACTTTCACATGCTCTCATTAAGTCTAACTGACACTGAAAGACCTTTCCTGACCAAGTGACAACATCACAACCTTAGCAGCACTTGCAAACTTTCTCATGTGCACAAAACTTGAAATAATTTTATTTATATTTACCGCTTTATTGCTTCTTCTTGTCTTCGGCGTTTTTCATTCTTCTCTTTCAAATAGGCCAAGTTAGTTTCATTTCTCAAGCGATCATTCTCTCGAGCAATGTCTGATGCATTCTGAATAACCAAGCCATCGTAGGCCTTCATCCCCATATCCTCTATGTACTGGAGAAATGTGTCCAAAGGATCTTCCTCTGGATTAGAACTCATCATCTTGGAGGATATCATGTAAAGAGGAACACTGCCTACAGGGTGAGAACACATTATACTTTTATCCAGGGTGGGGGAAAAGAACCAAGGTGCTGTTTATTATCCCTAATAACTCAAATCTCTGAAGATATGGCAGAATCCAATTGGAGAAAATGTCTCACTAGAATAATTACAACAAGAGCATTTGAAGTAAACATTAAATAAATGCTACCCGAGTAGTAAATCATCTCTCAAAGCAGCTACACTGGCAGGACAAAGGTCAAAGCTCTTGAACTAAAAGATGATGTGAAGGTGTAAATATTGTATGAAAAGATAAACATTTGGTTTGCATAATTATAATAATAATTTTGTTTCTTAGAAAGTCTTTTTATACAAATAAGATATGTAAGATCCAAGCTTCATGTATTTCCCATTTCCAGAAAGACTTTTCCGTTCAATTTCAAATAAAATGATGTAATTATTTGGAAAGAACTTTTGTACATATATGTGATTTTTCTTAGTTTTTAAAATTAAAATGTATGAATCTGAAGTATTTATGCAAAAT
This sequence comes from Ateles fusciceps, assembly GCA_036589455.1. Taxonomy (NCBI): domain Eukaryota; kingdom Metazoa; phylum Chordata; class Mammalia; order Primates; family Atelidae; genus Ateles; species Ateles fusciceps. The sequence goes on from JAZHEH010001955.1 coordinate 3,126,995, forward strand.
ATAGTAGCAGTAAAAGAAAGACATGTTTCTAATATAACTTTTCTAGGAAATAATCATTTTTAACCTTTCATTTCTTTCCATAATGATCCTCCATAATGCCTTCATACTGTAACTAACATATCACAGATCACTAGGACCACATTAATCCTGACCAGTCTGGTAATTCAAGTATTGACAACTGCTGTCTCATTGTTACATGAAGTTTTAAAAACTTGAGGCTCAGAAAGGATGACTGAGAAACCAAAATTAAATCAAAACAAAACAAAAAAAGCATAGGACTTTCAACCAGTATATATTACTCTCAACTGTAAAGTGATAGTAGTAGTAACTCCTACGTCCTGCTGATGTGAAGATTAGGAGAGGTGAAGACTGTAAATAATTTAGAATAAAATAATAATAATAATAATTTAGAATAGAGTTCAGCAATAGCCAATATCTAATACTATTAGCTAATATTATAGTTTAAAAGTATGGAAGGAAGACTGGCAGCAATAGTAATATCAAATAGATATGTGTGGATGGATGGGTAGATGGACAAATGGATGGAAGGAAGTCTTACTGTCCTAATTGCATGTTCATTGTGGTATAAGAAACTAGTATCATTGAGTCAGATTGAAAAACCAGAAGCAAAATCAATTAACAAGGGGTAAAAAATTTCCATTCAAAAGTTGTCAATTCCCTTACATGTTTTACTTTCCTTAAAAGACTTTGAAGATATTTTAAAAATATCATCCCAACTATTTGATGTACAACTCTCAGAATTTCACTTTTTCAATTACAAATCATTTTCATTCTGATTTTTTTACAAGTATAATCATGTTCCAAAACCTGGATCATAACTATGGAAATTTTACTTTTCATCAGACTTTATTAACATTTCAGCTGCCAGTCAATCCATATTTGGAAGCTATCCTGAATTTAAAGATTTTCTCTCCCATCCTAGAAATTATTTAAATTGGAGTCTATATAAGGCTATTTGTTGAGTCTTGACTTTTTTATGTTAAGTTTTAGTATGTTTTGTTCTATGTTAAGAAGTAATGGGTTAGCAAATGAAATGGCCTTTTAATTCCAACTATGTAGTGTAACTGAATTGTATTTTAATATCAGTCAATCAGATTAGATGCTTACACGACATTCAGAATAGTAAATTAATGTGACAAATGATTGCAATTTAGAGAAAAATACAAGAAAATGATTCTCAGAAAGCTAAAGCATTGCCATTGTCAGGAATTCACTTCTATCAAGGACTTTAGCACTAATAGTGCCTGGATAAAAAAAGATCAGCATAACTTCACGACAATTAATTCTACCGAAGTTAAGCAAGCCAAGTCACTGTTACAAGAACTCCAGAGATAATGCCTCCGGCTGGAAGACAATCGTTCCTTCTTTGCCCTCTAACAAAATTGTATATTTCCCAATTGAATAAATCATTATTACCCATTATTACTTTTTCTAAGTTTTCCTCCAACCAAAATGACAACAGAGATTCTTACACAGTTTACATATTCCAAATATCAATAAGTTTATTTGTTTACCTCTGAAAGCTAATTATCTTCCTAAGTGGTCTTTCAAATTGGCTGGAGTTTAAATTATTTTTGTTCTGAGAATATATTAAATAATAATATTACAAAATTTTTACACTATAGAAACGTATTTCTTTTTTAAAAAAAAATGGAGATCAAATGTTTTGAAATGAAAATCAACCATTGCATCTAGTAAAACTTCAAAGTAATGAAAATTGAATAAATATTCATACACATGCTCCTGCCACCTAATTCTGGAAAAGTATTAAATTCCATGACCATTCATTAATTCAAGTATTTATTGAGCATGCATTATGAACAAGTCCTAATGTAGGCAGAATTATGTCCCTCTAGATGTCTGTATGTCAGTGTTAGAGCAAAATAAACAAATAATTGCAATTTTGTAACTAGTATTGATTTAGGTGGACTTCATAGTTGGTCATACATGTTTTATTTTCAGTATTTTTCAGGGTGAACGAGAACCATTTTTCAACAATCATGTTTAGTCTCCAAAGATGGACACAGACCCTATCGATGTCTAAACATCACACCTCTTTGTTTACTTGTCCGCACGTAAAAAGTACAACAGTTTGCAATATTGAGGAGGCTGTGAGACTGTCCTGAAGGGCACGGATGAGGAGGCTGGCAGAATGCTCTATAAATCCCAGTGAAGGCACCTCTAGTTTGTATAAGTTAATTAATGTTTTTAAGCTTCAGTTTCCACATTTCAAAAAAAATGGTGGTTGGAATAGACTAATGTTGTGAGGATTGAGTTAGAAATGCATAAAAGTATTCCATAAATTTAACCATAATTATTAGCCACTAACATTACTATTCAATAGTTTCCCAATTCTTAACTGTGACTAGAATTATGTTTAATAACAATATAACCCCTTGATGAATGTAATTTTACTTTGAAACAATGGTGAGTACGATGTTTAGTGTAGTTCAACTTCCCTAATCATGCGTGTGTAAATGGAGGCCAGGTTAGGAGTTAATACATTTTTCCACCAATCAAATATATACGGGCAGCCCCATGTATCCATTGTCCCCCCATTGTCCACATCTAGAAAGTAAGGAAACTGGGATATATGGACCACAAAGCTCATCACATCTCTCAAACCTTTGGTCTCCACCCTTCTAAGCCAAAAAGTGTTTCTCAGGCAACTGAAGTATGAGTAAATAGATTCATGTCCTCACTAGAGAAAGCAAACCTTACGTTCATTGTCTACTTCATTACAACTGGTACCATTTCAAAGCAGTGAGAACTCACAGACAAATATAACTATACATCTCTTTGTCTTTCAGAAATGTATATTTATAGCTAAGATAGATATTGAATAAGGTATGTTGTAAACCACCAAAAACTTGTCTGCATTTTGACTGTTGGATATTCAATCAAGTTTATTTCTGGCCCTTAAGTGACAATGCTGTATACAAGCATTTTATAAAGACTTGCCTTAAGCAGAGGATCTTGTGTCAGCATCCTAGAAGACCCTATTTGTTAAGAGGCAAATAGACCCCTTTCTTCTGGGTAGCATCCTTAGCTCTGTCTCAGTATGGGAATTTGGCATACTGGACTGTTAACTGGTGCATGGGGTATTTGTGACAACAGAGTGGGTGAGACTAAGGAGGAACTCTGGCTTTTCTACAGGCATCCCTTTTAATTGAGTTCATCCCCTTTAATTAAGTTCATTGAGTCTGTTGCCATTTTTGCTCAAAACAAATTATATTATTTTAGCCCCTTTCCTTCTCCCTAAGCATTGGTTGAAAATGAGCATCCATGGTCTTCATTTAGAAGACAGATGTGTTCTCTTTGCAATGCACAATATTGATACAAGTAGAGCAACACTGTGTGTGCATTCCTTGAAATTTGTGGCCAACATTTAAAATTTGTGTCAGGAACCTTCCTGGGAAAGCACCTAAAATGACTGAGATGGGATTTCCTGCGCAATCTGCAGATACCTTCACATCCTCCCTCTCTGCCTTTCCTCCACTGTGGTATTCTGCATTCACAAAAGACTCCTTTTGTTTAAATTTTTAGACTGCTGTATCTAGAATCACAGCCATTCTAATACAAGCTACAGATGTCAGCTTTCACACAACTGTATGATTAATCTTTCAGCTTTATTTTATTCTTTCACTTTGTTACTTACATCATGTTGACCACACCCTTCACAAGGATCACTTTGTATCATACTGTGACACTTCCCAAAATTCGAAATTTCATTCCACCTTGCTAGATTGCACCAACTTAAACTGGTGGAATTCTTGCCATATGTTAAATACTAAGCATTGAACTTTTTATTGAGTTAACCATTTTCTTATTTTCTTTTGTGCAAGGCCATCATTACACTTTACCAATGCTGAACCTGGAGCTGAAAGTAACATTTCATTTCTTTACAATTGTTTCCACTGAAATAAAACCAACCATTATATACACATGTATGGCATAAGCTAAGTATGATATGTCCAAATGGAATTCATAGAAACATTGAAAAATTTAAAAATCAGCTTATTTTGTTTCTTTTCTATCGTTTTCTGCTACTGCTTCCATCCAGAGAAATCAAGAAGCTAAGACACTACATGACCCTTAGTTTCAAAGCTTTAAAAAAGCAGCATTTTTAAGACAGATGTATATGCAAAAGAAATGAACTAAGATTATAGATTTACATGGGATATTCCCTTTGTAAATTAAGGTATCAATGTGATCTCAATCTACCAAAGGGTATTTAATGTGGCACCAACTAATATCAAGATTGAGTTCCCCATGGTATAGAGGGCTTTTAATTAATTACAAGCTATTGTTGAATCAAGGGTATACAATGAGTCAGATAAATATTAGGCATGCCATCTTCCTTCTCATATATGGTTAAGTATTTATTTTCCCTTTGCTTCAGAACAAATTCCCCCATGAGTGTAATTTCATGCATTGTGCTATCAACCACTCTAGCTCTATAAGCACTGGCTGGAATGGACATGTACACTGATTTGTTGGGCAGAGCCTTCCAATGGGAATTTATTTCCATTTACCAAAAGTAGGGTTTTATAGGTAGTAGTACCATCTGAGTAAGTTAGTCCAGTAGTCTTCATAGGCACAGGTCCTTTTTCCTTTTATTAAGGTATGTATCTGGAATTTCTGATATGGAGCTATTCTCCATCTGAAACTTTTATTTTCCAAGATACAAAGTTGTGACAATTTCATTAATTCGGTTATTTGCCACATATACGAAGTAGTAGAGGGAGAAAAGTTTCTGTTTTTTGGAAAGAATAGCTTCCTAATCCTAATACCTGAATCTCTATGAGAAGCTTCCTTAATTTTAGTCCACAGTTAATCCTACAAGATAATCTTATAGCTATAATAAGATAGTTTATTTTGTGCAATTATTATAATGTTACTTGCTGGCCAGCCAGAAGAACACAATACATAGAATGGAATACATTTCCTTATAAAAACTTAAATATTTTACTTTCATTGTACTTCACATTTGTGTTTTCATTTTATTTGCAGAGGGGGAAACTTTTCTAGTTTTCACCTTTATATATTTTTGAGGTCTTTAAACCACAACTGTCTTGATACTATGAGGAAGTTATTAGAATTTGAGTTATTACAATCTGCGATTCCTTCCCACGCCAATCATTGCATCTTCTTTGAGATAAAGAATCCTATTTTTTTCTAGTAGTATTGATCCAATAAAAGTTTCCCAAGGCAATTTTGACTATTTTTTGTTGTTTTTGTTCAGCAGGAGAAAAAGATCTTTTACAACTTTTGCATCTACTCAAACTTATTTGAAAACACATTGTGTACGAAAATGTAAGTATTTAATCAGGCTTCTGATACATATGTAAAATACATACGCAAATTAATGTTTAAAATTTGCTGACTTCATGTAGGACCAAATCATCAGACTAGATAGCCTGGTTATAACCCACAACACATGTAAACCCATGTCAAAATTGTTTTTCTGATAAAATATTATAATTTGTCAAGCATTACTCCTATAATTTTACTTTGATTATGCTTGAAATCCTACTCCCTATCCCACAAATGGTCACACTCGTTTTCTCATTCTCAGTGTCATCAAAATGCAGCTGTTCTGCCCAAAATGGGAAATGTTGAAGTTACAACCAAGAAAGCTTGCTAAAGTGACTACAAAGACACTGATTGCTTTTTTTCTCAGAAAGCAGATTACTTTGCAGTGAGTTTTTCTCCACTATCTCTCTTCCTAAAATGAGTAAAATAGGCATAAATCGTGTTAATGCAGTAGCATCATGAATTGGATATCTCCCCCTCATCTTCTAGGTTGTCATGGTGCTGTTTGCCCATGGTTTAAAGAGATCGTACATTTCCATTAATATTAGAGACTCATGCAAAATGCCAGTGGCTGAGATACTTTTTGAAGGCTTGGGCCAAATGGGTCTAAATGCTTACAAGGCATTATTTGCAAAGTAGATGTAGTCAGTTTAATAAATTGCTGACTGGAGCCACAATGGAAACGATGTAATTGAATTGGGAGTCTGTAATTTATTTCTTTTTTAAACAATAGCTAATCGTCTTGTGTTTAGGATTTTTACACTTCTCTTTATAAACTTTACAGATGCTTCAAGTCCTTAGGCTTCTCCACTGTCCCTGGTGAAGTTGTAATATTTTCCTCAGGTCTGTTTCCACTAATATTCTAAACTGTCTATGTCCTTCACATAGTCCCTTTCTTTGCCTGAGTTGGCTCATGTATGTTGCACTTTCCATAGAAAAACAAAATAATTTCTGCATTAGTGGCCCACATTTTCTTATTAATTTGTATAATTAGCACTTGACAATATACAAAATAAATGGAAACATTGTCTAAAATGTGAAGAATTAAAAAAGAGAGTTAATTTCCACTCTTTCTCTATATTTTTTATCCCACACTACTTAGTTATAAATGCTTGGATGTTAAAATGACTAAAACTGTATTATATAGACTTTTCATATGAATTTCATTATTGTTTGACTATATTTAGAAAAAAATCCAATTCTATAGCACCAAAACAATTGTAGTATTTCCTCATGATAGTGAAAAATATTATTTTATGTAACAGTTTTTCCAGATATGAAATACCCACGTCTTGTATTTAAAATATTGCTGAGTAGTTGGAAAAATTAAGATGGAGACACCCTAACAAAATAAGTACACGTCCCAAGTAAAACAAGTCCACCTAAAGTTTTACAAAAAATATTTATTGTGATGAGACTAATGAAGTCTTTTTGACATTGAATAGTATAAAAATATGTTTCAAAAGAGGTTTATGTCTAATCAGTCAGGAAGAAGCAGTGCCAGCTTTGCTATTTGTCTGGTAGTTTTGAATTTTGGGAGGGGGTGCTGTGTCCTTTTTTCCTGAGAATGTAAAATTGGGCTTGCACTGCTGACACAAATGTGCGAAGAGACTGTTGTAAAATATTTATGGTATGGAATAGCGGATAAATAGCTAGTATGCACAACTTGAATGCCAATTAATACCCTGGAAAACATTTTCAATGTTTTTAATAATTCAACATGGCTTATTTTACTAATGAAAATCTAGTTTAACCATTTCCATGGTAATGTAACTAAGTGGGTAAGGGAGTAAAAATAGCCTGAGGCTCACTAAAGCCCTGGATGCCTTCACTGTGGCTTTATTTCTGCTCCAGCTAATAAGGCATGCAAACTTCAGCATTAAGTAGCCCTAACTAAAATCCATTCCATTTTATCACCAGATTGCTTGATCTATTTAGTGCTGGATTCGATTAGCATGCTTAGAGAATCTGAAAAATGAGATACATACCAAAATTTAAGTCCCCAGGGAGAGCTAAGTGCAATAACCAGAAGGTGACTTGTGTCTGTCAGAGCCCTCTCTCACGGTTGATCTCAGGGCAGTTCTGTAGGAGTAATCCAGCACCATAAGAAATAGACTTGTAGTTCAGCTCAGTGTTTCTTCAATTAAAGTGCATTGTGTCTGGATGGGAAAAGTGTCGACTCCCAGATTCTTCATCACTAGATCAGAGCATTCTTGATGTCCTTCCTATCAGATAAAATGGCCTTTAAAGTTTGCTAGCAAGATGCAGTGGCAGAAGACAGGTGCTTGCTTCCTTAAATCGACATTCGGAGAAAAGAGGGCATAGCTAATGGGTGGGGATGAACACACAGCCCCTCTCCTTCCAGGTCCAGCAGGGGAAGAAATTGAATGATTTTACCCACTTTGCTACACAGATGATTACAAGACCCGAAGCAATCACCAAGCTGGCTAAGGTACCTCATTTGATTATATTCTGCGAAGAAAAAAAGAAATGAAAACAAAAAATCAGAAACATCCTTTCTAAATGTCTCCTTTCAGCCAAAAGGATGCTCTTTCTCATTGCCACTTACATACAGAAGGTTTGGAGCAGCCCAGCTTGTGGCATAGTCCCTCCCCCGTGACAACCAGCTCTCTCTCATTCTCTCTCCCTCCACTCCCTCCCTCCCTCCCTCCCTGCCCCTGACTCCCTCCCTTCCTGCTTCTCTTTCTCCTCTCCAGCTGCCTTAGTCTGTTGAAGCTGCTGCTGATTAATCAGGGATTCTGAAACAAAGAACCTACCTTCTGAAATAAGCAGTAATCTTTCTTCTGTGTTTCTGCAATCCGTCTGCATTGAACGGCAAAGCTGCCAGCGTTCTAGCACCTTGGATAGTTCCTGCTCACTAGGCCCATTGGAAAAGGGAAAAGAAGCAACTGAAGAAATTGCAAGAAACCGGAAAGCGGCATCGTTCTACTTTGGATTTCGGCTCCCTGGGGGCTCCTATCCTCATTAAAGGCCTCACATCTAGGCGACAGAACCTCTCTCTTTATCCAACTGAGCTGAAGTCTGATTAGTAAATAATAAAAGGAAAAGAGGGTAAAGAAACACCCTTCATTTATATTCCCTATAGGACTAATTCAGTCTTTATGGAGAGGAAAAATATAAATCCATTGAAAACAAATGTTCTTACTACAGAGAATGCTTAAGTTATAAGCTTTTCACCCCTGGCATGGCTAATGAAAATGAGCAACAACTTAAATGGAACATCTAGATCTCAGTTTGATACCCTTATTTGATATCAATTTTGCCTCCACCCTCCCTGCACAGCCGAGCCATGCACACAATTACTGCTGACGTACTTCAGGCTGCTGCTTGGGGAGAGGGGGAGGAGCCTTTTAACCTCATCAAAACAGCTTCATGCCACCTGCTCCCATGGCATGAGAACAAAACTAGCCCACTTAGAAAGAACATGTACAGCACACACGTGTGTGGAACAAAGGTCTTAGACTGCACATTTGTTTTCAATTAAAATAAGGTGTAAAATAATTATCATATGTATGTCATTAATTCCTACAGACTCATTGTTGAAATTAATTCATTGTTAAAATTAAAGTTATTCTATTTCTCATATTTCCCAAGGACTCGCCTCATTCTGTTCTTAATATTCTGCTGAATATATACATATATATCATGTTATATACCACAACTTATATATGTGGGTGTTTGCGTGTGTTTATAGTTATTAAGCTCAAAGTTTTTATCAAACTTGCTCCTCCTCAGTAAAAGGTAAAATGTAGATGTTTCAATGTATTAAGTTTGCACTATTATAAAAAGGAACAATATACAATACATTTCTGATTGATACCAACTTTGACAGGGGGAAATGTGCTTATTATTTGATAGTGACCTGTAGATTTTTCCCCTCACATTCTTTTTCAGAAACTCACTGTAAATGACCTTCACTTGCAAGCTGATTTTCCCAAGAGTTATTTTTAACATCTAGATTCATAACCAATTTCTTAGAAAATAGTTTTCCGAATTTAGCTTTTAATGCATCAACAGACCACAAAAATAAACTTAAGTTCACCTGCCTAATTCTTAAATGTCATCTGGGACTGTGCTATGATTTTCTTAAATTATATTTCTTTAACTTGTAAGCACCTGTGGAAAAATAAAATCAACACATTGCATTACTATAAAGCTTTTCTATTTCACATGTTTTGAAGTGCATTCCTAAAACTCATCACTTATTTCTTGGTCTTTGTATATCTAGCTTTTGGTTGGAACAGGACTTCCGTTTAATTCGAAGAAGGATTTTGCCAAATTAGATAGATTAAAAATAAAGAAGGAGGAGAAATATAAATGGGAAAGAGAAGAGGACACACCTCCCTCATATTCTCTCCCCCATCCCAAGGCACCTCTCTCTCTCTCTCTCTCTGTCTTATGAAGTTTCTAAAAACTTAGCATATTGCAGAAAAGTGCCCCAAGCACCACTTTTAAACTACAGCCACCACACTGTGATCAAGAGGCTTATTAATGTGCCATTATTTTTGGTATTGAAGTGTTCTCATAGACGTTGTCTTTCAGCACATAACCAAAGGTGGAAAGAATTATTTACAGGAAAATTATTGGCAGACATTTTAGAAAACAGAAATACATTATTATAACTGATAATTTTGCCAGTCTGTGTGTCTATATTTTGAACTATAAAGAGCTTGAATAAGCTCTAGTGTAAAGCCTATTTCTATATATGAGAAAAATAATGCCAAGATAAGTAAACTGACTTGCTTCCAAGCTCATGTTTATTGCCTTATTAGGATTAGACTCATGGTCACTGTGCTGACTCTCAGGTCTCCTCATTTCTGACCAACAGAGTGGTTCTCAGTCCCCTTGATTTCATGCACCAGAATAATCCAAACAAAGTGAGGAGAGGCTGATATACAGTTGCCAAGTGTAAAAAATGAAGAACCTGCCGTTTTCTTATCATAAAAATTCAAAAAGTAAAAGGTATTTTTATCTTAGAAGAATAGAGAAAGCCTATTTACAGCAATAGATGGCCTTTTAAGTTTCATATCTTCAACTTTAGGAATGTATATGTTTTTTCCCATTTCCTTCCTTCCTTCCTTCCTCTCTTCCTTCCTTCCTCCCTTCCTTCCTTCCTCCCTCCCTCTCTTCCTTCCTTCCTTTTTCCTTCCTTCCTTCTTCCTTCCTTCCCTCCTTCTCCTTCCTTCCTCCCTCCCTCCCTCTCTCTTTTCTTTCTTTCTTCCTTCCTTCCTTCCTGCTTTCCTGTCTCCCTGCCTTTCTTTTCTATTTCTTTTTTTTCTCTCTATGTCACAGAATACAGCTTGAGAATCATCACATTATACCTAACCCATTTTCTCAATCCCACATTTTCCTCATTCTAGGTGTCACTAATATCACTGATGGAGCAATTTCTTCTCTGGAGACATATTAGTGTAGAGGAGTTTATGAAACCTTTGAGGATTGGCTGAGAAGGGCCTCAGAACTACTTTAGCTCTCACTGAATGAAACAGCAAAGGATTTTTTCTCTTGCAAGTAATCTTAGAGCCAAATGCAGAACTCACTTCTACTCATTTCAATAGTATCTGAAGAAAAGTGCATTGGACAAAATTTAAGTTAAAAATCCTCATATCAGGAATCCAAGTAAAAAGCACAAATTATACTCATGCATTGGTTTATTTCTTGTGCATCTTTATAAAATACATGGATGTTTCTGATATCAATAAGAAACAAGGCATTGAGATATCACATGATTTGATATTTCTTTTAAAGTTCGCAAGTCAGGGTAGCGTTTGGCTCTTTTTGTTACACTGTATTAATAGAGTTTGATGCTTTGGGGTTAAATAGGTCCCTTCAGTAAACTTAGATAGACCAGGAAAGTCAAAGCCCTGAAAATGCTTCTTATTCTATACATCAGCCAGATGGTGGAAAGTGCTTCTTGTATAAAAGTGATGTAAATGAGAAAAGTGAGAATTGAAATAGAACAACTTAGTTACCTAAATTTTAAAGGGTTTGTGCAAATACATGAAGTGACGATATACTCTCTGAAGTCATATCAAAATTTATAACAAAGCCTTTCTAGTTATTTTTCCCATCATCTATACTCTTTCTATTATTCTTTTCACAATTTAGCTTAGGGAGGTGACCTCTCTGTTATAATGAAATTATTCCACTAGGGAAAAAGCTAATCTCTTTCTCACCCAATCAGGATTTCTAACCCTTCTGGTAACAGCATGAAATGAAAGTCTTGGTAGAATGAGAACCATATGCTCCTTGTGATTTTTGCCGGTAACAATGTAGATCTTGACAGAAATCACACATATGACTTAGGGGTTGTGGGGCAGCAGATGGCGATATAGGTGCTCCAAGATCCTGCGTACTCAGTAGCTAAAAAAAGAAAGAAAAAGTAAAAGATTTATGGTCTAATAACACACACAAAAACTGCATTTATAGTGCCAAGGGGGCAAACTGGCAATAAATGAAATATTCCCATGTCAAGAGACTTAGGAATACATCCAGACATCCCTCCTTTGTTTTGTTCAACAGATATTTTCTAGTAAAGATTTCAGAATGTATTCATCACTATACTAAAAATGATAAAAATATTGCTAAACAAAGGATCCATATATTCCAGTGAATCAGACACCCCCACTCCAACCAACCATCTCCCTTCTTTGAATGAATAATATCTGTACTTTTCAAAAGTCAAATTTATCTTACTCTCATAGTTTGTCCTAATTTACCACATTCAAACTGGATGCTTGTTCTCTGTATTATGAAGCACCAAGTATAATTTAAAATAAAGTCATTAATTTTTTATACTCTACCAAACATTCCTATTTCATTGTTCAAATGTTTTTGCTTAACACTCCTTAAGAGTGGAACCCTTCCTTTCTGTTTCCATGGCCCCAGCGTATTGACTATGTCTAGTCAGTGGTAGGGATTTATTGAATGAATACATGACTACATATTTCATCTGATGACATGTTCTGCACAAGTAGAAATTTCAAAAGTACCCATATAATGAACATGAAATTATCTTTTTTAGAATCAAATATAAATGGAAATTTAAATATGGAAGTAACCAAACTAAACTCCAAGTAAGTGAGGAAAAAAAATATTTCCAAAGAGACTCCATAGTTTTTCTACCTGAAAATCCAAAATAACTAGTTTGAAACTTACTAGAAATAATAAGATTGCCCCATAGGAAGATTAACTGAATATATGAACATAAGGATCATATTTAGAGAAAACAGTAAGACTCTTTTAAGATACTGTTTTAGTCAACTCACGCTTTGAAAACAGGACTGAGTGGCTTAAATAACAGAATTTTATTTTTCACAGTTCTGGAGCTTGGGTAGTCCAAGATCAAGATGCTGGCAGGTTTGGTTCCTGGTCAGGGCTTCCTTGCTGCCTTGCAAATTGTAACTTCTGGCTGTGTGTCCTCACATGGAGAGAGAGAGAGAGAGAGAGGGAGAGACAGAGAGAGAGAAAGAGAGAGAAATAGAGTCTCTCTTCCTCTCTTCCTCTTCTTATAAGGACACTAATCCCATGATGGGGGCCCCACTCTCTTGACTTCTTCTAAACTGTATTCTCTCCCAAAGGTCCCACCTCCAAATACCATCACACTGGTGATTAGAGCTTCGACGTGTGGATTTGGGAGCAGACACAAAGATTCAATTCAAAACAGACATAAAAAAAGATTCAGGGAAATATAGAAATTCCTTGGTCTTGAATAGAAAGAATACATTTTATAAAAAATTACTTCTTACTAAATTCACTAGAGTGAATGCAATTCCAATTTAAATAAAATTGTTGTTTGATGGACCTTGTAAAGCTATTGGCAGAGATATTCTTTACTAAATATTAAAACATCCCGCAAAGCTATATTGATTTTATTGTAGTATGGCACAGGACTTGATTGTGAATCTATAGAAGAGGTTACAAAGTGCAGGAAAAACATATACAGCTGTAGGTATTTAGCATATGATAAACATGTCATTGCATATTAATAATATAATTGAAAAACAGAGAAATGTATACATACACAATGAATTTTCACAGTTCCTTACATAAAAATAAATCCAGGCACTTGCAACTCAAAATGTGGTTTAAGAACCTACAGCGTCAGCTCATTAAACATGCAGTTTGGTTCTCTTTCCCAGAATGTCTGTCTTAGTCTGTTCAGGCTACTATAACAAAATGTCATTGACTAGCTGGCTTAAACAACAGAAATTAATTTATCACAGTTCTAGAGAATGGAGGTCTGAGTTCAGAATGCCAACATGCTCGGGTTCTGGTGAAGGTTCTCTTTCTGGTGCCTCACGGCGGGGGCAGGGAGGGTGGGATGGTAGTCGGATGGGGAGAGAGAGAGAGAGAGAGAGGGAGCTCTCATAAGAACACTAATCCCATCATGAGGGCTCTACCTCATGACCTAATTACCTTCCTAAGGCCCCATCTCCAAATACCATCAAATTGAGAATTTAGGGTTTCAACATATGAATTTCGGGGGGGACACAAACATGTAGTCTACAACATTATTCGGGTCAGGGTCTGCATTATAACATATGCCTAGGTGATTGGGGGTACATATTAACATTTGAGAAGTACTGTTCAAAGAAATTTCTCTGATGATGGAGATGGTATATATCTGCACTGTCAAAAATAATAACACCAGTCTGATGCAGTAGCATGAGCCTGTAATCAGCCTACTCGGGAAGCTCAGGCAGGAGGATTGCTTAAGCTCAGGAATTCAAGGCCTGTCTGGGTAGCATAAGGAGACCTAGTCCCTAGAAAATAAAATATAATATCCATTTGCTACACATGGCTATTGAGCACTTAAACTTTGGTTAGTATGACTGAGGAACTAAATTTTAAGTTCTATTTTCAGTAATTTAAATTTAAAATCTATCTGTAAATAATGGTTACCATATTGAACAATTCAGCTCTAGACATTTGAAATATTTGTATATAAAAACCCTAATTTACCAAAAGAAACTTTAGCATGATCTTAGACTGGAGATGGCCCATCTAGAGACAACTAAAAATAAAGGTCAAAACAATTAAGTGATAACAAAGAAAACTAAATACATAAAAATATAAAACATTTTTATAATTTATTTTTAACTTTTATTTTAGGCTTGTGGGTTGATGTGAAAGTTTGTTATATTGGTAAACTTGTGTCATGGGGGTTTATTGTGCAGATTATCTCAATACCCAGGTATTAAGCTTAGTAGCCAATAATTTTTTTGTGCTCCTCTCCCCTCCTCCCAACCTCCACCCTCAAGTAAATAGTATCCCTCCTTTGTGTTCATGAGGTCTCATCATTTAGCTCCTACTTGTAAGTGAGAACACGTGGTATTTGATTTTCTGTTCCTGCCTTAGCTCAACCATTGTGGAATGCAGTAGGGCAATTCCTCAAAGAGCTAAAAGCAGAACTACTGTTTGATCCAGCAATCTCATTACTGGGTATATACTCTGAGGAATATAGATCATTCTACCATAAAAATACGTGCATGTGAATGTTCATTGCATCACTATTCACAATAGTAAAGTCATGGAATCAACCTAAACACTTATCAGTGACATACTGGATAAAGAAAATGAGCTATATATACACCATGGAATACTATGCAACCATGAAAAAGAATGAAATAATGTCTTCTGTGGGAACATGGATGGACCTGGAGGCTATTATTCTTAAAAACGCAAAACATTTAAGTAAGAAAGATTATAAATAAAGTTAATAGTTACATATTTCTATATTTTATTATAAACAAACAAGAACTAAACACTACAGTACTAAACAAGGGCAAAGAAAAGAAATGGGTCAATCATAAATAAGAAATTGAAATGGCAAATACATACAAAAATGTTTAATCTTACAGTAATAAAAAGAAAATTAAATCAACAGTGGGTCTTAGTTTTTCATAATAGCTCATGCTGGTATACATGTGAAGAAATGAATAGTTGTGTAAATGTGTGCAACCAAAATATGAGGAAATCTGATAGTGTTTCAATTTTTTAATGTGCACAGTCTTTGAAATAATAATTTTACTTTCCAGACATAAGTGTGCCAGACAGTATGTTTGAGGTTATTCATGGTTTGGAATAGCAAAAATGTTAATGCTTCCTGTATGTATTACAATAGGAGATTGAAAAAAAGTTATTATGTAATAATTAAAATTACAATATAGGTCTATATTCCTTTATGTGAATGTGGGTACTGTGAGGAGGACAAGAGCATTGGCTCTGAGAAGGAACCACTGAGCTGATGTACTGCTTACCCTGTAACCTAACTGTGTGACAATGGGAAGGATACATAATTTCTCCCTGCCTCTGTTCATTTGTCTGAGGAATGACAATAATAATAGTATAAACTCACACATTTATTTTGAAGATTAAATTAGTTATATGTAAAAGCCTATGTAAAATAACTGTATTTAGAATTAAATAAGAATCAATAAATGCTAGCTGATCTTTTTAAATTCTAATTTTTAGTTCTGAGGTACATGTACAGAATGTGCAGTTTTATTACACAGGCAAACATGTGCCAAGGTGGTTTGCTGCACCTATCAACCTATCACCTAGGTATTAAGCCCAACATGCATTAGCTATTTTTCCTAATGCTTTCCCTATCCCCACCCCATGACAGGCCCCAGTGTGTGTTGTTCCCCTCCCTGTGTCCATGTGTTCTCATTTTTCAGATTCCACTTATAAGTGAGAAGATGTGGTGTTTGGTTTCGTTCCTGCGTTAGTTTGCTGAGGATAATGGTTTCCAGCTCCATCCAGGTCCCTAAAAAGGACATTATCTCATTCCTTTTTATGGCTGCATAGCATTCCCACCAATGATAGACTAAAGAAAATGTGCTACACAACACCATAGCTAATCTTTTAATAGATGTATAATAGCAATAAGAAAGTACTTGAAAAGATAATCAGTAATAGGTACGCCTTTGCCAAGTCACCATTAGCTCGTGAATGACCATTTAACTTCCTTTACTATTTCACTTGAAATACTGTTTCATCCTGTCTTTCATGACATTGTATTTTTCTGTTTTTCCTCTTATTTCAATGACTTCTTTCTCCTGATCTTTCTTGCTGACTCTCTCCTCTGTCTAAGTTCTAAATGTTGGAATGCTCCAGATCTCAGACCTGGCACCCTGTCCCTTCTCTATCCATATTTTCATCCTGATCCTTCAGTCTAAAAATGAAAGCCACCAGTCATTCATTATTACATCAACTGGATACATTTCATTGCAAATACCTACCACCATTTGATATGATCTTGTTTACACACACCCATACAGGATATGTTCTTACTACTGGTAATTTTATTAGTTTCTCCTTACTAAGATACAAGCCCCATGAGAATAAGAACCTTGTATGTGCTTGTTCATCTTTGCATCACAGCATATGGATCAGTGTCTTGTGTAAGAGTTCCTGAACTAAAGTTTATTGAATAACTGTATAATCTAGGAAAGATCATCTTATAGCACATGTGCATACATATAACACTTTTGCATAAACATAACATTCACAATAACAACAGTAATAGCAAGCACATATACAGTGCTTAATATGTGCCCTACTTATAGTAACTGAATCATTGAATCACCACACTAATTTTAAGAGATAAGCTCTTTAATTCTTCTCATTTTAAAAATTAGAGCATGAGCCAAATAGAATTTAAGTGATGCATAAGATTATGCCACTATTACATTAGAGGAAAATGTATATTACAGAAAAATAGCAAAATTGTGTTTATATCTGGCATTTGTCTATTTTTTTATTTAAAAACAGATGTCTGTGTTGCTTCATTTTCCCCAATAGGTGTATACTATTTTTACAATAATTTTATATGATAATTTTAGGGGAAACGTAAAATTATATCTTCACAAAATTTCCCCTGAAAGAAGAGCCTTTGGAATCTGTGGGTTTCCACTTATTTTTAAAATAAGAAGGTTGGGTCAGGAGGATTTGTGGGACAGAAATGCCGCCAATGCATTACCAAGTTGGCAATATCTGCAACAAAGATCTAAACATTCAAAAGTAAGTATGAGTGTATTAGGCAGATAGGATTTGGGGGAAAGTAATAAAGATAGGAGGGGATTGCAGGTGGAAACAGAACCTGACTAATGAAAATATTTAAATCGGGGGTTCAGGAGACGATTTCCTTCAGGTATGGGGGCACGTGGTTTTCTGTGACTGGCTTCCTTCATGCTGAGCCAAGTCTCACCCACTTTTTCAGCTTCTGTCACATAAAATATTATAGCCTGCTTCACCTGAATGGGAACACTGTAGTTTTCTTAAGCTCACACCAGAGTTAATAAGTATTTGAAAATGTCCATCAGTAATTAGAGAACAGTGGAACAAACAAATGACAGCTGCACACTGCAATATATTCTCCAAGTCTATTTCCTCACTTCATTTAGTTAATTCAAGTATAGCAATTTGAGGGAATTTTAAGGCATATGAAGGAGGTCAGGAGAAATTGATTACTAAAGTAAAACATGAGGACCTAACACTCTCAAAACTTGACAATCAACACAATAATAAATACACAATTATATTTCTCCACTTTCTGATTTTTTAACTCTAGATTGACTATAAATTGAATCTAAGGTACTGTTGGTTAAAATTTCAGTTTAATTGTTCTGTAGTACTCTCTGGGTGGCTCACCATTATTCTGAGGTCAAATTTAAATATAGAAACAGGATTTTGGAGATAATCTAGTCTAACCCCTTCATTAAAGAGATCAGGAAATGGAAGCTCAGAAAGTCAGGCAGCTTATCTAGGAACACAGAACTGCTTCTTTGGGGTGTTCAGGACTAGTTTTTTTGAGTGAGTAACACTTTATCTTCATTCACAGACCTTCTTCTTAGCTCTCTTTCTAGGAAGTTAAGAAGAATAAACTACTGGATTTCAAATGTAATTAAGGAGTAAACTGAATTTTGTACAGAGGAGTAAGAGGCACTAAAATATTCATTGGGATATGAGGGGTATTAGGCTAGCCATGGTAGAATTGTGAAGTGGTTTTCTGGAGACCTCAGGAATTCCTAATTCTGTCCTACTCCTTCAGCCAAATACCTCATGCCCTCTCCTTCACTCTTGAAAACTACACTCCAGAGACCATCTGCTATTAGTTCCAGGTTTGCACTCATGCTTCCTCTATTTGAGAAGCTCTTTCACCAGATACCTGTGTGTCTGTCTTTGATGATTCCTCCAACCTCTTTCCTGAACATCACCCCCAGTCACTGTCATATTACCCAGTTGGCTTTACTGCTAGATTAACCCAGGTTTACATTATGGCTTTAGTCTGAATGGCACTGTTAGTTGTAAGAGTACCTACCTGATAGAGTTGTGATAATTAAATGAGTTAATATTTGCAACACTCAACACATTAGCTTCTATTATCCTATTTATTACCTTTTTTTTAAATTTTTGAGTCAGGGTCTCACTCTGTTGCCCAGGCTGGAGTGCAGTGGCATGGTCATGGCTCTCTGCAACCTCTTCCTCCTGGGCTGGAACTCTCCTCCCACTTCAGCTTCCAGAGTAGCTGGAACTACAGGCACGTGCCACCACATCCAGCTGATTTTTGTATTTTTCTTGTAGAGATGGGGTTTCCCCGTGTTGGCCAGGCTGGTCTCAAACTCCTGCATTCAAGTAATCCACCTGCCTTGGCCTCCCAAAGTGCTGGGATTACAGGTGTGAACCACCATGCCCGGCCTTTGTTACCTTTCATGTATTTTTTTTTTTGTATGTTACCTTAATATATTTACTCATTTATTAATTAATGTCTTGTTTATCTCTGTGTTACAATAAAATTCTGGGAGAGTAGGGAACTTGATCTTTTTTCTTTTTCCTTTTTCTTTTTCTTTTTTCCTTCAAGACACGTTCCTGGGTTGTCACCAGGCTGGAGTGCAGTGGTGTGATCGCGATCATGGCTCACGGCAGCCTCAACCTCCTGGGCTCAAGTGATCCTCCCATATCAGCCTCCCATCAGCTGGGACCACAGGTGAAGACCATTATGCTCAGCTAATTTTTATAACACTTTTTGTAGAGGTGGGGTCTCACTATATTCTCAAGGCTGGTCTTGAACTCCTGGGCTCAAGCAATCCTCCTATCTCAGCCTCTCAAATGATTTTCTTTTTCAGCTTTTATTCCAAGTATTCAGAAAGTTTCTCTGCAAAGAGAAGGCCCTCAATAACTATTTGTTAAGGAGCCTCAGTAACTATTTGTTAAGCAGTCATTCACATTTCAGCCAGAGCCTCATTTTTTTTTTAAATTTTACTTTAGGTTCTGGGATACATGTGCTGAACTTGCAGGTTTGTTACACAGGTATACATGTGCCATGGTGGTTTTCTGTACCTATCAGACCATCATCTAGGTTTTAAGCCCCCCATGCATTAGGGATTTGTCCTAATGCTCTCCCTCCTCTTTATCCCCACCCCCAAATAGGCTGGGGTATGTGATATTCCTTCCTCTCCCTGTGTCCATGTGTTCTCATTGTTCAACTCCCACTTATAAGTGAGAATATGTGGTGTTTGGTTTTCTGTTCCTGTGTTAGTTTGCTGAGGATAATGGTTTACAGCTTCATCCATGTCCCTGCATAAGGACATGAACTCATTCTCTTTTATAGCTAGTTAGTATTCCATGGTGTATATGTGCCACATTATCTTTATCCAGTCTATCACTGATGGACATTTGGGTTGGTTCCAAGTCGTTGTTATGGTAAATAGTGCTACAATAGACATATGTATGCATGTGTCTTCATAGTAAAATGGTTTATAATCCTTTGGGTATATACCCAGTAATGGGCTTGCCCAGCCTCATTTTTAACCACTGAATGAAGCTCTGTTCTGTTTAAAGGTGTTTTAGGCCTCAGTAAAGAGGACTGTGGAAGGTGTTGCAGCCTCATTTGTACAGGCACCATCAACTGTGTGTCTACATGAGTGACCTCTGAGCGCTGAACAGAGTCCTTTCCCCAAGTGGTTTTCCCACATGAACCACAATAGTTTCTGGAATTCTATTATTTTCTTCACTTAAGCTCAATCTTTACCAGAAGGTCACTAAAATACCCAATTCAAGATATTTGTATTCATGTACATGTGAATCCTAACTTCTAGGTTATCAACTAGTTTAATCATTTTGCTAGTAAAGAGGATTCTGACAACAAAAGCAAAGCTTGTGCTTATAATCACCTAATTATTCTGGCCAGTGCTATGTAAGTACCTAACAACAGGACAGGCAAAATGATAGAAATGAAATATAGAGGCAACACCGCTTATTGATTTTTTTGCTATGAAAACTTTATATTTTAAAAAATTTCTTCAACTTTTGTTTTGTCTCTTTCTATGTCTGAAATAAACAAATCTGGAACAGAATGCCAAACAATCAAAAAATATATAGAAAGCCATGCCCTGGGGAATGAAATAAATTAGCCTTAGAAAAAAGTCATGGATAAAACAAAATCAATTGCTTTCCAAGTTTAGATCACATTTGACCTAAAGTCTAAGAGACCAGCTATAGATCTGAAGAAAATAAAGATAATCAGGCCAAGCACAGATGTCACCAGAGGTAAGGAAATGTGAAGAGCTGATTTTGGAAGTGAAAAAAATTTTGAAGACATGGATACCCAATGGCTTTCTAGTGCAGGAGCTACAATCAGTAGGCATTCAATAAATGCTGCTTATTGAATAACGTATAGCATAGAGATAATCGGCTTTTTCCTTCTTTCTTCATTACTTTGTTTCTCTTCCTTCCTTTCTCTTTTTGTTTCTTTTCTTTCCTTCCTTCTTCCTTCTTTCTTTCTGTCTTTCTTTCTTTTTCTTTCTTTCTTTCTCTTTCTTTCTTCTTTCTTTCCTATAACCATACAAACTTAAAGCACATTTAAATTAATATTTATTTTGTGCTCCCACAATTTAAGTAAAAATAACTTAAAACAAATTTTTGTGACTGAGTTCTACCTGGGCATCTAGTGAAGATGTTTTCAGATGAGGAGGAGAAAGAATGAAAGAATGTAGAAATAGAAGAGGATAGCCTAGCTGCTCCATTTATTTTACAGTTTAGATTAGAGCTTGGAACAGTCTGGAGATTTTTGTTAAATTTCACTTATATACATGTTGATGTTTACGTAAACCATTTCATTATAATTGTGTTTCTATTCCCTATTAATAAAATAGGGGCTATAAAATACTTTACCTATACAAACAAAATACAACCACATTAAAATTATGAGAATATAATTATAAGAAAACCATATTATGTTAAACCACATAACATAAAACAGATAAAAAATTAATGTTTCCAATGTCTTTATTTTATAAGTAAGGAACATGACACTAGAAAAATTTGTGATTTGTGCAATCCCCCAATGATCAATCTGTGGTAAGATTCTAATTTTCTCACTCACAGTTTGTTGCTCTTTTCCCCCCAGAGAGAAGACCTGGAAGAAGAGAGTCTGGAATAGATGTGACCAAACTTGAACTTCTTCAGCTAGAAAACAATATTTTGTGTTTAGGTATGTTCCCAGGTACATTCATCCAGAAAATCATGTAGTGAACAACTTACTGCAAAGTGTATGTAACTGCCGTGTATACAGAGAGTTATCCCTTAATATCTGCTGGGAAGTGGTTCAAAGACCCCTGCAGATACCAAAATTTGTGGATGCTCAAGTCTCTTATATAATAAAATGGTGTCATATTTGCAGTATTTTAAAATAATTTACACACATTTTTCCATATACTTTAAATCATCTCTAGATTACTTATAATAGCTAATGCATTGTAAATACTGTATAAATAGTTGTTACACTGTGTTTTGTATGATGATTATTATTGTATTGTTTTATATTGTGTTTTGGCTAATATTTTCAACCCATAGTTAGTTGAATCAACAAACAGATAAAAATGGCCAACTATATTCTCAGAGTAAATGCACCATCATAATTCTAAAATCTACCAATTTGTATGTTAATGTAAAATTATATTAAGATATAGGATTTGAAAAAAATGGTTTTTAGTAGATGCTCTAAATTTTATTTTATAATACAATCAGGGTAGGGAATTCAGCATGGCTGTACCATCAGCAGATAGGCAGTAAAAATCCAATAAAAAACAAATTTTTACAAGGTAGTAAAAGTCTAATATAATTACAACTGATTTACAGTACAATATTTATTTTGAATGGAGACTATTATCTCATTTAAAATATTCATAGCATTGTGTATAAGGATTAAAATTATTGTCCATTTAAAACATACAAATTGCAGGTTGCTATAATAAAGCAAAACCAAACCCCAAATGGTAAATGCATACAGCCTATTTTAATCTGAGGCCCTCTGAGAAGGGTTATGCATTTACTTTTTTAAAAAGAAATAAAGGTACAACAATCTAAAATCACCTAAAAAAACACCTTAAACTACTTACAGTATCTCGAATTTGGCTGTCTTCCATTATTTTCTTAGGGATTTTTTAATGGACATGTTTTGCTATGAAAATGCTTTTACATTTTTGACAGGTTATGTTTTAGCCCCATTAAAAGATATACTGTACTCATTATACTCAGGTCCTAAAACTAATAATCATACACAACAAATGATTTATATGTCTTAATTCTTTCTCACAGTGCTATACAAAACTACGCAAGACTGAGTAATTTTTGAAGAAAAGAGGTTTAATTGACTCATAATTCCATAGGCTGTCCAGGAAACATGATTGGGTAGTCCTCAGGAAACTTACAATCATGGTGGAAGAGAGAAGGGGAAGCAAGCATATTCTTCACATGGTGGAACAGGAAAGAGAATGAAGGGGGGGAGTTCTACATACTTTTTTATTTTATTTTATTTTATTTTATTTTTATTGCATTTTAGGTTTTGGGGTACATGTAAAGAACATGCAAGATCGTTGCATAGGTACACACATGGCAGTGTGTTTGCTGCCTTCCTCCCCCATCACCCATATCTGGCATTTCTCCCCATGCTATCTCTCCCCCAACTCCCCACCCCTCACTGTCCCTCCCCTTATTTCCCCCGACAGACCCCAGTGTGTGATGTTACCCTCCCTGTGTCCATGTGTTCTCATTGTTCAACACCCGCCTATGAGTAAGAATATGCAGTGCTTGATTTTCTGTTCTTGTGTCAGTTTGCTGAGAATGATGGTTTCCAGGTTCACCCATATCCCTACAAAGTACACGAACTCATTGTTTTTGATGGCTGCATAATATTCCATGGTGTGTATGTGCCACATTTTCCCTGTCCAGTCTATCATCGATGGGCATTTGGGTTGGTTCCAGATCTTTGCTATTGTAAGCTTGCTGCAATGAACATTCGGGTGCATGTGTCCTTATAGTAGAATGATTTATAATCCTTTGGATATATACCCAGTAATGGGATTGCTGGGTCAAATGGAATTTCTATTTCTAGGTCCTTGAGGAATCGCCACACTCTCTTCCACAATGGTTGAACTAATTTACACTCCCACCGGCAGTGTAAAAGTATTCCTATTTCTCCACATCATCTCCAGCATCTCTTGTCTCCAGATTTCTTAATGATCGCCTTTTCTACTGGTATCTCAATGTAGTTTTGATTTGCATTTCTCTAATGACCAGTGATGATGAGTATTTTTTCATATGTTTGTTGGCCTCACGTGTGTCTTCTTTTGTACAGTGCCCGTTCATATTCTTTGCCCACTTTTGAATGGGCTTGTTTGTTTTTCTCTTGTAAATCTGTTTTAGTTCTTTGTAGATTCTGGATATCAGCCCTTTGTCAGATGGGTAGACTGCAAATTTTTTCCCATTCTGTTGGTTGCTGATTCACTCTACTGACTATTTCTTTTGCTGTACAGAAGCTGTGGAGTTTGATTAGGTCCCATTTGTCTATTTTGGCTTTTGTTGCCAATGCTTTTGGTGCTTTGGTCGTGAAGTCCTTGCCTACGCCTATGTTCTGAATGGTTTTGCCTAGATTTTCTTCTAGGGTTTTTATGGTGTTAGGTCTTATGTTTAAGTCTTTAATCCATCTGGAGTTAATTTTAGTGTAAGGTGTTAGGGAGGGGTCCAGTTTCTGATTTTCTGCACATGGCTAGCCAGTTTTCCCAACACCATTTATTAAACAGGGAATCCTTTCCCCATTGCGTGTTTGTCAGGTTTGTCAAAGATTGGATGGTTGTAGATATGTTGTGTTGCCTCTGAGGCCTCTGCTCTGTTCCATTGGTCTATATCTCTGTTTTGGCACCAGTATCATGTTGTTTTGATTACTGTAGCCTTGTAGTATAGTTTGAAGTCCGGTAGTGTGATGCCTCCCACTTTGTTCTTTTTACTTAGAATTGACTTGGCTATGTGGACTCTCTTTTGGTTCCATATGAAGTTTAAGGTGGTTTTTTTCAGTTCTGTGAAGAAGGTCATTGGTAGCTTGATGGGGGATAGCGTTAAATCTGTAAATTACTTTGGGCAGTATGGCCATTTTCATGATACTGATTCTTCCTAACCATGAACATGGAATGTTTCTCCATCTGTTTGTGTCCTTTCTCATTTCGTTGAGCAGTGGTTTGTAGTTCTTGAAGAGGTCCTTTACGTTCCTTGTTAGTTGTATTCCTAGGTATTTTATTCTCTTTGTAGCAATTGTGAATGGCAGTTTGTTCTTGATTTGGCTCTCTTTAAGTCTGTTATTGGTGTATAGGAATGCTTGTGATTTTTGCACATTGATTTTGTATCCTGAGACTTTGCTGAAGTTGCTTATCAGTGTCAGGAGATTTTGGGCTGAGACAATGGGGTCTTCTAGATATACAATCATGTCATCTGCAAATAGAGACAATTTGACTTCCTCCTTTCCTATTTGAATACCTTTTATTTCTTTTTCTTGCCTGATTGCTCTGGCTAGAACTTCCAGTACTATATTGCATAGAAGTGGTGAGAGAGGGCATCTTTATCTAGTGCCAGATTTCGAAGGGAATGCTTCCAGTTTTTGCCCACTCAGTATGATATTGACTGGTGGTTTGTCGTAAATAGCTTTTATTATTTTGAGATACATTCCATCAATACCTAGTTTATTGAGGGTTTTTAGCATAAAGGGCTGTTGGATTTTGTCAAACACCTTCTCTACATCAATTGAGATAATCATGTGGTTTTTGTCTTTGGTTCTGTTTATGTGGTGAATTATGTTTATAGACTTGCGTATGTTGAACCAGCCTTGCATCCCTGGGATGAATCCTACTTGATCATGGTGGATAAGCTTTTTGATGTGCTGTTGCATTTGGTTTGCCAGTATTTTATTGAAGATTTTTGCATCTATGTTCATTATGGATATTGGCCTGAAGTTTTCTTTTCTTGCTGAGTCTCTGCCGGGTTTTGGTATCAGGATGATGTTGGTCTCATAAAATGATTTGGGGAAGGATTCCCTCTTTTTGGATTGTTTGCAATAGTTTCAGAAGGAATGGTACCAGTTCCTCTTTGTATGTCTGGTAGAATTTGGCTGTGAATCCATCTGGACCTGGGCTTTTTTGGGTGGTAGGCTCTTAATTGCTGCCTCAACTTCAGACCTTGTTATTGGTCTAGTCAGGGTTTCAACTTCTTCCTGGTTTAGGCTTGGGAGGATGCAAGTGTCCAGAAATTTATCCATTTCTTCCAGGTTTACTAGTTTATGTGCATAGAGTTGTTTGTAATAATCTCTGATGATGGTTTGTATTTCTGTGGAATCTGTGGTGATATCCCCCTTTATCATTTTTTATTGCATCTGTTTGATTATTCTCTGTTTTCTTTTTTATTAATCTGGCTAGTGGTCTGTCTATTTTGTTGATCTTTTCGAAAAACCAGCTCCAGGATTTATTAATGTTTTGAAGGTTTTTTTGTGTCTCTGTCTTCTTCAGTTCTGCTCTTATCTTAGTTATTTCTTGTCTTCTGCTAGGTTTTGAGTATTTTTGATCTTGCTCCTCTAGCTCTTTCAATTTTGACGATAGGGTGTCGATTTTAGATCTCTCCTTGCTTCTCATGTGGGCATTTATTGCTATATATTTTCCTCTGTAGACTGCTTTAAATGTGTTCCAGAGATTCTGGTATGTTGTTTCTTTGTTTTCATTGGTTTCAAGGAACATCTTTATTTCTGCCTTCATGTCATTGCTTATCCAGTCAACATTTAAGAGCCCGTTGTTCAGTTTCCATGAAGCTGTGCGGTTCTGTGTTAGTTTCTCAATTCTGAGTTCTAACTTGATTGCACTGTGGTCTGAGAGACTGTTTGTTATGTTTCCATTCTTTTGCATTTGCTGAGGAGTGATTTACTTCCAATTTATGTGGTCAATTTTAGAGTCGGTGTGATGTGGTGCTGAGAAAAATATATATTCTGTGGATTTGCGGTGGAGAGTTCTGTAAATGTCTATTAGGTTTGCTTGGTCCCGGTCTGCGTTCAAGTCCTGGATACCCTTGTTAATTTTCTGTCTCGTTGATCTGTCTAATATTGACAATGTGGCGTCAAAATCTCTCACTATTATTGTGTGGGAGTCTAAGTCTCTTTGTAAGTCATTAAGAACTTGCTTTATGTATCTGGGTGCTCCTGTATTGGGTGTGTATATATTTAGGATCGTTAGCTTTTCTTGCTGCACTGATCCTTTTACCATTATGTAATGTCCTTCTTTATCTCTTTTGATCTTTGTAGGTTTAAAGTCTATTTTATCAGAGACAAGAATTGCAACTCCTGCCTTTTTTAGCTCTCCATTTGCTTGGTGAATCTTCCTCCATCCCTTTATTTTGAGCTTTTGTGTATCCTTGCATGTGAGGTGGGTTTCCTGGATACAGCACACTGATGGGTTTTGACTTTTTATGCAATTTGCCAGTCTGCCCTCTTAGCACAGTGGGCAGTGCGTCAGTCTCATAATCTGAGGGAGTTCTACATACTTTTAAACAACCAGATCTCATGAGAACTCACTCACTATCATGAGATTAGCATTGGGAAATCTGCCCCCATGATCCAATTACCCCCACCAAATCCCCCCCCTCAACATTGGGAATTACAATTCCACATGAGATTTCG
The DNA here is from genome assembly GCA_036589455.1 of Ateles fusciceps. Classification (NCBI taxonomy): domain Eukaryota; kingdom Metazoa; phylum Chordata; class Mammalia; order Primates; family Atelidae; genus Ateles; species Ateles fusciceps. The sequence goes on from JAZHEH010001955.1 coordinate 3,154,347, forward strand.
GTGGGACACAGAGCCAAATCATGTCATTTTTCCCCTAGTCCTTTCTAAATCTCATGTTCTTCTCACATTTCAAAATACAATCATGCCTTCCCAACAGTCCCTAAAGTCTTAATTCATTCCAGCATTTTACTTAAAAGTACATGTCCAAAGTCTATTCTGAGTCCCTTCTGTCCATGAGCCCGTAAAATAAAAAACAAATTAGTTACTTCCAAGATACAATGAGGGTACAAGAGTTGCATAAATGCTTCCATCCAAAAAGGAAGAAATTCATCAAAATAAAGGGGATACAGGCCCCAAACAAGTCTAAACTCAGCAGAGTGGTTATTAAATCTTAAAGCTTCAAAATAATCTCCTTGACTACATGTCTCACATCCAGGGTACACTGATAAAATGAGTGAGATCCCAAAGCTTCAGGCAGCTCCCACCCTTGTGACTCTGCAGGGTACAGCCCCTGTGGCTGCTTCCATGGGCTAGTGTTGAGTACCTACAGCTTTTCCGACACACAGTGAAAGCTGTCAGTGGATCTACCATTCTGTGGTCTGGAGGACAGTGACCCTCTTCTCACAGCTGCACTAGGAAGTGCCCACAGGGAGATTCTGTATGGGAACTCCAACCCCAAATTTCCCCTCAGCACTGCCCTGGTAGAGGTTCTTCATGAGGGCTCTGTTTCTGCAGCAGACTTCTGCCTGAACATCATTGCATTTCCATACATCCTCTGAAATCTAGGCATAGACTCCCAAGCCTCAGCTCTTGTCTTCTCTGCACCCACAGGTCAACACCACATGGAAGCTGCAAAGGCTTACCTCCTCTGAAGCAACAGCCCAAGCTATGCATTGGCCCCTTTTAACCACAGCTGGAGCTGGAGCAGCTGAAACACAGGGGACCATGTCCCCAGGCTGCACAGAGCAGTGGGGCTCTCAGTCCCATGAAGCACTTTTCCCTCCTAGGCCTCTGGGTCTGTGATGGGAAGGGCTGCCATGTAGGTCTCTGAAATACATTAAAGGCATTTTCCCCATTGTCTTGGCTATTAACATTTGGCTCTTCTTTACTTATGGCAATTTCTGCAGTCTTGAATTCCTCTGCAGAAAATGAGTTTTTCTTTTCTACCATATAATTGGGTTGAAAATTTTCCAAACTTACATTCTGCTTCCCTTTTAAATATAAGTTCTAGTTTCAGGTCACTTACTTGCTTATGAAAATGAACATAGGCTTTTAGAAGCAGCCAGGCTACATCTTGAATGCTTTGTGCTTAGAAATTTCTTCCATTAGCTACCCTAAATCATTCTCTCTCAAGTTCCAAGTTCCACAGATCTCTAGAGCAGGAGCATAATGCCACCAGTCTCTTTGCTAAGGCATAGCAAGAGTGACGACCAGTTCCCAATAAGTTCCTCATCTCTCTCTGAAACCACTTCAGCCTGGACTTTGCTGTCCATATCACTATCAGCGTTTTGGTCACAACCATTCAATAAGTCTCTAAGAAGTTCCTAACTTTCCCTTATCTTTATGTCTTCTTCTGAGCCCTCCAACACTGTTCCAACCTTTGCCCATTACCCAGTTCCAAAGCTGATTCCATGTTTTCGTTTCTTTCCACTTTTATTCTGCCTTTCAGAAGGCATCTTTACAGAAATGCCCCACTCCTGGTACCAATTTTCTGTATCAGTTCATCCTCACACTGCCATAAAGAACTACCTAAGACTGGGTAATTTATGAAGAAAAGGTTTAACTGACTCAGAGTTTTGCAGTCTGTACAAGAAGCATGTTTGGGGAGCCTGAGGAAACTTACAATCATGGCAGAAGGACAAAGGGAAGCAAGCACCTTCTTCACATGGCAGAGTGGGAGAGAGAGTGTGAAAGGGGGAGAGCTAAACACTTTTAAACAACCAGATCTCATGAGATTTCACTATCCTGAGAATAGCGAGAGGGAAACACCCCCCATGATCCAATCACCTCCCATCAGGTCCCTCCCCCCAATACTGGAAATTACAATTTGACATGAGATTTGGGTTGGATACAGAGCCAAACCATATCATTGTACAACCTAAACAAGTATTCAATTGGATTGAAAGATTTTGCTGTTCCAAATACAGATTATATATTCTAAACTCATTTATGTCTTCCTGTGGAGGTAAACATGGGAAAGAAGAAAATAGTTTGATACTCAATGTTTACTTGATGTTTCTTCTAAGTTTTCACCTCAAGTCACATTGGAGGTCCCACATTTTTTCACTCTGTTATATGGCGTTATTAAATGCTAATAGGGCAATTGCATAGGCATATATTCACAAAGTCTACTATTTTTGTTATAGAGTTTATCTTGATTTATGAATTAGAACTCTTGCTTATGGCAGAAACAAGACTTAAATGAACTTAAAAGAAAAAGGAGAGTTGTTTTTTTTTTTAATTATGGTATGTTGTCTTCATCTTCTGTGTCTGAACAATCAATGATCTGAGGGCTGGATTTGGTGCACATAAGAGACAACAGACATGACGTCAAATGCCAAAGAAGAGTCTCACGCTGTCTCTTACATGTTCTTTTGGGTCACCTTGGCTTGATTTGCTTTGAATATAGAGTAGTTTTCTTCACATGGCAGTGGACATGACTATCAATCATTCTCAAGATCCGTAGCTTACAGTTCTCATCACTAAGAGGAATTAACCATATTTGAAGTTCCAGGAGAGAAGGGAGAAAGGAGAGAACACATCTGTTTCCTTTAAAAGCAAGACCTGAAAGATTCACGAATCACTAGTCCTTAAATACTACCAGTCAGAATTTTGACTCATGGCCAAACTTAGCTGCAAAGACTGAAAAAGTTGCCTTAACCAAGGCAGCCATATATCCACAAAAATTTTAAGAAATATATTAAAGAATGATATGAATATTAAAGGACAACGTAAATTCGACAATTATGGCAATGAAGATATATTAAGAATAACTCAAGCATTAATAGATGGATGTAACTGAGTTACAAAGAACAGCCAAAAGAAAGGTGCTTCCCAAAATAAGAAAGAAGGCTTTAGAACAGGAGTCTCCAATTCCCTGTTCTAAAGCCCCACTGGTACCAGTTTGTGCCTGTTAGGAACCCGGCCACATAGCATGAGATGAGTGATGGGCAAGTGAGTGACAGCTTCATGTGTATCTACAGCTGCTCCCCATCGTTCACATTACTGCCTAAGCCCCCTCCTGTCAAATCAGAGGTGGCATTAGATTCTCATAGGAGCGAAAACTGTACTGTGAAGTGCACATGCAAGGAATCTAGGTTGCTCACCCCTTATGAGAATTTAATGCCTGATGATCTGTCAGTCTTCCATCATCCCCAGATGGGACTGTCTAATTGCAGCAAAGGCTCAAGGTTCCCACTGATTCTACATTATAGTGAGTTGTATAATTATTTCATTATATATTACAATGTAATAATAATAGACATAAAGTACACAATAAATGTAATGCACTTGAATCATCCTGGACCACCCCCCCTCAACCCACGCCAGTCTGTTGAAAAATTGTCTTCCATGAAACCAGTCCCTGATGCCAAAAAGGTTGGGGTCCTCTACTTTAGAAGAAATCCTTTAAAAATCTTTTTATGGCTGAATCATAGTCCATTGTGTTTAAGTACCACATTTTCTTCATTCATGGGTAAAACTGAAGGTCATTATGCTAGGTGAAATAAATCAGGCACAGAAAAACAAACATCGCATGTTCTCACTTATTTGTGAGGTCTAAAAATCAAAACAGTTGAACTCATGGAAATAGAGAGTAGAGGGATGGTTACCAGAGACTGGGAAGGGTAGTAAAGCAGGGTTGGGGAGGTAGGGATAGTTAATGGGTATAAAAATCACTTAGAAAGAATAAGATCTCGTATTTGATAGCATGACATGGTGATTTTCGTCAATAACAACTTAGTTGTACATTTAAAAATAATAAAAGGGAATCATTGGATTGTTTGTATCACAAAAGATAAATGTTTGAGGGGATGAATACCCCATTTTCCAAAATGCAATTACTATGCATTGCATGCCTGTATCGAAACAACTCCTGTAGCCCATAAATATATACATCTACTATATACTCACAAAAAATAAAAATAAAAAAAATGTTTTAAAAAACCTCATTACTGCAAATAAGGCTTTTACTTTCAAATTATTTTTTACAACATTTTTAGCTAGCTCATAAAATTAAGGTCAAAGCAGTTTAGTTTTGGTTTCCTCCATTGTATTATAGTACTTTTATTTAAAAGGTTAATGAATGTGTGCTTATCAGGTAACTCAGGAACCTGTTTGCTTTCAGAGAGAAGATTGCTTCTTTAATAACACCTGCACTTCTGAAAGCTTCTGATTAAGAGATTAAAAGAATGTGCTAGGCCCTCCCAGTTGAGTAATTACTCACGGGGTGAAAAAGTAGTACATCAGAAACACAATTTTCTCCAATGAGTGTTAAATGGCACTTCAGTGAAGCCATGGTGACTCCCTCATTCTAAGTACCTATTTAGGACCTTGGAGCAGTTGAGTCATGAAGTAGAGCCTGACCCAATCCACTTTTCAATTGCTCCGTAATTCCATATAAAAAGTAGAAACAATCAAACCCCTTCACATACCTGATTCAGAGACACCCCCAAAATATTGTCAGCACCTGATGGAATGCCTCAGTTGTTCTCTAATGGAGATCTATTATGTGCACCTAAATATCTTTCACTTTTTAAATCCGATGAGTAATTCTTTGGATCACCTCCTGCCAAAATATCTATTGTATATTTTAACTAGGAGAGGATGGCTGCCATGTAGCTAAATTGGAAGCATGGGTATTTTTAGTGCTTGGTGAAAAAAGTTACATAAAGAGCAACTCTATTCACCCTATTGGGATCTTCTTATGTAAAAGGCCTGGCACGAGTGTAAGGTATTATTATGACTATAAAAGCGCCTCAATCTGTAATCATAAGAAAGGCAGTATTATAGAGAAATACCATGCAGTTGCATGGCAACTGAATCCTAGTGGAGTTAGTTGCCACGCAGAGGAGTTATTATGAGTGCTTCGATGCAGCCCAGCCAAAAGAGCACCCAGGCTACAAGCAGGTAAACACCTACCTGTTGCCTGAGGACATATTCTCCTCCATCCTGGTAGTAGAATGAAATTGGAGATGAAGATGTGGGTTTGTTTCCCTGAGCAGAGCCTGAATACCAGTTAAGGTTGTTTCATTTGACAAGTCTCTAGCACCTTGGTTTATTGTGTAAGAATGAAAAAGCACGCACATCACAGTGTCAGCAACAATGGAAAATCCACAGCAACAGCTTGTGCCAAATTCAGATGATTCTAGAAATGTAAATGTGCCTTTCTAGCCTCTAAAATGGGTGTTCTACCTCAAGGTCTTCTCTTGTTAAAAAAACAAAAAATGTAAGTGCGTTATATTGGGACATTGTTGTGTTTTACCTTCCAGTATTCCTTCTCTCTTTTTTCAGTTAATAGCAATTTCAGCTTCTTTTGAGAACTAAACTTTCCTTATCGTCAATCACGTGGTTTGGGTGAATCCCACCTACGGCAAGGATGGGTAGGTTGTCCAGACCTGGCCCATTCACCTATTTCATACCTGATAACATTAAAATTGGCTTGGGGTTGGGCATAAGACAAAGCCAAGTCAATGAGATCTATTCTGGGGCTTCTGATGGAAGTTTCGGGAAAGAAGTGCTCTCTTTCTGCTGGGCTGTCTCAGTCGACCAGAGACTCCACAGGAGTGACTGGTGGTCCCCTTGCCACCTGTGGACATGCTTTATTAACTTTCCCAGAGTGAAGCCAGCTCCAAGGAATACAGGGCCCAGAGATGCAGGAGACAGCTTGTTAATTGATCATCCCAATACCTGCATCCTGCTGTGACAAATTTCCACCCCCTATACTTTGTCATTAGACAGTTTTTTTGTCTTTTAAATTTAAGCTTGTTTGAATTAAGTTTCTGCTCTTTCAAAGAAGACAGGTTCCTATCAATATTCAGCATGAACTTGTACTATGGAGTTTACATCTGCTCTTCACTTCTAACTAGCTGTGTGACCTGGGCAAGCTACATACTTTCTCCAGGCTGCAGAGTCTTTGTTTTTAAAAGGAGCCTAATAATGGTACCTTGTTTGTGTTAAATGAGACTGTGCATATAAGGACTTATCCAAGTGCCCAGAACAAAAGATGAGCTCAGTAAGTGGTAATTTATTATTTGTTAGAGTAATTTATTATTTGTTAAAGATTTACAAGTGTCTTTGTATGAGCTGAGTGAAGTATGTGATTTTCAGAGAATATGACCCTTTCAGGGATAGCCTCTAGAACTCATATTCTACTCTTTGGTCCACTAGTTCTTGAATTTTATTTAACCCAAAAACCACTAGTAAGCCTTTAAAAGCTTCAAAAAATTTTTACAACAAGGTCCTTGGAGCACTGCAAGAGACGAGTATAGGCCACTATTATTCAACCTGTGGGTTTGCATCTTTGTCCTGTGATGGGGGGGAACCCTCCCTGGATCCTATTGCCTCAAAACATACATCACTCTCTTGTCTCTGGAAACCATCATTCTCAGCAAACTGACACAGGAACAGAAAATCAAACACCGCATGTTCTCACTCATAGGCGGGTGTTGAACAATGGGAACACATGGACACAGGGAGGGGAGTATCACACACTGGGCTTGTGGGGGAAAGGGGAGGGATAGTGGGGGTGGGGAGTTGGGGAGGGATAGCATGGGGGAGAAAGGCCAGATATAGGTGATGGGGGAGGAAGGCAGCAAATCACACTGCCATGTGTGTACCTATGCAACAATCTTCCATGTTCTTCACATGTACCCCCAAACCTAAAATGCAATTAAAAAAAAAAAAAAAGAAAGAAACCTGTTAGACTCCTAAGCCTTCAAAGCCATGCTGGGAAGCCTTCTGCGTAAAGATTTTGCTCTGCCATGCAAAATTTCTCTGTAGTGATTAAACACCAGGGACATCATTGGAAGGAGAATGTGATAAAAGAAAAAAATACAGAAAGCACAAAATAGAAATTAATATCTCAATATATTGTTCCTACCAAATAGTTAATATTCAGTGAGTTGTCACAACAGCTCCTGTGCTAAGCAGAAGTCCCCACCCTTCTTATATCAGTAACTTTTCCATGGCACCTATAGGTCAAATTAAATACCTAACAGTTTCGTTTATTAAATGGTTAGATCCAAATACCTAAATAACTATATTGTAATAACCTAATATCAATTTGAAAAATAATACATTAATACTGAACAAAAATATTTTTATTTTGCTTAGAAATATCCACATGATTTACTAAAGTGTTGTGTACACATATCAGATGTCGCACAATTTATCTAACACAAAACCGTTTTGGGCATTGCCAACCTCATTTTCTGTTCCTCATTGAGTTTTGCATGACACTTGCTTTTTATCGAAACCACTATCAAAACCCAGCTCTACAAAGATATGACAGCATCAAAAATAATGCTGCGCAATCTTACGTTTAAATTCAAAATATCCCTGCTATGAGTTTTCTGCTAGTACTCAGGGGCACTTGGGCACAACTTGGGGACCATGATGCAAAAGCATTTCCAAGTGTTACCTTACATTATGCACATAACAGTCCTGTGACGAGAGGGACTTTAATCAGGCGTCAAAGATAAAGAAACCATATTTTTATGTATAATAACTTGTTTAAAGTTACTAAATAAAGGAAGGCAGGTACTACTCATAGACTCCAAAGTCCCTGACTTCAATCATTACTCTTTTTTGTCTAAAGTAGGAAAAAAGGTGGTTATATTTGTCACGATGTTGTTAATTTCACTCCTTAATTTATACCGTCACACATAAAATATCTCATGACCACTAACTTTGTGCCCCCTACCAAGGTTGGGTCTGAAAACTCGAAGTGAGTAGAACTCAGAAAGCAGAGGGGACAATAAGGACAATAAAGTTTGTAAAGGTGCTGTCACAGAGTGTAGAGGGGACCATGGGGGTGCCCGGTCATAAAAGCTTCTTTGAGTATCTCATGCCCCAGGAGAAGTTGAGATGATTAAGGAGCATCAAGGTATCATCACATTGTTCAAAAAATGTCATCTCCAGCAGCAGCAGTAATATACACAAACTGCCAAAGACCTTAAACTCTGAGAAAGGGGGCGCAAAATGTTAGGTAGGCAGGAAGGATGAGTCATATCTAGATATGGGGCTGAAGAATGAGGGAGTGGTCAGATTATCAGCATTTTCCCAGGAATAACCCAGTACATCATTGTTTCTCCAAAGAGTAACACTGATGCTGGAAAGACGATTCTTAAAACATGGATCCCCCGGAACTGTTGAAGAACCACTCTTGAGTTTAAAAATGAACGGAAGGATTATAAAAGCTTTGAGAATACCTGCTGCTTCAATAGAAAAACAACAGTAACATAAAGCTTTTGTCTGAGTGTTTCTAGTCCTTGGATATAGTGCTCTCTAGGAACCGCTACTGTAGGCAACAGGGAGCTTTGCCTTCTCAATGAGCCTTCTTTAAACTGTTTCAGATAGATCTGTTTTTCTTTAAAAAATGCACATGCTAACTTTGTTCTTCTCCTTTTTGGGAGGTTTGGAGGAGAAGATAGGTTGATATAGGGATGATGCTTTTAATCCAAGTGGCCCAGTGTCTATGCCCTCCAGCCCAGGAATGCAAGTAACTGCCAGAAATTTTAGGTATTACAGTGAGTTTGCAACCTGAGCAGCTCTGATTCAGTGTTCTGAACAGAAACCCATGTCACCTCACTTACAAGTTCTATCAAAGAAGCAGAGCCCTGTAGACAGGGTGGAGCTGAAATAAATATGTATGCCAAAATCTCTGTCAAGGGGAGAGCAAGGTTGTCTCTACTCAAGGGTAGAATTGGCTCTGTTACAATTCAAACATACCATAAAAATGTTTAATGATGCATTTTTACAAGGCTTGCCTATCAAAGTGCCTGCGTGCCTGATCTTACAATTGCAATGCTAATGGATCAGAGTTTGGAGAGAGATTTATTACCAAATTAATGGGGAAGTGGCCATATACCAATAATGGTTATAATATACTAAGCATTTATAATATGCCAAGACCTGTATAAAATGTTTTACATGCCTCTGCTCAAATATCAAACAACTCTGAAGAACAGATACAGGCGATTCCAATGTTACTGACAGGGAAGTGAATTGTAAAATATCACATCCACGATAGCGGCTGAAGCAAGATAAGAATGTAAACATTAATAAGCCCAAGTCCATGGTCTTCATTGCTTTTTCTATTTTTTTTTAACAAACAGATTACAATAAAGCCATTTCCAAAAATGTGTGCTTTACTTTGTGTCATGACACCAAGAGATTTCAGGATTCAGGTCCCAAGGAAGCTTTGATGTCTGAAGCTATGTTTCAGGCATCCGGATCCCTGCCTCAGTTGAGAGGAGGGCGGACAGAGTGCCTTGAGTTATCTTTCTCACGTTGTTTCCTGACAACCTCTGGGATCTGCTCCAACAAGAGCGGTTGTGATTGGAAGCTCTGCATATCAATAATCTCTTCATTAAAGGTTTTAGACACCTGGCTTCACTGAAATGCTTCACTACACTTGTGTGTGAAAAGATCCCTGGCCTCTTCTGCATGGTGAAAGTACAGTTAGCAGGCAGGTCTAACTTGCATTTCTTCATCCGCCAAGCTCTTCTGGTTTTCAGTATACTAAAATATTTGAAAAGGAAAAGAAATAAGACCACTTAACAGATAAAATGCATGTTAGGATTTTGGTCACCATTTTGAAGGGAGCATTAGGAAAAAAAATATATTTGTAAGTCATTCCTGACATTATTTTTGTATCAATATAATTCTGAAACTGTCACAACCATGGCAAAGATTTGGAGTCTTGATTTACCTTTAAAATTAAAAAGAAACAGAATCTTCTATATTATACCACTCATCAGCAGGGTCTATCAGTGTTTTCATTAGCCTTTTTCTCTAGCACCCACTGACAGCTATCTTCTTTCTAATTAAGGTAAAACAACACTCCAATGCATCCGTAGTGTGCAGCAAAATCCTGCCCATAAGGCTGAAGATAGAGAAATACCGAACTACTCAGCAAAGCATGGCATAGTAAATTCTCGCAAATATCAAGATCAAGCAGGTGTCATAAACAGTCATAAACAAATGTAACAAAAATAATTTTTAAAATTGTATTTAATAATTAAATGTTGTCTTGATTCTAAGGATCACTACCTATCATAGATAGGGTTATTATTTAGCAAATATCCAGGCCCCATACTTCCTTTGAACATGAATTATCTTGACCTTTGGGCAGTGAGCAGATGTGATGCAAGCAGAGATTTCAAATGTGCACACATGTCTTCTGTTGTCTTCCTGCGTTGCTAAGATGAACATAGGAAAAGCATACCTTGGTAGCCACTACCTCGTCTCCTGTGGGACAGAGTCATCCCAAACAAGCCAGCTGAACTGCCTGCAGCCTTCTAAAACAATACCTTTCATTGTGACTTCAGCCCCATGAGTGAGAAAAATAGATGCATGTGGTTGTATTTTGCTGTGGTTTGTTAGGCTGAATTATTGCAGCCTAACATCCCATTTCACTCCACCTCCAAGGATGTCTAATGACAATTTATTCTAGACAACTCTGGCAAACTGTACAGGATCAAGTAATTTTAGAGGTCAAATTAAGTTATTCCTTCTGTCTGTAGCCAGTACAAAATTCCCTCTGTAAAGCTCCCTCTCCATTGGCAAAAACGTTATTCTGTTTCTATCATCCAGCTTTTAATTTCACAAAACTTGCCTAGGACTCGCAACTAGCAAGTAAAAGAAGGACTACATCTTTTTAAGTGGTTGTCAGCACAGAAATGTGCAGAGGATTTGTATTTGGTTCCATACAGCTCTTCTTTCTCTAGTTCCACAGTTGGAGTCTTCATAGCTGTGGTCTCTCTGATGCTGGTTGGTCCAGCTACTCCTGTCTTAGCAGTGACTCTCTCATTCATGTTATTATCTACTTTTACGTTTTGATAAATGAGAGGGTCTTGGGTACTTAAATAGATTTATGCACAGATTCTTACATAGCTGAGAGTGTGGCAGCCTGGCCAGTTGTCCAAAGTCCATCCCACAGCCTCTGCTGGTGGGGTTATTTCATCAGCCTCTTTTGGGAGATCGCAAAATATAACATACTCCCAAATCACATCCATGGTCTACCTTCAAGCCCACCAGGAAACTAGGAACACTTCCAGTGGAGAGAGGTCTTTACCTTCTCCTGCCCAACTCTGCCACTGTTCTTCCCCTAATACAAGAGCAAAGCTTTCATGAGATTCTCAACCAAACTTTCTGTCAGATTTCTCAGATTTACCTGAATTTATTTCTTGCCCTTTGCTATCACAGGCAAGAAATTTAAACAAATAGGATTCCAGCTGGGTCAATGCAGGAGAGAGTAATTTACTCACTTCCAAAGCAAAGATCAAACAATCAAGTTTCTTTCTTTCAGCTTGGTATGAATCTGGGGAGTGAGATAACAAGTACAAATTTCAGGGTGTAGAAGAAATGATTTATAGTTACCCATTAGAGAAGTTAGTGCTTATGTTCTCAGCTGTTTTTAATGTCAGGTAGTCAAAGAAGTAAAGAAAAGAAAACAGAAATCAATATTTTATACTTCAAGTTATTGCGGTCATGTTTTGAAAATCACAATGATGTAATTTTTCTTTTAAGGGAATGTATTAAAGAATACATTTGATTGATACTTTGGATTTAATGGCTGGATGATTGTCTACAGAATGTAAGTTCCAGGAGAACAGGGACTTCATTTTGCTCACCACAGGGAACGAAACAGTGCCATGTGCTTTAAAAAAAAAAAAAAAAAAAAAAAAAGTTGAGTAAACTGATGTAAATAAGCCTGAAGATTTTTTCACCATATGATTTTGATTTTAAATTATCTGACAAATTTGGGATCAACTTGAAGAAGATAGGCTAGATATTACTTTTTCCCCCATTTCCATTTTTTTTTTATCTATCCTACAAGTTCTTCCCTTTATTAGGGAAATGTAAAACATCACACATACATAACTTTGTTATTCAAATCCCCACATTATTTTCTTTAAATCTAGGGCTAAGTATCATTAAAAATTAACATGTTCATCTTATTTAACAGTTCGTATTCACTAAAAATAAATAACCCATTTACAGTAACAAAACCCACAGTGTACTTTTTTCTTAACCAAGAGAACACTGAACTAGTTTGAATAGAGTACTTGTAGTTTTCATGCGCACGTGTGTGTATATACATAATAATACAAATATTATTTATGTATATGTATATTAGGATACATATCCTTTGGATATTGTTTCTCTGGAAAACCTCAAGTAATACATCCTCCTAAGACAGTTTTAATTGGTCAAATCTGCCTAAGCACAAACAGCCAAACATGGCAGTGGGACAGCAGGGCCCTTTGGACATCTATTATCATCCCTGAAACAACAACACCATAAACATTCTGTGCTCTGTCCTGTTTAATGTGGTAGCCACTAGCCTGGTGTGGCTTTTTTTATTTATATTAGAGTTCACTAAAATTAATGAACAGTATAAAGCCAGTCCCTCAATCACACTAGCCAAGTTTAAGTGCTCAGCAGCCACATGTGGCCAGTGGTTACCACATTGGACAGCACAAATATAAAACATTTCTTTAAGGGAAGAATATTCTTTTGGATGGCACTGGCCTATACAATGCTGAGTGCTTATTCAGTTGGGCCATAATTGCAGAGCCCCCTTTGTGTGCCTTTATTTCACTGAAAAGTTTCTAGCACAGTACAAACAAATAAGAAACAAATAGTACATAGTCAAAATTAACCTTGAAAATGCCTCAAGGATATTGTTATTTTGTACTTATAACCTTGTACCAACATGTAAAAGTGTATAAGGTATTATTTAAATACAAATATATGAAAAACTATGTATGTGCATATATAATATAATGTTTATTTCATTTATTCTCTATACTCCCTCCCTCTCTGACAGGTGGAGCATTCCTGAATTTACATCAGTATAAAAGTGAAACCCCTCTGCTTCTGTCTAGGTTTCAGGTGCACAAAGGCTCTCTTACATCGCGATAGTATATTTCCAAATCTGGCTCTGGAAATTCAAGATCTGAGTGTGCCCATTTCACTGCCGACAGTATGACGGTGCCAGGGGCAGGAATTGGTTCCTCAGTTATCATTATCGGAGTGACTACCTCTCCACTGGTAGTGAATGGGTGCCTTCCTCAACTTGCTGGCACAAGTGTGTGAGAAGTAGAGAAGAATTCAGGTAGGAGAATGGTGTCGGGGGAGTCATTATTGCTTTAGGAGGGATCAAAGGTAGGCCTTGAAGAGAACACATAACATGGTCATGTGGGAGAGGAACAGGTAAGATACTTCCCTCAGAACTACTGAAATGAGCTAGTGCACAAAGGTGAAAATTGCCACAGCCATTCATGAGAAAGTGAAGACCAGACCTGTCCAATTTAATATCTGGCCATTACCAATTATACCTCTTATGCTTCAGTTACACCTGAACTACCTCTTATTCATTAACATATCATTTTTATGTTTTCTCTCTCCCTGCCAATCTTTTGCATCTGCTGCCTCTAGAACACCCTGAAAATCTTTCTTTACCAGGGAAATTCTTATGCTCCCTCTCATCTCCCTGTCACGTTCACCTCTACAGAGCTTTGTCTGACTCCTCTAGGGAGTCACACATCGAACCCTCCACACTCTCACAGTATATTGTTCATCTGCTATCCTTTTCCCATTGCATGTTTGTGTGTCTGTCTTCTCACTGTGTTCTGAACTGCAGGGGTCATGCCAGTGTCTTATTAAGCCTCATATTCTCAAGGTCAAAACAACACCAGGGACACAAAATGTGCTTACCTTTCTTAAAAAGAATTAATGGATGAGAGGTGGATAAGAAAGCATGGCTCCATAGCTCCAGCCAGTTATTATTGAAGTCTGCATTGATTTAGTGAAACTTCTACTATGAATATGAGAAACCTCTCAAATCTGTCAATGTTTCTGGATTACTCAGAATATTTTGTTTGCAAATAACAAAAATCCAACTCAATGTGGTATAATCAATGGAAGAATATCTTTGCTCTAGCTCATAAGCCTCAGCACAGCTGGATCCAGGACAGTGGTATCAGGTGTCAATGACTTTCCACCTCTCAGCTATGCTCTCTTACCTGCCGGATTTGTTTTTGGACAGTCCTGACAATGTAGTGATCAGCAGCTCCACGATGACATGTTATTATCCCACCAACTTTCCTAGAAAGAAATCCCCCCATTTCCCTACTGTGCCAGAAAAATCCCAGGTGAGCCTATCTTTGTGCCACTGTAGACTTCTCTGGAGGATGTGATGTGGAGTGCAGATGTGGTGATACTCTGGTTGTCCAGGTTTAGGTCACATGATGATTCCTGGAGCCAAGACTGGGGTTAGCCTTGTTGTATCCACAGTGACTGAGAAGTAAGCAGTGACATTCCAAAGGAAAACTGAGATATTCTTATTAAAGAGGGAGGCTATACACTGGACAGACCAAAACAAATTTGTCCCATATGGTTCCTTTTCAATGTAAGTATCTTCCCCGCTATAATATGCAGAAAAAAGTTCATTATGTGTCTTTATTTTCTCTGTGGTAGAAACTATTTCCACCAATGCTTTTCTTATTGCTGTTGCCAAACCTACAAGTGGCTATTTCAAATAACAAAGGAAAAACAAATGCTACATGTCGACTTGTTCTTTTAATCTCCTACCAGTCATCATCATGTATTATAATCTACCTCTTCTCGACTCTAATCTGCGATTGCTAGCTATTAGTCAACTGATTCAGATTCAGATTGGTTCACTCATTTGTTTTCTCAGTGGCAGAAGATGTGCCAGTCAGACACTTTTTTCTCTCTCTTTTCTGATAATGCTCACAGGACTCCATCTGAACTAGTGTTCCTTCACTGCAAGAGGTGCTAAATGCTTTTATGTGGTGTGGCGTTAAACAGCATCAATCCACATGGTGAAAAGGTTAATCTTCCTTACATTCTCTACATGTCCTTCTAATTACGTAGCAAAGAAAATCTGAGTTTGGATTCCAGTCTATGTCTTTTAAAATTTGCTTTTTACAGCAGACAGTAAGCTTCACTCAGATTTTTTAGTGGGTCTCAGTACATGGCTAAAAGTCTATAATATTTTGTGGTTTTCTGATCTTCAGTTGGACCATTCGCATCTATATATCCCAAACAATGGAAGTTTCCATGTAAGGCAGTTCAGAAAACACAACCTTATATACATTTATATAGGTAAAAGAAAGTAGTCAATCTTTACTAAAATATTAAATACATAGACATACAGATGCTGTGTTATAATGCAAAAGTCAGCATAATCTGGAATGAGTATAGCTTTGGCAGTGCTAGGAAGCTAGCACGTGACCCTATTTAGTGCCTTCAATGGGCTGCTTTTGTTCATGTAAGTCAGGATTCAGTAATGAAAATTTTCTTTTCAAGTTTCTAAATTGTTAAAGAACATGTTTAAATATATAGTGAATAAGAATGATTGTATAAAGTAATATTTTGGGATGTGAATTTTAATACAAGATGGAGTTCTATTTAATTAGCAGACAAGTGGGCTCTTAGAGGGTACCTGGTTTTGCATCAGTTACTGCAATGCAAAGAGAAAGCATCATGCCAAGTGTCCTTCATGTCAGGGCAATATGGAGAGTAATCACCTTGTGCTAGTTTTAAAATAACCACAGAAGATGACTTCTGTGATGATGAAACAAGTGGCCCATGGAATTGTATATTTGCTGTAAATGAAGGTTTTCAACCATGACTGTCCTGTCATCCATTAGCCACAGTTTAGGAGTAACAGACATCATCCTCTTCCAGTGCAGGAGACAAAGTGTTAACCTTAAGAAGTTTCTTCAACCAACAGTAGAAGAAATACCACCTGGGAACATCAAAATAGATAATGGTATATGAAGAACACATTTTCCTGGACCAAAACAAGACAAAACAAAAGAACTGAACAAATTATGAATCAATAGTTACATATTATGTTCCCTTATAGTATTTCAGTAACATTTTTGTTCCACTAAGACTATGGGGTAAGTTTGGTTCAATCCAAGAGCAAAAGTACCAGTGCCACAAACTGAGCCTGTTCTTCCTTGAATGCTAGATCATGGCTATTAGCTTCAAATGGACCCAGAAAACGGGTTTCCTAATGAAAGTTTCCTTCATTTTTACTCATGGTCATTAAAAAAGACATTTGTTTTCTTATTGCCCCTAATTTCCCTAGCAGCCTAAAGAAGTAAAAGTTAAAGACTAATAACAAAAATAACTTTGATAATTGTTATATTGAAGTAAAGAAACAATAGAGAGAAAATAAGGGAGAACAATATTCCCCCAGTCTGGGGCATAGTTTAATGGCAAATACACTCTTTCAAACATTAGCTGAAACAGGCAGGTTATTTCCTGCTGCATCATTCTAGGTTTTAACAGCATCTGTTTTAGCTTTAGGTGCAATATTATGAAGTTCAGATACCCAAGCAATTCTTGTGGAATTAATACATTTCCACATTCAAAGTGTTTAAACACAAGTTGTTCAGTATAAAATTCCTTTTTAAAATGGTGCAAAACATAGGCTACATATTGAAACTACATATTGAAAAGACAAGGTATATGGTTTCCATTAAATATGTAAGATTACAACAGTAATTCTATAAACAATCATAACATTTGAAGAAAAAGGCCCATCTCTTATTTCCACTGGATTTTTTAGATTTAACATAAAATAAAAATAGCATTCTTAGTGTAAATTGATTGAGAGCACATCCTGTAAATCTCTGTGAGTTATAGCTGTGTCCCAGTGAAAGTCATATATATTGAATTCTTTCTAAAATGCATTCAAACATTGGCAAGTTAAAGATTCCCTGTAAAAATAAATACAAACTGAGGGAAAATGGATCATCTATTAGGAAAAATGCGTCTTGGTTCTTTGCAAGGGAGGAGAATACTAATATGCATACAGATTACAAATTGTCAAAAACAAACCTATGGTGAGTCCAGTAAAATGGAAAAATCAGGAAATACATATATACAAAATTTGGTTTAAAACAGAAAATAAAGTGTTGGTTTGTTGTTGTTTTGTCACCAGCAAATAATGCTTTCTATGCTTTGTAAGATAGATTGGTGCCTGGAAAAATTTTACATTATCAAGGAATATTTTACTCAAAACTGTTGCAATAGGAAAGAGAGACTGAACTTGACTCCATTAAAACAAAGGCAGGAGAGTTTTTAAGCAGTGAGGTGAACTGGTGAAAAGATGGAAGACATGGAGGGGAGGGTCTTGGTCACTGAGATCAGGCCCACTGTGTTTGCTAATTGGCACTTATCTAAGTGAGGTCCCTACCCTCCTGCAATGTATGGGAGACAGGAGCACTGACTTTCTCGATGATTATCTTTGAAAGAGATGACTCTCAGGTCCTTGAGAAAGACATTCCTGGTTTGTAAAACTGGCAAGAGTCTGGGAGAAGGTTCATATTTCAAAGGGGCAAAGTGTGCAATTGCACGTTTTCTAAAGTAAGCCTTCTAAGAAAAGCAAAGTCAAGGTTCTAAGGACAAAAATAAATCTGCTTCAAGTTTTGTCAAGTTGAGAGAATGTTAAGGCCTTCTTGCTCAACACACACACACACATCATGCGCACACACACACATACATACACACATACACAAAGTATACAAATAAAAGGATGATGCAGCCTACATAAATACATTTTCTTCCAGAAATTGTTTGATGAATGTTCAAATATTGTTGATAAAAATTAAATACCCATTCCTATTTAATAAACCAAACAAGATTTAAAAAGCACTGAATAAAATAGAATTCTTTCACGTTTTAAAATGTCTATCTTAAATCAATAATCAACAGTCTTTAATAGTTCACCTAGAAATACTTCCAATAAAATCAGGAGCAAGATAATGATATCTACCATCATCACTATTTACTTTTTTCTTATAGTTTCAGATCAGTGGTTCAAGAGGTGGTCCATGAACCAGCCATACCAGCATCCTCTGGGAATTATTAGAAATGCAAATTCGTGAGCCCCACCTGATTCCTGTTGAATTGTAAACTCCAGAAAGTAGCACAGAGCAGCAATTAGAGTTTTAACAAGTTCTGCAGTGACTATAATGCATTCTGAAGTTAGTTCTAGGCAATATTTCATGTTTCAGGCAATATTCAATAAGCAAAATTTTTCTGCAAAGGACCAAATACTGAGTATTTTAGGCTTTTTAGCCTTGTTGTCTCTGTTACAACTCTGCCAATATAGTCCTAACAGACAGACAACTTTTAAATGAATGGGTGTGTTTTTGTTCCAATAAAATATTGTTTTAAAAAACAGAGCAAAATGGTCAATAAGCACATAAAAAGATGTTCAACATCATTAATTATTAGAGAAATGCAAATCTCAACTGAGAGATACCACCCACATCCATTACAATGCAATGGCTACTAGAAAAAAAAAAAGCCAGAAAATAAGTGTTGGTGAAGTTGCAGGGTTACTGGAACATTTGTGCACTGTTGATGGGAATGTAAAATGGTACAGCCACTGTGAAAAACAGTATGGAGGTTCCTCAAAAAGTTAAAAATAGAATAACCATACGATCCAGTAATTCTGGGTATGTACCCAAAAGAATTAAAAGCAGGGTCTTGAAGAAGCATTTTTGTACAATTATGTTCATAACGATTACTTACAATTGCTAAGACATGATAGTAACCAAAATGTCCAATGACAGGTGAGAGGATAAGCAAAATGTGGCATATATAACACTTAAAAATGGTTAAGTTGGTAAGTTTTATGTCATGTTTATCTTTACGTGTACAACAATTTTAAACAATGAAAAAACAGATGGAGGGCTGAATTCGGCTTGCCAACCTTTCTTCTAGAAGTCAAAATATAGGTGACACAAGATATGAAGCCTAGGAAGAAACACAATCATTAGAACACAGAAGTAAATTTTTTCATTATTTCTGGATGGCATAACTCTATATATTTGATTTATTTACTGTTTCATTTTCAGAATCTCTCAAGAGGATAAACTCGTGGTTACTGAGGTTTGCGTGTGTAATGTTCATTGTTAGAAAGTTGGTTCACAGAGCAGTGCCTAGCACATAGTTGGAATTCCATTGATATTTGCTGACTTAGTAAAGGAAGGACACTTATTGCTCTCAAATTCCTAGAGTCAATGTAATCCCCAGCTGGAAATGGTTTGAAATTTAACAAAATGAGCTCAAGATTCATCTACATGAGTGAAAACAGACAGTTATTGGGGGAGGAGAAGCAGCAGGGGTAGGGGGGATACAATATAACTTTGCTGATATTAAGCTGTAGTAACCGTAATTATCAAAATACTGACAAATTAGAAATCTAGCCAATGAGTTCTGGATTTAATTAATATAAGATAAAGATGATATGGCAAATCTATGGTAAAAGAAATATTGAATATATGGTATTCTTAAAAGAATAGGCAAAATATTATTATACCAATTAAAAAGCAGGCAAAATAATTGAATGTTCTTGAAAAATTGAATATCCATGTGGTGGTGGTATAGCCATGGGTAAAAACTTGGCCTTTTGATTTGGGTAACTTAAATTCAGATTCTACCATTGACTTAGTTAGACCTTGGACAAGTTATTTGTCTTCTGAAAGCCCTTGAGCCTTCTTTGCAAAATAGGACTTACAATGTTTATATCATAAATTGTTATAGTCCATTTAGGAAGTAATATAAAGAATGTAGCATTTCGTTTATCTTGTAGTAAATATTTAACAGGTACTGATTTCTATGACGTCAAAATTGCAAGCAAAAATAGCCTGAATATCCAAGACTAAAGAATTGAATGATTTAATTACAACACTGCCTAAGAGACCATTATGCCAAAAATAAAATCATATATTTGGATTATATTGAAGGACATGCAAAAGTAAATTTCCAAAAAGATAAATGATAGAGGAAAACAACACACACATTGTATAAAAGGGATGGTAAATATTTTAAGAGATAAGGAGAGAAAGTTGAATACATGGGTAGATGCACTGAAATGAATACTGGCAAAAAAGCACACCAAGCAATTCATAGAAGTTTTCTCTGAGTGGTAGGCTCATGAGTAATTTTCTAATATGAACATGTGTTACTTATTATTATTATTTTAGTTTTTGTAGTGACAGGGTCTTGTTATGTTGATCAGATTGGTCTCAAACTCCTGTCCTCAAGTGATCCTCCCACTTTGGTCTCCCAAATTGTTAAGAAAGCAGATGTAAGCCACCATGCCTAGGCAGTCACATTTTTAGTAACAGAATAAATAAAGTAAAGGAATTCTTAGAGATTAGAATAATATCCTAACATAGATATGTCTAGTATATATATTTCAATGGTCATTAATTCAAATTATTGTACACTTTCATAATGACATTTTAAGGAAACAGATTGACATGGAATTTTTTCCCTCAAGATGTGTGTTCATGCTGTCTAGAGAGCTCATGTTTTCTTGTATGTTTGTTTGAGACAAAGCTCACTCTGTTGCCCAGGCTGGAGTGCAGTGGCATGATCTTAGCACACTGCAACCTCTGCCTCCCGGGTTCAAGCAATTCTCACGCCTCAGCCTCCCAAGTAGCTGGGATCACAGGTATGCCATGCCTGTGCCACCATGCCTTGCTAATTTTTGTATTTTTAGTACAGATGTGATTTCACCATGTTGGCCAGGCTGGACTCAAACTCCTGACCTCAGATGATCCATCCACCTCTCTGCCTCCCAAAGTGCTGGGATTACAGGTGTGAGCCACTGTGCCCGGCCAAAGCTCATGTTCTTATGTTTACTTTCTCTTAAATATTTCCAGATTGAAGAAGACAGAGCTCTAATTTAATATATTTTGGGAGGTGAGTGGAAGGAGAAAGATAATTCTAAAGGTTGTGAAGAAAGGCAAAGCCGGCACGCTTAATATGTCCTTGGAGAATCAGTTTAACAAGCTAAATTGGTTTCTTAGCAGACTAGGATCATGTTGTTTAATAAGAAGGTTCCTGTTTCCAGGATTCTATTCTCTTCTTATCTAAAAATATCCTGGAATGTGATAGTCTTAAAACCCCTTCAAAACTTGGCTTTCCTAAAAGGCATTTCAAAATAAATTCAGTTGCTTTATTATAGAAGACTTGGTTAGGCTCTTATTTCACACGTTATTTTAGACGCTGACAATGAATCCAGAAATTCAAAACATCAGTAAATAATTCAAAATTACCCTTGAAAGGCAACAAAGGAGGCAATGTTTGTAGTGAAAATAATATTGAACTGGAATAGAACAGGTTGTATTTCTGGATTTGTCACCAGTCTCTGTGTCACCACAGGCAATTCATTCTGATTCATTGGGGGCTCAGTTCCCTGATCTGAAAAATGAAGAGGCTGGATGTGATGTTTTTGAAGAACCTTTTTAAATGTAAAGAGAAGGCTGTGAAATTTCATGGATTTAACAGTCTTGATATTCCCAGGATACATGAATTCTATAGCCATGATGACATACATTAAAATCAGCACACTTTATCTTTCAGCGAGGAGAGACATAATAAGAATATTAAGTTCAACCCTGAAATTCTTAATATAGGGCAGGTTATCAGCACAGCAATTAGCAATGCGAACCTTTGCATCTCAGTAAAATCAAACAGTAGATTTTCCTGAGTTATAGGAAAATATCAATAACTAGAATGGCTATATGTTCAAAAAAAAGTGATCAGCTTTAATTCATTGATTACCCACTAAAGGTAGAATAAAAATATGCCAATATAGATCCTCCCATAAGGAATCAGTCTTCAAATCAGGACAGTTTTAGTCTTTGATGCTGCCCTGATAATCATTTCAATGTCTTTTTCACTGCCTCTGTCTCTCTCATACATATCTCATGAAAAAAAAAAAGGTCTTAAAAAAATCTTTCAGTTCTGGCCAAATATTAAAAACATCTTTAATAAAATCTATTTGGAAACTGGAAAAAATGGTTGAGTCTGGCTTCCTTAAATATCTAAGTTCCAAAATCTCTGATAAAGCTCTATTGACAAGTTCTCAGACAAAATACAAAGTCTGGGAAGGCTAAATGTAAAAGATAGTGAGTCCCCATGTATTGTTCTTATACTATTTAAAATCTTATCCTTAACTCATTGCCTAATAATTATGTTTACATGACGGCATCTTCTTCTGTACTGTGATCTCCAGGGTGCAAGTAGCCTATCTCAGTATAAATATCCAGAGCTTTGAACATGGTGAATACTTAATACATGTCTGTGTAATTAACGTTGAATGAATGATGACTCAAGAGTGTATTCAGGATTTAGGACATATTTGTTTCAAGTTTTTGGTTTTGTTTGTTTTTATTTAAACAAATTGTCTTCTCTCATGCTTTAGTATTTTGATAAATAAAGCCAGGTCATTATAATATCACAGAATTATTTGATAGTGAAAAAATATTCATGAAATTACTTTATTATATAAAGATCAATCCTAATAGGTTACTATTATATTTACCAATACAGCATAATATTAAAAGAAGGCCTCAAATCAACAAAGTATCTATTCTGTTGGTTCTAATGTCACCTGGAATTTCTTGGAATGTTGCAAAACCCATTATTATTCCATAAAGACAAGACTGAAACAAAAAACAAACATCCTTTTCGAGGAACATCAGAATGACATGGTTATATACCAATTACTGATGTCAGATTTTTTTGGAGTTGGACAGAAAGAAGGCAGAGGAAAGAGTAAGTGCAATAGGAAAGATATGGAATGACAAAGAAGTCCTACAAGAAGAGGTGGGGCTTCAGTTTTCCTAAAACTAACCCTCAGGATGCTAATGTCCTAAATTCTAAGCTCAGGGAAGTTTTTTTTTTTTAAGTTCTTTCTTCATATTACGATTTTTAAATAAAATAATTTGCAAGTCCTTCTTTATTCTGAAATAAAAGTGGCAACAAACTTAGCAGAGGAACTCTATTCTAGGGGGTACAGAATATAGAATCATGCATTCTGGCTGATTTCTGTCTTGGTTCCAGCACTCACTAGCTGAGTGACCCTAAACGAGTCATCACCCTGAGTCTTATTTCCTCGTTTGTAAAATTGTCATGGTATCACAGAGCAAATGGTTGCCATTCAATATTAGCAAATGGTTGCCATTCAGTATTAGTTTCTACCCATCACTTCCACCACACTTGAGTAGGAGAATTAGTGAGCTGCATGGTTTTACTATTAAATGTGCACATGACAATATAAAGAAAACACTAAGCACACTCAACAAAATAGTAGAATGAGACTCCTGATTTGAGATGGGTATAGTGGGGGAAGAACAATGTACCCACAGAAACACCAGCTCTTTAACGTGGATTATTGTGAGATGTCAGTTTGTACCACATTCAGATGAATCAGTTTTTCTTATGCTATATTTAGAAGGAAGTAGCTTTTGGCACAGATAAGCTAATGTCCTTATATTACTAAAACTTTCTTCTCTTCTAATGGAATAACATTGCTTGAAATCTCTCATCTACCCCATAGATGGAAGTGTATGTCTCTGAATCTCTAGTGAGATACAAAGAATTAATGTGCTCAAGGGTATGGTTATAATTGTTGGCAAGCCTTATACAAGGGAATTTGGTTTGATGACTTTTGCAAAATCTCTTATTTTATTAATACAGTTTTTATTTCCTTTGAATCAACACTGTAATACTTGTTAATAGTACTGCAAATAGCTATTACAAATATATCATCACACTATTAGCAGGAAGTAAAGGAAAAGCTTAATGGAAAAAAGCATCTGAAAAGATTTGGTGATATTAAAAGCATAAAATACAGAGACTAAGTTATCTCCATAAGTAATTCATTGTGAAAAAAAAAGTGTGTCTCTATTAGGCTAAACGCTCTGCATAATATGTTAGCTAAGCATATGATCAACTATCTTTGCATTAGAAATAGGACAAGTTAGAACTCACCAGTCTTTTACTAGCTGTATTATAAAGTCATGGATATGTAGGAAATCCCATTGTTGAGCATCTTGTGCTGCTTCCTCATGAGCAAATGTGTTCTATCCACACTGGGTCTTCTTTCTATATTTATTTTCCACTTCATTCTGCTTTTGGCTTTTGCCCATACATCCACTTAGAATGCTTTGCCTACAAATTTTGACCTGGCAGTTTCGTTTCACATGTAACCTCTTCAGGAATGCCTCCCATACTTTAGCAGTTTTCTTTTCATCCTGAAATTTTACTTTGTCTTTAGAACATGAGCTTGTCTCCCTAGTACCTAGAATGGTGTCTGATACTTAAAAAGCAACAGATGTTGAAGGATGAATGAATGAATAGCTAAGTTCTTGTATTTTAACCCCATAGTGTGGATAGATTCAAAACCAACATAAGACAGAGAGGCTTACAAACAATATTTTTAAATGTTCACTTTTGAATTTTATGCCTTACTCCTTAATAAAAATATACCCGAGTAAATGGCAAAATATAATCATTAGTGAGATCTTTCTCCTTCAACTATGCCAGTGTAGGTCAGTCAACATCCATCCTTGACATCTCCTTTGGTGGTATAAAGAAAGAAGACACAGGCCAGGGTGGGAGGTGTGCAGAGGGACACAGGCCAGGGTGGGAGGTGTGCAGAGGGACCCAGGAGTCTTAGGCTTTCAGAGGTGCTAGCCTGGTGCTCCAACATATAAGGACAGTTGAAGTTTTAGCATATTTTTTACCACAATTGGTAACCAAAATGAGCATCTGGAATCTCATTTAGTTCTGCCTCATATTTCAGCCTTTGAATAATCAATCAAGTGGCTATCATATTTTCTTGAAGTAAGCAAAAACTAAAACTTATTTCTCCAGCTGCTTTTTTACATTTAAGCTGGCTGAAGCCTGTAATCTCAACCCTTTGGGAGGCCAAGGTAGGAGGATAGCTTGAGGCAAGGAATTTGAGACCAGCTGAGGCAACATAGTGAGACCCCACCGCTACAAAACTTAAAAAAAAAATTGGTCAGATATGGTATCAGTGCCTGTGGTCCCAGTTACTTGAGAGGCTGAGGTGCGAGGAACATTTGAGCCCAGGAGTTCAAGGCTGCAGTGAGCTATGATTGTGTCACTGCACTTCAGCCTGGGCAACAGAGTGAGACCCTGTCTCAAAAAAAAAAAAAATTGATTTTAAATTTACATGTAAAAGAAGAGAATATTGTCACTCAAAGAGAATAGGAATGAACCCTTTTGTGAATAGATTATTGAGCAAAAATATAGTTTTTTCTCTTAGTATTATACACATTCATTATACGTAAAATCTAATGATAGGCTAGGTGTGGTGGCTTACTCCAGTAATCCCAGCACTTTGCAAGGCCGAGGCTGGTTGATCACCTGAGGTCAGGAGTTTAAGACCAGTCTGGCCAACATAGTGAAACTCCGTCTCTACTAAAAATACAAAAATTAGCTGAGTGTGGTGACGTATGCCTGTAATCCCAGCTACTTGGGAGGCTGAGGTGGGAGAATTGCTTGAACCCAGGCAGCAGAGTTTGCAGTGTGTCAAGATTGCGCTGCTGCACTCCAGCTTGGGAGACAGAGTGAGACTCCATCTCTCTCTCTCTCTCTCTTTATATATATATATATATATATGTATATATATATATATACATATATATACACACACACATATATATATACACATATGTGTGTGTGTGTATAGACAATATATATATATACACACACACATGTTAATTAAATTTGCTAATGATGCTAAATGTGATGATTTTGAGTTCACAAGTGAGGGTGAAAAGAATGAGAAAACTTTTAAAGAATTATACAATGTGTTCAAGGTCACTTTAAGAGCTATTGACTCCTATTCTTAACAGACAATTACTAAGATAGAGCTTAAATATATACACTAATTGCAATTGCGATTTATTTATTTATTCATTCATATTTATTCATTCATTCCATGCATATTTGAGTATTTAGCACATACTAGCTTTGTCCTAGTTTCTGGGAATACAGTAGGGAAAAACATGGCTGAGAAGTCTGCTTTTGTAGGATCTATGTTCTACTGTAATTGGGGAAAGCAAAAATACACAAATACATGAACTGGCACATTTCAACACAGTCAATGCCAGTTATATTTAAGACAAATATGTGTGTGGGGGGGATTAAATTGGAGACTCACTTCTTTTTATTCATTTTCCACTGGATTTAAGCATGTCAAAATAGTCCAAAGACCTTGAATGACATGAAGCCATAGATGCTGTTCCCCTACAAGAAATAACCAGCACTTTCTCTGAACAAAGACACAACGTATCCTCTAGTGCCTATACCTCAAAGCCAGTGTCCTTTTCAACTCCTTTGTCTTCAACTCTACGTGAAGTAATCCACCAGTTTATTAATCTACCCGGGGTAGATTAAGCTCTAGTAATGCTAAATTTTAATTAAATCTTAGAAAAAGTTATCGTATCTAAATAGATTGTTGGGTAAATGGAAGAAATAAACCAGGCAAATGTGCAATTGCAATGAGTGGATATATTTAAACTCTATCTTAGTAATTATCTGTTAAGAATAGGAGTTGATAGCTCTTCAAGTGACCTTGAACACATTGTATAATTCTTTAAATTAAAAGTTTTCTCATTCTGTATGCCAGTGTTAATATCATTTTCCATTTCTGACCTCAAACAGGGATGTGTCCTAGAGTATATTATGTGATCTAAGATCTGCCTATAAAAATTTTCTGCATTAATAGAAATCATTATTAATTTGTTGAAAATTAATATGTCTTGGTATTTATACAGCATCTCAAAGAGTTAGAATCTTATCTTCCATCTTAGCACACACAGAACAGCTGAGTTTCTGCTTAATTTCTCCCACAAGTGTTAGTTTGTGTTTCCAGTATGAGGCTTTTTTCCCTGGTCATATTTCTAACCTCTTCAGACCTTTTTATGTTATCTTTTCACTCTCACTTGTGAACTCAAAATCATTGCATTTAGCATCATTAGCAAATTTAATTAACATATTTTTCCAGACAGTTCATAATGATGCATTAAACAAAAACCTGATGTATTATTATAATGACATCAAAGTCAGTTGGATTTTTGAGATAACTAGCTACACAAGAGAGCAGATGTGGGAGTCCCTGCCACAAAAGGAGAAACTGATAATAGAATCTAGCAAGTTGGGAAGAAATGGGATAGGACATCCTTGCTATCATATTCCAGGCTGATGACCAAGAAATACACTCAGAAAAAGCTGAAGCAATGGAGTAGCAAAAGAATTATGTTTTGGGTTCCTTCAGGTTAGTATTAGGAATATGACTATATTGAAGAAAAACAATTCTGAGTTTCTTCCTCCATGGGGATCATTAGATAATTGAAAGTTCATGATTATAGTAACTAGTATGCACTGAAGACCTGATAGCCACTGCAATTGGCACCAAGATGCATTTTTAAAAGCCTTGAAGACATGAACCCTGCTTTTAAAGAGTATGCATTGCGTGAGGGACACAGAAGTATAGTTAATTTTAATTCAAAATGAGACGTGTAGAATGGGCCATGGAGGATAGAAGAGACAGTGAACTGGGTGAAATGGGTGGAGCTCAAAGAATAAATAACATTTGAATTGAATTTGTAAATAGCAGTGTGAGAAAGATGGGAAGAAGTTTATCAAAGGGAGAGATGAATGTGTGCAAAGGTGTTTGAGATGAGACATGTTCCTATGCTGGGGAATA
Organism: Ateles fusciceps; assembly: GCA_036589455.1. NCBI lineage: Eukaryota > Metazoa > Chordata > Mammalia > Primates > Atelidae > Ateles > Ateles fusciceps. The sequence goes on from JAZHEH010001955.1 coordinate 3,182,101, forward strand.
GCAAATAGGCTTAGAGTGGTTGGAATAAAATCTGTCTGTGGTGACAGCAGGTGAAAGTGATGGAAGATAAGGCTGAAAACCATAAGACCAGCTCTTGGATGCCTTGTGAGGGTTTAAAGTTGACCCTGTAGACAATGAGTGGGGATTGGGAGCAGCATACAATTTAAAGTTGGGAATTAACATGATAAATTGATGTCAATATTGTGATAACTGGACTGATATGCTAAAGAAATTTTAATCCTGTTACAATGCTTATGTATTTCAATCATTCTAATAATAGCTATATTACCCAGATGTTATAAATAGATAGATGCAAGCAAAATTCCACACAAATGAATGGATATTTGAGTTTACCTATTGATTTCTCCTCCGTCTCTGAAAATAAATTTATTGTCACTAAAATATTACTCACTCCTCTAAAAGGAGATCATATAAAATGTATTTTATAGTAAAAATGCCACTTATTAAAACGTTCATAACATATTTTTTCCTAATTTTTCTAGTTATGTGAGAATCAATTAGCAAGGCTTTTTTAAGTACTGCTATTAAAATATGTCTAATTCTTTGTATATTTATACATATCCAGTATATTTACCTAATTTTCTAGTTGTCTTAGAAATAACTAACAAAGCCTTTGTTAAGGTCTGCTGTTATAAAAGCATTTCTAAATCATTTCAATACACTAATCCTGCCTCAGGAAACATAATTAACATGATATTAGTGCTGATGATGAACAATTTTGCAGTTAATTAAAGACTGAGTATCAATTCCCTTTTTTATATAGTAGTAAACATTTAAATGCAGATAGCATAAAAATAGAGTTCTGTAGATCTCAAGACATTATAAAAAGCTTTAAAATTTTTAACTTAATATGTGAGAACAACATGTTTGATGGTTTTACTCCTAAACAGAAAGCCCCCAGAATTAGTTGATAAGGCTTTTAAACCAATAGTGTTGAGCATGACGCCATCCATATATTAAATTATAGATGTATGTTTGTTCATTGAATGAATGGATCTTCGGTTAAAGCACTTGTAATGTAAATTGATTAAACATATGACTATTATCCCTTTTACTGACAGATATTCACCATTCCCCTGAGGCATACAACTCGCTGTTACCCTATATTTATGGAGCATTCACAAAGATTTAGGCACTGGGCACACCCTGTGCATTAAGGCTTCCTGTTTTTCACAGAATTTTACCTTCTGCTAGTACATCACCTGGCTCTTAGATATATTAAACATGTCACAGCAAGATACAAACACAGTTCTACTTATATATCCATTCAACCAATTTAATTTGATTTGATTTGTGTGGCTGGCACTATGCTAGGTGCTTGAGATATACATAGCAAAAAATGGATACATAGGACCAATGTGGTCTCCACCTTCATGGAATTTGTGGTGTATCAGGCAAGAGAGGCATTAAGCAGGTAATTACAAATGTTAACACTGCTAAGAGAATCAGAAAAATTAAAGTACTATGGAACCCATAGGGTAGGCACTATGTTAATTCAGGGAGCAAAAAATCTGATTACTTGTTTTTTCAGTTTTGCTCTAGTTTCTTATTTTTTTAGGCTTCGTGTTGAGACCATGCATTTATTTGTTCATTCCACCGAAGTTAATCAGTTTAACAGTCAAGTCTACCAGGATGAAGTGTCAGAATCTTCAACCAAGCAATTTGGAGACACTCCGTTTATGATAGGGCTATTGGGTGGATATGGGAGGTATTTAAAATTGCATTTTTAAAACTGTACAAACCATTTATTTCTAAAAGAAAGAAACTCCCCAAAATCTGAAAACTGAATCTTTACTTTTTTTTATTACAGCATTTTCCAAGTTTTGTTCACATTAAATTTTCCACATCCGAATTTATAGACAGTATTTTAGCAATCAAACCAGTTTAGAAATGAAATGCCTAATGTTCCATTATTTTAATAGAAATCTAAGGAACAGAGTTCATGTGACTCTTTTATCAATTAGGATTTTGGTCATCACTGTTAACGCCACAAGGATATAATATGAGAGGTGAAGTGAATTTTCTGTCCACGTAAAAATAGTAATAAAGAATGAAGGTGACATTATTACTTCTTATCTGCTAAGCTTCATTTTTCATCTGTCTTGTGCCATTTCCCAACCACATTATCAATTCCTCTTTCCTTGGGTGTTTCTGATACTTAACAATGGTTTAATTATAGTTACCCAGAATAATATGGGGAACAAAATGATTAGGCAGTATAAAGGATATTTAATTTCCCAGTGTCAACCACAATACAAGTTTCATCTAAATGACTATTTTAATTATGTCTAGAAGTCTTGTCCAAGAGCTATACCAATGCAATGGCACTTTGCATCGATTTAATCTGTTAGATAAAACATATGGACCAAGAAGATACAGTTGTAAGTCACATATAGCTGCCCTGGACCCTCCCCCACTTTCTCATTACATACAAACTCTCTGCTTTCCCTTTCCTATTGTGATCCATGACTAATTTACAGCAGCTGAAAGCTGACCTCAAAGAAAAAAACTTCCCATCTGCTCTCCTTTGATCTTTATAGCAGCTACAAACTAAAACGCTTTGCAAATCTCTAAGTCTAAGCATACAGGGACAGACTGTCAGTCAGACAGTAACCTTTACTGAGATTCAGCGTGCAGTCAGGGCGCCGCTCTGGAAGCTCTGGGATATTACAAAGGTACTGAATGAAGTTCCTGCAGAAGCTCTGACCATCAGGGGCTCCTAGAGTAAAAGACAGTAATCAATTCCAGGATGAACCTATGACTATACAAAGCAGATCTATCACTGCTGGAAATTTTCCACTGAACTCTACTCTTCAACCTCTGAGCTTACACTGAAATACTGATAGGATTGCCCATGGTATCATTTTATAATTCAGCTGCTGGCTCAATCCCACCCAGACAAGTCAATCATTCCAGAGAATAATGAAAGTAACCCCTCTTGGAATAAAAACATATCACCATATATTCTAGAGAAGTAGTATTGTTTTGATATTTACTGCTGCATTTCATTTAACAATGCATTTAAGTTTTGTTTGTTGTCTTCTAGTAGTTAACTGTATTGTATAATTTGGAGAGCCTTATAGGGGAAATTTTCCTATTTGTATGCATTATCTTGTCATATGTAAAGAGAGAGCCATGGATTGAGGGATGATGATTAAGGAACAGGGGATTTCTTTTTGGGGTGGCGAAAATGTTCTAAAGTTATGTGGTGATATGATCATACTAAATAACATTGCACTCACCTCCTTTAAATGAGTGAATTGTATGCTATGCCAATTATATATCAAAACTGATTTTTAAAAAAGCAAATATCTACCTTTCTGTATTTGTGGGCTTTTTGTTAAATAATATCCATGATCAACATTCTTCTCCTTTCTTGATTGACTATATGTGACTGTTTGCAAAATTCAGGGTCCCCTTAGCCAACATAAAAGAAAAAAAGACTTTGCAAGCTGAGTTAAGAGACTGAGTTGGATATTACCTAATGCATATGTTTAATGAGATGCAACCTTTTTAATTATAAAGTGGCATTCAATTATCCAAAATGCAGACAAAACATATAGGTGTTCCCGTCATTCTCTGTCTTTGAGAAGTACCTGTTTGTCGTGCTTTAGCTCTAGTCTGTGATGTGGATTATTGAGGGCTTTCCTTTCTCCTTTCTCCTTCATCTTCCTCCTGAAATAGTTCTCAGATCATGCTGCTCCGTAGGCATTAGACTAACAGAAAGTAACTAAGTTTTTTCAAACAACGACTGCCCCACAATTTCTCTCTCTTTTTTTTTTCAGCCAAGTATGAGTACATAAAATATTATATTATTCCTAAGTACATCAAGGAAAATGTATGCATTTTATGACTTGCTTGCTTTTATCCTTGTCCAAATGAGCCCCCCAAAATTAAGTTGTAGACGTATACATAAACCAAAGTACCCTCAAATTCTTGAGAAGAAAATTAAGGGTTGGAATAAGGAGAAAAAAAAAAGGATGCCAGGTACATATGGCTACTTGGCTACCATAGCTGAAGGACAAAACATCATGAAAACTAAATAATGACCTTCATTTACCCAATCCAGCTCCACATCCCAGGCTCCTTCTGAAATTGGGTTGTCTCTAATGTAAAACCAAAGATATAACAAACCAATGGAATTGTTATTTAAGTTCATTTTGTTTTAGCTATTCTTAGCTCAAAAAAAATTCTGAAGTCAAGGTCAACTCCAGGGTCATTTTGAGGCTATAAAATTAACAAAGATTATACTTAAAGGATCCAATGAACAAAAAAATAGAATGATTCAAGAGACACCACCATGTAGACCTTCATGCTTGGAATTATTCTTTGGGCCACCACAGCCAGTAGTTTATACTTAGGACTAATCCTTAGTTTGAAACTATCAGGGGAGTCTCAATAATTTAAAAACGTAAGTCTTATCACTTATGTCCTGACAATTAATGTACTTGCTTATTAATGGAAACAACTAGAATCATCAAAGCTCTCACTCTTTCTTAGCCCATCTTTCTTTCATTTCCCATCCTAATAGTCTTCCAAACTCTTTACTTAGACTCTGCTAATCTTCTCCACATTTCCTTCATGGAACAGATTTCGCTAGTACCTTTACAGGGAATCCCAAATCCTTATCTCCAATGTAGTCCTTTCACTCAAGTGCCACAACTCAAAATGCTAGTCAGGCACTTTTACTTAGATTTCTCAAAAGCATTACATTTTGAAACTGAAGTCTTCACACATTCCCATTTTTCCAAAGAACTTCCCAAACTAACCACTGTGTTTTGTCAGAGGCTGTTACCATTTTCTCAATTTCCTGAGTCCAAAGTTCAAATCATCATTTTCCTTCATTTCCTACATCCATTTAATCACTAAGGCTTATTGGTTTTTCCTTTATATTGTTGCATATAATTCTCTACATTTACACTGTTCTTTCCAAAGGATAACACATTTTCTCTGAATTACTGCGACAGTGTCCTGGCTGATCTGCATACCCTTATACCCCTAATTTCAGAGTTGGCCTCTTCAAATCAATGTCAAGCACAGTTCTCGATTTGATCTCCCCCTAATCATTGCCCTGTGCATGTTGGTCCTGGGTTCAAAAGCCCTGCTGATTCTTAGAGTTCGTGATAATTTTATGCTTCTTTATATCTGTAAAGTGAACATTTTATTTGGAGATCAATTTAAAAACATAAATTTTCTACATATAATTTTCCCTGACTGCTTCAAATGTCAACAAACTCTTATTCCTCTGAATTACTTCAGAATGTAGAGTTTGCATAATTTATCAATTAATTGCATAAGGCTTTGTTTAGCCAATATTTTTTCCTTAGTATTAGTTGAGATTCTTGGGGACAGTAACTATGTCCTTTCTGGTTTACTAAATGATGACAATGGTGGTTTAATGATGATGATACTGATATTCACAAGTCACTCAAAGTAGTATGGTACAGCTATGTTGGAACATTAGCTGCTCACTCCTGGAAGAAAAGAAGGAATGAATCAAAGATGATTTGATGAGTTTTGGGGGAAATGTATTCCAAGGAAAGACCAAGAGCCAAACCACTAAAAATAAGGCATGCAGCAAATGCAAGGCTGGAGGATGAGGTAACAAGCGGAGAAGAGGATTCTGGAAAATGGGTTTTGTCTGAATCACAGGTAAAGGTACTTCCTTCCAGTCAATTTGACAGTTTCTAGAAGCAGAATAAAGGCTTGAAAAAAAAAATGGAATGGTAGTAATTACATGAGAGGTGAAGATTCACAACCTATGAGATAGGAGGTACCAAAAATAGGAGTTAATCAGGAAGACCACACCAGCCCAGAGGGTATACAAGGTGTCACATAGACACACCTGGTCCTTCCCATGCAAAGAACATTGTTTATGGAAAAAGTATCTAGGATGAGGTATTTTCTTTCTACGTTCCTAGTTTCTTGTTCTTCTCCTACCTCTTGATCAAAACACAGAGCAAGAAATGCTGATATATTTAGCTCATTTGCCCATGTATGTTAGCTCATTGGTCCATGTTTTTCAATTGAGGCAGCTAATCTATTAAAATTCATAGGATGTCTTTTCCTTTTGTTTCCTTCCTTGAGTACAATGCAGTAACTCATATAAGTGTTTAATCTGAAGACTTATTTCCTTTGACTACGTCTGGGTCAGAGTGGGGGTATAAGAGGAAGGAAAGACAGATTGGTAGCAGTCTATTTTGCTCTTATACTAAACCACTTCTAGTACAGAACATATTGCTCAGGTGAAAAAAAATCTGTAATCTGTTCAGAGACAGCTTCTCTGTCCAAGGCTAAAGATAGAACAAAATATTCAAAATCAATTTATTAGTTCAAGACAGAGAGGGCTGAGAAGGCTGGAATAATTCTAGCCGAGATGCTCTTAATACTAGAAGAATAGACATATTCCTGAGACAGATCTGGTAAGATATAGACCAGACATGTATGCATGGCTACACTACAAAGCTAGAGGCTTTGGGGGACTGAGGAATACTGACAATGTGTCTACTTCAGTGTTAAGAAATACTAAGTGTGTCTTTCTGAATATTTTTATTAAAAACAATACGAATACCACCACGAAAACAAAACAACCCCTCAAAAATCCTACAAATGTTCCCCTAAGGACAAGTTTTGGTTCTTATTCTGTATGTAATTAAAATTTACTGAAACCTGAAATCATGGTGCCAACTGTAGTTATTTAAAGATAATACTTCTAATGAAGAGTTATCAGCTTAATTGTAATTTTGTCTACTAAAAGATAAAATGTGGTTAATCTTTTGTTAATGTTAAAGAATAAATAATATTTGTATTATAAAAAGATGCTAAAAATAAATTGCTTACCCTCACAATAAGATATAACATTTTATTAAATATTAAGGATTAAATTGCTAATTATTGTCAAGATAGAACTATAATTTGAAAAGGGTATTGAATAAAGCCTTTAGAAACACTGAAGATATTACATATGTACTATCTTCAGGATATATAAAACTATCAATCATTCATTCCAAAAAATCTTATGTTTGTTACCAAACACTTTTCAAGGCAGTAAAGATATAATGATGAAATGGGTTAGGAATCTTGCCTATAGAACTTATAAGGGAATTGAATACCTCCAAGATCATCTTTGAGCTCTCTTTTTCTATCATTTCTAATTTTCTCTGGGTGCTGGATTTGTTTCAACTGGCTGCTTTATTTAGACTATGTACACATAGATGCCTCCCAGCTTTATCTCTCAGCTTTTCTAATTTTAAGAAAGAAACTATGCAAATATTATTATTCCTCTGTTTGGTTGGATATACATTCCTTGTGACTGAATGTGAGTGTCCACATTGGTAAGAAGATATCAGTCTTCTTGGAAATACAATCATAGCAAAGGGAAAAACATTTTCTGAAATAAATACCAGTGGAACACTTGAGAGATCAAATAGCACACCACAAACAGCATCTGATAAATTTTTGAACCACATTATTTACATTAACAAATCTCAAAAGAAAATAGTGAAAGAAAAAGTCCAAAGCAACATCTGAAGGACTGAAAGAACTCAGGAGAAATTTCCCCTTTCCCATGGCAAAGAAGCCAGAATATAAGGCTTGAGTCTAGAAAACTAACTATCTGCCTGGTCAAATAAACACATGCCAAAGACAACATAATCCTGAATCTCTGTAGCATGGCAACCACAGTGCCAACACAATTTTGAATATTATATATGCAAATAAAATTTAAAATATGACTTTAAAACATTGGAAACAATCAAGACGACCCTTGTGTTGGAATATGTGGACAAGGACTCTAAATCTTTATTTAAATCTCTCTGAGAAATAAAGGAAAACGTGATCATAACGAATAAATAGATAATCCTAGCAATTACATAGAAAATATGAGAAGAACCAACTAAAAATTCTAGAACTAAAAAAATGAAATATCTAAATGCAAAATTCATGAGATTGTCTTAAAAGCACATTGGAAATGCCAGAAGAGAGAAACAGTGATCCTGAAGCAAAATCTATAGATCTAAAACAAATGAAGGAAAAAAGATGTAAACACACCAAGTGAAAAGAAAAACAAATGAACAGATCTTCAAGTATTTGTGAAATAATGTCAAGTGAGCTGGCATACCTGAACTTGGATTCCCAGAAGGAGAAAAAATGAAGAAAATGAAGTTAAAAATAACTGTGAAGAAATCTTCCAAAATTTTGTAAAAACCATAAATCTGTGAGGCTTAGTAAACAAGATAACATACAAAGAAGCAAACGTTAGACACATCACAGTCAAGGGAAGCAAGAAGAGATCTAAAATCGACACCCTATCATCAAAATTGAAATAGCTAGAGCAGCAAGATCAAAAAAACTCAAAACCTAGCAGAAGACAAGAAATAACTAAGATCAGAGCATAAATGAAGGAGATACAGACACAAAAAACCCTTCAAAAAATCAATAAATCCAGGAGCTGGTTTTCAAAAAGATCAACAAAATAGACAGACCACTAGCCAGATTAATAAAAAAAGAAAAGAGAGAATAAACAAATAGATGCAATAAAAAATGATAAAGAGGGTATCACCACAGATTCCACAGAAATTCAAACCATCATCAGAGATTATTATGAACAACTCTATGCACATACACTAGTAAACCTGGAAGAAATGGATAAATTCCTGGACACTTGCATCCTCTCAAACCTAAACCAGAAAGAAGTCAACACCCTGACTAGACCAATAACAAGGTCTGAAGTTGAGGCAGCAATTAAGAGCCTACCACCCAAAAAAGCCCAGGTCCAGATGGGTTCACAGCCAAATTCTACCAGACATACAAAGAGGAACTGGTACCATTCCTTCTGAAACTATTGCAAACAATCCAAAAGAGGGGAATCCTTCCCAAATCATTTTATGAGACCAACATCATCCTGATACCAAAACCTGGCAGAGACTCAGCAAGAAAAGAAAACTTCAGGCCAATATCCATGATGAACATAGATGCAAAAATCTTCAATAAAATACTGGCAAACCGATTGCAACAGCACATCAAAAAGCTTATCCACCATGATCAAGTAGGTTTCATCCCAGGGATGCAAGGCTGGTTCAACATACGCAAGTCTATAAACATAATTCACCACATAAACAGAACCAAAGACAAAAACCACATGATTATCTCAATTGATGCAGAGAAGGCCTTTGACAAAATTCAACAAACTTTATGCTAAAAACCCTCAATAAACTAGGTATTGACAGAACGTATCTCAAAATACTAAAAGCTATTTATGACAAACCAACAGCCAATATCATACTGAATGTGCAAAAACTGGAAGCATTCCCTTTGAAATCTGGCACTAGCAAGGATGCCCTCTCTCACCACTCCTATTCAATATAGTATTGGAAGTTCTAGCCAGAGCAATCAGGCAAGAAAAAAGAAATAAAGGATATTCAAATAGGAAAGGAGGAAGTAAAATTGTCTCTATTTGCAGACAACATGATTGTATACCTAGAAGACCCCACCATCTCAGCCCAAAATCTCCGGACACTGATAAGCAACTTCAGCAAAGTCTCAGGATACAAAATCAATGTGCAAAAATCACAAGCATTCCTATACACCAATAACAGACTTAAAGAGAGCCAAATCAAGAACAAACTGCCATTCACAATTGCTACAAAGATAATAAAATACCTAGGAATACAACTAACAAGGAACGTAAAGGACCTCTTCAAGGAGAACTACAAACCACTGCTCAATGAAATAAGAGAGGACACAAACAGATGAAGAAACATTTCATGTTCATGGTTAGGAAGAATCAGTATCATGAAAATAGCCATACTGCCCAAAGTAATTTACAGATTCAACACTATCCCCATCAAGCTACCAGTGACCTTCTTCACAGAACTGGAAAAAACCACCTTAAATTTCATATGGAACCAAAGAGAGCCTGCATAGCCAAGTCAATTATAAGCAAAAAGAACAAAGTGGGAGGCATCACACTACTGGACTTCAAACTATACTACAAGGCTACAGTAATCAAAACAGCATGGTACTGGTACCAAAACAGAGATATAGACCAATGGAACAGAACAGAGGCCTCCAAGGCAACACAACATATCTACAACCATCTGATCTTTGACAAACCTGACAAAAACAGCAATGGGGGAAATGACTCCCTGTTTAATAAATGGTGTTGGGAAAACTGGCTAGCCATGTGCAGAAAGCAGAAACTGGACCCCTTCCTAACACCTTACACTAAAATTAACTCCAGATGGATTAAAGACTTAAACATAAGACCTAACACCATACAAACCCTAGAAGAAAATCTAGGCAAAACCATTCAGGACATAGGCATAGGCAAGGACTTCATGACCAAAACACCAAAAGCATTGGCAACAAAAGCCAAAATAGACAAATGGGACCTAATCAAACTCCACAGCTTCTGCACGGCAAAAGAAACAGTCATTAGAGTGAATTGGCAACCAACAGAATGGGAAAAAATTTTTGCAGTCTACCCATCTGACAAACGGCTGATATCCAGAACCTACAAAGAACTAAAACAGATTTACAAGAAAAAAACGAAAAAGCCCATTCAAAAGTGGGTGAAGGATATGAACAGACACTGTACAAAAGAAGAAATACATGAGGCCAACAAACATGAAAAAATGCTCATCATCACTGGTCATTAGAGAAATGCAAATCAAAACTACATTGAGATACCATCTCACGCCAGTTAGAATGGCGATCATTAAAAAATCTGGAGACAACAGATGCTGAAGAGGATGTGGAGAAATATGAACACTTTTGCACTGTTGGTAGGAGTGTAAATTAGTTCAACCATTGTGGAAGACAGTGTGGCAATTCCTCAGGGACCTAGAAACAGAAATTCCATTTGAACCAGCCATTCCATTACAGGGTATATATCCAAAGGATTATAAATCGTTCCACTATAAGGACACATGCACACGAATGTTCATTGCAGCACAGTTTACAATAGCAAAGACCTGGAACCAACCCAAATGCCCATCGATGATAGACTGGACAGGGAAAATGTGGCACATATACACCATGGAATGTTATGCAGCCATCAAAAACGATGAGTTCATGTCCTTTGTAGGGACATGAGTGAACCTGGAAACCATCATTCTCAGCAAACTGACACAAGACAGGAAAATCAAGTACCACATGTTCTCACTCATAGGTGGGTCTTGAACAATGAGAACACATGGACACAGGGAGAGGAGCATCACACACTGAGGTCTGTTGGGGGGAAATAGGAGAGGGACAGTGGGGGGGTAGGGAGTTGGGGGAGAGATAGCATGGGGGAGAAATGCCAGATATAGGTGATGGGGAGGAAGGCAGCAAATCACACTGCCATGTGTGTACCTATGCAACAATCTTGCATGTTCTTCACATGTACCCCAAAACCTAAAATGTAATAAAAAAAATTATGAATAGCCAATAAGCATACGGAAAGTTATTGAATATAGTCAACAGGAAGTTGCAACCAGAATCGAATATCACTACAATCTCACCAGAAAAAATTAAAATAAAAAGATTGTCAAGTCCCAAATAATGGAAAGCATATAGAGTGGCTGGATCTCTCATAAATTGCCGGTGGAAATATAAGATGATACAAAGACTTTGGAAAATATTGTGCTTTTTGTTTGTTACAAATCTAAGCATACATTCACCTCTGACACAACAGTTGCACTCCTAGGTATTTAATCAAGAGGGATAAAATAATATGTCCACAAAAACACTTAGTCAAGAGTCTTTATAGCAGCTGAATTTTTAAGGGTCAAAAATTAGAGACAACTCAAATATCCATCAATATAAGGCTGGATAAACAAATTGTGGTGTAATCATTCAGGGGATTAGTACTCAGCAACTAAAAGAAATAAAGAACATACAAAAGCATAATGACTGAATCTCAAAGTCATTGTGCTGAGTAACAGATGCCAGGCACAAAATTGATGTGTATTTTATGTATATGGCATTTCACAACTGACAAAACTAATGTATGTAGAAAAAAAAAACCTCACAAAGATAGTTTCCTATGGGTGAGCAGGCTGAGAAGTAGAGTAAATCTCCAAAAGTGATGAAATTGTTTGTAGTTTAATATGAATGTAATAAGTTTCAAGGGCAAATGTATTTTTCAAAACTCTTTAAATTTTATTCTTAAAATTTTTCCATTAAGATACGTAGACTTTACCTTTAAAAAATACTGTAAGCAAACAGTGAAGATAAAAAGCTATGAAAAAAAGTGATTACTCATGCTTAATGCCCTTTAAAATAATATTGTTATCTGTTCAGGATGACTGAAGGCAAGATAGACCTAGGAATTTGAGATGGTAAGGAGAGTAAGTGCTTGCTAGAGGAAGCTCTCTGCTTCTAAGTCCAGAAAGCTTCACAGTATATTTTGTGAGTTCACTCACAGTGAACTTTGAGTCTAATTAATAAGGAGAAACTGTTAAATTGATGGAAGAACAAAATCATACAATCTTGGAATCATTAGTTACAAGAGAGGAAGACACTGAATAAAGGAAGGTCACCCCACGTCTTTAGTGCCGTGTCTAGCTATGACAAGCAATAGAAAACTAGACATCTAATTTTTCATGTGTTCGTTACTGAGTACCATTCAGGGTCCTTGCATGCACAACTCTAGGACTATCATTGGCTATGAAGTTGTGCCGAAAGTCCATTCAATACAGGAATGTGAATGGTGACCTCCCGGAGCCATGTAACATCACAGGTGGTTCACGTACCATTTATATATGACAAGAACTGTGCCAAGGGCTGAGGATAATTACAGAGGCATTGTTCTAAGAGAAATCACATACTGTGGCAGAGACACAAACAAAAATGAACACTTTCACATATAAATACACACATGCACACACACACTATTTCCAAGCTAAACTAAGAATTGTATTTGTAATAGTAATAAGTGGTTAGATACTTGGTAGTGCAAGGCTTTTGAATTATCAGAAATTTAATTTTTGAAATTTTTAAAAATCATCAGAGTTATACATGGACTTCAAAAAGGATGATGAAGAATGATGGGAGAAGCTGGGGATTTTAGACACACATATTAATTATAGCAATAAATAGAAATGCATTAAACACTCCCATTAAAATAATACAACTCTGAGATTGAATCAAAATTTAAATATGTCCTGTTTTAAGAGAAAAACTTAAGATAAGTGTATTTTAACAATGTAAAACAAAAATAAGAAAATGCTTAATAACCAAAAGGAAAGCAGTAACTGTACACTGAAGAAAACTTACAGACACCATCTTAACCAAGTAATCAAAGCTAACATTATCAGCAATGAGACAACTACATATTATGGGTCTCCTGATATGATGCACTGAGATTCCTATGGCGTTGCTGAAGAAGATATCATAGCCTAAATTTAATTATGAAAAGTTATCAGACCAATTCAAATTGCTGTACTTTCTACAAAATAACTGTGCTATACTCTTCAGAAGTACCATGATAAACACAAAGAAAGGCTCTGAATCCTTTCCATTTAAACAGGCTATGAGAGATACACTGCTGAGTTGGAAGCTGTTTAGTTGTTATCATTTCTAAAAATTACACAAAATTAGTAGATTTGATTAAAAATGTGATCATATTAAAAATAATATTCTTAGGGAAAAAGAGTCTAAGGAGACCTGACAACTAAATGCAACATATGATCCCAGATTGGATCCTAAACCCAGGAGAATATTTGTGAGAAAGGACATAAGGATACAACTGGCAAAATTTGAACATGGACTGCAGAGTAAATGATAGTATAGTAACAATGCTAAATTTTCTGATTTTTTATAATGGTAGCACAGTTATGTAAGAGAAGGTTCTTGTTCTTAGGAAACACTCATTGGGTATTAGAAGCAAAGGGCTATGATGTCTCCAGCACACTCTCCAATAATCCTAAAATACAGATACATGATGGAGAGAGAAAGAGAGAGAGAAATAATGTAAAACAATTGTGCAAAGTCTTCGAAGTATTTAAACTTAGGTAAGGGTATGTATATGTAATATATTTATATGATTCTTGCCACTTTCATGTAAGTTTGAAATCATATTTATAAGTTATAAAAGTGTTTAATTTCACTGTGAATAAATGAAAATGCCTATTGAAGGGTTAGGTAAAGGGTTGTTCTAATTCTGTTGTTTTTCTAGAGTCAAAGAATGTAGGAACAAAGAAATGGAGATAGTTCTTTTAGTATCTAACAAAAGGACAATTAGGAACCATATGGAAGTTACTTTTCAACATGAAATATTAGACCTGGCAGAATTTTTTCTGTGTGAACAACTCCTTATACATTTTAATGGATTAACATCAAAAATTCTTTGTGTTTTGATCAAAACTGTATTTGAAATTCTTTCAGTACTCTACCATGAAACAAATTTAGTAAACAAGTGTCATAGGGAAGATTTCCCAGCTTTAATATCTGCTCTCAAGATCTAAGGTTTTGGAGACTAAATTATTCATTTCCTCATTTTGGTTTTGAAGGAAGGGTGAAAAATATACACTGGCTCATTTATTTAACTTAGCCCTCAATTCTCACTCAAAAATCTGACATCGTCACATTTTTCTTTTTTGGCTACACATGCTGTCAGCACTAAGGTAAGGAATGAGAATAGAAATAGTATGTATTCTCTTCTAGGTTGTATTTTTTAATTACCATGCCTTTAAATTTCTTTCCTTAGGAAATTGTACACTAATTCATGCCCCTATTCCCCAAGGTTATATGTTTTTAAAACAGTGATGTGTTATAACTCAAAAAAATTAGTATCATATAGAAAAGTAAAATCTGCAAAGCCTCTAGTGAGGTAAAGTTATACAAGTCAACATTCTCTCATTTCTATTTTCTTTTTTAAAGTTTTAGTTTCTTTCAGTTTAGTGAGAACACTACATTAGAATAGTTAGAAGCCAGAAGGAAAAGAACTCATGTTCCATTACCTAATGAAATTGATGTCTTTGTTCATGGTACCCCTTGAACTTGTCTACATGCACATTTTTACTTGTATATGGCAACACTACAGACAGAATGCTATTCTGCATATAATAGAGAATACCATGCTTATATTCTTACTTGCCACAGCTTTTTTCTTATCTCTTCTTCTCCTTTCTTTTTACTTTTCTCTATCTAGCTTTCCACCCGTGTTAACAAATTGACATACATCCTTTCATGTGTGAGTATTTTGCATATTCACAGTATATACACAAATATCTGTGGTCAAAGATCTATCTCATTCATCAGAACTGGTGGTTGTCCAATAAATGGGGAGCATAAAACTGATATAGGTATAGCTTTAAAATATTTTTAATTTAATCATAGACATTTAAACACATCATGTTTCTAAGAAGATGACCCAGCTTATTGTAAACTTTCTTGAGTTAATCACACCAAAACTTTCAGTCTGGGTTTCTTTGAAGTTCATCTCATTTGCTAAGCAATTTAATGTAGAATTTTTTACCCTGCTCTTTTCACAATGGTTTTGTCCATATCTATTTTCTAAATATATATGTCTTAGTGACTTTAATTTCTGTAGTCTTTCCAGGATTTTTAATTTTGTTTTCATAGAAGCAATAACTTTTTCATCACATTTATTTATAATCACTTCATGTAATATTTTATTAAATGTCATGCTTCCAATAAGAAGAACAAGTGCCCAAAGAGATTTGGTAACAAATACAACTAATTCTTAGTAAGTGAATGTTTAATGATAGGAATAGAAATGTATGAATAACCAGATTGAAATCAATTTTCAGGGAACAATCTATGTGCTTTTTGCACATTTTATATAGGAATAAAGAACATAGATGAATTTGTTGCATCAGTTGAGTGGAATGTGGTAGAAAGAACTACTTTCTGTATCTTTTAGATTATTTGTTTTATATAAAAGAAATTATCCAATACATATTTATCAACAACTTGCTTTTTTACCAACTATAGATAACTGCTCTTTCCAAAACAATAGTTTGGATCTAATGCATTTTTTTCAATAGCTGAATGATGGTTCTTGAAGTGAATGTGTTAAAATCCCAATCAACCTTTTCTTATTGATAGGCATTAAGATTATTTCCAGATTTGGCTACTTTAAACAGTGTTTTAATAGACATTTTTATACGTATATCTTTAGATACTGCTGCCTTTATTTCTGTAGGATAAATTCTCTAAAGTGTGTTTCTGTAACCTTAAATTTCAAATGTAGTTATATAATACTTTAAAATAAGGCCAGGGTCTCAAAATGGATCATTATAATTCAACTTTACACTTGGCAAGATTTTGACCAGTTTGCAAATTTCAATGAATCTGTGAAGGAATTGCTGATAATTTGAGTCCACTAGGACTCAGCAGCCTATCATTCATCTACTGGCTTGAAGAGTTTTGTAAGTAAATTTTCTTGATCCCTGTACTTCTTGCATATGGAGGATACTACATCTAGAATCACGCTTATTTATTCCTATGATTTCTCTCACTGCAAAATTTGTCATCAAGTCTGAGAGAGAGCAAGTAAAATTTAGTCTGTATTGAGATGGTATGGAAAAATATGAAGCATTTAAACACATAAACTGTTAATAAACATCTGAACACATGGTTTCCATTTCTTATAAATCAGAAAAAAAAGTTATAACTGTAACATAAAAGTTATCTTTGTTTTTCCCATGATAATGTGAATTATTTTAAATTTTATATTTATTATAAGCCACTGGGATAAACACACCAGCATATAATTGATAGACTCCCATAAAACAGTGACCGATATTAATAAGCTATTTCCGGTAGATCCAAGGTTCATAAATATCCTAGAAAAGTACTGGGGCCACTAGGGTACATGAATCTTCCCTTTAATGTCTCCAATAACATGGTACATCTTCTAAATCAGCTGCTATGCCTGAGCATCTAATGACATCTGACTGCTGATTCTGCAAGATGCAAGCCTATGTGTTTTGACATAGAGGAGACCTCTTGTATTAATATAATAGTTTTTCTATTGATTATCAGCATCTTTGAAAAGCTGTGGAAGCTTCCTAATAGCCTGAAATTTGGAAGTTGGGCTTTGCTGTACTTTTTTCCTTACTCATTGTAGAAATACCTCGTATATACAAGCCAGAGATGTGGAAGATAATAGAAGCCCAGAGCTATAAAAACATATTTTGCATTATTTTATTTATTGCAGAAGGAAGTATTTTTTTTTTCTATTCAACTCTTCTAGAGTAAGACAGAGATTTTAAAGGAGATTTTAGGTTTATGTTTAATGACTTGTATGTTATCCAATCAGAGAAAATGTCCACATCTCAATTGTAGTATTGCCAAAACAAAAAACAAACAAACAAACAAACAAAAACCTCTTTGGGCTAAAACAGTGATGAAGTTTGTCTTAAGGATTTCATTAATGCTTGACCGACACCAATTAGTTACTAAGCATTTCTGTAAATCTTGCAGTGTATATACACAAAGTGGCTGCATAGGTATTTAACAAATATGTAGGTGATACCATGTTATTTTTATTTTATGCTAAAATCTTAACTAGGACAGTCAACATGAACCTTCACCCTCTCAATTCTTGGGTTAACAGAATTAAAATTGTGTATCTCTCTTTATCAAGCCACTTACTAAGACAGGCCTATACATAATTTTATGACCCAATATTTCCTGACTATTGTCTTTATGTTACACTCAGAATTTCTGCCAAAACCACTAGGTGCCTAATCCTTGGGAGGCGGAGTAGAGAAGCAAAGCAAAATGTAGGCTGTTGCTTATTAAAAAAAGGTTTCCCCACATCTTCAAAGTCAGCGATACACTGGCAATACTTAACAACCAGGTCACAAGAGTGGAGTCCATCTGATCTGCTGCATTTGCAGATTTTCATGATGTTAACACTTCCATTATGGATGGTTTCCAGTGACCAAGATGATGTCCCTAAATGCAGAGTAAGGAAAAGATGCTAATAACCAGCTCTCTCAAGCCAGCACAATCCCCTTCCAGCAAACCAATTTAAAACTGATTTTCCCGCATTCTCTTGGTATGTCTACTCAAGGAAATTGAGTAGGGGATGGAGGTAGAGTTATACATGTAAAAAGAGAAGTTGTGTTTCTGATTCACAAATGTAATTAGGAGAAAGTGACTAAGAACCAGAAAGAAAGTTACATTTCAGATACAGTTTCAGTAAGACCGTATTTCCAAGTCAAGTCACTCTTACATTCCAGTATGTTTGAGAAAACCTATAAATTGATTATCATTCTTGGAAGGTCTAGGGCTGACTGTTGGAACAAACCATGACTCATCATAGGTACCTGATAATTTTTTTTTTGTGTGTGGTATATGTATTGGGCTAATCTAGAGAAGCAGAACCAATGAATATATATATCCTATATCTAGTGTGTATGTGTGTCTGTATATCTCTCTCTCATTATATACTCCTATAGAATATATGTGTCCTGTATGTGTGCCATGAATATCATATATGTGTGTCATGAATTTCATATATATGATATATAATATATCATCTTTCTTCACACACAGAAAAATATTTATTATAGGAAATTGGCTCACATAATAATGGAGGCTGAAAAATCTCAAGACCTGCGGTTCAAAAGCTGAAGACCTAAGAGAACTGGTGGTATAAGTTTCAAAGTCTGAGAACCAGTAGAGCCTATGATGTAAGTTCAAGTCTGAATTTCAGAGCATTAGCACCAGAAGAGCCCATGGATAAGTTCCCTAAGCCTGAGTCAATGGCCTGGGAACCAGGAGAATTAATGGTGTTTGTTTCATTTCCAGTCTGAGTTCAAAGACAGAAAAAGATTGATGTTCCAGCTCAAATTAGTCAGGCATAGACAGCAGATTCTCTCTCAGTCAGCTGTTTTGTTTTATTCAGGCCTTTAACAATTGGCCACATCAGGGAGGGCAATCTGCTTTACTCAGTCTATGAGTTCAAATGCTAACCTTATCCAGAAAAACCCTCACAAACATACCCAGAATAATGTTTAACCAAATATCTGAGCACCCTATGGCCCACTCAAATTGAATTATGTAATGAACCACCACAAATCTGCCCCTTGTCAACTTGGCACCCATAAACATCAACTTTAATCATACTTAATCTCCAAATAAAGACATGGCAAGGTTGCAATTCTTACTAATATGATACAAGTATCCTATGTACAACTGAAAATGCACAAATCACTTATCCAGAATAGGAGGTTAAATTTTTGAGTGATGTTTGCTCTTCTCTTTGACATCCTGTAACTTAAATACTATTATATAAAATTAACAATGCTTAAATGTTGTGATAGGAAGTCAATACATTTTATGTCACATGATAAAGAAATAAGAGAGGGAAGAAAACAAAAATATTACCTTAATACATATAAACAAACAAAACATATTTATGACAGAAAAATGAATACTTATGATAATTACCATTCTGTTTTTTAAACCAGCCATTGCTGTTATTTATAACAATCTTCTTATACAGCTCATTCTATAATTTCCTTGCATTCAGTAAGCACCTCAGCTGGTTGTGATTCTTTACCTGGTGGAGTAACACTTTTCCCTTTCCTAAAGAGTCTGGACCATTAGTAGTCCTGCTTGGAATGGGTCATTAGAGTTTCCTATTGACCTTAATCACAGGGCATGGCAATAAGAGACACTCTAAGAGATTGTCTGTTTCAGACATACTCTTTCTTACTTCCATTATGGAATCATAACCCAACTTCGCCTTAGAAGTCAGGATCAATCACTCAGTCTAGCATGGTAATTCCATTCTTCTCCTGTTGATTCAGAGACATGAGGAATCTATAGGAGTCAGGCAGTAATCATAATTTTCAATTGAATGGAGTCATTTACTTGGCTCATGTTGGAAACATTCCCTTTCTTTGGAACTAAGACTTCAAGACCAACAGAGCAAAAAGTTGTGGAAGCAGAAAGCAAGTATTTTTCTAGTGGATCACTAGGGGTAATAGTGAGTGCTGTGATGCCTGTTTCCATTCTGAAACACGTGAAGCCTCCATATACGTGAAACAGCCCATGTATTGGATATTTATTCAAAGCACATAGAGCCTTCTGGAGGCCAGCCCTACAAGTTATTTCCACCGAGCTATCACTCTAAGCCTTCAAAACGTCATTCCACTGTTTTATCAAACTAGCTCTCCAGGATGGCTGGGAACATGGTAAAACCAATAAATGACATGAAAGTGGGACCATTGTCATACTTCTTCTATGAAGGGAGTTCCTTGATCAGAAGCACTGCTGTGTGGAATACAATAATGTTGCTTAAGGTATTCTACAAGTTCACTGTAAGTTCTGTGACCACTTCCACTTTGCCTTTGAAAATTGAGTGCTACCACTTGGCCCTTGCTTCCCTGGGATCCAAGTACTGCCATTACATTTAGATTTTCCAATTCAGTGACTGCAGTTCCCATTGTAATGTCTGGCCTATAAAGAAGAGTAATCATAGATTTCTTCAAGGATACCAGAGATCTCACAAATTTACTTCTCATACTTTTAGTAAAAGATATGCCTTCTGGACTCTCCTAGTGTGGGTAACGAGGTCTGAAATAACAAACGTATTCTAACAATCCAATCACCTTAACCCTCTGAGTCTTTCACTCTATGTTACACCAAGTCAGTCCAGCATTTCCAGTCTGATCACTGTGAGTCATGTTTTATGGTTTGTATTTCAGTCAACTAAAGAAATTGTTATAGCCCTTTCCATCTCTTCAAGCTGCAACATTAGATGAAGAATCTGTTTAGTAAGCCCATACCAATAAATTTTTTTCTGATTTGACATCATATTCCTTTTACCTTTATCTCATTGTTAAGATCTATTCCAGTACATAATTTACAGATTCTGCCTTATAAATTAGAAAATTTGGGTAGTTATATGGAAGTATAGAGTGTCTCCTCATGGATCACACTCTTTGTACCTTACCCTTTGGGCTCCCCTAAGACATAAATCAAGTTGTAGATCTAGAATCAAGGAGGAGCAGTGAAAGAGAGTCCTAGGGGGACTCAGCATTATCTTCAAGGCAACTGTCTCAGGGGAGGCCGTTGCAATTTCCCCAGGTAATATAGGGTTAACCCACTTAGAAGGAGGAAGCTGTGGAGAGGCTGCTACCCCTGGGGATGGGGAAGCCACTGGCAAAGAAGTCTCTTCAGAATTTAGGGCTAAATGACCCAAATTTCATCAGGATCTTCCCACACATCTCAATTCTAACATGCCAATTCCAATTTATTCCAAATCAATGCCCTCTTTTATAGTTGCCCAACTGTAAAAATGCCTAAGTTTTACAGTTGACATTCTGTAAGGCTGAGAATTCAACTTGTGTTGTAATTGAGACAATTTCAGGATAATATCCTGTATTTGATTTTCAGCAATCTCAATACTGTGGCTACAGGAGATAAGGGTCTCTTTGAGGTTATAAGTAGACACTTTCAGCTTATTTATTCAGTGTTTGAGTTGAAATTTGCATTCCTGAGCTCTGAGCTCATCTTGTTGTTTTTCTTAAACCACTTTGTTCAGCAACATTAGCAGCAACAAGTTAATCTCATTTATTTATTAGTTTTCCAAGAATGTTGGAAAGTATTTTATGAACAGTCACCCTGCTGCTTGTTTCTTATAAGTGGTTGATTAGGAGTATCTGATGCAGATATTTTGCATATCTCAATTGACAGATAACATCAGAGACCATCAATGCTCTTTACTGCTAGAAATAGTTATTAGTGTCTGTAAATCTAATCAGATTAGAGAGACAATTCCAGAAGTGCCAGAACCAATTTAGAAAACACATCCTTAAAATTATTCTTCTAGAACCACTTAGTACCAAAATCTGTATGTCAGGGTTCTCCAGAGAAATAGAAAATATTGGAGAGAAAGAGAATGTTAATGATAAATAGATAGGTAGAGATAGATAGATAGATAATGAAGACTTGGCTCATATGATTATAGAGGCTGAGCAGTCTCAAGATCTGCAGTCAGCAAGCTGGAGACCCAGGAGACAAGTCTTAATCCAAAGGCAAAAGAAGACATGTCCCAGCTCAAAGACAGTCAGGCATAAAGAGGGAATTCTGAGCTTTTTTTTCTATTTACGCCTTCAATAATTGAATGAGACCCAGCCACATTTGGAGGGCAAACTACCCAGTCTACCAATGCAAATGGTAATCTCATCCAGAAAGACCCTTTAAGACACACCCAAAATAATGTTTAACCAAATATCTGGCCACCCTGTGGTCCATTTATTTTGATGCATAAAATCAACTATCACAGGTCATGACTAGGGTTTGAAATAAGTCACCATATGCAAGCCAGTGCTATTTTAGGTAAATCTGAAACAATTTAACATGGTGTATTTTTCCCATAGAAATATAATAAGCCATAATTGTTTGAGATAGTATAGCCTTATAATCACATATCTATACATTTATTTATTTATTCTACCTCTTGATCTTCCATGAGATTTTGTTGGAACTCATTCAACCATTCAGCATCTCAGGATTTACCTCTCAAGTAGGGACTTTATTTCACACCCTTCTTACTAGAAAGTTATTACGAAGTAGTGTAAATGGTAAGAATGTTTCAAATTTTACATGAGGAACAGTATCACCCTAAACTATAGGACAATGTTATGAAATACAGCTTTCTGAAATGATGAAAATATACCTATCCTGTAAAATTAAAAAATCAGTGTCTCAATTGAAATAGCTACCTTTCAAGTGCTCAATTGTCACTTAATAAAATTAAATTAAATCTGAGCTTAATTTAACATGGTTCCCATATTATAAGTACAGCCTAAGAAGACAAGCTACCAATGCTTTTTCCTTCTTCATAAGCAAAATTAACAACTAGCCAATAATTCTGTTCCATGTAATGACAATCATGGGATTTTGAAAAACAGAAATTTGCTTATAAATGTTAAAAACTATGTTTTTCACTAATAGTGGCAAAAATAAAACAAAATTATTTACACTCTCACAAGAAACTGATCGGGTCACAACTTCCAGTATCATCTTCCAACTTATTCAAAATATTTTCAGTCCTAAAACTTTCCAAACCAAAATTCAAACTCCCCCTCAACCAAAATGAAGTTTTTCTATAAAATGTTTATTTATAGTAAAGTCTATTCTAAAAACTTCAGTTAAGTTTTAAGAAGGGAATTCATTGTATTATTAAATAAAATTGAAACCAACAAAGTTTGTGTTTAAAGATCTGTGTGATTTTGTAGTATTTATTAACATTCAGTGATGTTCGTAAATGTATATTCACTGTGCTTTTTGATGTAGGAAGCATGCATACCACAGCACATAGATTTTTTCATAATTACATTTTCTTTTATAAAAGAAATGTTGAACATAGCTGAGAACAGGTAGAGGAAGGTACAATAAATATTAGAAATGGGCACAGATATGGTGGTCAATACATGAATATTTAAATGCAGTCTTTCTTCTTTAAGACTCATAAAAATACCAAATACATATATGCTTATTTTTTCTATTATTAATCATAAAATAAGTGTTCATTTTATAAAAACATGAAGCACTTCTTAACACTTAGTAATATATCTAAAAATTATTTTTTGGAGCTAAAATGTATATTTAGTTGAGAAACCATTTACCATAAAATTCTAAAATTTAATCTCATTCCAAGAAATATCTATAAGCCTGTGGCTATCCTACATTTGGCAAAACAGCTTCTTCTACTGTTTTCTAAAATTATTTTGGACCCAATTTAAAATATGACAAAATAAAACAATAACAGCAAGAATATATTTACAATTCTAAAGGATTACATTAAGTTTTATAGTTACTTTTTTACTAGCTGATCTCCATGATGAGGCATTGATCTTTTGGCAACACTGTTCAACCTGTCCAAACCATATACCCAGAAAAAATGTGTATTTTGTTTACCTGTCCTAGAAGGACTTAGAAAAAATTCAACTTGTTCCTGCAATTAAAATGTCAAAGGCATGTACAAAACAGTTTGGCTGGTACATTCAATGATAAGGAACAGGCTTAGTTTAATTCATTTTTCTAAAGTGCCAACTGACAAGCTTTCATTGAATTCATTCCAGGCTCAAAAGTATAATTGATGTCAGCTCAAATTCTTAGCCAAAGACAAACACTGAATCTGTTGCTGTTGGCTTTGTTTGGGTTTCAGGTGCAGGGCCCCCGCCATATGGTATCCTTGAGGCAGTTTTTGTTATGGCGTGTGTCTGTATGTGTGTGTGTGCTTTTTAATATTGCAAACATCCTTCAGTTGCAAAGCAAACAAAGAAAAGGCAATCCACTCATTGCCTAGAACCACTACAGACCACCAACTGCTGGGCACTATTAAAGTTATAGAGAGCATTAGACAAATAGAAGTTCTTGTCAAAGATATTGCTTCACCAATTAATTCTTTATTTGCCCTTGACATCCTGTTTTCTTTTCACCAACAAATGGCTGTGCATTTATAATTAATGAATTGACACTGTATTATTAATATGGAATTTAAGACATTGTGCAGCAAGCCAGTGTACATTTTCCAAGTTTTGCACCCACAGTGTTTACTGAATCATCATTACCTATGACAGTAGAGCATTTTTCAATGTGTAAAAATGTTTTATTTCAAAATTGGAAAGAATTTGGACTCAATGATAAAAAAGCAAATGAATCAGTGAATGAATCAATGAATGACTGCTATTACATATTAAAAATAGTCTTCTCCAGCACAGTCAATATATTTAATACTAATTCAATGGATTTGAAAATATGTATTTTTTTCTTTGTTTATATAATTACAACTCTAATTCCTCAATCAAGTTATTATTAAAGACATAAAGTTCAGGCACTGAACAAGGTCATATGATAAACACACATTAAAAACTCTAGACTCAATAAACAAAGAGTTTTTATATCTAATAGGAATATGTATGAAACGACAGTAGATACTGTAGGCAGAATATAATCATTCAATATAAGTAGTATAGGATAAAAAGGCCAATATCTAAACAATATTGGTAGGTTTCATAAAGGGAGTGGGAATTAAAACAACTCTGAGGAAGACATGGATTTTACACAGAAAGATGTGGATACTGAACGTTATTACAGGACAGACTAACAGTGTGAAGAAGTGAGAAGGAACATGCTGGGTTTATAGGTAATTATGAACACTATCTAGTATTACTACAGTGTAATAGACAATATTGTTAGATAATTAAACTAGCAGGATTTATAAGAATCTGATTTCTAGGCATTTAGACATGATGCAATAAAAAAGTGTGTTCAGTAAAATCTGGGATCGTAGATTCATCTATTCAAAGCCCCTGAAGATATCTGATTTCACTAGGAAATCTCAATTTTGATCTGTTTTATATGTTCAGAAGACATTGTAAAATTTTGTTTAATAAAATGCCTATGACATATAAAATATATACTTCCAATAGGCAATAACAAATTTCCACTTACTTAAAGCAACCGTAGGATAAACTTAGCCTATGTAAACACATGTAATATATTTATAGTGTAACAATCTGACTTTGTCATTATTATGACTATTAGCAAGTTATAAGAAGAAGCCAAAATTCTTAAAGTCCTGTCTCTAATTTATACCAACCGCTTTCTTATAACTGATACTCTAATTGTAATAATACAGTTAAGAAACATATCCCCAATAACAAAGTACTTGACCCTATTGAGGAAATATACTATATTTATTTATATTGCTGTTATATATTATTTACTACTATATATTATATACTACTACATATACACTACATATTATATATTACTATATATAATACTATGTAGTATATAAATATAATATAAATATATTTTTATTACATATAAATATACTTTCTAGTACATGTTAAGGTACTTCTGCCAGAAATTTTTGAAGGACAAATTTTCAAAATAATTACAGGAAGAGAGTTTTCTCCTGTTATTACTGCACACTTCAACAGTTCAAAGACTAATAAAAGTTATTAGTTTCACATTTATCAGCTTTATCTGTGTCTTATTTTTGTTCTGAGTCCTCATATATCTAGTAAGTCTTAGAGATCAAGTATACAAGATATGTGGTTGATTCAGCATCTAGCTCATGGGAGAGCCTTGGTCAGATTCTTAATCATTTCATTGTCTAGCAAAGTATATTAAAAGCCAAGCTCCTTCTAAATGGTGAGACTTCCTAATGAGTTCACCTCTAAGCACTTCTCCAGCAGTTACCAAGATCTGTGTTTCAAGTACTCTAGCTTATAAATTGGAAGTGTTCCTTGATTAGCACTCTGACTCAAAAGCTCTGGGTGGAGATTATAGATAAAGTTTTGACTGATTGTCAAAATGTTGTTTCTTCAATACGGGAGCAGATTTCTCCAGTCGGTGTCATTAATTGCTCCTCTGAAAGGTCAGGCAGGGCTGGCCAATTTGTCCTGTGGGATATGAAGTTTGACCTTTGGACTGCTGCTCCCCCTCCTGCTAATCCTGCCTTCTAGATACTCCTTTGCCATGCATGTCGGTGGAAGTTGGTGGCCATGCTGTTAGTCATTTGAAAAGGCTTTGTTACAGATTTATGAATGTCCTGGATGCTCAATAAAATGTTTTTAGTAAATGATTAATCATTATGTACCTTATCTGCAACTTTTCCTTATTCTTATAACCATTTCTTTAAAGTGGTGGTTCTCAACCCTGGCTTGACATTGGAATCACCTGAGGAGCTTTTCTGCAACTTCATGCACAGGTCCTACCACAAACCAACTAAATCAGAATCTCTGGCCTTGGGCCCCAGCATCAGCATTTTTTTTTAGGCTTCTCAGGAGATTCCAATGAGTAGCCAAGACTGAGAACTATTGTGGTAAAGAGACACTTTGTCTTCTCAGATACTTGTCTGAAGGCTATAAAGAGCAATTTGACTTTTTTCAATCTCTGGTTCTCTGCCTGGAAGTTAAATTGGATCAGTGTCACATGCTTCTAATTTTGGGTATATTTTATAATAGTATGCTCCCTTTATTATTCCCTAAATTATCTTAACTCCATTTTCTTCTGTGGACTCCAGAGAGTAAGAGAGACGAACAGTTGGCTTGTGAAGTGGATGCTGCTGTACTCTTTCTTTTGCAAGTGATAGAAGGATTAACATAAATTAAAATAAGGAAAATAGAATAAAATTTACTGAGTTATGTAACTGCAATGTTCTGGAAGTGGGACTAGATCAAGAGGTGGCTTGATTTCAGAGCTAAAATGATGATGTCACCAGGACTTGATGTTTCTTCATTTCTTGGCTTCATTTGCAGTCCTGTTGCCTTCATTTTCAGGTCCTATATTTGGGAACCCTTATCAGTTCCAGGTTAACATTATTCCAAGTACAAGCTAAATAGCAGACAAGTCTCTTTAAATAGGCCATGTTTAAGCTCCAGCAATCATTCTAACAGGCTAACTTTGATCCTGTATTCCTGAACCTAACCCTAAACCAATTATGGCATGTAGAAATACTTAGAGCTTAAAATAAGTCCTATGTTTTCCCGTGCTCCCTCCCTGGAGTCAGGGATGATGTCCTATCTGAAGCACAATACCTGAAATTGGAGACAGGTATTTTCTACCGAAATGTATATTGCTCATACCTAAAGAAAGGGAATCAGTAATAGCCTTCAAAAAAACTAGCAAGCAATTGTCCATCATAGGGCAACAGAGCCATTGGGGTGAGGGCTCCAAGGAACTTGCAAGAAAAATGGGTCTCTTTCATGGATGAGTGAATGACAAATATGAAAGTGTTTCTGGGGACACCTTAGCCATGGCCAGCTTTTAATTAACCATAGGCAGAAGGGATCTAGCATAATGATGCAAGGTTATAGGATATTTTAGGAAAGGCAAACACCAGTAAACAATTAGTTGATATCAGCATGTGTTTCTTAATGAAGTGTAGGTTGTAAAAACACCCATTTAAGAAAAAAATAGGAACTAAATGACATTTTATAAAGTAAACATGAGAGATAAGCAACAGTGCTTTCAATTTACCTGCTTCTCTATTAACCAAAAAAAAAAAAAAAAATTCACAGGGATAAGAATCATGCTTTATTCAGTCTGCATGGGAGAACCCATAAATATTTGATAAGATGATGCTATGGTCATGAAAGATAATAATGACAAAACTCTCCCTTCTCATCATCGCGAAGATGATACGATCCAGAGATTACACAGGTTTTAGAATCAGTTGCTTATTGAATTCAAATTCCATGTGAGGTTTGGTGAGACTTTTCACTTTTCTAAGCCTCAGCTGCTTAATATCTAAGATAGGATAATAATAATTCTTACCTATAGCATTGTGAAGTGAGGTTATTCATGAAGCATGAACAAATGTTTGGCACAAAGTAAGTGCTCAATACATATTAAATATTTATCTCTTCCTTCTCCTCTCCCTCCTCTTCTATTTTATAATCATAACTGTTATTGCATGGCAGTTAATGTTATTTAATCACTGAAATAATGTACTATTTTCCTTTGGATTTTTCAGTTTGGTTTATATATCTTTCTGGTCTGTTTCTATTCTATAAGTAATAAAATTTGATGTGGTTTGGATCTGGGTCCCCCACACAAATCTCATGTTGAATTGTAATCCCCAGTGTTGGAGGTGGAGACTGATGGCAGGTGACTGGATCATCATGGGGGCAGCTTTTCATGAATGGTTTAGCACTATTCCCTTGGTGCTGTTCTTGTAATAGTCAGTGAATTATCATAAGATCTGGTTGTTTAAAGGAGTGCAGCACCTCCCCACTCTTTCTTTTCTTCCTGATCCCACCATGTGAGAGGCCTCATTCCCCCTTAGGCTTGTGCCATGATTGTTAAGTTTCCTGAGGCCTCCCCAAAAGCTGAGCAGATGCCAGAATCATGCTTCCTGTACAGCCGGCAGAACTGTGAGCCAATTAAACCTCTTTTCTTTATAAATTATCTGGTCTCAGTATTTCTTTATAGCAGTGCAAGAACTAATACAAGATATATAGGAAAAACAAAATTATAAGAAAAAAAAGAAAAGAAGAAACCGTGATATGAGAACTAAAAATAAAATCCTAAGTTCTCCAAATAGTGGAACAGGTCCCCTTTTGATAAAGAGGACCCTAAAAAAACCTTAAAAACTGAGTTCCCAGCCATGATAGGAAGAAAGGTTAGATACACCTTGTTATACCTCCTCCCTTTTGCAGTTTGGAGAGACAACTGACTAGCATTCATGTTAAAAGAGCGATCATAAGACTGATGGAATAAACTCTTTGTGGCAATAAAATACCAAATCATAAACAAGACATGCCAGGCAAGGATTAAGTCACTCATTCTCACATTTAAATAAACTATGTTCTAACTGCCACGATGTTGTTCTTTTTTTCTGGTAGCTAAATAAACAATGACCCTGAGATAAGCAGTATTGAACTATTATAGTTCATTCTCCTGCAGACACTGACTCACTGACCCCCTGGCTCCACCAGCTGTAACTACAGCTTTGATCAAACCAAGAGACTGATTTTAGTTGTTGTCTCTTGATGAGAGAACACTGACCGTGGACTGGCTCTGACTGGTTTACAAAAGCTGGGCACTTGGACTCTCTGCTTTACGTTTTGATTTATAGGGCCTAATTGTAATATATTTAAAGGTAAAGTCTTCACCCCAAAGTGAACATAGGTTCTATGAAAAATGCATGTTTGTTCAGTATGCACGTGTCAGGATCCCCTCTGTGAATATCCATAGCTCCTCCCATAAACTGTTGAATATTTAGCCAACCCCTTCAGGATAAATTCCTGTCTCACCTTCCCTCCTTCTAAGTAAGTGCCTTTTGGCTCTCCTGGTACCTTTGCTCCCCCAGCCTGTGTGAGGGCCAACCTGCAGATCGTAACCCTTCCTAAGCAATAAAGGCTCCTTTCTAAATTTATAAATTGGTGATTTTTCAATCAGTGTATCCATAATTCTGTCATTCAAATTTAAGTACTATTAAATATTTTGGTGTTCTTCTTCCTTTGTTTTCTTCTGAATAACTTTGATATGCTTATTTTTCTTTTAAGAATAAAATACTCTGTATTTGTTCAAATTGCCCTCTACTAATTTTTCAAATGTTTGTATCTATAGAAGATACAGCATTTCTCATAATATTGAAGAAGGTCCAGAATTCACCTGAATTTCTATTTTTATTTCAGTTCTTTGGTTAGCTAACTAGTTAAATAGCTAGATATTCATCAGATTTTCCATTTTAGTTTTTATATTTAAGAATCAGGAAGTGTTTTTTAAACTGCTGCAGACTAAAAGTAGCATTGGGTATCTTCTTTGGGTAAAAGTGCTGGAATAATCATAATCATTCAAATGCACATTTCACTATGTAAACAAATTAATACATATCCTAAGTAAGATAAATTACGTAGTTTCCTTAGAATAGAGCAGGTTCAAAATTATATTTATAATTTATTTTGAACTCCAAGTTAACCTTAAGTTTAAACTCAATCTAACATGTAAACAACTCATTTTGTTATAAACCCATTGGGAATCATCTTTTCTAAAATTGCAAGACAGAAAAAACAAAAACCATATTCCCAGTTATCTCCTGTTGGGGGAACAAGCTTTTTCTGACTTTCTTACATATTTCTGAAAGAACTAAAGAACTGTTTCATCTCTGCTGCAAGTAGACAATTGCTATCCAACAGTCAGTCACCCCAGGCAGGCATGTCCTTGCACCACCTATAGCCTGCTGAAGCACAGCATCTCCCAACTTCTACCAGAGGTACCAGGGAAATCAGTAAATAGGCAGGGTGACAGAATGGAAACAGAAAGAAGTGAGACATCCTCAACTGAACTTTTTTCAGCCACACACTCTTCTCCCCTCCCCAGTCAATTCCCATAAGAAACGCAAGTCAGATAAAAGACCAAGAAAAACCTAATTGTTTTCTGCTCTTAACATCATGAACAATACCCCAAGATGAAATAGGCTGAATATGAGAGTACTTTTGATAACAAAAACAGGAAAGTTTTGGCATCACCACCAACCCAGCCCCTACCATCTTTTCCAAATGCCTATATTTCTCTTACTTTCCTGCCACTCCCATATTCGCTCACCAGACAAGATTTACCAATTCGCTCACCAGACAAGATTTCCAAGTGTCTGCTCATTGGTTGTCCTCTCCTTTCTATTTACTTAGTAACTAATTCTCATCCTTTCTTTCCTAAATTGGCTCAGGAAGCTTCAGTTGATCTTCCTGATCCCCATCCTCCACTTATTTTTCCTGCTCCTGCTAAGAAGATTTATCTGTACATCTGTCTAATTGTTCCACTTTTAAAAATATAGAAACAACTTCCTCTGTCTCTTTGTGCAGATAAGATAGATACAAACGACTTAGAGTGGCATAAAAGTCTTTGCATGACATGTTTCTACTCTGCCATCATCTCTCCTGCTTCATCCTCTCTCCCATCACACCTACTTTCTCTCCTTTCTTCATCATCTCCCCCATCACACCTGCCACCATTCTTTCCATACATCATTTTTTTTCTTGCCTACATACACATACATTTGCATATGTCATTCTTCCAGCATAGGAAAGAATATCAAAAGTAATATTTGTTGAGCACACTTAATTTTTCAAGCATGAAATCTGCACAGCATTGTAAAGACATAGGAATGGTTGCTTCTATTTTGTAGGAAAGGAAACTGAGGACAAGGAAACTGTCCAAGCACATGATGATGATTGATGGTGTTTCCTGGCTTAAAATCTTTGTCCTTTCTCCTGTGTGGAATGCCCTCCACCCAATTCTTTACTGGAAACATCCTCATTTGGCTTTTAAATCTCAGTTTAGATATGAGCTCATCTCCCAAGGCCCAGAGAGAAGAATGGAATAACTTTCCATATAATGTTACTTGTTCAGGTGATCTCAGAATTTGGGAGTCTCAGAGGAAAATCTTTTTACAAGGGAGGGATAGTGGGGGCAGGCAAGGAGACCCATCTTGGAGCTTTGTTTACAAAATGAGCACACTGTTTCAATTGTTTTATGCTGATGAACATGAGTATGCAATGCCCACAGCCAACCTGCCTGTTGGCATTGCAATATGACATCTCTTATGATACAAGTTGTAGTCTAGTCTCCCATGAATATAGCTACCTGATAGACTAATGATGTGAGCTTCTTAGATCTTGCACAACATCCCATTCATCTTTCTATTCAAATCCTCGACAAGGATCAAGCTTTCTATAAGTACGCAGTAATTGTGGCGTGAATGAGAGCAGGAATAGATGAAACGGTTATTTCCTACCTTAAAAATACTTTGGAATCATTCATTGAACTTCATTAGGAACAACTTTAGAAGTATGGTGTTTTCAATTATTAAAAACCAAGGCTCTAATTACCTGTTAATGGCATATGTGGCTATTTTTAGTAGTTAAGTTTTAACACATTTAAACAAATAGATCACTTTAATACACAAAGTCAATGATCCATTTAGCCAAGTAATGCCATAATTTGCTCTCAAAAAGATCACTTCACAGTTAATTCATTTTAATCTTAGTAGTGGTTATATTTCTATTATTACAATTCAATTCAAATTAAACAATTTTCTTAAAAAATTAAGCTGGAAACTTGGATAGTTTAGATAAAAATAGTAATTGAAAATTATAAAGGTTATAAGAAACATGTCACTTACGCTTTTATAACCTCAAAATGTAAACTCATAAAAGACAGGGCTGTAATTCTAGAGGGAAATCTAATAGCCAAGATCCTAATATTTTGTATCAGATGTTGAGAAAAAACAGTTAAGGAGCCATATCCATGTCACTGCTTCTTCATTTACCCAATGAAATAAGGCTGAAGACCAACATGATATTTTAGTTTTCTCTCTAAACTAACTGTGACAACGACTATTATTTGAGTCTCTATCAGGCAAAACACTAGATTCTTTGCATGAACTATCCCTTCTAATTCTCACAAATACACTCTAGAGTAGATAATGTTCTCTTTTCTCTACAGATAAGGACACTGAGATTCAAAGAATTTGCATAAATGATTTGATAATGCATCTTCTATTACTTATCTGATATCTAAAGCCTGACAATTGTTTCTGTACAATCGTACTCTTACAACTATAAATTCTACTTAGTTATTTCAGGCATATGGATTTCTTTAAATTAATAGCATCATTTATAATCACAGGTATATATTGAACTTGACTTAACCTTTGTAATGTCTCAATTTACTTTATAAAATGATTTTGAGGGGTAAGTGATAGAATCGATGTAAAGCAACAGATCTGAGCTTATAATAAAGTTATAATAAAGCTTATAACAGATTCCAAGCTTATAATAAGCACTCAATAAACTTTAGATGATGATGATGTTTGTGAAGACAGTGATGATGATGATAATGATAATGATGATTTAGTCTAACCTATTCATTTTTCAGTGATTCAATAAGGAACAGACTCAGATAAATCAAATGACAAGCACCCATGGAAAAATGGGGTCAGAGTCTGATTCTCACATCTCTAGGGCACTGCTTACCTGGAGATTGCTTGATGATACACTATGATGAATATTACCATGTATAACCTGACATCAAGGTAAAAAAGAAAACAAACAAAAGGAGGTAATCTTCTCTAGGTTCAGGGTAATATAATATCTTGCTATTCAATGTCTGTTTCACAAACCAGCACCATAAATATCACCTGAGAATTGGTTAAAAGGCAGACTCTCAGACCCCTCTCCAGACTTGCTGAATCGGAATCTGCATTTTAACAAGATGCCCAGTGATTCATAATCCCACTAAAGTTAGAGGAGCATGGCTAAGGTACTCAACCACCTGGAAGCAAAATAAAGATTAGGAATATGGGCTGTGGAGAGACATCCGGATTCCAACTCTGTCTCTAGCATTTTCTAGCTGTGACACCTTGGGCAAGTTATTATAAAAATTAAATGCCATCACCTGAGGTTAGGAGTTTGAGACAAGCCTGGCCAACATGAAGAATTTAGCCAAGTAATGCCAAAATTTGCTCTTCAAAAAGATCACTTCACAGTTAATTCATTTTAATCTTAGTAATGGTTATATTTCTATTATTATGATTCAATTCAAATTAAACTTATTTTCTTTAAAAAATAAGCTGAAAACTTGGATAGTTTAGATAAAAATAGTAATTGAAAATTGTAAAGGTTATAAGGAACATGTCACTTATGCTTTTATAACCTCAAAATGGGAACTCATAAAAGACAGGGCTGTAATTCTAGAGGGAAATCTAATCTAATAGAATTAGCTGGGCATGGTGGGTGAGGTGGGGCCGCCTGTAATCCCAGTTACTTGGGAGGCAGAGGCTGCAAGTGACCCAACATCACATCATTGTACTCCAGCCTGGGCAACAAGAGCAAAACTCTGTCTCAAAATAAAAAAAAAATATTAAATGCCATATTATATTTAAAGCACCTACGACAATATGCTTATTCTCACTATCATAATAATGAAGACAGACCTAAATATTAAGAAGTGTACTTTAAATGACAAATAATGAGAAGACAGAGATTTGGACGTGAGTCTAAAATTTTCATCTTCAAATCAAATGGGAATAAAAGAGACTTACAAAAAAAATTGAGAGTAATTATGAAACATTTAAGTTTAATTTTGAAAAATGTATATATATGTATATCCACACATGCACATATACATATATATGTACATACACATATATAGGCACATATACATACATGTATATATACATACACATACGAATATATATACAATTTCTCAGGCTTATACAAAATGTTTTTTATCATTCACAAATACAGATACTATTCATGCAGGGAAAATAAACCTGAGTCAAGAGTATGTTGGATTCTGTCCTCTAGTTGTGTCTAGATCCTCGACTGACCATTCTTATTTTAGCAAAATCAGATTGCATGGAAATGGACATTTTTCATTTGTTGAGTAGAGAATTATCTCAGTGTTAATGCTCATCTTATTTCATAGTTTTCAGTGTGTCGTTAACACTGAAACATCGAAAAGATGACCTGTCATCTCATCAGCATTGCCAAGTAAAACTTAAATAAAGATAGATGAAGATTAATATGACTTACATCATAACAGAAGATAGCATTAACCAGAAAAGATGATGGGTGCCCATGAATTTTAGAAAAAATTAATTTCTCTTGAACAAAACTGAAATTGTTTTTACTAACAGTACTTTCCAAATATTCTTAAATTCCCACAGTATCATTTTCCGTATTTGCAAAGTAATGATATTATTATAGTCACTTGGTATATCAAAGCATATTTTAGGATTTGGAAGCATATCCTATCATGCCTAAGGTCATATAATTAATCTGAGTATGTACCAAACAGAAATCCTAATTAAATAGGCACTTTTTAAATGAACATGGAAGCATCTTCCTCCACCAGCCATCCCTGGTAGCATCTACCTATTCATTCTCCATCACATGACCAAAAAAAGTGCTCTTTAAATTTGTTTTAGCTGGTGTTATAAATGAGAAATGAGTAGTCTTTAACCTATGAGCTCACCAGATGGCTTTAGCATAGATCAGATAATAGGATAATAGTATTAATATTTTTCCAGAGCACATTTTTCTCCCTATATGGATAATTATATCTTCTTCATCTAAGCCTTTTCTGAAAATAACAAGCAAATTACAAGTTGGTGACTGTAATTGTCACATTTCAGTCTGTATTTTTCATTACCTACTGTTGGTTCTCAAGTGTTCCGTGTGTAGTTGGGGCAATAAGGTTAATGTCTAGTTTAGGACAACTAATTTTAGAGGTTTTGATGATGAAAATCTAAAACCATACAGACAGATTAATTTGAGTTGTTTAAAATTAATGTGGCCTTTTATTTTAAGTTACAAAGAAGTCTGGGTTGTGACAAAGATTAACTGACCTCTCTCTCAACAAATTTTTCACCAATAAAGCTTAGGACTTAATTTATAGTTATCATGGTAGCCTGTCTTTGCATTTATTATCAGTTCACACCATGGACTTCTAGGGAATTGCTTGTCAGTTCTGATTTTTTTTGTCATTTCAGAGATCCTTTAAATATTATATCTGATAACTATCCTAAGACCTGATTAAATTACCTGAGATGAGAGCTTTTTTCTTGCACCACAGCCATCAAGTGTCAGTCAGAATGGATTTCATTCTGATATTCAAGGCCTAAATAAATCTCCTTTTCCTGATTTTTGAGGTTAATATGCATCAATTTTCTTCTCTCTTACAAATGATGTCATATATAAGTATATGAAAACAATTCACGTTTTTATAATATTGCATTCTTCTTTATCTAAAGGTTTTTAGTTTAAGCTATTCTTAAAAATATTCGAAAAGCTCACTGACCTAAAAGTTGCTATAAATTATATGGAGTCAAGACATTTTCATCAATATATCATTAAAACTTTATTTTCCAATTCAACATCTTCAACACATTACAGAAGGTGCTATAAAATACCTTCTGTGTTCCACACCTGTGTCTTATCTGCAACCACCTCACATCTGAAGGATTACAAAAGAGTCCAATCTGTTCTATCTGCTGCCTTTCTTTTTTTCTGTTCAGTTATTTAATTCATTATATTCATTCATTAATACTCTTTTCTGGTTCTCACTATATGCCCTCTTCTGGGTCCTATAAGTATAGAGGAGAGATAAAAGAGATGTAGTTTATGTCCTCAAAGACCTTATGAGAAAGGTGAGAAAAAAGAATCAGAAAACACATGCACAAAATAAAGTTGCCAATTACTTAGTGCCAAGCAGGAGATGCTGCAGAGTTAAAAGGGGGATGAGGATAGGCCAGGTGCAGTGGCTGATGCTTATACAGGCAAGCTGTACTTGGACCCCTTTTAGCCATGGCTGGAGCTGGAGCTGGTGGGATTCAGGGAACAGTGTCCCAAAGCTGTGCAGGGCAGTTGGGTCCTGGGCCTGGCCAATGAAACCATTCTATCTTCCCAGGCCCCTAAGTCTGTAATGGGAAGGGTGGCCACAAAGTTTTCTGAAATGCCTTCAAGGCTTTCTCTCCAATGCCTTGGATTTCTGCACTTGCCTTGCTTTTAGTTATGCAAATTTCTGCAACTTACTTGAATTCCTCCCCTGAAAATGGGATTTCTTTTTCTACCATATGGCCAGACCGCAAAGTTTCCAAACTTTTGTGCTCTGCTTTCCTTTTAAATATAAGTTCCAGTTTCAGATCATCTCTTTCCTCACGCATATGGGAATAGGCTGTTAGAAGCAGCCAGGCCAAACCTTAAACACCTTGCTGTTTGGAAATTTCTTCCACCAGATAACTTCAATAATCATTCTCAAATTCAAAGTTCCACAGGTCCCCAGGGCAGGGGCACAATGCAACCAACCTCTTTCCTAATGCATAATAAAAGTGACCTTTGCTTCAGTTTTCAATTAGGTCTTTATTTCCATCTGAGATCTCCTCAACCTGGATTTCTTTTGTAGAGAATTAACAAGTCTCTACAAAGTTCCAAAGTTTTTTTTCCATTTTCCCATGTTCTTCTGAGCCCTTCACACTATACCAACCTTTGTCTGTTGCCCAGTTCCAAAGCTGCTTCTACATTTTCAGGTATCTTTATAGCAACGCCCCACTCCTCAGTACCAATTTTCTGTATTAGTCAGTTCTTGCACTACTATAAAGAAATACCTGAGACTGAGTAATTTATAAAGAAAAGAGGTTTAGTTAACTTACGGTTCTGCAGTCTGTACAGGAAGCATAGTAGCTTCTGTTTCTGGTGAGGCCTCAGGAAACTTACAATAATGGGAGAAGGTGAAAGGGAGGCAGGCACATTTTACACGGCCAGAGCAGGAGGAAGAGAGAGAGGGGAAAGGTGCAACATACTTTTAAACAACCAGATCTTGTGAGAACTCACTCACTATATAGTAACGGTTGGGGGATAGTACTAAGCCATTCATGAGAACTTCACCCTGTTAAATCAAACTAAATATGGCCTGAGAAAGCCTCTGTACTTCCATATTTGAGTCCTTGAGAACAAACCATACCTAACTAGTAGGTAGACAAGACTGAAACCTAATTTAGAAGTATGCTTCTTTAACAATTGCTGAGTCTTAGTCAAAAACAGCAGCCATACTTGAACCACTCATATGCTGCTGACTGTTCAAACTGTGTTCAAATTAGGCAAATGCCAAGCTGTAACCAATCCAGCTGTTTCTGTGCCTCACACCTGTTTTCTGTATATCACTTTCCTTTTTTTGTCTATAAATTTACTGTGACCATGAGACACCTCTGGAGTCTATCTAAATCTGCTGTGATTCAGGAGTCTGCCTAATTTGCAAATTGTTTTTCTTTTCCCTTTGCTCAATTAAACTCTGTTAAATTTAATTTGTCTAAAATTTTCTTTTAACAGCCCCTGTGATGTAATCACTTCCCACCTGCAACACTGGGAATTAAAACTGAACATGATATTTGAGTGAGGACACCAAAAAAATCCAAGATCCAAGCCATATCAATGCTATTACCACTTAACAGACTGAACTCACAGTATCTCCAAGGTATGCCTATAAAAGCTATGATGCTGGACATAAATATGAGCTTAATATTTTTTCTCCTTTTCCTTAGTCCATCTCTTTCCTAGCTTTACATTTCTGTTTTCCTTATCAAAGTACTTAGTTTCATTTTGATTGCTTTGCTCATGCTGATCTCTTCCTCCTCCACCCCTCCCCAAACCCTAACTCAAGAATGTGTTTCATACTGTTTACCAATTTTTTCTGTCTTTTCCTCTCTTCAAGACAGAACAAACAAAGTTCTAACCCTAATTAAAATCTCAGCTCCTTCATCGTGACCTCCTAGAACACTTTGCTCTTTTTGGTTATACCTCCTTTGATTTCAAATTCCTACAGGATTAATTATCTTCCTCATTTGTCCATCACTCAGTCTGTGCATCAAAGCATTTTCATTTATCTTTCTGTGGAAATAATTTAGCTATTAAACAGAATTGCACATCCCTCAAGAACAGAATCTCTTAAAACTCCTTATATTCCTAGGAGTGGCATAGTGCATAATTAGTCCTGAAGTCACATTATTTTATTCTTATAACTGGGGC
This sequence comes from Ateles fusciceps, assembly GCA_036589455.1. Taxonomy (NCBI): domain Eukaryota; kingdom Metazoa; phylum Chordata; class Mammalia; order Primates; family Atelidae; genus Ateles; species Ateles fusciceps. The sequence goes on from JAZHEH010001955.1 coordinate 3,221,145, forward strand.
TACAGGGTAGCTTCAGTTCCATTTAAATCTCATGCAAAGGGATCTCCAATAAAAGTCATGCTATTGGAAAATGGAAGAAATCAGAGAGGGTAGGATTGAACAAACTAGAATGGAAGAGATGGCCTCTATAATTCATCTATTCATTACCAGCCCCTTGTGACAGAGCTGTTATATAATCCTGCATACCATTCTAACAATATAAAGCACTATATTGTGTAAATAAGTCAACTGATAAATAAAACATGGGGTATATAATTCCAGCAAAGTAGTAACAAATCAACTTACACTTGAATTTGAATTTTGGAAATTAGGTTAATAAAAGCAAGAGTGCGTATTTTCTTAGTAAATATTTACTTTGGGTATTTAGAACCTATTTCAAGGCAAATGACAAGAAATTAGGTGCATGAAATTGACCGTCAAGTAAGGCATCAATTAGATGATGATCAGTTCTAACCTATTCTTGCCCAGATCAGAGTAAATAAATATTATCTCTTCTCTAAACTGACCATATATTTCTGTCTTCCCCAGAGCTGGCCAAAAGCGTCTCGTGTTCTTTCGTACTTCCCACATTTTGATCCCGTGGATTCCTGTTCTACTTTTTCTGTAAATGAACCTTCCCCCTCCACTGCCAGCCTTTTAGGAAGCAGCCTCTTCCGCTAACAATCCAGACAACAAGACAGAACAAAGAGGTGACGGCATCCTCTGAGTGTGTCCTGACCTTCCTTAAAGTGAGAAAGGCTGTATTCACCCAAAGTCCCTACTACTCACCCTTCGACCCCTGCCTCTATCCCACTTTCTCCCATATCCCTCATAAATCTTCTCAGGCCTCTTACTTTCACTCTGCCCACCCCAACCTTTGTACCTATGGCTGTAGCCATCATCCTCCATTTGTGTGACTTATAACTCAATAATCGGGGTGCACCTTCCTCATACTTGTTTTTTCTTAAGCTTATTCATCTTTTTGTCTTTTAATATATCTTTAGCTTATTTAATTTTGCTAGCATTTTATCTATTTTTAATTCTTACCTTATATTGTGGCCTTATTTCTCATTCCAGTGTTATACTCCGTATTTGTTCTTTCTGCTATTGTTCTTTGAATATTTTTTGGAGAATTTTCCTCCTTTAATATTTTTCTCTTCTATCAGTTTGATTTTTTCTTTAGCAATATTTTAAATTATTTTTAAATAATAAGGACATCAAAGCAAGGTAGATAAAAAGGTGAAATTCCTCATGATTCCCATGTAAAATATTCATTTGAAACTTTATAAACATTCTATTCTCTGTTTTCTTCATTTCTCAATATATTCCTCTTTTTATTTCATCTCTCAAGGCAAGAACAAGCAACTAATAAGAATTTGTGACCAAAGTTAACAATAATATATTGCGTATTTCAAAATTCCTTAAGAACAGATTTTTAATATTTCCTCCTCAAAAATATGTTAAGTTGGTAAAGTGATGGGTACATTGATTACCTTGATTGAGTCTTTCCACAATGTATGCACAGAACATAACACCACATTTTACTACTTAAATATAAGAAATTACCATTATTACTTTAAAAAAAATTTTTTTTTTTTTTGGAGATAGAGTCTCACTCTGTTGCCCAGGCTGGAGTGCTGTGGTGTGATATCAGCTCACTGCAACCTCCGCTTCCTGGATTCAAGTGATTCCCCCTGCCTCTGCCTCCTGAGTAGCTGGGATTACAGGCATCCACCACCACATCCAGCTAAGTTTTTGTATTTTCCGTAGAGACAGAGTTTCACCATGTAGCCCAGGCTGGTCTTGAACTACTGACTTCAGGTGATCTGCCCACCTTGGCCTCCCAAAGTGCTGGGATTACAAGTGTGAGCCACCGTGCCCAGCCTATCACTATTATTATTACTATCATTATTATTATTATTACTTAAGACAGAGTGTCACTCTGTCACCCAGGCTGGAGTGTAGTGACGTGATCTCCGCTCACTGCAACCTCCGTCTCCCAGGTTCAAGCAATCCTCTCACCTCAGGTTCCAGAGTGGCTGTGACCACACGCATGCACCACCACACCCAGCTAATTTGTTTTTGTGTTTTTAGTAGAGACAGGCTTTCACTATTTTGGCTGGGCTGGTCTCAAACTTCTGATCTCGAGTGAACTGCCCATCTCAGCCTTTCAAAATGCTGGGATTACAGGTATGAGCCACTGTGCTTGGCCTAAATATAAAAAGTTGTTTGTCTTTTTGTTTAAAAAGACACAAATCCTGTAAGCTCCTAGCACTGGTTGAAGTGGCCCATACAAGATGAAGAGCTGGCAGGGAGGAGAAAATGATGGAACAGTTAATGGGGATGCTATTATGACTGATTTAAAAGAGTCTCCAGATTAAAGGGTTTGTGTTTGAAGACACTCCAAGAATATCAGCCTCCACAGTTGTGCATATGTCAGAAAACATCAAAAATATTAGCAAAATGCAATGTAGACACCATACTGTGCTGTGGACCAAGAGAGCAGCAAAGGTCCCCAGTGTAATTTGCATCTTTGGAACAAGCTCAAGTTCAATGCTTTCTTAAATCTATCAGAAGAGATTACTTCTAACCTTAATGACACTAAGGGGCTGAAGAGGTTTTCAGAATTATCCACAAGACAGGTTCTTCATTCATTGATTGTCCTGGAATTTCAGAAAAGCAGAAAATAGGTTGTTGGAAACCCCCAGGTTTATTTTTCAAAAGTCTAATTTAGAATCCCAGATTTCACTCTTAGTATTTTTTCCCAGAAGGTGCTTGGTGGCTTGGCGTAATCATACAGACTAAGGTTCAGAAAACACAGAAGTCTTTGGAAACCAGCCAGGTGGACAATGTAGAATACAGCATTGCACCTGGGTTTTCCACAAGTAATATTGGCTAAATTTGCACTTTATTATCCCTTTGCCATAATTCCCTTTCTTACTTTAAACAATTCGTTTCTTCTTGAATTTTATGGGTAAATACTTTGGAGAACAATGTGAGACATTATGTTAATTAATTAGCTAATCAATCACTGCAGAGATAAATGAACACAAATGTTTCTGTAGATATAATTTTAATTGAGCTTTCTTAGACATTCAAAATATAGCTGTGAACATGCAAAAAGGCTCAAGTCTTTATTCACGTTAGGTTTATTGCATTTTTTATGATGTAAAGAGTGCTGTAACTTTATTGCACTTTTTATGATGAAAAGATTGCTATTCTGATTCCATATTTTATTTTAGTTCTTACTCTTTTTGTAAACTCCTCCCACTTCCATTCTCCACCTGTCTTCGAGGTGCAACCATTGGTTTGATGTGCATCCTATTTTATAATATTGCATTGTTTGTATTTTTAATTTATATAAATTACACCATATTTTATATATACATATACACACACACATTATTCCTTTTCTTTCTGTTTTTTCCTACTCAGTGCTATTTTTAACATCTACTTATGTTACTCTATTGATCTAGTAACTTTGTACTCTCTTCCTATTGCTCCTATAACAAATTACCAGAAATTTGGTGATTTAAAACAACACAAATGTATTCCCTTAAGTTTTAGAGGTCAGAAACCCAAAATGGGTCTCACTGGCTAAAATCAAGATGTTGCCAGCATTACGATTTTTTTTTCTGAAAGCTCTAGGGAAGAAATTGTTTACTTGCCTTTTCCAGCTTCCAAAGGCTGCCCACACTCCTTGACTTACGGCCCCTTTACATCCTCAAAGTCAGCAACAATGGTTGATTGAGCCTTTCTCACATTGCATCACCCTGACACTTCTGCCCCTATGCTTTCCACTTAAGGATGCTTGTGATTATCCTGGGTCCACCTAGATAATTCAGGATAGTGTCATAATTTTAAGGTCAGATGATTAGCAAATTGAATTCCATCTGAAAACTTTCTTTTCCATGTCATGTAACCCAACATATTCACAGAGAGTAGGACATAGACATCTTTGGGAGGTCATTATTTAGCCTACCCCAAATAATATCAAATTCCATATTTTATCTGCCGTATTTTCGTTTACCTCTTCCTCTCTCTAAAGGACTGTTGCATTGTCTCTACTAGGCAGCATAAAATATTATTATAGATTATGTTGCATTAACATTATATAGCATATATTATATTGAATAGTATAAATGTGTTATGTTGGATAAATATATATAAATGTGTAAATCAATATCCTTGGGTTTCGTATCCACAGATTCAATCAAGTGTGGGTTGAAAATATCTGAAAAAAATTAAATAGTAATGCACCAATAAAAAACAATACAAGTAAAAAACCTTAACAGAAGGTACCACAGACTGTATTGAGAAAGGCCACATAAGGTCTATAATTATGAATAACTTATTTTACTAGTTACATTAGTTGCCCGTTGCTGCTGTAACGACTTACTACAAATGTATTGGCTTAAAACAATACAAATTTTTCTCTTACGGTTCTGGAAGCCAGAAGCCCCAAATGAGTTTTAGTAGATTAAAGTCAATATGTCATCAGGGCTGATTTCTTCTACAGGATTCAGGGAAGCATTGGTTTCTTGCCTTTTCTGGATTCTGGATGCGACCTCCACTCCTTCTGCAAATGACTTCAACCTCTTGCTTTCATAGTCACATATCTCCCTCTGCCTCCTGGTTATAAGAACACTTGTGCTTACATTCAGGACCTACCTGGGGCCACCTGCGTGATCTAAAGTAATCTTCTCATCTCAAGATCCTTAACTTTATTATATCTGCAACGTCTCTTTTGTCATGTAAGTTAACATTCACAGGTTCCAGGGATTTAGACAGGGATATCCTTGAGAGCCATTATTCAGCTGACCACTGAATTCCTCGTCTTACTTCATAATGCACATTTTCTCATTATTTCAATGTATTCATTTATATAAAAATTATTATATACATATAATATTTCAGACACAGTGCCCCACAGTGGAATGATAACTTCATTATAAAATGTTTTCAAGTGGCAGGGAGAGGATAACAACAAAACATAGAATTATTATTAAGAATTGCTTTGACTTTTTCTGGATTTCCAATGCATTCTGCCCAGGGCCTTATTTACATTATAACATTATCTGAATATTACAAACCTCCTGTATATCTGAGTCTTACCTAAATGTCCTATTCCACTACGAGCCTGCCTTTTATACACCCCCACACGGGACTGATTCGCTAGTGCCAGACCTAGACTCCACCTTTCCACTGATTTCTGGGCCCTCCTCCAAACCTAATTTACTCTAGCATGCAAACCTGCCCTACACCCCTAGCCTTGGATCAGACTGGCTTGACTAATTAATTAAAGGATCTTATTTTTAGCCTTTCAGCAACATCATTGAGAACATCAGTTTACATCAAAATGAGATGATAAAGATGACTTGCAAAGAAGATGACTTGCTGTGCTCCACAAGTCATCATCACACATAATTTAAGTAGCACCATCAACAGTGTATCTATTGTATATATCCAGCGCCTGCAGGCATTTATATCTCTTATGATAAAAGATAAAAATTATGTATTACTTAAAACCATCATTTATCATTACGATTGTTATCAACAAGGCCATTCAATACATGCAGTATAAAAGAGTATTGGGAATCTGAAATGCCAAATATAACTTTAATATTCAGCTGTTATTTCTTTGTCTATATGTACTAAATTCTTTCACTTGCCACAAGCCTCCATGATGTTTATTTATTTTTTCATGGACCAATTACTATCTGGTGGAATGCAGAGGACTAGTTGGAGGGGAAAACTGGTGGAAAAGAAAAAGTTCTGGCTCCTGTTCTCAGAATAAAAGCTACAAAACAGTACAGGTATGGATGGTAGAGATAAAATTATTTTGACAGTTTCTTCTAATTAAGATGATGTAGAAAGAGGAAGAAATAAGATACTGGGAGTAACGGAGATTGCTAAGGTAGAGAAAATTGTTGTCCTAGGTCTCAAATGCATTCTTAAAATTTTTGGAAAAGGGCTGGGCACAGTGGCTCAGGCCTGTAATCCCAGCACTTTGGGAGGCTGAGGAGGGTCGATCACGAGGTTGAGAGTTCAAGACCAGCCTGGCCAAGATGGTGAAACCCAGTCTCTACTAAAACTACAAAAGTTAGCTGGGCATGGTGGTGGACACCTGGAGGCTGAGGCAGGGAATTACTTGAACCCGGGAGACGGAGGCTGCAGTGAGCCAAGATCCTGCCATTGCACTCCAGCCTGGGCAACAGAACAAGACTCCGTCTCAAAAAAAAAAAAAAAAAAAAAAAAAAAAAAGATTGAGAAAGACAAAATAGTTAATTAAATAACATGTTTAGTGTTAGGCAGAAAATGTGAGAAGAATCATATGTTTGATCTCATTGCCTCTCTATCCTAAGTCTTCCACCTTCTCTCAAAAGCTGATTCTGCTGTTCTACTCATTGGGTATTTTTTTACTTTTATTTTGCTATTTGGCTATATCATTTATTTAACTTAATTATCTTAAATTAAATAGAACGTTTCAGGTGTGGATAGACCAGAATCAAGTAGGCAGGCAAGGATAATTGACTCTCTGAAATGTGAGATAATTGTTCCTGTAATGTGAACTCAAAATAGAGTATCCAATTTCCATGCTTTATAGGACCAAAGTGAGAGAGTGTTCACATGTTTTATCCTATTATTGCATTTTTTCACAGGTATCTTACCATATTGGATCACATTTGTTGATTTTTTTAGTTTTCCCTGGAAGGATATACATTCAGTGTGAATAACTTGGAAAGCAGGAGATGCTGGGAGTGAGGCAGAGACCAGATGGGGGAGAGCAGATTAGTTATCGGTTTGTGATATGCTTCAGGGGACACCAGGCCAACACAGTTGGAAGCTGCATACTCAGTGATTCATTCCATATACGAATTTCATTGGTAAAATAATTTTTGTGTGGATGAAAAGAAGTAAAAATGTAAATCTTATTTAGGAATGACCGAAGCTTAATGTAATGCCTGTATTGTAATAAAATAAACTCAATAAGAAGAAAAAACAAAACAAAATAGGAGATTTTAAGAAACCAACTCATCTCTAGAGTTTCTTGATTATTTACAGAAGCTAACCTGGATGGGTTTTTTACCTGAAATTCCTTGACATCTGCAAGCTAGGATTCTGTCCCATAGAAGCATAGCCCCTTTCTTTGACATGCACGATTTTTCAGTGGAATCTAGAACTTACGCATAAATGGAAGATGAAGGTAGAGTACAAACAGCCCGTTACTTGAAATAATATTGTATCCAGTTGCAAAAATATGAGTTTCTGTGTTAAGCAAGTCATCATTACACATAAATTAAGTGGAACATCAACAGTGTATCTATTTTTTACATTCATAGCCGTCAGGCATTTACATCTCTTTGACATGCCTCGTCAAATACAATGTAGATATAATTGTCCTTTATGGAATTTTGACAGCCCCGCAGATGCCAATGTGTCCAACACATCCTATGCAACATGCCAGATCATCTCAGCTGCAACTATCACCAAGGCCCTTGGTTATTTACTTCTGCTTAGTCCCTATAGAAACCAGATTTTTGTGTGTACCATCAGAGGAAATCTCTGCTGTCACTCCTACCCTGCACACTTTGTTGATCTGAGACTTCTCTGCTGGAACTGAGGTGTGAGACATGTGGGACCTGCCTAGTGGGATTTAACATACTGCAGGGTGAACTGTGGACCCCAGTGAAATCAAGAAGCCAGCAGGTATGTCTTCTTTCCCCTCCACAGAGAGACTATCCTGAAATGCAGGTGTCCATATGGTCTCTCTAAAGATGGTCTCATGAGATCAAGCAATCCATTGTGCTAGTAACAAGCAGTGGCCAGATGGTTAAAGCACTCCCCCTGTATTTGTTCTTCCACCTTCCCTGCCTCAGCTCCCTTGTCCTTCACTCCTGATTTTCTGGGATTTTTCCTTTCTATAAAGTATCCGTACATAAGCCTTTGCCTCATACTACTTTTTAGAAAAGTTGGTTTAAGAGAAGAAGCTTTAGGCAAAAAAGGGTATGAGTAGGTTCCTCTCTCAATCCAACCTTTCAAAGATGATTTAAATAAATCCAAAGATCTTCTAGTTTTATATGAAATTCTAGGCGGTCTTTTTCCTGGGTGTCTTTTCACTTTGAACCATTTACCCTATAGTATGCCCCATGATTCCTCTCCTAGTCCAACCTCTGAAAGATGATTTGAATGAGTCCCAAAAATTTACTAGTTTTTGTCTGTTTGTTTTTGTTTTGTTGTTGTTTTTGTTTTTGAGACAGAGTCTTACTCTGTCGCCCAGGCTGGAGTGCAGTGGTGCATTCTTGACTCACTGTAACTTCTGCCTCCCTAGTTCAAGTGATTCTCCTGTCTCAGCCTCCCAGAGTAGTTTCTTCTAGTTTTATATGAAATTCTAGGTAGTCTTTTTCCTGGGGGTCTTTTCACTTTGAACCATTTATCCCATAGTATGCTCCATCTTTTTGCAACTGGATACAATATTATTTCAAGTAATGGGGTACTCAGCTATACATTGTGCCCCACTGGTAGTTTATTTACCATTATGAGGAAATCACGATTTAGGTTATGTCATGTTAAGGAACGCTCATAAACGTGATCCATAAGATAAACACTGAACAATGAGCTCCTCAATTGAATAGAATAAACTCCTACTGGTCAGCGTCAACTAAAAAAAGAGATGAAATTGTACTATAATTAGGCTCCATTCTGAACCAGGGCCTTAAGACAGGCTGTGTAAGTTAGGCCCCATTAGGAATCTGTGCAATTTGGTGGAAACTCTCAAGAGAGAGAAGGATAAACACATATGAGGCATTAGGCGCAGGCATTTCAGAAGCCTGTGCTCCTGACACTTGATCAGTACTTCCATCAGCAAAATGGTGAATTCTGAGTTGTGATTTCATAATTCTAGGGAACTTACAGTTTAGTTTCAAGAAATGCACTAAACCAACTAAATCATGCGTGAAGACTTTTAGTATACAAAGCTCTAGGGCAGCAGTTATTAAATACGGTCTCAGGAAACTTCTATACTCCTAAAAATTATTGAGGACTCCAAGTCCTTATTTTAATTTAGATTATACCTATCCATTTTATTATATTAAAAATGAAAATTGAGAAATTATAACAAACATTTATTTAATTCACTTAAAATAGTAACAAATACTTCTTATGCTAACATAGATAATATACTTTTAAGAAAAAAGTATATTTCTAAAACAACATAATAATAAAAAAGTAACATTGTTTTACATTTCTTCAAATCTACATTACATTTCTTCAAATCCTTAATGTCTTGCTTAGTAAAAGACAGGTGAGTTCTCATATGTGTTCTGCATTAAATCTGTAGTTGAGAAAGGGAGAAGTATTTTAATAGCTTTTCAGATAACTATGGATATTCATATTTGGTTCTACACTGAAGCTTAACAAAAAGTATTAAGAGGTATTTCCTTATTTTTTAATTTTTATTTATTTATTTATTTTGAGATAAGATCTCGCTCTGTCACCCAAGCTGGAGTGCAGTGGTGCAATCCCTGCTCAATGCAAACTCCGCCTCTCGGGTTCAAGCGATTCTCCTACCTCAGCCTCCCAAGTAGCTGGATTATAGGCATACACCACCACGCCTGGCTAACTTTTGTATTTTTAGTAGAGATGGGGTTTCATCATGTTCACCAGGTTGGTCTTGAACTCCTGACCTCAAGTGATCCACCTGCCTCCGCCTCCCAAAGTGCTGGGATTACAGGCATGAGCCACCATGCCTGGCTGAGGTATTTCTTAAAAATATTTTTGCAGTGTGAATCTGAAACCACATTAATGATTTTTTTTTTTTTTTTTTTTGGTACTCTGTTACATTAAAATCCCTTTGGTCTAACTTGTACTTTGAATGAATGTTTTACCCATATATTATTTTATAACAACATATATAGATCAATTGGAAAATATTGATACACTGAGTCATGCACATCTTCCATATGCTGACACATTTTCATATAAAATAGCAAAAGTATCACAATTGTGAATATTACAACCACTCTGATCACAAAAATGTTTATGATTTAGGAGATAGTCTAGTTCACAATAGTATACAGAAATTTTCTAAAATTTCTAGATATTGCTAAAGAGGTCAAATTTTATCACTGATAATGAATATTGTCAGTTACTGTCCATAATTTTATAAAACATTAGTTATTTGATGCTGGCAATGAACATTGTCAGCTATTTGCTATAAATTGACTGGTTTAATCATTCCTTTTTGAGAAAATGTCTTCCAAATATCCAAATATGATAACCAGTTTGCCTGTCGTAGATTTTACAAGTATAATTTTAAAAAAGAAAGAAAGAAAAGTCCGTGCTAGCTCAGCTCACAACTAATTCAATCACACTGATCTCTTTCCTCAAGACAACATCAAACCTCAATATGCACAAAGTGCTTTATATGCTTCCCATTTCATCACATAGTTTGGAACATTAAAACAGCATGCATTCAAGGTCAACATTTAGTAAGGACAATTTTTTAAAAATGAAATTGGCCTTTTTTCATTTCGCTAGTATGTGGTGATGAAGAATTTGAGAATTACTACAGTTTAGTAGTAATCAAGCACATTGTCTTGATTGTTAGAGGTGCCAGCAGTATTGCCCACTATTGCTCTGCGCAAATTTTAACACAGTGAAGGAAAGAGGCAAATAGCATGTTACTATTGTAAAAATAGTTTTGGCCTCTTAGGTCTGGTCAAATGCCAGGTGGTCACAGAATATACTTGGAGAACCTCTGCTCCAGGGTACTTTGTGGGGTGGGGAGAGGATCCAGTAAAGCACTCCCATGAGTCTGAAGTTCTGGCAAAGGGAAAAAAGAAACATCTGTACTCCAGTTTGTAAGGCAAGGGAATCAGAAGTACACAAGAATCAAGAGACAGGGGGAGTCCTCTGCAATAGGTGGTTCCCAAATAAAAGATGGAGCCCAAAAGAAGAGATCACCAAGGTCACAAACCCAGTATCGAGTTTAGGAATCAGAGGACCATGTAAAGAGAAAAATAATGGTTAGAATGCCAGCAACAGAGATCCCTAGGTGAACTTTGGGAAAAGACAATATCACAAAATTGTCTTTCTTGAAGTCTCCATTATGTGAAATGGGAGAGTTGACTGTTTACAAGACCAGTGACCACGTAGATTTAAGGATCTCTCCAAGTTGAATGCTGGATATGTTGATGAATCATAAGCATATGTAGGTGTACCTGGCTTTAAGGAAATCATAAAATGCCAAAAATAAAAAATATGTAAGCTAAAAATAAAAAAAAATTAAAAAATAAAATTAAATAAATATGTAAGCTAAGGGCAATTCTGTATATTACAAAATTGACACACAACTTACGAAAGGATTTAATATGTCATTCCCTTCAATATCACCCTACTGATTTCATCAAGCCTGTAAAATAGGCAATTGACAAAACTTCAGACTTAGGGAGAAAAGCACTTAATATGAGTAGGATTTCCTCTAGGAAAGTAGAGAAGTGAAAACATTTCTTATCCACACTGCTTCTTAAATGGAATATAGTGACATTAATTAGGCTCTGTAAAAGGAGAAAATATTCAAGAAAACCAACCAATAATGTGCTCCAATAAAATTTAGTATTTTAGTAATTATGGAAAAATAGAGACTACAAATCACAAGGGAAAGAACTGTAAATAATGCATCTTAAAAATCTCAACATTAAATAAATCTCAAACAATAGGATTTATCACTTTACTTTTCCATACTATTCTCCTAAGGCTCTAAACCACGTTTTATGTGATTTTTTTTAACTCATGTTTATTGTGGTAAAGATTTACATGCAGTAAAATGTACCCTTTTTCACGTGACATGTATTTTGACAGATATGTGGAGTCAGGTAATTACCACCAGCAAAATCGAAAAAAATTCCAATTACCTGAAAGAATTTTTTCATGTCCATTAATAGTCAATCCCTAACTTCCAACTCCAATGTGGGCAACATGTTATTTGAATTTGGTTTCATGGTTTTTCTAGAATGTCATAAAAATTAAATTATACAGTGTGACCATTTTGTGTCTGGTTTCTTTTACCTAGCCTTATGATTTTGAGACATTCCTATCATTTGGCACAGCAGTGTATTAGTCCATTCTCACACTGCTGATAAAGACATACCTGAGACTGGATCATTTACAAAAGAAAAAGGTTTAATAGACTTACAGTTCCACATTGCTGAGGAGGTCTCACAATCATAGTGGAAAGCAAGGAAGAGCAAGTCACGTCTTACAGGGATGGTGACTGGTAAAGAGAAAGCTTGTGCAGGGAAACTCTTGTTTTTAAAACCATCAAATCTCCTTAAACCCATTTACTATCACGAGAAGAATAGCATGAAAAAAGACCTGCCCCCATGATTAAATTCCCTCCCACTGGGTTCCTCCCATGACCTGTGAGAATAATGGGAGTTACAATTCAAAATGAGATTTGGGTGGGGACACAGAGCCAAACCACATCATTCTACCCTGGCCCCTCCCAAATTTCATGTTCTCACATTTCAAAACCAATCAAGCCTTCCCAACAGTCCCCCAAAATCTTAACTCACTTCAGCATTAACTTAAAAGTCCACAGTCCAAAGTCTTATCTGAGACAAGGCAAGTCCTTTCCACCTATGAGCCTGTAAAATCAAAAGCAAGTTAGTTACTTGTGGCCAGACGTGGTGGCTCACACCAGTATACCAGGACTTTGGGTGGCCAAGGCAGGCAGATCACCTTAGGTTAAGGGTTCAAGACCAGCCTGGCCAACATGGTGAAACCCCATCTCTACTAAAAACACAAAAATTAGCCAGGCATGGGGGTGGGCACCTGTAATCCCAACTACTTGGGAGACTGAGGTAGGAGAATCTCTTGAACCTGGGAGACAGACATTGCAGTGAGCTGAGATCATGCCACTGCACTACAGCCTCGGTGACAGAGTAAGATTCTATCTCAAAAAGAAAAAAAGCAAGTTACTTACTTCCTAAGTACAGTGGGGGTACAGGGATTGGATAAATAAAGCCATTCCAGATGGGAGGCATTGGTCAAAACAAAGGGTCTACAGGCCCCTTACCGTCCAAAATCCAGCAGGGTAGTCAAATCTTAAAGCTCCAAAATGACCTCCTTTGACTTCACATTTCATAGCCAGATCATGCTGATGCAAGAGGTGGGTTCCCATGGTCTTGAGCAGCTCCACCCCTATGGATTTGCAGGGTATAACCTCCTTCCTGGCTGCTTTCACTGGCTGTCATTAACTGTCTGTGGTTTTTCTGTGTGCACAGTGCAAGCTGTCAGTGGATCTACCAGTCTGGGATCTGGAAGACAGTGACTTTCTTCTCACAGCTCCACTAGGCAGTGATGTCCCAATAGGGACTCTGTGGGGGGTTCCAACCCACATTTTCCTTCCACAGTCTCCTAGAAGAGGTTCTCCTTGAGGGCCTTGCCCTTGCAGCAAACTTCTGCCTGGGCATCAGGCATTTCCATACATCTTCTAAAATCAAGGTGGAGGTTCCTAAACCCCAATTCTTGACTTCCATGCACTGGCAGGAACAACATCATGTGGAAGCTTCCAAGGCTTGTGACTTGCATCCTCTGAAGTCACAGCCTGAGCTCTACATTGGCCCCTTTCAGTCATGGCTGGAAAGGCTGGGATGCAGGGCAATAAGTCCCTGGCCTGCACATAGCACAGGGACCCTGGGCCCAGCCCCCAAAACCACTTTTTTCTCCTAGACCTCCAGGCCTGTGATAGGAGGGCTTCTCTGAAGACCTCTGACATGACCTGGAGACATTTTTCTCATTGTCCTTGGGGATTAACATTTGGATCCTTGTTACTTATGCAAATTTCTGTAGCTGGCTGGATTTCTCCTCAGAAAATGGAATTTTCTTTCTATCACCTTGTCAGGCTGCAAATTTTCTGAACTCTATGCTCTGCTTCCCTTATAAAACTGAATGTCTTTAACAGCACCCAAGTCACCTCTTGAATGCTTTGCTGCTTAGAAATTTCTTTGACTAGATATGCAAAATCATCTCTCTCAAGTTCAAAGTTCCACAAATCTCTAGAACAGGGGCAAATTGCCACCAGTCTCTTTGCTAAAACCTAGCAAGAGTCACCTTCACTCCACTTCCCACAAGTTCCTCCTCTCCATTTGAGACCACCTCAGCGTGTACTTTATTGTCCATATCATGATCAGCATTTTGGACAAAGCCATTCAACAAGTCTCTAGGAAGTTCAAAACTTTCCCCACATTTTCTGTCTTCTGAGCCCTCTACTCTGTTCCAACCTCTGCCTGTTACCCAATTCCAAAGTTGTGTTCACATTTCCAGGTATCTTTTCAGCAGTGCCCCACTCTACTGGTACCAATTTACTGTATTAGTCTGTTTTTATGCTACTGATAAAGACATACCAAAGATTGCACAATTTACAAAAGAAAGAGTTTAACAGACTTACAGTTCCATATGGCTGGGGAGGCCTCACAATCATTGCAGAAGGCAAGGAGAGCTAGTCACATTTACATGGGTGGCAGCAGGCAAGGAGAGAGTTTGTGGAGGGAAACTCCCATTTTTAAAACCATCAGATCTCATGAGACTTACTATCACGACAACAGCACAGGAAAGACCTGCCTCCATAATTCAATAACCTCCCACTGGGTTTCTCCCATGACATGTGGGAATTGTGGGAGCTACAAGATGAGATTTGGGTAGAGACACAGAGCCAAACCATTTGAAGCAGTAGTTCATTATTTTTATTGGTGAGTAAGCACTCTATTATCCACTCACCAGTTAATGAACATTTGAGTTGTTTCCAGTGTAGGGCTAAACTAAATAAAGTTTACAAAATTGTTCACTTTTGGATCTTAGTGTAAATGTATGTTTCCATTTCTCTTAGGTAAAAATCGCTAGGTTATGATGGTAAGTGTATTTTTTTTAAGTTTATATTGAGCTGCCAAATCATTTTCCAAGGTGGCTATATGTTTTGCATTCCTGCAGCAATACATGAGTCTCCATTGCTCTGCATCCTCACCAGCACTTGTTTGTTTGAATTTTAGTCACTGTACTCACTGTGTATATTGGTATTTAGTGTCAGAGATGGCTTTGATATTCCTAATGTTGAGACTCTCCATGTGCTTAGTCACCATGCATACCTCTTCCTTAGCAGTATCTATTCAAATCCTTTGTCCATTCTCTGTGGAAGTAAATGGTGGAACATGTGGAAATGATTTGTAGAGCTTGAGGTAGATAGTACTCATGGCCAGAAACAGATACACTTCTGTGAAGTGGTTAGAAGTGAGTTGAGTCAATTTATATTTGCTTTTTTGTTTTATTTGTTTTTTTTTGTTTTGTTTTTTTTTTTGCTTTGCTCATCAACACATCAGAAATGTCAAACTCCTCCAGCTGTGGGCTGCTGTTCCTTGGCATTTCCTGTGGAGCCTGGGAAACAGGTTTTCCCAGTGTCTTGCCTCATCCTCAGGTTTCAGCAGTTCCTGCACACTTGTGTCAGAATTGTGGGGGTGAGTCTCTCTCTATCCTATTGTTACTCTACCAGCAATAGATTTTTTTTTTTTTTTTTTTTTGCTTCTTACTCCAGCCTAATCTCATGGTAGTGAAAGGGTGGTAGTGGGGGATGGGGGCAAAAGATACTGTTTTTTCTTGTCCATCCTCAGCTTTGGTCTGAGTTTGAAAGGTGAACCTTTCTTAGTTCACCCTCCACTTGCCCTCCATGGCAGCAAAACTCTGCCTTGTAACTGTGGGGGGGTCTTGGTTAGGAAACTCTTCTACCTCTTCTACTGTGACAGAAAATCCTGGCTTTGTATCAGTGTAAGACCTTGGGTCCAGTGGTATTTCCTGGCCTTCTCCTTGAGAACAGTTGGTTTCTGTTCATATCTTCCCACAAGGTGCAGGCTTCTATCTCTTTCTTGTAACTACATGTGTAAGAAAGCAACATATGTGAGACAAGTCTAGGGAAGTGATGCCTCCCCTCAAACAGCAGCCAGTCACCACCACATGTCTGTACTACCAAGGGGCATTTCTCTCTGATCTATTGCCATGCCTCCTTAATCTTTCCAGTAAGGGCCCTGTAATATGCAAAGTAAAAAGAATCTATTTTTTTAAAGACAGGAATAAAATATGCAGAAATGATAACAGATGTGTCTTTGT
The DNA here is from genome assembly GCA_036589455.1 of Ateles fusciceps. Classification (NCBI taxonomy): domain Eukaryota; kingdom Metazoa; phylum Chordata; class Mammalia; order Primates; family Atelidae; genus Ateles; species Ateles fusciceps. Next base: position 3,237,282 of record JAZHEH010001955.1, read on the forward strand.
AGTGGAGCTACAGATCAATTTTTTAATACTTGATACTTTTCAAAGTTTCTAAACAAAATTTGTTACTTGTTGAAATTATTATGAATAATCAATACAAATAGAACAAAACTTTTTAAAGCATATGCTGACTACCTTTGTAATGGAAGGCATGAGTCTGTCTATCATAAGTTCAAAGGTAAATAAGATATGCCCCTTGCTCTCATAAGAAATGGGCTAGAATTTACACAGAAGTTTCATGTGCAATATTTTGCTTCATCTTCCCGAACACTTCATGAGACAGGCAGGTCAGTCATCACAATAAAAAACCGAGGCATAAAGAAGTTAAGTGATTTGTCTATGATCCTGTTACCACTGCTTCATTAAAAAGAATCTCAGGATGTAGTAGTTTAAAATTATTTTATTTTTCTCTTGAATTGTGTGGGTCATAACCTTGGGAGGGCTTGACTGGACAGTCCTTCTTGGGGTCTTGGCTGGTGGATTACCAAGATGGTGCCTTCACATAGCTGACAGATGGTGTCAGCTCTGTCTGTGAGCTCACCTGGAGCTATCATTTGGGGGAACCATCTCTAGCCGCCTGAGTATAGCAGTCTCAGGTGGTCAGACATCTTCCCCAACTACCAGAGAATCAAGTTTGTTCAGAGAAACCTGAACTTTCCTGATCTAGCCTCAAATGTTATACAGTGTCATATCCACTACATTCCTATGGTTGCAAGGAAGTCACTTAATGCCAGCCCACATTCAAGGTACAAAAACATAAAGTCCACTTGCTACTGAGAGGAATGTCAAGAATTTGTGCACATTTAAAAACTGTTGCAATGAAGGTGGCAGTGCAGCTCAGTGGCAGAACCAGAATTAAAACACTGGTATCTCTTTCAACCATAGTTTTCTTTACACTATTTCTACTTCCTTTATGGATATTTAATTTGTACATTTAATTATGCCCTTCCAAATGGAAGCTGGAAAGTTGGCAATGTTTTGGAAGTGCTACTTTTAACTCTCACATTAATATCCCTTTTAAATTAATTGATTTTGTCAGCACTGTATATACATCTATTCAAATGAAAGCAATGCAAAGTCATCAACCAATTGATTGAAAATGCTGTGCAATTTTTCACCTCCTATATTGATATAATCCTACAGAGATTTTGTTAAAAGTTTCATATTTGTAATAAATACGTAATTTTTGGATTAAAATAATGTTTGGATTCTTGTACTTTCTCTGTCTTCTCTTGAGGTCTTATTTTGAAATGAAAGTGTTAATTTAAAAGTTCCTTCTTAAAGGTTTGATGTGCTGAGGCTGGTCACTAGTAAGCATCTTTACCATGACCTACCTAGCATGAAGGCAGTAAACATTCTCACCTGATAATTAAAGACTGAATTCAAAGCATATTTATTTGAATTCAATAGTGAATGTTTAAAGATAAGCCTCTAATTCCATGAGGAAGACAAATTCTGATGCGATGTTCTATTGCTACTAATGAAAAAAATCTTTCCAAAACTCTACTATAAAAGCTGCAAAAACCAAAAAATAAAATCACTTATTGTACCATTAAAACTAATTATATGGAATCTGTATAACAAAATAAAGGATAACTTGTGATAATTTTCTGTAGGAATCCAAGTGATTAAAACATTTATTACCTCTCTTAGAATTAGGAGTTACTTTTCCATCCATAGAGCTTAATACCACTCTTGCCATTATACCCAAGGATCTGAAGACAATAAAAATTTTGTAGCTGAATGGGATAGTGTGAAACTCATCCCACCCCACTATTACTGACCCATTATACAAAGAAGCATAGTGTACAGTACTATGACTGGAGTTTTTGTTAGTTTCCCAAGAATTATGTAATATACTTATCACCCGGAGCTTCTGGGCATTGCTGGGTTGCAGTACACTGAGCCACGGACTTCTCCTGCTCTCTGTGCACAACCAATACCATCTATAATGAGAATTCACACTCATCTGAAATTAAGAAAGAAATATAGCAACATACAAAATTGATGAACTAAATTAGTAGTCAAAATCTAGAGGAAAACTAAACTCAAATATTGGCAGAAATAAAAATATTTTAATTGCCTTTTCTTTTTTTATTATTTTATACTTTAAGTTCTGGAGTGCATGTGCAGAATGTGCAGGTTTGTTACACAGGTATACATGTGCCATGGTGGTTTGCTGCACCCATCAACCTGTCATCTACATTAGGTATTTCTCCTAATGCTATCCCTCCCCCCTGACTCCCTCCCCTTGACAGACCCTGGTATTTGATATTCGCCTCCCTGTGTCCATGTGTTCTCATTGTTCAGCTCCCACCTATGAGTGAGAACACGTGGTATTTGGTTTTCTGTTCTTGTGTTAGTTTATGTGCCTTTTCTAATAGTAATCATATGGCTACCTCTCGGAAGGCAGACAAGGAAAACAACGACTTCACAATAACTGGATTGCTCTAGGAGTTAGGAGCACAAGATACTCTCAGAGCAAAAGTTCTTTTAAGTTTTCTTTATGCAAGTTACAGAGTGGTTTAGAATGCCACACTTTTAACTCAGCTTGGTTTTGTTAGCACATGGGCAGGGGGAGCAGTACAGTGCTATGGAGAAATGTGGAGTCTTTCAATCTTGTTCAGATGGGTAATAACAAACACACTGGCTCTTTAAAGTTCCTGCCCCATGAAGATTCTTTTTTTTTTCCAGCAAAAGGCATCAGTTGGCTTTGTGAGACTAAGACTTAAATAATGAATGTATACATTATAAAGAAATCTTTTTTGTATAAAATAACACCTTGTTCCTTGTTCCTAAAACTCTGATAATCCTTGATTTATAGCACATTAAGTTTTCTCCTTTAATTTATATGTTGAATTTCACTCATACAGTGAGCGTCTCTGAAGTTTAACTGTCTAGAATCTGCTTTTCAAATTTTAACATGCATCAGAATCACCTTAAGAGTTTTCTAAAATACAGATGTCTGGCCTCATTCACAGAGTGTTGGATTTCAGGCGTCACCAGCACTTGCATTTTCAATAGACACCGAGTCTTATTAAATCCCGAGTATAAGTGTGGTATAATTAACAGTGCTTAATTACCCATTTCATTGAAATGAAATGCATGCATACATTTAAATATGCTTTACATACCAAATTAAATAGATAAAAACTGAATGAGAAACTATTCCTCCCTTACCTACTCAAGCACAAATTTGCATAGAAGTTTTCTGAAGTAACTTGATTTACATTTTGTATGTACATTGAAATACAAGTATTCACACATAGCCATGTCAAATTAACTCTAGCTTTAGGCAAACTACATTTGCTCCACGTTCAACATACATGTTTTTAAAAAGACATGCTATATAGTATTGGGGTGTACATTGTTGTTGACTGATAAAATTTTTAAAAAATCCAAAAAAACACCCCAAGTCATAATTTTTACACCTGATGGCTTCAGACGTTTTCTCTAGACTTCTTGTGTCTTATAGACAATTCTGTCTTTAATTCTTTTTTTAATTCAAAAATATTTATAAAACATTAACTCTGTGCTAGAAGACCTCAGGCTTTATAAAGTTTACGAACTGACAGACTCTCTCAGGGATGTCCCATTGCATTGTCTCAAAGTAACACCTGTACCCATGACTATTTCACAAGGCTATTACCATCTATTACAAATAATATAGCATGGGAATTTAAAGAAGAAAGAGATTATTTCTATCTGTAGACATAATTAAAGTACTATGTTGGAGCAGGTGGAAGAGAACCTGGAACACAGGATGTGACCAACAATTCATTTTTGAATGGAGATGCCGTGTGGCTTGGGCTCTTAGAGATACATGCAGGATCCAGACATACAGACATGGAGGAGTTAACATTCCAAGAGTAGGAACAGCTCAAATGTGAGAAAAAGACTACTAAACCATGGAATGATATGAAGGAATTACATTAATTTAGTTCTATGGCAGTATAATGTGCATGAACAAAAATAATAAATTCAGAAGTTATTTAATAATAGTTGACGTTAGATTGAAGAGAGATTTCAGTTCCACACTTAAGGTATTGGTCTTTATTTGTTAGGAAATTGGAAACTCTTCACTGCTATGTATAAGAAGAGTTTTAATAAAGATTAGTCTGGCAGTAAGTATAGAATGCTTTAGCAAGGAAGAGGGATAGAATCTGGAGACCAAATAAGAGGCTATGATAATAGAAGCCTTCTGATAACGTAGTAGGTATGGAGAAGAGAGGGATTTGACTAGTGCTAAAAGTGTAGAATTCATGGTACACAAAAACTGATATTTGTTTGTGAAAGGAGAATGGCCTAATAATCAGTACCAGGTTTCAAACCTTTATCACCAGGAGTTGCGAGTCCAACGTGATGATGATTATCTAATTTGGACACATAAATATCCATGGGTTGTATAACAAGATTTTGCTTATCGACAGACCACCTATTACATGATGGCCTCATAAGATTATAATGAAGCTGAATATCACCTGGTGATGTCACAGCCATCCTCAGTCGCAGCACAATGCAGTACTCATGCGTTTAGGGTAATGCTTGTATAAACAAAACTATTGCATTTCCAGTCATACAAAACTATAGCACATACACATATGTATAATACATAATAATTGATAATGATAATAAACAACCATGTTATTGACTTATGTATTTACTATACTATACTTTTTATCATTATTTTAGAGTGTACTCCCATTGCTTATGTAAGAAAAAAGTGAACTTTAAAACAGCCTTAGGTGGGGCCATTGGGAGATATCCAGAAGAAGGCATTATCACAGGAGGTTACAGCTCCATGCCTGATATTACCCCTGAAGACCTGGACAAGTCATAGGGATGGAAGATAGTAATATAAATGATCCTGACCCCATGTAAGCCTAGGATAATGTGTGTGTTTGTGTCAGTTTTTAACAAAAATGTTTGAAAAGTAAAAAAGAAAATTTAAATAGAAAAAAGCTTATAAAATAAGGATATAAGGAAAAAATAGTGGCCAGGTGTAGTGGCTCACACCTGTAATCCCAGTACTTTGGGAGGCCAAGAGGGTGGATCATGAGGTCAAGAAACAGAGACCATCCTGTCCAACATGGTGAAATCCCATCCCTACTAAAAATACAAAAATTAGCCAGGCGTGGTGCCGCGTGCCTGTAATTCCAGCTACTTGGGAGGCTGAGGCAGGAGAATCGCTTGAACCCAGGAGTCAGAGGTTGCCCTGAGCCGAGATCATGTCACTGCACTCTAGGCTGGGTGACAGAGCAAGACTCTGTCTCAGAAAAAAAAAAAAAAAAAAGTTTTGTATGGCTGTACAATATGCTTGTGTTTTAAGCTAAATGATATTACAAAAGAGAAAGTTTAAAAGTAAAATTTATAAAGTAAAAAAGTTACAATAAGCTAATGTTTATTATTGAAAAAGTGTGTCTAATAAATGTAGTGTGGCCTGAGTGTACAGTGTTTATAAAGACTATGGTCATGTTCAGTAATGACCTTGGCCTTCACATTCACTCACTACTCACTCACTGACTCACCCACAGCAACTTCCAGACCTGCAGGCTTCATTCATGCTAAGTTTCCTACACAGGTGTCCCATATTTTGTGTTATATTTTTACTGTACCTTTTCTATGTTTTGGTATGTTAAGATACACAAATGCTTAACATTCTGTTAAAATTTGCCTGCAGTATTCAGTACAGTAACATGATGCACAGGTTTGCAGCCTAGGAGCAATAGGCTACCCCATCTAGCCTCCATGTGTGATAGACTACGCTATCCAGGTATGTGTAAGGGCACTGTATGATATTTGCACAATGATGAAATCACGTAATGACGTTTCTCAGAATGTATCCCTGTTGTTAAGGAAAGCACTACTGTAGTTTGAAGAATACTTTAGTAGTTATACTCACTTTCTGCCTTTTTTATGAATGAGAAACTCTCCTATAATGTTTTCTTTTAAATCTCTGCCCCAAATCAGATTTTAAACATGCGTATTTCTAACATACGGCCTTCTTTGACCAAGATAGAGTGAAAAATGATTATACTCATTAATGTTTAAATTTGCTGGCTATAAAATTGCTAAAATTAAGTTTTTGGCAAGCAAGTGCATTTTCAGGACTAAACAAGTGCACTGCTCTTCATAGTCTTGCTGGCACTCTGGTGAGTTGCAACGGCACGCCAGCCGACAATCTGTTCATTTTGGTCCTCTCCAGAATCAGCAGCGTCGAATCATTCATATGGTGCTTGTCACTGAACATAAAAATGACAGAAGTCAGCACATTGGCAAAGCCACCATCCATTCATTCGCCTTCTAGAAAAGCATCATATGTAGCTTCTACATCAGATTTTTCTCTTGATTCATGATTTTTTCCAGTTATTTAAATCAAGAAAATAGCTCGAGTCTACCTAAAATCGACAGGTACATTAACCTGCTCAATATGTGATTTTGATTTTGAGAAATTAAATAACACATTCTAGAATTTCTGAAAAAATAATAACTTGGTTGGGATTAGAGTGTGGGATGTGTGTTTTCTGTGACTATGGAGAATTTCTAAAAATTAATTTTCATATACTCAAAGGTAATTGAAGCTTTCAAATTTCTTAAATTCAGACAACAGAATTGCATCAAAATTTACACTTTCCTTGCATTGGAGAAAAACTGTATCTTTCACCATTTTTCATAAGAATTGTAAGCTTTTGAAATTCCATGCATGTCCAAGAATGGTATATTTTTCCACCATCACCTCTAGGACAGCATTGATGTCAAGAGAAAGGGGAGGACAAGGTGAATCTGAAAGCTCTTTCAGAATAATGAAGTTGTCATTGATTATATCTTTCATCTGTAGGTCATAAAGCACTGTACATAACAGTATTCTTTCTCAGTCCTTGTGAGGGACTATATTACCTGTGTTTTACAGTTGGATAAACAGGAGCTCAATCTAGTTTAAAATCACACCGTGGGAGAGCTGGGAGAAGAGCCCAGAAGATCAAATTCCCAGTTAGTGGCCAGAATCATTAGTGTTGCTCTAAATACACTCTTCTCCTTGGCTTGACAGTGAACTGTGACCCTGAAAAACAGGGAGAGAAAAGAGAAAGGAAGGAATAAAAACGGGAGGAAGGGAAGAAGGAAAGAGAGATGAAGATGGTTATGGACCCACTTTATTTTTATATGTGTCCACTGTAGAAAAGACAGGCATGCACCTTCTTGGTAAGCCCATAAATAGCATGAAAGATTAGCATCATAAATACACACACAAACATAAACACAAACACACACACACACACACACACACACACACACACATACCACATACACTATTTAAAGAAAGAGGCAACACAGCATCATAAATCATGTCTACTTAGGTGTGTCATCTTATTCTGACACTACCAATGGTGTGATCTTGGACAAATTATTCAAACTCATTGGGCCTCAGTTTACTTGTGTGTGAAAGCCAGGTGGTAATTCCTACATCATAGAATTGTTGTGCACATTAAATAAAATTCTTTATATGTTAAGTATATCATTTTTGCCACTGTTCAGTTCCATCCAAGTACATATGTTCAGTACTTTCCTGACCATACTGCCACTGCCTTTCTGGGTTTTAAAAATTCCACTATCTGTTTTGGGGAATTTTTATGCAATACTTTAAGGTGGGCATGACCTTACTGAAAGTTTGAATGGGAAATTTGAAAGGCCCTGGTCACAACCAGGAATCACCTATGCTGGAGGATCTAGAGTAGATATAGAGGAAGCTGCTGGTGGAAGGTCTTCCTCAGATCACAAAAATGTGTTGAACACAAGAAGAGGCAAAGTGAAGAGCTCACCCAAGCCCTAATGGAATGCTCGGACTGCAGAACAGATGTGGTCCTGCTGGGGCAGCATGGAGTTCACCAGGATGTCAATGCTGTCCTGAACTTTCCTCTGTGGGTCCCCTCAGGGACTTCCGCTCAAGGCCAAACCACTTCCTGATTTCCACATCATCTCCCGCCTAGTTAATTTCCATCTTGTTATTCTGACAGTGAGCCAGGCTGGGACTTCTTTTACTCTCTTTCTACTCTATTGTGGCGTAAACTCAATGCTCTGCTTCCTTCAGGGCTATCCCAACCACTTTTACTCCCCTCCAAAATTTTCATTTTATTTCAAGTGAAAAAACTTTGGCTTTTAGGCTATTATTCTTTTTATGAGACTTAAAAGCCTATTTTGGGTATTTTAACAATGAGATATAGTTTCTTCCTCCTTTCTTCCCTTTCATAATGATTATAAGTCTCCTCAAGGCAAAGGGGATGTCACTGACCCAACTAGGGGGCAAGTCAAGTACAAAAAATGCTGAAAAAGGAAGTACCAGGATTAATATTTCAAGGAATCATTGTGCTTTGTATGTGAAGCACTTAATGCGATGTCAGCCGCATGGGTTAAAAATTTAATAGACACCTGGTCCTATTCCTCTTACGTCTGTTGCTGCCTGATATGGGTCTGGTAAAAGCTTTTTCTCCATCCTTTTGGTTCCTTCCATCATCTACGCACATTTGATCACCTACTAAGAATTGACTTCTATGTCAGATACTGTGTGTGTTGCCAGGAAGTAGTAAGATACATATAATCACCTCATCCTTCAAACAGATCATCATTAAGTAAAACAGGCCATCAGGTTGACAAATTGCTTGAAAAACATATTAGGGAGGTCGTAAGAGTCTTTAGGGAGTTCAGGAAAGGAAGTGATGATGATGAAGGATGGAAGATGTCAGACTTGGTAGAGGAAGTGACGTTTGAGCTTCGCTGTGGGGAAGCACATGTTACTCAATGGAGAGTGACAGCAAGGGAACTTCAGGCAGACAGATCCACATGGGCCCACGTAGGAAGGTCTGAAACTCATAAAACTACAAGGAAATTAGTTCATCCAATTAGGAATATAACAGAAGGAGTAGCAGGGAGTGGTGGGAGCCAAGAAGTTTAGATAATTTGGGTCCAGATTGTGGAAGTCCTGATATGCAAGGAAAGAATGGTGGATTGCTTTATCCTGTGAGCAAGTAAAAGCCAATACAAATTATGCTTTTGGACGCTTTCACTAACCAACTTCTGCATCCCTCTCCCTTGACGAATATTCCAGCAAAAAATGTCAGACGCTGATCATTCTTTCCCCATGTTCAAAGAATATGTATTAAACACAGACTACAAAAATAATATTTAAAATGTTTTCTTGTATTGTGTTACTTTGCTGACAAAAGTAAAATTGTGTTTTATAAATGACCATTAGAGGATAATTCAGCCCATGTGGCTATTAGCGTGTTAAATTAACTGTTTTAACTTTCTCCCCAGTAGAAAAAAATGAGAAATGAGTGATGGTTTTCCCAGCAGTAAATCATAGTAACTACAAGTCAAACTTCATCACTCTCAGTTCTAGGTTAGAAGAAGGGCCTCAGGCATTTCACTTAAGAGATTTTCAGGATCATAGGTGGCTCTTTCAATGTCTTCACATCTTTGTGATGTCTGGCCCAGAACCTGTGTCCCAGTTGTCACCCCAATTAGTCAGTGGACCATGATTAATCATGAGATTGTTTCAGTTCGTTTGATGATACCTCTGCTTCCAAATCACTGTCAGAAATGGGGCTCTTGGACTCTGAATGCATACAAAGGCAGACAGTAGAAATGCATGAGGGCTGAGTGATATTGTCAGTCCCGGGCAGATGACTGAGGATTGTGCACGCTTAGTAGTCTGGCATAACTTTTTGTTGAGAAAACATTTCAAAACAAATAAACAAACAAAAAATCAAAAATGCCTACTCATGTAAGTGACTCTACAAATTCCTGAAAACTGGCAGAACTGCATTTGGCCAATCCATTTGGAATTACACACGTTTCTTTTCTCATACGAGTGGTATGAATGCAATGTTGAAAGGATTCTGGATTAGCCATTAGTAGGTACGTGGCGATTTTCTTTCTTTCATCATTGCTTTTGGCAATTGATGAGCACAACTAGATTAACTGGTATAATGTTCAAGTAATTGAAAAATCAATATAATCTTTGAGACTGACAAGCACAACTTTTTCTCACTTGATTTGGGGCACTGTGATTGTAGAAGTGTCAATGACCTCTCCATAGCCTCAGGCACTCACATCTGCTACCCTGAAGACTGGTGCAAACATCATGAACTCTCTGCCTGAGAACAGTCTTTTCTGACCAAGAGACTGCATCACTTACTGTACAGGGCAATTTAGAAGTTCCAGAGAGGTGATGCACCTAGAAGCAAACTTTAACCAATGGAAGACAAGAAGCTGGCATATAAAATCGCTGTTCCCTTGCCCTTCAGTTGACATAACTCTGAAGCAAATTTCACATAGTTTCTATGAGTTCCTCAATGAGATTCCACTCCAGTTGCCCGCAGTGGTGACTATTTTAATAATAACACAGCTTTTGTTGGGTTTGCACATTTTCTTACCTCTACTCACCTCTCCCTTATGGATGTTTCTTGAATCACTTTTCAAATATACAATCGGCACTCAAATATTAGTCTCAAGGATTGCTTTTGAAGTAACTCAGACCAAGACTTAGAATGCCGTGTGCCTTCTGTATAAATGTAACCACCTACACTGTTTGTGTATTTGCTTGAGAGCCTATAGGTTTTGCTTATATTTCTCAGTTCATGATCCACAAATAGTGTAAATTCAGACCCACACAGGACATTAGACTGGCCATTCATGACCCCAAATGAAGGAAGTGTACTCTCGGCCTTGTTAGACTGAAGGACTGTATTTGAATACATGGGGTAGAAATTCAAGGTTTCATGCTCAGTTTCAGCTTCATCATCTTCCTCTGTCCTTTGGACATGTCTTCTGCTTTCAGAGAACATTAGACTCACGTCCCCACTACCAGGCCATATACAGGACTAAAGCCCCATTGGGTTGCTGTATTAGTCCATTTTTATGCTGCTCAGACTGGGCAATTTATAAAAGAAAGAGGTTTAATGAACTTACAGTTCCACGTGGCTAGGGAGGCCTCACAATCATGGCAGAAGGCAGGCAGAAGCAAGTCACATCTTACAAGGATGGCAGCAGGCAGAGAGAGCTTGTACAGGGAAATTCCTGTTGTTGTTTTTTCGTTGCTGTTGTTTTGTTTTGTTTTTGATGGTGTCTCATTCTGTCACTCAGGTGGAGTACAGTGGCATGATCTTGGCTCACTGCAAACTTTTCCTCCTGGATTCAAGAGATTCTCCTGCCTCAGCATATCAAGTAGCTGGGAGTACAGGCACCCACCACCACACATGGATAATTTTTGTATTTTCGGTAGAGATGGGGTTTCGCCATGTTGGCCAGGCTGATTTTGAACTCCTGACCACAGGTGATCCACTCACCTTCCAAAGTGCTGGGATTACAGGCATGAGCCACCAAGCCCAGCTGGAAACTTCTGTTTTTAAAACCATCAGATCTCATGAGACATATTCACCATCACGAGAACAGCATGGGAAAGACCTGCCCGCATGATTCAACCATCTCCCACCAGGTCCCTCCCACAACACATGGGAATCGTGGGGAGCTACAAGATGAGATTTGGGTGGGGACACAGAACCAAACAATATCAATTGCCAAGTCACTACCAGATCTCTCGGTTCATTTCCTAAATTTTAATATGCCATTTGATTAAGTGTTCACAAAAGTTACCAATATATTTTTCCTTTGTTTGAATTTATTAGAAAATGTTTAAAACACCCAATCAGTGTGAAGAACAATGTAATGAATATCTAAATATGCACAACTCAGCTTCTACTAAAAATTATATATCAAGATCCAGATATGGTTATGAGTATAAGAATATGGATAAATGAATGGATATGGATATACAAATAGTAGACATAGATTAAAAATTATACAAGATGGTATAATATTTGAGATATAAGTTATATAAGATGTTACATATAGTTTATTTAAGCTAACAGTACATATACATGTAGATCTATTGTTGTTACTGTATTTTAGCCAACATGTCTGTGGAGAGCAAGGAAGTTGTCTACACCAGCCATGTATGCCAGGTTGTGAGAGAGATCTGCCATTTTATACAATCTTTGTTTTCCTCTTTTATCTGCACTATAAAAGAAAAAGACATTGTTATGCCTTGTTGGTCATTTTGGAGTTTTCCATCCATGCTTTTCAACTAAACATTATTTTTGCAGAATTTAGTTTTTTGTTGCTAACAGATTTAAGCATTCAGTCCCCTTTACTCCTCTCTGAAAAAATGTAGCAATATGTTTAGCAACTTCTAATAAGTGTGATATAATATTAAGTTATTGGCTTCCTAGGGTTGTAATAAGAAATGAATTAGTTGGCATATCTGAGGAACTTACACCATGTCTGGAGTACAGTGGTGTTGAAACAGGAGAGTTCCCTGACCCCACTCGCAGGACAAGCAAGAGGGGGTGTAGCTAGTATGTTCACCTCCATGCTCAAATCCCTTGCAGGAATAGGGGCACATAGATGGGCAGGTGCAGGAGCCAGGGTGAGTGTTTTTTGGGCTCTGGCCCCCCCGGTAACATCTAGGGGTGGGTGTCTGCAACTCCCGAAGCCCAAGTGGGCACATGTTACAGTGTGTTCTTTTAGCCTTGCCACCTGCAGGTGGCTTAAGTGTTAGACACCTCAGTGGACCCCCTTGGTGCCCAGGTCCTTGTCCAGCAACCAGGAAGAATCAGGTCACACAGGGACTTGAAGCATGAATGCAGTGTTTTATTGAGTGGTGGAGGTGGTAATCAGTGGGATGAATGTGGAGCTGGAAGGGGGACAGAGTGGGAAAATGATCTTCCCTGGAGTTTGGCCGTTGGCAGCCAATCTCTTCTCCAGTTGTTTGCAGCCGAGCTTCTCTTGACGTTCAGATGCTCCTTCTCTTCTCTTCTTTTCTGTTGTATCATTCTGCTGTTGTTCATTGCTCATCTCCTTTTGGAGCCTGGGGTTCAGAGTTTATATGAGCACAGGATGGGGGGTGTGGTGGACCAAAAGGCAACTTTTGGGGTACAGAAACAGGAATACTGTTTCTCATTTACAGCTGTGGGTTTCCAGGCTTGAGGGCAGGGCCTTTGCCAGGGAACTGCCCTCTCCTACCCAGTATTTCCCTGGCTCCTGTCCGTATCAGTGTTATTGCTGCTATGGTTGTGGTTGTTATCATAAGAACAGAAAGTGGGTTTGAGGAAAAAGTCCACAAGTCACAAATAAGAAATACCTCACTGTTGCAGTTATTTTTCAACTTTAACGCTGGGCCTCCAAGTTTTTGCCCAGAACTCTCTGTTGGGAAGAATTTGAGGGATGCACGGAGCTCAGTGAAAAGGGTGCCATTCTTAGACAGCAAAACACACAGGTGAAAAAGGTTAAGAAGTCTGCTTTCAGAAAATTACACATTGGTAATAGGGATTTGAACCCAGTGCTTGCCAGAGTCCAGAGCCCCAGATTCTAGCAGCTGGTCAAATGGCTCCCTTCATTTGCAGAATGAAGTGGTCCCTGAGAGATCAGACTTCATTGTGATCAGCTTCTTTGGATTTCTTGATACCAAGACAGTCTCTGTGGGGTAACCAACCACTGGCAAAGCAGAATTTGCTGGTCATGGCTGGTTGACTGCTGCATCATTAAGTTGGAGTTCTCTGAAATCCCCATCCTTTATTTTTTCGTTTTATTGTTTAGAATATTTGAAATACGCTAATTTAGCTTAAGATAAGGCAGAAGGGTAGTATATTACACAGAATTTAAGGTAGAATTATTTACTATCTTTCTTGTTCTCTTTTTCTTCCTCCTAGTAACAAGAGTAGGAGGAAATCCAGACTATGTATCTCAGGAAACTGTTTTAATTTACTTAACAAAAGGTGCTATAGAATTGAATGTTCCTTAATTTGAAAGTAATTAAAAAGTAATCTCAGTTTTAAAAATGCCCAGAAACTCAGTTGACCCTAGAAAAAGACCTATTTATATTCAATTGAAAATTTTGCCAACATGCACTTTCTTATTTCTTTTTGTGTTAAATGTATTTTTTTTTTTTTTTTTTTTTTTTTTTTGAGACACAGTCTTGCTCTGTTTCCAGGCGCCAGGCTGGAGTGCAGTGACGCGATATCAGCTCACTGCAACCTCCTCCTCCCGGGTTCAAGCAATTCTCCTGCCTCAGCCTCCCGGGTAGCTGGGACTACAGGCACATGCCACCATGCCCAGCTAATTGTTTTTTGTATTTTTTAGTAAAGACGGGGTTTCACCATGTTGGCCAGAATGATCTCGATCTCTTGACCTCGTGATCCGCCCGCCTCAGCCTCCCAAAATGCTGGGATTACAGGAATGTATAATTTTTACCTATATGACCTTATTACCAGATATTCCAGTTCTTCCAAGCTATAAGTAAATATCCTAGCTTCTAGTGACATGCATTCAGCCAAATGTAAATATGTACAGCACTGAATGATGGACTTATATATAGGAATTTTTAAAAACTAAAATACGTTACAGCAATAGAAATAGGAGTCATAATCATACATAAATCCATGCAGTAAAAATCAAAAAAAAGAAAGGGTATGAAATGGCTATTAGATAATTCTAAGGGAACACATGAGTCTGGAAATCAAATTCTGTTATAAACATTAGCACATGAAACATTTGGGACTAGCCAGAAATTGAAGGGGAATATCCACAAGGATTTGAAGTACAACAAAGTCAAAGTCTGTTTCAACTGAATTTAAAAAATTCCTCCTAATGAGAGTAAAACAAAAATTTAACATCAATTTCCTGAAACTGTTTTGAAGTTTTGAAGTTTCTTTCCTGGCTACACTTACCTACAGGCCATATCCCAGGTTGGACTTTAAAATAGACTTATGAGGCGGACATGGTGGCTCACACCTGTAATCCTAGCACTTTGGGAGGCTTAGGCAGGCAGATCACTTGCGCTCCGGAGTTCCAGACGAGCCTGGGCAACATGGCAAAACCCCATCTATAGAAAAAATACAAAAATTATCCATGTGTGGTGGCATTTGCCTGTAGTCCCAGCTACTGCGGGGTAGGGGGCTGAGCGGGGAGAATCGCTTAAGCCCAGAAGGTCAAGGCTGCAGTGAACCAAGATCATATCACTGCACTCCAGCCTGGGTGACAGAGGGAGACCCTGTCTTTATTATATATATGTAATAAAGACGCATCTATATGTTTTCTTCTTCCACCTCAAAATCTGGGTGGAAACCACACACCTGGTTCATAGACAGAATTAAAACCATACCTTTTCCCCACCAAAGAAAGGGTACTCATTTAAGATCAGAAGCTAGGCAGCCCAAAAGCAATTTTACTCAGCTCTGTTCAGACCCTAATAAGCCTAACAACTGTGTTGACTTGTTTTATTTTTTTGGGGCATATCCGCACATATGTTTTCTCCACTAAATAGTCCTATGGGAGTGAGGAGTGCATCCTCATTCATTGTTACATCTTGCACATTTCCTCACAATAATATTAATATTAAATACCATTTATAAAATCCCTACTGTGTGGTATGTCATCTGTCTGCATATGTTATTTCAAGTCCTGAATCTCTGTAAGTCTGTTATCCCCTTGTTTGTTTATGGTGTTAAATGAAACATTCTGAGTTAACAAACTTCCATGGTGAAACTACACAGTATGAGTCATTTCCAACTGGCATTACTTAGATGAAGACCATCTACGAAAATCATGCAGTTGGTTATCATGGTAACTGTTGCATGCTCCTGGTATCTTATGGGAGGGAAGTTAGGGTGCTAACTGTCCCAGAATGTAGGACACAGCTTCTCTCAGTTGAGAATAGTCTTACCCAAAATGCCAACAGAGCCTAATTGGAAGTCATTAGCAGGAGATCCTTTGTTCATTCCTCTTGAACGACCCTCTCCCTTTTTTTGTATGAACTGCCTTAAAAGACCTGTATCCAGCTCTGGTTAAGCTGCCTGGGATAATGCCACTCTAACAAAGCAAAACAAAACAAAAGAGCATTTGGAGGAAACATGGGAAATGGAGAGAGGTTAGTTTCATCTGGATTTTGGCTTCTCATCTTCGGCACATATCTTCACAGTAAGTAAATAAGTAAGGTTATTTCCAGGCACTTAATTCAAGTGTTTTTCCCCCCCCCCAGTGACCCTATTAGTCAACTGATAATGTAAAAGATGTTAAACATAACCTGCCTTCCCCTTGACATCCCTCACACTGTGAACAAATTAAGAGTTCTCTTTACTCCGTTGTTTACTATGGGAATAATAAGCGTAGGAGCTCAAAATGCATTTTTTACGTACATTAAAAAATAAATCATTTGCAAGTGATATCACGCACAAATCTGTCTCCTCTGACAACTGAGTTGTTTGCAGTGCTGCCGACTGGAAATGACACTAAAAGCTTGCAGTGATTTAAGAAGCTGGTTGACTCATGCACCAGCAAAGGCAGGGTTGATGGGTGGGGGCACTGAAAGAGCTTGCAACAACAGCATGTTTTCATTGCCCCATGAAAATTAGGCAAAAAGGTTTTCAAAAATAAACTTTTATGCATTCCACTCATCGTTGACTTTATTTTGAGCTTAATGCATGATTAACCAATGAGTTCTTAGCCTTATCAGTGAAAACCTATCCATTTTTCTTTCCGTTTTGACACAGAGCAGCAATTTGCCATGGGCTGCCATTGCTAAATGATGGTAAGGTAGTAAACAGCATGCAATCAATAATAGAAACTCCCCCAGAGGTAGCCTCAGCTTGGAGAAACAGAAAGTGGTGGGGAAAGGAAGCAACGTTTCCTAAATCAGTGTAAACTCACCAACGCCTTTGCTCTATTGCCCCCTCTGCTGGCTGATGAAAAAAACAGCATCAGTTCCCTGTCTAGACACTCACTGTGATTATTGGCAGCACATCATTGCCTAGAGCATTTGGCGCGTACCCGGTCAAGTCTAAGACCAGCCTTGGATAAAATGGTGTTAGAATTAGTCCTCAGTATCTTCCTCTCTTCTCCTTCACATTCACTCTGATCTTGACCCTCACTCTACACCTATTTCTAGTTTAAAAAGAAAATCAATTAGAAAGCTCATTACTTACTGCCCGCCCTTTCTTCCTTCTGGAGAGTTTTTTTGTCTAAATTTTAACGTGGAAAAGCTAATGAAATGAACAAAGAGTAAGAGATTCCAGGCAGAGGGAACAGTTTGCACAAATATAAAGACGGAGAATAAGCATGGTGTGAACCAGAGCTGGTGCGAAGTTCAGAGTCGCTGGCACACTGCATTTGACATAAGGGTTGACAGGGGAAAAGAAATCAAAGACCAAGTCAGGGGGAGCCTCCCCCCTTTTTTTCTTTTCTTTTTTTTTCTGAGACAGAGTCTTGTTCTTGTCCAGGCTGGTATGCAATGGCGCAATCGTGGCTCACTGCAATTTTCACCTCTGAGGTTCAAGCAATTCTCCTGCCTCAGCCTCCTGAGTAGCTGGGATTACAGGTGCCCACCACCATGCTCAGCTAAATTTTGTATTTTTAGAGATGGGATTTTACCATGTTGTCCAGGCTGGTCTTGAACTCCTGACCTCAGGTGATCTGCCTACCTCGGCCTCCCAAGTGCTAGGATAACAGATGTGAGGCACTGCTCCCAGGGCGAGCCCTTTGTTCTGATCAAAGCTTGAGCTTTACCAGGTAGAGGCCATGCAGAGTTAGCTAGAACAGGCTGGAGACAGTGTGGAGGCAGGATTTGGAGTGGGGGAGACAGAAAGAGTGAGGAATCTTTGCAATAATTCTAGTGAAAAATGATGCAGGTCTAAATAAGGGGGAGAGTGTTTAGATTCCAGAAATATTTAGAGGTTGGTAGTTGACTGGGCATGGGAATGTTAGGTGAGGGGAAGGACTCAAAGACAACTTCAAATCTTTTCCCTACCCAAATAGTAGTTCCCTCCAGTGAGACAGCAAATACAGAAAGGTGAGAAAGTCTGGGGAGACCAAAGAGGATTTCAGTGTTTTCCTTTACAGTAGAGATTCTCATGTAGAATTTAAGTAAAAAGCAGAAAATATAAGGGGTGGAAATATATATTTGGGGTTTATTCTGACTAAAAATGGATAGTTAAAACCATATAAGTGAATCATGTTGCTCAGAAAAGTGTTATAATAAAGCCACAGGCATTTGCCAATATAATCACTTTTTAAAGCTGGATAAATATATAGAAGAAAAGTACCACAGGAGGGGGAAAGAAGGTAAAAAAATGTAACATTTCACTGACGTCATAGAAGTTGGGCAGGAATCAATGATTACATTCGACAGAGAGATGCGGATTAGATAAGCACTATAAATGTTGAGCATGGGACATTGTTGGAGGTTGAGTGAGTGTCATCAACGTGAGTGTGGGTGGGAGGTCGGTGGGTATGAGAGAGGGGTGTGTGGTGTGTAACTGTGTGTGAGTGTGTTTGTTTACGGGGGGTTATGAGTAAATGTGAGGAGCAAATGAAAAATTAAGAATGGAAGAAATCTAAATATACCAGAAAGGAAAAGCCTCTGCCATGAGTAGGTGACTCTATCTGGGATCTTAAAAGAGAGAATGTTGTGACAACAGCAAAAGAAGATGTCACCTTAAAAGAGGTTGCATTGTTTTAGAGCTGAAGTGGCCAGAGAATGTTTAAGGGCTGAAGAAAGAGATTTAATCTGGAGGGAGCAGTTATGGCTATGGAGAGGAGTCACTGACGAAGGAGGTTCCCGGAGAGATGTGAGTGCCGGGGGAGATGAGCAAAGGTGAAGGAACTGGCTTCATGAAAAACGCCTTCTGCAGTTGGAGGTTATGAAGTAAACAAAGGTGTGCGAAGAAGACATTTGAGGGAGGTCAGATCACGAGACTGGTTGATTTACTTCCCAAAGATATTCATTTTCTTGCCAATACTAATGCCAAGGTTTTTCAGCATTCGTTGTGGTGGAGGGACAGGAGAGTGGTCTGAGGAAGGCAACGGAGGTTTTCAGTGTTCGATAAATAAAGAATCAATAGAGTAAACCCTGCCTGGATCAGTCGTGTTGAGGGATCAATGGCAAGTAGAATCTGTCAATTTCCAACCCACCCAGCTGAGTCCTGAGCGCTCCCAGAAACCCAATTTGAGTCAAAGGGTAGATTGTTGTATTGATACCAGCATGAGGTATTACTAGATGGAAAGGAGGAAAGGCTGGTGATAGAGATTCTAAGGGCATAAACTCATGTCCTCACATCAGAGGAGGACCAGACAAGAAGATAGAAGAGGAAAGCCATCAATACGCACTTTCAGACAGAGAAAATGGAAAGAAGAGTAGAGTGGCAGGCTGTAGCCTAGGAAACTTGCAAGAGTTGATTGTGTTCCTCTCTTTTCAACTGTTTAAACAACCTTATATTGGTAGTTTCAGAAAAGCTTTGTTGGGAGTATTTATGCCTTGGAAATCAGCAAGCACCACAAACTGGGACCTCATTTTTTTCAGGAAGCCAGTCTACTGGCACACCACTGGATTAAAAGATAGAATATGACATGTCATAGTAAGTGCAGAGTGCTAGACTGGGGGCCTTACAAACAACAGAAATATATTTTTCATGGCTCTGCCACCTAGAAAGTCCAAGATCAGCGTGCCGGTATGGTCAGGTTCTGGTGTGGACCCTCTTCTGGTATCTTTGCATGGCAGAAAGAGAACAAAAGAGCTCTCTGGGGTTTCTTTTATATAAGGGCACAAATCTCATCCATGAGGGCTCCACCCTTAGTTAGGAGGCCTCACCTCTTAACACAGTCACATTGAGGGTTAGGATTTTAACATGAATTTGTGGAGGGATACAGACATTCAATCCATAACCTGAGCATTAGTAATTTTAGAAGAATAGGAAGTCATTGTCAGAGTCTGAAATGTGGACATTTAGTATTAGTGACATAGAAAATGATTAAAAGTTTCAGGATGTTTTTGTTTCTTCAGATTAGTCAGTTAATTTGTTAGTTAGTTAGTTTTTAAAGCCTGAAGCTGAGGCAAAGAGAGAAATCCATGTAAATGGAGTTCCAGGCTATTGTAGTAGATGATTTATGAACATGAATATTAAATTTTCCTAGGTAGAGGGCAAGAATCTATTCAGGCACTGAAATCTTCAGTTAATTAGAAGCCACAATTAGAAATTAGATAAGTGACATCTATGAGGAAAAGGAGAGAAAATGACATCATGAACCTCAAGAGAAGAGTAATGTTTCTTCCAGATATTCCCAGTCTTGCTACGTTTAATAAGATACAATTCCACAGACTTTTATTGTTCACAATATTATGCTAGATGTTAATACGGAAAGGAGCACTTGACGGTGAATAATTTAAACCTTCATATGAAACATTATTTCTCTTATAAAACATTTAAAATTAAAAATTTAGTGGCAAAAAAAAAGTCTGCTTCTTCTTACAATTTTGTCCTATGAACCCCATTGGTAAAAGCTTGCTCATTTGAATGTTGCTAGGGAGTTGCTAAGGGATATTGTACAGAGAAATTTGTTTTGCATTACCTGTGATGACCCATGATGAAAGGAAAAATGCCTCTTTCTTTTTTCAAAGGGAGTTAAAAAAAAAATCGGACCATTCCTAGTTGAGTGCTTAATACCCAACAGGTGTCCAAGAAACATTGACTGCATTGTACTGAATCTCCCTGAATGTCCTTCTCCTTGGAAGATTTTCATCCATTAGCATATGTTAATTTTTACTAACTGGCTTTAATTTTTATTTAATTGTGATGCTACTAAGTTGATAGTGATTATTTGTCTCGTGTTTCTTTTCTGTGAGTAGAATGACAGGACATTTCTGAGCAGGTTAGGGGAAAGTAAACAACTTCTATAGGCACTGGCAGAAAAATTTAAAATACGCCTCAATCCAGGTGCATGACACATGCCTGTAGTCTCAGCCACTTGGGAGGCTCAGGTGGGAGGATTGCTTGAACTCAGGAGTTGGAGGCCAGCCTGGGTAGCATAGTGAAACTCCAATCTCTAAAAATTAAAACATCTAAAAATTAAAATATGCTTCAAATAACAGCATGAAGGCCATTATCTTATTATGTCTACTCAGAGAGCTGCCCTTAGGTTAGAGGTTCAGAAGCTGTTTTGGAATAAGCACTCCTTTAAGGACATGATAAATACTGTTCGTCCAACACTCAGTAAAAATCATTGTTCATGTTACAGTACAGAACATTCCCAGCTAGTAATAACTGGTCTTAACCTTCCAGTCTCATTGCTTCGGTACTTTCTCTTAACTTCTACATCCAAGACTACTGCTATCCCTCTTGTAGCCACTTGAAAGCACCACTCCACATCATGACTTATTTTCTGGCCACAAACTGTCCCTCAGAGCAACAGATCTTCTAGATGCTAACTCCCAGGAGCCTGCGTTGCTGAGAGGTCAGCCAGGGTTGGGGTTGCACAGACCCTCCCCACTCTCTCTCAGTTGCATGCTGTCCCTAGAATGAAAACATACCTGGCTGAAGGTCCTTGTCTCAGAATTACCTAAGGCAACAACTCTTTCCATTTGTTTTCACCACTCCTCTTTACAACACCATGAACCATTATCCAAGAGAAACACCAGGCTCTCCTTCACCCTATCTTTTCCTGGGCAGCTCAGAAAACATTTTTACCTCTTACCTTAAGCCCCAAAAGATTCTATTCATGAAAATATGAAGGTTGGGTGCAGTGGCTCACTCCCGTAATCCCAGCACTTTGGAAGGCCGAGACAGGCAGATCACCTGAGGTCGGGGATTCGAGACCAGCCTGACCAACATGGAGAAACCCTGTCTCTACTAAATACAAAATTAGCCAGGTGTGATGGCATATGCCTGCAATCCCAGCTACTAGAGAGGCTAAGGCAGGAGAATCGCTTGAACCAGGAGGCGGAGGTTGCAGTGAGCCAAGATTGTGCCCTTGTGCTGGAGCCTGGGCAACAAGAGCAAAACTCCACCTCAAAAAAGAAAGAAAGAAAAAAAAAGAAAGAAAATATCATATGAAAAAGCCTAGAAAGATACTACAGAAGTAAAGCTTTACTGATGTCATAAAGAAAGACAGGATTCTATGAAGATGAAAGAAGAAATACTTAAAAGATGGGAGTTCCCGCAATCTCAATGATAATTTATATGAACAAAATCATGCTGAATTTTACCTTAACTTGAGGCGTGAAGAAAAATATAGGCAATGAAAGAAAACACTTGGGAAAAAAGTTGCTATTGACGAAGGCATTCTATCATTTATATAAACACTTTAAGTATATATACGTTAAAAATTATCTCAAAACAGTATAGAAGAAATATATTATTACAAAATGTCTTGGCTTAGTTGTCTGAGTATTTTGAAAACAAAAAATAACCATACCTCTACCATATCAATTCTAGATAAAGTATAAAACTAAATATTTAAAAAAACTAACTTAAAATATAAATATTCAATGAGTCTTTACAAGAAAGAAGTTGTTGAAAGAAAATGTAATGAACAAAATATGAGAGAAAATTAATGCATTATTTAAAAATGTTACATTAAAATTTTAAAGAAATAAACAGGCCAGGCATGGTGGCTCATGTCTGTGATCCTAGCACTTTAGGAGGCTGAGGCAGGAGGATCACTTGAGCTCAGGAGTTCAAAACCAGCCTAAGCAACATAGTGAGACCTCATCTCTATTAAAAAATAAGTGAAAAAAGAAAAAAAGTAAAAGAAACAACCAGGTACAAACTAAAACAATTCATTGCTAGGAAAAATAATGTAGTGAAAGTAAATAACTTGAAGTTAAAATGATTTAACTCATTGATGAGGGAGAAAATAAATTTTCTTGTAATGGACACCTCAGTGTTTTACCCAATCCTCTCAGCCAAAACCGTTTCAGTGAAATGTGAACAATTCCAAACGCCAGCACCTTCATCTCTTTGACCAAGAGCTTTCTCTGTTTCGTCTGGTAAAAGTCACTTCCTCTTGCAACCCCCAGCCAATGAATAATAAGAGTAAGTAATGAGCCCAGCTCTCTAGTCCTGTGTATGGGATAACTCTGAATTTGTCAGTTCCATAATGGGATTAAAGTTCACCTATCTGTGCTGACAATCTGCTCAAAATGCACATGTTAGGGGATTTCTTCTGTCCCTGTCTCATTTCCCCATTCCCCTACCAGTGATTCCCAGGATTAGCAACCAAATTAACTGTTTATTCTCATATCCTAGCCTCATAACAGCTTCTGGGGAACTCAAGTTAAGATACACATTCACAAAAAAGGTGGGTTGTGCAGAGAAAAATCATAAAAGAAGAAAAACCGTCAAAGATAAATGTATTTTGCCTCAGAGGTATCAAGGAAATGAACATTAAAGGAGTAACTAATTTTTTAAATTTATCAGATTGTCCAAGATTTAAAACTAATCCTTAATGTTATGGAAACTCTATTCAGTGAATTCTTTCATATTCTTCTGATTAGAATATAAATCAATAGAAACCATGTAAAAAGGGAATTTAGCAAAATATATCTTTCCAAAACGTTTATGCTCTTTTGCTCATTGAGTCCACTTTTATTACTTCTTTATTCACTAAATTACATGAAATTAAATGTGCTTTGATGTACAGCATCTTTATGCTAAGTATAAAATCAGAAAAAGGAAACTTACGTACAGACTCTCAGAGTGATAGTTATATTAAAGGAAACTAGTAAATGGGAGGAGCTGGGGTTAATGAAGAAATAGACAAAATTTCCTTGGATTCCCTTGTTTGTCTCTATTCCTCTTGGCTCTAGTGTTCTACCACCCTCAGGGTCCTGGCTCTGTTACATGCCCTTTTTGAAGTCTTCTGCTGGCCTGATTCTTGACCTTGACTCTTCCTAAGTTGTGAAATTGTATTTCTGGCATTGGCTTACCTATTTTTTCCTGGGTGCCTGAATTGGATCTCATTCAGTTTTTAATATCTCTTCTCCCATAATGTGATGTTAACTACTTCTATCTTGTAACATATCATCACCTAAATTATTGCTCTACTTGCTAGTATACACTACCAGGGTCCGTGTTTTAAAATAATGTGCCAATTGTGCTATTTTACAATCCATGTCCTCAACAGCAACTGGAAAAAAGATAAAACTAACAGACTTTAACATATATATCCCAGAATCTAGGAATTCTCTTTTTTAAAACATTGGGTTTTTTTAAAAAAAAAAAAAAAAAAACAAAGGTTTGGTTAAAAAAATTAAAACATGAAAATCATTAACAAATGATTGGGACACCGTGTGTGTGTGTATGTGTGTGTGTCTGTGTGTGTGTCTGTGTGTGCACGTGCCCGTGCCTGTGTGTGTGTGTAAAAAAATACCTCAAAGGTTTCCTAAGCTCTTAACATAGGAAGTGAAATTTTTCACAGTTCTAGGTTTTGAAATGATGAGTTCTTCCATAGTAGTCCTACATCCCAGGAATTCACTAGTGCTTGATCAATTGGCCACCTGCCAAGACGTTCTGGTATCAGCAAGTAGGTGCAGAGTTGGTGCCAAACCGTGATTTACAGAAGTAACCACCGTTGATGATCAGGTCAGAAGTTCTGTTCAAAGAAATGCCAGGAAGTTGAGCTCCAACCTTAGACTTGCATTTTGGTGGCAGAATCAATCACAAAGAGCATTACCTAACTACTTCCAGGAAGGTAAAAGATGAAATAAATGCATTGTGAAATTAAATAGGTATTTAAATTCCCTGCCAGCATTTAAAAATAAAACTTATTTTTTGTTCTATCTAAAATTATCTGTCATATTTAACACTACATAAACCATATGGTAAAGTGTATTGATATTCCTGGATCGAATATATTTAAATATTCTCTTTGGCTTAGTGATGGATTTGTGGGACAAAATGTTGGTGATTTCCACTATACAAGTGGGTTGTGCTGACCCATAAAAATCTCAATGTGCCTAATAACTACATGTCTCAATATATGAAACTCAGACTTATAATACCAGTGCTTTAGGAGGCCAGGTGGAAGGATCACTTGAGACTAGGAGTTCAAGACCAGCCTGGACAAGCTAGCAAGACCCCATCTCTACATAAAAATTTAATAAATAAAACCTCAGCCAGGCATAGTGGCACATGCCTATGACAAGCTACTCGAGAGACTGAGATGGGAGAATCCCTTCAGTCCAGGAGTTAAGGTTACACTGAGTTATGATCATGCCACTTCATTCTAGCCTGGGTGACAGACGCAACTGTAAAATATATATGTGTATATATTCACAAATATGTATATATTCATATATATACATGTGCACACATATATAGGAAGTTAAGTGTATGCAGATTTAGATATCTTCTATTAACCTGTGATAGGACTGTATTAGTCCATTTGCACACTGCTATAAAGATATTACCCTACACTGGGTAATTTATGAAGGAAAGAGGTTTAACTGACTCACAGCTCAGCATGGCTGAGGAGGGCTCAGAAAACTTACAATCACAGCAAAAGGTGAAAGGAAGCAAGGTAACTTCTTCATAAGGTGGTGGGGAAAGAGAAGTGCCTAGTGAAGGGGAAGCAACCCTTATAAAACCAGCACATCTCCTGAGAACTCCCTATCACAGGAACAGCATGGGAGAAACCGCCCTCATGATTCAGTTACCTTCACTGGTCTCTCCCTTGACAAATCGGGATTATAGGGATTATAATTCAAGATGAGATCTGAATGGGGACACAAAGCCTAACCATATCAAGGACTTTATGATTTGTGTGGCTTTTATAGGTTAAAAATACTTCAGAAGTATTTAATGTTACACATCAAATAAAATATTTGAAAACTGCTGGAAATAATGAAAGATGAATACCTTATATTTACAGAGATTTTTATGTTTTCCAGGTATCTTCATTGAACTATTTGCACTTTATGCTTACAATGTGTTTATAAAGCAAAAGGAGTCAGTGAATACAAAATTCTACTTCCCAAATGGGATAGAGCAAAGACAGGAATTTGCCAGAGGTCAAAAATCTTGGTTAACAAAGACCTGAATAAGTGTATCTTTGCTGCCTCCTCTTGTGCTCTTCAAAACAAGTGACCTTGAAAGGGGTAATCTTCCCCTGGCAGAATTTTGTGTTTAATATGAATAATGAATATTTATTGGGTTCCCAGATAGTATTTTAACAAATCAGCTCTGAGTGAGACACTTATTTATTTTACAGTGGAGATAACCTCTGCATGTGATTAATCATGCCTTATAATTATAGTCTGCATATGAGTTCATTTTAACCATGTGTCATTTAATTATTTGTTAGTAATATTGTTTTAGCCCAGCATTTCAATTAACTATACATATCATTGGTGATTTCTAATGATTCCCCAGTTTTAAAAATGAAAAATTGTGGATTTTTGTATATTTTAATTTGCCAGATAAAACAAAAACATTTACTAAATGATGTTAGTTTATTTTGTGCAAAAGATCAATAATAATATTAAATACATTCATAATAATTTGAATAAAAATAAGTGAAAACACTACACTTTGTCCAGTATTTTGAAAAATTGTTCAGTCTCTGGCTGGGAAGTGGAATCACAGTGCTGGAGTCTACAACATACAAAACATAATAATAAAACATCTATTGATGGTTTGATTCAAAGTTTGCAAAACACATTTGTGCATATGATGTCATTGAATCTAGACAATAATGAATGGTAGCTAATGAATGGAAAGGGCCAATCTGCTCTGGTACAGTCAATTTGGGCTCCTACCAGTTATGAGGGATTTTCAAGGTTTAGAATGAATTTCTGCAGAAATGTGAATCCACTATCCAGTGTTTTTAAGAAAAACTACTTCTTACATTCTGGAAAATATATGCATAATGTCCTTTTAATTTACTGTCATCACTGCACATCCCTTACCACCATCACTTATGGCATTAATTGTAAAATAGCAAAATCAGTTCATGCTGTTCAAACATGGAGCATGGTAGCTGCATTCTATCAAATAGCACAATACTCCAGGTGATAATGTAAGAAAAAATGGAACAAGTGACTTTTGAATCGTGGGAGGAATGACTTTGAAAACTGGATGAGATCCAATTCAGGTACCAGGGAAAGGACAGATAGGTCAGGGCCAGACTAATGCCAGAAATGCAATATATAGCTCAGGACAAGATCTGGAAACAGGCCAAGAGAAGGTGCTTCCAAGCCTTCGGCAATGGTGAGCCTGAGAGCCAGAGACTTGAGGGCAGTGCAACATCAGTTGCATGAATACATGAAGGAAAAAGGTAAAGGAATTCACAAAACTTTTGTCTGTTCTCTCATAAACTTGCCTCCTCCACTCTTCCCAGTTTCCCTTATAATAACTAATATTCTGAGAGCTTGAATGTAGGTTTTTCTCATCTCTAATTTTATTTTTAATGCAAAGAATACAATAAATCAAAGTCTTTTCTAATTAATTAGATATAATTTCTAATAGATCAATAAATAATTATTAACAGTGGACATACTGAGTTGAAAACCATAAATGTTTTAAAAATATATCTGTAAGTATTTTTGCTAAATCATCTTCACAGTATGGGAAGATTTCCTGAATATACCCTTTGTAACACTGAGTTTTTCCTCTTAATTTTGGACAATCTTGATAAAATAAAAATAGGATCTCCCCTGTTTAATAACTGCAAAGTGAAAGTTTTTTCACTTTTATTCTATGGGTTTTCTGTGAATAAATATTCACATTTATTCTATAGTGATTGGTCTACTCATTTTTTATAAATTTTATTTTTAATTGACAAAATTGTACATATTTATGGGGTACAATGTGATGTTTCTGTATATGTTTACTACATGGAATGGTTTAATTCAGGCTAATTAATAAATTCATGATCTCAATGCTTGTCTTTTTTTGTGATAAAAACATTTCAAATCTACTCTTTTAGCAATTTTGAAAACTTTAAAAATTGTTATTGAAGTGTGTATTAGTTTGGATTCTTAGAGAAACTTTACCTGAAGATGGTATTTGAGTGAAAATAGTAGATTGAGTTGGTAATCCTTGAAAACCCTGATCAGAGAGAAGGGAAATCAGATAGAGAATAGAAGGGACCAATAAAGGCTCTGTGTTTTAGTAGGTTTCCATGCAAAAGCATCCCACCCATGGACTAGAAAGCTGGGGTATTTCCACCACAACTTCTGTCCGTCTATGGCTAGGGACTGTTAGGGGATTGGACATTAACTCTCTGGCATTTTCAGCCTTCCAAAGGTAACCAGGGGTGAGGAGAAGGGAGTACTGTCTTCCTGCCAATATTATGAGACAGGAAGAGTAGGTGAGTCATCCACAGTGTCTGCTACAAGATGGATTGTTGCATTCATTGTTGTGAAGAAATCTTTCAATTTTGAAGGATATTAATTCTTTGTCATTTTTCTAGCAACTGTTTTTCCTAACTTATATTTGGCTTTTAATTTTTATGGATAGTTTCATGTACAATTTTAAAATGTTGTAACCCTTTTGACTTACATTTTGTCCATTCTTCTTATACTTAAATCCATTTCCCATGAGAAGTTTCAATAAATATTCACCATATTTTAACTTAGATCTGTTTTTCATATTTAGAGTTCCAAATACTATAAGAAAACAAAAAATAACTGGTGTGTAGTATTTTCACTGTAAACATTGAATGTGTTTGAATATATGCTCATACATTTGACATTGGTCAGTTGCATAATCTATAAGTACTCTCTCTTCTCACTTCCTAACAGAAACTAAAATTTTCTTTGGAGAATTTTCCATTCATCATTGTGCAGCATTGGATGAACCCTAATTGTGCAATTTTTACCATGGATCCTACCATGGATACTGGAACAGACAATGGACCTTTTCCAATTGGTATATGGCATTTTCCGTGCTCACAGGGTCTGAATTGGGAGTCCCTCAATCGAGGGGAAGCACAGGCATTTGTTTGACTTTCTGGTAAATCAATGCCCTCTCCACATGGATGAAAACAAGGAAGCCATAGCTATAGTTGCTGCTCGCACCTGTCTGACAGTTACATGGTAAAGCAGTCTGAGAACTAAGCCAACACAGAGAAGAATGCCTGAATGGTAGATGAATAGACCTGAAGTCTTAACTAGATTGAGTCTGTTACATTTTTTTCAATGTCATCATCCAATAAATCCACTTCATTGTTTAAAATAGTTTTTGTTTCATTTTCATTCACCTATAAGACACAGTCCTGATTTAATTGAATATATGTACTTTTTGTTAAGATCAGATTCATTTTTAGATGGAAATGAAAATTATTAGAGTTAAAGATGTTTATAACTAACGAACATATAAATTATTTATGATACTAAAAGAAAATAATTACCTGATGTCAAATGTGAATGCCCTTAGTTTTCTATAGAAAGTACTGGCAACATTTGTTCTTGTCTGTGTACAACTCCAAAGTATTTATTTTCTGATATGGTTAGGCTTTGTGTCTGCACCCAAATGTCATCTTGAATTGTAATCCCCCATAATCCCCATGTGTCAATGGAGAGACAAGGTAGAGGTATTTGAATCATGGGGGCAGTTCCCCCATGCTGTTCTTGAGATAGTGTGTGAGTGAGTTCTCACAAAATCTGACAGTTTTATAAGGGGTTCTTCTCCCTTCGCTAGGCACTTCTTGCTACCACCATGTGAAGAAGATGTCTTGCTTCCTCTTCGCCTTCTGCCATACTTGTAAGTTTCCTGAGTCCTCCCCAGCTATGCTAAACCGTGAGTCAATTAAACCTCTTTCCTTTATAAATTACCCAGTCTCAGTGGTTCTTTATAGCGGTATGAAAATGGAGTAATATATTTGCCTTGCAAAGATCCTTCTATATATAATATACCTTGATAAATAAGAAGACACTCTCAACTTTCATAATTATTCTGTTTTAAGAAACCATACATTTAGTCAAACTGATTCATTTTACAAATAAAGAAACTGAGGCTCATTGAGTTTAAGCTTTCTGTTTCCAGAACTACTGGTTAAAAAAAAAAATGACAAATCAGGCCTCTGCGTTTTCTTTTTTTTCTTTGAGTATTTTTATTTGAAAATGTTAATTCCTTGTGGACAACAAAAGTTTCAGAATATTAACACATTATCTCAGTTGGTTTAAACGATTATTCTCAAAATATTTGTGTGTTACTCATCAATTTACTATTTTTTGATATATGAAAGGAAATTATTCTCTAGTTGAAGAATGTTGATATATGGCAATTAAGTATAAACACACTTGTGCTTGGGATTTCTTGTACTATAAGAAGTTTTATGACATTTTAGTAAAGATTGCTTAAAGTTTAATAGAGAAAAATATGTAATCAACTAAGAATTGAATGAACTGAATAACAGATGGAAAACCATTCATGATCAAAGTTCCATCCATTTGATGTTTTGAGGAGTCTTTGTTTAAATTGAGTACATTTTATATGTGAAATCTTAGTGTATTAATGCAAATGTGTCAAATTTAAAAATGATTCATTTGCATTCTCTGAATTGTCCCAGAAACACTCAGGTTATAAGGCTACAGAAAAAGTCTAGTTCTAGTATACAGTGTTAGTGTCAGACTTCTCTCACTATAGTGACCAGCAATATTACTCTTCCACCAATTTCACTGATGAGTTCAGAAGTACAATAAATGCCATTGCTGGTATGTTTTATTTATTATTTTCTTATTTTCAAAACAAATACATAGAGAATGTTTTTCATCTCTTTATATTTTGTATCAGACCAAGTTCCATTGAAATAAGAATGGCATAGGTCGGTTGATTTCAAGAATGTTTCTGTCAAGCAAAACATTTTTATCGACGAAACTAACATGGCTCTATGAATTTGATAAAAAAGGTAATAGCTGAAATGCAGCAATGGAGAAAAGCAAAAGAAAACTACACCATGGACTCAAATTCATTAATTCAACAGACAGTAGCATGAGATATGTATATCATATACTATTTTGGACTGTTAAAATTCAATAACTTTTGCTTTGCAAAAATATGTAATGCCATCAATGATTTAAAAAAATCAATATTCTAATAACATTTACCTTGGATTCAGTTTCATTTTTCCCTGAAAATGTCAGTTTCTAAAAAAGTGTTCAATTTTTATAGTTCATAGTAACTACTGATAATTTTATAATTACAATGAGTCAAATACTATGTTAATGGTTTTATATAAATGATCTCATTTGATATTCACATAAACCATTTGGGAGAACTGTTTTGATGACCTCTCATTTCTAGGTCGGGAAACCAGGATTCAGAGTGGTTAAATAATTTCTCTAAGGTCTCAGACTTTTTGCATAGCTGAGATGAGATTAAACCCAAGTCAGTTTCGCATTTAAATATCATATTCTTGATGTTACACTATGCAGCATTCCTCGCTGTCAATATTTTTCACTCCTGAATTATTTTATGTTACTTTGATCTGCTGTTTTCCATACTGGTATTTGGGATCTCTTGTATATGTGTAATGAACACATTTCAGACACCATGACATTTACATGGTAAATAATCTTGTCAAAAATAAAACTGATCACCATAAATTCTGATATTTGTACTGTTCCCACTTTAATTCAATATGTTTGAGAGCCTACTGTGCTCCAAAGACTAGATTGAATTTTAAAAACCTAGAGATGAACATGATACACTTCATACTCTAAGATTTCTCAAACTGCCTCAATTTATCTTGAAAATTCATAACTCTAGCAAAGGATGGCATATGAAAAGAGAGAAAAAATAAATTTCTAACATTTCTGGGTTTGTTTTACATTTTTTTTAATTTTTAATTTTTGTGAGTACATAGTAGGTACATATATTTATGGAGTAGATGAGACGTTTTGATACAAGCATGCAATGTGAAATAATCGCATCATAGAGAATAGGGTATAAATCCCCTCGAGCATTTATCCTTGTGTTACAAAAAATCCAATCTAATTATTAAAGTTATTTTTAAACGGACAGTTAAGTTATTAGTGACTATAGGCACCCTGTTGTACAATTAAATAGTAGGTCTTATTCATTCTGTTTTTGTACCAATTAACCATCCGTTTTTACCCATTTGCTCCCCACTACACTTCCCAGCCTCTGGTAACCATCTTTCTACTCTTCATGTCCATGAGTTCAATTGTTTTGATTTTTCAATCCCACAAATAAGGGAGAATATGCAACATTTGTCTTCCTGTGCCTGGCTTATTTCACTTAATGATCTCCAGTTCCACCCAGATTAGTGCAAATGACAGGATCTCATTTTTTTTATGGCTGACTAGTATTCCATTGTGTATATGTACCACATTGTATTATCCATTTATCTGTTGATGGACACTTAGGTTGCTTCCAAATCTTAGCTATTGTGAACAGTGCTGCAACGAACATGGGGAGTGCAGATTATTTCCTTGATATACTAATTTTCTTTCTTATGGGTATATACCAGCCAGTGGGATTGCTCTATTTTTAGTTTTTGGATCATACGGTAGCTCTATTTTTAGTTTTTTGAGGAACCTCCAAACTGTTCTCCATAGTGGTTATACTAATTTACATTCCCACCAACAGTGTACAAGGGTTCCCTTTTCTCCACATTCTCGCCAGCATTTGTTATTGCCTGTTTTTTTTTAATATAAGCCATTTTAACTGGGGGGTGATGATATCTCAGCATAGTTTTGATTTACATTTATCTGATGATCAATGAAGTTGACTACCTTTTCATATGCCTGTTTGCATTTGTATGTCTTCTTTTGAGAAATGTCTATTTAAATCTTTTGCCCATTTTTTCATGGAATTATCAGATTTTTTCCTATAGAGTTGCTTGAGCTCCTTATATATTCTGGTTATTAATCCCTTGTCAGATGGGTAGTTTGCAAATATTCCCTCCCATTCTATAGGTTGTCTCTTCACTTTGTTGATTGTTTCCTTTGCTGTGCAGACGCTTTTTAACTTGGTGTGATCCCATGTGTAAATTTTTGCTTTGGTTGCCTGTGTTTGTGGGGTATTGCTCAAGAAACTTTTGTCCAGATCAATATCCTGGAGAGTTTCCCTAATGTTTTCTAATAGTAGTTTCATAGAATTAGGTCTTAGATTTAAGTATTTAATCTAGTTTGATATGATTTTTGTATATGGTGAGAGATAGGGGTCTAGTTTCACTCATTCTTCTGCATATGGATGTTCAGTTTTCCCAGTACCATTTATTGAAGAGAATATCTTTTCCCCAGTGTATATTCTTGGTCAAAAATGAGTTCATTATAGGTGTGTGGATGTGCTTCTGGGTTCTTTTTTCTGTTGCATTGGTCCATATGTCTGTTTTTATGCCAGAACCATGCTATTTTGGTTCTATATCTCTGTAGTATAATGTGAAGTCAGCTAATGTGATTCCTCTAGTTTTGTTCCTTTTGCTTTAGTTTTGACTATACTGGGTATTTTGTGGTTCCATACAAATTTTAAAATTGTTCTATTTCTTTGATGAATGTCATTGATATTTTGATAGGGACTGCATTGAATCTGTATATTGCTTTAGGTATAACCATTTTAACAATATTAATTCTTCTGATCTATAAACATGGAATATTTTTTAATTTTTGGTGTCCTCTCTCATCAGTGTTTTATGGTTTTCATTATAGAATTATTTCACTTCTTTGATTAATTCCTAGATATTTAACTTTATTTGAGGCTATTATAAATGAGATTACTTTTTTATTTTTTTTCAGATTTTTCACTGCTGGCATATAGAAATGCTACTAATTTTTGCATGTTGATTTTGTATTCTGCAACTTTACTGAATTTATCAGTTCGAGTAGTTTTTTTGTAGAGTCTTTAGTTTTTTCCAAATGTAAGATTTTCCATCTGCAAACAAGGACAATTTTACTTCTTCCATTCCAATTTGGATGCCCCTTATTTATTTCTCTTGTCTGACTGCTCTAGCTAGGACTTACAGGACTGTGTTGAATAACAGTGGTGAAAGTGGGGGATCCTTGTTGTGTTTCAGATCTGAGAGGAAAAGTTTTCACTTTTTCTTCATTCAGTATGATACTAGCTGTGGGTCTGTTATATAGGGCTTTTCTTAAGTTGAACTATGTTCCTTCTATACCCAGAACTTGCTGGAATTCAAGTTCTATCCATTGGGACGTGCAATTTCTCTTTGACTAGGCCTGCTTTAAATGTTTCCTTCATGGTGCTGGGTTTGGTCGGTTTTTCTTTCTTCTGTAACAGGACAGCACTGAGTTCAATGCCTCACCATTGTCTCCCTCCCCTAGCACCCAGAGAAGCTCTATAAACCATACTCCTCCGCAAGCAGGATGGAAGAGGCATGGTGTCAGCAATTCAGGACTCTTTTTCTACCTCTTCAGTGCCTCTTTCAAGGACATGAAGATAAAACCAATACTATGAGGGCTTGCCTGGTTTTTGGTTCTTATGAAGGTGTTTTATATGTGCAGATAGTCATTAAATTGGTGTCCTTGTCGGAGGGATGATTGGTGGAGCCTTCTATTTCACCTTCTTGCTCCTGCACTCTATTTCTGGTTTTTTTAGACTTGTGAATATCATTTCTTAGTTGATATGGTTTAAATGTCTGTCCTTACCAAACCTCATGTTGAAGTGTAATCTCCAATGTTGGAGGTGGGGTCTGATGGGAGTGATTGGATCATGGGGGTGGATTTCTCATGAATGGTTTAGCACAATCCCCCTCCCCCTTGGTGCTGTCCTCGCAATAGTGATTGAGTTCTCCTGCAACCTGATTATTTAAAAGTGTGTGGCATATCCCTCACCCCACAACTCTCTCTGTCTTGTTTCTGCTCTTGCCAGGTGATGTGCAAGCTCCCACTTCACCTCCCACCATGATTCTATGCTTCCAGAGACCTCCTCAGAAGCAGACTCCAGTGTTATGCTTCCTGTACAGTCTGCAGAACGATGAGTCAAATTAACTTTATATCTTTATAAATTACTCAGTCTCAGGTATTTTTCTATAGCAATGCAGTGCAAGAATGGACTAACACACTAGTGAAAGATTGCTGGCTTTCTATTTGTGTACTACTCAATTCACAGATATTCAACAGCAATTATATAAGGAGAAGCTGGAAAAGGGACAGAGATGGGAATACAGGTTTTGAGAAAGTCTGTGCACAGCACTTTGGCCGAGCAAAGAGTTTTACTTAATTGTACCCCTGGGTAACCAAATGTATCCTATCCCACCCCATTTTCCAGTGGTCAGTTTCTGTGTTCCTTTACATTACTGTGTAACAAGTTACCACAAATCTAGCAGCTTAAACCAGCACTCTTTTATAGGGTCACAGTTCTTCAGGTCAGAAGTCTGACATGGTATACCTGGGTTTTCTGCTCATGGTATCACAAGTTTGAAATCAAAGTATCTGCAGAGTTGAGTCCTCATCTAGATGTTCTTAGGAAAAATCTGCTTCAAAGCCCATTCCCATGTGGGAGAATTTAGTTCCTTGCCATTATAGAACTGAGGCTATGCTTCCTTGCAGGCTGCCGATTGGGGCTTTCTCTTACCTAGAGACACCCATATTCTTTGTCTATCCTGTAACTCCAAGCCAGCAAAAGTTCTTCAAAAATCTATTACATTTTAGACTACTCTGACTTCCTTTTATGCTACTAGTCTGAGAAAGTTGCCTGTTTTTAAGGGTTTTCATAGCTCCTTAAGGATTAAGCCCATCTGAGAAATCTCCCAGGGACATAGTCACAGACTCTGAGTATTAGGGCAGGGCACAGCTACTTCTAATGGATATTCAGAAAGTGTTGGAACCATCTTGCATCCCTTCTGAGAGGTTTTTTTCTTTTCAAGTTTGTGTCAGTAGCACATTTTGTGACCACCCAGCTTATCTCAGTGCTTAGTATCTCCTCTTTCTTTGCAGTTGGTCATGCCATGTCCCAGAACTCTTGGCCACAGTGCCTTCAATGGGCTGTTGCTCTGTCTTCCACGGAAAGAAGAGAAACTGGAAAGTGAGAAAAACCACCCTTCTCTGGATTCCTTTTCCTCATGCCTCCCAAGCACACTTCAAGGGTATGCCAGACTTCACTGAGGGATGAGGACATGATCAAGAATTACAATTGAGAAGGGAATCACACTCAGGATAGTATTTTGAAAGATGGAGCCTGTACTAGGGTGAGGAAAAGAAGGTATTGAGGTTGCAAAAGTTCAAAAATCACTCGTGGATCTGTGGAAATGCTAGTTCTACCCTCACTGATCCTGCACTTTCAGAGACATGAGAGCCGGTTATTTCTTTTATGTTGTACCCTTGTCCCCTGACCCTGAAGGAAACATTCACTTTCCAGTTTACACCTTGCAAGACTCTAGTTCCAGCTCTGTTCAAATCCCTGAAATGAGATGCATGAGACTACTAAGGAAACTGAATATACCGAAATATTGTTATTAGAGTAATAAAAATCAAATATGTGATACTGTAACACATGAGCTTATGAATGCAGAAAATAAAAATATCCAGGAATGAGCCCAGTAATTTTGAAATAGTGGTAAACATAAATGATATTTCAAAATATCTGTAAATACATAATGTGATTTCAAAACATCCCTGATTTTTCATTGTCAGTCAATGTTTAGAAACACTCCAAGCATTACAATGCTGGGGGCAGGGGGGTGCGCACATTGCTTATATTCACAATAGAAGGGAATGCTGACCTCTAATTCAAGACTCCTCATTGGAAAGTTACATTGTTCTTCCCAAGCTCACAGACTCCTTTAATTCTATCCATTAACTCTGGTTTAGAACTCCAGTGTAAAACCGATCCGTCCGACATTCTGAATATTTAGAGGAATTGAGAAGGAAAAACAAAGAGAAAAAGCTGTCCTAATTCCCCCAAGAAAAAACAGATTCAAATTCTATTTTTAGATTATTCCTGAATATCTACTATGTGCAGGGTGTTTATCAAGAAGAGTGACAAAGGAAACGAAAACACCTTATTTAAAAATAAATAAATAAAACTAAATTACAGAAGAATTTTCTATGCGGTCATTGTGCTGGCTTTATAACAGGGTTTCTACTCTCCCAGAGAGAGCTGAGTTTCAATTATTGAGACTTACATTTGATCTAATTTAACTAACCTATTTTCAGTGGGCCTGGTCTTGGAAGGAAGGGAAAGATGCAAAAAAATAAGATTGTTCTGTGGGGCATTTTTGTGATAAGTCAAAACACTTAACTGATTCATCGAAGATTACCAAACTGCAAGATTCCTAAGCGGTAGTAAATACTGAAAGCTCAGATGGAAACAGAATTAGAAGCAAGAATTAAGTCACCTAATCCTTTCACCTGCTCAGAGGCAATGGGAAAGCTTAATGAGAGAAACCTTTGGATATTTGCTGATGGCGCACTTGTGAGCATCCCTTTCATTACTGAACACATGGAGAGAGTAATTTTTCAAGTTGACATTCACTTTTGAAAATGGTTTAATATGTTAAAATAAATCCAACAAATGTAAAGAACCCATTATTTTAAAGGAGATGAACAGCAATAAGCTGATTCATGTCATGAGAATAATTTTATCTTAGTAAATGTCTTCTGCATATCATCTGCAAAGCTTTTTCTAAAAATAAACCCTTGAGAAACTAACCCAAACTGCTTTTTTGTTTTTTGCACTATGTAGAAATCTTCAAAATACTACAATTTAAAAGCAAATTTGACCAGAGTAGGTTTACTTTCACTATTTTTTATTTTTACAGATTGAAGTGCCATTAATTTTACAAATAGTTTCCCAAAACGAGCCTCATATTTATAAATATCGGGCCTAGGATAGATGCAACTAGCAGGAAATGCAGGATGAATAACTCACTTACAGGGCTGAGCTTCAGTGTCTCCATTATAAGGAAGATGGTAAGATGCTCACACCTTTCAGCCTTAATTCTGACACTGACCTCCAGGATGTATTTTAACTATGGTGCCAGGTACTGGTGAAGGGCAGAGTCAGAAGAACTGAATTTGGCTCTTTCTTTTACCAGCTGGATGGTCTTGAGAAAGAGCCTTATCCTTAGTAAGTCCCAGTTTATGTATCTGTAGAGTGAAGCTAGCGGCCTCACTTAAAGGGCTATCAATGAGTATTGAATGAAATAATATATTTGAAAGAACTTGCAAACTGTAAAATATATGAAGTTTTTTAGCATGTACTTTTTAATTTGTTTTAATTTCATTTTAGTTTTCTTTAACAGGTTTATTGGGTATAATTGATATACAAAACTTTGCATGTATTTAATGCATATAATTTGATGCATATGTTTGGACATATGCATACAACCATGAAGCCATTATAACAATCAAAGCAGCAAACATAGAGGTGACTGTTATTTCATAAATTATTTTAACTTTTATTTAATTTTTTTTTCAAATAGGTGGTTCAGGTAAAACAAAATTTAGCAGCTTGGAAAGGACAAAGTGCTGGGTGCTTGATGCCGGGGACTCCAGTGCTCCCAATAAATAATGAATGAATAACTTCCATAAGTGATATTAGGTTCCATGTAGATGTTACTCTGGACTGTGATTTATAGATCTCTCAAGAACCCAAGGGGTAAGCAATCAGAGTCACATAATTCTACAAGAAAGGTAGCTGGGTACATGGATATTATTCACCCAAATCTCCTGGCTTTATAAGTGGTAACTACCCATTAAAGGCAAGATAGCCCAGACCAGATGTTTTATAACTTTAAGAAGGTTAAGTTGCCAATTCTGTCATAATGAAAACATTTGTTAGGCGTACAGCGTAATTCACATCTTTTGTCAATTTAAACTAGTTGCAAAAAATCTGTTACAGAAGAAATATCTCCATAAATGTTTTCTTGAAATGTAATATAATGTGTGCAAGGGTGTTATCTTGCTTATTACCAAACCAGGAAAAGGTTGCTGCTTAACAATTTAGTTCAAAATAATTAGTCTCAAAGAGGTCGTGATTTAGAAATGCTGCCCGTAACTCCCATTATCTTTAATTGAGTTTATGGTACATGCAGGGAAAAAAAAGAGGGAGAGACGGAGCATAGTGCTCCCTTTTAAAATTAAATTTAGGGTAAATTCAAGAATTGCAGCTTCTTTTTGACCTGGTCTTCCTTTTGAAATTATTCCCACAATTTGTTTATGACCATTTTCACATCATTAACTTTTATAGTTTTTTTGTTTGTTTGTTTTAAGCCACTCCATGTTTGCCCTTTTAGAGCGCCTCATCTGTAAGCCTCTAAAATTATTTTTGAATGGCAAGTTATTTCCCAGACGTCCTATTTCTTCTAAAGTCAGTCTTCGTTATGATCATTTTGAAACTGTTTCTCCCAGTTCATTCTCCTTCTCCTGGAGCCACACTGTTCATGTTCATACTTCCTGATTCTTTCCCCCAGTGAGACATTTGCCGCATATTAATATCTGAGTTGAATTATCTACTGCTTTTCTAGCTTTTCAAAGAAAAGTTTGCATTTTTTTTTCACTTAAAATATATGCTGTGTCCTTGAAAATCTAAACTGTAACCTAGACTTAGGGGAATTATCAAGAAAAATAATCCTGGGCAAAGTGCTAATGGAAATGGAGGCAGAATGAGGGGGAGTCAGGGAGAGGGAAATCTACCCTCACTTTTCATAGTATACACACCTCTTCACCCAAAAATCATGGATCCCTTGAGTCTTCTACTAACATAATTATCAGACATTTTCCCTCAATGTTACAACTACCATTTCTTTAAAATTATAAAAAATTTTCAGCACATAGAAAAGTATAGAAAAATAATCATTCCATTTCTCAGTAAATTAAATTTTAACATTTTGCCATTACTGCTTCCATTCATTTCCTATTGCTGTGTAACAAACTACAACAAGCCATGTGGCCTAAACAACAGAAATGTATTATCTCAGCATTTCTCTGGAAGTCCGGTATCATAAGACTCGCCTTCTGTTTGGAGTATCCCAAGACTGACACCAAGGTGAGACCTGGGATGCATTTCAAGCTGTGGGTAAAACAATCTGCTTCCACACTCATTCTTGTTAAAAAAAATTTCAATTCCTTGCAGTACCAGGACTGAAGTCCCAATTTGCTCTCTGGCAGTGAGTCAGGGGCTACTCTCAGCTCCATTTCTTGCCATGTGGCCCCTCCATCTTCAAGCCAGCCATGGGATATCGGATCCTTCTTGTACTTTAAATCACTGATTTCCTCTATCCCTGACCTCTAACCCAGATTTAAACAGCTCATGTGATTAAGTCAGGTCCATCCTCTTTTTTATTTTTTGATGGAATTTTGCTCTGTCTTCCAGGCTGGAGTGCAGTGGCTTGATCTCAGCTTACAGCAACCTCTGCCTCCCAGGTTCAAGTGATTCTCCTGACTCAGCCTCCTGAGTAGCTGGGACTATAGGAATGCACCATCAAGCCTGGATACATTTTGTATTTTTAGTAGAGATGAGGTTTCACCATGTTGACCAGGCTGTTCTTGAACTCCTGACCTCAAATGGTCCACCCGCCTCAGCCTCCCAAAGTGCTGGAATTACAGGTGTGAGCCACTGCATCCAGCTGACCCTTTTTAAAAAGTTAACCTGTACCATATAAATTAATCTAATTGCAGACATAAAATTAATTATGTTCATCTTCTGAGATTATGCATGACATGTATATGGGGCCAGGAATCTTAGGGATCATCTTAGAATTCTGCCTACTACACCACTTCAGCAACTTCTTTCATTTTTTTTTAAGTATAAGGTTTTACTCTGTCACCCAGGCTGGAGTGCAATGGTGTGGTCATGACTCACTGCAGTCTTGACTCCCTTGGCTTTAGCAATCCTCTTGTTTCAGCCTCTTGAGTAGCTAGAGCTATAGGTGCACACTACCACACCTGCTAATTTTGTTATTTTTGAAGAGATAGGTCTCACTATGTTGCCCAGGCCAGTCTCTAATGCCAGGGCTCAAGAAATTCTCCCACCTCAGCCTCCCAAATTGTTGAGATTATAGTTGTGAGGTACTACATCCAGCCAATTTCTTAATTAATATACTGCAAACATGCAGTAGCATACTGCATTGCCATTGAAATAAACAAAGAAGTTCTATATTGATCCTCATGGATAAATCATTTAAAAATAATTGGAAAAGGAAATTTAAGATGGTATAAATGGTGATATACCATTCAAGTAAATTTTATAAATGAAAATTCTCTTTCCTCTCCTCTCTCTCTCTCTCTCTCTCTCTCTCTTGTGTGTGTGTGTTCTCTCTCTCAGTGCATTTGGTATTTAAACATTGCTGAACACAATTCTATTACTGGGTATATACCCAAAGGAATATAAATCATTCCACCATAAAAACACATGCATGTGAATGTTCATTGCAGCAATATTCACAATAGCAAAGACATGAAATTAACCTAATGCCCATCAATGGTAGACTGGATAAAGAAATTGTGGCACATATACACCATAGAACACTACACAGCATAAAAAAGAACAAGATCATGTCCTTTGCAGCAACATGGATGGAGCTGGAGGCCATTATACTTAACAAACTAATGCAGGAACAGAAAGCCAAATTCCATATGTTCTTACTTATATGTAGGAGCTAAACATTGAGTAGACATGGACACAAAGAAGGGAACACTAGACACCAGGTCTGCCTTCAGGATGAAAGGTGGAAGGAGGGTGACTATCAAAAAACTACCTATCCAGTACTATGCTTATCACCAGGTGACAAACTAGTCTGCACACAAAACCCCCGTGATACACAATTTACCTATATAACACACCTGCACATGTACTATTGAGCCTAAAATAAAAGTAAAAATAAAATATCTCCTAACACAGTTTCTCAATCACACATTCTAGTACAATGCCCAGAGCTCTTATGAGCTGCTAGATCCATGAGTCCGTGATCCCTCACCTTCTTCTCATTCTTCTCCATGATCATGACTTCTGGGAGGAAGCTGCCATGCTAACTTCAGAGAAGCAATATGTAGGGTCCTGATGTTTGGTCCTAAATTTTCTGCCCTTGAGGGAATCTCTTTCCAGCAAACCTTTCATTTATACCTTTTCAATGACCACCCTTAAAATGAATTCCTCCCCAGTTACCGATCTGGATAGGTCAAGATTGATGCTATTCCCTTTTGGATAGATCTTATCCAGCTTCCTTCTGGATTTGTTGCCACCTCTCTAGTAATGTCTCAGGTGCTGG
Organism: Ateles fusciceps; assembly: GCA_036589455.1. Lineage (NCBI taxonomy): Eukaryota > Metazoa > Chordata > Mammalia > Primates > Atelidae > Ateles > Ateles fusciceps. Next base: position 3,279,291 of record JAZHEH010001955.1, read on the forward strand.
CAGAAGCTTTACTCTCTTGAGGACATCACCTCTTACCATGGCTCTGGGAAAGCTCCTCTATTTCCTCACACCCACCATTACTTTTAATTTATTCAAGCTATAGTTCTTATTCCCTACTATCTGCCAAACATTCTTCTAGGACTGGAGGATACTTCCATGTATATGTGTATATATATGTGTGTGTATACATCTCTACACACACACATACAAATATATATACATATGTATATATGTATATACACACATGAATACAACACACAAACCTTCATATGTACACTGTATACATGCACACAGAGAGAGAGAGAGAGCAGATAAGTAAAATGTATGATAAACATAGCATGTTAGGTATCACTATGTGGTTATGGACCAAAATTAGGAGTAGGGAATAGAATATATGTGTTGGGTGTTGGGTAAAGTATAGTTATCTTCATTACCATTGCACTCATTTTACTAAAAAAAAAAATGTCTGCTTATCTATCTCTTTTAATATATTATAAGTTCTTTGAACCAAGGGATCATTTATTACACTACTTCCACAAATATGTGGAGTGTTCATTATGTACTAGGTGGTGACAAATACAATAGTGAACAAGTACACAGGGGCACAATCTCAGAACCTGGAGTTTTGTGGAGAACGCTGGTATTAAACAGTTAATTCCAAGGGAAGTGAGCAGACATTCACAAAACAATTGTTCCAGGATGGGAGTACTGGATTCCTAAGGCATTTTCCAGCAGTCTACTTTTTAATCTCTTTTTTTTCTTGACCATGAAAAATGGCCTGGGTCTTTAGATTTAACCTTCCTATAACACATGCTCTGAGCATCTTGATGTCTGATCTAAAGATGACCTGAGATTCACTGAAGAACTATTTGATATTCCTTTGTTGCTTTCCACAGATTAGTGGCTCAGTAAATAAATTAGAGAACTTGTATTAATTAGAGTTTCCTAAGACTGCAACTCTGGCTTTGTGTTACCTAAATAGCATTGTCTGTACTGTCATACTTTTCTATTAAATTAAGGTGATAATTTTCTCACTAAGATTGGCCTGCTCTTTCAATAAAAGGAAAGCTACACTTTGACAATGGTCTTTAAAGGCTTTTGGTAACTTAAAAGTAGAGCAGTTTTGGAGATCAATCACTTGGCCAGAAAAATCTGAATTATTTTGTATTTCATTCACTTATCTCATATTATTCCTTCAGGTATAGGGCATCTCAAAAGTTTGAGATCGTAATTTTATATTTGAAACATGATATACAATTGCACACTATAAATTACTACTACTGCACCTGGTGCCTAGTAGGACAACTGGCATAGTCCAGATACTTAATAAATTGGCTGAACTGAGTACTAAATAAGGTCACATTATGTATTTTAATGGTTTACTTGATTTCATATTTTTGAGGATAAGACAAGCATCATTAAATATTCTTTCCATCTAATAAATAATAGAAAAGAAACATGTTTTTAAAATATAAGGTATTGTATATGAAGTCTATAAATGATGTAGTATATGATACAGTGCTTGACACTTAATACGTTTTTAGTAAATATTAGTTCTGGTCCCTTCATCCTAATAAAAATATTTCATGCATCAAAAACATAATTTCTCTCACTTCCCATTTTAACTCCATTTTCCCTTAATTAAAATAATTTTTTCCTTTATGGGTTATAGTTTGTCTACTTTCTTTTATTTTTAAATCCCATATATGCGTTCCAAAGCAAAGCCATCAAATTATAATAACTCATTTGCAAACTGGATAATTAACTCGGTTCATGTTTTCAAAATGATTTCTGATATTTATGTCAATTTGCTAGTCCTATTCAAATTGAATCCAACTTTTATTCACAAAATTGCTACATAGAGAATTGGATTAAAGCTTAAGTTTCTAGAAATAGTGGAGGTAGGAAAACAACTATTAAATAATGCAGTAAAATTAAAAATACATAATTGTGTGACCGAAGAGTATTGCGCTGTTCTTGATAACTTCCACTTACATTTGGGCAACAAATCACTTTATTCAAGCACACTCAGTGGGAATATCTGACCTAACACTAAAGATTTTTAAGGTAAGAAAAAATCATGGTATTTATGGGAAACCTTGCTTTTCTGTGCATCTGTCCAACTGATCAAGCTAATAAGCAGTGGGAATAGCTATCAATTGAAAGAAATATGTACTTCTTGATTACAACATGGTGCTTCTGTTATATTTACGTCAAGGCATTATCATAATCATTTATGTTCTTTTCTGGGGATTCAGCATTTCCATTTTGAGATCCTATTCAGCCACTAATACTTCATTATGAAGAAGCCTGTTGGCTAAAGTTGGTATTATACAAGCAATAAGCTTAGCAGCATATTTTCTACATGATGATCAAATTTAGTTTCTCTGAATGATATCCTTTGATGGCTTTATTCTGCCTATTTTGCTGTAGAGTCTTTCTATTATGCATGATTACATTGGCAGGCAAATGTGAATACATGTTCAAGTCTTTGCAAATGCACTTATTAATAAGGATCACTGCCACTCTTCTGCTCACACACCTAGGAATTTATATGATAGTCATGTACTTTAATTCACTCTCTTACTGGTCACCTCTCAATATGACATGACAAAATTTTTACCTGTAAAGAAATAAACTGAAATATTAAGAAGCCATTACCTGATATAAAAAGCAGTGGCCCATTCTCAAAGGACAATGCTTCAACAGTATCTAATTGACTGCTTAAAATAAACTTGGGCCTATTACTCAAGTCTCAATGTGATTGAAGAGAAGAGGCCAAAAAAAGGAGGAAAGGGAAACAATGAGATACACAGAAGGCATCCTCATCTGTTATTCAAGACTTAAGTCTCCCCCTGCATCAATCACAGAATGGAGTAGGAGTGACCTGGGAAACATCTCACCTGTTATTTTTTATAAGGTTGGAAGTCAGCAAGATGGGATCTGTGAAACATAGGAGAACAAGAAACATTTCACTTAAAAAAATGAAGTGATATTTAACTGCACTGGCTTAGTAAACAACTTCTAATCATTTGCATTTTCAGGAGGTTGAAATAGAGCATTATAGACCATTCATGTAATAGATATTTTCTAGCAACTCCTATATACTAGGAATTGTGTGAAACACTAGAGATAAATTTATGAATAAGCATCCCACCATCATCACCACAATAATAATGCAATGTCATATGTTTAACTCATAATTGTCAAGTACTTTGCTATATCCTCTTCTTGCCTCTCAAAACCATGAAAACACTAAAGAAGGAGATACTAACCTTAACTGCATTTTGCAAATGAGAGGACTGAGTTCTGTGTAATCCTATCTGTGCCTCAGTTTGCTCATCTATGAAGTACGAATAAGTACAGGGCCAAACTAACTCATAGGGCTGCTATAATGATTACATAAACAAACAGAAGTGTTAGAACAGTGTCCAGCATACAGTTAGGCATCAAGTTAGGGTTTAAGTGTTATAATGATATCGTATAAAGTGAACAGGTGTTAGAACCGTGTTCAAAATATGAACGTAATTTATTTACTATATCCTTTCAGCAAAAAGCTACGCCCTAAAATATTAGTATTAGCGATATCTAGATGTAGGAGTGGAGATTTGTTTATGCATTCTAAATTCATAAAGTAAATCTTATATGTAAATTTTATTAAATATTTGTAAAGTATAAATATGTATGTATGTAGATTTTATAAAATTAACATGAACCCTTTTAATAATTAAAAATGAAAACTTGTAACAGAATAAACTGAATTTGGCAATAAGTTTCTTTATTTCTTAAATCTGGAAATAAATAAAGTTGCTTTTAAAGAATATTCTAAATGCAAGAAATGTTGTAACAAGTTTTTCAAGTCACCTATTCCTCTACTTGCTTGAGTTTATTTTTATAACATAATATGTGAAATGGTATTTTTCACATTATCAGGTATATTGCAAAATGAAATTATGTGCATTTCCAAAGTAAAAGTTTTCCTTCTGAAATTAATTTTGAAAATAAATATATGCTCTTTGTTACAACTCATTTCCCCTCAAGTAATGCAAAGATAAAGAAAGATCTATTATTTCATGCCTGCAAGATTAATATCTTAGCAACTTCAAATATTCCAAGAATAACTGTAATAAACCAAAATGAAAAAGCATAGCTGATAGCATCTTCAGTTCACCTCTGAAGTACATACCAAGCCAAGATGAGTTCATAACCAAGGTATCGTCTCTGCCAAACACACTGGAGAACCCAAAAGACAAAATGAACCTGAATTTAATGAACATATATAAACTGTTTGACTAGATATAAAGACCGATTTTCTCAATCCATACCATTCTGCAAGGCACTGTTCCAGACTCTGTAGGGAATTCAAAGAGATGGACAACCAGCTTCTACTTCCATGAACACTGCAATCTGCTTGGGAAATTAGAATTCAAGAGTTTACCAACAAAACTAGCAATAAGAAGTAGGTACAGGTTGGCCTGGCACGGTGGTTCATGCCTATAATCCCAGCACTATGGGAGGCCGAAGCAGGTGGATCACTTGGGTCAAGAGTTTGAGACCACCCTGGCCAACATGGTGAAACCTCATCTCTACTTAAAAAACACACAAAAATTAGCCAGGCGTGGTGGTGCACGCCTGTAGTCCCAGCTACTAAGGAGGCTGAGGCAGGAGAATCTCTTGAACCCAGGAGGTGGAGGTTTCAGTGAGCCAAGATGGTGCTACTGCACTCCAGCCTGGGCAACAGAGTAAAACCCTATCTAAAAAAAATAATAATAATAAGAAGAAGTAGGTACAGAGTCAATTTCCAGGGAAAGGAGGTGACTCTGAGAATGTGTACAAACTAGACTAGCCTGATAATCTATCCAATGCTAGATGAATTTCATGACACTAGATGTAACTTCTTGTCAAAACATTATTTTTCATAGATATTGCACGTCATATGACTTGTATGTGTGCTATTATACTATCCCACACACCTTCAAGAATTAGAACACTATTTTTCTATAAAATATGATCTGTGGCTAGAGCAATTGTGTTGAAAGCCAGTGAATGACAGCTTACTTAGAAAATTTCTCTTTTACGACATCACCTCAACTCCCACTTTAGTAGATTAGCTTTAGGTACATAGGCTCAATTCTCTAAACCTGAAGAGGTGCACAATACATTTTTCACATGAAATTTTCTACTGGAGCTGGTAGTACATAGTGTAGGTAGACAGATTAGAACATTTTCATTTGGCAATGCTCTCTAATTTTGTAATAATATGTCATGCTTTGTTTATGAATTTAGAATTCATGGTATACTTCTTTCCATATTAATTCATTTGACCCACACATTAACTCTGTGGAGTGGGTGTTATCATATTATCCCCCTATTTCCAGATGAGAAAAAGATTACTCTAGGAAGTCACCAGATTTGCTCATACTCACAAATCAAGACACGAAGTCAATTGTTGGGATTCTAGTCATAATTACTGGGCAGGAAACTAAAGGACTACATTTATTGACATATTAACAATGTAACTTTTTAACATAAAAAATACAGGTCTCCAATTACCCTGAGTAGGTTTTGATAAACACAAACTAAAATGGCACAAACATTAAATATTGAGATGTAACCGTGTCACAACTCTCCAAGTTTTTCCTTAAGCTAATCTTGTGTTGACTTCTAACCAAGAATTCTCTAACTCAAGATGTTAGAAATTCCTAACTCAAGAAGTTTCACTTAATAAACCCGAGTCAGAAAACATTGTACTAGTCACATGTTGCAAAGATCATTCCCTCATTATAAATAGTAGGCGTCTAAGTACAGACCTTGATTATGACCAATATTTAAAAGCTTTGTTCACAGTGCTCGGTGGTATCTGTGATGCCTTTAACATGCACTTACGATTTATCATCAGCAAAGTTATATTGACTCTCTAGATTATATTGAAACATGATGTTACCTCAAACCTTTGAGCCTTTGCACAAGCTACCTCGGCTCCCTGCATATTCTTCGCTCTACTGTTATTGATGAACTCCTTATCCTTAAAACTTTGGTTCAGGCATTGTCTTTCTCAGACCATACTCTCACTATTATAGCCTGGGTTGTTGCTGCCCTCAAATATTCCTATGCAACCTCTACTTCCTTATTCATCATGAGTTTCATTCATTTATTTAAACATCCTCTTATTCAATATTTGCTTAAATGTCTTCTCCATGCCAGGCATTGACCTAAACACAGAAAATACAATACAACAGAACAAAGATTATTATCCCTAGAAAATTTACAGTCTAAGTGGAAAAAAGACATTGAATAAATAAGAAAAATGATTAATGAGTAATATTATTAAAACTGTAATTATTTTTAAAAGGGAAATGAACAGGACAATGGCATGGAATATATGATAGAATACATATGGATGAAAATTACACAAATGATGTTATCTGGAGAGGCTACTCAAGTTATATATTGAATACCACTCAAGAATAAATTTGAACTAAGAGATGTGAAGGATGAGGTCCAGCCAGACATTTGAAAAGCTGGACTAAGAGCTGACAACTAAGAGTGGCACAAAAGCTTTCAGGTAAGAACGGTTTGGCATGGCTAAGAATTCAAAATCATTCTGATAGCTGCAGCTCAAAGACCAAGTGGGAACGTGGCATTAGATACGTCTGGGGCACATGTAGAAGCTGGAATGTGCAAGATCTGCTGGAATATTAATTTTATTCTAAAAGAAGTGGGAAGACATTGAGCAGTTTTAAAGAGGGAAATGACATAATTTTATTTTAAAAATGTTATTTCAAGAGTTTCCAGTTCAATTTTTTTACACAAATATATGATTGCCAATTTACAACTTTTCTTTTCCTGTTTTCTTTTTTCCCAGAGTTCTTCATCCTCCAGCTCCAATCTGAATATGTTCACCTCCACTTCAAGGGTAAAATTATTAACCTTGGAATGTCTCTTCACTACTGGCTTAGAAGGCAACTTCTCACTTTCCTATATTAGATATGATACATATTTTTATTTTTAGTCTCTATTTCCTGAATCCCCAGCTATACTGTGGTAGCTTTTAGAGTTAACAGCTACTTATTCTCTTCCCATCCTCACCATACTTCATAGGAAAAGTATGTTTCTTCACTCCAGTGACTTTGGGATTCTTTTGGCCAGAATCATTCATTTACATCCTTTTGTAAATTTCTGCTTTCATCCCATGGCAAAAAGAACGGCTTTTTGGCTCTCTTCCATTCTAAGAAACACTTCTTATATTATTTCTTTGCTCATTTCCTTTTTTCCCTTTTTTCTAGTTTTTTTTTTCTTCTGCAACTCCTGTTAGTGGGATCATTGATTTTCTGCCCTGATTTTCTATCTTAACTCATATTTTTCAACCAACTGTCTTACTTCCTTTCACTTTCTGAGAATTTACTTAATTTTATATTACAATACTTTTATTGACTTAAAATCTTGGTATGAACAATTAAATAAAATGCAGTCACTTACTGAGATTCCAAAGGCTAGTAGAGGAACAGTTTTGCAAGGGAGAGAGGTAAGAGTTCTATTTCAGACATATTACATTTGACCACTCTTAGAGATGAAAGAATTTGGACTTAGATTCAAAGTGTTAGAAAGAGATATAAATGTGGCTCTTATAAGCATCTACATAAGATTAAAGTCAATGGAGAGGATGAGATCACTAAAGGAAAATATACAACCAAGCCATTAGGAGCTCCAAGCATTGGCGCTTGGGTAGAAGATTATGAGATAGCAAGAAACTGAAAAGGAGTTATAATTAAGAAAGGAGTGAATGTTGCAAAAACCAAGGGATTATTAATTGCTATCGTAAACGTATGTTAAATGTGCTTTTTGACCACAGAGAAGAGAATAGTCAATTTTCCCTAAGTGGGTTAGGGAAATTTTCACAAAATTTTTGATGCGCTTTGAAGGATTAGTATTATTTCACTAGAGAGATAAATGAGGATGGAAGGGAAAACATTTCAAGTAAGAAAAATAGCCTAAGCGAAGTTCCAAGAGTATGAAAGTCAAGATATGCATATGAAAGAGTCCATGGAGACTAGGGCATGATGGAGAAATAAGAGAAATATTAGGTGACATAGAGTAAGGCTGGAAATTAGGTTGGAAGAGAAAGATGGTGTCTAATTAAGAAAGACTTTGTATGTCCTACTAATAGACACATCAGTATAAGAGCAGTATCCTGTGATAGCACTCGTTGGTGTTTATAGAGCCTTTGCAGTGTTTCTGGCAGCGAGACAAGCAGTTTCGTGTATTATCTGACTGGATTATTCAAAAATTTCTGAGAGGTAAATATGCCTGTGTTTCACTTTAAGAACAAAAACAAATAACAAGAGTAAGATAGTGACTTAACCTACTTTCATTGTATTTGTCAGTAAAAGCTTACTGCTGTAATAAATAACCCTAGTATTTCAAAGGGAAGTTTATTTCTTACTCACATAAAGCCTAAGGGCATGCGCATTAACAAGGATTCCATAGAGTGATTTGGGGATCCAGGTTTCTCTACATTGTGATTCTAATCTCCATTGAGTTCTCTGAGCCCTGTAAATTTATCCAGAAAACGAGAAAAAGAATGTGGAGAAGATTATCGCCCACCATTACATGCTTAGCCACTTGAAGCATTTTCTGCATTGTATCAACTCTTATTTTCTGCTTCCTTTCATTTTCCATGAAGTATCAAAAGTTTGGTAAATGGTTGAACATGTACTTAGGAGGGTGTCATAAGTGAGAAATTTTTTGTTCTATGCATCACAGATTTTTAGAAATATGTAAGAGCAACTCTCTTAGTCACTGAAAAGCCATTCTACCTCTTAAGGAGAGCAATACCACTAGGGCTGTGTAACTCAAGTCTTCAGCTCCCCTTGAAGTTCAGTCCACCATGGGCATCTCCTCTGGGCATGTGGATATGGTCGGAAATTTCTGTGGGCATAAGATCTCACCTACTTCCTCCATTTGTCTCCACGATTCTACCTTGAACATTTCTAGGATATGTTCCATTTGCAAAATTGGGTGGTGATGGCCTGGTGATAAAGGAAGCAATGTGAGTTATGAGCCACTGATATCCCTCCTGTAGTGTGTGGCCTTAGAAAGATCATGTTTACTCAGAACCTCAGAATGTGTCCTTATTTGTAAATAGGGTATTTGCAGTTAATGATTGCCATATGAAACCATTCTAGGTTTAGGATGGGCTTTCAACTCAATTACTGGTATCCCTAGAAGAAAAGAAGAGGACAAAGAAGGATGGAAAAAGAAGGCCATTGAAGACACAGGAAGTGAGAGTTATGTCTCCACAAGCTAAGTGAAACTATAAGAAGGAAGAAGGAGTCTCTCCTAAGATCTTTAGAGTGAGAGTGGCCCTGCCAACACCTTGATTTCAAGTTTGTGGCCTCCAGATTGCCAGAGAATGAATTTCTGCTGTTCTAAACTAATCAGTTTTTAGTAACGTGGTTCAGTGTCCTTGGTAAATTAACATACTCTGCTCTATACCTAGTTTTCACTTTGAACAGACTAGAAACTGCTGAGTTATTCTTTAATTTGCTTTCTCTCAGCATGTCCTAAAATTAATCGGCACCATTTTCTATAATTTTACTCTGAAATCTTTTGGGTTTATGCTGTCTACATTCACTGTTCATCCTCCTCCATCTTATGTTTCATAGTTTAGGGTTTCATTATCACTAGCCTAGAATTGCAATATCCTCCCCGTCTTTAGTCTCTCTTTCAATGTCCATTGCAAGCACAGTTTCTTTTTTTTTTCTTTGAAATCATATATGATCAGACTGCCCTTTCCCCAGGAGCTGGGAAATGATTGAATCTATTACATATCAAAGCTAAGCTAGTAAAATAATGCTTTGTAGTCTAGAACTCTAGGTCTCTTCAGCATAACCAAATACAAAGGTTATCCGCCGCCAGTTCCCTAAAATTAGATTTCAAAGTATACATAGACAAGCCCTCCTCTTTTCTTCTTCAGGACTTCCAAAGCAACAGGAAAAGATCAGAATGGGGGATGATGTGTGTATTCAGGGTTTCTTTAGGGCTGCTATGACAAATTACTACAAATGTGGTGGCTTAAAACAAAATAAATTTATTCTCTCACAGTTTTGGTGAGACATTCTGGACATGGATCAGACAGACCTCTCTCCAAGGCCTGCCTCAACTTCCTCCTTCTGAAGCATTGAGCAGTACGCTTGAACTCTGGAGCTCCCAGTCTGCTTACCTGGGAAATAGGAATAATATAGTCTTAATTCATATGTTGTTTGAGGGAATTAAAGGAAACAATTCAGATAAACAATGTAGCTTCCTAGGTTGCAAACATTCTGAACACTAGTTATTGGTAATATTTAGCAAAGTAAGTTTTCGTGAATATTAGCTGCCATATTAACAGACAGAAAGTCTCTGTTCTCATTTTTGTACCACATCAGGCATCAGTTTGGGCAGAGGATGTATGACATTCAAAATGAAATCATAGGCCTTGGAATCAGGTAGAGCTGACTTGAATCTCAACTCCACTAGAACTGCCTTGGACTCTTTTCTTAACTTTTTGTAAGAATTAGCACCCTTATATCTAAAATTGGATTACTAATGGCACCTACCTCATAGGATGGCTTTGAATATCAAAAAAAAAGGGAAGGTAAATAAAGTACTTCACATAGGCCTTCCACATAATAAACAATTGTAAAATGAGAGTTACATTATTATTAAAATCATACCGTCATTTACTCTGATTCTACTAAACACCAGACCCTATAACAAGTCCTTCCGCAGATTATTTCCTTGAAGTCTGGAGACAATTTGATGAGTTAAATACTGCCATTGTCTTCGCTTCACAGTTGAGAAAGCACAACTCCAGTGACTGCTACGAAGTTCCAGAGTTAAGTAGAGGATGGAGTTAGAGTTCAAACCCACACACTCTAGCACCAGAACAGCCTCTTAAACATCTAATATTATATAAAACATTTAATAAACTTTAATAGGATATACTCTCTGACCCTGAGCACTCATTAATGGACTCTTTTGGACACCCCAAGGCCCCGTGCTAAGCAAGGGGTTAGTAATCTAGAGTGAGGGTTTCTGAGTTAAGGTATTAGAACTCGTATCTGGCACTCCAGGACTTTGCAGAGCTTGAGGATGGGGCAGAAAACTGCTTTGAGGTACAATATCTACAAACTAGACTTTGGGGAGAACAACACAAGGACTCAGTGTGCCCAAAACAAAGAAGCTTTATAGATCTAGTAAGCATCAATAAAGCCACCGGACTATTTACAATAAATCACATTTCACTTTCCCAAACACATAAGCTGATCTCTCCGCTCAAGAAAGTTGTTTTTGAATTTATACTCTATCAAATTTGAATATTTATTGTTTTATAAAAATCAAAATAATACATAGTGTATTTCTAAATAAAATATCAAAACTTCCAGAGAAGTTTTGGCATATTACACTATTTTAATTGTAGATTTAAAAGTTTATTATTTATTTATCTGAAAGTTAAAGAAAATGGGAGACAAAATAAATGTTTATAGTTTGAAATTATCTTACTAAATGCCGGTCAAATTGTGTTTATGGATATTAAGTGATGGAACATCAGCTTGTTATCACAGATAGCAAAATATAAATCATATAAATCTTCCCTTGCTGCTTTCCTACATCTCTACATTCCCATTTTACATTTTGTACATTTACAGTAGGAAAACCACATCCTATTTATTCACAAACTAGCATTTTCTTTCATCTGATTTCAAACTTTTAATTACTATTGCTCTGCAGAAGAAGCCCTGAGAATATTCCCTCTGTTAATTCCCTGTCCCTAATGTCAGGAATAAGGCACCCAATACTATTTGGAACCAGCTGAGTCACCTCCAAGTACCTTCAGGCAGTTTATTCCAGAGGCTTCCGTTCATGAAAACCACTGAAGCCATCATGCAACTGTAGCCTGGGAGGTTGCCATGGCAACATGTGAACATGACCCCACAAGTGCAGATGCAAGTGTGGTCACATCCAGCACAGTCAACAGAAAGATACCACATAGTACCCAGCTGCACCCAGGGTATAAAATCATCAATATGTGAGCTTGGAAAAGACATCAGAGTAGAGTAATATTACATATACACCCTCTTGACTATTGGTCCTGGTAGCCTGGGATTACCTTTGAATCCCCATTTTTTTCTTCACCCTCAATAGCCAATCTTTATTATCAATTTCTATATGGAAAATGTGTCCTCTTATCTGCATCTCTCCATTTCTATCACCTTGGACTAGATCATTACAATCTTTCACCCAGATGACTGCAACAGTCTCTGGTCAATTAGCTTCCCTCCTGCAATATTCCACGCTCCTCATGCCACCCCAAGGATGAACTTTACCTAGATGTCACCATTTAAACACCACATTCCAGTAAAGGAGCCAGGTTTGGAAAGGGGGAAACAGGATGTACCTGGAATAACTATGACAAAAAAATTAAGGAAGTACCCCAAAACTGATGGGAATATGTTGAAAGAACAAATGACCCAGGTTAAATGAGCTGCCACTCACGGAATAAAGACAATTTGTGCTGCAAAATGAATAATGCAGGGATAGATTTTAAACCACAGATAAAACCAGAATCTACGAGTTCATACTGAGAATAAATGAGTAAATACATAAACATGTAAACAATTGTTAAGTAAGAAATAAGTAAATAAGAATTACAACTAGTGGGCCGGGTGTGGTGGCTCATGCCTGTAATCCCAGGGAGGCTAAGGTGGGCAGATCACGAGGTCAGGAGTTCAAAACCATCCTGGCCAACTTGGTGAAACCCTGTCTCTACTAAAAATACAAAAATTAGCAGGGTGTGGTGGCACACACCTGTAGTCCCAGCTACTAGGGAGGCTGAGGCAGGAGAATCGCTTGAACCTGGGAGGTAGAGGTTGCAGTGAGCCGAGGTAGAGGTTGCACTCCAGCCTGGCGACAGAGCCAGACTCCATCTCAAAAAAAAAAGAATTACAACTAATGTAAAAAAAATGGAAGAGTTATAAAACTCAACCATCATTATAATAATTGATTCTGGTAAGAATTACCAGTAGTGCTAAATACCGCCAAGTAAAGTTTAATAGAAAATTGCATGTTTACAGATTCTCAAAGTATCTCCCAAGAAAGGGAAAATGATAAACTTTCTAGTGTATAAACCTAGCAGATTTTTCCAACTTAAACAAATAGCCAAAGTTAACGCCACTAATGAATGGGACAAAGTGATATACAGTATATTTTCTAATGTGATGAAGTAAGAGTCATAATTTCTGTATTATTGCTGTCAGAGGAGGTCATTTCAGTGGTATTCCTGCCAAAAATGCATTACCAAAATGTAATCATAATGGAGCATCAGACAACTTCAGATTAAAGGACTTTGAGTTTGTACCTCAATTGGCCTATGCTCTTCAAAATGTCAATGACATGAAAGACAAGGGCTGAGACCTCTTCTAGACCAAGGAGACCCAGAAGTCATGGCAACTAGATGCAGTGTGTGGTCCTGGAATGAATCCTGGATGCAGACAATAGAGCTAATTGCTTGTAAAGAACTTACAGAGACAGTTGGGAAATTTATAAATACATATATATATATATATATATATTTTTTTTTTTTTTTGAGACAAAGTTTCACTCTGTCACCCAGGCTGGAGTGCAGTGGTGTGATCCTGATTCACTGCAACCTCCACCTCCCAGATTCAAGCGATTCTTCTGCTTCAGTCTCCTGAGTAGCTGGGAGTACAGACGCCCACCATGATGCCTGGCTAATTTTTGTATTTTTAGTAAAAATGGGTCTTCACCATGTTAGCCAAGCTGATCTCAAATGCCTGACCTCAGGTGATCCACCCACTTCAGCCTCCCAAAGTGCTGGGATTACAGGTATGAGCCACCATGCCCAGCCTAAATATTCTTTATATATTAGATAGTACATCAATTTTATAATTAATAAATTTGGTGATTGCATTGGAATTACATAAGAGGAAATCCTTTTTCTTCAGAGATACTGAAATACTTTTGGGAAAAGGGCCATGATATCTATAACCCACATTGAAATGCTCAATACTAATAACAATAATAATAATATTTCTTTTTTATATAAAAGAGGATACGTGATAAACCACAAATACAGAGTGTAAAAAAAAATTATTGCACTATTTTTGCAAATTTTCTTTTAGTTTTTTTCAAAATAGTCAAAAATTTCAAAACTAATTCTTAAATATATTTTTTTTCTGATTCTTGTCTTAAATCTGTTCATTTCCCAATTCTGTTATAGTAAAATTAAATTCCTAAAACGTTCCAACCATCACTACAGCCTTACACAGAGCAAATCTAATGATCTCATGGGTTTCTTTCATTTCCAAGAAAATGATCTTTCCCTACTTTTTGGTGCTTTCCTTTCCCTATTTGCATATTTGACTATCTATCTATCTATCATCTCTTATTTTCTTTATTTTATGAAGCACCCAGATTAATAAATGACAGCTCCTTAGAGAAGTCTTCACCTGACTAGTCCACTCCTATTCTCAGTTTTCTCTATCAGCCCTTCACCTATTTTCCTCATAGCACTTTCAAAACTGATGTTATTCAATTTCATCACCTGTTTACTTATTTATCAGGCCATTTGAGTTTACCTTGATGCTTCGTAAGTCAGGAAATACAAATACCTTGTCCACTGCCCTATTTCCACCCCAGTGCCTTAGCAGAGTAAGGCCACCTGAAATAATGAGCACATTTAGATGCCTGCTTGCCAATCATTCATGCAGTGATGGGCTAGACAAATACATATGGTCTCCCTCCAGTTCCTTTCTACCTCCACCTCTTTAATAGCTCAGTAGTTGCGAGGGGATTTCTCTCTCCGTTCACTTCTTCCTGGCCACTTATGCCAATAGTCCCCATGGGGTCACTCGGGGAGTTTTCTGCTCTGTACTACAGGTTAGCTTGATACATACAGGTCTAATGCAGCCAACCCTTATTGTTCTCTATACAACAAAGTGATTTTCTTGGCTCTATGATTTGAAACTAATGCATCCTGAGTTGATCCATTCCACTTTTGAGTGCGTTTCAGGGTTAAAAAGTCTTTTCTCTTAGTTCTCTTCCATTTCTCATTGCACTAACCACAGTTCTTGGCCCACTCAGAACAAACCTAATCCCTTTTCTGTATGATAATGTTTCCAATATTTGTAGGTAGCTACATGTCTGGGGTTTCTTCATTTTTTATTCCTAGCTTTTCTCCACTGGTCTTTTCTCCTTTGGTCTTATGAAAAACATCTCTCTCCCTTTCTGAGAAAATAAAAGCATGTTTCTTTGGTATTGGAATATTTTCTCAGTCTCTTAGTTAGGGAGGGGATCATTTTTTTCCATGTCCTTCCCATAATTTCATTCAAAATTAAAGCAAAAATGAATGAAAAGAATATGATACCTGGATTTTCTCTTTAAGTTAGTCAAATGTGCTGTTCCTAAAAGCACTGAGACTATATTCTCTTTCTGAGCTTTTTTGAAGGATTTCTTCAGCTACATTCTCTCTCAAATTAAGTTTTCTTTTATTGCATTTTAGTGTACATAAACGGCCACATCTATGTGAAGAACACTAGCATTTGACCACTTACTTTATGTCAGTGCTTACTTTATGTTACTATGTCATTTCTTTTCCACATTGCACTTGTCATCTGGATATAATTATCCTCATTTTTTACGTTAGAAAATGAAGGGGTTAAATAATTTGTCTAGAGGTTCACAACTCATAAATGAGCAAGATTGATTTTCTGCCTTCATTGTACATCACGTTGTTCCATGAAACAAAAAGAAGAACTTAAAGAAAAAATAAAAAAACACACTGTGAATAAATTATCCAGATGCTGGTACTAAGATTGCAAAATAGAATAGATACACAACAAACTGCTGAAGAAGATTACTAAATGCAATTAAGGAAAAAAATATCTGGAGCGGTGTTTGATCACAAGTGAAATATCAGTACATACTTTTCTAGTGGTTGGCACAGAAGAGATGTTGACCATGAGGAACAGAGGTAATATAATAATAGAACATCAGAAGGAAAGACTGAGTATCTAATCCTTTTAGCAAGTCAGATCCTTATTATAATAATGCCTAATATTGATCATCAGCCTTTAAAAAATGCTAGAATAATTGGAGAGATTCCAAGAAATGCAAACAGAAATAATGAAATTGGCAAGAAAAAAGTATAATAAGGCACCCAAATTACTTGCTAAAAATGAATATACAAACTAATGAATGGAATTGGCTCTTTATACTAGAACAAAAAAATATATACAAAAGGGTGACCTGATTACAATCTTGAAGGATTGAATGGGGTTGTTCTCTGCATCTGTGGAGATTTTAAGAGATCTTTAAAAGGGGATCTTTTCACGAGATTTTAAGAATAACTCCTCTATCGTCAAAATGACACAATAGTGAAATAGATTGTCATGTAAGTGGTGGACAGATGTTCATAAGTAATTAAGAACAGAACTGAAAATGATTTGTTATAAATGATTTTGGCTTTGGGGATCAAAATGCATGGGTCTAGACTATAACTTCCATCGTAACCGTTTCCCTTCACTCAAGGACACCCCAGGTTTAATCTACTCACTGTTGTAAAAATATATATATATATATATATCTCTCATTAAATATCTCAACAGAAGTCTCACTGAATACATCCTAAGTTTAACAATCATTGCTCACAGAAATAGCAAATTAATATCAGCAATAGTGACAAGTAGCTTCTGTATTTGTCAACGTTCTCTGAGAAACAGAGGTCAAGACTGAATTCAATGTGAAAGAAAATCTTAGGGAAAACACCTGTGACTGAAAATGGGCACAATGTTGAAAAGAAGCTGCGAGTGCCTTCAGATCTCCATGCATTTGTGATCTCAAGCGAAGGAGAGAAGGGACAAAGCAAGCTTGGGTAGAAACATCTTAGACTGCAGAGCAGTTTTAAAGGAAATTTAGCAAGACTGTTGAGGAGTCCTTGACCCAAAGTCATCTGTCAGAAATAATCCCCCCATTACCTCATCTCTCAGGAACTGTCATCTCGGTGTCTTTGCCACAGTCATTAGTACTTACATGGCAATAAATTTCAGAATCACCAGCTTATACCCTAAATCAGTTTCACTTTCTTCAAAGATCTGAAAGGCAATTCCCCATGTCCACCAAAGCCACAGTTTCTTCTGTCCTAATTCTGTGCTACTCACTGTGTCCAATACTCTGAGATGTGTTGAATTTTTACAAAACTGTCCAATATTTCATCTCTCTAACTCAAAAGCCCTTGTCCTTAACCTCCACCACCTACCTCCTACGAGACTATTCCACCTCCCTCTATGCCATACCATCCAGATTGCCCTTTAAAAATATCCAAAAGGCATAATTTAGGCTGTGATTTAGAGTTATTTCGGTATGCTTTTCATTGTGATAGAAAGAGAAAGAATAGATCAACCTAACCCTTAAAAAGCTTAAAAAGTGTACTTTGGCCATCTGTTCTCTTTGATGAACAGCACAAATTCCCTTAATAGGTTTGTACAGAATTTGAGACCCAGCATTTTCATGATCACTACTTACTGGTAGCTGTATGTTCATGAAGACCTCTCAATATGTACTACACTCACATTGCTTACGTGTTCTTGTTGTAGATTTATCATATTTCTGAAAGTCTTGAACACAACCAGCATTTACCCCCCAATGGATCCATGCCTCCTATGTCTTTAGATTTATTTTCCTTTTTGTCCTTTTCCAATACTACTTCAATTTCTCATCTTGTATTTTGGTGATTGTTGCTTTTATCTCTTGTGTTTCAACTCAACCTTATTGAGAAGTTTTATGAATATGCTTTTTGTTCCCTCTGAGCTTTTCAGCAACAAACACTAGGTCCAAGCACAAAATTTGCAAATGAAAATTCCACCAATTATTTGCTTTTTCTGAATATGCCTCTGATTCTCTTCTGGAACATTATTTCATTTCATCAACTATCTAATTAACAGTAATTGGGTGTTTTCTCTTTCAATTTTAAAAATTATTTTAATTAAGGTATACCTTACATGCAATGAATCAAGCTATTAAAGCTATAGTCTGTGGTTCTGGCACACAAATCAAGTCATGTAAACACCAGCACAATCGAGGTACAGCAAGAGTTCCATCACTTCCCAAAATTATCCTGTGGATCTCTATTGTTAGCTCCTACCCCCACCATCAGCTCCTAATAACCATTTACCTTTCTCCATTTCTGTAGTTTTGGCTTTTCCAGGAGAGTATATCAATGGAAGCATATCATATGCAACCTTCATGTCTGGCCTCTTTCACTTAGCATGATGAGATTCATATATGTGAACAGCTAGAGGTAGGAGAAAATTACAACTGTTGCAGAAAGAATAATTAGGTAAATTTATTTCATTTAACACATAATCCTTATAATTTATTGAGTTTCTATCACGTGTCACACAATGGACTTGCTGCTTTCCATATATCATCCCGTTCCATCCTTAGTACAATCCAACAATGACAGTATTATGACGTCCATTTTACAGATAATAAAATTGAAGGTCAGAAGATTTAAGTAACTTACCTGGTATCACAGTTAGTAAATAAGAATGTACAACTCTTAGTAAGAAATGTCCACATTTAAAGTCTATGCATTTTCAATTACATTATTGTGTCAATCTTTTAACTTTGGTTTAGAATACAATCTAAAGTAACTTTTTTAATGTCACTATGTACAAACTTTCATTTGTACAGCCAAACAGTGTATCTTCCATCTGTAATAATTGCATAGAAGTAGCTTTGCTTCTACTGTAATTATTGTACAATCTGACAGATTTTTATTCTGTTCTATACTCTCTTGTTTCTCTATACTAGATGATCCAACTTTTTATGTTTCAGTTTTAAAATATTATTATTAATAGATCTACTTTTTGGAAAAATTGGCCCAAAATCTTTTATTTATTTGTTTTGTATCTATTTTAATTATATAAGCATGAGAATGATACATATTAGGATATCCCACGCATATACCAAAATGGTCTAATGTTCCAGCATTTCAATAACATAATATATTGATTTGAATTGCAAAGTACTATATTTAAATCACATAAAGAACTGATATATACATATCAAATCCAGAAGTTGTTTTATAGACAATTTGCACAAAATTAACATTGAATCATAAAATTTAACACAATTTTTGCATAAAGAACAAAAATTCAGAAAAATTTATTTTAAATTCAGAAAAAAAGGCAGAAAACCTTTACACTTTTACATCAATGCACCTTTGGAATTTACATGGAAGCTCCTTTATTTTTTCCACCCCATCTCATAATCTCTCATACAGAAATAAATTTAAACAAATTATGTGTGTAGTCTCCACTGATATTATAGCATGGGCTTTGGGAGGTAGATATCATGAATTTAAATCCCAGCTCTGCTTTCATTTCATGCTTTTATTTTTCAGTCATGTGCTTTATCTTTTTGAATCTCATTTTCTGCCTAAACTTATTTTCTCTGTCCTTACCTTTATTAAGAATAATAATAAACTCTATCATTGGTAATTTATCATTGTAATTCTATCATTGGTAATAATAAACTGTCATTGGTAATTTCAAACATACAAAACGTTCCACCATTTTGAAACAAGACAGAGAATTTTAAAATATGCATCTGCATGCATACATATGTAGTCTGAATTTTCCCCTGCCTCACAGGCTTCTGGGTTTAACATCTAATACGAGGAGTTAAAAGCAAATTTCATGAAGTCCATTTACACCTCCTCGTTCTCCAGTTCTCAGGCCTCTTGTCCTCTCTGATGAAGCCGCTCTGCTGGGCCGTGAGGCTGTAGGATTCCACCTTGGTTTTCTTGGATGACGGGCGTGGGGACCCGGCCCTGCCTGGGCCACCTCCTGGTGACTTCCGCTTCCACTTGCCCTTCCCCGTCCTGGAGGCCGGGAAGCCCCGTCCGACTCCTCCTCCTCCCTCTTGCTGTTCTCCTTCTCCCACTCTGGTTGGCCAGGGCTTCCAGGTAGCCTTCTGGTTACTGCATGGTCAGCCCCCGCTTCTTGATCCGGTCCTTCCCCTCCTTCGCCCACGGGCCAGGCTCGTCATCGTCCCTCCGCAGGAGGCAGCACCCCACAAGGAACCCGGACGTCCCCTTCTCAGGCCAGTACTTCCCCACCTTGTAGATGCCGTCGTAGCGGTTGCCCTCGGCAGGGCGTACTTGCTGTTCTTGCCACCCTTGACCTTGCTTACCACCCTGACTGGCTTCCCCCACCGCCAGTCCTTGGCCTCGGCCCCTTCTTGGTCACCGGTGGGAGCAAAGCAGTTGAGAAGCAGCGCCCTGTTGGTGTTGGTGAGTTTCTGATCACAGGCCTGTTCCGCGGTCCTCTTGTTGCCGGAAAGATCTCGGCCACCACTGCCTGTGTATGTGAAGAAATGCCCATGGTCCAGGTCATCCTCCAACCCCCGGGCAGGACGAGGGAGTACGCTCTGTAGTCGCTCCGGCCGTGAATGCCGGCCATGTGAGGCCGATGGACGCCCGACTCGTGACCTGGAGCGAAACCGCGGCATTCTCCAACAGCTCCATGAATTCTTCAAGGCAATCTTACCTGCACTCATGGATAACTGTGGTCTGGGCGATTCCAAGATCCGATATTCAGTCCATTTACACTCTTCGGCGCTGTGCTTCTCCATTTCCATGGTTCTCTGCTACCCCAGAGTTTGACCTCAATTCTTATGGTGCTATGATAGCTTTGCTGTTTGCTGACTAAGCCATTCAAGTAATAAGTTGAATGTGTCTCACGCTGTGTGAACATACATCTGTGAGGGTCTCAATGCTGAGCTATTGGGTTTTGCCTACATATATTCATGTCATCATGAATTAGGTGATGAGATGAATTGAGATATCAGTGGCTTCCCTATGACCACAACCACAATTTCCTTCCAGCCATGAGACCTTATTGCTGAATCTACTTGCCATGAACCAATTCCTTATTAATTTAAAGCAAGGCCTCAAGCCAGAAAACGACAGGTTTCTGTGTGTCCTTTCCCAGTCTACAACTACAACCACCCTGTTCAGACATAGCTGCACGTGCCTCAACTCAGATTAAGGACATAGTTCTTAAGTTTCTATTTTGTATTGTGTTTTACCTCCAGTCTCACATCCATCCATGTAAATTAACAGATACAAGCAAAAGTTTGGCAAGGGTTTCCACAAACTAAATCTATCTGAGTCTCAGCTCCATCCCCATTTAGATCTCTTCTACAGAAATAAGGGCTGAGAATTGATAATTTATGTAAGATGCTGGGCATTATAGCTATCATATGATGGGTATTCAATACATCTGATTTTCCTTTCCTTGCTTCTAGGAGGCAAAGGTCCTTCTCATAAAGCACTTTTTCCCATTTTTTAGTGTTCCTTCAGTGATCTTGATCACAAAAGCTATGCTAAAAATACTTAATAGGTATTTATTGAGTGAACAAACAAAAGCTTGAGTAAGAATGAAAATGTTTAATAGAAAGACAAAAAAAATTATTCCTATGTGAAAATCTTAACACTAACTGCCTCGTGCCCCATTTCCTAAGATGTATAGTCAAACATCAAGATAAAATTATTCATTTCTGGATTCCTTATTTTTCATAAAACATTGAATCGATTAGATGAATATAGGTAAAACTTCAAAGCTATAGTCTAAGCAAAGACTTTCAAAGCCTGATCAAAACTCAGAAAAAAGATTAAAAATACATTTTGCAAATAATGATTGACACTATAATTAAAAAGATGAAATTGTAAATTACATTAAAATCTGTACACAGTACACTAAGATTTTTTAAAGTGTTTTATTTGACTAGAAAGTGAATTTAATTCTTCTTGCTTCACCAAATGAAACATTATATTTGCTTTGAAATAGCTTATCTTTTTGTTTTAAATTACTCAGAAAGGTAAGATATATCTCTGGCACATTTTCATTATAAATGTCCAAATAACTGTCTTATAAGAAATGTCATTTCAAAATGAACAATTATAAAAGATGAAGGGATTTAATATTTCCATCTCAAAGATGGTTTAAATAGGCTGTTTTTTTCAAGACTTTGATATTATTATATCAACTTTCTTATGTGATCATCTCTTCATTTAGGTTAATCATGCTCTCACAATAAGAGTAAATTTCATCAATTGCCTAGAGAAAGAGAAATGTAATAAATATTAAGACAACAAAAAAATGTCTTCATAGTCACAGAAACCAGACTCAGTCTGACCCTTGAGTGACTTTTGGCCTCACTCCCTCCATATTTGCCTATGACAACGTCTGCAATTGATCTGATTCATTCTCTGTCATTTCATGATCAAATTAACCTACACACTTTATGTAGGTTCACTAAGTTTAAAATTATAAAGAAGATTTATACAAAGAAACCAAATTATCCTGTTTAGAAAACACCTGTGTGTTTATTGATACTGCTTGGTAGTTCCAGGTGATTTACATCAGCATGAATATTGCCTGTTATTCAAATGCAGTCAAATATTTTAGAGGTATATTTCATATTGGATTTTCCCTTTCTACAATCCTTCAGGAAAATGCAGAGTTATTATGGTATTTTAGTTGTTTTGAATTTTTCACTAAATTACTATTTCTAGTTTTATTCGATTTCAGACACTCATTCATTGATCTAAGATGGTTAGCATGATTCCCAGTGGCAGTTAATTACTAAAAGATAGCAGTTAGCTGGTAATTAAGTCCTATTGAATAAGTAGTTCCTAGTGCTAGCTGACTAGAAAATGTAAGCTTCTTTTACTAAAATTATTGAACAGCCTCTCTTCACAACCCTATCCAAATGATTTATTGGATGTCAAGAACCCTCCTTAGTGGAGACCTGTATATTTGTCCTGGAACAGTCCTAGTTACATTTTTAAATGTTTTTAAGACTTTGAATTATGATACCTAGATTTCTTTTCTTTCTCTTTCATCTTATGGACTTTTTTCTCAAGAGCCTTTTTCATGGAAGAAACCCTGTACATCTAAGTAATATATGCTTTACTCCAAAGGAGAGACTTAAATCACATTAGTTTCTGCATAGAATATGGAAGTACTGTTGGTTTTTTTATAGTGTACCTGGTGTCCAATATTCAACATCCATGATGAGTGAATAGGCAAAGTAGATCAAGGACTACATGTTCCTGATTTTAAGCAGAGAACATGTTTTCAAGCGTATAAAAACAATAAAAACATAGATAAATCCACGAATTAGTGTCTTCATGTAAATTATATTCACAAAAATAATGAATTATTTTCAAATTATTAATTAGGACCGTTAGACTAGGTGCAGTCGCTCACATCTGTAATCCCAGCACTTTGGGAGGTAGTGGCCAGCAGATCACCTGAGGTCAGCAGTTTAAGACCAGCCTGGCCAACATGGCGAAACCCCACCTCTACTAAAAATACAAAAATTAGCCAGGTGTGGTGGTGCACTCCTGTAATCTCAGCTACTTGAGAGGCTGAGGCAGAAGAATTAATTGAACCTGGGAGGTGGAGGTTGCAGTGAGCTGAGATCGTGCCACCCCATTCCAGCCTTGAAGACAGAGCGAGACTACATCTCAAAAATGAATTAGGACCATTGTAGGCCTTTAAAATAAGTTCTATATACCTATAAATTGTATTAACCTCAAATTAGGAACTCAAATTTATCATTCCAAAAAATAAAGATAAATGTGAGATATTTTAAAAGGATCATAGGGTATTGTAAAAGGGCAGTAAGGCAGCATCAAAAAAATTAATGTCTATTTTTAATCTTTTTACAGAAAAAAATGTCTAAAAAGCTATTTTATAGTCTAAGCCATTAAAGTGATAGTTTTTAAGCTACTAGCAATTTTCACATATAAATAAATACATACTTACATTTATTTACATTGTAAATACTTTAACATATTTTAAACATTATCACTTTTGACTAAGGACCAATGTCAGGAGCCAGGATAACTGTGTTTTTGAGCTTTAAATTATCAGTTTTTCATTGTCAATCCTTACCCATAACCCTGTGAGTAAATAAGATACAATCATGAAACAAAAAAAGTTATTTGTGTAAGATTTGTCCACAAGCCCAACCATTGAAGAATGGAAGGGCTGAATAACAGGGCTTTTTGTTTCAACATTATTCAGTATTTATCCATTTTATACTGAAGCATCTACCATACCAAGCAAATGTTCAGATGCCACAGACTCCTTAGTGAACAAGACAGAAAGCCCATCCTGACATATTGAGTCTGGGGGCTTAAAAAGCACCAAAATACAATATGATGACTGATGTTCACAGGTATGTTTAACAGGCAGGAGAACAGAGTGGATGGAGTCATACATAATTCTAGAGGAAGGTTTCACAGAGGAAGAAGCTCTTGGGCTGAATCTTTTTTTTTTTTAAGTACATTTTGTAAAAATTTTCTCCCATTCTGTAAACCCAGTAATCTCATTACTGGGTATATACTCAAAGGAATATAAATCATTCTATTACAAAGATACATGCACATCTATGTTCATTACCGCACTATTCACAATAGCAAAGACACAGAATCAACTCAAATGCCCATCAATGATAGACAGGATAAAGAAAATATGGTGCATATGCACCACAGAATACAATGCAGTCATAAAAAGGAACAAGAACATCTTTGCAGGGACATGGATGCAGCTGGAAACCATTATTCTCAGCAAACTGATGTAGGAACAGAAAACCAAACACCACATGTTCTTACTTAAAATTGGGAACTGAAAAATGAGAACACATGGTCACAGGGAGAGGAACAACACACACAGGGGGCCTGTCAGGGAGTAAGGTGAAGGAAGGGAGAGCATTAGGAAAAATAGCTAATGCATGCTGGGCTTATTACCTAGGCGATGGGTTGATAGGTGCAGCAAACAACCATGGCACATGTTTACCTATGTAACAAACCTACGCATCCTGCACATGTGCCCTGGAACTTAAAATGAAAATTAAAATTTAAAAAAGTAAATTTTGTGAGTTTTCAAAATCATAAAAATAATCAAAACTCATTACTAAGCTGAAAAATATAGAAATGTAAGAAAAAATAAGAAAATACAATCTTTATTAATATTTTGGTGTATTTCATTCAATGTTTTTAGTGCAAGGGGGGGGGGGTTATCTTTTATGTAGCAAAATTCATGGTGTATATAAAATGTTTCAAAATAGTACCATGCCCTAAGTAAGTTTTTATCTTATTATATTGTATTGTAAGCATCATTTTTTTCAGAAACTTCTTTTTACTCAAAGAGCAATCCATACATGTCACAAAAAATCCTAAAAGCACACTAGAAAAAAATTTAAATCATCTGAAGTCTTTCCAATGTTCCCATGACCTGGTCTTCCTTGTTTTTGTTTCTACATTTAATTTGGCATATTGAGACATCATTTATATAAATATCCTCCCATAATTTTGCTGATTTCTAATATTTGGCTATTTTAAATAATTCAGAGAGGAACATCTTTATTCAGAATTTGTTTCATACTTAGAATTATTTCTCAAAAATGTATTATAAAATATAGAATTGCTGTGTAATATTGTGTGGCTGTGTCCGCACCCAAATCACATCTTGAATTGTAGCTCCCATAATCCTCACATATCATGGGAGGAACCCAGTGGGAGGTAATTGAATTATGGGAGGTGGGTTTTTCCCATGCTGTTCCGTGATAGTGAATAAGTCTCACAAGACCTGATGGTGTTAAAAAGGGTAGTTCCCCTGAACACTCTCTCTTGCTTGCACCCATGCAAGACATGCCTTTGCTGCTCCTTTGCCTTAGGCTACGAATTTAAGGCTTCCCCAGCCATGTGGAACTGTGAGTCGATTAAATATATTTTTCTTTATAAGCTACCCAGTCTTGGGTATTTCTTCATAGCAGCATGAAAATGGTCTAAATACACTTGGTTACAGAGAAACTGGCTTATGCAGGATGGATAGATTTGTAAGTGAATTTGGGTGCAGGGATGGGAAGAAGAATGTACATTTCCCAGGCAGAGGACCAAACAACCCCAAGTCATGAAGATTCAGGTCTGTAGCTGCCAAACAAGCATGGCTGGGCCAATGTGCAGCTCACTCTTTGACTTAAAGTCTCAGAATGAGCCCCCCTCCCAGTGTCACAAGTTGTTCCATCCTGTTCAGGTATATAAAATCATATTATAAATGCTGAGAACCTATCTTGTAGAGATGCTAACATTGTAAGTACTGAAAGTTATTAGTAGGCCAACCTACTGAAAATGACCTGTAAGACCAGCTGCAGTAAGTGGAAAACATAAACAGGCCTGCTGATTATAGAAGGCAAAATTTTCTCAGGGCCTCAAATAGTGGTGAATAGTCAGATTGCCTAATTAAGGTCACAAAAAAATAATATAATCTGTAAGGTCTCACCAATTCTAAAATTCCATGTGGCAAAAATAACATCTAGTGGTTTCCCTCACTATAATTCTGCTGGACACCTGGCCAATATAATTGCTTCCACTGCAAATTCTTTTGTGAAATGAGGTTTGTTACATATAAATAAATGAATAGACAGATAAACCTATCAGCAGACGGGGTTTTAAAAATATTCCATATAATTTGTATCTCACTGAAAGACAAGGGAAATTGTTATTCAGAGCAACTGATGTTGAGTACCAGTACAAAAATTCTAAAATCATGCTGTTTTTACATCCTTTGAACTTTTGTGTGAATTAGTATCTTCTAAGCAGCCTGCAGCTGTGATAAAGGACCCATTAAATTTTTTTATGAAGTTCACACTTTATTTGCTAAATGGGAAACTGGGGGAATAGTGACTACATTGAAGCAAATAGTACTCATCTTATCCTGTAGACCATTTTCCCCCAATTTCCTTAGCACAGATTTGTATTAAGGAGTTTAATGAACAGAAGCTACTATATATAGCATTAGTTGTCAGAGAGTACACAGACTGCATGTGAATTACCAGGAAGCCTTAATCCCTAAATGCCCTGAAAGTAACCTTTCCATCAAGTTTCTCAGTTTCCCTGTATTTCCTCCAAATCCAATGAATAGACCAATTAAGACTTCCTCTAAAACCTATTCTCTTTGAGTGTTTTAATGTATTCATTTCCATAGAATGAGAATGACCATTTACCCTGACCAACACAGTTCTATTGTCCCAGTATAATTATTAATAGTGCCCAACTACCCTCAAAATTTTGGATAAGAAATGATATCCTCGTCCTGCATATAAACGGCCCTTACAAATATTTGGGGAGGAAGTTCCACAAAGCAATACATTTAGAAATGTAAGCACTCTCCATTCTATACATTAAAAAAATGTACAGTAAAATGCATCTAAAGAACTAAAATCCTTTCTTAGCTCAAAGGCAAGAAAACAAAATATCTAAGTGCCGAAAGGAGAAAAAGAAAACCCAGAGCCTTAAACATAATATTTGAAACCCTGTAGCTAGCTGCCAAGGTCTTTGGACCACATATAAATCCAAGAACTGGAGTTTTGATGCCAGCGATGGGATAAAATTTGGTATCACAAAGCCAGGATGGGGATTCTTTCATTAAAATAAAACCTGGAAAAGAGTTGACTTGCCCACAAATGGTAATGGGAAAATTTCTACCAGCTGGTACAGATCTTTGGCATGAAGACCATGTGTGGAAACTGAATGACTGAATAGAAATCCGAACACAGCATTTTTTAGAGTACATATATATGAACCAAATTTACAAAACCCAGGTTGGATAGAAACCCTAAGAAACAACCCTCTAAAACTGCCCCCAACTAGATATATCCACAGTGCTAAGAATTTATCATTTTCAGAGGATATTTTTCATAGAAATGTAGGTTGTAAACAAATGCCATAAACATTTGAGCAAGATTAGCATCAAGAAAGATTGATTAGAGACCCAAACAAGAAGATAATTGAACTGAGAAACTCAAAAGAGAAATCAGACAGAATCTTTGGAAGTATATGTAAACTATTCAGAGAGGTAAAGTAATGCCAAACACAAAATAAGGGGTCATGATACAGAAACAACCAGATTTAGGAATGAAACAAGTATGAATGTTAGAAATACTTTAAAAGTTGTTGAATTTTTTTTTAATTTAAAAATTACAGGTTGATTAGATGTGGCTGAAAAGGTAATTAATGAACTGAAGACAAATAGAAAAAAAAGTCAGAAGAACTTGTAAAAGTATAAAAGAAGTAACAGGATTCACAGTGAAACATTTTAATTTGAATCTTGACGCCAACTTTTACTTCCTACGACCTTGAGAAAGTCACTTAATTTGTATTTCACTTCTTCATCTATCTATCTAGAATAATAATATACCTATAACACTGTTTCTATGAAGATTAAATGAAACGCATATAAACCATACAATGCGTTTGGCTGCACTGGGTATTTAACTAACCAAAGAATTCTTTTTCTCTCTTCTCTTAACAACCGCTGGCTGAGTTCTTTTATAAATAAACATATAAAATATTTATGACATAACGAATGTCTACTATGCATAACATTCTTTACATTCATTTGCACAATAACAAACCATGTAATTTATATGATTAATAAATCATTTTATAGAATAAAAAATGAGACAGGTAAAATAATTTAAATGCCTCAGGTCACAGTAGATAGCATACACAGATATTTGACCCAGGAGAATTATATATCAGACCTTACTGTATTAATTCCTGATTCTTTTACAGTTGTCTTTCAGGAGCCAGCAAAAATTATCAATTACTCAGTCAATTTCCCTTGGTACAGGCTTGGCAGAGAGAGTATAAGAAAATGTCAGGTTCTAAAACAGCCTAGTGTTTAGGGGCAGGTCTCATAAATCCCATCAGAGCTCTCCTTTGTTACCTCACTAGCTTAACTGACATCCTTTTCTTGGAGACATGGAGGCTGAGATATAATTAGAGACAGTTCTAATTAAAGGTGGATTTTTGTTTCCTTCAGAACCAATCTACAGGTTGGACATACAATTTGGTGATTTTATTTCAGCTTCATAAGCTCTTTTTAAACATGTGATAAGACATTTCATATTTTATGTTTATAAAAGTCATCATTTTACAAAATAAAGTGAAATAGCATTTTATCACATCAAGTATATTCAAGGAAACAGTAAGGCTTTGCTTCTTCAATTAAAAAACAAAATTCCTAAGCATGACATTTTTTATATAATAGTTTCTAGGAAAAACAAGATGAGGGCATTTTAACCCATTTTTTTTTCAAAATTCAAGAGAAAAAATAAGAAAAACAATGGTGTCATTGTGAGAAAACAAAATTTATATGTCTTTTTAGATCTAAGCTCCTCACAGTGCTTTGTACATGAGTGGTGTTCAATAAATATTTGTTAAATTGTTTCAAAGTAAGATTTTTTTTTTCAGTTTGCTTTGGAATCTTTAAATTTCCCCCAATCAATTAAAATAGAGTTATGATCTTTCTGTTCTAATATTGGTATGACCCCTTAGTAACATGAGAACATATATTCTGTCTGCTTTATATACAGCTCTGATATATAAAATTGTCAGTTCATTTTGCCAGATAACAATAGCAGGAGTAAATGTTTGGAGTGATTTGCAAACATCATTGTTATGCTTTGAATGTTTGTGTCCTTTCCAAAATTCATGTTGAAACTTAAATGTCCAGTGCAGCAGTGTTAAAAAGTGGGGCCTTTAGAAGGTGAGTAGGCCGTGAGGGCTCCACTCTTATGAATGGGATTAAGTCCCTTATTAAAGGGCTGGAGGGGAACTAGCTGGGCCCTTTTTGCCCTTCTGAGCCTTCTGAACCTTTCACCACATGAGGACACAGCGTTCATTCCCCCTGGAGGATGAAGCAACAATGCATTATCCTGGAAATAGAGACCTTGCCAGACATAGAACCTGCCAGCACCTTGATCTTGGACTTCCAGCCTATAGAACCATGAAAGATAAATTTCTGATATTTATAAATTACCAAGCCTCAGGTATTTTGTTACAGCAACAAAAACTAAGACATACATCCTAATTGCAATAATGCTGACATTAATGCATTTACTATTCATTGCCTTCAAAAGGAGCACTAGATTGAGAACTTCAGAAATATGAAAATGGTTTTTATAATTTTCTTGAACTGAACACATTGTATCTCCTACTGTAAGATCGAGGTTTGTTACAGTTGGAAGTTACACTGACACAAATGCAAAATATCAGCTCAAACTCGGAAAGATACTCATCTGGTATAACTTTTAGGCTTTTAATTCTGGACATTAACTTGTATAATTCATTTACTTCACCAATGAATAAATATCTAATGGGCATTGACTATATATAAGACTCTGAGTTAGGCACTACAAATACATCTAGAGATAAGATGTGGTCTATAATCATTCAGTTTTACTGTTCAATTATGAGACAAGTAAGGAAACAAGATATTAAAATACAGTAGAATGAGTCCCAGCTACTCAGGAGGCTGAGACAGAAGAATCACTTGAACCCAGAAGATGGATATTGCAGTGAGCTGAGATCACGCCACTGCACTCCAGCCTGGGCCACAGAGTGAGACTCCATCTCAAAAATAAAAATAAAAAGAGGGCGGGAAAATACAATGAGATGAACACTATTATAGGGACTAGCACAAAACTTTATGGGAGTGCTGGAGGGACAGTACACACGAAGGCATCCTGAGAGGTGACATTTAAATCTAGTAGGACACTAGGAGATAAACAATGGGAGTAGGGAAGGGTAAAGACATTCCAAGTGGAAAATAAAAAGGAGCTCCTGACCAGGTGCGGTGGCTCACACCTGTAATGCCAGCACTTTGGGAGGCCGAGCTGGGGGGATCACGAGGTCAACAGATCGAGACCATCCTGGCCAATATGATGAAACCCTGTCTCTACTAAAAATACAAAAATTAGCAGGGTGTGCTGGTGCACACCAGTAGTCTCAGCTCAGCTACTTGGGAGGCTGAGCCAGGGCAATCGCTTGAACCTGGGAGGTGGAGGTTGCAGTGAGCCAAGATCGTGCCACTGCACTCTACATTCCAGCCTGGTGACAGAGCAAAACTCCATCTCCAAAAAAAAAAAAAAAAAAAAAAAAAAAAAGCTCCTATACAGAAAAGGAAGCACAAACAAGATTCATGAGTTGAAATTCAATTTTGGCTGTGATAGATGCTCAAGAGGGACGCACTGGCTGTGGCAGGAAGATCCTTTTCATGACACCATATTTTCAGGGTGACTAGGAAAAAGTATCAGGTGACATGACGGTCAGTTTTATGTGTCAACTTTACTAGTCTTTAGTATTTGATCATTCAATCAAACATTAATATAGGTGCTGCTGTGAAGGCATTTTGCAAATGTCTGTGAAGTTCATATCCTGTTATTTTATATAAGGAAGATTATCCTATATAATACAGGCGGGACTGATTTAATCAGTTGAAAGGCCTTAGGAGAAGAACTGAAACTTTCCCAAATAAGAACAAATTCCACCTTTGAACAGCAACTTTGGCTTATGCCTCAGTAAATGAGTTTAATGTAGAGACAGGAGGATGAGAGAAAGATCAGGAAGCAACTCAGCAGCCACACCGAGGTCTCAGGAAGAGTTGGAATGTCCTCGTTTAGCATGCGAGGAAACTCTGGTGCTCTGATTTTCTTTCTTTCTTTTTTTTTTTTTTTTAGACGGGCTTTCCCTCTTGTTGCCCAGGCTGTGATCTCGGCTCACTGCAACCTCTGTCTCCTCTTACACCAAAGCCAGAAAAAGGGGGAAGAACCTGAAGGGCCTGATTTGAAGACAAGAACTCAGCCTACTGAGTGAAACACTTTTTTTAAACTAAAATGTTTGCTTATTGTGGTGTGGCTCACAGTGTTCCTCCTTCCATGGGACTGATGATATAGCAAGGCCGGTTTGCTCCTTCAGAGTCTGGGTCTCTCTCTCCCTCTCTCTCTCTCTTTTACCCCATCTTCTTAATTTCTGCTCCTATTAATAGCTTTTTTCCCACTGTTGTGCATGAGAGGTAAGAGGATTACAATTCTTCCACGTAATCTAAGCTTTTTGTCTTCTGACCACTTTTGAAGGGTCTCTCCTCTACCATGTGACCGTGAAGCTTGCAGCTACTGTGCTAGCCTGGGAAGGTCTGAGTGACCTAGGCTGCCTGTGGTGTGAATGCTCAAGTAAACAGGCTCTTCCTCCCTAAATATCCAACACTGTGGGGCAATCACTATGTGACAGGCATTAGGGCTCCAGGCTAAATGTTTTACTTACATCTTTTTATTTAATTCTTATAGCAACCCCATGATGTAGACAGTTCGAGTATTCTCATGGCATGGGAAGGAGAGTGCTTGGTTTGAGGCTATGTGAGCTTTCTCAGGAGTGGGAAAATAAAAACTTCCATGTGGTCTATGCTAGCTCCTTCCAGACATTTACAATAAAATCTCTGGCTAATCAGATAGAGTGATTTTGCTTTGATTTGATCTTTCTTGTCTTATTTAAGTTTCAGAACCTCACAAGGAAAAATGAACACTCAAGGACTCTATTTGAGTATACCCTATATAGCATAATAGTATATACTATATACTATATGCTACTATATACTATACTATATATAGTTTATACTATATGTTTCTATATAGTATTACTATATAGTAATATACACTATATAGTGCATTACACTATATACTATATTGTTTTACTAATTTCAGGATGATTTGCTGTGTGTGTGTGTGTATGTGTATATACAGTTATATACTATATACAATACAGTATATAGTGCATGACACTATATATTATATTACTAGTATATATATGCTATATATTCTATATAAGAACCTCTTGAGGTTATGTGCATATATTGTAGCTATAAGGTAGAAATGCAATATATAATGGTGTGTCAAACCAGTTACCAACAGTGGTCCTCAAACTTCGATGTGCATCAAAGGTACCTGAAGGGTTTTGTTTCTTTTAAACACAGACTGCTTGCAAGGCCTCACACCCAGAGTATCCGATTTACTAAGTCTTGAAGGGCTTGCGAACTTTCAGTGTTAACTGCCCAGGTGCTATGATGTTGTGGGTCATCATGTTGTGGGTCAGGTGCTATGATGCTGTGGCTCAGGTGCTAAAAGTGTGAGATGACACTTAGAGTGACAGTGTAAACCAGCTCAGGAGATATTGTTATTGTCTAAGTTTAAATATAAATCTATTAGTCCATTTTCACATGACTATAAAGACATACTCAAGGCTGAGCAATTTATGAAGAAAAGAGGTTTAACTGACTCACAGTTCTCCGTGGGCTGGGGAGGCCTCAGGAAACTCACAATCCTGGTGGAAGGGGAAGAGGCATGGCATGTCTTACATGGCAGCAGGTAAGAGCGAGTGAGCAAGAGCAGGGAAATCTGCCGCATAAAACCATCAGATCTCGTGAGAACTCACTCACTATTAGGTGAATAGCACAGGGGAAAACATCCCCGTGATCCAATCATTTCCCACCTGGTCCCTCCCTCAACACGGGGAGGGGGTGGGGGTTACAATCCAAGATGAGATTTGGGTGGGAACATAGGGCCAAATCATATCAATAAGGAAACTGATTTAGAGAGTTCAGGCACCACATTCATTTTCACCTAGTAAATACACATACTAATTATTTATGTCTCAAAACATATATTTTCATATCACAGCTACTTCGTGACCACAATAATTCTCTAACATAGAAAACTGAAGTTACTGCATGCAGCAAATCATCCTGAGAATAGTAAAACATTAGTGTGTCATTTTTAATGACAGAGACACACAATTCATATGCCTATTTGTAAGTAACATTCTTAGCCATTTAATTTGTCATTTATTGAGTCATCTACATTAGACACTTTATGTTTATTATAATAGCTATGAAATTCCAGTTTCTTTTCTTTACAAATGAGGAAGCTTGCAGAAGCTCATATTCATGATTTCCCAAATCATGTTTATATGATTACTATTGCAAAATTAAAATTATTTTACATTGATCTGCCACAAAGCATAACTTGTTTTATCATAAAATACTACCAAATACAGGAGTAAGTCCAAATGCAGAATAAAGTCATAATAAAGAACTCAGAAAGACTTCCATTTTCTCAAAACACTGCTAGCCTTAAAGCAAGAGTAACTGGTCTCTGGCTTCTTCCATGGAATCATCGTGTAATTTCTCAGCAATTTTTTTAATGTCTGTGAATTCTTTTCTTACAATCATGCTAGTGATTTTATAGCAGTTCTCAACAATAAAGTATCAGTACAATCAAGCATTATTTAAATTCCTTGGGGGGAAAAACATGTGACATAAAATTCAAGTTCTTTTTCACCACTCAGGCTGATAATACCACAACCTTCAATCAGACCCCAGATATCAGAGACCAAAAGTACATGTAGGTGGTTTTCTTTTCAAAAGAGAAAGGCTTAAAAGGGTAAGTCACAGACATAGTAAGAAAAATGAGAACAGTCTCTAAAATGGAGATAGTTTTAGTTTAATGCATTACTAATTAGATCAGAGCAATATTAATTTTTTAGGTGGTTCTGCATTCAGGCCCATGATAGAAACTGAAGAAAGATGCACAGTGACCCATGGGAGGCCACAATATTGTAGGATTGACTTAAAACAGGTCTGCAACTGAATATACTCCATGTCAGATTCAGATACATGGAGAAAGGGATATAAAAATTAAAAAAGTTTTACCAAGTTAGTAATATTGTGAGGGAGGAGTTCATATATTTTACACTTGTATTGCTCAGCTTTCTCTTAAATGATAAGAAAGGGGAAAATGATGTATATGTCAGTAGAGACGTTATTGAACCAGTCTATGTGGGTCGCAGAGATCCTCAGAAAGGACTCCTGAGATTTGAATTGAAGTCTTTAGAAAGGACTCTAGGGACATTTCAAAATGGACCAGAAGTTCGTTAAATGGAGAAGCCAAACCGGTTTGCCCACAGGAACTAGGAAGAACCAGCACACAGACATGGAAAAGTGTGAGTCTAGAGCTGGGAAAAGAGCCTCATTTCCTCAGAGCAGTGACCTCAAAATTTCATCATGTCACTTCCACATTTCTGCCTTACCTGTTACAACCTGTGCTCACATTTATGAAATACATTCCATATTGCTACTTAATTTTAAAAATATTTAAAAGGAGATATTGTGTCACTATAATGAATTGAATAGCAGTATCTCTCAACATGAATAGAAAATCACTTAATAAGTAAATGCAATAAAATTTTGACCCCTCATCTTGATGGAATGGAATGATTCCAAGAAGACTTCCTCATCCTGGGCTCTGGTAATTCTCAAGTTCATGCCCTTCTCTTGTCTCCCAATTCACTTCTCTGTTTGTGTAAGGTAAAGGACTGCATTTGAAATTATATTCCAGGTCAAACACTGTTTCTTGTTAGTCTGGCTGCTTAAAATTAAGCTTTGCCTCCTGACTTCCCTCTGCAATTCAGTGAGCTGCCTAAACATATCTTCCTACCACCAGCAATTCTGTATTTCAGAAGCACTGAGCTGGATTGTTTGATACCTGAATTAGAACCAGAAATCTCCAAACTGAAGTATTGGTCAAATTGTCCATGACCTTCAATATCTTTTAAAGATAAAGCCATCAGATGTTTACTTGTAAATATTCTCAAGTAATCTCTTCTCCATTCATATATAACATATATTACACATTTTTTAATCATTCATTTTTTTCTAGGAAATACTACATGGATTTGAAAATATAGGTATATGAGTGTTGAATATTTTTTGAAAAATCAGTAGAACATCATTAATGGGTTTTGTTTTTGAAAAAAACTTGTTTGTTTCAAATTTAAATCTAAATTTATGTGGGTACATCTCATGGGGCCACTGAAATCCTTAGACATTCTCTAGTAACGCTATGGATCTTAACATGTATGTAAATGACAAGTGTAAGAGAAGGAGCAAATAGCTATAAAGCATCCATTATGTAAAATTACAGTATCAATAGCTTGTCTTTTAACATGACTACATAATCGCTAGTAAATGGTGAGACTGATTAGGTCATCATTTTTAAGAATGTTTGAGAAAAACTGCCCTCACACACAATACAAAAAAAAAAATTCTATAAACTGATGTGCTGATTAATCATGGCCATATGAAAAAGAAAATAGCTCATCATTTCTGTCTGAGAAAAGAGCACCTCTGACTCCTTGCATTGATTTGAAACAATTTTTCTCATTTCTAAATCCAGTTTCTATGTACAAGATACAAAAGCATGAAAGAAGTCAGAAATCTGACTTAAGTTTTCTTTCAATCACAATTTGGTGAATTTTTAAAAATGTCAAATGATTAAGTAATGCAGAAATAGGACATTATAATAAGGTTTCTTTAAGAAGTCATAATCAACCATGTGTTTGCACATGAACTTTACAGCTGACTACCCTCTACAGCCCATAGAATTTCAGATCTTTAGTTTTATTCAAATTTCCTATGGAGTGTTTAAGTGATGGATGTGTCTGGGACATTTCAGCCAATCTTCCAAGACTCCATCTGCCAGGCCATCTGGATTTTGCATCCACAGAGAACTACTTGGTGAATGATTATAGACTATGAGTTAAAAAAAGAAAGAAAAAGATAATAGTAAATTGTAACATAAACACAAATGGAACTAAAATCATTTTTGTGCAGTCTTTTATAAAAGAAAAATTTGGCAACTCTGGAAGAGAAAAGCACTTTATGTTTCCTTTCCCCTATCATCCACATGAATTACGCTAAGTGCTTGACCTTTTTCCATAAGATGTTTAAATGGCAGCTGTTACGGCTGCAGTATACCATTTGAGGAAAATCTTTTGAGGACAATCGTTTGTTTTGCAAAGGTCATATTTTTTATATACTTGTGACTGTGTTCAAAAGGCTTACTAACTAAATATACAACATTTTCATTGAGAATAAATTATATAACAACTTTAAAATTAAATATAAGCCAAAAAACCTGCAGTGAATACTTCAAGAGAACTTTGAAAATCCATCTCATAACTTGTGTAGAGTATTCTTTAAAACAAATTAACTGGGGTTGATAGAAAATATATATTAAATATGCATTAAATGATTTATTAAAATTGCTAATATAGAAACAAGATACTAGTTAGATCTCCTTATACATAATACAAAACATGTAGAAGTATTTAAATATAAAATATGTTTCTACTGCTAGAAAAAAGGAAAGAAGAAGAGTTGGTGTTTTCTCATTATGCTTTCCATATCAGCCCCTTCTTCACTCCTATATTGATGAGGAAGCTGTAATATATGCAGTTTATGTCACTATCAGCATAACAAAAAGACTCACTGTGGAGATAATGCTAACTGATTGGTCTTTCCAAAAAAGGGTTGTGTTTTGTTTTATTTTGTCAGGCTTATAGAGGTATAACTCTCATGCAATAAAATTCACCCTTTTGAAGTATGTAATTTGGAAAGCTTTGACAAATATATATAATTGTGTAACCACCACAACAATCAGTATATAAATCATTTTCATCAACTGAGAAAGTTTCTCTCTGCCCCTTTGCAATCAATTCCGTCTCCCCCACACCAGCCATTTGGCTTTGTATTTGTGTTCTCTATAGTCTTGCAATTTCTAGACTGTCATATAAACGAAGACCTTCAATATGTAATCTTTTGTGTCTAGCTTCTTTTCATTAGCATAGGCTTTTGAGATTCATCCATGTTGTTACATATATCATAGTTGGTTCCTTTGTATTGTTAAGTACTATTCCCCAAATTGAATACACCAATTATTTATCCATTCACCAGCTAAGGGACATTTGGATTATTTCTAGTTTATGGTGATTAATTGCCATAAACATTTGTATACAAGTCTTTGGTTACATTACTGTATTAGTCCATTTTCATGCTGCCAATAAAGACACACCCAAGATTGGGCAATTTACAAATAAAAGAGGTTTAACTGGACATGGCTGGGGAAGGCTCACAATCATGGCAGAAGGCAAGGAGGAGAAAGTCACATACTACATGGATGGTGTCATGCAAAAAGAGAGAGCTTGTGCAGGGGAACTTCTCTTTTTAAGACCATCAGATCTCATGAGACTTATTCACTACCACAAGAACAGCACGGGAAAGATTTCTCCCATGATTCAATTATCTCTCACTATGTCTTTCCCACAACATGTGGGAATTCAAGATGAGATTTAGGTAGGGACACAACAAAACCATATCAATTACCAATGAGTAAGATTGCTGAATCATTTGGTAAGTGTATATATAACATTATAAGAAAGTACCAAATTGTTTTACAAAGTGGCTATATCATTTTTGTGTTCTTATCTGCAATTCATGAAAATTCCAGTTATTTTCATATCCTCATCAGAACTTAGTATTCTCATTATTTTAAAATTTTAGCCATTCTAGTTGATGTGTAATCTCAATCAAAATTTCAGGCTTTTTAAAATAGAAGTTGGAAAGTTTATTCTGAATTGTTATAGAAATACAAAACACAGCTGGGCGCAGTGGCTCACGCCTGTAATCGCAGCAGTTTGGGAGGCTGAGGCGGGTGGATTGCCTGAAGTCAGGAGTTCGAGACCTGTCTGGCCAACATGGTTTAACTCTGTCTTTACTAAAAATACAGAAAAATTAGCGAGGTGTGGTGGCATTCACCAGTAATTCTAGCTACTTGGGAGTCTGAAGCAGGGGCATTGCTTGAACCAAGAAGGTGGAATTTGCAGTGAGCCGAAATTGTGCCACTGTACTCCAGCCTGGGTGACAGAGAGAGAATCAAAGAAAAAAAAAAATTGTTTAAGAAATACAAAACACTAGAATTGCCAAAATAAGTTTGAAAAAAAAGAGTTGGAGGACTCATATTTCCTGCTTTTGAGATAACAGAAATCAATATTGCATGATTTGGGCATCAAAACAAACATATAGATCAATGGAACAGAACAGAAAGTTGAGAAACAGACCTACAAAAATGTGTTCAATTGATTTTTGACAGAGATACCAAAGGAATTCAATGGGGAAGAGATAGGCTTGTCATCTTATGGCACTAGAACAATATATTTTTTAAATCCTTTTTTATTGCTGTGTAGTATTCCATGGTATGTATCTACCACATTTTCTTTATCCAACCCACCATTGGCTGGCACTAAGAAAATTAAAACAGGAACAGAAAACCAAATGCCACGTGTTCTCACTTATAGTGGAACTAAACATTGAGCTCACATGGACATAAACATGGGAACAATAGACAACACGCATGATTAGAGGGAGAGAGAAGGAGGGTGGCATGGGTTGAAAAATTCCCTACTGGGTACTATGCTTGCTACCCAGGTACAGTATACCCATGTAACAAGCCTGCACATATTCCCTCTCATCAAAAAAAAAAGTTTAAATTAAAAGAAATTCTTATCCCAATCATATGTTAATTAACTTAATATGGATCATAGCTCTAAATGGAAGAGCTAAAATTTAAAAACTTCTAGGATAAAATAGGCAAAAAAGCTTTATGCTCTCAGATTAAGCAAAGGCATTTTAGATAGGACACAAAAATGGTGAAATATAAAAGAAAAAAGATAGCTTGAACTTCATTAACAAATAAAGACATCTGCCCTTCAAAAGAGATTACTAAGAAAATAAAAAGACAGTGAAAGGGTGAAAGAACATGTACACAAAATACATAGCTGATAAGAAATTGTATCCAAAATACATACAGAATTCTTACAACTCATTGAGACAAACAAATCAGTAATAAATATTGGCCAAAGACTTGCACAGACGCTTCAACAAAAAGATACATGAATCACAAATAAGCATAAGAAAACATGTTTAATATCATTTTCGTTAGGGGAATTCAGATTAAAACCACAGAAAGATACGATTATAAATTATTTTTAAAATATTTTGCTTAGAGGATAAAGTAATTAAAATATTTGTGGGAGAATTCAGATCTGTACATTATTTTTGTGTATTTTAAATAAAACATTGACTAGAAAATGATTTAGAAAAAAGACAGCTTTTTTCATTAATGTATTGCATAATAATCTATAAACACAATTAAGACACCTATAGAATATTTTTAGTCCAGATTTTAAGAGGATGTTCTTGTCTTTGATGCTTTTTATTCTTATTTCCTTTTTATTACCTATAGTAGGTGTCAAATTAGACTTCATATCTGTATTTCAAAATGATGAATTCTGAATTTAGTTTCAAATTCTGTAATTAATTTTTACAGGGAAAATGTATTGATTCTTATTACTTAAAAAAGCTAAACAAAACGTGTGTAAAAATTTACAAAAGAGAAATAGAATGAAAACAAAATAAAAGATCTAAATAATAGATTAAATATAAACTGACAAAATACAAAAATATTTTATTGGTAGTCTTAATATTGCATTTTCAGTAATGAAGTTAAATATTCTTCTCATTGATCTCCTTATTTATATATTCTCTTCTACAAAGTGCCAAGACTTTTTCTGATATAATTTTGGCAAATATTTTTGCCAGTTTGTTCTTTTCCACAATTTTCTTTGACATATGATTTTAAAGCAAAAGGGTCCTTATATTCATCAATATAGAACAGTAAATCTTCCTCCACAACCTTAGTCAGCCTACAGCTTTGGCTACATGATGCCAAAACATCTGGCTGATAAGCAAAAACTAAAAGCAAGCTTAATGTTTTTTTTAAGTACATTTGAAAACAAATGGACAACAGAACTGTGTGCTTTCAATGAACTACTGTAATGTGTTTAAGGCTGAGTTTTCATAAATCAGTTTTCTACATTGTAATTCAATATTTTTGTTGCCCAATACATAAAGAATTTCAGTCATTGTTCCTCGTAAACATGAAGTTCTGTGGTCATATTTATAGGAGGTTTGAAAATATTTTTAAAGTTGTAATTTTTGCAACCAAACATGTCGTGTGATTGCATTGTATGTGCTTAGATTATAAGATATTATAAGATGGGCTTTATAAATCCAGAAGCTTCTGGTTTTATTAAATATATTAAATTGCCAATCCAACCTTTATGATTTCATTTCTAGTCAGGATGGACTGCAAGTACTGAATTTACCCTTCCACCTTTGAAATAACCACATATTGTTCGATTATCTTCAGATCACAAGTCCAGAATAGGCAAATCCTAGAGACAGATAGTAGGATCAAACCTGCAGGAAAGAAGGAATTAGTAGTGATTGCTAATTGATATAGATTTTCCTTTTGCAGTGAGGGAAGTATTTAATATATATTTAATATATGCAAATACTAAATCGATATTAAAATAACTGAATTATATACTTAAAAATAAATTTATGTATATGACCATATGAATATGCATATGAATATAATAATGTTAATAAAACTGTTATAAAATACATGAAGAAAAATTAGAATTCAAAGAGAAATGGTAAAATTCAAAATTTTGCTTAGATATTACAATATTCCTCTATCAATAAGTAACAGAAAAAGTAGACATAAGGATGTAGAAGAATTGAGTAACACTATTAATAACTTGACCTAATTGATATTTCTGGAACTCTCCATAAAACCATAGCCAGATATAGATTCTTTTTAAGAGCACCTAATACATCTGTCAATATAGACCATATCTTGATCCATAAAGCAAATCTCAAAAGTTTTATAGCATTCAAATCATGTAAAGTATTTTTTATGACCACAACTGTTGTAACATCCAAATTAATGATATAAATATATCTAGATAATCCCAAATGTGTGGAAATTAAGTAGCATACTTCTCAAAAACTAAAGGGTCAAAAAGAAATCAAACTGGAAATTACAAATTATTTTGAATTAACTGAAAATAAAAACAACATATCAAAGTTTATGAGTTGCTGTTATAGTAGATATAGAAGGAAGTCAACAAACATCTATGTAAGAAACATCTATATAAGAGAAGAAAGATCTCAAGTAATGAACTTAGTTTTCACTTAACAAAATTTTATAAAGAAAAACAAATTAAACTCAGAGTAAACAGAATTCTGAAATAATAAAAATTAGAATGGACACCAATAAATTAGAAAACAGAAAATAGAAAAAAAACACTGAAAGCAAAAGCATTTTCTTGAGTAAATCAATAAAACTAATAAATTTCTAGCCTAACTAAACAGCAGAAAAGATAACATACAA
This sequence comes from Ateles fusciceps, assembly GCA_036589455.1. Taxonomy (NCBI): domain Eukaryota; kingdom Metazoa; phylum Chordata; class Mammalia; order Primates; family Atelidae; genus Ateles; species Ateles fusciceps. The sequence continues at coordinate 3,321,399 of JAZHEH010001955.1, forward strand.
GTTGACAATCTCAGGAATGAGAGAGGTGTTATTATCATAGCTTTTGCACATATTAAAAGAATAATACGTCCATCTGAATGAAATGACCAGATTCCCTGCAAGACACGAACTAGCAAATCTCACCTAAGAAGAATTAAACAAACTGAGTAGCCCTGTATCTACTAAAGAAATTGTAATTGCATTATAATTAAAATTCTTCCCACAAAGAAACCCTTAGGCCTCTATGTTTTTACTGAATTATATCAAACTTTTAAATGGGAACAATACTAATTTTACACAAAATTGTGCAGAAAATTAAAAAGAAGGAAATACTTCTGAATGTATTCTATGAGGCCAGCATTATAATGATACCTAAGCAAAACAAAATAAGGAAGACTTGGAAAGAAAAGCAAACTACAGATGAAAATCTTTCATGCACACTAATGCAAAAATCTCTAACAAAGGTTTAGCAAATTAAACCCAAAAAGATATTTTAAAAGAATTATACACTTTTTGACCTGGTGGATTTCTCCCAGATATGCAAGGTTAGCTTAACTTTTGAATGCAATTCAGCATATTAATAGAATAAAAAAGAATAAAAATATATGACTTTCAATGTGTGCAGTAAACTATTTCTACAAATTTGAACCTCTCTCAACACATACAGCAAACTAAGATCTTCTCAATCTGATAAAATATAGCAACAAACAAAAAAATGCAAGAATAAAAACTATAGCAAGCATCACATCTAATACTGAAAAGCTAAATGCTTTCCCTCTAAGATATTCTGTCACTATCTGTTCAACCACCAGGAGTTTTTAGCTACTGACCTATGGCAGGTGAAAGAAATAAAAGGCCTGCAGATTGGAACATAGTAAAACTAGCTTTATTTAAAGTTGAGGAGATTGTCTAGGCATATGATACCATAAAATCTATTAAAAGCCCTAAAGCTAATTTATGAATTTATTAAAGTTGCATGCAAGATCTATATAGAAGAAACAACTTTATTACTATAACAGATATTGCAATGAAATATAATACCATTTGGGGAAATGCTCACAAAAGAGATGTGCAAGACTTCCTTACTAAAAAGGGCAAAATATTGCTGAGGGAAATTAAAGACCTAATAAAGAAGAGGTAAACTATGCTCTTAAATTAGAATTGCCTACGAATTCTTTCCTGGGCAAAGCCAAAAACCCTCACAGGCTAAGCCCCACTTTTCACCTCACCTGCCCTGCATCGAAACTAGAACCAAAATACATCAATAGAACAGGATAGGACATCAATAGAACAGGATGAGACATAGGCCCATATCAACTGACTATAAGGCCAACTGACTTTGCCAAAAGAAGTAAAGGCAATTCAGTGGGGCAAAGGGAGTCCTTTCAACAAATAGGGCTGGAACAGATACTGTATTAGTTTGCTAGGGATGTCATAACAAAGTACCAGACACTAAATAGCTTAAACAGCAGAAGTTTATTTTCCCATAATTGTGGAAGTTAAAAATTTTAAGACACTGCACTTCATCAAAATGGAGATTTTTTGTTTTTCAAAACACATACTTCTATGACAATAAAATGGTCACAGACAGGGAAAAGTATTTTTAAAACATACATTAAATTAAGGGTTTATATCTAGACCACAAGAAGAATACATACAACTCAATAATAAAAAGTCAAACAACCCAGCTATTGAAAATGGGGAAAAATTTAAACAGACATATCAGAAATCTACTGAAAGCTCTAAAACTAAGTTATGAATTCATTAATGTTGTATATAAGATCTATATAGAAGAAACAACCTTATTACTATAACATAAATTGCAATGAAATATAATACCATCTGGGGAAATTCTCACAAAAGATGTGTACAAGATAGTACACAGATGATAGATAAGCATAAAATATGATCAACATCTCTAGTCACTAGGAAAGTACAAATTAACACCATAGTGTATTACTAAAACACCCAGTAAAATGGCTAGAAGTATTAAAAAAAAAAAAACTCACCAAGCCACTATTGGTAAAGATGTGAAGTAAGTGGAACTCTCAGATGCTGATGATGAAAATGAAAAACAGTACAAATGCTTTGTCAATTTGATAAAAATGTTGAGGATATGATCCATTCATTCCATTCCAGCATATTTATCTAAGAGAAATGAAAGCATATGTCCACACAAAACTTTGTACACAAACATTTATGTCAGCTTTATTTGTATTAACAAAAATTTGGAAACAACTCAATGTCAACTTGTGAAAAGATAAACAAATATGGCATATCCACACAATAGGAAACTGCTCAAGAATAAAAAGAAATGAATTATTTTTATACATAGCAACATGGATGAATCTCTAAAAATATTTGAAAAAAAAAGCCAATTAGAAAAGCACACAAACCATGTGATTATGTTTATAAAAACTTCAGAAACTACAAACTATAGTGACAGAAATCAGATCGATGATGTCTGTAGACGGTCAGAGAAAGAGGAAGGGATAGTAAAGGGACATGAGAAAACTTTTGGGGTCATGTAACATGCTCATTTTTTAAGGATCCCATTACCCCTGTTAATGCTTAATTTAGGGATAGACACACAGCTCAATTCTACGTAATACAAATGAGGAAATTGGAGATCTTCCAAAAAAGTCTTCTCTATAGATGAAATATGAACAATAAAGGATGAAACAACATAAATAACAGCCCCCTTTTGGCCTTCACATATCATGGGAATATGAAATTGGGCTTCTATAATCACAGACCTGAGGGTTGCATCTATGTGCTAACGATAAAGAGGAGAAACACAAACATAACTCAATTTCAGGTAAAAGCATGAAACTGCTGTATTAACCAAACCTAGAAACTCCCTCCATGTCTCTTATTATAAGATAAAATAATTTATTTAGAGTTTAAAAGAGTTGACATGGGGTTTTTGAGCACATTAAATATACAATATCAAATACTACTGGTAAACATTAACATAGGTTAAAAATTGTCTCATTACTATTAGTCTTGGTCTAAATTTGAAATTATAGTCGTTATTACTATAAAGCTTCCTTAAGTATGTCTTCTCACAGAAAAGTAGCCAATTCTTGACTTGATGGGTGCACAGAATATGTTGTATTAACACGTGCACCAGTATTTATTCCTCACTGATCAAGCAAGAAAGAAGGGGACAGAGAACAACCAATTATGTGATGGAATATTCCTCAGCTCTTCATCATTCCTATTTCCTTGTTTTCTCCCCCACTCTCCCTCCTCTCCTCACACATATGCAAAGATGTACTTCTCCTATTGTATACCTAGCATTTATTTCTGGTGGGCACAGAATGGGAGTTGGCATAGACCCAAGGGATTCTCACAGAATTACAACTCTCCTTTAACTAAGCAAACTCATTTCTTGAGATAGTTTTATTTTATGTATCTACCTTTGCTTTGTCTCAATGGTAGGGAGGTCTGACATCTTTGCCACTTATCAACCTTACTTCCCAGCCTCCTTATTTCTTTTATTGGTGTGTGTGTATGTGTGTGTGTGTGGACACATGCATGTGTGTGCCAAGTCTGGGGTTGAAAAGTAAGGAAAATGTCTTTCTATGGTCATTATCATTCCCTACTTATATTTGCCTGATCCGCTAATAAAAAGGTAAAATACTACTAGATCCACATGGCAGATCTCTGAACTGTTTAACATTTACAAATAAGCATATTATATTATGGAAAAGAAATCAAAGAACGCTAAACTGGTAGAAAGCCAATGGTCTATACAGTTATGATGATTGGAGTTTCGTGGCAGGAGGTGAGATTTCATTGTGGAAGCTATTACAAGTTCAATGGGTCAATTTTTAGCACTCACAGTGAATTAATGGAAATTTTATAAACATAATTGTTAGCTGTTTCTAACTTATTGAATAGCAACAGGGTGGAGAAATCATTTGGAAAGGAGTTTGGTAATTGTCAGCAGGAACAATTAAAGCTCACTTGTGATACTCCCCATAATGACTACTGCCATCATGCTTCCTGATATAGTGGTTTGGTTTTAGCTGTTAGATTAGCAAGATAGACTAACTTCCCCTAGAGAGAGTAGAAATTATTGGTACCCATTCTCAGGCACTAAGGAATATAGTTCAGTTTCTAATAATGTCTGATACATTTTGTATTTTTGCTGACATAGATTAACCAGCAACCCAAACATACAGTTTTCAAGACTGCCCAAGGCATTGGGAGTTAGTAACTGTGTCTAGTTTGTACACAGAGCAAGCAAGACAAATAAATACAGTGTTTTTCCCTAAAATAACATACACAGTTTTGACTGAGATTAGACTTCCCATCAGCATGGCTAGTACATAATCCATATGTGCTCTTCACTTTGGTAACTTCAATAATAACAAATTTTAAACTTAACTAGGAGTTTATATTGTTTGCAAAGCACAACACCATAAGTACTTGATAACATAATAATAAACGAAAAGTATTTAATAAAATAATAATTAAAATGGCTTCAATAAAATTTAATTATTAACTTCAATATCTTGAAACATTTTATCTGTTAGCCATAATTATTTATAATTACTAATATAATATAGGAATACAGTGAGTTTGACAGTATTCAAGTGATTTCATCCAATGCACCTCCGTTCATTGGGAGTAACTGGAAAAATTGCTAAAATATAAGCAGAAGCTAAATGTGAAGAAAAATGCTTTCACAAGATGCCAGGGTTAATAAAAGACCTACAGTTGATCTTAATCTAGCAACTTCAGAGAAGATAAAATACAGATCAGCACTAGTTAGTATTTCCTATGTGTAATTTCTCTAAGCTTATATACATTATATTCACAGAATTTCTAAATTTTTGAAATAAAATATAATAATATTCTGACCCATAACTATATGTGCAGATATGACAGAATTACATGAAATAAAAGGTAGACTGAACTATCTTGAAATCCAGAAATATGGATGAACTGTCACGCAATTTATGTACATTATCACAAACTAGAACTGCATTGCATAAACAAAGCAGAATCTCAACAAGTTGAATTTTAACTCCATGTACAGTCTTCTCTGAGACCTAATTCACTTCCTTTGAAGTGGAACTTAATTCAATATATGTATTCAACGTTCATCCATAATGGAAACATTGATTAAAAGTAGGACTAACACACTTCTATCTCATCCAAAGCACCTAAAATTTTCCTCACCATTATTTGTAAGGCCATAATAAAATTACACTTTTCATATACTTGATTTATATTTTAAATTATTCCACATTACAGTTTGTCATTATATTGTATATACGTATGTATACACAACAAACACATATATTTCCCCTGAGTGAGAAGACAGTGAACTATAATATACTACTATTATGAAAACATATAACTTCCTTTTCTAGAGATTTTTAAAGAATTAAAAGGGCATTTGTTTGTGCAAGTTTCCAATGAAGTTCTATTAAAATGTAAGCAAAATAGACATTTGGGGATGTTATAGCTCTAGTCTTAGAACCGTAGGTAGTAGCTAGCTAAGAAAACTAATATAGGAAATACTTAAGTGCTTACACAGCAGCATGTCTCCAACAACAAAAAAAGCCAAAAAAATCATTCTCTTTTTTCCTAGCCCAACGTAAGTTTTTGCACAAGAAATGTTGTTAATGTAAAAAAGCATGTTAATGCAGTAAAACTATTTTAAGAGAATTTGAACTATATTCGTTATTAAAAAATCACCTTGGCAAGGTATAACAGTGGGGATTCTGCATGATATACTTCTAGGTGAAGGACTTGGTACACATTCAAAATGAAAAGACACTCTCAATTCTAAAAAGGAGAAGTTTATGTGATTCTTGACCTGCTGTGCTAAGAACACTAGAAATCAGTTCCAATGGTCATAAATCACAACATGAATCATCACATGAATTAAAAAGGAGTTCCTGCTCTCTTTCCAATGTATTAGAGCCCTTTGTAACTATTCACAAATATCATTCGTGGGGATTTACCAATAGGGGAATAATCTTTGAAAATTAAAAACCCTTACATCAGGGGTTACTACTCTGCAAGAATATGATGGAAACATACTAGTCCTGACTTCTAAAAACCATACAAGAAAACCCACAGCTTAAAAGGTAAGTGTGTTTGATTATTGTACTGGGATGGTCTCATCTTGGCTAATTGAATGCCTTACTGAAATTTCTCTACGTTACACTAGAGAGTACAGTAGTCATTACTTTACTGAACTACTAATCAGGAAACTCTGGGTCCAGCCTGGTTCTCCTGCAACCAGTTGCTTGAAGTTAAACTCATCCTTTAACATTTGTAGGTCACCATTTTCTCCTTGATAACAGGGTGACTACCTATTAGTGTGATTGTATGAAACCAAAGAGGTTACATATCAAAAATATTAAAGCCCTGCATAAGTGTAAGTATATAAATACTTTTCTAAATTCCTCTGAATCAAGTTTTAGTTTAAATATCTTTCTCATGTGTCTATTTTCTAAATCTACATGTTTATGGGGAGCCGTTTGGTCATGAGCATAAAGAGAACCTACCAGTTCAAGTGCATTGCTGGGCTTGCATATGATCACTTTAGGAGGGAATTTATTGCAAGGATGCTCCCCTTGCACAAAACATATTTTGAAATTATCTTTTGTAATTGTCTTGAAAATTGGTTGGTTACCCAATTTTAATGATCATATGTTGTAAGCAATGTAAACGTTATTAATGTTATCACATACTTCTTTCACCACAACTGTATCAGGATGCCTTTGTGTTGCTGTGATTGTAAGTCATATGGAAACAGGATTGTCAGAGTTTAGCAGCAGAATGAATTTTAAAAGCCCATAGATACTGAATCAGAAAAACAGAAGTAATTACTTTGCTTGGCATTTACTAAAATTTCTGTCTTATGAAAGTTATTTGTTCCTTTTGATTCTATTTCTTCACTAAAACTGGGCAATTATACTGGTGTGACTACTTCATTAGATTATTAAAGCAATGAGTGTGGACCACTATTTGTTAAAACGTTAAAATATGAGATGATATTTGTTCATCACTGAATTGTTAACTGATGCAAAGAAAAAAATATTGAAATTTAAACACCAGATGACTGAGGGCACGTTATAATTAGTAATAACAGTAGAACGCGTGGGAAGTGGGTTGGGAGAAGTGTTTGTAGTTCAATGGTGAGTGTTAAGTTATATAAGACAGCTGTATAGGGAAGTAAAGTTGGTAATGGAGACAGCAGGGAAGTGTAAACCACCAGCAAAAAATTGAGAATAAAGGAATTTACTAATGGAAGGTAAAAAACAAGAATTTGAGCAACCCCTATATTTAAGATAGATTTATAGGAGGTTGAAGAAAATAATCCGGTGTTAACAGAGAACAAGAAAAAGAATTTCTAGTTGTGAGACAGAGAGTATTAAAAATGTAATGAAAACGTTTTCAAGAAGAATATAAGTTAAGGGATTAAGATAACATTGATAACATTTAAGAAAGCAATTTTAGTACATATTTGTCTGTTTTTCCCACACTACTGAAATTATATGCATATATGTATATGTGTATATAATTATACATATAATTTAATTTCCATAAAATAAATTTTAAAATATGTATACATTTTTGACATGAGTATGTTATGATGAAGAAAAATTTAAAAATGATCAATTTGATCATTATCATGCATTTAAAACACTAAATATTCTTTCTAAATAAAAGTGTGTGTGCTATGATTATCAAAAATATGGGTATTATAATGTAAAAGAGGAATTGCATCTCATGTTTAAACATTTACTTTAAGCATTAAGCACTTTAAGCACAAACGCCTTATTTAAATATTTAGTTCTTTCGTTTACAATAAAAACCAAATTGGAAGTAAAAATAATAGTGCTTTAAATTTCAGATCTATATATTAAATAATGGCTCCCATCAGATATTTAATAGGCATCTCAAATTTAATGTATCCTGAGCAGACTTCATTTCAGGGAGAGGAGTAGGCTTAGTAGAGTTAGGGGAAATGAAGTCTGCTTGGGATACATTAAATTTGAGATGCCTATTAAATATTAAATATTAAATATCTGATGGGAGACATTATTTAATATATAGATCTAAAATTTAAAGCACTATTATTTTTACTTCCAATTTGGTTTTCATTGTAAATGAAAGAACTAAATCCTTAAATACTAAGACTACTCCTCTCCCTGAGTCTCTTTCATTAAAATAGAAGTTCCATGAGTGAAGAAACATCATCTATTTTATTTAATTAATGAAGCTGGATATAGTATACACCTAAAGTAAAATTAAAAAAAAAAATAAAACAACAAATAATAACTCAAAGTGAAGGGCAGTGTATTTCAAAGTATTTGGTTCCCAGATCTCTACAGCATCAAAAATTGTTGAATACCCTAGAGTCTTTTTGTGTCAGTTAGATGTATTAATATTTCCATAATAGAAATTAAAATTTTAAAAAGTTATTAACGTATCTAAAAATACTAGTAATTAATGTATCTCATATAAAGATAATTTTACTTTAAAAATCCCTATATTTTCTAAGACAAAAATTTAGTGAGAAGTGTGGCATCATCTTACATTTTTGCAAATCTCTTTAATTTCTGGCTTAATACAAGACAGCTGGATTCTCATATCTGATTCTGCATTCAATTAATTGGGATATGCTACTGGAAAGAAAAGAGTGCTTCAACAACCTTTTAAAATATTTGTGATTTTTCTTCACTATTCCACCAACACCCAACAACTACTAGGTTTTAAAGGTTGGTGCTAATGTAGAATCTAAATCCATATAAATAAATTTTCATATTCCACACACCAATATCCACATGAATATCCACTGCTCGGTATTGCATATAAGTGGAATTTTTACCCATGAATTTTGTAAAATCGAACATTAGTTACTTGGAAAATATTGGCCCACTGAGCTGAGCAGAACTTCTAAATTTTGGCACATTCACTATAAATTTTTTTTGAAGCACATTTGATAATATCATTATAAGACTCATCAAGAAAGTACAAAATTCTAATTGATATGAAAGCCTGAATTATACCACTAGCAACATGTACACAAATTAGACAGACGCGGCGGCACATGCCTATAGTCCCAGCTCCTCAGGAGGCTGAGGCATGAGAATTGGTTGAACCCAGGAGGCAGAGGCTGCAGTGAGCTGAGATTGCACCACTGCACTCCAGCCTGGCGACAGAGGGAGACTCCGTCTCAAAAAAAAAAAGCTCCTTTTTTTCATTTCACAGAAAATGTCTGCTGAATATTCAACACTGAATATGAATGATTTGTCTTGCTAGTCATTATTTAAGTAAAAATGGTGTTTCATCATAATGCTGGTATGCAGAAGAAATGCTTCATGCCTACTCTTCATTTAACACAGAGATCATTAAATAGATGTATAATTTAGAGTCAAGATTTAATAAAATTTATGCTTATTTTGCTTCATTAAGGACGTTCATAAATGAAACTGCATTTTTTTCTCCTATGTTACTAGTACTACATTGCTTTCACTAAGTTTCCAGAGTTTTACCCACCATTGATTTTGCACCACTTACAAACATAAACCCAAAAAAAGGCAAATAATATCTCACTGTTATTATAAAAAAAAATAGTTTGGCTTTATGGATCCTCTTACAGAGTTTCCAAGACTACACTTTGAAAGCCACCTGTTTAAAGATAATTTTGTGTAATATTATTTTTATAAATATCTGTAAATATTGAATTCGTGTAAAGATTGGTACATTATTTCATCTCAATTATTGTTATTCTCCATTAAAAATCTATCTGAAATTTTAAGATACACCATCAAATTTTAACTCCATGAAACAAACTTTATAGTAACCTACAGTACTTACTACAATGTAGTAACATTTTGTGAAATCTACATTTAGTATAGGTACCATCTATCCAAAAGTTAGATTTCCTCCTGCTTGAAGACAGTGATAAAACGGTGATTAAAAACAGCATTTAACACAAATTTATGTCTGCTAATTCAGAAGAATGCTTGGAACTACCCAATGAAGCATTGCTCTAAAGCCAGCAGAGTGCATTGTTTGTAACTAAGACTATTGGTTTAAGAGTTTTATACAGGTGATTTTCCATGATAATGTGGAAATCATTTCATTTTGTTTGTTGCAAATAGCAAAATAAAGGATTTTGTTAGCTATCTTTATAATCAGCTACAAGGTAATGTGCCTATGAAAAGTTAAAGTACAGTACTAGTTACAGTATAGCATAAAGACCAGAGATGGAGCCAAATGACCCAGAGTCCAATCTCACCAATTGCTACCTATGAGGGTGCATCAGGAAAGAGGCGGATTGAAACAGTACTTCCTCTTATTAGTACTAGTGATTATTACTATTAATACATTAGTTTTGGAAAGACAAAATGAATTAATACATGTAAAGTTCTCAGAACAGTACCAGGAATAGTTAGTAAAAACTATCTTTATTTGTTCAAAAAAAGAATTGTGAAAGACTTTGAACTGGGTAAAAAGATTAGTGAGTCCTGGCCAGTCCACTCCTTTGTGTTCACTCAGTCATTATTTATCTTTGAACCATTTTACAACTTTGTAAATTAATGTAAACTAATCATAATGCACGTATTCTTCTAAGGTGGAAAGCAACTGACTATTGCCCTGTGGATATCGACTAATTTTACAAATATGCATACATTTATTTCAGCATTCCTGACCACCTCTATATTTGTCTATTCTAATTCTTTTCCAGCAGGTTGGAATGTCTTACTGTTTCCCCTCATTAATTAGTAAACTGTAAAATAATTAACAAGGGTTCTTTTTATATTTGTATAAGTATCATGATTTTAGAGTTTTAGAATTTTACTCAACACATTGTTACAAAGAAATCTGATATTGATTCAAGGTGAAATCATACCATGAGGAGAATTAATGTAATTTTGGAATATGCCAAGACTAGGTGGTGTGGCTTAATGGAGACAGCATTGGAAGTCCTCAGAGATAATCACGTTAACACCACTGAGCTCTCAAATCAAAGGTGATCAGGCTAGAATCTTTTCACTATTGAAAAAAGAGGAACAAATATAATATTTCTTAAAGTGATTTTTAATAGATGATGGTTAGGTGTTTATTTTAGGTTTAGTTATCTATAATATTGATGTAGAATATCTCATTTCCTAACAAAACTACATATACAAAATGTTATCCACAAAAATCAAAAGGCTTTTTCTTTTCCTCCTGTTTTTGTAGAGTAATTTAAGCTGATTCCCTTGGTGTTCTGTCCAAGGTTACAATTCTGGATCTGGAAGCAGCAAATCATCAGTTGTTTTCATCACACTTTTTCTACTGGCAGCATAAAAATTCACAGAGCTACCATGTTGAGTTTCTACTGCATTATATGATTTTATATATTTTATATGATATTAGCATTTAAAAAGACATGTATTTCCTACACAAGTTAAAACCAAAGTGTATAAAATATGTAAATATATTTATTTTTAATAGATATCTTTTATTTTTCCTTTTAATAAAGCCCTATATTTAAAAATATGAATACAATAAAACCAGGAAATTGGAGCTGAGTAAATTGGAGGTCATCATACTTTAGGCAGGAAGAGACTAAACTTGCATTTACCACTATGTAACTATTCATTTCAGAAAATTATTTGCTAGGTATTTTTAGTATGAAATAGTGAAAAAAGGTCTGTTTTACTTATTAAAGAATAAAATAAGGGGTATAAGCATACGTTTACACATAATCCTGTGAAAATAACAGATAACCATTATTTACTGATTTAATGGATCTACTTTTGAGTTTAAAATAGTCTGAGGTTTAATATACACTAAATATAGTTTAGTTTCTTTTCATAGCAATATTTCATAATTCAAAGTAATTTTTCTGATAAGTAAAAATGTTGGGTTTTTCCTTTTATATATGAAATATATAAAAATACATACACTTCATCTGTGCAAATTCATTAAACACATTCAATTGCCTGTTTTACAGCAAGTATGGAATGTCTGACTTTTCTGCCATTCTTTTATTCCAAGAAGAAATTCAATGATGCCCTGTGCTATATGAAAAATGAAATCTTATATATCAACATGGTAGAATCAGGCTGCAGAGCAAGTGGGGGAGTTTTGCTAGCTACCTTGTTCCAGCTATCACAAAATGGGAAAACTATAATACAGATTTGCACCTTCATGCCAAATTTCTGGCATGCAATTATGCAAGTACAAGTAAAACTAAAACCTTCTGGAAAACTAGTATTTAACCAGCATAAAATTCTGCATTTTCCCAATGACGAGTAATTGCATAAGTACCTCTTAAGGGTAGATTAACTTACCACATTCTGTCATAGGTGTTCTTCAGTGCTCTCTAATCTTGGACCACTTGGATTTGTCCAAAGACTCTACAGATCAATCACACTCAACAATCTCTACTTCCTAAGTACCAAAAAAAAAAAAAAAAAAAAAGAATGCAGAGAGAGGGAAGTTATACAGAATAAGAGGAAAGAAATCTCTGTTTATGATAAGGCACTAATGAGATAATGTAGACTTTTTATTGAATTATATAATCATACCCCAAACAAAAGCTTGTTTTTTATCACCCTCTAATCATGCAAGCTTGCTGCCAGTTAAGCATTCTTAATCACGTGGGAACTCTTAGAGGCAACAATGATTTACTTGAAGAAACACTGCAAAAGACAGAGAGCTGCTGGAGGCAGTCTTGGAGAGAGGAAGCCCCTAAAACTATGAACTGGGAATTAGACACGAACGAGAGAAGCCTGTGCTGCTTCCACAAGCTTGCGCTGCGATTTGGGGTCACTGACTCCTTTCAGATATTTCTTATCTCATTTCATCTTTTCATTTACAATGCTTTAGCCATTGGATTCAAGTTTAATCAAATTTAAATTTGGTGATATTCAGCATATTTTTTATGAGTAAACAAGATAATGTCTTCTTCATAACTCTACTTGTAAAGACAATGTTTTTCATTGTACAAACAACATTTGGAACCATTACGGAGGAAAAATTTGTCTTTCAAAATGTAAATTAACAATTATTTCAAGACTCACAATAAGATAACTTGTTTCCATCCTATATGGTTATTACTTCTAGTAATAACCCTGCATTATATTTATAACTAAAACAAATCTCCTAAGTATTGTGTACCTCCATGAAATAACAGTTGCCCTCCCCCCAAGGTTGTAATCAGAATGAAATACAATAATTTGGTTAAATTTCTTATACTTGAAGTAAGGTAATTTTATAAACTCAAATAGTAATACGAATTACTATACTTGGTTTCTACATGAAGTTTGTATTTTTAATATCTATATTTTTGTTTAAAATATACTGATGTTCAGCAAATAAAATATCTTTTAAGAAATTTTGAGTTTTGATTATGCTAAACTACCGCTAAGAAAGTTTTCTTAAATTCTATAAATTCAGTTTTACTTCCTTTCACCCAACTGCTAAATCCATGACCACAGGAAATGCAAACAATAATAAGTAGATTCTTAAATGTGATGTTAATTCCGGCATGTTATCTTCTAACCTTTCACAAGTCATGTCTGGAAAGCAGAAATCTCATTCTGCCCCAGCAAAATGCTTTATTCGTGACTTTGAAAATGCCAAGATCAAAAGGGGGTAGATCTAATTCAATTCAATTTGTTCAAGTGGACAGAAAAGATGTTCTTTTATTCAAATGACAAGGACATTTGATCCAGAAAAACTGTAGTATTTCCTTCTAAAAGAAGGGCACACACCTTGCTTTATAAATTCTGTTTTGAAATTGTCTTTTCTGAACAGCATATTAATAGATCCAAATAACAATCTAAAAATTATGCAATGAACAATTATTTTGGCCAAAACGGATTAGAGAAACATGTCATTATCAACGGTCCATGAGCATAAAGAACCACCTTGTGGGATTTTGTTCCTCTGAAAACCTTGGGCAGATCTGCGGGGATGCCACTTCTTAAGCTCTGTGAATTGAGAGAAAAAGATACTTCACATGATGTCAATAAATCTAACCAGTTTATTTATCAAAAGGACAGAGGACTATCCTCACTTGCAACCCTTAGGGAATCAAATTTTATGTTTTCTGTAAAATGATTTTCTAAAGAGTACGTATACCACTGGTGGTTTGCCAAAAACTAGGGCTAATCTTATGGTCTTCCTTACTCAGAAACCAGCTCTTCAATGGTATGTGTCACTGTTTGGTCATGTGATAAGGAAGCAAAACAAAGGGACTAAGGGATCTTAGTCCCCAATTACAACACAAATTACAATAAAAATTAAATTACAGGAGCTGGGAACATGTCATCCCTAGAAAATGGGACATTTTAGGGATGTGGGATTTACTACAAATGTAGGAGTCCAAGAAAAATGTGGATGCTCCATGGCAGCTTCCCCCAAAACTTGGCACATTATCAGCTCCCTGATTAGCCTTTTAAATTTCAGCACCTGAGTGTCTTGCTTTCCAGGGTAGGAGAGATTCATGAGGCTGAGCTGGGTTCTCACTTTCATCTGTGCGTCAGTATTACCTGGTAAGCTTTATAAAATGTGTAAGTCTGGGTCTCTTTCCAATTAAATATAGGTCCTCAGACTCCAAGCACAGATAGTGTTTAAATGTCACCATAAGAGCTTGTAACATACAACTAGTGCTGCAAATCACTGATTTGGGAGATAAATATAGGATTTGCAAAGTGAAAAGGTAAATTGAGGAAAATGAAAATTTGGGTAGTAAAAATGTAAATGTATTCTGTCCCAGGACTTGACTGACATGTCCTTAGTTCTGGATACCACTCTGTGGATACCAATTCTAGATGCCGTTCACTGTGGCATTTCCTATTCAAAGTGAGGCCGTGTATATTACAGCTGTTCCTCATTGTCCTCTTTCTTTTCTTGTTGATCAGATCCAGGAAGTTAGAGCAACAACTACCATCCATGTTCTTCTTTTAATACTGGCAATTGTCTTACCAATTGCAACCTTTTTCTCAAGAGAACAGGCTACAATGTTACTTTCAAGTGAAAACATGAGCCATAGATAAACTTGACCTTGCAGATCATTGCTTTGGAGCTACTGAATCTATGAGATTAGATTAACTGAAGCATAGCTTTTGTCTTGCTGATTGCATCCCTGGAAATAGGAAGCTGGGTTTCATGGTAGGAATGTGGACTTGCAAGGATGCCCTGGTGGCTGGAAGAGCAAAGGCTGCTAGAAAGCAGCTTTCTTTCTTCCTCTGCTGGCCCAGAGGAAAGAAACACCTCTTATGCCTAAGTGAGTGGCAATGAATGACCAATGGAGAGAGCAGAGACCAAGTAACTGTTTAATTCTCTTCATTTCTTCTCTTCCAAATGCCAAGGAGAGGGCAGTAGACTCATGTCATAAAAAAGTGATTTCTGTCCCTTCTACTGTTTCTCACCAAAGAATCACATTGGCAGCCTCAAGGGAATCAGGTACATAGAGCTCATAATGATGGTGGTGATTGTGTAAAATTACAGTATTTCCAAGAAAACCACAAACTGATTCCTACATAGAAGAGCTCTCAAGTTCATATCCGTCATTTATGGCCAATCTGTAAAACCTTTCACATGATGCCTTTCTATTAGCATCTCCACGTGAATTTAAAGGTAGTGATAGAAGACTCCAAAGACTAACGGGTCAGAGAGCTGCATGTTTAGCTTTTAAGAAACTCCAGAGTGGTTCTAGAATTTTGCACTTCCACCAGCAATGTATAAGTGGCCCAGTTTCACAGCATCCTCACTCCTGTTTGATGTCGTCTCTATTTTTTATTTTAGACATTCTGATGGGTATATGGTGATATTCCACTATAGTTTTAATTTGCATTTTCCAAATGGCTAAGGCTGTAAAAATTCCTTTTATGTGCTTATTTCTCTTTAGTGTGATGTCTGTTAATGTCCTTTGCCCATTTTCTAACTGGGTAGTTTCTCTTTACTGTTGAGTTGTAAAAGTTTTTTGTATAATCTGGTTATTAGTCTTTTTTCAGATATGTGGTTTGCAAATATTTTCTTCCAGTCTTTAGCTTGTCTTTTCATTCTTTTAACAGGGCCTTTCACAGAACAAAAATGTTTAATTTTAGTAAAGCACAAATTATTACTTTTTCATTTATAAATCATGCTTTTGGTGTCAAGTTCCAAAGACCTTGACTATTCCTAGAGTCCAAGATTTTATCCAATTTTTTTCTAAAAGTTTTATAGTTTAATGTTTTACATTTAATTCTGTGTTCCATTTTATTTTTGCAGAAGGTGTGAGGTTTAGGTAAAGATTAACATTTTGTTCTATTGAAATCTAACTACTCTAGTATCAATTGTTGAAAAGGCTACATTTCTTTCATTAAATTGGTTTTTCATCATTGTCAAAAATCAGCTGAACTTATTTTTTTTATCTATTTCTAGGTTCTTTATTCTTTTCGTAGCACAATGACTGTACTCACTAACAAACATGACTTGATGAAAATGCTTATCAACTTCTCCTCTGTTAATTTAAAAAATGAAGGTGTCTCAAATGTCATTCTATGGTGAAAATATTATAATCTTCTTTTCTCTTATTAAGCATTGCTTCACCACACAAGTGTCATCAGGAAAATTATGGCCCCTCTCCTCTACTGACATAAGCAGGATTAGTGAAATAGAAACAAATTCTGTTTCACACTCACATCATCACTTCTCCAGATCCCTGTGCCTATGTATCCATTGAGTCCTGTCAGAAGGCAGTGACTGAAGCTTAGGACTTGTGATGGATCAGAACATTACATAATTCCTACTCTCTTCTAGTTTATCACTAAGCCCAGCTATATTGTATAAACTCAATTACCAGATCCTTTATACACTCCAGACTGCTTAGTAGTATAGATAAAATGATGTGAGGCCAGCAACACCAAATGCTCCACCGTGAACAATTCTAGATAGATAGCTAGATAAAAGAATAGATAGATGGAGAGAGAGAGACAGATACAAGAAATTCAACAGTGAATCTAATTTCAGTGAAACCTGGTACAAGGTCTTTAGCAATACAAAAGTCAGTCTCTCAGTCTCTTTCACTTTTTCAGTGTCTTTATAGCAAATCAGTAACTTGATCAGTCTGGCTTGCTTCCTATGCTCACTTCTGGGCCAATCTCTGCTTATAATGCACGGAGTTCTATGATTGACTAGGCTCAGGATATGTATTGAGATGGTCAGACCCACTAGAACATCAGGGCATTAGATGGTGAAAGCTTCTGAATTGGAAGATGACTAAACAGGCACAAATAAGAAGTGGCCACTCTTCTAAGCAGATGAGACGTCAAAACTAGCTCCCTGTTCCGATTTCACCCAGAGGAACCTCACACAAGGGTGTTTGTGTCAATTGCTTCTTCAGGCCTCATACACCAACTGCCCTTTACTGGGAGTGCTTTAGCTTGTGCAGCGTCTCCAAAGATGGAGCATTACCCAGTGGAAAATCTCTCATGCCTTTCACGTCTAAAGTTCCAAAAAGCAAATCTTTGAAGATGATTACACACAACCAACACGCAAACATACAACATTAGAAAACAGAAACAAATGTGAAGAACCTAAAGCAGTCATAATACTGGCTTTTAGTCCAATTTTCTCATGCGGTGATGTTTCCCCACACAAAAGCAATGTTCTAGCACCCAAATTATATCACAGAGACTCACTGTGTTCTTTCTGTACACCTCCCTAGATAAGTTTTTAGGTATTAATAGAGTATGTTCCAGATTTTTGTCCTTGTGATAGAGTGGTTAGAAGACATTAAATCATTTTTAACATAGATGTCCTCACCACTTCCCCAATAAGTAATCATCTGGCTGCTGTTCTAAGATGGATTTGAGGTGGGAAATACACTCATCCCTCCATATCCATGATGATTGGTTCCAGGACCCTGCAAGGATACCAAAGTCCTCAAATGTTCAAGGTCCTTATACACAATGGTATAGTATTTGCATATAACCTATGCACATCTTCCCACATATATTACTTTAAGTCATATTTACATTATTTATAATACATAATACAATGTAAATAGTTGTTATAGTTTATACATAAAAATGTATATTATTTTTATTGTCATATTGTTATTTCTTTTTTTTCATAATTTCTATCCACAGTTGGTTGAAGCCACAGATAATGGAACCCACAGATACAAAAGCTAACTGTACAGGAATCCAAAAGGCCATTTAGGAAGTTATGGCAGAGTCTCAGCAAAAAACAATGGAAGCTTGGGTGAAGGAACTACCAGATTAAAAGGAAGGAAGCCATAACAGTTGGAAAATTTTAGAATACAAAATCAATGAGAATTGATGGGACAATCCTGACATGGGTAAGAATCACTTTCCCCCCTGACATTTACATAAAATTGACACCATCTTTATGCCAACCGATGGAAGTCCAGCGCTCCTCCCAAAATGTCTGCAAATCCTAGAAGCTTTAAGCTGTCGGAACTGCTTGTCATGTTCTATTTCCCATGACTCTGAACTCCTTCTCCCTCATATGTCAACTCCTATAGTCTTCCTTAGTCCTTAACTTTGCCCTTACTTTCACAGGAGACTGAGCCCCATTTCCTTGCTTTCTCTAAACACCAACCCACTTCGTATCTGTGTAACTAACTGTTGGAGGTTAAGGAGGATGTGAAGAGGGTGTATAACAGATTTACACATTATTTTAAAAGTGAAACAGAGCTACCCATTTCAAAATGAAATAATTTCTCCTTTGAATGTCCTGCAGATACCAGGAATTTTTCATTGTCCAGTATATCTTCCCATATCTCCTGCCTTCTATGTATTGTCTCTTACTTATGTTTTTCCCAACCATCCATATTGTCCTATCTTCCCCAAAAGCTCTATTCGCTTTCTCTTTGTCCCCCTAAATATATCAAGGTTATCACTAGAGAGATTCAACTTCAAAAGTAAATGTGCCAGTGAAGGTGGTTTTACAAACCAGCCTCACTTTTCCTTGAGTGGAGTTCTGTGGCCAACTCTCAAGCTAGTTTTTTTTTTTTTTTTTTTCTTTACTACCATTAAAAATGGAGGAATTAAGGATAGCATCCTAATTCTAGCCCTTTCACAGGTGTATGCATGTTTGGTGCCAAGAGGTAAACTATGATGCTGTTTCCCACAGTCGGGGAAGAAAAATCTACTTGCCTCGGCTTTAAAACAATCTTGTTTTCTTGCAAAATGCAAATATTTGCAGTCATTGCACCCGAAGTTCTAAAGTATTCTTGGACTTTCATTCCTTTTGTTTGGTGTGAATCCTGGGTTTAAATTGCATTTCTCTAGACTGAATGGCATCTTGACATGGGTATCCTGAGTTCATAACAGGAAACTCTCCAAGCAAATTTCACAGCTAATATGTCCTTGGTCACATGATACTCCCCCAAAATCTCACCTGTGCTAAGAATTTGACTTTTTCCAGGACTTGCATAAATTAAGATTTATTGAACAGTAGCAGAAACATTCCTTTCTACTGTATTTTTCTGAAGCAGATGAATATGTCTCTATATCCTCCAGATTACCATTTCTATTTCCTTTTTTATACTCCCATCTACTTTCAAGCAGATCTTAGCTGAGCTTTATAAAGTTTAACCTGCTTCTTCAATTAAATCCCATTTCTTTTCCATTCATAAGGCTGAACTTTTACTGGATAAGAGTATCATCTTATTTATTTTTCTTTCTTTTTCCACAGTTTCTATTTTTTTACAGCAAAACAAGAATTTTTTTTTTTTTTGGTAATTCGCTTAATATCACTACCAATATTCTTAGAGTACCTTTACCAAAGCCTAAGTAATTCTCTCTTCACATGTTGGGTAGTCAATTCTAGTTGCTGCAAGACACAAACGCTGGAATACCAGCGAACTACCAAGACAAAAGATCCATGACTGCTCACATCCCAGCCAGGGTTTGGGTTAAGTGTCCAGTGTCCATCTTGCAGCAGTGCCCTCTGGACCACACAGCTTCCAAATCACCATGGCAGGAAAAGAGAGAGCTGGAAAACTGCATGGGATGACTTTAAGGGCCAGGTATGGAAGATGTTTACATAACTTCCTTCCACATATATTTGCTAAAAATTAATCACATGATTTCTAACTTCAAGGGAGTTGTGGATGGAGGAATGGACAAATGCATGTATAGATAGGATGTATAATAAGTGCTAACAGTCTCTGCTACATGTTCTTAATTCTCCTTTTTACGTTATAATACATATTTTTATGTTTTTTAGTTTTTGTATGTGTTTTCATATAAATATTATATTATATATGTTATATATATTGTATATATTAAAATATATTTTTTAATTCATATGCATATAAAATATATATATATATGTTATAGAGAGAGAGAAAGAGAGAGATAGAGAGAGAGAGAGAGTCTTGCTACACTATGTTGCCAGGCTGGTCTTAAACTCTTAGCCTTAAGCAATCCTCCTGCCTCAGCCTCCCAAAGTGCTAGGATTCCAAATTCTCAGTTCTCATCCTCACAGGTGTACTCAGAACAACTTGCAATGTGGTTAGTTTGACTTCAGATTTTCTACATGTGTAAAATATAAAACATACACTGAGTTTCAAAAACTTTGTACAAAAAATAATAATAAAAATATATCATTAATGATTTTCATATTAATAGCATATTGAAAAGATAACATTTTGGATATATTTAGTTAAGTAAAATGTATTACAAAAATAATTCCATCTGTTACTTTTTGCTTTTTATTCAGTTTACTAAATCATATTGACTACTAATTCAATATGGCTACTAAATCAAGTGTGTGGCTAATATTATATCTGTATTATATGAAGCTGCTCTAGAGATATAGTGCTCCAGACATAAATATTTCTTTAATTATACTTAATTATGGTCTTGCAATGACTTCCTTGAGGTTTTCTACCTTGACACTCAAGAGAGTGGCAAACCTTCTTATACTAAATATCCCCATTCTTCTTATTCATTCATTAATGATTTCCTCCCCTTACAGTAGGTAGATCCACTTTCTAGAGTTCTGAAATCCATAATGCCCCCCTGCCTTAAATCAACAAGAATCATGTATTTGCTCACAATACTGAAATTTTGGCAGAGTTTAGTGAGGATGGTTCCAGTCCGCTCCACTGTTGCCCTGGGGAGCTGTTGACGAGTGTTTCAACTGGGCCTGGAAAGTCCAAATGGCTTCACCCTCATGGCTGGCTCCTGAGGTGAGGTGATAGATGCTGGAGCCCAGGGGCTGGCTGAGCTCTTCTCTCTCTCCCTTTAGAGTTTCTCAGCCACCAAAGCCTCTCTCTCTCCACATGGGCTTTTTTGGCAGTAAGGTCATTGGACTTCTTTAGTGGCTGGTTTTACATGACACAAGGCCCCTTAAGGCCTAAGCCTGGTACAGGCACAGTAACATTTCTGTCACATTTCATAGATTAAAAACAAGCCACAGGGGTAGTCCAGGTTCAAGTATAGTCATGGAATTCGTAACTACATTTCGTTCAACAATGGACCACATGTATGACTGTGGTTCCATAAGATTAAAATAGGTATGATAATGTCCTACACCTTCACATTCATTCACCCCTCACTTACTAACTCATCCAGAGCAACTTAAAGTCCTGCAAGCTCCATTAATTCTAAGTGTTCCATACAGATGTACCATTTTTTATTCTTTATATTGTATTTTCACTGCACTTTTTCTATGTCTAGGTATATTTAGATATACAAATACTTAGCATTGTGTTAACAATTGCCTACAATATTTGGTATAGTAACATGCTGCACAGCTTTGTAGCCTAGGGGCAATAGATTATACCATACAGTCTGCATAGGTAGTAGGCTATACAATCTAGATTTGTGTAAGTCCCCTCCACAATGTTCACACAAAAATAAAATCACCCAGCAATGCATTTCTCAGAACATATTCCTGTCATTTCCTTACACAACATGACTGCATAAGGAAAACAAATGCCACCGTTTGATGAGAGAAATGTTTAACAATCTTATTTGCAGACCATTCTTCTCACTCAGCAAGGAGTTTAGATTTTTTCCTAAGTGAGTTAGGAAGCCATTTTATCTAGCAATAAAATGACATGATTTAACTGCAGTTTTGAAAAACAATGGGACGAGGAAACGTCTGAGTAAGATATTCTTGTGGTGACCTTTTTACTATGCCTTAGCAAGCTCACCAGAAACATGAGCAGAAATCCATGAGAACCCAAACTCTAATGAAGAAGTGACAAGTGTCATAAAACATAGCCTAAAATTCCTCCCCTAAAAAGGTCCCAACCTCACCCAGCAGTTTGTATAAAATGCATCCGTAACTTAGGGCTATGGAGTTGATTGTTTCATTCACCAGCTTGTTCAATTTTACTGCGTAATTATAAACTATACCCATGGCCATGGCTAGTCATCTCACAAATCTGCCAATTTAATCAAAAAGTGGATTAACTTAGCATGAAACAGTGACTGGTTTGACTCATAACCACTAGAAAAACCGTAAAAGTCCATGTCCTACTGATAAAATGTTATTAGAAACACAAAGATTTTGTACATTTAGTATGCCTTTAAATTATCAGCTTTCTGTATCCGACACTAAAGTAATAGGTATATCAGAAATCCACATGGTAATTGTCATGCTTATAAAATACTCATAAATGCAAACATTAGTTGTATACAATATTAGCTCTCTCAGTTACCTTTTCATATAAACTTTGCTATTCAGTCACTCATCCATTTTATATTTTTTATTCTTAAACAGGTTTTTAATTATTGGTATTGAATTATACAGTAAAGACTCTATATTCACTTATTATATTGCTCTGTTGGAAGCATAAAAGTGATTTGACTTCAGTCCACTTTGTACTATGAACTTTCATTTATTGATTATTTGTTTATGCCTCTTTAAACAAAAACACATGCCTCAAGGGAAATTTACAGTGAACAACAAAGAGACTTAGTGTCAGTAGTAGATGTCTTTTCGAAAATAAAAATTAAAGGCATAAGGCATCAAATTATTAGAAGAGTCATTAACGATAATGGAAAGAATGTGATGGTCTTATTTCTCTGTCATTGAAAATAAGGCGAAGAAATGTTCTAGGAGAACGATCTGAGAATAGTCTTAAAGTCAAAACTAGCTAATCAGCTATTTTTCCCTAGGTAGTAGAAAGTAATAATACAATTTCTTTCCTGTCATAGTATCAGGAGAATAGAATAAATGTGTTTCAAGTATCACCTGAAAGGGAAAATAGGAACAATTTAAAAACATTCTCATTAAGTTTAGCATGATTTTATTGTCCTTCAGCAAAATGCATTTCCTATCAGGGAACTCTATTTCACTATTCTCTTGAAACTGGTTTGAATAGGAAGGCATAAACAGCTTGAATAATTTCCTGCCAGCTATTTGCTGTTTTCTTACTATTGCTTTTCAGGTTGTTCCATAAAGTAGACTTGGCCTTACCTAAAATTTAAAGCGCAGATATTATGTCTATGAATTAAATCACAATCAGTAATGACCAAGCTTTAAGAGAACCATATTAAATTTTCTTGTACAAGAAAGAATTTTTCATAATGCAAACAAGGAGCACTTGATTTATTTGCTTTGGACTTGGGGAAAGGCAGAGAAACAGAACCATTAGGGAGAAGGAATTCATTCAGGACTGCTGTGAAGAAAGGGAATGAGAAGGGGAAAAGAGGATGAGGGTGGTCAGAGGAGTTACAAGAGCAGAGAATTAGGACACTACGGTGTTTAAAGAACATTTCATTCTAGCTCTTATTAAACTCTGGGAACCTGTATTTTTGCTCTCATAGGCCTGCAGGTAAAAGTCAATGGAGTTATTTTCATTCTGCAATTCACAAACACCATCTCTTCAGTGTCCAGGTTCAAACTTTTCGACCAGTTCCAAAGGAAAGAAGATAAAGAAATGATAGAAAGAAGTTCAAAGGGAAAGAAGGAAAAAAAATGGCATGGATTATGAAATGGTTCGAATGTTTGTCCCCTGAAAACTCACATTGAGACTGGGCGCGGTGGCTCATGCCTGTAATCCCAGCATTTTGGGAGGCCAAGGCAGGCAGATCATTTGAAGTCAGGAGTTCAAGACCAGCCTGGCCAACATGGTGAAATCCCATCTCTACTAAAAATACAAAAATTAGACACAGTGGCACGCACCTGTAATCCCAGTTACTTGGGGAGGCTGAGGCTGGAGAATCATTTGAACCTGAGAGGTGGAGGCTACAGTCAACTGAGATTGCACCACTGCACTCCAGCCTGGGTGACAAAGAAAGACTCCCTCGAGAAAAAAAAAAAGTTAAAATTTAATTACCAAAATAATGGTATTGGGAGGTGGGGCCTTTAAGAGGAGATTAGGCTTTTCAGGTTCCAATCTCATGGATGGGTTTAATGTCTTCATAATAGCACTTTCAGGAATGAGTTTTCTCACTTGGCTCTTCTTCTCTTCTGCCATATGAGAAATAGCACTTCTCCCCTGCAGAGGATGCAGCATTCAGGGCACCATCTTGGAAGAGAACACCAGGCCCTCACCAGACACCAAACCTGCCAGTCTCAATCTTGGACCAAGAGTCCAACCTTGCTCTTGAATTTCATAGCCTCCAGAACTATGAGAAATACATTTCTATTGTTTATAAACTACTTAGTCTGTGGTGTTCTGTAGTAGCAGTACAAAACAGACTAACACTGACCGTTTCATAATTTTGGCTTAATGAAGTCATTGTATAATGAAGTGCACTCTGGCTCTCAAAGGCCTTAGCATTCATTAGCACCACAGACAACTGTGAATCATTCCCAGAAGAAGGCAGCATTGCCCCAGATGGCAGTGTAAGGTGGAACACTCTTACAGAGGCAATCATAGGAAGTGTCTTTGCCCAACCTCCATGCAACTAATGGGAGAGGAAGAAAATGGCGCATGAGGAAGCAAACAGGATGGGCTCCTCAATATATCCAATAGTGCATGTATTAACCAGAATTAATTGAGTGGTTACTTTAACGAATAGTTACATGTACCTAAGAGGAAAACTGATGTGTTTCTAGTCATCTAGCATCCATTTCTCCCTTAACGAATAGCAGTATGATGTCCTTTGGGGAGTTACATCTCCCCACATTGTGAATTGTCTTATTTACATGGTAAATTAGGATGCCCTTTCATGAAGAAAACCATGGAGAACCCCAGGTACTATGGCAGATCATACCTCTTCCTCCTACTTAAAGGCCATAATGCAGAAACATGATGTAAGCAATAGTCATTGACATCTCTGCCAATGCACTTTGAAATTTGAACATACTTACTGAAAAACTGAAGAAATGGGGGGGGAATTAGTTTCTTCAGTGAAGGTAGTAGAGCTATGTTATCAAATGTTTTCTATATTGAGATCTGTCAAGTTTATAATTGCTAGTTCCTGTTATTTCCAATCACTATTCTGCTTTTCCTTCATTCCTGAATGTTTCCATATTCTGACCAATAAATTCACTTTGTGTTTAAGAGAGATAGTCTCTACTGTTTATAATATGAGCAAACAGAGCAACTTTTTTAAGTAAAATAAGTTATAATTATCACATCTTTAGACAGGCAGTACATCATGTGCCATGCAATATGATATTATTAAAAATAAAATTTTAGATAGACTCTTGCTCTATGAGGTCAACAGTTTCTGGATGGTGTGTTATGTGATAGGACCATGGTGATGCCTCACAGTTGCTCCTCCTCTGTTGTAGACTTGGGTTCTTTAGCCTGAAATGACTATATGCAGTATTCTGTGCCATGTTTCTGCTTTATGGCCTTTAGTAGGAGGAAGAGGTATGATCTGCCATAGTACCTGGGGTAGTATAAGCACTTTAGCATGCCCATTCTCTGAACCTTGCATTTCCTCCTCCATTGTTTGCATAGCAGTTCTAATATTTCTTCTTCACTTAGTACAATGTTTCATTTTCTCCAAGCTTGCAAGAGCCAACATAGTAGCATGTTTCCATTGTTTCCCAGGGTCCTTGCCAGGGTGTACAATTCTGTATCAAAGAGAGTGCTCCCATTGTATTAAATACTTCCTGATCCAACTGGACTGTGTGTCTCTTCCACTCACCACCATGATCTAGCACCCTCAGGATCCAGTTCAATACATATGTTCCTGGCTCCTGCTTTTATATTTGACTAGGTCCTGCAGCAACTCTTTCAGGAAATAGCCCTTCTCCTCCTTTAGCAAAATACACTAGAGTAAACTGGCCAGGTTATCTTGTGACAACAACAGTAATTAGTCTGGCATCCAGAGAGAGAGGTGGAGAGAGATCCTGACTTGCAAGGCAGCATCCTCTTTATCTTCAAGCATCCTCTATATCCCAGGGAGTTTAATTGGCAGCAGTCCATCATTTCTGCAGACCCAGTGGATGTAGGGGTGTCTTAGGGTTTCAAAGTTCTGGTATCATCAGTTCACATGACCCCATTCCAATTCTTGGGTTCCAGACCTTCCCAACCATGACCCTGACCTTGGCAATTGCACATTTGCTAAGAATGATAATTCAACCTCCTCTGGAGCTCTGCTACTCTTATAATTACATCCTGGCCTGATCCTCAGCTTTTTCTGGCCTCCAGCAGCAAAGCTTGGGACTCTTTTAATATGCTGCCAAATAGGCCTTCTGATTTTTACATTTTACCTTAAATTGTTGATTAATCACCATCAGCTTTTTATGGTCTTTGAATACATCAATAGGACTCTGATTCTATTGTCTTTATAACTGGTCCTTCCTCAAACCTCTCTAACCTATGAGCTATTGCTGTAGTCAATGCATTGCCTTCCCCAGCATGGCATTTCAGTTTATCCCCAAGGACCGCTTTAACAATTGTTCTGTTACAGCTTGTCAGAGGCAATCAGTACTCCACCGACCAGTGAAGCGATTGCATTGCCGGTTGGCCAGGGGTGATGCAGTTCCAAATTCCTCTTTCTGAATCTGCTTCCTAGGGCTACTCTTGGCATCCAATATGTGTCTGAGTTTCCAGGACATGAGCTCTAAGACAGATATACATGCAGGAAGTTTACTGGGGAGTACCTGCAGGAACAACACCTATAAAGAAATAAGGGGAAAACAGTTGGGCAAAGGATGAAGTTGAACTCAATGCATTTGCAAAAGGGCTTCAGGTGATCCCACAGCGGGTACTCCGGCTAGGATGACCCTTCAGAGTTGTCCAAGATTGAGGCAAGGGCTATGTCTCTGCACCCTTACATTATCTGGTAATGGATGTGGGCATCCCTGGGGGACAGGGTACAACCTTTGTGAAGCAGCTTACTCAATCCAGCACCCCCCCTCAGCTAGGGGCTCAATACTGAAGGGTGATTTGGGAGCCATTACAGCCATCTGCGGTGTTTGCACACATCACACTAAGGGAGAGCAGCAGATTTACAGGAGTTTTGTTTCTAAATTCTTGGCTTGCATCTTGACTACCTGTGACAAGATAAATGACTGCGCAAGATGTTTAACTTGTCTTATTTTTGGTTTTCTCTCTCATGGAAAATAAGATACTTATTTTTCTTCTTTATCAACATTATCTTGGTTTGTTTGTTTGTTTAGATGGATTCTAGGGAGTCTAATCTGTTGCCCAGGCTGGAGTGCAGTGGCATGATCTCAATCTCACCTCACTGCAACCTCCACCTCCTGGGTTCAAATGATTCTCCTGCCTCAGCCTCTTGAGTAGCTGAGATTACAGGCAGGCATCATCACACTGGCTAATTTTTGTATTTATTTTTTTTAAGTAGAGACAGGGTTTCACTACATTGGTCATAATGGTCTCGAACTCCTGACCTCCAGTGATCTGCCAACCTTGGCCTTCCAAAGTGCTGGGATTACAGATGTGAGCCACTGCACCTGGCCTATCTTGGTTATTTTTACATAACTATTATTTCAGATGTACTGTAGGTTTATCTATCAAAGTCCTGTTAGTATAAAAATTGCTTTCTCATTTTAAATAAAGTTAAATATATGAACTTTAGAAGATAATTTTGTTTTTTTCAATTCTGGATTATTGACTTATTAACTTTTTCTTTCTCTTTTTTATTTCCTGCCCCCTAACTTTCTGCCCCTCCTCAGCCATGTGAGTCGTCACTCTTGCTCTCCCTTTCCATCCTTCCTATAGTGTTTTAGTTCCAGCCGCTATAACAAAGTGCCATAGACCGGGGTAGACTAGATGGCTTATAATCAATAGAAATGTATGTCTTGGAGTTCTGGAAGCTGGAAATCCAAGGTCAGGGTGCCAGCATGATAGGGGTCTGGTGACCTCATAGCCCTCTTTTGGGTTGCCAACTTATCTTATAGTCTCATATGATGGAAATAGAGGAAGAGAGCTCCCTGAGGTTTCTTTTATAAGGCACTAATCCCTTTCATAAAGGCTCCACCTTCATGACATAATCACTTTCCAATAATCCAACCTCCTGGTACTATCACAGTGGTTAGGATTTCAACCTATGAATTTTGCCAAACATAAACATTCAGACCATTACAAAGAGACTTCAGTAAAGTTTTGGTATTAAAAATAAAGATTTCAAAAGATTTATTTTAACTGCTGCAGGGATAGATAGATATCACCTTTTAAATTTTAAGTTTTAATTTGCCAACATAGTAAGCTATTTTGCGATGGGACAAAGAATTTGTTCACTTTTTCTAGGAATAAAATTATATTTATTACATTTATAATTAATGATACCTCATCTTTTAAAATGCATTAACACTGACATCATTGAAGTATTTTCTCATATTTAAAAACTTCATCCAAACTTGTATTGCAATTCTCTGAATTCTAATTATATTTCATTTTGATTTTTTATTTTTCTCACTAGACTATTTAAAAGTTGTCTTTTAAAAGGTTTTTTTGTTTATTTCAAGAACAAGCATTTTTACTTATTTGTATATTCAATTTTTTATATTTTCAAATTCTCTAATTTCTGATTTTTTTTATGATTCTGTTAGTTTTCTTTCCTCTCTTAGTTGAAATTTAAATTTACAGTTGTTAATTCTTTTCTTATTTCATAATGAAGATCATTAATTTTCCTTGGAGTCTGGCTCAGTGTTCTGTTTTGAGATACAGTATTGTCATTTTTATTATTTATTCACCAAAAAGGACCATTTCATTTGAATGCTTAATTTCCAAAAGGATAAGACTTTTTTTAATGTTTTGAACTTTTACATTATATGTTCCTTAAAATGTTTAATTAAATCTTCTCTTTCAAGAATTATTGATAATATTTACTCTGATATTCCATATCTTCATTAAAAAGAATATAAATAAAGGGCAAAGGAGAGTTTACTTCCAACAAAGATGGAGTAAGAAACCCACCTTAAACAAACAGGAAGTCAGGCAAAATATTATTTTCAGACAGCGAGCGGCAAGCAGCTTCTATAGGGGATCCCGGGGAGACAGAGGAGAAGCTAACGGGGATAGCCCATGCCCTGTGATTGCCCTAGATTATACACCAGAGTGCTTGTACAGTGAAGCACAAAAAGGGAAACCGAAACAAAGCCTGAAGGTCTCCAATTTGAGCAAATGGACTCGAGAATTGAGTCCGATCAGAGAAGCTAGAATTCGTGAGGCAGATTACCAGAGAGGAGATACCTCCGCGGAGAGCAGAGAGCTGTGCAGAGAAAGAGTTCTAGAGTCCTGCAGAGGATTTCTTTTAGTCTTCAACACAATATTGATCAGCACGTGCATGCAAGAAAACTGTGAGAGAACAAGGTAAGAACCACCAGATAAACAGCAGCGGATAGAATTGATCACCAGCAGAACTGCACTGCAAGACATGCTAAAGGAAGCTTCAGGAAGAGAGAAAGTGACACCTGTGCTCAGATCCTGGTTTATAAATTCGTCTCTGATCAAAGGAACCAGAGTTCCTTACATAGACGGCTGATTCTAGGATAGGATGAAGAAAGTAAAAGATTAACCTTGAACATCTTGTAGAACCAGAAAGTGAGGAAGTACTCAAAAAACAGAAGGATTTCATAGGAACCCAGGAGCCAACGAGAATGAACTTCCAAAGGGAAAAATTGGAATAATTCATGCAATACAATAATGTAGCACCGGGCTATAATCCAAAGTATAAAATAAATATACCTTTAAGTCCATGACTAATAAATAATTGACTAAATTAATAAATGAAAGGAAAGAGGCAAATCCTCCTTACAGAAGAATTGCAAATGACATAAAATTTTATATAATTTAAGGGTTGTCTTAGGAGTTTACATATAGTCTGTAAGAAACTTTGAGTCATTTTATAGTACCCCATGGTTAGAAAAGACCATGCCTACATCCAAGGGCCCATGACAAATCCATGACACATGGATTTGCAAAGCTCTTTAGTTACCCAAGCTTAATGAAGCCAGGGAAAAGATAAAGATTATCCTTGCAGTTCCTGGGCAGAACCATAGGAAAGTGACAGCTCACCTGTATCAGCCCTCCTCAGGTATAATAGCAAAGAACAGGAAAAAATAGCACTGCAATGTAATATTAAATGACTTCCTACATGGCTGTTTCCTTCAGTTCAACTTGGGTGTTGTGAGGTGGCTTTTCTTTGCATGAACAGCTCCCTGGAGACATCTCAGCAAGGCACCATCATAGTTGCCCCTCAAGGGTGGCTGAGAGAGTAACACCAACCTAATAGTCAATGATTGTGCAATCTCTTCTGTGAAGGGAGAAATAACTGGGAATATGTAAAGCTACTGATAAGATTTCCGATCATCTAACATTTAAAAAGAAGCCCTTGGAGGCACTGCTCTTAGAAACCATTGCAAAGAGAATCTTTGTGACCCTGAGAAGTTAACACTGAACATAGAACCAGTTGCTGGGATTTATGACCATCCTTAGTGGCCATGAGCAACGTTTAACTGCCAAGAGGCACTGGATACCCATAGGAGCCCTCCTGGAACAAATAGTGTGACCAAGTGTGCTGCCTGCTCAGGATCCTCAAAAACTTCTTCAAAGTCACCTCAAATTCAGCAAATCCAAAGTCGTAACCTACCCCCAAACCAGCTACCCTGCCCCAAACTGGCTGTCTTTCAATATTCCCCACCTTAATAATTGACAACAAATCAGTAACCATAATTGAATCATCTACATCCCCAAACCCAGTGCACCAACATGTCCAGTTACTCTTATTTCCTGATAACTCTTAACTCTGTCACTTCTTGAAATCCTCTGCACTCCACCCTAATAGACGGCCATCATCTTTTTCTTGGACTAACTCTATATGTTTTCCTAACTGATTTTCTTGCCATCCCAAACTCTGTGCTTTAGACAAGGACTTAGAAAATGTGAATTGAATAATATGGCACCACTTCTTAGAAACTAGCAACATCTTCCCCTTCTTCTTGGAATTAAAACAAAAATGGTTAAAATCTCATGCAAAGCCTTTCACATTCCAGATTTTGCTCATTATTCCAGATGGAGTGGTAATACCTCAACTTTATTGTGTGGCCATCCCCTTCCAAGAACTTGCCTGGGATGAAGAGGAGAATCCAGGAACTTCATTTCTCAGAATTCTTTTCTCTGTTTAGAATTTGTCAATGACACACTCATGCAAAATTCTGAAAGCAGAAGAGAAGAGTTTTTGTTCTCTTGAGGTATTGACAGTACAAAGCAAAAGCAGTCATGGAAGTCACAGCAGCTTCTAAAAGCACATGCTTTGCTTGCCGAAAGCTTTTAGAGCAGCTATCATTTTTCCTACTCCTAGGTAATGTTTTCCACAGCACTTCACTAGCAGTTTCTGACTTTCAGTGGTGGCATCTATGATCTCACATTTTCACCTTTTCCAGGTATTGCATGTGCCTCTGTATTTCAGGCCCATGATATACACAGAGTAATATCTATTTCC
This sequence comes from Ateles fusciceps, assembly GCA_036589455.1. NCBI lineage: Eukaryota > Metazoa > Chordata > Mammalia > Primates > Atelidae > Ateles > Ateles fusciceps. The sequence continues at coordinate 3,353,201 of JAZHEH010001955.1, forward strand.
CTGAGCAAATCCTGACTGATATGTTTTGATTATAGGAGACTGCATTAGTCAGGGTTCTCTAGAGAGACAGAACTAATAGGACAGATGTATATATAAAGGGGGTTTATTAAGGAGTATTGATTCACATGATCAAAAGATGAGGTCCCACAATAGGTCATCTTCAGGCTGAGGAGCAAGGAAGTCAGTCCAAGTCCCAAAGCTGAAGAACTTGGAGTCTGATGTTCAAGGGCAGGAATCATTCAGCACAGGAGAAAAATCTAGGATGGGAAGCTAAACCAGTCTAGTCTTTTCACATTCTTGTGCCTGCTTTTATTCTGGCCACACTGGCAGCTGATCAGATTGTGCCCTCCCAGATTGAGGGTGGGTCTGCCTTTCCCAATCCATTGACTCAAATGTTAATCTCCTTTGGCAACACCCTCACAAACACACCCAAGAACAGTACTTTGCATCCTTCAATTCAATGAAGTTAACACTCAATATTAACCATCCCAAAGACCAATCTTAAAGATGAGAATCTGGAATTGGTTCATCAGATTTAAGGCAGTAATTACTTCATTCCCAGTGGAACTTGGGTATCTTTGGTTTCACTCGGAAGCAGATCCTGAGACAAAAATTTGAATGCCAGTACTTAAACTGAGAAGTGATCCCAGAAATGCTATTAACAAAGTGGGAAAATGATAGCGCCATGAGAGGGAAGACATCTTAAATTCTTGATCCACACTTTGCTGAGCAACTGGAACTCAACAGTGCTAGACAACAGTGGTGCTGTTGACAAGGTATATGCTCGCACAGGGTAAGCCCAACTAAGGGATAAAGCGAGAGTTTCTAGCCACGACCTGCTCATCGTTGTTGACTGAAGGCTGCTTCTAGGAGTGTGGGTCCTCCAGTCCATTTGTTTTGCCCAGCATTCAGTTGAGCATGCTCCTGCATCAGGAAGAAAAACAAAAAAATTCTTCAGCAGAGAGTGAGAAATGATAATAATAAACAGCCTACAGCATATAGGAGAGAAATATGAATGGAGAACCAAGATATGGTGTCTGCTCCAGTGAGACACGGGCAGTCCCTCGCAATAAGTGGTAAAGAGCTACTTGTTTTATAACCTTTATTTACCTGAAGTCAAATGCTTGCATAAGGCAAGGCTTTAGAAGTCAAAGTAGCTGTTGCAGTGAATGCCACTTCTTACAAGTACACTGGAGCACTTGGAGAAAGAACATAACAAGTTCAAGGTTTTAATTAATTCCCAGTTCAAGTCACAGAGTAGAGGACCATAGTGATTCTTTGACTTCTCTAACGAATCCTTTCTTGAATCCACAGGGTGAGATTTGGGAAAACTAAAATTTGACCCTGTAAGTGGTTGAGTTACAAGGCAAATTAAATTCACAGCCTTGTATGGTTCTTAATGTAAAGTTAAGGGATTGACACACACACAAAAAAAGAGTGGGATGTAATTATTGGAATGAGCATACTTTAAAACATCTAATAACCTTAGCCTCACTCTAGATTTTTCTGGGTTTTTCTTGCCAACAAAAGCAGCTTCTTCTCCCCTCCTCTGTGTGAAAGTTTCAGCCTCCACTTGCTTCAAGACCATATAATTACCATGCCTAGTGGTTGTCTTGAAAGTTTATGCTGAACTCCTACCACCTCTTCTTGTTTCCAGACTCATAAGTATTCTTAAATTCTGGCAGATGCCAAGAGGCCCACCACAAAAATCTGACATAAAACGATATGCCATGCATAGCAAATCAATGTCATGATTTTTCCAATTTATATTGGCAGATACTTAGAGAATATGCGTGGAAGTAGATTCTGAAGGTATCAGACCCAGGAGAAATGACTTCTTTTGTGCTAGACTTGGCTGAATTTATTGTATGTAAACATTGACCAGAGATTATGAATATAGAGTGTTAGTTCAAAGTATTGTGAGTAGCTTTAAAGTTTGCATGGTTGCTGACTGAAATCTGATTCAACAGTGCACTAAATGAAAGTGAGATGCTAGAACTTCCTTGGTATGCTGTGTAAGAAGGAATCTGAGCGATTAGGGAAATAAGAAAGCTAGGGTGGATTTCTCATGTTAGTTCTTCCCTATTTTTTTTTTTTTTTTTTTTTTGAGAAGGAGTCTCACTCTTGTAACCCAGGCTGGAGTGCAGTGACGCAAACTCAGCTCACAGCAATCTCCCGCCTCCTTGGTCCAAGCAATTCTTCTGCCTCAGCCTACCAAGTAGCTGGGACTACAGGTGCCCACCACCACACCCAGCTAAGTTTTTGTATTTTCAGTAGTGACAGGGTTTTACCATATTGGCCAGGCTGGCCTCGAACACCTGACTGCAGGGATTACAGGCATGAGCCACCAAACCTGGCCTTCCCTACATTTTATGAGTTCCAAGAGGATTCAGAGGGCACGCTCCTCACAAAGGCTTTGAGAAATGTATTGGTAAAGAGGTCACTAGCATCCTGAAACATTCTACAGTGGCTGTTCTACATATGCCAGAGATTAGGGTGGGAAATGACACAATTAAAAAGGGCCCCCTGGAATTCAACAGAGATGATGCAGTCCCAGAGGGGAAAAATAAAGTAGTATATTTTGCCTTTATAAGTCTTAGGTGTGCTAAGTAGAGTTAACTCTATAATTTGGTGCTTAAGTTTCAGGATATCAAATGTACATTGCGGCAGAGCTAGCAGAGAAATGAATATCATCAAAGATCAGGTAGACATCAATACTGCAGGCAGTTGCAAAGGCAGACAAGCACTGAAAATAGTTGAATCCACAGAGCCTTTTTGACAATGGTTAATATTTCACGAAGTCACTAAGACTAAAGTTGATGTGCAGTCTACTAGAGAGTTACAGTATATGCATAAGCAAAGGAACCTAAAGCTCATGGTTTTGTGACTTAAATCATCATAATAAAGGGTCACACATTTCCCCCAATTCCCAGACCCTAGATGGAGCCTCTTGAATGAAGGGGAAGATTAATCCCCTTGAATAATTATTTGCTTTACTGCCAAAATATGTACTGGCAGTCTTCTTCTTATAGCCAAGAGGCAGAAAATGAAATGATGTGAAAATTCAGACGCTGCCAACTTGGTGAATTTTCCAGCAGTCCATTGGTCTGACACATGCCCAGACATCCCCACCAAGGTGGAGAATAAGTTGTTGTACCTTGCAAAAGCTACCACTAAGAAAGAGGCACAGTCTTTTGGTTTGTGAAGGGAATATAGAACTCCCTTGGGTATGCTGCTGCTTGAATTTACTCATCAACAACCTATAAGCTTAAAAGTTGTAAGTGGGGCTCATAGCTAGAGACAGCTCTTCACCAGAGCCATTCTCCGTCAAGCTGCTTTGACACTTGGTTCATACATTCCATCAGATCCAATGCATGTTCGTGTTTGAAATCACCATGGCACCTAGAAATACGGCACAAAGACCCTTAGAGGTTGACACTTTAGACCTCCCTGAGGAAAGAGAGCATGAACATCCCACTAGAAAGTTTCGGAATGTCCGAGAAACATAAACTCTGGAGGATTCAAAGTAATTAGAAAGATTTAAACTTGAGCCCAGCCTTCCAAACAGGGAGAGTATCGCCAAGCGGAAAGAGTTAGGTGAGTCTGTTTTTTCTTAATAATGTTATAGGCCTCTAGATCTCAAATTGCAGTCCTTAGAGATTCAGAAAAGAGGCAGAAATGTACAGTCGTAGAATAAAAATAAAAACATGAATATGCCAAGAGGAGAAAGTGTTTATTTTTTTAAAGGGATATTGGTTGCTTCTACTCTTTTAGGTACATAGCAGATAATTTTCAGAGATCATTGCCCAAATTTGACAAAAAAGTTTCCAATGAAATTAAGTAAGGATAGAGAAAATGTAACAATATACTCCTAACTTAATAGTATACAATCATGTATATAAAACCATATACATATGCCTATCCAATCCTAACTTTTGTGTTTCTACATCCCAAACCTTGAAAATTATATTCTCTCCAAAACTGAGAACTGATTCATTAGATTACAATCACAACTTCACAAGTCTAGTCAGGGAAAAGAAAAGAGCCCTATTTATTCTAGATGACTCTCTAAAGAACTTAATTGGAATGCCTAAGCTACTAGCTTTTCTCTTCTGATTCACCCCAGATTTCTCAAATGACTAATGTTTCGATGATAGTTACTCTACATAACGAGTTTAGTCACCATCTCACAAAGTTCTCATCAAGGAAAACAAGCTCTAATGATACAGTAAGTGCATGATAATTGAACTCCAACTCATGGCAATGCAAAGTTGCTGCAAGGTTTGGTTTTCATTGTTGTTTCCGTCTCTCAAAGTATAACTGTTTGAGGTTATGGCTGGAAATGGGAAGAGAGTGCTGCACGAACAGGCACTGAGGATATAGCTTGCACATGAACTGATGCAAGTTCCAGGTAGTAGCTGGGTAGGAAGTCTCATTTAAAAAAAAGACTGCCATGTGTGTACCTATGCAACAATCTCACATGTTCTTCACATGTACCCCAAAACCTAAAATGCAGTTTTTTTAAAAAAAGAGCGTTATATTCTTCAGCAAGAAAAAAAAAAAGACAGAAGCCACAGGTCCTGAGAAAGAGGCAGGCAAGAGGTATCCGAGGACTTTCCGCAATCTGCAGACTGTCAGGACTTAAAGAAAAGCAGGGAAGCAGGGGCAGAAGGTTGGAGAGTCAAGCAACTATAAGTAGCTAGTCAGCCAAACTGCTGAGAGCCCAGGGACAAAGCGGACAAAAGTCACGATTCTGCACAGCAGCAGCAGCAGCAAGGACAGAATCCGGTTCAGTGGCAGCTGTCCCTGCTTCCCTCTCACCCTGGAGAGAGCCACTCCTGAGTGGACCCCGCCTGCAGGCTGCAAGAGATGATAGCAGAGAACAGCTGGCAACCTAACAAATGTGCATGTGGGGAGCAGATACAATTCTCTGGCAAGGAAGCATTTCCCTGAAATGCAGAGCTTCCTTGTAACGTTATCCTCAAGGTCCGCATTCATGGTCCATGCCGCAAATAAGATGGTGTTATCATGAGTACCTTTGTGCCCACTTCCAAGAACTCGAAACCTCCTTGGAGAAAGTCCAAGATGGGCCCAATGCTTGTTTCTAGCCTTTCAGATTTCATGTTATGGTGTAGTTCCACCCTATAAATATGGAATTCTCAGTGAAACCATGTGCGATCATATTGTGGTGTGTACATGACACAAAAGCTGTGTTTACCTGATACGAACAATGTGGGGAATATGACGATACCATCTGCCACCTGGATATTTGAGTTCCAAGAAGAAAAGCATGTGTATGTTTGGAATTACGTGGAGACTATCTGAATGATAGACTCCTTTTCACTTCAGCACGTAACCTATATGTAGCCTTAAACTAAGGCATGAAAATTTATGTTTAGGAGGGAATTATTCTCAAAAACCTCTAAGTAATTAATCTACTATAATTGGGGTGGGAATAAACTTAATTCTATAGTGAGAGAAGAAGGGGTTTTATATGCCTTCACCTGACCTTGGGTTTCTTGTGCTCATCAACTTCTCATCAAATGATATTGTTCATGATAGATGAATGCATGCTAAAAACAGATCTTGCTTTGAACAGATTCTATCTGATCATCCTTCTGACCCAAACTAGCTTAAGGAGATTTGGGGGAAGGAAGTGGGAAAGGGCAGTAAAACCTGGATAATCATGGATGTTAGGAAAAATGAAACCATGTCATAGTGCTGCATCAAAAGTCCTCAGTCATAGACAATGCACCTTTCATGCTAATATAAGTCTAATGCTTTGATTTATTGAAATTGTTCTCACCTGTATACCCTTTACACTTCAAACTTTAGATCAGAACTTGCCATTACCCCCAAAACAAGAACATTCTCTAAAACCTCATTAAACTGACTACATTTGAATAGCAACCATTTTTATAATGCACAATCAAAACTATGGCTTTATCTCAATTTGTTTGCAGCTATCAAGACTACTGATGAATTTCCAGAAAAATCGCCAACATTGTTGTCAAGAAAGTATTGTCGCCAAGAAAGTATTACCAAGTGTCCAGTCAAGGGCATACCAACCCAAAGAGGAATTTCCCAGGACAGTCCCTGAGCACAAACCTTGTCCTCAGTATTGAACTTAATTCATACAAATTTTCATATGACAGCTGCTAAATCCTCCCAAGAATGCTGTCATGGTCCGGGGTTTTAGCAAAGTTTTAATCACCTGACTTGAGTCTTCCTCATCTATGAGGTTTATGGTGTAGCTTTATCTATGGCAGATATAACCTTATATAACATAAGGGAAGAACTTAGAATATATGACTTTGAAGAGAAAATATCTAGAAAATTATTTTTCCTAAAATAATTCTATTTTCAGGTTGAGTATTTTCTTAAATTATACACAAGATAGCATGCTACTCTGAGATACAGATTAAAGTATGCATTTTCCAAATAGCATCAGCAGGGAACCCAGTCAGTGGAAGGAAGGTTTTGCAGCCTTCAGTGGCCTCACATGCTATTTGGAAATCAGTAGAGCGCTAGCTGCCCAGTGTAGCTGTGGTTGCTATAGGGATGGACTCCTGAGAGTATTCCATCTGCTATAAGAGGGACAGCTTGGAAATCCCTCACAGGTCTTTAGAAGAAATGAAGCAAACAAATATTCATCCGGTTGGGAAGGCCAATTTGACTAAGTAGCTATTTTAATGAATTTCAAGCACATGCATACAACGAATCTTGGGTTAATGTAGAAAAATCTTAAATTTCAAAATTAGTTGCACAAATAATCCAACTTTCAGTCCGTCACTTTGAACACGTACATTTTATCAAGCACAACATGCTGCAACTCTTTGATGTTTAATTTAACCAATGCGCTTTTTTTTAAATGCTTAACCCTCATTTTCCAGAACAATATTAGCTTCTAAACAAAATTAAGGGCTCATTTAACAGGCTTATTTTTGGAAACACAACAAGAGCAGACTTGAATGATAGGTACATACGAAATGTGGGGGTCTCACCCCATGCTGGAAAAAAATCAAAGTTCACTGAAACTATTTTTACCATTGTCCCTCATTACGAACCAGAAAGATTGAGAGAAAACCTGGACATAGGTTAATGTTACTTTTAAACTCATACATCAGTCCAAACTTAAAGGATTAAATAAGATCCAATGTGATGCATTTTGAAAAAGAAGAAAATTTTCTGTTTCTTAACCAAAAAAGCCCACAAATCTCCTAAAGGTAAACTAGCCTGTTGGATAATGATGTTTTGAAATTAGAAAATATTTGAAGATAGGAGTGGGAGGGTTCACTGCAGTGTGTTTTTACAGACCTAAAAAATAAGAATTTACCTACTTATTTGGTGGTGAAAGTTTAACGGCTGCTGACTAACACAGATTTCATTCTACATAAATTTAGAATTACATGATGTAGCTAAGGCACCAGAACCTGGTTTGGATAAGCTGGATTCTTGAAGAGTTTCCTAAGGAAAGGGTGTGTCTGAGTGAAAAGCAACTTTTAGAAGTTGTGTCTTGAACAGCCTACCTATTCAAACACATGACTACAGCACTTAAATGTTAGAGAGTCCTGTTACTCAAAACAGTTCCTCCAGATGTCTGCCCTACCAAAGCTGTCCCTAGCAAAATGTTCCTGTGGCTGAGGGATTAAAGAGGTGTGTGGGAAAGTATGTCTACTACCTAACAGTTTTGTTAAGTGAAAGAAAAAAAGAAATAGAAAAAAGATAAATTTCCATATAAAACTGATAACCCATTCAGACAGCAGCTTACTAATCCCTGCACTTCTTCAGGGGGACCTGTGTCCTCTCCTTCTAGTGCAGCTCACCTTGGAGATACCATCATTGCCATGGCTCGCATGCCCACACCTTCCCCAGCTCCTGACCACCATCGATTTAGCCATCATCCTCCTCACTTTCTCATGGTCTTCTCATGTTATCTAATTTCTGCTAAGTTGTTAATGCCCAATAGTGATATTCCTATAGCATCTCTCCCATTTGATGTATTTGAAGGTTTGAGCAGAAGCCTTACCTTTTATGTGCTGATAACTAACAGATGATATATTCAAGGGATCATGCAGAAGAGGCTGAGAGGAACTATAGACCTAGGCAAGAGAGCAAGAAGGGTTTTCAGTCCCTCAAATTCTGCCATATGTAAAGTGATCTGTTTCACTTCAATGCAGGATTGGCTCTTTGCTTACCTTGTGTACAATGTATAATTAAAATATCAAACAGTAATTTATAGACTGAGGTAATTTTAGAATCATTTAAGAAATATTTCCTATGCAGATTTAACTACATATTTTACATTTTACATTTTATTGTTTTCAGAATCCACTTATGACGTAATGGAGTTTAACCTGTTTAATGGGGAAGAAATTCAGTAAGACAAACCTTAAGATAAACAGAGACTGGCAAGAGATGGCCAAGTCATGGATTTGACAGTTTTGCAGACATGGAAAGGAGAGATTAACGAAAGAGAAAATAGGTTAACTAGGAAGCAAATGAAGGAACAAATTTTGTGAGATTTTATTTTGAACAGATATATTTACCCTGTTTAAAAGTCAAAAGAACAACAGCAAAACACCTTAAAAGAGGCTTGACACACCAAAGCAGATTACGTAGAAATTCAGGTGTCACCAGTTCCTAGAATCAGAGTTAAAGCTAGGTGACCAGCTGGATATAAAAGGTTCAGCAGGGCTGGGCGAAGTGGCTCATGTCTATAATCTCAACACTTTAGGAGGCCTAGGCAGAGGTTCGTTTGAGCCTAGGAGTTCAAGACAAGCCTGGGCAACATAGGGAAACCCCATCTCCTCCAAAAATATATATATTTTTTATTTATCTCTTATGTATATGTATTTATTACATATATATTTATATAATTATATATAATATATTATTATATTATTAATTATAATTATTATATAATTAATTATATAATATATAATTTTTATATCATGTTAGTTATTATATTATTAATTATAAATTAGCCAGGTTTGGTGGTTTGTGCCTGTAGTCCTAGATACTTGGGAAGCTGATGCAGAAAGGTCACTTGAGTTCAAGAATTCAAGGCTGCAGGGAGCTGTGATTGTGCCACTGCACTCCAGCCTGGGTGACAGGGAGAGATTCTTTCTCTAAAAAAAATAGGATAAAATTTTAAAAGTCCAGCAGCAGTGCAGTGAGCAAGAAAACAGTATCCTCGTGTGTAAAATGATAATAATGTCTACTCCAAAGTGTTGTTTTAAGGATCAAGTGACAAAATACATATAAATGTGATGGTTATTTGTTAACTTGACTGGCCTAAGGGATGCCCAGAGGCCCAGATATCCAGTGAAACATTACTTCTGAGTGTTATCTCTGAGAGTATTTATGGAAATTAGGATGTGAATGAGTCAACTGAGTAAAAAAGATCTGGTGACATCCATATGAGCTGCTATCATATGTGTATGTGTAATCTTTGTATTCTTAAACCATAAGGTAAAACCACCTCATATGTTTCCTCAACCTGACATACACTGTCTCATTACTCATCTAAAACTCTTATATTCTTCATGTTTCATTTATAACTTATATTTATATATGAACATGTCCTTATATTTTGCTTTTTGAAAGTTGTTTCATCACACTTTGATCCAACTTTCACATTTCCATAATTTCTGATATTAATTCCGCAATCTAATCTTCAAATTGATACACAGGTTTCAATAACTTATACACGATAAACATAATGTAAAGCCTTCTCATGAGGTTGCTTGTTAATATATTCTTCTCTTTCTAAAATGCAGAGATTTGATCTGGTTCCCTAAACTTTTATCCATGAAGATAAATGCCAACTTTAAGGAATTCAATGTACTTTCTTCTATAAACCATCTACAATACTAACACATTTCTAATATGTACCCGAATCCTTGGGGTCCTTCTATTCTACTTGGAAGTCTGACAATAATACCACCTGAGCCCTGTCTCATTAATGGTCAATACTCAGCTGGATATTCAAGCTTGAAGAAACTGAAAATCAAACCTATAGCCTCCAATGTTGTGTCTATGACACTTGATGCTACAGATACCAAATAAAAGCCCACATCACACGTAAAGGCAAAATCAAATCAAATGAATAGGGGAGTTTTCAAAAAAAATGTTTTTAAGTAAGAGCATTGTAATGATCTCCAATCTCAGACACTCTGCCAGGAGTTCAGATTATTATAAACACATGGAAGAAAATCCATGGTGGGCTTTTGTATATGAATTTATATTTTGCCTACATATGCAAGCAATGGAATCAAGTTCTCTTTCCACTGCAGTTCATGCTGTTTGTCCCTGCAGAGATAGAAAGCAAAACTTGGACCGTGGGTGAGTTATGTTTCCAGACCTTCCAATCGAAGATGCCCCATGCTACTTTTGAGTCAAACAGTAGAAAAACAAATGAGGTCTCTGATGTTTTGTCCATAGAATATTGAAACTATTTGTTGATAAAATGAAATACTTGCTTAAATTGATTGTTGTATATATAGAGGAGCACTTGGCTAGAGATGTCTTTTGCAGCACATACGTTTATGTTTCCACCACTAAACTAACCTTTTCAAGAAAAAGGCCTATGTCTGATATTTATTTCTAATGCCTACATGCATAGCAGGAAGCTTGGTTGCTAGTAAGTGCTCTGTAATTTGCTATTTGATAGATGGATGAATTAATGAATGAATGGACAAAGGCTAAAACATTGCTGTCATGGATCTTACTGTTAAACTAAATTCTGTTCATATTTTTATACCCAGTCTCAGTCAATAATTTTTGTAATGTGATAGTCTGCAGAGATCAACATGGTAATGAATATGGGTAAACATTTTAAAGAGCTTCAGAATATGAATATCTTGATGAAGAAAAAAATTTAACACTTCAAGCAGCAGAGTCTAGGATATACAGAATATAGCTCTTTCCCCTTAGTAATGAAGGAAGAGGGAGAGGAAAGTATAAAAGGCTCATCTTCAAACAAATCAAATATTAGATGCTTGCAAGGATCTATTTAAAAAGGAAATTGTCTTCTGTGACCTTTGCAAAGTCCATGAAAGATAATACACTCAAGGTATCAAAAAGATTAAAGGTATGTTTACTAAGAATTAAGACTAGTGGCAAAGCATAATTTTACTTTCAAACTTCGTTTTGTAAAGAGACCATTTCACTCTGACTTACGGAACATTGAATTATAGGATGCTATACATGTCTTTGACCAACATAGAGGTCACACAATGCAAAGGATAACACCATATAAATATGGCATATTTTAGAGACGAGAATATTTAAAAGACAATTAGCAAATTCTGACCTTTTGAAATATCCATTCGTTTTTTAACAGTTTAAAAGCACTGATGTACACTTCTATTTTCATTCAAATAGAACCTCTTTAGTAATTGGGAGAGAAAAGAGCACTTTCTGCCCCTTCCAATACTGATAGGCTTTGTCCTGTAATTCTACATGTTAATACACATAAACCTAGACAGAGATGTAGACACAGACGGAGACACACACACATACACAAACCACACAAACACAAACTAGCGAGGATTAAAAAGTTTAAATTCCTTAAACTAAAAATTGCTAAACCAAAGCTCCTTGAAAGGTGGACTACACTCGTTATCTCACTTCACATGTCCTCCTTAACTCATTCATTGAACAATATTTATTCTGAACCTAGCTTATGCCAGAAATTGTTGTATGTGCTGGAAATTCAGCACCAAACATAACAAACAAAAATTCTTAAACATAGTATTGTACATTCTAGTGCGGCGGAGTTAGACAATAAACATCGTGACTAAGTAAGGCGTGTTGTACATCACTTCTTTGAATGAAAAAATGAATCATAGTAAGTAGATTGAAGTTCAGAGTGAGGGAGAATTTTTAATGAAATGATTAGACGGTGAGCAAAGGCTTGATGAAGGAAGGAATCTAGCTAAAAGGACATCTGCTACTAGAATGCTCTAAGCAGAGAAAAGGGCCAGGGCAAAGGCCTTAAAATGGAGAGTTACCTACTGAGTTTGAAGAACAGGAGGACACCAGTGTGGCTAGAGGATCTGAACAAGGGGAAGAGTAATAGGCGAAGGGGTCATAGCTGGAAGAGGGTCCCAAAATATGTACAAGCTTATAGACTACGATAAGGACACTGGCTTTACAGGGTTTTGAGCAGAGGAATGACATGATATAACTTAAAACAAAACAATTGTCTGCTTTGCTAATGTTTCAGGTAGCATTTGCTGCATTTCAAACCACCTACACTTAGTGGCTTAAAACAATAAACATTTATTTAGATCATGATTCTGAGGATCAGCAATTTGGGCAGAGCTGGACTGAGCTAATGTGTTCCTCTATTAGTCTCCTTAGGTCCATTTATGTGTCTGTGGTTAGGGACTGGTTAGGTATGTGGTCTTACTTTTGGAGTTTAGATGGTCGTCAGATTGGAAGACAGTGGCAACTGGACCATGTGTGTTCCATCATCCATTAGGCTAGACTGTAATTCTTCAACTTATTGGGATTCCAAAGGATTTCAAGAACAGAAACAGGACAAGTCCAAACGCGCATATACTTTCCACACCTCTACTCATATCTTTTTATTAATAGCTTATGTCTCATTGGCCAAAGCAAGTTCTCAGACTTCACATCTTGATGGAAGAGAAAAATATTTGGCCATTTTTTGCAGTCTACTGAAGCTGATCTTAGACTACAGAGAAACAGGAATGAAAGCAGTGCAGGAAAACAGAGTTTTGCAATAATCCAGTGAGAGGTAAAGTCTTAGACAAAGGCTGTAGCAGTAGGGCTGCTAAGGAGCACTTTTGTTTTCTAAATATATTTTGAAAGTTGAGCCAAAAGGATATTCTGGCAAAGTAGAACTGTGGAATGGGATAAAAAGAGGAGTCAAAGATAAACACAAAATTTTGACCTTAGCAGCTGGATAGATGATGTTGTCATTCATTTCAAGTTTTAAGGGAAGTTTTGAAGTTCACTTTGTGACTAGTTTAGTTGAAGATGTTCATTAGATACCATATGGAAAAGTTGAATGAATTGAAGGGTATAATTTATACCAGAGTTCATTGGCAAGCTCAAGTCTGCAAATATAAATTTGGAAGTGGTCAAAAAACAGGTGAGCCTATATAAGAACATCAAAGGAATCATTATCAATAAATCAGAGTGAACTCCAAGGACTGAGTCACAGGACACTCTAAAATTAAGAGTTCAGGAAAAAGAGAAGAGATTAGCAAATGAGACTAGAAAGGAGCTCTCAGTGTGATAGAAAGTTAACTACAAGTGTCTGTTGTTGTGGAATTTAGGTAAAGAAAACTTTTCAAGGATGACAGAATGTTCAACTGTATGTTCAATGCTGCTAACAGGTCAAATAAAATGGGCACTTATAATTCCCACTGGAGTTTTCCACATGGGTCAGGTGGCCCATGACCTTGAAAGAGCAGTTTCAGCAGAGTGATGGGTTCAAGAAACAAATGTCTGGCAAAGGAGCAAAGGCAATAAAATACAGAAAAGCCGGTCTTTTCAACAGATAGTGCTGAAACTACTGAATACCTACATGAAAGGGAAAAAAGATCTAGACACAAACCATACACCTTTCACAAAAATTAACTCGAAATGGATTATAGACTTAAATGTAAAATGCAAAACTACAAAACTTCTAGAAGATAGCATAGGAGATAATCTAGATGTCCTTAGATTTAGCAGTGATTTTTTAGATACAACACCAAGTCAGGTCTTACATTTAAGTCTTTGTTCCATTACACATTGATTTTGTATGTGGTATGTTATAGAGTTTAATTTCATTCTTCTGCGTGTGGATGTCCAGTTTTCTAAATACCATTTATTGAAGAGACTGTCCTGTCCCCCGCTTTGTGTTCTTGGCACCATTGTTGAAAAACAGTTGGCTGTAAATGCATGAATTTATTTCTGGGCTCTCTATTCTATTGGTCTATGCATCTGAATTTATGCTAGCAGCCTGCCATTTTGGTTACTGTTACCTTGTGGTATATTATGATGTCAGGTAGTGTGATGTCTCCAACTTTGTTCTTTTTGCTCAAGATTGCTTTGACTTTTCAGAGTCTTTTGTGGATTCTGAAGTTTTAGGACTATTTGTTCTATTTCTGTGAAGAAAGTCGTTAGTATTTTGACAGGAATTGTACTGAATCCACAGATCACTCTGGGTAGGATGGACATTTTAACAATGTTAATTCTTCCAAACCATGAACATGGGATATCTTTACATTTATTTGTAAATGTTCAACTTTTTTATCATTGTTTCACAGATTTTTAGTGTAGAGATTTTTTACACCACCCCCGAGCCCCAGCTTTTTTTTTGAGATGGAATCTCTCTCTGTCACCCAGGCTGGAGTGCAGTGGCACTATCTCGGCTCACCAACACTTCCAGCTGCCAGGCTCAAGCAATTCTCCTGCCTCAGCCTCCCGAAGCACCAATTTTTTTTTTTTTTTTTTTTTTTTAGTAGAGACAGGGTTTTGCCATGTTTGCCAAGCTGGTCTTGAACTCCTGACCTCAGGTGATCCACCCACCTCGGCCTCTCAAACTGCTAGGATTACAGACATGAGCAACCATGCCTGGCACTTTTTTAATTAAATTTACTCTTAAGTATTTATCTTTTTTGTAGTTGTCATAAACAAGATTGTTTTCATGATTGCTTCTTCAGATAGTTTGCTCTTTATAGAAATGTTGCTGATTTTTGTATCCTATAATTTTACTGAATTCACTTATGACTTTGAATAGGTTTTTTTTGGGGGGGGTAGAGACTGGGGTATTCTGTATAAGATCATGTCAGACACAAACCAGAGCAATTTGACTACCTCTTTTCCAATTTGAATACCTTTTATTTCTTTCTCTGGCCTAATTGCTCTGGCTAGAACTTCCAGTAATATGTTGTATTGAAGTGGCAAGAGTAGGCATCCTTGTATTTTTCTGGATCTTAGAGAAAACATTTTCCTTTTTCTGATATGATGTGTGGCTTTGTCCTACATGATCCTTATTTTGTTAAGATACATCCTTTATATGCCTAATTTGTTGAGAGTTTTCAGTGTGAAATAATGTTTACTTTTGTCAAATTCTTTTCTACATTATTGAAATAAGTATATGATTTTTGTCCTTCATTCTGTTAATGTGATGTATCCCATTTTTGACTTGCATATATTGAGTTATTCTTGTGTCTCTGAGATGAATCCCACTTGATCATGATGAATGATATTCTTAATGTGCTGTTAAATTTAGTTTGCTATTATTTTGTTGAGGATATTTGCACCTGCCTTCATCAGAGATACTTGCCTGTAGATTTTAGGTTTTGTTGTGCCCAGTTTTGGCCTCATAAAATGAGTTAGGAAGTATTCATTCCTCTTTAGTTTTTTGGAAGAGTTTGAGAAGAATTTGTATTAGTTCTTTAAAAGTTTGGTAGAATTCAGCTTAAAGACATCTGGGTCTGGGCTTTTCTTCTTGATGGGAAAACATGTATTACTAATTCAATCTCTCTCTCTCCCTTTTTTTTTTTTTTTTTGGTAGAAAGTGATTTATTTAGAGAGAGAGAGAACCAGAGAAGGAGAGAGAAAGAAACAGCTAACTCTCACATTGAGTGAGAGAATCCAGAAAATTGGAATCCAGGAGAGGAAAGCAGCTTCCACACTGAGTGGAAGGGAATAGAGAGAGATGGAGTTTAGGAGGGGAAGACAGGCTTCTACAAGAGAGTGTTTGAGGGGGGACTCCAGAGGGGGAAATCCAGGATAGAGAAAAACAGCTTCCACAAGCATGAGAATGTTTGTGGAAGAGGATCCAAACATGTAGTCCCGTATTACTAATTCAATCTCTTTATTTGTTATTTGTTCAGGTAAGATAGTCTAGTCTTTGTAATTCAACTTGAAAAGTGGTATGTGTCAAGGAAGTTATCCATTTCTTCTAGCTTATTACATTTGCTGATGCATAATAGTCTCTTATAATCCTTTGGATTTCTGTGGGATCTCTTGTAATGGCTTGGTTTTCATTTATGATTTTATTTATTTGAATTTATTTTATTCTAGGTAAAGGTTTGTCCATTTTGTCTTTTCAAAAAATGAGTTCTTCATTTTGTTGATATTTTCTGTCATTTTTCTAGCCTCTATTTCATTTATTTCAGCTCTAATCTTTATTATTTCCTTTCTTCTACCAATTGTGGGCTTTAGTTTGTTCTTGTTTCTCTAGTTGCTTGAGGTACAACATTTGGTTATTTGTTTAATTATTCTTATTTGATATAGACATTGATTGCTGTAAACTTCACTCTTAGAATTGCTTTTGCTGCATTCCATAAGTTAGCATATGTTGTGTTTTCATTTTTATTTCTCTCAGCATGTTTTTTAATTTCACTTTTAATTTCTTCATTGACTCATTGGGTTTTTCTAGACCATGTTATTTAACTTCCATATATTTGTAAATTTTCCAAAGTTTCTCCTGTTATTGATTTCTAATTTTATACCCTGTGGTCAGAAAATATATTTGACATGATCTCAATCTTCTTAAATTTGTTAAGACCTGTTTGTGACCGAACATATGATCTAGCCTAGAGAATATTCCCTATGCACTTAAAAAGAGTGTGTATTCTGCAGCTGTTGGATGAAATGTTCTGTAAATGTCAATTAGGTCCATTTGGTGTAAAGTATAGTTTAAGTCTGATATTTCCTCATTGGTTTTCTGTCTGTATGATCTGTCTATTACTAAAAGTGGGGTTCTGAAGTTCCCCTATTATTATTGTATTGTAATCAATATCTCCCTTCAGATCAATTAGTATTTGCTTTACATATTTAGGTGTTCCAGTGTTGTGTGCCTATATATTTACAATTGTCATATCCTCTAGCTAGGTTTACCTCTTTATCACTATATAATGACCTTCTTTGCCCTTTTTGCAGTTTTTGACTTAACATCTATTTTCTCTAATATAAATATAGCTACTCCTGCTTTCTACTGGTTTCTATTTGCATGAAATATCTTTCTTCATTCCTTTACTTTTAGTCTATGTGTGTTCTTACAGATGAAATGGTCTCTTTTAGACAGAATATAGTTGGGTGTTGTTTATCTATTCATTTAACCATTCTATGTCTTTTGATTAGAAGATTTAATCTACTTACTGTGAAGGTAATTATTGATAAGTGAAGATTTACTATGGTAATTTTATTGCTTGTTTTGTAGTTGTTTTGCAGATCTTTTGTTCCTTTCTTTCTCTCTGGCTAACTTCCTTTGTAATTAAATGATTTTTCTCTAGTGGTATGTTTTAATTCCCTGATTTTTATTTTTAGTTTATCTCCTATAGATTTTTGCTTTGTGGTTGCCATAATGGTTACAAAAGTTTATTTCACTCCCACCAGCACGCTGAATTTTTGAAGTTACAATTTACGTAGTTTATATTCCATTTCTCTTAATACATCATTGTAGTTATTACTATTTTAATAATTTTACCTTTAAATCTTCAAGTAAGTGATTTGTATACCATCATTACAGTATCAACCCTTTTCCCATTTGCCGGAAGAATATTCACCAACAGCACTTGTAACTTCAGCGTTTACCCTGAGATAACTTTGCCATGAAATATCTAGCTTTTATTACTATTTTTGCATTGCTCTAGTATATTGACTTTGAAAACAAAAGACATCAATCTATTTATAGCATTCTGTTTTTAGTAGTGGTATTTTCATTTACGAAATATAGTAATTCTCAACTGCTGAAAATATAAATTCCTAGAAAATGTAGCATTCCTACACGTGATGTTAATATCGTACTTGAACAGTTGTTGGCCAGAGATTCATCTGATGAATCCGATTTTCCTGATACAGATGATTCTGATGATTCAGACATTCTGATGTTAGTTCTGTTTAGAAACAACTCCAAGAACAGTTATTTTATTTTATTTTCACTTTGAAAATCAGTCAGATTTGCTTCAGCTTCAAAGAGTGTGTTTATGTAAAATTAAATGATTGCTGGCAATGAGCTGCATTTTTTTTCTAAACAGGAAAAGGGTTAAGTGTTCTGAATGTGATTATGTACTAACTTTTACAGGGAGTTATAGACTTTCAGATGTTTTTGTGTTACTCATCAGTGTTCTTTTCTTTCAGCTTGAAGAACTCCCTAGAGCATTTTTTGTAAAATTGTCACAATGATAATAAAATCGCTCAGCTTTTCTGTATCTGGAAAAGTTTTTTGTTTGTTTGTTTTTGTTTTATTTATTTTAAGTGCAGGATGTACAGGTTTGTTACATAGGTAAATGTATACCATGGTTGTTTGCTGCACCTATCAACCCATCACCTAGGTATTAAGTCCAGCATGCATTAGCTATTTGTCCTGATACTCTCCCTTCTCTTGCCCACCCCCCACCAACCCACCAACAGGCCCCGGTGTGTGTAGTTCTCCTCCCTGTGTCCATGTATTCTCATTGTTGGGCTTCCATTTATAAGTGAAAACATGTGGTATTTGGTTTTCTTTGCTCTTTCTTTCTTTTTTTATTTTACTTTAAGTTAAGGGAAAAGTGCAGAATCTGCTGGTTTGTTACACAGGTATATACGTGCCACAGTGGTTTGCTGCACCTATCAACCTATCATCTAGGTTTTAAGCCCTGAATGCATTAGGTATTTGTCCTAATGCTCTCCCTCTCCTTGCCACCCACTCCCCGACAGGCCCTGGTGTGTGTCGTCCCCTCTCTGTGTCCATGAGTTCTCATTGTTCAACTCCCACTTATCAGCGATAATATGTGGTGTTTGGTTTTCTGTTCCTGTGTTAGTTTGCTGAGGATGACAGCTTCCAGCTTCAACCATGTCCCTGCAAAGGACATGATCTCATTTTTTAATGGCTGTGTAGTATTCTGTGATGTACATGTACCACACTTTCTTTCTCCACCTGACAAACATCTAATATCGAGAATCTACAAGGAACTTAAACAAATTTACAAGAAACAAACAAACAACCCCATCAAAAAGTGGGCAAAGCATATGAACAGACACTTCTCAAAAGAAGATATTTATGCAGCCAACAAACATGAAAAAAGCTCATCATCGCTGATCATTAGAGAAATGCAAATCAAAACCACAATCAGATACCATCTCATGCCAGTCAGAATGACAATTATTAAAACGTTAAGAAACAATAGATGCTGGCAAGGCTATGGGGAAATAGGAATGCATTTACACTGTTGGTGGGACTACAAATCAGTTCAACCATCATGGAATACAGTGTGGTGTTTCTTCAAGGATCTAGAAACAGAAATACCATTTACCCAGCAATCCCATTACTGGTTATATACCCAAAGGAAAATAAACCATTCTACTATAAAGACACAGGCACACATAGGTTTATTGCAGCCCTATTTACAATAATATCTGGAAAAGTTCTTATCTCTCCTTTCCTAAAGGACAGTTTTTGTGGGTAAAGTGTTCTTGGTTACCAGTTCTTTCCTTTCCAGCACTTTGACTATAACATCCCGTTCTCTCCTGACTAGAAGGTTTCTGCTGAGAAATACACTAGATATACTGGAACTCACTTATATTTTATTTTCTTCTTTTTTCTTGCTGCTTTTGAGGTCCTCCCTTTGTCTTTGATTTTTGACAGTTTGATTATAATATTTCTCGCGGTAGTCTTATTTAAATTAAATGTGATTTGGACTAAATGATAGTTGACCTTCCTGTACCTAGATATTTATGTATTTCTTCAGGTTTGGAAAATTTTCTGCTCTTATTTCTTTAAATAAGTTTTCTACTGTTTTGTTTTGCTATTATCCTTCTCAAATTCCTTTAGCTCAAATATTTCCTCTTTTAATGCTGTTCTGTAAATCCTGTAAGCTTTCTTCATTCCTTTGCATTCCTTTTTCTTTTCTCTCCTCTGACTGTATATTTTCAAGGTGTCTTTCTTTGAATTCACAGATTCTTTCTTCTTTTTGATTAATTCTTCTCTTGATGTTCTATACTGCATTTTTCATTTCATTCATTGTATTTATGAGCTCTTGAATTTCTGTTTGATTTATTATTATTACTTCAATCTTAAATTTCTCATTCTAGCCATTTATTGTTTTTTCTTGTTTTGTTTAATTGCTTCTCTATATTTTCTTGAAGTTTAATGAGCCTCCTTAAAATTGTAATTTTGAATTATTTGCCAGGCTATTCATACATCTGCATTTCATTAGGTTCAATCACTGGCACTTTCTTGTTTCCATTTGGTGATGTTGTGTTCCCTGATTATTCTTGATTCCTATGGACATGCATTCACGTCTGCACATTTGGAGTCCTTGGTACTTATTCCAGTCTTTGCATATGGACTTTGTCTGGGAACACCCTTCAACAGTTAACCTGTTCAGAGACTCTGGCCATCTGGCATAATCTTTAAGCTCAGGACTGCTCAGCTGATGGAGTGCCAGGCTAGAATCCTATAGCAATTGAGGTTGGCATGGAGCTGGGGTGTGCCCAAAGCCCAGGCTAACTGAGGACTGCCTGCCACTGAAGGCAATCCAGAGCCCAAGGTCACTGTGGTTAGCTAGTAGAATGTGGACTGGAGATCAAATCTACCTCATAGGGCCTATAGTTTTCCACCTAATGCTAGGGCAGCTCTAGAGGTTTAGTGTGCATGTACCAGGCAAGATTGAGGGTCACTATGTGTTTGCTTAGTGCTGGGTTTTACTGTAGTGATCCTAGTTCTATGCTCCAAGTTAAAGTTCCATGCTCACTTTTTTCTCTTTCTTCTAATCCTACTGTATCTCTCTCCATGCTGTGCTGCCTGATGTAAAACTGTCATTCCTACTCTCTTCAATGTCTTTTCAAATTATTGTGCTATAACCAGTTACTGTAATCTCTGACCTGCTTTCTTTAGCTCTTGCAAAAATATTTTTGCCTGTGGATAGTTGTTGAAATTGATGTTTCTGCAGGAAACAATCACTGGAGAGTACTATTCTACCATCTTGCTCTGCCTTCCAATATTATTACAGTTTTAATTTATATTGCTTTAATGACAATTGATGAGAAACATCTTTCTATATCCTTATTTGTCATTTGTATATAGTCTTTGATAAGGTACCTGTTTAAATTTTTTACCTGGTTTCTTTAGGCTATTTTCTTCATATAGGTGATATGTTCCTGATATTGAGATTAGATGAGTCCAGAAACAAGGAGAGGATGCAGGCATGACATTATTTACTATTATTCCCAAGATGGGAAACATTTTTACCTATATCCACAACTTTGGACTATATGAAAATGTCCTGATCCCCCAAAGGAGCAGGGGGCATTCTTATGAAGGGACATAGCGAGAGTGAACTGAACAACAAGCTACAGTAGCCATGCATCACTTTGTTTTTATTGTATCCCAGGAATAGTAGGGAAGAAGAGGAGTCATCATCTTGGGAGATTAATTGAACCTGATCAGCAGAAGGAGACAAAGCTGCAGTTATACAGTGAGGCAGGAAGAAATAAGAGTGGAATAGAGGTGATCCACCTGCTTGCCTAGCTGTGATTATGAAGACAAGAGCAGCAGCAGCAGCCTTAGAAACATGGTTCCAGGGTCTCACAATTCTCAGGTAAACCATCAAGATATGCAATGATGGTGGTTGAGGGCAAGGGGGATGTATAGTGAGGAGAAACACAATGAGTACCAGTTGGAGACCTAAGATCAACTGTAGTTGGGGGAGAAGAGTTCTAGTTCATTCCACAACTTCCTGTAAAAAGTTCTTCCCACTGGAATTCTGGAGAGCTGCTTCCATTCCATTTCTGAATGGAAAATTGGATCTATGCAGATAAGGCCTACACTGGCAACTATGGAGGGACATGGCTAGGATACACTTTTAATAAACAATGACATTCCACCATAGGAATGGAGTTAGCTGACAATCACCAGCTTTGCAGCTTTCAAAGTTAACCTTAGTTTCAAGTTCTTCTCAGGTAGAAACCAGCCAATGACTGACCATAGCATGTATCCTGGGGCCATTTCAGTCCAATGCAGGACTCCTTCAATACAAAGTCATGGTTCCAGAATTTTCTTCTGGGCGAGCTGAGACCTTGTCAGAACTGCTTCTGACAAATCAGAACTACCATCTGAGGCTCTCCTACCCAATTCTGCTTTCTCTTTATCTTTTCACATATATTAGCTTTGCATTGCTTTCTGAAGGCTTTAGCTGTTCAGTTCTACTCCCTTCTGCATTATATTTTATAAGTATTACTCTACAACAAACCTCTTGACTTTCTAGCTCTGTCTCAGCTTCTTCATCAACAAGAGACAAACTGAAAAATCAACCCATCAATGGAACACCCAAACAAATATAATAATAATGATTAGAATGAATCATCTTTAATGTTTTGTTAACTTCTAGTCATAAAAATATCTTCACATTAAGAATAATTTCTTACTGTAACATAATATCTGTCAAGGTATAAGAATAAACCATAATATATTTAACTATATTGTAGCTTGATCTATTATTTCTAAATATGTAGTCAATGAGGGTATATATATATACCTGTTTTTACTATTTCTCTTTACCCCATAGATATGAGAAGTGAATAGGAGTAGGAGAGAGAAGGGATGACAATATTAACATGACATTACAAACAGAAAGCAAATGTTCACCGAAGTCCATTGTCATATATTATAGGTGGTTTACCTTCTACCAGCCATAGTCAATCCATGGAAAATACTCAAACGTCACATCAGAAATAACTTTCTGTGAGATTTCAGGCAAGGAAAACTCCATACATGATTGAATTAGGGATGGTTATTCCTATTAATGAATCTGAATCTACTGGGAAATTATTTTGTGCCTCATACTACAGCAGGTGCTTGAGCATCTGTAAGATGTATGAATCAGTATTTAGACAAAAAAAAAGTTTAAAATCTGGCTTGAAAAAGATACTAAGAAAAATCACCGAATTAATGAATGATGCAAGAGAGAGTTGAGACTCTAGAACTGAGTGTTGTTATACAAACAAATGTGAAAATTGATCTGTTGAATTAAAGTGACACCTGTGCGTAAGTCAGCATAATGCACTGATGTGATGATGTTCAAAGCGTCAGATGTGGCACACACACCCTCTGTCTCCTTGAGAAACATGGTGGTCAGCCCTGACAAGGTTTTGTAACCATCCAAACAATGCCATCTTTATTTCCAATCTGACATATGGCCACACCCTTATTCTCAGGAGAAGTAAGATTTAGGCAGCATGCATGAAAACTTCCTTCACCCTGACATTAATCTTCATATTTATCATCTCAGGAATGAAAAGGAATTTGCCTCCAAATGATTCAAGCCCCCTATAGGAAAGGTTGCTGGTAATGGCATCTTTTTGCTGACTGCAGTAGAACTATTTCCAGATATGGGCACTTAGTTATCTCACAAAGTGAATTAAATTTGAAATCCCTTTTATTAAAGCAACCAAATAGCTTCAGTGTCCAGTCAGTACCAATCCCTGTTTCTAAGAGCTCCTTTGCCAACACCCCCCACCACCACTCTGCAGGGAACATGAGCAGAAGACTCTTATCAGGAATCCCTGGTAGCCCTTTTGCCCAAGCTACACTGGCTCCCTATACAGCTTATAAACATTTCCCAAATATGCATCCAAATCTGAAATTATATGACCATCTATTTTGGTTCACAAAATATCCTATGAATATTTCTCTCTTAGCAAGGAGGAAATTGAATGATGCAAATCTTTAAAGCTGTAAGTATACTATATATCACTGGTCTTTTTTCTTCATCTATTGAATTCATAGGAGGGACAGAGACAACAGTAGGTGTTTTTTGAAGTATTGGTTGCATTTTCTATGTAGAACTCTCTCTTAAGTCCTGCTGCTATATATAATCATTCAGAAAAAGGGTAAGGAGCAGAGAAGTTTTAGAATTTTACCATACAAAATAGTTTACTATTAACTATATTCCAATTAGCTGTAATACTCTACACACCTTTGTGAAGTTCGGTCTTTTGGGCTAAAATCTAAAGCAAGATAATGTGGTATTCTAGAATGATTGTAGCTCCTGAACTCAAGAGAGTGGCTAGATGTACAAATTTCAAATTTTCTAATCCATGTTTATCTATTTTAAATTGGTTCTGTTAAGCCTAAACCAAGTGAATTACTGTGAAGTTGAATAATATGATTTTAAAATGACAACACAATGTCTAATATTAAATGGTGTTGCAATTACAAATAATAATAACTGGTATGTATTAAGTGCTAGGCATCATGTTAAAGGCTTTTCTCATTTCAACACATTTAACCTATTAAGAATTTTATAATGTAGATACACCTACTATCTTAGGGTTGCCAGGTTACAGACAGGATGCTTTGTTAAATTTGAATTCAGAAAAACAGTGAATTCTTTAGTATAATATATCCCAAATATTGCATGGGACATACTTTTATTTTATTTTTTATTTATTTTTTATTTTTTTGAGACAGTTTTGCTCTTGTTGCCTGGGCTGGAGTGCAATGACACGATCTCAGCTAACTGCAACCTCCGCCTCCAGGGTTCAGCAATTCTCCTGCCTTAGCCTCCTGAGTAGCTGGGATTACAGGCACATGCCACCACACCCTGCTAATTTTTGTATTATTTTAGGAGAGATGGGGTTTTACCGTGTTGGTCAGGCTGGTCTCAAACCCCTGACCTTGTGATCCACCCGCCTCAGCCTCCCAAAGTGCTGGGATTACAGGTGTGAGCCACTGCGCCCGGCCCATACTTTTATTTTGTAAAAGACTATTGTTTATCTGAAATGCAAATTTAACTGAGCATTCTGGTTTTTATTTGTTAAATCTGGCAACCTCTATTATTCTCATTTAAGATAACTGGACACAGAGTGCCAAAGAGACTTGCCCAGAATCACAGAGCTAGCAAGCTGCTGAAAAGAGATTCAATTCCATAAAAGTGCCCTCAGAACCAAGGCAATGAAACCTTACACAATACTATCACAATCTCCACTACTATACTAAGCGGTAGTAAAAAAGTCAGGCTTCCCAGATTTTTCTGTACCTTTACTTAAGATGCCAAAAGTCCAAGTCTGTGCCTCTTCCCAGTATGGAATTCCTGATATATGGGATTCCCTTCTAGGTAATGACACCAGTGTGAGAAAAAAAAAAAAAAACAGGAGAGATCAGTGAGTCAAAATTTCTATAGCATTTATTACATGTGCCAAATTGACCAAAGCCAGTAGGATAAGCAGGAGGTCATTCATACAAGGAAACTCTCCTTGATCTGCTTTTCCAATAATTCTGTCATAACCCCATGTTTATGGGGCCAATGAAACATGCCCAGCACTATCATTGGTTAAGTTAGTAAATAATAGTGCTGATAGGGTTTGGCTGTGTTGCCACCCAAATCTAATCTTAAAGGGTGTAGTTCCCATAATCAACGGGAGGTAATTTAATCCTGGGGGCGATTACCCTTATGCTGTTCCCGTGATAGTGAGTGAGTTCTCATGAGATCTAATGGTTTTATAAGGGGCTTTTCCCCATTTTGCTTGGCACTTCTCCTTCCTGCTGCCATATGAAGAAGAACATGTTTGCTTCCCCTTCCACTATGATTGTAAGTTTCCTGAGGCTTCCCCACCCATGCTGAACTGTGAGTCGATTAAATCTTTTTCCTTTATAAATTACCCAGTCTCAGGTATGTCTGTATCAGCAGCAAGCGAATGGACTAATACAAGTGCTGAGCCCCCAACGACTCTGTATATTTATCAATGAGCATTGATCTGGAATATCCTTCTTCAGTGTTAAGAAATGCAGCAAGAGCCAAAAACATTTAGCAACTATTTTTAATTTGTGATATTGGGTTTCATCCTAATCCTTGACCAATGCTAATAACCATATAATAGATGTATCTGGAATTCTTTCTCAGCAGCAAAACTGGGTCATCTGAGAGATGCAGTGTGCATTCTCTTGGTTCAAAATTTTTGTTATACCTCAAATAAGCACTCATTGAGGAGGAGAAAAATTGTAAGAATAATATGTTAGTAAATGTGATACCTTCTACAACTGCTGAGGCTGTAGTAAATTGCTCTTTAGCCCTTCTTTTGCATTTAACTTGGTTTGGTAAAGCAGCCTGTCAGAGCAGCTCTTCCCACATTGCTACATGCATATTGTAGTTGTAGACTCTCTCTATAATGAAGAAGGTGAGTGATTAATGTCAGTTGTTTCTTTGACCTTGGAAAAAATATGAAATCACTGGTATAAGGAAACAACATAAAAATCTCACCCACAGGAGGTCTGCTGGTTCTGCCAGTTGTGATTGACAGCTACAAACGGAGTAGAATATGCCAAGAAAGCTGCAAATCTCATTCGGTGACTTGTTCAGTCACAAAGGGAAATGACTGTGCTAGCCTGCTATGTTATATGTTCTTTTGCTAGAGGCAAAACCCACAAACTAAAGCCAACACAGATATGTCTGTCTCTCTTCTTTGCTCTTATAGATAATATTAATTATAGCAACTTTAACGAATTGGCTGACACTCAGATAATCCCTTAACCTGACAAAAAACTTCATAGGCATTGAGTAGATCTGATTATGTTTGAGACGCAAATTATGTTTCTCAGAAGGCACATCTGATGTATGTTATTCATTTCCAGCCATTAACAAGAAGTCCTTGGCTGGGAGTCCTGGGATCTGAGATCTTTTTCTATTCCTACCCGTGCTTTTTTGGTTAATTTTGGACAAATAATTTACAGGAGTTTTTCTGGAGTGTATCTGTACAGACACAACAGACATATATTTTCTAACCATATGTATTATAGATGGAATCCTTTCCCACAAAAAGATATCATGAAGTCTTAACTCCTGATACCTGTGCATTATAGACCTTATTTAGAAATAGGATCTATGCAGATGTAATCAAATCAAAATGAGGTCGCATTGGATTAAAGTGAGCCCTAAATCCAATGACTGGTGTCATTAGAAGAAAGATACAGGGACACACGAGAAGGAAGACAGCCACGTGAATACAGAGCCAGGAATTAGTGTTAGTCCACCAGAAGGCCCGAAACGCCAAGAATTGCCAGCAACTACCAGAAGCTAAAAGAGGTAAAGAAGCATTTTTCTTCTGAGGAATTATGAGGGAGCTTGGTCCCACTGACACCTTGATTTCAAACGTTAGACCTCCAGAACCTTCAGAGAATACATTTAAGTCACCCACTTATGATAATTTCTTACATTAGCCCTAGGGAACTAAAACAACATGCACAAACTTATATAAAATGTACGTGAAATATAAATTTTTTAAACATGGAGACATCATTGAAAAGAGATAAACTGTCTTCTAGTTTTACAACCTAACTGAGAGGCTAGGTTAACATTAGCAAAACTGCCAGCAAACAACTGCAAGGCAAAGCAGCGTGTGCCAGATTTTATGAGACAAATTAGAGCCATAAACTATGAAATTCATTGTTTAAATGGAATAACTAGGTTAGTATATTGTAAACCCTAAAACTTGAAGTGATTCTTTGACATATTTGAACCTCACTGGGCCCCACGGGCCTAACCAAGAGTTCCCTGCTCTCGCCAGATGTGTTCCTCACCTACAGGACAGACTCCAGCCAGCTAGTCCCCCTGTCCCCCAGACAAGCTCCACTTTACCTGGACCTCAACCCAAAAGATCTCACTTCCTTGCCAGCCTACAAGTCAATCACATCGCCTCATGAGAATAAGGCAGGCGAAGGGGGTACCCAATTTTCTTGGCCTTACAGTTTCCTCTCATGGCCTCTAGTGTCCTTCTCCCTGCAGCTCTAGGTGCATGTGACTAATAAATACCCTGCTGCCAATCTCATCTGTCCAGTGCTAGGTGTCCTCTGGCCAGCAATGAATGCCCAGAACCCCAGGGGAGCTATCCTTCACCAATGGAGTGAAGAGGAGAAGAAGAAAACAGTCAGTGACAATCATTCATTAGGAAAACAAAAACCTCTAGGTTAGCTACACCTACAGGGTAAAAAATAGTAAATGTCAAGTCATGAAGAAAATATGGGAAATAAAAGTATAAAGTGTGAGCAAAAGAAAGCATTAACAAGTTGAAAACAGAGGAGCTCAACTCATCATTGATGTAAGCTCGGGGACTACCTCTACAACTAGGAGTGATAAGGGTGAAATAGCATTGCTGAGCCCATTAATACCAACTGGAGACAGAGGTGAAACAGAGCCCTGAGACCAACAGGATTATTTTCAAGTAAAATTTTCAAAATAAAGATTTAGTACCCAACCCAGCTTTGTCACCCAGAATTTGTGACTATCTTATATACCTGTAAATATTATATAATGTACATGTTTACATTATGTGTATCATATGTAACATAAATTATATTATGCATATATTCTATTTGTTGATTTCACAAGTTGGAAAACACATTATTTTTAAAATATTAATACACATATTTATATATAAGTATAATATTATATATTATATACTAATATGCTATATTCATGAATTTGTATGTGTGTGTGTATATATGTGTGTATAACATGTATAGATAAAGATGAATACACAGGCAGACACATATACCTAATGTACCTAAGCATAGAATCCAGTCTGCTTTCAGGGATATTAATGATTGATGACCAATGAGTTTCAACAAAGATTTTCATGTGACAATACTAAACTCTGTGAAGGGTAAAATGCAGTCTCCACTTAAGCACACTTTCTTTCCAGATTTCCATCTATAACTCTAAATGTCTAACATCAAAGAGGTTAATCCATTTATTTTCACATAAAGTAAAGTAAAAATTTTTAACACTTTGGAAAAGTTGTATCATTAGATTTAAAGGAAGAAGAGGCAGCCCATAGATAGTTAATCTATTTTTATGGCTAGTTTGCACTATCAGCCTGATCAGTTGTAACCATATCGTCATAGAGATTATGGCCTAAATCTCATGTATACTCTAACATTTTTTTATTCCTTATCATATCTCATACATTTTCCAATTGTTCCTACATTTTGGAGGCTACAATATTAATGGCATACAAGGAGTGGCTCACTGTTCGTTGTAAAACCCAAGAAACTTTGTTTCTCCTTCATTTGCTGACATTTGCATAATGGCTTTCTTTTGTTCCTTTTATTCCCAGATAATTGAGTTAGGACATCTCTGTTAAACAAACAGTCTTTCAGAAGGACCCTTGGACCTAATTATAACCTTTGGTAAAATAAGACTATGCATAACAAAGTAATGGAAAGTGTCTTTTCCCTTATCTGGAACATACATTTTAGAATTTAAGGTTTTGAAGCTTGGCATGGGAATAAATAAGTTTCATTACACTCATTTGGGAATTAAACATAAGAGATGAAGTGACAGTTGTCAGATTGTGTCTGCTAACAAAGTTCATATAGTTCTCCTACCTCACAGTGGGATGTGGGTAGGAGAATGTTGGTGTAGCATGTGGGTGGATTTCACTGGGAAAACTTGTTCTACCTTCTAAAATTCAAGTGGATCATACACACACCTCAAAGTGACTAGCTACCTAAAAACACAGTAGTCCCTAAACCAGCAATGACTCTAATACTATTTTTATTACTCGATTAACCTCATTCTTAAAATTCTAAAGAGTGTTTATGGTCAGGTAGCATGATTCGTCCAGCTTTGTTCTTTTTGCTTAGGATGGTCTTGGCTATACTGGGTCTTCTTTAATTCCATATGGAATTTAAAGTAGTTTTTTTCTAATGCTATGAAGAATGTTTTTTCCACTTGTTTGTGTCCTCTCTTATTTCCTTGAGCAGTGGTTAGCAGTTCCCTTCAAGAACTACTAACATCCTTGTTAGCTGTATTCCTAGGTATTTTATTCTCTTTGTAACAACTGTAAATGGGAGTTCATTCATGATTTGGCTCCCTGCCTGTCTATTGTTGGTGTAAAGGAATGCTTGTGATTTTTGCACATTGATTTTGTATCCTGAGACTTTGCTGAAGTTGCTTTTCAGTTTAAGGAGTATTTGGGCTGAGATGATGGGGTTTTCTAAACATAAAATCACATTCTCTGCAAACGAGACAATTTGACTTCCTCTCTTCCTATTTGAATACCCTTTATTTCTTTCTCTTGCCTGATTGCCCTAGCCAGAACTTCTAATACTATGTTGAATAAGAGTGATGAGAGAGTACATCCTTGTCTTGTGCCAATTTTCAAAGGGAATGCTTCCAGCTTTTACCCATTCAGTATGATATTGGCTGTGGGTTTGTCATAAATATCTCTTATTATTTTGAGATATGTTCCATCAATACCTAGTTTATTGAGAGTTTTTAACATGAAGGGATATTCAATTTTATCAAAGGCCTTTTCTGCATCTATTGAGATAATCATGTGATTGTTGTCTTTGTTTCTGTTTATGTGATGGATTATGTTTATTGATTTGCATATGTTGAACCAGCCTTGCATCCCAGAGATGAAGCTGACTTGATCGCAGTGGATAAGTTTTTGGATATGCTGCTGGATTCAGTTTGCCAGTGTTTTACTGAGGATTTTCTAATCAATGTTCATCAGAGATACTGGCCCGAAGTTTTCTTTTTTTGTAGTGTCTCTTCCCGGTTTTCATATCAGGATGATGCTGGCTTCATAAAATGAGTTAGGGAGGAGTCCATTCTTTTCAATTGTTTGGAATAGTTTCACAAGGAATGGTACCTGCTCCTCTTTGTACCTCTGGTAGAATTCAGCTGTGAATCCATCTGGTCCTGGGCTTTTTTTTTTGGTTGGTAGGCTATTAATTACTGCCTCAATTTCAGAACTTGCTGTTGGTCTATTCAAGGATTCAAATTCTTCCTGGTTTAATCTTGGGAGGGTGTATGTGTCCAGGAATTTATCAATTTCTTCTAGATTTTCTAGTTTATTTGCATAGAAGTGTTCATAGTATTTGCTGATGGTAGTTTATATTTCTGTGGGATCAGAGGTGATATCCCCCCTTTATCATTTTTCATTATGTCTATTTGATTTTTTCTCTTTTTTTCTTTATTAGTTAGCTGGTGGTCCGTCTATTTTGTTAATTTTTTTCAAAAAGCCAGTTCTTGGATTCATTGATTTTTTTGGAGGGTTTTTCATATCTCTATCTCCTTTAGTTCTGCTCTCTTTGTTATTTCTTGTCTTCTGCTAGCTTTTGGATTAATTTGCTCTTGCCAATCTGGCTCTTTTAATTGTGATGTTAGGGTGTCGATTTGATCTCTTTCTAGCTTTCTGATAGGGGCATTTAGTGCTAAAAATTTCTCTCTTAACACTGTTTTAGCTATGTCCCAGAGATTCTGGTACGTTGTCTCTTTGTTCTCATTGGTTTCAAAGAACTTCTTGATTTCTGTCTTAATTTCATTATTTATTCAGGAGTCATTCAGAGGCAGGTTGTTCAATTTTCATCTAATTGTGTGGTTTTAAGTGAGTTTCTTAATCCTGAGTTCTAATTTGATTGCACTGTGGTCTGAGAGATTGTTATGATTTCAGGTTTTTTTGCATTTGCTGAGAAGTGTTTTACTGCTGGAGGCATCATGCTACCTGACTTCAAACTGTACTACACGACTACAGTAACCAAAACACCATGGTACTAGTACCAAAACAGATTCACAGACCAATGGAACAGAACCAAGGTCTCATAAATAACACCACACATCTACAGCCATCTGATCTTTGACAAACCTGACAAAAACAAGCAATGGAGAAAGGAGCTCCTATTCAATAAATGGTGCTGGGAAAACTGGATAGACATATGCAGAAAACTGAAACTGGGCCACTGGATCCCTTCCTTACACCTTATACAAAAATTAACTCAAGATGGATTAAAGACTTAAATATAAAACCCAAAACCATAAAAACCCTAGAAGAAAACCTAGGCAATATTATTCAGGACACAGATATGGGCAAGACTTCATGACAAAAATGCCAAAAGCAATTGCAACAAAAGCCAAAATTGACAAATGGGATCTAATTAAATTAAAGAGCTTCTGCACAGCAAAAGAAATTATCATCGGAGTGAACAGGCAACCTACAGTATGGGATAAAATTTTTGCAATCTACTACTACCCATCTGACAAAGGTCTAATATCCAGAATCTATAAGGAAATTACGCAAATTTACAAGTAAAAACAAACAACTCTATCAAAAAGTGAGCAAAGAATATGAACAGACACTTCTCAAAAGAAGACATTTACGCAAACATATAAAAAAAAAAGTTCAATATCACTGATCATTAAAAAAATGCAAATCAAAACTACAGTGAGATACCATCTCACGCCAGTCAGAATGGTGATTAAAAGGTCAAGAAACAATAGACACTGGTAAGGTTGTGAAGAAATAGGAACGTTTTTACACTGTTGGTGGGGAATGTAACCATTGTGGAAGAGAGTATGGCCATTCCTCGATGATCTAGAACCTGAAATGCCATTTGACCCATCAATCTCATTACTGGATATATACTCAAAGGAATATAAATCATTCTACTATAAAGACACATGCACATGTATGTTTATTGCAACCTTATTTACAATAGCAAAGTTATGGAACCAACCCAAATGCCCATCAATAATAGACTAGATAAAGAAAATGTGGCACATATACACCATGGAATACTATGCGGCCATAAAAAGGAATGAGATCATGTCCTTTGCAGGGACATTGATGAAGCTAAAAGCCATTATCCTCAGCAAATTAACACAGGAACAGAAAATCAAACACCACATGTTCTCACTCATATGTGGAAGGCAAACAACAAGAACACATGGACACAGGGAGGGGGAACAACACAACACCAGAGCCTGTTGTGGGGTGGAGGGTAAGAGGAGGAAACTTAAAGGATGGTTCAATAGGTGCAGCAAACCACCATGGCACATGTATACCTATGTAATAGACCTGTATATTCTGCACATGTTTCCTGGAACTTAGACTAAAATTTTAAAATAAGGAAAGAAAGAATGATTATATATCTTGTTGG
This sequence comes from Ateles fusciceps, assembly GCA_036589455.1. Lineage (NCBI taxonomy): Eukaryota > Metazoa > Chordata > Mammalia > Primates > Atelidae > Ateles > Ateles fusciceps. Next base: position 3,386,097 of record JAZHEH010001955.1, read on the forward strand.
AATAAATCCAAGTCATCAGTAATCTAAGTGCAATGGTTGACATTTTCAGTTAGGTTTTTCATTTTATTTTCAGTTAGGTTTTTCATTATCTTTTCCTTTGTATTTTTTTGTTGATTTTCTCATGGAACATACCATATCCTTTACGTGCAGCATTTTACTTTTTATGCAGTTTTTATTATTTTGTTTTGAAATTTTGTTGTTTTCTAGTATGAATCATTATTTTTTACACATTTCTATATTGACCTATTATTCTTATTCCTCTATTTCTCAAAATATTATTTTCAAAATATTGCCAAATAAAGATGATCTCTTGCTGTTCTATTTTAATATGAGTAAATTTCTGTTTTAATTTTATTTTTGCTTTTCTACTTCCAGTATTTATTTTAGAACTGTACTGTTAATTTTTACAATTTATCATTTTCTACAGATTTGTTTTATGTTTATAGTACCTTAACTCGCTGTCTGCTAATTTCATGCTATTTCTTCTCTTTTTTCTATTAACAAACATATTAAAACTACCTATTGCTATGCATTCTCCTAAGTATCATTACTTTATCAGCATTTAGTCAGCTTCCATTCAAGTTATTAGTACATTAATGCACTCCACTTAAGAATTAAGAGTATTAAAAATAGTACCACCGAATCTCTACTTAAAACTGATATCAGCTATGGGTTTTGACACACTTGAAAAAAGAAGAAAACTATAAAATTTTATTTATAAAGATGGAGGGAAAAGATATGCAAGATGGACTCTTTGAAAATATAGTATTTTCTATCAAAATGTGATTTGTGTTTTTATGTGCTTTTACAGACTATATGGTCCAACAAGAGGCAAAGTCCTAATCTATAGATTCGCAGCCACAATATTTAAAATAGGGAGTCTTACTCACATGAACAGTAGTAACCATACTTTTTCAGGCTTGCCGTAATTAAAAACAAACGTGCTTCATACAATTCAAAATATGACTCTTCAAATGAAGCTGCTCTATCTCGTATCACTCACCACAATAATCATCCCATATAATAAATGAATGTGCTATGTTACATAAGGTTTTGCTTCACTCTCAGTTATAGTTTCTCCTATTTAATTACAAATTAGAGACAATAATCAAACCTCACTGTAAACCACTGCCTGAGACTAATGAATTTCCCTATGTGTCACAGAGGAAAGCGACTCTAATTTATTTCCCCCACCCCCCCAGGCCAGGTCAAGTGTTTTTCTTGTGCTTCCTCATAACACAGTGTCCTTTGCTTTCATAGCACTTAACACAATTGTAATTACTTTAAAGATCGTTATAATTATCAGCTGAAGTCTATCTCCCTCCTGCCCATTCTAAACTCCTCAGTGAGCAAGGCCTAGTCTGTTTAATGCACAAGAAGAACATTGACAGTAGTTCAGAAAATATTTGTCAAATGAATGTGAAATGCATGCCAATGTTATATATCCAAACTATTACTAAGAAATTTTTATTACAGAACACTGCCAAAACTGATATTTTTGTGAATTAAATGATAAGCCTAAAACACCTCCCAGTTAACACTGAACACTCAAAACTCAAATGCTGTAGCAGTAAGCACCCATCGCGTCTCACGTATGAGCAATGTCCTTTGGGAATTTTTGGGTAAGTGCTTAGAAGGAGATGAAGTGAATGAGAACATTGAAAGGGAGACAAATTTTGGCTTAGGTGGCTGTTTTAGCTCATCCCAGTGGCAGATACTGATGTTGTATAATTAAAGATATCAATGTCTCAAAGGGAAAGTAGTGTCATACCTTGAAGTAATCGCCTTTTGAATGGTGATTTCATTATAGAATACAAATCAATCTTACAGCTGGTCATTCTACAAAACCATCTGAGAGAGTCATTATTTCTTTTGTACGGTTTTGCAATGGGCCAAGCAGTATTCTTGATGCTTTTCTCCTACTTTTATGTTATGTGTGTATGAAATCTCAATATAGATGCTTATATAGTTCACTCTACAAAGCACAGCTGTGAAATTATTGCTTACTATTACATTAAAGACAGAAGCACAATTGAGCGGCCTGGATACAGTGAATAACTAATGAGAGCTATGATTGAAATGCCTTTTTCCCTATTCCACATTTCCAATGCAGTAGCAAAAACGAGGTCATTTGCATATGCTATGTGAGTGGAGTGCGATCATAGGAGTTTGTATACATCACACCAAATCTAGGCTTTGCTATTGTTGTCTTTGTTAGTCAAACTAGAAGTTCATCAGTTCTTATTTTTATTGATACTCTATTCTTCTATATAAGGTCTCCATTTTTAACTAAAGTACTATTTTTTTTACATCCTAAAAATTGGACCTCATTTTAAATATATATATACATAAACACTTTACTGAGTCAGTTCCTCCATTTACAAAATGTAACTGAGTATCATGTTCATATTGTAAGAAAAATAAATGAGAAAGAAACGAAGAAAAAAAGAAAAGAAGGAAGGAAGGGAGGGATAGTGATAAGAAAGAGAGAGACAGAGTGAAGGAAAGAAGAAAGAAAGAGAGGAAGGGAGAGATGAGAAGAGAAAAGAGAAAAAATATAAAAGAAGAAAGGAAACAAGGAAGAGAGGGAAGAAAAGAAGAAAGATACAAAGGACAGAAGGGAGGAAAGAAGATGGATGAAAGGGAGGAAAGAAGAAGGATGGAGGGGGAGGAAGAAAAGGAAGGAAGGAAGGAAGGGAGAGAGGGAGGGAGGAAGGAAGAGAGGGAGAGAGGGAGGGAGGGAGGGAGGAAGGAGAGGGAGGAAGGGAAGAGAGGAGGGAAGGAGAGGGAGAAAGATTTTAATACTCTTTAACATGCTAATTTAAAACTAAAGTCAGCCCTCTGCTGCAACCTGCTGACAGGCTGGAGAACTACAAATGAGAAAATAGTATCGGCAATAATAAATTTATTATAAATACTTCGTTTTTAAATCCTGCAGTCTTTATAATTTTATTTAAAATAATCTAATTAGGACATGTCTGAGGCAAAGCATCCCTGTTGGTTTAAAATAAGAAAATGGAGTAAATAACTGCCATAAAATGAATAAACATTAATATACCTCATTATGTAGAATATAGACGAATATTCCAAGTAAGAAGGTTGTAACCTGGCTCCTGGCCAATTCTTCTATCTCCGCTTAGTTAACAGCACTTCAAAGACGCTCATTTTCACACAGATAAAACCACGATGGGGATGGAGCACAGATGAAAATCGCTCTCTAAGGGAAGGCTCCCTCTGCTTCCGCTTGAGGATCCATATTTGACTGGAAGCTCTGGGACTACACCTATATATTAAAAAGAGCTAAAAGTAATGTAAAAAGAACAAAATGGTACAAAAAAAAAACGAATTTTGTGGAGCTCCAGATAGAAGCAGGGATGTGGCCCTAGGGCAGACTTTTTCTGTGTTCTGGCAGCTCTCCCCGGTGAATCCTTTTAGTCAGAACTCAAGAACCTACACACCCGCTAGACCTTGGTGAACAAACCGTGGAATGTTAAATGTATGTTTAATAATGTACAAAGTTTTGTAATTGAGGGAGAATGGGTTATTTCATATATATAATATCGGTATGATTTGGATCTGTGTCTCCACAAAATCTCCTGTATCGGTATGATTTGGATCTGTGTCTCCACAAAATCTCCTGTCAAATCACCATCCCCAATGTTGGAGGTGGGGCCTGGTGAGAGGGATTGGATCCTGAGTCCGGAGTTCTCATGAATGATTTAGCACCATCCCCCCCTTGGTGCTGTAGATTGAGTGAATCCTCGCGAGATCGGATGTTTCGTACCACCTCTCTCTCTGGGTCCTGTTCCCTCTGTCTAAGACACCTGCTCCACCATGAGTAAAAGCTTTCTGCGGCCTCCCAGGAAGCAGATGCTGCCATGCTTCCTGTACAGCCTGTGGAACAGTGAGCCAATGAAATCTCTTTCCTTATAAATTACCCAGACTGCGGCATTTCCTTGTAACAGTGGGAGAACAGACTAATACAATTATATTATGTAATAAATATTTTATAATACAGTATTATATGTATTCTTTTATGAGACTTTATGTTTTTCCAAGTAGACTGAAGGGTAAGGCTTTAGACCTTCTGGAACAGGATAAAAATAAGCATTAAAGAAGAAAAGCAAATGTCAGTTGGAAGGAGCCCCACAAAGATGAGGTGTTAGTCTCCCAGAGAAGAAAAGCCTCTAGGTGGTCCCATCTAGGGCTATGGGAGCAGGCATTTAACACTGAGTTAAGTTTGTTCTCTGTGCTTCAAGTCCCTTATGGTATGTTTAATTTTCAGTTCAGCTTTAATTGCTACACGTATTTTAAGTCTTGGTTTCCAAAACTTAGAAAACAAATCATCTAGAATAAAAATTTAGAAGAAAAGGTTTAACATAATAGTTTGAACCGTCTCTGACATTTCCCTTTTGTTCTCTTAAAATGTAAAGCATGCAAGAACTTTATAAATGAAAGAGGGAGTTGTGTGCTAGGAGTTAGGTGCAGCCTGGCTCCAGGTCAACGGGGATAAAGGAAGAGACTGATCTTTGAGTTATGATAAAGAAAGACTCCTTTAATGACAAAGGAGGAGTTCTTGAAGACTTTGGAGACTGGAAATTCAAGTGAGACTTTAAAATTTGCTTGTTCAGAAGAATTATAATAAAAGTAATACAAAAAGTAATAATGTATTTTAATAACTGAGTAATATGTCCACTTTTTTGCTAAGCCTTAAAATCCTCCCCAAAATCCTATGAGATACCCTTATTATGCCCATTTTACAGATGAGAAAATTAAGCCGTGGAAAGACAATTCTTATCCCATCCCTTCAGCAACATTTCCTGTAGTAATACTCGGGCCATACTAGTTGGTTTTTCCTACACACAATGGAGTCATTCAGGACATTATCATCTCAGGACCTCTAAAAAAAAAGGGGGGGGGGGAGAAAAAGGGGAATGGGGAGAGTGTGTGTGTGTGTGTGTGTGTGAAAAATTTCTTCCCGTACTATTGAAATAAGAAGGTGGTACATAAATGACTATAAATATATACACAACTTATGGCATATCAATTGCGATGTTATACTGCCTATAACTAAACTTAAGAAAACTATATAATCAATGGTAAAATAAAGTAAAATAAAATGATAAAACTAACATTATTTTTAGACAATGATTACTAATTAGTGAAATATTGTCATTATATAAACATGGAAAATAGGAGGAGAGGAATGGACCGATGATCTTTTCTCTTTCTCAGGCTGATGTCATTGATCATGATGCTTATATAATAAGTATGTGCATAGGCATCCGTTCAGAACCTCTGAGAAGCAGATGCCAAGACAGGATTAAATGCACAGAAATTTATTGAAAGAATGCCCAGAAAGAATGAAATTCAAGACCAAGGTCGTCAGGCAGGGGAAGGGAAAAGGCAGGAGGGTTGGTGGGAAGATTCTGCCTGGTTCTCAGGGCTGTGTTATTCTCCAAAAGTTTGAGTCATGCTAATGTGGAGTCTTGGAACCAAAGTCACCCATTAGAGTGTCTTGTGTTTGGCAGGAATAGGGCTGTATTATTGCTGGCATTATGCTTAGCTATTAGCAGGCAAACAGCCCTGCAGTATTCTTCAGCAAGAATACTGCAAATCTCACAGCACACCTGGAGCTCTCCCTCAACTGTGCCCCCAAGGAGATGGTCTGGGTCATGCACTTTCCTGGCTCCCACAGTCTACATATACATTATAAAGCTTATGCTGCTGCTTCTAGTGTCATTTACTTTCTTTACACTTGAAATCTATCTCCACCATGATTATGCTCTGCCCCAATTCTTCTGGATTTCTGTTTTCTTTCTCCCGCACTTAAATTATAGAATGACAAATCGGCAATTAGTGTACTGTGTTGGTGATTTTCTATTCTTTTTTCTTTATCCTGTGACCTGGACTTATTAAAAATAACAATATTCTAAGTCTATCTATAGAGGTTTGGGAAAAGAACTGCTGAGTCTACTTGAAAAAAAAAAAGCAAAAGCAAAACCAAGAAATCAAATGTAAATAACCCCTGTCCAGAGCTTAGGCACCCCATAGGGTAGGGAGGAAACCATCAGTTTCTTATTATTCCCTAGCTTTCGTAATGCCAGTTTACTGCAATTCTTTCTTTCACCATTTTTTAGGTAAGGGGGAACTTTTGCATTTTGTGTTCCTTGGATTCTGTTTAATGATTTCTGGAAAGTGACCTTGAAAGTACATTTCATATCACAAATTATTATTTCCTTTAAATCTGATCAGGCTGCTCCTTCATACACACACACCCACACGCACGCGCACACACACACACACACACACCCCATTCCTCTTCTCCTCTCTGAATAGGGAATCATCTGTCACGGGGGAGAGGGGGGATCTGGCAAGCTTTTTAATATTAAAAAAAAAAAGGTAAATACTTTCCATGTGTCTTAAAATACTCACTTGGGGAAGAAAAAAATAATCATTATCTCCTCTTTCGATTGTTATTCACTCAGGAGAAATATTTCCTGCTGAGAATAATCTTAACAGGTGATCAAAAATATGAGTCAATTCTCTAAGTTGGATTGTACTGAATAGAGAATAGGAGATGGAGGCTTTGCAGTTTCAGACATTGGAAAACCAATCAAGAAAAACTAGCCAGGTTCTACGATCAAGGGAAGGGGCATGGGCCATATTAGCCACACACCTGCCTGATCTGTGAACTTCCAAATGTTCATAAACATCTCTCTAAACATATAACATATAGTATGAATCATAGGTCAATTTGTTCCTTCTCTTTTTTTTTTTTTTGCACCTTATTTCTTCTATCCCATTAGCAAACCTTGCCTCTTAATTAGGTCATCAGAACATGCAACAAAAGTTTAGTGGCTCGTCCAGGCATGGTGGTTCATATCTGTAATCCCAGCACTTTGGGAGGCCAAGGCAGGCGCAGATCACATGAGACCAGGAGTTTGAGACCAGCCTGGTCAACATGATGAAACCCTGTCTGTACTAAAAATACAAAAATAAGCTAGATATGGTGGCACACACCTGTGGTCCCAGCTACTTGAGAGGCTGAGGCATGAGAATCACTTGAACTCAGGAAACAGAGGTTGCAGTGAGCTGAGATTGCACCACTGCACTCCAGCCTGGGTGACAGAGCAAGACCCTGTCTCAAAAAACAAACAATAAAAGCCTATAAAACACAAAAGTTGGTGGCTCTAAAATAGTTTTGATTATTTGGATTAAATAAAGCCTCTAAAATGAAGAAGGAATTTTTCACTGAAAACTGTGTTCACTTCCCTGTCTGAATAGGTAGAGTAACAATATTAAAAACAGCTAACATCATTGATCTGGGGAAAGTTCTAAGCACTTCATGGGTTTAAGCTTATTTAATCCTTACAGAAACACTTTATCATAGGTACTAGGGTGGACTCTAAGACTTTACTCTGAACAGCTCCTTACCATACAGTCTGTCCTATGACCAGAACATGGCCCAAAAGTGGGAGGATGAATGTTTCAACTTGTGAATAGCAGTGACTGGATTATTAATCTATTTTGGGGCTTAATTTGATTCTGTAAAATATTGTTATTTTCTGTAGATCTGTTTACAGGCAGTTTACTTTTACCTATGTGCCACTGAGTCTTTCTCTAACAAGTGAACACAAAATCACCCAGCATTAGAAAAGAGTGAAAGCCATTTGAGTTATAATTTCAGCCATGTAGAAATCTTGCTATTAAAAAAGTGATATGTATATCCTGTATGCCTCCGACACACTATTCATGCTATTCAAGATCACCAGTTCAGAATGGATATTTGCCACTTGAAATCATAGAAATGGATTTTACTTGTAATAATAGTGCCATAAAAATAATTATGCTTCATCCAGTGCTATAAATTCCTATCATTCTCCTTCTCCTTGACATGTAGTGAATTTCACTGAGACAAAATATGCCTTTTCACGTAGCACACTGTGGCTGCCAGTCGGTCCTGTCCACAGTTGTCCACTTTCCTCAACACTAACTCAAGATGAAGTCATATATTACTGACTGCCAAGGGTGCTCGCCAAATAAAGTGTGTGGCTTGGCACTCACAGCCAATTGAAACTGATGCCAGTGCACATCTTACAGAATATCAGAACTCACAAAACAATTGTTTTGGGGGAAAAAATTCACAGAGCCCTTCTTGCTCATATATGTAGTCTGCATATGCCAAGGGAAAAGGCATTCTCTGCCAACTGATGACTTGGTGCACCCGAAAAGAGAAATATCTGCTGGTATGCACAGGTGACTAACATCACAATGCCATATGCCACACTAGTGATGTCACACACTGCCCAACAGTGCCATTTTCTCTCTAAGAATATTTGTTGTTAACTTTGAAGGCAGTTGTATCAGCTTCTTGGAAACGATGTGACTTGTGCCTGGTTCTGCAGTAAGAAATGAAACCTTAAATGGTGTCGCTTGACTTTTTGGCTCTTTCTCTCTTAACAAAAATATGTTAGTTAAGTAATTAATCCTTTTTGGGCTTGATCTGTACAATTTTAATAAGCAGTCACTATGCAGTTTTATGGAAATCATGCCAGTGCTTGACCAAGGTCATACTAGAGAGAACAATGGTGATGAGGAGAAATGGAAGGAGTGTGCAAATCCTCTGCATTTCAGTAGTTTGATTTTTCCTTCTCAGCTGCTCGTGCAAGGTCTTCACACTTACATGTTCACTCGTCACAGCAGATACAGATTCACTGGAGTCCTGGTCACTCTGTATTTCAGGGGTTCCCAAACCCCTGTCTGTGGACCGGTATGGCACAGAAGGGTAAGTTGCAGGCCAGTGGGCATTACCGTCTGAGCTCTGCCTCCTGTCAGATAAGCAGTGGCATTAGATTCTCATAGGAGTGTGAATCCTATTGTGACCTGTGCATGCAAGCGATCTAGGTTGTGTGTTCCTTATGAGAATCGAGCTAATGCCTGATGATCTGAGGTGAAATAGTTTCATTCCAAAACCACACCCCCCACCCTTGCTGTATATAACAAAATTTTTAGTTATAGCTACTATTTTCATCTCTGCTTTTATACTTCAATGATTAGTTTTATATATTGATTCAGCTTTGAGAATTGTGATATAATGCAAATAATAGTACCTACCAAAAATGCAAAATTAGCAAATGTAAATAATAGAATGAGGATGACCCGAAGAATGTGCCAACTGAGTTTAACTATCGCCTGCTGTATGAAACTTTGCTGAGGTTTACCAGCCAATGCGTTTTTTGTGGTACATAAGTAGTCTTTTAGAACTGCTAAAAATGTGGGTGGATGTCTGTTAGCACCACAATTAATTTTACATTTCAATAAATGTGTGTGAAAAAATGTTGCTGTGTTGTCTTCATCAGAGAACAAATGGAGTGCAAATGTGTGTCTTTGATAGAATGGCTGGAGCAATCCTTTGGCAGAGACTCCTCTTTAAGTAGCAATCTTGTAGAGCAATTGCTTGTCTTGGATGCTTAATATGCTAAAAAAAGAAGTGGCCTAGGACAGGTATTTAAAATGGATTTCTTAGCAAATGTATCATCTAGACAACTTTTGGTTTCCTGATTAAACAACAGAAGCAGATTAACATTACATATAAAGACAAAGTCAGAAATAGATTGCTTCAGGGTCCATTAAAAAATTGGAGAAGTCATAAGCTTTCAGTTGCTTTTCTTGGCCTTTACTTTGTTTTAATAAGATGATCACACCTGTTCTTCAGCATTCCATACTCAGATGGTATATCCAAAACTGGAAGGTGGGGAACAGAGCTCTGTCCTTGCAAATTCCTCTTTGTCCCAGGGCAGAAAATGTCTCCCAGAAGAATCTCAGAAGATGTCCCTCTGTACATCATTACCAATAACTGCATCGTTCATTTGCATCAACCCTAGTGACTAGAAAAGTAGGCTGGGAGTACCCTTATTAGTTTAGACCGATTATGATTGATCTCTTTTGTCTGTGAACATTGTCCAGCAATACCTGTGCAAAATCAAGGCTCTGGTATCAAGAAGAAATGGGGTTTGGCAAAGTGCTTTCATGTATACAACAAAGTGCGTCTCCCATAAAAAAAAATAAGCTTCCAAATATTTTGTAGATGTTCTCAATATAAAACTGCAAATATAGATAACAGAGAAGCGTCAACTGAAGGAGTATTGTGGATAGAGTTTCAGCTTTTCCAGGCAATTATTTTCCCACCAAAGTGTCTCCTGAAGTCTCCTCTTCAATCTTTAAGTAAAGCCTAAAAACTACTGTCCTAAGAATTGAATGATGATACAGAGAATTAAATGAAAAATACAACATAACCAACTTAGACTTATCCCTAGAAAACATGTATATGTTAATCTGCTTTGTATATATGTTGATGTGGTTTGACTCTGTCCCCACCCAAATCTCATCTTGAATTGTAGCTCCCATAATTCCCACATGTTGTGGGGAGGGACCTAGTGGGAGATAATTCAATCTTGGAAGCAGTTTCCCCCATACTGTTCTCATGGTAGTGAGTAAGTCTCATGAGATGCAATGATTTTATAAGGGGTTTCCCCTTTCACTTGACTCACATTTCTCTCTTGCCTGCCACCATTTAAGACGTCCCTTTCCCCTTCTACCATAATTGTGAGGTCTCCCCCAGCCACATGGAACTGTGAGTCCTTTAAACTTCTTTTTCTTTGTAAATTATGCAGTCTCAGTTATGTCTTTTATCAGCAGCATGAAACAGACTAATGCATACATTTACTTACATATGTATGTTAAAAACAAATTTCTTAGTAAGATTCTTTAGTAGAACACATATAGCTGGATTCATTGTTTAGATAATTTTTATTCTCTTCTCTAGTTTATATATAATAGCAAACAATAAAAGGTGGGTTTCAGACCTAAATGGTAAAAGAGTAGAAGCATTTTTGTTCAGGTACTCCTGGAGGATATTCGAAATTAATTAAAGACTGGCCTCTGCAATTAGAAAACAGAATAATCCTAAACATATTAGAAAGGGGAGGCAAATTTCATTATCTGTAGCTGATGTCATTGACTAACTAGAACATTCAGATTAATACTCCAAGAATAAACTTGAACCTGAGCCATGACTGACCTGAACAGAAGAATCCTCTTCTTTACTCTTTGAGCTCTCTCTTTTCATCAACTTTTTAGACACTCATAGGTAGGAACTTTGAAAAACTTGTGAAGGAATAGAATGGACCTACACAACCAGCTCTGAAGACAATGACTTTCAGGGACTTCAGAGAATCCTGAAGTCTCTCTTTTGGAGGTTCTTCTTCCTGTAAGAGCAATGACCAGAGGGATAGCAAAAAAGATTGACTGGGAGAACAAATTAGGGATCGTTCTTGAATGTGAGGTTTTCCTAGTTTATGTTGTCCCAAAAGTATATTCTAAGACAAAGATTCAAGTGTAAGTATTTTATTTGGGAGGCACAGGCATGCTGTTAGGTGAGAGGGAAAGTAAGACAAGGAAAGGAAGTCAGTCAGTAACCGTGTGTATCAAGCCAACTACTACAGTAGGTAACCAGAGCTTACTCTCATGGGAAACTCTGGAAAACACACACTTCAGAATTATTCTACTGGAGATATCAGGGATAGGAAGCATTTACATACAAGTCCTGAGCCTCCTTGGTTGAGGATATTGGTGGGGGGGCCAGAAAGAGTTCATTTCTCTGGATTTCCAACTACTTCAAGTCTGGGCAGAGTGGCCCTCTATGAAGTGAAGCCTTCAGGCTTAGAGAGGCGGATACCAGCTGCTGGGAATTGACTAAAACATCTTGAAATGGTTGAAGTAATAAAGATAAAAAGTACAGAAGTCAATAGAGATTAGTGGTGAGTTGAACTGGGAGTGAGGGGACAAGGCAATTCAAGGGTTACTCCCTGGCTACACTTTCAACCACTGGGTTGACTATGCTGAGGTTGGGAGGAACCGTGGATGACCTACAATGTAACAGAACATAGGATGGTAACAAGGATGGAGTTAAACACATGTAAGACAGCCCCTAAGAAACTCATAGAAATATCTTGTTGGCATTGTGAAGGGTGAAGATTTCTTGAGGTCAAGTGTGGCCTCCAGCTTTCATGATTTGAATATTATTGAAAATATGACCCTATCTGTAGCCACTGAAGAGTGATACTTAGAAATATAATTTATATAAGACAAGATTGTTTGGACTTTATTATCTCCAGAATTCTATAAAGAGAAATAGAATACAGAAGCTAAACATAAACATCTATAAAATCAACAGCACCTTTCAAAGTATTTGCAAAACTGTAATCAAACTGTGTCACAATCGCCCTCATATTTTCTTGGCTTCTCAACAATGAAATATTAAATTCTGCTAACCAGATGCCCCAATATAGAATTAAATTAAATGATTAAATTTAAGCATTTCAATTGACATTCTGTTGGGTTCACCACTCTAGAAGAGAGAATCTTGAGGGAAGTGAGGCTGCTGTTTTACAACTTTTCAGATGAGGCAATAAAGCCCATGGGGTTGTCAACCACATCTGAAATATGAACTGCTCATAGGCAGCAGAACTCAAAACAAAGCTTCCTTATAATAAAAAGAAAAATCACAGCCTTGGCTTCCCAGTCATTATTATTAAAGCAATCCAATTTACATAGCAAATAAATTTTTAAGGAAATTAACAGACGTTTCTAGCTATATATTTATCATAACCTTGAGCCACTGTTTCTACTTATTTTCTCTTTTCCTTCTTTTCAGTACATCAGCTGACAGCTAATATTGGCCTACAAACTCCCTCCCATTTGACTCCTCTCTGACCCAATTCAAGCTCCCTGGTGAGAGAAGCACAGAAGCAAAGCCAGCATTTGGCATTTGTTTACTTCTTTGTGTCTCAGCACAAATGATGATACCACTAGAAAGAGTCCAGGGAATAATGTTTCTTTGTTATGGTGCAGCCCGCACACCTGCAGGGTCAGTGCATGCATTGTTTCGTGGTTTCCTCATATGCCAGACCAGATGAGAAAGCAGTTCTTGTTATTGCTTTGTGATTCAGTATACCAACCCATTCTAATCCACAAAAAAAAAAAAAAAAATGCCAGTAGGAATGTGTGTGCAACTAAGTGCATACTTCAGAACTCCAGGCAATTACTAATTTTTTTGTTTTACATTTTCTAGCAGATGATAATTAGGAAAATTTTTAACTGAGTTAAAAAATTTTAATTGAGTTATCATGGGATTACATCGGTAAATGCTGGTTTCATCATTATCCTATGAAAAGTTGTGTCTATGAGTAAATTATTCAGAGAATTTTAATGAATTTTCCACTATTCCACAGGACTTTTTCCCCCCCCCTAATTTCTCCTTGTGTAGTTGACCAAATAGAAAAATTTAAGTTGTAACAGAATTATCTGGAAATCTATTAAAAATTAGATTGAAAAGTTGTTAATTTACTCTTCTCATGGTACATTATATATTTTGGACAGTATACTAGCTTATGTGAGTACAACATTTATTATCAAAAAAACTGCAGTTTATATTCAAGCTCAGTAGACATGAGTTAATTATAGTTAACATTCTGAACACATTATGGTAAATAATTTAAAATCCAGCATTTATATATTTCTGCAGATGACGACACAGTGTTCCACGAGGCTGTTGTGACTGTAACACAGGGTATAGTGTAGGATTCCAGAGGGATTACACAAGCAGAATTCTCCCAATCTTAGAAGAAGTCAAAAATTAAATTTGGCTTGCCTAACAGACTTCAGTCTTATTAACTCCTAGATTCTGAACATTTCCTTTATGAGTTTGATTTCTATACTGTAAATTGCTTGCTTCTCAGAGGTACTGAGAATTAATAGTTGTCATATTTTTGACAGTTCAGGAAAGGCACCATGATATACCGTCTCAGCAAATCTGGCATTGACTGCCAGCACTTACACTGAGCATTTCATAAACAATGAAACATCTATTTCATTTGTACCACTGTTGGATAATCTCAGGCCTTAGGGACTTCTGGATCACAGATGTGACAGATATCAGATTTCAATAGCCTTTGAAACAAAAATGTTCCTTTACATGGGTAGAAATGAAAATGAAGTCACAATTATTTCATTTTGTTAAGAACATTCAATACCTGTGACACTCTACTTTATTGGGTGTTACTCTATCTTTTCACCATTCTACAGAAAAAAATTCATGAGATGCAGTTTAGTATAGCAGCAGGGCACAGGCTTGGCATCAGACTGAGCAAAATTAGCTCTGGGCTCTCACACGTAAAAGGATTTTTAGGGGGCAAGATGCTCAAACTTTCCAAACTGTTAAAAATTTGTCTTTTTTAATCTGTTTTCAATGCAGAACACTTACAAGAGGATGGTTAAATAATGTGAAAATATGCAGCATACTGAAAGCATATAGTCCACAAAATGTAAAGAGTGACATGAATCCAAATGGAGAATGTGCATGTGTGCAATGCGTGCAGGTGCACATGCTGACAGCTACTATTTCCGCATTGAAAGGAGAGACAGGGTTTCCCAGGGAACCGGCACTGCAGCTATCGAAAGCAGGGCCTGCAGCCGAGCCTGGAATGCAGAACTGAGAACAGAGATAACTAAACTGCTCTGTAGAATGATGTTTAAAGAAAAGAAGAGTATCCTTTTGTACTCAAGCTGTTAATTTAAAATCATTTGTAAAAATGATTTGGCATCTTCCTGTGAGTGAGCTGGAGGGTCGGGAGTCCTGGGAACTGAACGGGGCGAGTAGATGAAACAGAAAAGGAAGGCAGCTCTGAATGAGGGCCTGCCTCCACGACCAGAAGGAGGCCCTTGGCCAAGAGGGTGGAGACAGGACAAATTAATGGTCTTTCTGTAATGAAGTTCAGCTGCTGCATTTCAGAAACAATGGTGTCTGATATCTAATTTTACTGATTTTCCCATTTGATAGTGTAATGTTTTGCCCCTTGCCACCCTCTGGTAGTCAGTAAAGGCTAATCATCCACTAATATCATACTGGTCTTACATTAATGTAACCTTAAGGTTTAAAGAGAGGTAGTTATAACCATACAGGGACAGGAAGAGGAGTCCAGCGAAGACTAGATCACTAGGAAGATATAGCAATGAGATGGCCAGATGCTACCAGGGGGAACAAGAGCACCTGGGAATACAACTTTCAGCACGACAGGCCACAAACATGATATGAAAGCAATCTTTGAAATTTTCCAACAATAGTTGAAAGAAAACTGAAATTCTTATGTTTACATCAGAGTGAGACATAATTTTTACATTAAAAAGAAAGATAATCCCCAGTTTCAGGAAAACTTTAGGATATTCTAGTTAAATAAAGTGTTAGTAAATTTAAATTTTTTAAAAAATAGCTTGAGTTAGTTCCAAAGTAAGAAACTAAAATTAAATTGATTCATAGGCCTCATTGGTGTTTATTCAAATATCGTTTTTCAAAGGTTAATGATCTACAATAGCCTAATTGTCCATCAACAGATAAACGGATAAAGAAAATGGGGTCCATATACACAATAGGATATTTAGCCATACAAAAGAATAAAACTTTCTCATTTGCAACAACATGGATGGAACTTAAAGACATTAATTTGAGTAAAATAAGCCAGGCACAGAAAGACAAATTTTGCGTGTTCTCACTGATATGTGGGAGCTAAACATTAAAACAACTGAACTCATGTAGATACAGATTAGAATGATGGTTACCAAAGGCTGGGGAAGGGTACTTAGGAGCAGGGGAAAAGTGGGGGATGGTTAATGGGTATAAAAATATAATTAGATAGAATGAATAAGATCTACTATTTGATAGCACAATGGGATGACTGCAGTCAACCATAATTTATTGAATATTTAAAAATAACTAAGAGGGCCGGGTGCGGTTGCTCACACCTGTAATCCCAGCACTTTGGGAGGCTGAGGCAGGCAGAACACGAGGTTAGGAGTTCGAGACTAGCCTGACCAACATGGTGAAACCCCATCTCTACTAAAAATACACAAATTAGCCGGGTGTGGTGGCATGAACCTGTAATCTCAGCTACTCGAGGCTGAGGCAGGAGAATCGCTTGCACCCAGAGGCGGAGATTGCAGTGAGCCATAATCACGCCACTGCACTCCAGCCTGGGTGACAGAGCAAGATTCCATCAGACAAAAACAAAAACAAACAAAAAAAAAAAAACTAAGAGGGTGGAACTGGAGTGTTCCTAATACAAAGAAATGATAAATGCTTGAGGTGATGAATGGTATTATTGTGTCAAGAAAAAGAAAATTCCCTATAGTGCTACATTCACTTCTAACTGGGATACCACTTTAATGAAAGTTTGATGTAAAAGTATTTTCTCAATATCTAACAAGTTGGCACTGAATTTGTGCTGCAAACACACTTCTCACATGTAAAACCTGAGGCCTGGAATATGTCCTCAGGGGTCTGTGGGTCATGGAGTCTGACTTTTTTCACTGAGAGTTTATCAGGGAGTTGTTGAAGCTGATTCAGTTTGCAGAGATTCTGCACATGCAATATAACACCACCAGTAGAATGATCATGAATGTGAACAAGAAATGCTAGATATTGTGATAACTAATCAAACTTCCAAACTGAACAAGCTTTACGTTATTTTTCTTTGCATCTTCTACATTTCTTAGCATGCAAAAATCCACACAGTGGGTAAAATATCCAGCGAGTAAAAGAATAAAAGGTACTCTTCAACTTAGTGAAGATATTTTGTGCCTCTTTAGAAAGAAAACAAGGTTTAAAAAAGTGCGCCAAGGACACTCTAATACTACACAGTAAGCTACTAATTATTATTTGAAATTCAGTGTCTTCTTTATCCAGAAGTCGATGGTGCTATTAAGGCATCTTTCAAAATATCTTCCACACTAACACTTTTCTCATGAACTAATCTTATTCCATATTAATATATCAAGGTGAAATTTTTCCTAGAAGAAAAAAACAGTACTCAGCAATGAAATTGGTTTTTGCACTGAAATCAAACCATTATTTTGACCAAAAAGTGATATTCTTCTTAACCTTTAATGCTTGTGTTTAAAACATAAATTTTAAATTACCTATTTTACTGAATTAAAATTATTTGAACATCAATTATTTGGATTGAATCATGTGAAGATCTAAAAATAATACAAGTAAATCAATAAATACAACTAGAAAGAAACAGGCAGGACAAACATACTAGTGCTATAACTTTCCAGTGCTGATCTTATTAGCAGTAAAAGTTGCTACTTTCTTGCCTATTCACCTAAGAGATTTTTTTTGTAATTTTATACATTTAAAGAAAAACAGATGGGCATCATGAAAGTTACTAAGCCTAAACAATTTCAATATTGATATCATTCAAGGATAAATATTTCTCCAAGAAAATAAAAATGTCTTGGTAATGTGATATCATTGAGGAGGATACTCCAGTGTTAAAGGTAATTTTTGTGTGAGAACTGCAAAGGGAAAAATAAGGCATGCTCCATTCACAAACTATATTGCCAACAGAGTATATGGTTTCCTCCAAAGTTTGGGTCTGAAAAGCAAAGAAAAATAACACTGTTGCAGTCACCCCTAAAGGTGAAATGCTTGGGTGAGGGGGGTGTCACTGACCACAGGGAATGTTTCTAGAATGTTCTAGAATAGAGGACGCTTCAAATCCAACCCAGAGTTCCAGAGGGCTACACTATGGAGATAAAAGAGGACTATGATTCAGAGCAGAAGTAAATGTTATTTTGGTTTCGTTAGCAGTAAAGGCAAGTGCACCAGCCTCCCCCCCAATTCCAGCTGTAAACTGAGAAGCAGATAAAAATCACACTACGAGGAGAAAAGGAGCCAATTATGTGCAACCCCCTTGATTTCTCAGACACAAGTGTGCAAGGATTTTTCTTTATTTAATAATACTAAGATGAAAACAGGGCATGTTAAGAAAATAGAGATCTAGAGGAAAAAATGCTGTTTAAAAAAAAAAAAAGTAACAATGGCACCAAACAATCCATTGGAAGTTGATCTCCTCCATAGAATACCACAAGAAATTGTCCCTACGAGAAAAAAAAAAATCCAAGGGATAGGAAAGAAAACAAGATAGCACAATTAGATAGATGGAAAGGATAAAGAAATATTTCAAGAATACTAAGGACAAAATATAGGAAAGACAAACTAAATTGAAGCAGAACTGATGCTGTTTTCAATGTAATTAATATTGTAGAGACCATACAAGCAATTTTCCCAGAATGAAGATGAAACAGAGCAGAGGAAAACAATGATATGAGAAAAGACAAGAGAAAATGTAGAGAGAGACTCAAGAGTCAACAAAAGGTGACAGGCAGTAAGTTAAAAGAAAAAGAAAACTTTGAAAGGAAAAAAGAACATTTATGGATGAAAAGAATCTCTGTATCCCATGCAAAATTAATGGGAAAAAAAATGAAGAAGAAAAGACAGAGAAAAATATGCCTTGTCATTTTACAACACGGGAACATTTCTGAGCTAGTTAATATCCTTTAAGAATAAATTAAAATTCTAAAATCATTCTGGCAAAAGTGATAGATTGGGCTTACCAACACTACGTCCCTCAAAAATAATAACTATTCATTGTCAAATAACATAGCTCATTTGAAAACAACAACAGCCGTGTTGTCTTATTCACACCAAAAGACAATGAAATGACACTGGTTTAGGCCAAAAGCTTTGGTGTCAGGATTCCTTCTGTAGTCTGAATATTTATGTCCCCCTAAAATTCATATGTTGAAACCTAATCTCCAATATGTATTTGGAGATTGGGCCTTTGATAATTGATTAGGTCATGAGGGAAGAGCCCTAATGAATGGGATTAATGACCTTTTAAAGGAGAACCCAAAGAACTACCTTGCCCCTTCCACCATGTGAGGACACAGCAGGAAAGTGCCATCTATGAACCAGAAAGTGGTTCCAAATCTGCCAGAACCTTCACTTCGGACTTCTCAGACTCCAGAACTGTGAGCTGAATTCTGTTGTTTATAGCAACCTAGCTTATGGTATTTTGTTATGGCAGCCTAAACAAACCAAGAAAATCACACAAATTCTTAAAAATGTTTGACGTTTTTAAAAACCTTTTGTTTATTTGGATTTTTTCTATTAATATTTACTACACCAGAAATAAAAATAAATTTTTAAGAATATACTTACTAACTCATGTCTTTTCTCACTAGCTGGCTTTCTCATGAACCTAAAGCTATCACAGTCCTCTATTATAGAAATAACAAAATAAATTCATCACATATTAACATAAATAATTCATTGTTTAAAATTTAAAAAATAACAAGATAAATTCATCACATATTAACATAAATAATTCATTCTTTAAAATTTTTTCCCAAAACTTTAATGAGAAAAGTGAAATCATTTTACATTTTTACTAATCTTTTAATATCTGGTTGATAGAAGACAACCGGATTCTTGTATCTGCTTCTGTATTCAATTTATTGCCAAATTACACATCACCTCTCCTCTGAAAAACTCCACTGTGTACACTGAAGAATGAGAGTAAAAGAGGAAATATTATCGTAGAATAATTTGAAAATAGTTTTGAATTCATGGACTTTCTAACAGGGTCTCACGAACCCCTCATATTCCCACTTTGAGAATTCTCCCTTATGCTAAAGGGTTTTCTTTAAATTAATAGCAAAACTGTGGAGGCAGGGTGAGTTTGGGGTTGGTGAATTCACTGGCTTATTGCCATCATTAGAATCTTCCCATCTTTATCCCTGTGCCATTCTTAGAGAGTATGTCTTTTCTCACTAGCTGGCTTCCTCATGAACCTAAAGCTATCATAGTTTCAGACAGCAACACTGGAGACTAGAGACCAAAGAAAAGTTCTAGTTCATAAATAGTTTTCATAGTGAAAAAATAATTCTAAGATGCCCGGCAAAATTCCCTTATGTTCACTGGCCAAAAATGCATAATATGCCATTCTTTGACTTGACCAATCAGCTGGATGAAATAACCATACCTGGGCTACATGCACACACACACACACACACACACACACACACACACACACACAGAGAGAGAGAGAGAGAGATACAGATCCTTAAATATGTATATGTCCTTTGAATGTGCAATTCTGTTTTTAGGTATTTATCCTAATAAAATTATCAAACATGTAGAAAAACAAATGCATTTTGATATAATACGTTGATATAATGCATTGATAAAAATGCATTTGGCATTTTTATATGAGTAGTATAATCTTTAAAACTGTATGGTCCAATCATAAGAAATTTTTGAATACATTTTTGTTCTTTCATCAATTGAATGCTTTGGAGCCATTAAAAGTGAGGTTGTGGAATTACCCTTATTAGCATGGAAAGCTGCTCATAGCACATTGTTTAAAAAAATGAAATTTATGAAATACCAAACATAGTATGAATCCACTTTTGTAACATATTCAAAAATGTGTGGAGACAATATACAGAAATAGTAATAGTGATCATCTGTGGGTAGTCATATTCACTTTTCTGAATTATCCAATTCATTTATGAATACATGATTTTTTATAAACACATTATTTTGTAGTATAATTTAGGAAGCTATTTTCATCTAGAAAACCAATGTACTACGAAAATTTTCTATTTCACTAGGATCAGTTGAATAAATTTTAAATACAACTTAAGAATTCCCTTTCTTTCTCAACATAGGAAACATGTTTCAATTTCTTAAAAAATATTATCGTATGCAAATGTTAGGTAATTTAATGTGACCAATTTAATTCCATGTGATTTCATAGCAAAATCAGTGGAAATCAAAATCATCAATCACATTTGAAAATATCTTTAAACCACATTTTCTTAAATTAATCTTAGTCCCATAAAAATTAAAACAATTCCCTAAATCTCTCTGAAATTGCTTTGAAGGCATAGAAATCCCATTTACTTGAGATCAGAGTGTACCTGGGGACAGAGAATTGTTTAATTGTTTGCAGAATTATGATTTCAATACCAAATACAATTTTCTTATTTGATTTAAGTACCTGCAACACTCTGTTTAAAAACTACTTTAATATATATGATTAGGGGTCAAAATAAATTTTATCTTCATTTTACTATTGATTGTTCATGTCTAGTATTCTCTAATACTGCCTAGTATTCATTCACTCATTCCATGAAATTACTGACTATAACATACCCTGAGGATGGTGACGGGCCCTAAGGGTGCAGAAATAAACCACAAAATTCTGCTCAGAAATTCAGGAGATGGGACTGGTGAGGTGGGTGGCATTTTTAAAATCTGAAATGATAAGGAAGCAACGACGTAAATAGTAATCCGTTTGTGGAGGGAGAGGCTGATATTCAAGGCAATGTATGCCTGAAAAGGTCTGCTTTCTCTGTAACACAGGAAGCAGTGTCCTTGGCTGGGACTGGACAAGGACGTCCTGGAGATGAGGCAGGCAAGTGCCTGGAGACTTGAACAGAGGGATGAGGGTCTGGAATATGCTTATGGGGAAAGTCAAAGAAGTGAGCCAGAAACTAGAAATCTGATAGTAAGTTCACTGAAATTATCCATAATTTCAAAACACCTGTGTGAATAGGTGATTATGACAGAACAGAAAGTATGCAAAAACAAAATATTACTTCTCTATAATAGCATTCACTGTTTCCTATGCACTAACAAGAAAATGAATGTGCATTTCAACAAAGACAGAGATTCATGCTATCTGCTAATAAAAAATAGAAATAAAAGTAGGGCGGAAAAAGGAGACTAAGAAGTACAGGAATTTGCAGAAACCTGTGGTACCAATCCTGTTCCTGAGAGCTCAATGCCATGAATAGCATCAACAATCATTAACATGTCATTGTAAGACTTTCTATCCTTCTACTTTGTATTTGTGCTCAGATCTTTATACATGTGTCAACAATTTATGCTAGCATTTAAAAGAAAATCTTAACTTGAGAACAAACCATAATTATGTGATATATCATTAAATAAATTAGAAGGTAGTGGTTAAATGAAAATAAGCAGTGAAGACAGTAGGCACAAACACTTGTAATTTTTTTTTTGAGACAAAGTCTCACTCTGTCACCCAGGATGGAGTGCAGCAGCATGATCATCACTCAAAACAGCCTGACTTCCACAGGCTCAGCCTCCCAAATAGCTGAGACTATAGGCGTGTGCCACCACACCCAGCTATTTTTTGTATTTTTTTTAATAGAGAGAGGGTTTCACCATGTTGCCCAGGCTGGTCTCAAACTCTTGAGCTCAAATAATCCACCCTCGTCAGCCTCCCAAAATGCTGGGATTACAGACATGAGCTCCCAGACCCAGCCAACACCTGTAATTTAATCATACAATAGTCTAATATTTTACCAAGAATATAAATTTTACTTTAATGTATCCTAGCAATTATGGGTAAGAATTTAAAACAGCACTATGGTTCTACAGAAAGAGCTGATGATAACATTAACGTTTTATAAAATTGTTTAAAAAGTAAGACATTTTAATCTAAATGCAAAATGTCAATCTTCTAAGCAGTTGTTTGCTTGAATGCAACTAATTCATGAACTAGATATACAGATGAATTTGTAGTTCAGTGCAATATTTTCATAGAACCCTGTATTTCCTACCACTTAACCTTAAGGAAACACCTGGACATCGTTCATTCTAGTGAATAAATTAAAGTTAAGCAGCCAAAGTGAAACGTTTTGAAATGTGTATATATCGGCAAGGAATGAACCATTATGTAACAAAGGAAGTATCCATAATCTTTGGCCAATGGGCAGGGGAGAGGTGATATTTTGGGGAAAGATCCATTCATTCATGTAGTTGCTAAGTACAGTTAACCTATGTTCAAACAACATGGAGGCTGAGTGCCAACCTCCGACACAGTCAAAAAGCATCCTATAACTTTTAACTCTCTGAAAGCTTAACTATCAATAACCTACTGTTGAACAGAAGCCACACTGATAACATAAACTGTAGATTAACACATATTTTATATGTTTTATGTATTATATATTGTTTTCTTACAATAAAGTAAGCTGGAGAAAATATTATGAGGAAAATGATAAGGAAGAAAAATACGTTAAATTTACTATTCATTAAGTGAAAGAAGATCATCACAAATGTCTTCATCCTTGTCATCTTCATGTTGAGGAAGATGAATAGGAAGAGGAGGGGTTGGTCTTGCTGTCTCAGGGGTGACAAAGGCAGAAGAAAATTCACATATAATTGAACCCACGCAGTTCAAACCCGTGTTACTCAAGTGTCAACTATGTATTGGTAAAGTGAGTCATCAGAAACACAGCCTTAACAAAATTCTATTCTAATTTCACTAAGCATGCTAGATATTCCATATAAAAATGAGCTTATGCCACCTCAAAGTAGGGTGACCAAACATTCCAGTTCACCAGGGACTTAGTGGGTTTCCATGATGCAGGACTTTCAGGTTTAAAATTAAAACAATCTTGAGCAAACTGTGACCAGTTTGTCACCCTACCTAAAACTGATTATCTACATCTGAGATGACTAAGTCTCCAAACCTCCCAAAAGAAAGTATCAACATACTTGTGCTGAATCACCCAATAAGGCATCAGCAAATGAAAGGAATCCAGAGATCATAATAATTTATAAGAAATTATTTGGAGTAAAAAAAGAACATTGAAATACAGTATGGAAAAAACTTAGATCTTTGTTGGACTTTCCTACACTATACAATTTAGGATGCATTTTCCTTTGACTTACAGATGGCTGGATGTTACCACCATAATCAGGCCCTGTTGTTTAAACTCCTAATCAAGATGTAAAATGTGGAGCAAGAGTAAGAACTTTTCCAATTATAGATGATGTTATAATTTTGTTTGAAATAATGAAAGATGGTTTCAATAGACCAAAACCATCAAGATGTGTAATAAAAATATCAGAGGGCATTTATTCCTCAAAATATCTTAACACAGCATTGCAATTATTCTTTCCTCAAATTTTAAATGAATGATAGCATACAAGAAGAATACTTTGAGATAATAATGAACAATAAATGAATAAGCAATACTTCTGCCCATATCAATTTCTAGTATAGTCAAGCCTTTCAAATTGAAGGCAAAGTGGAAGTTCTATTATTAACTGTCAATACATAGCTTTAAAAATTTAAGAAGAAAAATTAAAAAGAAGAAAGCCTTTTTCAATTCTATTCTCTTGGGAAATATATATATATATTAATTATAACTTAGATGATTAGAACTATTCATGGTCAGAATGCTTTAATAGTCCCTCCTACAGACTTTTTTTTTAATTTTTTTTCATTGTACTTTAGGTTCCAGGGTACATGTGCAGATCATGCAGGATTGTTACATAGGTACATACATGGCAAGGTGGTTTGCTGCCTCCATTCCCCGTGTCACCTATATCTGGCATTTCTCCCCGTGTTATCCCTCCCCAACCTCCCCACCCTCCACTGTCCCTCTCCTATCCCCTCCAACAGACCCCAGTGTGTGATGCTCCCCTCCCTGTGTCCATGTGTTCTCATTGTTCAACACCCACCTATGAGTGAGAATATGTGGTATTTGATTTTCTGTTCTTGTGTCAGTTTACTGAGAATGATGGTTTCCAGATTCATCCATGTCCCTACAAAGGACAGAACTCATTGTTTTTTTTTGATGTGTAGTGTTCCATGGTGTGTATGTGCCACATTTTCCTTGTCCAGTCTATCGTCGATGGGCATTTGGGTTGGTTCCAGGTCTTTGCTATTGTAAATAGTGCCACAATGAACATACATGTGCATGTGTCTTTATAATAGAACAATTTATAATCCTTTGGGTATATATCCAGTAATGGCATTGCTGGGTCAAATGGAATTTCTATTTCTAGATCCTTGAGGAATTACCACACTGTCTTCCACAATGGCTGAACTAATTTACACTCCCACCAATAGTGTAAAAGTGTTTCTATTTCTCCACATCCTCTCCAGCATCTGTTGTCTCCAGATTTTTTAATGATCTCCATTCTAACTGGCATGAGATGGTGTCTCATTGTGGTTTTGATTTGCATTTCTCTAATGACCAGTGATGTTGAGCATTTTTTCACGTTTGTTGGCTTCATAAATGTCTTCTTTTGAAACATGTCTGTTCATATCCTTTGCCCACTTTTGAATGGGTATATTTGTTTTTTTTTCTCATAAATCTGTTTTAGTTCTTTGTAGATTCTGGATATTAGTCCTTTATCAGATGGGTAGATTGCAAAAGTTTTTTCCCATTCTGTTAGTTGCCAGGTCACTCTAATGATTGTTTCTTTTGCTGTACAGAGCTCTGGAGTTTAATTAGATCCCATTTGTCTATTTTGGCTTTTAATGCTTTTGGTGTTTCAGTCATGAAATCCTTGCCTATGCCTATGTCCTGAATGGTTTTGCCTAGGTTTTCTTCTAGGGTTTTTATGGTGTTAGGCCTTATGTTTAAGTCTTTAATTCATCTGGAGTTAATTTTAGTGTAAGGTGTCAGGAAGGGGTCCAGTTTCTGCTTTCTGTACATTGCTAGCCAGTTTTCCCAATACGATCTATTAAACAGGGAATCCTTTCCCCATTGCTTGCTTTTGTCGTTTGTCAAAGATCAGATGTTTGTAGAAATGTGGCATTGCCTTCGAGGCCTCTGTTCTGTTCCATTGGTCTATATCTCTGTTTTGGTACTAGTACCATGCTGTTTTGATTACTGTAGCCTTGTAGTACAGTTGGAAGTCAGGTAGTGTGATACCTCCAGCTTTGTTCTTTTTGCTTAGACTTGTCTTTGCTCTGTGGGCTCCCTTTTGGTTCCATATGAAGTTTAAGGCAGTTGTTTCCAGTTCTGTGAAGAAGGGCATTGGTAGCTTGATGGTGATAGCATTGAATCTATAAATTACTTTGGGCAGTATGGCCATTTTCACAATATTGATTCTCCCTAACCATGAGCATGGAATGTTTTCCCATCTGTTTGTGTCCTCTCTTATTTCTTTGAGCAGTGGTTTGTAGTTCCCTTTGAAGAGGTCCTTTACATCCTTTGTTAGGTGTATTCCTTGGTATTTTATTCTCTTTGTAGCAATTGTGAATGGGAGTTCGCTCTTGATTTGGCTCTCTGTTAGTCTTTTATTGATGCATAAGAATGCTTGTGATTTTTGCACATTGATTTTGTATCCTGAGACTTTGCTGAAGTTGCTTATCAGTTTAAGGAGATTTTTGGCTGAGACGATGGTGTCTTCTAAATATACAATCATGTCATCTACAAATAGAGACAGTTTGACTTCCTCCTTTCCTAACTGAGTATGCTTTATTTCTTTTTCTTGCCTGATTGCTCTGGTTAGAACTTTCAATACTATATTGAATAGGAGTGGTTAGAGAGATCAAGGAGACAGAAAATTAACAAGGATGTCCAGGATTTGAACTCAAATCTGGACCAAGCAGATCTAATCGACATCTATAGAATTCTCCACCACAAATCCACAGAATATACATTGTTCTCAGCACCACATCACACCTAATTGACCACATAATTGGAAGTAAATCACTCCTCAGCAAACACAAAAGAACGGAAATCATAACAAACAGTCTCTCAGACCACAGTGCAATCAAATTAGAACTCAGGATTAAGAAACTAACTCAGAACCACACAACTTCATGGAAACTGAACAACTGGTTCCTGAATGTCGACTGGATAAACAATGAAATGAAGGCAGAAATAAACATGTTCTTCAAAACCAATGAGAACGAAGACACAACATACCAGAATCTCGGGGACACATTTAAAGCAGTGTCTAGAGGTAAATTTATAGCAGTAAATGCCCACATGAGAAGCAAGGAAAGATCTAAAATTGACACCCTATCGTCAAAATTGAAAGAGCCAGAGGAGAAGATTAAAAAAACCTCAAATGCTAGTAGAAGACAAGAAATAACTAAGATCAGAGCAGAACTGAAGGAGATAGAGACACAAAAAACTCTTCAAAAAATCAATAAATCCAGGAGGTGTTTGTTTAAAAAGATCAACAAAATAGACAAACCACTAGCCAGATTAATAAAAAGAAAAAGAGAGAAGATCAAAAATGATAAAGGGCATATCACCACCGATTCCACAGAAATACAAGCTACCATCAGAGATTACTACAAACAACTCTATGCACATAAACCAGTAAATCTGGAAGAAATGGATAAATTCCTGGACACTGGCACCCTCCCAAGCCTAAACCACGAAGAAGTTGAAATCCTGACTAGACCAATAACAAGAGCTGAAGTTAAGGCAGGACTTAATAGCCTACCAACCCAAAAAAGCCCATGTCCAGATGGGTTCATAGCCGAATTCTACCAGACTTACAAAGAGGAGCTGGTACCACTCCTTCTGAAACTATTCCAAACAATCCAAAAGAGGGAATCCTTCCCAAATCATTTTATGAGACCAACATCATACTGATACCAAAACCTGGCAGAGACTCAGCAAGAAAAGAAAACTTCAGGCCAATATCCATGATAAACATAGATGCAAAAATCTTCAACAAAATACTGGCAAAGCAATTGCAAAAGCACATCAAAAAGCTTATCCATCTCCATCAAGTAGGCTTCATCCGGGGTTGCAAGGCTGGTTCAACATACTCAAGTCTATAAACATAAACCACCATGTAAATAGAACCAAAGTCAAAAACCACATGATTATCTCAATAGATGCAGAGAAGGCCTTCAACAATATTCAACAGCCCTTTATGCTAAAAACTCTCAATAAACTAGGTATCGATGGAACATATCTCAAAATGATAAAAGCTATTTACAACAAACCCACAGTCAATATCATACTGAATGGGCAAAAACTGGAAGCATTCCCTTTGAAATCTGGCACTAGATAAGGATGTCCTACAGACTTTTAAAAAATATTTAAGATTTTAAAGTTTCTGTGAAATGCTTTCCCCCAGTTGATAGCCACTAATTAGTAAATTTATGGATACTTTTACTTAAAGTCACTGTAAAAAATTTTGAATAAATAAGAATTTGAATCTAGCTTGTTTGGGATCACTGTTTGCTCCATTACTTAAAAAAATCTATTTATGCAAAGATTCTGCATTCACAACAATAGTTTGACCTTTAAAGATCCTTCATTTTTGGAACTTTGTCTGCAGTAAGAATAGTTTTCTCTTACTTAAAATTATCAAATATCGTTACAGGTTAATTAGGTTGCAAAGCCAGATATGATTCAAGAAAATATATCTTGCAAAACTAGTAAAAATCCATTATAATAGCTTGCAAAAAGCCAGTAATATCTAAAACTCAAACAATAAACAACCTAGTGAGTTGGAAAAAGCAGAGTCCTTACTGTCAAAAAATCTGAATGCTGGTCCTGACTCTGTCATAAATTAGTTGTGGTGTTTAGTGGAAAACTTCAAACCCTTCTTGGTCACATTTTTAATTTCTGTATAATAATAAACTATGGATTCATAAGTAGATTAGTATATACATTGGTTTTGAATACATATCATTTTTAAAAAGAAAACTGTTTATAACAGAATATATGTAATTTCTCAATCTATTTAATCATCTAACTGTAATTGTGTGGAGAATTTCTGGAAAGATTATTACAAGATGTTGACCATAATTGTTTCTAAGTAATAGATATTTGTGAGGTTTTTTTTTTTTGTTTTTTGTGTGTTTTTCCTTTCTTTTTGAATGTTTCTGTGTCACACGGATGTTCTACATTGGACTGATTTTTTTTTCTTTTTCTCTAAATCAACAAAATTTCTCCTTACCTAAAAAGAAAAAAAAAAAAGATGTTTCCTCAACTGTAAAAAAAAAAATATTCAATACATTTTTTAAAAACTAATTCTGGTCAAAATAATACCTATAAGGCATTTAAAAAGTAATATCAAAAGCTTGGAACATAAAAGAAGTTGCTTGCTTCTCTCCCATACTGGCTTACTCCTCAACAGTTTATGACCACCACCTTCCTTCTAAGAGGAATCTTACAAATCTTTTTACATTATTATATTATTAATCTTCATTGCAGACTAGTGAGTCATCAATTGTAAGCATAATCCTTAGTCATTTACTTAGCAGAGGAGTATTTTAGCTGATTCATCCCCTTCCTCCCCTTCCACCCCTAAATAGGTACCAATTTTTGGTTAAAATTCTGTCTGGGGGCCTGGGCACAGTGGCTCACGCCTATAATCCCAGCACTTTGGGAGGCCAAGGAGTGTGGATCAGGAGGTCAGGAGATCTAGACCATCCTGGCCAACATGGTGAAAACCCATCTCTACTAAAAATACAAAAATTAGCTGGGCGTGGTGGTGCATACCTGTAATCCCAGCTACTCCGGAGGCTGAGGCAAGGGAATCACTTGAACCTGGGAGGCAGAGGTTGCAGTGAGCCAAGATTGTGTCACTGCACCACAGCCTGGCAACAGAGTGAGACTGCATCTCAAAATAAATAAATATAATAAAGTAAAATGCTGTTTGGGTTCACAGAATACAGAAAATTCCAAGAAACTGTCCCTCACACCCCAGCAGCAAGAAAAAGGCTAGATAATCCATAAATCCTAAACCATTCTGGAAGCCTATCTGAGAGCTGACATCTCAAGGCAACTGAATGAACTGAATGCTGAAATGTCCAAGCCCTTCTAGGGAGAGAGAGACAGAACACAGGAACTGAGGAACTGTCCTTCCTCAGACAGAGCAGGGGAGAAAAAGGGAGAACCAATGGAGAAAAGGTGAAAAATATGCTCATGCCAAGACTCTACTGTTATAAGTTTTGACCCTCTCGATGGTACAGCTGTATAGGATCTGCTAAAAGGGCGTGGAGAAAAACTCTGATACTCCAGTCTTCACACTAAGCACAAGATAGCTGCAGTCCATTACAAGAGGCATTTGAAATATATGCATAGTCAAAGTAGTTACAGTGACAACAAAACCCAGACACAGCTATACAATAGACAAAATTGACAAACATGCTCATTTCCACGAGTAACTATTATTTACCTCTATCTATAGGGTTATTTTACCTAGGAAGGCTAAGAGTGTCAACTTTAGCATAGAGTGTTCTTTTACATGTAATGCTCAGCATTCTCCAAAAATAGGACCCACACACACACACGTGCACACACACACACACACACACACACACACACAATAGCCATTGTCAAACAATAAAGATATCAAGACAACCAGAGAAGGAGAACATGTATGAACAAATGGGGAACTTCAGAGAGAAACTGTAATAAAATGACAAATAAAAAATGCTAAAATGAAAGATATGATATTAGAGATAAGGAATTCCTTAGATGGGCTTATCAGTAGACTGAATACAACACAGGAAGGAATGAGTGAACTTGAAGACAGGAAACACGTGTACAAAAAGTAAAAAATATAAAAGTATCAAAGAGCTATGAAACAATGGCACAGTCTAATGTATGCATAATTGAACAACCAGAGAGTGAGATTCTGTATATATCATAGCAAGAATTTTAAAACCTACAATAAAAAATGCTAAGGAGTTTAGTGGGGGGGAAAAAAAAAAAGACAGAGAAAGATAGTATAGAGAATAAAAAGACAAGCCACAAAACAAGAAAAGACAAATATATTCAAAAGTACTTATATAGAGAATACATAAAGTAGTCCCAAAATGTAATAAAAACAAACAACCCAATTTTTTAAATGGACAAAAATTAAAATTACTTCACTAAAGAAATCACACAGATGGTAAATAAATGTGACCATGAAAACAGAGTCAGTATCAATGATCATCAGGGAAATGCAAATTAAAACCATGACAAAATATCACTGCATGCTTACTGGAATGGCATAAAGAAAAAGAAAAACCATCAATAACAAGCCGTGGTGAGGAAAGAGAGCCTCAGCTCTCCTACATAACTGCTGCAAATGCAAATGGTACAACCACTTTCAAAAATAGTTTGTCAGTATCTTATAAAGTTAACCATACAGCTACCATAAAATCAATGCTCATAAAAATTTACCTAAGGAAAGTAAAAGCTCATATTCACAGAAAAGTCTCTATGGAGATGTTTATAGTGGTTTTACTCATAACATTTTTCTTTTTACCGTTGCAACAAAAATGATTGCTTGCATCAAACCTAATGCATATATTTCATGCACTCTCTCCACTGCTTTATATGCCTTCTCTTCATATAACAATTTCCTACACATATGTAGTTCTCTTTAGGGCTCTTTTCTGTTGCTCTGTTGCATTTAATCTATTTCTACAGAAAAAAATATCTTAATAGGCCTTAAAAATAAATCTAGACTCCTAATTAAATGTTCTTTTACTTTCTCTCCAGAATTCCTTTCCTTTTTGGGATCTTGAAACTTCAACAAGGATTTTTAAATCAATGTAGATCTGTAGAACAGCATATGTAAATATTTATAGCAGTTTTATTCATGATAGCCCAAAACTGGAAACAGCTGGTGAATGGTTTAACAAACTGCAACACATCTAAACAATTGAATACTGTTCAGCAGTAAAACAGAACAAGCTATTTATACATGGAAAATAGAGATAGCAATACTGCATACCTCATAGGATTACATGAGGATTAATTGAGTTAAATCAAGTAAATTCTTAAAATGGTTCTTGTCACATAAGTTTTAGTATTATCATTTTTTCCAGTTTAGAAATTGTCTTCTTGGCTTTTATTTAATGTCTTTAAATATCCAAGTAAGTCTTGTCACACACTCCATCCATTCTGTAAAACATTTTATTACTTTGCTCTCACCTTCTACAATACAAATGACCACAATTACAGAACTTTTTTGATTCTGGGAGACAACCAAATCCACTTTTCATTAGTTCTCCCACCCTTCATAACATAATTTTTTTTTATTTTCTGTTGATAATTAGTCTGATTTTTATCATGCTTCTATTTTATTTCTTTACTCTTATACTGTGAGCATACTTATCAATATCCCAGTTTCATTGACAAATTGAAGTATGTACTTATATTTCTTATTCTCTTTTCAGTTTGGGTGACTTTCAAAGGAGCAAGAGATTGGACATCTGCATTTATTTTTAGATGTTTTTGTTCAACTGTTGCATTAACTGAAAAAAGAGAAGGGGCATTAAAAATCATTCACAATTCTACCACTCCTACCACAATTGGTCTATGCTTCAGAGGTCTCTTTTGCTCTTTATCTGAATAGGAAACATTAA
Source organism: Ateles fusciceps (assembly GCA_036589455.1). Lineage (NCBI taxonomy): Eukaryota > Metazoa > Chordata > Mammalia > Primates > Atelidae > Ateles > Ateles fusciceps. Next base: position 3,418,181 of record JAZHEH010001955.1, read on the forward strand.
TACATAGCAATAATGGAAGAGGTAAAATTTTCCTGTGGTATTTTTTTGTAAGTAAACATTGCATCATAAATATACCCCAATTTTGAAAAGCCACTCAACAGATCAATAGGTTCCTCAACTGCATTTCTCAAACATGAATACACCCTACTCAAATCATTCTGAGCATGAAAAAAATGGGGTTTCTGACTGTGGCCCCAGGCTCTGTATTACATTAGTTTATTACACAAAAAGGTACGTATATATTTTCAATTCCCTTTCAATCATTATTCTCTATTCTAGTTCCTTTTTTTCTTGTCCTGAGGTGTCACCCTGTTGTGACATTTCTAGATAGATAGATGATTAATGGATTTATAGATAATAGATAGATAGATAGATAGATGATACATAGGATAGATAGATGATAGATAATAATAGATACTTACACAACTTGCTTTTATCACTCAACAATGATTTTACAATGAATTCACTTATGTGCAAATTTGTCCTCAGTAAGCAATAGCAGTGACTGAGTGAAAGGGTAAAAATTTCAGGTAGCCACTCACTGTATGTTTATCTCCATCATTATGTTTTGCCAAGAAATCAGTGTATATAAAATCTTAGTCGGTATCTGTCAAAGTACTATTTCCGATAGCAAAAGACTAGAACAATATGGAAGAATAAGCCAAAAACAAAACAAAGAAAAAGCCACTTCCAAAGAGAATGAAAGCTGGGTGCAGTGACTCACACCTGTAATCCCAGCACTCTGGGAGGCTGAGCTGGGTGAATCACTTGAGACCAGGAGTTCGAGACCAGCCTGGCTACCATGGTGAAAGCCCGTCTCTACCAAAAATACAAAAATTGGCTGAGTTGGTGGCATGCACCTGTAATCCCAGCTACTCACAAGGCTGAGGCACAAGAATCACTTGAACCCAGGAGGCAGAGCTTGCAGTGAGTCGAGATCCTGCATGACACCATGCACTCTAGCCCGGGCAACAGAGTGAGACTCTGTCTTTTAAAAAGTGGAGGGGGAGAGACAGGGGTGGAAACATGACTCCTCTGAATACATCTCCTTTCATAGTTTGACAGGGTAACAATATAAACATGTTTCATAATTTAAAAACTAAATGGAAGACAATCAAACTAACTGAGTATCAAAATGTTGGCATGACTACATAAAGAATTGTTTCAATTCTCTTCCTATCCTTTCTTTTCCTCCTACCCCTCCCAGCCTCTAGTATCCTCTGTCCTACTTTTCACTTCTATGAGATTAACTATTTTAGCTTCCACATATGAGTGAGAACATGTGACATTTAACTTTCTGTGCTTGGCTTATCTCACTTAACATAATGTCCTCCAGTTCCATTCATGTTGTCTCAAATGACAAGATTTTATTCTTTTGGGGGGCTGAATAGTATTCCATGGTGTATGTATACCATATTTTTTAAATCATTCATTTGTTGGACACATAGTTTGATTCCATATCTTGACTATTGCTAATAGTGCTGCGATAACCATGGAGATACAGATATCTCTCTGATATAATGATTTTTCTTCCTTTGGAAAAGTAGAACTGAAGATACTAGAGGCTGGGAAGGATAGAGGGAAGGAGGGGAGAGGGAGATGTTTGTTAAAGGATACAAAATTCTGGCTAGATAGAATCAATAAGTTCTAGTGTTCCATTCCAATGAGGATGACTGTAGTTAACAATACTATATAGTTTAAAATAGCTAGAAGGAGGATATCAAATGTTCCCAACACTAAGAAATGACGAATGTTTGAGATGATGGATATTCTAATTGCTCTGATCTGATCACCACACATTATATGTCTCAAAGCATCACCAGGTATTCCATGAATATGTGCAATTATCATTCATACATTTTTAAAAATACAACACAATTATTGAAAATTAAAAGGAAGAATCCTTTTAAATTAAGCTGAAGAACATATTTTGACTATTCACCTTTGAGGGATACATTTTCTGGGACAGAAGGAATTGCAAACAGGTATTTCAATGGTTTTTGTTAGGAGTGATTTTTGTATTGTTATTTTGAAATGATTGTACATATTTTGCAGGATTAAGTAATTGACAAATTGTTTTATGCTGGGTTCCCTAGGAAACAAATCCCAAGGCAAAAGATTTTCTGTAAACATTTTATTGGGTAGTGCAATTCCAGGAAATTGAGAATGAGGGAGAAATGAAGCGAAGATAGAAAGGAGGGAGAGCTAATACTACATGAGAATGTATTACAAAGTTGGTCAAAGATTTAGGATACACTGAATTTTTGATTTTGCAGAGCATCTTTAAGAAAGTGTCATGAAGCTACTGAATCTTTAGGTAGTGTGATAGGAAGGGATAAGCATTTATTCTTTATGTCTTACTGGCCAAAGTGATTCAGGGGAAGCTAATACTCCTTCACTTACATGGGGATTTGCAAATCCTGCAGGATCTGATGACTCAGCTGCAACAGGGAAACTCTAGGACAAGAGGATGGAGAAACAAGCCCAGCAGGAGAGAAAACGTGGCCAGGACATAACCTACAAGTGAAAGGAAAGTCAAGCAAGCATCCTATCCAATGCGACCCTTGCTTGCTCTTGGGGCAGTGAAGGCAGCATGAACCTGACTCACGCTGGACCATGGGAAAAGTTAAAGCAGTTCCTGAGGCTGGTTCAGATAAAAATAAAGTCAAATGTGCACAGGTATGATGGTTTATACACTGAATCTGGTAAAACTACCTGATGTTAGTAGGCACTAGGGCTATCAGCAAAGGAGGAAAAAGATACTGGTGTAAAATCCAAGGTGTTGAATGAACCCTTCTGGTTCACAAGTGGTATTGGAAATATCAGTGTGCATTTTTTGCTTATTTATATTTATCTAAAATATATGTGTTTGCTGTCTCTGTTGGCTGAAAAACCTGGAAACAATGACAGCCCAGTGACAATGAGCACTCTTTTTGCCCCAGATTTATTCTCTAGATGCCAGTTCTGGAAAATGACTTGGGGTTCCTTGAACTAACAGTTGATTGCACATATGGAATAGGAAATGTATAAGATGAGCTTGGTACAATTGATTGGAACAGAAAACATATACACATCTTTGAAAACTATTGGTATTATTTCAAAAGGAAATAAAAGTCAACTTGAAAGGGCTTCCTCTGGCTAAAGATGGGACAGTTTGTATATGTGGAGAAAAATGATTGCAATAAATTGGAACACATCAAATAACTAAAAATCCATGAGTTAATAGTGATACGCAGAAGATAAAAAATAAATAAAATCTTCACTGGTCATCTTTGGAGGCTACCAGCATGCGATTGTCATTCTGATGATTGGTGAGAAAGGAGAAAGGGGCAGGTGTTTATTCTGACCTCATTATTGAATTCCATTTCAACAACCATGTAGTTAACAAAGAAAGTTTTTCAGTATATAAGAATATCACCTGATAAATGCTGAAAAAAATGATAGATTTAGAAAATCCACCGTTTTGTAACCCTTAGTTAAATAATAGATCTAGACAATTACTGATATAATTTTTAGGGAGAAGTTTGAAGGGAATCTTCATAAGTGGAACCGTTTACCAACACCAATCCCACTGAGACTATTAACATACTCTCCAAATATACCTATTGCTTTTCTTGACATGATGCAACAGAAAATACACAGAACAACCCAGAAAGTATTTTTCCTCCCCAAAATTTCCCCTGAATCTAATCAAGCTTCTAGATACAACTAACAGCTAAAGAGGGTAAATAGCACCAGGAAAATGCAATCAGTCAAATTCATAATCTAGTACAAATAATATGGTTTATTCAACAAATAAATGCCATCAGTAAATAAGAGGAGAGGAGAACTCTTCTTATAAGCTAAAAGACACTTAAGAGACCTTTCAGGTTAATGTATTATGAAGACCTTGATTCAAATATACAATTATTAAATACCATTTTTGAGATGTTTGTAGAAATTTGAGATGGATCATGTACTAGCAGATATTAAAATACTACTTTGTTAGGTGTGATAATGGTAGAAAAATGAGGTACTTTTTAAGGAGATCTCTGTGAATGAAACATAGCGATTTACTAATTATATTATATGACACTTGAAATTTTCCTTACAAAACACCAAAACTGGAAAAAAAATTGGGAAAGATGAAACAAGATTGGCAGAGTACTCTTAATTATTGCAATGGTGGCAGCTCATTATTCTATCCTCTCTACTTTTGTGAAGGTTTGAAAATTCCTGTAATAAAAGTTCAATGGTGCAATTTAAGATAAAGCATATATATTGAGATTATTTTTATAATACAGAGTCTTTAGAGGCTTTGAACATCTCTATAATCTGAGCAGTCATTATCTCAACATAGAAGAATGATTCACAATGAATTCTAACCCTCCCAACCAAGAATGACTCCACGAGAATCTTGCATGAGTCTCCTCAAGAAACCACAAGACAATCCTGATGTCCACTGTCACCCTCATTGAGGTGTGTGTACACATCCTGGTATGTATGGTCCAGTCTTTTCCACGTTAGCTAATGCAAACCATCTTCACTGTCTCTTCACCAAAAAAAAAAAAAAAAAAAAAATGAGGCTGACACAGGCAGAACAAAATCTGTGACCCACAACTGTGCATTTTAGGTTTTACTGTCAGTGGCCTTTTACACAAAGTTGTCGGGTAACAGTTGAAAGAAAGAGAAGCTTGTATGGCTATTTCCTCTACATCAACTGTAGTGCTAAATTACACTGCCTAAGGGAATTCCAGCTTTAGAAATGCCACTATGAATAGCAATACTGAACAGAGAATGCTTTTTCAATTACTTGTTGATTCTATGAAACCATGTACAAGTGTAAAGTGATATTTGCATTTATGAACAGAGGTGAGCAAAGAGAAATAAAAATATGTTTAACAAAGAAGTTGTGGTAGACTTCTAGCTTCGAATCATGGTTTCATCAGTCTTCCAGTTTGACAACAATGGTGGTCCAGCCATGTAAGGGCTTTACTATGTAATACCACATGCATCTAGCCAAGGTGGTAATCATCTGTCATGTGGTAATCACCTGTAAGTGATCCCAGAGCACAGGGGAGAAGAAGGTGGAAGAATTGCTTCCACTGATTTTAAAATGAAATTTGAAAAAATTGTGTATTTTGGTTCTCTTCACAGCATACATAAATCCACTATTTCAGCAGTAGTTAAAAATGCATGTATATTGTATATTTCACTACACTTGAAAGAGAAGGGTAAATTTCAATATCTTAAAACCTAGTTTCCAAACATATTCTTGGACAATGAAATCCTCATGTCTTTTATTCTGTTTCTCTTTAGTAGAAACAGTTATAACCAAATCTTGACTAATTTTTATAATGGTGTATCAGTATCATTTCCAAATATTTAATGCAGAGCTTACAAAATAACTTTATACCAAAGCCTCCTTTTGTTGAAGAAGGTTTCTTAATTGAGTAATCAGTTCTCAAGCATTCAAAGATTATGTATATGTAAGATTTACATATTTTATTATTGTTTGAACAGTAATAGACTGTTTTTATCATTATTCTAATAGTAAGAGACAAAAGTATGAAGAATTCACTGTTTTGAGATGACATAACCCTTGTTGAGCGTTGGCAATCTCATAATTGCTTTCTTCAAGGCATTACAAATGAGAAGCCAAGTATGCAGTTACTGGATTTGGAAAATGGAAGAAATCTTAGCAGGAAGAAGTCAGCCTCCAGTAGGGAAAGAAGGATATTCATATTAGCAGTTCAGTAGAAAAAATTCATATGAGAAACCGTTTCTGTAGGTGTTTGAAGAGCTAGACAGGCAAATAGAAGAAGGCAAGAAAACTCAGAGTATGGCAGCTGCAGATAGCTGCTTTGCTTTTAAGGTCACAGGAACAAAGAAAGGAGATAATGTTGAATCCAAGAACTGGCTGGTGGGGTTAGAACAATCCAGGTATATCAACTACAACTATAAAAGCCAAGCCAAGTAGAAATAAAAGGGAGATATATACTGATTGCGTTCTCCTGATCTCCAGTTTTCCACCAGAATTCCCCCATCTGCCAAATCTAACCAGAAGTTAGTTGGCAAAGGAGATTGGAAAACGTAATTTTACAAGCCAGCCTCTTGCAATAGAGAACAAAGTAAGAGAAGCACAGGAGAAGAAAATCAGGACAAAGAAGCAAGTAACCAGGAACAGGGTGTCTAATACAACTTCCTCATTTATGAATTATTGAATACAGAGCTGGCACTATGACCCGCAAAAGGATCCCAATAACCATTGTTTAAATTGTGAACATTCTCTCAGTGAATATTTATTGTGCAGCTCTAACGTGCCACACAGTGTTCTAAGTACTGGGAACAGAGTAGTGACTAATAGAGATGAATCTCCTGCCTCATTGAACTTATAATCAAGTGAATTTTCCAAATTATTTGCATCAGCAAACCATTGCACTGATACAAACAAGAAACCATCTACCACAACTGTCCAGAACAGTGCTGTTCCACCAACTCATGCTGGCCCTTTTCTTGGTATAAGAGTGAATGCCCCAACCACAGTACCTATGTGGGTAAACCTTCTTCTTCCAAATGTCCCCCCACATTCAGAAAAATATCTCTTGCCTATCACAGCCTTCTATACATATCCACTATAGCACTTATCTGAATGTGCTCATATAAGTAATTATGCATTTATTTGTTTAATGCAATCTACCCCCCAATATATAAGCTACAACAGGACAGAAACATACTAATATGGTCTGGCTGTGTCCCCACCCAAATCTCATCTTGAACTGTAGCTCCCATAATTCCCACACATTGTGTGAGGTACGTGATGGGAGATAATTGAATCATGGGAGCAGGTCTTTCCAGTGCTGTTCTCATGATGGTGAATAAGTCTCATGAGATCTGATTTTTTTTCTTTTTTTTTATTATATATTTAAGTTCTGGGGTACATGTGCAGATTATGCAGGATTGTTACATAGGTATACACATGCCATGGTGGTTTACTGCATCCATTCCCCTATCATCTACATTAGGTATTTCTCCTAATGTTATCCCTCCACAATCCCCTCACCCTCTGCTATCCCTCCCCTATCTCCCCTATACCCCAACCAGCCCTGGTGTGTGATGTTCCCCTCCTTGTGTCCATGTGTTCTCATTGTTCAACACCAACTTATGAGTAAGAATATGTGGTGTTTAGTTTTTTGTTCTTGTGTCAGTTTGCTGAGAATGATGGTTTCCAGCTTCATCCATGTCCCTGCAAAGGACATGAACTTATCCTTTTTTATGACTGCATAGTATTCCATGGATAAAGGGCAGTTCCTCTACACATGCTCTCTTGCCTGCCTCCAGGTAAGATGTGCCTTGCTCTTCTTCCTTTGCCTTCTGCCTTTTGCCATGATTGTAAGGCTTTCCCAGCCATGTGGAACCGTGAGTCCATTAAACCTTTTTCTGTTATAAATTACCCAGTCTTGGGTATGTCTTTATTAGCAGCATGAGAATGAACTAATATGCTTACCTTATTTCTTTTATTATTGTATATCTAGCTTCCACTGAATTATTTGGTACAAGTTAGGTATTCAAAAATAATCATTGACTGGTTGAATTGATATAAACCAATCTCTTTCTAAACATATTTTACCATTGTTACTATTGTTTCTGAAAATGGAGACTAGTATAGATGGCCTATATTAGTTTTCTCTAAAATGATTGAATAGTAGCTTCTTCATTAATATAATAATGGAGAATGAGACAAATAGACTTTTCAGAGATATGTGCTACTTAGTCTCAGCCTAATGATTAGGAATAACTATGGATCAAGTATAGAAGAGCTGGAGGGCTACATTTAAAAAATTAAACAAACAAAGGTCTCAAATAACTTGGATTCAAATCCAGGCTGTGGCGTTGGCTACAGGATGCAGAATGAGTTATGATATCTCACTGAGTCTCTTCTGTCTGAACTGCAAGTTGGAAACAATACTATCTGTACATACCTGTCAGAGTTACAGTGAGTATTAAATAAGTAAAGTGTGTGAAACACCTAGTCAACATATAAGATCAATGACTATGGACTTGGGCCATATCTTGCTAGTTCCCCACTCCTCAACTTTTCCCTACATGATGTTAGTTAAGTGAATAAAGGAAGGAACAAATTAAATTGTAGAGTAGTGAATAGGTAGTTTTTTGGATAACTCAATCTGAACTTAAATCCTTGGCATCAACCCCAGAGACACTGAAAATCCAGCTTAAAGAAACCTTAAAAATCTACAGCTTTCACTGATGACAGCTGTAGCAGAGAGATTAAGCAAAGCAATCTCAGTCACTGAAAGAGCAGTGCTTCATCGGAAGCTCAGGCTTTCAAAGAGACTACAAATTCAATGTTGTTTTTCTCACACCTGAAGGGAAAAACACAGTTAACACTTCTTCAGCAAAGCTGACCTGCAGTTGAAAGTTTTGAATCATTATCAGGGATTTTTTTTACAGAGATAGGAGCTAACCAAAGAAGTGTCCTAATACATAACTATCTGCCTCCAGGTTAGCAGGCTTTTGTGAATGAGAAAACATGTAAAATGAAATTTCAATTTTATTTAAGAGAAAAAATTTCTCTTAGCAAAATTTAAGAGAAATTCCAGGTAGGATTTCTATGTAGCATACTGAAAATTATATTTTTATCCCCTCTTATCTGAGACACCACTAAAATAACAGTAACATTCAAGTTCTAAAATGGAAGGGCTAAGAAACCAATCACACAATGCCTCTCCTGCCGGCAAGAGAAAGGGAGAGAGGGGATGAAAATCAGAAATGCAAGCTCATTTCATTGACACTGGAAACATGTGTAACTCCAGACAGCAATATACAAGGAAGCACTGACAAATTCAGTTAAGGGAAAGCCATGATGTGGAAAGATATCAGAAAAAAACAGACAATTGTGCTGCCGATCTCAGACAAAGCTGACAGCAAAATTACCCAAACTGTCACCAACTATCCTTGGGTGGTGCATACTACAGCTTGGCTCACTTAGTAATCATGCCAACCCCGTCTCCTTTGTCATCCACTAATGTCAGGGCAGAAAGCAAAATACTTGAAGAATAAATATAAAACAATAAACAAAAGAGGGTAGGAGTACCTACCAACAAAGTCTGCAAGTCTGAAAGTACATTGAAGGGGTCGGTGGTTGAAGAGAGGAGATTTGCTGGAGGGACCTGCGGCAGAGGTGTTTGCCACTCTGCTCTGGGCATGAAGATAAAACTTAACAGAAAGCAGAGGGCCAAAGGAAGGGGCCTAAAACCTGGCTACTCACTGAAGTCTATTTGTTGAACAGCTTTGCCTATTCACCCACCTTCGCTTACCTCACGCAACAAAGTTAGCTGGGCAGGGAACTGGGCTGGCACTGTTGGGCACCCCAGAGTAGCATCCTCAGCTCCTATATCCCTCTCCCGCTCTGTCTCCTACAAAGCAAGGTCTGGTTGTCACGAAGCCAGACCTGTACTTACAAAGTTCAAAATCAGCCCACCAAGTACACATCTACATACATGTACTAAAGCAAGGCAGTCCAACTGACCACTGAGAAAATCAACCAATTCATTCACTTGCACATAGAGGACAAGCAATGTTGAGCAGTAGATATAGGAGGAGAACCAGAAATATGAAAGCAAAAGTCCACAGGAAGTAAATAAACAATTGGGCCTAAGGGAAATAAATAAATCAGGGAATACAAGTAGCTACTGAGGTAGCTGAAGTTTGCTACCATTAAGATAATAAGCATTTCTATGGGTAAAGAATAAATCATTCAGGTGTTGAGACACTAGAATGAAGTGACTAAATCATCAGGGGAAAACTGGGGCTCTAATTTAGCTGCCGTGTATGCAAGAATATGCAAACTTTAAAACCATATGAATTTTTAGAAATATTTATAGAATTTACTGAATTAATTACAAAGTGCTTTTCTTGATCAGAGAAGTGGCTCTGTTATTTTTAGTTGGTTTATTCAACTGTATTTAAGTGTAAATGGGAGTTTCTAACTGAGCAGATGCAAATAAGAATATTCATAATATACAAAATAACATGTTTATGTTGAAATAACAATTAGATGCCCCCTTCTACTTACCCATCAATTTTCTGAAAAGTGCTGTGTCTACTCTGCCTCCATTTCTTCCCCAGAAACCCCCTCTTTAAGGGCTCTTCGATCTGAGTTTGGTGCACAAACATCACCCCCCAAGGTATTCAGTAAGTGTTTTCCTTCTTGGTTCCTTGAACTCCTCAGTCTATCAGCCAGCACAGGACACAAGTGCCCAGCCCCTACCTTTGCATCCCTCTCTTAATGCATCCAGCCCAATTCAGCTCTTTGGACAGAATGGCTCAAGGGGCACATCCACAGCTCTGTCCTATCCTGTGTTTTCAGAGCACTGCCGGCCTGCTCTACACATCCCCCACACCCTTCCCGGTATTTCCAACTAGACTTTACATTCCTTGCAATCACTGATCAAACATTCAACTTTGCTTTCTTCCCAGGGGTGACTAGCATAGTGCTGAGTCAATCAGAGGCCCATAAGATGTCACCTTTTGCTTTAGACTTTATGTTAGGCTCTCCAGGGACCTTCCAGCCAACCACGTTCTGGACCTATCAGTATCACAGTCCTGAACAATCCATCAGACTGAAATCGTCTCTATTTGTATAAAATTGCTTTTGTCTACCACTTATTTTATTTGACTTTACTTAGTGTTTTTGTAACCTATTTTCAAAAATGCATTTTTGTTTATATATAATGTACATTAATTTTCTTTTTCAATACATCAGATAAACTAATATCCAAGTGCAAGTCCAAAGCAATAAAATAGAAATTATTTATAGTGTTTCAAACTTTTTTATTTGTAATCGATATTCTTTTTGGCATTTCAAAGGTGTCTGAATTGGTTTACAAGAAAAGACAAGTATAATAAGGTTATTAAAAATAAAATAGATTTTGGAAAGCCTTACATTTCCGATGAGATACTTGATCTGTATTATTATTATTATTATTGCAAAGGAAAGCTTTGAGTTTTTCCATGTTTTACTCAGAAGTAGTATGTTAAATTATCATGCTAGAAAGACCAGTCTTTTGGTGTTAAAATTATCTATCTGTGTATCTCTAATTAGAGTACTGAAGGGTTTCAACCTGTGATCTGTCCATGATATGATTTCATTGTTTTCCAGTAATTGCTCTCTAATTGTGCTAGATCCGTCCTACCTTTCCTACTGTGTATTTTAGTGACACCTTGGTAAGATGCAGTAACTTTCCACTCAGTTTTGCTTATTTCAAAAGTCTCATTTGGGGCAATAAAGAGTCAGTACTCTAACAGCTTATGAGTGGGGCTGGTCAGGAAGTTTCTTGGGGACAGGTAGTGCTGTAAGTTGGAAGGAGGGAAGGGACTTCTAAGACCCACTCCTCTCCCTTCCCTCTTCTAGGCTATAGCTAATCCTCAGTGTTGGGACGATGAGGAAGAAGTAGTGTAAAGACAGGCCTTGCTCACCTGCCTGCAGGGAGATATCTTCTTGTTAGTAAATTGATACTCTCCTCTGTCGAGGTCCTTCATGTTGATGTTGGTATTGTTACACATGTGGGGATTTCCGAGGAGTCCTGCATGGGCCTCTACTCTGCAAAATAGTTCTAGTCCTGGATAGGTCTTCCATCATTACCTGTTAGCCTCACCAAAAGATGTCTACCAATGTCCCCTGGATGGTGGGCTTTCCTTGCCCAGCAAGTGACCTCTTGCATGGGGTCCCAGAGTAAAGACTTAACTTCGATTATTAGTTCAGCATCCACTTAATTTACAGCGAACTGATGTATTTCCTTATGGCATGCCAAACAGGGAAGTATGAGCTTGTTCTATTGCATCTCCTTCCAAATTCTACCTTGCCACCTCACTTATCTCTTTCTCTGCTCAAAAAACCCAAAAGAAAATCAAGTCTTCTAGTTAAGCAACTAATCAAGTCTTTTGTTAAGCAACTAGTACCTCCCCTAGAGTCAGTAGCTGGGCTCATTTCCCAGATCCTATGTTTTCAACAACCCTGCTTTTGCCTTCTTTTGAACCTACCCCTTCCCATCAGAGTAACAGTCTGTGAGATATACCTACCTGGAGCTCCTGACGCACACACGCACACACACACACACACACACACACACACACACACACACATTTTAGACCATGCTCCAGGTTGCTGGGCCCTGGGCCAACCTCTCTCTTGAGCCCAGACTCTTGAGAGAGATAGGGTCCCCAGTGTGCCCACACCCAGACCTAAAGGATATTCAAAGAGGCCTGAGGGTGGGCTGGAAGACAAGGATATGGGGAGGTTGGGAAGGGGCCTAAATTTTATCATTTTCATAATGGGGCTTCCACTTGAACTCTCAGCCTGGGTCTCCAGATGTTAATGACCAGTCCAAAACAGACTCTCAATTGAATAATGGTGTGTCCTATCACCCATCTTGCAGACATCCAAACCTCTTGGAGTACTATTCTACCATTCCCTTGCCTTAGAGAAGGAGAACCACTCCTTCCCTCTCCCCATGGGGAAGGACTGACTAGCCACCACCACAAACCTCACTCTTCCTAACAGGATTGAAAGACCTATCCACTCTGATTCCTTTTTATTTATATTGGAATTTGGGAAACTGTTACGTGTGTAAGAAGAAAGTCAATGATGGTGTCAGTTTTAATTTGGTCCCTTTTAGTAAACCCTACAAATAAGTAAATGACTGGGTCCAATTGCTGGTAGCTTGCTGTGTCACTCTGAACTTGGAGTGTGGGGATTCTTTTGTCTTTTATACTCAACATTCAGCATTTATGCAGCCTTGAGACAATAGGAAAAAATCAACATGTTAATACATGTATGTTTGTCATTTACCTATCTATATGAGACACTAAGAGAAAGAAATAATGTAAGCATGAAGACCAGGTACTGAGAAATATAATTATGTTACTTGGAGGTACTGGGGACAGAGAAAGAGCAAAGGGCAGATTGAGGAGACATCTTTAAAGAAGACTTGGTAGGGCTTGGTGGACCGCGGACTATATGCATTAAGGAAAGGAGATTATCAGAGACATTTCTTTGGCAAAAGTCAAAACATGGCAGCTTCTGCCTTGCATCTGGCTCTCGGTCTAATTTACAAGTTTGTTTGGTCTATCTGATGTTATAAAATACTTTTTAAATGAATTTTACCAGCATGTAAAAAAAGTGGTATTTCATATAGCAATCACTTTTTAAATTTTTGGCTTCTCTTTTATCACTGGAAGATTGGACAACCCTGAGCTGACATTACTATACTCCAACTGTCAACTGGAGCTGAAGAGTGGCTGTCCCTCGATGGACCAAATGTGTCTCCCAGTTTGCCAAAGTCCTCTCTCCCAGCTCCCGTGACTCCTTTGCTCCTGTCAGCACCTGAACTTGCAATCCCTATTCTAATGCTCCTGTCCCAAGGAATACAAAATTGGTAGCACCATCAGTGGAAACAGAAAAGATGCTGCTGCTTTGGAGAATTCAATTCAGAGAATTCAGTCTGAGGTAACAGGAGGACATCATTGACAACATGACCTTTGGCAGGAAGTACAAGGTCAAACCTGAGGAAAGTGTCTGCAAGAAGAGCTGCCCAAGCCAAAATCTGTTCATAGGGATTGCTGACTCTGATGGAAGCAAAACCTTCATTCATTTATCCACCCACTTTAGTCATCTATTTAATATTTCAACAAATATACACTGGGAGTCTATTATGTGTCAACACTGGGCTAGATGCTGGGAATTCCAGGGTAAGTAAAGTAGAAATGGTCTCTGCCCTAAAACATCCCATAGCATAGTTGGAGACATACACATTAGTCAAAGATCACATTATAAAATATAAAATGCATTTTGCAGCTGTTATGAAGGAGAAGTCAATGGTGCTCTGAAAAATTAGAAAAGTAGGGGTGTGAGGACAGCTGGCCAGCCAGAGAGATCAGGGAAGTCTTCCTGAGGAAACAGTACTGGAACCAGGATATGAAAACTGAGAAGGATGCATCCTGGTAAAGAGAAGAAGGAAGTGAGTTCCAGGGAGGGCAAACAGTTTGTGCAAGGCAAGTCCCAGACATTAAATGATACCTTGCTGAGGTGTGATGGGTATAGGGAGATAAAAGGAATCTAGCCAGGGCTGAGGCTGAAGCAATCCATGGGATCCAGGCTTGCAGGGTGCCATAGGCTTTGTTACAGTGTCTGTCTTTATTCCAAGTGCAATGGAATTTCATTTATGGCTTCTTAGTGGGCTGAGGGAAAAGAGACACATTATTAATGTTATTGGATTTATGTTTTCAAAATTTTACTCAGTTTGTACAGAAAATTTTACTCAGAGTGCAGAGAAAAACTAATGAATGGGGGCAAACAAGTGAGAAAGTCAGAGCTGAAATCCAGGTAGCATGATCCAAAGTGGTGAGACTCTATAAAAAAAAGAGTTCAATCAGGCCAGGCGCGGTGGCCCAAGCCTGTAATCCCAGCACTTTGAGAGGCCAAGGTAGGTGGATCCCTTGAGGTCAGGAGTTCGAGACCAACCTGGCCAACATAATGAAACCCCGTCTGTACTAAAAATACAAAAATTAGCCGAGCAGGGTAGTGGGTGCCTGTAATCCCAGCTACTTAGGAGGCTGAGGTGGGAGAATCACTTGAACTAGGGAGGCGGAATTTGCAGTGAGCCAAGATTGCGCCACTGTACTCCAATATGGGCAACAGAGCGAGACTCTGTATGGAAAGGAAAGGAAAAGAAATGAAAGGAAAAGAAAGGAAAGGAAAGGAAAGGAAGAAAGGAAAAGGAAGGAAGGAAGGAGAGAGAAAGAAAGAATACAATCAGAGTACTGAGAACTAGCCATGTTAGTGGGATGTGATGAGCAAATAAGTAGATGAGTCATGGTGAGGAGAGTCAAGCTTATGGAAAAACATAAAGAACAGACTATATATATGAACAGAGACCAGGGGAGGTGGGTGATTTAAAGCTCAGGACATGATTAATTTCTCCAGAAACAGAACTGAGGTGTGCATCCAAGCTGGTGAAAAACCCCAAGTAGGAGATCAACAGAAGGAATGCCTTTGGGAAATCAGAACTTGTCTTCAATACGTAGATCGTAATGTTGGAAAATAGGTCCTACTTCAGCCACGAGGCTTCTTCCATGATTCTTACTGGGAAAAGAACCACATCCAAGATGTGGCTAACACAGAAAGCACAGAGCAACGACCTGCCATACCCGAGAGGTCCTGATAGCATCCACAACATCACCAGAGGTTCTAGGGCCATAAACAAAAAGGAGGTGCAAATACAGAGGCTCTGCAGAGAAGCACCATTATCGTTCATAATTACACACTTTACATGTTTCAAACCATCAGTGTATTACAGCAAGGAAATTACATGGCTGAATCAAGAATTCCTCCAGAGGAGAATGAAGGTAATGAAGTCTATGTTGAATATAAACCCAAACCAATTAATTCTCCCAATATTACTGCACAGATTATAAATTCTACCAATGCAGTTTGAACCATCAAAATAAAACAACACTATAAACTTCTTTATTAGCACTAAAACAAATCGATCATAGGACAAACAGGCTAGCTTAACGTTTTGTGGCAAGTCAGATAATATATTTTGTTTACATTTGCATTCTGTTAATGCATGAAGCAAACCACTAATAACCAGCTCTCCAATGACCACTCTAAAGTTTCATGATTCCTGTTCCCCCAATATAAGTTAATCACAAAAGAGAGAAAAGAATCTCTAAATTTTCCTAAAGGAGAATTGTTGCTACTCTACTGAGCTTGGGAATTTTTTTCTGCTTTGGTAGAACATTTCCTCCCAACTTTTAGTTCACAAGGTTTTTTTTTGTTTGTTTGTTTTTCTTTTTTAGAAAAGCAAAAGATGCTCCTTACTACTTTGGAAATTTTTAATTTTTTTTTATTTTTTATACTCAGCAAACTGACACAAGACAGAAAACCAACCACCACATATTCTCACTCATAAGTGGGTGTTGAACAATGAGAACACGTGGACACAGGGTGGCGAACATCACACTGGGGCCTGTCAGGGGGTGGGGGGGCTAGGGGACGGATAGCAGGGGGTCGGGGGATTGTGGAGGGATAACATTAGGAGAAATACCTAATGTAGATGACGGGGGGATGGATGCAGCAAACTACCATAGCACATGTATACCTATGTAGCAAACCTGTACAATCTGTTCATGTATCCCAGAACTTAAAGTTCACAAGGTTTTTGTGGGTTCCACTGCCAAGTACCGGAAAAAAGCCTGCAACGTTGGGCCACACCACCTAGTACCATCCCTCCCAGCAGTTGGCTCAGGGATGGCAACGTGACCCAGAATAGCCAGAGAAGGAGTGAATACTTGGACTTCCATAGGAACTGTAAGGAAAAGACAGTTCAACAGGACTTCTGATTGAAAGAGTGAGGTTAAGGAAGCTGTGGTCTTCTTTTGACTTCAAAGTCAGAACCTAACTGCAAAAGGAACAAGATGGAGAAAGGAGAGCTGAAAGATAGAGAGAAACACGATCCAAAACCAAACATGCTCCTGGATATTTCAATTACACACAAGGCAATACATTTTCCTTTTAGTGCAATCCAATTTGAATTGGCTTTTCTGTCACTTGTATGAGAAAATATCTTAATTGAAACAGTATTCAATAAAAGTAAAGATGCCCAGAAGACATGATGCCTGTTTATCTCATTTACATGGTACCTATCATATGCTAGACACGTCCTTGATCTTGGGGTCTTACAGCCCAGTGAGGGAAAAGGCTCGTGCCATACAGAATAGACACCAACACAAGCCAATGTGGGGTAAATGCCAAATGAAACATGCCAGCAGTGTGATGAGCACCAGCGATACAGGAAAGCACAACTGGGGGAGCTAGTGGCTCTGATACACCGGCACCCTCCCCATCAGAGCTGTGAAGGCTTCAAGCGCAATTGACACCTTTACAATCCATGTGATCTTGCATTTGTTTTATTCTGGCATAAGTAGAACAACTATTAACTGTATGTGCATTGGTATATGCACCTGAATATGCATACAAATCCCACAACATGACAAGTAAGGCTAAATACATCTCAAACTTCTAAAATTAATCCAAAGCAAAAATAATAATAAAAGAAAGGAAAGAAAAAAACAATATAGAGTAAGGCCCTGGACCTCATTTCCCTACTTCCTTAACTTCCACTGAACTTTTAACTATTAAACTTGGGGAAATGATTTTTATAACTTTCTCTTCTGAAATAATCATAGATTCACAGGAAGTTGCCAAAAAAAAAATGCAGAGAGGTCCTAAGTCTCTTCTCAGCCTCCCAAAATTACAATATCCCGTACAGCTACAGTAGGATGTCAAAACCAGGAAATGGATGTTGGCACAATCCACAGAGCTAATTCCAAGTTTACCAGTATTACTTGTACTAGTGTATAGCATGGGCTGTGATGTGTTTGTGCGTGTGTGTGTGTGTGTGTGTAGCTCTAGGCAACTTTATCATCTGTATAGATACAAGACACAGAATTATTTCATCATCACAAAATTCCCTAGTGCTGTCCCTCTAATTCCTGGCAGCCACTAATGTCTTCTCAATTCTCTGTAACTGTTCTCTATCTCCACAATTTTGTTCATTTCAAGAATGTCACACAAATGGAATATATAGCATGTGCCCTTTGAGACTGACTTTTTGTACCCAGTATAACTCCATGAAATCCATCTAAGCTCCCACATGCAACACTGGCTTATCCCTCCCAATGTCTGAGCAGTGTGCCATGGTACAGGTGCACTCTGGCCTATTCAAGCATTCACCTACAGAAGGACATTTGTGTTGCTTCCAGTTTGGGATTATGAATAAAGCTGCTATGAACATTCATGTACATGTTCTTTGTGAAAATGAATTTTCATTTCTTCAAGATAAATGCCCAAGAAGGCAACTGGCAAATGAGTTTTAAAAGATTTAATTTTCAGTTACCTCACACATCCCAGAGAAACCTCACTATTCCCTGCCTCTGCATTCTTGGGCTTCAAAAGGCAATGCTATTGCTGGTCTCTGTAATTCCTACCAGATGCAACATCTAAATGTTGGCTGAGCTGAGTGAGACAGCATGTTTTTCTGATTTTGAATTCAATAGATTGAACATTTTCTGAACCTGCTGCCTGGAAACAAGCAGCTGAGAGTAAAATGATCAGATCTCTGTCTCATACAGAGGAGCTTCACGTGTCAACTAGGCTCACTTTAGTGGATGGAACCAGCCACAAGCTGTGATTTCTGCTTCACAGTCTAGTAAATAGTTCATAGAATTGCAGGCCAGTAAGGTATTTTTGAAGTCTCTTATCCAAACCACTTTCTAATACTTGAATTCCCAAAATAAAATATGGTTGTACCTAGAAAACCTCAGTTATTTCTTTGTTGGAGTATTATGTCTTCCCAATATCATATTTGTCAGGAAAGGAGGCAAGTCACTGAGATGTGATTCAATTGCTGAACCATCAATGAATTTCCTCTAATGTACGGTGGTATCAAGTCTGTTTCTTGTTCCACTAAGAGACAAAAAGAATGTCACTTGCATCCTAGGGAAAACACATTCAATAGGCCAAAAGAAGAAGAAAAATGCATTTTTTGAAGTACACACAGAGTTTCCAATTACTTTATTAAATTAGGCAAAGGTTTTCTCTCTCAATCCACGTTTTCCATGCTTGTATCTAAAGTTAAACACATACACAGTGGGGCCCTGGGTGAGAGCCTGTGCGGTGAGCCTTGTAGATTCAGACACATCTGCCCAAAGCCCCAAATCATGCCATGTACTAGATGGGAAAGGAGAAAATGCAAATTCAGCCATTCATTCCACGAGTAATGATGGAACACTTATGATACACAGGCCCAGTGAAAAATGTACATGATTCACAGTGGTGCACAGGACACATAAAACCTGTCCTCTTGCAGATTAGACACGGTTCCATGCAGCATGTTCAGGCATATGGTAGCAGAAGCAAAAATGCTATGAGAGCATGAAGAAGGGGCACAAACCTGAGTTGGGCACTTGAGATGTCTTTCTGGAGACCATGGAATATGAACTGGCCCCTGAGTAGGAAACAGCCAGGTGAAGTGAGGAAAAGGGAGCAGGGAGCAGAAGCATTTCAGGCAGAGTGTAGAACACACTTCTCAAGAGAATGGTTTCTTTGACAATTGAGAGTCATCTGAAGTAGCTGCTGCACTGGGGGTGAGGAGGATTCTGAGCTGAAGGTGGAAAGAAAGCAGGAACCAGAGCATGGGTGTTCTGTCAGGTTGGGGAGAGAGTTCATTCTTCAACCTGAGCACAGCTGACAGTTCTGACAGTCAAGAAAGTTTTTCTTTCTCTCTCTTTTCTTTCTTTCTTTCCTTCTCTTTTCTTTCTCTTTTCTTTCTTCCTTCTTTTTCTTTCTTTTCTCTTTTTTCTCTTTCTTTCCTCCTTTTTTCTTTTCTCTCTTTCATGTCTTTATTTTTCTTTCTTTTTCTTTTTCATGTTCTTTGTGAAAGAGAACCAGTTTCCTTAAATCTAAATATCTTTAAATGTAAAGTATCTTTAGTGTTTTATAAAAATAAAATGGATTTACTCAAAAAATCCAAACAGAATAAAATATTGTTAGATTGTTTAGGTTAAAAAACAATGTGTTAAAGGATGGAAAATTGATCCATTGGGCAAATACTTTCAAGAGAAAGCCCCTTGGGACTCTGTACTAGTGCTGAACTCTGCATGAACTTGTGCGCCCCATATCTACTTCCCTTCCCTTGCCTCCACATTGCATCTTCCCATCCACCCCACTCCAGCTCCCACAGCACAGATCCCTCCACCTCTCAGAATCAATAGCTCCTTTCAGTGCATTCCCAAAGCACTTTACACATTGCTGTGTTTTGTCTTGCTGTGTCTGTCTTTACAGCTAGGCTAAGCTCTTTGAAGGGAGATTTATGTATGTATCAGTTCTGGACCTTCATTTAAGCATTCATTCATTCATTCATCCACTTAACAAATATTTATTGTGAGCCTACCATGTGCCCAAAAATGGTCTAGGTTGAGCGGATGTATCAATGAACAAAGCAGTCAGTATTAACTGTCCTCTTGGGGGTCTACATTAAACGCAGCACACAGTTGGTTGCTAGAAGCCTCAATTTGGTATCTTAGCTTCCAAGAAAAAAGCCAAGAGGGAATTCCAGTTGTCTGCCACTACTAAGAGCAAATTTTTTGAAGAAGTTTGTGTCTATAGACCAGTATTGTACTCGGGCTAGACAAAGACATTCTAAAAGCTGACTTGGGCTGTCTTGTAAGGAAACTATTCTAATACCTCCCCTTTCCTCTCAGCTTCTCCCTTGGTGTTCATCCACCCTGAAAAAGTGATCATCCACTCTTCAAGGTGCACATCCACTTTTCTAGATCTGGGGCTAAGTTGGAAAGTGGTGCTATTGGCACTCATTTCCCTCAGCTGTAAACCCTCCTCTCCTCCTCTCCAAAGAACCAAGAGCCTATGCTGCCACATAGGTTTGGAAAGCTGTGTGATTCTTACCACCTTGCCAGTTTGGGGAACCCTGCCTTAACCAGAAGTTTCTGCTAAGGATATTTATCTGAAGCACAGGCAAGTTTAAAACATTTCAGAGAAGATAAATTTTAGAGCTTGTGCTCCACTTTTTAAATTTTCGAAGCGACAGAACAGTAGAAAGTGCAGGAGATTTATATTTAGAAAAATATCAATGATTGTCACTCCAGTTTCTGCCACTTGCCGACTGTATGTACCTTGACCAAATGTGAGCATTTACACGTATTTACTGGATCATATTCTATGCCAATCGCCAGCCTCCATGAGTTCATGGTTCAGAAAGAAAGACAGGAAGTAAGCAACTATTGCTGCAAAACGTTAGAAATGCTAGCATGCAAGGATGTGATGGGTTTTAGGGTGCTCACAGGGCAATTTTCTCCAATTGTAATCAAGAATGGCTTCCAGGGGAAAAAGCAATAGCTCAGCTGGATCTCTTGAGCCTTCCTTTCATCATTGCGTGAAATGAAAATAAAAGCTTTTACTGCATAGGCTCGTTGTGCAGGTTAAACACATTAACCTAACAGATTATTAATACCCAACAAGTGTTAAATGTCCTCCCCCTTTTTTTGTTGTTACGTAATCCTAAAAACCATTATCGACAAGAAATACAGAGAACATGACATAACTTCTCCAAGCATAATGAAGTATAAAACAATTATAACTAATGTACCTTAACCCTTTGTTCTAAATATAAAATGACATCTCCCCAGGTACTGTCTCCTCCATTGGGTCTTTATTTAATCTATATCAATCTCCATCTCTGTGTTCTGGGTAATGCCTTACCCTATATCTAATACACAGTTGGATGGGACTAAGTACATTTTATTTAAATTAAATTGATGCACACACACACACACACACACACACACACACACACACACAATGTCTCTATTTGCAAGTCATTGATAATCATTAATCTAATCAAGAACCCAGTGAGAAGTTTATATGTCTTCCATTTAATTATCTTGAGTTTATAATCCATGGTCAAGGAAATCCAGAGATTTCTTTTGCTGGTATAATCAGTAGCTAATGAAGATATAGTATGAAAGCTTTCTGGTCTCCTTTCTTTTAACAGAGATGCCAGGCCATTTTTCTAGTTGACGACTATTAAGAAAAATCACTTAAAGGAATTAAAAATTCCTGTTCACCTCTGATAGGCATACTATATTTCATACTTAAAGCACTTAATATAATAACAATAGATCATCTTAGAAATTTGCATTATGAAAAACAAGAATAGATTTTAAAGTTGAAAAAAAACTCTTGTCAAAAGAAGAAAGTCAGTTTCCATGTAGAATTAGGTGGTTGATTTGTCATTTTTAAGTATTTGAAGTAGCTGAAGATCTTAGGTAGTTGAGGATTTGGGGGATTTGCCTGGAGTTTTGTGTGTTGGTTTTGGCTTCTATGTGGTGGCCATATTTGTAAGCTATTCCACTGGAGGCAAAAGAAACATGTTTTGTGACATTTTAAAGTGAAAATATTGCTGAGTTTATTCTAAAGTAAATTCATCTGGGATAAGTTTGAGCACAGTAGACTTGCAACAAACGCATTGAGTGTTAATGAGTATTGAACGTTAGAGTAGATGGGGGCCTACAGACTCTAAGCTAGAGACTGTTAAGGACGACCCTTAAGGATATATATTTATCCAGGACATTTAAAACGTTTCCAGGAGGGTGTGTGTGTGTGTGTGTGTGTGCGTATCCCATAAATTTTTTAAATTAGTTTCTAAATTTAAATTTTGAATATTCTACATTCAAAAAGCCAGATTTATAGCTTTTCTTGAAAAAAAAAGAAAGGGTACATTTGGCAACATAGGACTTATATTCCTGCACCATCACATTTGACTAGGGTTAAGTGGCAGCAACACCCTTTAAAAGGGTATGTGATTCCATCAAACACCTTCTCCCTTCCCACACCTACTTTCCCTTTCTGCCCCCGAAGGCAATCTGGGCTTGCAAAAACAGCACTATTCTCACACCCTCATGTTACAGCTAAAGAAATTTCTCCAGGGAAAACAGAGCAAATTAATTCTAGTCCTGATAATGCTGCATAATAAACAACCTCGAAAGCTCAACAGCATACAACAATGAGCATTTGTTTTGCTCAGGTGCCTGGGGTTCAGCTGGGTTCAATTACTCTAGGCTGAGTTCCTCTGGGGTGGTTTGGCTCCTGGTCACTCATTCTCCTCCCAGCACCAGCAAATTAGCTGAGCAGCTTCTTCTCATGGCAACGACAGAAATGGAAAAGGGCAAGGGGAACACAAAAGCCCTCTTAATGTCTAGGCTCATAACTAGCGTACCATCACAACTGCCTTTTCAAAGGCGCAAAGCAAGCCACATGGCTGAACTAAAGTCAAGGGATGAGGAAATGTATGCTCCCCCTTTGCTGGGAGGGACTTCAAAATCATCCTATAGAAGAGTATAAGTGTATAGTTAAATAATTAAAGCCAGTAATCCAATCTGCCACTAAAGAGCTATGCGATCACACATTGCACAGCTTCCATCAAGTCCAACTTAACTCATTCACCTGTCGTTTCTACCCCAAAGTTATCTGATTTGGAGACAGCTTGTCTAATCTCACCATACAGACAAGGACATGTGCAGAGCCCAACAGCATCAGCACCCCAAGGAAAACCTGCCTCCTAGCCCGGTGTTCTTTGCTTCTCAGTTTGATGAAGTACTGTTGTCTTACCTGTGTGAAATAAGACCATCCCTCATTGCTTTTGCCAATGGAACTTCAGGTTTTGAAAGAGCAATATTAAAGCTTGAATAGAATACAGAAATGAGCTACAAATCACTTATTAGAAGGCACTTTAAGTTCTCAAAGCAATCTGTTCCTTAATAATTCTCAGAATTTAATTGCATCATATATAATAATATGGAAATATAGCACTGGAGACCTCTATTAGGGATGTAAGAATGTTCCACAAATTAGGCAACATTATTTAGTCTAGGTTAGAAAATCTCAGCAGGCTTCTCGATACTTTTAGAATTTTTATTTCTTTGGTCTCTGCTTCTAAGACTCGACACTTTTATAAAACACTGTACTCAAAAGCTAATAAATCATCAAGTCACAAATTAATGAAGAAAGGAGAAATGAAGCTTAGTAAATGAATTTTAACATATTAATTTGGAATATCATGCATAAATAACCACTGGGATTCCCTAATTCCTTACAAGGGAAGCTCCAGTCAAATGAATGGAAGCTTTTTTTTTTTTCTAGACCAAAAGTCCACCCAAAATCCTGTCTCCTGTCTTAGACTGCAGAGCCGGTTGAGCAGTGCACTAAAGGCAGCAATCTAAAGGACATTCCAGCTCTGTTTCCTAAGCCTACAGCCAGCCCCAAACCCCCAGTTCCTAATGTCTTTTCAGGACTCCACTTTTGTAGTTTTAGCTTTCCAGAGGTACTGTTGTCACACAGGTGAAGCCTACCTACCACAACACAAAATGAAGAAAGACAAATACAGAAATTAGAAACTTCAAACATGCCATCATTTCAAAAGATCCAAAGTTCCCAAAGCCACACCAGTCTAAAAATTCACAATATAAACCTTCCCCAACTACACACACGTGTGCACACGCACATACATGCACATGCACACACGCACACACACGCACACACACACACAATTGAAATCCATTCCTTCCTTTGAACTATGATTCCTCCCCAGGCTTATTTTGTTTTCTTGCAGAGAAGGAGGCTGTGGAGAAGAGAAGACAAATGGGAGTTTCTATGTTTCTCCTTTGCTTCTTCCAAGTTCAGAGTAAACTGTTTTTCTTTCTCTAAAATCTTTTCTATCTGTAGTATAAATATTCGCTGACATCTTTGCTGGTTCAAGTCTTTCCACTTTAGCTAACCAGTTGGACGATGCTATGATGCCCCCTTGCCCCTTGCATCTTCATCTACTGTGAGTACTTTATGTTTATCATGACCCTTCCCCCAGGAAAGTGAAGTGAATGGGGCATACAGAGTTCATCTGAAAACTGGATATTAAATAATTTCATAGATAGTGTGTACCCCTATAAACTTCAACATATCCAGCAGGGATAGGAAATAGTATTTATAGGTAAAGTACTTCATTATGTACTTTATGGATTTAATATCACTCAAATCACATAAATATGCTAAAAGTTTAGATTTTCCTTTTGTAGCTGGAAGTGGGAGAGGACTTGAAGTTGAAGAAGAAGTCACCTTTTCAAGACCACACATTTAATAAGTAACAGAGCTTCTTTCATGATTTGCGGTTGGGTGACTGTATTAGTTCACTTTCCCGCTGCAGTTAGACATATCTGAGACTAGGAAATTTACAAAAGAAAGAGGTTCAATTGGACTTTCAGTTCCGTATGGCTGAGGAAGCCTCACAATAATGGCAGAAGGCAAGAAGGAGCAAGTCACGTCTTACATAGATGGCAGCAGGCAGAGAGAGAGTTTGTGTAGGCAAACTCTTACTTTTAAAGCCATCAGCTCTTGTAAGACTCATTCACTACCACAACAACAGTACAGGAAAGACCTGACCCCATAATTCAATCATCACAACCCACCAAGTTCCTCCCACAACATGTGGGAATTGTAGGAGTTACAATTCAAGAATAGATTTGGGTGGGGACACAGCTAAACCACATCAGTGAGGAAGCCACCTTGGACCATTACAAGACCCCTTTGTCTTTGATTAAGTATTACAATCATAAATCTTTATAAGTCCCCCCTTCCAATGCATGTAAATATACAGTTGTCCCTCAGCAACTAGAGAGGATTCATTCCAGGACCCTCATGAATACCAAAATCCATAGATGCTCAAGTCCCTTATACAAAAACTATAATATTTGCACATATCCTATGCATATCCTTCCATGTATTTAAATAATCTCTAGATTACTTACAATCTCTAATACAATATAAATGGCATACAAATAGTTGTTTTCTGTATTGTTAAGGAAATAAAGACAAGGGGGAAAAAGTCTGTACATGTTCAATACAAATTCAACCATCCATTTTTTTCCAGATATTTTTTATTCACAGTTGCTTAAATTCATGGTCATGGAACACATGGATACAGAGAGCCAACTATATGTGTATATGATGAATAAAATCAAGTTATTTTCCTCAATAAATGGTTAATTTTGAAATTACACACTAATACTTTCGCTTGTACATGTTTTTCAGATAGTTTTTGAACATAAAGATAGTAGGAGTACTGCTAGGCTGTATTTTTTGACAAGAACTCTTCAGGACAAGTTGTTAGTGCAAAGCAGTGTGGAATCAAGGAGTGGGATAAGTTTTCAATATCTTGGTTTTAGATAATCCCAGAAGTTGTGCCAAAGAATATGAAACCCACCTTCCTCATCCATGTGAGAGAGATAGAGGGAGAGATGGGGTATGTGTTTGTGCAACAGGCAGGATTCAAAAAAGGCTTGCCATGCCGCTCATCCTATGCTTTAGATTTCCACTCATTTGTTGACTGTGAGGGTGAACAGGGAAACTGGTGACCAAGCTCTACTGGAAATAGTTGTAGCAAAATTTTCGCCACTGCCCTTTCCTAGTTTTTCTCTTTGATTAAGGATTTAAAAGATACCTTTGCAGAAAGTGAGCAATAAAATGTAAAGTTTTGTAAATGTGAGAGTCTTTTTCCTAGTTTTTAGTTTAATTAGAAGTCTACTCCAAAATCTAACCACAGTCTCTATCTCTTAAAGTTATTTGGGATGTTTTATAAGCTTCTTTGCACTGTGTGAATATGGCAAACAGATTAATTAATAAGAATAGAAATACTCCATCATATTCCATGTTCTGTATAATTCGCTCTCTTGAGGGTGGGCTGGAATACTGACTTGCTTTTAACCAACAGAATACAGCAAAGATGATGGAATGTCACTTCCATGATTATGTAACATAAGATAGTAGGGTCTAGCTTGCTTTCAGGTGCTCTCTCTTTTGGCTTTGATAAAGCAAGGAAAAGTCATATTGGAGAGGCCCATGTGTCAAGGAACTGAGGGTGGTTTTCGATCAATAACCATCAAGGAACTGAGACCCTCAGTTCAGCCATGGAGTTTGGAAGCAGATCCAATAACCAC
Source organism: Ateles fusciceps (assembly GCA_036589455.1). NCBI lineage: Eukaryota > Metazoa > Chordata > Mammalia > Primates > Atelidae > Ateles > Ateles fusciceps. The sequence continues at coordinate 3,444,806 of JAZHEH010001955.1, forward strand.
AGCTGAGCTTTCAGATAACACCCCAGTCATTGACCACATCTTAACTGCAACACTGGGAAACATCCTGTGGCTGAGTCACCCTGCTAAGCTAAGATTAGATTTCTAATAATAGACACTCTGAGATAATAAATGTGTGCTATTTTAATCCAAGAATCTTGGTGACAATTTGTCACACAGAAGTAAATAACTAATAAACTTAGTCTTAAACACAAATAACATATCAATCACTTCTTGGACCATTAAATAGTGTATTTTTCTTTAATACTACTGAGAAGAGAAACAAAACTAGTGGAATTGAATAATGGGTATGAAAGGGAGATACAAGTATAAGGCAGAAATGTTTTAAAGACATAAAATGGTTGCAGAGAGTAACAATGAATTGTTGCAAAACTTGGTGTAAATTCATTATTTGAACACTGAGATGCATTTGGAAAATATAGGTTTTAGAACCAACTATTACTTTGAATTGATATTAGTGAATCTATGATATAAGTCTATGATATAAATGATGTAGATGTATTTCTGTCAATAAAGCATTTCAAAAACAAATATAACACTGACATTCCTTGGGGGTAAAAGGAAAAGAAATTTTCCTGAATTCCCCCTCCTGTTGCTATCTAGAATTTCCACTCCTTCTTAAAATAAAAATAAAAGCATAGAAAGAAAACAACTTGTGGGTTAATAACCTACATGGATCAGAATCACAAACATAAAAATGCATAAATTCTTACAAATGGATTCAGGATGGTATGTATATTAGTCTGTTTTCACACTGCTTTAAAGATACTACCTGAGATTGCATAACTTATAAACAAAAGATGTTAAATTGACTCACAATTCCACATGGCCTCAGGAAACCTATAATCATGGAAGAAGGTGAAGGAGTTGCAAGGCACATCTTACATGACAGCAGCTGGGCAGAGGAGAAATGCCAGACACTTATCAAATAATCAAATTTTGCGAGAACTCATTCACTATCCTAAGAACAACAAGGGGAAAACTGTCCCGATTGATTCAATCACCTACCACCAAGTCCCTCCCTTGTCACATGGAGATTATAATTTGAGATGAGGTTTGGGTGTGGACACAGAACCAAACCATAACATTCTGCCACTGGCCCCTTCCAAATCCCATGTTCTTTTCACAAGTCAAAACCAATTATGCCTTCCCAACAGTCCCCCAAAGTCTTAACTCATTTCAGCAATAACTTGAAAATCCAAGTCCAAAGTCTCTTCTGAGATAAGGCAGGTCTCTTCTACCTATGAGCCTGAAAAACCAAAAACAAGTTAGTTACTTCCAAGATACAATAGGGATACAGGCATCGGGTAAGTATTCCCATTCCAAATGGGAAAAATTGGACAAACAAAGGGGCCACAGACCCTATGCAAGTCCCAAATCTGACTTGGCTGTCATTAAATCTTAAAGCTCCAAAATATCCTTTGACTCTATGTCTCACATCCAGGGCATGCTGATGCAAGGGATGGGCTCCCATGGCTGTGCACAGCTTTACCCATGTGGCTTTGCAGGGTTCAGCTCCCTCGGCCGCTTTCATGGGCTGGCATTGAGTGCCTGTGACTTTTCAAGGTGTACATGCAAACTGTCATTGTATATACCTTTCTGGGATCTAGAGGACAGAGACCATCTTCTTATAGCTTCACTAGGCAGTGACTCGGTGGGGAAGTCTGCATGGGGGATGAACCCCACATTTCCCTTCCCCAATGCCCTAGCAGAGGTTCTCCATGAGGGCTCTGCCCCTGCAGCAGACTTCTGCCTGGACATCCAGGCATTTCCATACATCCTCTGAAATCTAGGTGAAGGCTCCCAAAGCACAACTCTTGTCTTCTGCACACCTGCAGAACCAGCACCATGTGGAAGCCACTAAGGCTTGGGGCTTGCATCCTCTGAAGCAATGGCATAAGCTGTACCTTGGCCCCTTTTAGTCATGGCTGAAGCTGCTGGGATATAGGGCACCAAAAACTGCACAGAACAGCAGAGTTCTGGGCCTGGACAATGAAGAGACTTTTTTCTTCTTAGGCTTCTAGGCCTGTGGTGGAGGGCTTATTGTGAAGGTCTCTGACATGCCCTGGAGACATTTCCCCCATTGTCTTGGCTATTAACATTTGGCTCCTTGTTACTTATGCAAATTTCTGCAGCAAGCTGAAATTCCTCCCCAGAAAGATTGGTTTCTCTTTCTACCACATACTCAGGCTGCAAATTCTCTCAACATTTATGCTCTGCTTCCCTTTTAAACATAAGTTCCCATTTCAAACCATCTCTTTGTAAACACATATAACTGAATACTTTCACAACAAGCCAGGTCATATCTTGAATGCATTGCTGCTTAGAAATTTCTTCTGCCAGATATCCAAAATCATCTTTCTCAGGTCTGAAGTTCCACAGATCTCTAGGGCAGGGGAAAAATGCCACCTTGCTAAAGCATAGCAAGAATTACCTTTGCTCATCTCTTTGCTCATAAGTTCCTCATCTCCATTTAAGACCACCTCAGCCTGGACTTCATTGTTCCTATCACTATCAACGCTTGATCAAAGCCATTCAACAAGTCTCTAGGAAGTTCCAAAGTTTCCTACATCTTCCTGTCTTCTGAGCACTCCTAACTGTTTCAACTTCTACCTGTTACCCAGTTCCAAAGTTGCTTCCACATTTTCAGTTTATCTTTATAGCAGTGCCCCATGCCCCATACTAATTCTCTGTCCATTTTCACACTGCTCTAAAGATACCACCTGAGACGGGGTAATTTATAAACAAAAGAGGTTTATTGACTCACAATTCTGAATGGCTGTGGAGACCTCAGGAAACTTACAATCATGGTGGAAGGTAAAGGGGAAGCAAGGCACATGTTACATGGCTTCAGGATTTCGGGGGAAAGCATCAGACACTTATCAAGAATGAGATTTATGAGAACCCACCATCATGAGAAAAGAAAGTGAGAAATCTTCCCCCATGATCTAATCACCTCACACCAGGTCCCTCCCTCAACATGTGGGGATTACAATTTGAGATGAAATTTGGGTGGGGACACTGAGTCAAACCATATCAGTATGTTAGAGCTAACTTCATACTGGTTTGTGAGACATGATTGTATGCATCTATTGTGAAATTTGTTTTCAGTATCCTCTTGGTACCTTAAATTTGAACATAAGAGGAAATGATACATGGGAGATGATGTATGGAAGGCAAAGTACAGAATCAGAAAGAGACTAGAGACTAGACTGTTAATATCTTTGAGTCACTAAGTTAAATCAAACCTGAAACTTGCTCTATATCTGGACCTTCATCTAGTTACTGAAACAACAACAAAAAATTCAACTTCATTATTTGAGTTGGATTTCCTGTCTTAAACCAAATACATCTCAACTGATAAATATCTTTTTGGGGAAAACATTGAAGATCTACTCAGCTTTTTTGACAAGCTCCAAACCATCTACCTTGTGCAACTTTTGCTACTAATTGGCTATTCCAGGATAATAATTTTATTCTAGTTCACAGTATTTACTGAAAACATTAGTTATACTTATAAAATGATGGAATAAATGCCATCCCCCAAAAAGACATAGTTACTTAGTACTGGAAAGTAGTATAGCATTGGTGAGCCATGGACCCTTTAACGTATTTTTTTCATTCTTGACACAACAATTTTAATACACTCAAACAAAAGGATAAATAAGGCACACTACTTCACAAAAGTACTGAATCTTCTCTGGTGAGGAGAAATGTAGAGCTTGGCCTTGTCACAGCTTTATGGTAAGAGCCTATGAAAACTATACTGTTAATTCCATTTTATAAATGACAACATGATTAGTGATTCTCACTGTCATTCATCTGGCAAGAAGTTAACAGGCTGTTAAGTCTCTTCCAAGTAAAGTCAAGAAGAAGACATTTCTTCCTAGGGAGTTCAATGAAACAAAATTAAATTCTGGAAAAAAGTAAGAATATGTTATCTAATGAAAAATAAATAAAACCTAAGCATTTGGGTTACTCTAAAGCTATAAGCATAATGAATGAAAGGAAAAGGATATATTGTGATAGGTTGAAAAATTCCCTCCCTCTCTGATATGATTTGATTCTGTGTCCCCACCTAAATCTCATGTTGAATTGTAATCTCTAATGTTGGGTAAGGGACCTGGTAGGAGGTAACTAAATCACAGGGGAAGACTTGTGATATTCTTGTGAATGTGAGTGGGTTCTCATGAGATCCGGTTGTTTGAAAGTGTGTAGCACTTCTCACTTCACTCTCTTCTGCTCCACCATATGAGGATGGTGCTTGCTTCCCCTTTGCCCTCTACCATGATTGTAATTTCCCTGAGGCCTCCCCCAGCCATGAGTCCCGTACAGCCTCTGGAACTGTGAGTCAATTAAACCTATTTTCTTTATAAACTACCCAATCTCATTTAGTTACTTATAGCAATGTGAGAACAAACTAATACACTCTGTCAAAAAAATATGTGTCCTCATCCCTGGAACTGGTGGAGGCTGCCTTATTATCATGGGCTATGTAGGTGGCCCCTAAGTGACATCACAGGTGTTCTTCTAAGTACAGGCAGAGGGAGATTTCAGATAGACAGGGAGGAGGAGAAAGTAATGTGAAGATGTAGCAAAAAAAAAAAAAGAGATTTGAAGATGCCACACTGCCAATCATGAACATGGATGAAGAGGCTTCAACAAAGACAAGCAAAACATGCAGCTCTAGACACTGGCCAGCAGCTCAGTTTTAGCCCAGTGAAGCTGACTGTGGACATCTGACCCTCCAAAGTGAAAGGGAATAAATGGGTGTTGTCTTTAGCTAGAACTAGAAGCCACATTAAGTCTGTGGTATGACACCCACAGGAAATTAATACACATACAAAAACAAAAGTTTCAAATAAGGTTTTTATGAAAGCCTTCTTTGACTACAACTTAACAGCACATCATCAGGACCCCATCAAATGGCTTGCACCTTAACAAAAAGAAGTCACTAACCCCATGGTTGGACAAAGACACAAATCACTCATTCATAACAAATTTGCACTTGGTAATTTTTCTTGTTTCAAAATTAGAATATCAGTGAGTAATCTATTATAGAGGAGAATGTTTGAGATCTGTTGTTCTAAATACCTGAAAATATTTTTTTCATACAATTGCAATATCTGCTGGAATTGAATTTTCGGCAGTAAAGGGTCAGAAGCAATGGTTTCTCCAAAACTATCATTCTGTATACTCATCCCTGACTTGTGGTACTTGACAGTTAAATACATAAACTATCCATTTTAGAGTGTTTTAAATGTTTACTTTTAAAGCATATTGTTAAATATCTAAATCATACCATGAGTTACTCGTTTAATTTGCAAAGTCTCTGGTATGGTTAAAATTCTTAAATGACTAAAATCTGATTATTAGGAATAGAGTTTTCCCATGTCTCTATTTTTGCAGTTCAATGACAGCTTTGTTTATATTCTGAAAAGGTGGTGGAAAACTCTGATTTCTGACTCCCAAGAAACAAAACAAAAGATACAGGCCACTCCCGATTCCATGGCGAACCAGTTTAGGTCCCACTCTGATACACTCCCATAACACTTCATAATTCTCTTTGACAACATTTGCCAAAATCATAAATAATAGTCAATTGTGTAATTCCTTATACAATGTCTTCCTCCCTCAACTAGAATGAATCCCAGAAGAGAAAATGGTATGTGGTTATCTGACTTACTATTTCCAGTGACAAACCTTGCCTGCCTCATAATAAATATCTGTTGTGTGAATGGATTCAATAAATATTTCATATTGTTTCTGCTTATTGAGTTCACTACATTATGCATCTATTAATATTATATTTGATATTCATTATTATATAAATAATAATGAGAAATATGTATTTTATGTTATATGCCCCATTTGAGAATATGCAAATCTTAATAACACATTATTTAAAACACTTTATTTTTATTCCTTGAGTATTACAGGGGGAATGCAGTCAGAAATATTGAGACCAGGTATTAAAGATATTATCAGCAAAACATTGTATGACAGAGATTACAGCATCAGCATGCAGCACTGTGAATATTAAGTTAAAAATATAAGTACCAGATACCGATTTTTTGTTCCAAGAACTTACAACCTTATTTAATCATAATAAATGAGAATGGCATGGCATTTTCTTTGTACATATTAATAGAAGAAGTTATTTTATCTGCCTTTAAGATACATAAAGTAAGCTCCCAAAGTAAAATATTTTCAAATTGTTATAGTCAAACTCTGACAATAATAATACATATTCTATGAATAACTACTCCACAGAGTAGATGATACATAAGGATGCTGTGGGAGAAACAAAGAGGAATTATATTCCCACCACAAAGACTAAAATTACTCAATCTGATGCAACACTTATTATAAGGTTAACACAATGGGGGAGTGCTTCAGACAATTAGCCGTAGGGACAATGCCCACCCCAAGTAAATAAGCAGTGTTTGTTGGAATGGTCAGCAAAGGCATCAAAGGAAAACATGGCTTGAGCTGCAATTTGAATGATGGTTGGAAGTGAGATAAGCTTAGAGGAAATTCCAAGCCAGAGAAATGGCTTGAACAAAACTGCAGAAACAAGAAAATATATCAAGCATATTGAAGATAATGAATGGGCCTATCGGACCATATATCATAGGCTGTGCAGCAAGACCTATTCAGATAATAACTTCTATCCATTCTAGATGCTAAGAGCAATTTTTTGCCTTTCCTTCATTGCTGGCCTTGAAGAAGAGCCCCACTCATACTACTGAGAGATTTCGCTGGAATTGCTCCACGACCAGGAAGAATATATGCAACTGTACAAGCTCCTTTAAAAAGCCAAATTATACAAGAGAAGTAAAGCTTAGTGAATTTTTTATTGGTTTTCAATTGGTAATTAATTTGGTAACAACTGACATCATTACAATGTTGATATTTCTAATCAATAAGTATTGCATATTTCTCTATGTATTTAGATCTCATTAAAAGTTTTATATTTTTCTCCTCAGATGACTAAAATTTTCTTTGATTTAATCATGGCCTTTTATGCTATTTAAAATGGTATATTTTAGACTTTTTCTTTTTGCTTCTATTTCTGTATATTATTATTGATTGATTTTTATTATTTTATTATTGATTTTTATATAAGTTAAGTATACAGCAAACTTGCCAATATCTCATTAATTTTAGTATTTAATAATTAAGTAATTAGTACATTCTTTTGACTCCACTCAATCATATTCTCTGTAAATCACAATTTCTAGTCTTTTCTTATAAGTCCTATAGACATGCTTGGTTTGGTTTGTTTTTTGCCATTTTATGTCACTTAGAATGCCAAGAAAAATACTAAATGAAACTAGTAGTGACTTTGGTAAAATTTATTTCTTTCTCCCAATATAATCCTGATTCACCATTAGGTCGTATTTTTAATAGTTGTTTTGTTGGTGGCTAGTAAGTTTGTTCAAATATAGATTCCCTTTTTTAGATACAAGAATTTCCGTTTTTTCTGTTTGCAAGAGTTTTTATATTATGAGATCTATATTTTTATCAAATGTTTTTGCAGCATTGAATTAGTCATATTATTTTCTCCTTTATTCTGTCACAAAATCTATTGATTTTAACCTATTTATGCCTGAGGTTGTGATTTCTTTGAATTTTTGCAGTGAGACCTTGGTGATGACCTTGAGCAGTAGGATATAAATAGCTCCCACATGCTTAACTTTCCAATAATGGAACACTAGGCATAAATAGGTTTAAATTGCTACATCAACTATGTGTTCCTAACATAAAGACACCTTTAACTCAGGCTCTGCTATGTTTGCTAATATTTCATAAATATTTTTAACCTATGTTCATAAGTTAGATTGACCTGCAATTTGTATTCACTCATATTATCACTTTGGGATATGCTCTCAAAGTTGTGCTAGCCTGATAAGATGAGCTGGAGTTTGTAGCTCCTTTTCCAATTCTTTAGAAGATTTTGTATAATTTTGCAATTACTTTTTCATTGAGTATTAAATAGAACTTCCCAAAAATGTCACTGGGCCTGAAATATTTTTTCAATAATGGATTCAGTCAATTTACCTTAATGATTATAGAATCCTTGTTATATTCTATTGCATATTGAGTCAGCTTTAATGATCTAAATTTTTCCAGGAATTTTCCCATGACATGTAAATTTTCTAGCTTTTGCCACATGTTTGCTTCCTAATTTTTAAATTTATGCTGGTCATTAGTGATTTTCTATTTATTGTATCTTCTAATAATCTACTATAGGCATTTATTATAACCCTACTGTTGATTATGTGTGCCTTCCCTTCTATTGTTTTGATCAGTCTCCCCAGAGGTTTACCCTTTTCTTCTTAAAAAAGCCATTTTGGCTTTGTTGTGTCTCTCCGTTGCATGTTTGTATTCTATTTCAATAATTTGTGCTGTCATTTTTATTATCATCTACTTTCTACTTTCTTTGGGTTTATTTTGCTACTAATTTCTAATTTCTTATAAAGGGTATGGAGCTTGCTAATTTTTAGGTTTTTTAATTAGTATAAGAATATAAGGATATAAATTTTCTTCAAAGTGCTGATTTAGACATGTTATGTGGTTTTATATAAAGTATATATGTTATAGAACAGCTCAACCTATTTTCTATTTTCCATTATGATTTTTAATATATTTTAAAAGTATACTTCTAAATTTCAAAACATACAGTGACTTTAAATTTATATCTTTGCCATTGATTTGTAGTATTTTTGCACTATGAAAAGGGAATAAATTTTATGGGATTGCAATCTTTGATATTGTCTGTGTATTCCTTTTTCCCCCAAATACCTGTTAATTTTAACATATGTTCCATATTTTTTTAAAAGAATGCATACATTGAAATGCAAATATGGCATCAAAATATGTGGGATGCAGTAAAAGTAGTGCTTAGAGAGCAATTTATAACATTTAATGAATATATTAGAAAAGACTTTAATAATCTAATTTCCTACCTTAGGAAACTGAAAAAAAAGGAACAAATGAAGCACAAATAAACTTAGGAGAAAAGAAATTTGAAAAACAATTCAATTCAATAAATTAAATAAATTAAATTGAAAACAAAAAATCAACAGAGAAAAATCAACAAAACCAAATCTGGTTCTTTGAAAAGATTGATAAAACCAGTAAGTCTTTAGCCAGGCTTACTAAGGAGGAAAGAGAAGACACAAATTACCAATAATAGAAATGAAAAAGGAGCTATCACTACAGGTCCCGTGGACATTAAAAAGTAATAAAAGAATACTATTAACAACTCTAGGCCCACAGATATGACAATCAAGATGAAATGGACCAATTTCTTAAAAGGCATATCTACCAAAATTTATACCAAAAGAAACAGGCCATCTGAATAGGCCTATATTTTATATTATATATCTGTATATTAAAGAAATTCAATCAATAATTAATAACCTTCCAAAACTGAAAGTGCCCGGCCTAATTGTGTTTACTGGTGAATTCTGTCAAACATTTAAGAAATTATACCCATTCTATGAAATTTTTTTTGGAAGACAGAAGCAGAGACCACAACCTAACTCATTCTATGAGGCTAACATTATCCTAATGTCAAAACCAAATAAAGACATTACAAGAAAAGAATACTGCAGACCAATATCTCTCATTAACGTAGATGCAAAACTTCTCAACAAAGTATTAGCAAATCTAATACAAATGTAAAAAAGAATTATATACCATGATCAAGTGGGAGTTATTCCAAGGATTTTATCATCCCAAGGCTGGTTAAACATTTGAAGATCAATTAATGTAAGCATCACTTCAGCCACTTAAAGAGCAAAAATCACATGATCATATCAACAGATGCGGAAAAAGCATTTGAAAAAACCCAACACAGATTCATGATAAAAACTCTCGACAAACAAGGAATAGAGGAGAAATTCTTCAGCTTGTTAGAATAGATAGACGGCTAGCCTGACAAAGAAGAAAAGAAAGAAGAATCAAATAGACACAATAAAAAATGATAAAGGGGATATCACCACTGATCCCACAGAGTACAAACTACCATATTACCTCTATGCAAATAAACTAGAAAATCTAGAAGAAATCAATAAATTGCTGGACACATATACCTTCCCAAGACCAAACAAGGAAGAAATTGAATTCCTGAATAGACCAATAACAAGTTCTGAAATTGAGGCAGTGATTAACAGCCTGCCAACCAGATAAAAGCCCAGGACCAGAAGGATTCACAGCCGAATTCTACCAGAGGTACAAAGAGGAGCTGGTATCATTCCTTCTGAAACTATTCCAAACAATAGAAAGAGAGAGAATCCTCCCTAACTCATTTTATGAGGCCGGCATCATCCTGATACCAAAACCTGGCCTAAAATTTTCTTCTTTTGTTGTGTCTCTGCCAGGTTCTCAATGATTCCTGAGAAACTCATGGGAGTCAGAACTGTCCAGCTGATTCCAACGAAACCAAGAATCACCTTTGTTTTGGTTCACAGAGTTTTGGAGTGGTTTGTTATATAATGATAAATATCTGAAATGGCAATATAACATTAGGTATTTGAAGTCAAGCAGTTTAATACAAGGATGTATTCTTATAAAATAACTGGGATGGCAAGATGAACCCCTACTCAGGGGCCCCTGGACTAGTGAGTCCAAGGAGGCACCTAATATTAACTGTGTTTCAGATGTCAGGAAGCATCTGTGGCTGCTACCACAGTCGCTGCTGAACTGCCTCTTCAACCTGAAAGTTGGTGACTGCACACACACTGGATTTTTGAGCTTGGCCTTCACAACTGCCTCTAAACACTCAAATCCCTTCCTGCCTTGCTTCCCAGCTGGAGGGTGGCTGGCACTTCACTGTGTCTTCCAAATCTCACACAAGAGTTTCTATTTGGCAGACCTGATACCATATCCAGAATCCTAGATTCAGGACAGCTTGAGAAATGTAGGGTTTTAGCTTTCCAACCCCACTCCCCTAGGTCAGAAGGGCAGTGGGATGGATGATGGCAGAAACCTAGCATCCATTGTCATTACCATCAGACCCTAAATTTATTCATTACAACACATAGAAATGACTTGGGATTCAGAGCCTGACAAATACAATTTCCCGTCTTGGTTCTCCTGCTTATTAGATATGATCTTGGTCAAAACATTAATCTAAACCTCAGTTTCTTCAGCTGTAAAAATAGAAATACTCATAGCTAATTTGGAGGGGTCTTCAAGAACTCAACTCATCTCTCATAAAATTCCTGGTAAAATGTCTAGCACATGGTAGGTATTCAATGATGAATAGCAGTTATTATTAATGGAGGAGAGGACAAGTAGACAAAAAATTAAAATATACAGACATATCTGATTATGTAGGAGAGCATCTAACAGACATACATTGCTGAGTCTCCTGGTAAAAACTGCTTGGGCTATATTTGTGTGTGAATGAATCTAGGAGAAAAGACCTCCTAAGGGAGATGGTTTCAGGTGTGAATCTTGAAATATGAGAAAGGCCGGGGAAAAAAAATGAGAGAAAAGGGATTATCAGATATCGGTGTCTCTCCCTGGTCCATTTATGACCTTGTAGGTAGGACAATGACTTTAGCAGTTCTGTGCTATATTTCTAGAACACTGCTACTAGCCTTTAACTTTCCTTCCCTTCACGTTTCTGGCTTCATGGTATATTGGGTTAAGCCCTAGACTATATCTGAGTAGCATTTCTACCTTTGCTGCCAAATAGCTTGGTCACTAATTAGTTGATTGAAGATATAGCACTTAGCTTTTGAGATTTTTACTTTCTCTTCTATAAAACGGAATAATAAAAACAAAGCAAAGCAACAGCAACAGCAAAATGACTTAATTTCTCTGCCACTTCCAGATTTATTTTATTTATTTATTTATTTATTTATTTTTTGAGGTGAAGTTTCACTCTGTCATCCAGGCCAGAGTGCAGTGTCACCATCTTGGCTCACTGCAAACTTTGCCTCCTAGGTTCAAGTGATTCTCCCACATCAGCCTCCCAAGTAGCTGGGATTAGAAGTGCCTATCACCATGTCCAGCTAATTTTTTTGTAGTTTTAGTAGAGATGGGTTTTCACCATATTGGCCAGGTTGATCTCAAACTCCTGACCTCAGGTGATTCCCCCTGCTTCAGCCTCCCAAAGTGATGGGAGTACAGGCATGAGCCACTGGGCCGGGCCCACTTCCAGCTTTGACAGTCTCTGAAATACCTTCACTACTAGGCAAGCATAGCCTCAGCAGTTTTTACCATCAGACTTAGCATCATACATCAGGCACTCTATCCAGCCCAAAATGTGAATCCAACAAGAGAATATACATCCAACAACTGAATTAAAGCTAATCAAGTAGATTCACACATTAACTGCTAGGTTTGGACTTCACAGGTAAATGTCATCAAATTGATCAACATTGGTTGGATAAATACTGAAGCAAAGTCTTAGCATGGTGACTCATGCCTATAATCCCAGCACTTTGGGAGGCCAAGGCAGGTGGATCACCTGAGGTCAGGAGTTTGAGACCAGCATGGCCGACATGGTGAAACCCCATCTCTATGAATAAAACGAAAATTAGCAGGCATGGTGGCAGGTGCCTATAATCCCAGCTACTCAGGAGGCTGAGGCAGGAGAATAGCTTGAACCCAGAAGGCAGAGGTTGCAGTGAGCCAAGATCATATTATTGCATTCCAGCCTGTGTGACAAGAGTAAAACTCCCTCTTAAAAAAAAAAAAAAATATATATATATATATACACACACACACATATATATATAGAAGCAAACAAAAGCATAAAAGGGTAGTGCTAACCTGATATCTTTATGGAATATATATATATATTTTTGTTTGTTTGTTTGTTTGTTTTTTTGAGACGGAGTTTTCACTCTTGTCATCCAGGCTGGAGTGCAATGGTGCAATCTCAGCTCACTACAGCCTCCTCCTCTCAAGTTCAAGTGATTCTCCTGCCTCAGTCCCTCGAGTAGCTGGGACTACAGGTGTATGCCACCACCCAACTAATTTTTGTACTTTTAGTAGAGATGGGTTTTCATCACGTTGGCCAGGATGGTCTTGAACATTTTATTGAGCCTCAGGACTCATACTCAGGTGCTTTTAAGTAGCTCCTATCTAAGCATTTCTGTAAGAGCAAACAGGCTGTGTGGTAGTGTTAGGAAGGCCTCTTGTTAATGTGAGCTTAGAGCTTTGTGCACATGATGACACTAATAGCACCCTTTTAAAAACTACAAAAAGTACTTTGACTTTATTAGTATATTTTAGACTAGTTTCATCATAATGACTCTCCCATTGCTTTTCAGATTTCAGTAAAAATAGCTATTTTACTTCTTTTTGTCCCTCTAGCAAATCAACAAATAAGGAGAAAGGGGACAGTATTCATGATTAGCTCAGAACAGAAACACATTTTCAAGCCTACACATGAGAAATTGCCAGAAGATAAAGCTACAAAAAATGCTGATCTAGTTGTATTAATAAATTCTAATGATCATGTGGGGGAAGAACAAAAACCCACTGGCTTTTATTTGAATAGACATCCTCAAGACCAGTCAATCTGCCATTTTTGCTTTGGGCTTCAAAAATGCTGCACAGTTTGCATTGTTTTTCTTCCTCTGCCTATACCCTTTCAAAAACTCAGCTCTGGGCAATGCTGTGATATTTCTATTTCACTTCTTTTTACCACAGAAAAAGCAAAGACAGGCAGAGAGCATGCACAGGAAATGGGTTAGTGCAAATACAAGTATACACAAAAACCACATGACTAGCGGCGGGGTGGTGACAATTGAGACATATTTTTTAAAAGAAACATTTCCTGGAAAAAAAAGTAGTTTCCTTAAATCAACTATATGTGTACATAAACAAGTTAAATATATGTTTTCTCCAACTGTCTTCAGTTCTCTTGATCAGGGTATGGAATTAATGCTTTGAAACACTTCAGAAGCCTTATAAACTTTATAGCATTAATCTAAAACTTTGGAAGCATTACTATATTTCTTTCTGAGACCATAAGGAAAAATACATCCTCCATCTCTTTTGAAAGATAAATAATCACCTGATAATTGATAAGTATACATTTGGTATAACATTCTCTGAACTATATAGGGAAAACAGCAAAATCATGCTATGACTTCTAGTTAGTGAGTAACATGCAATATTAAAAACAACAAATCATATATACGTATGTATCTGACGAAACACTCATATCTAAAATATACAAAGTAAATTTTAAAAATCGGTAAGAGAAAGACTGACAATACAATTTAAAATGGGCAAAGAATTTTAGTGTGAGATTTTCTGTTTTTTTTTTTTTTTAATTTGGCTTTTTGTATTAGACTTTTTTTTTAGGAATTTGCTTATTTTTGAGAGTTTTCTTGTTCATTAATAAGACATCTTTATGTAATAGAGATATTGGCCTTTCTTGTTTATTTGTATTACAAACACGTACCCAATTATGTCATTTATATATTGGCTTTTCATTAATTTTGCCATAATGAAGATTTAAGTTTTTATGTATTTAAATATTACTATATTTTCTTCTATAGCATCTGATATTCCTCTCTTAGTTAAGAAAATAGCTTATTAATGAAAAAAAAATAAACAGTACAAGACAAACCAATAAAACCACTACAAATTCCTGGAAAAGACTGCTACAGTAGATAATTCCTCTTGAGAATCCAATTAGGGCAAAAAAGAGGAAGTAAAAATATTCAAGATTAAGAATGAGAAAAGTGATTAGCCACTAATTGAGGAAGGATTTTAAAATGAAAAGCCTTCTGCACAGCAAATGAAACAATCAACAGAGTGAAAAGACAACTTACAGAGTTAGAGAAAACGTTCTTAAACTACTCACCCAACAGAGGGCTAAATCCAGAATATGCAAGGAATTCAAACATTTCTACAACAAAAGCAAATAATCTGATTTAAAACATGGGCAAATGATCTGAACAGACATTTCTCAAAAGAAGATATACATATGGTCAACATATATGAAAAAATTCTTAACATCACTGATTATCAGGGAAATGCAAATCAAAACCATAATAAGGTAGCATCTCACTCCAATTAGAATTGCTATTATCAAAAAGATAAAAAAAATAACAAATGCTGGCAAAGATGTGGAGAAAAATGAAGTCTTACATACTGTTAGTAAGAATGTAAAGTAACAAAGCCACTGTGAAGAACAGTATAAAAATTCCTCAAAAACTACAGATAGAACTACTGTATGATCCAGCAATCCTACTAACAAGCATTTATCCAAAGGAAAGGAAATCATTGTATTGAAGAGCATTTGCACTCCCATGTTTATTGCAACACTATTCACAATAGCTAAGACCTGGAATCAACCAAAAGGTGTCTGACAACAGACTAACAGATAAGGAAAATGTGCTATATATACACCATGGAATACTATTCAGCCATAAAAAAGAATAAAATCCCATCATTCAAGGCAACATGGATGGAACTAAAAGATATTATGTTAACTGAAATAAGCCAGGAACAGAAAGTTAAACACGGCATGTCCTCATTCATATGTGGTAGCTTAAAAAAGTTGATCTCATTAGAACAAAGAATACTAGAGGCTAGGAAGGATAGGGAGAAGGAGAGAAAGGGAGTGATTTTCCATACCACTGTAGAATGACTGTAGTTAACAATAATATACTACATAGTTTCAAATAGCTAGGAAGAGAATATTGATTATTCTTAACACAAAGAAATGGTAAATGTTTGAGACAATGAATAAGCTAATCACCCTGATCTGATCACAGGGCATTGTATAATTGTTATGTGCAAACATAAAAAAATAAAAAATATTTTAAGTATATGTTTTAAAAGCCTTCAGATAAAAAGCAACAAATTAGGCTAGGTGCAGTGGCCTGTAATCCTAGCACTTTGGGAGGCCAAGGTGGGTGGATTATGAGGTCAGGAGTTCGAGATCTGCCTGGCCAATATGGTGAAATCCTGTCTCTACTAAAAATACAAAATTAGCTGGGCATGCTGGCACATGCCTGTAGTCTCAGCGACTCAGGAGGCTGAGGCAGGAGAATTGCTTGAACCCGGGAGGTGGAGGTTGCAGTGAGTCGAGATTGTGCCACTGCCCTCTAGCCTGGGTGACAGAGTGAGAATCCATCTTAAAAAAAAAAAAAAAAAAAAATTAAATATTAGCAAAAGACAACAAAACTTGGAACAACTGGCTTGGTCTCTTTGAAAAGTCAAAGTCATTATCAAAAAGAGGAAAAGAATGGATTCAAATTAAAGTCTTAAGACATGACAACCAAAGCAATGTGTCTTCAAGATTAAATTTGGGATCGATCAAATCAGCTATGAAAAAGTCATTTGGGGGACAATTGGAGAAATTCAAATACGGACTGGATGACAAAAGATATCAAGGGATTGTTGTTGAATTCAATGTGTTAAATAATATTGCAGTTATGTAGGAGAATATTTTTACTTTTTGCAGATAAATGCTGAGCTATTTCGAAGATGAAAGGTTATGATTTTTCCAATTTAAAATAGTTTAGCTGGGGGATTTATGAGTATTCATATTGTTCTTTTTAATATATTTTAGACATGCTTAAATGCTTAAAATCTTTATAATAAAAGTTTAGTGAACACATAATAGAGAGAAAACATATAATTTCAATGCCACATGCAATTCTAAGTCACGTAGCCTCTAAAATCTAGAAAAATTGAATTATATTATTAGTAGCATATGAATTATTAAGAAATAAAAGAAGATGTGAAAATCTTGAATAGACCACTTACCATAAAAGGGACTTGTATGGTAATCTCCTATTAAAAAATGTACCAAGAAAAGATGGTTCCACAGCTGGATTCTATCCAACTTTTGGAGAACAAATAAGCTCAATGTTATTTAAATTGTTGTAGACCATGGAAAGAGCCAGAATGCTCTCAAATTTAATTAAAGAAGCTAGAAAAATCTTCCTGGCAAAATATAACATTAGTTCCAAAAATAAGAAAGGTAGACCAATTTCACTCGTAAGTGTAGATGCAAAATTCTCGAAGAAATAGTAGACAATAGGTTTATTTTTATGTTGCTCTCCGTAAAAAATAAAAGAAATAGTTCTGATAGAACTTTGTTGTGAGAATAGTAGATGTCCTGAGTAATCAACACACTGGAAAAGAGGAGGAGAACATTAAAATGCCTGGAAAAGTGAAGTAAGTACAAGGGTTTAATGATGCATGTAAGAAACAAAAATCTTCCCATTCCATATTTACTAATCATTTCCTTCTTCATATAGAGTCAAAATCTGCCTCTGAGTAACTTTCACAGATGGAGGAAAATAGACCCTGGGACATTAATTCCCTTAGGCTAAAACACAAATAAAAGCCAAAATAGGATAGAGAACCCAGAGACTGGTTTCCAGTTAAAAATAGTCATTCTTTTCTTTCAATCATGTGCCTCTGCTTGAGCTATGCCCCAAGGATTCTGGTGGACTAACAGTGATAGAATGCCACACTACATGTATATTGCAAAATATACAGCCTGGCAGTGTTTCAAATTCAAATCATATTACTTTAAGTGTAATTTTTTCCCAAGAAGTGATCTGTCTTCTAAACACAGTAACAAATACATATCAGACTTAATGCTTTTTTACCGTAGACAACATGAAGGCACTCAACTTTGTCAAATGGCTTCAGCTCTGGCAAGAACTCAAGAACTAATAGATCTCATTAATATCACAACTCTCAAACCATATTTTTCTTCTAGCTCTTTAATATTCTCTTGGTCAGTTTAGGAAAAATGTATCTTATGAAATAGTATTCAGCCAAAAAACCACTGGATGTACATTAAATTTTTTAATTTTTTCTTAGTATTAGGAAATCAAGACGTCCTGTGGCAAAGTATTTTTCCTACAATTTGGCTTACAATTCTGATACTTTACTTATTGCTGAATATGACAAGCATTATACTTTCAATAAACAAAATCACTGTAATTAACCCACCCAAATTCCACTACTACATTATAAAGGCAACTCACCTGCCTCTGTGGACCTCCCTTTCTATTGTAAAAATAAGACAAATATACTTTTCCCTTAATAAAGAAAGGTTTCCTCAAAATTGACAAACGGGATCTAATTAAGCTAAAGAGCTTCTACACAGCAAAAGAAACTATCATCAGAGTGAACAGGCAACCTACAGAATAGGAGAAAATTTTTGCAATCTATGCATCTAACAAAGGTCTAATACCCAGAATCTACAAGGAATGTAAACAAATTTACAAGAAAGAAAAACATCAAAAATTGGGCAAAGGATATGAACAGGCACTTCTCAAAAGAAGACATTTATGTGACCAAAAAACATATGAAAAAAAGCTCATCATCACTGGTCATTAGAGAAATGCAAATCAAAACCACAACGATATACCATCTCACTCCAGTTAGAATGGCCATCATTAAAAAGTCAGGAAACAACAGATGCTAGAGAGGGTGATGAGAAATAGAAATGCTTTTACACTGTTGGTGGGAGTGTAAATTAGTTCAACCATTGTGGAAGACAGTGTGGTGATTTCTGAAGGATCTAGAACCAGAAATAACATTTGACCTAGCAATCCCATTACTGGGTATATGACCAAAGGATTATAAATCATTCTACTATAATGGCATATGCATGCGTATGTTTACGCAGCACCATTTACAATAACAAAGACTTGGAACCAACCCAAATGCCCATCAATGATAGACTGGATAAAGAAAGTATGGCACATATACACCATGGAATACTATGCAGCCATAAAAAAGAATGAGTTCGTACTTTGCAGGGCATGGATGAAGCTGGATACCATCATTCTCAGCAAACTAACACAGAACAGAAAAACAAATACCACATATTCTCACTCATAAATGGGAGTTGAACAATGAGAACACATGGACACAAGGAAGGGAACATCACACACCAGGGCCTGATGTATACCCATGTAACAAACCTACACATTCTGCACATGTATCCCAGAACCTCAAGTATAATAAATAATAATAAGATAAAATAAAGGAAGTCTTCCTATATGAGAAAATCATTTTAACTTGAGCATTTGTATTCCTATTTCTGTATCTTTTTTTATTAATTAGCAAAATTTCCCTCCTAATTTCCATGCTATTAAATTCTCTCCCAGCTTTCCCTTATGTACAGTAGGGGCAATATTACATGTCCCAAGTGCATTTTAGAATGAACGACTGAGAATCAAATGAAATAATAAGTGTGTTTTGTAAATGGTGCAACACTAGGCAATCTTGATATAGTTAAGCACTGGGACATGCTGATGCCCAGGCTGACACCCAGGGTACACTGGGCTTGGTATCACTTAGGAAGGGTGGCTCAATGCCATGGAATTAATGCAAGGAGTATTTGCCCTATGGCCTACAATATCTGGGTATCAAGACCTAATTTAGTCATTTGGTGTGCAAATTTAGTTATTAGTCCAGGAGTATGACTATTATGTCTCTAGGTATTTTGAAAAATATGGTACAGTTTTCATTTTATACTTATTACAGCTATGAAAAAATTTCTGAAGTCTTTCCTTGCTCATAAAACATGAATACAGTCATGTAGAAGGATGACAGGAGAGAGCTATTGACAACTGTGGTTTCTCAATTCTAAAGAGCTTTGAACTATAACAGGTCAAGTGATCTGTGCTTACTACATCTTATTCAAGCCATTGATGCTTTAGTATAAGTAGGAAGAGTATCAGATTTTTAAAGAACGAAGAAGGGAAGGGAAGGAGGAAGGCAGCGAGGGAAGGAAAGAAAAGAACAGAGGGAGAAAGGAAGAAGAATAAGAAAGGAGAAAAGGAGGGATGTAGGGACGGGAAGAGAAAGACAAAACTAGAAAATTCCATGTTATTGAGACCAAATTTTTCAATCTTATTTAAAAAGTTATAAAACTATGACATATAAAATGCTAACATGGGTCCATAGAGACTCCATCTCCAAAATCTTACTCCCACCTCCCACCCACTCACCCATGACCACCAGTAATGTTTTTTAAGTCAGTTCCTCTATATGAAATTGAGCTTTTTGGAGACAGAAACATTTTGCTCAGCTCTGTGGCCTTCTAGCATAGTGTGAGATCCTGTCCATAGTAGATATTCCATAAATGTCTGTTGAGTAGGGTTATTTCTTTCCGACTGAATGGCTTGTTCTGTGACAGCTCAAATGAAATGGGGAATTCAAACATGATAAAACTTGATTGTAGCCTATGCATTCCATATACTAGTATAATCTTGATTTGCGATCACTTAGCAAAATTTGCAACCACTGGTTTCTAAAATGTCTGTTCCATGCATTTGGGGAGCTCCCGTAATGATCTGTCTACAATTTTAGACAGTAAGACATGGGATAGATAGGCTGAACAACCCCATTTTATCATATATTAAAATTCAAGTGAAATAACATATGTGAAACTATGATCCAAACTGTAGCATACTATGTTATAGCTGCATACTGTTACATAATAGTGGGTCAATAATATAAAGATTATATTGTTATTGTTATTATTTTTCATAAAATTCCATAGTCATTGATTTAGGTTAAGACATTGTCTCCAGAATGCCCATGAAATCCCCAGCCTTGGCTCCAAGATAATACACAACCATCTTTCTTCTAACAAAGGTTTGTGTGAGAATCAAATATATGAAAAGACATGGAAACTTTTTTTTAATTCCTGAATTATCTGCAAGTGTAGGAATAATAACAGTTATTGAAGTCCATGTGTTAGGCACTTTTTAAGAAATTTACACTAATTTGAGTAACTCAGCAGCCCAGCCACACAACTGTTTTCTTGATTGTGTAGGTAAGGAAACTGAGGCTTACAGTGTTGGGATTTGAACAAAGGTAATTGGACTTCAGAGCGTGTACTTTAACCACTATTGTACAATATTACAAGATTCACTTATTAACTAGCTGTTCCAAGAAACTTAACATATTTCATGATATTGGCATAAATTTGCCTTTACCAAGCATCTGAGCCAAGTCTCTCCAGGGATCTGAGAGATGGGTGACCAGCAGAGAGTCAAGGTCCCAAATTAGCAGACCTGAAGTTACATAAGTGTATTTATGCTACGAGGGCAGGGGCAAGGGTCAATACTCTGCTCTCTCTCCTTGGTGTCCAGAAAGAAGCTTAACTAAAACCTACATGACCATAAGGGCTGAGGAGAGTCTCAGTGTGGCATCATTACTGACATGCCCTGGGTGTGAGTGTTATGCTATCAACACTTATATCTGCCTTCCTACTCAGTGTGACCCATGGAATTAACATCGTACAGGGTATGGATAGGGCAAACAGGCATTTGTTCATTAAACCCTCTCACACCAGTGCTCTGGGTGACCTCCTGAAGCTGGAGAAAGTACAGTTAGGTGTATTCATTGTACAATTAACAAACTGCAAGTGATTTTCTGTTACTCAACATGGTTGGAGAATGGGTTGCGTGGCTACTCAGTGTTTTAGATCAGTGAGTTGCCTTGTGCAGGGCACATTCTGCTGTATGATCAATTACTACAGCCTTCCCTTCCAGCACACCTTTCTCTTGTCCTGTCTGTTTCTCTGTGTCAGGCACGCTCAGCTCCCTGACTATACCAGCCATCTGAGCCCTTTAAAAAGTCATCCATAAGCTGATATTTATTGTATGCCTACATGGACAAGGCAGCGTTTTGCAACCAGAGGCAAAGATTAAGTACCTGTTCTTGGGAAGCTCAAGTTAACTCAAATGTGCTTAATGTGTTCTCTCAGGGGAATATGCATTTAGAGGCATCAAGGCTGGGTACACCTGCGAAATGGTACAGTTGGAAGGAGTTGCTCCTACCAAGATCTTCATGTGCCAACACAGAGGCAACCAGCTATTTTGCATACCCTGAAACGTGGTGTTGCTCCCACACTGAGTACCATTATGAAAGCATACAATACAGGATACAGTTCTTTGTTACGCAGGCTGTCTTGGAACTAGATGATGTTTCATACAGCACTTCCCAAATCTTCCGGAGCCTCTTATGTCTGTTATGATTTCTAGAATGTGCTGAAATGATCCACAATCAGCATCTCTGGCTAATTGAATCCTGGCTAACAAAGAGCTGACTAAAGTGCATTTATCAATTGCTTAGGAATTCTTTATACCCAAATGTGACCTTGTGTTAAAACTATATATCATTGGCTTTAGAAAGTGGCAGGGTCATGGACCTATAAAGAGCTGTTCAGAAAAACACCAGACCACTTGGAGAGGCTGGCCCAGGTCTCTCCAGACCGGTATCTCAAGGGCCAGAGCTTCTCTGTCCCCCATCCAGCCTAACACTGAGTTGGAGAACCACCCTGAGTATCACACAGGAAGAGAGTTCCTAGAAGGCTTTCATCAGATACCTCGAGACAAAGTGCAGGCCAGATGGGTATGGGCAAAGAGGAGCAGAGAGATAGCATAACTGTGAAGTCCACCCCCGACTGGACCTCCCTACATAGTAACCCTCCAAGTCGGTTCTTGCCTACTCATCCTTATGTCACCCGAAGTATCTTACTCCCACAACGCTGATTTCCTGGATTTGAGTTCATGTTAGTAGCTGAAACTGTCTTCTTGATATCCCTGTATTTGTTTATTTGTTCACTTGGTTATTTATTGTCTCCCACTCCCACCCCATAAAAACCTATCAGTTCCACACAGCCTTAAAGTGTGTTTGCTAAGTTCCTCTCCGTATCCTCAGTTTCCAGAACAGTGTGTGCTGGCATATAGTAGGCGCTTAATACTCATTGAAGGAGTGAATGAATGGGGAAGCTTATTCCAAGGCCCTGAGTGCGGACTTCTGGCAAGGGGAGACTTCCAAACGCTGGCTTGGGATCCCAGCCACCAGATCTTTAATAAGCCTCTGAACCCTCTGAGAGGGTGGCATAGCGAACCGAGCCTGGCCCCAGCCCACTCGCCGGACCCAGAAAATAGAGGTCTAAATGGCAAATGCATCCACGGCTCCAACTCTCCCAGCAGCCTCCAAATGAGGCTCTCGGCCTTGTACAGGCGTCAGCCTTGGCCAGTCCCCGCCCGGAGCCCCGCGGCGGCCGCCTCGCGCCCTCCCCAGCAGCCTGCAGTTCCCCGGGGCGGCGTGGACAGCCCCGGCAGGCCAGCTGAGCCCGTGTGGGCGGCGCGGGCAGGAGCCGCCCCACGCGCGTCTCGCTACGCCCGCTCCAGATGCGCCGCTGCCGGGCCCCGGCCGCCCGCCGAGTTGGCCGCGCGCGCCCGGGGGAGCTCAGAGTTTGGAAAGTCTTCGAGAAGCTTCAGAGGAGGGAAGGGGGTGGGAAGAGTGGGGGTGCAAGAAAGAAAAACCCGCCTCTTGCGAGTTGAGCGAGGAAGAGGGGGGGGAGAGGCTCCGAGTTCCGCTTCCTGAACGGCGGGTGGGTAGAGAAGGTTGGCGCGGGGAAGACCGGCGGGACGCGCGCCCCGGGCTGGCGGCGCGATCGGCGTGGCCGGCGATGGCCGGTGAGCGGACCCGCAGGTTCACCCGGAGCCTGTTGAGACCTGGGCAGGCGGCCGAGCTCCGGCACAGCGCCGCGTCCGCAGCGGCGGTGGCAGTCAGCAGCCGGCAGCAGCAGCGGGTGAGTGCGGCGCGTCCTCCGCGCCTTCCCCGCGCGCCCTGGGCTGCCGGGGAGACGGAGCCCGACCTCCCCAAAAGCTCCGCGGGCCCGGGTCCCCGCAGCTCGCGGGCCCTCGCCTCTGCAATCCTCCCCCGCCGCCTCTGCGGGCGCCCCCGGCGCCACCTCCACGAGGCAGCGCCACCGACGCGTAAGGACCGGGGGCGCGTTCGGGCACTCGGGACGCTTAGAGGAGCAGCTGCGTGGGCAGCAGAAGCGCAGAGTGGGAGAGGATATGCAGGGGGCTTTAACCCGGGAGGGGACCGGAATGCACCGCCAGTCACACTGGTGCTAAGTGATTGGAGTGCCAGCGACCCCGGGTGGGGTGGGGGAATCCACAGAACGGAGCCCCTGCAAACCCCTGGGTCTGCAGGTTTGCGCGTCTCTCTCACCCTCCAGCGACCAGACCAGTGCGCTGAGAGAGAGGGATGCGATCCGTGGTCCCCGCTCTGGTTAGAGCTGGGGGACCACCCCCCACCCACGACCTTCACTATCGGGGAAATAAATGTACTTGGAACAACCCTCCCACCGCAGGGTAAAAACCCGCAAACCACGTTATACTCCTCCAGAAAGGGCTGGGGGAACACAGGCTGGAGGAGACATGGGTCGTTAGGTCTCCAGCGGTTTCTGGTATTTTTCTAAGCTGTTTCTCGGGGTTCTCCCGCCAGCAATGCTCTACTGGTTACTTCCTTATTGAAAAGCCTGCTAAGTGTTGGGTGATTTCCGCGGGAAGTCCCTGGGGCAGCAGCCAGCATCTGATGCTCGGATCCTATCCATACCCACCCAGATGTTGCTACGTTGCAGTAGGTGCCATACTGCAGGGGAGAGGCCGCAAGAGACAGATCAACTCTAGTGGGAACGGGAAGTGAGTGGGAACAACAGCCTCACAGCAAGACCCGGGCTCAGCAGCCGCGCTCTTGGCCTGCCTTTGGTGGACCGGAATCCGGGCTGTGTGTTTCATTTTCTTTTTTGCCAGTAAATATCATTAGGAACTAAACGGCTCTTTTTAAGAGTGTGAAAGTGTTACTCTTGCCAGTCACCAATGAAGAGGGCGCCAAAAGCTGCCCAGAGCCAGTTCCCACAGCCAGGACTATTCTCTAAAGCCAGAGGTCGGAAAGTTGAACAGAACGGAAGCAAATTGCCTGGCAGAGGCAAGAGGCATCGGATGCCCAGGGGGGTGTCGAGCGGGCGGGGGTGATTGGGGTGTGAAACGAATTGGTGGCCAGGGTGCCTTCTCTTGCACTCACCACTGGTTGCAGTCCGCAGTTACCCAGAGGGGGTTCAACTGTTAGCTCACACCGTGCCAGGGGCAGCATGTGGTGCTGCTATCAGCGTGCACATTTTCAGGACAGGAAAGACAAACTGTCCAAAAGAACATTCGAAGAAAAGATTCAATTGGAATAAAAGTAGAGATAAGAAAATCTCTAGACAGTAGTAGAAAGTACTTTTTACTTTTGAGTGATCATTCAGGATTGTGGCTCTGTCATTTTCTGCCATTCCCTTGACAATAACTTTATTTTGCAATTGACCCATTGGACGGAATCTCACTGAGGACCTGGTAGAGACACACAGCGTTCAATTGGAATAAACAGCTTAAAATATTGTGTTTTGTTGAAGTAGATTCTCCTAGAATCTTTGTAGTACTAGAATTTCTATAAAGATTACGTATCTCAGTTACCCTTCTACACCACCCCGCCCCCCCAACACACACACACTGCTTTCTCCAAAATTATGTCAGATTTGAAATCCTAGGGTATCTTGTCAAAATGAATAAGCTCGCTGTCTTACAAACCGGTGAGGGAGTGGAGATTTACTGGCAAAGGTGGTCCTGTTTCCCCTTGCTTCGCTTCAGCACCTTGGCCAACACTCCTAAACTAGCTTTTGCCAGGACATTTCATGGGATCTTACACATCTAGGCAGGCAGTTTTGGCTGCTATTTTGGCAGCAAGAACACATGTGCTTTGCATTTCATCCCATCAGTTAACTCTTGAAGGGAAACAGAAAGGTGATGAGTTCTCTGAGCTGGCACCTGAACTCAGTGGGATTCCGTGGGGGTAGAGTATCCCTTTTGAACCTAAAATCTTGTCATTGGACTATGTGGTAGAGACTAATCTTAGCTTACATTGATCCAATCCCTTAAGACTCTTTGTATCTGTTGCCTCAAGTCCTCAAAGCATGGTGGTCAAGGGAGAAAAATATAGGATGAAGGGAAAAATATGGGTATCCCACTTCAATACAGACTCGTAGAACTTCGGGGTGTGTATTGGAGCAAGCCATCCTCTATTGCAAAGTATTTGAAAGACACTAGAAAGTCCTTCTGAGAAGAACTCGCCTACTGCTAGATTTATATAGTCCCCTTTCTGAAATCCCTGTTTTGGGGACCCAAATCCTCCAGGACATTGCAGAGAGATTGCCACAGGGTTTGAACCCTGCTCTATCCGGTTAAGTTTACATAAAGTTTTCAGGTTAACAAGGTAGTTTTGGTCTCTGAGAATGGGATATGTATACACAGAGAGAGATAAGACATGAAGTCTTCAAAATGTGTTTGAATATGAAAAGCAGAGATCAAGGAGATGCTGAGTGAGGGAAAAGACTGGGAAAGCCAAATTTTAAGGTAGTTGTTGAGGACAGTAGAGGTGTATGCCAAAGCAAATTTGATTTCACTTTTTACCCAAGGAGCTGTATGTGGTAGGCTTATGTACTTGCAGACTCCTAGACAGGACCCACCTTATTATTCACCCCTCCCAAGAACAGTTATGAACACAAACATACATTTCAAAAGGAGAAATCTTTGCTCCTTCATTATCCTAAAATTCCCCATAGAAAATAAATGAAAGACGACCCATTCAAAGACCAATGCACAGGATCAAGTCAAGTTCACATAATTTCCTGAAATCTCATTCCTAATTGTTTCATAAAGCAAGCTTCTCTGGGGTAAAATCTCAGCTCTAAAATGATTAGAAACATTTGTCTCATATCAGATCTAGAGTGTTTTATTACATTGGCTGAATATACATACCATGTTGGCTTCAAAGTTGTATTACCACTAATTGGAAATTTCTTTTTTGATAAGAAGCTCATCTTTTAAAATGAATGAGGAGTGTCTGTACCCTAGCATGAATTAGTTCATTTCATAGCATTCTATAATTCATTAAGCTATGCATTTAAGATTTGTGCACTTTTCTGCATATATATTATATTTGAGAGCATTTCAAAATACTTTTTTAAAAAGTGTAGGTTAACTTTTTGCAAACACCCCATCACATCTGCCACTTTGAGAGAAATAGTTTTATTTATGGAATGTTTTAAGTGCAATGGATGGCTTTGGGTAACCAAAAGGATGAGAGCTACATAGAGTCAGATGATGGAAAGGAAGGATTTACTAGAGATCAGATAATCATTTCATCAGTTTTGGCCTAAAGCTTTTCATCTATTTCCTAGACTGGAACTTACCACTTTAGTTACATGCACTTTTGAATGCCTTTATAATATTTATTATTATACAAAAACTCCTCTGCAACTCATTTTTAATTGTATCTAATTTTGTTATTAACTTCTTTAAAGAGAAAGCATCCTGCCAGAAGTGATAATACTTAACCAGTAAGTTTTCTCCCTTCCTACCCACCCAGAAAGGGTAAAGGGTAAAGAGAGGAAAGTATTTATTTCAATAAATTCCATTTCCCTTCTTTGATGTTTCCTAACTCTTCAGACCTCCAATAATACCACTTCTGATATTTTAGAAAGCTTTGAGTAAGAAGCGGAACCTTTGACCAACCAAAGAGCTTTGATTGAGAAGTAATGAATATGTAAACATGTTTACTTGAGCATGAGGAATTCCTAGAAGGAAGAATTTTCTCCCCCTCTGAACTTGGTGGCATTCAAAGAGCTGAGAGTAGGAGGAATTTTTTTTTTTAATTGAGTGGGGGGATACTGGAATTTCCCAAAAGTCATATGCTAGATGCAGAAAGTGCTATCAAATGAAAGTGAAGCACTTGTTTTGCTGTCATCATCGAGATTTAAAAGCAATACGCAATATAAGGACCTGCTTGTTTAGAATTCACAGCACAGTCTTTTTGTTTTGTTCGTTTTATTTTTTTCTTTTTTTTTTGGCCAGAGCCTTTTTTGACAAGGGTGTTTATGCTTTAGCAGAAATCACACGTTTATGTTTCCATATGAGGAAAGTCCCTTGACCTTTTTGTCTGGAGAAGAAGTCAACACAAACTTAGTTTACAAGATCAAGTTTGAATGTTACTGATTGTGTCTGCCAATGTTTTTTATTTCTCAAGGGCACTGAAGAAATAACTTTGAAAATAAATAGTAACAACAAGTGGGTTCTAGGAAAATTCTGGAAGGATCAAAAACTGAAATAATGAGTCAACATGTATGGGTTTTGGCGATCTTTTCTCTACAACCAGGTTCTCTAAGGCCTAGCATGGAAAAAGAAAGCAATAATGCATCATGGTAAACCATTTGTTAGGAATGTACAATATGTCTCGCATGATGTTAAGCATTCTATTTAATTTTCAGAGCAATCATTTGAGAAAGTTGTTATTGTGGCAAAATACAGAGGAAGCCAGTGAGACTCAGAGGGTTAAACATGTTTCTACAAGTTAAGTAACTGACATAGGACCTCTTGTGCATTTTGAATAGAAAACTGGAGGGGTTACTTTCCAGTTTTTTAGCTGCTTCCAAAAGCATCTCCAAACTGGTGGATGTGAGTAGTTGACACTGGTTGGTGTTGCCTTTTGATTTACCCAAGATGCAGTTCTACCTAAGGAACAGGAAAATTGTTCTTCCCACTAGTGCTTCAGAGTACCTGTCGGCATTCACGCCAGTCTTCCCCTGAGGTTAGTAGCAATAGCAGAGGCTGTTCCAGATACCCTTAATAATAATAGGTCTTCCCAAGGCAACCGGAATATCAATAGTTAAGTCTTTAAAATACGAACTCACTCAGCCATCCCCATCTTACCTGTCTGGCAAAGTCTTAAGAAAATTGTGAAAGGGCATGAGGTTAATCCTCCTGCAATCTACTTCAAAACTGTCTGCTTCTCCATTCTCAATTGCTTACCCCACTATAGCATGTATCTGAAATTTCTCAATGCATTGTGTGCCTTGGAGCATATATTTCCATTCAACTGAGTTGTGTTGGGATTCTTTTTTCACATTCTATCTTATTTGAAGGAGGGATTCTAAGTATCTTACAAAAATGCATGTGAGACGACTACAAAATATAGTAAGGGGAGTGAAAGCAATGTTAGCCAGAAAAAAAAACAATATTAGGAAAGTTAGATGTAATCAGGTGTAGGTCATTATCTAAAACTTAAGAGACAAGATAATTTTTTTCCTGGGGTTTTCATAAACAGTAGCATGGTGAGATAGAGTCTCATCATTGAGAGTGTCGGCCAAGGACCAGCAACATTAGATCACGTGGGAGCTAGCTAGAAATGCAAAATCCAAGGCTTCACACCAGATAATGCATTTTAGCAAGACCCCCTAGTGATTTACAAGGACACTAAAATTTGAGAACCACGAAAATAACCTACATCTTCAGCCACATTTTTGCAGTATCTTGTTAGACAAAGTCAATTGATGAGGGTCCAATACAATGTGGTCTATTCTGCAACTATTTGAAAGTTTCACTTAAAGCAGTGATAAAGTTTAGACCACTTAGAAATGAAAATGGGATTTGGTTCATTGTTAAATGGCTTTAGGGCAATCTCTCATTTATTTGTGTTATATTCTCTGTCTACCATCCAGCCCCTCAACTGTAGTGTGAACTTAATTTTCCAGATTAAAAAAAAATTTCCATAGCATACTTAAATAATTGCTGTTAAAAGTAATTGCTATCAGCAAAAGTTCTCACCCTAGGTTGCAGGGTGAGTGTTCATACCCTAAACACGTGTTTCAGAGTGAGGCAAATACTACTTCTCCTACAGAGAATTTTTTAATACAACTACTTCAACCCATGAAAGATGTGTTATGAACTAAATCTTTGTTTCCTCTCAAAATTAATACGTTCATGCCTTAACCCCTATATGATGGTATTAGGAAGTGAGGACTTTGGAGGTAATTAAGGGTAGATTCGGTCATGAGAGTGGGCTTCTCATGATAAGATTCATGCTTTAAAAGAAGAAGAGAGAAGATCATCCTTTTTGTGTCATGTGAGGACACAACAGGAAGGCAGCCACCTATGAGCCAGAAAGGGAGCCTTCATCCGGAACCCAACCATGCTAGCACCATGATCTCAGCCTCCAGAACTGTGAGAAATAAATGTCTGTTGTTAAAGACACCTGGTCTATGTTTTATTATTATGGCAGCCCACACCGACTAATACAACACACAATTAACACTGATTCCTTGGTGTCATATAGATCTATATTGACACCATATTGAGTGAAACCCTTAGGGATTTGAAAACAATGGTGATATCAGAAAATCCAACTGCTAGAATTGGAAAATCATGAAGATGTTTTTCTCTCTCACAGTCATTGATGCCTAGAAAAAGGGATACCTCTTGAATTACTGCTTGAATGCCCTAAGAATGGGTTTTCATGGAGTTAAAGATCTTGATCTCCCCATATGTGATAATGTGGTCCATGACTTCTTTGATGGGCTGTCCTTCACCATCATCTTGAGATACTCTTTCCTTAACTATCTACGTTGGAGTTCCATTATGTACTTGTAACAGTTTGGCCATATGGGATTCTAATGAATAGGAATTGGTATTGGAAATGTCAGAGTCTGTGAGTCTGGAGATCAGAATTTCAAACCTGGCTCTGTGACCCTTGATGAAGTCTCTTCTTTTTGAAGACTCAGTTTCCTGATCTGTGAAATTAGGGGATTAGGTGATTGGGCTCTTGAATTTGCCACTTCTTTGTCCCAGAGTTCTCACAGCTTCTCCTTCTCATCCCTCAGATTCTCAAATGTCACCTTCTTAGGAAGACCATCCCAGACTACCAAGAGAAGGGTGAGAGTTCATACCCTAAAGATGTGTTTCAGGGTGAGGTGACTGTTACTCCTCCTACCAGAGAATCTCCCACCAGGCTCCCCACTCTCAACATTCTTAATCTCATTGCTAGGCTTAGTTGTCTCCAACGCTTCTACCACTATCTAATCTTTCTATTGATTTAATTTCTTGTTTGTCTTCCAACCCTCTTGCCTGGAATGTAAGTGCTATTGAGAAAAGAGAACTTGTCTATTTCACTACTTTTATAGTGTATTTGCTATTGGAAAACGAGAAAGGGGGAGTCTCCCTTCTCACTGCACGTTAGTTGCATAAGGAAAGTCAGAAGAGTGGGCTGAATGCACACTACTGAAAGGTTTCAGTTGAATTATAACTTTAAAACGTCCAGGTTGTTAGCATCTGATAATGATGGCCCTGTGTCATCTTCTTCACAGTCTAATTGTAAATCTTGGCAAGCTTGGAAATACAATCCTGCAGAAAGATACTGGGCACGTCCTGTGTGCGAAGTACTATACTCATGCCATCTCTTCTACTCCTCATAGCAACCATATAGCAAAAGGTTGGTATTCTCATGCTATAGATGAGGAAAGAGATGCTTAGAGATCAGGAACTTTCTTCAGACCAAATCACTCCTCAATAGTGAATCCAGAGTCACAAGCACACAGTCTGACTCCACAGCCTTTTCCTCCTGACTACTCTCCACCAGGCAGGAAGGACCTCATTAAACATGCAGTTTGTATCCATCAGAGAAAGCAGTGAGAAAAAGGAAACTCTCAGGGTACTAGTCGTAGGAAGAGTTTCTAAAAAAGAGTTTCTTGACAAAAAAATGAAGAGTTGTGGCTACTTTTGCGCTGCTTAACAGTCTTTCATTTATGACATCCCAGCAACCCGGGATATTGGGAGTGATACCAACTTTGGACATTGTTGCTCAGACGTTTCCCAAGAACAGGACTGGCACGGAGTGAGTTAAGCTTTGCAAACAAAGGCCCCTTCAACTGTGAAAGGGGCATTATTTGATTCCTCTCCTTCTATGGAAATGTATTTCTGGCAAGATAAGCATGGGTTAGGGGGGCTTTTGGTTGCAACAGTACGTTTGTTACGTTGTCTCTTGTAGTCTTGATTCTGGTGTTCTTGTTTACAAATAAGAAGGTTGATGGTTCTTTTTTCCCTCTTATCTTTCACAACAGTGCTAGCAGGCTGGAAATAAATGCTCGTGTTTGCTGGACTCGAAATGTTGACCTACATTTAATGATGCAGAAATAATAAAATTTAATGAATGTGACTGAGTTAGTGACAATAGAAAAAAACACTTACCTTTGAAAACGTTAATATTTTGTGGTTGGATTGAAGTGAAAACATCTGCCTTGGAGATGAGAAGAATTAATAGTCACAGCCGGGCGCGGTGGCTCACACCTGTAATCCCAAAACTTAGGGAGTCCAAGGCAGGTGAATCACCTGAGGTCAGGAGTTTGAGACCAGCCTGAGCAATATAGTGAAACCCTATCTTTACTAAAATTACAAAAACTAGCCTGGCGTAGTGGCACGCACCTGTAGTCCCGGCTGAGGCAGGAGAATCACTTGAACCCAGGAGGGGAAGGTTGCAGTCAGCCGAAATCACACCACTGCACTCCAGCCTGGGTGACAGAGCAAGACTCCACCTCAAAATAAAAATAAAAATAAAAATAAAAAAAAGAATTAATAGTCCCAAATCATCAAAAGTTCCTTTAATTTTGGTGTCTTAAATGTGAAAATACTGTTTCTCTAACTCAATTTCAGCATACCTCCTCTCCGACATGTAGAGTTTGAGAAGCTAGGCAGCTCTTTAATTTAAATTAAATACAACATGGCAGAGTTTAACAATAGGATCTGAAAAGAGGTCTATTTGAAAAGATGACACCATTTAGGATTAACACAATGAGCTTTTTCTTCATATAATTATCTTTGTAATTACCAATTTAAATGACTAATTGAGGCTGTCAAAATGACCAGTGACTCTTTGGCCTTTCAAATTAAACATTCTATAAAAAGAACACAGGCATGAACATTTGACTTGGCAAACAAGCAAACAAAAAACTTAACAAGATTTACTGTGCAATGAAATATGATAATTAAATTATTCTCAAACACTCATTGTTTATTTGATTAGCTCTTAAATGTCCCTTTGTCACAGCTCTGTAGAATGACAAATGGAGATCGATTGCAGCTGAGTAATCTTCACAAAAATGAAAGTGAGGTGGGAACTCAACTTTTTTGAAGATAATGTAAATATGGAGAACTAATATTTAAAGACATGCATTTTTTGTTTTTTATATTGTTTAAAAATTGGACACATTCAAAGGAAGTTTTATTTTCAAGTCAAAAAATATATATTTAAGTTTTCTTTAAGACATATCTTTATGGTGAGCTGTAAATTTGTCCCATATGAGAAACTACTAGTAATAAAGTTTGTTGGCATACCAACGGGCAGAGATAAGATGAGATGTTTTCTGTTTGCTAACAGCAGGAGTTCATTCATTAACTTCCATTTTTTGAAGTCAAAAGCCATTATGTGGCTTCTGTCCAATGAATTTGAAAAATGTATCTTTCTATCACTAGGAAGCAGTGGTTTCCAGGCAGTGTAACCTTGGCCAAGTCTTTAAACTTCATCGAGAAATCGGTGTTCTTGTCTTTAAAACAAGAGGGTTGGACACCAAGACCTTGAAGAATGCTTTAGTCCTAAAAATCCAGGGAGTTCTTACCCTTTTAAAGGGGTTTTCATAAAGAATTAAGATAAAACTTTTCTCATTTTAATAAGATGGTTATTGATTAAGATATCTGATTTTAGCAACTGGAAGACTGGAAGATTGTTTCTAATAATTTATGACCAAATTTGTATTTCACTGATGAAGATGGTAGCATAAAAAGTGGTTATTTAAGAATGCAATGAAGGGAATGGCAGTTCATATATCCTGAGGACAGAGCTAGGGAATGGAGATTGGCAAAAGGGCAGCCAGTGGTGGCAAAGGCTGAGCAAGTCAGATTGAGCCTCAGAGGCAAGCACATAATCCCAGTTCCTTCTTTCTTATCCTAAAGAGAAGGGTAAGCCCCATTTGCAGTTGGATTGAAGTCAAAATGTCTGCCTCAGAGATTAGAAGAATTAACAGTCCCGATGGGGTATTTATTGTGGCTCACGCCTGTAATCCCAGCATGCTTTCCAGTTCCTATGCTAAATGTCTGTAGTTGCAGTCTCTCACTTAAGGTCTGTGCCAAGTTGTGTCAGCACCCACATGAATAGAACATACATGAACAGAGGGTTTGAACTGTGCTGCCAGATCCTGTCCCCCCTTGCCTTTGAAAAAGCAGCAGGAACCTCTCTTTTTTCGAGTTCTGTGTCTGTCCCTGGGTTTTGTCTCTGCTTCTATCACGTCCTCCCTGCTCACACCTGGGAAAAGTAATACAATCTCTCCTGGACCCAGTGTGATTTCAGAAGTGCTCAAAATTACACATCTTCCTTCGGTCTGGTGCCCACATTGTCCTCCTAGCAACTGCTATGTAACCAAGGTACAGGTCATTATATTCCAGTTAGTCATCAACCTTAAATGCACAAGGTGGCATGGTGAGGACTTTACTTCACTGCACAGTGTAGGTCCATTCCTGAGCAATGTACCTTAGGAAGATCCCTGACCCATTAGGATAATAGGGCATGGAAATGGGAGGCTGACGTACTAGAGATAACCTTTCCCCACCTCCCTGGTAGCCAGTCTGATCTCTGGTGGAGCTATCCACAGTCCAAATGACATTCATCTCTGTTGCTAGTCCTGGAGGAGGTGGAAGAAGTGTGTTTTTTGCCTTTATACTTCTGATACTCTGAGAGACCGTCAAGGCCAAGACTGTGGCTATAGTCTCCATATTTCCAGGGCAGCAAGATGTTTGGCACATAATAGGTGCTTACTAAATGCTTGCCAAATGGAAGAGAGAATATCATAGTTAGAGATAACAGGAGTATAGATTAGGCATGCAAAAGGAAATCTGAGAGCCTGGTTTGCAGTAAAGAAATTCTAAGGCACGTTCCAGAGGACAGATGTTGGCGACCAAGCACTAGCATATAATATCTGCACAAAAGCAGCGAATCGAATTGAAGTAAACTGAGCAGAATTTTATTCAAAATTCCCACAAAGGCTATGCAAAAATTAAAAAGAAACAAAACAAAATGTTGATTGGCATGTGTTTATATTCTTAAATAAATAAAATTCTGCTAAGCAGATGTGATTGCCAATCCAATACCAGCCCCTGTCCTGGTGGGCACCTGGGTAGCACACACAGGCCTCACTGCCTGGCCAGGGATGTTATTGTCATTCTCACTGATGCTGTTAGCAGTCACAGGGTAGACACCACTCTGTGTGGGGTGCAGAAAATGATTGATTGAAGTCCAGGAAGTGTGAGCCACAGGGTTTTGACAGCAGTCCACCTCCAGTCACATGATGGAGAGCGGTTTATATTTTTTTAGAAAGTCCTTAATAAATCACCAGAGTTGTATGATTTTATCTCTGAATGTGAATGCTATTTTCATCCTTAAAAACTCTCCTTCTTGATTATAAATCCTTCTATTATAAGGACACATGCACACATATGTTCATTGCAGCACTGTTTACAATAGCAAAGATTTGGAACCAACCCAAATACCATTGATGATAGACTGTACAGGTAAAATGTGGCGCATATACACCCTGGAATACTATGCACCCATAAAAAACGATGAGTTCATGTCCTTTGTAGGGACATGGATGAACCTGGAAACCATCATTCTCAACAAACTGACACAGAAAATCAAGAACAGAAAATCAAACACTGTATGTTCTCACTCATAGGTGGGTGTTGAACAATGAGAACACATGAACACAGGGAGGGGGAGCATCACACACTGAGGTCTGTGGTGGGGGGGATTAGGGGAGGGACAGTGGGAGGTAGGGAGTTGGGGAGGGATAACATGGGGAGAAATGCCAAATAAAGGTGATGGGGATGGAGGCAGCAAACCACATTGCCATGTATGTACCTATGCAACAATCCTGCATGTTCTTTACATGTACCCCAGAACCTAAAATGCAATAAAATATATATATATAATAATAAAAATACAAAATTTAAAAAAAATTAAAACACTCCTTCTTTCCTTGAGGTTAGGATGTTAGAGAGTTTTCATGACACAGTTTTAGAGCATTGTAATGACTCTGCTCTGTTTTTTAAAGTTCTGGCGTTCATGTAATGGTCTCCTTTTACAACTGTATTTTCTTTCTTTACTTCCTTCCTTCCTCCCTCCCTTTCCCCTTCCCTCCCCCACTTCCCTCCCCCTCTTCCCTACTTTCCTCCCTTCCTCCCTTCCTCTCTTTCTCTCTTTCATTCTTTTCTTTCTTTTCTTTTTTCTCTTCTTTCTTTCCTTCTTTTTTTTTCTTTCACAAAGTCTCACTCTGTTGCCCAGGCTGAGGTGTAGTGGTGCAATCTCAGCTCACTGCAACCTCCAGTTCCCAGATTCCAGTGATTCTCCTGCCTCAGCCTCCCAAGTAGCTAAGACTGCAGGCATGTGCCACTACACCTGGTTATTTTTTTGTATTTTTAGTATAGACAGGGTTTCATCATGTTGACAACGCTGGTCTCAAACTCCCAACCTCAAGTGATCCACCCACCTCGGCCTCCCAAAGTGCTGGGATTACAGGTGTGAGCCATCACTCCCGGCCTTACATCTGTATGTTCTAAGCTTTTGTGAGTTTTATTACATTAATAACTCAAAATATAGAAAATAATGAAGAAAAGACTAGAAATCACCCACACTCTACCACCCACTGGTAACAACTTTTGCTATATTTATTTGAAGCATTTGTCTCTTCACAAAAACATGCTTTGACACACTTTTGAGCCAATATTGAATATTTACATTTTTAATTTGTCTTAAGTGATTTAAGCTATATTCTGTCCTAAAAATTCTTTCTGCTGGCATTTTTGTATACTCATTCCACATGAAACCTATATTGTGAATTAAAAAAGAAAAATTGTGCTACATTTCTTGAGATTGTACAGTCGTACCCATTTAGACCTGAGAGAAAACCTAGTCTAAAATGGATAAAGAGGCCAGGCACAGTGGCTCACGCCTGTAATCCTAGCACTTTGGGAGGCTGAGGCGGGTAGATTACTTGAGGCCAGGAGTTCGAGACCAGCTTGGCCAACATGACAAAACCCTGTCTCTTCTAAAAATACAAAAATTAGCCAGGCATGGTGGCACACACCTGTAACCCCAGCTACTCAGGAGGCTGAGGCAGGAAAATCACTTGAAACTGGGAGGCAGAGTTTCCGAGCCTGTGCCACTGCACTCCAGTCTGGGCATCAGAGCAAGACTCCATCTCAAAATAAATAAATAAAATAAAATAGAAGGAAACTGAGACACAAGGAGGTGTAAATGGATGTGGTCAGGGTCACAGAGCAATCCCATGGGAGGTCTCACACCCAGGGCATTTTCACCTTCAGCCCAGTGCACCATCTGCAATACATGTAATTTCATATTATAAGATGGAAATCTAGAATGTCTTTCCATGAGGATCTCCAGTAAAAGTGAATGAGCCTTAAACCCAATAGAGCACTACCTTTAAAGATGTTTAAATAGTACACATTCACTTAACCCGGACACACAGGCCTGGTTTATTTCTTGAATATGTGATGTCAGTGTTACTTATTGTTTGCTGAGAGTCTGTCCAGGGGTTCCCAAAAATGTGACCTATGTTTGGCAGCCAGTTAAAAATGTGTTCCTCTAGTTCATGAGCATGGGGAAAGGCCCACTTGTGCTCTTGGGCCTGAGCCGTTTTGTAGCGGACATTCTGCCGAAAGTCACCACCTCTAGTGATCGGAATTACTGCATGTGCTGTCTCAGTGCCCTAAGTGATCAGAACTTGACTGAGTCTGGTCTGCTGGGAGTTTGCAGAGATACAAAGGCTCTTCATAGATTTCTTTTGCTGCAATAACAGACTATACAAACTTAGCACTTAAACAGCATCTGTGTATTATCCTACCATAGTGTAGGTGAGAAGTCTAGTGAGGGTCTCACCAGGTTAAAATCAAGGTATCAGCAAGGTTGTGACCCTTTGTGGTGGCTCTAGAGGAAAATCTGTCTCATGCTTACTTGGGCTGTTCGCAGAATTCAGTTCCTTGAGACTGTAGGGCCAAGGTCCCCATTTTTTGCTGGATACAAACTGAGGTCTATTGCCAGCTTCTAGAGGCCCCCCACATTCCTTGACTCTGGCCTCCTTCCTTCATCTTCAAAGCCAGCAGTGATGGCTCAAGTTCTTCACATGTTGCATCTCTCTGACCCACGCCACGCTTCTGCTTTCCTCTCCCATTGAAGGACTGGTGATCGGACTGGGCCACCTAGATAATCCAGGGCAATCTCCCCATCTCCAGGTCTTCCGTCTTAATCATATTTGCAAAGTCCCTTTTTCGGTGAAAGTGAGTATATTTATAAGTTCTGTGGATTAGGGTGTGCACATCTTTGTGGGGCCTATCATAAAAATGCTCGGAAAGTGTATTAAAAGGATCAACTCTTCCCCAAGCACTACTTTCTCATCCTAAAACAAAGTGGAAGGAACTGTCTTTTATAGAATACCAGAGTAAGTTCTTAAACCTAACCCTCTGCTTATGTGTCTTTAAGTTAATGAACCTTAGCTTTTATCCTTGTAAAATGACTAGACACAAAATTCTTATGAGGATTATATTAGTCTGTTCTCGCACTGCTATAAAGAAATACCTGAGACTTGATACTTTATTTAAAAAAAAACGTTTAATTGGCTCCCAGTTCCACAGGCTATACAGGAAGCACGGCGGCCTCTGCTTCCGGGGAGGCCTCAGGGAGCTTTTAATCATGGAGGAAGGCAAAGGTGGAGTGAGGTGTCTTACATGGCAGGAGCAGGAGGAGAAGAGAGATGGAGGAGGTACTACTACACACTTTCTGTTGTTGTTGTTGTTGTTTTTAGATGGAGTCAGGCTGCAGTGCAATGGCACGATCTCGGCTCACTGCAGCCTCCACCTCCTGGGTTCAAATGATTCTCCCATCTCAGCCTCCCTGAGTAGCTGGGATTACAGATGCCCACCACCACGCCCAGCTAATTTTTGTATTTTTAGTAGAGACAAGGTTTCACCAGGTTGGCCAGGCTGTCTCCAGCCCTGACCTCAGGTGATCCACCCACCTCGGCCTCTTAAAGTGCTGGGATTACAGGAGTGAGCCACTGCACGGGGCCTGACACTACACACTTTTAAACAACCATATCATGTGAGAACTCACTATCATGACCACAGTACCAAGGCAGATGGTGTGACACCGTGAGAAACTGATCCCATGATACAGCCACCTCCCACAAGGCCCCACCTCCAACACTGGGGATTACAATTTGACATGAGAATTGGGTGGGGACATAGATCCAAACCACA
Organism: Ateles fusciceps; assembly: GCA_036589455.1. Taxonomy (NCBI): domain Eukaryota; kingdom Metazoa; phylum Chordata; class Mammalia; order Primates; family Atelidae; genus Ateles; species Ateles fusciceps. Next base: position 3,483,847 of record JAZHEH010001955.1, read on the forward strand.
TCAAGGATCAAGTGATAGACAACCCGCCTTAGAGTTTTTAAGCTATATTCGTGTTCATTGTCGCGGTCATCATCCCACCAAGGAGAGTGCGGCTCAGTTGCCTCTGTGCTCCTGTGCCTGGCCATGAGCATCTCAGAATGAGCTCACTGTGATTCAGTAGACCCTAGACTGTCACGAAAGGTGACTCGTGGGACCTGGTCTGGGTGTGCAGGTGAGGTCTGTGTAGGGCTTTTTCTCTGACCAGGCCTCATCATTTTGTTTGGGTGAGAATACATTTGATCCCTGACAGATCTCAGACCTACAAGGCTCTGTACTTCTTTTTCCATATATTCCCTAGTACTGCGAACCGAGGAGCCTGTGGGAACAACCACGTGCTCTGTGTACGGGGCCTGACAAGCTGACTGTAAGTTGTGTACAGGGATTCAATCATCATTACACTGAAAGATAGACTGGACCATTTAACACAGGCTTTTGATTCCAAGTGACATCTTCGATTCATCAATAAACAGAGGCTCCCTGTATTTCTGGTCACAGAAGAGTAGATCAAGTATTATTCAATATATTTTCAGTCCATGAAATGATTTGAGGGAAAGTGGGCTTTTTAATGTTAGTGTGTACCAGGGATCTAATCTTAGACCCCCCTTCTTTCTGCCTTCCCCACAAAAGCCCCCTAGATGATTTTCTCCTCTCACAAATCTCTGAGCTCTGCCCATTGATAGCTCTGTCCTGAAGTTCCTCAGTTACTTCAAACTCAATAGGATCCTGATCTAACACAATTTCTTGCTTCATAAATCTTTTCTTCTTTCCTGAGTTGTATACCTCAGTGGATCCAGGAAATTTCAAACTAAAACCGTAATTATTTCCACCCCTGACCATCCCACATCAGTTCATGCTTCAAGTACTGGCAAGGCTGCCTCCTAAATACTTCAAACATCTCCCTGACCTGTGATCTACGTAAGTCACTCAATATTTCTTCCCGAGACTGTGTTTAGCAACGTCCTTGTGGTTTCCTTCCAGCCTTCTCACTAGTTGCCTTCCTGTCTCTGATCTCCCCCAGGCAACTATCCACCCTCCATGCTTTTGCCTGCATCTTGTGAACACACAGATCTGATCATGATATAGCCCTGCCAGAACGCTGCTAATGTTCTTGATTATTGCCCTCAAAGGATTACATCTTACTTGGTTTCAACCTACCTTTCTAGCATCTAGCTTCGCTCTCTAGTATTCTCTTTCCTCCCACCTTTTCCACACTGCAGCCACTCAAGCTTCAGAGCATTACCCAAGGATGCCATGCACTCTCATGCCACCAGCTGCCCAGAGGACACTTCCTTTTTTCTCTTCTTGTTCAGTTCCTACTTGCCTTTCAAGATCCAACCAATTTGCCCCTCATCTGTTATCGTCTTCTGAGTCCATAGGTAGACTTACTCTCTACCTCTTCCGTATTTCCATAGCTTTTCTTGAATACATTAATTCATTTTTATTGTAATTATTTAGTTATTGTCTCATTGCATCCGGAGAGCTTTATAATACCTTCATAAATGATTCTTGGTTAGATGGATGGACAGATGTATGGTTTTTAAAAAATGTTCTAACCATACCTTGTCAAATTTGAAAGGGTAATGTACTGCAAATATTGTAATAGGAGGGGAACGGTATGGCTTTATCTTTCTTTTTTTAACTGACGGGCTTTGAATATTACCTATCCTTGGAAACAAGAGCCCAGGTATTTAGGTCCAGAACTTCCAAGAAAATGTAACAGGTCCAGGAACTTTTTAAAAGGAAACATTTTAATTATTGCCTTTCATGAAATGTGATTGTGAGGAAAATTGCATTCTAGGCCCGTGATTTCTTTATTTTTTAAAGTGCATAACCTATCATTTCTCACTGGAATTTTTAGCTCTTGAACATTTCTACCATTTCTAAATATTTTTTCTAGTCCTGGTGAGTCATACTAAATTGTACATTAGATTTTTTATGAATTATCCAGTGTGCTGAGGGAAATATAGGAGACATATTAAAATGTCTCATTGCTAGCATGGAACACCTTGGACCTAGGAGTTCCCAACTCCAGTATTCTCTTACTGCCTGGGTCAAAGGCCAGGGACCACTTTCAAGTACTCCTTATGCAACATCTGCCTTTAAGCCACCGCCCTTACGTGTAGTCTTTTTCCTGCCCACAGGACTCCATCACAATTCTAACTCAGAATGCTTCTCACTCGGTATCTCCTCAAGAATCCTTCCCTGATGTTTGCCAAAGCCCAGAGAGCTTGCATTGCACTGGGCACCTGCTTAATGTGGCAAATACTTGTTTTCTACTTTTTATATAATCGAGTTCTTGGAACATGTATTTACTCCTTAAAGAATACAAATAAAATTATTTTTTATGAATACACATGACCAATACTTTTTCAGACCTCTGTCAGCTTCTCCCCTTCCCAAGCTCATCCCTTCCCTGTGGTAATCACAAATTAAAATATTTTTTTATTTTTTTTCTTTTCTTTTATTTTTTTTTTTTTTGAGTCAGAGTCTCATCTGTTGTTCATGCTGGAGTGCAGTAGCATGATCTCGGCACAATGCAACCTCCACATCCTGGGTTAAAGCTATTCTTGTGCCTCAGCCTCCTGAGTAACTGGGATTACAGGCATGTGCCACCATGCCCGGCTAAATTTTTTTTTGTATTTTTAGTAGAGATGAGGTTTTTGCCATGTTGGCCAGACTGGTCTCAAACTCCTGGCATCCGCCCACTCGGTTTCCCAAAGTGCTGGGATTACAGGCATGAGGCACCATGTCTGGCCATGAATCAACATGTGCTCTATGTTTGCCTGCTTTTCTTTTCTTATTTTGAAAAGCATCCAGATTTATAAAACAATTGCAAAATCCAGTACAAAGAATATTATATACCCTTCCTCAGATCCCCCAAATGTTAACATTATGCCACACTTTAAATATTAATCACTCTCTTTCTCTCTATACATACATATATATACAGAATACTGGTTTTTTGAAACATTTGTGAATAAATTTTATACATGATGCCCTCTACCTCAAAATATATTTTCTAAAATAAATTCTCCTACACAACTATAATATAATGACCAAGTTCAAGAAATTAATATTGATAAAATAAGAGTATGTAATCCATAAATGTTATTAAGATTTTGACAATTAACCCACTATTTTTTTTTTCTGGTCCAGAATCCAAGGATTCTGTTTCATTTAGATGTGATATCTCCTTAGTTTTCTTTAATCAAGAATAGATTCTCTTTCTTGACCTTGAAATATTGAAAAATACAGGTCAGTTGCTTTGTAGGATGAAACTTGGTTTACATCTTCATAGTTAGATTTAAGCTGTGCTAATTTTGATGGGAATGTCATAGAGTGTCTTTAGTACATCGTATCAGGAGGGGACATGTCAGTTTGTCCCGTTATTGGTCACTTAGTTAAGAGAGTGTCTGCAGATTGCTCCTCTATAAAGTTACTAGGTTTCCTTCTGCAACTAGTGATTAACTTGTGGGTGTTCTTCTGAGACTCCCCTGCTGCTTTTTATACCTTTGCTATTGATGTTAGCATCTAGTGATGATACTTTGTTGAAACAGTTATTACTGTGGATAGACATTTAGGTTGTTTCCATTTCATTTAGTTTTTGGGTTTTGCTCTTATCAATGATGCTTCTGTGAACAGCTTTTTCCCCATATCCTGATGTGCAGGTGACTGGACTTTTCTAGGGCAAGCCCTGCTTCAACTTTAGAAATATTGGCAGCTTGTTTTTCAAAGACTATACCACTTTCCACTCTCATAAGCAGAGGGAAAGATTTTCCTTTCTACAAAATCCTTGACAGTAAACTTGTCAGACTTTTTGATTTTTACCAGTTTGGTGGGTATGAGATGCTACTATATCACTTTTCAAATTTGCATTTCCCTATAAGCAACAAAGTAGAGCATCTTTTTATATGGTTTTTTGTTTGTTTGTTTGTTTGTTGTTTGTTTGTTTTGAGATGGAGTCTAGCTCTGTAGCCCAGGCTAGAGTGCAGTGGCGTAATCTTGGCTCACTGCAACCTCCACTTCCTGGATTTAAGCAATTCTCTGCCTCAGCCTTCTAAGTAGCTAGGATTACACGTGTGTGCCACCATGCCAGGCTAATTTTTGTATTTTTAGTTAAGATGGGGTTTCACTATCTTGGCCAGGCTGGCCATGAACTCCTGATCTCATGATCCACCTGCCTCGGCCTCCCAAAGTGCTGGAATTACAGGTGTGAGCCACTGCGTCCGGCCCTTTTTATGTTTTTGGCCACTTTTTTTCCCCAACCAACAGTTTCGTATATACTTGGGAGATTTGCATTCATATTGTGTGTCAAAAAATGAATGGTGAGAGAGTTATGAGAAGTTGTTTTGGGCTAGGCACGGTGGCTTATGCCGGTAATCCCAGCACTTTGGAAGGCCGACGCAGGCGGATCACTTGAGGTCAGGAATTCGAGGCCAGCTTGGCCAACATGGAGAAAGCTCCTCTCTACTAAATATATAAAATTAGCTGGGCTTGGTGGCGCATCACCATAATCTTAGCTACTCTGGAGCCTGAGGCAGGAGAATCACTTGAACCTGGGAGGCGGATGTTGCAGTAAGCCAAGATCACGCCATTGCACTCCAGCCTGGGCAACAAGAGTGAAACTCCATCCCCCCACCAAAAAAAAAAAAATGGTTTTGTAGGAGGAAATTTGTTAAATTTATTTACGTTGCATTTTAAAGTTTCATTTCATGAGCATTTCCTCCAAACTATGTTGGTAATTAGAAACAGTATCTTTCCATCATTAAATTTATGGACTTCATTACTTACTACATAAATGTCCCATATAAAGTTCTCATAACAAAATTCACAATAATAAACACAAACAGGTGTCTGCATTTAAGAAAATTCCAAGTATACTAACTTTTACCCAAATCTATGGACAAAAGAGCTATTTAGGACACAGAGTTTCCTGGCCCCAGGCATTTCTTGTGCATATGTTGTTTTGTTTAAATGAAACTGAGTTATACAGTGCATTCTATTTGACTTGTATTGAACACCCTGCCTGAAAGACAGATAGTGATTTCACAGCCTCAGAATTTTTCCAGGGACAAATTCTGGTGGTAGTATATAATGTTTATGTTAGAAGGTTTTTTGTTCTTTTTGACCTTAAGTTTAGCTTAACAGTTAAGTTCTAAATGTATGTGAAAATGTGTGGTTAGGAGAGTGATAGAGAAGGAAGATTGGTTTTTACTGTCTCAGAGTTGTTACTGATAAGGTTTGTGACTTGGAGCCGGTTGTGGGGCCCAATTGTATTGATTGTGGCTGGTGAAACTAAACCTTCAAGGAATAGGTGAAAGGGCAACTGCAGAAGTGGAACAGGCAGCTCAGTTTGATCCAATAGAGAAACTGACATAGAGTGGTCAAGTAACTTGCTCAAGATTACACAATTTTAAATGGTAGATCTAGGATTCCAACTCCAGAGTTCACACTCTTATCTGCTATGTTGTAAGCTACTGTGCGTTTGTGTGTGTATGTATGCATGAATGTTACAACATTGTACATTTTAGGGCATAAAGGGGAAAATGCATAATTAAGAAAATTGAATATGTTATTGACCATAGGATCCAACTTGATTCATGTTCTTTTTTTTTTTTAATTTTTTATTTTATTTTTTTATTATTGCATTTTAGGTTTGGGGGTACATGTGAAGAACATGGAAGATTGTTGCATAGGTACACACATGGCAGTGTGTGATTCATGTTCTTTTCCCACTTACTAAATAGAAAAGTAATTTCTCCAGAAGTCCATTACAAATTACTTATTGAAGCGAAAATATTTATAACCTTACAGAACAACTTAAATTCTTTAATGTATGGGTCCCATGTTAGTTATACGGTGAACTTTAAATTGCCAAGTATCTCCCCAAAAAAACTGTCGCAGCTTAATTACACTGATATGATGATTTACCTCAAGGCATTTTCTTAACGATACTGAAGAAGGCCAATACTCAAACTGTTATGTCTTGGGGAAGAGACAGAGGAGAAATGAAACAAGCAAACAAAACAGCAACAACAAAAACTATGACTCTTCTAGCTTTTGTTCCAACTGTGTTAGGATATCAAAGTGCACATTCAAAAGGTCTGAAAACCACTAATATGTGTGATCCTTACAGGAACCTGCTGCAAGTACTCAAAGTACAAGGTTCCCCACAAAGTAAAACAAAACTCCAGCCCTGGAGGGGATAGGCTTTTCATGGACAAATCCTTGAATTTCTCTTTTTCCCACATCTCTCCCACTTCCTTAATGACATATTTGTAGCAAATAAAAAATAGGTTAAAATAAATGCAAAGGGCATTTTGAAGGGGGAAGTAATCATAAATGGGCATCCTGGGTGGGTAGAACCATAGATTGAGGTGCAGAGGCAGAGGTGCCTGCTTAGCTTCAGTGAAAATGACTGAGTTATGAACTGATTATTTTCCCACTATTTAACCAGCCATCTATTACCTGCCAGGTTCTCTGATGGACACACAATATACTGGGTTCTGTTTGTTTCTTTGTTTGCTTTGTAATTGAACTGTTTGCTTTGTAATTGAACTGATTACTGAAACGTCCTTGGGACATAGGCTCAACTAATTATATGATACACATGGAAACATGGTTTTGAATAAGGGATATACTGGTAAGTGACATACTGTTGAACAGGACAGTGATGGTCCCTCTCACATTGGTTGTCCTGCATGAGGCAAAGCTCTCCAATTCCTCCTGCCCTTAGCAAACTCCCTTGATTGTTGCCAACCAGTGCCCAAAGTGTAGCTCCTGAAACCAAATGCTGATTTCTTATATCTTTGCAGATGTTCTCAAAATCAATGTATATAAACAATATCCTATGTCACATATGCATTCTGTCACGTTTGTGAATTTCCTTTCACACAAATGCAAGAAGTGTGTGTGTGTGTGTGTGTGTGTGTGTCTGTGTGTGTGTGTGTGTGAAACCCAAGATCCGTGGGAATCTAAACCAGTTGCATTTTTCTTACTAAGAGGACATGCTCTAGTGTATGTAGAAATTAGATTTCTGAAGGTGAAGATTGTTCTAACTGGTGGCAAGTATTGTTTCATTCTTCTTGTGCTGAGTTGCTTGCAACACGTTTTTGAAAATTGCATCATCTCATGATTGCCATTAAATTGACAAACTGTCCCTTAGAATCTTATAATAGCTACCTCTATTCAGAGGGAAGAAATTTTTTAGCATACTTCATAGCAATCAGTGTCACTTTTGTTCTCAGAAATAAAGTATGATTTTTTAGAGAACAATCATAGTATACGAAGTATAGGGAAAAGTTGTGTTTCAAATATATGCTGCTAGGTTAAGTTTGGCAGAAAACAAACTCTTTGCTTCATGGATAGTTCATTATTTCTCTGCTGCTTTGCCAATGTGTTCACCACATTTTATGCTAGCCTTTGCTGTGACTCATCTGTTCTGCTCTATAGACTATATTGACAGCAGATGAACATTAATGGGTATATTATTCTCCACAAAATGTCAAGGACATATAGTTATTATAGGTATGATGCCCTTTTTGAAAATGTTTATTATATATATATATATATATATATATATATATATGTGTGTGTGTGTGTGTGTGTGTGTGTGTGTGTATACATATATATATACACACACTTTATTAATCAATTTCAAGACTGTTCACTTATGAATCATTACTAATGTAAGTGTTCTAAATGGGAAAGGAAATGAACATTAAACTCTTGGCAATTTCAAGTTATGAAAAGCCATAGAGGAAAGTGTTCTGTCTACAAAGACAAATAGATATATGTTGGGACTGTATCTCTGACTCTGAGCTAGATTCATAAGGAATTAACACCCAGGAACAACATACAGATCACAAATATGCTTGCAGTTTACACCCATGTATTAAGGGGTTCAGCTTATTGGTTCAGCTTTGTCAATTGGTCACATAGCTTGACAAAAATCTTGGGAATTTGCCTAACTTCTACTCAAATTTTGGCATCTGATCTTTAACTTAATAATCATAAAATCAGTAGACCATGCTTTATATAATGAGAACCGAATGTTAAAAACTTCCAATCTTCTTGTTCGCCCTCACATTACAGTCTGATACCAAAGCCAGAGTGAAGGGCAGTATTTGCAAAGGAGCTTCCAGCGAAGAGGGAATAAACCCTCTGCTTTGGAATGAAAGATTTGCTGTCAGAGAAATGAGGAGCAGACCTCTGTATTTTAGAGAAAATAGTGGGCATTGAGCAGTGGGAACCAGATGGAAGCCAGGAACGAGTAGATGCCAGGAGCACCAGAAATGGGTAGAAAGAAGAAAACCAGGCAGGAGGAGCATAGGACACTGAAGTGGGATTGGCATAAGGATTTGTATCTTAGCCAGGAAAAAAAAAAAACCACACTCTCTTGAGCTTTGAAGTTGCCAATCCCCAAATTCACAGTTGTCTACTTTTTAGTTAACCATGAGAGTCTGTTTCAGATCTTGGAAACCCAGAGTATGTATTTAGTTGGGGAGTGTGGTATTTCTCCTTATCTGTTCAGGAAACGAACACATCATGTGGTGAGGGTGACAGCCTTTACTCATTCAGGATCCCACACAGCATAGCAGGGGTCCTGAAAATTTTGGGGGGCTGCACACAGAGAACCTGGGGACCAAACATTAGATGATTGGTCTCCACTGTGGCCCAACCCATGAGGCTGTTTTCTGCCTTACACAATTGCTGAAGTGTTTGTAACAATTCAAAAAGAAAGGTTTGGAAAATGTGCAGCTATTCAAAAAGGTTGTTGCTAGTTGGTAACAGGGCTATATAGTTCTAGGCCTTTCCAAGATGTCAGGTAAATATATGTATACACACACACACACAGACATATATATATACACACATATATGACTGCATACATATTATGTATATACACATACACACATACAGATATTATGTGTGTGTGTGTGTGTGTATATATATATATATACCTACGTGACATCTTGGAAAGGCCTAGGATCCTCTCCACCTTATATATTAGATAGATAGATAGATAGATAGACAGATGACATCTTGGAAAGGCCTAGAACCTCTCCACCTTATATATTATGCATAATATTACATATTTATTTTATATATATTCACATGATATCTTGGAAAAGTCTAGGAACCTCTCCACCTTATATATTATATATATAATATTATATATATATATAACAAACATATATATTTTATATATATATATAATATGTATATATATATATTTACATGACATCTTGGAAAGGCCTGGAACCTCTTCACCTTCATCTGCAACTTGTTGCCTTCTGTGAAATCAACAGAATGTTCTGTCCTAGGAAGAGGGCAATAGTTAGGATGGGATGCTCGTTATGCCATTTCAGTCCTGCAAGGAAGGGCAGCTCATTCCATCTATACCCCTGGGTCAGCACTTCTTCCTTCAAACTGTTAAGAAACAGGGAAGGAACCATTTAGTCCCATGGTTGATACAATACACAGAGTAGAATACAGGAGACTGCAGACTTTGTTGAGAATAAACCTTTTTTTTTTTAGTTTCTTGATGTACTGTGCTTTAAAAATGTATGAATACTGCATTTGCTAAGTGAGTTGTCACGTTGGTATAATATTCCTTAATTGCTCTTTTAAGTTATTGAAAATTCAGTTGAGCAGGAGTTGTGGGACACCTGGGGGGGGGGCCACTTTGCCGTGACTGTGAATTCATGTTTTTCCAGGAGAGTTACTGATTTGGAAAGGCAGGGAATGGGGGCTGGCAACCAGACGGTGGCCTCTGTTTCCCTGTTGGCAGGGATAATGAAGAACAGATGCAATTATAAATAGAATTATAGCCCAGACCAGGATTACTTGGATAACTCAGTCAACACAAGGTTTTATTTGATTGAATTTTCTAGATGATTTCATCAATGATTAACCTAACTACATTAGTGGAGATCTAAAAGGACGACCAGCTTAAACATATTCAGCAAGGCCAGCATTTCCTTCTGGCTTTTTTTTTTTTTTTTAACAGTAGGCATATCTTCAGTAATTGGCTTCTTTGGCTAGACAGTGCTATCCACATTTTTTTTTTACAAAGCAGAAAAAGTTACTAAAGGACTCAGTTTTTCTCACGCCAGTTAGAATGGCGATCATTAAAAAATCTGGAGACAACAGATGCTGGAGAGGATGTGGAGAAATAGGAACGCTTTTACACTGTTGGTGGGAGTGTAAATTAGTTCAACCATTGTGGAAGACGGTATGGCGATTCCTCAAGGACCTAGAAATAGAAATTCCATTTGATCCAGCAATCCCATTACTGGGTATATATCCAAAAGACTATAAATCGTTCTACTATAAGGACACATGCACACGAATGTTCACTGCAGCACAGTTTACAATAGCAAAGACCTGGAACCAACCCAAATGCCCATCGATGATAGACTGGACAGGGAAAATGTGGCACATATACACCATGGAATATTATGCAGCCATCAAAAACGATGAGTTCGTGTCCTTTGTAGGGACATGGATGAACCTGGAAACCATCATTCTCAGCAAACTGACACAAGAACAGAAAATCAAACACTGCATGTTCTCACTCATAGGCGGGTGTTGAACAATGGGAACACATGGACACAGGGAGGGGGAGTATCACACACTGGGGTCTGTCGGGGGGGGAAAAAGGGGAGGGATAGTGGGGGGGGTGGGGGAGTTGGGGAGGGATAGCATGGGGGAGAAATGCCAGATATAGGTGATGGGGGAGGAAGGCAGCAAATCACACTGCCATGTGTGTACCTATGTAACAATCTTTCATGTTCACATGTACCCCCAAACCTAAAATGCAATAAAAAAAAATCACTAAAAAAAAAAAAAATCTAAAAGAAAATGGGCACGCTGGAGAAGTATTTATGCTGAAAAATTATCTTAAATGCTTTACCCAAATGGCATACCAGGTCAAACTGCTGAATCGATGAGTCAGTCAGTCTCTCTTGGTCTCTGTCAGGCTCTGTCTCCCTTTCTCTCTGTCTCACTTTGCCCTTCTCTAGTATGTCAGTTTTATTTCTATTTCTCTCCTTATAATGTGTAATTATTTACATGAACAGTAGAATGTGTTCCTGCCTCTATGCTGTCTTCAACAATAAAAGTTGGTGGGTTAATTCCATCCCTGGTTGATCTTTGGACTTACTCATAATACATAATTTTGACCCGAAGATGTATGATATGGCCCTCTTCTCTCTTGCTTTTTCTAAAAATAAAAGTATTGAGTAATAGATAAGATTAAGAAATCCTCTCAAAAAATTTTTTCTTGGTTTAATTTGTCAGCTTCATCTGAACTTGAGTTTACAACACTTAAAAATATAAGTAAGAGGCAGCTGAGTGTAGTGGCTCATGCCTGTAATCCCAGCACTTTGGGAGGCCAAGGCAGGTGGATCACCTGAGGTCAGGAGTTCGAGACCAGCCTGGCCAAAATGGCAAAACCCCATCGCTACTAAAAATAGGAAAATTAGCAAAGATGGTGGTGTACGCCTCTAGTCCCAGCTACTTGGGAGGCTGAGGCAAGAGAATCGTTTGAACCCAGGATGCAGAGGTTGCAGTGAGCTGAGATCACACTATTGCACTGCAGCTTGGGTGACAGCGTGAGACCCTGTCTCAAAAAAAACAAAACAAAACGTGTGTGTGTGTGTGTGTGTGTGTGTGTGTATGTATATATGAGGAATTGCCTTTTGAGAAAGAATGTGCACATAGATAATATCACCTCCAGATTTTTAATAAGATAATTGCCTTTTTACTCAGAACATCAAAATATTTCCTTTTTAGTCAAAAACTTTTGAACAAATACAAATTACAATACATTATTAAAAGTGACACTTGTTTTAAACATAAAATCTACATTTTCTGTATGATATAAAAGTCCAGATAAAAACGGAAACATTTGACATCTAAACCAACTGTTTTATTTGTCATTTCTCTTTACATATGTGCTATGGATAAAGTCATAGTAAGACATTTAAAAAGTAAATTAAATGCTAGTGACAAACCTGCTAACCAGACCTGTGAAAGCTACCTGACTCTAGATGAAGCAGCCATAACAGACCAGCACATTAACAGAAATGGTGCGTAAGTAATTTGTAAAGAATTTTAGCACAAGCTATGCCATTTAGGCCTAGGAAAAGCTCTGTGATGGGGGAAACTGAAGCTTATGGAGTTTCAATGAAATTTCTAGCTAAAATGGTCTTATTTTCGCTGATTTTTTTTAAAACGTAGTAACATTTTATTTTATTTAGTTGACATTTTGAGATTCCACCTCCAATTTTCATACCCTTACCAAATGCAAAGGTAAGTAAAATATTCAAAAAGAAATTAGAAAGATATACAGTGCCTATAATCAGGACACACATTTCATGTACCAGAAATGAAACGGCAACACAAAGCCATAGTAGCACTGAAGCAAGAAATAGCACAACTAGAAGCAGACTCGGGAATGGATTGCAATGGAGTGCTACAGCTCTTAAAAAGGCCTGAAAAAAGCTACTATTCTGTCCCATTCCCAAGAGCCTTGTTCCTAAAACACAGCCTCTCAGCTATGGCCAAGCTACCTGCTGGTCTGGATCTCAGGTGTTTCCTGTTACCATGTGATGGGGCCGCCAGGCTGGTGGAAAGTGGGGAGGCACAGACTCCAACTCCAGATTAGTCTGCAGTCTAAAACCCCAAAACATAAGAGGAAAACATATGCTAAGGAAAGTACCCAGTTAAATCAACATTCCAAAGATGAATTTGGTCCTGATTACGTGGAAATAATAAAGCAGTCTGGAAAAGACTTCTTTAAAAGTATGGTCAAATCCTGCCATCTTAAAAAGTAGTGCTCTCATAAAAGTTCAATCACCTAAACTACAAAGTTGCTTTAATCTAAGAGTAATGAAATTTATTTTGACTATCTTCCAGTTTCTATGGGAAGAGTATAAGGAAAAGTGTTTTTTATGTTTCTACTTTCATTTATTGGCTATATTATTAAGTTTAAAAGAAACCAGACTGCTATTACAAACTTTGTAACATCCACTAAATTCAGAAAATCTTAAATGACCGTAAAGTGGTCAATTCCAAACTGCACCCCCATATTCCTCTTCCTAGGAGCAGATACAACTCTTATTCAGCCTTCAGATGAGAACAGGCAAATGATAGAGGTCAGGCAGATAGATAGTCAGTCACCAATTACATTATAACCACATTCAGGATTTGGGACCTCCCATGACGTAGTTTATTTTAGACTTTTCAAGAGGTAAAGAATGAATTAGTGCCCATAAAAATATTAACAAAAAAGAACAGAAAGATACTTTAGCAACCAATTAGAAATCATGCAAATGAAAATTAGATCCCCTGAAATTAAGGAATAAACTTCACACTGGACCCAGTTTATGAGAGAACTAATGTACTAAAAATAGTACTGACTGAATTCACACAGAACAAAGTTTAGAGAAATTAAGAGATAAAAGGTAAGAAAAAGAAAAATATATAAATTTGGCCATATTAAAACTAAGAGGAGAAATAAAACATTGAGCTTCTAAACTTGCAGAAGAGAAAAACAAATAACTTAAAACATGTTCTTCTAACCAAACACGTATGGGGGAAAAAAAGACACAAATAAAAGGCATGGTTAGTAGATACCTTAAAATAAAATTTTAGAGATTAATCTAATTATATCAATAATCACAATAAATGTAAGATGACTAATCTCACCCCAAACAAAACAGAGGGTATTCTCATACTAATATTATCATATCCTAGTATATTATAGCACTTTTTATTTTAAATTTTCTATTTTATAAGGAAATTTTCTACTACTTAATTAGAACTTTTCAACAACTAAGCTTTCTCTTGACACAGAAACACCCAAAATATTATTTCAAAATTTTTTCATTGCCTCCAAAAGATATATTAAAAAACGTCTTAGTCTACCATAGCACCCAGTAACCTTAGAAAATATACAACATCATCAAAAATTCCCAGAGCCAAAATGTGGGTTTAAAAATCCGCATTGATTTGGGGACTTTTGATTCAGCTAAAGGCTTTTTGTTTCTGATGAGATTTTAAGCTGTATTTCTTTTTAAAAACCTTTATATTCAAACTTCTGGGGATTTTTTGAATAAATTTTTGAATTTCTAAATCATAGCTGTTTTCTAAGTGGCAGTTTACTAAGGACATAGGAAAGAGATAGAAGAAAAATATGGTAGGCTTTTAAATGCTTGGAAAGCTCTGTATTTCTTGAGCTACTTACTACTTTTTGTCACTTAATATTGCCTCAGTCTGTCTCTGTCTCTCTCTCTCTCACACAAACACACACACACACACACACACACACACGCATGCCCCAGAGCCTGTGCTGGGTTTTCTATCTCAATTCTATGACATCACCAAGAGCCTTGCAGAGCTAGTGGTTGAACTGAAGAGAACCTAAGGAATTGTAAATACCTGTTTCAAAAACTGTCATGAAGCACAGCACATGTAGGGCATCATCACTCAAGCCTGTTCTTAAGGAAAGTCAAGTGCAGATCGATTAGGTTGCTCCACACTGAACACAGGAAGCCCTGAAGAGGTTATTATCTAGGGAACTCCAGAATCTAGCTTGGCTGATTAACATGGCTCAGCTCTCCACTGCACTTTGGTTGCAGTGATCTGACCTACAACATTTCATTCACTTCAGAATCATGAACTTTCTGCTCATGCTCTCACAAGTTAAAAGAAATGCCAGTTAATAAATGGAATTTAATTCAACTTGTGGAGCCGTTTCTGAGACATAATACTTTCAGATACTCTGAACCTCGATGTACCTTTCACACCTGCACATTTAAATATACAAGCACCAATGAATATACTTTAGAGTGATCAGGTACCTTTATAGTCAGGAGATTTTGATGATACTTGTCATCCAGTAGGTAAATGATTACTCTCCTATAGGGTACTGAAAATTTTACATACTGGCAGTAAAAGGGAATGTGGTTTGATTTTAACAAAGAAATTATTTGTGTAATCTCCCTGATGTTAACTAACTCAAAGAACTAATCAGGACTGACTGATTAATCTGACTCAAGATTAGTCTGCAGACTAAAATTCCAGGAAATATGAGGAAAATGAATACTAAGAAAAGTACCCAGTTAATGCTCAAAAACGAATTTGGTCCTGATTACATGGAAATAACAAAGCACTCTGGAAAAGACTTCCTTAAAAGTATAGTAACAACCTGCCATCATAGCAAAGTGGTATGTAATAGAAGCTCAATTATTTAATACACAAGCTAAAACTAAAGATTCTCTATGGAACCAAAGCTTATGAATATTAGCCTCTGTGACATTCAACAACTAATAGGACCTTCCTGGGCTTCCGTTTTCTCTTTGTACAAGTGGGTATAAAAATCATACCTATTTTATAGTTTTTGCAAAGATTAATTTGTTTAAACAGCAAGTAATGTTTAGGATTATATCTCTAATACAATGTAATTATTAGCCATTATTATTATTAGTTATGTGCATCAAATGAGATAAATTATTTGCAACTTGTAAATGCCTTGCTAAGTCTAAGGAGCTATATGTTAATAATCTCTTTTTGACTATGGGATAGAAAAGCCAATTTCTATTGGCACTACAATTTTTTAAAAGCTGGTTATAAAACTGAAAAAGCAAGCATTATACAAGTATATTAAAGGATTAAAGGATTTGAGAATTGTCTTCATCTTTGAAAATAAAGTAGAGGCAGATGGAATTTGGTACAAAATCATTACTGAAATAAAATGAACTTAGAAGCATATTTTGGATAATTTCTGTATTGTCCCTGACTAATTGACATGCAGGCCTACAAATACTTTTTAAATCTCCTTTTTTAATGAAGAGGTAATTCAGGATACTTTCAACCTTTGGTTGATGTGAAAGGAGCATATGTGATTATTGCCCATTTCAGTCTGGTCCAGAGCAGTGGTTAAAACACCTGGGCAAAGAGCCTTTAGCTACCAACTCAGTGGAACTGATGGCAAATCTAAGTGTCTGGGCCTCAAGTTTCCCTCAGGATAACCAGAGGAAATATTTTCACCCTGCTGCTTATGGATTTCAAATTCTGAATGAGTGGGGCCACATTCTGAGAAATCTGGAGACATGTTATGCATAATATTGAATTAACATTGATAACAGTAATATTGTGTAAAGCCATTTTCAAGTCCTACTCCCTACTCAATGAATTTAGGGGGCTTATTTTTCTTCTTCCAGACAGTGCATGTGAACTTGTTTTCATTCAGTTGCATGTCTGCATTGAGCTTGCCCGGATGATGTTCTCATTCGGGCATGTCCCCACAGAGCAGCTCAGGTCATTTTGACTCTGGGTACTTGTGCTCACGCTGTAACTAAGAGCAGCTAGCCCATTCTTGCAGAGCCTAACATTTTGAGTGCCTTTTTTTAATGCCTGTGGCAATTTCCATATTGACGTGGCCTCCCTGCTGGAAGTCAGATGTCCCTGCAAGCCCCAACGTTTTCCTTTCATTCAACTGCACCCAACTCTGGACTTGGCTTGGTTGCGTTTCTTTGCTAAAGTTCTGAGTGAGTCTTGATTGTTTAAAAATCAGGATAAAACAAATGCATTTCAGTTTCAAAGGTATTATCTGCAATACAACTGTCAATGTAAGCGTTTTATAAGAAAGCCATGCATGTCCTGAAGTCATAACTGCACACCTCTCCTTAGCTTCACATTGGCTGGTGTCATTGATCTCAATATTTAACACACTAAGAGTTAAGTTAATTTGAATTTTGTTTCTTCTTTAAGCTAACTTGATCTTGCAACCTCTTTTCTCTCTGGCTAAGAGTCACTTTAAGAAGCTGAAACTTCTGCCATGAATACTTCTAGCAGGTTTATTTGTGTGGCGAATATGTGCTTCTATCTCTTTTTTTTTTTCTCACAGGAGCAAGGAAATACTACCTGTGACTTCTCTACCTACCTGAAAAGTCATAAGTCCTTTCTGGCAACTACTGCGACATTGCCTCTTTTTCCTTTTTGTAATAATCTTCATTGGCGCAACATCATCTTTGAACTGATCATTTGGTAATGCTTGCTGTGAAAGAACTTTGACTATATACATATGCTATGATAGATATCATATCAATGTTTTCCATCACTACTTTTCTTTGTCAGAAAACTCAGGACTTGCTGTGAGTCAGAATGTGTCACAGCCAAGCTGTCTTCCAAACCTTGAAATATTTCACTATATTTTCCCTTCAAAGTATTTGACTCATCAGCTGAGAAGATATCGGGCCTTTTACTTAGTTCGATTTGAATCAGAACGGTGAAGATGACAGAATCAGCATGTCCTTGCTGTGCTGTTTAGTTTCTTAGCTGACCCATTTGATAGACGCTAAATGATTCTTTGAAAAAGTTTTGCAGGATTTATCTTGTTTCTCATTTTGCATTAGTTGATGTCTGTCTGAAATAAATTTGGATTTTCTTTTCTGTATTTGTTTTTCAAGTTTTAATCTATATTCCCAACTCTAATTCATTCTGTAATAATGTTAACCCCCAAAATTGTATGAACTGTCTTACTTGAATCAAAAGATGAAGTGCTGAACTGATCTTTTGTTTCCTTTCCGAATGTCCCTTCCCTTTCTCAAATTCTGCTCTTCTAAAAGAAACTGATGTCAGCTAGGGTACCAGTCACTGATACCTTGGAGTCATTTACTTTGTGTATGTCTTAGAGATAGATTGTCTAGGGGACAATTTATAAGATTCTGTCCCTGTAAATTAATTGCATGTACCTCCCCAGTTCTTCATGCTTTTCTCTATCCAGGCCCCTTGGGGGTACCCTCCCACATTGAGTTTGGGCTTCCTGTTAAGATTTGCTTTGGCCCATGAGACACTAACAAACTAAACACACAGCAAAGCTTAAAAAGTTTTTGATTGCCTCTACTTTCTCTCTTGATCCTCTGCCATTGCCATAGGAAAATGCCTGGCCTGGCTACTGGAAGATGAGATTTAAGGAAAAGAGCTGAGTCTGCCTGGCTATTCTAGCCAAGGCCCCACACACCCTCAGAACTGCCTAGCGGACCTGCAGCTGCCTGCAGGTGTATGAGTAAAGCTCTAGCCGGTGGCAGAAGAACTGCCCAGCCAGCCTACAGGCTCCTTAGCAACAACAACAAAAAAAATGGCTGCATTTTTTTCTGTGCCCCTGAGTGTTTGGAGCAGTTTGTTACTCAGTAAACAGCTAATTAGTACACCTGTTAAAGGAATCTAATGCCTGAACTTTGTGGGAGAGCAACACAAAGGCTCTGCTTAGTCCCTCTGATCACATCCACTGCAGCCTGCATGACTTGATCATATCACTAAATGAAGGTAGGACTCAAGTGTACTATTGAGTCAAAATGAACATCTATAAGCAAGTCTTTCCAGTGGCCGGTTTTAATTCATTGCTTCGAAGAGTTTTCCCTTTGGAAGCAAATTCTGAATACAGTTTTCAGGTTTTTGTTGTTGTTTCCTTTTTTCTTTTTTAGCCTTGGGGCTTGCCTTTGTCATTATTGCCTTGAACTGGATTTCTTCTCTGCAGACATTCTGCTAACATTGCCAAGAGCCACCCAGGTGAAATGGTATTTGGAGGGAGACTTTCAGCGAGAGTAAAAAGAGCTTTTCACATGAAGAACAATTTCAAAAGTAATCTCTTATTTGGTTGGAAGCTAACAAGTGGATATAGTGGATATTTTATGCTCTTCTCTCTTTTGAAATCTCAAAGATGGATATTCTCTTAAGTATTTTTACTAACTTAGAAATTCAGCTGAGAGTATTTTAATGTTCAGAGAGCTTCCCTACTTAAGGTTTTATTGTTACAGAGCTTAACATCAATTACTTTTTAACATTTTGATTCAATAATTGATGTGTTATTTTGGGTAGATAGAATATTACATCTTAGCGAAAAATCAAATACTCTTTCATAGTTGGAAACTTTTTGTGGAGACATAAAATTTTAACCACTTAAACCTCATCTGTGACCCCCTTAATTAGGCATCGACCCTGGTTTTTCAAGCATCTCTCCCTAGAGGGCGCCATAGCCTCACTTCATGACGTGATCTTTCCAATGTTGGCTCCTGGCCCCCTATCACCTGAGGCTGAAGTCCTGTAGATTACAAGATTGGAATATTTTTAGTAAATCTATCACCAGTGGAGCCTTCATCTTAACATGATAAATGTACAACTCACTGGATGTATTTTGCTTAAGATTTATGGCAAATCAGACCCAGCTTATGAGAGGAGGCAGCGGTGCTTGTTTAACACGGCTGTGGCTGTTTGTTCAGGTCAATCTTGTCTATCTTTGTGTTGACACATAGTAACCTGTGGGATATTATGGGCAGATAATGGAGTATTGGATAGAATACTAAGGACCATTCAGTGGACCTGTGCTCTCGTTCTGGATATGTCTCTTACAGGTAGTTGGACTTCACTTCCTTGGACTTGGATGTAGTTTCCTCATTTATAAGATGAGACAGCCAGTCTCAATATTTTTTTCATAATCCCAGCAACTGTGTGATTTATTGTCTTTGGTATAACAGTAGTTCTGTACAGTTTGGTAAAGGAAGTGATACTACTTCTCCCAACTGCTAATTCAAAGGAAATGTAGGTAGTTACCCAGTGATATTTTAGTTACCCTGCAGAAGATATTTTAGATTTTGAGGAAAAGAAAATGCCAGCTGATCACTGAAACCCGTAAATGCTAAATAAATAGTTTTTTTTTGTATCTTCTTAAGACATGAATATTCTTACAAAGTCAGCATAAAATATTGATATAATACTGGCTCAGAAGAAAACGTGTCCACTATTCACAATCTAGCACCATGCATAACAAAGAGTATTCACTCAAGAAATGTTTGTGAATTGCCAGCAGGGCACAGTGACCCATGCCTGTAGTCCTAGCTACTCCGGAGGTTGAAGAGGGAGGATCATTTGAGCCCAGGAGTTTGAGTCCAGCCTGGGCAACATAACAAGACCTCATTTCTAAAGAAATAAAACGTTTATGAATAAATGGCAAGAAGACTAATTCCGTGTTTGGTACAGCTTTTACTTCTAAAATACTGTTTAATATACTGAGTCAGGATTGATGCTCACGAACTTCCAGCCATGGCTTTAACTCTACTCCTTTGAGTGACATTGAGCATATTGGGTCTGCTGTGCATGGAAAAGTTACTTTGCTTTTACTTGCCCCACTCCACTGAAAAGAAATCAGATGATAGCAGCATTTCTCAAAGAATAGGATGCGTATCTCTGGTCATGCTCACAATTAGGCATAATTCTTTTTACATGACTAGTTTTAAGTTTTCAAAAACTATCTTCAAGCCTGTTATATTGTCTTATCTTCTCAAAGCTAACCATCATTCTTCAGGACTTTTTATGCATTTTTCAATGTCTTCATTACTCTCCTTGCAATGGGCCCTGCTTGTTCTATATCCTTCCTAATCTATCACCAAGAAATAAACACAGCATTGCAAGTTTCATCACCGCCGTGAAAACAAGGATTACCACCGTTTTTATTCTAAATACTGTGTTTTCTGCTAATACAACTTAGCATTAGATTCCTCATCACATTGGTTTATATTGAAGTCCTTTTCACAAATGCACTGTTAATCATGTCTTTCTTTTATATCCTTGTAATTTTTATGTAAATCAGGATCTTCTTTTAATCCTCTTTAAAATATAACTTCTTAGACTTGGCTTGCATGTGGGAATATTATGGGTTCTGGTTATGTCAACCTACTAAGTCTGCTTCTAACTTCAGGTTATTCACAATATTGGCCCCATGGACTATTTACATGTTTCATTTGTGCATGCATCTAATTTAAGAAAGTTAAGAGAGAGCTGTAATGCTTACTGCTAGAAACCACCCTCTAGGGGGTACAAAAGCATCTCAGAGGTCTTATTACATGCCTTCATAAAAGTCATACAATCTTCTTATCTGAGGCCAGGGAAAAGGGAAATAAGATTATCATGACTTGATTTGGTCTTAGTGATCTGTCCTGGGACATGGTAATCACCTTTTTCTTTCCCAAGAGCTGACAAATCATCCTGTTAATGTCCACTCTAGAAATTTACTAGAAAGTAAACATAAAGCAAGATGACGGATTGCTGAATCTATCTCACATTCCTTTCATAAACTTTGTGACACATTTGTGCATTCTCAAGCCTGCTAGCCTGTCTTCACACATCCTGAGAGCTCTTGACTGCAATTGGGTGGGTTCGCTCTGTATACCACAATGCAATCTAATGGACTGAAGTTCGAGTTCTCAGGACTGCCAGTACTCTCTTAAAACTGGGGATTTTATTTCTCCCTTTTCAAGCTTCACTTTACCCTTTTTATTCACAGGTCATTGAGAGGACAGAAACAACGTGCGAGATCAACTCTGATATCCATCAGTGTTTCTGAACTCCAAGCTGCATTCTTATCCCTTCTTTGCTCCTTTTATTTCTCCAAACATGGATTGAACCTATCAATACAAATAAGAGATGTACTCAAATAACTCACGTTAGACAGTGTGTGTGATAGGTGTAGTAGGAAGATGAGAAGGGCCCAGAAGATAGAGACATTACCTTCATCTAGGACCTCAGCAAGTGTGCTCTTTTAACTGGTCTTTGAGAAATGAAGGATTTTGATTGGAAGTATTGAGAGGAACTCTTAAGTGCAAAAAGTGGCAAGGGCAAAAACGTAAATGGGAGATTGTGTCAACATTTACGAAATGGCACCGAACTTATTAGGTTTACCTGGCAGACAAAAGCCTGATTAAAAGGGATCTTTGTAGGTTCCTCCTTATTTGGACCATTTGTTGGACTTGAGGGAGTTTTTGAAGCTTTTCAGCTAAAGCTGTGATATAAGTAAATTTGTAAACTTAATCTAAAAAAGAGAATGATTGCAGTTAGGAAACCACTAAGGGATTTAATACTAACCCATGCCACTCAAACTAAGATGGCCATAAATGGAAGGGATGGAAACAGTCCATAAAGTAAAGGTGGGGGAGAAAAATGAAAATGCCTTTCGTATTGATCAAATATTTAACATATACTTATAATGTATTTGCTCTCTTAGAAAACTACCTCACCTATCCATACTCACCCACCCAAAAAATATTAATACATATTCTCACTCATTCCACTCCATTTCATGAGGCATCTAATGAAACCTCCAAGGTGTTTACATACACCCTAGAGGGTGATCTTTGGCAGTGAGCATCACGGCTCTCTCTTGACTTGGTTAAATTAGACACATGGATAATCTCTAAATTATTTTGGGTGGTTTCATACAAAGCTTTAAATAACATTAAATTATACTGTGTGGAAGATTTTTTTTTTTCAGTTCTCTTTGAAACTTCAGATTACACCGAAGATAAAGTCTCAGTTTATTGTTAGTTTGCCCCTAACACTTGATATTTGCGATTCTTCCCCTTCACACAAAGACCCAGTGTGCTTGGGCTTAGAAACTTTGGTAGACAACATTTAACTAAAATTGAATGGCAAGACTTACTTAATTTTGTCCTTGTATTTGACCATTACTTTCAGTTATTCCATTTTTTTGCAAGTGATACTGTTGTCCTGTTTATGGTCAAAGTATACAGTTTTAGTTTAAAATGAAATTTTATGGAAAAAAGGAAGTCATTGTTTCAAAGGATTTTGTTAAGTATATACTAACAGGTAATACAATGATTTGGCAAACATCGAGATGGTGGGACATGAATAACAGCCATTCAGTTAACATTGCTCTAATAAAAAATCCAATTAGAATTGCAAAAACCTTTCATATTTTGAAGATGTAATTCACCAGTTACATCTTCTGAATTCACCAATTAGGGAAATCATGTCCTGACATTCTGAGAGGTGGTTTGGTGGCCCCATGGGGAATAGACAGTTGTTTGCTATTATCCTTGTGTATGGGATAACAGTGATAGCCTGTTCTACTTGGAATATAAAATCACCATTTTGACTCTTAGAGATTTGTAAGGTTTTTGTGGCAGCTGTACTACCCTGATGGAAGGTAATACAAATTCTATCTCATGACATAAAGGTTTTTTTCCAAAAAGAACATGAGTTCCCTTTTCTCAGTTCACTTTCAAAATGCCTCTAATGTATCTAATGACCTGTTTTCTAAAATTAGTTTCATGAAGGGCTTGATTGATTTTAGGCTCTTTATGGATTTAATTTAATGTTCATTCTCCATTGTATTATTGCCCAGCATGAGCCAAGACAATCATCCTTATGATTAGAGAAATAAAGCAAGGCCTTTGGGAGCCAAGTTTAGAACTACCTTGTCCCTGAGCTGGGAGGCTGAGCCACACGTGGACTGAACTACTGATGGACAAACTCTAATGGCTCTTGTAATGCAAAAAATGGATTCTGGAGGCAGGAAGCTGCTCAGAGAGACTGCTCTGAAACTCTGCATCAGCACACGCTTCACATCCTTGGTTCTGTCTTGGGAAAGCATATGCTGTCTGAATGATTAAGCCGATATGTGGCTTTATGCCTAGAGCACAGGTGCTTGAGTCAGAGGGATGTCAGTTCAAACATGGCTCCCCCATTTGTTAAGGCTAGTTCTGTGGCTCTGGGAAGTTACTTAACCTCTCTGAGCTTCAGGTTTCTCAACTTCAAAATAGGGGTGCATTAGTTTCCTAGGGCCACCGTAACAAATGAGCACAACTTAAGTGGCTTATGACTCGCAGGGCAGAAGTCCAGAATCGAGTCAGCAGGGCCATCCTCGTTCTGAAGGTCCTAGGGACAAATCCTGCCTGGGCTCCTCCTGTTTCTGGTGGCTCCAGGCATTCCTTGGCCTGTGGCCACACAACTCTAGTCTCTGCCTTCACCTTCATATGTCCTTCCCTCCTTTTCATCCTTTTCTCTCTGTGTCTTCCCCTCTGCTATCTCATAAGAACACTTTTCATTGGATTTAGGGCCAGCTTAAATAATCCAAGAGGATTTTATCTTGAAAGGCTTAACTCATCTGCAAACACGTGTTTTCCAAATAAGGTCACATTCATGAGTTCCAGTGATTGTGATGTGTGCATATCTTTTGGAGAGTTACCATGCAACGCGCTATAAGGGATGATCATGGTACTTATATCACAGATGAACTGAGAAAATGCTAAGCACATATGACATGCTCAAGAAATGTTGGTTGTCATCATCTTATGATAATTAACTATCTCCTTTAGTTTGTCATTATCATGTTTATTAATATTTTGATAGACCTAACTATATTTAACAGCAAGCGCTATTATGATTGGACCTGTACAGCAGATGTGAAACTCCAATTATCATTGAACAAGTCACACAGAGAAAAGATGGCTTCTTTCCCCAAAGCAGCTTGGGAGTCACTGGCCTTATTCTATCAGTGTAAATGCACATTGTGGACTTTAAAGAGAAAATATCTCTTGTAGTTTTGGAGTCAGGAAGGCCATTAGGGATCAGGGATGCTAATGAAATATCAACAACATTACCTTGTAAAATTTGGAACAAATACTACTATTAGATAACATTTTTAATTTGAAACTAAAACAAGTGAAGCATATATCTGTGTTTTAGATTTGCCTTTTTTGAACAAAAGGTTTATTCAGTCAAACATGAAGTCAACACACTCAAGAAAGTGTCATTTCAGGATTGTGGGTCTTTCTTCTGATTTGAGTTGCATCAGACACAGCGCTAAGGAGAATTCTCCTACTAATATCACCCTTCTGGTGGAATCATAAAACAAAGACCCCACACTACCATCAGTGAACTTAGGATCTCCATGGGGATGTTCACCAAAAACTCGAACTCAAAAAAACGTAACCTTCCAGCCAGGCATGGTGGCTCACTCCTGTAATCCCAGCATTTTGGGAAGCTGAGGTGATGTATCCTTGAGTCCAGGAGTTCAAGACCAGCCTGGGAAACATGGTGAAATTCTGCTTCTACTAAAAATACGAACATTAGCCAGGTGTGATGGCACTCACTTGTAGTCCCAGGTACTCAGGAGGCTGAGGTGGGAGGATCACTTGAGCTCAGGAAGTCGAGGCTGCAGTGAGCTGAGATCATACCACTGCACTCCAGCTTGGGTGATAAAGTGAGAGCCTGTCTCTAAAACAGAATAAAATAAAAAATAAAATAAAAATATCACCTTCCTAAATCCCTTCCCATTCTCAGATAGACATGGAACTTGTCACTCTCAACATTTACCCTGGTCGTTTCTCGGTTCTTACTTATCTGCCATAATACAGACCACACTGATGAGGTTCATACCAATTCTGCAGCGTTGAGCATCCAGCCACATTCCATACTGTTTCTGGGAGCTGTAGGTGATGAGATGCCATCTCTCTTTTTTCTTTTCATATGTGGATTTTACACCTGCCTGAGCATCCAACCAACTCCTTGTGGCATGGCCTGGCCATTGTCTCACTGTGATGAGGAGTCACTGAGACACTTTCTGTCTCTGAATATTCTCATCAGTTAACAGTTAAAGAGAGCTGAACAGCTGACTAAATCTCAACTACTGAGGCCAAAGAAATGTATGAATTGTCTATCAATAAAGGACCCTAAGAGGCAGAAGCAGGCTTATATCTATGTAAACTCACCGAGAAAGCCGTGTTGTTATTGCAGTTCTTGGTCGGTGCCTGCTTTTATTCAGCATGCCACTTGGGAGTGGAAACCTGAATGATACTACAAGTAAGTGATATTGAGGATGATAGTCTGTTCATTTTTAAAAGGCAAAATGGCAAAAAGCATGTGTTTGCCCTCTGAGGCCTCTTCTCACAATGAACAGCAGGGGGCAGTGCTAATATAGGGAGAGTTTAACATCGGGTCAACAAGTGGCATCTGCCTTCAAAAGCCAGATGCCTTCGTGAGCCACACAGCCTTTCGTGTTTGAAATATTCTAACTCACTTTTCCTCCCAAGTGCCATTTATTCATGCTTCACGGACCAGGTCAAATATCTTAGCCTCTGAGAAGCGATATGGAATCCCCCTGATTGAATTACTGTTCCTCTCTCTTGGCTATGGCCCGCTTACGTGTGTCCCCTTACCAGTTTCCCCAGGAATTCACATGTTGAAATCCTAACTGCTTAGACGGTGTATTAGGAAGTGGAGCTTTATGGAAGATGGTTAGGTCATGAGGGCAGAACCCTCAGGAATGGAATTAGTGCTCTTATGAAGCAGGCTCAAGGGAGCTCATTTGCTGCTTCTACCGTGTGAAAACCACCCAGGCCAAAAAGATGCCATCTGTGAACCAGAAGGCAGGTCCTCACAGACACTGCATCTGCTGATGCCTCGATTGTGGACTTCCTGCCTCCAGAACTGTGTGAAGTGAATTTTTTTTGTTTATAAACCACCCAGGTTATGGTGTTTTTTATAGCAGATGGCATGGACTAAGACACTGTCCTTCCACAGTATTGCAAATGAAGCTCTATTGTAGAAAGTCTGTTGTATACTGTTGTGTAGCTCTTTTCATTCATGACTTATCAAAGTCCACCTACCTGCTATTGCACCTATGTACTTATCGGTAAATGCGTATACCCTGAATATGACCAGACTATTGATACTATTTCTACTATCAGTAGCTAACCAGTCACTTTAAAGTACTGATAAGATATCACTGCCCATAATAATGCTTGATATCCCACTGTTGACACAAAACAGCACTAAGCCACTTCATAGGTTAGCTCCAATTAACACATCATTAGCCAAATTAACACAATAGTTTCTTTTTTTTGTTTCTTTTTGAAATGGAGTCTCACTCTGTTTCCCAGGGTAGAGTTCAGTGGCACAATCCAGCTCATTGCAACCTCCGCCTCCTTGGTTCAAGCAATCCTCCTGCCTTAGCCTCCTGAGTAGCTAGGATTACAGGCGTGAGCCACCACACTCAGCTAATTTTTGTATTTTTAGTAGAGATGAGGTTTCACCGAGCCAGGCTTGTCTCAAACTCCTGACCCCAATTGATCCTCCTGCCCCAGCCTCCCAAAGTAATGGGATTACAGGCATGAGCCACCATGCCCGGCCCGATTTTCTTTCTAGTAGTAGCCTGTGGACTGTTTTGGGCAACCTTTCTCTGAGGGAAAGACACAGAAGCATGGCTGGCTCATGGAGTCACTACTCTCAATCCCTTTTTCCTGCCCTCCTGTTGGCGTAGATACCTTGGAGGCATTGTGAATGTGTCGAAATTCTCCAAGTCTTCTCCAGAATTGGCACCAATTGCTTTCGATTAACTGTGGACAGGAAATGCTCAAAACAATACAATTGGTTCTTCCTGTGCTAGAGCACTCACCTTTCAGTCTTCCACACATGGGAAGCACAGTTCCATGAATGACTGTAATACATAGAACGTGTGCTTATAGACACTAGGAACTCCCTAGTAGTTATGGTTCTTTCCTTCTACTTTTAGAATCCAGCCACATAGATTATTATAAACTGCAACAATGAAACTAAAGTCAGTTTTCCATGATGTGTAAAGCTAGTAATTGCCTGTGTGTGTGTGTGTGTGTGTGTGGTTGTGTGTGTGTGTGTGTGTATGTGACTTAAGCGATCCCAATGCTGTTTTATAAATGATAGAACATAGACTTTGTGGCTTCAGAAGACTCATCATGAATCCTCCCTGGGCCAGCTGTATTTTTGCACAGAAGGTGTATGAAATTGAAATTCACATCTCTTCCCCTTGGATATACTGTAATTTTCTAACTGAAGGTCATTTGCCAATTCAGCAGTTCCTGCTTCAGTGCCTTGTGACATCAGGCAGGATGCAATCTGAAGAATGGTCAGAGGGCTCCTGTTGCACCACACACAGTAAAGCTTTCAATCCATAGCTGAGTTTTTCCAAGCCCTTGCCATGCAATAAAATACATATTTGCTGTTGCATACTGTCAGACTGCAACTCTCAGGTTGGAGACTTTGCAAATGCTGCTTCTTTGGGCTTAATTTTTCTTATCTGCAATTAGAGGCATTAAACCAGACAACTTTCATTTTAGACTAAAGACTCTACCCAAAAATCCCACCTTTATACTGTTTATGGGTAACATTTTCCCAAGAGGGAATCATATTATTTTTGAGATTTACACCAAAATATAAGCTCCCAGAGGATAGGACTCTTTGTCTCTGTGCTCATTGATTTAGCCCCAGGGCCTGGGATATTGTCTAGCACAGACTAGCAGTCAGTAAATTTTCATTAAATAGAGAAAAGAAGGAAAGACAGGAGAGAGGGAGGGAGGCAGGAAGGGAGGGATGGAAGAAAACTGGCATATTAATATCTCATTAAGTTGAACTTCACTCACTGGAATAACAGTGCTGAAGCAACCCTAAAGAAGGTGTTTGCAAGAAGTTTAATACTGTGAATGAGTTTGGGCATGATGGCCAAGGCAAGAGGATCTTTTGAAGCCAGGAGTTTGAGACCAGCCTGGGCAACATAGCGAGACCCTTATTGCTTAAAAAAAAAAATAGGAAAGAGAGAAAGAAAGAAAAAGAAAAATAATAATATAAATGATTTTTTGAGACAAAATCTTACTCTGTCACCCAGGCTGGAGTGCACTGGTACCATCGCAGCTCGCTGCAACCTCTGCCTCCCAGGTTCAAGCGATTCTCCTGCCTCAGCCTCCTGAGTAGCTGAGACTACAGGTGTGTACCATCATACCCGGCTAACTTTTGTATTTTTAGTGGAGATGGGGTTTCACCGTATTGGCTAGGCTGGTCTCAAACACCTGACCTCAAATGGTCCACCTGCCTTGGCCTCTTAAAGTGCTGGGATTACAGGTGTGAGCCACCACGCCTAGCTATAAATGAAATTTTGAGAGCAACATTTTCGTAAGAGAAAACAGCACTTCTAAGAACTTCAGTCATCCTTTTCCCATATAAAAATCACATGCAGAGGGCTGACTTATGACCCTTTGATGGAGGGAGTTGCGTATAGTAAGTGCTTGTTATAAATCTCCCTGGGTTAAGAGTGAATAAGAAAAGAAAAAAGGAAGAAAGAGGGTGCTTAGACAATGCTTTCCAGGAGTTTGCCTGTGAGGAAAGGTGAGTGTTGTAGTCATAGAAATCTTAGGGCTGAAGAAGATTTTATATGTGTGTGTGTATTGGGGAGTGAGTTTATTTTATATATAGCAGAAGTTTTTATGCTGCTAAGGGGAAGGAGCCAGGAGAGGAGAGAGGAATGATTGATGGAGCAAGACCCTGAAAGAGATGGGAGTCCAGAGATTGGTCCAGAGAAAGGAAAACTTCCCTTGCATCTGACACCGAGGAGAATGTAAGGAGGATGTAAGTAAATATTTAAAAAGAGCAAGAAGAATACAAATAACACCAAGGTGTTGAGCCAAGAAAACCCAGATGCCCAGATGCTCCCGAATCATTTTGGTAATGTTTATTTGCTCCTTGTTCATTCATTTTTATGCAGCTGCTAATCCTGACTCACAGAGAAGCAGGAATAGAGGCAAATATTAAGAAAATATATGAAAAACTTATACTTGGCATATTTCTAATTGAGAATCTGAAATAAATCTCCACTTTCCAATTCATTTTCTTCTTACTGTTAGAATCCCAGGGCACCATGAGATTGAAAATAATGAGAACTATAACCAGGAGGGTAGCACTGGAAATCAAAATATGGGCATGTGTTCCTGAGTCACAGAGAGATCTGAGGGTACAGAACATCACAGCTTTTGGAACCTACACGAGGGAAAACAGACAAGAGCCAGCTGGAGCAACACATCTTTGTTTGCCAGAATGTTGTTTATGTCTCCATGCTTACACGCCTACACCCTGCTTGGTTTTCTGGTAGCCCCCTGGGTTCTTTGCTCTCTTTGAGCCACTAGTCTTCCCTCTGGGAATCTGCCTTTAGGTCTAAAACTTTCTCTGTGGCTTTGAACCGTATTACGTGTCTGGTAGTGGCGCTCTTTCTGAATTCTACCCTGGTCCTTTTGGGCCTGTAGGACACAGCCCTGGACGTCCATCTTGTGCTCAGCATTCCTGCCTCACACACTGGGTATTACATGTGTGCCACACAGGCTGCTCTGACTCCTCTCCTCCCACCCCCCATCAGGAGATACATGTGAGCCGTGTTTGTTGCAGGTTGTACACCGATGGCAGTGAAGAGGAGGGCAGCAAAGGTCACCCCAGTGTCTCAGGGAAAATGATGTAGCTGTTAAAAACAAGAGGACAGCCAGGCAGGGTGGCTCACGTCTGTAACCCCAGCACTTTGGGATGCCAAGGTGGATGGATCATCTGAGGTCAGGAGTTGGAGATCAGCCCGGCCAACATGGTGAAACCGTGTCTACCAAAAATACAAAAATCAGCCAGGCATGGGGGCGGGCACCTGTAATTCTAGCTACTCAGGAGGCTGAGGCAGGAGAATCACTTGAACCTGGGAGGAAGAGGTTGCAGTCAGCCAAGATAGTGCCAGCGCACTCCAGCCTGAGCAACAGAGTGAGACCCCTTCTCAAAAAAACAAAACAAAAAACAATAGGACAGTAGCAAGGCAGAGCTGGTTTAAGAAACAGACCCCAAAGGCAATGTTGAATTTGGTGGGGAGCAGATTACGAAGACAGACATGTGGAAATAAGCATATGGGGGTTACAGTCGATTTTGAAGCTAGAGGTGAGAATTTGGAGATGCCAGATGTAGGGCAAACAAAGATCTTGTGAGGTTACATGAACACTGAGGTGGAACTGTTGTGTCCTTTCCTTCTCCTGCCTCTAATCAGAAGTCAGCGTGGCCAGCGAAGCTTCTGATCCAATTCCTATTCCTCATTCCAGCTTCTCGGCAAGACAGCAGCCAGCCTCGAATCTGTTCTGCCTGTTGCACCTCTGTACGTGCTAGATATTTGTCTCAATACCACCCCTGATGTCTGGGTCCTGCATCTCCCTTCACCCTGAAATTTAATCTCCCTAAGCTGACCAACCTGCCTGCAGAGTCAAGTTCAAAAGCTGCTCAGTGCTTCTTACCGTGTCATTCAGATAGGACCTCTTCATTATTAAGCCCTGGTCATGTTGCTGATACTCACTGATATTATTATGCCAAACACCTGGCTGAATGATTTCACACGGATGTTCTTGTTTGATTTTTGCAGTAGCCATAAGGGTTAGAAACCATTACCAAGGTGGCCTGCATTCCACCTTGTCTGTGAATAGTCCCTATGTATGCATAATTATTAATAGCACTCTCTCTCACTTTCAGAGCATTCTAGTTTGGATGGTCAATTATATGGACACCCTAACTGTCATTACACTTACTCTCCTCAGTTTACAGATGAGATGCAGAGAAGTTAAGTCCCTTCCCCATTGTCACACAACTGATAAATGGCTGAGCCAGAACTTGAACACAAGCAGTAAAATCCCATTGTGGCTCAATTCAAGTCTATAAGTCCCGTTGAAGTTTGGACAGATACCTGACCTTTTAGGATTTGTTTCTTCTACTAATTCAGTTGTGATATTTTGTATCATTATCAGGCAGCTTATCCTCCTGCACCCCCATCCGACTCCTAGTGGCCACCAGGCCCCACTGTGCCTGATTAGAAAGAGCAGATATAGGGTGAACTTTTATCACACACTGTGATGAAGAGGAAAGAAACTAAGTGCTTGCTTGAGTGAGTAGGAGACCTGAACAAGACTTTTATTGAATAAACAGTGGTTAGCCCAAGTAGTGGCCTAGCCATTTATATTGGACAACTGATTAGTTGACTCAGCCCATAGTCAGTTCCAAGGAAGCAAATAACATCTATCATGTAACTGGTTGAAATGTTTAAGAGCAAAAATGGCATGTAGGAGTTTACCAAAAAAAACTGGGATTTGCAAAAATTGGAGTTTGGATACCAATAGTGTCCTCTTTACGCTAAAACAAGCTCTTGGCCAGGAGTGTGAGCAATACACATTAAAAATCCTTCAAGCTGATATAATATCTTTTTCTCAAATAAAACCAAAAAGTTAAAAATGCAGCAATCACTTTCCACATTCTGAAAATGAGGGAATGTATTGGGATTTGCACAGTTAGTCATGCTTTTTTTAAAGTCATTCTCCCCCAGCAATTGATGACTTATCTTTTTGGGTCATTTGGACTGAATGGCTCTCCGTGGCTCTGTATCATGAGGAGGGGAGTGGAAGCAAGTCACTGTGGGCACCTATGCTATGCAACACCCTTTCAATGCTAGAATAGTAAAAGTTACATTAAAATATCCAAATTGTTCAAACCTAGAAACAACTACAAGAGGCTCTCCTGTGTATTATTGGTATGAAATAGATAATAGATGTTCAATTAAGTGTTTGTTGAATTATGTGTGTTGACGTTAGCTGATTTACTAAAGATGCTTCTTAGACATATGATTTGTGTGTGGCAGAGGGGTGTCTATGGGGAGACTGTCTTCAAGGTGGACTCCAACAATCTCTACCTCTGGATACTCATGCCCTGTCTAGTTCCTTCCCACTCTGAATGGGACTAACCCAAAGACCTAATAGGATACTGCAGAAATAATAGTGTGTTACTTAGACTGGTCATCAACTTCAAACTCCAGTAACTTACACTGGTCGTTCTGGCTTCCTCTTTATCCTCTTGGATCCCTGGCTGGCTCCAGAAGAAGCCAGCTTCCATGTCATGAGGACACCCAAGCAACCCTTGTGGAGAAACCCATCTTCTGAGGAAGTCAGGTCTGTCAACTGCCCCCTCCTGACTTGCCAGCCATGTGAGTGAACTGTGGGAGGGCAGCTGCAGCCTTCAGATGACCATGGGCACAGCTGACATCTTGTCTCCAGCATCAGGAAACACCTTGAGCCAGAACTACAATCTACGCTACTCCTAATTCCTGACACACAGAAACTGTGAGATAATAAATGTTTATTTTTGTTTAAAGCCGTTAGGTTTTGGAGTACCGTGTTATTCAACAATAGATAACAAACACAGATTTATGCAGTGTGTGTGTCTTTGTGTGTGTGTGTATGTGTGTGAAAATTTGCTTTGCGAACTAGAAGAAGAGCTACATAAAGTGAGTAGAAGAATGATATAATACATACTCTGAATCAGACCAGTTGGAGGAAGATCTTGTCTGCCAACACTGGATGTCTACCAATGACCTCTCCCCGGGGAGCTCCCAATATATGTTAGCACTGATGATTAAGTGTCAGGCCATACTAAGATAGAAGCTTCTAGAAAGAAGCAGTCTTTGTTGTGAGAATATTTTAGTGAGTACCACATTTTACATATTCAATGCCTGTAAGAGAAAGCAGAAGTAGAGACTTTCTGGTTGACAGTGTCTTCCACTTTTTGGAGACAGTAATAGTAGCTGCCATTTGCTGACCCTGTAGTACTACTTCCTGGCACCATGTTAAACTTTTTATATATATTATCTCATTTAATTCTCACAGTAGTCCTTGGAGGGAAGTGTGAAGGTTGAGAGGAGTTAAGTTAACCTGCTGAAGATTACCAGGCTAGTAAGAGACAGAACTGACTTTCAAACCCAGGCTGACTTTTCCTAGAATCTTCCTTAACCAGTACGTATACTACCTCTGATGTCACGTTAAACTTGATTTTGAAGCTTTATATAACCATTAGCTTCTATAGAGGTGGTCATAACATACGACCTCTACACATCTACGCCACTACACATCGCTACACATCAAGAGTTGATAAGCTACTCTTTTAAAAAAAATCTTTTGTATCAAATGAATTATAACGTGATCTAAAATGTCACCGTTTTTATTCAAAGACATGTTGTGATAGACAGTTTTAGAAGCCAAAGCATGTTCATGGGATATGCCTTCTCTTCGGCTCTATATTGAGTGGGGACAAGACCTTTATTAAGACTGCAGTAAGATAATTTGTATTCCCTTCAGAAATGTAATAGGATTATATCCTAACCACACATATTCCTAAAGACCCAAGAGTACATACAGTTTGTCAGGTTTAAGGGTTTTTCAAGGTAGAACACTACCAGCGTGGAGGCTGGGCTCCTACCTCCACATAACCCAGGGTCCTGGAGCCAAATCTCCATTTGAACTTCAGCTTTGCCCTCTGGCAGCTTGGCCACGCTGGGTAGGGGACAGAGTGGGCTTGGGGATAGAGGGAGGGGGATGCTTTCTACAGTCAGAATCCAGTTGCACTTGAAAATAAAACAGGATAACAATACTTCGCCTAAAAGGTGGACATGAATATCCTGCATCCTGTCTTGCATTCTTCTCATCTGAAATGCCAGGATCGCAGTGATTCCTCTCACTTTAGGAGGTTCTCTGTTCTCCCATGACTGCTAGCGCCACCCTGCAATGGAAGGCACAATTGACTCACTTGGTGAGTTTCTGTGGAGTGTGGATGCTCCCAATTTGAGCCCATAACCAGGAGAGCTTCTCTTTTCACTGGGTTTTCCCAATGTCTCAGGTGCTGTGTCAAGTGCTCCATTTGGATTATCTCATTTACTCCTCCTTGTCATATAAGAATCTGATATAATACATGATTACCATTCCCATTTCTCCACTGTGTAAACAAAGGGCAAAAGATCATTTGACAAAGAGTCACAAATCCAGGAAATGGTAAATTCAGGTTTGTTGGACAGCAAAATGATTAAACTTCCAAAGAGAGACCATTTGAATCTTCTTAGCATTCCTTCCATCAACCTGCACCACATGGCAATGCTGTCTACATATCAGAGCTAATTGGGATGATTGTTCTGGGCTTTGTTGGACCTCCTTTGCCTGATTTCCAATGCTTTCCTCTTACACCTCACTTTTCAGAGTGCTCCTACCTCTTTTGTGACACTGTTGGTGATGTTTACTATAGCCTTCAAAAAAAAAATATTGTTAGGGGAATGGGGTATATCCCAGCAACAACTCTTATCTTCACCTATACCTTAACGTCCAGACATTTGTCATTGGTGTTCTAGCTGAATCTTTTTGTTAGATAAAGCTATAGAATCCTAGACCTAGAAGAACTCATGTCATATGCTCTAATCCTCTAACTTTATGGACAAGAAAACTTAGATCCAGAGAAAGAGGTAACAAGATTTGTCTGCAGTCCTAATTAGTGTTAGAGCCCAAAGCCAATTTTCTGCTTTTCCAGCCTCTTCACACAAGAAGGAAACCTGCTTTTGGGGAACCACAGTGGCTTCAATTGTCAGTAGCATAAACTGGAGATAGTAGGAACAAAACTTTAAGAATCCACATCCTGCAGTTTAGGTTGTAAAGAGAAGCTAAACATTATCATATCAAGTTAATCTTCTGAATATTGCCTATGTCTCCTATTCCTGCTGGATTTAAACTTCGGTTTGTCCCTGTTTCCTTTCAAAACCCTGGAGCTGGGTGATTTGCACCAACCCTAAAATGGTACATTGGGCAGCTCCCCTGAGTCCTGGCAAATAATGTAAAATTCAGACACACTCAGGCTGATATGTTTTTATCTTTAAAATTGATTTGGAAAGAACATTGTAAATGACTTTAAAGACTGCCATTTTCATGTTTGGAAAGCAATTCGTGATTATTGTAAACTAGATTTAACTCAGAATGTTTAATATGTGGGTGGTTAATTCCTGCCACAATTCAAAGGGGGAAAAGTGAACACAGAAAATAAAATAGAACAAGTACAGAGAGTACAGTTAATAGCTCATTTATCCCGTGTCATCCAAAAATATATTTCACATAGCTAACTCTTGAAGATAACATAATTTGCCCAACTTAATCACTAAACTTTTAAAAATTAAAAGTAGTTGCTGATGGAAGTTTTATCCAGAATGTGTCACAGATTTCTCCCTCCTGAACCCAAGGCCACTTGGACCTAATTTGATTTTTCCTGATTCATTAGTGTCCTTGTTGTGAATATATACCAGCAACAGCTCCTCCTATATTCACCCCCACCGTGAAGTCCAAACATCAGTCATTGATGCATCAGTCATTTTCCTAATGCATCAGTTTCATCCTTCGTACTGGGGTAGAGACACTGATTATCCACCTTTCCACCCCCAACATGGATTAGTCCCTGATACCATGGATGTTGATTTTATTATCTTTTTCTTGTTCTCAGATTGTCTGTCATCTGTCCCTTCCTTTGGCAGGTGGCTCACACCTTTAAGTTAGCCTGCCTCAGTCATGCACCCTGGGCCCATGGGCTGGGAAGAGAAGTCAAGGAAACTTCCTGTCCCACCTGTCTCTTGTCTTTGCCACTTCGTTCCAGTGCCAAGGCTCTCTCTGCTGCTTGAGTTACTGTTTCCGCATGGCTTTATTGACTTTGAGCCTTGACTTGCAGGACTGTTATCTACCCTCTTTGGTACTAACTTTGAATAACAATGATAATATCACAAATGGTCGTAATAATGATAGTAGTGAAAGAATAACATCTACTGTTTATGCCAGTGTTTTGTATTATGTGCCTTTGTTACAACAGTTCTGTAGAAGGGTCTGTCTTACTCTTATTGGCCATTGGAGACAATAAGCCCCAGAGAATTAATGTTCCAAGACAACAAAACTAGGATTCAAACACAGGCGGGTCCCTTCAACTCCAAAACTTGTGCTCATTGCTCTGAATCACTTTCTAGGCTGCATTATGTCACCCTCATTTCTTTCCTACGTACATAGCCTCAGCCCTATCAAATGGCTGAGTCTTTGGTGGGCTGGCTTCATAGCTGGGCCCACCACAAACCCTTGAGGAAGCTTTCAGCCCACCTGCCTTCAGCAGAGACATCCTTCCAGTAGCAATTGGCTGACCAGAGCAGGTCAGCATGATATTGCTTCTGGTCAAAACTCACTGTAAGCTTAGCTCAGCGAGTTCTTTAGAATCCTGCATAAGATAATGGCATTAACCATGACGATATAAATACCTCTTCACTAAACCACTCCCATAAGCTTCGTAGAATAAATTATATGACATGCTTTTCTGGCTCTGGAGAAGTTGTTTCTGTCCCTTTTCAGGACTTGACTGTGATCAGAATAGTTGATGTTGCAAAAGAAGAGACCTCAGGATAAGTGAGGTATTACTATATTATTTCAAATTTGTTTACTCATGAAAAATAATGGGGAAGGGGATTTGGAACTTCTGTCACATTCCCATGGGAGATAACTTTAAAGCACAGAGGAGACAAATGCAAAACCTATTCCCCCCATCATGCAGGGAACATTGTGTGTCCCTGGCCAAGGAAAAGTAAGGAGATTTTTTTTAAAATACTACTTAGGGGGGAAGCAGGGAGAAAACAAGCAGTGTTTAAAAGTCTTTAGATTTTCTCTTTTCTAGTAATAATTAAAATTTGTTGAATTCTTACCATGTGTTTGGTACTTGGCCTAGCACTTTATGTGGATATTAGATCCTCATGAATATTCACTCATGGAACAGATGAGGCTTAAAATTTTTTCAAAGTAACAAGGGTAATAAATAGCTTAACAGGGATTTACATTTTGGCAACCTGCTTCCTGATCTTTTGCCTAAGTGCTATGCTATACTACCCTTTATTAAAATTAAGAAAGGTTTAGTATGAGCTGAGAAGAGTTCAATCAAACATAGATGCTGGAGAAAGGTAAGTTATTAATGGAACATTTAAATTATCCATGCAGTCTGCAGGAAGCTGATTTAGAGAGCAATGAAAGATAATTTTCTGATGCATCTAAATGTACCAACAAAAGAATAATCTGCTTTTGAGCTGCACCAATGCCAAAGGTAGAAAAATGAAGATAAAGGAAAGCTTGGCAACATCACCTGTATTTTTAAAGCAAAAGAACAGTGTGCCTTTTCCAAAGTGATTAATTGTACAACTCAATGAATGTTAGCACATGGGAAAGATGCCTGCAAAGTGGAGGCCACTATAATTAAGTGAAAATGAAGAGAGAGAAACTGAAAGAAAAGATCTCTAGAAATCATAGTTGTTGGGGGAAAAAGAGGTCATGGGTTGCTATCACAATAAACTTAAGTCCCAAGTCCTTGAGTAGAGGGAGCAGTAGGAGGGGCACAGATGAAAGTTGATAAAGGGTAAGTGGGTACTAGGAAGAATGACTTCACTGGGTTGTGTTTTCCGCTTTTCAGCTAAGAAGGCACTGATTAACTCTCTCCAAGCCATTTAATTGAGTTTAGACCTGAGGGGTGGGGGGCTTACCCATCTGGAAATAGACATGGAAAAAGATTCTCACTAATCTTGCCCTGGAAAATGACCAAATCCCATGACCTGGTTTTACTCACTGGGGGCAAAATCCCCTGTCACTTTTAATCTAAAGGGTTCTCCTCCTTTGGGTCATTTTGTTTAGCAACACTTGCTGAGCCTCTGGAAATTTTACAGAGAAATCCAACATGATTAAGAGCTTGATGATGATTATGATGATGATGATGACAATGATGGTGTGATTTTTATTACCTATTGATTCATTCATTCCACTAATCATTTCTGAGCTCCCATGGAAAGGTAGTACTACAGCTTAAATCAGTAGATGGAAGTTACCTACCCTCTGCCTTTGTCCCCATGTTTCTTCCCATCACAGGAAATACTTGTGGTAGAGAAGGAAGATGAAACAAAGATTGTGAGGCACTTGAGCGCCCATCAACTTGATGGTCAGCCCTAGATCCCCACACTAGCCCAGGAAGGAAAGTGGCTGGTTCTCTCTGCAGTAGTGACATGTCTGAGCTATCAGCCAGCTCTCCAGGGTCAGCCTGCAATGGATTCAAGAGTGAGTGGCAGCTCTTCCAGCATGGGCAACCATACCCAGGCTCACAGGGTGTCCTGGGGTGATGGCCTCATTTTCCTCATTTTAATTGGACCCAAAATAGCCTCTTTCTGGGGGCATTTTGGTGTTAACCAACATTTTATTCATGTAGGAGGAAGCACGGAATGATAAAGGGGGCCGGTTGTGTTTCTGTATTCTAAATATATGATTTGACAGCCTATTTAGGCAGTTGAGTCACTGCTGCCAGTGAACACTTCACACAGTAAACACAGCACATTTAAAAAATTTGTTGATCACATTCATTACATTTAAGAATGTTTTCAGTTCCCATCAAAATGCAATTTAAGTCATCACCTTAAAACAATCTGCTACATCACTAGCTGGTTTCTGAAACTGTCATCCAAGAAAAAGTCACAAGCTTTCTGTGAGGGACAGACCAGCTCTTAAAGGGAATTTTCCAGGGCTGCCTCACTACCCGCTACCACATGCCAGTTCTAATTCTGGTCCTACCACTTACTGGCTGTGATTATCTGAGGGAATCACTTAGTTTCTCTGTGCCTCAATTTCCTCAACTGTAAAACAGGGATGATCACAGCACTGCCTCATAGAGGGAGGAGTAAATGAAGCTCAATGTGTAAATATTCATTAGAACTGTGCCCGGCACATGGCAAGCTCTGTGTAAGGGCTTGCTTTCTTAGGGGTATCATCATCATCACGATTATTATTCATTGAGCATGTACTCCAAGGTGGGTGCAGGATATATGGCGAACAAAGTAAGCACAATCCTGTATCTTACAGAAAGGGGAGACATAATTTAAAAATTACACCAATCAGGATGTAATCACAGCTGGTATGTTAGAAAGGAAACCCACAGGGTACAGTGATAAGGACTGAGATTCAGGGCTGTGAAGCAAGGCCTGTTAGGGGAGGCTTTTCTGGGGCAGTATCACATTTAAACTGATCCTGGAAACTGAGAGGGAGGAGATCAAGTCTGTTATCACCCTAGCAGAGGTAGCATCACACTGGTTCACTGAATAATCATGGGCCAGGCTCTATGTTGGCCTTTACAGTTACTCTCTTCCCACTAATATCCTGAAAGCATAAAGGATTATCTCCATTTTGCAGCAGCTCACTGAGTTTTTCTACTGTGCTCTGCTGGCCGCCTCTTCCAGCAGGCTGTCATCTGGACAAGCATCAAATTAGACTTGAACCAGGATGCTCAGTCCATATTGACTGTAGGTCCTGTCAGTTGCACTATAAGTTAACCCAGACTAAGAGAGATCTACTTAGTTTGGGGAGCTAGAGTACTCTGCCTTCTGGCCCTGGGATCAGGGGAGAGGAAGAACATTGAATACTCTCCTTCACTTGATCAGACTGACCTGTGGACAAGCTGTCAGTTTGACCAGTGAACTAACTGCAGTCTTCATTTCAGGATATGTAAGCCAGTCTGCCAGGCCAACTAGATACATACCCCACCCCCGCCCCCGGCCACAGCCAAAATAGTGAGGGGCTCTACGAGGTGCTGACACCTGTGCTAGGTATTCTGGAAGTATTTGCCTTTCTTGGGATATTTGGTGGCAGGTGCTCTAGTGTTTTGTCTATGCTGAGAACAGGGTCCAAGGGCAGTTCTCCAGTTACTTTCTCACATCCAGCCCCTAATTTCTAGAGCTTGGATCCCTTTTTGGGCTCTGTTGTGGGCAATGGCTGCCATCTGCTATATCCTCTTGCTGTGCCTGTAAATTGTTCCTAAATACTTCATTTTTAGTTAATAATGCAATCAAACTCACTTTCTTCCTTCAGAGATGTTCAAAAATTCTCATTTGCTGAAAAAGTTTCCCCATCTTTTCTCATTTTGTTATAATCAACATATTCCCTTTATCCTGCTTTGTTGTCATTTCACTTGGATTTGGGGAAAGAGGGTAGATTTAAAAGTGTACTCCACGCACCACCTTGAGCTAGAAGTCAGGGTCTCTGGACTCCAAATGTGGAAACGATGTTCTGCTGGCCAGAGGGCAGGCAGGTGCAGCAAAAAGCTATTTCAGAGGTGACTCCTGAACATTTGTGTTTTGGAAGCAGGGAGGAAGGTGGGGGGTAATTCAACCTGGGTGGATTAAGAACCTTTCTCTGAGGAGGTGATGATGATTCACTTGAGGCTTCACTGTTAGAATTTGGTTTTTCCAGGCAAGGTCTTTGTATTGGTCTGCTAGGGTGCTAGGGTTGCTATAACAAAATACCACAGACTGGGTGGTTTAAACAACAGAAACTCTTCTCTTCACAGTTCTGGAGGCTGGAAGCTCCAGATCAAGGTGTTCTTAGGATTGTTTTCTGGGGAGGACTCTCTTCTTATCTTGAAATGGTACCTTCTCACTGTGGCTTCATATGGCCTTTCCCTTGTGCACACATGAAGACAGACAGAGAGAGAGCAAGAGAAAGACAGAGAGAGAGAGATCTGGTGTTTCTTCTTCTTTTTATAAGGACATCAGTTCTAGAGAATGAGGGCCCCACCCTTAGGACCTCATGAAACCTTATTACTCCCTTAGAAGCCCTCTCTAAAAACATAGCCACATTGGGGGTCGGGGTTCCAACATATAAATATTAGGGGGACATAATTCTACCCTTAAAATCTTAGCCTTTCCCTAAATTTATCTTTATAAATAAGTTCTGATCATGACCTTATTAGAGTCTTGAAATAGACCCACCAGAAACTCACAGTGTGTGAAGCAATGAAACCAAGCTATATAGCATCAGGTATATCCATTTCTCAAATTTTTTATTTCTCAAATATTTTATCTAAACTCATCTTTGTTTTTACAAGACAAACATCTGTTATCAGCAGTAAGTTTCTGTGTACCTGATATCTTATAGAGGATAGCAGAAAACCTCTCCCCATCCAAGGTCAACATGCAGCAGAAGACTCAGATGTACCAGGTCTTTGGGGGAGGAGAAGAATATGGGCTTCACCTCCATCCTGCCAAAGCACAGTCCAGTTTGACACAGTCAAAATAGATGTACGTATTTTGCAACAGATTAGACATATAGATTTAGACATACAGCTTTTATATAATTTAACAAAGCTGGGAAGGTCCAACACTTTCAATGGACATTATTTATTTAAATTCAATATGTATTTCCTTGCCCATTGTAAAAAGATCTTTGGACATATTTTCCCAGTGGTAGAGATATCTATGTGTACAGCCAAATCATTCTCAGGCCAAAAGTTTTTAGGAAAGTGTTCTGATAACTAAATTCATTACTCAAGATTTGTTAAAGAAGGATGGGCAGCCTACAGCTGGGTAGGTGGCCCCTAGACAGAGTCCAGAACCCTCCCAGGATTCAGCACAATATGGGTGGTTTTTGTTTGTCCCTTCCTTGGTATTTTTCTTTTTTTTCTCCTTAACTTTCTTTTACTCTCTGAAATGACTTACTTTTTTCTTCCTACACGTCTTTCTCCCTGGTCAATATGATGTTAAAACATCTCCCTCCAACCTTCCTTCCATTTCCTGTGTACACCAAGGCTACTCTAATTTATACAACATGGCTGTCTCTGCTTTGAAACATGAACGTTTTTTGCTGTACAAAAATTTAAGATGTCATAAGTGCCAAATAAATTTATATATATGAAATAACATATTATAATATAATATAGTATAATATAATATATAATTAATGGCCCAGAAAGAACTCTAGCTTCCAACATCTCTTTGGTAAATTTAGCCTTATGAATTATTAGTGACATTATTTCCTAATCTAAGTACTTAAAAAATCTTGTTTCTAGCATTTTAGGTTTAATAAATATCCTATTGAGTCATGAAATAAGACCCCCTAGGGGAATAAGGCAGATGAGAGAGCAAAGAAGAATCTCCAAAGGTCATTTATTAGTAAGGATGTGCACATTTGATGTTTGGAGGCCAAATTAATGATTCATCTTATTAATAGTTCAAATGAAAATAGCAGACACCTGCTGACGAGTTTATACCTAATCTGAAAATATTTCCTGTGTACCAAAAATTAGCCAGGTGTGGTGGTGCATACCTGTAGTCCCAGACACTCAGGAGGCTGAGGCACGAGAATCACTTGAACCTGGGAGACAGAGATTGCAATGAGCTGAGATCCTGCCATTGCACTCCAGCCTGGGAGACAGAGCGAGACTCTATCTCAAAAAAAAGAAAAGAAAAGAAAAGAAATTCCCATGTATCAACATGCGTGTTAAATACAACGGAAACATGGCCATGTCTCTGGGTAGATTTCTAATCTCTCCCCCAACCCAACCCAATCTCCGGTTTAATTTACTATGTAAAACATAGAGCTCAGAACCCAACCCATTTCTTGCAACTTTGCCCCATGTTTGGAGTCATACTCAACTCTTGGAGAGTTGGAGTACATCTCAACTCTTCTTTCCTGCATTTTGTCTTTTTGTTTCTTGTCCACTGGATAATGGTTGTGTGTATTGAATTCCAAAGAAACTAATCCTTGAATGTTCCTTTAGCTTGATAACAGAGGCTAACAGAGAGAGGAGACAGACAAGAAAGAGAGACTATTGAGTCTCTCAGCAGCCCATCAACAACAGGAGTGAATTCCTCAGAGGCAGAGAGGATCGATGAAAGTGGGACTGTAATAGCTAGAAAGCATCTCATTTGTCTCCCTAAAGACTTTGGCATCTGCCAAAACATCTGATTCCAAAAGCCAACCCAGAGGTCAGTCAGATTTAAGAGAGAGCTGGTTAGAGAGGAGTTTAGGATGTGAAGTGCATCTTGCCTGCCAAGCCCATGGTGAATAGCTGAGGGATCTGTCTTCTCTTTCCAGTTTCTGACTGGAGCTGGTGGACTATTTACGCGTTTCCGTCTAGCAACTTCCTGTGTTCAAGCTATGCAGCCATGAGCAGATGATCAGGACCCACGGACGTGATTGGACAGAGATATGTCCTGGGGGATGGGAGTAAGTGGGTGGGGGCTGTCACTGTCAAACAGGGAGCCTGAGGAACTGTCCTATTTGAAAAGACACATTCACAAACAGAGAAGCTCACTCTGCACGTTTGTCTCAAGTGGACACCATTATATATAGATATTCAATACGCACAAGCCAGACAGGCTAAATCGTAGCCTCTCTGCAGTAAATGCCCTAGTTGTTTAGAGTAAAAATGGTTTAGATTAGCACCCGGGCAGTCTGACAAAGGTCCGGAGGGAGTTAGAGGACTTGCCAGCATCATTAGCATTTTTTTCTTCTTTTCCAGCAGCACTAAAATATATTTGCTCAAAACAGAGAGAGATGAAAAACTACTGGCAGCCAGTACTTCTTAAAAGAAAA
The DNA here is from genome assembly GCA_036589455.1 of Ateles fusciceps. Lineage (NCBI taxonomy): Eukaryota > Metazoa > Chordata > Mammalia > Primates > Atelidae > Ateles > Ateles fusciceps. The sequence continues at coordinate 3,527,781 of JAZHEH010001955.1, forward strand.
GAAAAAGAAGCATGTTTTACTTCTCTGGCCAACATACCAATTAAAATGATGTTGTGTTGTGACAGATTACTGAGCAATTAATGCCTAATTGAGCGTCATGCTGGATGCTTCCGGAAAGCAACCTTACTGAGGCTGGGGTGGCCACACGTCACAGCAAAGCAATCCTTCCCCAAACTTCCTACAGCACCCTTCACGCCAAGGAGCCCAGAAACCAAAGAAAACATTTTCTTTCTTTGACTCTCCAAGAGTTACACCGGAAGAATTAGCTTGGCAGAAAGATCCCGACATTGAATTCTATTGGGGATTTCATACTTTCCTCATTTGTAAGCGAAATCCATTTTTCATGAGATATTTTTAGCGCAAGCAGCCCCCTGTTACCCTATTCCCTTTCACTATACCATTAGATGTTGAGGCCATTCCAGAAAGGACACGTGATTTCTAAGCATCTCTCTTTGGTTCTTTCCTAAGTGACTAGTCTTGCAGGAGTCAGGGAATACTAGACTCTTAACTACCAAAGACCTCAAAGTCCTTCCCAGCTCCTTGAATTCTTATTGATAGGATGTTAAAATGCTTTACAGCTGCTTTTTCTAAGAGGTCAGCTTGGCGGAGCTTGCTGAGTGACCTCGGTAATAGAGATATTTTCAGCACTGCAAGCCGCCTATGTAAATATAAAAATGTATTAGGCTGCAGAACTGCATGTGTGGGAACAGAACAACCATACTATTGAAAGGAAATCGCAGGGGAACACTGGTGTCTCTCACTCGGGGCTGGTTAATGCCTGCATACTTTTGTTAAATCATCTTGATCTAGTGAACTCTGTGTTTCAGATAAGCCAATTTCATTTCTGGAACTTATTAACTATGAAAAGTAAAAACCTCAATCACTTAGTGAAATATCCAGCAAAATTTCCTTCAGGAAGTGTTTATGTTTTTAAAAAACAATCCTTTTCACTCTTTACATGATGCTCATTTGCCTCAGGAAAAATTGTCAGTGTGAAGTCAGATTTTCAGTTGTGAAAAAGAGTAATTTATTTGTGTGTCTGAGTGGGAAAGATATGTTTATTCAGACCTCTGTTAGGAGAATCGAAGATCATCATTGTAACGAACAGGAAACATGCTCTCAATGTTAATTGAGAAATACTCTCTGAACGCAGTGCTCTAATATTCCTGAGTGTGTTCAGTTTCCGTGGATCAAATCTTTCCCATCTCTGCATCCAAGCTATTTGGCCATGATCAGATGATCAGAGCTCAAGGAAGTGATTGGAGAGTGAGCCGGCTGCAGCTGCAGTGTAGGCTGTTTTCAGGGACAAGGAGCCACTGTTTTGCAAACATAGCATCAACATAGAAGTTATTTTGTAGGCTCCAGGATGCAGCAATGGGCTGCACTGCCAGCATTGTTCTGCTTCAAGCTTTTCGTTCTGTGGTCCAGAGGAGCTGTCCACACATTTGTAGACGACGCCAAGAGGAACCATCCCACGAAATTTTGCCTCTGGAAAGTGACGATGAAATGAATAGACCCAGAACCCTCATCATAATGGTATGGTATCCGTGGTAAAGCAGCCTCAGTGGATTGAACTGTTATTATAGAGAGGTTACAATTTAGGGGTTTTGGTGTTCAGCATTAGATAAAGACGTGTGACCTAGAGTTTACTACTCTGCAGTACTGTTTGGGGAAATTTTTTCAGAACTATTTCTATCATTCAAAGAGCGTATTTTCTTCCTCTTGTATCTGTCATGAAACTGTGCAGCTTATTGGTCTACTACAAATTCTCTTCTATCTCACGTTTTGTATGTTGTTAACTTTCATACAGAAAATAAGAGAAAATTTTGGAGTTTGGTTTAAGTGAGTGGATTTTGTTTTATAAGTATAATTTGAAAGAAGAGCCCAAAATGGGTATTATTTTTTTTGTGTGAGATGTAACCATTGAAGTTGTATAGATGCTGGTAGTTAGATCTTTAACTTCAAGATATTTGAGGCTTTTCTTTCTGCCTGTGCAAAGGAAATGCCTTTCCAGAATGCGTAACTTAGGCACAATATTAGAATAAAGATTAAGAATTTTGTAGAATGCATAGGTTTTCATTAGAAAGTTGTTTCTTGCCACTTGTCAAATTATATTTTTGTCTGTGCTTAATTGTAGTAAACAAATGTTGTAAATTTGAGGATAGAGTTATTTCTTTCTTTAAGTTTAAAAAGAGATCTGCTTAGTCACTGAAATTAGAATAGGTGATATGGTAAAGTTTCCAAAATTGAGGAGACATTGAAGTCTAGGTGGCTTCAGCATAATCGACTTTTTTCTCTTAGATTTCAATGTTGAGATATCAAGGATGTAGTAAATAATGAATGAAAAATACCTGTTACTCTGAAAGTTCTTAAATGAAAGTCATTTGGCTTGGGCTATGCCTCTGAGTGACAGAATACTAAACTATAATATTGTTTGCCCATTTCTTCAACAAATCAATACTTTATTTTCAAAAAGCAATATTGTTCTTGAATTAGTGGGCTGTGATTATCTCTAAGAGGAAACACTAAATAGGGATAGTTTCATGCTTATTTTTTTCTTGGGTTTTCACAAATTAAATTTTAAAGGATTTGAAACAGTTCAGGGTCAAATAAATCTTTGTTTTCCAAGTTTAATGCTTGTTAATAACATTAACACATTCCCTAACTATGTGTACTGTTCATGCTGTTCCAGCCTTAATTTTCTAATTTTATTTGTCAGTTTATAAAATTTTGCAGCTAGAAATTTGCAAAAAAACTTACACCTCAAAATAACTGAGAAATTTTTTAAAATTATTCATCTAATCATAATATTTTTCCAAGGATCCTTCTGATTTACATAACACCTTTATTGATATTAAATAAGGTGATGAAAAATATACTGATGAAGAAAATAGAGGTTCAGAAAGGTTGAATATCTTAACATCTCACAGCTGCTAAATGCCAGCACCCCAAATCATACTTAGAGCAATGATTCCAAAAGCCAGTATATTTCCCAGTCTATTCACACTTTTAAGGAAATAGTGATAACACTGACAAACTGAATTTATATAAGAAGTCTGAGGGAAATCTTGGACTACTCTGAGGAACACGTGCTCATACAGAACCATTGTGCATCTTGAAAATTTCTTCTGGGCCACTCCAAAATTCACGCACTCAGGAATCATTTATTTCCAGCCCACTATGGGCCAAGCACTGGTTCAGGCACTTGGAATCCGCCAATGAACAAACCCATCAAAAGTTTCTAACCTACATTGCAAAGTTTGAAGACGATAGAAGATTTTGCCAGTTTGTTGTTATGGAAACGCTATACTAAAATTGTGATGCTTAGTCTATACACTTTAGCTAATGAAAATATTTTCTGTTTTCCAAGATGGTAGTTTGAAATTTTTTGTGTATTTCAGAATCACCTAGGAGTTTTCATTCATGCAACTCCTTGAGCTCTTGACCCCAAAGACTCTATATGAGAAGGTACAGAGTGGAGCTCAGGAATCTGCTCTTGTAGCAAGCACTCCCAGTTGATTCTGATCGAGGAGTACTTTGGATGGCACTATGAGAAACGTGGCTCTGGAAGATGATAATCTAAACTGTCCACCCCCTCTCCTCCTCCAATGTGATGTTCTTATATTGGCCAATTGCCTTCTCACTCTGGCTCTAAGCTTCTGAACAAACTTTGATTTTTTCTTTTATACTCACTTTCCCATTGCCCATTAGTCACCAAGTTTTGTATATTGATTTTTTTTTTTTTTGGAGGGTGGGGTAAGATCACAGACTCTGGAGCCAGAGAGCCTGGTTTGGAATCCTGACTTCATCACTTATCAGCTGTGTGACCTTGGGCATGCTGTTTAACATCTCTATGTCTCTTTTCCTCCTCTGTAAAATGAGAATCGAAATTTCATCAAATTAAAGCAGTTGTATGGGTTTAATAAAGTAAGTGTTAAGTGCTTAAAACAGTGCCTGGACATAATGGTAAGATGCTCGATAGGGATGTGATCAGACCTGACTGAAAAGTGACATTTGAGGAAAGACCCTAAGGAGGCAAAGGAATGAGCCATGCCACTTTCAGCGGGGAAATCCATTATGCAGTAGGACCTGCCAAGGGAAAAGGCCCTAATGTGAGAAGAAGCCTGGGGTGTTAGAAGAACAGCAAGGAGGCCAGTGTGTCCGGATGAGCCAAGGAGAGAATTGTAGAAGGCGAGGTCAGGGAGGCAGTGGGTTCAGATCATGTCAGGCACACAGCTGTCAGGAAGATGTTGGCTTTTTCCAAGTGAGAAAGGAAGCCACTGGAAGAAGCAGGCACAGAGGTTAAGAGCCTGGGCTATGGAGCCAGAATGTCAGGGTTTGAGTCCTATCTCTGCCAGTCACCAGCTGTGTGATCTTGATGAATAACTTGTCCTCCCTGTGTCTGTGTCCTCACTGATAAAATGTAGAAAGTAACAGTACTTACCGTTTAAGGTTATTGTGAGACTTCAGTATGTTAACAGGTACAAATTGCTTAACAGTGACTGGAGAATAGTGAGTGCTATGTTAACCATAACCCCACAAATTGGGAGGCCCTGAAACAGGGAAGTTAACAGAGTCTCTGGCTGTAGAGGGTCGAGGGTCAAAGCAGAGAGACCATTAATCAGGAAACGGTTGCAATGATCCCAGTCAAAGACCTGGATGGTAGTTGTTGAGGCTGTAAGGAGTAGTCAGATTCTGGATAGATTTCAAAAATAGAACCAATAGAGTTTGCTTATGGATTGAATATAAAGTATGGGGGGAAAAAAAGGAGTCAGAGTTGACTGTGCTTGTTATGACCTGATCATCCAGAAGGACCAAGTTGCCATTCAGATAAAGACACAGATGGAAGGTTTGGAGAGAGAATCTAAGCTCACTCTAAGGGTGCTGAGTTTGAAATGCCTATTAGGTCTACACATGGAGATGTCAAGTAGGAAGCTGCATATATGTATAAAGAGGAGTGAAGCCTAGCCCAATGTAAACACTAATAAATGATTGATGAATAATCTTTCTCTTCTAATCTCCTATCATATTTATAGTGCATAAATCCATTTGGAAGTTAAACATGTACTGCCTTCTAACATATCTCGGCCTATTTAATTGAATTTGTAATTGTTTATTTACTTTGCTGATCACATATTTTTCTTATCTCACTGGTAGACAGGAAACTCCATCTACCAGTGCAATCATTTCCTAATTAATGACCTCCTTGCTTTGACCTTGACCCTCAAAAGCAGAAACTAAGCCTACATTTTTTTTTTCTTTTTTCTGGACGGAGTCTTGCTCTGTTACCCAGACTGGAGTGCAGTGGCATGATCTCAGCTCACTGCAACCTCCGCTTCCCAGGTTCAAGCTATTCTCTTGCCTTAGTCTCCAGAGTAGCTGAGATTATAGGCACATGCCACCACTCCTGGCTAACTTTTGTATTTTTAGTAGAGACGGGGTTTCACTATGTTGGCCAGGCTGGTCTTGAACTCCTGACCTTGTGATCTGCCCACCTCAGCCTCCTAAAGTACTGGTATTACAGGCATGAGCCACCGCACCCAGCCTCTAAGCCTACTTTTTGCTCCATTAGTGCCCAGCTCAAAGCCTTTTACAGACTAGAAGCTAAATAAGTATCTGTTGATTATTTGACATTTTTTAAGCAGTTAGCACTAATATGAAAAGTTCAGTTGATAAAGATGCCCACTTAACTCTTAGTTGAAATGTTCAAGACTAAGTTAAGGATGAAGAAAGTTGCCAAGATAAATACAAGGATTTGAATATTGATACCCTTCAGAAGGCTTTGGCATTCAAAACTTCATAATGGAAGGTTGTATCAAAGAGTCTCATTCCTGGGGTCTAGGTTCTGAATGCAGAGATAAGATTTGGGCTGGCATAATTGTAGTCTAGCTTATATAGTCCAAGGTGGAGAGAATTGTTAAACGTCAAAATTAACTAATGTAGATTCTTATTTACAAGAAACACATGAACCCTGACATCTGAGACCATTACAATGGCCTATTATAATGCAGTCAAGTTTAACAGGGAAAAAAATGAAGACATTCCTTTAAAGCTCTAATTTTATCTCTCACTCAAAAAAATTTTTTTGGTGGGCAAATTAACAGAAATTCATAATTTTTTTCTTACTTTATAGAGTATTTTGTTAAAGGTCTCAGACACTAATTTAATTTATGTAGATATACTATTTTCTGGTTAATGTCTATTATTTCTTATGTCATTTACTCATCACCAGCCCCAGAAGTTAGCTTCATTCTAAGTCTTTTTCTTTCCCACTCCCCCCCAAAGAGAATGTTTTTCTGTTCATACTTTGAAGTTTAGAGGTAGCACAAGAGGAGAAAGAAAAGCAAGTGTTGGTCAGGCTACTAGTCTCACTTTGGTGATATGACCAATACCCGCAAGCCAGATTCACAGGTCTCAACTCAAAAGTGAAAAGACTTTAAAATCCATGAACATTCTGGGGTTTCTGTGAAATAGCAGAAACCATAAAATTTAAATTTAGGACTGCCAAAGACCTAGCACATACAGCAAGCCAAATATGGCTTTGTCTTGAATTTTAGTCTAAGACAGGAAATTAACAATAGCCTAAATTTGCGGTGAGTCAGGAAGGTGAAATCTCTTCTGTGAGTCAAGGATGTGTGCACTGATATGGCAAACATTTCTGAGTAAGGGAACAAGAGGACTTGTTGGGAGCTCCAAGACCTCCCAACAAGTCCTCTGTTGGTGCTCTAGAATTTGCTCGGTCCAGCCAGCACTCTGATTAACTAAACAGTTTGTGGGTCAAAATCTGCCTGCAGCCGTACAGTGCTTTAGCTAAGAAGGATTCTCACAATTTTTAATTGTTATAAAACAAAACCAGAAACAAAAGAAGAAGGCAAGGGGTGGCGTGGGGCAAGAGACACAGAGACCACGTATGGCCCACCAAGCCTAAAATATTCTGACCATTTGCAGAAAATGCTTACTGACTCCTGTCTGGTGAAAGACCTGGCCTTAACCACAAAGAAACCATTTTTTTTTTTAAACTTTGACCTCTACAGTGTAATTCTTATTGTCCCCAGCAAGATACAGAGGAACTTGGCTTTTTCCCTGAGCACCTGTTGTTCACCTGAGGGTCTAAGAAATGCTATGATTGACTAATAAACTAGATTTCGAGTCAGAGTCTCAAATATGTTACTTAATATTAATAAAAGCCCAGATGACCTAGACATGCTGACTCATTTCTCCTAGTTGCTAAATGGGGACTATTATCTGTCCAGTCTGTTGGAAGACCAAAATATTGACTTTCTTTCTTTTTTGTTTTTTATTTTACTTTATTTCTGGGATATATATGCTGAACGTGCAGGTTTGTTACATAAGTATACATGTGCCATGGCGGTTTGCTGCAGCCATCAACCCGTCGTCTAGGTTTTAAGCCCCACATGCATTAGGGATTTGCCCTAATGCTCTCCTTCACCTTTCTCCCAACCCCGCAACAGACCCCGGTGTGTGATGTTTCCCTCCCTGTGTCTATGTGTTCTCATTTCACCTTCCACTTACAAGTGAGAACATGCAGTGTTTAGTTTCCTGTTCCTGTGACTTTCATAGCATCACATTGTAAACTAATTCATATTATCAACTAATTCACATTATAAAGCAATGGAGTCTTGCAGGTCAGCAGGCTCACATAGTTTATGAGAAATCCACAGTGGCTACTGTACTGGTGAGAATTCATTTTACCCACTGGGTAACTCACTCAGCAATACAGGGAAGTGATTTACATTAGGATTTCACTGTATTTGTTCCCCACCCAAAGAAGGGTGGTACAGTGAACAAGAGAGGCCAGGGAGGTTGTTATCGAGCTTCTTTTTGACCTTCAACAAATCACATTTGGGTCCCCTGCTTGTAGGAGACAATAATTCTTCTTTCCAGCTCAAGTACTTTGAGAATCTGGTTTATGGAAGCAAGTTTAATGAAGGAAATGAATTATTTATGAAAACGGTAATTCCATATCTTTGGAACTTACATTTGTTTACATATGTGTCCTACGAATACAATCAGGACCAGAGAGGGACATACTGTGGAAACTACTCCAAAGGAAATAAATTGACTCTATTCTTATCTCTGTAGTAAATATTCAAACCTAATAAAGTTTTATTATTAATGAATTTTAACACGTTTTGCCCAGTTTCATCTTTTTGAGTGTATATGTGAAGAAGAAGAAACAATTTCCAGACTCTCTAAATCCTGAGCTAATGTTTCTATTTCATTTTATCGAGGTTGAATCTTGAATATACTAATATTATCAAGTTCCCCTGGGAAAGAAAGCCTGTGTCATGGAGTATGAGTTTAAACGGTCTACCATAGATGGGTATGACATGGAGCTTTAGAGCGCAGAGAATCTTTGGCAGTTATTTTCCCTTGTGAACTACTTTTGAGTTGAATGCCAAAGCCACAGAAAATGGACAAATAAATTGAATGGCTTCTCTATGGGTATAAGAATTAATTGAATGTAATGAGAGCCTTAGAAATTAGCAACATAAATCTTGGAGTCAAAGACTTACCTAACAGATTACATCCTCTATCATCTTGTTCCGATAATCTTGCATTTTTTTAATTCTCCAAATTGCAACAAATTTAGAAATGATTAGAAACAAAAAAATACACAAAGTCTAAAAAGAAAAAACAAAACAACTTAAAATCTAAAACCAACACAGTGATAAAGAAAAGTAGAAAATTGGGTGTGGGTGTAGTGGTTGCGGGAAGTGATGTGTAGAAACTTTTATCAAAAACAAAGCAAATTCAACTAAATGTAGATAAAGATATAGATAAAAATATATCATATATACACACACATACGCACACACACATACATGCAGAACATTATACCTTTAGTGGATATAAGTGTTTTGGTGTAAATCATAGTGTGAAGGTTAAAAATATCATATTAAGAAGTAAAAACACATAGTTTTATGGATAGAAGTATAGACTCAAACAAATTACTGCCAATAAAAAGTCCATTAATTTTTAAAACCTAATCCAATATAGAAAACAAATTGATATGCTTGTTTTGGGTTTTGTTTCTTTGCCTTCTAGAAGAGCGGGTTTTAGGATTATCCCCAAACACCAGGCTTTAATATAAAACTTTGTGAAAACCGAGTAATACAATTGAGGATATAATGTGTCTTTTGGCAAACCAGATATAAATACAGCATTTTTGTCAGGCTTCAATCAGTTTCTTGCGGATAGCTGTTTTATTCTCAGATTTTATTTTCATGGAGCTGATTTACTCTGATAGGAGCTAAAGCTTAGAATTTTTGAGATTCATTTTTCCAAATGTATTTCATTTTGCTGGAATGTATGTTAGTTTTTAAGACCATGACAAATACATTCAATTTGCATGCAGTGAGTCTGTCATGGTTAGATTGTCTAAACATCAGAAAATCGGTAGACAACAGAGACAACAGCACTTTGCATTTGGTAGGCACAGATGACAATAGGGTCCTGCTTCCCTGCTCTCACAGCGCTTACAGTTTGGTGGCAGAGACAGAGCTCAAACAAATGGAAAATTGTAATCATGACAAGTACTTCCCTGAGAGTTACATTGTACCTTTAAACTGCATCCTTTGAGCATTCCACCTCCTCAAAGCAGTCAGTGAAGGCCTCCCTTAAGGCAGTGGCAATGGAACTGAGACCTGGAGAATAGACACTAAGAAGAAAGAGAAAAACACTCCATACCCAGAAACCACGTGAGAAAATGTCACTTGCCAGCCCTGATTTGCATTGCAATGCCATGGGTGAGAAACCAGAGTGTGTGGGTGTGAGTCACTTGCAAAAGCACTTGCTGGCAGTGTGATCTCTGGGTCAGTTATTTAAATTCTGGATACCTTGGCTTCCCTGTCTGTAAAATGAGAGTCGTGAGGGCACCTATCTGCCTTAGTTTCCTATTTCTGTTGTCATAATGACCACAAACTTAGTTTTAAACAACACACATATTATCTTACAGTTAACACACATGTATTACATTTCTGGAGGTTAGAAATCTGAAACGGATCACACTGGGCTAAAATTGGCAGAGCTACATTCCTTTCTAGGGGCGCTGGGGGGAGAATCTGTTTCCTTGCCTTTTCCAACTTCTAGAGGCTGACCACATTCCTTGGTTTGTGGTCCTCATTCATCTTCAAAGCCAAGAGCATAGTGTCTTCCAGAAATTCTCCGACTCTGACCTCTGACTCTCCCACCTTCTTCTTTCACTCCTAAGGACCCCTGTGATTACATTGGACCAACCTAGATGATCCAGACTCCTCTCCCATCTCCAGGTTAGCTGATTGGTAACCTTAACTCCATCTACAGCCTGAATTACCCTTTGCCATGTAAATGACATAGGCACAGGTTCTGGGGATTAGGACATGTACATTTTTAAAGGGTTATTGTTCTGCCTACCATACTATTTTTTGGGGTTAAGGATTCATTGAGTGAATTTGAGTAAAGAACCTGTAAGAGTGCCTGGCACTTGGTAAGAACTCACTAAATTTTACCTATTATTATTGCATATATTATTTTATTGAAACAAAGAAAAGTTTACGAACTTAACTTACTTTAAAGAATTATTATAAAAAAAAGAATCGAACTGTTAAACAGAAACTTACTTTGTGCCTCATAAAATGTGTGGAAATGGAAATTCAAAGTTAGCTTATTTATGAGAGCACCGTAATATTTATTAAATATTCACGCAAATAGATTATTCAAAGAACATATAAGTTCACTTGAGTTGTCTTCTGTGTTATTCACTAATTCTGTTATTAACTAGTTAACTTTTAGTAACTTCTTGTTTTCCTTTCATCATTTATTAAAGGAATGTTGCATCCTTTAATACAACTGAAATTAATCATTTAATTTCAACTTTGTTTTTCTCAAACTATGCCAAATTTAAAAATTATAAGGAACAAGATGTTAAATGTTTAGAATTTAAAATCACCACAATCATTAAAAAAAGTAGAAAATCAAGTGAGAGAACACATTTTAAGTTCAGTAGGTACAACTGAAGTTATTAATTTAGAGATGGAGAATAGATTATATCTTATTTGTAAAGTTATCTCAATGTTTTTAATGTGAGTAGATTTTTTTATTACAGATTTGTAATCATTAAGAAACTTAAGAATGAAAAATTACAGAATCTTGATTCTTCTACCAGTAGGTACTCAATCAAAGGTTTAATGAATGAATGAAAGCAAGCCATATCTTGTGGGTCATAAAGCTAGAAAGTAGGACTCTCTGAGGTGGGAAGAACATGGATTCATTTGGTAGATTTTCAGCATTCTTAATCTTGGTCACTGAGTAGTCAAGGGTCGTTTTTGCTTTCATACACTTTATGAGAACTGAGTAACCCACAGATTATCTTAAAATTATGCTTTATAAATAGTCGGAGTAAGTAAACATGAAAAATGTCCAAAAATAATAGTTCTTTGGTGAGCACTTCAATTCTGCCAGTCACTTTGCTACAAATTTTGCTTGGTATTCTTTTGTTGTTGCCACAGCCACTCCTGAAGGATATTGTTATTTTTATTCCAATATAGTTGAGGAAGAAATTAAAGCACACAGAGTGTCTCTGACAAATTGAAATATAATGTAAGCCACATATGTAATTTTAAACTTTCTAGGAGCCATATTTGGAAAAGAAAAACAAAACAGATTAAATTAATTTTAATAATATATTTTCTTTAAACCTATATATACAAACTATTATTATGTTGCTAGCATGTAGTCAATATAAAAATTATTAAGATACTTCTAGTCTTTTTTCACGCCAAATCTTCAAAATGTAGTGTGCATTTATACATACAACACATTTCAATTTGGATGCTAAATGTTTAATCACAAATATGTGTTCAGTATTTAGATTTCATAAAATTGGTAGTTGAAAGAGTAAATTCATATTCCAAAGTTTCTCCAAAACCAGTTAAACGTTTTCCAGTTACTGGATAAAATAATCGATACTTAAAGTTAAATCAAAATTAATTAAAATTAAATAAAATTAAAGATTTAGTTCCTCTGTCACACTAACCACATTTCAAGGACTTCATAGCCACTATAGCTAGTGGCGGCTGCATTGAACTATGCAGGTATAGCTGTTACTGAATTTGTCCAGTCACCCATCCAGTGTGGCCCTAGGCAAATGTGTATCTGCCACCTTCCCTGTAGCCCAGCCACGCCCACCTCTTTCACTGCACCCACCTCCCTGCCCTGCTCTAGCTCAACCGCGCTCACCCCTTTCATTCCATCCACTTCCTCTCTTCACCTGCAGTCTGGCCACGCCCACTACTTTCTCTCCACCCACCTCCACTCCCCTCTTGCAATATGGCCACGCCCCTTCCCACTGCACCTGCCTTCCCTCTCTGTCTCTGTTGACTCAGGTCTGGAATCTCTTGCGGAGGCATTTTTCTGTTCAATATCCAATAATACAGGGTCATTATTCTGCTCAAATGGTGCTTCTCCTTAAAAGTCAGGAGTTTTAATATAGATTATATAGAATAATAAAATGTTAGAAATTTGCTATTATAGAATCCAGCTGCCTCACTGGAAGATGAAATCCAGGGCCAACCAGGTAAATTGATTTATCTGTGGCTTCTACAAGAGTTGTTGGCAGAACAAGGTTATTTGTTCAGGTCTCAAAATTGACGAGGCCCACTTTCTTTTTAACTATATAGTACTTTCTCCTCTTAATCCAGAAATAATGAGCTATAATTCCAAGGTATGTGCACAATTTTTAGTGAAACTACATAGATGCTAGCTACAAAATACAAAGTAATGTCAACAGCATAGCAAATCCTATCCAGTTTCTGGTTATCTTAGAGGAATAAATCCATCTGGAGATGAAAGCCAATTTCATCTTGGAAATTCTTGCTCCAAACTAGTTTTTTTTTTTTTTATTGCATTTTAGGTTTGGGGGTACATGTGAAGAACATGGAAGATTGTTGCATAGGTACACACATGGCAGTGTGATTTGCTGCCTTCCTCCCCATCACCTATATCTGGCATTTCTCCCCATGCTATCCCTCCCCAACTCCCCACCCCCCACTATCCCTCCCCTTTTTCCCCTGACAGACCCCAGTGTGTGATACTCCCCCTCCCTGTGTCCATGTGTTCGCATTGTTCAACACCCGCCTATGAGTGAGAACATGCGGTGTTTGATTTTCTGTTCTTGTGTCAGTTTGCTGAGAATGATGGTTTCCAGGTTCATCCATGTCCCTACAAAGGACACGAACTCATCGTTTTTGATGGCTGCATAATATTCCATGGTTTTTTTGACTTTTCTTTGAGAATTAAATACAGAGATAATGAGTTCAAGTTAATCTGTAAAGTAAAGCAATGAGCAGAACAGATGCTGTGGAGATACAGAATGCAACTGTGGGGGCTTATGGGTCCCACGGCAGAGACAACAAAGAGGAAAAAAAAGGGAAAATCACTTAGTTGTAATCTCTTCAGATTAAAGGGTTTATAGAATTCTATTTTGGGAACAGGCGTCTATCTCTTGTCACCCTGCAAAACTCTGAATCCGGAAATGCCATGCTAGAAAAGAAACAGAATCATATAATGACAAAAACTGGGTATTGATATCAGGCTTGTTGTGCCATTGGAGAACCGTGGGGGCTTTGGAGTAATTCCCTGAGTTCCCTGAGCCTCTGTGTCCTGATTTGCAGCATGGTAGGGATTCCTCACAAAGCTGTTGATGATCTAAATGAAAACTGAATAAAAGCACTGATCACAGTGCCTAGATCACTGAGGGACTCAGCCTCTTCTTAGTTTGTAAAATGAGGAAAATACCTGCTGCCCACTTGCATCGTAGAAATTTAAGTAATGACTTCTGTAAGTAGAAACACACTGTTTATGAGATTGGGTTTATTCTAGGGAGACATTTTGATATGCATGACTATTCTTCAGTTCTCCACTAATAAGGAAACTAGAATATTAAATACAGAACATTCATCAGGTGAACAGAGTTGCTCAAAAGAGGACTCGATAAAAACACTAGTGAACCCAGTGATATTCCCTAAAGGAAAGCCACTGGAGGAAATGAGTGGGCCAAAAGCCAGAGAAAGGGATCAAGGACAAGGAGAGATGTAGACAAGGAAGAGGCTCCCTGAGCAGGGTGACAAATGAAGCATGAAACTCAAGTGGCTTGTGGTTGTTAAAGGGGACTGTTTGGAGGTTTGCTTTAAAACCAGCCTGTTTTTCTACCACTCTAAAACAACGTGACACATCAGTCTGCGTCATTCCTCCACTCTGGTTTTTACTTCCTTAAAGATGTCTGTTCTTTCCTAGTGGCTATCATATTTTGTCTCATTTTTGCCCATGCTGTTGAAAAGAATGCTGCTGATGAGTTTTAAGTTAAAGATTACATGTATCTATTTCTTTCTTTTAGCTCTGAAAGTTGAGTGAAGCATGGCAAATCTGTAATTAATGGCACGGGGGTAGTATCACATCTTCAGAGGCTGACATGATGGGTATCGGAGGCTTTTGTTTGACCTCTAGGCAAATAAACCAGTGAACAGCCCTGGAGAGCTCATTTGCAAAGAAGTGGGAAATAAAAAGTCTCATCACAAATATGTCTTCTTTTTGCACAACTATGATAAAAGAAATATAAACATATATGTGTTCATCATGAAACAGTAAGGACCTTTGGAATCACCCAAATTCATCTACAGAAACTTTTCAGATCTGTTCTTAGATATCTTTGCTACAGATATGGTTAAGGTTATTAAAGATCATCGAGATTTTAGATGACTTTCTTAAAGACGGAGATTGAAAGGGGAAACATTAGGATTGCAGAGTGATCACTGAGTGAATTAAAAAGTAACAAAGGAAATCTGGTACCCCCATTTGAGAGGACTGTGGCTGCTTCACACAAGTGCACATTTTTAACACCTTTTTGGCAAAAGCCAAGATCCTAATTTCAAACTGACACAGCCGAGAAGTAGAAATATCACAGCTGAACAGCTTTGCCCTGGGGTTCCGCAGAAGACACTGTGCCTCTCTGCAGCCCTCCTTATTACCTAGATTTGGCAAGCCCTACATTGAGTTCACCTTCCCAATCTTCCGCCTCTGTTTGATTGAAGTGTGGGGGGGGGCGGGGAGCGGGGGGGGGGAGTTGTAAGTGTGTGTGCCTGTCTGTGGCTCTGTTTGTTTTATAGTCAGTTAAAGAGATGTTCACACGTTGTATTGCCTTTACACATTCAGCCCTGTTTGTATGCATATATGCACTATAAATGTTTGCCTGTGTACATACCATGTAGCTATTACCTGGATAAGGACTTGTTTATGATATTACATCCACTATCCTGGTAACCAGATTTTTAAATGGACCCTGTATGTATGGAAAAAAAGTCATCTACTACCTTAGTCAGTCAGGACTGAATCTGTTATTTTACAACCTTGGGAAGATAAAAGCATTAAGGATGAAATTCTTGAATTAGAATTCATAAATTTTAGCAGCTGTCTCTTTTGATCGCTTACTTTCTAGCAGTAAATGTCAAATTATCACCATTTCTAGAGAGTTACAAATACCAAATACTCAATACCAAATGGATTAAAGGCAGCTATGTGACAAAGGCCAGGTAGTGAAGTGGGAAATTAGGAAGAGGGACTGGGGGAGGTTGCGGGGAGATGAGAACGGTTGTGTGGAGTTGAGCTTCCTCAGTCCCAGCACCTGCCCTGCCTGGGATTGTCTTTTTCCTGGATTCATATTCCCTATGGTTTTATGAATCAAAAGTATAAACTATTCTTAGTTCCTGGACGTCATTTTCTGGTGCTCTTTTTAAGATACCACATGGGAATTTTCAGTCAGCAAAAATACTGAACATACCATTTTCTCTTACCGCTCTCCTTGCCGTGTTTGTTTCACGCATACTTGATTTCCCAGGAAGTGCTCCCTTTTACGATCATAATCATGGCTTAAATTTAACATTGTTTTGTTCTCTGAATGGTTATCTTACTCTATGTTCAAACATTTAGATTTGGAGAGCTCAGTTCAAACTTTACCTTGTGATTTCCATTTAGATGTTTTCCCAAAATGTGTAATGAATAGGTATTGGAAAATTGCAGTTGCAAAAGTATAAAAAATCAAGACAGAATAAAGCCTCTCCATTTTTTAATATATTTTTTCATTGTAAAAGAAGTATATACTATGCAAAAAATATAAATACTACATACGACTATAAGGTGAAAAGTGAAAACGTTTGAGGTCATTTTTTTTGAGGAAGCTAACTTTTTTTTTTATTACTATGCTTTAAGTTCTGGGGTACATGTGCAGACAGTGCAGGATTGTTTTATAGGTATACACATGCCATGGTGGTTTGCGGCCTCCATTCCCCTGTCATCTACATTAGGTATTTCTCCTCCTAATGCTATCCCTCCCCAATGCCCCCGACACTCCTCTCAGATCCCTACAGGTAACCAGTATTAACAACTACACGCATATGATTTTTTACAATATGGATTTCCGTGACACTTAACATCTCACTCATTAAGAGAAGGTCTTTTTAATTAGAAAATTATACATGATCATGGTGTAGTACACACAACACAAAGCCAGTTTGGGGCTTAATTTTCTGCTGTAATTTGGTTAAGGAGGCCTATTGTACTCACTATTCTACTTCTATCATAGTCACCAAGTAAAGTAGCAACTTCAGAGACCTGATTGTAAAATAATACTTTGGGGATGACCTACTCAATGCCAAGCCATTGGACAAAAACCTGAAATTGTACTTATAATGGAAATCATTAAGACATCTGAGGGCAAACTTTTTAACACCAGATAAAACTAGAGGATAAGGCTGAATTTTATGTTTGGTCCTGATATTCCATGAACAATGGACTGTGTCATTTCATATACTCTTGTTTCAGCACCTACAATATTTTAGACTGAAGGGGTTTGTAAACATGTGTGTAATTTCTGCCTCTTTCATCCCTGATACCATGAAATGTGAGCCTGTACTTTTTTTTTTAACCTTAATACCTGCTTCTAGATGAGCTATTGAACTTTATTACCATGAGCTAGCTGGTATGAAAGGTGTATCCGTATTTGTTCACAGCCTCAATAAAATATAATTGGCCATAAAGCCAGCAAGTGTTGAGGTCTAGGTCCAAAGAAACTTACTTTGGGGCCCATTATACTCTTTGTCACACTTAGTATTTTTCTACATCTTAAAATGATAGTTATTCTCATCTTTCTCAGGGATGCTATCTGGTAACAACTCAGATTTAAAGGCTGCGTGATCGCATATCGGCAGTAGTAGTCTTATTGACTTCCAGAAGGAGGAAATAAAGACTTGAGATTTCTAGAATATAGTGACAAAGCAAACATCTCCCTTAGGTTGACTTAAAAATTACATTCTGGAATTTACAGGTACATAAAAGAAAAGAGTCAGTCTTATATAAATCTTAACAGGCCATTGAAAATTTGGTGATGGTTGTTTTGTATATTCGGACAGCATGTGTTGCATCATGCTAATAAAGAAGCCATTATTTTCAAATAAGGTTAGCTCTCTATAGGGAGAATCAGGTGACAATCAAGGGTCACAGTGGGGGAGAGGGCACCATCCAACTGTGCTTTCCTCGTTGCCCATGTAACTTTTAGGTATTAAGAATATGCAGGCCCTTCAGAAAAGCCTCTCAAATCAAATTGGAGGAAATGAGAGAGCTAAGAGTGGATAGTGTATAGGCTGGACACTCTGTAATATTTGTGAAATATCTGAAGGCGTCAGAGAGTCTGTTGTGTCCACTTGCATGTTTATAGGAGAATGTTAATCAATTAGTTCAATTCTGCTATAGATAGTAAGTAATTACATTCACTGGAAACCACAGCAATGTGATTAATAATACATTCCAATTTCCCAAAGTATCATTTCTCCCGGCACTTAAACATGGCTCTTTGAAAAGTACTTTTTTTGTATATAAAAGACATGGTTGAATTGAAATTTATTTCCCTGAGAATAATACTGTGAGAAGAAAAATGTAGAGTTTTATATGATGTCATCTGACTCTTCCTACATAAATGGATAAAATTTAAGTTTCTTTTTTAATGA
Organism: Ateles fusciceps; assembly: GCA_036589455.1. Classification (NCBI taxonomy): domain Eukaryota; kingdom Metazoa; phylum Chordata; class Mammalia; order Primates; family Atelidae; genus Ateles; species Ateles fusciceps. Next base: position 3,545,837 of record JAZHEH010001955.1, read on the forward strand.
TTTTCAAATAAATTCTCAAGAAAAAGTATTTCAGGCTTAAATAGTATTTTATGCTATATGGAAGTATTAAGGAAGCCAGTTAATTTCTTAATAATTATGGTGCACCTGCTATATTCAAATTCTGACACTAAGCTCCCTAAAGGATAGAAAGGTAATTAAGCTACTATCTGTGTATTTAAGAAAATATCACAACAATAGGGCATTTGGCCTGTATTAAGTAAATACAATCTAAAGGGAAATAAGATAATTTCCACAAGAAAAGCACAAAGAAAGTGCCATGAGGTTTTAAAAGAGGGATAAAGAAGACAAGAATCCATGCAAGAAGGATTGGATCATAGACTATATACAGAATCATACTCAGAGAAGAGGGCAGAAAAGTTAACTGGAGACTGTCTTGTGTAGGAACACCGACCTTGAAAGAGTGCCCAAGAATGCCTACTGTTGGGCATTCAATCAGCAAACGTATACTTTTCCTACACGCCAGGCTCTGCTCCCTGTCTGACACAACATGAAATTTGGGCACTTTTAGGATTATCACCAAACCTCCTTGAACTTTGCACACACTATGAAGTTAAAATGTTTTCCTCAAATAAGCTATTTATTCTATATACCAAAAAGGCTAAATGATTATATTTTTGGAAAAATCTGCAGCATGAGATACACGATATAATTGTTTTCTAAAATCAACCCTATTCATTGCTAATATTTTTGCAAACAATGAAAAAGTTGATTAATGAGAGTTCTTGACTTCTACCAAAAGAATTTCTTTTTTATTTGATATAGTGGCATTGACATAAACCATCAAAGAGGAGTATTTTTGCTGCAGACATCCACATTAGAAATAACTTGGCAGTTCAGTGGGCAACACGTTGTCCTATGTCTCTACCCATAGCCATTGTGAATTATTCTCGCAAAAGAATGTCTTGTATCCTTGAAGTATGGGTTCTTATAACCAGACTGTTCTCCCCTTTTGAGGTTCCGTGGTCAAAGGGTGAAGAGAAATAAAGAGAAGGGAAAGGAGATCTGCATTTTTGAGGGCATGTTGCCAGAAGGTGAAATTTACCATTAATTTGATGATATTCAACACCAGTCATCACTTTTTCTTAGAAATATTTAAAGGCCAAACCAGGCATGGTGCCTCACACCTGTAGTCTCAGAATTTTGGAATGCCAAGATGGGCAGATGGGTTGAGCCCAGGAGTTCGAAGCTGCAGTGAGTTATAATGACGCCACTGAACTCCAGACTAGGCAAAGGAGAGAGACCATGTCTCTATTTTTAAAAAAAAGACCAGGACTTAAAGCTATAGAAAAATCATGATCTTATTCCTGTCCCCATGGTTCCTGTGCCTCTTTAAGGCCTTCAATAAGGAATTACTGATGAGTCAGGTGACATCGCTTTCAAAGAGGTTTGTTATTTTAAGATCAAGCTATATTAAAGAATCATTTGCATTTAGAAAATGAACACATTAAGTTTTAGCCAGTCATCAAATACCCTTTATTATTACAGCACCTTATTATTTAAAGAGTTATTCTAATTCACTTTAAATTCTATGACATATTTTTATTACATCCACCTAAGAACAGTCATCTAAATTTCACCAAGGAAAACTCACATAAGACGTTTCACCTGTGCTAACTCTCTGCATCCTGTATTTTAGTTCACCTTTCAAACATAAAGTTTTAAATAGGTATTTTGAAAATATGCAAGAAATGACTCTTTTGTAAAAAAAAAAAAATGAATTTTAGACCAAATTGTGAAAACATATGATTGTAGACTGAATAATCATCATGTCCCTAAGAATCATCTAGCTGGATCCCATGCCCACCACACATACACACATCCCAAGTGCCTCCTTGCCTTCTTGAATCTTCTCTGCCCTATTTTGCTCTGCTCTGTAAAAGATAGGACTATTATATTATCTCCTCACAATTATTTACATATTAATCTTTGCTTTCCAGGCATTATCACACAAATGATATTTGGAGAAAGGAGCGATAGATACATTCCAGAGCCAAATAGTTCTTTCCCAAATTAAACCACAGTAGGAGTGACCTATGCTCCCTACATGTAAGGCTGGCCTTGTTACATTTTATTCCAAGAGGATTAAATCCAAGCCTGGGCAGTTGGTAATTGTTTCTCATTAATGCTTTATAAAAAGAATTTTAGAAAAATGGGCTTGAAACGTGCACTGGAGAATTTCAGAAATGTATTATAACTTTGACTTCCCCTTCCCAATCCCATAATGTTGTTGTTGTTGTTGCTAATGCTGCTGCTGCTGCTATTACTGAAATAAAAAATATCCCATTTTATAGTTACTCAAATTTAAAATTTTCAATTACTTGTCTTTTACAATTTAAGAAAAAGCGGATGCAATGTCAGATTCTCGTTGATATTCACCATCTATTCCTCAATTATCTATATTTTTTATTACTTTTTCTTCTTGCAAGGGAAAGAATTTGATGTGGAGTCCAACTGACTTTTGGAACAATAAAGTTAAACTATCAGCCTTTGTCATTAATCCAAAGATCTCAGAAAACAATGTTTGGCATCATGTGTGGATTATACTCCTAGGATGATTTCAAGTCATGTGGTTTAGTGTTGAGAGCAAAGAGACCAGAAAGGTACTTGCCTGGGAGATTAGTTAGGTGCACTGAGGAGTGACTCACTGCCTGACCTCAACCTCCCAGCTTGGAGACCACGAGATGGATACGGTAAGACTAGAAGAGAAAATGATACTGGTGATTTGCTGGGAAGTTTTCTGGGATAAATCCATAACCAAATAATATCCTCTCACATTAGTAGGAGAAATGCTAGCACTACTGTACAGTCTTTAGCCATTGCAAGGTATGGTAGAATCTTCTTACGACCATCTTTTGAAGTGTAAGAAAAATGCAGTCATAGCATGTCTGGAAACAGTTTCATAAAGTCATCAAATTATTTTAAAAACATTTGTCTTTCATCATGATTCACATCTTATTACCGATGTAGGGACTCTGTGTGAATACAGAGAATAGTATTCCCTTAGTTTTCCAAGGATAAATGTAGAGGAGAAATAAAAACATTTGTTAAACTTTCATAGCTATACTCTCAGAACGATATGGTCTTAGAGCAAAGTGTTTTAGAGATCATAATCTGTCACCTTATTTTATAGGATGACCAGTTCATGTACTGTGTTTCTTACAGTGATGTATGCCATTTCTTTTTTCTTTCTTTTTCTTTCCTTTTTTTGGGGGTTGGGGGTGGGGAACAGGGTCTCACTCTGTCAACTAGGCTAAAGTGCAATGGCATGATCTCAGCTCACTGCAGCCTTTACCCCTCCCCCCCAACCAGGCTCAAGTGATCCTCCTGCTTCAACCTCCTGAGTATTGGGATTACAGGTGTACACTATCGCACCTGTCTGATTTTGTATTTTTAGTAGAGACAGAGTTTCTCCATGTTGCACAGGCTGGTCTTGAACTCCTGGGCTCAAGTGCTTGCCTCAGCTTCCCAAAGTGTTGGGATTACAGGTGTGAGCCCCTGTGCCCAGCCCACTTCAAAAAGCGTAGGCTAGAATCATTTTAGGTTTATAGATAAATAACAGGAATACCATGAGTGACTTTTCATGTTAAAAGTCCTTATTATATTTCTTTCATTCTTAATCTAAAATTACTACTTGAAGAAATGTTTACTTCCCCTTTAAAATAAATCTCTGTCACTTCTTAGAAGTTTTGCTTAGCATCATGTTCTTATCTTTATCATGAAGAAGCATTGAGCCATGCCATTAATTGCCACACTGATTTCTCATATGTGCTGACTCTGCCTCAAAATAGTTAATTTTTTTAAATTAAAGAAGAAATTTGGTGCAACGTAATGATTACAATGGCTTAATCAATACAAGAAATATTCTCGTCCTATACATTTAAGGAGAGGGCATTCTGGTTAGACCAAACTAACACAATTGTATTACTACCTTCAAAATAGTGGCACATTATTCACATTTGAGAAATCTTCACCAGTAAACTAGTGATCTTTTGCAAATCTGTATTAACTGCATATATATGAGCAGTGTCCCATGTAGCGTGATCAGGCAAGGCTTAGCTCAGAGTCTCAATCACAATATTCTTCTCAAAAGACATGGTCTTAAATGTGGACCCCTTAAGGGTTCCAACTCCATGCCTCCAGACCACAGAGGGAATAAGTGAAGCAGGCTAGACAAGCAGTCAAATCGGATTGGTGGGTAGCATAGCAAACTAAGGCAGGTATGGCATCCAGAGGGTTTAGTCACTGCTCAGCTTGGACAGCAGCTTTCATGTCAAAAGGTGAGATCAGTATGGTTAGATCTTAAATTTTTCAGAATAAGCTAGTAACCAGGGCTCATATATAAAAATCTCCCAATTGTTAAATGCTGGCAACAAATTCATATACCTTAAAACATTTTTTGGCAGAAAAAATACAACTATAGGACTAACTTCAATCCTAGGCTGCCTAATTGTTATTCTCTTTTAGATTTTCATTAGGGTTTCACTTTAATTCAGTGTTCCAACTTCAAGGTACCAGTCAGAACTATAATGTCTGAAATCCATTGCAATATACTTGGCTGATATGAGTGGAAAATGATTTTGCTATGAATGTAAATATAGGATTAAGGATTATATTTTTGACTTTGAGAAACATCCATTCTGGCTCCTAATTCGGAAAGATTTCCACAGGTATAATAGAAGAGTAACAAGTCAGACTATCTTTTCTTGACTGTAAAACAATAAAAGGGGAATGTGGTAATAAATATCTGACACTTAATTTAATTTTCAGCAACATAATGCAAGTAGGAGATGTGAGTACTAATGCATCAAAAGCAGCAAATCCTTTTCAAAATCTGTTTACAAAGCAGACCAGATATATCACTGGTTATTGAAGAGAGTGGGTAGAGAATGGACTCTCATGTTCCATATTTTCCCCTTAACTGGGTCATAAATTATTTTGCTTGCTGACTATAGTGCTTATTTACTGCTTACTGTACAACCATGAAAATTTGTCCATGCCTCACTCTATTATGCTGAGATTTCACAGAGACCCAGTGAACCCAGTGCCACCTACCTAATTATGTGTCGTCTTTGTCCAGTCTCAAAAAATAACTTGAAGTATTTATTTAAGTTATGCATTCCCCCCAACTGATGTGCACAAGTATCTTGGTCAAACTGCTGTGAAAAGTGATTTCTGGTAGAGATGAGTTATTTGGCTGGGGTTCATTTCAGGGAAGGAACAGACCAAAATTGGGACAGGTGTAGAGGTCTTGCCCTGAAGCCTGTCAGCCAGCCACCGTGCTCTCAATTCTTTGTTTTAGCACCAACACAACCTGGCACCTACCCTAGTTCAGATTTTCGTGGCTCCTCAACAAACCCTTGCAATTCCTGTCCCCCCTGAAGAAGATGTCACTGTCATCTTCTTATGCTAAAAATTTGAAATTCTGTCTCATTAGGTTTTTCACTGTGTCCCAGTTGCACTGACTATTTTTCCCAAACTGTGACACATAATAAGAAGTACCCTGTAAGAAAATGCTGCTATGAAAAAATGAGCATGGGAAATATTGCACGCTGTGCACAATGGAGAGAGGACTGTATTATACAATGGCAACTGGAGCTCTGAGAGTTCTTCAGTGAGAAGGCTGTAAATCTCTTCTCTGTAATCCTAACACGTTGTGAAGCTCTAGAACACAGTTGGGGGAGACACTGATATTGACAAGAGGGGGATGCTACTCAAGGCTTCTGAGTTGGGAACAACATGATGAAACCCGACTTTAACAAGGCAAGCTGCTGCAATGAGCAGAATTACAAGAAAACATGCAATCATTAGAAATTAGTGATGGGCTCATTGTGGACATATGGGATAAGGGAAGTTGAAAATGAGTACCAAGTTTCCAATTTTACCACCTAGATGGATGGCAATGTTATTAACATCATGATAAAGTTTCATGGAAGACAATTTGGAAGGAAAGGGAATGAGCTGCTAGTGGATTTGATTTTTTAGCCCTTAAAAGAACATATGGAAGAAATAATAATGAAATTTTCATTTATTTGACTTTTAGTACTCTCTGATGCAAATTTCCCATCACAGCACCTGCCAAACCATCTCCTCTAAACTCTGTAAAGCCAAATAAGTTATTTTATTCTTCTGGTTATCCTAAATGTTTATCACAATATCTGTACCCATTTACAGTGTAAATAAATGTATGGTTGCAAATAGGTATATGGTTGTGAAAAGAAAATGACCTTAGCTAGGTCAAGAAAAATAAAGAGTGCAGGTGGGGCAAGCCCCTCAGACCAGAGGAGGGCTCAGCTGGAGGCCTCAGTAAGCACAGGAGGGAGCAGGACCCCAGGAACAATAACACTAATAATAATAAGTGTGCAGCACTCAAGACACTGTTTTTGGTATAAATCATGGCTGTTTTCTGCCTTTATGTGTCATTCCTCTCAAGGTTCAAGTTCAGAGAAGGGACAATCTGGTTGGTGGAGGTTGGGTCTGGTCACCTTGTTTGATGTGCTCTGGAAGGTGATGGGACAGGGGGAGATGTTCCCCACAGGAAAATCAAGGTACAATTTCCACAACAAGGAGGACTGTCTATGTCACACCCATATTGACTCTGCCTCTTTCTCCAATGGATGGAAAGTTCAGGCTTTTTTACAAAGATTCAGTCTTGGCAATGACCACCAAAGTCAGCCCAAGGAGCAGAGGGGGGATAAAACTGAACATCAGGCGTGTTGGAAAGGAAGGGTTCCCCAGTGTCGGCTTCTGTTTTACAGTTACATTCAAGGCAAAAGTAATGAGATGTTAAAAAAACACAACTGAATATTCAGATTTAAGCAAGATATTATCAGTAAATTAAGTGGGTGTGAAAACAGCCCCAAAATTATCTCCAATGCTTTATTTACAAATCGTGTCAAAGGCAATGTCATCTAGTGAGAAGGCACAGCTGTTTCCTTCTGAAGTGGAATCTAGCAGAGAGCAGGGAATGAGAGACAGGTAGCATCTTTTTGGGTGCATCATCTGGACTAAATGTGAAGAAAGAGGAGCTCTAATTGAAAATCATTTTTCTTGCCTAATTCGTACTTCAGGTTTAAAAAAGAAAACAAAAAGGGTTATTTTTTTGGGTCCAGTCATAGGTTTATCTGGAAATGGCTGATACAAGTTGTGTTATTTAAAAACACACAAACATAGAAGTTTAGAATTTAAAACAAAAACTTCAAGACAAGAAGTCCAGAAAGGTTACTGTTTTTCCCGAGATCACTCAACCCATCAGCGATAGATGTTGAATACAGGCTTCCTGATGCCATCCAGTGCTCTCTCACTGTGAAACAGTGAGATGCACTTGGCCTAAAAGAAAAAAAAAGAACTGGTTTATCATGGCAGTCTCCACTCCCTAGTTATGGGCAGTGAGAGAGAAGAAGTGAACACAAATTCAGAACTGGTTTCTGAAAATATGTTCCTTAATGCCAACCAAAGCAAGAGGGATGCCAATTTAAATGCTGCCAAAGATCTTTTGATGCAATCTACGTAGCGGATCTCCTTCCCAATCTATGATACCCTTGCAAAAGAGAAGAAAGTCAGATTAAATGTCTCTTTGTCAGTGTACTTTAATACCTTTCAGTGGCCTTGGAAATTTATGCAAAGGAAGAAGGGAAAGACGGGGGAAAAGAAAGTGCAGTACTCTTTTCTGCTGTTCACAACATCAAATTGGTAATTATAATGTTGGTATTTGCAACAGGCCAGTAGGAGACCCCACACCATTGAAACATAAAGAGGATACTGTTTATTGCTCTGGGAATTTACAGTCCCACTTAGGCAGAAAAGTAACCATGAAAAGTTTTTTTTTTTGTTTGTAAAGCATATGATATTGGTTAAAACTTGGCTTTCTTAACTTCCTTGGCATTTGAGTCTTTTTTGTGGGATGAAGGGAGATGACAGAAATAGGATAATTGGAACCTTTTGTAGTTGTGCACAGAGGGGATTTAAAAATGAAATAGCCAGTGTTGCAAGACACAATGAGTACAAAGAAGTCAGTTGTGGAAGGAGTGAGTGTGCAGGGGAGGAGAGGCTATTTAACCTAATTATCCTTATCCAAACCAAGTGGGTCTTCTGACCACTCCCTTCCTTTCTGGAGCATCCTATCCCTTTCACTGCCACTTTCAAAGCAGCTGGTGCCCTTTTTGTGCCCGGATCTCCTCCTTCTAATGCTCAATGCATGAGCAGCTGGGACCGTCCTGCACCCATAAAGCATACACTGTAGCAGCCCAGCTCAAAAGGACACCAACAGAATTACTTCATAATCAAACTTACAATCAACATTGACTGAACATTTTATTATATTCCACACATGTTGCTAAGCACTTCACAAATATTCTCTTACTAAACCTCATGACATGTAACGAATTAGTTACTGTGATTGTCCTCATTTTGCAGATGAGAAAACTCATGTTCAGAGAGGTTAGGGAAGTCACCCAGAGGCACCTGGCAAGTGAGTGGGAAGGCCAGCACAGTGGTCTTACCCACAGTGGCCAACCCCAGTGATATGCTTTCATGCTTGAAATGTGTATCCTCATCCCTAATTCCTTGGACCTTTGCCTAGGTGACCAGCTTGCCTGTTCTGAGACATCATTCTAAGTTATTGAAGATTCTAATCCATTTGTAGCTTTTGCCGGCAAGTGAAGCTGCATTTTAAGAGATATCCCAGAACAGAAACAGAAACCTAGACAATAATAGTGGGTTTTGAGACATATGGAGAAGTGAAGGAGGGCACCGATCTGAAGGTCAGTAGGTCTGAGGTTCTTCCAGGCAAGTCAGCTTGGCTTTCAAGAGGCATTAACCCTGGTCTGAAGAGAAATCTTAACCATCTGCCAGGAGATCCTGGCCCTAAAGCCATCATCAAAGGATTTAGTGGTTCACACCTATAATCTCAGCTACTCAGGAAGCTGAGGTGAGAGGATCGCTTGAAACCAGGAATTCTAGACCAGCTTGGGCAACATAGCAAGACCCCACTTCTAAAAAAGTTAAAATGAAAAATTAGCCAGGTATAATGACACACACTTGTAATCCCAGCTACTCAGGAGGCTGGGGCAAGAGAATCATTTGAGCCCAGGAGTTCAAGGTTGCAGTGAGCTATGATCACACCACTGCGTTCCAGTCTGGGTGACAGAGTGAGACCCTATCTCTGAAAAAGAAGGAGGAGGGAAAGAGAAAACTAAATACCAGATTTAGACCTGGGGTTGGAGAGAGAATTTTCCTGCCCCTGCCCCTGCCCAAGAAGTTCTGGCAATGTCTGAAGACCTTGCTGGTTTTCACAAGCGGGTAGGGAGTTTGCTACCAGCATCCATGGGTAGAGGCCAGCCAGGAATGCTGCTAAACATTCTGCAATACAATGGACACCCCCCCACCCCTGCCTCAAACAAAAATGATTGGGTCCAAGATGTCAATAGTGCCAAGTTTGAGAAACCCTGATTCAGACAATACCTGAGGGACATGACAAGCATGACCAGGTTTACAAAGTCCGAGCAGAGTGGCAGCCAGTGAGGAGGATGGCTTTATTCCAGGGTTTCCTCCTCTGTTTCCCAAACATGCAGCATGATCCAGCTGGTTAGTTAATTCCCCCTGACTGACTATACATTAAGAAAAGAGAATATTTGATTTTATAAAGAAGACCTCAGTGTAGTATAAAAATAGTTTGTGTTGGGAGGTAGTGCCGCAGAGGGCACTATTAGATGATTTTCTGCCTAAGAAAACGGTTAGGTGAACCAGCTTCTGAGGCGTTATTTCTCAGTGTGGTCTGTGTAGCATCTTTCACAGGCATCACTTAGATGCTGTGTGTGTGGGGGGGGTGGGGGGTGGGTAGAGTCTCGCTCTGTTGTCCAGCCTGGAGTGCAGTGGTACAATCTCAGCTCACTGCAACCTCCATATCCAAGGTTCAAGTTATTCTCCTGCCTCAGCCTCCTGTGTAGCTGGGATTACAGGTGTGTGTCACCACACCCAGCTCAATTTTGTATTTTTAGTAAAGACAGGGTTCACCGTGTTGGCCAAGCTGGTCTCAAACTCCTGACTTCAAATGACCCACCCCCCTCAGCCCTTCAAAGTTCTAGGATTACAGGCATGAGCCACCATGCCTGGCCATGGTTGCTCTTTATAAAGTCAGATTACTAAACCCCATGAGAGGTCCTGAAGTCCTGAATAGGGCTGAGGAATCCACATTTTTAACAACTTATCCGTGTGATTCTTACAAACACTGGAGAGTCTCTTCTCTTGGGGTTGTCCTTACAGTAGTAACTTTGAAAGTCCTACTATGTCCAGGTCCCAAATCAAGTCTCAGTGCTTCTATGAAGACATCCTCCTTCACCTTGGCCAACACAGTGTTCTTCTTTCAGATTCTGCAACCCATATTCTTAATTTGTCACTTCATTTCCGCTCTTGTGTTTTATGTGTTCCATCATCTCCCCACATGGACTATGTCTGTTCTTTTCTATTTTTTTGAGATAGAGTCTCACTCTGTCACCCAGGCTAGAGTGTAGTGATATGGTCTCAGCTCACTGCAACCTCTGCCTCCTGGGTTCAAGTGATTCTCCTGCTTCAGCCTCCCAAGTAGCTGGGACTATAGGTGCCTGCCACCATGCCCGGCTAATTTTTGTATTTTTAGTAGAGACTGGGTTTCACCATATTGGCCAGGCTTGTCTCGAACTCCTGACCTTGTGATCCACCCGCCCTGCCCTCCCAAAGTGCTGGGATTACAGGGGTGAGCTACCGCGCCTGGCCTGTCTGTTTTAGTTCTCTCTTTATCACTGATTCCTGGCACTGGACAGACATGGGCAATGTTTGACAGAGAGTCATTCTCATAAATTAGATTAAATAGGTATGGGTGCCCTTATTAGAGGTATCGAATTCTTGTTTCTCTGCTAGTTCAGTTCTTCTTGTTTACCTAGTGAGGTGCAGAACAGACACCCAGAGCTTAATTTGTCCTTTAATTGAGTACCTTAACTACTGGACATCAAAAGGTCAATAATTTATAGCAGTGTGAGTGGCTAAATAAAGGAAATCCAACAATTAGTTATCTGCAAAACACGAAGAAAGCTCTTGACTGAAGAGCCAAGACCCTACCATTATTCTCCAATTTCCACGATGCAAGGCATTAAACACTTAAACTATTGTATTTAGCTTTATCTCCTGGTAGAGGCCTTAAAAAACATAAATGCATTACAGTGCCATTAAAGAAGTGGTTTGTGGGGTGGACTGGGGTGCAGAGATTGTACCTAGGCTGGCAATCTCACCCACTAGCAATAGATTGTTGGTCTATCTGGTTACCTTCACGCTCAGAATCGGCATTTACACGACAATTTGTTTCCTTCTCAAAATTGCTTAGGTAAGAATGCTTTATTGCCTTCCATCTATAAAGACAAATTCTTCTGCAGTAAAAAGACAGTCACAAGAATAAAGCATATATAATGCTGATATTCCACAAATTGACCAAATTTTCCATTAGAGCTTTACAGACTTGAAAGACCTCAGTCTCCCCCATAAAAGCTACCTACACTGTGCTTTCCAGGGTAATTGTTAAAACAGTGGGTGACATTCATATTGAAAGCAAGGTAATGAGCAGTTGGAATGGCTACAGCAGGGCAATTTTAGGCACTTGTTTTATTTTAAAGGAAATAACATCAGTCTGTAGTTAACATTGCCAGTAGTGGGAAGCTGGAGTAGGACCCAAGCCAGCAAGCAGAGAGGATACCTCTGTCTCTAGGGAAAATGCAATCGGAAAACAGTCCCTATAAGATAAAAGATAACTATTGATTCAGGTCTCCTCAGCCTCATCTTCCTGGAGGCAACATTTGTGTGTCTTCACCTGATCATGTGTGGAATAAATCTTCTGCTTCACTTTGGAACGCCTTTCAGTTCTCTTTAAAAGACAGAAGGATAATATTATAATGAAAAATATATTGCTTTGAAGTTGATTACTTTTTAATAGGAAAAGAACACTGTATTCTGGGTGAGAATTAGCTGCATCTCTTTGTGAAGAGCGTTAGCAATGCAGCCACATGTATTTGTATGAAACATGTTTAGACATTCTATGAGCTAGCTATAATATTTTTGTTGTTGTCATTGCTGTTATTGTTACGCCTTGGCTTCTGAGGATGGAAGCAAGGGTATGTGAGTTAGAGTTTTTATGGAGATAAGAATAAGTGTTTGTCCCTTAAGGATTTCCCATTTTCAACAACAGGGCAGACTGAAGCTGGAAGTATTAAAATACACGTAACTTCTTGAAGACAATTGGATACCTTTAGCAAAAAATATCAAACTTCAAAAAGGGTGATTAACTAAATGCCCAACAGGAAATTCAGAAAAGAATAAACCCAAAATCAATGTTTTTTATTTTCTAAATGTCACACTAAGATACTTATTGGTAAGATACATGCATGTCTCTGGACTATCATTTTTTTTTCTAGAAGTGAATATCTGTGACCAGTGATAAAGTCCACTATTGAAAAAGTATAACTCCTTCACTGCTTCCTATTAGATTCTAAGATGGGCTCAGTAAACTCTGTAAGAAATGAGTTTCTTATCTACCCAAACCCCTCTCCCATCAAATTCTGATTTGATGAGAAAATCTAAATGAGAATTTTCACATTCTAACCTATTGAAATACAGTACTGTAAACATACATTACAACTTTATACCTGTCTGAAAGGCTATGAATGGAGTGCTATGTTATTTTTAAAAAATCAAGATAATTGTATGCCTACATACATGTACAGACATACACAGCAAACACACATCATCTACACCACACACACAGTAAGCATGCATCACACACACACTGTGCACACACAGAGACATACACATGCACCACACACTCACAAACTGCACTCTGTTTATTGTTGGCTCATCTACATTCTCACTTATGTGCACAGCGCTCTAGTTTCCATAAAATTTTTAAATACTTTATACTGTTAGTTTGGCACAAAGATAATTGTGGTTTTTGCCATTATTTTTAATAGTGCCATTCTTAAAAAACACCATTTAAAAAATAGAGGCAAAAACTGCAGTTACCTTTGCGACAACCTATATTTCACAGACATTGTCCGCTTTGAAAAACTCTACATTTACAAATATGAGGTTTTGTCATGTTCATTTAAACTCCCCCCAGAGAGGTCTACTCTCATTGGTAATTTGGAGCTGCTCAGTTGGGTTGACCTTTCTAGCAGGAAGCAGTGAGCCTCAGTACTACTAACTTTAAGAGCTCATCTGCAGGGGCCAGGCTCAGGAGAGACCACAGTGAAGGAGGAAGTAGCTACTTGCTGCTTTACTTCCTTTAAACAGGGTGTACAGTGGCTGAGCTGAGCCTGCAGACGCACTGTGGATCAGCCTTGTTTTTTCTATGACAGAAAGGCTGTGCAGCAAACTAACCTGCAGGTGCATGGGGAAATCTATTGGAAATGGAAGAGAAAAAAATAAAATGAAGTATCCAAGCATTTTGCAATGACAAAGAAGTAATAACAGCAAATGCCAAAAAGCTCAACAGGTTAAAAAAGTTGGAATAAAGATAAGATGTAATAAGGAAGTAATAACTAACGTGGACAGAAATGAATAGGAGCCGCCTTACCAATTGCTCAACTTAGGACTTGTGAATCCCATTATGACATCATGTGCATGTGTATAAACTTTCATCACTGTTTCTAGTTACTTTAAATTCCTAATGGTACTTTCGGGGCCATTTTAATGGAATGGATTCAAATGCATTGTCAATGAAAGCCAAGTTTCTGCCCCCTGGTTACTTAGATTCAGTGATTATGTCATTTACAGATTAGATAGCCTATCTAATTGAAAATAATTGGAAGTGAGCATATTAAAAAATAACATAATTGAGCATTTTAAAAGCACCTTCACATAGTATATTGACTTTGCTTTCTAACTTTTCCTCCACCATTATTTTTCTTCCTTTCTTCCAACTTTGTTGAGCTCTGCTGTGCCATTCAACTTCTCACCTCTATTTCACTGCCAATATTTTCCAGTAAATGATCTAGAAGCCAATTTTCCATATCCTCCTATTCATTGTTAGGTCCATTGCAACCTAGATCTCCCCCTCACTGATCAGTGGAAACCACAAAAGGCCAAGTGTCTTCCACATCTACCCCTTCTTCTCAGTACATCCTGGATGTTAAAATTAAACACACATATACAAAAGTCAAGAGTAAGACTGTAGTAGATGGTATTTTAAAGATGTCCTCTCCAGGCTCCCTCTGATTATTCAAACATGAATCTTCATACATCTGTGAAGGGACTTTGCAGCTGTAAATTAAGGTTGATCATCAGGTTGCCTTAAAGCAGAGAAATGATTCTGGATTGTCCTGGTCTAATCACATGAGGCCTTAAAAACCAAGGCTTTTTTTCCCCCCTGGCTACAGTGGAGAGATACAAAAGAAGAGCTAAGTTGGGAAGATGAGGCAAAAGGAGAAGTCAGAGAGATTCAAAGTGTGAGGGATTCGGCCGGCTATTTCTAGTTTAGAAAGGGAACTTGAGTTAGGCGATGTGGGTGGCCTCTAGAAGCTAAGAATGACCCCTGGCTAACAGACAGCAAAAAAATGGTCACCTCAGTCCTATAACTGTAAGGAATAAATATTATCAACAATCTTGCATATGCCTGAAAACAGGTTCTCCCCTAGAGCCTCCAGAAAGGGACACCACCTTGCTGATACTAGGTTTAAGTCTTGTGATTCTCCAGGCAGAGAATCAGCTGAGCTACACTATATGCAGATTTCTGACCTGTGAAAACCAATCATAAATGGGGGTTGACTTAAGCCGCTAAATGTGCAGCAACTTGTTACAGTGGCAGTAGAAAAGTAATACAGATTGCCAGAACTTTTTCATAGGTTTCTGACATCTTAGCATTCAAATTCCTGTGTCTTCTAAATCATGGATAGGAGTCCCATCTTACTTAATTTCCAAACATCTAGACTCTTCTGTATTGAAAATGGCAAACTTTCACTGACTGGACACCCTGGGACCAGACTTTCAATTCCTATATAAGAATGTGTGAGATTTGTGCGTTTTGTATGTACGTATATATGCATATATATATATGTATATACATAAATAAATACATAAGACCTGGCAAATACCCATTATATTCAATAATAATAGTTTACATATATACACATACAGGAAGCTTAACCATTATCCATATCCAGATACATGTAGGTAATTTTTTCTCAACTCCAGGGACTAACATATATTGTTTCACAACAATTCTATAAGCTGTATACTAATTGGTCTATTCTTACATATAAGAGTTAGGCAGAGAGAAGTCAAATAACTTGTTGGAGGTTATCTAACAGATAGCTGAAGATTTAAGCACAAATTATGTCTAGATCCAAAACTGCAAGGTCCTTAGTTTCCAGCCTGTCTATCTCTCACACTGAATCTTTTTGGACATTCCCAGGCCCTACATCCATCTCTGACCAGGTGCCATGCACCACCTTCCTTAACCTCACCTGTTTAGGACTTTGAGCCTCTGTAATGCCTCAGTAGTTTCCCCTTTATCCCTATTCCTTCTCAGTATTTCCTGAATTGCCCTCCGTCTACCACATGTAAACGAACTTCAAGACTGTGTTCTCAATTCTGTTAACTCTGTTCCTCAAAAATTCAATTAACTTTTAAACTTTCATGACTTTCTGCTCCATGTCTCCAGTCCTAACTTTTTCTTAAATTCTAGGCACACATATAACAGCCGGACTTTCCCTTTTGATGATCATCTGGATGTAACATTCAACATGTCTAAATCAGCATTGCACATTAAATAAAGCGAGGAAACCTTCCCTTCTTACCATCCTTTTTTCCCTCACTCATATTATCCATCTCCTTCATGGCCAGTCAGAAACCTGCTGGCATCTTTGAACTTCCCTTCTGGCTAAGAGGGTGGGCTCAGGAGCTGGACCCCGTGGGTTTACATCCCAGCTCTGCTACTGACTTTGGGCCAATTGCTTAATTTCTCCAGATCCCAAATATTCCTCTGTAAAACTGGAGTGGTGATAGCAATGATTACAATACTTACCTCACAGGGCTGTTGGATGGTTTAAATAAGGTTCCATAAGAATTTCAACCAGCACCCAGCACATAGTACTTGCTCAATAAATTTCAGCTCTCATTTTTTAATTAATTGCTAGATCTTTATAATCTCCCTGCAATCTATGGTTATGTTTCTGTTTCCTACTTTTCTGTCTTCCTCCATTCTATGTTACTATCTAGATTAATGCAAACCATCTCTGGATCACATTCTCTGCAATCCAGCCGGCATGTAGCTACTGAATGAATCTTTCTAAAGCACTATTTTAATTATAATTCAAAAATCCGTTAGTGGTTTCTCATGATTTCAGGATACAATGGAAACTTTTCATTATCTTGGCATTCGAAGCCTTCCATGAACTAGCGCCTGGCTTCCATCTTCAGTTGATTTTATCTGTCATTTCCTACTTAACCCTCGGCCGTAGACAGGCAGGTTTCTAATTTTTTCTTATCTATTCTGCTTTGGCCTGCGTCTTTGCCTTTGTTGTAACTAATAGTTATGCATACTATGTACCAGGCAAGGCAATGTGTTGACATTTTTAAGATGTCATCTTATTTATCCTCACACAAATCTATAAGGTAGTGACTATGCTATCTCTATTTTAGAGATGAGAAAACTGAGGCCTGGAAAGGGTGAGTGATTGACCAAAAGACACACATTTAGGAAGTGATGAATCCAGGATTTGAATCTCAGATGATTCTGTAATTTTAATCATTCTACCTTGATGCTTTCCCTATGCTACATTTCCTTTCTGGTAGGATGCTTTCCTCTGCATTCATCTCTTTGATTCTCACCTATTATTCAAAGCCTACCTTAGAGATATCTTTTCTATAAAGCCTCCCCCAGACTCCTTCAAACTCTAGTGAACTCCTCTTTAGGGTACAAGCTTCTAAAAACTAGGAAAGACATTATATATTTCTCATGAAATATATTTTTCAGTGATGTCTTGAGTACAGTACTTAATAAATTCTCATGATTTATTGGTCTTGGATTTCTTTTCTAATGAACTTGGAGGCATCTCCTTGTAACGAAGCCAACAAATATCCGATTGCTCCTTATTGCTGGTTTTTGCCCATTGTCCTAGCTAGGACTTTTGCTTGACAATATGTTTCTGAAACTAAAGCAGAAAAGAAATGTGTTGGAATGGTGTGGAGTGTCTCAAAGAATGGTTGAGAAACAGGCTTGGTCTAGAAATGAGAAGAAAGCCCATAGAGGGTCCACCAGTGCTGTCCCATGGAACACTCCATGCCATGCTGCTGGAATTTCCCCTCCTTTGCATCAACACAGACTCTGTCTATCTGACATCCCCATATGCTGATGGGTGATGCCTCTTTTTGCCAATATTTCAGGAAGCTGTAATTAGCAGCTGAGGAAATGAAGAAATGAGTCATTCTCGTATTGCAGAAGTTGAAGAGTGGGAGGAACTCTAGGATAAAGAACTGTGGCGCCTAAAGAGGAATAGAGGACAAAATAGATGCAATGTTAGACAGAGAGAAAGTCACTTAAGAGTCTCTCAAAATCATTCAATGCTTTGTTATAAGACAGTATGCCTGTCTTCTAAAACTGTGATTTAGAAATTTAAGGCACCATTGTTGAGTGGATTCACAGATGGTTTTCAGAAGTTTGTGTTCCCTGACGATGCATGCACATTTTCTGAGTGCTTGTATTTTTTCTGATAAGTGGGTTCATAGCTTTTATCAGATTCTCAAATGAGCTCATGACCTAAAAAGGATTGTAAAATATTATTTTTAGCCATCAACATAGACACATAATCTGACCCCAGGAAGTCAGGTGACCCAGAGTCAGACTCTCATAGCACCATATAAGGACAAATAAATAAATCTGAAGATTCTGTTTGTGTTATAATGTACCTGCTCATCTGTCAGATGTCAAAGAGTTACTTCAAGGGTGAAATCTGTTTAACACTAAAGACATATAGTGGAATTTCCACATATCCATTGACCATGGATTAAAGGACTTCTTGGTGAAATGCTTGGTTTGCCTAACTAAACCAATTACAAAGTAATGATATAATTTATCTCCCCAGCTGTCATTTTATGGCATCATGCTATCTTTCTGATTGGTTTCAAAAGAAGGTCTTCTCAGTCTCCATGCTTAGACAGGCATAATCAGAATCCTTTTTTCTTCTCTGGCACAAATCACTGCATGACAAGGTAGAAATGGGTGAATAGCTCAAGCCTGGGGTACATATGTGTATTAACTAAATAAAATTATTCCTGGGGGAAAAAGAACAGCCTAGTTCTGTGGCCTCTACATATTTCTGTTTCACCTAGTAGAAAAACCTGAACATACTCCTATATTGTATATTTATTTATCAATTATATAGCTAATACTTCAAAGCTAATACTTCAAAGCTAATACTTTTATCAATAGCTAATACTTCAAAGCACTATATATATATATATATATATATACACACACATATATATATATATATATATATGAGACAAGGTTCATTGTTAAGAATAATAAATGTAAATCCCCTCATTTATTCTTTTTTGTTTGTTTGTTTGTTTTTGAGACAGAGTCTTGCTCTGTCACCAGGCTGGAATGCAGTGGCGCCATCTTGGCTCCTGGGTTCAAAAGATTCTTGTGCCTCAGCCTCTTGAATAGCTGCGATTACAGGTGCATGCCACCCCATCCAGCTAATTTTTATACTTTTAGTAGAGATGGGGTTTCACCATGTTGGCCAGGATGGTCTCGATCTCCTGATCTGGTGATCCGCCCGCCTCAGCCTCCCAAAGTACTGGGATTACAGGCGTGAGCCACTGCGCCCGGCCTATTCTTTATTAAGCATACATTTACCAAATATATACTGAAAGCCTTTTGAGTGCCAGGTGTTCTAATCAAAGGGGACTCAGTGAATGAAACAAAATCCCATGCTCATGGGACATACAGCCTGGTAGAGGAAGACAGGCCCTAAGTGAACCAAATAAATAAACTGGCAGTTGTGTTACATGTCAGTGAGTATGGTGGAGAAAAACAAAACAGGAAAGAGCATCTGGGTGGGTCTGAGGGCGAAACTGCACTTTTAAATTAAATGGCCCCAGAGAAAGGATTTGAAGATCTAAAGATGAGGGAATTAACTCTGTGGCTCCTTGTAACTGTTTGACATACAGATTCATGGAGGCCATGTCTGTGTGTATTATATTAAATCACAATCAAGCATAGTTTCTTTATTTAGGTAGCCAATAAACATAGAATTCTAAAATTTTCTTCTTGGACCCTAGCAATCACTTTGGGAACTCCCCCTCAGAAGATCACTTAGGTAGCCTACACTTAACATGAACAGCTCTTTTCAACACAATTCTCAGACCTCAGTCACATTACTACAGTTGACTTTTGGGATCTATCCAGAATTATAAAGTTTAGGTGGCTGTTTTGACAGCCGTGGAGTCCTGTTGTCAATTAACTGTTCAATTTAATCCTGATTTGGTTTCATGGGTGGTTTTTACATCGTATGGTTTATTTAGCTGTGAGCAATTCTCTTAAACATCCAAAGTCATTTTGTGTTGCTTTATTGCAGGTAAGGAGGGAGAATATATGCACAAAAGCACTATCTGAACAGCTGGTAGTTAATTACTTACAGGAAGTGGTAACCCGACAGTTTTCCTTTCCTTTCTGTTGAGTTACATTAATATAGCATGAGCATTTCCCTTTTACCAGGAAGAAGATTTGTTCGGCCTGGTGACACTTCAGAAGAAAAGAGTTTAACGACACTGATATTTTAAAATATTTTGTGACTCAAATTACAGCAATACGATGAGCTTTCGAGGAAAGGTTTTTAAACGGGAGCCCAGTGAATTTCGGAGAAGAGACGAACAGTGAGGAGAGTAAATCAAGAAGAAATCCACAAATTTAGTTCTGTAGGTATCCAAATGTCAATGTTTTGCTTTCCATCTTTCCTTCAATCCTTTCTTTCAAAAATAATTAGCTCTACAGTGGCGTTGTAACACAGGCTGCTGGGTGAAGTCTTACATGGAACAGAAGATTCCGTTTGGGTCGTAAATACTCTGTTTTACTTACATCATTATTTTTGAAGTCACGTTGTTCTCAAACCACATGTAACTCTTTTAAAATATATTGATAGAGAATTTAATCATTAAAATGTTACTAGAATTTTTGGAATTTAAGATTATCTTAATATGATGATACAAACAAAAATTTTTGAAGAAGTTATTCTCTTTATTAAAGAAAAGCCTCTAAGTGCCTAAGAACCCAGTTGGTAACATGTATATAGTTGTGTTTCTAAGAATTGTCATTGCTCTGTTTTATCATATGTCATAATTATTTATTTTAAAATTCTTAGGAAAAGCAATTCAAAATATGAAAAAAAGTAAAATAAGTATTTGATTAATAGAGTCAACGAGGACTTTAAAAAGTGATACTTTTAAAGGTTTTAAAGGTTAAAAAGATTTGGTTTTGTTTTACGGTTAAACACATTTCTGCCTTATTGTTTGTGAACAAAATGAGAGCTTGAAAACCTGTACTTATAGAATTTTACAGTTTAATAAACTGTAGACTTTATAGAATCTTAGAGTTCTATAAACTACTGACAGTTCAATATCAAAGCTGATTGCTACGGCACTTCAGTGACTTTCATGTCATGTGAAGGCCCACTTTGTATGTTAAATGGCTACAGCAGTATTCCTGGGTAGCTTATTTAGAAGAATGTTCATTTTACAGAGCGGGTCTAGCTTTGCTTGCCTTCTTCGGAGCAGGGTTTCTCAACCTCAGCACTATCGTCATTTGGGGTCTGGGAATTCTTTACTGTGGGGGGGCTCTCCTGTGCAGTGTAGAATGCTGAGCAAATTCCTGGCTTCTGACCACTTAATGCTAGTGGCAATAACTCCCAGTTGTGATGACCAGTTACATCTCCAACATTGCTAAACGTCTCCTGGGAGGATGATCATTGATCACCCATATGAGAACCACGGTTCTAGGGATAAAGATCTTTTTGTTCATAGAAACATCTTTAATATAGAAACAGAGATGGCTTTTCAAAAATATATATGTATATATGCACACACACATATGCATCTATATAGGCTCTTTATGAATATGAATAAGTGCATTGCCTCTCAATGAATAGAGGTCCTCTTTATACTAACAATTATTTGGCAGTAACTTGACATGAATAGAGTTTATTAGAGGTCTGGCTCGGAGGATTGGTACTGTGTTGCTGTTAGTTCAGTTTCTATCTCAGGAGTGTGTGTCTGACATTGTGAATACATGTAGTTGAGCCCCTAGCCTTTTTCCCATGAAATGTAGCTCGAATCTTTCTACTGGGATTTCATAACCAGAATAGATAGGTCCTGAAACTGACTTCTTCCTCTCTATTGGTCAGAAATAAGAGCCTAACCACTTCCTCCTGACTGGTCAGATATGTCTTCCCTACTGACTCCAAAAGAGCCTCGTCAGCCTGTTAAGGAGGATAACTGTTTCAAAATAATGTCTGGTTTGAGATTAGTTTTAACTTGAGTCTTGTCCCCGAAACATAATTTCCCTGCTGTGTTTATCTCAATGGAATTTAGAAGTACCACGGATTATGTCACCCTGAGAGTTATTCTTGTGTCCACTAAAAGAGAGAATCACAGAAGAACATGTCTATCTTACCCCAGACCACACATACAGTGTTGGCAAGAGGACAGTCCCCAGAGTCTCACCATATAATGAAACTAATCACTCTATGAATTATCTTAATTGAATTTGAACATATTGCTACTGAGTACTATGGGAAAAGCAGCCAGTAAGGACGTGGTATTTTCCCACAGCATTCAGTTAGCAATGCATTCAAATTTAATTAAGATCATTCATACAGTGATTAGCTTTCTTCGACGACGGAAGGCACTGGGGATGTTTCTGCTACACTTGCCTGCTTTTGGTCTGCCTAAGATAGGCATATTTGCTTTCACAGGTTGTCTCTTGTATTAAGTGCAGGATTGTTCTTAAGTATTATCCTGAGATGTGATTTTCATTTTGGAATCCAAGAAAGTGAAATGAGTAATTAGGGCACTAGAATTTGAAGTAGATACCGTGATGAGGTCATTCTCCCTGCCACTCTCACCTACCATCTGTCTATATGGTAGATAGATGGTTACTATCTATATCTACCATATAGATAGATGGTAGGTGAGAGTGGACAAGTTACTTAAATCACGCTAAACCTCAGTTTCCTCTTCTGTAAAATGTTCATAATAACCTATGCTATGTTAAGATTGTTTATTAGAATTCAGTTTGGTACTGTGCATTCTTGAACAGTGTTCAAATCAATTTACAAGTGTTGCAAAAGTTATGTGTTGTGTAGCATTTTTTAAACTAAGAAAAATATTTCCATTTCCAAGGACAAGAGAAAAAGGACAGTGAAATTGTCTTTCTAGTGACTGCAGCAATTGAAGTCACTGGACTACAGGTCATGCTTTCCTCCTGGTAATCTTTTTTTCATAAGAGAGTCACCCAGGAGACAGACTTCTGAATTGCATCAAGTTGAGTGCTTGAGGTCCCAGATCCTTCTATGTGTCGATACAGTTTGTTTGAGAAACACCATGGTTTTTTTATCCCTGGTCTAAGCCCAGTGAGCTGAAACCCACTCACAGCCTGATTGTACTGTGCCCAGCACATTCAGCTAAACTTTCCAAACTCTAAACCAACATCCCTAGAATGGTTTCAGAGCCTACTCATTTGAATAGTGATAAGGGAAGGGACAATTCAGTTGACAAAATGCCCAATAAATGAAGATGAGGCCTAAAATTAAGGAAGAAAGCAATAACGTCTTTTAAACTTTTGGATATACTCATAAACTGCAGTGAAAGAAGAAAAAAGTGATTGTTGCTGATGATTACCATATCTATTTTTGGAATGATTATGTAGATCTTGCACTCAAGTCATGTCTTAATCTTAAAAAAAATTAGAAATGGTTTAATTTTACAGTAATCTTGAATACCTATCCAGAACTCTGTGACTTCCTAAGAATTATGCAACTCCAATTTTTTTATACCCTCTTGACCCAGATTGACTATTCTGTATATTCTGTCTTTTTTTAAAATGCTATTTGAAGCTGTATATTTTATGTAGAATTTTTAGTTGTTTTGAAAGTTTCCATTATTAATCTAATTTTCAAATGCATTTTGAAATACCACTTATCACAAACAACATACAGTTGAGAGACTACAATTGTGTTATGAGAAAAGCTTGAAGAAAATGAAACTGACATGTTAGATCATCAAGTAGAACCACTTCCCTGAATTTTTGAAATGTGTGTGGTGGTCTGCAGTTGATGATTATCTTTTTAACTGCCTTTCTATTTTTATTTTATTCATTTTACTAAAATTTTTCAGTATGATCTCTGATGCAAAGGCAGTCAATAAAGAGATCATTTCCTTCCTAAACTGCATGTCCTAATTTAGAAAGATTAAAAACAGAATTAAGTTGAATTACTATCTCAATCATCTGCACAGTCATAAAAATAAGTGAATTTGTTTAAATAGACGTGATTTGTTGTTTCTAAGTTCTTACTGGTTTGCAGATCATTGATCTGCAGGATTTCAAGGTATTTGGAAAACTGGATACTATGAAAATTCATCCTCTCATCTTTAAAGTACCTATTAGCACATTAATAGGAAAATAAAAATGAAAACCATAGGTAGAGGATCTAATCTGAATAGCTTTAACTTATCTCTAATGTACATTATTTTATATTGTATTGTACTGTTATCTTTCAAGTCAGTTTTTTCTTCTTGAATCTCCCATGTTAGTGTGAGCAGCCTCTCTTGCTAGTTATCTGTGCTTTATTGGGTGCTATCTCTTTGTTTTGTACAACCTTCATAGGGCATTGCTTATTTAGGCCGTTGTGAAATGAGCCAGTTAGCTGAAAAAAAAAAAATGGATGGGGTCCCCAGGAGTCAGGATTTTGGTTCTAAGAACAATGAAACAAGGCTGGAATCAGGGTCGAAACACAAAGGAAAACAGGAATGAATGTTATCAATGAACAGGTTGGAAAATGCAAAGAGGAGTAACTGGGGGAATGTGAATTCAATCCAAGAAATGGAGAAGTGAGCATTGAAACTTGGTCCGCCTAAGAATCCAGGTGAACACAGATCAGAGGATTCTGGGTGCAGGCTGCAACAGGAAACAGCTAGCTCAAGTGCCGGGAAACCGCAGAGAAGCTGCTTCCAAAATGGAAATGGGAGGAGTACCTGCAATTTAACTAAGAATGGTCTTCCTTTCCCTAGCAGCTGACTGCTAAGGGAGGAGAGAGAGTTAAACCAGAAGTGAGCCAAGCTTCTGAGCATTGGCTGGACCATTTGTTAGAGAATGGGAGTACCACCATGGACAGAAAGGAGGGTCATTATCCCAGCAACTCTTTATTTCCTGGATGGTGGCAGGTACCAGAGTTTTTTTATTCATTGTGGATGTTGACATCCACATTAATAGCATTCATTATATGTTTCTTAAATCTCCCTTTCCATTTTCTTTCTTCATCTTCCTTAACCTCCCATAAATTTTTTTTTTGGTCCTTCTTTTTTTTTTTTTTCTTAACGGAGTCTTGCTCTGTTGCCCAGGCTGGAGTACAGTGGCAAGATCTCAGCTCACTGCAACCTCCACCTCCCAGGCTCAAGCGATTCTCCTGGCCCAGCCTCCCAAGTAGCTGAGATTACAGGCACATGCCACCACACCCAGCTAATTTTTGTATTTTTAGAATAAACGGGGATTCAGCATGTTGGCCAGGCTGGTCTCGCACTCCTGATCTCAGACGATCTGCATGCCTCGGCCTCCCGAAGTGCTGGGATTACAGGTGTGAGCCGCCGTGGGCCTGGTCCTCTTTGTTCCTTTGAGGTGCCCAGTGACCTTATAGCAGCCCCAGCTTTCTAATGCCCTTTGCTGCAGAAACGCAAAAGGGGGAGCAGAAATAGTAAGCTAAATCACAGCTCTATTCCAGAATCCTACCAATGGGGAGTGAAGATAAAGCATTTCGGTTTTCCGTTCTGTGTTCCTGCAAGGCTATGTTCTAGCTGGTGGAGTGGAGTGGAGTGGAGTGGAGTGGAGTGGAGTGGAGTGGACTACAAACTTCAAACTGAGATGTGTTAAAATATCAATTCTTCCATCAACTTGCAGCCAAGTTGTTGAAGTCTTCAAAATCCAAGCTTCCTCATCTATTTAAAAAAAAAAAGCAGTAATGATCTTTCAAGGGTTGATGTGGGCATTCAGTGAGAGAAGATATTAACAACTGATTATGGCCTTTGCCATTGATTATGATAGGGATAGTAGAAAAATAATAACCATTATTGGCATTTACAGAGTAATTTATTTTAAAATGGTGGTGTCTATTGTTACTATTATCATCAATTATTTGGCATAACTGTTATTTCTACAAGAAAACACATATCAATTAATTTTACTATAATAAATACAGCAAATGTGACTCATAAGATGACAATGGCAGGAGGAAGAAAGGTGAATCCCTACAATATACAACAGATGAGACACCCCTAAACCATTGCTAGCTTAGATATGTCCGGTCTGTTGTATGTTATAGGAGTTTGCTGGAACTTCCAATACAATTTTGTTCTCTCCTACAGAGAGCAAAATTATAGTATGTGACTATCATCACTTAAAGTAAATGGGGTCATAAACTCACCTTTTGGCTTCCAGATGTTCTGGTATCATAGAAGAGTGATGAGTTGAATGAGTAAGCCTTAATGGAAAATTAGAGATTGAGGCTGCACTGAATATATCTCCTTGGAGAACCAGGAAGGTGTGCTTAAGCCCCCATTCTCAGGGTGCTTGATATCTGACGTACTTTTCACAGAATGGGACAATCTTGGGTTGCATTGGTAATTCAGGAGTTTACCAAACCTAAGTTTCCACACCTCAAAGACAAGGGTCATTGGCTAAAGAGGTCCTCCTTTAAGACCATTCAAATCCAAATAAACATTAAAATTGAGGAAATAATAGTCCCTTATTCTAGGCACTATTCCTTGTATTATATCATGTTAGATTCCTATGGTTGCAAGCATTAGAAACCTACTCCAGTAAAAAAAACACAGTCCAGATAAGGGGACAGAAGGAAGGGTGGAGAGATGAGCTCAGAAAAGAACCAGGAATGGACTTAGAGAAGCTCAGGACAGTGGAAAATGGGTGGTCTTGATGATTGGAACTAACAGAAAGTCTTATGGGAGTATTGCCCCAGAAATGAAACAATTCCAATCCTTTCACCAACATTTGCATCCTTCTACTCAAGATTCAGAGTTCTGCCAGAAAGGGTTGAATGGGCCTCGCTGGGGTCATATACCCTTGATGCCAGCAAATCAGGACCCTTTAAATAGTCAGACCCAGCAAGGCTGCTTTTTATAGGAATGTGGAAAGAAGTCCCCATAAGGAAATTAAAATGCTAGTACTAAAACAAAGTAGGACGGGTGCTACATAGGCCAAAAGACAACAAATATCCACTATGCATATTCAATTTCAAGTAGCCACAGGTAGAAAAAAAATAAAAGATGGTCTGTCATTATGGGAAGACATATTGAACTTATAAAATGCATGTTGTTGACAAAACTATTTACATTTGTATGTGTGACATGTATGTGCATGTACACCACTTGACCTGTGTGTGAATGTTTTTGTGATTATTAATAAAATAGTATCAGAGGTTAAGCTGGTGACAGCTCTTATCACAGATTTTATATAAATTAATCTAAAATTCCCCACAGTTTACTCCAAGACGTTAATTTCCCTGGTGTCAGACAGCCTTGTAATTGGGTTGTGATGTATTTTTAATGATATTTATTATCATTCAAGTGTTTCTAGAAAACTAAACGAGACACATAATTTAGTTTGATTTAGGTATTCCTGGATATTTTCTAATTCTTTACAGATACAGAGAAGCAGCCACTTTTAAATTTTATTTTTATTTGCTATCCAAAAATGTGTGAATTTTAACATGCTCATAAGAGATATACATGGTCAGATTTCTTTAAAAAGAAAGACTTCAAAGATTCAAATTTAATTTGAAAGTTCACTTTACATCACAAATCCTAAAAAGCTCATTTGTGTCCTTGCTTTCCCTAATGAAATTAAGGGTTAACAAAATAGAAAATTCTGATTTTTCTAACTGTAATGCGTGTGTTGAATATAACAATACAGTCATCCCTTATGTCTGCAAAACACTTTATGCTTTATCGACTTTCACCTGCTTTATGTCACTGAAATGGACTAAGACATTCCAAGAGTTACTGCTTATTGATTTCTTCTGAGATCTGTGTCCATCTTTGTTACCAAGGGAACCATTTCCGAATTCAGCTTAATCTGAGTTTGCCCAGCTGCACAGTTGTTAACTTTGATTTGGCTGGTGTGTTTCCATTCTCATGGAATTGTGTGGCTCAAGACAGACAGAAGGTTAAAGGGTTAGTATAAGATGGCTTATTCTTTACTTAATCATTTCCTTTTTAGTAGGAAAAACTAGCCTTGTTTTCTGAAGCTCAAACATTTGCGAGGTTCTCCAGGGGAACTCCCTCTGATGAAAGGCTGAATTAAATCTGTCACACGACCCAGGCTGACAGCTGCGGCCTTGGATCCAGCTGTTTGGACTTTCTCCGATCTTACTTGTTTTAAACACAAATGGTGTGGAAGTTGGCTTCATTCCAGTTACATTAAGGTCAAAGGGTCCTGGATTAAGTTAAGGTCTAAAGAATCCATGTGTCATTTAGATCTTCTATTTCTTCTAAGAAATCTAATCAGTTATCTTGATATAACACTGAAATTACTTAACAGCTGTGTTGCTTCTAATTTGTTTTGGAGATTTCAAGATTGGAATTTTGGGGGTCTCCCAAAAGACCCCATGAACCATCACTGTGAGTGATTTGCTTGTCCGTATGCCAAGATGTGAAGAGAATTTAAAAATAATTAGCATGTGGTGCTCTAATAGAGCCTACTCTATTGGTACCAAACTAAATATCTATTTTTTGTTAGTTTTTCTGTGCCATTAACCAGGATGAATAGTTCTGCAAATTAAAGAACCCATTCAGATATAGGGTTAATTCTGTTGTGAATATTGAAAATAGAATTAAGGTTCAGATGTATGGGGACGACAGTGCTGGCTGAGGAAGAGGGAGGGAGTTCCAAATAGCATCACAGGATGTACCAAATGTCACAGAAAACATTAAACTTCTCAAAGGAAGTGGGGAACACTCTTTTCATAGAGTTTCTGGAAAGTATAGGTTTTCCAAAAAAAAAAGAACCAAGAATAACTACTTCAGGTAGACAAAACTACAGCAACCCTAATGGTGACTAACCAAGACATGGCTCCCTAATGATACTCAAAATGTAGATCCCAAATATGTGGCCCTCAGTCACGAGGGATTTGCCATAGAGATGTTCTCTCTTCCCCATTCCATCAATCCTTTTCCTGATTAGCTTTCCAGAGCCAACAAGCTCACCTTGTATCTATGTAGGTCAGAGCTATAGAAAGATATTCAAAGTATCTGCCACATTGATTGTTCTTTAGATTTTTCTATTTGCAAAGCTAATGAGTTTAATATTAAACCAATTCTAAATTTAATCCTTCTCTTTTGATCTGCAAGTATAAATACATGAAAATATTTTCTAGGTCATTTCTCAAGGAAAACAAAAGGTAGAATTTCAAAGTTACTTTCATTTGCAGATATGCATAATTAGGTAGATTGCTTCCCTTTTTTTATGGGGATAGAGTAGTCTCCTGACTTCATTCAGGAGATTCTGGAAGGAGAAGCTGTCCTTTTTTCATGAGTACTCTTTCTTATGACTGCCTTTTTTGACGCCAATAGAATCATTAATTTTCAGAGTTTTATTTTAAGGAAATTTAAATAATAAATATGAAAGCTCATAGGACAGTTCCTGGTACATGAAGAATTCATTGTGGTTGGTTTGACTGGCTGATTGGCATACGTTTCTTGGGTAAAACAAGTAGGGTAATTTTTAATCATTTTCAGATAAAAGCAAATCTGCATTTGTCTGATATTCGGTGGCTCACTTACCGCTTTTACATGTTTTATCTACTTGATCTTTGCAGCAACACGGCCTTTCCCATTTATCCCAGTATCACCTGTTGCAAATGACTTGTCAAGTTACATAGCTGTAGGTAAGAGATCCTGAACTTCCAACTAGAGATTCTGATTTCTAATCCTTTGTGACAATGACCAATACACATGAGTATTTAAGTAACTTACCAGATGTTGATGGCTCCCTACAGAGCTGAGAAATATTTTAGTTATTAAATTGTTAATTGCACATCTCCTTTTTGCTGACATAAGCTTCTAGAACCACATATATAATCTGTAATTATTTTCCTGGTCTCCTTTCCCCAGGGTTTTGTGTATCTTTTCTTAATTACTTGAAACCGTTAATGGTTGAACTTCTATGTGAAGTTTCACTGTGATTTTTCTAGGCTCCCTCTCTGATGGATTTTCAAAGGGTAAACAATTTTAAAATCAAATAACTCCCCAGTGTTTCCATGAATGCATGATTATTTTGAGAACCTAAGTTCATTTTCTTACCATGGGGAAATCTATACATGTTTATTATAGAAATCTGGAGAACACAGAACAGTCAAAATAGCAAAATCCTAAATATCATAACTAATATTAGGATCCATATCTCTAATCTTTTCTCTTTAAATTTCTTAAATATTATGTGATTATTCTGTTGTATCATGTTTATTATCACTTTATTGAACAATAATATATAAGCAATTTTGCTTTTATTACAAACTTTAAAAAATTTAGTTTTAATGGATATGTGTTGTTTCTTAGGATGAATGTATCATAATTTTCTAATTATTTCTTATCCATGATGATTTACTGTTTCCCATTTGTCGAGATGACTTTAACCTCTTTCTTTCTGAGGTAGCAAGTGCCCTTTCTTTATCTTTCCTTTTATAGCAGTGCTTGCCATCTTGATCATGAACTCCAGTCACTTCGTGTTTTCCAAAAGGAAAAGCCAATTATATGCAAAATATTGTGAGTTCACTAACTTTGCTGAAGAATTGAAGAGTTCAGTAAATTTATGTCATGCAATGCACCATTATTTATGGCATGTACTAATAGTTATTCACTGATTTATGCCAACCCCTATTCTAGTTTCAATGTCCTTCCCAAAGCGCTTCGCAGCATTAAGCCTCTCTCTACCATACACAGTTCTCTGAAAAAGATAGACCACTTGTTTGGAACAGCAGTTCTGGAGTCTTCACTCATTGGGTATAACCTCCACTAGCCTACCTTCCTCCCTTACACCCTTGGATTAGGGTGACTATATTTTCCCCATCTTGTTACAAAGATAATATTGCAAAGACATCCTTGTATAAATCTTGGATTATATGTGTGCTTGTTTCTTTAAGATAGAATCTCAGAAAAGGAATTATTGGATCTGGATCTGGATGAAAGCATATAAACTTACTTATTAAACAAGTATTTATTGAGTGCCTACTATTTGCTCTTTGTAGACCTTAAATTTATAATACTGATGCTTTCAATCCCTGACTAGTGAACATTAAAAACCCATAGCCTTTACCTATTAACACTTGGGTAATGAGAATTATAGGTGTGGGCTCTTCTAGGGGCTTAAAAAGTATTATCTCGTTTAATCCTGTGAGGTAGCGCCTACTAAACCATTTTACAGATGGAGAAATTAGTGTCTGGGGATTTTAATTACTATGCCTAAAGTTCCACAGCTCAAACGTGGCAATGCCAAGACTGGAATCCCGGGAATTCTGGCATTAGAGTATATGTTAAACTCTCTGTTGCATATAGAAAAATCTATATTTGCACTCTCCTTTATACTTGGGACTTTTCCAAAACAAGGCTGGGTAGTCTAGCTTATGCTTCAGTTAGATTGTACTTCCATTCTGGAGAAATACCAAGGTTAGTAATTTAACCATGTAATTTCTAGTGCTACATAGTTTAAATGCTTCTTTTCTTCAGTGTCATTTCTTTATCCTTTTGCTTTTGAATTATAGTGATGAAAATAATTCAGATATTTGTAATGGAATACTTTTTGTTCTTGCTTGTTTCAAACCAATTGAGATGCTCTGGGTAGCCCAGACTATTACAAAGAGTTTTACCACCCTGTGGCTTAGATATTGTCTTGGCATTCAGTAATGGAATCAGATAGAAGGGAAGCAAGCATTTGTTTTTGTGACAGGAGCCCGTTCTTCTGCTGTGAAGTTGATTTGGAAGAGAGCTGTGGATTTGGGGAACTAGATCAAGCAAATCTCTTAATTCTCTGTAAGAAGAATAGAGCCTCTTACCACTGTGGTACAACAGCCCCCTGATGCATAGTAACAGGTACTGGTGGGTGCCTTTCCCAGGTAGAGTGACTTTAGAACAGCTAATGAAATTCATTACTCATTTGAGAGAACGAAAGAGTAAAAAGCACTATAAAAGTCCAATCCAATTCAGAGTAATCTTGGCACATACCTTATCCCTGTTGGTGCATTTCCAAAAGAAACAAGCACATTAAATTCAAAAGGGACAACCCAACCCTTGTTAAAGCTATAAATCAATGCTGCTCAGTTCCCAGTTTCACTCAATGTCTCTGCAAGGAGCAGTAGTGAGAAATTAAGTGATCCCACCATCCTTGTATACATCTGTCTCTTTACACTAAGCAGGCAGCTCCCTTGCTCCGGAGAGAACTACTGGTTATATAGCCCAGATTCTTGCCATCGCAGATGCGTAAAGCATCTGTGACAACTTTGGCCTAATCCTAGGTTCTATACGCTATGGAATATATCATTGCTATTTCATATATATATATATACTTTTTAAGTTCTGGGGTACATGTGCAGAAAATGCAGGTTTGTTACACAGGTATTTCTTTTTAAACTTTATGTCCACAAAATTATGATACATTGAATATCTTGAATGTTATACAATGATCAACAAATTCACTGGAAAGATCAGACTTTACCAGTCTATTTCTCCCAGAGGCCAAACTTAGTAAATTACATGAAGTAGATCTGCTGGATTTTGCAGTCCCATGTCAAAATAACCCCAGTGCAATATGCTAAATAGGAAAGGCCTAATAATATCATGCACTAATTGATGTGAATGAACTAATCAATACCTGAAATGAATACTTAAAATTATGCCTTCAGTTGTTTGCAGGCCATAAGTTTTATTTGGGTGTATCAAGGAGAGTTAGGATTTAGTTTCTCGTTGGTTTTATTAATAACTTGTGAGTTGGGGGCTCTGATTTGCCCATTGTACTAATTTAGGTAGGATTGATTTTAGGTAACACTGGAGTCCTAGTAAAAGATCTTCTTTGAAAGGTCTTCTTGTCTCCAACTCCTTAAATAATGCTCAAGTTTGGAACTAATGGGTGATAAAATGTAAAAGATAGTGAGAACCCGATTATAGAAGCCCTCTCAAAACATCCATATGTGATTTGCCTTTAAACCTATGAATTACAATACACACTAAAGCCACATTGTCATACTCCTACTCACTTTGGTGTGAGGAGGAAGAAGATACAAGTGTTATTAGCCACATCATGGGCTATCTGCTTAAGTACCAAAGGCCATCGTATACTTAAGCTTAAGAACTCACAGGGACATAAACAGCCAATCAAATCTAAGGCAGACATAAGAGCTTCCTAAAAGGGTTTTACTGTACATTTTGTTTTGTTTGCTACATTTGATACCTACACACTCATTGCAGGGCGGGGTGGGGAAAGAGGTTTCAAAATAAGCCAAGTGTTTCAGACTTGAAGGCCTGTGGGGGCAGTTGGTAATATAAAAATAATATGCTGCAAGGTAAGATAAAGACTACTGAGGCCTGCAACTGAACTAGACTGAAATACATGACTTAAAGGCATTCAAAGCCAATTAAAAATAAAATACATGTGGTGCCAAACCAAACATCTGAAACCTGCATTTGCCTTTTGAGCTATCAATCTACAATCTTTGGAATTGACCTTTGCCTGGGAAATAAGGAGTTGGAACTTAAGTCTGAATAAAATAATAATATCAAAAGGCAGTGATTCCAAAAAGACTTTTTTTTTTTACTACCCAACTCATGCCATAGCATCTCTGTATTTTCTGCCTCAAAATACTCAATGTCTCACAGCTCTTTCATTAAATATGTTGGTCAACTGAATTCCTTTTCTCCAAATATTGCATAGGGTATTTCTTTTTTACTCAACTAGCCACCGTTTTTGAAGGGCTTTCTAGAAAGAATATTCACCTGACATTACCCTTGGTTTCCTTAAGCATTTGTGAAGTGAGCTGGGTTTTTTTTTTAATGTAGGAAGTACATGATGATCCTTGCCATTGGTCCACTATGTTCACATTTTGTTTTATTTTTTACATTTGGAAAATTATCAAAATATATATCGACTGCTACTTTGAGAAGCCCATTAGCATTTATTAAAATGTTGATGAAAGTTTCTAGGACTTTATCAGAAGATCTTCCAAAGAAAACCTTAGGAATCAAAGCTAACTCTGCATGCTTTGCGAATGAGGAAGCGTGGCATGTGTGAGTGTGGGGAAGGAAGAGTTTGGTGGGAAAATATCTGTTTATGTCATTTATGTGAAAAGAAAAATAATATATATTTTTTTACTTACGGGATCACTTTAGCATTCAATTTTGTGGGAACTACTCAAGCTTCTAAGAGCCCCAAAATAACCCAGAGGACCACCGCTTTTCCCTTAGGTTGCATAAATGCTTCATCAAAAGGGTTAGAGGACGCAGATTGTGTTTTTGATTTTCTGTTTTGGATTTTGTTTCATTTTATAGCAGGGGATGTTCCATTTTTCTCACCTTAAGAGTTCTGTACAATTGGAGCAAACACATCAACCCTATCATGAAACAATTACATTTCTCCCTCTAGTATTTTATTTGGGGCACTATGGGAGGCTTCTTCGAGGGGGAGTGCATTCCTTCTTGGCTTCAGGAATCTAATGCAATGTGATTATCGGGCTATTTTTTCAGACTTACCCATTTTCACCATACTGCATCCATAATAGTCCTGTCATTTAGTTCTATTAGAAAACGACCTAGCTTCTCTCTGTAGAGACAGAGGCTCAGAGCCAAGCAATTGATCCTGACACAGGATCCATGCGTCTACGACAACCAAGACCACTGTGATAATTTGATTGCTAGCAAGATGCCAACATTTTTAAATTGACCCAAGCAGAACTCATGAGGAAGTATCTAATTCAGAAGAAATGATGATAATCATCATAATATCATAGCCAGAAAGCAGAAGGCCTTTCTTCATGTTGACAAAGATAAAATTTACATAAACATCTAGGGGTGGGTATCGTGAGCCTTGGGGACTCAATAAAAACAGCTTGAATTTCTGAGGGAGATATCAGGTATTTTAGGATTTTCTCATATTATTTCAAATCTGGAAATAATAGTTATGTGGCTTTGCCCTAAATTCCTGGAGTCTCTGTGACTGCATTGGAAGGATTGTGTGGTAAAGACTCAGTGATAACTAAGAAATGAAATCCAACCAGGCATAGAAAAGGGAGATGGTATATGTCAGTGATTAATACCATATTTTCTTTTTCTACAGCAAGAAAAGCCTAGGCTTCTTGAGCCTTTGGATTATGAGACAGTCATTGAAGAACTTGAAAAGACCTACCGGAATGATCCTCTTCAAGATCTCCTGTTCTTCCCCCAGTGACGACTTTTCAGTAAGTCTTCGCTTCTCAAGCCATCTAGATTCAGGAGGGTCCTACAGATTGGGTCGTTGCCTTTCCCTGTAGATTCAGGGAGCCCAGCCCTCCCTGTGGCCACCCTATGTCACAGTCTCTGCAGCAGGAGTTCACATCCAGTCATAGAAAGTATCCCAGGGCCCTTTCAAGTTGAAAGGTTGAAGGCTCAGAAAGTCAGGGGCCACTGGGGTCTGGCAGAAGGCCCAGGACATTGCCCATTTCCAGCGGGCGCTCGTGTGCCCACCAATGTCCCGGTTTCTGACCACTGCCTTACTTGGACTCCCGGAGCACTTCCTCCCTCAGCCATTTCTAACTGAAAGCTTCCAAGCAACTGAAACCAACCAATGGCAAAGACAGGACTCCATTAGCACAAAAGATGCAGCTCTTAAAAATCACGGTTAATCTTGGTTTGTCTTTAATAAGAAGATACTTGGAGGCAAAGAACGGTAGGCTGGAACATCGTCATGGAGAGTTTTGCGGTCTGAGATAGGTCCCCTTTAGGGCAATGCACACTACCTCATAGACAGCCTCTAAGGATAGTAGAGATAATGAATGAAAAGGAAATTTGCTTTGGAGACAAACACAAAGTTCTGGATGGTGAGCACCCACATGTTCCAGACATAAATACTGTTACTATGTGGTCTTAAACATTTTAAAATTGTGATCTAATGTCTAACTATCAGATCTCAAACAGAGATCTCAATGGGCAGTTAGCAAACTTGCCTGTCTCTTCCTAAAAGAAAGGTAGTCTCAGACATCACGAACCTCAACCTCTTAAAGCAGGTGAAAAGGCAGCTGAAGGGTATCCCTGTGAAACACCCGTTGTCCTTGCAAATCTCGATCAGGGAGCATGGGTCTCAGTGCCTACACATTCCTCAAACAGCCTTCAACTTCCATTTTCTCTCTTACTTTGGGGGCAGATCTGGCTTCTAGCTTTTAAAGGATTGTTTGTTTGCTTGTTTTTTCACTTTCCTCCATGGATTCATGGAAAAGAAGGTATATGGAAGTTAATAATATTATTTTCCAAGTATAAACAATCATGAAAGAAAGGAGACAGATATGTAAATAGGAAGAAAGAAACTCTTCCAATCTGTTTTTCAAATTTTTAAACGGCTTCCACTTGAGTGCTGGCACATTTTGAGAGAGACTTATCTCATGCAGAAATCTCATTTCCGTGGTTGGACCAGGCCACTTGGAGTTGAACTGCAAGCATAAAGTTAAACCACATTTTTTTAAATTCCACATCCTCATTTTCATTTTTCAGACTGAAGATTAACCTGATGAACGGTCTCTCTTTTTTTTTTCTTTTTTTGAGACCAAGCCTCACTCTGTCACTCAAACTTGAGTGCAGTGACACAATCTTGGCTCACTGCAACCTCCACCTCCCGGGTTCAGGCGATTCTCCTGCCTCAGTCTCCCTAGTAGCTGGGATTACAGACACCTGTCACCACATTGGGATAATTTTTGTAACTTTAGTAAAGACAGGGTTTTGCCATGTTGGCCACGCTGGTCTTGACTCGTGACCTTAAGTGATCCACCCACCTCAGCCTCCTAGAACACTGGGATTACAGGCATGAGCCACCATGCCCAGCCTTGAACAGCCTCTTTATGTCAAACAACACCAAAAATCATGAATCCAGGAGCATCTTTTCTCCTAGTTGTGTCCTTCAGAAATATGTCAAATGCTACCTCAAGGCCTCCTAGCTCAAAAAGAGAATGGAGGATGTAGGTAGATGGGCTGTAACGTTTACACTGAGTTTGAATTGTTTTGGCATTTTTTATGCTCATTTAAATTGAGGAATGTCTCTGATTATTCCTTGATCTTTACCATCCTTAGCAGTATAACAGCAATACAATAATAACTCTTTATTTTTCCAATATGAACATTCCAATAAATGCACTGAACTATTTTACCCTGTGCCTGCTTAAAACCCTTCTGTGGCACCCCTATTGCCTTCAAAATGAAGTGCAGTCACCTCAGCGTGGCCCAATGCCTGCTCCAAGATGTGGTCCTTGCCCATTTCTCCAGGCCATAACCTTCCCTCTCTCACCCCATCCTGGCCCATCATACACAGTCACCCTCATTCCCAACTGGGGTAAAAGACCAGCACAGTTCTAAACATACCAATATACCATTCTATAACACACCCCACACTATTTCCTTCCTTTATTCATTCAGCAAATGCATAATGTATAATACTGAATACGGGGCATTATTCTATGCATGGAGACAGCAGTAACTAGAAATCAGCTGGGGTTCTAAGGGACCTCACCTTTTGGTGGGTTTACTTATTGAAGGTTTACTTATTCCAAAAAAAAATAAGTAAACCAATTAATCTACCAGATAATTTCAGATAAAGACCAGTTCTATGAGGAAAATAAAACCAGGCAGAATCTGATGATAGAATCTCAGTAGGGTAAGAACTATGTTGGTCTAAGTGACCAAGGACAAACCTCTCTGAGGAGGTGACGTTTAAACTGAGTTCTGAGTTCTCAAGAGGATCAGCCACGCTGGGGAAGGCGTGTTTCAGGCTGAAGGACTAGCCGGTGCAAAGGCCCTGGAGAGCTCCAAGACTGGAGATTAGTATGGCTGGACAGGATAAGGAATTTGCATCTTATTCTAACTACAGGCAAGGGCAAGTCACAGGAGTGTTTCAAGAAGGAGAAGAAATGACTGAGTGTGGATTACTAAATATGAAAAGTTCATCTGGCCTCTGTGTGGAAAACACAAAACACAGCCTCAGGGAAGTAGGGAGTGTGGTTCGAAGAGTCTTTCCCAGTTAGTCTCTGCCCAAGAGCTTTCTGATGCCACCTAACACTTACCATCTGCAAATGTCACATCCTCCAAATGCCTACATTTTAATTTGCATTAAGCAACTGACAAACAAAAGGATAGTGTCGAATATTATCTCTACATAAAATTGCCAGATTTTGAATAATATGTGGAGATTGTTCCTCATTTTTCCTGCCCTACAGAGTACGGCTTGGCAAACTGTGGCCCAGGTGTGACCTGCTGCCTATTTTTTATGTCCTATGAGCTAAGAATGGTTTTTATGTTTTTCAACACATTTTAAGGAAAAAAGATAATATTTCAAAACACATTCAAATTATCTGAAATTCAAATTCTGATATCCATGAAGAAAGTTTTCTTGAACACAGTCACCATTCCTTGACCTCTTGTCAGTGGCTGCTTTTATGATGCAAAGTCAGGGTACAACAGAGTTGCAGTAGTGACTACAGAGAAATAGCAGCTGGAAAAGATTTATTCTTTGATGCTTTACAGAAAGGGTTGGCTGATCCCTGCCCTATAGTACACCTGCATGCACTTTTGGTTTTTATCCTCACCCTCTTTGTGGAATAAAGATGTGTCTTTAAATCTTTGATGTTACCTGCGTCATCCACAGCCTATGTCACATTTTAGGGATGTAGCACTCCAACAAGAAGTGTCCAGCAGTCAGCAAGCATATCATTTCCCTTGAGCGGTGGGTGAGGCTCCTCTGGGTTGTGTGGGGTCAGTCTCCACTGAGCCAATGTGAAGTGGCCACAGAATGACCTCCCCAGTCCCAAGGCATTGCGGGATGGAAGGAGAGGGGCAGCTCCAAAAGTTCCCACCCTCTCTCTAAATGTCCTTCATCCAGTTTCTGCCCCTCAGATTGGAGAATCCAGCTCACTCATATGTTTCCACGTCACCAAGCACCCACACTTGCAGCACACATGATTCATTACTCGGTTTGTTTAATCAATATTTATTCAGCACCCACAAGGTGCTGAATATAGAACAACACTTCCTTGACTAGTGAGACTGTCAAGAAAAGCAAAAGCCCTGTGTTTAAGGAGCTCATGCCCTTTTATGGATGAAAAGCAACTTGATTAAGAATGCTTATGGTTAAGAAGTACCAAGAATCAGAGATTTCATCTGGTACCTGGTACACCAAAAAGATTACCTTTCACCAAGGCAGTGTTCTTACATTGTGACTGTATATAGAAATTTATCTCTATTCATTCTGCTGTCCCAAGCTCCAAATACCCTCTTGTGCCTGGACCACACCCCCCTCCCCAAGAAGTGGCTTTATAACTGGTCCTCCAGCTTTCTTCTTTCTTTGCTTGCTTTGATTCATTCACACACAGTACTCAATGGAAGCTGTTAGGAACACAAATTAGATTATGTCATGCCTCTGCTTAAAACTTCTCAGTGGCTTCCCATTGCCTTAAGAGTCAAATCCAGCTCCTCCCATAACCCCTGCCATCTGGTTCCCCATGATCTCTGAGCCCTCATCCAGCCTGCTTCCCTCAGTCACTGCACAGACATCGAGCATTCTTTCTGTTCCCCTAATTTGCCAAACTCATCCCTTCTGTGGGGCCTTTACACCCTCTGTATAGCTGGTTTCTATTTTTCAATCACAACTCAGTTTAAATGTCACCTCTACAAAGAAGCATCCCTGACTGCCAACCCTACATTGCCCTCACACCCAGTTACCTTATAACATCACCCCACCTGCTTCTCTTGATAACGCTTGGCACTTCTGGGAAATATCCTGGTTTATTTTCTCACTCCTCTGTCACTTGTTTCTCATTGTTAGACGGTAGCCTCCAGCAAGACAGAGATGTCTTCTGTCTTGATCGTTGAAAGATTTTCAGCAACTAAAGCAGCACTTGGCACAAAGCAGGTGGAAAATAAATATTTATTTCATGAATTGTCTTCCAGAAACATCTAGATTGCTATTTTAGAATGTAATGTTGATCCTTTGAGTACCTTGAGGAACTGAAAGGCGATTGTAACAAAATTCTTGAGAATAAAGAGGATGAAGTAATTGGTTTTTGCTTGATGGTGAGGAAAATACTTCCCTCTTTGGCACAACGCAACATATCACCTTAAAAAACAGCACTAAGAGCACGATTCCCTTTTTAAAGAGGCCCATTCTTCCAATATACTGCCTGGCTCATAGCTGATATCAACAAAGGTTAGCTTGCTTTCTTTAACACTTTTTTTTAAGAGATGGAGTCTCTCTCTATTACCCAGGCTGGAGTATAGTGGCAAGTCACTGCAACCTCAAACTTGGCCTCTCAAAGTGCTGGGATTACAGGCGTGAGCCACTGAATGACTAAGTGAATCAGTACACTAAAGTGTAGTGAATCAGTACACTAAGGTGTACTAAACACTGATACTAGGCAAGGGAGAAATCAGTTCATATCTGTACTTCAAGTACCCAACACAATGTCTAGTTCATGGGCATTCAATGGATTATCAGACATTGAATCATTGAATTAAGATAGCTTTCTTCCAGGTTAAGGGGCTGACGCAGAAGCACTTTCCTTTATTTTGGCACACCAGGTAGAAGCTACTCCCCCGGTATGTGAGTTGTGGGACTAAGCAGTATGAACTTCTGCACTATGTGTGTCCTAATGATTCAGTAAGAATAAGCAGTATTGATGTATTTATTAACCCACTCATTGCAAAAATATGTAGTGCTTCAATAATTGCATTTGCTACTTTTGTTCATCTTTCTTTTCCAAGCTGGTAGTAACAGAAACTCTAGAACACAGCAAAAAATAAAGAACTTAGTCACCAAAGCGTGTGACTCAATAAAGTAGGCAAAGAAAGTAAGAAAAGAAAGCAGGGGCTAAGAAGAACGGTTTCAAGGACACATTGAATCATATTGTCAAATGATTCCATTTAAGAAGAGGCTGATGCAAAATAGCAGAACAAAAGCTGAGAAAGTCAGAAATGAGTTTCTTCCTGAGCAAAAGATGTAGAAAGCCTGAGGTGGGATCATTTCTGGGAAGTACAAAACCGTAAATAAGAAAGTTCTGATGTCTGAAAGCTGTTAACACTGAACACCGTGTAGGAAGACCACCTATCATCTATGTTTCAATACTGCCCACACCACTAAAACTCTATTTCAGTTTACCTTAACGGACCACCTTCAGTGATCTAAGCTGTATACATCCAGGACACCAATATGATTAAGAAGCAGGCCTTACATTTAAACAATTAGACTTTCAACACTGGAAGTGTGATTTTCAAAGTCAAAAGTCTATGTCACCTGACTACAATCACACCTCCCAGGAGTCTCATTATCTTCTCACATTCCATCTTCATATTAGTAGGTAAGAATTGTGTCCCAGGGTACTCCAAGGCATTCTTCACTATTCACTGGCTTACTATTAAAACTCAGGGAATGGTGGGAATGGTGGATATCATAATATACCAATGGCTTGTTCTTTTCATAGTATCTCTTTAGCTATAAAAAGCAAATGGTATATGGGGACTTCCAGACTCAACCACAGGGGTCATTCTTGGAGAGGAAGCAGAAAGACCTGAATATGTTTTAAATTTCAGCTCAGTAAGGTCATGAGTTTTCTGTTTTTTTTTTTTCTGAGACAAAGTTTAACATTTTATAAGAATCTCAACCTCTTTTAAATCTGTGGCTTTTGAGCCTGAAAAACAGGCTTTAAATGGCTCTTGGTGTTCATGTAAGAACATTGTAATTGCAATTTGAAAGCTAAGTAACAGTCTTTGTCGAATTAGATTCTTTCTATGTTATAATATTCCTCTCATTTACAAGATAATGAAGTTAATATTCAGAAAGGCTGTTGTTCAAGGAAATAGGGCAACTGGAAGGACAGAAACCTAACATAAGCACCTTGATTTTTGCTATTAATTTCTGTCTAAACAGCATGCTTTTGGCCAGATGTTTCTTAGAAAAAGAAGGCGCACAAGTTGGGAGAAATAATTACCTTCCTGAATCCCACAGCAAGTGATGCCATTACAAAATAAATACTGTGGTGAAACCATTCTAGTTGCTTATTTCATTTCAGTAAGAATGTGTGTGGATGGAGACTCTGATCTGTGTTTGATTTTGCTAAGAATGTATGTCCACAAGACTTGGACACAAGTGTTCATAGAAGGATTATTCATAATAGCCTCAAAATGAAAATAACCCAAATAATCCATCAACTGATAAATGGATAAAAAGAATGTGGTATATCCACACAATGGAATATTATTATTATTCAGC
The DNA here is from genome assembly GCA_036589455.1 of Ateles fusciceps. Lineage (NCBI taxonomy): Eukaryota > Metazoa > Chordata > Mammalia > Primates > Atelidae > Ateles > Ateles fusciceps. The sequence continues at coordinate 3,587,637 of JAZHEH010001955.1, forward strand.
CATAAAAAGGAATGAAATGTTGACACATGCTACAACTTAGATCACTTGAATACATTTTATTAAGTGAAAGAAGCCAGTCACAAAAGACCACATAGTCCGCATATATGAAATGCTCAAAATAGGCAAATCCATAGAGACAGAAAGGAGATTAGTGGTTACCATGAGTTGGGTAGATGGGAAAATGAGAAGTGAATTCTAGTGGATATGGGGTTTCTTTTTGGAATTATGAAAATGTTCTATAATCAAATAGTGGTAATGGTTGCACAACTCTGTGAATATACCAAAAAACACTTAATTCTACAGTTTTAAAGGATAAATTTTATGACATATTAATTGTATTTCAATTAGACAGTTTTTTTAAAAAACCTTTCTGTGTATTAGGGTAGAGTTGGTATACATGGTCAGGAAGGATACAAAAGAATCGTGAAAACATATATCTGGATACAAGCACTTTATTCTTTAAAAGGAATGAACGGAACCTAGCAAGGGAGTAATAAGGAACATGGCAAAACGCATTTTACAGTTGTTATATTTTACTCCCAAAGTAGATGTACTGTGGCTTGCTTATAAACAAAAAATGACTGGCTGAATTCATCAGCAGCATAACCTTTGGGCCTGAAATACTCTATAGGTAAGCTCCAGACTTCATGTGTGCTACAGGGAGTAAGTAAGAGCATTCAGGGAAGAGAAAATGTGTGTTGGATGAAAAGCTTTTCAAAAGGTGCTGGCACCCATGGAAAACCTGAGATTTTGAAAGAATGAGGGAAAAAAAAAAAGATTTTTAAAGAGGCAGAGGAGATGGGCAAAGGCCCTGTGCAGGAATGAGGCTGCCCTGAAGGAGAATTCGGGTAGCCATATGGGATGGAGCCAGTGAGAGTTAGCAGTGCTGGCTGCTCTTCAGTCCATTTCTCTTTCCTGGATCTTGTCTGCAGGCCTGGCGGCAGGCAGGCCTCTTCATTGGGCCTTCTTGGATGATAAACTCAGACCACAGACATTAGAGTCTTTGCCAGAGGGAGGTCCTGGTGCAGTAGGTGTCTTTATATTGGTGGAGCACCTTGTTTCTATGAATGCTCACATCTTCCCCTAGGTAGAATGCTTGGTCCTCACCTCTTTAAAGGAGGTGAGACACGCTTTGGAGCCTGGAAAATAAGTCACACAAAAAATGAAATGACTGGCTCAGTAGCTTGTCAACCCAAGAGTAAAACACCTTGAACTTCTTCTTATAGACTTCTATCCCTACTATATAACTTGAATATTACAACACTGCGTCCTCATGCTTAACTTGGCTGGAATGACTGCTGTCCAATAATAGGCAACTGCTCATTATTTGTATATTTTCCATACAGTTTAACCCCAGCAAAACAAGAAGAAACTTCCCTTTAAAGCACAAGTCAGGTACTGAAGTAATATTCTCATGTATTTAAACAATAAGTAACATAAAATCACAATAATACTCTTCTGAATGTGGTAAAAGACGTTTTTCAAGCAGCTAATGTAATCTAAGGACATTCTCTAATAGAATAAAAGGCAGTATCAGTGTCTGAGAAAATCACTTTTAAATACATACTGAGGGTTGGAGTTGATCATGAAGTTTTAGTTAATAATTCTTATTGTGAGGCTTATAATTCCCCAAGCTTTGATTGATTGATTGATTACTTTAAACACCACCATTTTTGAACAGGTGGAAGCCACAATACTGTCAGAGGAAGCTTCTCACAATCCCAAGATAGGATAAGCAGCCTTGTTTTAGACTTTTACACTGACCTCTGACCAATTGAGACATGGTCCTGATGTGCTTGGAATGGATTGTTTTGTGGCCAGTGTAGGCAGTACATTGGCAGCTGTAACAAAACCCCCAAGACCACCCACTGCAGGCTACAAGGAACCAGAAAGCAACAGGGCCCCAGGGAAGGATGTTTGAATCTCATGGACCTGAAACTATAAAGACAGGCCTACATGCCTCATTTCATGACAGTTTTTATTTCCAAATGCCTGACCTCTGGACAAGAGATAGCCTCCTTATAAAATTCTACCACCAAAGGAGAAGCTCAGCTGAATTCCACTGCTGTCTCAGATCCGTTTTATGCTATTGAGCTGTACTAATTGTTGACCAGAGTTTTATAAAAGAGAACAGGAAGTCTCTTGTGGCCAAGGCAATTTGTAGTGGTCTGAAAGCATCTGATTCTCAGAAAAGAAAAACATTCTTTGTAACCATATTAAAACCCTTACCAAATATGACTGTTTATAGTTTCCTTCTTATTTGATCAATTCATTTTTGCTTCAGTGGAGACACATTAAACAGCTCTAAAATGAGAAGAGAGCCACAGTTTTTAAAGTAGAAACTTGTGGAGTCCCTGAAATTTCTTTTTTGTTTTTCCTTTTTTTGAGACGGAGTTTCACTTTTGTTGCCCAGGCTGGAGTGCAATGGTGTGATCTTGACTCACCGCAACCTCCACCTCCCGGGTTCAAGCGATTCTCCTGCCTCAGCCTCCTGAGTAGCTGGGATTACAGGCATGTGCCACCACGCCCAGCTAATTCTCCCTTTTTTGTGTTTTTAGTAGAGACGGGATTTCTCCATGTTGGTCAGGCTGGTCTCGAACTCCCAACCTCAGGTGATCTGTCCTCCTTTGCTTCCCAAAGTGCTGAGATTACAGGTGTGAGCCACTGCGCCCAGCCATCCTTGCACTTTATCAGACAAATGCTCCAGTATTTTAATAAAATACAACTAAGATCAATAGCACATTATGGGCATGCATCATACATGCATTTTCTTTTCTATACCTGTGTAACCTGCACAAGTTAATAGATGTGCAATAACTGCACATATTGTAAAATAATGTTTTAGATTTATCACATGGTTCCATGAGCATGATTCATCCCTTTGTCTTATTTAGTAAAGAGTCAACATCATTTTACAACAGGAAATCACCAGGCATTGTACACATGATTAGGCAGTTTTGGTAACCCAACCTGAATAAATTCACAGTCTCATAAGTTGCATGTAAACATTAGCTTATGTATTTTGGGGCCTGTCTAACTATAGGACATCATTAATCAAGTAGCCATGTGATTACTGTTATTGGAAACCTGAGCCCACATTCCAGAAACTTACCAATAAAACAAACAAAAAAGCTTCTTAAATCGACTAAGTGTTCACGTTATTATTATTATTACTATTATTATTTGTTGAAATGAAGTTTTGCTGTTGATGCCCAGGCTGGAGTGCAATGGCTTAATCTCAGCGTACTGCAAACTCTGCCTCCCAGGTTCGAGCAATTCTCCTGCCTAAGCCTCCTGAGTAGCTAGATTACAGGTGCCCGCCACCACGCCCAAATATATATGTGTGTGTGTGTCTGTGTGTGTGTCTGTGTGTGTGTGTGTGTATGTTTACTTGTTTTATTTTACTTTATTTTTTTATTTTTTTTAGTAGAGATGGAGTTTTGCCATGTTGTCCAGGCTGGTCTTGAACTCTTGACCTCAGGTGATCTGCCCACCTTGGTCTCCCAAAGTGCTGAGATTACAGGCGTGAGCCACCATGCCCGGCCCACTTCATTTTATTATGTCACAGAGCAGTGATCATAGTGGGACAGTAAGTTTACTACATTGCTAGAACAAGGAGCAGTTGTGTCACATGCAAAGTATGATAGAACCAATTTAGATCTTATTATTTATGTTTTACTTTATTATAAGCTTTATTTTGAGCCATGTTACTCTGCTCTCTATCAGAATCAGACTTACAGTATTTTTTTTAAAAGTCAAGACACCCATAATGGAAACTCTAAGTGGAAAATGAAAAAGAGGAATATCTTGCATTTTTGTATAAAAAAATTATTAAGTAATGGCCATAATATAGAAATTTTTTGAATTAGAGAGAAAAAAGTCTAATGTTCCCAGTAGATTCTAATATGTAATATTCCCTGGAAACCAAGCAAGTAAGACCATGTATCTGTAAGTTATCCATCAAATAGGAAACAAAGGCATCCCAGATAATTTAAATTCAGCAGTAGTCCCCAAAGCTCAATTTAGCCATGGTTCTTAATATTCTACTCCAAAATTTCAATAGGGTTTATTTACTGTTTATCTTCTAACAAAGCGAATAGCATAAAAGAAGCAGCTTGAAAAGGGAACTCAAAAGGAATTTAAAATATAAAGTGGAGCTGGGCACAGTGGCTCCTGCCTGTAATCCCAGCACTTTGGAAGGCTGAGGCAGGTGGATCATGAGATCAGGAGTTTGAGACCAGCCTGGCCAACATGGTGAAACCCCATCTCTACTAAAAATACAAAAAAAATTGCCTGGGCACAGTGGCAAGCACCTGTTATCCCAGCTACTCAGGATGCTGAGGCAGGAGAATTGCTTGAACCCAGGAGGTGGAGGTTGCGGTGAGCCGAGATCGCACCACTGCACTCTAGCCTGGGCAACAGAGTGAGACTCTATTTCCAAAAAAATAAAAATAAAGTGTAGGCCAGATGCAGTGGCTCATGCCTGTAATCCCAGCAGTTTGGGAAGCCGAAACAGGCAGATCACTTGAGTCCAGGAGCTGGAGACCATCCTGGGCAACATGGTGAGACCCTGTCTCTGCAAAAAACAAAAAAAGTAAAAATTAGCCAGGCATGGTGGCATGCACCTGTAGTCTCAGCTACTGGAGAGGCTGATCACTTGAACCCAGGAGGTTGAGGCCGCAGTGAGCTGTGATTTCACCACGGCACTCCAACCTCCAACCTGGGCAACAAAATGAGACCTTGTCTAAAAAAATAATAAAATAAAAATTTAAAAAATTTAAAAATTAAAAGTGAAATGTAAATATTAAGATCCAGATTGGCTCTATTTTACTTTGCATGCAAAGCAACCGCTCCCTGTTCCATCTGTGGCACTATGCTTTCTCCCTGCATCTATGCCTGGTTTGAATTGGTAACCACAGTTCCTCTGAGCTCTGTTCATACAGCTGCAGTCAAATCCTGGAGCAAGTGCAGTGGCCCGGGGAGCTCATTCCACAGCTGTGCTTTAGGACAAGCATTCATTTTCATCATTGATGTATCTAGAACCTAGTTTTCTCATTTTTCATTCTCTGATCTTGTTAGATCTACATGACATTCTTCTTCTTTCACAGGATACAAACCCCCTGCTCTCTGACATGCATGTGCACATGCACACACACACACCAACACATCACACCCATTCACACGTGTACAGACATACGTATGCAGACACACTGTACACACACATACCACAACACACACCACACACATTCACACCACACATACACACTCACATCACACATACACACTCACACCACACATACACACCACACACACACTCACACTGACACATCACACTCATTCACACATGTACAGACATACGCATGCAGACACACTCTATACACAGTCACATAACACATACACACACCACACACACACATTCATATCACACATACACACCACACACACTGACACATCACACCATTCATACGTGTACAGACATACACATGCAGACACACTCTACACATATTCACATTACACATACACACATCACACATGCACAATTACACCACACACACTCGTATCACACATACACACCACACATACACACATTCACCACACACACTCACATCACACACACACATTCACCACACACACTCACACCACACATACACACTCACACCACACAAACACACACACACCACACACACACCACACATACACAGACTCACCACACGTAAAACACACATACACACGCTCACTACACATACACCACACATATACATGCTCACACCACACATACACATACGCTCACCACACACCACACATACATACATACAATCACCACACAGACCACACATACACTAACCACACACACATGCATATACATACCACGTATACACATACACTTACCATAAACACACACACACCACACATACACACACATTTATATCATACACATATTCACACCACACATATACATACCACACACAAGTCCACATTCACACCACATGTATAATCACACCACACATACACACACACCACACATACACATGCACTCAAATGCAACACACTGTCATGTACACACACTAACACACTCCACACATACTCACTGCACACACTACACCCAATTGCACATGCTCACAGACTCAAAGCACACACATACACACACCATACACATTCCATGCATATACACACCACACATACACACTTACCATAAACACACACACCACACATACATACTTATACCATATACACATTCACACCACACATACACACACACTACACACCCACACTCATACCACATATACACCACACATAGACACCACACATACATATGCATTCAAATGCAACACACTGTCATGCACACACACTAACACACTCCACACATACTGCACACACATACTACACCCAATTGTACATACTCACAGACTGAAAACACATACATACACCACACATACACACACAACACACACAACGCAAGTACAAACACACCACACATACATGCGTACACACCACATATGCACACACCACACACTCATACTACATACACATACACACCACACACATATACACTCACCACACACACACTACACATACGCACACTACACACACACTACACATACAGCATACAAACTCACATCCACCACACATTCACCACACACACTCGCACTACACATACACACACACTCACCCCACACGAGCACACCCACTCAAATGCAACATACTCTCATGCACACACACTCTCCACACACTCATTGCACAGACACACCTGCCCAATTGCACATGCTCACATACTCACACACCACCACATTCATGCTCCCACATACTTTCATCCTCTGATGGAACACACATATACACAACAGTCCATACATTCAACAAAGAATTATATAGGTATCCAACTAGGCACTGAGGTTATAAGTGAACAAAATAAAATGTCATGCACTCACCAAGCTTACATCGGGAGTGAAGAATGGGGAGATTTGGAGAAATAAGAGTCCAGGATTGGAAGAGAAGGAATGATGGAAAGGACGCCACCCTTCGTGGCAGAGCTACCAGCAAGGGCTGTGAACTCGGAAGACAAAACTCCCTTGACCTCTCCCTACCCATCTTCACCAATACTGAGGATGAGTTTGGAGATTCTTCTCTGTTCCAACAGCTAACCTAGAGCAGTTTAAATGAATAGCTGTGATTTGGGGGATGTGCAATGTACAAGATCTCAGCTGTTGGTACCACAGATGTCACAGACTCATCTCCTGAGCATCCCTATAACCACTGAGGTATATAGACTGAAGGAAGTGGATGGCTGGAAGCAGAAACTGGCTGTTTAAGGGCATCTCATTCTCCTATGCTTCATGGAGCTGAAGACATATAAGAGACAGTAACCTATGCAATTCTGTTTTTGATGTTTTGTTTTAGGAAGTACTTTATATATTAGTTAATGTATAATCATTTAAAAGAATATTGTTTATTTAGCATGGAAGTTGAGAAATAGTTTGCTTATTTCAACTATTTCAAAAATAAAAACACCAGAAACACAACCTAGTTTTTCAAGGTTCAGATTTACTAAACACTCTTCCTTCCCCACCCCTAACTACGACTACATGTGCACACACACACACATGCACTCCCACAGCTAGCTTCTAAAAAGGACTGTGCTTACCCCTTGATATTTGAGATTATTTACAATATTATTAAAATAATGCTGATTTTGTAAGTTTTTTTTTTTCATTTCCAATTTATTTTAGCCTTAGCAGCAACAATAAAAAAGATTCCAATAGAAATAAGCTAAGTCGAAAACATACAGATGCCCCAATTTTTGTTTTCTGCAAAGGGTGAAACAGCTTAAAACTACAAGCTGCTGCACTAATAAAACAGTAGCTGTTGTAAAAATGCTAGGACTGGTAATCAAATAAATGTCTGCATCTTCTCTCCTAGAGATTAAATTGGGAAGAACTAAGGAAGTATCTCTGTCTTCTGTTATCCTTAAAGGCTAAGATTTAAGACAACTTCCCTTTTGTGGTTTCAGTGTGCTGGTCTGCTCAACACTTCTAAGTTAAAGGACTCAGTTTCTTTTCATTGTTCATTTCAGGCAGCCACAGTTTCCTGGGATATCCGCACGTTGTACTCGACGGTACCTGAAGACGCAGAGCACAGGGCAGAAAATTTACTGGTGAAGGAGGTAAACATGATGCTTCCAATGCTTTATTTATAAGGCTTTTGTTTCTTTCAGGGAATTCTCAATACAACTTACTATTACCATCTTCCTCTCATTTCAATAGATAATGAGAAATATTCTAATTAGTGGATTTTTTTTGAGGCAGGGTCTTGCTCTGTCACCCAGCCTGGAGTGCAGTGGCACCATCTCTCTTCACAGCAGCCTCCACTTCCCGGGTTCAAGCGATTCTCGTGCTTCAGCCTCCCCCAAGTAGCTAGTATTACAGGCATACGCCATCATAGCCTGCTAATTTCTGTATTTTTAGTAGAGACAGAGTTTTGCCACGTTGTCCAGTCTGCTCTCAAACTCTTGACCTCAAGTGATCCGCCCACCTCAGCTCCCCAAAGTGCTGGGATTACAGGCATGAGCCACCTTGCCCCGGCCCTAGTGGATGTCTTTCAACTTTCATTACATGTTAGATGGCTTTACATCTTCCTTCTAATCATTTCACATTATCTGGTGATTGTTTGAGTTTTAGATTTTGTTTTCTTTTGTTTTTTATTAATTTAAAACCCCCAAGTAGAGAAATATTTAAGTATTCCTAATACAAATATTTTATTTAATTTTATTTACATGGATTGACTTCTTGGAACAACCAGGCTACATTAGAATTTTGGATAATGGAGTTCTTATTTGAAGATGTATCTCTTTTAAGTATTAACTATGGAAATAGTTAATGGCAAAACCCTGTGGACAGCTTGAAGAGACCATATTAGGCCATTATTGCATTGCTATAAAGAAACACCTGAGACTGGGTAATTTATAAGGAAAAGAGGTTTAATTCACTCACGTTTCTGCAGACTGTCCAAGAAGCATGGTGCTGCATCTGCTTGGTTTCTAGGGATCCTCAAGAAGCTTACTCTCATGGTGGAAGGCAAAGGGGGAACAAGTATATCACATGGCGAAAGCAGGAGCATGCAAGAGAGAGTGGAGTGGAGGTGCCACAGACTTCTTTGATTTTTTATTTTTTTATTTTTTTATTTTTGAGATAGAGTCTTGCTTTGTCGCCCAGGATGGACTGCAGTGGCATGATCTTGGCTCACTGCAACCTCCACCTCCTGGGTTCAAGTGATTCTCCTGCCTCAGCCTCCCAAGTAGCTGGGACTACAAATGGGTGCCACCATGCCCAGCTAATTTTTGTATTTTTAGTAGAGATGGGGTTTCACCATGTTGGACTCCTGACCTCAAGTGATCTGCCTGCCTTGGCCTCCCAAAGTGCTGGGATTACAGGCATGAGCCACTACACCCAGCCAAATGCCCAGATCTTGTGAACTCAGAGCTGGAGCTCATTTATCACCAGGGTATGGCCCAAGTCATTCAGTAGGGATTCACCCCCATGATCCTAACACATCCCAGCAGGCCACACCTTTAACACTGGAAATTACATTTCAACATGAGATTTGGATGGGGATAAGTGTCCAAACTACACCAGGGACTGATAGAACATCTCTGGGTATAGTATCGACTTCCATTCTATTGGTGTATAAGAGCTTCTTTTTCTTCTAACCAGACTCCAGGTGGCTTTAGAGCAGGAATCAGGCCAGTGTATAGCAGCTACTTAGCAGATGTTTATTGAATAAATAAATGATGCTTATCCTTTCCTTGTAGAAACTATGGTGATAAAATTTAGCCCAGCACAGGTCAAACTGAAAGTAGTGGAATCTAAGTTCAGTCTTGAATCCTGAGAAAGTGGTGTGTCCCAACTAGGATTTGCTAAAACTGCATACAATAGCAATATCTTTTCTCGGCTCTTAACATATTGATGTTATGTAAGCTAGCCTTATTAGTGTACATGTTAATACTAATATGACTCTACATATTTTCTGTTGTACTGTTCAGTTCAGATCGTTTGCCATTTTTTACCTGCCTTTTTTCCCAAGTCCATTATTTTGTATGTATTTCCCAAAATTCACATTACCTTACAGTACTTTTTAAAAAGACAGAAAAAAGGAAAAGTTCAGACTCAGATAACATCAGGATATCTGAGAATACTGTCTTCATATTTACTGATAAAAATAGTGTGTGATATCAGTACTATAATATTTTGTTTAGAGTTGCCTTAGAGAAAGTCTTAGCATACAGTAGGGCATCACTGTTCTTTAAAAAAAAAAAAACAGAAAATAAATTTTTATATCAGATAATCAGACTTATTGAAACCAGGTCTGCAATCAATATGTGTTAACTTAGGCAGGATTTGACATTTTTTTCACATTGACTTCCTCCTTATAATTTACTCACAAATGTGAGTGGAATTTTAAAACTCCATTTCTTATTCTTACTATTAATTACTGATATTTTTAAAGACCTGTTGATTTCCTAATATAAATAACTAGCTTGTTAAACTCTTATCCTAACAGTTCATATTTAATTTTGTAGGCATGTGGGCATAAACAATTAAAATTTTCTTCTCTTCAATTAAGTATATAGTTTCTTTAGTTTTTATTGTATTCTAATGTCTACTATCCCTAAAACAATGTTGAATAATAATGCTAATACCAGGCAATATGCCTTATTTTTGAATTTAGGGGGAGACCGTAGTATCTTTGATGCTTTATGAAGGATGGTGTTTTATGTTGGTTTCTGATGTATCTTTATTGTGTTTTAAAAGGTGTCTTTCTATGAAACGGTAGAATGTTTATAAAGACTGGCTGCCCCTGTTATCACATGCACATACAGCCTATTGATACAACTGCTTTCTGTTTTATTTTGCATTGTAATAAAATCAATGGGCTGTTGTCATGTGGATTCCTACTTGTACTTCTGGTATAAACTTTCTACTTCAAGTTGTATTCTTACCTTAATACCCTGTTGCCTTCAAAATGTTTTTAGTTTATGTCAAATTTTGGCATTTACATTTTGAATGAAATTTGCCTCTGGTTTTCTTTTTTCCTTTGGTATTAGAGAGATGCTAGCTTTAATAAATAAATTGGGACACTCTACATCTTTTTCTGTGTTCTGGAATAAACAAACAAGTGAAACAAAAAAGTATCTAGAACAAATTTAAGTGCATACAATTAAGAAATAGTAAAGATGGCACTCAAATTCTCTGGGAAAGAGTGGACAAATACTACTCAACTATCCATTTTGGAAGAAAATAAAGTTATGTTCATATCTCCTATTACATACAAAAATAAATTTCAGATGAATAAAATAATCTGAATTTTAAAAACAGAAGTTATAAAAATGTAGGGAAACATTTTTAAGTAGAAAGTTAGGAAAAACAGATTTAACCAAATAAAAATTTAAACTTTGTATATGATTAATGGTACTGTAAACATAATAAAAAGAAAATATTTAATTAGAAAAATCATTTGTAACTCATTATATCTTTTGTTGACCACAAAAAAATAAAGAATCCTACAAAATTAATTTTAAATAGACAAAAACTCAAGAAAATGTGAGCAAAGATATGGGCAAGCTGTTTGAAAGAAGAAATGCAGCTGGCTAAGAGGCGTACAAGGTTGCTCAGCCTTGATAGTAGTCATGGAAATAGAAATTAAAAGAATAGTTTTAGGGAAGAAAAAATTTAAGATAAATAATTTAAGATAGATATCGTTTAGCAATGATAAGAATATAGTGAAAGAAACACTATCACATGATGTTTGAAATACATCTGTAACTTTTGAAATGCAATTCACAAGTATATTTAAAGTAGCATGTAGAAATATACAAATGCATAATATAAAAACAGTCTTAGGAATAAAGATCTAATTAACAGACATGTATGCTGCATTGAAAATCTTGAATTATCAATTAATAAAGGTGAGACTAACATTTTTTTCACATTTTTATTTTGTAGCAATATACACCAAAGAAAAAGTTATATATATTTAAATAGCTTAGTTGTGATGCCCATAATGTTTTGTTTTGTTTTGTTTTGTTTTGTTTTGTTTTGTTTTGTTTTGTTTTGTTAGAGGGAGTTTTCCCTCTGTTGCCCAGGCTAGAGTGCAGGGGCACGAACTCTGCTCACTGCAACCTCCACCTCCTGGGTTCAAGCGATTTTCCTGCTTTAGCATACCGAGTAGCTGGAATTGCAGGTACCTGCCACCATGCCTGCCTAATTTTTGTATTTTTAGTAGAGATGAGGTTTCACCATGTTGGCCACGCTGGTCTCAAACTCCTGACCCAAGCGATCCACCCACCTCAGTCTCCCAGAGTGCTGGGATTACAGATGTGAGCCACCGTGCCCAGCCTACGGCCATAATATATTGTTAGGAGAAAAAGCAAGTCACAGTATCGTAGTATGATATCGTGAAAGATAGAAAACCCATACGTATATACACAAATATGTTTATATAAGACAGAGAAAGTATAAAAGAATGCATGCATCAAACTGATAACATTGGCTACCTCACAAGTTTGGGACTGTAGTGGGAGGGGGAGAGATCGATTTTCAATTTATATAATTCTCTTTTGTCATGATGTTACACATAAAAGCTATTTTGGAAAAAAAACTAGGATATATTTTTAGTAGAGAATTATTAGTTAGGATGTATTTTCCATAGAAAATACATAGAGATTTTTAGTAGAGATGGGAGGCTGGGAATGGTAGCTCACACCTGTAATCCCAACACTTTGGCAGGCCGAGGCAGGTGGATTATCTGAGGTCAGGAGTTCGAGACCAGCCTGACCAATGTGGTGAAACCCCGTCTCTACTAAAAATACAAAATTAGCCGGGGGTAGTGGCACATGCCTGTAATCCTAGCTACTTGGGAGGCTGAGGCAGAAGAATCTCTTGAACCCGGGAGGCAGAGGTTGCAGTGAGCCAAGATCACACCATTGCACTCCAGCCTGGGCCTCAAGAGCAAAACTTCTTCTCCATTAAAAATGAACAAAAAAAAAAGGTATTTTTAAATGCTGCCAGAATTGGAAGGGACCCAAGTCTATTGCCTAAACTTGTCTCCAAAAGTTAAAAATCCAACACAATTCTTCAATATGGATAATTACCTAAAAGACTACTTCAGATTCATTTTTATTGTTTTAGTTTGCTGATGAAAATGGCATGTGGAGCACTCAAACTCTCATACGTGTCTTGCTTTAGGATTCCACCTGCTGGGCTTGTCTGTCACTTATAGAAATCAATTAGGTTCAGCAGACATAGTCCATTTTCGGCTGTTTTTAATGCAACTACAATGGATATATAAATGTTTGTATCATTTAGGGACTTTTCATTTCATGGTCCTTTTGCCTGCCGCCACTGTGGGTATATAGGGCATTTGTATATTTCCAGTTTTCAGCAGTTTCCAACTGCTCTCACATGAACAAGTGTTCCTAACTCGTGGCTCTGGGTATCTAGAACCCAAGGCTTTCACACCTTGGATTTGGCTGGCGGCCTCCTTCAGCTCCTGCCTACTGCCTCATTTTATTGCCGAGCATGCTTTCAAAGTAGGCCCAATTGGCCCGAACTCTAAATTCTGGAACCATTCAGAACCTCCACCCCCAATCTCTATATCCAACCAAGGTTTCAAGTGTAGCTACTTTTCCAGGGGAAAGATGGCTTGAAAAGCAGGTAAGTGGGTCCATACAACAGGAGACTTCAAAAGACTATTCTAGAGTCCCCAGAGGCCTTCAGTTTTGTTTGTGTTTCAAGAGCTTCTACCTCACAACATCAGATGTCCAAATCTTTTCATCTATCTAGGAATGTCACCTTCAGCTGAGGACAGGTTGACCACAAAATTTGCCTTTATCTTGTTATTGCTCCTGGGGGGAATTTCTTACCTTCACTTTTGTTCCCACTTTAATTCCCTTTCAACTGCTTATAGCCGTCTTTTCTCTCTTGTGCCTCAGTGTCTTACTTCTCTAAGAACTGTTGCAAGGAGAAACCAAGTAGACTGCCTTTCACCCTAGATCCCAAATATCTGCTAAACTTTTATGTTGCAAAACTCAGGAGAGAACATTCAACTCTCTTTGGCAACATGAATGAATCTTCCTGCCATATTTTTCTCAACTGTATGGATGTAAAGTAGAAAAAAAAGAAAAGAGGAAGCCTGGACAAAACTATTTTCTTCCCTGATAATTTTTCTGTGTCACTAGTACTAAAAACCCTGCAAAAACTCCGTATTAGTCCTTGGTTTTAAGGATAGAGATAAAGTGAAACCTGTGCTTTACAGGATGGAAAGAAGATAAGCCCTACTTAGAAATATCCCGTGATGATAATGAAACATGAATAGTCAGGCCTGGACACAGCAGGTAAAAAGAAAGAGGTCACCACAGAGCTGGGCTAAGACTGAGAAATGGTCCTAGGGAATTACACTGCAAAAAGTCTTGATCCCAATTGCTAATAACTGCTAACCTTTATTGACTACTTAACTTTGTGCCAGATATGCTTCTAAGCCCTTTACTTGTAGTAATTACATATATTTGTTATTATCATCGTTATCAACTTTTAATAACAAGGAAATTATGTCATGGAAATATTAAGAAATTTGCCCAGCCAGCATTAGACAGCCAGGAATAGACAGATCCAACATCTGGACACTTGCCACCAGCCCTGCCCCTCAGCCCCTAATGGTGATGCTAACTGCCAGTAGGGTGCTTCGCTATAAAATTGCTATGTTCCTCTGGAAAGAATATTTCTCTCAGTCTTCACCCTCGCAGCCCCACTGTCGTTTCTGCCCAGGTGACTCTGATGCATATGGTCAGTGGACCACACCTTCAGGAACATTGGCTGGATTTTTGAAACCAGATTGTGCTAGCACTGAAATGAATCCATTGATGTTGGTACAGCTTTGTAGAAACACTTGATTTCCCTACCACAAGTGTATTCAGCAACCTTATTGGTCCACCCTGTGCTAAATTGCCCTGCGGCTCCCTGTGGGGGTGGCAAGGGCAAATACCATGGTTGCCAGGCAACAGATTGGCAAGAATCTAGTCTCAACACATCCAGCTCAGTAAAAATTTTGGGTTTTTTTTCTTCACTGCTCTCTACTTTGACAATTCTAGCTTCTTGTGAAAGGCATTAGGCATTCTTTCCTTTTTTTAATCTTGAATGACTTCATATTTGAATGGGAGTTCACTAAAATGAACAGTTTCTTCCTTTCCTGTTTTATCTGTTATTAATTCTCCTCCCTATCTCTTAAATGTAAAATTAAATATTCCCCACACAAAAGCATAGGCTTATTTCACATCCATTAAAACGCTGCATGCTAACATCAAGTTCTAGTTGAGTACATAGTTGCATAGATATTGTGCATACCTGAAAACTTTTGAGCACTCCGTGAAATGGGTATTACGACCTCATTTTACAGCCTATAAAACAGGCTCTGAATGAATAACGAACTTGCCCAAGTTCATACACAGCCAGAATTAAGACTGTGTTATTTTTGACTTCATATTCCATGTTCTTACGCATTTGATTGTATCTGATACTTTGATAAGTTTCTTTAAGCCACATGCTTACTAGTCCACTGCTCACAAGGGAATGTATCCTCCATTTTGGCAAACTATTAACCTTTCTGCCTCAGTTTCTCCATCTTTAAATAGGGATATTAATAATCCTAGCACTGTGATTCTGAAAATAAACATAGTATGAAAACATTTGGAAAACAGCTACTGGAGAGCACTGTCTTTATCTGAATCTCATAAGTGGCTTAAAATGAACATCTATAATCATTAAAAAAAAATCTAAGCATTTCCGTGATAAAATAAGCACCACTCCCCACAGGGGATTTGAGATGGAGAGTGGGATGATTAAAGGAATCTATAAATAGGATGCAAACTTCCTAAGCAAAACTTCTCTAACAAAGTTTTTATTTTAATATACCCAAAGAGATCATATAAAGTCGGAAGGAAGCTCAGCACACCAATTAAAACTAAGCTCTTGGTTCGGTCTCTCTTAACAAAAGGAGATGAGGGAGCAGAGAACTGAGAATAATACAGTGGCTCAAGAGGGAGCAAAGGTCTAGGGACCACTTCAGCTGAATGGCTTAAAGAAATACAAAGTAGCAAGTTACTCTGACAACAAAGCCCTCTCCGATTCCTGGAAACCAACCCTGCTGCAAGAGTAGAATAATGATGAAATGAGGAGAAAGTAATGAATTAGAGAATCCAAGTCTCACTTTGGTCATGGCATAAAACCCTTGGGGACTTAGGAGGTATGACAACATTGAAAGAACAGAAGCAGGCCAGGTGCAGTGGCTCACACCAGTAATCCCAGCACTTTGGGAAGCCAAGGCAAGAGGATTGCTGGAGCTCGGGAGTTCAAGACCAGCCTGGGCAATATAGTGAGACCCCCATCTCTAAAAAAAACTTTTTAATTAGCTGGGTATGGTGGTGTACACCTGTAGTCCCAGCTACTCAGGAGACTGAGGCAGGAGGATGACTTGAGCTCAGGAACTCGAGACCACATGATTGAGCCATGCGTATGCCACTGAACTTCAGCCTGGGCAACAGAGTGAGACTCTGTCTGTAAAAAAGTAAAAAAGAATAAAAGCAAATACTTATCTCTACATGCATATCTACACATGTACACACACACACACAATGATTATGTACTGTCCTCATCCAAATAACACTAGGTTTCTGGGGCAAGGAAACATTCAAACCAGAAGTGAATTTTGGAAAGGAAAAAAAAAAATGAAAACAGGATCCAAGACTAAGTGGTAGATACAAATATGATTTAAGGCAAAGTAAATGTTGAAATCTCTAGCTGACCATAGAAAATTCACACTGAAAAAAAAAAAAAAGCAGAAAAACTCATGGTTTAAATCAGGGCAGAACCCAACTTTACGTAGGTGTAGAATGTTCTGCAAAAGGCCAGGTTTGCAGGATATTCCTAAGTGTCTCACACACAGAAACACACACACACACACACACACACACACACACACATTCAGAGTCTTTAATTAGCTAATATCCATCTGCCTCACACACAGAAACACACACACACACACACACACACACACACACACACATTCAGAGTCTTTAATTAGCTAATATCCATCAAGACTGTCTTACAAGGGAAAATGAAATGAAACATTTCTAAAATGTATTTGACCATGTAGAAAGTCTGTCCATTTTTCCCTGAGTATCTTTAAGAAACACCTCTGAGAAATGCTCATGTGAATGTGATCCAAGGAGATCACCAGATACTAGGGGCACAGTGTAATTCAAGTAAAACAGAATCAACTATTAGGTGAACCTGAGTGAACAGAATCAACTATTAGGTGAACCTGAGTTCATTCAGGCTGATTCTAATGAAGGAAAAGAAAATATTAAAGCCCCTAGGAGATCAGATAAATTAGTTGTTTCTTTTCATGGCCAAACCTCTATTCTTAATTCTTATTGATAGCATCGAAAATGTCTACCTGTGTTCAGGGAGGTCATGCAATTCTAAGACAATTCCACACAAGCCCCGGTAAGTTCTGTGGACTTACCCTCATACAGCAAATTATAAGTATAAATAATGTTAATCTCAAAGTTTGAAGTAATTAACAATGATCATAAATGTCAGTGTAATACTCTTTGGCCCTTAAATTTATACCCTCATTTCCCTACCTAATTGTCAGATTATCGTTTCTCTTGTCCTAAGGGCAAATGTTAATCCAGTGGCATAAACGAGATATATAAGAATCTGCTAATTGCAATTCAGTTAGATGGAGTTAATTACCCTATCTTTACAAAGAGTGAAATTTACATAGAAACTTCCTCTCCTGCTGATTTACTATTAATACAGATCACATTGTATTAAAAGCTAAAGTGTATGCGATAAAGAGCATCAACCATTGGATGGAAGAATAGGCGAGGTTCATTAGCCAACATTTATTACTGGCTAAGCAGATAATACCATGTGGATGTAGCACAGTCCCTGCCCTCAAGCTGCATACCATCAGGCAAGAAGTAACACACCTATGATCAGATTTCTACAATGCACTCTGACAAGTACGCCCCGGAGTACTACTTTAAGACAAACAAGATCAGTTTTGCATATCAGAAGAAACAATTAAAAGCATACCAGAGTATGGATTGGTTGGCTTGGGAAGGAGTAAGACTGACGAAAACTTGGATAGATAGGAGACTATTTGTTTTAATAGTCCAGGTGCATGATTACAAAGAGCTGTACTAACATGGCTATGGGATTGTGGTACCAGTAAAGATCTATTAAGGAGATAGAATTGACAGGAATTGGGGACTGAAAATAAAGAAGAGGAATGTGTTTGTGATGACTCCCATGATTATGGCTTGGGCTGTTACCTAGATGGTTGTGCCATTAATTTAAATAAGGTTCCCAGAAGAGAGTGAAGGATGAAGCAAGGAAGATAACCTCATTTGCCAACATGCAGAGAGACATCCAAGAAGAAAGCAAATACATAGGTCTGGACTACAGGAAAGTGTGGGAAGTTAACTCTGGATTTGAAAGTTGAAGCTTTGAACCTGGACGAATATGCCCATGAACACCAGAGAATGAGCCGGAGCTGGGAAGGAAGGTCCCTGAGCCACAATCTCACTAAGGGGCAGGCAAAGAGGACCCTGTGTAAGGAATAGAAAATGAGTGGGGAGAGAGGAAAGAAGGGAACAAGGAGACATTGGTATCTCAGAATTAAGGAAGAAGGGTAATAGGGAGAGAAAGTGCATCAATGGCATAAAATGCCAAAGAAGAACCAAGATGGGGGGCTCACTGGATTTGGCAGTTCAGGATCATTGGTGGTCTTGGCAGACCAGTTTCAGAACCTGGGAGCACACCCTGATTACAATGGGTTAAACTCTGAAGAGTGGGATGTGTTTCTTATCAAGCAAGGTGTTCATATACTGTTATCCCTTTACCTGCAAAGCATAAGTGCACTTCAGGAGTAAACCCAATAAAAATATTAGAATTCTTCAGGCAGAGTACCCAATACATACAAAAGTTAAAAAGTAGTTCCATAGGCCATTTACTGATCTTTAAATTATGTACCAAAATACTGCTTAGTGTATTGCAGAGCAAAATTCTGTAAACATGAAAAACAATATGATCCGATGAGTGTAAGATTGGAAATGAAATCTCTTTCTCTTGCTCTCTTCCCTTGCACCATTTGGACTCAAACAAGTGGCATTTAATTAATTCAGGAGAAAATTATGAATATTCAAGATAGAAGCCACATCATGTGGCTTCAAGGACGAAAAGAGATCTTAAACAACTTAAGAGTCCTAGACATAGTGAACAAAACTATAGGGGGGGGAGCTGGCTATAATTTAAAAGTACTTCATGCTGCTCATTTTTAATTGAAAGAAATATATCTAACTAGAATGAAATTTATCTTGTCTCAAGAAAACACAGGGAATTTCTTTTCTTACTTTTATAGCTAAAATAATTCTATATGCTTTGTGTTTAATTTTGGACTGTCTATTATTTAAGTTGACAAAGAAACCATTCTTTTGACCAAAATGCCTTTGTTTAGTATACTTTATACTAACTTTCGAATTTCATGTGTAGAATAATGTGCACTCACATTGCCCATAAATAAGAATGTCTCTTAATAGTTGATTTGGCAGAGTGGGTTGCATGTATAAATAAATTAAGTAAAAATGAATGTTGTTTTCTGATCCTGAAATACTAGACAGCAAATGAATGATTCCAGTGCATCTGTTAACTTTAGACCAGAGCACAATTAGCATGGAGTTTCTCCCCTTAGAACTAACTCCTATACTGTGACCTCAGGGTTGTAGAAACAATTAAAATTTCTGGAGCATATTGAGAAAAAAATGAAATTACAAACATTGTTTCAAAATTTTTAAAAAGTTACATTCTTTCTTAATAAAATTCATGTAGATAAAAATATTTGTGTGTATGTTTTATTTTGGTTTTGTTTGGGGGTTTTGGATTTTTATTTTTTGGAAAAATAAGGCTCTTAATTTACTAATGAAGGACTTACTGGTGAAGATCTTGTTGGAAGTTAAGAGACTTTTCATTTTGTGTGTACTTTTTACAAATAAATTTAAAGCCATGTTTATGTTATGACTTTAAAAATTTAATGGAAAAATTAAGGTATTAAAATCGTTGTCTTACATTTGGCCTAGTTGCGTTCATATGCGGTGACTGTGTTCCTATCCAGCCAGAACAAAATGAATCACCCCAATTTTTTTTGCACTAAATGTATAACACTAAAGCTAATAAATACACAAAAAGTGATTAAGATAAATTCGAGGGCATGTATTGTTTACTGAACTTAGGAAAAAATATATCTGGAGAAACAAACAATTGAAAACTAAAAACAAAATGGTTACATGTTTCACATTAAGAATCTGAAGAAATTTATTTTCTGTTCACTAAAATTTCCAGAATAATAGTCTTGTTTCCAAATATGAAAACCTGTTCCAATTCTAAGTTGGCTTTTCCTTCTCCACAATAAAAATCCCTCTGAAATGTTTGGCAGTAACTGAGTAAAACACAGACGTACAAGTTAGAGGCCTTGGAGCATAAGAATAAAAAAAAAAAAATTTTTTAAGTTTGAATGTAAAATTTCAATTGCACTGAAAAATGACCCAGTTTTTATGCCTTACATGGGAACAATGATTGGATCATAATAGTACCAAGGTGTTTTAGTACCATCTGTCATACATGTCCTGACAAATGACTTGTGAGATCTAGCTGGGAAATTAGAGTGCATGTTCCCAGGTCAAAAAGTCTACTTTTATACTTTGTTCAACTGCCTTAACACAGCACATTTTGAAAAGAGAAACCAAATATTTTGGTTCACTTTCAATTTACCATCAATAAAGATACTGAATAAAAATTTAGCCTACTATTAGTTCAAAGCAACAAAATCGTCTTAAAATGATTTTCCTCTGGATTGGCCCTTGATATGACATTATATTTTACAAATGGGTGTGTATGCTTATGTACATAATAATACTACCTCGTATCAGGTAGTATTTGAAAAATCCAGGATCAATTAAATTAGATCTATTAAATTAGATCACACTGTGATTTCTGAAATTGAGACATACTTATATTTACATTATTTGTTTTGCCCAAATTCATTATTTTTACTTCTCCCTCAAGAGAATGGTATAAGTTTTTAAACATTACTAACTGTTCAACTGGTTTGTATAGTGCAGAAGCTAATTATTGCACTTTAAAAGAACACATAGTGTGGTCTAGTTGAAGATCAAAAAAAGAAAAAAAAAACGTTTTCAGTGCCTTTTCACTTTTTCACTAAAATATCAATGTATTGTGTAACCACACATCCTGGCTTGCAGGAATAGTCTCACGTTCTAAGTGTCAGCCTGTCAGCCTTGCTAATAGTGCCTCCTTTCACTCTGAAAGGTCTCAGTGTGAACAATAAATTAGCTGGCCACTCTTTCAATGCATAATTTGCCTAAATTCACTTAATTTCATGATGCTTCATTTTCAACATTTACACAATAACCACAATTACTTCTCAACTTTATAAAAAATGGCATGAATATTAAAATTGCCACCATCATTTCACAAATACAGAATTATTTCCAGTGGTGACTAAGGGCCAAAATGAATACCATTTATGCTGGCATTAATCTTTCTAGCAAGAAACTAGTCAGGTAATTAAATAAACCTCTATAGCCAGAAAGAAAAGTAATTTTGCATCTAAAAAAAAATCTGTTACCTGCTTATTACTATCTAGCTGGAATTCAATAATCAACCCTTTTATGAGATGGACAAATTGCATTGCCAAACCCAAATTGCTATTTGAGGTATATAATACGATTTCAATTGATTCTAATGATTCTCTGAAGCACAGGAACAAGGAGAAAAATGAAATATTTTCTTTACGGTAGTACCTTAGGGTGCTCTTTATAATAGTCCACTCATTTTTAAAGTATTTAGATTTTTAGAACTTTCAAAGTATTATGTTTAGTCATTCCCAGAAGAAAATGATATAGAAGATCATTGGTTAAACAAATAAATATTGAATATCCACTATAAATAAAACCTCACACTGGAGTTGATATGTCCTTTTAAAAGGCTGTGTCTAGATGAGTGAAACAAGAAGATAACTCCAGCTACTAGAATCCACTGCGTGAAACTAGGACCCCAGGACTCTCCGTTCATGGTCAGACAAGGCTGGACCACGTTATTACTTATGTGGAATCATGGATTCCACCTGGTGAAGTAACAACATTTCTCTGTCTCCTTCAGAATCATCTGTAGTACATCTTACAATGTAGATTTCTGGTACTCCCTCTAGAGATTCTGATTCCATGGATCCCAAGTGAGATCCAGGAGCCTGAAATGTAATTATCAACTCCAAGGACCATGGACACTACACTTTTTAGGAAACTCTATCCTCATAGCATGAAAGCCTTTGACCATGTTGACTTTGGCCTGCTTTTTGGTGTCTAAACACATAAAGGCAGAGATGGCATAAAGGCTGACTAAGCAAATATAATAAATGAAAAAAAGATAAGCCCGGCATCGCTGTTTGGAGTAATCAACCATCTCAGAAAGCTCTTGCTTAATATTCACACCCTTTGGTTTTGAAACTGACTATGGCAGCCTCCAGTTGAAAGGGGACGAGGAACTGGTATTTTGAAACAGGTGCCGTGGGCTGGGAAGTCAGTAAGGGAAAATTGGAGTCATTGTCTTACTGTAACGAGGAGAGTTGTAGCCTGTGACTTTGAATTTGCAACAGATCATTTCAGCTTAGTTTTTGGACAAAGAGGAGCTGTAGTCATAATTATAATAGTTTTTAATGATCTCCTTAGAGTGACTGTGTGGGCTGGAACAAAGAATAGAGAATAATTTTCTGTGCTTAACATTTTCAAAATGCCATAACTATGTAGGAGAAGTGGTTATGTGTTTGTAAATGCACTGGCTTTCTCAAAATCAGAGAAATCACAGATTTAGGATTCTTAGGAGTCATCTAGTCTAACGCTGATTCTCATCTACCCACCACCAGATACATAAAGCCTAGCAAATAAATTCAGAAACAATTTGATTAAACAGAACTCTTCGATAATCAGACCTATTTCTCAAAAACTTCATTTTTAATAATTAAGGAATACGAATTGTTATTAACTTGTGAATGTGAATTATAGATTGAAACAAACTTGCTGAGAAAACTAATGTTGTTAAAGCAAGTACTTTTTTGAGTGCTTACACTACACAAGGTGCTTTACACGAATTATCTTATTTGATGCTAGTGAAGGTGGTATTACTTACACAGATAAAGGCATTTAGAGATATTAAGCTATTTTAGATCCCACAGCTAATAAATGGCAGAACCAAAATTCAAAACCAGGTCTGTCTGATTCTAAAACAGAAACAGAAATACTATACAAAACATCCCAAATGATGGTCCAAATGTGTGGTTCATTTTTAAAGTTTGCAACCATAAAACAATTTATAAATTAGCTGAATAGACTTTTAGAATCAGACAAATCCACTTTGAAATTCTATTTCTACCACATTTGGTGCCTAGGTCGAAGATCTGAATCTCTGCTTGCCTCTCTAATCTATAAATGGGAATAATAAAGTCTCATAGAATGCTTGTTAAGACTATATGCAAAATGCCTAATAGTACAGTATCTGACAGACATTTACAGCTCTTTACACTCTTGTTTTTCCATTTTAAAATTGATTTTGTTTCATTTGAGAACAACAGCAAGGTACAAAAAAAAGAGAGAGAGAGAGAGGATAAGAAAGAATTATAACCATGAAAGTTTGTCTCCATGGCTTGGGATACCTTTGACCCATATGCTCTTGTCTAAATCCCTGGCATCTTTATCTAAAATGAAAGTAAACATTTCAGCTAAGGGGCATATTAAGGCTCAATTTTCCTCTTATTTCCAGAAACACGTGCTTTGCAGAATTGGCTGAGGAACTGGCAAGCTGCTACAGCTCACTGTACCATTTCGCTCAAATTCACTATTCATTCTAGTCCTTCCAGATCCCCTGATTTCCCTTTTACTATTCTTGTCTACATTCATCTGTCTTGCGGTTGTTTTAGTTTTAAACTCTCCTTTTGTCCTGTGTTCATAGCTGTCATCCTCCTACACCCATTTCTGTCCCAGGGTCACTCCTTGTTTTGTCCTCAGTCCGCAGTTTGTGTGTGGGCACCTCCCTGAACAAATAAAGCCATGGTGCTGAGAGAACTCCAGGCCAGAGAAATCCAGAACAGCTCCATGCCCTCTCCCTGCCTTTTTCATGTATCTCAAGCCTCATGCCTGGAACGTGTGTTCTCCGTCCACCTTTCTATGATGTCCACTAGGCCACCCACCTCCATCCTTTCTGCAAAGGCAATGCTACCGCTTTCTTTGCTGCAGCAGTCCTGTACCTTACCCATTCCCTCTTGCTTACAAAGACAATCACAAGTCTTCATTCCTGACAGTGCATTAGGTTTATTACTCTTCATTTTCCCCCTAATGCTAAAGACAGATGTTCTTGGTTTCTTGTTTGTTTGTTTTTGTTTTGCTCTGTCACCCAGGCTGGAGTACAGTAGCATAATCTTGGCTCACTGCAGCCTCCACCTCCCCTGGTTAAAGCAATTCCCCTGCTTCAGCCTCCCAAGTAGCTGAAATTACAGGTGTATGCCACCACACTCAGCTACTTTTTTTATTATTATTTTTAGTAGAGATGGGGTTTCATCATGTTGGCCAGACTGGTCTCAAACTCCTGACCTCAGGCAATCAGCCTGCCCAGGCTTCCCAAAGTGCTGGGATCACAGACGTGAGCCACCGCGCCCAGCAAGAACAGGTGTTCTTATAATCCCAGTGATAGCTGCTCACTCCCCCAGAATCATGTAATTTTAAAATAGAAAGGAGTCTCCAAAGCCATCAGGTCCATCAGGTGAAATCCCATTACAGATCTATGATCAGTATTGTGCTAGTTGCATGGTAGGTGTTTGGAAAATATTTGCCATCCATAAATATTACAGAATCAGTTATCACGTACCACTGTATGATAACTATGTTGTGCCATTAACGTTTCTAAAATGATTTTTGCTTATCAGTTATTCACATCTGTTTATAAAATCTATGAATAAACTGGAGATCATTATGTTCAGTGAAATAAACCAGGCACAGAAAGACAAACATTGCATGTTCTCACTTACTTGTGGGACCCAAAAAAGAAAACAATTGAACCCACAGAGATAGGGAGTAGAAGGGTGGTTACCAGAGGCTGAGGTGGAAGGGAGGTGGGGGATGGCTAATGGGTACAAAAACAATAGTTAAAATGAATGAATACGTCCTACTATTAGATAGCACAACAGGGTGACTATAGTCAATAATTTGTACATTTACAAGCAACTAAAAGAATGAAATTGGATGGTTCATAACACAAAGGATAAATGCCTGAGGGGATGGATACCCCATTTTCCATGATGTGATTATTACACATTGCACGCCTGTATCGAAACATCTCATGTACCCTGTAAATATATACACCTACAATGTACCCGCAAAAAATAAAAATAAAATAAAATTGAATCTACGAGTAATCACAGAGAAGACTGTGCTGTAGTTTAGGGCTAACAGGAGCAATGATACAAAAAGGAAAAGATTGGTTACTGAAGTAAGAACAAGAAGAAATGGGCTAAAATCATGACACAAGGCTCTGATATAAATAATAACATCTTTACCTACTAAGAATTGTTAGATCATGTCAGGGCTTGCCAAGGGGAGCTGAAAAATGACGGTTCTTGAGGTTAGCAGCCTATCTAGTATGATTCAGGGGTGATTAAATTAGTTTTTTGATTGAGTAGAATATAATAAACATGTTAAATAGCTCCTCTTTCGTGAGTCTGGAAAAGGTTAGATTTCCACTGGAAATGAAAAATGATTAGAAAGAGCAAGTTCCTTACATACCTTAAAGTTGCTAATATTGACACCACCCCGGAGGCACAAGACCTGTCTTCAGGGTACTTCTTTTTGCTCAGGCAGCTGATTTCTTTAATGATAATCTTTTTTTTTTTTTTTTTTTTTTTTTTTTTGAGACAAAGTCTCTCTCTTTCACCCAGGCTGGAGTGCAATGGCGTGATCTTGGCTCACTATAACCTCCACCTCCCAGGTTCAAGCTATTCTCATGTCTCAGCCTCCCGAGTAGTTGGGATTATAGGCATGCACCACTATGCCCAGCTAATTTTTGTATTTTTAATAGAGACGGGGTTTTGCTATGTTGGTCAGGTTGGCCTCGACCTCCTGACCTCAGGTGATCCACCCACCTCAGCCTCCCAAAGTGCTGGGATTACAGGAGTGAGCCACCGTGCCCGGTCTTTAATGATAATTTTTGTATTAATAATTGTCTTTTTCTTTCAGGCTTGTAAATTTTATAGTTCCCAGTGGCATGTGGTAAACTACAAATATGAACAATATTCTGGAGACATTCGACAGCTACCCCGGTAAGAACCTATTATGAGCAATTACTGGCTTTTTCCAAATGTAGATGATGTCCTCTGTTCTCGTCCTGTCATTGTTTATGAATACATGTACATTAATCATGTGTCAAGGCACATTTTCCAAAATGTATAAGTAAGAGTCAAGACAGGACATTTTGTTCAACACACATTGCATTTTGTGTAACTTGCATCTTCACAGAGTGTGGAGTGAGATATACTCTGATTTAATTTTAAAATGTAAGTTCGACGTTCATTTATCATTATATTATTATTTTGTGAGCTGTTATTTTGTAAGCTGTCTTTTCAATAGAAGGTACAAGAGGATTAGAAAAGTACCATATGGCCAAAGAGTTTTTCTGACAATATTCTGTATAGTATTCATACAGAATTTGTTACTTGTTTTATACATTTCCATACTGGGATATCAGAAGTCATTAAAATAAACAACTTCCACAAAAGTTTTATATATATATATATATAAATATATATTTACATATATTTATATATATATTTTTATATATATTTATTATATATATTTATATATATTTATATATTTATTTATATATATTTATATATATATATATATGACCAACCAAAAGGAAATAAACAGTTTGTCCCTGACTCTCAGAAGCATAAGTCTTTGGAGAAAGTAACTTTGTTCTGCTTCTGCTCAAAAGTCATCTCCGCAGAAAAGCTCACCTGACTACCCGAACTAAAATAGAAATTAATTCAGTGTCTGTTTCCCTTCTAAAGTAAAAATCCCCAAAGGGCAGGGACTTTTCTCTGCAAAATCCTCTGCAGGCTGATAAGAAGAATGCCTGGCACATAGTAGGTGTGCAGTACTATAATTTTTGGATGAACAAACTGAGTAAAGGGCAAATTTTAAAATATAATATTTCTGGATGGGTTTGGAGTTGCTCATATTTAAAGAACTACCTTGAACTGGTACTACCTAACTCACTGGTTCATCAAGCTAAGATTAGGCAAATAATTCAGAAAAACACTTGAAACAATCAAAAGTTAAGTTTTTATTAACACTTTGCTCAGTGAAGCATTGAGATGGTACACATTGGATCTAATTTTTAATTGATACATGGTAGAGAATTGGGAACCACTTTGCTAGATTTCCTGTGGCCCCCTAAGCAGCTTTTCGAGACTTGTATACCAGGAAGCACTGTTCTCCATTTCTGAATGTGGAATTTGAAAGAGGGATAATGAACTAGATTTAAGACGATGGCATTTGATCTTGGATATGAATGAACAGTAGCTGCCAACACGAGCATCTTGGGAAAGGATTCTGGGGATGATGCAAGGCAAAGACCCTGAAGTAGTGTGAACCAGTATGGTCACTGGAGTAGAATGAGTAAGGAAGGCTAGAGGTTAAGGCTGAAAGGGGCATAGTAAGATGAAACCAAGGACCTTATGCAAGGGACCCTGTGTACCCTGGAAAGGAGCTTGGATTTTCCTTTCATTGCAACAAAAGCCTTGGGAAATTTCAACCAGGGGATGTGGCAGGATCTGGTTTAACTCTTTGAGATAACCCTTGGGCTACTCTATGGAGAATGAGACTGCAGAGGTGGCAATTGAAGTAAAAGACAGAAGGAGGCCATTTCTTTGGGGTTTCACTACCGTGAAGAGAAAAAAAAATATGCTCCTTCTAATCTGCAAATCTTTTTTTTTCAAAACACTAAACAGTAACATTTTCCAGATCTTTGAGCATTCTTTTTTTTTTCTTTTTCTTTTTTCCATTTTTTTTATTGCATTTTAGATTTTGGGGTACATGTGAAGAACATGCAAGATTGTTGCATAGGTACACACACGGCAGTGTGATTTGCTGCCTTCCTCCCCATCACCTATATCTGGCATTTCTAGCCATGCTCTCTCTCCCCAATTCCCCACCCCTAGCTGTCCCTCCCCTATTAGACTCGAATGGATTCTGATAGACAGCCTCCAGGTTGGGAACATTCACCATACTCTAGGCATTCGTGAATAATTGTTACATTTAGAATGTCTGGGTGATTCAGAATTTCAGTTGTGCCTACACACACTTTTTGTAGGCCCAACTGAAAAGCAAAGCATCTTTTAACATCAGGACTTCCTCTTTCTGAAAATAGTTCTGAGAAGTGGTTACAGCTCGGAAGCTGTGTCCAAGAAGTTGGGAGACTGCATCTTAAGTTGAGAGGATGGAGACAGCAGTATTTAGCTGTCCTTATAACTAAATGTGTTCCTGCCGTCTTTAGGTCCATTGCACAATTCAGTGGCCGTATCCCCCAAACACTGTTCATCTTTCCTTATATTCATGGTGCTATAAAGAAAGCAAACAAATTAGAGATTTCACATATACAGTATTCTTCCTCTATTAAAACAATAGAGAAAGCACCTGGAGAAAGAATCAGTCCTGGACATTATTGCTGAATTGCAATTCACATGGTTTGCAAGATTAATCTCATGAGAAGAAATGAAAAAAAATAACTGAAATATTGTTGAGAATTTCCCTTACTTTAACTAAAGAAAGTGGAAGTTGATACCAAGAAAGGGAAGGATCAGACTGCCACAAAGTAAGAAACTTCATGTATTCAAACTGAAAATCAGAAGTTCTAGAATATAACCCTTTCACATATACCCCAGAACAACAAAGATGAGCACTGAACGGCAGAATTTTTCTTTAAAATGATTTTACAGAGCTAAGCATTCCCCTCTGAAGACTACATGTATTTAGGTCAGTAATGGAAACAGACAATTTACTTGGGTCTTCTGAGGCTAATAGAAGTAAATCATTTTCATACCTCCTGGATTAGAAGAATTCTCCTATGTCTGCTACCAATTTAAATTGCTTATTTCTTTTTATGAGTTGCTGAAACTGCAAAATGAAAATTTGCAATTCTAGAAAAGCAAAAAAAAAGGGGTGAAATTTATTCTTTAAATTTAAATTTGTATTACTGATCCTTAAGATCTTCACTTTTTTTTTAAGCAAAGGTCATAGGAAGATACTGAAGAGATAGATTATTTCAGGCTAAAATGTAAAACACAGCCTTTACACATTATGAATAGAAATCAGCACTGAACTTGGAGGTCCCAGAAGAAAAAAGCAGCATAAAAATATGTGATGTCACTGATTTCGTTAATCCACCAGGTAAAATACAGAGATGTGTGACATAGTAAAATTTTTTACCATGGTTGATTTGATGGAAAGAACATGTAAAGAAGAAAAATTCTTAGGAGTATAAATTGTGACTACAGATCAAATAACGTGTGACTAGCTTAGCTCGGCTGAAATAGAACATAATTTTTTTTAAAATAAAAGAGCATTTTCTTAATGTCTACAGTGAGCTGTGTGTCATATATGCATTATTTCATTTAATACTCATAACTCCATGGAGTAGGAACTGTTATCCCCCATTTTATAGAAGAAACTTGGGAACTGAGAGGGAATTTACCCTAGAACTCACAGCTGATAACTGATGGCACTCAGGCATCCCCCACTCTGGGCAATACAGGTCATTTGGGGGAGAAAGGAGAAGAAGGCTGCTTATGGTTACAACCAATGTTGGATTCAGACACGGAAGAGTAAGGTCTGGGATGAGCCCTTTATCTTGGGATCCCCCAAGGCTCTTAGAGACCGCACAATGGTCCTGGGGGAAGAATTTTAAAGTCAATAGCCACAGGTGCTAATCTTTTCATGTCCTTTAAAAGAGAGAAGTCATTGCATGCTAGCCCCACAGACATGGGACTGAGCTTGAAGACTGCTCTTTAAAGGCAGGAAGCTGTGCCCTGTGGCTTATTAAAAACCAGATTGGGAAATAATCTGCAGTAGCCCTCAAGCTTCAGCAATGATCCAAGCACTGTCTGCCTTACCTGCCCAAGGGCATTGAATAGGCCTCCCTCCCACAGCCCTCCCTCCTGCACAGTTTCCAGCCCTTACAGCCTTCCTTCCTGGATGCTCCATGCTTGGTCCCTCGCAGAACCTGTAGTCTTGCAGCTTCCTCTGCCAGGGGGTTTTCCCCCAGATCGTCACACAACCAGCTGCTTCTCCTCCTCAATTTAAATGTTACCTCCTGAGAGAGGCCATCCTTGAAGAGCCTTTCTACACGTAACCTATGGCATTTCCACAAGGATCACTCTTTGCTCTTCTCCTCTGATTTTTTTTTTTTTTTTTTTTTTTTTTTTTTGAGACAGGGTTTCACTCTGTCCCCAGACAGGAGTGCAATAGCATGATTTCAGCTCACTGCAACCTCCGCCTCCCAGGTTCAAGGGGATCCTCCTGCCTCAGCCTCCAGAGTAGCTGGGATTACAGGTGTGGGCCACCATGCCTGGCTCATTGTTTTGTGTTTTTAGTGGAGACAGGGTTTCACTATGTTGGTCAGGCTGGTCTTTAACTCCTGACTTCAGGTGATCCACCAGCCTCGGCCTCCCAGAGTGCTGGGATTACAGATGCTCAGCTTTGATTTTCTTTTAAAAAAAAAATTTTTTTTCCTATTATTATTATTATACTTTAAGTTCTGTGATACATGGTCAGAACATGCAAGTTTGTTACAAAGGTATACATGTGTAACGGTGGTATTCTTCATCCATCAACCTGTCATCTACATTAGGTATTTCTCCTAATCCTCTCCCTCCCCCTAGCCTCCCACCACCGATAGGTGCTGGTGTATGATGTTCCCCTCCCTGTGTCCATATGTTCTCATTGTTCAGCTCCACTTATGAGTGAGAACATGCGGTGTTTGGCTTTCTGTTTCTGTGTTAGTTTGCTGAGAATGATGGTTTCCAGCTTCATCCTAACAACCATTTTCACTTGGAGAAATTATCGTGTTTATTTATGCTTAATTCATGATTCACTCTCTCCTCCCCTAGAATGCAAGCTTCCTCAGTTCAGGAGGTTATTTTCTGATATGTGATTGACATTATTGCAGCTCTTCTGGGTGCCACGTAATACCTGGAAACTGGAATGTTGAATGGCAAAGGAGAATGACCCCCAAGAATTAAGATGGCTCTGAATAATGCACATTGATTTTTAAAAAATGCACATCGAATTTGATCAAGCAAACTCAGAATTAGGGAAAGCCACGAATGAAGTGGCACACTTACATTTACTGCAACCCCGGCCCTAGATCGGACTTAAATTGACACTCACTGGTCTGCACAATTTTTTAAAATGAAAATTAAGATCAGCATGGATATGGCTAGGGACTATTGGGGTTTGCTGAGCTTTGCTATTGACTTCATTAGTGTTCTCTGTCTCATAACTTCTGAGTTATTTTTGAATAATTAATACTTAAAGTGGATGTTTAAATAAAGTTTTATTTATTAAAAAAAGAGCATGGGGATGTCGTAAGTTGTAACATAGTGTTAAATTCAACATCTGGGAAATTCCTAGAAACATTTCCAACCATTTGTCTGAAGCTCTCTTCTCTCTTCTCTAAATTATCTATTCTTCAAAAATATCAGAGAAAAAGTATTGAGAAATTTTTACTCAACCTTTTCTTTGAGAATAGTTTATATGTATTTGTCATACAATTTTTATTATCTCTACTATAAAAAGGAATCAGCTCAGAAGATATCATTTTTGGTCACTCTGTGTACAATTTCAACACTTTAAAAATATTCACACATCACTTTAAAAATTTAAACCTAGGAAAAAGTTAAAAGACTGGTGTACAATGAATCCCACTATTGCCACCATCTAGAAAGTGTCTTTTACATTTTGCTATATTTGTTTTTTTCACTACCTGTCCATCCTTCCATCCTTCTAGCCATCTATCCATTTATTTTATTTTTGGTCACATTAACACATTGCCTCTCTAAACTCTTCATAATGCACAGCTTTAAATACAAATATAGATGTCTGCAGTTCATTTTTTCTGTTTTGATATAAAATTTACATACAATAAAATCTGCAAATTGTAAGTGAACCATTTGATAACTTTTCACCACAGTACACCCGTAAAACTCAAACCTCTGTTGAGATACAGACGTTATCACCCCCAAAGAGTTAACTACCACCCCTCCCTGGTTAATCCTCACCTCTTCTCTTCCCCAAAAGACAGTCAGTGCTCTGATTTTCATAACTGTGGAATCATACCATGTGTGTTCTTGTTAATGGCCTTTTTTACTCAGCACAGTACTTCTGATTAATATCCACGTTGTTGCACGTATTAGTAGCTTACTTTCCTTTCTGAGTAACATTCCTGTGTGTGGATCTACTGTAGTTTGTTTAGCCATCCTCCAGTGACAGACACTTCTGCAGCATTCTGAGCTGAGTTGGTCATAAGTCACTTTAAATCTATGGGCTTTCGTGAAACTGTTGTGAAATTTATAGGCTATTTCAGTCATTATTTCCACTTCCCAACTGGAAGATTTGTGAAAAAACTTTCACAAGCATTTAGCCTTTCATGTTGAAATTCATGAGAACCTTATTTTGTTTCTTCACTTTTTTGTTTTTACATCCTTACTAGTTTGAAAGACTTTATCGCCTCCTTGTTTATAAGTATCTTGCAGAAATTGACATTAATGAGACTCCTGGCCTGTATTGTGATCCACAGTTATTGAGAACAAATGCCTACAAAATTATTCTTTTGGAAGAAAGGATAAGCCATGCTGGCCAAAACGGACAGAATAGGAGATTCAGAAACAAATACAGGTCAAATGAAACTGATGGGAAATGAGCAGCACGGGACCAAATGTTGACATTCCACATTCAAGTTTGTCTTTGTTGCCTCTTCCTTGGTTTTCCTGATTCACTCTTTTTTCACTCACTTGGGATGTTTCCTCTGTTCTCCCATTACTGCTGTGCCACCATTTTAAGAATCCCAGAACACTCATCATCATTTCCTGCAGACAAGGTACCTGGAGCAATTGCTCTGAAATCAGCCATTGGAACCTGCCTCTAAATCTCAGGCAACATGTCATTTCTCACAGGAGAGGGAGAGAGGGAAGGGTTGTGTTTATTTTGCCAATCAAATTAAAAGGCGAGAGAGACTGCTTCTTGTTCAGAGCATGTTAGATAATATTAAGGAGAAAAGGAATGTTTTTGGTGGGGTAGGAGAAATTTCCCAGTGATCCTAAAAGAATTCTATGTCCTCTGCTACTTCCTCTGCCCGCCCATAAATTTGACCCTGACCAAAATAGGCAGAACAAGTTAACATCAGTGCAGGCAGTACTGATAGGCTTGACTATCTCTAAGTTTCTGCAAGAAGGAAAGATAACTTCCTTTGGAAGAGAGAAATGGCAGCAATCTTACTTAATATGCTTATTAAAGATGGTTATAATTCACCTTTCCTAAATGCAGACTTCTAATACCATCTCTTAAAAGTGGTTAAAATGATCAATCTTTATATTATGTCTATTTTACCACAATGAAAAACACTTCTTATCAGGAAAGGAGAACATGGTCCTGATCTCAGGCTTTTCACAGTTTAACAGTGATGCCAATGTTCCTATGTTCCTTTTGTGCTCTAACTTTCCCTGCTGAAAATGAAAGGAGGGTAAAGAGTATTTTAAAGCCCTTACTTAGCACCTATACCTTACCTTATGTGAGTGCACAGTATAGCAATTTCATGCATACTTAAGTCTAAAGAGCACTGATCATTCACCTTCCTATCTGGAATACCATACATAGGGAATAATTTGTGATGTGAATACTAAATGCACCTCTGATCTTTCTTTCTCAGTAGTCAGATTCAGAAGTTGCTTTTACACAATGTAAATCATCTTAAAACACATATTGTTTTATTATCTCTATTTGATTTTTTTAAGATTCCACTTATAAATGGGATCATACAATTTTTTTCCATGTCTGGCTTATTTCATTTAGCATAATGTCCTAAATGAAAGGTCCATCCATATCATGGCAAATAGCAGATCCCAACTTTTTAAGGCTGAATAATATTCAGTTTATACACGCACACACACATATACATACTCACATATATATTCACACACACATACATACAAACACACATATATTCACACACACATATATACACACATATATTCACACACATGCATACACACATATTCACACACATATATATTCACACACATACATACACACATTCACACACATACATACACACATATTCACATCACATATATATATACACACATATATTCACACACATATATACATATTCACACATATATATTCACAGATATTCATACACACATATTCACACACATGTACATATAAACACATATATATACACACACATATGCATACACACACAGACACACACACAATACATGGAAACATCCTAAGTCTCCATTAACAAAGAAATGAATAAAGAGAATGCTATAGACAGACACACATATATTCACACACATATACGCACACATGTATATTCACACACATATATACACACATATGTATTCATACATATATACGTGCACACACAAATATATTCCACACACATATACATACACATATATATATTCACACACACATATACATACATACACACACACATATATAGAAACAGAAATTCTAAGTGTTCCTTGGCAGAGGAATGGATAAAGAGAATGCTAGACACACACACACACACATATTAATATATTAAACATTCTCTTTATCCATTCCTCTGTCGATGGACACTTAGAATATTTCTGACGTACGGAAGTACATCGGCTAATATGACAACAGGAGTGCCGATATCTTTATAAGCTGCTTTATCTCCTTCAAATATATACCCAGAAGAGGAATTGCTGGGTCATATGCTAGTTCTATATTTAATTTACTTAGAAACCTCCGTACTGTTTTCCATAATGCCTGTAGCAATCTACATTCTCACCAAGAGTTACCAGGGGTGAGAGGAAACAGGGAGAAGTCTATGAACTGATGCCAAGTAGCACGTGTGCAGGATGAAGTCTAGAGAGCAAATGAACAACCTGAGGACCAAAATTAGTGAAATCGTATTGCGTTAGTGATTTTGGTTAACTCCGTAGATTTTACTGCTCTTTTTACAAAAAAGTAACTATTAAGATGATCGTTAATGTTAATTTGCTTCACTATAACACCATTTTACTATCCATATGTATCTCTCCCACACCATCATGCTGTAAACCTCAAGCATATCCAATAAAATTTATTTTAAAAAAGAAAAACATCCCGTAAAATTTCTATACATAGGATTTTATATAGTTAAAGGGGCCAAACAGCTAGCCATCAAGAAATGCCTGGACTTTGGATGGTCTTCTCTGGTTTCCATTCAACCATTAGTTATGAGATAGAATCAAGCCAAAGAAAACTTATTTCTGGTTTATCTTACCATTTATAAAGCCAGATGCACACTCTTGCTTCTCTGAGGTGGTCGGAGATGTTGCAACTTAAATAGGCATTTCTAGGATACCGTGGAAATGCACAAAGTGAGTGTAATTGCTACCAGCCCCTTCACTGCACGTTTTTGAGGAGGCCATGGTTAGGGAGCAGCACAGCCTAGTGGCCACAGTACAGACTGGTTCTCAAGATCATGGTTCTTCAGGGCTGGGCTCATCAAATGACCACTGTGTATCCTTGAGTACGTCACATACAGATGACACAGAAAAGACAATGAAAATATCACCACTTAATATTCTACTTACAAATGTGGGGGAAGGAAAATAGAAAGTCCCCCACCTTTCAAATTGTCCTTCTTGCCTACATCTAACTCAAAAAGATATGTGTAAATATATGTAATTAGAAGGCCAAACACTGGTGGCTAATGCCTGTAATCCCAGCATTTTGAAAGGCTGAGGTGGGAAGATAGTTTGAGGCCAGGAGTTCAAGACCAGCCTGACCAACATCACAAAACCCCATTTCCACAAAAAATACAAAAATAGTGGTATATGCCTGTAATCCTAGCTACTACTGGGGAGGCTGTGGCATGAGAATCACCTCAAACTCAAAGGCAGAATTTGCAGTGAGCCGAGATCACACCACTGCACTCCAGCATGGGTGACAGAGTAAGACTGTCTCAAAAAAAAGTTTTATAATTTGTAATTCCATGGTTTAAAACTGAGATTTATATGCTAGAGATAAGATATCATGGTAGAAGAAAGTTAATACTTCCAAAGGAAATGGGACCCTCAAAAGATTACATTATTTTACAAAAATTTGTAAGAACACCAGTACCATAGCTGTTATTGTTACCTGGGGAGCAACTTAAAATGAAAGCAGTCTCCAATGACAAATCAGAATCTTTTTCTTTTTCATATCAGAGCAGAATACAAACCAGAGAAGCTTCCTTCACATTCCTTTGAGATTGACCATGAAGATGCTGATAAGGATGAAGTAAGTAAATTGTTGAAAATGAGATGTTTAAAACATGAGGATAATCAGTTTCTGTCTTGCACTAAAAGGTTTCACATTCTGACCAGTTTGTTCTAAGTTGTAGTAGCTGTTGGTGGTAGGGCTTTTAGTCAAAATGAATCACGTTTGTTTTGAAATTGAACATGCTTATTTAAGATGAGGAAAAGAGTCCCTTTTCTAAATGCAGTGTCTAGGATCTGGGATCCACAAAAGATGGCTATGATGCTAATATGCCTTTCCTACAGGATACAACTTCCCACTCATCTTCCAAGGGGGGTGGAGGAGCGGGAGGAACTGGCGTTTTCAAGTCTGGCTGGCTCTACAAGGGGAATTTTAACAGCACCGTGAACAACACCGTTACTGTCCGGGTAAGGAGACATCACGACTCATCTTTGTCTCTGTCACCTTTGTTAACACTCCCTCCTCTGGTCACAGCACAGAGGAGAGCCATTTGCATTGAGTTTATGTTTCATATAATATTTCATTTACGAGGAAGTAGGATGGTCTACTCTAGAAAAATGTCCTAGAAACACAGCACTCCTGAAGGAATTAGAATAATTCTAATTTCTATGAGCAATAGCACACTACAATTTGAATAACTCTTTATATCTTTTCCTTTATTTAGTCATTCAAAAAGCGCTACTTCCAGCTGACTCAGTTGCCAGATAACTCCTACATTATGAATTTTTACAAAGATGAGAAAATATCCAAAGAACCCAAAGGATGCATCTTTTTGGATTCCTGTACAGGTGTGGTGCAGGTGAGTAGAAATCCCTTTTCCTCCTTGGGATTTTTTTTTAATTTGAAAAGTATATTCAACAAATATTCATGGAGTATCTGATATGAGCCAAGAGATGCTCTGGACTCTAAGGCTTCTGTGAAAAACAAGGCAGCTTGATCTCTGCTTTCACAAAACTTCCTTTCAAGAGAGAAAGAAAAACAGGAAATAGGCAAAGACATGAATAAGCAGAATGGAATCAGCTGCTAAATTTTTCAATAAAGAAAATAAACAGAGTAACAGGGCTGAGCGCGGTGGCTCACACCTGTAATTCCAGCACTTTGGGAGGCTGAGGCGTGTGGATCATGGGGTCAGGAGTTAGAGACCAGCCTGACCAACATGGTGAAATCCCCGTCTCTAAAAAAAAAAAAAAAAGAAGAAGAAGAAAAAAGAAAATAAACAGAGTAACAAAAGGGAGACAGAAGAGTGGGGAGGTTGAAAAGGAATATTAATACTCAATAAGGAAGAAGAGCATTTTTGAAGAGAGATCATTTGATCTATAGACTAAAGAATGAGCAGAGAGCTGGGCGTGGTGGCTCACACCTGTAATCCCAACACTTTGGGAAGCCAACGTCGGTGGATCACTTGAGGTCAGAAGTTCGAGACCAGCCGAGTCAACATGGTGAAACCCTGTCTCTACTAAAACCATGAAAATTAGCCAGGTGTGGCATGTGCCTATAATCCCAGCCACTGGGGAGGCTGAGGCAGGAGAATTGCTTGAACCCAGGAGGCGGAGTTGCAGTGAGCCGAGATTGTGCCACTGCGCTCCAGACTGGTGACAGAGCAAGACTCTGTCTCAAAAATAAAATATAAAAAATAAATAAATAAATAAAAATAAAAACCAAACAAACAAAAAAAGAATGAGCAGAGGCAACAAGTGCAAAGGTCTTGCAGCAGGGCAAGTCTCATTTATTCCAAGAGAAGCAGAAAATTAGCTTCTGTGTTTGCTGTTGTGTAGAGAACCTCTGAGATAATGAAATTCGGTAAAGTAATATGTAAATGACATAGTATTAACAAACGTTATTTTATAATTAGCTAATAATGATAGAGCAACTTGACAGTGTACATATGCATCATCTTTCTTCTAAGAGGTGGTTTTCTTCAAACACAAGGATTCCATTGATTCCAAAGAGTTTAATTTCAGAAACAGACATAGTGCTTTTAACAGATAATGGTCTGTAAGCTCTCAGTCTTCAAATTATTGTCCTTAGTATGAAATTCAACATAGGCCACTATGGCAAAGGAAGCAGAATAATTCCATAGACCCCATTTGGACATTTTACTTTCAAAACACCTCTTCCTACTCTGATGAAATAAATAACTTTATTCCCTTTTATGTAATCATGGAAGCAATTAAAAGTGTTTTAGCAATCTTCCCTCAAATTTCACAGTATAACACTGGCTGACTGGGTGGGGTCCAGGACACTGTTTTTGGTCACAGGTCATTGGAGAAGTGCTTCTGTTACCCTCAAACCTCAGCACTCACCTAGCTTGTTTTGAGCTGAGATTACATCGTGGACCACTACCAGAGACCCTTGGATATGTGGACTCAGGTAGAGCTCTCTCCAGTCATTTAGTCCTGGCCTATTTCTGGATGGTTTATCTGTTAAAATATGGAATTCTTCCAGGAAGTAATAAGGCTGAACTTCAAAAGGAAAAAATTAATTGTTTCTGAGCACTCTGCTACAAGTGAAAGATAATTGCATTTTAACACAGATGCCAGCTTTCCATATGGAAAGGGCAATACTGATCTTAATGGAGGGTGGAGATCATATTCTATTGTTGGTCACAAAGGACGCTTTTTGGTCTTAGAAACATGAAGTAAAACGTTAGCAATAAAGATCAATAACTGCATTTTATAGACACTGAGCTGAAAATTTTAAGTATTATCCTTTCCATTTGTACTTAAAAGCTTTCTCTAGCAAATGAGCCATCATTTTTTTAAGAAGTATCATTGTAGTCTTTTGTTATATATTAAGTTTGCAGAAACACAGGTTAGTATGTCATACTTTTCTTCTTCAAAGAATCATAGAACTTAGCGCTGAATACCTACCTTAGTGCTCTAATCTGACCTTCCTGTGGAGGAACTGCTTCTCCATCATCTCTTACTTAGATTGTGTTTCAGTCTCTGCTTAAACATTGCCACGGAAAAAAAAAGGAGTCTTGCAGGAGAAAACACAAACTTGGGATTCACATAGGTCAGCATTGAAATCCTAGTTTTACCATTTACTATCTGAAGACTTTTAGAAAGTTACTCGACCAATTTGATCCAGGTTCCTTATCTGTAAAACAATGTGCTAACATGTGAAAAGAACTGGGAGGTAATGTATTTAGCCTCTCTCATCTTGTTCTTCTATTAATTTTAAAGGTCACAACCTAGGATATAGACACTCCATTGTGGGAAAGCCTTCCTAGAAAACCTTGATTTACCTTCCTGATATTTTTTCCTGAATGTGCTAATTTATCTATTTCTTTATTTATTCATTAACCTACCGATTCATTCAGCAAACCCACTTAGTGCCTTTGACATGCTAGAAACTACACCTAGATGTGGGGAAGTCAATTCTTTATTGAAGTCGGTATCAGAGAGGGGCATCGCTACTTGCTCACTATCACACAATATCGCAAGAGTGATGATGGAGGTATGAATGGGAGAGCCCATGGAATGCTCTGGGAGCATGAAACAATGATGAACTCTTTCAGCTCAGGCTGTAAGTCTGTACAGAAAAAGTGGAGCCTGTCTATAGTATTCCCCAAGGTGGATTTGGCACATACATCTTCTAAAAACTTCACCTCTATCCCTGCATTTATATTGCTCTTCATCAAGAAGCTTTATCCAGTATTCTCTACATTTTCTGTACAGGCAAGGACTGGTTTCTTAGGATCACT
This sequence comes from Ateles fusciceps, assembly GCA_036589455.1. NCBI lineage: Eukaryota > Metazoa > Chordata > Mammalia > Primates > Atelidae > Ateles > Ateles fusciceps. Next base: position 3,628,070 of record JAZHEH010001955.1, read on the forward strand.
CTGGGGGAGACAAACCCCTGGATCACTTGTCACTTTGTGTGTGGGTCCCAGTCCTTACATATTTGCTTGTAGTTCTTCCAGATGTATAAATTTTTACATCTGGAGAGAAGAATTTGAGTGAAATAGTACAAGTTTAACCATTGCTCTAGTAAGCTCTCAGGCATAAAATGTGCCTAAAGATGAATCATGTACACACAAAAGCACAGAGCAAATGAATAACTAGGATGAATCAGACCAATTTTGTGAAGAATCATTGCCAGGTTCCATTGAATCAAACAAAAAGGAGGAACAAAGTCTCTGCCTCAGAAAGTACTGCTTAGCATCTGGCATTCTTAGGGAGTTCAAGTTCATAATAATCCTTAGTGAATATGCCATTTCAGTTTGATTCATTCAGACTCAATCCATATCATTGTTTTCCCTAGAATAATTTGGAAATCTTAGACATGTATTACAAGGGTGGGCTTAAGTAGAGAGAAACTCCTTCCCAGCTTTCTGAGAGACTTTAGGTAATGTTTATGACTGACAATTTCCTGAATCTTGGCCAAAACAAAACAAAACCTAATCATGGTTTCCTAGTTTTTCATAACATCATCAAACAGTAATAGATCTGTTTATGGGCCTATACCTCCCAATCTGGAAGAGAACTTGATTTTTGCTGCTTCAAGTTTTTTTCTGGGACTAAGGGATATTTAGGCCTGTGTTATCCTATCTTATTCCTTCAGTTCACATATTCATTCATTCATTCTCACATTCATTCATCTATACATTCATTCATTCCAGGTTCTACCACTGTAGAAGAGAATAACAACCCAAGAATCCCATCTGTCTTAGGTCCCTATGTCAGCAATGATAATGACTGATGTCACTTTAGACAGGCTTACATGGGTGTGGACAGTATGGAGGACACGGTTCATTTCCTCCTAGGTGCTGAGTCTGCCACCATATGGATATGGGTTCCAAGACAATGGCTTCATGTGACTAACCAAAGGCTAGAAATGCCGATACCTCCTGGAGGTCAAGCAGCTCCCTACACGTGTGAAAAGAGGCCAGATGTGAGAAATAGGGGCAGCTTGGACCATTAGACCTGGAGAGTGCCTACCTACAGAAAGCAAGGCAAATTGGGGAGCAGGAGAACGAACATTACAAGGAAAACAAATCTAGAAGCCAAATATGACCTGTAAGCCTCCCGTTAGCAAACTCAAGCTCTGAAAATCTCAATTCCGAGAGTAAGAAGAACCAAAAAGATACTTGTAGTTTTCTTCATCTAATATATTATTTGACAGCACTTGATGGAACATGAATTATGATTGTTCCATTTATTAAAATAAAATTCAGAGAGATAGAGTGGCTTTCACAAGTCACAGAGCTAATGAATTGCAAAGTTTAACTTGAGACAGAAGAATATCCAAAATTACAGACAGATGCCTAAAGAAATGATGTATTATCATATGTAAAGTAGACATACCCACATACATGGAGAGAAGAATTTGAGTGAAATATTATATTTTTGTACAGGCAGGAACCAGTTTAATATCCTACCTACACAAGTTATGTGGACAGAGAAACACTACAAAGATATGTTCATATGGAGCTTTAGGCAGTGAATTTTAGATATGGGATTCATTTCAGCAATATACTGTATATATTGGAAAACTCACAGTGTGCAAACCATTGTGAAAAGAGCAAACTCTGAAAAGAATGTGGCTCATGTCTTCGAAGAGCTTCCAGGATGTGGGAAGGATGCACAGAAAAAAATATATATGGTACATGCAAATAAAACAAGTGACACACCTCAAGCAGTAAGTCCTAATAACATATGCAAGAATGAAATTATTTATCACTGCATGATGCCGTATTATATTACACATCTATAATATATATATATATGTGTGTATATGTTATCTTTCTGCTTATTTGCTTCCTGACATTTCATTACACTAGAAGGTAAGTTCAATGAGGGAAAGTACTTTGCTTGGATTTTTTCAGTTCTCTGTGACTGAAATGTAAGAGGTACCCATTTAATTTTCATTGAATGAATGAACAAATAAACCTACAGAGAGTGGAGAGGATTTCATGGAAGGCAGCCATCAATACCAGAAACCTTGATTTGATGTTGTATGATTCCCTTAAGACTCTTCTTTTGTTTCTGCAAAATTCTGTATAAGATACTAGCCACATAATAGGTGTAATTAAATATTTGGTTTGGGTAGCTTCCCTCTTGGATATTCAGTCCTCCATTGGCTTTAGTGATTTTCTTGGAGTATCTACAATTTGGAACCTCTTCAGATGAACATTGTGGAAGCAGAACAGTTTGCCACAACTCATTAAATATATCATGGCAATAGGACATATTCACAGGTTCCCATTATTTATGAAGCTACATAGCTATACTATAGTAAGATTGACTGAACAAAGTCGTTGCCCTGGAGGCCAGGAGCAGTGGCTCAGACCTGTAATCCCAGCACTTTGGGAAGCCAAGACGGGCAGATCTCCTGAGGTCAGGAGTTTGAGACCAGCCTGCCCAACATGGCCAAACCCTAGCTCTACTAAAAATACAAAAAATTAGCCGGGTGTGGCCGTGGATGCCTATAATCCCAGCTGCTCAGGAGGAGAATTGCTTTTACCCGGGAGACAGATATTGTAGTGAGCTGAGATCATGCCACTGCACTCCAGCCTGAGTGACAACAGCGAAACCGTCTCAAAAAAATAAATAAATAAAAACAAAGTGGTTGCACTGGCTGCAAAGGACACTGATAAAAGAGAAACAGAGGAAAACTGGGGGGAGTAAAAAATAAGAATATGATTACTTCTTGATTACCATTTTAATGACTTAGCAATTATACTTCAAAATTATTAAAATGTCCTATTGAAGTGTACCATTGATTTTCAATTTTTGTCCTTTTTGCTGTTCTATATGACATTATCTTTGAGATTCCAGACAGCAAGATCGAAAAACACTCAGGCCTCTTTATCTTTCCCAAAATAAGCTTCTCTGGGCTGCAAACAGTTCTATTTCTCTTGAAATAGAAGAAGGTAATTTAGTTCTTGAGAAGTTTCCAAATCGAATATTTATCTTAATTATCAATGTCCCTCTTTGAGAAACAAGATTGTAATACTTTGCTCAAAGTTTTAACAATATTTTTGATCATATTGTTGAAGCCGGCAATCATATTTAATTCATTTGAAATACAGAATGCGGTTTATTTATTTATTTTTTATTTATTTATTATACTTTAAGTTCTAGGGTACATGTGTAGATCACGCGGGTTTGTTACATAAGTATACACATGCCTGCAGTTTAGAAAAGCAAATCAACTTTTTTATATTTTATAATGTTTTATTTCCAAATTTTGTCACGTCTTTGGCATCTTCATTTTAAAGCAGGTTGCAGCTTGATCCACCTTTAATTTGGACCCAACATAAGCATTTTAGGTTGCTTTTTATCTCCCATTCACATTATTTGCCGTATCAAATTCATCAAGCCAATTCTTTCATCTGTTTGTTTTCAAGACAACACTGAGGTTTGCTTGCATTTTTCTGTAAACAAATACCTAAAAATATTCTAGCAAAAGTGCCCCAAACTCTGGACATTTCTTATTCTTTTCTGAGTGTCTCTTCCCTTCCCTCCTTCCTTCCTCCCGTCCTTCCTTCCTTCCTTCCTTCCTGTTGTTTTGTTTTTTGGTTTTTTTTCTTGGTTTGTTTTTGAGACAGAGCCTTGCTCGGTCACCCAGGCTGGGAGTGCAGTGGCGTGATTTCGGCTCACTGCAACCTCTGCCTCCTGGGTTCAAGTGATTTTCTTGCTTCAGCCTCCCAAGTAGCTGGGATTACAGGCATGCGCCACCATGCCTGACTAATTTTTGTACTTTCAGTAGAAATGAGGTTTCACCACGTTGGCCAGGCTGATCTTAAACTCCTGGCCTCAAGTGATCTTCCCGCCTCAGCCTTCCAAAGTGCTGGGATTACAGGCATGAGCCACTGCACCAGGCCCTGAGTGTCTATTTATATTCCTGTTGTTTTTTGAAGGAAATGGGACTGTGACAGGACACCTGTCTTTCGTTTAAACCTGCTCTGCAGCCATCTTGTCTTTGCCCTTAGACTGTCTATCAGTGAAGGTTACAGAAAGTTTTGTAGGTCTTCTTCATCAGAACGACCCAGAGCTGCGTGTGAGGGCACATGGAGAATATCTACCCCATGCCTCCTAAGGAGAGCAGGGTGTCTAAAAATCTGCCTTCAGAAGGAAGCTGCCTAAATGTTTACTTTGCATACTAACATTTGAGGCCATGGACTTTCTGAGCACCCGCCACTCTGTTTACACTGCAGTCAAAATGATTTTTTCAAAATGCAACTCTGACCTTTCACTTGTCCAAATACTTCTATCCTATGTTCTCATACAACCCAGTATCTCTTTTTCAAAACATTTATACAAAATTTAAGTATATTCATTTTCTGATTTCACATTTATATGATTAATTGTTGAATGCCTGCCATTCCTATTCAGCAAGCGCAGGGACTGCTATGCTTCTGTCCAACACAAAGTATGAATGCAACAGATACGTCTTTGATGAGTGAATTATATCACTGCACTAAGCACTGAGGATACAAATTTAGGTTCTGCCCTTCTAAGACTTGTGAACTATAAAGAGCCAGGCCTGTGACTAAGTCATTACAAGCCAAAGAAATAAATAATATTTGACAGTAATACAAAAGTATGGACAGGAGCAAAGGGCTCATCCTTGGAAGAGTCTAGAATGTGATGTTCAAGCCATGAATTTTCACGAGAACCATAGTTAACATTTTAGCCAATTCTTTCTCCTTTAGTTCCTGAACTTTACTTTTTCTTGAGGCTATGTATTCTCAATCACTGAGAGAAACTATGTGTTACCTTACTATGTGTTCTCAAGCACTAGAGAAACCACAACTCCCAGGACACAGATGCCCCTTTGTTGTGACAGGGCAATGTCAAGAAAGGAGACCAGCATCACCTGAGCATCTTCTGTGTCCCTGGCTCTGGGTAATGCACAAGGCAGCCCAGTGGGTGGGATTCATTGTTAGAGTAGATAGGGCTTATTTTCCCTTTTCTACCATTTGCTATCAATATAATCCCAAACACATTTTCATTAATCCCCCCAAGCCTCAGTTTCATCATATGGGAAATGGAATAATGTGATTTTTCCCATAGGGTTGTTACGCATTTAAATTAAATAATGACTGTAAAGTACAGAGCCAGCGTTTGGTAATTGTTGTGTTTGCAGTAGTAATCTTGTTATTGTAAATGTTGAAAGGAACAGCTATCTGGGGACAGTCTGTGAGAGCATCCCAAAGAAAGAGGACATTGCTGAAGGGGTATTATAAATTTTTGCTTGTCACCAAGAAGTAGCAATCCTGTTCTCAAAAAGAATTGTACACGTTGGTATTTAGCCACAGTCCTACACCACTGGTCTTATTTTATGGCTCTTCTCCTTTTTGTGTTCTACTTAATAGAGTTGTCCTAAGTGTTAGTGTTTGCTCTATTACAATTATGAGTAAGCTACAGGCTTTAGAACATATTTATAAAAATTGAACACCTGCATAGGAATTGCCTGGAGCAAATCAAATATGAAGTATCTTCAGTAATCTTTCCAACAACCACCCCTTTAAATAACACCAGTTTGTGTCATTAGGGGAAAGCTTGCACTTTGAATGAACATTCTAATCTCATGACAGGAATATACAATATTGTAACAATTTGTTCTTGGGTTCCCCCTGCTTTAAATGTCCCTCCCTGAACTCTGAGTAGCCCATATCTCCTTTTTACAGATTTCAAATCAGAGATCTCCTTTGGGGAAAGGCCTGCTTCTGACCACCCAATTTAAAGTACTACTAATCACACCAGCTCATTTTAGTTCTCTGCACAATGGAGAACCTTTGTTTTTCTATTGTTTGTTCATTCCTTCAATCATTCACCCATTTACCTCTTCTCTACTAGAATGTCAATGTGGAATAGAAACCTATTTCAATAGAATAGGAACCTATTCAGTTCCATTCATAAAATATGACTGTTTTTGAACCCACCGTTACTGAATCCTTCAATTGTCAGCACTATTACACGATATGGTGGTTAGCAAAACTGGCCCAGTCCTCAAGGAGATAGCCTCACAGGAGACATGTATTTGTCCAAACAAACAAACAAAAATGAATAAGCAGATAATTTCAAATCATGTTATGTGCTCTGGAGGACAAGACCTTTGTCCCTTTGTCCTAGACTGGAAAATTGAGGAAAGTTTCATTTGAGATCTGAAGGATGGATACAAATCATGTAAGTACATGAGGGCACACGCCATGCATGCTCACTGTGCTTTTGAGAGTATGTGCAGTGGAGGGGGCCAGCCTGCCTCGGGCCAGCCTGCCTCAGGCCTTCCTAGTGGCAGCAACAAGAACATGACAGGAACACATTCAGGAGCTAGAACAAGGCTTGGTGGTTGGTCACAAAATGCCAAGTGGAGATGTCAAGTTACAGAAGAGTCTGGAGGTTGGTGAAGCCAGAGCCAGGAAAGGAATTGAGGTGTCACTGCACATGGGTGTCATTTGCAACCATTGGAATGGATGAGAAATAAAGGAGAGAAAGGAGTCTGAGGCATAGCCAGGATTCTCACTAGAGGTCATGAGAAGAAGGAAGAGCTGACAGAGGAGGTTGAAAAATGGCAGCCAGTGAGGTGGAAGGAAACCCCGAATAGAGTGTTGTCATGGAAACTGGAGAAAGGTGAGTTTCAGATAGGAGGAGGCAGCCATCGTGTTAATTCAGCTGCAAGGACAAGGAAGATAGGAAGAAAGAAATGGTCCTTAAGGTAGTATGGCGACACAGAGCCTGTTAGTGATCTTGGCAAGAGCTGCCTCTGGGATGTGATAGGGTCAGACAGCCTCCTGGAGTGAATCACAAAACATAAGGTGAGAAAGTAAAGGTAGAAACTCAAAGAAACTCTTACAAGGAGTTGAGAATGTACTCAAGCACATGCCCACGATGAAATGTTTAAGCTAACATGTCCATCCAATCAACTGAAACCTAAATAAGATATTTCTTAGTACAAAAACTTTGAGAAAAAACAAACAAAATGATCAGACCCATCTAAAATTTTGTCTTGTTTTGGACAGTTTTCTTTATGTTACCTATCTGTATGGAAAGACTTTTGGAACCTCAAGCCCACATAAATTGTCTCTCTCTCAAAGGCTTATTTTTTGGTATTCTCTTTTTCTTTCTTTCTTTTTATACCACAGAATAACAGACTAAGAAAATATGCCTTTGAATTGAAAATGAATGACCTGACCTATTTTGTGCTGGCAGCTGAAACAGAGTCAGATATGGATGAATGGATCCACACCCTCAACCGCATCCTGCAAATCAGTCCCGAGGGGCCCCTCCAGGGGGAGGAGGAGCGCAGAGCTCACTGATCTGGGGCTGGGTGAGAGCATATGAAGCTGTCTTCCTTCCTTTGTCCAGCGTGACCCGTGTTTTTGGTTCACTAAAGCTGCTAGGCATTGTAGTCGCTGTCTGGTCTAGCTCATCCATCCTGGAGCTGTTTGTTCCAAGAAATCACTAAATCACTCCTAAATCTTTACTGCACAGTAATGGCCACCACACATAAGTACAATTTGGAGTCAACTGGCAATGATTTGAGGCTGTTCCCCAGCAAATGATGTTGGGAATCATTTCTCACAGCATCAAAAATGTGCTCATGTCCAATGGGACATTACCTTATAGGGGGCATTTTGTGGTCTTTAGCATTTCATTAAATTTAATTAATGAATCTTATTCTTTCATTTATGCTTTTTGATCATACTGTGATCAGCTTATATGTGAAAGTTTCAAAAATTATGCATGGTAATGGAAATTTTTATAAGATTAAAATTGTTTTCTGCCCATCCTAATTCCTTCATAAGAGTCTATTTCATTTTAGGGAAGAGAAAGGAAAATAAGAGAGGAAAGAAAGAGTGAAAAGAAGGTTAGAAAAGCAATTCTGTAGCTACGTGGAAGGCAAGTTCAATATCAGCAGAGTCAGTCACTCCTCCCAAAAGGAAACTATTTGAAGATATCTTGCACAGCACATGGTACATTAGAAACCAAAGCATCTTTAAGTGCTCCTAGTCTAAGTCTCATAGGCTCTAGAGTGAAAGAGCCATGGGATAATGAGGAAAAAAAAATTATTGTTAATTTTAACACAACTACTATATGTCATAGTAGGTGTTTTACATTTATGATTTACTTAATAATAACAACCGTAGTATTAATGTTTACAGTGTCTTACGGAGTTTTAAGTAGCTGAAGCAAGAAGGTGGATTCTAAATTGATAGCCTGAGAGCGAGAATTACCAGAAATGCATACATATTTTTAAAAACTTTAGTATGCATTAATGAAGTAAGTCAAGACACCCCAAGTATAAAAATCCAAAGTTCTGTGGACACAAGATGTTATCATGGCAAGAATCCCAAAATGATCATCAGAGGGTCTGATTTCCAAGCCCAGATCACCCAACAATATAGAGTACTGGAGTCAGAACACAATGAAAGCTTAGGCTCACCGACATCTCTGTTAGCTCTTAAGTCTAACTTAGTTATGTATGTCACAGGCTAGAAGAATGTATATGATTCCTGAGTAATATTTAATAACCTGACTTGGTATATCTTTTTAAGATTCACTGGATAATTCTGTAACTTGTGAATGCACACCAGAGGAAGTAGATTCATCAGAGAACAACTTACACCCAGACTTTGCAAAGGTAATAAAGTTGACATTGTATTTGCAAACAGTCTGAATTATTTGTAAGTTATTGCTTTCATGGAAAAGACATAGATGCTTTCCTTTAAGATTTAGATTAATAAACTAATTCAGAACTTTCCATTAATCTATGTTTTCCTTAACATAGGAAACATGTTTTCCTTAACCTTCCTCAAAAAGGAAAGGTACTTTTACAAGATTTGCCAAGTGTTAATGGATAATACTAATATGGTGATAACACTAAGAGGCTGCTTCTTGGCCACGTGGATGTGTCTGGGGCTGTATCTGGATATTTAGACACCAAGGACTAACACAGTTTTCTCTATAGTACCTCACAGAAACAGAAGATACTGTAAAAACCACTCGAAACATGGAGAGGCTAAATCTGTTCTCGCTAGATCCAGATATAGATGTAAGTCAAAATTCTTTCTAAGCAAATATGAACTTGATCCATACAGTTGGGGATTATAATTTAGAATTTCTTTTTTATGATGGATGTTTGGTGACTAAAACATTCAAAACTTTTTTAGACCTTGAAACTTCAAAAAAAAGATCTCTTGGAACCTGAGTCTGTGATCAAACCATTTGAAGAAAAAGCTGCCAAGAGAATCATGATCATCTGTAAAGCCCTCAACCTAAATCTTCAGGGATGTGTTACGGAGAATGAAAATGATCCAGTAACAAATGTAAGTTTCTCCTCTGTTACATCCTATACCATTCAGCCAACATTACACCACCCTAGCCAAAATCTTTCCTATTCCTGAGAATTCCAGGCACTGATTTCAAACTATGTAGTATGTCAGGGAGTATTATTAACAGCATTTTCCCACATTACACAAGTGTGCAAGTTCTAAAGTAGAACGCTTTATAATATACTGTATGAATAAAGTATAATGAAATATTCATATATTTTATCAATATACTATAATAAAATTTTCCTTTTAACTTAAAGAAAAGCATCAAAAGGACTGTGTTTTGGGATTCTTTCTATTAAATCAACATAGTGGTTTAGAGTTTCTTATGGCATTGTTTGTATCCTCTTAGTGGTACTCAAGATGGCTTTTTTTTTTTTTTTTTTTTGAGGCAGTCTTGCTCTGTTGCCCAGGCTGCAGTGCAGTTGCACAGTCTTGGCTCACTGCAGCCTCAACTTCCAAAGCTCAAGCGATCCTCCCACCTAAGCCTTCCAAGTAACTGGAATTACAGGCATGCCCCACCATGGCTGCCTCGCTAATTTTTTTGTATTTTTTTATACAAATGAGGTTTTGCCATGATGGCCAGACTGGTCTAAAACTCCTGGGCTCAAACTACCCACCTGCCTCACCTCCCTAAGTCCTAGGATTACATGTGTGAACCACCACACCTGGCCAGAGATGGCTTTTACATGGATGTTTTTATTTTAATATTTCTTTATTTATTTTCATGTATATTAGAGAAAAATCAAAGCTAACAACTGTGACTTCACAGCCTTTATTGCTAAGAACAAGTCTAAATAGTGCATCAAGTAAAATAATATTAGATGGATGTTAAATAAATACCAGTATCATGGGACACGTAAATAGCAGAAATGACAAAGGAGCTTCACTGATATTTGTATGAGCTGTCTTGAGAAATTCCTCTTAGTACTTTAGCTGGCAGTCTCACTAGACTGTGAATGTATGTGTCAGAAGGGAGCATAAACATTATTAAGTGTTGAATTATTTTTTAAAATCACTCATTATTTTATATCAGTCTTGATTATATTAGTATCCTAATCAATATAAGGAACAGTTCATATTTGGCATATTTCCTTTTATTCTCTTTTAATGCATTCTGTTCTAATTTCTAATCCATTTCACCTCACAAAGGAAAACTGATTTCCAGATTCTTGATAGGAGTCACATTGGCTTTGGAAGGCAGAAACCACATTAAGTTTTCACTGTAAAATGGGTCCACACAGTCCCATGCCTTCATCTAGTTATGATCTGGTGAAACTAGCCTTGTTAGTTGTAACAGAGAGTGGTTGGCAGAAAGGATTAACCCTTTTGGAAGACTTTACTTGATACCTATTAACCTGTGTCTTTTTTTTTTAAATAGTTTAATGAATTGTTTTTGTTTTTTTGTTTTGTTTTTAATATTTTATTGCGTTTTAGGTTTTGGGGTACATGTGAAGAACAAGCAGGATTGTTGCATAGGTACATACATGGCAATGTGGTTTGCTGCCTTTCTCCCCATCACCTATATCTGGCATTTCACCCCATGTTATCCTGTGTCTTTAGCACCTCAATGATTTGCTAGAGCCTCCTATCCCCAGGTGTAGATAGAGCAGGATAAGGTCCTTGCTGTGAACCTCTGATTTAATGAGGAGACTCGAATGAGATGTGCCATTCTGGGATTAGATTGCCTGGCTCTCCAACTCAAGTTGTGCCACTCTGGGCAACTGGCTTTTTCTCAGTCTTCACTCCTTTAAATGAAGATAATAACAATACCTATTTCAAGTGATCACTGTGGTCACACATGGTACCATATCAAAGGTACTCAGACATTCCTTGGTACAAAGTAAGCGTTCATTAAATATTTAACTGTCATCTAAATATGTGAGAAATTGCATTGAAATTTGTCAAAACTGCATGCAAGTTATTGATATTTGTATTGATATATGTGAGATTTTTGTTGACAGGTAAGCTAAAATGAAAATGTGTCACCAATAAGAATCTTGTCGAACAGTGGAGTTTTTTTATATTCTGCAACTCTGTGTACTAGGTGTGAGTAGAAATGAAAGTAGTTGAAATCAGGTTTATTCATTCTCCAAATATACTTATACCATGTGTCTGTTGCGAGCCAGACTTGTCCTAAGAACTGTGAAAACAGGAAGTAACTAGATAAGCAAGGTCCCTAGTCTCTTGAAGATTAGATTATTTTTGAAAATGGCAGAAAGTAAACAAGAAAACTAACTATTTAAGTGCACATTGTGCAGAGTTCTTTAAAAGAAAAAATATGGAGAGATGTGTTGTAGAAGAATTCGGGAAAGGGTTACTTTAGACAGGATGGTCATGGTAGGCCCTTTCTGCAGAAGTGACTTTTGAATAGAGACCTAAATGTTGGGAAGGTTAATAAGGTAGGCCAGGGGAGAATATTCTAGGCAGAAGAAAGAGAAATACAAATGCACTGAGACAGGTAAGCTTTAGCAGTTTCTAGGAACTGAAAAAAGATAGGGAGGCGAAGGGCATACCAAGATGATATAGGAGAAACAGAGATGAGATGAAGTCGGGCCTTAAGCTGTAGTGAAGAGTTCGAATTTATCCTAAGTGAGTGAAAGCTATTCAATCATTTAAAGTACTTTAAAAATGAGAGTTAAAAAAAAAAAAAAAGAGTTGTCCAAGGAAAACAGGAGGCTATACCACCGTTTATTGCATGGCTTGAATGAGGGCTAGCAAGGGAGAAGGAGAGAAATGGGTGGATCGGACTAGTGTTTTGTAAATTGAGCTGAAAGCCTTTCCTGATGTGTTGGATATACTGGATAAGGGGAAAAGAAATCTCAAGGATGAGTACTGGTTTTTGCTTTGGACAGTTTTACACATGTGATGCCATTTACTAAAATGGTAACACTGGAGGAAGATTTTCACAATACAGGTCAAAAATACCATTATGGATATGTTTTGCTTTTTGGGATTATTAGCGATCCAAAGAGAGATGTCTTATGGACAGATTCAAATGCAGATTTGGCAGCTGATCATGGTGGCTCATGCCTGTAATCCCAGCACTTTGGGAGGCCAATGTGGGCAGATCACTTGAGGTCAGGGGTCCGAGATCAGCCTGGCCAACATGGCAAGACCCTGTCTCTACAAAAATACAAAAATTAGCTGGACATGGTGGCACACGCCTGTAGTCCCAGCTACTTGGGAGGCTGAGTCAGGTGAATTGCTTGAACCTGGGAGGTGGAGGTTGCAGTGAGCTAAGATCATAGCACTGCACTCCAGCCTGGGTGACACAGTGAGACTCCATCTCAAAAAAATAAAAGAAAATGGAGTGGCCATGAATGGAAACACAAATTTGGAAGTCTTGTTCAAATTTCCATGGTGTGGGTGGTGGGGGGGGGGATCTAAAAATGTCTATGGCCATAGAGAAGGGGCCCAGAACCAAATATCTGAAGGATGAATAGAGAAGTGACCAAAGAAGACTAAGAAGGAACGGCTGTTGGGATAAAGATAAACCAAGGAATACTGTATTATAAAACCAAGAGAGAAGGGGTCAGCTGTGGGAGTGGAGCCAAGAAGCTGAGGAGCATGAAGTAAAAGAGGAGTTCATCTGGTAGATGTGGCAAAGTGGAGGATGTTGGTGACTACAGCAAGAGCAACTTCCATGGAGTGGAAAGTGTTAGGAGTAATTTGATTATGCTTTCTTGTAGGACTTTAAAATAAAAATAAAACAAAAACCTAGAAACTTAGTCCTGGAAACCATTTGGAGATATCAGGAAAGTTTACCTGTACTAGCCTGTTTTCACACTGCTAATAAAGGCATACCCAAGACTGTGTAATTCATAAAGGAAGGAAGTTTAATTGACTCTCAGTTCAGCATGACTGGGGAGGCCTCAGGAAACTTACAATCATGGAAGAAGGGGAAGCAAACATGTCCTTCACATGGCAGCAGCAAAAAGAAATGCCGAGCAAAAGAGGGGACAGCATCTTATAAAATCATCAGATCTTGTGAGAGCTCACTATCATGAGAACAGCATGAGGGTAACTGACCCCGTAATTCAATATCCGCCCACTGGATACCTCCACGACACATAAGGATTATGAGAGCTACAATTTAAGATAAGATTTGGATGGGGACACAGCCAAACCGTATCATTACCTCAAATGGTAATGTCACTTAGTCACCTTGTTAAATAAAAATAGATGCCTTTTTTTGACCCAGAGCATATTTTAATGTGATTTAAAATGCAATTTAGAAACTGAAAATCAAAGATAATGGGCTTTTCTTTCTGCTGCCAGGGGCATATGACTCCTTCCATGTGTATTCCTTTCTTTGTACTAAGACCCATATTGAGAAATGAAATGTTTGTATTTGGGCCAATCTCCCAAGGCAAGAGAACAGAGCCAAGTACAGAGACCCGAGTTAGTGTGTCCTTTGGTATCTGTCAGGCCAAAGGGTTAAGCTGATTTGGAATGTTTTGTATGTCGGTGTTGTTTTTCATTTTACAGTTGATACATATGTTGAAAAACTAGGAAATTACTTTAGAAAAATAATTTCATTGTGCTTATGAGCAATAATGCAAAAAAAAAAAGTCAGCCTCACCTTCACAGTAGTTTATTTAATGCTATCTTTTAAAATCATTGTATATTTATTCAATGACACTCCTTCATTAGTGAAACTATTTTTAAACTCATTGTTCTTAATTCAATGAGCATGTTTTAAATTAATTGAAATATTTCTCCAAGTTGCTTAGGAGCCAACTACTGCATTTAATGAATGAGATTCTAAAGGCTGCCTGAAATGACATCCTCATGATGAGAAAACAGTGTTTGACAGCATGTAATTTTTTAGTCAGTAAATTGAAAACCAAATTCAAGTTGACGGTTTTAGAGTATAACATATTTCTTTGAAAATAGAAATTGACTCCAAAAATCTGAACTAATAAAGCTATGTGACAGTAGAACTACATTTAAAATTTTATCTTTGTGAGTTTTTTTTCAGAAGAGTACAGAATTCTAAACACAAGAAGCCTATGACTTAATTTGTTAGGCTTTGCAGATGCTTTGTTAAACGAATGCTTACTGAAAAGCCAGTGATTTGACATTGATTTTGAAAAGGTGTATTGGAAGAAAGAAATGAATCACCATATGAGCTTTAATTTTTGATGGGCTATCAAAGTAGGTATTTATTTCCATTCACGAAGTAGAAATGAAAATCAAAATGCAACAATTCAGGAAAAAATAATAAGGATTTTGCTTTGACCTTCAGTGCATTTTGAGTTCCCACTGGAGCTGTTTTTCTGTAATTTTTGCATTTTTCAACTCTTGGCAGACTACTACTAGCACAAAACAAGAGTTTTTCTAAATTAATTTAAATTGATATGCTACAAAAATTTTTACTTTGTAATTGCTTTATATTTTTAAAAATAATTTATTGAATTTATCTTATATGCAAAAACTTTTTTTCCAACAGTAAGGGAGCTGGCAAGTATTGCTAATATTAAGAAATTGAACTTGTCCCCCTGGTATAAACTAGTCACATTACTACATTTTAAAAGACAGGAGATACCGTTAAACGTTTAACAAAACCCACAATATGAGTGAGTCTGTATAATAATAAACTGGATAGCAATATGGTGTTTCACTATAATCTGCTTGTCCACAGAATACTGGTAGAGACTGACATCAACTCAAAATTAAGTAGCATTTTAAAACAGTGAAAATGCTTGCTTTTATAAGCATATTCCAACTTTAATCACATAAATGTGTAACTACATGTATGTATCTGTATGTAATATATGAATCTATGTACATTTATGTATGTAATTACATACACATATATTACTTATTTTGGTCTTTGTCTAATTTAATCTCCGTTGTATGTGACATTTTTCTAGTTGACCATTCTTTCCTTCTGGAATCTTTCTTTGCTTCTGCGATACTCTGGCAGCATTTAAAAATTTTTTTATTAGTTTGCTTTTAAAAATTTTTCCCTATTTCCCAGACTGTTTTACACATTGTTTTCCCTACTCACATCTCCATCTTTTTCATGTTGATATTTCCCAGAATCCAATTCTGATTTTCTTCTATTTCATGGATTCCATAGGAATCCACAAACAAAAAATTCTCAGGTCTAGCTCTCCAACCCAGTTTCCTTGACTCAGCTCAAAACACACATCCAGCTGCCTACTGGGATGTCCCGCATATGACTTTCTATGTCCCATTTAGAATTCATCTTTGTATCTTTAGTCCCTGTATCAGCCAATGGTATGATCATCCACTTCGTTTCCTGTATCCTCAAACCTGGGAATTTCCTGTATTCATGCCCCTGTGAAACTTTTTCTCCAATCAACCAATACAAACACATGCAAAGAATTTCCAAGCTCTTTGGTCATACTTCCTTAATGTTTCTCAAATGCCTCTCCCACAAACACCTCCTACCAATTTTTCTTTTTGCTTCCTCTCTGATCCTGCTCTAATGTTCTTTTCCTGTGCTCTTGGATGTCTTATGTCTTTGCACATGTCACTCATGATACCTACAAGTTCCTTCTAACCAACTCTTTACCTAATTCCTACTTCTTTAAAACTTGACCAAGAAATTTCCCCTTCTTCTCATCTTCCATAACTTTCCCATTTTCACATCTTCCACTTCCTTCCTAGCCTGGGGGCAAGAGGTTAAGAGGAAAGCCACATAGAGGCTTGAATTTGGGTGAGCACCCAAGAACTGATGGGGGAAGAAAGCCATGAAGAGGCACAGAAGCAGCCTGCCCTGGATGCTTCTGCAGGTGCAGGGCAGCCCAGAAAAGGCAATTAGAAAAGATGGCTGGTATGGTAGGGAGACTGGTTAGTATAAACCAATAAGTAATTGGTTGAACAAGTAAGTAAACAGATTCATGGTAGTGAGATCCAGGTTGCTCACTATTGGAGGACCTACTTACCAATATGAAAAATGGGAAGGCTAGAATGAACCCTTGAGTGTTTGTATTGGAAGCAGAGATATAAACATGAACTAATTGGTGTTTAATAAGTATTCATATTGGGGGTGTGTGTGTGTGTGTGTGTGTATTTCTTACCTCCATATGATGGAAGGGCACAGAGGTAATGATATCCCAGTGACAGTGAGCACAACAAGCACCCAGATCTTGGTTTATAAATGTCACCCTCACTATAAGGAACCAGGGCTTCTTGGAAAAATATCTGGAGCATGAGAAGCATAGGGTAAGCCTGGAACATCCCATTTGATAAAGAAGTAGTCAAAAAATGATGGAGACCTGCCAAAAAATACCCAGAAGTTACTTTAAAGGAGTGCTTGTAGCCGAATCTGGGACAATTTGAGCATCACATTAACACTAGTTATCATAAGAGCAAAATCCATGGAATAAAACAGTAATCCATGAGTCTATACTTGTATTAATTAATTAATTAATTAATTAATATCAAAATAAGGGAGAAGGGAAAGCTCATCCTTACAGTGGAATACCAGCTAATAAGTGTAGAATGATGGAACTGGAAAATCACCATTGGTCGCCTTCATGGTGGTAGTTGACTGCAAGTTATCAATGGAGATGAAGACTAGGGTGGGTTGTGTCTGATGAGTAGCAAGACATGAGGGTAATCTCAGAATATACTTCCACAAATACAAATCAATTGCCAAAGGGAAAATGGTGACCTTTATAATGGAGAAAATTGGCAGATACCAACATGACGAGAACATCAAGGTTCACATCACAGTTGCTGAGGGAGTTGACACTGTGTGCTCTTGATACAATGAAGTATGAAAATCAAGCATCAATCTGAGATTTTACTGCCATAAAAGCAGGATCTGAGTCCTGTCATGAGGACACTTACAACAGACCCAGACTGAATGTATGCCAAAATGTATGTCCTGTGTGCTTTAAAAGACCAAAAACATGAAAGAGAGAAAAAAACTGAGAAACAGTTTTGACTAAAGTAAATTGAAGGGAAATAGCAGAAAAATATAATGAGTATTCCTAGGTGGGATTCTGGACAAGAAAGAAAAACAGAGACATTATTGAGTCAACTGGCAGCATTGAAAGTGGCATGTGTGTTGTACAGTGATTTTAGACAAATACTGCTTTCCTGACATGGATGGCTGCACAGTGATTAGGCAGGTGAGTGTCCTCACTTGGGGGAAACACTCACTGGGGTATTGAGGAGAGAAATACTATTGGAAACGTGCTCTCAAAGCATTCAGACTGGTTATAATAGGTATCTGTATGTGAGAGAATGTGTGTGTGCGTGCGTGCATGTGTGTGTGCGTGTGTGTGAGAGAGAGAGAGATAGAAAGTTAACAGTGGAATCTGGGCAAGGGGGATAATTAAAGTGGTTTTTTGCACCTTATACACAACCTTTCTCTCTATTCAAAATTATTTCAAGATAGGAGAAAAAACAGTTAATATCTGTTTTAAAAATTCCACAAAGATACCAACTTCTCTTAGGAAACTTCCTGCCCTCTCTACCAACAGACCCCTCACAGCCTGATGATCACCTACCTACTTGCCACAGTGTTTTAATACTTATCTGTGACACTAATGTATTAGGAGTGCCGTAGAAACAGTGACAAACACATAATAAATGCTCAATAACTGTTAGCTATTATTATGATTCTATCAAGCTGTGATTAAAAACAGAGACATAGTTGTCCTAGTGAAGTCCAACCACAGTGCAGTCTAGAAGCTTCTAGGATTTCATTACAGTTTTCAAGGGCCTAGGAGACTGAGGTGGCATGTATTCTCTCAGACTGTAAGGGAAATAACTGGAAGGATTGAAAGGCCCAACATACATGCAAATGCAACGTAAGGAAGCGAGTTCTTGGCAGGGAAACTAAAGAACCAATGAGGTACAGTATTGGGATCTAAGGCATCTGCTGGAGGACAGGATTCCAGGTCACTGAGTCAAGGGGAGCTTGCCTGCTGCATGTATTTTATCAACTGCTTTGTTAAATGATGAACTAACGAGGCTGTCGCATACATAATGATTTCATGTCAAAAACATCTGTTCTTCCTTTTTCATGCAGATTGAGCCTTTTTTTGTGAGTGTGGCACTTTATGACCTCAGAGACAGCAGGAAGATTTCTGCTGATTTTCACGTGGATCTAAATCATGCTGCTGTCAGACAGATGCTCTTGGGGGCGTCTGTGGCTTTGGAAAATGGCAACATTGACACCATCACTCCAAGACAATCAGAAGAACCTCACATCAAGGGACTTCCAGAGGAATGGCTAAAATTTCCAAAGCAGGTGGCACTTTTGTTTACTTGTGATGAGATGGAAAATACTTGTTCCGTTATTCTTACCAATAGATCATATAAGATGGGCAATTTCCTGAAAAAAAATTCCCTTAAAGCTGTCCTTTCTTTTTTAAAAAAATGGAATTTTGTAAATGTGTACAATGTTGTTTCTTCCATGCTTATTAGCTGCTTTCTTTATACATAGGCTGTATTTTCCGTAAGCAATCCACATTCTGAGATTGTTTTGGTGGCCAAAATTGAAAAAGTCTTGATGGGAAATATTGCAAGTGGTGCCGAACCTTATATTAAGAACCCAGACTCCAATAAGGTAATGTATAATCTTATAAATAACTTCGTTTTCTTTCCTTTTTTTTTTTTTTTTTTTTGAAATGGAGTCTCTCTCTGTCGCCAGGCTGGAGTGCAGTGGTGTGATCTCAGCTCACTGCAACCTCTGCCTCCCGGGTTCAAGGGATTCTCAGCCTCCCCAGTATCTGGGATTACAGGAGCACACCACCACACCTGGCTAATTTGTTGTAATTTTTAGTAGAGATGGAGTTTCACCATGTTGTCCAGGCTGGTCTTGAACACCTGGCCTCAAGTAATTGGTCTACCTTGGACTCCCAAAGTGCCGAGATTACAAGCGTGAGCCACTTTGCCTGGCCAACTTCATTTGTGTTTAAGAAACAAAGCCACACTTTCTTGCTGAATTATCAAGTTTGTATGTCTTGAAATATTCACTTACTGGTGAAATGAATATCCACCAGAAAAATTTTTAAGTATATTTTTTTGGTTTACATTCTTTTGACCCAATAATTTCTGACTTCTGAGAATCTAATGGTAGAAATAAATCCAAATGTGGATAAAGCTTTCACTCCAAGGATCAGAGTATTAATAATGAAACGTTAGGAATCATCTGAGTAAAAGCAAGTGAATGAGACATCAGCAATGCTGATGATGAACAAAGTGAGATAAATAATTGTATATCAAATTATAATAACACTAAGTGAAAAAAGAAAGAGGAAAGAGAATGCTGTGCTTTGAATGGTAGAACTACAGGTAATATGTTTCTCCTTTCTTCTTTTCTATTATATTTTCTTTAATAATCAAATATTACTGTTTAATAGAAAATAAATATTAAAAGTCTATATTTTCCATGCCAAAAAAATATATTGGGGAAATAACTTACAAGAACTGAATCTGAGCACGTATGACAATTTAGTGCAGAGTTTAACATATTTATGAGAATACCTTAATTCAGTGTTTGGCAAACTATGGTGTGCAGGCCAAATCCAGCCTACCACCTGTTTTTGTAAATAAAGTTTTATTGAAACACAGTCACATTCATTTACGGATTATCTATACCAGCTTCCCTGCTACAGAAACAGAGTTGAAAACTTGTGACAGAGAATACACGGCCCATGAAACCCAATATATTTACTATATGGCACTTTATAGAACCAGTGTCCTGCCCTCTGCCATAACAAATAAAAGGGGATATAGAATAAACTGTAAATATAAATTTGCTAATACTTTCTATTGAAGATTTTAAAATCTTTTAAGTCAAAAAAAAAAAAGGAAAAAAAGTTGACATTCCAGGACTTGGATATTTTCTACATTCGAAATTTCCAAGCTAAAAAGAAAGAAATAAAAGTTTGAACACAGAGAACACCATTTGGTTCTTTGTAAGGTGAAATCCATGGGCCAGTGAGATAGAGGTATGCTGTTTCAGTATAAAATAATATGAAAAAGTATTTAGTATTAATTTATATGTACAATTTGTAAAGTGCTCTTCTAAACAATATTTGTATTTATTTTCTCTTCAGTATGCACAAAAGATACTAAAATCCAACAGACAGTTCTGCAGCAAATTGGGAAAATACGTATGCCTTTCGCTTGGGCGGTAAGGTAGGTTAACAGTTGGCAGTAAGGTAGGTTACCAGTTGGAACCAACAGACTAGAAATACGTTAATGTTGGCATTGGAAGCTTCAGCTTTGAACATTTTTGTGTTACCTATTATTTTTAACATGTCTACACCTAGAAAAATACTAATACGGTCATCTTCATAAACATCTTGAGCTTCCCTGAGACATACATTTTACAAGACAGTTTAGCAATACAGTTTATAATAGAGGGCCGTGGCACATGTACCATGCATGCATGACCAGGTATGCTATGGGTTCTTGGTAGATATCAAATCAATGTCATAACTTGTTTATATGTATATTTGACTTAACAAACCTTTGACATTATGTCAGTCTTGAGAGTCCGGTGTGCCTAAAATTCAGATGGGTGCACTATTTCTTATGCAGCTGCATGTTTTCATCTATGCATAGAGCTCAGGCCTATGTATGGATGTCCAAATGAAACCATCAAACCAATCATTTAAACTCATCTTGATTTGGATACTGTTTAGCCTAGTCAAATTTATCAGTACCAGTTGCCTCTCTGATAGAAAGGCTGAGTTCTGTGGACACAGAAGGGCACATCATTCACTTGGATGCAAAACCTCTTCATGAAGAACCATAGTGGCATTTCCGATATGTTTAATCATCAATTATTATTGTCCTCCTCAATCTCTTTACATCTTTATTAGTATAAGAATTTCTTGCATAAGGAAGAGCCTGGCATAGACTCATAAGACTAAAAGATCAGGAATGTACACACCGAATGAACTGAGAAAGGTTAGAGCTACAAAATAAGACAAGCTTTCAAGTATTCATTCGAACTTTGGTAACATTATCTCAATGTATCCAACTTTAAAATCCAGAAGAAAGAGAGAACCTGTTGATTATGCCATTTTTAAGTCTCACAGTTCCCAGTGATGTATATCCAGAGTAAACTTACCA
Source organism: Ateles fusciceps (assembly GCA_036589455.1). NCBI lineage: Eukaryota > Metazoa > Chordata > Mammalia > Primates > Atelidae > Ateles > Ateles fusciceps. The sequence continues at coordinate 3,649,589 of JAZHEH010001955.1, forward strand.
ATATTTGTCATAATTTGGAGGTTGTTATTTAAAGTTGGAGATGAGTAGGTGCAGGAAGGAGAAATGTGGAAGTTTGGGCAGCAGTAAACGAAGATAGATTCATGCAGTCTCCAGGAATTAGCTTGCCCTAAAGCAGCATCATAGCAAGGGAGGGAGAGTCTAGGCCTAGGAGTCTGATAAACATGTAGATCAGGCCACTACTTACTGTGACTTAGAACAAATTACTACTCCAAGTCTCAGGGTCCCCAGCTATAAAATGAAACTGACAGTACCTGCCTTCTGAGTAGTACCTGCAATCTCAAGCACAGAAGCATTTGGCATAAAATACCTGGTGGATAGTACTTTATCCTCCCTTTTCTATCTCTTTCTTTAGGAGCAACTACTGCCAGGACATTCTGCATGAAAAAGATGGGATTTAGATATACAGAACCCTTTATAATGAATTTGTTTTTATTTCTCATAAGCTTCAAGAGAAAGGCTAACTAGTTATAATTCACTGATTAAATATTTTTGGTATTGTTTAAACATTCTCAACCCTCCGAAAACCTGCTGGGGCAAGTAGAGGCAAGATGTCTGTTGTGAAATATTCTAGTATAACAAAATTATAATCGTGTATACGTTTTTCACTTTAAGGATCCAACATTGCTCTGAGATTTTAGAAGCAGGTATTTTAGAGCCAGACAGAGCTGAGCTCAAAAATCCTAACTCTGGCCAGGCATGGTGGTCCATGCCTATAATCCTAACACTTTAGGAGGCCAAGGTCTCCTGGAGGATCGCTTAAGGCCAGGAGTTCTAGACCAACCTGGGCAACATAGTGAGACCCAATCTCTAAAAAACATTTACAAAATTAACTAAGGGTGGTAGCATACACCTGTAGTCCTAGCTACTCAGGAGGCTGAGACGGGAGTATCACATGAGCCCAGAAGCTGGAGGTTACAGTGAACTGCAATAGTACCACCGCACTCCAGCCTGGGCAACAGAGTGAGACCCTGCCTCTAAAAAAAGAAAAAAAAAAAAACACTCTATCCTTTATTAGCCAAATGAAGTTGGACAAGTTACTTATAACCTGCCTTTACCTATATTTTTAATATACAAAAGAGGAAAATAAGAATATCTAATTTACCGTTATAAGGATTGATGAGCACTGCTATGTACCCAATAAAAATTATTCTTAGAAATCATTTTTCTAATATTATTACTACTAAAAGTCACTTACAGAGATCATATCTACTTCAGCAAGTCCCCTTTTCCAATAAATTTGGGGCAATGAAGAACAATATAAAGGAGAGAAGTCAAAGAATTACCCATTATTGAAAGAACCTGAGAAGTTAGGAGAAGTGACGATCCACTAGTGACAACTTGAAGTTGTCTAGTAAAATATGCTGGAAAAAAGACAGACGAAGTCTCTAGAGAGGCTGACAGTATTAGTGACTCTTGAAATTATTCCTAGAATAGGAAGCCAATGAAATCACAAGCTTATGCCATATGAATGCCCAATTACTGGTCTGGTTGTAGGTTAGGCAACACCACCAATCTGTATATATACGCATGCGATTTACTTCCACATAAATTTCTCTGACAACTGAGAAAGATAGTTAGCAGTACAATTCTAAAGATATCATGTCATACCACTTGGATTACCTAACCACAAAAAAGTACAAAAGATCCAGCCAAAGATTTTAATTTCCCTTTCCCAATGTGGAAACTGCTTCATATAAATGTGAACAAACCAGAGGAAGGCTGGTTGTTGCCCATGTCATTACCAGCTTCCTGATATTCTTCAATACCTGATTGATACTGCTGATTCTGCGGCTACTGCTCCTTCCTGCTACGCTTTCTAGATTGCAGTTTGTTTGGCAGTATAGCTTTCAGTGTACCCTAAGACATTTTGGCCCTTACAATCAACTGTCATTAAAAGAGTAGAATTGAAAATGTAAATTATGACCATATTTTTACCCACATCTAATCATCCCTCCCACTGCAGTACGCACAGATGCTCATCACTGTGAACAATGCTTTTTCTGAAATTAATTTGGTGTTCCTATATTTGGCACCAGCTGCAGTACCATTTTACAGTGAAAAGGTTATCCTTGAGGGAGGAATGGAGAACATGCACAGATGACTACACAGGGTATTTTGTACTCATTGATTCGGAAGAAAACTGACCCTTCCAAAAGTGTCTGGGTTGTGAATGGGTCTCTTTCCATGTATATCATCCCCAGAATCATATGTGCCAACATCCATGCCAGGACTCTTTTTGTGATTTCTTTGACTATCTCCTTTGGTATTCTAAATAGACCAGCACTCAACACTGAATTTTTTTAATTAAGCAAAATTAAAATAAACATTTATTCTCGTATCTCTACAATTGTGGAAGGTGCACAGTGCAACTATCATTTAATTCCCATACTGACAACGTCTTCAACAAATGGTTGTCCAACTTCTGTTTGAACCCTTCCAGTGACAAAAACCCAAGTGCATCCCACAGTGCTTCCTTCTGTCTGTCTTTTTAGAGCTCTAATTATTCAATAATTTATTCTTCAAAATAATCTTCAGCTGTCTGAAAACCACTTTATGTGTTCTCTTCCATAGCCACAAAAAAGTATGCCTACTTCATTCTACGCATCATGGCTATTCATGCTGTTTGTGAATGAATCTATCAGGGACACCTAAGGCTCTTTTCCTTTGGGGGAAGAAAACAAAAGACTTACACAAATGGTTTTGAAATGGCTGGGTCATATTTTATGATTCATACGATCATACCCCAAACATCATGGTGCTGAGACCCTCACAATATACTGATCATTGCTCAACTGTAGCAGTTGGAACTGGGCAGTGTTCTAGCCATCACAAAACCATCTGTGTAGATGAATCCATTCTTTTTTCTCCTGCCAGTTATATATTTATTGAGCAACCACAGGTTGTATGGCACTGTGAGCAAAACTTCGCCCATGGTGCTATACTCTTCATTCTCTTTATGAAAAGTGTTCAATGTAAGTGAACAATTTCCATGAGAGAGTTGTGGATAACAGGAAACTGAGTTCCACAGTTCACATCTATCAATAAAGGGAAGTCACTAGTTAATTAAAAAGCTATTGCCCAAGCTCAGTTTAGCTTTCTCTCATATTGGAAATTATGACATATTAGTTTCAATACGTGACACATGGAAACAAAAGCCCTTTAGAATATTTAAATAAAAATAATGTTCATGTTTAATATTTTTATTGTCTCCCCAATGTTATTGGCCTTTTTACCTTCCCTCATTCACTACTTAACAGAAAAAATGAGAAGACAAGTTGGAGGCATCTAAAAATATCATTCTGATAAAATCTTGGCCCATTTTCTTTTAGTGTTCTATTTAATACCAAAGCTGTATGATCTGATATCCATTTAAATGGCCATTTCAGCCTGTGTGTTAAATTCTTCGGTTAACTAAAAGAGTGATAAAATATTCTAGTTAAGCCCCTACGTTAGAAGTAAGAATTCAGTGTTTCTCTAACATTGAAGTAAGAATTCAATATTTCTCTAGCATTGAAGAAAATATATGGTTCTAATATTTTTAACCACACATTGTACAATGAGATATGAGGAACTTCATCTAAAATTGACATCTAAGCCTGGTGCATATGTGAAGCAAGTATTACCTGACATTACTGTATTATTTGGACAAAAACAATTTATGTATTTCAACTAAGCCTAACTTTCCTTGGTTCCAGTGAAATAGACCACGGAAGAAAATAAATGGCTCAGATTCATAGTGTTCTCTTTCTTTAAAACAAAAGTCTGACTCAGGTACCTTCCGTACTATCTTTGTCTCTGACCTAGAAGTTAGAACGTGGGCACATTTAACTCCATGAAAATGTGTCAAGAGTATGGCCTTCCACACTCACATATACAACCTTATCCCTGTGCCACTATTCGTAAATCCTAGTAGTGCCACCCAAATTGAAGTGACTCTGTCCTGCCCAGGTTTAAGGTGTCATGAGGAAATAATATTAAATGAATAACATGTGTTCCTATTATTCTCTGCTTCCCTAATTCTCCAAGGTTTTGATGTAAGTTATTAAATGTGAGATATCATAAAAAATATAATTGTAAATATGGAATGTTATCACTTTGGATACAGAGTTAAAAATAAGAAATTAAAGTTAAAAATAAAAATAACAAAAAGTGTAAAAACGAATCATTTGTACAATGTTTTCTATCTTTTTATTTTATAAGTTCTTAGAGTTTCTCTGATTATAAATAAAAAGTTTAATTAATATAGTCACCTTAAACATACAACTTCATGAAAAATATCCAAATACCAATCTGAATAAATATTTTCTTTCAGATCAGTATTTAAGGACAACCAGGGAAATGTGGACAGAGACTCGAGATTTTCACCATTGTATAGACAAGAAAGCAGCAAGATTTCAACTGAGGACCTAATTAAACTAGTGTCAGATTATAGGAGGTATGGATTTTTAAACTCTTGAAATTAACATAAATTAGCCATGTTGATTTGTTATCACCCCATAAATACCTGAGGATCTGATTCTTGAATGCTCAAACCTCCAGAAAGCAGATATTTTTCAGGTGACTCCACATATGCCCAAATAGTGCCACAAAAGTAAAAATTGCTAGAATTATATGGAAGAACTGTGAAATGTTAAACTATGTCAATTATTTACTGCTGTGTAACAGACCACCTCAAAACTTAATTATTTAAAATAACAACATTACTATACTAATTGTGCTCCTGAGTCCACAATTTGAGCACATCTGAATGAGAAGAGCTTGTCTCTGCCACACAAGGCATGGGCTGAGAGAGATCAGCTGGGGTCAGAGGATCCACTTTCAAGATGGCTCATTTCCAGCCAGTCGGTGCTGGCTGCTGGCTGGAAGCTCAGCAGGGGCTGTGAGCTAGAGATCTGGGTCCCTCTCTGTGGGATTCTCTTTATGAGATTCTTTGACTTCCTTATGGCGTAGTGGCTGGTTTTATAAGTAAGTGTCTCAAGGGGCAGGAAATGACCACTGTTGATTTCAGGCTGGGGCCCAGAAGCTGTTATAGTGCCATTTTTGCCATAGTCACCTGTCAAGCTGTCACAGAGCCCAGACAGAGAACCTAGATTCAGAGGAAGGGGGCATAGACATCTCTCAGTAGGAAGACTATTAAGGAATTTTAGAACCATGTTTTAACAATTATTTTGCTATAAATATCACTCATAATAGCTCTATCAATACTTTTAGAAAAGATAGTGGAAATTATTGCCAAAAGAGGAAACATACACATACCACAACATTTTTTAAAAGAATAACCATACATCCAACATCTAATGATGATGAGGTCTTTCATTACAAGCTATGTATCATGAACTACTGGCCCTCTAATACACACACAGTATTCTTGTACACTTTGCCTTTTCCCCAAATATTGACTCTCTGCCTCTCCCATCAAAGAATCGACAATCTCGTATCCCTTCATTCATTTATCCAAAATGAAAATAATATAATATTATAAAGCAAGAACAACTGATATTTTCTGCAGCTTCTATAGAGGATATACTCTACGTGACAAGAAGAGAAGTTTTTCCCAATGTGCTGCTGCTGTTGTTGGTCTGGGAAAAATAAACCTTAGAGAGCAAAATAAAAATGGAAAATAACATCGGGGGAGGAGTCTGGAACCAATCTGACTTCTTTTTGATGCTATAAGACCATTCCTGCCAGGCACGGTGCCTCATGCCTGTAATTCCAACACTTTGGGAGGCCAACACAGGAAGATGGCCTGAACCCAGGAGTTTCAGACCAGCCTGGGCAACACAGTGACAACATCTTCTCTAACAAAAATTTTAAAAATTAGCTGGGTGTGGTATCATGTGCCTGTAGTCCTCGCTTTTCTGGAGGCTGAGGTGGGACGATCCCTTGAGCGTGGAAGGTTAAGGCTACAGTAAGCTGCGATTGCACCACTGCATTCCAGCCTGGGTCACAGAGTGAGACCCTGTCTCAGAAAAAAGGGACCACTTCTTACATGGAGAGAGAGTCCTTCCCTTTAAAGCAATCAAATGTCCTGGCCAAAATTCATACCATAGACTTCCTAAGGCCCAGCCTTTCCTCTTGCCTTTTTGCCAGTATACTGAAGTGTGAAAAGCTGTAATGCTGAGCAGAAGAGAATAGGCAGAAGGTTCTGGAGTGATCTGTTATAAACAGAAAAAAAAAACAAATTCTTGCAAAACCCATGTTATCAGTGAATAGCAAGGAAAGTTATTACTGTGACAATTAAAAGAGTACCTTAGAATATATAGTGCAATGCTTATATTAAATTTTTTCATGTCAGCTTCACACTTTATGGCCTTTATTCTTAGTGGGATGCTGACAAATGTTTCACAACCAACTCTCCAAGGAAATAACAAACTTGTACTGATGGCTGGTGTCTATGCTGTAAATACTCCTATCATTGCTGATTCCAACCTACCAATGGGGCTTCATTGAACATAGGGTTAGGGGAGAGATATACACCATAATATAGCCTTTCCACCATACAGTTAGAGGTGTACAGATAATCTTACCATGTAGTAAAATAATCAGAAAGTGGTGAATTTTGAGTAATTATTACCTTTGGGTTTAATATAATTTGTTTAATGATAAGTTTATATAACTTAATTTTTATTAATGGCTATGTTTAACTGTCAAGCAAAATTCCTGAAAATTGAACATTCAGCTCTCACAAGCTGAGAAGAACTGACTCTGACCCTCCACTGTAATTATTCCACCTTTCAAAGTAGATTTCCTGAGAAGGGTAACACTTGCAACTGTTATCAGCAGCTTCCATATTACTCTAAAGGAAGACTGGTTTTAATAGAGAGAGAGTGGGAGGGAAATGCAAGGACTTGAGCCAGGGAGTGCATGTGAGTGGGGAAACGTCTGGGGAAGGGGTGTCCGCACACACTATAGGGGTGGGAGAGAGCAGAAGAAACAGCTCTCAGGGAAGGGACCCTGTCCTCCTTGTTTGTGGGTGACGAGAAGAATATGGACCATCCACTTAGCAATTGTAGCAAAAACCAAGCTTGCTCTCAAAACTTTTTTTTTTTCCTGAGACAGTCTCACTCTGTCTCTCAGGCTGGAGTGCAGGAGCGCAATCTTGGCTCACGGCAACCTCTGCCTCCCAAGTTAAAGCGATTCTCCTGCCTCAACCTCCCAAGTAGCTGGGACTATAGGTGCACACCACCACACCTGGCTAATTTTTGTACTAGTGGAGAGAGGGTTTCACCCTATTGGCCAGACTGGTCTCAAACTCCTGACCTCGTGATCTGCCTACCTCAGCTTCCCAAAGTGCTGGGATTATAGGTGTGAGCCACCTCAAAAACTTCTTAAAATTCATTATGAGAGTGAATCACTTAAGCCAGTTTAAATACTATTGGCTTTTGTTAAGAAAAATTCTATCAGAATTTACTCTTGTACTTTTTTTGATCATTTTTATGTTATCTGAAGTAGAAGGAAATAAAATCTTTTTCAGAAAATCTGTAACTTGACCCCTTCCCAATTTGTACTTTTGCAATTTCACATGTATTTTAGTTTGCAAAATTAAACTAACTAAACAAAATCATTCACAAGATTATTTAAGAGTCTGCTGTTTACCCTTTAAAAAGCTCAGAATTGTAGATGACTGCTTTTTCCCTGAAAATTGGAATAATACTCTGTGTGTGTGTGTGTGTGTGTGTGTGTGTGTGTGTGTGTGTGTTTCCTTGTTCATGCATTCTTACAGGGCTGACAGAATAAGCAAAATGCAGACCATTCCTGGGGAAACCTGGATGTTGCTGTTGACAACGTTCCTTTGGAGCATCCAAGTATGATGATGTCATGGTTTGCAGAGTTTTGAATATTGAATATTTAGCGGGGTTTTTTTGGTTGGTTGGTCGGTTGGTTGGTTACAAGGTTTTTTTGTTTTTGTTTTTTAAAAAAGTTGAAATATATGGGATTGGAATTCATGATGCTATAGAAATGTGGGGGCTTCTTTTGCTTCATTAAGATGATGAGTTTTGTAGGGCAAGAACTATATTCAGGGAAACCTAACATTTTTCTGGTATGCACCATGCACCCAACAAGGTATTAAATTATGTCATTTAATCCTCAAAATTCTGGAGGGTTGCAAAGGAGGAAAGTCAGATTCAGAGAGATTAACAAATCAATCACCCATAATGGAAGAACATATTCTACCCAGTTCCTCTCACTCAAAATAGAGGCTGGTTCTGCTATACTGTGCTGCCAAAGGGTTACTCTGAACACTGTGTGTAGCCACTCAAGTGGCGATGCAGTGATTATAACTGTGTGTTTTTATAGAGAGAGCATATATATTTTTCAGAATATGGTGAAAAGTCTAGTCAGCAAAAACTTTTAGAAGGAGTTTCTGTTAGCTTTATAAATAAGAGTTTCAGAATTTAATTTTTAAGTGGTAAAATTGGTTTGTTTTGTTATTTCTGATTCTACCTTTTAGTGACTTTCTCAGCAATACAAAAAAATGAATAAAGGCCTTCTCTAACGAACTCTAGACAGGGAGATGACTATTGCCACGGGATATTTGGATTACCATTGCGCTATTAAGTTTTCCATCCTTGTAACTTTCTACAAATCATTTAATATGAAATGTAATGAGCATTCTAATTTAAGACATGACTCCAAATCATTTTTATATTGATCGGTGTGAAAAAGCAGAGGATAAACTAAGCCATTTCCTCTACCTGATTTGGGACTATTGCTTTTATTACTTATGGAAAGGAAACACAACAAATGAGGCATTAAATATTCTCTTTGGAAGAATGGTAGGACATTAGAGAAATTTGAACACATAATAAAATATTATAATTGGTTTTTGAAAAAAGAAAACTGTAATCTGATTCTCAAGCATTCATAGCTAATCATTTTGCTTTTTAGAACACAGGCAGATTCCAGGTGGGGTCAAGGAAGGTAGAAGGCCTTGCTCTTTCAGTACCACAACTTCAGCTTTCAAACTGGTGCAGAAGTTTTGATTCATACATTCCTAATCGTTTTTTCTTAAGCTGTTCCTCCAAGGGTAGGTTTCAAAAAGTGGTAAAAACTGAAAAGAAAAATAAATAAACTGCATCTACTGATGTAGAGAGGGGCTTCACCCATCCTGTGAAATCTATTTCATAGAGAGATATTGCTATTAATCCATCTGGTACTATCAGTAATAGATCTGTTGGACAAAGCTTTGTTCAGTCATATATCAGGATCTATAATATTTTTATAGTGTTATATCAAAGATTCATGGATTATTTCTTAAAACAGCTGGTTAATATATTCAGCGGTTCATTAGTTAAAATTTATTTGTATGGGAAACAATACAAAAAGAAAATGTTCATAAATCCATCTAAAAGACTTACTGGTTTTTCTGAGACATCAGTTTTGATATTAAATAATGTAGCTTGTTAATCTGCCATGCCCACCTCCTACACATTTTTCATGCTAGCTTAAGTTAATATCAAGTGGTGTACAAGCCTAGAGTGTCTATATTCAGTGGGTTCATTTTAAAATATGTTAAGTATTGTTCACTTTAAAAGAACTGTATTAAATGACAAACTCTTATTTTCTGATTTTTAAGACTGTGTAACATCGTCCTTTATCCCTGTCAAGCCTTTCAACATGATGGCTCAAACAGATCCCACAGTGGAGGTAGAAGAATTTGTTTACGACTCAACAAAGTATTGTCGGCCTTATAGAGTCTATAAAAATCAAATTTACATTTACCCCAAACACCTCAAGTATGATAGCCAGAAATGCTTCAACAAGGTATGATATACGTTTCTGAGATATCTTTCTTTTCACCATACTTAGACCATATAAGATAGTTCCTGAATGTGCAAATACAAATTACTATAGGGTAACACTTTCTCATAGAAAACCATTTGGAGAAAATGTTTAGAAAGAGACAGTGATGAATTTTATCTTAGAAGTGTTTAAGGATGCAGTTTTGTAGCATAGTAATAATCTTTTCTAAATCAGTCTGAAATAATTTTGTTCTAGACAATTATTTTTTTAGTTTCTTAAGATATTCTAAAAATAGCATGCCTGCCCCCTTTCAGTATGAGCTTTTACTTCCCTTTTAAGTACTGTCTCCAGATCCTTCTGTTATTTCAGAACATTATAGATAATGTCACAAGAAAATGTTGGGTATTCTACATTTTTCAGATTTAATTAGAAGCTACTTATTTTAGGCACTTGGGTTTTTTAATGTTATTCGATAGGAAATTACAATTTCCATTTTTTCTTTCTGTAATTTCAGGCACGAAATATAACTGTGTGCATTGAATTCAAAAATTCTGATGAAGAAAGTGCCAAGCCCCTGAAGGTGAGCCAAGTCAGCAAAGGGACCCAGCATAAAGGGGAAAGGCGGGGTGCAGGGATCTTTTCCACCATTGCGGGGCTTTTTGTGTGAGTGTGGTTGAAAGAGCAGTGATTTAATACATTTGTTTTAGATCTGAAACGTACCTGATTTAACAGTCATCATTAACTAGCTCTATTAGAAATGCCAGTCTCGTCGCTGTTTTAGCTTTTCATGACTTGGGAAAAAGGAAACTGTTCTAATATGAAGTAAATGCAAAGGCTCCCCCTGTGGAAGTCGTTGCCTTTTTCAAAGATTAGCCTGACTCTCAGTTCAGCGTGCTTGATTTAAAACAGAACATCCCAGCCGGCCCTCGTGTGGTCTGAGCAGAAGCACTGCTGCATGCTGGCCCAACGGCTAGCGCAGGGGGGCCCGTGGGATGCTCACCGTTATGGAAGGTGCACATGGCCAAGTACCTGAGGAACTGAAAAATGGCTCTGGGGAGTCAGTCCCAGTTTTTGATCACGTGATTTGATAAAATCCATAAAACTATGAGGTGCCATTTTACTCTATAAAACTGCAACTAAATGGCATTTTTTAGAGTTCATATTTGATATATTGTACACTGCTTTTATGCTAGGGATTTCAAACAACATAAAGTAATCCATAAAAATTGAGGGGGAAATTATTTGTAGCGGGCCTGCTGCCAAGCTTAACGGTTTCAGCAAATCAAAGAAATGAGGTAGTAGAGGACAAAACTAATTTCTAACTAACCTGCACCATTCTCTGAGGTAGCCTCTTATAGCACACTGCCAGGTACAGATTGGGTCCTCTGATTGCAGCATTATTCAGAAGAACAATAATCAATTGAGTGATTGAATTAATCAGGCAGAGTAAAGAGAGTCTTTTTTTTAAATAGTCTTGAGCCACTGTCAGCATCCACTTGCACCAAACTCCAAAACGGTGTTAGCATCAGGAGAAAAAAATTCAAGCAAAATATAGTTGTCAAGCGAACAGAGGCAATGATCAGATGGCAAGCACGTCTAGCCTGCAAAGCAGTGTTTTTATGGGAAAATTCTAGAAAAGAAGAGCAATCACAGGTGTGCATCCCCTTCTTCACTGCATTCTAAAATACCACACAGAGATACAGCAAAGCCAAATATCAGACTCCAGAAGAGAAGTCCTGAGCTTTGGACAAAGGGGGCTTATAAGTTATAAAAAAAGTGTCATATCACAGCCCCTGGCCTGATTCGGGGCTGGACAGAATGGTAGCATACTGTGGTGGAGACCGTAACCAGCCTGTCTCAGAAGCTGGCATGTCAGGGGCTGGGGTCCAACCAATCTTTGTGGTTGCACAAGACCTTAACTCTAGATCAGAGCCGGTTCCATGACGCCTGTATTGCTCCATTCTCACACTGCTGTAAAGATACTACCTGAGACTGGGTAATTTATAAAGAAAAGAGATTTAATTAACTCACAGTTCTGCATGGCTGGGGAGGCCTCAGAAAACTTACAGTCATGGTAGGAGGGGGAAGAGGCACGTCTTACATGGTGGCAGGCAAGAGAGAGAGAGAGAAAGAGAGAGAGCTTGCATGTGCCAGTACAGGAAAAACTGCCATTTATAAAACCATCAGATCTCTTGAGAATTCATTCACTATCATGAGAACAGCATGGCGGAAACTGCCCCCAAGATCCAATCACTTCCTCCCCTCTCCCTCAGCATGTGGGGATTATAATTCAAGATGAAATTTGGGTGGAGACACAAAGCGTAACCATATCAGGGCCTGTTCAGGAAGCCATTCTACAGGAATCAGTCTTAAACAAGTTAGCACATATCCCATGGAAATCAAAAGTCACGTTGGTCCACAGGATACCCTTGGACTAGGGGGAGGTCCCCAAACACTGACCATTGTCCCAGGTCATTGTCTGAGTCATTGCTATTGTCCTGGGCTTGGTAACTGAAGAGTCTTTTTTCCGCTCAGGGATAATTTCACACACTCATAATTGTTCAATTCATAACTTTTTAAACAGTGTATTTAGGATCTCAACCCCAGGCGGTGAACAGGCTCTTGACACTATCACAAGAATGAATTCAAGGATGAATCAGAAAATAGTGAAAGTACAGAGATTTACTGCAAAGCAAAAAGTACCTACTCAGGAAAGAAGAGTGTGGGTGTACTCAAGAGAGACAGTCGTCTGCAAGAAAGTTTAGGGCTTCTATCTTTATGGGTTTCTTTAACCACGGGTGGAACATTCATGAAGATTTCTGAAGTAAGGCGAAGATTTCTCAGAACTGTGGTGCCACCTATATTTGTGGCAAGTATGGGTGTTCCCAGAACTGCCCAGGTGCTAGTGGGGGTGTGATTTAGTATGTTAGTGAGCACGAGGTCCTAGGAGAAACCTAGGTCAAATCCAGCACCATGCTGTGTGCAGTTGGTCTTAGCCAGCTTGGTGCACATCTTATTTTTTGGGGTCTTATTGGCCACTGATTTATGTGGTTATTTCGACAGTATACTTTTTGCTAATCATGTGAAACCTCTGCCTGGAATTGTCTGTTCTCCTGTGGCCACTGTGTATTATTCCTGTCTCACAGGTATTTGGCCCTGGTGTGTTATCTACATGATGAGCAAAATCCATCAAATTATCTTCAGCAGCTCCCATCGTATAATAAACACAGGGTAGTAGGCCAAAGAAGTTCAAGGTTAATTAGATGCCAGCTTAGCCTGGCAAGTTATCACAAAGTTTGCCATTGTCCCACGGTTGGTAACTGAAGAGTTATGGCCTTTTTTTCACCCAGGGATAATTTCAGACACATAATTGTTCAACTCATAACTTTTTATAAACAGTGTATTTATGGAAAACCTGGAGGGCCCCTCTTCACCTCAGCCGCGTACACAGCAGTCCTGCACCACTCCCAGAATCCGGATTTCTCAGATGAGGTAAGGACCAGCCCTCCACTGCCCCCAGCGGGTCCTAAGAAAGGTGGGTGAATGGTCAGATAACCTTATGCAGTGAGAAACACACTCTCTAGACCTCATCTGGCTAAGGACATGCCTTGGCAGGTGTGTACTTACCAAGATTTCTAAACTGTATTAATTGACAGTTGTTCCAGGAGTGTGTTGCAAATTCATGTATTTCAGGACAGTAGTGACCTTTAAAAAATTGGATTTTTTAATGCTTTTATTATATCTTTTCTTTTTAAGTGAGTAATATTTTTTCTTTTATTTTACTGGCCAGTGAAGAGATTGTGTTAAATAGCTTTACCAATCAATAGCAGTATTTCATGTCATAAGGAAGAGAGCAGAGAACTAGAGCCTGAGCCAATTCCCTTACTTATAACCTGCCTGAACTTAAGTGATCTTGGACCCCCTCATCTCTACACGTGACAGGGAACAAGCCTTGCCCTGGCAGACTTTCAAGACTCCTGCTATGTGCCAAGCCTCAAGCTAAATTCCACACACACGTCATCTCACTGAATCCCCACAATAATTCCAAGAAGCTGGTACTACCATTACTTTCCTATTTGATGGATGAGAAAACTGTGGCTCAGAGAAGTCAAGTAACTTTACCAAGGGCACATAATAAGTGAGAGAAATCAAACCAAGCCATGTGATTCCAGAGCCTGAAGCTTCACCATTCTGCTCTAACACATAGAAAAAGTCACTGGGCTCCTGGTCAATTTCTATACATGTTAGCTTACATTACAAATAACTTTAGACAAACAAGTTTTAGTGATAAAATTTAATTTCTAACCATAAAGTGAAGGTCTGACTAGTGTGACCTGCTGGTATTCACAATATCACATCTTTTGTAGACGTTTTCTATGCCTGCTTTCACACATTACCTCATTTAGCAGCTTAAAACAGCATGCAATTGTTATCGTACTGTTTTGGTGGTCAGAAGTCTGAAATGACTCACAGGGCTAAAATCGAGCTTGCAGCAGGTCTACAAGACTTCAGGAGGTTCTAGGGAAGATTCCAGTTCCTCTTCTTTTCCAGCTTCTAGAGGCTGCTTACATTCCTTGGCTTTTGAACCTTCCCAACAATCCCATCACTCTGACCTCGGTTTCTGTTCTCACTTCTATTATGACTCGGCCTTCCTCTGATAAGGACCTTTGTGATGACACCGTCCTTATTTGGAAAATCCAGGATTATCTCCCCATCTCAAGGTCCTTATCTTAAAATCACATCTGCTAAGTCCTGCTTACCATGTAAGGTAGCATATTGGCAGGATTAGAACCTGGAGGACATCTAGAGGGTGGTGTCTTTCTGCCTTCTGCATTGTGGACATTAATTGTTTAAAAACTAATTAAAGGAACACCAGTGAAACTACCTGCCTGAACTTATTTCACTCTTCCATATGCATTTAATTTTCCCCCCCACAAATTCAGTACAGAAAGTGAAAAACGGTTAAGAGAAAACCATGACCACATTACAGAATATTTACTGTTATCAGTTGACCCTTTGACAAAGCCCATCTGGAAGATGCGTTTTCTGTAGATACATGATTTTTTAAAAATTAATATTCTTACTGTTGTTAACTGTTTTAATCTTTCTCATTTTCATTTGTTTCCTGGAAGCCTCATGAAAGCCATGAGCTTTTTCACATGAGAATATGTACAATTCTGGGAACTACTCGGTTGCTGATAGTGAGCTGCCTGCAGCTTACCTGAACAGGATCCTGGCATTCCAGTGTAAAACGATGATCCCAAGATGTGGGTTCTTATCCTGGAAGATCCTCTTACTGACCACACCACATTGGCAGTAACCCAGAGCCCCCTAACATGTGCAGCATTTGCTCCTAACACTGGTCCTTTCTACCTCACAAGGCTAGTGGGGAAAACGAAATGATGACATACATGGCAGGGCTTTGAAAACTCAAAAGCACGATAAAATGTAGAGAGTTAGTTGAACACATTTCTTTCCAGAAATAGCGAGTATGCTTCTCATTCAATATACTGTTAACCTAGTTCAATTTTTATTTTATGTTCATTCAGAAGCATTATTTGTATAGCTACAGCATGGCCACTTCCCAAAATGTCTCATTTGTTCTCACAGTAATTAATTAGTTTTTAAACAATTAATGTTTTTTAGTTTTAAAAGAGATTCCATGCGGAAGCTGCACCATTTACTACACCATATTTCTCAACAATGGGCATATGAATTGCCTGGGGATGCTGTGAAGGGCAGATTCCAATTGAGTGTATCTAGATTAGTGTCTGAGACTCTAGCCTGGGCAACAAAGTAAGACATCTATCTCTACAACAAGAATAACAAAAATCAAAAAGTTAGCCAGAGGTCAAGGCTGCAGTGAGCTGTGTTTGTGCCACTGTACTCTAGTCTGGGCAACAAATGCAAGACCCTGTCTCAAAAAAAGAAAAAAAAAACTTCTGCATTTCTAACAAACTTCCAAGTGACGCTTATGCAACTGGTCCCCAACCGCACTCTGGGAGGCAAGGACTTACTCTTTTATTCAATTTGTGTACCTTAATGACACTTCCTCGATGTGTGTCTTATCTACATTCTGCAGTTATATCTGTGTGTGTTTATGCATATGTATGTGCATGTATTTAATCCATACTCTAGTAGCATAAATTATCTACTGGGAAACACTAGGTATTCTAAATTATCATCATCCATCACAATAAAGAAGTAAAAATATCAACATGTGAATACATCACAGCTAGCAGAAACAATATTTATTCAACATTTAATCAGTGCATCCAACACTATTAAACATGGACCTAGATTTCAGTTAAAGAACTTTTAGGCTGAGCGCGGTGGCTCCTGCCTGTAATCCCAGCACTTTGGGATGCCGAGGCAGGCGGATCACTTGAGGCCAGGAGTTTGAGACCAGTTTGGCCAACATAGTGAAACTCTGTTTCACTACTAAAAATACACAAATTAGCTTGGCATGGTGGCGCGTGCCTGTAATTACAACTACTGGGGAGGCTAAGGCAGGAGAATTGCTTGAACCCTGGGAGGCAGAGGTTGCAGTGAGCCTGGATTATGCCATTGCACTCCAGCCTGTGAGACAGAGTAAGACTCTGTCTCCAAAAAGGAAGAAACAAGAATTTTTAAAATCTCTGCTTTGCCTTGCTCTGATCTTGGGCAAGTAATTTTAATCTCAGTCCAACTATGGTTTCTTTCCTTGCAGGTGAAAATTGAGCTACCAACACAACTCCATGAAAAACACCATATTTTGTTTTCTTTTTATCACGTCACCTGTGACATCAATGCAAAAGCCAACGCCAAAAAGAAGGAGGCTCTGGAAACAGCAGGTACTGCCAGGAAGCAATCTTAGGCATAGTCACATGTCTTCTGTTTCAATTGGTTTGGAGAGTATTTCTAAAGCTCTGCTTTACTGAATCATTTTTCATGAAGTTTAGTATTCATAAATAATAAATAGCGTTATTCTGACTTCTCACCATGGAGGTTCATACTCAAAATTCGTGTTTGTTATTCGTTTACACAGTTGGATATGCTTGGCTTCCTCTGATGAAACACGATCAGATAGCTTCTCAAGAGTACAACATCCCAGTAGCAACAAGTCTGCCTCCTAATTATATAAGCTTTCAAGATTCTGCAAGTGGAAAGGTATTGACTAATGTATAATTTAAGATTTAAAAAAAGCATGCCAGATAAATGGCATAAGGTTATATTCTTTCTCTGCTATTTAAATTAAGATCACAGTGGATATGTCCCTGGTAGCCTTGTCCTTATGCCATATCTCTTGTTTAGCTTATGGCCACTAGAAATGATCTGTTAAAAATGATCCTGATATCATATTGGTCTTATCTACCAATAGTGCTAAATGTATTTGCATCTTTTATTTTCCACCTCTATGGTGATACAAGATCAATGGATCTTAAGAGCACATTAACATAAACTAAATAATCTACTTATTTTCTTTTCTCTCAAATGGTCACAATGACAGTAAACAAACTTTATTTTGCAGCACAGTGGGAGTGACATTAAATGGGTTGATGGTGGCAAACCACTTTTCAAAGTGTCGACATTTGTTGTATCAACAATAAATACTCAGGTGAGTATGTTGACCTGAAATACTAGCATTTTCTGTAACTCACAGCATTGTGAGGTAATTCCCGTATTCACAGGATGAGTCTAATCATTTCATGAAGTGTCAGAAAGGCAGGTGTCTGAATACTACCAAGGAAGAATGTTAAGGGCATAATTTGATGCGTCCCTCAAGAAAGATAGAATGTCCTAATCCCTTAAGCCCAGACACCATAAAACTTCAGACCAAAATGCCAAAAGTATATTTAATAGGATCACACTCCCTTTGGAGTATGGTTTGCTTCCACTGACAACACTCAAGTGTTAAAAATGTTAAATGTTAAAAATAAAGACTTCAGCCCTTTACCTGAAAACCAAGTTCAATCCCCAATGCTTTCCCAGGGCTCACCTAATGGGAAGGTCATGAAGTTGGCAGAAATGCACTTGAGAGCCACCTACCTAATTTCTGGCTCAGTGACCCTGGGCAAGTCACTTTACCTCTGATGTCCTCATTTCCTTGTCAGGAAAATGATATTAACAGAGTCTCTGCTACCTAAGGTAGCAGATGTGATCCAGAGGAGAAATATTTCAAAGTATGATCAAAATATTTCATGAACTGCAAAAGTCTATACACATATAATTATTACCATTGTTAAATTACTACAGACTCATTCCTTCCATGGCAAGGAGGCTTATTTTACCACAATGTGAGTTTTTCTGGCAACAGCTAAACTATTCTTATTACAAGTACATAAAATATGTATTTCTCCTTTCTTAAGTTCAATCTGTTTTTCTGCTTTTCATTTTTTGCTTCATGCTGCTTTATCTAAAAGCCATACCTGATCCACAGGAAAAATGAAATAATCCAGGTATCATATATACATTGGACCAAAATTTCTCTTGGCAACCTCTGATGCTTCAAGTCCAATTGAGTTCTTATCCCCAGCCCTGCACCCACAACTATTTAAACATATCTTTTCTCTGATGCCATCAGCCCTGGTCAAATTCCACAAAATGCTCCATCTCCACCAAACCCTATATTTTTGTGTATTTCAGCAGCTCCTCAGATTCTCTTTCTAATGCTTCTAGCGGCTTTCTCCAAATTACCTGAGGTCTCTAACTCACCACGACACACCCTTTCTCTGCCTCAACTTTCACCACCCACATGCTGGCAGCGTTTACCTCAGTTTTCAGACAGCCAAGACTCTCCAGCCAAACAGCATCCACTAGTTTCCCCGTGATCACTTTGACACTCAGCCCCTGTTCAGTGGGGAAGGGAAGCTCTCCCACTCTCCCTCCCTTCCCCTTGTTGGCCTGGTGGGTTCCTACCCATCCTTCAACTCTTAACTCAATTGTCACTTCCTCAAAGAAGACCTCCCCGTTTCCTGACCCAATGGGCAAAGCTGGGCCATCCTGTCACTCATCCAGATGGCACCTGCTTCGTGTCTGAAGCACTCATCAAATGTGATTACATAGGTATGTGTGGAAGTCGTGGTGTGGTGCTGACCTCCCTGCCATGATGGAAGATACACAGAGGAAGGGGTCGGGCCGCCTGCCTTGCCCTCTGCTCTGTCCTCTCTCAGTGCCTGCTAAGGCCTGGCATGCAGATTCCATAAATAATGACCAAATAGGCGAATCAGTGAAGTGATACTTAAAAGGAGAACAGTTATCTCTAGTCAAAAAAGAGCTACATTTAGAAAACAGAAAATAGCACGCACACACAGTGACCTGAGGGAAATGAGGGAAACCCAAGCTCCAGATGCCTTTCTGGAATCATAGAAAGCCAGAGAAACATTCAGAGTGTCCTCATACAAATTCTTTACCTCACTGCCTAACTCTGTAGCTCCCGCCCTCAGGGCAGAACTTAGAGAATTTTCCAGGTACCACCTTCTTCAGGAAATAAACTTCAAGTGTTAGAGTCTGTTTTATCTGAAGATGCGAGTTGTAGATTTTCTAATATGGGGCTAATTCAGGCATTCTAAGCCTGAAAATACGCCTGTGGATATTAAAGAGTATGCATTGTCATGTGTGTCAAGGATGGTGTAGAAGAAATTGGTAGGAGTCTACTGAAGAAGGAGGAGTGGGAAGATACATGAAGAACATTTTTCTAAAAACAAAAAGCACAACTACAGGAAGTAATTCCTCAGCCATTGTCATGTGGTTGAACGGGACAACAAAACCTCTTAGAATGAAATGAGAGAGAGTGGGCTTTGTTCAGGCAGAGCCCTCACTAGGCCAGAAATGTCCACATCAAAGCTCTGTTCCTCTGACTCCTTAATAAAGCATTTGCACTACAAGGTCTCAATCCTACAGAAACGCTTACCTCATATCACAACGGTTTGTGTTTGTAACACAGTTTATGTGTCATCAGAAATAAACACTTGTTTTGCTGCTGTAGGATCCACATGTGAATGCGTTTTTCCAAGAGTGCCAAAAAGAGAGAAGATATGTCTCAGTCACCTACCTCGAATTTCGTCCGCTCTTGTAAGGTAACACAACACGCAAGTAGTTTCAGTGAACACCAGGGTAAAAACGGGCAAAAGAGGCCTTTATTTTCCACTGATTGGTGAACTGGGAGGTGATTATTACTCAAGATTTTTAAATACCTTATCAATTCACAGAGTAAATGATTTTATTTCATAATTTCTGAATAGTTTCTGTTTCTTGACTAGAAAGACAGCCAAAAATCAGGTTTTTTCAAAACAAAAATAATTGAAAATCAGAATCAATTTATTTTAAATTAGTTATTAAATCAAGAGTCTTTGCAACATTACCGTCATATCCCATACTAAATGCAATAAAGAATAAAGCCAAAGCCAGATAAAGATGGGCTACAGTGCTCATATTCAAGTTCTGAAAGAACTACCAGCAGAACATACTTTATTTTTTTCTAATATAGTTATTCATTTTTTAATTAACGAAGAAAAATTGTATACCTTTTTTGTATACACTATGATGTTTCGAAATATGGATACATTATGTAAGAGCTTCATTGAATTAAGTACTGTATTTATTATATCACATACTTATAATTTTTATGGTTATAACACTTAATATCTACTCTCTTAGAAATTCTTAAGAATATAACACATTTTTTAACAAACCTGCATATGCTGCATTTGTACCCCAGAACTTAAAGTATAATAAAAATTAAAAATGTTTTTAAAATAAAATATTGTTTTAGTTATTCTCAAAAAAAGAATATAACACGTTTTTATTAGATATAGTTACCATGTTGTGCAATAGATCTCTTGAACTTATTCCTCCTATCTAACTGAAATGTTGCATCCTTTGACCAACATCGCCCCACCACTCCCCTCCCTAGCCCCTGGTAATCACCATTCCACCTCTACTTCTATGAATTCAACTTTTTTAGATCCCACATATAAATGAGATCATGCGGTATTTGTCTTTCTGTGCCTGGCTCATTTCATTCAGCATAATATACTCCACATTCTTCCATGTTGTTGCAAATGATCTAATTTCCTTCCTTTTTAAGGCTGGATAGTATTCTGTAATATTTATGTACCAGATTTTCTTTATTCATTTCATCTGTTAATGGACACTTGTGTTGATTCTATAGCTTGGCGTTTGCGAATAGTGCTGCAGTAAACATGGGAACATAGACATCATCAACACACTGATCTCATTTCCTTTGGATATACATCCAGTAGTGGGATTGCTAGATTATATGGTAGTGCTATTTTTAATTTTTTGAGGAAACTTTATACCGTTTTCCATACTGGCTCTTCTGATTTACATTCCTACCAGCAATGTACAAGTGTTCCTTCTCCTCCACATCCTCTCCAGTAATTATTATCTTTCACCTTTTTGATAGGTATTTTAACAGATATGAGGTGATATCACGCTGTAGTTTTAATTTGCATTTCTCCAATGATTAATGATGTTGAACATTTTTCATATATCTGTTGTTCATTTGTACATCTTCTCTTGAGAAATGTCTATTTGGGTCCCTTGCCCGTTTTTTCATTGGATTATTTGTTTTCTTACTATTGAGTTGTTTGAGTTCCTTATATATTTATATATGTATTATATACTGAGTTCCTTATATAACCCTAGAAACCCTATATAAACCATGTAACCTTTTCTAGGATATATGGTTTATAAATATTTTCCTTCATTCCCTAGTTGTCTCTTTACTCCATTGAGTGTTTCCTTGACTTTGTTGAAACCTTTTAGTTTGATATAATGCCATTTGTCTGTTTTCACTTTGCCGCTTGAGCTTTGAGGGTCATATCCAAAAAATCACTGCCCAGTCTAACGTCATGAAGGTTTTCTCCTTATGCTTTCTTCTCATAGCTTTATAGTTTCAGGTCTTGAATCCAGGACAAGTTTAAATTTAATTGTTATCATTTTTTTCTGCCAATTTGCTACAGAACTTATTGAATGTGGAAAAGATTCATGCAATCATGAGTTTTCTGCCTATAATTTTGAATCAGCTCTTCAAAGTTCTGGTACAGAATGACGAAGATGAAATAACTACAACCGTCACCAGGTATCCATAACACAGCCTTAAGTGAAGAGACTTTATAAACTGTAGCTACACAAACTCTTGATTATAACTAAACAGCCATCTACCATTGTGTGTTTACATTTACTTGAACACATCTCAAGTATAAGCATTTCCCACTCTTGACTCCTTACCTTCTGATCTCTTATTATTAGCAGTAAAGTGTTAGACCGCTTTTTCTTTGATTTTTTAATTAAACTTTTTGAGATCATGGTAGATTTATATGCAATTGTAAAAACATGATTCAGAGTTTCCCATGTGCCCTTTACCCAGTTTTCCCCACTGGCAACATCTTCCATACAGTTGTGGAATCATACAGTATGTAACTTTTCGAAATTGGCTTTTTCACGAAACATAATTCTCTGGAGTTTCATCCAGATCATTGCATCTATCAGTAGTTCACTCCTTTTTGTTACAGAGTAATATTATATGGTGTGGATGCACCATGTGTGTTTAATTATTCACCTGTTGAAGGACATCTGGGGTGTCTCCAGTTTAGGGCTATTATGAATAAAGGTGCTATGAACATTCATGTACAGGTTTTGTGTAAATATAAGTCTTCATTTCTCGGAATTAAATTCCCTGAGTGTAATTGCTGAGGGGATAGGGTGGTCACATGTTTGATATTTAAGAAAGTATCTATTCTCCAGAGTGGCTGTATCGTTTTGCATTCCCTCAAGAACGTTTTTTAAAATATTAAATTTTTTTAAACTGTTCTCACTTTAAATTTGGCTATACTAAATTCTTCCAACATCTCTAATCTGGTCAATGCCTTCGCAGATCACAATTTCTTCTTTATAGTGTTTTGAATTAATTATTAAATCATATATTTGTGCTGTTCATTTTTTATAAAAACTTAGTCATAGCCTTCTGGAAAAAAGAAAATGTTACTTTGGCATTGAAGCGTTTCCAGTATCTTTCTAATTCAAAGACATATTATTGACCTTTCTCTAAATGAGGGTTTTTAGTCTAATTTTTAAAGCAGAGCCTGAAATCCTAGAAAATTTAAATATCTCTAATGGCTCCACAACCATCCAGTTCTGGAGCCACAGTAGAAGATCCCAACTGTGCCTTCAACTCATACTCTTTTCAGCATGCAAATGTGTCCGTGTTGGCAAGACTCCTAAATATTGCAGCTAATAGATCTGTTGAAATTCTGAGATATTCCTAAGTACTATAGCCATGGAGCAGCTGGTAGTGTTAATGTGAAAAAAAAAATCGACCTCTACCATCATTGCTGCTAGAAACTCCAACCCAGCTAAGGGAAAAACAAAGCAAAACAAAACAACTGCATCTTAGCCTAATTACTTTTTCCGAAACCATATATAGTGCCTATGGGTTGAAAGGCAAGCCCTTTTCAAATGAAGTATGATTATTAATTTGAGATTAAAAGTCTTAAATTTCAATTAGGTACTAAAAATAATCCCTTTTGCAAAAAGATAGTGTCAAAAAATGCACAGACCATAATTAGCACATTCACCTTGGGCAAAAAGTCTCCATTGTGACAGTATAACCATAAGACACTACTTAAATCTTTGTGTTTCAAAGCAGGAAATGGCTAATCAGTGGTATAGCTATTAAATGCCCAGTATTGGGTATGGGGGTGAGGAGGGCAAGGAAAGAGTTAGAGATTGGTTCATTCATTCACCCAGTAACTATTAAATACCCAATTTATGAAGCACTCTAATGACAAACTAAAGTGGGATTTTTCTGCCTTCTCCAGAAAGGCCACTGATCAGCTTTTCTTTTCCAGGGTTCTGACTGACATTGTGGCCAAATGCCATGAGGAGCAGCTGGATCATTCTGTCCAGTCATATGTTAAGGTATGAAATTGCCTCTTGGAAATTGCTCATAACCCCTTGTGCTGTGTGGCTTGTCTCATTTCCTGTCTACACTAAGTGGGAAGTTTTCTCCCTTTAACTGAATGGTGCCCACCACACTAATATCAGGAATTCCCCTTAGCTACTTGGAATTCCATCTCTTTGCATTAATGGACTAGATGAATTTTTAAATGTATAAATAATGTGTACATGTGCAAATAAATATTTAAATGGGGAGAGAGAGGAGAGAAAGGGATAGAGGAGAAAACTAAAGTCAACATGACGAGTAAATGAGATTCTTGTTAATTTAAGGAAGACTTTTCTATTGGTTTGTTGAATGCTCTGTGTTTCCTCTGTAATGTTTTCTTAGCTCTTTCTATTGTTTTCTCAGGCATTATTTCATTTTCCCAGTTACTGTATATTTGTACCTGCTTCTGGTATGTTAAGTCCTTTATCTTCTGGCATGAACCACTTGCCCATTCCATCAGTGTGCACTGCTTCTTCCAGTGTCCTATGTCAAGTGTTCACTCAGAGACGTTCTATTCTCATTTCCAGTTGGCCTGTGGATTAATGCCAGTGAACTTGTGATGATGTTTGCACTTTCATAGTTCCCACCTAAATGTCATCCTCTTGAATGAAAAGAAAGAACCCATCTATAAATACAGAAGAACATCTTAAATTACTTTATAATACATAGAGGACCTAAATTTCTATTTTTTTCCTATCCATAGATTAATCTTTTAGAGACAGATTTTTCATCAAAAAACTATATCCTCTTAATATTTATGCACAAACACTCATATATTCAAGATGTCTAGAAAAATAACTAGAGAAGAATTCATTTCTTTTGTGTCAGAAATTTGTATTTAAAAAAGCAAAATTCCATGCTCCCATAAAAGGAAGTAGTCAGAAATTGCATTCTGGAGCAAACTCCTCTGAGATATCGTCTGTAAGGAAATTTTTTTCATTGCAGCTTTTATATCCATATGTTTTCTATCTGCCAGAAATGTTGTTTGTCTTCCCAAATACCAAAGCATGAGTGTGTGCCCTTTTTAAACGTAGGCAATATGCCAAAAATAGTTATTTCACAATAATTTCTCTATGGTATAATTTTAGCCAATAAGAGCCACGTCTCAACTGCACGAAGCCAGTTCCACCTACAAATGCCTTTTTAGTTTGCTCTCTAAGATAGGATCATAGCTTATAGAATATCGATGAATTTACCATTCAACAGAATCACCTGGAGAACTTTTACTCTCTCAATGCTTATCCCAAGGTTTCATTTCAATCCTTAAAAGGACTGAGAAGAAGAAAAAAGTTCTTGATCCATCTTACACACAGGCATCTCCATTTCAACACATATTATTTTCCTCATGTCAGTGGAATCATTGAAAATTACATTAAGGGCCAGGCACGGTGGCTCATGCCTGTAATCCCAGCACTTTGGGAGGCCGAGATGGGTGGGTCACAAGGTCAGGAGTTCGAGCCCAGCCTGGCCAATATGGTGAAACTCATCTCTACTAAAAATACAAAAATTAGCCAGATGTGGTGGCATGTGCCTGTAGTCCCAGCTACTCAGGAGGCTGAGGCAGAAGAATCACTTGATCCCGGGAGGCAGAGGTTGCAGTGAGCCGAGATCGTGCCACTGCACTCCAGCCTAGGCAGCAGAGCCAGACTCCATCTCAAAAAAAAAAAAAAGAAAAGAAAGAAAATTACATTAAGAACCTCTTGTGTTTTGACTATTTTTGTGATTACCAAGGCTAGTTCTTTGTGAGTACCTCAAATCTCAGACTCTACTGATGAGGCTCTTGGAGAGATCCATTAGAAATGCATCCTGGTGTGGCCTTTATTTTTAACCAGGATATCTGAAATATCCCAACAAGATCCTCTCACTTTATAACGTAATATTTAGCTTACTTTAAGTGGTTCAAATCCAAAAATATACCTATGTGGAATTTGGAGCTGATGACAATTTTGTAATACATTTTAACATATCTAAAACAAATACCTCCTAATAAGTATAATCAACTCGCACTTTACTCTGGAAATAACACTAAGCTGGCAAGTAAGACAGTAGATTATAGTCAAGGTTAAATAGTTAACTTGAGCATTGAGCCTCTCTGAACCTCAGTTTTCTCCTCTGTGACATGAGATGAAATGACCAAAGGAACATTCAACTCTATCATTCTGTGATTGGACTCTTGTTACAGTGCGTGCTTGAATGTCCTTGAAAGATGTGATATTCAGTGCAATTTATATTCATTCAGAAGTCATCAAAACACCATTTCAAGTTCAGTGGTGCTAAATGCTGCTAACTCACTTCATCTACAATATTCAAAATGCACACACACACCATGTCTTTTTCAAAGATGCGTGTCTAAAATCAGTCTAATTAAATGCCATGGTTAACAGTGATTTGTAGCAATAATGGGTTATAGTTGGAATTTTAAAATAAAGAATATTTCAGTGCTAGTTTAAATGCCCTTCAGGCTAAATAACTGTGCATGGCATGAGCTCATTGGTGATGACATTACTCTCATTGAGGTATAAGTCCATGAGAGGGAAATATTGTATTACTCTTGATTTTATCTAGTTTCATGCATCCATTAACTTCATCTTTCTCCTTTGAGATGAGCTTGAAGAAGTCAAATCCCACCAAGACAAGTTAGGTGCCAATGTGCTACCAAGTTTAAAGAAACAGTTATAGATCCAAAAGCTGATGTGCCTCTGTGTTAAGCCATTCATTCTTTTTCCTGCCTTCACTCTGAATTTTAGTGAAATCTGAATTGTGAAAATTATGAAGAAACGTCCTTCCATGAGGCAAACCCAACTCATAAGTGAAACATTATAATTCAGTAATAGGCATTTTATATTTGAAATGGATATTGATATTCTTAAAAGAGATGAAGAAATACTGAAAACTGGCCATTACGTGCACTCAGCGGTGCATGCCAAAACCAATCTTTTGTGGAAAAATTTAAAAAGTAAGCAGCATTTGTTATCTTACTGATGGCCAACGTTCATGAACACCTTGATAGATGTGTCTAAGCATGGGATGATAGACCCTGGGTTTGTGGGGGAGCTCACTTACTGGCCTCTGGAAGGCACTGGCTTCCCCACTTGGCTGTTTGAGTGGGTGCTCTACCCTTTCAGGATGAAGAATTGCTACCATGCCACCTGTTACCAGTGGAGGAAGGAGAAGGGGAATGTGTCCTAAGTAGGTGGGTCAAAGCCCTCCATGTTTCCTTGAACTTGCTAAATGGCTCTCTGGCTCCTTCTCTTGATTTCTACAAAGAGTTTTGAGGAGAGCTTAGGTGAGCAAGGCCCTACCTGTGCAAAACCCTAAATAGGAACAGGTGTGTACTGCTCTTATCATTGGGCTTGCATTTATTTGTGGCAAGATCTGGCATGAGCAGATAATTTTGAGATATGAGTTATTCACATGACATAATTTTTGAAGCTTCGTTTTTTTCAAGTATTTAACTTTATTCACTTTCTGGATTTTCTTCAGTTTGTGTTCAAGACCAGGGAATGCAAGGAGAGGACTATACATGAGGAACTGGCTAAAAATGTGACTGGTCTTTTGAAATCAAATGAATCAACAACAGTAAAGCATGTCCTAAAGGTAAGAATTGAAAGATGGTCCTTTAACTGTGAGTACTAGGCATGGATCACGCTCACCCTGGAAAATAATAGGAGTCATTGATTTTCATAGACTGTTCCTTTGCAGTTTCTGGCATAAGTTTCATATTGAAACTTAGCATATAAAGATACTAAGCAAAAGAGATCTATATCAAGACAACATAGAAAAAAAGTAGAATGGACCGGACCCAGTGGCTCACCCCTATAATCCCAGCACTTTTAGAGGCCGAAGTGGGCAGATCACCTGAGTTCAGGAGTTCAAGACCAGCCTAGCCAATATGGTGAAAGCCCATCTCTAGTAAAGATACAAAAATTAGTCGGGCACAGTAGCACATGCCTGTAATCCAGCTACTCAGGAGACTGAGGCAGGAGAATCGCTTGAACCTCAGGGGTGACAGAGAAAGACTCTGTCAGGAAAGAAAACAAGAAAGAAGGAAGGAAAGAAGAGAGAGAGAAGAAGGAAGGAAGGAAGGAGAGAAAGGGAAAGGGAAAGGACAGGGAAGGGGAGGGGGGGGAGGGGGAGGGAAGGGAAGGGAAGGGAAGGGGAGTGGAGGGGGAGGGGAGGGAAGGGAAGGGAAGAGAAGGAAGAGAAGGAAGAGAAGGGAAGGGAAGGGAAGGGAAAAGAAGGGAAGGGGAAGGGAAGGGGCAAGGCAAAAGGCAAGGCAAGGCTAGAATGGACCCAAGTTAAGTGTTTTGGCCTAAAGGCAGAATGGATAACTATTTAAAAATGATCTAAAAAGTGCCAGTGTAGCACAAATAGTTTGTTGGGTTTTTAGCCACAGAAAAAGAAAAAAAGTGTGCAACAGTGGAAAGGATTAATGATGTCGTATTGGTGAATAGGCTTACAACAGAGAGAAAACTGGGCAACAGCCATTGTTTGGCTCTGAAAAGTTGAAATGCATGCATTAGTAGGAACATAAAGAAGAGGTGGCGACAAGCTTATAAAAAGATAACTCTGAATTATTTTGGAATAATGGATTTAGTCCCAAGTTAGATTTAATTGTATGCTGTGACTTGACAGATGAACAATTGATTAGTAAACAGCTAGAAAAAAGCTAGGATCAATAGGCCTCGACATAAGTTCACTAACATCATATTATCCTAGGCCAAGTAATTTGTTTTTTGAATTAGCTCATGAGTATATTCGTTCTGTTTATTCAACAAATGTATTCTAGTTGCCTCTTATGTGACAGGCACAGTCCTAAGCACTTGGGATGTATCAGAGAACAAAACAAAGATCCCTAACCTTGGAGAGTTTACATTCTACTAGGGGATAAAAACAATAGACTACAGATATAATTAAAAATACAGGCTGGGTATGGTGGGTCATGCCTGTAATCCCAGCACTTTGGGAGGCTGAGGCGGTTGGATCTCCTGAGATCAGTTCAAGACCAACCTGGCCAACATGGTGAAACTCCATCTCTACTAAAAATACAAAAAATAAAATTGGCCAGGTGTGGTGGCATGTGCCTGTAATCCCAGCTACTCAGGAAGCAGAGGCAGGGGGAATCAGTTGAACCCAGGAGGCAGAGGTTGCAGTCAGCCAAGATCGTGCCATTGCACGCCAGCCTGGGCAACAAGACCAGATAGATAGATAGATAGACAGATAGATAGATAGATATTGTATGTTAGAAGAGAAGATGCATTGGAAAAATTGTAGAACAGGTAAGAATTGGGCATTGTGAGTGCTAAAGGTGCAGATGAGATTTGAAGTTTTAAATAGAGTGGTCAGGATGTATCTGGAGAAGGTAATTTTTGAACAAAAAAAAATGTAAAAGTGAATAGGGCGCTGGTCATGGGGATGCTCAGAGAGAAAGACCTGTGTGAAGTCATCAGGCAGC
This sequence comes from Ateles fusciceps, assembly GCA_036589455.1. Taxonomy (NCBI): domain Eukaryota; kingdom Metazoa; phylum Chordata; class Mammalia; order Primates; family Atelidae; genus Ateles; species Ateles fusciceps. The sequence goes on from JAZHEH010001955.1 coordinate 3,678,757, forward strand.
AGCACGGTTGGTGTGTCTGCAGGAGACAGGGGAAGCCACTGTGGCTGGAGCCAAGTGAGCAGGAAAAAAAAGGAAGATAAATTCATAGAAGCCACTGGAGGCTTGGCAGGTAGCTCGGGCCTGGTGTTCCCACTCAGGGCAGAATTGGGAGTTGCGTTGCTGGAGAGTTTTGAGCAGAGGAGTGATGTTTTAAACCAAGCCGACCTTGGCTTAAAAGGCTCCCTCTGACTGCTGTGTTAAGAATCCACTACAGTGGGGTAAATATGGAGACCACAGCTACGTGAGGGGTGTCAGAGAAGCAGGATCCTCTGGGGAGAGTCACTCTCAGTTAAAATATGGGGTGAAGGGAATGCTTGCAGAAGAATTGCATCTTCAGGAGATTGTGCTGATGATGGACCATGTGCTCTGGAGGGTGGGGCAGGTGGGCTCCAAAAGATGGGAGGCAGCGCAGTGTGCAGATACATAAGGGAATGTGCAGAGAGGGCAGGAGAAGAATCGAGGCTTCATCTGTCATCAAACGTGACACAGGCAAAAGCTCAATTTCACTAGTGCTGGTGGATTCAAGGAAAATAGTGGAGGCAGGCTGGAGTGCCAAGGGGTAGAGAGCGGTAGGAGTCTGTCGAATTAAGAGACAAATGTTGGAACACTTGGCATGATGGCTAAAAATAGTTTGGACAAGATTGGGGAAAGAAGATTGCAGCAGCATGCCCGGGAGTTATTCATATTCCTAACAACATGTTTCACTTCTAATAGCCATTATGATGCCACTGGAGGGCTAGAATAGGATTGGTAAGCCATTCCATTTCTTCTTACTAAGAAGTGACCACTTCGTCAAGCCAGAGCTGCCTTTGTAGAACCTCAGTCCCTTCCTTTTTTAAATCTGATTAGCCCTCTGGAATTAGTACTATGTTAACAAAAGTTTATAGCATCATTGTTTGTATGAGCTTAAAACAGGACATAATCCAAATGCCCATTGACAGTAGAGCAGGTAAGTACACGGTGATGATGTATGTCATGTGGTGACCATATGTGATCCCCCCAGCTACACGCTTCCAACATAAACGAACCACAGAACAGAATTTGTTGAATGAAAAATGCAATCTTAGAAGAATAGATGAGGATAGTTCTGTTTATATGAAGTTCAATGGCCAGATAAATATCCCACCAATGTATAAGTATTGATGGAAAAATTGTGAAGTAAAGCAAGGGAATGATTAGCACAAAATTTAAGAATCTTATCTGCGGTGGAAGGGGTGGGAAGCAGAGAGAATGCAAGGGGTGCATTCCTGAAACTGTACATATATTACATAACTTTTTGTAGCTGGGATAAATGTCATCCTTAGGCTCAGAAAAGACGGGCACCCATCCTGGGATGTGCTTTGTTCTTCTACTGCACCCATGCTGATAGGCCAAGGTTTGAGAGGAGCTAAGAGAATAAGCCCACTGAGAGCACCTACCTCCCCTTCTAGACCTCAAAGAAACCCCAAGATCCCTTGCTCAAGGTCCTATAGGCGGATTCCCAGGCCTGCTTCAATATCTTTCCCAAGTCCATCCTCCAGAGGACAGGTCTTGGTGCCTGAGTGCAACGCTAAATCCCAGGAAGGAGCTATCTGTGGCAAGGAGAAGGGTCAAGTTGTGGACAGCACTCAGATGTGCAGACTGGACAGTTTCAAAAAGAGCTCAGGTGAACAAGTTCCTACCTCTGCAAAGCCCTAAGTAGGGACAGGTGTGTACTGCTTCATTTATTTCATGACAAAATTTGGCATGAGCAGACAATTTTGAGATATGAGTTATTTACGTGACATAAGTTGTGAAGCTTTGTTTTTTAAAGTATTTAACACATGCACGCCAGGTCCCTCAAGGTACAGGACAGAGCCTTGGACAAGAAGAGAAGGGGTAGGCTAGGCCCTGCACCCTCAGGACCTCACACTCTGGTGCAGCTTTCCAAGGTGTTATGAAGTTTTATTTGTCGAGGTAGGAGGATCAAACATATTTTATTTAACAGTTTTTCAGGTTGACTTCCAACTTCTAGATATTTAGACATATGTCCTTCCGTTTTTACATTTACTTCTAACCTTTGAAATTTTGGGGGTGAGCCTGGTACAGTAAAGTTTATTTAGGTCGGGCATGGTGGCTCACAACTGTAATCCCAGGACTTTGGGAGGCTGAGGCGGGAGGATCACCCAAGCTCAGGAGTTCAAGACCAGCGTGGGCAACATGGTAAAACCCTGTTCTACAAAACACACACACACACACACACACACACACACACACACACACACACACAAAAATTAGCTGGGCATGGTGTGCACACCTGTAGTCCCAGCTATGCAGTAGACTGAGGTGGAGGAATCACCTGAGCCCGAGAGTTCAAAGCTGCAGTGAAGCATGATTGCACCACTGCACTCCAGCCTGGCAACAGAGTGAGACTGTCTCAAAAAAAAAAAAAAAAAAGTTTGTTTAGTTTTGTTTAACTAAATGAAATAACTAGAACGTCCCATGAATAAATAGTTCACAAAACAACAGCTCAGTCAGTCATGCCAAGTAAACTGGTAACTTGGTTTAGTTTAAATGTTTTTTGAGAGAATTGAGAAACTGAAATGTCTGACATTTATTTTTACCACTAGAACTTTTTATCCCAGTTTATAGTGGAATAAAAACCATCCCACTATAATAGACAATATATTACTGCTCTAATTCATTTAGTTTCAAAGAATACATTTTAACATAAAAATGTTGTAGTATTACATATTGCAAAGAAAAAAATTGTCATTATTTTACCATAGGATAATAAATGTCTTGTTGCCTTTTTTTTCCTAACAGCATTCCTGGTTCTTCTTTGCAATTATCCTAAAATCAATGGCACAGCACTTGATTGATACAAATAAAATCCAGGTAAGAACGTAAGTAATATAATATTATAATATTTTTTACAATATTATCCATCAATTACACTAATGATCATGTTGTCATTAGTTCCATCTTTATTTGCTTTGTAAACCTTAGCAATTTATGACAATTACTTTGTAAGTAGGAGAAATGATTGTGTACATCAGCACAGACCCTTCAGAAGCAGATGCCAAGTCAGTATTGGAAGTGTAAAAGATGTATTGGAGGGAAATAACTCTAAAGGACAAAAGGAACAGGGAAAAGAAATGGGAAAGTCTGATACCTGTGTAGGAAAAGGGGCAAGGAAGGAGGATTGGCTAGGAAGAGTCTCACAGTGACAAGGTTTTAGCTGGGCTGATGGGAAGTCTGAGAGCAAAGAGTAGTCATTAGAGGAACCCTGCACTGGGGAGGCCGTCTGACTCCAGGACCTCCACAAGCTCAGTCAATTGACTGGGAGCAGCCTGGGGGAGAGAGTAGCCTTGGCATGAATGCTGGAGCAGATCCCAAGATGCAGCAGCTCTTGATATTCCTCCCACTAGATTCTGTCTTGAAGGAACATTTGAGCGATGTGCATTCCTGGCTGCCACAGTCCACAGTTTGCATGACATATTGGACGTGTTCACGAATCTGCTTCCCCGTCGTTGCCATGGGCATCTCCTCCTGAAAGGAAGCTTAGAAAGGGATGCTGGTGGGATTAACTACAGTCCCTGCCGTGGCTTTTCAGGAGCCTACATATTACTCATCATCTCCTGCCTCAATTCTCCATCTAGATTCCTCTCACTCTAGCTAGCAGCTCTGAAGGTTTTAGTGACTCACCTGGTGATGTGACCCAAACCCTCATTCTAGAGTGGTCTCAGCCTTTGGTTCTCATACTCTACTGACACCAGAGTTGGTACATGTAACCATTCACAGTTACAACAGAGTAAGGAAGACCAAAAAGCATCCAAGTAGATCACCTGAGCTCCACACATTTTTCTCAGCCCCCATTGTGGGTAAGGCCAAGGGAAGACCTCTGGCATTGCCCCTGCCCCACCTGGAGGGTAAATCAGAACAATGCTGCATGAGGTGGGGTTGGTGGTGTTTAGTGATGTTTTGATTTACTCTTGGTGGAGGGGAGGCAGTGTCAGAAGCTCCCACCTGGCTCCCCAACTAAGGATACCACCACAGACGAAGCAACCCCGTGCAAGGTTACTCCAAATGCCAATTTTATTAACACAAATTATACATTTGGGACCAGTTACACAACTATTGTGGGGATCTTTGAAGCCAGTGGATCTACTGTTAACAGAACCTTAGTCAGGACTCCATTTTTAATCCCTGTAAGTCCCCACTTCTCAGGGCAGACATGGTGATGTTTTTCATTTCTGGATATCAGTGTCAGCTCAGATCCTGTGTCCAACAGTCCTTGAACTACATTCCCTTCTCTTCAGTGTACAGTAGCCTGAGTAAATGGCTACAGGGCCCTTTGGAGAAGAATTGATAGACTCATTACAGTATGTACCTCCTGCATTGTTACAGGGGGCTTTCCTCTAGGGACCCCGAAAGGACCCCATCATCTCTTCAGTCAATGTGTACCAGATCTGAATTGTGACCCAGGTGCAGGAACAGAGAAAGGAACCATGACTGTTCATTGGAATGAACATCTTCATCTTCCACTTGCCCATTCTTGCCTTCTTTGTTAATATGATGTACCACCATTGCTGGTTGCTGTCTGTTTTGTCCCTAGGAGTTCCAGGTATCATGAACCAGCTCTACAACTCCCTGAGAGTCGGTCCCTCTTGGCTTCCCCAACAGTCTTGCTATTTGTCATGATGCTCACAGCCCCCCTGGCTCCTGGAGATCAAGCACAGCGCACAGCCTCTGTTGTTTTGGTGATCCCTGATCCCCATGGCTGCTCATGAGCCAACGCTGTGACTGCTGCTCCTGCCAGCAGATGGGAAACATCCCTGACCTTAACAATGTTGGTCCCAAGCACCTTCTTGGTGGCCATGGAGCATGCTGTCTTCTGGGCCTGTCTGGGGAGCTAGATACACTGATGGATCTTCTGGTCTCAATTAATATGCATGCCCACATAGCCACCCTCCCTCCACCTCTTTATTTTTTCCTCTGTCCTCTGCCAGGACAACTCAGACATTTCCACTTTGCTTAAAGTAGGCCATCTCCAGGATTCTCAAAGCCACCCTAGCAGTGAGTTGCTTATCCCATGAGTTTTATTTAATCCAGTGTTCTGAAAAAGCACCCCCATGTCAATGCCTTCTAAATTACCTACCCTTACATTCTGGCCCACATCCTCAATGTCCAGTTGTAGAGGTTCTGCCTTGCTGCCTGGTGGTACATGCTAGCCAATTTTTATAACCCCTTCGGGTGTATTCTCTTTCCTGCTTTATTAGGAAAGCAAGTCCCCAGTTGGGTTAGATAGGATGTTGGACCCCCAGGTATTGCCTGATTACCCAAAGGAGAGGTGGGACAACTCCTCAAGGGTTTGCCTAATTTCTGGCAGGGAGAGACCTTTGCAATATCATCTTGCATGGGAAGAGTGCTGACACTTAGCAAGGAGGAATTAAACTTCTAGCACTGAGACTTCAGGGAAGTGTGTGCAGAGCCACTTCCTCAGAGTCATCCATCCAGAGGTCCTCATCCATGCTCCCAGGCCCCTGGGTTTCCAACCATGGCCTTGATCTTAGTATGACAGAAATGCCTTGCTGGATCTTTAATCATCTGTAGAGTTCCATAACCCTTAACTGGTAAGTTCTATGTTTGCTTTTCCGCTGCATCTGCTCTCCACTTCTGGGAAATGAGAGCCTCCTACCTGGGAGGGAGAGAAAATCCTAACACAAAGATAAAAATAGTTCATATCTCCCTGTCATTAAGCTGTACTGGGGTCAGGAAACCTCACTGTTGCAATTCCTGCTCTGTCACTAACTTGTTAGCTGATAAAAATGACAACATCTCAGAGCCTGTTTTCTCTTCTGTAAAAGAATGGATTGGACTAAAATTCTCTTCTAGTTCCTACCAATATGCATCTTCTTGTATAGATAGGTCACAAAACACACCTGTAAGCAGCCTAGGAATAAACGAACTAATCATAACCAGCATGACTGTGTCCAGCAGTTTATCTTCCCTGACCTAAGTTTGCTTTTCATGACTCCTTTCAGTGGTAACCCTCACACCCTAGTTTTCCTTCAGGAGCCCTGCACCTTCTGCTTTCTAACCATCTCTAATCATCACAGTGGGAAAAGACCTGATACCATTTTTTTTTTTTTTTTTTTTTTTGAGACAGAGTTTTCACTCTTGTCACCCAGACTGGAGTGCAATGATGTGATCTCGGCTCACTCCAACCTCCACTTCCCGGGTTCAAGTGATTCTCCTGCCTCAGCCTCCCAAGTCGCTGAGATTACAGGAATGCACCACCACACCCAGTTAATTTTTGTATTTTTAGTGGAGATGGGGTTTCACCATGTTGGCCAGACTGGTCTCGAACTTCTGATCAGGTGATCCACCCACCTCTGCCTCCCAAAGGGCTGAGATTACAGGCATCAGGCACCGCACCGGGCCCATTTTTTTTCCTTAAGACAGGGTCTCGCTCCTGTTGCCCAGGCTGGAGTGCAGTGGCACAATTGTAGCTCACTCCAGCCTCGACTTCCCAGACTTAGGTGATTCTCCCACCTCAACATCCCTAGTAGCTAGGACTACAGGCGCAGCCACCAAGCCCAGCTAATATTAGTAAAGATGGGCGTTCGCCATTTTTCCCACGCTGGTCTCAAACTCTTGGGCTCAAGTGATCTGCCCACCTTGGCCTCCCAAAGTACTGGAATTACAGGCATGAGCCATTGTGCCTGGCCCTCATACTATCATTTGACACCAAAGCATTCACAATAAACTTTTCCCAAGCTATTTGTATTTTCTTTTTAAATTGTCAAGTGAATGGCTTTCTCCACTATTAAAGGAATTTCTGACATCCAAGGAGTAAGTGTGGGAGATTTGAGGAAGTCAGGGGAGATATCTGGTTTAGTCCTCCAAGAGGTGCAATGTGGTTGGGCAGCTGGAACTCACATTGCCTCTTGGCCAATGTGAGTTCCAATTTCCTGGGAATGGCCTGGTGCAGTGGCTTATGCATATAATCCCAGCACTTTGGGAGATCAAGTTGTGCGGATCACCTGAGCTCAGGAGTTCCAGACTAGCCTGGGCCAAAATGGTGAAACCTTGTCTCTACTAAAAATACAAAAGTTAGCTGGACCTGGTGGTGTGTACCTGTAATCTCAGCTACTCAGGAGGCTGAGGCAGAAGAATTGCTTAAACCCGGGAGGTGGAGGTTGCAGTGAGCTGAGATCGCGCCACTGCACTCCTGGCAGGGTGCGACACAGCGAGACTCTGTCTCAGAAAAACAAAACAAAACAAAAACGAAAACAATTTCCTGGGAACCACCGAATGTCTTCTCAATACTATTCTCTAGTAGCTCATTAAACCTGTTGTTTCCCATCGTCATCCTTGTTTCTAATGAAACTCCCAAATGCCTACAGTTCTGCCCATGCATTCCGGGCCTATTCCTCTTGACCTTGCCATGCTATAGCTCAGATTCGTGGTGGTCCAGCTCTGCAGCTTGGGCAGTGTGCCACCATCTCACTCCCTTCATCACTTGTCCTAGACAAAAAATTCACAATCTCTGGTGCAGGAATTCTTCCACCTCAAGTCTTTAGGATATACTTCTGGAAAACAGTTTTACAAGTACTCATCTATTTATTAGACAGACATCTTTGGGTTCAGAGTGAGAGCAGGCCACAAGGAGACTTTGAGAAGAAGGTATAAAGAGGTGGGAAGAAACGGAATGTTAAAGCCCAAGGCATTCATGCATATGCATGTGGGGGAAATGTAGGCATGATCTGCTTAATGAATTTGAGAGGACTAACAAAATGAGAAGAGGAAACTAAAAGTGTGCTTTGATTCTTTAAAAGGTGACTGCTGCTTTTTGTAGGTTGTTTACCTTAATTACCCAAGTTGTATGGAAGAGAATTTTAAAAATGCTGTGTGTGATCAAATTAGTTAAGCCTATTAGTTGTTAATTTATTTGACTTCACAATAAACTTTAAGTATATAGAGTAACCATGAGGTTTTCAAAATATCCAGGCAGTGGTGTCCTGGTAACATGGCTTAAAAATAGAATCCAGCCTGGCCAGGCAAGGTGGCTCATGCCTATAATCTCAGCACTTTGGGAGGCCAAGGCGGGTGGATCACGAGGTCAGGAGTTCAAGACCAGCCTGGCCAAGATGGTGAAACCCCATCTCTACTAAAAATACAAAAATTTTCTGGGCGTGGTGGCACGTGCCTGGAATTCCAGCTACTTGGGAGGCTGAGGCAGAGAATTGCTTGAACTTGGGGGGCAGAGGTTGCAGTGAACCGAGATCATGCCACTGCACTCCAGCCTGGGTGACAGAGCGAAACCCTGACTCAAAAAAAAAAAAAAAAAGAAGTCAGTGTAACCCAGCTCAAACATCCCACTAAATTCCATTAAATCTCTGTTTCATACAACTCCTATAACTTCAGCCTTCATGATTTTTATTCTTGCAGCATGGAAGGCTGGGTGCTCACAATTTAGAAATACATGGTTTAGTGTGACTCTAAATTCCAAATTTCTATCTATAGTGAAAATGTGTCTGGGTCTAATTTTTAAAGCCAACTAGTAAAGATGAATGAATCTTATCAAGAAGTAAGCTCACACTTTTAATCCTAGCACTTTGGGAGACCAAGGCAAGTGGATCACTTGAGGTCAAGAGTTCAAGACCAACATGGCCAACATGGCAAAACCCATCACTACTAAAAATACAAAAATTAGCTGGGCATGGACTACAGGTGGATGCCCGTAGTCCCAGCTACTTGGGAGGCTGAGGTGGGAGAATCACTTGAACCTAGGAGGCAGAAGTTTCAGTGAGCTGAGATCACACCATTGCACTCCAGCCTGGATAACACAGAAAGAGTCTGTGAAGAAGAATAAGAAGGAGAAGGAGGAGGAGGAAGAGGAGGAGGAAGAGGAAGAGGAAAGCAGAGGCTGAGATGGAAGAACTCAGCTGTCTCAAATGTTCCCCTCACGTGCAGGAGTCCAAACAGGAGGGATGGATTTCCGGACCTGAAATGGTCTTTTGGGATCTATAAAGTTTTATTCAGTGGACGTAATGTCATCTCACAGTCAAGCCCTTCTTTATCTTGACTTGTGAGGTCCCACTGGTGCCTCTTAACTGTGGCATATACTGGGACTAGGGAGTTAAGACTAGCTGTGACTCACCACACATCAGAGGACATTTCAAACCAATATCTGTACTCATTCAGTTATTCATTTATTAATTTCTTAGAGTTGTTTATTGGGGGAATTCCTAGTTTTAAAAAATCAAATTAATCTGTGTGGGTTTTTTTGTTTTGTTTTGTTTTGAGACAGAGTCTCACTTCGTCACCCAGGCTGGAGTGCAATGGCGCGATCTCGGCTCACTGCAACCTCTACCTCCCAGGTTCAAACAATTTTCCCACCTTAGCCTCCCAAATAGCTGGGATTACAGGCACCCCGGCGTCATGCCTCGGCTAATTTTTGTACTTTCATAGAGATGGGGTTTCACCATGTTGACCAGTCTTGTCTTGAACTCCTGACCTCAGGTGATCCACCCAACTCGGCCTCCCAAAGTGCTGGGATTACAGGCTTGAGCCACCATGCCAGTCCAAAATAATTGATTTTTAAATGAAATAGAGAACTACATGTCAAAAAAATCTGGAGTAGTGTTCATTAAACCATTAATAGTAGTTACTCCCTGAGAGGGGAAGGAGGAGAAGTAAGATTTAAGAAGTCACAGAAAAGATTCATGGTTTACTTTGTACATTGCTACATTGTTTCAATAGTTTGCAATTAATATTTGTATGAAAATTTGATTGACTAAAATTGAAGGAAGCATTAAATTAAATTGATGGCAATCATGACCTGGAAATTAAAAGACTTCTATTTTATTTTTACTTTCAAGTATTCAAAATGACTCTTCTTATTTGATGATCTATAAAATAAAGTAAATCTTTCTGTTTATACCTCCTCAGCTTAATATTTTACTTGCCACATTATAAAGAAATAATCTTTTCTTTCCTTAGCTTCCCCCGGCCTCAGAGATTTCCTGAATCTTACCAAAATGAATTGGACAATCTTGTCATGGTCCTATCCGACCATGTGATTTGGAAATACAAGGATGCACTTGAAGAAACGAGAAGAGCAAACCACAGCGTCGCCAGATTTCTCAAGGTACCATCATATGAGGTCACAGTTCTATTCAGGGCCCCGTGTGGGTGGATGCAAGACAGTCTAAATGTTCATCGGTTCACATCTTCGTGTATGATGGAAAGCCAAAACTAGCACTGTTAGATGAAAACTTTATACATCTTTTATACATCATTTATACATCATGTATACATCATTTATACATCTTTCCTGCTTGAAATACTTTCTAATTTTTTCTTCCAATTTGAAGTCTTACTGAATAAAGGCTAAGGTTGGGGGAAAGTATCCATTTGAGTGTAATCAAATCATAGTACTTCTAAATATATTTAAAGAGAAAAATGAAATTTTTAAAGGGGAAGCTGCGCTACAGCAACATTATTCTCCTGGGCATTTGAGCCCTGGAAAGTGATGGTATAATGGCTTTAGCTCTGTACGGTGATACCAAATAGCCACTTTGGGAAAACCTTCAAGAATGTAGCATTTTTGTTTATTACCTCCAGGCTCGTTTTCTTTCTTTCTTTCTTCTTTCTTTCTTCTTTTTTCTTTCTTTTTTTCTTTCTTTCTCTTTTTCTTTCTTTCTCTCTCTTTCTCTCTCTTTCTCTCTTCTCTCTCTTTCTCTCTTTCTTTCTTTCCTTTTCTTTCTTTCTTTCTACAGATTCTCATGCTGTCACCCAAGCTGGAGCACAGTGGCATGATCATGGCTCACTGCAGCCTTGACCTCCCTGGGCTCAGGTGCTCCTCCCACCTCGGCTTCCCAAGTAGCTAGGACCACAGGCACACACCACCAAACCAGGCTAATTTTTGTATTTTTTGTAGAGACAGGGTTTTGCCACGTAGCCCAGGCTGGTCTCAAACTCCTGAGCTCAAGCGATTCTCCTCCCAAAGTGCTGGGATGACAGGTGTAAGCCACCGAGCTCGACTCAGGCTCTTTTTTACATGATGAAAAGACCACACTGATTGCATGAAAGGAAAAGCATCAAGTAAAGTATTGAGTCATTACTTACTAAACTGGATATGCATGGAAATTAGTTATATGTCATTGGGTTACAACCATTTATATTGAACTGCAGAGAAAAAAATGTAGAGTCAAAGAAAAAACTAAGACACATAATTGCAGTATATTATTTAACAGATAATGCACGCAATTAGAAAGATAATAGTTTTCTGTGCCTCCTTCTTTTGTCTGACTCTTGACTACTGTAACCTTTATGAAGCCACTCGACTTGTTTCTTAATGGTAGTCACCAGAACATGTGGATGGGTGTGAGAATGTGTAAATAAATACTAATAATATACAGTTAAGAGCCTACAGAAGTGGAAAATGAGCCCAACCTGTCACTTGGCGTGTTTTAATCCAGCCTAATTTCTTTTTTAATGTGTTAAAAACTATTTCAGATTATACATTATATGTGTTCTTATCCTGAATTTATTTTTTCCTTCAAGGTTTTGCCTCCAATTTTTACTTTTTTCTTGCTTCCAGAAAGAGACAAGAATCATAAGTGTTAAAAGGGAAGAGTTTAAAACGGGGGAATTACTGTAGTTTTCTACCACATTTTAAGACCTATGAGAATAAAGTTTATTGCTATGCTACTAGTTTACTAGGAAGCTTAGAAATAATGATATGTAGTCCAGTTTGTAAATAAAATATATTGAAAGAAACATCTGAAATATTCTTCCCTAAAGTGCAAAAAAATGACGAATAAGCAAGTCTCTTAAAAAGGGAGAAAGACCCCATAGTTACTGTCCTTATTTCTAATTTAAAGTTTTAACGGCATTTATTTGACACATAAAATTTTTTAAAAAATCATTTTGGAACACTTATTGGATGAATCATTTGAACTAGGAGCGAGAAAAACAAAGGAAAAGAAAGTAATTTTTGAGGCCGGGCGCGGTGGCTCACGCCTGTAATCCCAGCACTTTGGGAGGCCGAGGCGGGCGGATCACGAGGTCAAGAGATCGAGACCGTCCTGGTCAACATGGTGAAACCCCGTCTCTACTAAAAATACAAAAAAATTAGCTGGGCGTGGTGGCGCGCGCCTGTAGTCCCAGCTACTCGGGAGGCTGAGGCAGGAGAATGCTTGAACCCGGGCAGCGGAGGTTGCAGTGAGCCAAGGTCGTGCCACTGCACTCCAGCCTGGCGCCTGGTGACTGAGTGAAACTCTGTCTCAAGAAAAAAAAAAAAAAAAAAGAAAGTAATTTTTGAAAATGTAAAACCGAACGTAGTCATCTGGTGCAATACCAATGAACTGGACTCTCAGTTTTAGCCACTCAGCACAGCCCACTCTCAGTGCTGACGTCATAAATCTCTTTTATTTCCAGCAAACAATAGTTATTTGCTCAACTGGGGCTTCAAATGACTGCTACCTCTTTTGTATTGAAGTCTACATTAGTAATCAAATACTGTGAATTAGCTGACATTGGAATTTAACAATTAAAATATTGTAACTCCATGGATTGTTCAAAGTTGGTTTCCAAGAATCAAGAAGAACCTCTGGGAACCAGTGTGTGGACATATAAAAATGTTCTACGTGAAAAGGTAGCCTCCCTTACCCACATCCTGGGAAAGTAATATTTTTCAGCAATTACACCAAAAAGATTGTACATTTCTCAACTGTTCTCTCAGTGAAGTAGATAGAATTCAAATTAATGCAGCTTTTGTCATTTTTTTTTCTGCCACCCACCTGGATCACAGCTCTACTTACTGAGCATACCTATTTAGATACTCTTTTATGAAGCACAATACCAAGATGGTAGCAAAGGCAGATTCATTCTGATTTTTATTTTCCCAATCAGATAGCCGTATCTTCCAGCCCATTCGCCTGACTAACCACTGCTTTGTTTCAATGAGCTTTTGAAAACCATTTGGAAATCACCTAATATTAGAGAGAGACTTGGTTTTTTAGCAAACTATGTTTAAAGAAACATCTGTGGTATTTCTCTGTAAACATCAGATAAAGATGGATAAGTGAGTCTCTAAAAAGGGAAACTCCTTCATATCTACTGTACTTGGCTTAAATAGTCTGTGCTTTTGGAATAAATGAATGTTTTCCGTAGAGTTCCTCTGTGCAAAATTTGCTGCCGGTGGCACATGAGCTAATGGTCTAATAGGAGGGCAGAGGAAAAGCATCCAAAGTGAAAAAGAAAATGGGGGGTGGGGGCAAGTGGTTTTGTAAATTCTGTAAGGAAAGGACATTCATGTGGTTTGTTTTGAAATGTGCAAGTTCCTAACTCATCTCCAAACCAATTGTAGAGTAAAATTCTCATTGCTCTCACAATTGGCGATATAAAGTTTTTATTGTCATATATTTTAACAGGTGATTTAGAATATTTGGCCCTTCATTTATTTAACCAAACTAAGAAAGAGTTTGGTAGGGTATAAGTTATCCTCTAAATTAAGAGTCTGCACACTTTCTATGTAAAGAGCCAAATACGAAATATTTTCAGCTTCATGAGCCATACAGTCTCTGCCACAACTACCCAACTCTGATTGCAGCACAGAAACAGTAATCGACAATTCACCATGCAAAATATGTAAAGGATTGAGTGTGACTGTGTTCCAATAAAACTTTTATTAAAAAAAAAAAAAGAAAACCTGGCAGTGGGGCAGATTTGGCCCATGGGCCATAGTTTACCAAAGCCCGCTATAATTTATTTTCTATTAATATAAAACATGAATATAAATTATCTCAAAACAAAATCAGAGAGGCCCCTCCAGGCCTCAGCCATTAGCAAGCAGCCACTGCCCCTGGGGGTCAAGAAGATGCTAGGATAGACCAGACTCAGGGGGCGCAGGGCAAGAGGGGACACACTTGGTAAAGCTTGACCTGAGGGGAGGGTTTTTGCAGGAAGAGAGCTGACTCAGCAGATCTTTCACCCTAGGAATGACCCCTTCTCCCTCCCTGCCCCTTGGAAAGAGGATACCAAGCTGACCACATAGAAAATCTTTCTTCACAGGCAACAAACCTCAACTTGATTCTTCTACTCCCCAACACCGCCTTCTCCCCCACAGTTCCCATTTATGAGTGCTGGAGACAGGTCTCCTTCAAAGTTCACAGGTCTGATCTGCAGAGTAGCCACTGGTGGTAGGCTCTGGGATGTGGCAGTCGACATCCCTGCTCTGGACTAGTCAGAGAGGGGGACTCACCAGTCCCTCCTCCATGGAGTCCAACTGCCCTGAATCTTCAGCAAAGACTTCCGCAGGGCTTCTTTGTTTTTCTTTCTTGGGAAGTTTCCAGAGCCTAGAGATGTGCTGAGTGGTCTTCCTCTCCTCTGCAAGATGAGGCCAGGGCCTCCTGATATTCCAAGGGTGGCCAGGTTGGGACTTCCTCCTGTAAATGGAGAGCCTGGGAGGACTGGACACAGGTGCCAGGAGCCAGCTCAGGGCAGAAGGCACCAAAGCCCCTTTCCATCTTCCCTCCCCATTCGGCTCTGTCTTTTCAGCCTATGGTTATACTGTGGTGTCTACCTCTCTCCCACTATTCTATTGAGATATCTGAGGACTCGGAAGCCATTTACTTTTTACTGAATGAAGAATTATTGAAAGAACTAAAATTCATATTTAAAATGAAAATACAGATAAGGCAATGTACTAATACAGTCATGAATAGGTACATTTAAAAATTCAGAAGAAAGCAAAGAAAAATTGAAAGGAAAAACAGAACAAAAATATAAATGACCCAACAATTTGAAGAACGTCTTTGGAGAAAATAGCTCTTGTTTACACACAGGTATATTCCAAGGGGAGACTTTTCACTTGGTCCACGCTCTATAGCAAGATTTTACGTGGAGTCCTGTCTGAGAGAAGAAAGTTGTGATTAAAATTGAGGAGAGACCCAAGAAATGCAAAGCCATTTTAATGGACCATCTTGAACTCTTTGGACAAGAAAGAGCACTCCACACTCCACACCAGCTGTGGAATTTTCCTAAGCCGCATGTTTACTCACACCCACGCAGGTGAATAGAATAAGACACACACCAAGTGATGAGCACAGATCCACTCTGGGAAGCACCTGCTCTAGTGCCTCCCCAGATCCAACATTGGCAACTATGGTCCCTGCCTCCTGTTCCACACTTTGCCTGTGCAGTCTTTGACCATGGTAGCTTGGTTACTGGTTACATGACCATCTGTCTTTTGGAGAAAAACCATGTGCTCCTCCAAGCCTACTTACTTTTTAAGACTCTCCTTGAGACAGTAAAAGAATTTGACCACAGAATAAGAAAGGTAGTGAGCAGCTCACGGATAGAAATCTTAGGATCTCCTTCCTTCGGCCTTCAAATGCAAGCTTCCTCAGCTCATAAGGAGAGGAGCTACACTGTTTAAGAGGCCAGTGAGATTTAAAAGGCTTTCCTGACCCATCTCTACCACTCCCCATTATGACCCAGTGTGTACAGGAGAAGATCTACAACCCCAAAAGTGTGAAATTGAATTACCAAAAAAAAATAAATAAAATGTAACTAAGAGGTTAAAAAAGTAGACAACCGAAAACTAAAGCTTTGTATATTAAAAAAAGTAGGGGCTATAATATTTTATTGTAAAGCTCCAGTGACATTTTATTAAATTAATAAATACAGATTTGTAACTTTCTGATTGATTGTTTTGTTCATTTATATTTTCATTTTGTTTTTCTTTTCAATTTTTCTTCGTTTTCTTCTGAATTTTAAATGTACCTATTAATTACTCTGTTCGTATATTGCCTCATTTCTATTTTCATTTTTAATATAAATTTTAGTTCTTTTAGGTGTCATATGTGGATGACTGCTTAAACATATTTTAGAGATTTTAAAAATAATCATACAACACATTTAGTTCAATGTTATTTTACTTCAATATATTTAGTCATATTTTCTAAAATCTTTAATGATTCAAATAAAAGTGTTTGAACTTAGAATTTTATCTTTTTTAGCGCTGCTTTACATTTATGGACCGAAGGATATGTGTTTAGGATGGTCAACAATTACATTAGCATGTTCTCCTCTGGTGACCTCAAGGTAAGAATCATGTACAGGAGTGACTGTTTCTAAACTATGGCATAGTAAATAAATAAGTAGTCTCTATGGATATCTGCTTAAATCATTAACCTACCCTTTCTCTGTATCAGAAAGTGATTTCTATGCCAAGGAGAGGCAGCCTTTTAAAGTGTGCCTCCCAAGTCCTTCCTTAGTGGGGACAAAGCAGAATGGAATGAAAGTGTTTACATTTTATTTCACTTCCTGTGGTTGGTAAATAGAATGACTGTTTACAGCTACAGTTCCTACAGTCCAGTTTGCCCTAGACTCACTTGGTTTTAGCACTGAAAAATTCTACTTCCCTGGAAACTTTTAAGTCCTGGGCAACTTGGGACAGTCTATTGCCCTACCCAAATAGGGATATATGTTGGGGTGATGTAAAGAAAACTCTAGAGCAGTGGTTCCTAAACCAGTCAGTAGCATCACCTGGGAACTGAACTGCTGCCAACGGAGCCCAGAAATCTGTTTTAACAGGACTTCCATGTGATTCTTATGCACTCTCAGGTTTGAGAACCACTGAGCTACGGTTATGGCATGTGCTGGAGGGAACTAAGACTGGAAACGGGCCGGATCATGAAAGTTGGATCAGTTACTGTTCTTTGGGTTGCAAGCAACAGAAACTGACTCCAAGTTGAGCAAAAGGGAATTTATTGGAAAGATATTGGGAGTAAATAGCATTTATGAAGCAGCTACAGAAGCAGGCTTTGAAAAGAGCAGGGGCCAAGCCCTTTCAAGCACAGGAATACAGTCATGCGTCACTTAATGACAGAGACAGGTACTCAAGAAAAGCATTGGTAAGCAATTTCATCACTGTGTGACTATCATAGAGTGTACTTACACAAACCCAGATGATACATATCCTACTCCATTATATAGCTCCGTTCTCATTGAATGGGACCACCATTGTATATGTGGTCTATCGTTCACCAAAATGTTATATGGGTCCTAATAATAACTGCAAATGAAAAACCATTTGGTGAGGGTGCTGCTGCATCTGCTTAAATGAATCAACTGAAGCCATTTTTTCCCTCAACACACTGCTTCAGATTCACCTTCCATAGAGGAAGTGTGTGGACCTGCTTTGGGTCACATGCTTGCCTCTTAAGGAGGGAACACAGGGCATCTGAATTAATAATTCTCTGTTAACCTTTACCCACTGTGAAGGAGGTCAGTCCTCAAGGGGAAATTATCTAGGTATGTGGAAAGAGCAATAGATTTAGACCAGCCAAAAATAAATAATGAGATTCTTACAGACTTTCATGTCATGCTTACGTGCTTAAACATTATTTTTTGGGAGATGGGGTGCAGTGGAGATTTACTTTTGACCAGAGGAGTTACATGATTATATATCATTTGGTTTTGAAAATCCAATTCTTTCTCTAAATATTTTTTTAAAGGATATTCTTCATTTGTGCTCCTGTCATGCATGAAATTTGCAGAACATCCATTTAATTGCAGCAGACCTAAATTACATATTTTTTTCAAAGACCAAACAGAATGTTCTCAATGTAAAATAATTAACATATAATTTAATAATACTCCTGTTCACTTTGATGTACAAAGGTTTAAGTCAAATACTATCCTTTTTGAAATGGCAGTATTTTAAATCATTAACTGAAGTTGTTACAAGATATAATTCTAAAATATCTGAGTAAATGGGATATATTTTATTTTGTGACCTGAGATTAGTGAACATAATGATGATGATTGAACTTAGTCTTAAAACATAGAACTGTTAGGAACATGCTAATTTTTTCTACTGATGTGACTATTCTTTGAGTCCTGTATTACAGTAGACTTTGACCATGCCTGGATTCCATTTATCTCTGTCTAACTCAAACGTTATTGGGAAGACAGACCTATTTGCAAGGGCAGGGAGGAAAGTAGAATTAAATAATATACTATGAGAACATGTGGCATACAGAGTTCCACTCTAATTTTAGGTGATGGGCACCATTGTCTTCCTTAGCTCTGGAATGGTAGGAGCTCATTGTAGAGGTCTGTTTCATTATCTGAGTGAAGTCTTTGAGAGAATTTTGCGGCTGTGTTACAGCAGGATTTTTTCAGAATAAATGTATTATGATATATGCTAAGAGAAACTAAAAAAATATGATTCAGTAGGAACTTATCTCATAGAAGCTACATATAGGTTACAAATCGGATTATTTCCTGAGGAGGCCTTGACCAGTCTCCAAAAGTAGGGAACTTAACTGCTACAGTTAAGAAGGGACAAAATCCTTTCAACTTAATTACCTAGTGGTCCCAAGTGTACGGTAACTTCCTTTTCTTTTTAGGGATAAGATTCAAGTGCAGATTTTGTTTGTTTGTTTGTTTTTATTCACTTTCTTGGTTTGTAAGTCATAGTCATTTAGTTTGCCTCTCTTTCAGACCTTGTGCCAGTATAAATTTGATTTTCTTCAAGAAGTATGTCAACATGAACACTTTATTCCTTTGTGTCTGCCCATAAGATCAGCAAACATTCCAGGTAATAAAATTCCCAGGGTTTTTGTCGGTTCCTACAAAGTGAATGTTTTTGTTTGTTCGCTTTACCTTTTGCTTATTATTATTTTCCTGTCTCCTCAGTCATAGTTTTCCTTGAAGCTGTCACATGGGTGTCAGACCCAGGTAATCAGAATTAAATTAAAATGCAAAAGAGGTTGTTGGCATGTGGTGATAAATATGGCTTCATATTCCTCAATTTTTTTCTGTTTCCCTTTTTATTAAAGAGAAGGCCAACAAAATTATAAACCTGGTGACTGTAAATCAAACAATTTGAACTTAGAGGCACATTACTGGCTCCAAAAGACATTTTTCCTTAGATTTTGAGACACAAAATTATAGGGAGGAAAAGTACTTTGTGAATATAAATTCATTTAAAATTATCAATTAATGTGTTTAATTATGTCGAAATGCAGTTCTTCAAAATGAACTGTACAAAGAAAAACTGCTATCTTGAAAGGAAGGGAGGGGAAAGACAGAGGGTGGGAGACAGAGAAACGCAGCATTGGAAATACTTGACACTTCTGGGCCCAAGGAGAGGAAGAGGTTGGGTGCTCAGGTAAGAATGGGCTTCATATTTTGCTTATTATACTTACTATAGCATAAATAGTCTATAGGAAATATTTGTATTTACAGCTTTCATAAACTAAAAAAATTATATATGGTACATATAATGTCATTAAAATTATATATATAATTTATAAATATTATATATATAATATATATATATATATTATGGTAGAGAGTATTACCCATCTAGGCATCAAAAACTAATCAAACATCAAGATGCAAATAAAACACAAAAATTATTTAAGAACATGAAATCCTTTACTACCAAGCAATGAGTAAACTATTCATGAGGTACAGTTTTTTGGGGTTTTTTTGTTTTGTTTTGTTTCTGAGGCAACATCTCACTCGGTCACTAGCCCAGGCTGGGGGAGTACAATGGCATAATCTTGGCTCACTGCAACCTCCACTTCCCAGGTTCAAGCGATTCTTCCACCTCAGCCTCCTGAGTAGCTGGGACTACAGGTGCCTGCCACCACACCTGGCTAATTTTTGTATTCTTAATAGAGACAGGGTTTTGCCATGTTAGCCAGGCTGGTCTCAAACTCCTGACCTCAGGTGATCCGCCTGCCTCAGCCTCTCAAAATGCTGGGATTATAGGCATTAGCCGCCATGCCCAGCCGAGAGGCACAGTTTTGATAGTCATAAAAGCAAAAACTAACATTGGTAAAGAGCCTCATTATACCTCCTTAGTCTATTAGCTTACACTAGTATTCTAGAGGGCAAATTACATTATCAAGCCTATAAAAGTTTTGCCATTTTAATCTTAAATATAATCTATATAATATTATTCCAATTTTTTCTAATTTATGTAGCAGATTTCATGGAAAATAGGATAGAAATTATATATTAGATAGTAACATTTTTTGGTTTTTACTTTGTTCTGAATTTTTTTTTTTTTATAAATTAGTGCCAAGTTATTATTGGTTAGCCAGGCAGGTTGAGATATTCAAGAGGACCAAATCTTTATTTGGTCATTTTTATTTCAATTGCTTACTATATTAGTCCATTTTCACACTGCTATAAAGAACTACCCGAGACTGGGCAATTTATGAAGATAAAAAGTTTAATTGACTCACAGTGCCATATGGCTGGGAGGCCTCAGGAAACTTACAATCAAGGCAGAAGGTAAAGGGGAAGTAAGGACCTTCTTCACATGGTGGCAGGAGAGAGAAAGGGAGAGAACAAGAAAGTGCCACACTTTAAAAGCATCAGCTCTCAAGAGAACTCACTTACTGTCATGAGAACAGCATGGGGGGGATCTGCCCATGATCCAATCACCTCCCCACCAGGTACCTCCCCTAACATGTGGATTACAATTCAAGATGAAATTTGGGTGGGGACACAGTCAAACTATATTACTTACTATTAGTCAATAGCTCAGAGAAAAGCCCGATAGTGTACTTATAAATAGGTACTTATAAAAGGTACTATAAATAATGAACATAAAAATATGTTTCATAGCAAGCAGAGTTCTGATAGAAAAATAGATGCTTAAGTAGAAGGCTAAGAATTAGAATAATTCTGCTCATGACCTTCTTTTTAAGAAAACAAATAGGCAGGGTGTGTTGGTTCATGCCTGTAATCCCAGCACTTTGGGAGGCCAAGGCGGGTGGATCACTTGAGGTCAGGAGTTTGAGATCAGCCTGGCCAATGTGGCAAGACCACGTCTCTATTGAAAATACAAAACTTAGTCAGGCGCAGTGGTGGACACCTGTAATCCCAGTTATTCAGGAGGCTGGAATCTCTTGAACCCAGGAGGCGAAGGTTGCAGTGAGCTGAGATCGTGCCACTGCACTCCAGCCTAGGCTACAAAGCCAGACTCCATCTCAAAAAAAAAAAAAAAGTAAGTAAAGAAAACAAATAACCTAAGACATTCTCCTTGAAAAATGGCAACACTGAAGACTCACATTTTTAATAATACAGTTTAATTGTTCAGTATAAATTACACATAATAAATATGTATGTATCTGAGTATGTATATGTATATATCTGAACTTTTTGTTTATTTATATTAAATTCAGATCCTTTGACACCTTCAGAATCAACTCAAGAATTACATGCATCAGGTAAGTGATACTATCTTATCTAAGCATCAGTAACCACCTATTAATCTAATAATATTGACAACTATAAATACTTCAGGGTGCTAATAAACATTCGGATATTTAATATCATATAATAAAAAGATTCAAAAGTCGACTGAATTGTTTTCTTTTCAACTTCTGAATTCCCTAATTTCAATTCTTTCACATTCTCCAGAGGAATTATTTTTTACTTTCCCAAAGCATCTGAAATTTTCTTAATGTATATCATAAATGAAATTCCCGCATATATATAATAGCATGCTTGTTCAATGTAACTGACTTTAGATGATATATTTCCTTTGCTAAACCACAGCCCTGTTTGATCAATCTTGTTAAGACAGAGGATATTAGTATAAGTTTGTTTTTATCTGAAATGGGTTAATAACCTAAAACAGTCTTGGCAAACCTTTTCTGTAGTCATAGATGGGAATTTAAAAGTTGTGTTCTATTCCTGGATCCTGAATATTACTATGTCACTGAGAAATGTATTTAACCTGAAGCCCTATGATTTTAGTTTCTTGAACTTCCACATTCCTGAATTTCCATATTCAGTAGTTTCTTTATGGAGGCTAAGTCATTATGTTTAATTTGCTATTAGTGATTTATGAACTGGAATATTCTAACAGTTAATTATATTAATCATACCTCCCTTATGGGTTGTCCTGCAGATCAAATGGATAATGCACATAAAGTACTTAGCCTAGTGCTAGCAGACAGCAGGTTGTATACATGAGTGCTAGTACTACTGTTTTCGCCCAGCCTTATTGAGGTAAAATTGACAAAAATTGGGCTAGGTGCGGTGGCTAATGCCTGTAATCTCAACACTTTGGGAGGCTGAGGTGGGTGGATCACTTGAGGCCAGGAGTTCAAGATCAGCCTGGCCAACATGGTGAAACCCAATCTCTACCAAAAATACAAAAATTAGCTGGTCATGGTGGTACATGCCTGTAATCTCAGCTTCTTGGGAGCCTCAGGCACAAGAATCCCTTGAACCCTGGAGGCAGAAGTTGCAGTGAGTCAAGATCATGCCACTGCACTCCAGCCTGGGCAACAGAGAGAGACTCTGTCTCAGAAAATAATAATAATTTTATATATTTAAGGTGGAAAACATGATGTTTTGATATATGTGTGCATTTTGAAATGATTACCAATCAAGCTAACACATTGTCACATCATATAGTTCTGTTTTTTATGTCTGTGCGATGAGAACAATTAAGGTCTACTCACTTAACAAATACCAAATATATAGTATAGTATTATTAACAATTCTTACCATGTACACATTTGACTTCCACAATTTATTCATCTTATAACTAAAGTTTGTACCCTTGGGCTAAAATCCACCGCCCTCCCCCGCAATTTCTCCCATTCCCCAGCCCATGGCAGCCATCTTTATACTCTGTGCTTCTATGAGTTTAACTTCTTTAATTTTTTTTGTAGAAACTTATAGGGGTACAAGTGTAATTTTGTTACATGCATAGTTGCATAGTGGTGAAGCCAAGGCTTTTAGGATATCCATCATTCAAACAATATACATTGTACCCATTAAGTAGTCTCTTATTGTCCACCAGAATTTGACTTCTTTAGATTCCACGTATTAGCTGAGATCATGCAGTATTTGCCCTTCTGTGTTAGGTTTATTTCACTTAGCATAATGACTTTTAGGTTCATCTGCATTGTCACAAATGGTAGGATTTTCTCTCTCCTTCTTTTTTTTTTTTTTTTGAGGCTGAGTAATACTCCATTGTATGTATATGTCATTTTTTAATCCATTCTCCTGTGGATGGTCACCTAGGTCGTTTCCATACTTGGCTACTGTGAATAATGCTGCAACGAACATGAAAGTGCAGATATCTCTTCAACATAGTGATCTGAATTCTTTTGGATGTATACCCAGAAGTTGGATTGCTAGATCATAGAGTAGCAATGTTCTTAGTTTTTGAGGACCTTCTGTACTGTTTTCTATAATGGCTGATTTCCACCAACAGTGTTCAAGGGTTCTCCTTTCTTTACACCCTCACCAACACTTGTTCTCGTTTGACTTTCTGATAATAGCCATCCTAACACGTATAAAGTAATAGCACATGGTCGTTTTGATTTGTATTTCTCTGATGATGAGTGATTTTGATCATCCATATCTTCTGGCCATTTATATGTCTTCTTTCAAAAAACGTCTATTCAGATCCTTAGCCTGTTTTTTAAATTTAGTGGATTGTTTTTTTTTGTTTCTTTGTTTGTCTGTTGCTATTATGTGGTATGAGTTCCTTGTAGAGTTTGGATATCAGCCCCTTATCAGGTACATGGTTTGCAAGCATTTTTCTCCCAATCCATAGTTTGCTTTTTTATCTT
Organism: Ateles fusciceps; assembly: GCA_036589455.1. Taxonomy (NCBI): domain Eukaryota; kingdom Metazoa; phylum Chordata; class Mammalia; order Primates; family Atelidae; genus Ateles; species Ateles fusciceps. Next base: position 3,702,396 of record JAZHEH010001955.1, read on the forward strand.
GTTGACTGATTCCTTTACTGTCCAGAAACTTTTTAATTTGATATAATCCTACTTGTTTATTTTTGCTTTCGTTTGCTGTGTTTTTTGGGTGATATTCATAAAAGCATTGCCAATGCCAGTGTCAAAGATCTTTCTCCCTATGTTTTTTTGTAGGTGCAAGTACTATTATTAATGGTTACATTTTAAAAATCCTTTGGACAATTTGAATAAATCCACTATTGCGGAAATTTTACCATTCTTTTCTCTATAATTCAGGCTCAAAATTTGGCAGTGACTTTTCTCTCTCCTTGCTCCCTCACATACTTCAGCCAGCTTTTCCTGGTGATTTACTCCTGCCACTCAGTTTCTGCTACCCCAGCCCAGATAACACATTCTCACTTGCCCCTCCCTCCCACATTGCTACAATGTCCTGTATTGTATCCCTCACCCCACATCTCCCCACAGTCTAATTCATTTACTTCCTGCCACACTATATTAATAAGTTAGTAAAGCACAAGACTTATCAGGGCACTGATCTCAAAGCTGTCAGAAATAAATACAAATGGAGAGGGACCTAGATGCCAGCTAAGGAAATTGTACTGTTTCTCCATCATCTAGCCACAGCCTCTCAAACCTAATTCTCTCACCATTCCTCTTCTAGACACTGTGCTTATTGATTCCCACATACCTGTGCTCCCCTCCATACCTGTGCTTTCAGAATTCTGTGTCGTCGAAAATCCAATCGCTTCTTCCGGCCTCCTGTCCCTTCTCCACCACCTCTATCTGTTCCCACAAAGATCTGCACCTCCAAACTTTAAGCATCCTCAGAGGCTCATCTTGACAGATTCCTACTTATAACATTTCCTGACTCCTCCAAGCAGAAAATTTGTTTTTCCCCTCTCAACTCCTATAATCCTGCAAATATGCTGTTATTATGGAATTCAACAGTTGATGTTGTGTGTTAGTTTGTACTTGAATTTGTGTTTGCATGCACAGAATAGTCCTCTTACTGAATGCTCCTTGAGGATACAACACACCTCATTTCTGTAGCAAGACTATTCCTGAATCCCTCCTAGTGGTAAACGAAGTTGGTGGTAGTTGTTTGGTATATACGTCTCAACTATTAAGTGATCATTTGATTTTCAGTAACATGAGTTGTTTTCCTTCCTCACAAAGATATGCCTGAATATTCAGTCACGAATGAATTTTGTCGCAAACACTTTTTAATCGGAATTCTGCTGCGAGAAGTTGGCTTTGCCCTGCAGGAAGACCAAGATGTCAGACACTTAGCTTTAGCTGTCCTAAAAAATCTAATGGCTAAGCATTCATTTGATGATCGATACAGAGAGCCAGTAAGTGAACTGCCTTTCTGCCTTCCCTAAACACCATTTAATGGCTCACTGCATTAAATGCATATGAAAACCGACAAGCCTATTGATTTTTACGTGAATCATTTCTTTTGGCTACCTTTTCACCTAGAGAAAGCAGGCCCAGATAGCAAGTTTATACATGCCCCTGTATGGCATGCTGCTGGACAACATGCCAAGGATTTATCTGAAGGACCTGTATCCTTTTACTGTCAATACATCTAATCAGGTATGTTTGCACAATATGTCACATTTATGTTAATAAAGAATTTATCTTTTTTAAATTATTTTTTGCCCTAGATAACCATTCCTTCTCATCTGTGAACATACTAGGAATTGAACAACACTTTCTGCTATGCACTCACATCAATGTGGCATTTGTTCCAGATAGGTCCCTTTAGCCTTCTGCGTGATCCAGCCTTCAGCATTTGGCTTTCATTTCCCTCTGTTCTCTGTATCACTTTCCAATTCTTTCCAGCTCTTACAGGTTCCTCTGCAGCAATTATGGCCCCCTCGTCAGTGGACACCTTCCCCTACCACTTTCTACATTACCTACATCCTGGTGTCAGAATAAATAGCCAAGTGCCTTATTTGTAGTGACAGCCTGGGAGTGACTATAATCCTTCCTCCACTGAGGCACTACAGTGACTACACACAATCCACTAGAGATCTGTTGCCGTGTTCAAATCTCGGACGAGATAACACAGTGCTGAATCCAATAATACCAGGAAGATATTACCATCTAGGAGTTAGTAGCTATGCCTATGGATTTTTTTTTTTTACCTTGTTCAAATCCCAGCAGTATGAGTGACTATCTGAGTGACTGTAAATAAGTTAGCCAACGTCCTTAAGCCTCCATTTCCTTCGTTATAAAATGTAATAAAATACCTAAATCACAGAATCTTTATGTGGATTAAATTGTGTACTAGAAAACAATTATAGAGCCTGGCAAATAATAAATATTTAAAACGTAGTTGTAGGCGAGGTATGGTGGCTCACATCACTAATCCCAACAACTCTAGGAGGCCGAGGTGAGAGGATCACTTGAGGCCAGGAGTTCAAGACCAGCCTGAGCAACATAGCAAGACCCCACCTCTACAAATAAGAAATTTTAAAAATTAGCTGGGCATGGTGGCACATACCTGTAGTCCCAGCTACTCGGGAGATTAAGGCAGGATCGTCACTTGAGCCAGGAGGTTGAGGCTGTAGGGAGCTGTGATCATGCCATTGCACTCTAGCCTGGGTAACAGAGTAAGACTCTGCCTCTCAAATAATAAAATAGAATAATAAAATAAAATATAGTTGTTAATAACAGTAACGTCTATAACTCATGGTAATAATGATATCTATAATGTGATCCATGAATATATCAATAACCAGTCCAGCCATGTAGTTGTATATCTGTATCTAAAAGATTGTTTCTACAACATTGTAAAAAGGTCACATAAATCAAATTATAACTACGAGTATGGTTTTGGCTGTAGTCATTTTCACTGCCTACTTTAGCAGAAAACCTTTTCGGGGATATAAAAGAACAAGTGAAATATCACTTAATTGGAAGTGTAATGAAGAAGGCGTATGTGGGTTAACAATGTTGAAATACCATGATTCCCATTAATCTTTACTACACTTTGAATACAGGGCTCTAGAGATGATCTAAGCACCAATGGAGGATTTCAAAGCCAGACAGCTATGAAACATGCAAACTCCGTGGATACATCATTTTCTAAAGATGTTTTAAATTCCATAGCAGGTACTTGAGATCTTCTGAGAACACTTATTTTTAACACTCATCCATGTTTACATTGTATAATCATTGTGCTTTTTACTCAGTCCACAATTCATTATGTATAATCTATGTGGCAAAGTATACTACATTTATACAACCAAAGAGTCTTTTACATATTTCTTTGAATTCCATCCAGTGACTTCCTCTTCTACTCAGTGTTCATTTTTACTTGGCTTAAAGAGCAGTCTACTTAGATGTTATCAAATTGCTTCATTCTGGAAACCATCTTTAAGTTTTCATTGCAGACAGCCTTTTAAAAGATAATGGCTTTTCAACTTCAAGGATTATTTTTAAGAACGGTTTTGGAAATGTTATTTCAATTTCTCATAAACAGTCAAAAGTTGAAAGCTCCTTCCCAAAAGTATCTTTATGAACTTTTACTAAAGCGTTTTGAAAGCAAGAGCTATCCTAATTTAAAAAGCATCTTGAGAAATCAAAGGAAGAAGCTTTGTTTACTTCTACCTATAATGGTCCAAATTTTAAATCCTTAATACCATTCTAATAATGCCTAAAACGTTGCATATCTTTAGTGCCAATCCCAGACGCTGTTATTTTGGTCTTTCACAACACTGATGCCACCTCAGTAATCAACATCTTTTTGGTTCATCATGTGAACTTTTTTTTTTGTGCCCATACATCTCATTCCCATATGTGTGCTGTGGCTTATGTTTACAGCATTTTCATCAATAGCTATTTCTACAGTAAACCATGCTGACTCCAGAGCATCTTTAGCAAGTCTTGACTCCAATCCAAGTACCAATGAGAAGAGCAGTGAGAGGACGGACAACTGTGAAAAGGTATGACTTCCCTCCCAAACCTACTGATCATTACAAGGCAGAGGTCACTCACTCTCACTCAGTCCTGATTGGTTCTCGAATTCCCAGATCCCAAGACCCTTGTCTTTGATTGGCTCAACTCTTCGATTCGACAAGTTAGATCAAGCAGAAACCAGGAGTCTCCTGATGTGTTTTCTTCACATTATGAAAACAATTTCGTATGGTAAAGAGAACTCTTTAAAATTAATTTTTTTGAAAAATGGAAAAAAAAATTCTTCAGATTCTCATGCTACCTGGTGTTTCCTTTTAGAGACCCTGATTGCCTACTGGCAGAGGGCTCCCAGTCCAGAGGTGTCCGACTTCTTCAGCATCTTGGAGTAAGTTTTAGAGTTGATGACATAACACTTTTTTCTGGAAACTTCTAAATAGTCCACTATACCATGTTTCATTTCAAGAACCAATGTAGTAAGTTATCAGTAATAATACATGAACTATTTAAAGCAAATTTAATATTTTTCTTTCAATATACTTAGATGAACAGTTTGTATAAGGAAAGAATATGAATAATTAGACTGTGTTTTGTTTTTCTTTCTAGTGTTTGTCTTCAAAATTTCAGATACCTAGGAAACGCAATATAATAAGGTAATAATTTTAAATTCCAATAGGTTAATCTGCTCTTTTAAAAAGCATATGACATGTATTAGTGTATCAGGTTAGAGTAACAAATATATGTTAGCAATCTTAAAATGCAAATAAAGATTATTAGGTTGACTTCACATTAGACACAGAAGTTTGAAAATTGCCTCATACACGTTGTAGATCTAGGAATAGTTCATGTTGTCTAGGGAGAAAATCACAAAAACACTTTTTTTAAAAGAAAACCATATTTCATGTATCTTTGGAACTAATTTATCAATATATAAATATAACTTGGAAGATACCTATTTCAGAAAACATTTCTAGTAAACTAAAAAAAAGAAACAAGTAATCTGAAATAACTTTGCACTGTCATCATTTTATCATGAAACATTTGCAGAACCTTTACTAAATCCCAATTTCCAATTTCCAAAGGAAAACAGGTTTTTATTTTTCACTAATTCATAGCATGTGAAATATTTCATTGTTCAGTAATCACTTTGTCAGTTGCCATTCATTTTTATATGTAAATTACGAACACTGAGCTATGATTAAAACTTCCATTTTCATTGCAGAAAAATTGCTGCTGCATTTAAATTTGTGCAGTCCACCCAGAACAATGGAACTCTCAAAGGATCTAATCCTTCCTGCCAGACATCAGGTCTCTTGTCACAATGGTAATATCACATTTGCTTGGTATTTAAAATTATATATAGCTCTGTGTGTGTGTGTGTGTGTGTGTGTTTGTGTGTGTGTCTATATATGCATATGTCCAAGGTAGATATACACACACACACACACATATTTCTATTTATATATTCAAACCAAGTGCAGATTTCAAGTAATTACCTGTCTGTCTTAAGAAACTTCTTAGACACTTTACTGTTTGCCCTACTAGCTTGTAAAGACCAAAGAGATAATAACTACACCATATACATGGGCATTTAGAGCACTATCCCTTGCATAGACTGAACATTAATGAGTATTTTCATTTAATGAAACCTGAAATATAGCCCTAGGTCTGATAAATGCCTCTTTTAATGCTATCTAATCTTCCAGTGACAAACCAAAATGTGGAATCATGTCTCCCTAGGCTTTTCAGTAATTGTAATATTTTTGCAATGTTCTTGAAGGTGAAATTGTTTTTTAAAGAGTCAAAGGCAATGAGGAAGCATGGATGGTCCCATAACCCACGTTAGATTTCCTAGTCATTAGACTGATTTGACTAGCAGATAGGATCTGGAGTCATCCTTCACCAGCCTAACCAATGGAAAACATTTGCCCTGAAATTCTACCTCAGAGCTCCGCTGGGTCTCGTAAATGAGAATTCTTTGCAAAAATTGCCCCCACTTTGATTTATTCTTCCCAGAGGCATGATCATAGTATATATTATGAATATTTTAGAAAGGGTTTTAGAAAGAAATATGAGAGTAGTACATAGCGAATAAATCGTAGAATAAATTTTGCCTCCCTCTATTGGAACCCCTTGAAATTGGCCCCTTGTGAGAAAGTAAATGAAAAAAAATGTAATGGACTTCTTTTTTTGCAAAAAATAATAACATAAAGGACAGTAAATAATTAATTTCCATGTTTAATAATAATGGTGAGCCACCTGAGGTCACTGAAGTTTTATAGATGTGTGATGGGTTAGATTTCAGGCTCCTCCCAAAACATCTGGTCAGGTCCTGGCCATTTCTAACCCTCACCTCCTAGAAACCAAGGCTTTTCCTCCACTAGTTCAGACTATACTACACTCAAAACCTAGAAATTACCCAATCCAAATGCCTAAGCCCTACAGCCAAAGAATCACTCACTCCTTCTAGCTTCGAGAATGACCCAGGTGTCCCCAGCTATTGAAAGCCAAAGTCACATCCCCTGAATCTCCATCCATCCAAGTTTTCTGATTTAGCCAGAATCAAATCAGCCTTGAAGAGTGGGAGAAAGAGGAAGACCACTGCCTCATTTTTAGGTTAAGGCCTAAAGGAGGAATTAGGAGCTACTTCAGGGTATTTCCAAATGCTGCTTTCCTTGCATAAGTGTTTTTATAAATAGTTTTTATGATCGCACATATCCCAAGAATTATCAATCTATTTCCGTGGCCAAATGATAGAGTCAGGAGTAGGAAATATTCTTACTTCTACAGTAACACCAGCTCATTTTTCCCAGCTGGAAGTCCCATGGGATGTTGAATGAGTCATTGCAGATGATTATCATTGTCCAGGAAGCACAAAGGCACAGAGGTCCTCAACTACCTACCTCCCACAACCATCGCCTGTCAGCCCCCTGTGGCCATGACACCAGTGAAATGATAAATCAACAGGAATTTCCCAATACAAACACCTAGGAAAGCAAGGGTTATTTTAGAACCTGATTTTACACTTTATCTCTAAAAATACTTTCCTACTGTACTTTTTAATGTCCACCACTGTGCCTTCCTGATCAGCCAGTAGCCAACTTAACATTCATGGAATCCCATTATTTCATAAATAATAATGAATGTGCTTGAATAGATTTCATTCAAGGATCTGTTATTCTATATATTATCTTTCTGAATCCTATTTTGGCTTAAAGAAAATTTCTCCAAAAGTACTTTAAAAAATCCTTCTCATGGTGTCACCTATAATTAATATTTGTAATAAAAAGTTGCTTTCAAAATTAGTTTTTAATATTTGACTCAATCTAGAATATTTGAATGAACAGATACCCTTTGGCTACAACATCCCCAAATAACTCTAACCACTTTTCTTATTTCATTTTCAGGATGCACTCCACTTCCAGTCATGAAGGCCATAAGCAGCACAGATCACAAACTTTACCTATAATTCGAGGCAAAAATGCACTTTCTAACCCCAAACTCTTACAGATGCTAGACAATACCATGACCAGTAAGTAAACCAGAAATAATAGGAACAAGATGGTTACCATTTTTTCTCTAGGTATGTGTAGGACATGAAATGCACTGAAACCACTGCTTTTAAGGTTTGCTGTAGCTCTGGGAATATTTCTTAGAGAAAAGCCTCGCCAGGGAGTGGTTTAAAAAAATGTGGTGCCCAATGGGGAAGAAAGGGCAGAGGCAAAACCCTCAATATCATATGCTTAGCACAGCTCCCCCAGAAACAAGTGACTTTCAGCATTGTGCAGGTCATGGGGGTTGCTGTAACCAGGTGATTACTGCTTCCTCTGTGGGGAGGGGATAAAGTTGCCCATGTCCCGGAAGCAGCAAGGATGACATCTTGAATCTAGAGATGCACACATTCCAGCTTGTGAATGAGGGAAAAACGGAGGCCAGCATTTTATAGCATATAATCTGAGGACTAAACTCTGACCTTTTTCCTTCTCTTGCCCAAATTCTTAAGGGTCCTGGAAAGTCACACCCTGACAACTATAAAGTCTCATCAGAGGGGTTTCAGTGAACCCTACGTAGCATGACTTACTTTCCAACCTAACTCTGGCATAACATCACATGACAGCTAAGGAAAGAAATCAAAATATTTTACCTTTGAATATGTTTGTTTCCCGTATCTTGAAATAGCCCTGCAGAGTTGTCTCTTATGAGGAAAAATCTGCATTCTGTAAAGAATCCCCTTTCCCTTTCCAGGTCTTTTTCTTGATCCAGGAGAGAATCAACTGAGAGTCTAGCACCTTTTTCAGTCTTGTAAGAAACATTTGCAATCTGTTCTCTCTGAAGTCTGCCATTTGGAGGCTTCATCTACGTAATAAGAACCTTGGTCTCCACAATCCCTTATCTTAACCCAGACATTTCCTTTTTATTGATTCCAGGTCTCTATATAAACTCTTTCAACCAATGCCCAGTCAGAAAATCTTTGAATCCACCTATAACCTGGAAGAACCCCTCTTCCACTTTCAGTTCTCCTGCCTTTCCAGTCCAAACCAATGTACTTCTTATATGCACTGATTGATGTCTTATGTGCCCCTAAAATGTATAAAACCCAGTTGTAGCCCAAACACCTTGGCACATGTTCTCAGTGTTTCCTGAGGGCCACGGTCACTCGTATTTGGCTCACAATAAATCTCTTCAAATATTTTACAAAGTTTGACTCTTTTCATTGATAGATTGTTAGCAATTATGGGCACATGGCCCACAGTGACTTGTTTGAAGGTATTTGCCTTAACCTATAAATACACTTTGTGACTTTCTGAGGGGACATAAAGATAGTCGACTGAGACTGTACCTTTGATTTATTAGCCCAGAAGCCTAGAACTTGAGACAGCCTGATTATGAAAGAAATATGACCCTGTCTTGGCCAAATTAACGGAAGAGAACTCAGAAACAATGGAAACCCCACAGCTAATATATGCAAAGGGTGCACACACTAAAGACTCTGGTATTTTTAATTCAGCCAATAAAGAAACTGAACAAACAAAAACATTTTGATTTAATAAATTATTAATCAAAATGCCAGTAAACTTTGAATATATTGTAATGGAAGGAAATCCTTTATAGGCTACAAAGCATTGTCTTAGACTTTTATGCATGTTTTACTTTGTATTTTGTAGGCAACTCCAATGAAATAGACATCGTGCACCACGTAGACACTGAGGCCAATATAGCAACGGAGGTTTGCCTCACTATTCTAGACCTGTTATCCCTCTTCACTCAGACTCACCAGGTGAATATGATCTTAACATTTTCTGCAAAAAATGATGAAATGTAAGGTAGAAAAGCCATGTGACGTCAAAAACATGTTTTTTTAAATTATTTATGAAATCAATTAACCTTATATAAATCAACCTAAGTGTGAGTAGAAAACATGTTAAAGATGAGATTTTGATTTTATCACAGGTTGATTAATGTTTGCTTGATATGTACATGCATGCATTTCACTATTGTCAAATAGTCTTTCTTCCTCATTTATCTTGCTTCACTCTCAGGCAAGCTGGGCTGAGTAAGAGTATGACTCTGTAATTTTTCAGTAGAAGAGGAAGATATGTATTAAATTTACAACTAGATCCAAAAAAAACTAATAATGTTGAGCACCTTTTTGTCTGCTTATTTGACATTTGGATATCTTTGACAAAATGATTATCATTACTTAGAATGGCTAAATTTAAAAAGAGTGACCACCCAAAGTTTTGGCAAGGATGTGGAGAAACTGGAACTCCCATTTATTGACAGTGGGAATGCAAAATGATAAAAACACTTGGGAGAAGAGTATGGCAGTCTCTGAAAAAGTTAATCATGCAGCTATCACATGACTAGCCGTTCCAATACTATACTAGGTATTTACCCAGGAAAAGTGAAAGCATATATCCACACAAGGCTTTGTACACAAATATGCATGGCAGCTTTGTGCATGTAGCATATGTGCACATACGTAACTCAAGTTATGTGCATATACGTAAATCAAGTATACATCAACAGGCAGATAGATTTAAAAATCTGTGGTTTATCCATACAATAGACTACTACTCAGCAGTTAAGAGAAATAAACTACTGATACATGCTATAACATGGGTGAAACCCAAGAAACCAAATTTAAAAAGAGTATATACTGTATATATTCAGTATATATTATTTCATTTGTATAAAATTTTAGAAAATGTAAATGATAGAAACAAAAAGCTAATCAATGGTTGCCTAGGGATGTGGAGGAAGGGTGGGAGGAAGGAGATTACAAAATAAAAGTATTTATAAACTTTTGGGAGTGATGGATATGTTCATTATCTTGATTGTGGTGATGGTTTCATGGGTGTATGCCAGTGTCAAACTTATTAAATTGTACGCGTCACATGTGTTCAATTTATTTCATGTCAATTATACTTCAGTAAAGCTATTAAAAACATATGCAGCTCTACCAAATGAGCTTAAACACCTAGGCTAGCACATTAAGGACTGAGCCAGGGCCAGCTGTGGTGGCTCATGCCTGTTACTCCAGCACTTTGGGAGGCCAAGGCGGGAGGATCTCTTGAGCCCAGGAGTTCGAGACCAGCCTCAGCAGTAGGGTGAAACTTTGTCTTTAAAAACAATTGAAAAATTAGTCAACTGTCGTGGCACATGCCTGTAGTCCCAGTTATTCAGAAGGCTAAAGTGGGGGGATCACTGGAGCCCAGGAAGTGGAGGTTGCAGTGAGCTATGATTGTGCCACTACACTCCAGCTTAGGTGACAAAGTGAGACCTTGTCTCAAAAAAAAAAGGAAAATAAAATGACTGAGCCAGGAAAATTTGGATTCTTTGAATAAAGTCTACACCGAAGAGCATAATTATGCCAAGAAAGCCCTACTTTCAGGTGAAATGTCAGCATGGTGGTAGAGAAAGCAATGACTGTATTGATTCTTTATTGGGCCATGAAAATGTCACTCAAATCTCACACATTTTAAGGACTTTACTAGTGCCTTCGAGAACCTGTGACCTCATCTCCCATTTCTCCCCTGACCCCACCCCACTCACCATTGCACCAGCTATTCTGCTTTTCTTTCTCAACCTTGAACTCACAAGCTCCTCTCCAAATCAAGGCCCTTGTACTAGCTATTTGTCCCCCACGGGACAATCCTCCCATATCTCTCCAGGACAGCCCCTTGAGCTCACATGCCAGTTTATCCATTAGAGAGGTCTTTGCTGACTATCTGTGGAAGTAATCCTACCCTCAAAGCAACTACTTGCAATCACATCATCCTAGTCTATTCCAATTTGTCATGTTTTTTCAATCACTGCTGTGTAAGTTTCACAGTAAACATGAACTGTGTCTCTTTATTCAATCTTTTATTTCCAGCACTCAGAATTGTGCCTTACCACATGACAGGTTCACAATAAACATTTTTTATAGAATGCAAATGTTCTTTCACTTATCCTGAATAACATCTGCATTGAATTTCCAGAGACAACTCCAACAGTCTGACTGTCAAAATTCGTTGATGAAAAGAGTCTTTGACACCTACATGCTCTTTTCCAAGTCAATCAGTCAGCCACAGCACTGAAGCATGTGTTTGCCTCCTTGAGACTGTTTGTATGCAAGGTAAGAATCTTCCAGGTTTCAATGAAGCTTGGAATGAACCCATAGGAATCCTTGCATCTCTCAGTAGGGAGAGAAGAAGGATTGTTTTCTTCAGTTTGGGTTTTATTAGACATTGATTCCTGGTCTCAAAATGATTGCACAGCCTTGACACTTTGCACAGTCTGCTCAGATACCAGAATGTATTAGCATTTGGTGACCAATTAGTATCTGGTCACCAATTCTCTGAGTTATCAGTGTTTGTGTCATCAAGTTAGGTAAAATGCACACCTCGAATCGGCATATTCATCCATGTCAAGTTAAAGATTCCACATTAAAGTGGATACAGCCACCGCCTTTGAGGATGCGTGTAAATAACACCTGTGATTTTAACAATATCAGGTGAATTGAGGTCATTTCAAAGCTCTCACTCCATTGTTTTAGATTGTCATCAGTTACTGACACAAGCGATACTTACAATGTAGAGAATAATTATATCCAGGAAAAAAAGACAAATGCTAACATAGACCTTAATAAATTATAGCCTCCTCACTTGCAAATGAAAAAAAAAAAAAAAAAGACTAGGTTGAAAAAAAAAGAAGAGGGATTTTTTCTAGGGAATTTTAAAATATGAGAATGAACAGAGCAAAATGAAGATATGTTGCTCCTTTCACCCTTTCTTCCATTTCTGCAGTTTCCTTCAGCGTTCTTTCAAGGGCCTGCTGACCTCTGTGGATCATTCTGCTATGAAGTCCTAAAATGCTGTAACCACAGGTCACGGTCAACTCAGACAGAAGCCTCAGCCCTTCTGTACTTTTTCATGAGGAAGAATTTTGAATTTAACAAGCAGAAGTCAATTGTCCGGTCCCACTTACAAGTAAGTGCTGCCAATGTTCATTAATGCTATTGTTAAAACCACTGATCTGTTTCAGCAGCGCTTAAAGCCATCTGTCCTCAGGGCAACCGGTCACTAACTCCTCCACCAGAGTCCTCCTTAAAGACGCTGTAGCACTCAGTTCTGTTTAATAGGAGAAGCACAGCTGGGCAGAAATCAGTAGAGCCCTATCTCTGCTTGTACTGTCCTTTCTTCTGCCGGGAAATAGAATCACATGGAATAAACAACATGGCTAGCTCTAGCAGGCCAAACCCCACCAAATCCCAAACCTAATTTTTTTTCTTCTAGGCATCCCAAGATTCCAAGATTCCTGCAGCCTCTCTAGGTATTTAAGATTATAGGAAACATCCTAGATTTAATAATACCTTCTGGAGATTTAATGCATAAACACTTCTCTCATTGGACCTATGGGGAGAAACTAATAACACATTTACCCAGCCCAGTGGATATCTTTAAGAATACTATTTCTGAACTTATTTTTGAGAGTTCATTTTTTTCTCTTCCAGCTCATCAAAGCTGTGAGCCAGCTAATAGCCGATGCTGGGATTGGAGGCTCTCGGTTTCAACATTCACTTGCAATTACCAATAATTTCGCCAATGGAGACAAGCAAATGAAAGTAAGAAATGCTTGGTGGGCTTTTACAAAAGAACTTTTTAATAACTGAAGTGGATTCTTTTCTGTGAGATATCAAAATTATAAAAATAGACCAGGTACAGTGGCTTACGCCTATGATCCCAGCACTTTGAGAAGCCAAGGCAGGACGATCGCTTGAGGCCAAGAGTTTGGGTTTGAGGCTGCAGTGGGCTATGATGGCACCGCTGCACTCCAGCCTGGGTAACAGAGCAAGACTTTGTCTCTAAAACAAAAAAAAAATTAATTGTTTATTTCGTTTATTGAGACTTTGAGCTTTGAGCACTCCTCAGAATAAACTATCAAGTTTATTGTTTGAATTGCTATTGACAGGCTATGCCACCTGGGCATGTTCTCAGAAATTTTAAGGTCCCTGGTAGTATCTTATTTGTAGAAAATCACCTTGTTTGATAGTTCCAAAGTAAGTCCTACACTGAATCTCTTTGATCAAGATTAAATCATACGCTTATCCCTAAACCAATCACTGTAGCCTAGAGGATCAAACAACAGAATTGGTCAGGCCACTGTTACGTGCCACCCATGATCCCTAGGAGCAAAGTCAGATCTGTTCAAATCACATGAACTAGAGCCAGGAAGGAGAATATCTCAAAGAAATCAGGATGTTTTACCGGAAGGTGTGCTTGAAAACAAAAGAATAGAGCCTCCTGACATTTTTATCTTCAAATGTATGTATCCACAGTCATAAAACATAGAATGCACATATATAGAGTGCACACATTTATACTATATATGGAATGTGCCAAACTGTGATGTCTAGCCATAATTAATAGCATAACTTGAAGTCAGTTAAGTTACAGATTCTAAACAGATAATGACCCAGGCTCTCTCTTTTCCAAAGAACAGCAATTTCCCAGCAGAGGTGAAAGACCTGACTAAGCGTATAAGGACTGTTTTGATGGCCACGGCTCAGATGAAGGAGCATGAGAAGGATCCTGAGATGCTGGTGGATCTCCAGTACAGCCTGGCAAACTCCTATGCAAGCACTCCCGAACTACGGAGGACCTGGCTGGAAAGTATGGCCAAGATTCACGCCAGAAACGGAGATTTATCTGAGGTGATTAGCAAAGGCCCGGTCATTCACCATCATTGTTACCCTCTTCATCAGGAAAATTGGATGTTCATTTACAGCACAGACTAGAAAATGATGCCATGTTTTTCCACTAGTCTAGACTTCACTCAATTATATGTTATATAAAATAAACTTGCATGTAGCATTCAAGGATACCTGGCTCTAAGTAGTTGACATCAAATAAAGGCCAGAGTCAGTGGGGGCAACTGCAGGTGTATAAACTATAATGCAGCACTGAATGCTAAAAACCTGAGACTAAGGAGGAGTGTGCTAAGAGTCTGAGAACTGAGTCATTAAATTAATGTTCTGTGTTTTAAAACTTCTTCTCTGCAGTTAGAGTAGAATGGGGAAGCTTGCCACCATAGTGAGTAAACTCAGCAGGGGGAATCTGTCCTCATTTACAGCTAATCTGAACTGGCCATGGAAAAATTAATGATCCTTAGTGCCACGTGAGGAGAGTCCACTGTGCGAAGATTATATGTTAACACTTAACTTTTTATGTCAGTTTCAATACTGAGTGGATCATATGCAGCAATTCACAGCACCCAAGGGCTTCTGAGTACCAAATGGGAAGTTCTATTCTATTCCAGAACTGTGTTTCTTTGGGGAAGAGATTAATTTGTCTAGGATAGTCCTCAACTCCAGAGTTCCTCTAAACACTTGTGGTAATCAGCGACTCTGGAATGGAAACCAGAAGCTGGCTTGGCAGCAATTTAGTGAGGACAAGAATGAGAAGCCCTTGGGCTGCTCTGAAAATGATGACATTCCTCCATAAAACCTCAAAAGGAAAAGCTGAAGTCATTTGGAATCTTCAGCAAGTCAAGTTTTAATATGTGTTCAGCAATGTTCAGGGCTTCATAAGAGATATTAGAGTAAAATATAACATCATCCATATAATCTGGTTTGTGGGGAGCACAGGTGTTACATTAGGTCACATCTGTGAGGTGACCATTTTAAAGGCAACACAAATTCGGAGGGGCTATTCCTGGAGGTAAAAAATAAAAGTTATTTAGAAAGCAGATTATTTTTATTTCCAATTTATATCTAGATATAAAGTTATAGTTTTAATTTGAAAAGGAGACCTATGATTTTTTAAAATCTAGGGTTAGACATAAAGGAAGGAAGATAATTCTATGGGAAAATTCTTCAGGCCAGCTCCTTCACCCAGCTCCAAACTAATCAAGAACAAACAAACAAACAAAAACCCAAATACTCATATTATTTTTGATGGTGAATTTTTTGGAAATACAATTGATTCTTGCTTTCAATTCCATGATTACAAAGGATCCTTCCACATAACATATTCTGATATGGAATACTGGCTTGCCTGGGGGAGATTAACCCTCACTATATTAAACTCCATCCCCTGAGCCTCTTTATTTTCTTTCTCGTTACAGGCTGCCATGTGTTATATCCATATTGCTGCTCTCATTGCAGAATATCTGAAAAGAAAGGGTAAGATGACCACGTGAGGAAGGCAAAAAGCCCAGATATCAACACATGGAAACCTAATAGAAATAACGTATTAATTTTACATTTCATTAATCTGTTATGTTTAATTAAGTAATAATTGCTTTCACAGATACTTCTAATTATGCTGTACTTTTAACATTTTCAGTCTATCATGTCATTGATGTGTTTATTCCATGTACAGCAAAGGCTAACTGGATGGTCAGCTTCTTAGTTCAAAACGAGAATGCATCATTGGCTAATGATTTGTAGTCTCAAAAACTTGTATTAACATAAACATGTAGCAATGTCCTAACCTCATCTTACACTACCATAGGTTACTGGAAAATGGAAAAGATTTGCACAGCATCCCTGCTCCCAGAGGATACCCACCCCTGTGATAGCAACTCATTACTAACAACTCCCAGTGGAGGAAGTGAGTGATCTAACTGCTCATTTACCCCAATGCAGAGGAAATCAACTTGCTGAATAAATTCTACTTCAGTGAAACCTTCTTAAATCGATTCTTAGAAGCAAAAACTATCTCAGACCTACACAACTTACTCTGCAGAAAACTTAAACTCCTGCCATTCAGAAATCCCATCCAAAATTTATGAAATTTAAATAACGGAAAAGTTGTCAGCAAATAGAACTGTGTGTTCTCCAACATTCAAGTTTATGAGTTATGGCCATATTTAATTTAGCTACCAATCTGCATGCCAGTCTGCCATAGGGATTTTATTCTGAAATTGATAAATTGTTTGAAATTGCAAGAGGAAATTATTTTTATTTTTAAATGTAACAGAAGTGTTTATTTCAAATAAAAAATAGGGCCAGGCATGGTGGCTCAGCCTGTAATCCCAGCACTTGGGAGGCCAAGGTGGGCGGATCACTTGAGGTCAGGAGTTTGAGACCAGCCTGGCCAACATGGTGAAACCTGGTCTCTACTAAAAATATAAAAATTAGCCGGGTGTGGTGACAGGCACCTGTAATGCCAGCTACCTGGGAGACTGAAGCAAGAGAATTGCTTGAACGCACGTGGCGGAGGTTGCAGTGAGCCGAGATTGCACCATTGCACTCCAGCTTGGGTAACAAGAGCGAAACTCTGTCTCAAAAAAAAAAAAAAAAAAAGCAAGTATTGGGCATTCTCTTGTCTTTTTGGGGGGCTAGGGGGAGAGATAGGGTCTCACTCTGTCACCCAGGCTGGAGTGTAATGGCTGGGCATTCTCTTGTCTTGTGGGGGGGTGTGAGGGGGAGAGATAGGGTCTTACTGTGTCACCCAGGCTGGAGTGTAATGACTGGGCATTCTCTTGTCTTTTGGGGGGTGTGAGGGGAGAGATAGGGTCTTACTGTGTCACCCAGGCTGGAGTGCAATGGCATGGTGATAACCCACTTCAGCCTCAAACTCCTAGGCTCAAGCAATCCTCCTGCCTCAGCCTCCTAAGTAGCTGGGATTACAGGCACCCATTACTCCACCCAACTACAAGCAGTTTCTTTATAATGTGCTGAGTGTACCAGGTATTTTCTCAAATATTAATGTTTTGAATCCTTTCAACATCCTTTGAGATAGATATTAATGTTCCCAGTTTAACAAAAGAGGGATACAGTCTCAGAGATTAATTAAACCAGAAGATTGGAACTACAACATCTACCACAAATCTTATGTTCTGTTTATAATCCCATGCTATCTCTTTATAAAAAGCATCACCTGAAAATGATACAAAAATTATAAAAAGAAGAATATTGTTTGCCTGGCAGAGAGTATTTATCAATAGTCATAATCTAATCATCTTGTTGATTGTGCGAGCTTTGTAATACTACCAGTTGGTAACATCATGAAGAAAGGCATTATCTAATCTAAGCAAAATCTGTCTCAAATAATAATGTTGTATTCTTCTTGGTCCTCCCAAGGCATGTTCTCTATGGGATGGCCAGCCTTTTTGAGCATTACACCAAACATTAAGGAAGAAGGAGCAATGAAAGAGGATTCCGGAATGCAGGATACACCATACAATGAGGTTAGACCAAAATTATCTCATGTACAGTAACTAAGTAAAGAGATGCATTGGCTTGTGACATTAAGCTAAATAAGGGAGAAGCAAGCTTAAATCTATTCTATAATAAACTTAATTAGACAAAATGAAATGCAGGCTAAAATTAAACCAAGATAAGTAGATACCAGACTTCAGTGAAAATTTAAACTAAGTTTTACTTCTCTAAGATGGGCTCAAATGGATATTATCAGCTCTTCTATAAGACAAAATTTCCGGTCTTTTGGTAAAGGTGATAAGAGATGCTAAATTTCATGAACTGATCATAGCCTCTTTCTAAAAGCATTAGTAAGTTTACTTACAAATGCAGTTGGATATAAAAGTTCACTAGTTTCTGCATAAAACCTTCTGTTATGCAACATAACCAGAGTTATTTTTCATTAATTAAAAAAGAAACTTTCTGGCTGGGTGTGGTGGCTCATGCCTGTAATCCCAGCACTTTGGGAGACCGAGGTGGGTGGATCACCTGAGGTCAGGAGTTTGAGACCAGCCTGGTCAACATGGTGAAACCCCGTCTCTACTAAAAATACAAAAATTAGCCAGGCATGGTGGTGGGAGCCTGTAATCCCAGCTACACAGGAGGCTGAGGCAGGAGAATTGCTTGAACTCAGGAGGTGGATGTTGCAGTAAGCCAAGATCATGCCACTGCACTCCAGCCTGGACGACAGAACAAGACTCTGTCTCAAAAAAAAAACAAAAAAACAAAAAAAATTTCTACTGGGAATTACTTAGCAATAAATCTCGTGAAGTAAATAGAACTCCTGTCATTAAGTAAAATATTTTATAAACTAATTTTTAAGACTTAGTATTACATAAATCAAAAAATTATACTGAAAGTAAATTTTCAGATGAATTCTGTACAATTTTACATACGGTTCTACATCAAGTTAGTATATATTGCCAACAAACAGTAAATATAGTTACATATTTGTGTTAACTATTTAAAATAATGTTTAAGAACCTTTTCTTTAAAAAAATTGTTGAAAACATTCCAACAATATTATACATTTCCTTTAAAGCTTATGTAACTTTATTCATTTGAAAATTTATTAAACCACTAGTATATGAAAGAAATTAAGGTAAAGTCTGAAAAAAAATAAAGCATAATTCCCGTTCTCAAAGAATTTAGAATCTTGAGAAAAACAGAGTTCCTACAGGGTGGTGAACGGCCAGGCAAAAACAGACGCCCAGTGACTAAATCTGGGTATCATCTACAATTGCAATTAAAAGGGGAACTTTGTTTTTACATGAAAGTGGTTGAAGTGGCGATGAATGGAATGTAAATAAAAGCTCTTCATATTTTGTGTGCTGAGTCTTGAGAAGTAAGAGAAGAAGGTTCTTACAGCTGCAGCTATAACACAGACAAAAGCATGGAGGTCAGAGTATTCCAATAATGGAGTGGTGTATGGTATGGCCAAAGTCCAAAGTCAACGACAGAGCATTGAAAGAAGGAGTCACCAAACGAGGGGTTGGTTTCTGATCGTGGAGCTTCTTGAATGCCATGCCAGAGTTTGGACAACCGTTACATACTGGAGCTCCCACATAGGTTTAAGGCACTGGAGATCACATGATCAGATTTATGTTTTACAAAGAAAGATTACTGGAGAGCAGCAATTGGAGAGGCAAAACAGATTTGCTCAAAACTCTTGCAGGGATCAGGGAGTACTTAAGTCAGTAGCAGAGGGAATGGGAAGAAGGAGATCTGAAGGCATTTCAAAGACATAAATTAGCACTTTTGGGGCACTATTTAGGTAATGGTAATGTAGATAGGCAAGAATCCAAGATGACACCACGATCCCCTGCTGGGTTTTAAATGCCCAGTAACAGAGGAAAAAGCCCAGTAACAGAGGAAAAAGCTTGACAATGCAACAGTTTTGAAACTAAGTTTCAGGCATGAGTCACAACCTTAATCGTGTAAAATCTCATTTTGATTGGGGGAAATCGCAGAATATCCTGGTGGAGCAGCTATACATGTGTGTGGAGTTTCTCTGGAAGTCTGAGCGATACGAACTCATTGCTGATGTCAACAAGCCCATCATTGCTGTCTTTGAGAAACAACGAGACTTCAAAGTATGTATTGTAGCCCCCTAGAAGTTAGTTAAAATATACTCTGTTGAATTGGAAAATTACTTACAGTTTTCAAAATTAAAAACTCCCTATTTGTATATTCATCTTCATGAAACTCTTTCACTTATGGTTTCAGAAATTGTCAGATCTCTACTATGACATTCATCGGTCATACCTGAAAGTGGCAGAGGTGGTGAATTCAGAGAAGCGGCTGTTCGGTCGCTACTATCGTGTGGCATTTTATGGGCAGGTAAGTTCACCAGAAATAACATGGCCCATGAATTCTGCTGAGAAGTTGAATGTTGTCTATCATTCTTTATAAGACATCTATGTGTGCCAGTGAATTGAGGGGTGTGGGTGTGCCTAACTATACTTGAGTGTTTCTCTGGATGTGATGGTCTACATGTTTGCCCATAGGAGTGAACTAAGTTGGGAAACAAGTGAGCAAGGAAATCCATGGGTTAATAGCGATTTCTAACTTCTTGAAGAAAAAGGGCACTTATTTTTCAACATTCTCTTCTTTCCAGCTCACCCCTTTATATCATATATTAAAGTGAAATTAAATTGAACATGTTTTAAGAAATAACATTCCTAATATCCTAGGAAAGAAGAGAATTCTTAGGGGCTCCACCGTATCAAATCTTTGATTTCACAATCACGCAATTTCTTTTATCTTATTTTCAAACTACCACTGTTTCTAGACAGAATACCAGATGGTTCTTTCATTTGCTATATTGCAAGTCAATGTAATTTAAGAGTTATCCTTCCCAGTTTACTGCATGGAAAATATTACTTAGCCACTGTATTGGCCTGCAAGTGGACATATTGTATATTAATTATGAATGTCTCTGAGCAGCATTTTCAATGGGATAAAGCCAGGCACCATTCATTTTCTTTTCAGGAAGGCTTACAGCACTATTATATTTCAGCAGACATATTTTAGACTGTTGCTCGTGCAGATAAACAGCCCGTGCTTTTATTTCAGAGTTGCAGTGGCTCTCAGACCTCATACTTCCTCTCCCCACAATCCGTGTAAGGCACTCTTGCACATAGCTTCTTGTTCTTCTCAGCTCCTTGTTCTTAAGGCTGCAGCTGAAGGAGTCAACTCCAGCATGGTCACTCTAGGTCACTTCCCACTGAAGTCGTTTGAAAAATACATATTTTCCTCTGGTCACCAAAAGCAGCTTAAAAACTAACTTCTGAATTAATAAAGATAGATACTTTTTACCTGGAAAGGAAAAGTATCACCAAGTAGCCACTTACCATAAACAAATTAATCCAGCCAGGATTTTTCTCAGGAATAGCAATATCGGGATAGTGGAGACAGAGAAACTAATGGTCTGAAAAATGGAGATCTGCATAAACAATCCATAGGGGGGGGGGGGGAAAGCAAATTTAGACATTTTAGGGGTCCATGGAAAAGAATCTGAACTATCTGAAGTGAGAACATAGATGGGACAGAGAGAAGTGTGGGGAACCTTCAGGAGAGGAAGACTGGGAAAAGAAAACAGTATTTTGGAGCCATTTTGGAAGCCATGAAGAAAACATACAATTTGTGACACTGGTGAAACATTAGCAAGAAAAATGGCAGAAAACGCTATGAGTCAGGAAGGGGATGTGGGAGTGGAAGAACTGAAAGAGATAAACAGAGTTTCAAGGGAGATGGCCACAGGCTAACTCAGCAGCACAGGAGTAGCACAAAAGATGTGCTTTGGGGGCCAGGTGCAATGGCTCACGTCTGTAATCCTAGCACTTTGGGGGGCTGAAGAGGGCGGATTGTCTGAGGTCAGGAGTTTGAGACCAGTCTGGCCAACATGATAAAACCCAGTCTCTACTAAAAATACAAAAAAATTAGCCAGGCATGGTGGTGTGCACCTGCAATCCCAGCTACTTGGGAGGCTGAGGTGGGGGAATTGCTTGAACCAGGGAGGTGGAGGTTGCAGTGAACCAAGATTGCACCACTGCATTCCAACTTGGGCAACAGAGAGAGATTCTGTCTCAAAAAAAAAAAAAAAAAAAAAAAAAAGATGTGCTTTTGGGTCACCAAGACATGACTCTGCAACTCTTCAGGCATTCTTTCCAATGAAAAAGTAAAAATCTACATTAATACCCTGGTCATGGAAACAGAATTGCCTACCAGATGATTTCTGCAACCAATCAATATCCAAGATACAGGCTCTAAAGCAGGTAGAAGTGAATTACACTGCTTGTCAACTAGCTTTTAATGCAGATGTTTGCTCTTTTCTCCTTTTGGTCTTGATTGTTCCAGGCCGTGGTAAGTTCTCACTCTCACTCTCCATTTGCATGCTCTAACCCTCCTCACACTTCCCTCTGTATGGTTTTACTGAATCTTAACCATTTTGTGCAAATCAACATTTGGTACAAAGAGTGAGATAATCCTGCTTTCATTCATTTTTGGAATCATCTTGCATTTCTTTAACTAAGTTGTGTTTATGCCAGTTATCTGAATTACAAAAATGTATTCTTTGTCTTTCATACATGTGATCTTTCTGTCTAAAGGTAAATGTAGTCTGAAAACCTTACATACACAAACACACACAGAGATAAGTATGGGTACCACGTATCTTAAATATATGTAATATAGACTTAGTATTGTAAATTGTCTACTTATTTCAGGCCACTATGAGTTGCAGCTTATTAAGACCAGAAAGGTCATAATTTTGGAAGTTGGAGTGATGGCTATTGGTGGGTACATTTCGAGGATACTGAAAAAACTGTGCCTTTTTCAAAGGAGTATCTTAGAGACATGGGGGGGTCTATGGTGGTGAGCTCTGAACATTCTCAGAGGAGATGGGACTAATTCCCAACATAAAAGATGAACCAGGGAATACATCTTTACCCAATAGTTTGGAGTAAGTCTCCAGAGATGCAGAAGGGAGCAAGGTAAGAAATTTGGAAAACAAGCCACGTCCGAAATAACCTGCCAGTACCCAAAGAATTTTCTTCATAGTATTTTGAGCCATATGAAATTGCCTATATTCAGCCACTTTTTTATGTACAAAAATGGCAACTTTATATGGTTCAATGTAATTATTGTCAGTTAAGCTGGAAACAGAAAACATTTAATAGCCACACATTGTCCATATTCAGTCCTAGTTGTCTGACCAGTACATACTTTTTTGTAATTCTTTAAATTCCTTCCCACATCCACATCATACCGGCATTTTCTATGTTCATTTATAAATTGGGGATCATGGGCCCTTAACTCACCTACTAAAAGAATACTTGAAAACCCCTGTACTAAATAGACTGAAGGGGGAACTGGGGAAGTATTGGGGGGGGAGCTCCTTGCAAATGACTTAACTTTGTTCTTCTTTCAGACTCCTCAGTAAAGTGTTCTGACTTTGCACCTGATCTTTTTTAATGCTGCAGTATTCTCACTTCTCTACTAGTGAGATATAAAGATAAAAAATTCCAATCTCAGCTTAAAAGGCAAAGTGTTTTGTTAAATCCTCAGACTAAGAACCTGCCTAAGCACAGCACTCCATAAGCTCAAACCCAGCCACCTTTGAACAAGGAAAACTAATGGAGGTCGTCCTGATAAGCAGCGAATTAGAGCCTCAGTCATCACTGCTTAGATGAGATTCAAATGCCTGTCTCAAGACACCACATGGAGAGTGAGAACTATGGGATTCCACAGGAGCAGACAGCACACATCACTTCACACTCAATGATAAATAAATACCAAGTAGACTTAATAATTCCCCCAAATGTGTACAGAATGAAGGTTCCAACGATTTAAGATAAAATCTTGACTACTTGATTAGCATAATCCCCCAGGTCAGAAATAATTTCTTATTCATGTTGGTCCTTTGTGTCCCTGTAAAACTCACCTTTTAATATCCAAGTTGAGAGTCTTGCATTGATGTGAAAAAGATTACGGAAATGCAACACGCAGTAGGCTGTTTGCCTGCACAAAGGGCTTTGGGTATATTTTTTAGTGTCCCATGTAGACCGCTGCTCTCATTTTGTAGTTTTGGCTAAGGTATTTAATACTTAATTATGTCTGTGATGAGACAGACACTAGAAAACAAGTTTAAAACTGATCATTCATAGCAGGAAAGTAAAATAAAAAAAAAAAATGCAAGTCTTGCACAATATGAATTGTCTAATGCAACACCCGGCATCAGCATCAATGACTATGGAAATTTGACATATAGCAGCCTATACAAAGTGTCCTCCAAAGTGTCCCTGAAGTATTGATTTCCATGGTAATGAAACAGCAGCAGTGAGCAAACATCAGCTGTAATCAATAAAGTCCTTAGGCGCTGGTATTTAACATGAAAGCAAGTGAATATTCATTACATAACTTAAAATATCAGATGCCCCTGGTATTAAGTAAAAGACCCAGGAGAATTTTATTCCATCCACCAAAAGACATAGATTCCATAATTTGCAGACACACCTCTATGGGTGTACCTGCATCTCAGGATCTTAATAAAAAAGGAATTCTGGGCCAGGTGCGGTAGCTCACGCCTGTAATCCCAGCACTTTGGGAGGCTGAGGCGGGTGGATCATGAGGTCAGAAGTTTGAGACCAGCCTGGCCAACATAATGAAACCCTGTCTCTACTAAAAATACAAAAAATTAGCTAGGCATGGTGGCATGCGCCTGTAGTCCCAGCTGCTCAGGAGGCTGAGGTAGGAGAATTGCTTGAACCCAGGTGGTGGAGGTTGCAGTGAGCCAAGATCGTGCCACTGCCCTCCAGCCTGGGCAGGAGAGCAAGACTCCATCTCAAAAAAAAAAAAAAAAAGGAATTTGGGGGAGGAGGGAAGGTGCATGTGTACTATGGAAAACCACCATCTCCACTTTGGGATGTGATAAAGCTCTCCACCTATAGGAAAGTCGCTGATCTAGGCCACATACCTATACTGTATAGTTAAACATCATAATCGAGTTCAGATTTATATGCTAAGAGAAGCTACATGAATGCAGAGAAATCATGTAGCTTCTCTTTTAGCATTTAGCCGAGTATCGACATTTTCTGGCCCATCTTTTGTATACTAGATTCTTCTTGAAATACTTTCTTCCCTTTGTGAACTTTGAATGAGTCTAACATAATAGCAGGGGCCCTTCTATTTGATGTCATAGTGATGATCCAGGGACATTGCAAGATTCTCAAATACCTGCAAAAACATCTGAGAAGGAGTCAATGCTTTCAGTTGTCAGTTAATTGAAGTACATTTTTACCATAATGTATTGCCTTAAAGTTTCATAATTCTTACAGCCCTTGTTTAACTAAGGTGTGTTGTGTCCTAACTAGAGCAGATGAAGGTGTTTATTGCATTGCAAAATGACATTTAAAAAATCAGACCAGCAAGGGAAGTGCAGAGATCACATTTCCCATTGCCTTGAAAGGCAGTCAGCTTATAACCTTGGGACTAAAGCAAAGGAGAAACTGACCCTGGTTTTCATCACTTTGTGTCCCTGTTTATAAATCATTTATATCATAGACAGAGCTGAAATTGAAGCCTTCCTTCAGATAGTGTCAGTAGCTCCGTGGGCTTTGCTTGGATAGTTTCCCTGGGTATAAGGCAAGCAGGCATTCCAAATATTTTCAGAGCTGCCATTTGTCTGGCTTTAAAACTCTTTACAAAATCCCCAGTGGACAGGAGATTAAATGCTTTATTCTGTTCTTCCATCTCCTTCTTACTCATCTTACAAAATAGGTTTACATTTCCAAACTCATTTTTTAAAAAAGTTTCCAGCCGGGCGCAGTGGCTCACGCCTGTAATCTTAGCACTTTGGGAGGCCGAGGCAGGTGGATCACTAGAGGTCAGAAGTTCGAGAGCAGCCTGACCATCAAGGTGAAACCCCGTCTCTACTAAAAATAAAAAATTAGTCGGGCGTGGTGGCAGGCACCTGTAGTCCCAGCTACTCTGGAGGCTGAGACAGGAGAATCGCTTGAACCTGGGAAGCAGAGGATACAGTGAGCCAAGATCGCACCACTGCACTCCAGCCTGGGCAACAGAGCAAAACTCTGTCTCAAAAAAAAAAAAAAAGTTCCAGTCACTGATTGATCACTTAGCAAAATATTGAAGTGAGCTTCAGTAGACCTTTTAAAATAAGAAAAACTACATTGCCTAGGCAAGAGAAGCTGAAAGTATGTATTTTCAAGCACTGAAAACTGAGTTAAGCTGCATAAAAGCCAGAACTCAAATTGTATAAATACAGAGGTTTTTCATCATTGTTGCCATCACCACCAGCATCATCATCATCATCACCATCCTCAACACGGCTA
This sequence comes from Ateles fusciceps, assembly GCA_036589455.1. Lineage (NCBI taxonomy): Eukaryota > Metazoa > Chordata > Mammalia > Primates > Atelidae > Ateles > Ateles fusciceps. The sequence continues at coordinate 3,728,337 of JAZHEH010001955.1, forward strand.
GCACTCACCAAAGGCCATGTGTTTACCAAGCGCTGTCCTTAGGGCCTCCCAGTAGGCTGCTGAGTCTGAATTTTCCCATTCCACAGCCCAAGGAGGAGGGATGAAAGAAAGTCACAGGCCGTGACCAAGGCCACAAAGGTCATGATGATGGCAATTTTTACCTGCCTCCCAACACTCATTTTCTGCTTACTCTGGATTCAGAAATTTGTCAGGGGAAAAACTGTACAGTGAAATGTGTCTTTTTACTAGTTTTCACGCTATGGTGAAGAAGAAAAAAATCTTTTCCTGAAACTTAGAGACATTTTTCTCCTTGAAATTGAAGTCGCAAATGTCCCTTCAGCTTTGGCCCCATGAGGATTCTGCCTGAAGGCTCCAGAAGTCTTACTTCTCTGATGTGTCAGTCTGTCAATTGTAGCCACTAACTCCTGACCTTGAATCAGACAAAACTCCACAAAGACAGCAACTGAGTAAAACGTAGCAGGCTGTAAGTCACGTGGGGAGTGGAGTCAGAACTCACTACCCCTACAAAGTCTACAGGAATGACAGGGAGCTGCTTTTCATGCATTCAACGTCATACGACACTTTGTAGCAGTTTGAGGTCAAGGCACTTATAATTACTTGTATTTTATCTTGAACATTTCTCAAATAAATTGTTCAATAAAAACATTTTTATGTAAAGCTACAGACTATTTTTCAGTTATACCTAGTGCACATATGCCTTTTTAAGATGTGTGGCCTTTAAGAACTCTTTCATTCATCTGCTTATTCAACAAATAGAGTGACCCCCTTCTTAAGACCAGGCATTGTGCTGAACACTGGGCAGGCAATGTGGAAGACACACTTCCTGCCTTTGAGAAGACCCAAACTTAATTAGGGAGGTGTGCAAGGAAGCAGGCGATTACCTGATTGGTAAGAATTCTGCTATGGAGTTAGACTTTGTTCATTGACTTCTGCAAAGGTACAGCTACTGCCCACTTAGAATACAAATTACTCTGTTAAAGATTATCCCATTTATATGTATGAAAGCGCTTTTGAAGTATAAAGTATCGCATAGATGTGAGTTTAATCAATATTCTTAGATTGTCTCACATTAACCATGAAAAAATACAGCACTAGAAAATTTTGTCTATGCTTTTTTAACATATAATTAATATTTTTAATAGTCAAAAATGATTTTTTAATATGGCTAACTTTTCTTTTGACGTCCAGTGTCTTTACTTAGACCTCAAAAGCCATTTCCTTATGGGTCGGCTCTACAATCAGAAGAAACCAGATATAGCCTGTAGTCCCAGCACTTTGGGAGGGTGAGGAGGGTGGATCATCTGAGGTCAAGAGTTCAAGACCATCCTGGCCAACATGGTGAAACTCTGTCTCAATTAAAAATACAAAAATTAGCTGGACGTGGTGGCACACAGCTGTAATCCCAGCTACTCGGGAGGCTGAGGCAGGAGAATGGCTTGAACCCAGGAAGCGGAGGTTGCAGTGAGCCGATATTGCACCACTCCGCTCCAGTCTAGGAGAAGAGCAAGACTCCGCCTCAAAAAAGAAAAAGAAAAGAAATGAAACCAGATATCCTTGGGTTCTTAACTCTGAGCTTAATCTAGTATTCTGAGGCCACATGTATTCCACAGGAAAAATGCTTATTTGTCTCTTCAAAGAGAAGGAATTTTAAAGATTGCTTCACTTAGTTGTCTTCAGAGAATAGAATCTTCTCTTCCTCCTGCTTCAAACCAGACAAATAAATTAATAGAGGCTAAAACCTACTTGCTCTTGTGGAATAAAAAATGATGTGGTTGCCATTTTTAATCTTATAATGTCTTCCTTTTCAAGAATGTAAAAGATCTATTAGTAAAGTAAATTGAATGATAAGTTACATATAGCTAAGTTTCAAAGGTCCCTGGAGTCATTGGTGTAAAGTTATTTTTCAAATAGCAGTACTTGGGAACATAACATGTAATTTCTGTTACGACACGATATAAAGTATTGTGATTTTCCATCTAAGATTATTTGGGATACAAGTCAGCCATTTAGATAGCTTTACATGCCATACACTGTTTCCTATGCTAGTTTCAAAGACTTATAGATCTTATTAAAAACGATATTGATTGCTCTATTTGAATGCTGCCAAAAATTGCTCCATATTTCATGTTCTACCCCCCAGCTGCCACAAGAGGGCACTCTTCTCCCAAAATATACTCAAGTAGGTATTACCATTGAGTTCTGCAAATAGAGAAAATATTTGCGAGATATTTCGAGTTTCTTTGGCCTGGTTAGAAAATATTTACATTAATGTCTGATTATAAGATGACATCTTATTTTCTTCACTTTGTTTTCTTCTCTGATTTTGAATTTTATAGGGTGTTAACCAATGGATTGGATGACAACCAAAAACTGAATATATTTTTTAAGTAAATGACTTTTTGTTTTGCTTTTATGATCAGCATTCTCTAATAAAATTGGTGATTCATTATGTTCCACAGGGCTTTTTTGAAGAAGAAGAAGGTAAAGAGTATATTTATAAAGAGCCTAAACTAACAGGTCTGTCCGAGATTTCCCAAAGATTACTCAAGCTCTACGCAGATAAATTTGGAGTGGACAATGTGAAGATAATCCAGGATTCCAACAAGGTAGAGGAAAATCAGTGTTCATGCAAGTGCTAAGAATTGACTGAATTTTTTATTCTTTAACTACATTAAGTTTCAGTTTTCTGCCTGACAATGCAAGTAAACTACCAAAACGATTTTAGATGTTTTGCTTGTTTGTCTATTGGTTGGTTAGCTGGTCGGTAATTTGGGGGGAGGAGGGTCAAAAACGTTATATGTGTTTATTCGGGCAACTTTTAAAAAGAGCTTAGTAAATTCTCTACATCTCCATTGGTTAACTGCATTTGAACAGCAATCAAAGCCTTACTGTAATTGGGCTCAGTGGTGGAGTTGGAGAAAATAGCAAGTAGAAAATATTTATTCAGTCAAGGAAGTCTTTCTAGGCGTATTTGTCAGGGTCCTCTACAGGAACAGGACTAATAGGATAGATGTATATATGAAAGGAAGTTTATTAAGGAGAATTGACTCACACGATCACAAGGTGAAGTCCAACAATAGGCTGACTGCAAGCTGAGGAGCAAGGAAAGCAGTCTTATCTTCCAAAACCTCAAAAGTAAGGAAGACTACAGGGCAGCCTTCAGTCTGTTGCTAAAGGCCCAAGAGTCCCTGGCAGATCACTGAAGTCCAAGAGTACAGAAGCTGAAGAGCTTGGAGTCTGATGTTAGAGGTCAGGAAGCATCCAGCACAGAAGAAACATGGAGGCCAGAGACTTAGCCAGTCTAGTCCTCCCACGTTTGTCTGCCTGCTTTTATCCTAGCTGCACTGGCAGCTGATTAGATGGTGCCCACCCAGATTGAGGGCGGGTCTGCCTCTCCCAGTCCACTGACTCAAATGTTAATCTCCTTTAGTGACACCCTCACAGACACACCGAGGAACAATTCTTTGCATCCTTCAATCCAATCTGGTTGGCACTCAGTATTAACCATCATACTAGGTCATACCAATTTTGAAACCTGTTCTCTATAGTAGAAGCAGACTTGCCAGTTACATTACATTAACTTTTGAACATCCAGTTACCCTCCTCTTGGCTCCAGAAGGCAAATACTTACCTTTTCTCTTAGATTACTCAGCATCTTCTTATATACACTCTTTTCAGTTAGCCAACCTCTATCAAATGCCTACTGAATGCCAAGCCCAGACTGGGAGATGAGACACACAGAGTATCTTCCTTCCGGAGTTCACAGTTCACATGGGGCTAAGAAGAGAAGGACTTGTGCAAACAGCAAGTTAAATAGATTACAAGAAAGTATCGCCAGAGAGTCAAAGTCCAAGTTGTACAAGGAAAGCTCAGGGCAGGGACCTCCCTTAACAGCTCATTCTTGATTGAGCGGCATTGCACAGAGGGGGATGATGTTTGAGTTGGTTTGCTGGAAGCAAAGAGTATGCTGAGAAGCGCAGCACATACAGTGATGGGGAGGAATGAAAGGGGGAGATATGTTTAGAGAATGGCAGGTCTTTGAAACACAGGTTGGACAGAAGAGTGTGGCAGAAGATGGAGCTGGAAAAGATGGTTTGTGTCCAATGCCATGCAGTTCTATTGGGCTATAGAAGAGGTCTTTTTTTCTGTCCTCTTTTACAAGCTCAAGTTTGGACGCATCTGGACATGAAATCTTTGAGTCTGGGCAGAAGTTTTTGTGAATGTGTTTATCATTCTCCTTCTTAGTTTGATGGCTACAGTCACCTTCCCCAGAAAGGCAAGCAGCTGGAACTACTGTGTTAGTGGTTCTCGTACAGAGTTTTGGGAGTGGGGTGGGGGGATGAGAAAATGCCAAATTTGGTATCAGAACAACTTGAGTGTTCATTCCACCCTCTCACCACTTACCAGCTGATGATCTTAGATAAATTAGTTGGTCACTCTAAACCTCTATTTTTGATCTGTAAAATGGTTACAGTGTGATTAGTAGTAGCCTTACAAATAAATTCAGGAGGTCCCTCAGATCTCTGGGACTGGATAGGCAGTGCATGGGTAGACAGATGGAGAAAATTGGAAGAAGTTTTAAAATTCTTCAGTTTCATTAGAAAAGAGGCTGAGAAGTCCATCTCTTCCAACTCCAAAGGAGAGCAAGTGCAAGTTCCTGGATTTTCTTAACACCCCCAGCCTGTCTTCCTTGCTATTTGTCAAACTCACTCACCAAAGCAGAGTTTGTTTAAAAAAAAAAAAAAAATGCGTACCATGACTTGTTACAGATAAGAGAAGGAACCTGACATTAAAAGTACAAAATTCTGCAAACATGTAATAGGCTCATCAGCTAATCTGCTAAATTAGACAGGGGAACCTCCCATTGGCCCCAGTCTAGATACATGGGTAAAATCACAGAGGGACAAAAAGATATTTTTAAAAAGTTTTTATTTGAATTACTCTCAAGAAGCTTGCATTCTAGGGCTGGGCGCGGTGACCTGTGGCTGTAATCCTAGCACTTTGGGAGGCTAAGAGGACAGATCTCTTAAGGCTAAGAGTTTGAGACCAGCCTGGGCAACATGGCAAAACCCTCTCTCTACTAAAAATACAAAACTTAGCTAGACTTGGTGGCACATGCCTGTAGTCTCAGCTATTAGAGAAGCTGAGGCAGGAAAATCGCTTGAACCCGGGAGGTGGAGATTGCAGTAAGCTAAGATTGTGCCACTGCACTCCAGCCTGAGAGACAGGGCAAGACCCTATCTCAAAAAATAATATCAATAATAATAAATAAAAAATAAAAGAAGTTTACATTCCAGGCAAAGGCAATTGGACATTCATTGCAGAGAAGAGAGAAAATAAAGGACTAGGCCGGGCATGGTGGCTCACGCCTGTAATCCCAGCACTTTGGGAGCCCAAAGCAAGCAGATCATGAGGTCAAAAGATGGAGACCATCCTGGCCAACATGGTGAAATCCCGTCTCTTCTAAAAATACAAAAATTAGCTGAGTGTGGTGGTGTGTGCCTGTAGTCCCAGCTACTTGGGAAGCTGAGGCAGAAGAATCATTTGAAGCCAGGAGGCGGAGGTTGCAGTGAGCCAAGATCACACCACTGCACTCCAGCCTGGCAACGGAGCATGACTTTGTCTCATTTAAGAAAAAAAAAATGAATGAATGAAAAGAAAAAAGAAAGGACTAAATAACATGCCACAGGCAGGCACGTCTGGAAAAGACTCAGCTACTTGGAGAGCTGGCTCCAATCCCGCCTCTGCAGACCTGGCTGCTCGGCAGCAGTCCAGCCTTCACTGTCTGTGATCCTGCCCAGCTCTGAAATGATGTGACTGCTCATTTTTCTCCAAGGGCAGAGGCACAGCCTCCTTGGGATGCAAGCTGAGGGAACAGGAGCTTCCTGCTTTCAGGAGCATTCCAGGGCTTACCACTCACATTGCCCATATCTGTTAACACAGGTAAACCCCAAGGATTTGGACCCCAAATATGCCTACATCCAGGTGACCTATGTCACGCCATTCTTTGAGGAAAAGGAAGTCGAAGACCGGAAGACCGATTTTGAAATGCACCACAACATCAACCGCTTTGTCTTCGAGACGCCCTTCACGCTGTCGGGCAAGAAGCATGGTGGAGTGGCGGAGCAGTGCAAGCGGCGGACGATCCTGACAAGTAGGTGCAGGCAGCTGGGCCACGCGTGTGGCCCCAGCACAGGCCACTTTATAGGGCTGGTAGTAGGAATCAAGGATTATTTCAGTAGTCCTGCAGACAGAGTAGTGCCCAAAATGTGCTAACTTGGAAGTGTTTGCCAAGAAGAGATTTCCACCTCTTTATTAACACAAGTCAACCAGAGGAGAAATTGTCAAAAGAGTTGCTTTGCATACCTACTCCCTTTAGGTTGTAAGTCTGAAGGGTCACGGGGTCAGTGCCTTGGGAAAGACACAGCGCACTCTGGACTTTCCTCTCTGAGTCCACCTTCAGTTGCTTCTGGGTTAACAGCTCTCATCACGTGCTTTGGGGCAAGATTCTAAACCACTCTGGGACTCAAATTCTTCATCTGCAGAATGAATGCAGATGTCAATCTCTGATATCCCTCCATGCGCTCTCTAGATCTATGCTGTGAGCTCATCATCCTTTCATTTCCTCAGCACACATTTAATGAGGTACTACTAGGGGCTGAGCACTGTTCTAGGTACTGGCAATGCAAATGAAACATGATTCTTGCCCTCAGTGTGCTCACAGTCTGGTAGGAGAAAGAGCCGAGTAAGGCAAGAATTTCAGGTGAGCAGAGCAGGAGAAATGAAACAAGAGCACCCAGCAGGGGCTCCTAAGGCTGGCTGCAGGGAAGGTGAGTGAGGGCATTCTGCAGGAAATGATCAGTAACCTGCTTTGAGAGCTGGGCCATCCTGGATGAGGCCACAGCGTATCAGTAGCACTGACGTCTAAACTGTGACAAGCGTCTGCCTTCAGTAAATGTATCCAAAACTTTTGTAATGAAAAAGCCACAGCAATGCTGTATCGATAGATACTGTTTGGTATACATTAAGCATTCTGTATTGTGGGTTAGTGTAGTTTTATTTGAATTACACGTTGCTGTGGAAGCTATCATCTTTTCGGTGTTTAGAAATGCTAAAGGCCTGGCTGGGCGTGGTGGCTCACGCCTGTAATCCCAACACTCTGGGAGGCCCAGGTGGGTAGATCGTGAGGTCCAGAAATCCAGACCATCTTGGCCAACATGGTGAAACCCCGTCTCCACTAAAAGTACAAAAAAGTTAGCCGGCCGCAGTGGTGCACGCCTGTAATCACAGTTACTCAGGAGGCTAAGGCAGGAGAATTGCTTGCACCAGGGAGGCGGAAATTGCAGTGAGCCAAGATCACGCCACTCCACTCCAGCCTGGGTGACAGAGTGAGACTCTGTCTAAAAAAAAAAAAAAAAAAAAAAAAATTCTAAAGGCCTAAACAGCTCTGAGAATGAGGGCCAGTTAGCAGTGAAGGCAGAAGAGCATACCAGCTCAAAGGAATTTGGGCAAAAACTAAGAGGTATGAGAGAGGATGACACCTAGCAGAAAAAGTAACTCCCACGCATGAAAAGCATGCAGACTGGAAGGCACCCTGTGCCATGAAATGATATATGATCCTCTGGTCCTTCAGGGAAACCCTTGACTCTTCACTAATCCTTAACCCTGAAATCCTTTTGTATGGCTTTTGTGCAGCGAGTCACCTGTTCCCCTATGTGAAGAAGAGAATACAAGTCGTTAGCCAATCAAGCACAGAACTGAATCCTATTGAAGTGGCGATTGACGAGATGTCCAAGAAGGTTTCTGAGCTTAATCAGCTTTGCACAATGGAAGAAGTGGACATGATCAGACTACAGCTCAAACTGCAAGGAAGTGTCAGCGTGAAGGTGAGTAAGCATTGCCCAGGGCTGAGATGCACATGGCCAGTGAAGCCTGGTGTCAAGTGTCCGGGGAACTTTGTCCACAAAGAATACAAGAAACAGTTTTCTATTTGTGAGAATAGAACACCTTTACCTGGGTCTTTACAATTGCATCTAGTTGTCAATATGCATTGATTTACCCAACACCTGTAGATATGCCTTTCTTAAGTTTAGCTGAAATAAAATTTCCTCTTCCTCTACCCTGCTGTCCCATCTTCTATGGATAACTGTGTTCTATATCTGTATACTAACAAATGAATTAACTAATAAAGAAGCACCACATTCTTGTATATACCTGTCATTAAGAGCCTTATAAAATTGTTCTGAAACAAATCCAAGAAGAATGATTACTAGTTCATAAAAGGTGCATGCATGTTTATCTGTCTGTCAGAGTTGTGACAGGAAGCAGATGGCGTGCTCACAGTGAGTGATTGAGGAGGAAAGAATAAACTGTTCGCAAAAGCGTGTGATGCATTTGGGAAAGCCAGCAAGGCTGGCATGAGGGTTCGCAGCACTCAGAAGGTGTGACCACCCTAGACCTGAAGATGCAAGGAGAGAAGGGTTAGTGGAAGCAGACAGGGGGAGCTGAGAGGTCCGTCTGATGACAGACAAGCAGACAGAAGTGGCCTCAACTAGCAATAGAGAGGCTTCTGCAAGAAGGAAGCCCTGGGGCTTAGTACTGTCACCAGGGCCAGACAGGTGAGGCGAGTAAGGCACTCACCTTGGGCACAAAATTAAAGGGAGCCCCGCATAACTCAGGAATCAAGGCATTAATTTTATTTACTGTATTAATAAATTGATGCTAAATATTTATAAGGAACAAAGTAATTAATTGTTTGTAAAGGAAGATCAGTAGTAGCACCCTGCACAGCTATATTGGAGCCTAAAAGCCAAAGACAAAATTAGTGCTACTGATCCTGACACTGACCACGCTCTCCTCTTCCCCACCTCTCTGGTCTGTGTTCCCCATGGGCTGAGAAGGCCAGAAAGCAAGAGGGCCATTTTCCTACCCCATACAGGATGACTTCCCTAGGCACATAGCTGAGTGGAGGGAAGTGGAGATTGGATCTGGAGAAGCAAAAGATGGTACACTGAGTATCAGTGACTGCATCTGCCACACTGGCCATGCCTGCTGGTCACAGCCCCTGAAGTCAGCTCCCTTCTTTGTTTACCTTTTTCCTTCCCAAGCCCGACAGCCACATTAAAAGCTTACATGCACTAAGGGATATGGACTCCTGCACAAGTGAGGCCATCCATGTGCATGAGCATGAATTGAACCCAGCATTGTGCATTCAGTCAGCAAATCTGATAAATGCCTCCTTGGGCCAGAATCTAAGCCAGACCATCAAGGGGAACCCAGTGAAATGGTAATTCCAGGGCAGTGCCCACACCACTACCACTGTGCATTATCCTTTTATAATAGTATGTGTTTATTTGAGTGTTAATAGAAAAAAAAAAAGCACTTCAAACATTTGATTTCACAGATGTTAAATTTAAATAAATATATTGGAGTTGATAGAAGTGAATCTAGTTTTAAAAGCTATTAAGAACACAGCAGATTTGATGGTTGGGATATGCCTGTAATCCCAGCACTTTGAGCGGATGGATTGCCTGAGGCCAAGAGTTCGAGACCAACTGGGACAATGTAGTGAGACCCCCGTCTCTACAAAAACTTTTTAAAAAAAAAATTAGCCAGGCATGGTAGCAAACACCTGTAGTCCCAGCTACTTGAGAGGCTGAGGCAAGAGGATTACTTGAGCCCAAGAGTTTGAAGCTGCAGTGATTGTGCCACTGCAGTCTAGCCTGGGCAACAGAGTGAGACCCTGTCTCTAAAAAAGAAAAAAGAAAGAAAATAGCAATTCAAGCAATGTGCAGATATGGCAAAAAATGTGAAACGGTTGGCAAAGGACAAGTTTGGCAAGTTTGTCAGTGAAAGGTAGAGCTCACACTCATGCTTTATTGACAAGCTGGAGAACAGTCAGTATACAAATGAGTAGACTAGAAGTCAGTGTGCGAGATCAGGGAACCACGCTATTACTGCACAGCTGCTACTCCTTCCAGCTGTGGAGAAGGCTCCTTGGAGAAGGCAGACCATCCTCTACCAGTTCTCTTCTCCTCAACAGGTTAATGCTGGGCCAATGGCCTATGCACGAGCTTTCCTTGAAGAAACCAATGCAAAGAAGTACCCTGACAACCAAGTAAAGCTTCTGAAGGAGATCTTCAGGTAAGCTTCTCTTTGTTGGAATGTTCTTCCTTGAACTTCCTCAGACAGGGAGTCCTGAATCCCCCAAGAAGCCACCACACCAGAACTCACAGAGGTGGCAGAGTCCATCAGCAGCCCGACTCTGAACTCACAGTCACTGAACTCAGTGCCACTTCTGAGGGCTGGTTTTTAATGTGTTTAATGCTGTCGCTAAAGGCAATTTGCAGACGCATGTGGGCAGGCCCTTGACGTGAATGAGCGCCTCATCAAAGAGGACCAGCTGGAGTACCAGGAAGAACTGAGGTCCCACTACAAGGACATGCTCAGCGAACTCTCCACAATCATGAATGAGCAGGTGAGCGCTCTTTGGTGCACACGCAGTATCAGTGGACAGAAAGTCACTTTACCCCCAGTGCCAGAAGGACGGGAAAGAGGCTCTTTCTTGCTGCAGAAATCACTGCATCAGCGCCATGTTGCTAAGTTGTTCTCTCTCCCATGCACACCACCCTCTTGCCCCAAAGCAGAGGTCAAGTTGGGAGAAACCAGACACTTCCCACAGTTCAAATGAACCCTTGGTTTTCTAGACTATGTGAGTCCCATTAAACACTGAGGAATACTTGGTGGTATTCCCACGAGGGTTGCTGCCACCCTCTGCCATCCCTGGTTGAGGAGCTCACAACCCCGAGGCTGTGATGTGGAGTTCACAGTTGAGGGTGTCTCTGTACCATACTCAGGGCGAACCCCAGGGCTAGTCATGGCTGTTTACCACCAAGACTGCCTCTACAGAGGCTGGACCTCCTCCAGATGTGCAGAATTCAGATAAAACTCAACCACGCACCCCACAAGCAAATCATCCACGACGTCTGGGATGTATGCAGCATGTTCTGTAAGGCTGCACACAAAATGTGGGCATTCAGTCATCTCAGTACTTTTTGGGTTGATAAAAATCAACTGGTTAAAATCCAAGTGTTGCTTCCTGGCCGAGTTCCTAGAATCCATACCCCCACGCTCTACCTGGACATATCACCCCTGCTCCCCTGCAGGAGTTAGATGTGTTCTCTACAGAAAAACTGAGGCACAGAACTTGAATTAGTCTCCTCGTAGTGCTTCATACATGGTAGCCACCCACTGAATATGCACTTCCCTTGTTTTCCTTAAATGGCCTGGCACCATTAATACGACCCACAAACCATGAAGTGTGTTGTATGAATCTGTTTTTCCTAATTGCATTTCCCATCTTACTTCTCTTCTTTTTCCATCTTCTTCCATCCTGATTTTTAGTGGAGGTAGTATTGGTTTAGGCTATTTGAAGGGCGATGGGAATTAAATACTCAGGAGAGATGACCTGATAGAAAGAGAAAATGATGAATCTGGGAATGAAATAAAAAGAGCAAACAATAGATCTGAAAGTTTGGGAAGGTGGTGAAGGAATGTTTGTCTCCAACTGTAAATCACATCTGACCTGGACACTTTGGACAAAAATGCTTTTCTCTTTTTTCCTGGCAGCTCTGTCGAGGTCCGTGTTTGTACAGCTTCTGTTCCTCTGTGTCTAGTATTTCCCTCAGTACTATAAGCAAAAGTGGTATGTTTCTCTTTCTTTATGTCTACTCTGTCATTTGTGGCCTTCTGGTGTACCCCCTTCTTCCTAGCCATTCAGTTTCTCCAGTCACCTCCGTAGTGGCTAGTGCTCTCTAAGTTTCTGTTTAATTAGAACAATTTCATTTCCATTTCCAGGTAGGTCAATGGGGGGAAAAAGCCTCATGACTGAAACTAAAGTTCACAACATAGCTTTCAAAATGAAAACTCATACTCCAACTTCTAAAATATATTTGAGCTGATTTGTTTCCAAAACAAAGATATGCTATACAAAAATGTACTAAAACAAAAATATAAAGACAAGAACCAGGTGATTGGGGGGTAGAAAAATCATTTCTTTTCCTGGACACCTTTGCTAAAAGAAGCAAAACTTGGCTCTATGCCTCGTGGAAACTGACACAAAGAAAAGAAACTGGTGGATTGCACAGGCCTTATTACAGAAATAGATCTGTAAGAAGGTCTGTCTACAGGAAAGATATATTTTCTCCTGGTCCTGAACTTCAATGGAGAGTTGTCACATAGGTCTCCCTCTATGGGAATACCTTCACATACCTATCTATTCATACACATATTCTGAAAACAGGTACATATAAAATTACAACGAAGAAAAAAACTCTATTGAATGTTTAAAAATAGAAACAGGCTGGGTGCGGTGGCTCACGCCTGTAATCCCAGCACTTTGGGAGGCCAAGGAAGGTGGATCACCTAAGTTCGGGAGTTTGAGACCAGCCTGACTAACATGGTGAAACACCATCTCTACTAAACTACAAAAAAATTAGCCAGGTGTGGTGGCAGGTGCCTGTAATCCCAGCTACTCGGGAAGCTGAGGCAGGAGAATCGGTTAAACCCAGGAGGCAGAGGTTGCAGTGAGCCAGGATCACACTATTGCACCCCAACCTGGGCAACAAGAGCAAAACTCCATCTAAAAGAAAAAAAAAAAGAAACAATTAAAATAAATAGTTAGACATCAAAATATAAAAAAGAAATAAAATAATAGAATTAATGATCTATAAGCAAACTCAGGTTTGGCTACTCTCTGCTCAAAAACCGAACACTAGAAGTGAGAGTTGATGGGAGGAAAATCAGGTTTATTCAAAGAGCCAGCAAATACGAAGATGGTGAACCAGCATCCTAAAGCTCCATCTTAACTCAGTACACATTTTCAGCTCTTTTTATGTTAAGGGAAGGGAGAAAAGAAGGAGTCTGAAATCAGGAACTGTCTAATGACCACAGACATCTGGGCACCAGCAATGGTCAGGGGGAGGTTGGGAACCTCTTTGTCCTCGGTCAGGTCGCAATGCTCCTATAAATCTTTAACAAAACATAGTCAGTTATTTACATACTTCTTTCATCCCAGAGTTAGTTTTTAAAACTACATGAGGCCAGGCACGGTGGCTCACACCTGTAATCCCAGCAATTTGGGAAACCGAGGCAGGCAGATTGCCTGAGGTCAGGAGTTCGAGACCAGCCTGGCCAACATGGTGAAACCCCGTCTCTACTAAAAAGACAAAAATTGGCCGGATATGGTGGCATGCACCTGTAATCCCAGAGATTTGCGAGGCTGAGGCAGGAAATCACTTGAATCCGAGAGGCAGAGGTTGCAGTGAGCCAAGATCGCACCACTGTACTCCAACCTGGGTGAGAAAGTGAGACTCCATTTCAAAAAAAAAAAAAAAAAAACAACTACGTGATTGCTGTTTTTTCAAATTAGTGCTCTAAAGTGATCCCAGCCTACATGCAGGAATGGGTAAAGGCCCCATGATTAAAACTAAAAAATGTAATTATGTTTGTTCTTTTGCTGTTTCACCTACATTCGCAATTCATTCCAAAGTGTCTAGAAAAATATTAGCTACAGAAGTATTTTGAAGACATCTAGTTAATGAAGGAACCTTCAGTATAAGGAAAGAGACAAAACAAGATAAAGTGGATGCTACTATGTAAAATGGAGATGTTGAGATAAAGTAGTTTGAGTTGTCACTGACCAGCAGGCAATAATTACTTTTATAGGTGCCGAAATTCCATACTGCTTAATAAATAGCAAAAAACATAAAAGTCTTCTGTGACTGAGGCCAAAGTAAGGCATATGAGCATTCAGATTAAACCTCAGTATAAGATGCCCATTTGGAGTCTGTTTCAAAATTCAGTAAGAATAACAGCATAGCGAAGTCAACTGTGATGATGGGTATCAAATAAAAAATGCAGAGAAAGGAACAGACCCAATCTGGTGCGATGCCTCGCATACGTATAGGTACCTGGAGTCTACTCTTTGAACATATCATCGGCCAGATTATTTATTCAGAGCTTTGTGATCTTGACCATAAAGAGAATTTATTGGTAGTATAGAATATTTAGATGCTGAGTGCTCTTTGGGGAACAGAAGTAGCAATTCTATCTTGGAAGAGGAGTAGAGATGAAGGTCAAGACACAGTAGAACAATGTGTGAAGTTAGTGGAAATCTTCACAATTAGAAATGTAATTAATTTCTCTTCTGGACAAAGACATATTTTGGAGGTATCCGGACTTTCTGTTGTTATTGTACTTACATATTATTTGAGTCAATCTGATAAAGCATTTTTTAAACACACTAACATTATTTTCTTTTTTTTCTTTTATTTTCAAAATTAAAATCAGGTCAAGACCTTTTTTTTTTTTTACTATATTTCCTTTTATGCAAACATTTAAATAAGGTTTCTAATGTTCCCCTTTTTCAGCAGATGCTGACAATATAAATTATAAACTTTTAGATTAGAATAAAATCCTGGAATTACTCAGATATATTTGTAAGTTTCATCCAAACATTTATAAATTTATATCAAATAGCAGAAGAGGATTGTGAAACTATTTTAACTTTCACCAAAATGGCTAGCGCATGGTCTTGGGGGAAAAATTCTTTAGATCTACTTTGATATGTATCCTTTGATAATTTGCATAAATCACCCTGTGGGGAATAAAAACCTCTATTCTGGGTTCTCATTTTGTGTTTGGGATATTAACATTAACCTCTGCAGTATCTTATTTCGTTGTGCTTTTTCCTGTCTTAAGATTACGGGCAGGGACGACCCGTCAAAGCGCGGAGTGGAGCAAACCTGCACTCGAGTAATTAGCAAAGCAACTCCGTCCCTACCCACCGTCTCCATCTCATCTAGTGCTGAAGTCTGAGGGGTCTGCAGCATCAGACCCGCCTCTAAGAGAACTTTCTAAATTTGCAGCTAATCTCGGGGAAGAGAAAGACAGATTTAATTTATTTGAAGTTTTCATGGTGTTAATATTTTTGTTTACCTCGCTAGCTTGAGAATTTTGCCAGCCTCTGAATTTGCACATTTTGTATAATTTTTTCTTTGAGCAGTGTTGATGAAGCCAAGTTGAATATTTGCCATGAAATTCCAGTGAATGTGTAGCTCATATGCAAACCCCAAGTTTGCTGTCAGTTATAATACGTTCAGTACCCCAGTCCCAGTACACAGATTTTAAGGGTTAAAGTGAATGTTTTTGTAACATTTAAGCATATTTCAGATGTAAATAAAAGATTGTAAAATATACGGTTTTTACCAAATTTAAAAGATCCCTTTTTAGTTAATACTATGACAGTACTAAAAATATATGAATAATGTTTCAGATACCATTATATTAAAATATTTGTGTATGTGTACAAAAGTGTTGATAAATACTAATCTTTAAAATTTGTGGAGTTTCTTTATTTATAATGTATGTGCTCTTAAAAGCAATGGGATGTGAAATTATGAAAGTATTTTGTTGTTCAGAGAAATAAAAAATACAGTTACTTTGCATTTGGTTTCCCCTTGAAGAGTGAGTGAATTACTGAAGAAAAATGGTTCATTGGATATCTACTGAATGCAAATCTAAACTCAATACTTACGATGCCATGCCAAGAAGCCAAGAAAGGACTCAAATCTCAGCTAAGAAGTTCCTCCAAAGATGAACTGGGAAGATCAGAGGTTTCCAAATGTTGGAGAGACTTAGAATGACTTGGGGAAAATATAATGAATCCGAATCTTAAGGTTTGTGAAGGTTCTCAGAGGGATCACAAATGTTCCATTTCTCTGCTCTAACCTTGTGTTAAGATTGCACTTTCCTGCCTCTTTTGAAGGCAAGCTTGACCATCTGACTTGCTTTAACCCTTGAAATGTTAGCAAAAGTAACACGTGTTATTTTCAGGCAGAGGCGTCAAAGCCAGTGAGTAGTTCTTCCCAGTCCCTTCCCCTGATGTACTTACCTTTGATGTACCTGAAGCCCTGATTTACTTACCTTTAATGTACTGTGTCAGCCTCAGTACCCAAGCAACCACAATGAGCAAGACACACACACACACGCTCCCTGCTAACCCTATTGGTCATACAGTCCAAGTGAAAAATACCATTTTGCTGTGTTAAGATTCAGGATTGTTCGTTACCTCTGTGTCATGAGCTTATCAGAGCTGTGACTGATAGGTGCTGACCTAGGTTTGGGAACCACTGACATTTTCCACCCTCTGACCCACTTCCCTCCCCCAGCCAATATCGGCTGCCATAGACCTGAACTGACATGCTTCTAGGTGCAGAAGGCAAGCTAGAGAATCTAATTTCATATTCACCTTCGGCAGTCATTCCAAAGCCCCAGACTCAAAGGAGACTTTAGCTGAGTTCATCTTTCTGCTATGCAAGTCCATTGGCCATATCAGTACATGATGGTGAGGAGGGAGGTTAGGGGTTGGAATGCATATTTAAATGTTGTGTACACAGAAGAGATAGAAAGATATTTTGGGTAAGAGCTCTGATCCCTCAAGACATGTTTGGGTTTTTTTTTGTTTTGTTTTTTTTTTTTAGACAGAGTCTTGCTCTGTTGCCCAGGCTATAATGCAGTGGCACGATCTTGGCTCACTGCAACCTCTGTCTCCCAGGTTCAAGCAATTCTCCTGCCTCAGCCTCCTGAGTAGCTGGGATTACAAGCACTCACCACTCGCCACCACGTCTGGTTAATTTTTGTATGTTTGGTAGAGACTGGGTTTCACCATGTTGGCCAGGGTGGTCTCGATCTCCTGACCTCATGATCTGCCTGCCTTGGCCTCCCAAAGTGCTGGGATTACAGGCGTGAACCACAGCACCTGACCTCAAGACACATTTAACTGTTCCTTTCTCAAACAGAGCTCACTTCTTTATTTAGAAAAGATTGCCCTGTGATGGGCTCTGGCTCAAAGCATTATTCCCAGCTTCATTCTGGCTCCAGTTCTCTTGGTTCCTGACTGTCTGGGTCAACATTTCTGGTCTTTTAATTTCCCCCATTTGTAGCTTTAGACCACCTTAGACATCATTACTCTTCCAGGCACCCAGGAAGACTCTGCCTCTGATATCATCTTCCACCTAATTCCCAACTGTAGGCTCAATTCCTCTTGCCCATGCCAATCCACCCATCTCCCATGCCCCAAGGACATGGCTGGCAATGGGTTGTCTCCAAATCTGAAAATAAATCTTCCAAGAAAAGCCTAAGGAAGTAACTGAAAATAATAGATCTTTGTACCTGTGCTAAGTACCAAATATCTTATTTTTTGTGTCACAAACCACAATATCTTTGATGACATCACTATTTTGTCCCTGACATGGTTCATAGAACAAGAAGTTTAAATACAACTGCTCTAAAGAGAATTACCTAGGACAACTCTGCCTTAACAGCATTAACACTCACCCTGCACAATCCCAACATCTTTTATTTCTTCCTTTCTCTAGACCAGGCGCATCAGACTGGCTGCTCAGAGACGGAATCCAGCATGCACGTTTTATCTGCCAAACACATAGTCTTTATTTCAATTAGGTGTCAACATTTAAATAGTAGGAGACTTTGTATACATTTGCAGCTTCCTGGTATCTGTTGAATGCTCAGTCCATTTAGCAGTATTGGAATCTCACTCCCCCATCATAACAATGAGTGAAAATTGAGACACTGTTGACCCCTTTACATGTGTTTTCCAGCTTGCAGCAATATGCACCAAGCCCTAATCAACTTATACTAGGCAGCCCCTCTTATTTTTATTTCCTGCCTAGATCCCAGAGGCATGTGTAGACCCCAGTTCAAACAATTTTTTTTTTGAGATGGAGTCTCGCTCTGTCGCCCAGGCTGGAGTGCATGGTGTGATCTCGGCTCACTGCAACCTCTGCCTCCTGGGTTCAAGTGACTCCCTGCCTCAGCCTCCCAAGGAGCTGGGATTACAGGCGCATGCCACCACACCTGGCTAGTTTTTTGTACTTTTAGTAGGGACTGGGTTTCACCATGTTGGCCAGGATGGTCTTGATCTCCTGACCTCATGATCTACCTGCCTTGGCCTCCCAAAGTGCTGGGATTTCAGGTGTGAGCCACTGCACCCGGCCCCAAACAAACTTTTAATATCTATCTCACTGAAGTAATCACTCATGGACAGAAGATCACTTGCTTCAGAATCAGACAAAACATATGTTAAAATGCAAATTTCTGTGTGCCATAAGACCTTCAGAAACAGAACCCGCTGGGGTAGAGTCCAGTACCCAGGCCCACATGATTCTTAGACATACTAGGGTATACAAACTCCACTGGGTCGTCCACTAATTAGTTATCCCTAAAAAAACTACTGTGCAGATGATAAGACCTTGTAAAACAGTGACTCGATTTTGAATTGCCATGAAACCAAATTCTTATTTTACATTATTTTTCATCTTTATATAAAGTTAAATTAATACTCTTCAGAATAAGCTCAAAAAAAATGGTAGTAAATCTCCAAGTTCTACAGATGGAGAGGATGAAAATTAGACAAATGGCATTTTCCCCTATAATTTACCCTGGAAGGGATCCAACACAGAATATGCGGATCTAATACTTGGGATGTCAGCCCTGGCTCTGTCCCCTCATTCATTCATCATCCCATTCAGTAGCTACTTCCCTTTTCATTCTCATTTCAAAGTGCAAAATGTCCAGACTATAAAAAAATCAACATATCCCCTTATTTGGGTGACAATTACCTTACAAATGAGTGTCCATTATCCAAACCTCACATAGTACATCTTTATTCCTGTGTTCTCACTCACTTAGACACCAATACAAATGGTCCAATCACCATGTTTCCTTCCTAATGACAGCTTTCTGGGGGACGTAGTCACAGTGATGGAGAGAACAGTACTGGGAAGGCGTGGCTTTTAGAACCCTGCTGGTCTCTTTGTAGAAGGAGTCCATCATATTTGCAGGTGGATGATTTATCATCTTAAATTAGTTAAATCCCAGAAAGCCAAAAATATATGTATTATAGGATTTCAGAACTCCTGAGCAGTTAGGAAACAAAAAACATTTCGAGAGCAAATGTGACAAAATGATACTAAATCAAAGTTATTATTTGTTCATATTACAAGTGGTCCCCATATCCTCCACCCCTACACTTGTAGCAAAAAAATTATATACCATATATTAAATGTTATGTGTTAGTATATATTTTGTTCAGAAAATGATGAAGTGCAGGCATGATTGGCCTTCAAGATTCTCTGCAAGGAGCCCCTTGCCTTCCCCCTAATTTCATATCCTATCTGCTTGCCTATGCATAACCTTCACTACAGCTGCAATGTTCTGCTCACTTAAAAAAAAGGAAAAAAACAAAACAAAACTCGTTCCTCTCTCACACACAGAAATGTTCCTCCCCCTTTCTCCAACCACGCAAATCTAACCCATACACATCAGGACCCAGCTTAATTCACATGGGCAGTGGATGCAGTGAGGTCATACCTAGGATCCACCCTCAGGACTGAGGCCTCCCATTTCCCCAGCTACTTAGACTCCCAGTGGCTTTAAACTGAGTCCCTCTTGCCCGAGGTCACATCACCAGCCCAGCAGGAGCTCACTTCAAAGACTGGTTGAGGATAGGAAGCACAAAGGCACTCATTGCCCAACTCTAAAGGCCATCCTGCTTCCCCAACTCCTACCAAAAGACCTCTTGCAACTGCTTCACAGTTCAACTCCTCTCTCTAAGCAAATTATCAGGAAGCACTGAGAACTGCTTTGTAAATGTCTTGCACGTAAATCTTCACGTCAGAGTCTGTCTCTTGGTGAGTGAGCAAAGTCAGCAGGTTTTCCAGAAGCTTCACTTGTGTTTCTAGCATGTCTGAATTTTCCATCCTCTGTCCACGACTGGCAGGTATTGCCTGCATCACCCATCTCCCTCTTCTCCTCAGTTACGCCATCAGTTATCATGTCATTGTCTGTGTTTTCTTCCAATCCTGTTATGGCGTCCCTGAAGGCAGATTGTGCCTTTAATGTTTGTAGTCTTGGCGGTTCAACCTATTGACCTGCACTTCAGAGTTTTGGAGTCAAATTCTCAAAGTTCTGTTGGATAGAGTCCAGCATTTCCGGAGAAAATGCTAGGGCAGGGCAGGGAATGGGGAGCAGAGGAAGATGGATTGGGGGCCCAGACT
Source organism: Ateles fusciceps (assembly GCA_036589455.1). NCBI lineage: Eukaryota > Metazoa > Chordata > Mammalia > Primates > Atelidae > Ateles > Ateles fusciceps. The sequence continues at coordinate 3,748,496 of JAZHEH010001955.1, forward strand.
TCATTGTAGGAATGACTGTCCTTCGAATCTCTTCTATAAGGGAATATTTCTGAAAGTATCCGAGTTAATCGAATTTTGGTTTCTTTTCAGTTCTCAGCCTGAGCAGGGTTTTGCCACTGAAGTATTTGGTACTGGGTATGTTTATCTGCAGAAGCAAACTTAGGCAAAATTGTTAACATGATCTTTTTATTTGGAAGTTTCCTGAGTCCTCTTTGCTCCCAGCTCCTTTAGATTCTTGTCCTCTCCTGTCACCTGCTACCTACCGTTAACTCACCACAGTCCTTTCTCAGCCTATGACCAGGCCCACCTTGCTTAAACAGAGGCCCCATCCCCTCTCACTCTGCCTTTTTGTTTCCAAAGGGACTCCAATTCAAATGTCACCTCCAACCAAAAGGAAGTTGTTTCCTCAAATACTGGGTTGAGAAGGAGTGTGTGAGGCCACCTCCGCTCCTGGGAGGTTTGAGGGTCTTGTGAGGTACTGGGCACTGGCATTAGAAACGGCAGGTCATTTTCTGTGTCTTTGCCACTCCTGTGAACCCTGCTCAAGTCTAACACTAATTCAGCTCAAACTAGAATGCAAATGGCTGATTACAGGAAAAAGAGCCATGCTTTCCTGAGAGAAATTAATACCTTCAAGAAACAATCTTTAACTCAAGAGGATGAATTTCTGATTTGGGGGATATTAGGTTTTCAGGTATTCTACCACTAAAGTTCTTCTCCACCCGCAGCCCCTCTTCACCGTCTCACTGCATGAGCAATCATCTCCTGTATCGAGGCCTAAAGCCAGCCCTAAACATATTCATTCAAATCTAGGTGGAATAGTAAGGCACAAAGAACCATACCTGATAATGGTCGTAAGGCTCATATAGGTATGTCTTTGGGCCAATCAAACTCTTTAAACCTCGTCTCTAAGAGAGGGGAGTATAATAGCTACTGAACAAGGTGTTAGAACAAAAGGCAGGAGGACATGTGGGTACTTTGCAGAGTGGTATATATATGTCATATGATAGTCCTGAATTGACAAGTTCCAATCAGCAATCCGAGCTACTCACTCTATCTTCTTACATCATTACAAAGCAACTGGCATCAGTGAGACCTGATGCTCAGACAACATCCAAGGTCTGAGAGCTACTGAGAGAGCTGCCTGTGAGGAGTACTAATAAAAGAAGTTTTAAAATGTAAGAAAGTTTATGTAGGATCACAATTTTTTTTAAGCAGATGGAGAGAAGTGTAAGTAATGACGAGAGCTGGCATCTGAGAGCCAGTCCTCTGCACATCCACTCAGTCACATTCTGAGCCTTCACTAGACCATCCAGGGACTACTTAAAGAACACAGCCCCATCCTGACCATGAAGTCACTTGCCTGAGATGGAGCATGACAAAAATTAATTAGGATTTAAAAGGCCAATCTGGAAGGGACTTCAAGATAACTAGAAGCATATGGTACTCACCTCCTCCACCAAGAAGAACCAAAATAGTGAGTAGATAATCACACTGAATACATAGTTTTAGAGAGAGCACTGGAATTCAACAGAGAAGTGACAGAAACATAGAAGGCAAAGGAGAAGGAAATGAGGCAGCCTGCTCTGTCAGAGCATCTAGAAGCTTGGAGAAGCTCCCTAATGTGGGCAAACAGTAAGTAAGAGACCCCCAGCAGTCCACATTTCTACCATAGACTTCTGCAATCCTAGCCACAGGAGAGCCACTTGACACTCATGGGCCCTCAGGCTAACACAGGAGCTGCCTGGAGAATGCTTGATGACATTGATATAGAGAGGGAGCTCACACTGGGTCCCACACACCCCTAGTTCTAAGCAGCTACAGTAAAGCACCATTCTGGAAACCCAGCCCTCATCAGAAAACATTCTGCTTGGGGTACCAACAGACCCTATATCTCTACACCCCTTTGACCCCATTGACATCCCTCACCTGCAGCTCCTGCTACAACTGACTGCAAGCTGGCAAGAGCCACTGGGAGCAAGCGCTACCCCCACAATCCCCCACCAAACAGAGGAACTACCATGCATTTCCATGCACCTTGAGGTCAGGCTTTCCTGCCCACAGCCACCACTGCTCCCAGCTGCCACCACCAGGGCCACAATTCGGCCTGGATATCCATACACCCTCTGAAATCTAGGCAGAGGTTCCCAAACCTCAGTTCTTGACTTCAGTGCACTGGCAGGCTCAACACCACATGAAAGCTGCCGAGGCTTGAGGCTTGCACCCTCTGAAGCCATGGCCCAAGCTGTAACTTGGCCCCCTTTAGTCACGCCTAGAGAAACTGGGATGGACAGCACCAAGTCCAGATTTCACACAGCACATGGACCCGGGGCCTGGCCCACGAAACCACTTTTTCCTCCTGGGCCTCCAAGCCTGTGATAGGAGGAGCTACTGTGAAGACCTCTGACATGCCCTGGAGACATTTTCCCCACTGTCTTGGTGATTAATGTTCTGCTCCTTGTTACTTATGCAAATTTCTACAGCTGGCTCAAATTTCTCCCCAGAAAATAGGATTATATTTTCTATCCCATTGTCAGGCTGTAAATTTTCCAAACTTTTATGCTCTGTTTCCCTTTTAAAACTGAATGTCTTTAACAGTGCCCAAGTCACCTCTTGAATGCTTTGCTGCTTAGAAATTTCTTCTGCCAGATATCCTAAATCATCTCTCTCAAGTTCAAAGTTCCACAAATTTTTAGGGTAAGGGCAAAATGCCACCATTCTCTTTGCTAAAACATAACAAGAGTCACCTTTGCTCCAGTTCCCAACAAGTTCCTCATCTCCATCTGAGACCATCTCAGCCTGGACTTTAGTCTACATCATTATCAGCATTTTGGGCAAAGCCTTTCAACAAGTCTCTAGGAAGTTCCAAACTTTCCCACATTTTCCTGTCTTCTTCTGAGTCCTCCAAACTCTTCCAACCTCTGCCTACCTGGTTCCAAAATTGCTCCCACATGTTCAGTTATCTTTTAAGCAGTGCCCCACTCTACTGGTCTGTTTTTGTGCTCCTGATAAAGACATACATAAGACTGGGCAATTTACAAAAGAAAGAGGTTTATTGGACTCACAGTTCAACGTGGCTGGGGAGGCCTCACAATCATGGCAGAAGGTGAAAGGCACGTCTCACATGGTAGCAGACAAGAGAAGAGAGAGCTTGTGCAGGGGAAACTCCCATTTTTAAAACCATCAGAACTCATGAAACTCATTCACTATCACAAGAACAGCACAAGAAAGACCCGCCTCCATAATTCAAACACCTCTCACTGGATTCCTCCCACAACATGTGGGATTTGTGGGAGTTACAATTCAAGATGAGATTTGGCTGGGTACACAGCCAAACCATATCAACATGTAACAAAGTATCACATGCACCCCACAAACATATACAAATATTATGTACCAATTTTAAAAATTTAAAAAGAGTTGATTAACCTATGGGAAAACAAGAGGATCTGCTGTGAGTTGCGGGCAGACAAACATGTTTGGGCTCAGAATATGGATGATTATAGTGTTCCAGGTAAATTGTGGAGATGAGGAAATGTCAGCCAAAAAAAAAACAAATCCCATGAAAGTTCTAAACTCTCTTGTCTTCCCCTTTCCCCTTGTTACTCTTGTAACAGGATGCATGTGGTGGGGATGTATGAAAAGAATAATTTGATGGAGAAACCATAAGTCACAAGACTCAAGAGAGATACTGCAGTGAGCACACAGGGTTATCTCAGAGCGATAAGTAGTGAGAGACAGATCAAAACTTTCCCATATGGCTCAATCACCATTATCATCACCAAATAATTTGTACTGTTACCTCCTCCAAGTTATTACTTTGTAAACGTCTCTCCATTATTGAGCCTGAATAATTGAGCAAAGTTTACAAAGAATAGCGTTAAATAACACTGAAATGAAAGATTCTTAAGAGGAATCTGCTTGTAGTTTTCTTTTCTTTCTTTTTTTTTTTTTTTTTTTTTTTGAGACAGAGTCTCACTCTGCCACCCAGGCTGGAGTGCAGTGGTGTGATCTTGGCTCACTGCAAATTCTGCCTCCTAGGTTCAAGTGATTCTCCTGCCTCAGCATCCTGAGTAGCTGGGACTATAGGCACATGCCACCACATCCAGCTAATTTTTGTATTTTTAGTAGAGATGGAGTTTCTCCATGTTTGTCAGGCTGGTCTCGAACACGTGACCTCAGTTGATCCACCCGCCTTGGCCTCCCAAAGTGCTGAAATTACAGGTGTGAGCCACCACGCCCAGCTGACTTTTCTTGTATGTTATCAAAAGTACTGCAACTATAACTACTAAACCTATGATGGGTAAGGTGGTGGTGGTGGTGGTGTTGCTGTTATAAATAAGACAGTGATATTTCAGAATTTTTTATTAAACAGTGTGGCCCATGGACTGAGAAAGTAAGTTTGTTTAATAACACTTGCATGGAGATTAGTGAGTTCCCTCGGATTTTTAAGGAACCTGCCTTCTGCAATGTGACTTTTCCCTTTAGATGACTGATTTTTTAAAGAAATAAGAATAATAAAGTTCTATAACAATTTAAATCCAATAAGTGATAAATTTTTACTTTATAACAAGAATAATATGAATTGAAAATTTAGCCTGAAAGGCTCTGGGTGGTTCTATGGAAACATTTCCAAGCAGCAACCCCCAAGCCCAGGGAATAGGGCTTTCACTGCCTCCCTTCAAAAACACTCCTTTAAAATCCTGCAGTCAAACAGGCCCATCATGTTCTACTGAGTGGTTTCAAATTTGCAGTGTCTTTCTTCTTCTGAATAGCTGAGGAAAAAAGACATCAACTCCCTTAGGTTTATTGAACTGACTCTTCCTGAGTTAAAGAATTTATGGAGTATGTGACCCCTTACTTTGCCTTTAACATTTAGAAGAGCTGAAAATAGAAGTCCTCACCAAAAAGAAACTGTTTTTGTGAGGATCTTAAGCCCAAGAGTTGCAGATAATGATGCAAAACAATCATTACTCTTTTCCTCAAGGGACCCAGGTTTGTATGTTATGGTTATTTATAGAGACTACTGGAAAAGTTGAGAATGAAAAAATAACAGCCCTTTCCAAACCAATGTTCACTGCCTTCTATAGCATAACTTGGGCGTGTAACTGTGCTAAGTATCTAATACTTTTGCCCATTTTCCTTTCCTATCTCCCTATTGCTCCTGCTTGGAATGAGTCAGAATCCCAAGAGGGGGATGGGTGGGTCCCTCACCCCAGAAATGGGGATTTCCTAACATCATACATTTGGCAAGAACGAAAGGGCTGTTTTAAAAAATGCACGAAACACAAATAAATTCTAGCCCAGCAAAGTCAGCCAACAATTCCCTGAGACCAGAGCAAATCACTGGCCCTGGAGGATCTGAGGTTTCCCATTTACAAAAGCTCCCACATCATGAGGCATCTGTTTGTTTCTGGTGGATAACATGGCAACACTATTTTATACCTTATTTGGCCTTATTCATATGTACAGCATTAAAAGTTAGATTTTCAAATCAAATTGTCAGTACAATAACAGGATGCCTTAAATTTGAATAATAGGTTTCAACATGGCTTTGAGTTACCACTGATTTTTCCACTCCCCTCAAATGCAGCTTTCCTACTCTTTTCAACATAAATTGATAATGACTTTGGTAAAAATGCAGGGCCCATGGAGGACTGTGTAGCTACAATTCAGTTGCATCTTCTGGAGGCCACAGAAATAATCCATAGCTGGAATCATAGATAGTCCTCCCACCCTTTCACCCTAGAAATTGCCTTGAGTGCAGTGCTCATCCTGGGCCCAAACCCATACTTTATCCTGTAAGCAGTTTCATCTTTTGAATGGAATTCACAATTTCTTGGGTTTCCTGTTTACCATATCAGATGATATTCCCTCTGAGATCTAAATGTTAGCATATTCTCTTTTTAAAAATTAGCAAATAGTACTTTCCTTGTCAGAATAACCCACTGATATCTTCTATACCACAATATCTTGACATTTGAATAAACAATATCAGGTCTGAAAGACTCCTACTCCCAAGGATAGGCAACAAACACCTTCTCCTGGTCTCACACAGCTAAGACGTTATATGGCACCAGAGTAATGAAAGAGAAATCCATGCTGGAGACAGAAAAGAAATAGTTGAATCCATGGAAGTAACTCGTGAGAAGCAAAGATCATGTCTTATTTGTGTCTATCAGAGGCCTAGCAAAGTGCCCAGCACAGAGATTTCAATCAGCACTTACCAAACACATGGGTGAATGAATGAATAAATGAATCAAAAAACAATTGAGGTTACAGTTCCTTGAGCAATATCATACTGACTAGTGACTCTTGGTTTCCCTACTCGTACCGCTGAAGGTGGAAAGTTTTAAATCAGAATGACATAGCAGTGTGGAGCACCACTCTGGAGCAGGGTTGCACAGATCGAGGAGTCCAGTTCCATTGCAAATTGTCTGTGCAGCCCTGAGTGAGTCTCCTCAGTGAGCTTCAGTTTCATTATCTATAAAATGGTAATAATAAATACACATATTTTGAGATTGGGCCATTTTTTCCATAGAACTAATGGGTTTTTTCAATGAATATACAAATTGACCCTCCTGGTCTTAAAACTGAAAGTTACATCTGTCTTCTCTGAGTTCCCTTCTCAGAAAACAGACCCTCAGTCCTCCCAGAGAGTATCAAGGAACTGAAACTTACCAGAACTGAAACATTCAGACAATGAGATGGCAGACCCCCCATCTGTCCTAATTGCCTAACTGACCACCTGCTTCCTATTGACCAATCCTCTTCCTTACCCCTCCCAATTCCTGTTTTCCCACATATAGTTACATTCCCTCCCCACTATATAAGACTCTAATTTTAGTCAGTTGGGGAGACCAATTTGAAACCTACTCCCCATCTCCCAGCTGAAGTCAACTGCATAATAAGTCTTTCTTTTCTGGCAATACTTATTGGCTCAGGGGTTGGCTTTCTGTACAGTGAGCAATGGGACCTTGTTTGAACCCCTGGTATTTGGCAACAATTTCTCAAGGTTGTTAAGAGGATTAAATGAAACAAAAAACTTAAAGTTCTTAGCACAAGGCCAGACAACAGTAAGCACTCAATATTTGCAATATCACTCATAATTAAGATATAATTATGAAGATGGAACCAAATAGAGCCCAACTGAGAAGTGCAGGATTATGACTTTAAATTGTTTTTCTAATTATCTTTATTTTTAAAATGATACAAATAAATGAATAATAATGAATGCATAAACTAGGAAATGGGTAACTCATGTTGTCTTCTTACATGGTCGCTAATAAACAGCCTAGTGCCAGCTGTAAAACCTGGGGTGGTTTTCTTCTCTGCAAGATTTCTTAGGGCAGAAACATATCTTCTCAGAGACTAGCAAAGCGCACACTGCATTGTGGGTCCTCTGGAAGTGTTCAAAGCACAGAAACATTATTCATCATCTGTAAAGTCTCTAAGGAAAGATGCTAGCTACTATTTTTGCCTTGGAGAAGCCCTCTGAGATTGTCCATAAAAGATTAAAGTGCAGTTGCTGACAAAGAAAATGAACACAAAAAAGACATTGCTCTGTGGCAGGCAGACCTATGCAAGCCCAGCCACAAAGGCCGAGGAAGTTAAGAGCCCAAAGAATGAGGCTGTCAAATCCAGTTTCTCAGAAAGAAACATTTAATAGTGACTTACAAATAGAAGCCATACTTTCCGGTGGTGGTGAGGCAAGATGGTGGATCCCGGCACCATTATCCCCCAGACCCAGGGCTTCTTTATGATAGGGTAGGAATGTGTAGAACAACTGAAGTCAAAGAAAAGCAAGAATGTCATGTGAATCTGCCTAAGAGCAGGATTTATAGTCAAAGTTGTTTTGACCTAAGGACAGAATTTACTCGAAGTGTATGCTCTTATACAAGGCACAGTAGATAAAAAAAAGAAATCTCAGAGGCATTCCCAGAACTGGGGCTAATCAGAAGTCAACATAGTGATTAGCATCCAAGATGGAGTTGCTTTAGCCTCCACAGGCATGCTTTCTGGGGTCCAGCTGGATGAGACAGTTATTTGTATAAAGATGTTTCCTTTTTTTCTTCAACGATGTCAAAAATAATTTAAGATTTGACTTCTCTGCTAGGGGGTCAACTTGATCTTTCACAGTGACAAAAAGAATTAGGAAGATGTACGGTTTTGTGGTATTTTAAAATGCTTAGCAGTTACGTAAAAACAAGAAAATATATAATCCTGACCTGCCACATGTGTTAAAAGTTGAGATTCAATCCTTTGAGCTGGAGGGTAAATTTAAAAATAAATGAAATAAAGTTGAGATCGGAGACCCATTGAATTGATTAATATTCTCAGCAATCATTTGCTGTAATTAACACCCCTCAAAACAGCTCAAAGATGGAATTCATAGCTTTTCAGAGCAACGATTTGAAATAACTAAGTAGATATATGCATATGTATACATGTATTACTGTGAAATAATATAAGACAAAATTCAAATGGAGAAGATGAGGACATGGGAGAGTGAGTAGAAAAGAAACCTAAAGTCAACTATTCATTTAGTCTGGGCGCAGTGGCTCATGCCTGCAATCCCAGCACTTTGGGAGGCCAAAGTGGGCAGATCACTTGAGGTCAGGAGTTGGAGACCAACCTGGCCAACATGGTGAAGCCCCATCTCTACTAAAAATACAAACATAACTGGGTGCAGTGGCTCATGCCTGTAATCTCAGCACTTTGGGAGGCCGAGGGTGGTGAATCACCTGAGGTCAGGAGTTCAAGGCCAGACTGATCAACATGGAGACACCCCATCTCTACTAAAAATACAAAATTAGCCAGATGTGGTGATGCATCCATGTAATCCCTTCTACTCGGGAGGCTGAGACAGGAGAATCACTTGAACCCAGGAGACAGAGGTGGCTGGTGAGCTGAGATTGAGCCATTGCACTCCAGCCTGGGCAGCAAGAGCAAAACTTCATCTCAAAAAACAAACAAACAAACAAACATTAGCCAGGCATGGTGGTCCATGCCTGTAGTCCCAGTTACTTGGGAGGCTGATTCAGGAGAACAGTTTGACCTGGGAGGCAGAGGTTGCAGTGAGCCCAGATCACGCCACTGCATTGCACTCCAGCCTGGACAACAGAGTGAGACTCCGTCTCAAAAAAAAAAAAAAAAAAAAAAAAAAAACCTATTAATTTATTAGTTTATTCCAAAGACTAACACATGCACATGCACACACAGGAATAGTGTGATAATTTTGACTAGAGAGGAAGAGTTTATGCACATCACAATGAGTGTAAAATAGAAGAAATGAATAGAAAAATGACAGACTGCTCCAACCTAGCTACATTGTACATGTTGGATTTTAGATTAAACAAACTGGAATAAACTGATGCCATATAGTGTTGCACATACTTAATCTATTCAGAAGAACTGCAGAACTTCCAGCCAAAAGACTTTTTACCACATTCCAGGATAACTTGGGACTCATCTCTGAGGACTCCATAAGCTGCACAGAATCTATTATACTTTTACACAAGGTTGATGTCTAGGTTGTGCCCTCTGGTGGTGTTTTAGGAAATTTTGATGGATTGGGGGGAAAGAAGAATGGAGAAAGAGAGGAAAAGAAAAAAAGAGAAGGGCAGAGTAAAGAGCAGAAGTGGGGGTGAGTTCCTTGAATGCCCACTGTTTACACCATGCCAAGCAATTTTACCTACGTGGTCTCATTAATCCTCTCAACTCCACTGTGAATAGGTATCCTTAGCCTCATTTCATGGCTCAGGAAATGGAGGTCTAGGGAAGTGAAGAAATTGGTTCAATATCACAGTCTAAGAAGTAACAGAACAAAATTATTCCCAGTTCTGTCTGTCTGCCCACTGCTGTTCTGCAACTTACCAGGTCCCTGCACTTGCTTGACCCTAAACCAGATTCCTCAACAGGTTCAGCAGCAACCTACCCGCATGGCCATTTAGCCATCACCCCCCATGTCATCAGGTCCCGTTCAGGAGGGCATTCCCAGTCCTGTGAAGGACATCCCTGATCCCACGTGAGGTTAAGGAGATGCTGTTGCCTACCCATTTCACTCTAGGGAAATTCACATAATGATGTTTTTCACCCTAAATGCCAAAAGCCAACGTTTTTAACAATGAAAAAATCTCTTCTGAGTAAACTTGAAGCCTACTCTTGAAGGCAAATTTGTCACCAGAGGGCTGCATAATGAACTTAAAGTTACTATACTAGACATAGATGTTTTAAAAGATATTTCATTCAAGCCAAGTCTGCTAAAGCCTGTCAAAAAAACATTCTGACTTATTTTATTTGAAAAGAAAATCTATGTTCCCTTTCAATAGTATGCCTTTCTATCTGAATTATTCATAACATTTTCCTCTATTTCAGGAACTGCATACAGTAAACATTGAGAAAAAATATTTTTCTCCAACTTCCTTTTTCTTAGAAATCTATTGATCACTCTGATTTTCATTCTCAATGCACAGCTACTTACATTTTGTTTTCCAATTCTCTTTTGGGATGTATTCACATTCATTTTGGTAGCCATTTTAGTTTGTCTCCTATTAACCTTTGGTTTTATGTTTATTTCCATCAGAGATACTTCATTCTTACTTACTTCTGAAATTTGCATTTCTGGTAGAGGTGGCTAGCTGCCTTTCCAATACCTGTTCTGCTCTTCTTTCCCAGTAACGCAACCATGATTTTATGCAAGGGATGAAACTGCTCAGACAAAAGGCTATGTTTCTCATCCAACCTTGCTGTGTGTATGTGATTAAGGTCTGATCAATGACATATAATTGGAAGTGTCAGGTGACACTTCTAGAAATGCTTCTTGACAGAGCACCAGACAGCTGGCCCAGCCCTTTTTGCTCTTCCTCACTTCCTTCCTCCTGCCAGGTGTGTGAGCCTGAGCCCTGGTAGCCATGTTGGACCAGAAGGAAGATTTTCAGCCATACATTACAAGTGGCAAAGCAGACAGGATACCAGGTCCAAGATAATGATGGATTGCCATGCCAGTCCTACACTGCCTATTCTGGAGAGAAAAAAAGGAAACTTAAGAACTTGTCTCATTTAAGCCTGTGTTGCTTCTAGTGTTGTTACTAGTATCTTTACACAATTGTTAATAAATCCAATCTTCCTGGAGTCCCCTGAGGATATGGATTCCTTTCTGAAAACTATAGATAGATGAAAGATACTTAATTTTCATTTAATCCTTTGGGATATGACCAAGTGAAATGTTCTAAGGTATTAAAAGTCTCATTATGGCCAGGCACGGTGGCTCATGCCTGTAATCCCAGCACTTTGGGAGGCTGTGGCAAGTGGGTCATGAGGTCAGATCGAGACCATCCTGGCCAACATGGTAAAACTCTGTCTCTACTAAAAATACAAAAAATTAGCCAGACGTGGTGGCATGTGCCTGTAGTTACAGCCTTACTCGGGAGGCTAAGACAGGAGAATTGCTTGAACCTGTGAGGCGGAGGTTGCAGTGAATGGAGATCGCACCACTGCACTCCAGCCTGGGCAACAGAGTGAGACTCCGTCTCAAACAAATAACAACAAAAAGTCTGATTAAAGACAACTCCTATGACAGTAAATTTAACTTTGAATCAAACTTCTACAATACCACTGTACTACAAAAACTGGCAAATAAAATTTCAATACAGCAACTTAAATACCATATGTATTAAAACATTCATTGTCTAAATGGCTGATGATGATGTGTAAACTGAAAAATATTAAATACTGGGTCATGGTTATGGACCCTGGGTTATAAGAACTAACTTAGGAAAAACAAAAGTATTGGTTTACCTAATAAAAAAGTGCAATAATAGACTCAATTTCCAACATGACTGGATCTTCAGCAATCTGTATCTCTTTAGCTCTGATTTTCTTTTTATTGGTTTTATTCTGAGGCAGGCTTTTTCTACATGGCTGCAAAGCCAACCACTAACAGGTCCAAGACTATAGCTTACCACCTTAAAAAATCAGTGGAAAGAAGGCCCTTTTTCCCAGATGTGATATATTAGATTATCATTCAGCAAGTATTCGTTATCTCCACCTCAACTTTCATGAGAGCCTTTGATGTCACTATTGGTCATACGATTTGCTTTGGCCAATGGAATATTAGTAGATGTGACATGAGTTCCACTGAAATAGGTTTGCACAGTGGGACATGGTTTGCTTTCATCATTAGAGGACTATGCTTTGAGTTGAGTAGCTACCGGCCCAGGGAGGAGGAAGGACACATGGAGCAAAATTGGAGCCAATCCCAGCCAAATCTTACCATGTGTAAAAAACAAATAAGTTGTTTTCAACTGAGATTTGGAGTGATTTCTCATACAGCACATGTGTGGCAACAGCTGACTGATGCATGTGAAATTCCAACAAAATTGTTTAATCTCATTAACTCAGGTCAGTAGTTCCTAAGTGTGGTCATCCGCATTGCCTTGGAACTTGTTAAAAGTGATTAGGTCTCACCCCAGACCTACAGAACTATAAACTCTGAGGTAAGAGACCAGCAATTTTTGTTTTAACAAGTGCTCCAAGTGATTCTGATTTCCTGTCAAGTTTGACACCCACTGACTTAGGTCCTATGCCCATCCTTAAACCAATCTCAGTGCCTGAGGATTCAGGCCTGGAGCTGTAGGATGGCAAAGTGGCATCAGAATTATCTAAATGAGGGAACAGAGTCTAAGAGTGGATATTTCCGATAAGGTCATAGGTGATGCTGATGCTGCTGGTCTTGGGACCACAGGTTTGAGAATCACTGTTGAAGGCTATGGGTGTGGCAGGAATGATTCCCAATTGAGAAATCAGCATCTGTTAATAAAAGAAGAAAAACAAAAGAAGAAGGATGCTGGTCAGGGAACAAATGACAATCACCACTCCATTCTCATTAAAAGAAAAACATTCTTACAACCACAGATATTCTCCAACAATTCTGTAGGGACAGGGGGAATCTGGGAGAAAAAGAGAAATCTCATCTGTCATTCAGTTTGTGAAATTGATTGAGACATGAACTGATTTTTTTGTCTCTTCAATGTTGCCAAAATTCAAAACAGAGCTGAGGAATCAAATAAAGGACAGCAGTTTTTGCTAGAAAAAGCCATGTATCATTTTCCAATGTGATACAGATTGTCACATAAATCTTTCTTAGTACAATTTACTGAAGATAAATATGGTGCTTAAGAAGGTAATGTCTATACATCAAACAATTGAGTCATTTTGATCCATTCTAATGAAACTAAGAGAGCAGCCTATAGTTTTGAGTGATCCAAGATAAAAAATAAGAATCATAGCCCCTGACTATTGCTGTCATTTTTAATCTGTTCTTGGAATCTAGAAATCGAAGAATTTTAGAACTCAAAGAACCTTAGAGATCATCTAGCCCAGGTATTACAACCACCAGACAAAGGGCCACATTTCACCTCAAAATGTGTTTTATTTGCCCTGCGGCAGTGTGATTTTACAACCAGATCTCTTCACTTGTTGCCAGGGCCTATTGTGGTCCCGTAGACATTTAGGTTGACTGCCTCTCATCTAGACCAACTCCACTGTTTGACCAATGAGAACACTGAGGTCCATGGTGATGACCAGCTTTAATGCACATCATCTCTGCAGGGGCAGACCAAGTCTGCATTGCCAGGTTTTTCCATTTTTAGAATGTAGTTTCCCTAGAGACAAGTTTTTTTTTTTTTGTTTGTTTGTTTGTTTACCATAAATAAGAGAATTGCAAAGTTCACCTTTTAAATTCTACTCATTCGGGGTTGGCCCATGCCTATAATCCCAGCACTTTGGAGGCCAAGGCGGGGGGATCACCTGATGTCAGGAGTTTGAGACCAGCCTTGCCAACATGCTGAAACCCCATCTCTACTAAAAATACAAAAATTAGCCAGGAATGGTGGTGCACACCTGTAGTCCCAGCTACTCCAGAGGCTGAGGCAGGAGAACTGCTTGAACCCGGGGGGCGGAGGTTGTGGTGAGCCAAGACCATGTCAGTGCACTCCACCCTGGGCAACAAAGGAAAACTCCCTCTCAAAAAAAAAAAAAAAAAAAAAAAAAATCTGCTCATTTGGCCACTCTCAGTGCCTCACACCTATAATCCTAGCACTTTGGGAAGCCAAGGCAGGAGGATTGCTTGAACCCAGGAGTCTGAGACATAGCAACATGGGCAACATAGCAAAATCTTGTCTCTACTAAAAAATTTAAAAATTAGCCAAGTATGGTGGCACATGCCTGTAGTCCTAGCTACTTGGGAGGCTGAAGTGGGAGGATTGCTTGGGCCCAGGGGTTTGAGGTTGCAGTGAGCCATGATCATACCACTGCAATCCAGCCTGGGCAAGAGAGCATGACCATGTCTCAAAAGAAAATAAGTAAATAAATTAATATGTCCTGCTCAGTCATACTGAGGTAGGTGATAAAATCAGTACATAGCTTATTTCAGAAACCCAAAGAAGAACAAATCTATGAACAATGTAAGAATGATAGACCGCAAGTTTAATGTGAAGTTAATCTTATTTGGATTAGGTACCTTAGATAGTTTTAATTCCTTTGGCTAGAAAGTTATGGGTTTTTTTCTGTTTAAAATTGATTCTTTATACCTTATACCAATTAGGACGGCTACTATCAAAAAACACAGAAAATAACAAGTGTTGGAGAGGATGTAGAGAAATTGTGATCTTTGTGCACTATTGGTGAAAACGTGAAATGTGCAGCCACTGTTACGAAAACACCAGGGTCTAGGTCCTGCTGCTCACTGCACAGAAAGCCAATCACTGAGACAATGAGTATTTCCAAGAAAAAAGGGTTTAATCAAGTGATACTGCCAAGAAGATCAGTCTCAGGTCCATCTCCCTAACCAACTGAAATTGGGGGTTTATATAGCATGCAAGAAATGGAACCATGTGTGGGAAAACAGGAATTAGGGAGGGGGTAAGAAAGAGAAGTTGGTCAACAGGAAGCAGGTGATAGGTTAGGCAATCATGACAGGTGAGGAGTCTGGTATCTCATTACCCAGATGCAGTGATCTGGTAAATTTCAGTTCCTTGGTACTATCTGGGAGGCCTGACGGTTGGTTTCTTAGGAAAGGTACTCAGATAAGACAAATGTAACTTTCTCAAGTTTTAAGACTGAGAGAGTTGATTTCTATGTTTATTCAAAAGAAACCATAAACATTAGTTCCATAGGACAATTGGATTGGTTTCACCACTGTAGAAAATAGTATGGCAGTTTCTCAAAAATAAAAAATAAAAATCAAATTACCATATAATCCAGCAATTCTGCTTCTGGGTGTATGCCCATAAGAATTAAAAGCAGGATCTCAGAGATATTAATTTGTACACTCATTTTCCTAACAACACCATTCCCAATAGCCAAGATAGAAACAACCTAAATTTACCTGTCCATTAACAGATGAACAGATTTCTACAATGTGGTGTATGTGTGTGTGTGTATTTACATACATACATATATATATACACATATATTGTGTGTGTGTGTTCATATATACACATAGGTAATAGAATATTATTCAGCCTTCAAAAGGAAGGAAATTTCAATACATGCCACAACATAAATAAACCTTAAGTACACTATGTTAAGTGAAATAAGTCAGACACAAAAAGATAAATACTATATGGTTCCATTCCTATGAGCTATTTAGAATAGTCAAATTTATAGAAACAGAAAGAAATATGGTTGTTGCTGGAGACTCAGGGAGGGATGAATGAGGAGTTATTGTTTAATGGGCATAGAGTTTCAGTTTTAAAAGATGAAATAGTTCTGAAGATCATTTGCACAACAATGTAAATATTTTTAATGCTACTGAATTGTACACTTAAAAATGGTTAAGTTGGTAAATTATTGTTATATGTTTTTTATCATAATAAAAAATAATTTTTGAAAAAGAATTTCTTAGTTAAGTCTGCTAGTTTTGTTTTGTTTTGTTTTTTGAAATCTGGTGTAATTATTACACAGGTCAGAATGTGGTATCCAAAGATGAAATAAAAAGCAGGTATGTCTCATCCTGCTGAGGCTAACTGAACATTCTGGATACCTCTGGGGGAGGAGGTCTTCCATGTATACCAACATAGCTAAGCAAGTTCAAATACAAAGTCAAACTTTAAAAAGATTTTCTTGAAATGACAACAGAATGTTCTCTAGAGCTGGAACTGATAAATTTTTATATTAGAATTTCACCTCACACCAAAAACTACAGTAAAAATGTTTGTATTTAATATGTTTCAAACTTACTCTAAAAACGTAATGTGTAAAAAATTGAGAAATTCCACTGCTATCATCAAGAAAATTCAGATATGTGGAGAACAGAAGATATACTTTATAAAATTTACCCATCCTGATCTTTGGGAGAAATAATCTAGTTTTTGTATTTTAATAATTTTCTCAATATAGATTAATTACCTCTATTCACTAATCCTAAAGATTGTTGTTCCTGAAATTAACAGCAAGGGAGCTCACAATGTAATAGTTGTGATCATCAATCACTGAGAAAATGCAAGATGGGTGTCAATGTCCCAGAAGGCAGTTCTAATGCAAACGACCTTCTGACGATTTTATAATTGTTGACCTATATTTGTCTATTGAATAAGGGTATCTATAAGCCGCCAGCATGCATATCATTTTGTCTGACCAGCTTTCCACACTGTCTCCTCATCTTTAAACACTGTCAAGGAAAGCACCACACTCCCAGGTATCCCAAAGCAACTCAGTGGGCTGGCTTTCATTCACTGGATACATTTCATTCAGCTCCTCTCTGTCAATGTTTCTTATAGACACTCTGCTATAAGAGACATTGACACAGAGTAGCTGAATGAATGATTCTATTCAGCTGTAAACAGTAATGTCCAGTCCTATGGAATGGAAACTGGAATCTACCCAGGAAACAGATTACTCTAGTACTCCAAGGCTAGGCCATCCTTGAAATGCCAATTACAAATTTGTGTGAAAAATAATAAAGAAGCCACAGTTATTATCTGTGTCTTGAAGCTTAGTTGCACCAATGAACATTATCACAATGTGACAATAGTCTTGTGAATTCTCTGAGTGATGAGGAAGGGGTATAAGGGGAGAGAAAATGAAACAATGAGACTAGTCTTTGCTCCTAAGAAGTTTATATCCTAGTCAAGGAGATAAATGCTATTTACATGATTCCAGAAAATGCATGACAGTCTATAACTAACGTTAAAACTTGTGATTACTTCTACATTTATTAAAAGAATTCAGAGGAAGGCTGGGAGTGATAGCTCATGCCTGTAAATTTCAGCCCTTTGGGAGGCTAAGGTGGGAGGATCACTTGAGGCCAGGAGTTTGAGACCAATTTGGACAACATAGTGAGACCCTGTCTCAAATAAATAAATAAATAAAATTTTAATTAGCCAGGTGTGGTGATGCATCCCTAATGTCCTAGATACTTGGTAGACTGAAGCAAGAGGGTCACTTAAACCCAGGAGGATGAGGCTACAGTGAGTTATGATGGGCCCACTGCTCTCCAGCCTGGAGAACAGTACAAGACCCTAACTCTAAAAAAAGAAAAAGAATTCAGAGGAGGAAAAGACCAAGGTTATGTAGGGTGTCAAGAAGGGTTTCATGAACTTAATATGGTTCCCATTTGATAGAAAGGTTGAATGTGTATACAAAAATAATTAGAGATTAAACCACCCATGTCCTCCTGTCTAGGTTCTACAATAAACACTTTCTATATTTGCTATATCACATAAATGACACAAAAGGCCACATACTTTATGATTCTACTTACATGAGACATCAAAACAGGGAAATCCATAGAGATAAAAGTAGATTAATGGTTGCAGGTGTTAGGTGGGGGCAGGCATGAGAAGTGACTGCTGATGGGTAAGGAGTTTCTTTTGGGGGCGATGAAAATATTTTGGAATTAGATTGCAGTGATGGTAGCACAACCTTGTAAATGACAAGATCTTGAAGAAATCTGAGATAGGACCCAAAAGGTCACTGGCTAATCTTTGTCCAAGGGAGAATACTACCCTTAATGTCTTAACTCTTGTATGGAAAACCTGTTGTAACAATTAACTGTTTTTTTTTTTCAACAGAGTCTCACTCTGTTGCCCAGGTTGGAGTGCAGGGGCATGATCTTGGCTCCCTGAATCCTCTGCCTCCTGGGTTCAAGCAATTCTTCTGCCTCAGCCTCCTGAGTAGCTGGGACTATAAGCATGTGCCACCACGCCCAGATAA
This sequence comes from Ateles fusciceps, assembly GCA_036589455.1. Taxonomy (NCBI): domain Eukaryota; kingdom Metazoa; phylum Chordata; class Mammalia; order Primates; family Atelidae; genus Ateles; species Ateles fusciceps. The sequence goes on from JAZHEH010001955.1 coordinate 3,766,712, forward strand.
TTTTTGTATTTTTAGTAGAGGCAAGGCTTCACCATATTAGCCAGGCTGGTCTTGAACTCCTGACTTCAGGTAATCCACCTGCCTCTGCCTCCCAAAGTGCTGGGATTATAGGTGTGAGCCACCACTCCCAGCCTGTAACAGTTAACTTTATATGCCAACTTGACTGCACCACAGGGTTCCCAAGTTAAACATTATTTTTAAATGTGTCACTGAAATTGTTTCCAGATGAGATTAGCATTTGAATTGGTGGACTGAGTAAAGAAGATGGTCCTCTCAAATGTGTGTGGGCATCATCCAATCCACTGAGGGACTGAATAGAAAAAAAATGGCAAAGGAAGGGGGAATTTATCCTTTGCTTTTTACCTGCCTGCATGAACTGGGACATCAGTCTTTGCCTGTCCTTGGACTTGAGACAAAGCAAGGACCCCTCTGAGGGGCCTGTGGGCACCCCACACCATGGAAATAAAAGAAAATCTTTAGTTCCTTCAAGGGAAATTCCAGGCACCTAGCTAGCCCTGAGAAGTAAATGAGCAACTTGGTAAGTAAGAAGAAACAGTAGCTTAAAACAATAGCCAAGGAAGTTAGAGTTAGAGGATGTTTGGTGTTCTCTATAGAAACTAAAGACAACATCCTAACCTATGTGCCTGAGTTGTTTTCAAAAACCTGGATCTCCATCAAATAAACATGCTGGCATGTAGATCTCAGGTAAGGGAGAATTGAGGAATGAACTCTGCTGTTCTTTATTCTAACGTTCTTCCTGAGGGGCCTGGAGGAAATCATGCCCATGAGCCAGAGCTAACATTCTTTCTGCTAACCCCACATTTTTTTCTTTTTTTTAATTTGCAAAGACAATTTTAATCCTATCCAGGGATCGGCAAGACAAAGCATTCTCTCCCAGTCAAGCAGCAAGTGAGGGGAAGGAAGAGCTTCTCACCCTCCATCTGAGGGACTGGGTCTGGGGTAACTCCACATTTTTAAACAGAGGTTCTCTTCCTTTGCTAATTGCAAATCAGAAAGTCTTCGAATCTACCTATGACCTATAATCCCCTGCCTTAAGATATCCAAACTTTCTAGGCCAACTCAGCGTGTAACCTCTACTGTATTGATTAACAATTTTTACTGTAATTTCATCTTTCCTAAAATTTACCCCCACCTTTAAATCACATTCACAAGCCATCAGGGGGGTCATGTCTCAAGCATAAGCTGCCCAATTCTTCATGCTTGGGCCCCTCCTTCTCCCTCTGCAAACTTTCATGTAGATGTTTGGCCTTACAGCACAGGGTGAGCAGATCCCCATTTGGTTTGGTAACAGAGATTTACACAGTTGCACCCCCTGGTTCTTTAGGCCTTTGGACTCATCTAGGTCTTCATCCTGCAAAAGGTAGATCACAGGTGCATTCATCCATTCTCACACTGCTATAAAGAACCACCTGAGACTGGGTAATTTATGAGGGAAAGAGGTTTAATTGACTCAGAGTTCCTCAGGCTGTACCAGTAGCATGAATAGGAGGCCTCAAGAAACTTACAATCATAGCAGAAGAGAAAGGGGAAGCAAGCATGTCTTACCATGGCAGAGCAGGAGAGAGAGAGAAGAGGTAAGTGCAACACACTTTTAAACCATGAGATATCATGAAAACTCACTAACATGAGAACAGCAAGGAGGAGATCTACCCCATGATCCAATCTCCTCCCACCAGGCCCCACCTCCAATTCAACATGAGTTGGACAGGGACACAAATCCAAACCATATCATTCTGCCCCCGGCCCCTCCCAAATTTCATGTCCTTCTCACATTTCAAAACCAGTCATGCTTTCCCCAACAATTACCCAAAGTCTTAATTCATTCCAGCATTAAATCAAAAGTCCAAATCCAAAGTCTCATCTGAGACAAGGCAAGTCCCTTTCACTTATGAGCCTGTAAAATCAAAAACAAGTTATTTCCAAGATACTATAGATGTACAGGCATTAGGTAAAAGCTTCCATTCCAAAGGGAGAAATTGGGCAAAACAAAGAGGATACAGGCCCCATGCAAGTCCAAAATTCAGCAGGGCAGTCATTAAATCTTAAAGCTCCAAAATGATCTCCTTTGACTCCATGTCTCATATCCAGGGCACACTGATGCAAGGGATGGGCTCCCAAGGACTTGGGCAGCTCCGCCCCTGTGGCTCTGCAGGGTATGTATAGCTCTTGTGGCTGATTTTACAGGTTGACATCAAGTACTTGTGGCTTTTCTAGATGCAAGGTGCAAGCTGTCAGTGGATCTACCATTCCAGGGTCTGGAGGATAGTAACCCTCGTGTCACAGCTCCACTAAGCAGTGCCCTAGTGGAGACTCTGTGTGGGGACTCCAACTGACACAGCTCTCAACCTATGGGACCTGATGCTATCTCCAAGTAAATAGTGTCAGAATTGAACTGAGGGACACCCAGCTCATGTCCACTATAGAACTGATTGCTTGCTTAGTGTATAGGAGAAAAATTCCTATGCATTTTGTCACAGAAGTCTTCTATGTTGATTGTTATTTGAATGAGTGAATAGAAGAAAGCATAGTTTGAGTTTTATCCACTCAGAAGAGTGATAGAAAAAAATAATAAAAATGCCTTTCTAATAATGAGGTATAACAGAGCTATTCTTGATGGTTAGAAAAAAACGTGTTTTTTTTCAAAAAAAGTTAGCATCTGTGATCTATTTGCATTTACAATCACAGCTAAATGTTTCCCAATACTTAATTGCTCTCTGCTTTTTTTGTCCTTTTTTTTTTTTTTTTTGAGACAGAGCCTCACTCTGTCACCCAGGATAGAGTACAGTGGCGAGATCTTGGCTCACTGCAACCTCTGCCTCCTGGGTTCAAGTGATTCTCCTGCCTCAGCCTCACGAGTAGCTGGGATTACAGGTGCCAGCCACCACACCCAGCTAATTTATTGTATTTTTAGTAGAGACGAGGTTTCACCATGTTGGCCAGGCTGGTCTCAAACTCCTAACCTCAAGTGATCCACCCGCCTTGGCATCCCAAAGTGCTAGGATTATAGGCATGAATGCCCTCTATTAAAAAAAAAAAAAAGTAATAAATAATAGCCTAGCAAGATTTCCTGTTTCTGTGTCACATTATCACTATTCAATATCTCTAAACCATTGCTTTTAGATGTAAAAAGGCAATACACATAAGACATATGAGATACATAAAAGAAGCAGGATTTTAATACCAAAAAATTTGTAAGGAAGACCCAAAAACTCAATTACAAAAACACAATTTGATTAACTACTTAGGTCAAAATAAATAGTAGGAAAAAATTGGTAATGGCTATATTAACACAGAAACTCTAATTTTTAAAAGTTTATTCCTATCCTTTCGTTCCTGTGATGCTTTTTAAAGCCCACCCTCTGATACATTGCTATTTTCTATGTAGCAACATACCAAAATCACAGATGGTGTCCAGGTCTCTAAACAAGAATAACATATTTTCCTGTTTGAATCACAAAACCTTAGAGCTGGAGATGACCTCAGCACTTCCATTCGGCAGATGAATGGCTATCTAAAAGAAAAAGAAAAAAAAATACAGATGGCCATTTTCTAATTTGTAAGCATTTCCAGAGACCAAGAATTTGAACTGAACCCAAACAAGAATAAACTGAAAAATAGTTGATGGAAAAAAAATTTCAGCAAAATCACAAATGCAAGTGAAGTCTGTATATTTTGTTTGTTAACTTTAACCTATATGTTTTTATACTCACTAACGAAGTTTAATATAAAAACCAGTGAACTAAATCTAATATAAATCTCATGAAAAGGGAAAACCAGAGGTGAATCAAACTTCAACCCGTTTTCATCAAGTTGTCATTGTGGCTAGCTCAGGAAAAGAACTCAGCTCACCATCAGTTTGTGCAACAGCCCCTTGGTCAGATGACTCCTCTGCCCTGTGAAACCACTGCCATAGGCTGGCTTGTTTCTGCCACAATATAAATTATTGCTATGAATAAGAGCTCCATCTGCATTCATCATGGCAGAGGAGTTGAGAGCGGAAAGAGGCATGGGAACCCTATTTCAGGACCTCCAACCCAGCTAGACTGCATGCAACACATGCCAATGACCTCATAGAGATTTAATCCAGAGTTAAATAGTCTCATTATTTGCATTATTCATGCTTAAAGAAGACCCAGGCAAAGGCTCATTTGTAATGACACTAGCCATTTTTTTGAATAACTAAATGAATAGGCATTTTAGTGCTCGTCCTATTGGCAGAGTACCTTCTACATATATTTTTTTAAATATTCAGAGAAAACTGCTATTCATTTCTTCCTTTACCAAACACACCCTAATGGCATAAGGAATAAAGAATGCTCTTTGTTCTACTATAATGGCAGTAGTCAAAATAGCACAGTTCATTTGGAACAGTCTCTAGTATAAACTAGTAAGAGAACAAAAAGTAATAGTTCATTTCTTCTCCTCTTTGAAATAAGATTTCTCCACCAACACAGAAGTTCCATCACAAACTTCAGTTAGACTATTTATCCTCAGATAAATCCAAGGATGTCTTGCAATTTAAAATAGTCAGACATGTTTAAATAATATTTCTTAAAAAATAAAATGTTTTTCCTCACCACAAACAATGCAGTCACCCTGAAAGCACGACTTTTGCAGACAGGTCATTACAAGATCATTGTTGTGAAGTGTGGGATTGAAAATTATTTTACCAAAAGACCACGGATAGGAAGAATTCCTTAAATGACATTGCAAAATTTAATGAATTATAATTTTTTCTTTCTTTCTTTCTTTCTTTTTTAACACCTGGGGATTGTAATTCAATATGATATTTAATGAATTATAAAAATATTTTATCATAAATCATCTGGTCTCCTCACGAGGATTTATTTCCAGTTACTTATTATCACTTAATCCATTATTTACTGAACAGCCCAAATGATCTTTTTAAGGCTTAAAAACTTAAAATGAAAGCCAAATTTCACCACATGGTCTGCAAGGCCTTTTATAAGCTGGTTGAATTTTTTGTGGGACTCTCAAGTTCTATTCCTTTATGACATAGAGAGTTCTCCCTGAAATTCTCCCTGAAGAAGATTGTCCTTGGTGGTTTCTTTCTAATACTAATCACAAACAAACCAAAATCTATGTTTTGATTATTTTATGTATTTCCTTTGTTGTCTCCAGTGCCCAGGATAATACATTAGATAGATAGATGCTTAATAAGTATTTGCTGAATATATGCATGAATGAACAAACAAGTGATGAATGAATTATTTCAACCTCTCAAATAGTGTCTCTCTCTCTCCCTCTCTTTCTCACCCCTGACACACAGGTGTCAGGCTTGTGGTAAAGGAACCTTTCCAAACTATTGCATCACTGAGTTAATAACTTCAAATATGTCATTCAATTCAGGCTGAGCTATTAGGTATCCCATCAGCCTGGACTTAAAAGCACTGAATAACCAGGGATACATGATACCTTCCCTTCACCCTTGGAAAGAGAGAACAGACTCAGCAGTAGCAGGAAAGCGTGGTTAATATTTACTGAACATTTGTGATGCACCTTGATTAAGTCCCTTTGTTTGACCAGTCAATGGAGAAAAAAAATCTGAGAATGAAAGAAGTTTTAGAGAACAAGCACTTCAGAGGTCAGATCTGAAAGTAAGCGTAATTACTTCTGCCCATATTCCACTGGCCAGAACATAGCCACATGGTCTCAGCTAACTGCAGGAAATGTAGTTTATCCACAAGCCAAGGAAGAAAAATAAAACAAATTTGGTAAGTGCATTAAATAAATTCACTTCAAATACCAAATTTTCCCTCTGAAGATCATTATAATAGATCTCAGAGATTTTCCATCAGTTTTAATTATTTTAATTTCCTTATTAATACATGGCTGTTTTAAAATTTCTATTAGTTTGGTGCAAAAGTAATTTTAGTTTTTGCCATTACTTTCAGTGACACATTTGGTCAGTCTCTTAGGGATGGAAATGACGATCTCTCCTCTTGCTTATATTAACTATCTTCAGAAAATATGACCACACATTCCTGCCACCTTATTTTTAGTTTCCAGAGGCTCCTTATTTCTCTAAGTGTTCTCTTTTTATGTACATTCTATTTTTGTTTCATTAACACTGATCTTCACATAGTTTCCAGGAATACTAATTATAGTTACTTCTTTGAATTTTCTTCTTACATTATCTCCGATTCCTACAAGTACTTTTCGCTGTTTGTTTTGGCCTTTGTCTTTTATGTTAGATGATTTCTTCAATTTGTTAATGATTTAGTGCCCATCCATACTCAAAGTGAGGCACTATCAGCTCACATTAAACTCAGTGAATGTGCAAATGTGTATACATGTGTGCATGCAAGAAATAGAGAGAACACCTTTGGTGGGCTTCATTGTTGAGTGATCAGACCAGACTGGGCATTAACTTAGGGAGCCATCCATTGACAATATCTATAATCTTTTTTATTGGGCTGGTCAGTGTCCCAGAAATCAGAGAGAATCACTAAGGCTGGTTCTAGTATTTTCATCATTCAGCAGGTGGAGCATCACTTAATCCTGTTTTCAGTATAGGATTCACACTTTCAACTCGGTGTTGCAGGTCAAAGTCCCTTTGCTTCATTTCCTCCAGAAAATAAATCTCCTGTTTTATATTAATGCTCAGGTAGTTGATTGTCTAAATGGGGTGAAGATGGTATCAGAAATCTAACTGCTTCAACCAGTTCTCCTTGTTTTGGACCTTCCCATATCTGCACATTGGTCATTACCTGATGTTTCCAAAATCTCAGGTTCTGCATGATGAGTTAGCTGTTTCAAGGACACTACCTAGGCTTTCAATCTTGCTACCCATGATTTACTATAATTAAGTGAGATTCATCCCAGAGATGCAAGGATGGTTCAACATATGCAAATCAATTAACATGATACATCACATCAACAGATTCAAGGACAAAATCCATATGAGCATTTCAATAGATGCTGAAAAAGCATTTGATAAAATTCAACATCCTTTCACAACAAAAACCCTCAATAAATTGGGTATATAAGGAGCATACCTCAACATGAAGAAAGCCATGTATAACAAACCCACGGCTAACATAATGAATGGGGAAAAATTGAAAGCCTTTCCACTAAAATCTGGAACAAGACAAGAATGACCTCTTCACCATTTTTATTCAAAACAGTATTGAAGTCCTAACCAGAGCAATTAGACAAGAGAAATTTTTAAAAAGACATCTAAGTTGGCAAGGAAAAAGTCAAATTATCTTTGTTTGCAGATGACATGATCTTATGTTTCAAAAAACCTAATGGCTCTACCAAAAAAAACCCTTACAACTGATAACAAATTCAGTAAAATTACAGGATACAAACTCAACACACAAAACTCAGTAGCAATTACATATGCCAACAGTGATCAATCTGAAAAAGAAATCAATCCCATCTTCAATAGCTACAAAGAAAATAAAATACCTAGGAATCAATTTAACCAAAGAAGTGAAATATCTCTTCAAGGAAAACTATAAAACACTGATGAATGAAACTGAAATGAACACAAAACAATGGAAAGATATTTCATGCCCATCAGTTGGAAGAATCAATATTGTTAAAATGTCCATACTACCCAAAGCAATCTACAGATTCAATGCAATCCCTATCAAAACACCAATGGCATTCCTCAGAGAAATAAGAAAAACAATTGCAAAATTTGTGTAAAACTACAGAAGATTTCAAATAGCCAAAGCTATCTTAAGCAAAAAGAACAAAACTGAAGGCATCACACTACCTGATCTCATATTATACTACAAAGCTATAGTAGACAAAACAGCATGGTATTGGCATAAAAACAGACACATAGACCAATGGAACAGCATAGAAAACTGATAAATAAATTCACACACTTAGAGACAACCCATTTTCAACAAAGGTGCCAGGAATATACATTGGGGAAAAGATAGTCTCTATAACAAATGGCATTGGGAAACTGGATAACCATATGCAGAAGAATAAACTAAATCCCCATCTTTCACCATATACAAAAATCAAATTAAAATGGATTAAAGACTTAAATGTAAGACCTGAAACCATTACATAACTAGAAGAAAACACTGGGAAACACTCCAGAACAGTGGTTTGGGCAACGTTTTCTGGGTGAGACCTCAAAAGCACAGGCAATAAAAGCCAAAATGGACAAATGGGATTACCTCAAGGTAAGAAGCTTCTGCACAGCCAAGGAAACAATTAACAAAGTGAAGAGACAATCTACAGAATGGGAAAAATATTTGCAAATTCTCCATCCAGCAAGAAATTAATAACCAGCATATATAAGGAAAGCAAACATCTCAGTAGCAAATAAATAAATAATTCAATTCAAAAATGGGCAAAAGACCTGAATAAACATTTCCCAAAAGATGACATACAAATGGCCAGCAGGTATACAAGGGAAATGCGAGTTAACCACAATGAGATACTATCTCACTCCACTTAGAATAACTATTATTAAAATAACAAAAAAAAAAAACAAATGCTAGCAAGGATGCAGAGAAAGGGGAACTCTGGTACACTGCTGGCAGAAATGTAAAGCAGTAGGGCAATCATGGAAAACAGCATGGAGGTTTCTCAAAACACTAAAAACAGAACTACTGGCTGGGTGCAGTGGCTTATGCCTGTGATCCTAGCACTTTGGGAGGCCAAGAAGGATGGATCACCTGAGATCAGGAGTTCAAAACCAGCCTGGCCAACATAATGAAACTCCATCTCTACTAAAAATACAAAAAATTAGCCAGGTGTGGAGGCACACGCCTGTAATCCCAGCTACTTGGGAGGCTAACGCAGGAGAATTGCTTGAACCTAGGAGGCAGAGGTTGCAGTGAGCTGAGATGACGCCACTGCACTCCAGCCTGGGCAACAAGAATGAAACTCTGTCTCAAAAATAAATAAATAAATAAATAAATAAATAAATAAATAAAACTACCATACAACCCAGCAATTCCACTGCTGGGTATATATCTAAAGGAAAGGTGATTGGTATGTTGAGGAGATATCTAGCCTCCCTTGTTTATTGCAGCACTATTCACAACAGCCAAAATATGGAAACAACCTAAATGCCTATCAACAGACAAATGAATTTTTAAAAATGTAGTGTATATACACAATGGAGAATGATTCAGCCATAAAAATGAAATCCTGTTATTTGCAGCAGCATAGATAGAACTGGAAGTCATTATGTTAAGTGAAATCAGCCAGGCTCGGAATACAAAGAGCACGTGTTCTCACTCATATGCAGGAGTTGAAAACGTGGATCTCATGAAATTAAAGAGTACAATGATGGTAACCAGAAGCTGAAAAGGGAAGGTGAAAGGAAAAGATAGAGAGAAGCTGGTTAATGGATACAAAAATAGTTTCATAGAAGGAACACATTCTAGTGTTTGATATTACAGTTAGTAATTTACTGTATATTTCAAAATAGCTAGAACTGTAATATTTCCAACACAAAGAAAAGATAAATGTCAGAGGTGATAGATATCCCAATTAATCTGATTTGCTCATTATACATTGTAATGTGTATCAAAATGTCACATGTATCCCCAAACAATGTACAACTCTGATATATCAGTGAAAAATACCCCCAAAAACCTTATTAAAAGTGGAGATCTCATATAAAATCTGAATTATCAGCTTCTTTTGGAAAGCTTTGTGAAAGCTGCTGAAGCCAAGATGGAATCACTTATATCAGACCAAAACCAAAGCAGAGCCAGGAGATCATGAGTGAGGGGACCTCATGCATGTATGTTTGAGATTGGAACTATTTTGAAGACTTTCTGAAGGTCCCTATTCACATATGCCTATGATAAGAACTATTTCAAGAACTCTCTGACAGCACAAAAAATTCCAGATAAGATGCTTCTATGAAGACATCTTTCCAACTGATCAGCATTACCAATGAGTAATCAACAGCTCCTGCAGTGAGCCTCTGTGACTACTGAAGTTAGTTTCAGGACAACTTGTGTGAATTTCTGCTTTTTGCCTTTAAAAACTTCCCCTTATTCTAACCTCCTTGTATATGCCTATGATCTGCCATAGCATGCATATCCTGAATTATGATTCCCTGCTCATTCTGGAACAAACTCATTTATTTTGAGATTCACTCTCTCTGTTGTTACTTGAGGTTGGTAGTAGAAAGAACTGGAAATGCTGCAATTATGATCCTTTATGGCAGTCACTGGATGGAGCTGAGTAGTTGCCAAACTCAGCATCTCTAGTCATTTATTTTACCTGACTTGCTCTGTAAGATATTTATTTATAATTTTTGCAATGTCTATATTTTATTATTGAGATTTAATAATGAGTTACTATTATTAAACTTATGACAAAGCAGAAATTAGGACTTGGGATCTTCACCCTGTCCATTATATCAGTTCAAATTGTTTGCACACATGCCAGTCAAGAGGCTTTGAAATTCCTATTTTCATTAGAAACTCCCAACGCGCCAATGGCAGCTTATCAAATGTTAGATGTTCCTTCCCATACCTGTCTCCAAGGAAGTCCTTGCATTCACACAAACGTAATCAAGCCAAGATCATCTCACATCTGGCTGCACAAGGAAGCAGCTAATCGCTTTCATGTGAGTTGACCCATAGCCTCTGTAAACATCCTTCTCACAGACTCATCAGCATTTCATGTATGTTGTGCCCATCAAAAACTTCTCATCTCCTTCTTCCTTTCCACATGACTGCTCTGACACTTTGTGGTACTCAAATGTCAAAACAACAGCAAAATGGCAGACTGTCAAATCCGGTGCTGAGTCTGGGCTCATAGAAACACCAGATGCTTCTGGTCACCTGGGAAATCACTGTGACAATAGCTGCATATCAAGTTCAAGGTCAAAGTAAATTCTTGGCAAATGCTGCCAAAGTAGAATTTCTCAGCAGCTGTTTAAGTAATTTATAACGGCAGGATGTATGTCTGCTTGAAAAGTAAGACATAAGACTTCATGTAAGTGACATTTTCCTATTATGTCATAGAGGGTAAAACAATTGGATATCTCTGCACAGAAGGAAATATGATCGAGAGCTGATGATCCGGTCAAAATCCCTTCTTTTTATCCTGATCTTGCTCATCCTTTGTCATTGACTAAATGGAAGGTTCTGACAGGTAAGGAAGTCACATATCAACCCTCCACACCATATCCCAGCAAGATGATTTTATGTCTAGAAAAGGTAAATGTTGTGGTATTTGTTTGAGGAGGACAGAAAAAAGGTACTTGCCAACTTTCAGACAGCCTAATGTGGCTAATCTTTTTTTCTAAAATGTTTCCCTCAGACCTGAGAAGAGCCAAAGACCTACTCAACTCCCACAGTGCTGACTCATGCTGGAGGCTGGAGGCTGGAGGTATGGTGTTTACTAGCTGATGCAGGAGTTGAGGAAATTAGCTACATAGATGCCTAGGGAAATCTTGGCCTATTCCACTACATAGGACATCCATGCACTTTACAATACATACGTGTGTGTGTGTGTGTGTGTGTGTGTGTGTGTGTGTGTGTGTTCTAACCAGCTAGGTATGGTGGCTCATGCCTGTAGTCCTAGCACTTTGGGAGGCTGAGGTAGACGAATCACAAGGTCAGGAGTTCAAGACCAGCCTGGCCAACATGGTAAAACCCCATCTCTACTAAAAATACAAAAATTATCTGGCCGTGGTGGCACACGTCTGTAATCCCAGCTACTTAGGAGGTTGAGGCAGGAGAATCACTTGAACCCAGGAGGTGGAGGTTGCAGTGAGCGGAGATTGCATCACACACTCCAGCCTGGGTAACAGAGCAAGACTCTGTCTCAAAAAAAAAAAAAGAAAGAAAGAAAGAAAGAAAGAAATTCAATTAAGACTTCTTTAAAATAGTCAGTCTTCTTGCCAGGAAAATAGTTTCAATTTTCCTAAGTTTTCTTCTATATCTCAGCAAAATGTTAGTATTTTTTAATTATAAACTTTACAAACTTAAAAAGAAAAATCCCTGGGCATTTTATATGTAGAGTGCTATTGTCAGTGGAATACTTTTCATTTTCTTTTCTATTGGTCATGGACAGTATTTTGAAAAACTATTGATTTTTACGTGCTTATATTGTAACATAGGAGTAGATTACAAAGCAAAATTTTGGATTTATTTTATTTGTGTGTTCTTTTTTGTTTTTTTTTGACATAAGGGCTTGCTCTGTTACCCAGGCTGGGAGTGCAGTGGCACAATCTTGGCAGTCTTGACTTCCCTGGCTCAAGCAATCCTCCCACCTCAGCCTCCCAAGTAGCTGGGATCACAGGCACATGCCACCATACCTGGCTAATTTTTGTATTTTTTGTAGAGACAGGATTTTGCCATGTTGCCCAGGCTGGTCTCAAATTCCTGAGCTCAAGGGATCCACTCACCTCAGCCTCCCAAATTTCTTGGAATACTCACACAGATTTATTTACTTGGGCTTTCTAAATATATAATCAAATTGTCTATAAATAATATATAATCTTGTCATTTCTAATAACTATACAAGTTATTTTCACATTCTGCTTTGATGCTGAATGCAATTTTAAGAATTAAACACAATTTCAACACTGAGTTCAGTTTCAAGAATAAATTTTACTGCCCATTTTTGTGGAAAATACCACAAAATATTTTCTGGAAGCTGCAGCAGTTTGTCCTATTCTAGTCAGGTGCATTCAGGAGAATGCCCTTAGAAGTGGATATCCTAGTTCAAGAAACCTATCGACAAATTGAATCATGTTCAAAAGAGAGTCCAAGATGGACTCCAGGCCCCGGAACACACATTAGATTAAAACAACAGCTAAAAATATTAAGGCTGTTTATTCTAAAGTGTAGAAACTCACTGAAACATGATGGAACAATAATTTTTATTAAAGCAAAGATTAGACATGTTGCATAATGTCTCCAAAGAGTAGAGCTAAGAACAAGCTGCATGGAGACCAATTTTTGGTCAATGTAAACAATTTTAATTAAAAAGCAACACAAAGAAATGATAAATGTTTGAGGTGATGGATACCCCGTTACCCCAATTTGCTCATTATACATTGTATGCTTTATCAAAATATCACAGGTACCCCATAAATATGTACAACTACTATGTATCCGTAATAATTAAGAATAATTTAAAGTATCTGATGAGGTGGGCACAATTCTAAGGAGCACTATTATTGTTGAGTATGTAAATTTTTGAGTAACACTGCCTGCATTTAGTATCCCTGACCTAGGGCAAGTCTCTTCAACTTTCTAGGCCCATTCTCTTTGCTGTAAAATAGGGATAATAATACTTCCCATCTCAATTACTAGAAAATTTTCTTAAAAAGGAAATAGCAGGAAGGAAACTCTCCTACAAAAGAAAGGCTCAAATATAGGGTCAGTGATCCATTGCAAAGATACTGTGGGACAGATCTGAACATCCACTAGGTGGTGAGAATGGATGACCTTTCCAATCCCATCTTGCTCCACAGTCCATATTTCTTCAACCTACTTCTAGAGCCTCTGGAGTGGCACCTGTTTACCGAAATTCATTTAAATACAAATATAAATAGCATATCAAAAGGCCCTCATCATTTTAATATACTGACTTTTTAGTGAACATATCCTTAAATTCAAACATATAAAATAAATGTGTATGAATAAAAAGGGAGTAATACTTTCTCCAATCACTCCTTCCGTGTAAACAGCCTTGGATCGGTCAACAAATATGTATTAGGATGGGCAAATACACACACACAGACACAAAACAGAAATGAATGTGAAAGAAAATCTTTCCCCATAAAAGGTTTTCTAATTATTTTCACCCTACTGCAAAAGATCATTTGTGTTTAAACATTAATTGAATTTCCATATAGATACTGCTATCAGGGCATATGCTATTTAAGATTTGTACTTTTCATTTCCCCACAAAGAAACCTCTTCAGGAAATAGGTAACAAAAGCTGTAATTGTCACATGTCTCTCTCATTCAAGATTAATGTATAGCCTGTATCTTCTTACATTCCCAAAATATCCCTAGCAGCCTTTGCCCAGGCCAACATCCTAGAACTAAGTAATAGCAAAATGCTTGTACGATAGAAACCTGCCAAGGAGTGATTATATCTGTCCTTCCTTGGCCTATCTTGAGGGATTTAGGTATTAATTACCAACATCATATTTAAATAATATCCCTGCAGTTCATATGTCTCCTTGTGATTAATGTTACCCTTCCTTAATCAATAGGAGTCAAAATTAATAATTTAGCAAAAAATGCACAACTATGGCATATTTGACAGAGAAGACATGGCATAATTCTTCTATGTCCATTTTGATGCACCTGTGGCAGCTGGTGATCCTGAGAAACATCTGATCCCAGAAGTGGAAACAGAAAAGACTGAGTGGCTGCCGTGATGGTAAGTTCATGATGGAAACAAGCAACTGTTCCTCACTGAAATTTGTGGAGTGTTTTCTTCTCCTCCCACACAAAGCAGTATTCTAGAACTGTGGATTGACATGAAATGAAGGAGAGAAAGAAAATCTCTGTTTTGAAAAACAAAACCCAGAATGAATAAGTCATGGAAGATCTTTTACCTCCCATGGCAGCCTAACCCCCCAGGCGCTGAAAGATGGTGCCGAGAAGAGTGACAGCTATTGTTCAGGAAGGTTTATGAGCAGGATCAGCCAGACCCACTGAGTAGATTGTGTTTTGGGCTCATGAAGAAAAGTCCATCTGTCTCCCCCAAAAGAAGCAAACCAGAGTGACATACGAAGAGGCAATGGAAGCTAATATCCAGCTTAATGAGAGTTATCCAGGAAATGCGGGCAGAGATCCACAAACTAGAGAAAGAGAATCAAGCCCTCCGGATGAAACTCGCTGCAAGTAGTCAGAGAGCCCCAGGCTCAGGGGGAGAATCAGGAGATGAAAGGGAGGACGAAGCTCCAGGACAGTCTCCAGCAACCCTTCAGGGTGCCGTTTCCACTGATGCAGCACCAGCAATGCAGGAACGCCAAGGTACCCAAATGTTCAGAGCTCTTCTGGGCTTAGCCCATTTTGTAAATATTGTGAAATAGTAAGTGTATTGTGCTGATCACGTAACTACATAGTTTGGTAATAGTTGTGGTGAGTTTCATCCCTTTCCTCCTGGTAGATTAGCTTTGAATCCCTAGAAAAAAATGTCTTTAGCATCTTCAAGCAACATATAACAACACTAAAATCACTTCCATATTTGCTGGGAAAGATAAGAGAGACAGGTTTGTGGAAATCAGTCACCCTAGGAAGAATGTGGTCTTTTTCCTCTTTGACTTCAACCATTTAAATGCTGCATAATAGAACACTGAACATGTGCATGTCAAATGGCACATGCACTTAGAAGGCTGGAACAGTACTGCACACTAGGTAAGGGAATGGATGTCAGAGTCAACAAATATGGTTGTCAATGATTTGTCTTTCAGCCACTTGACTCTAAGCCAATTATTAGACCTCTTTCATCTCTGTTTTCTTCATCTGGAAGTGTTATAGTACCTATCTCACTAGGTTGTAAGGATTAGCTATAGTAATATGAACTAAATACTTAGTTTTGTACCTGGTCAAGGTACAACAAATGGCAGATACTGTTTCCTATCCATGTTTTACCAATAACTTTATTGTCCTGTATGAATGAACGTTGCACATAATTCAGCCTGCTATACAGACTGAAGACTTCAAGATACAGGGTCAATGTTTGATATATTCTAAAAATCAAATCTCTCACTTTTTATGAGAAATATTTTGACCATGAAGATTACACGTGGGGTCAGAGATCAGCAGAGTGAGAAATACACTCTACATTAAAACCGTCAATACTTGCGTACACACAATGTATTCAAATAAAATAATTGATATATATAATTAAATACTCAAAACTCTTCACATCACCTGTCAAAGGCTTCAGGCACTGCCAATTAGAAGTTCTGAACAGCTTGACAATGGAACAGGTCGTATTTGCCAGTTGGTTATCCCAGTTAGAGATGTGTCTCTCTAGTATGAGACCCTATATTTGTTTTTTGTTTGTTTGTTTGTTGTTGTTGTTGTTTTGAGATGGAGTCTCGCTCTGTCACCAGGCTGGAATGCAGTGGTGTGATCTCAACTCACTGCAACCTCCGCCTCCCGAGTTCAAGCGATTCTTCTGCCTCGGCCTCCCGAATAGCTGGGACTACAGGCGCATGCCAGCACTCCTGGCTAATTTTTGTATTTTTAGTAGAGATGGGGTTTCACCATATTGGCCAGGCTGGTCTCGAACTCCTGACCTCGTGATCCACCTGCCTCAGCCTCCCAAAGTGCTGGAGATTCTATATTTGAAAGCTGAGAACAGATTTCATCAAGGTGTTTTTCCCTTTTCATAAGAACAACTCTGGATTGAATAACTGTCTACTGGTTATTTAATAAAACTGTGAAAGAGTAACCTAAAGGAGGTTAGACATTCTCCTGCTAGAAAAAAAAGATGTGAACATTTGTAATATATGCTTAGTTGAGGGTTTTTCAGCCTCCACACTACTGACATTGGGGACTGAATAATTATTGTGGAGGTCATCTCGAGCGCAGTAGGGTGTTTAGCAGCTTCCCCTGTTCTCTAGCCACTAGATGCTGGAGTACTCACACTTCCCCTTCCGGTTATGACCATCTAAAACGTCTCCAGGCATTGCCAAATGTCACATCCCACCCACGATTGAAAGCCACTGCCTTGCTCCAAAAAAACAGACAATCCTTCAAGTCTATTCTCTGTGATACTTATCCCAATAGAAAAGTAAGTTGCATCTTAGAACCAACTGTCCTATTTTAAAACATGTATTAACACTGTTCAAGAACAGAGTATTGCCCTTTAAATTATCAAGGTCTAAACATCATCAAGCTTAGAGGAAATTAGAACATATTAATAAGAGTTAAACACACAATTAATATCATACTTAACAGTTAGCGTTAACTTTGAAAAGGATTGGTGAGGCCAAACATGGTGGCTCGTGCCTGTGATCCCAGCACTTTGGGAGGCAAAGGCAGGAGGATCACTTGAGGACAGGAGTTCAAGACCAGCCTAGGCAGCATAGTGAGACCTTCATCTCTACAAAGAAAAGAAAAAGTTAGCCAGGCATGATGATGTACATCTGTAGACTGAGCTACTTGAGAGCTTGAGAGGCTGAGGTGGGAGGATTCCTTGAGCCCAGAAGTTTGAGGCTGCAGTGAGCTAAGGTTGCACACTGCACTCCAGTCTGGGTGACAGAGTGAAACCCCGTCTTAAAAAAAAAAGAAAAAGACTGGTGAAAAATATTTGATGAAATCACAGAAAACCTTGTTACACAAATAAAACACAGAAAGAAATTTGATTTACATTTGTACTTGGGAGTCCAGTTGAGTTACTTTAAATGCTATTTATCTGTTTCTGAAATGTTATGTGCTATTATAATAGCAAGTGATAGAAGTAGGAAGAACATTGTCCTAGCACGAAGACATCTGCGTTGTATTCCTACTTGTTTTGTAACAGTTGTTCAGCATTGGGCGGATCACATAAACTTTCTGATCTTAGCATCCTTACGTAAAAATAAGTGGATTGGGCTAAATGTTTTCCTAGTCCTATTCCAACTGCAAAATTATATGATCCTATGAATGTAGAGCGATGTAGAGCTTTTTATAATCAGTCTCCTCATCTGTAAAATGGAAGTAATGATGGAACCTACTTCATCGGGCTGCTGAGAGGAGTAAATGAGATGGTGCAGGTAAGACTCAGTATAAATTACTAAGTAATAGTTGTCGTAATATCATTGAACATGTCAATGTTTGACTTGAGCATAAGTTTTTATCAATAGTTTTAATAGTATTTGCCAACGTCAGTTGAAATTCATGCTTAAAATTAATTGAATCATAGAAATCTGCTACTAGAAAGAAACATTAGAGACCAGCCAGTAGAAGTTTCCTTATTTACAATTGAGAATATAAGCCCCATAGAGATTATCTCACCCAACTTGTCCAATCCTATATTGGAAACAAAAATATATAAGCCTATTCTTTTAGAAAGGATAACGTGAAATCAGAAATATGAGTCTCACTTTAAGAAAGGGAACAATTAAGGAGGACCTGGAAGTGGATCACTTAGAAGGAAAAGTTCTTCCATGCGTTCCTCGGTATGTGTAGTGAGATGAAGTGAGGCTGTCTGTGAGTGGCAAACCCTACTTCCCCTGAAGTCACCTGAGGACACAGAGCTATGCTACAGTCCAAGAACACAGCTGTTTGGTGATAAAATATACTGAGAATGCAGAGTGCCTGCTCAGAATGAATACTGCTGGATAAACGCTTGTGAAAACATCTGTAATAATGCATAAGTGTTTGGTAGATATGAAATCTAGCCAGCGCTTTCAGGAATGTGTCCCAGCCCCTCTTACCCTGTGGAACATTGAGGCAATTTGCCACAGTGAAGATAAAAGAAACAACTCTTCACAGCATTGCTGGACCTCCGATTCTCTGCTCACATCCTTTGCTGGCAAATAAACTGCATTTGGCTGTGATCTTTGAAATTGTTCTAATGAGCCTGTGATGCTGTGTTGAATATCTTTTCTGTTTTGTTAATAAGAAACTAAAGGACACAGACTCTTTGTGACCCATGGAGATGAACAATGAGCCTATATGTTAATCACTCCCAAATTAACTGTAGGTCCCAAGTAAAAATAAATGTAACTTTGCTATCATCAGCATAATTTCCTGTTGTGTTTTCCTATGATTCAGTATCAAGGGATTGTTTTATAATCCTTCCAAACAAAAACTTTCATGTTTGCAAGTAGTCACAGATCTGTTTTTCGATCATCGTAGAAGTTATGTATCATGACCAAGAGGAGCATTTAAAGATAATTTATGGATAATATTTGCAGTTAATCATTTCAGATAGATTTGAACTTAAGCTCCCCCTAGACTCCTCCTACAATTCAGTCTTCTGTTCTACACAAAGCCGAAACAGCCTCCACCTTTTGCAATAACCATAATGATTTTCTGTCTGCTTTCTCCCAAAGTGGTCAGCAAACATAAATAAAAAATAACTGTGCTCTGGCAGTAGCAAGGTCTACCCATAATGCAGTGCTTTTTTTAAATACTTTCCTGCTCATTCATGGCAAAGCCACAGTAAGAAAGAATGAAGATTCCACAGTCATTCATAAAGTGCCCCAGAAAATGAAAACCAGCCCATGAGGTCAGTGTTGTAAGCCACGTGCACAACACCGGACATGCAAGTAGATGTTGGATAATCACCAGACATCCAAGTAGAGGTTAATGACCCACCCCAGATCACAGAGTTAATGCAGGGTAAGAGCTGGCATTCAGACATACCAAGACCCTCTAAAATAAAGTCCTTTTAATTAACATGTTTTAGTTATTTAAAAAAAAAAATAGGGAAGATTTGCTTTACCTCAAAGAAAGAGTTTATTGGGAGACAAGTATGAACAGAAACTGAATTGGAAGTCCTGGAAACTAAAGCCACAAATCTCTCTATCTCTTTCAGGGGTTCTCCAATTTCTCACACCATGCATCTTTGTTCCTTGCCATGTGTCTCCTTTGCATTCATCTCTCATTCAATAAACGTCCTCCTAATGACTATCACAACTAAGGCCAAGACACGCATTCATAGGCCAGTTAGCACCAACCAGTTTAACTACTGTGGTTATTCAGGTGATCAGACACTGTGGATAAGCCTGTTCTTTTAGAATCAGGAAGAAGAAGACCATCAAGAATGGGCATGGCTGGAAGATTCACGTACTCCCAATCTTAATGTCTTTTTTATTATCTACGTATGTCAAGTCCCTGCTCTAATGCTGTATTCTCAGAAAGGTCTTCCCTGGCACACAACTGAAGTAGCCTCAGAACACCTTCCTGCATCTGTCTCTCTCCCCCTTGTCCTCATCGGCTTTATTTGTCATCCTAGAATGTATTACTACATAAATTGTGTCATATATTGTTTGTTTACTGTCTGTGTTCCACATAAGAAGGTGAACTCTGGAATTCTATGTTGTTCTCTACAGTATTCCCATCTCTTAAAAAAGATCCTGACATATGGTTGGCACTCAATTAATATTTGTAAAATAAATCAATGAATGGGTATCTTTTATGCAAAAAAAAATGAGGAACAATAGTTCTGTCTAGTTAGTTTCAATAAAATTCTATCATTTTTCATTTGTGTCATTAGGGTAGAATTTTTTTAAGTTGAATTTTGTGTCTTTTGTACAGGCAATGTCATGATTGTTAGACGCTATTCCATTTCCTCATCAGTTTGCTCGTCTGCTGTAAATGATCCCTGGAAAGCTGGAAAAAGATACCCAAAGAGCAGAATTCTAGAAGCTCAGGGAACTCTTAAGTCACTGGCGTGTTCTCCAATTAAGAAGCAAGACTCAGAAGAAAAAGTGTTTGCCGCAGATTCTTTCACCAGCAATAGCACCAGCCAAAGAGCTTCTCCTGAGCATGTTTTTCATTGCAGGTAATATATAATATACTTCAAGTTGGTGTACAGGCACATGCTGAGATGGTTACTGAGACATTCTCCTGGATAGGTGAAGTCTTACCTAGTGGACGAAACAAAACCAAATAGCATATAAATAATTTCCATCTCACCTATGTCCATTTTGGGAATTTAAAGTAACAAATTTATTTGAGGTTAAATGTCACCCTCTAATAGATGCCCCTAACAAATGGACAACTTAGTATTCATTTATTCATTAAGCATTAGTGATCATATTCTAAGCCAGGCACTGGTGATACAAGACTGAGCAAAAGTAAGCCATTACATTCAAAACTCTCATTCAGTGACAAAGCCACATAAGTAAACTATCCACTGCAGTAAAGTGCTTCTCAGGGAGAAGGTACAGTTACTTTAAGAGTTGAACACAGAACTCCTCTCAGGGAACAGCTGCTCTGGTGGAGGCAGGTGCCTTAGTGGGCTTTGGGGGGAAATTGTTTAAAAAAAAAAAACTATTTAGGCATAAGTCATAAGAGCCAGGAGGCAAAGAGAAAACTAATTTGCTCTCCAAAATATGTGAATTGATATTGAGGAGCTGGAACAGCCTGATGATGGAAGAGATGTGAGACAACAGTCAAGAGAGCACTTTGGGAGGCCGAGGCTGGTGGATCACTTCAGGTCAGGAGTTCAAGACCAGCCTGGCCATCATGGCAAAACCCCGTCTCTACTACAAATACAAAAATTAGCCGGGCGTGGTGACCTGCACCTGTAATCTCAGCTACTTGGGAGTATGAGGCAGGAGAATCTCTTGAACCAGGGAGGCAGAGGTTGCAGTGAGCAGAGATGGCATCACTGCACTCCAACCTGGGGGACAGAGTAAGACTCCATCTCAAAAAAAAAAAAAAAGAAAAGAAAGAAAGATAAAAGAAAAACAGGAGCCTGGGCATGGTGGCTCATGCCTGTAATCCCAGCACTTTCGGAGGCCAAGGCAGGCGAATCACCTGAGGTCAGGAGTTCGAGACCAGCCTAACATGGAGAAACCCCGTCTCTACTAAAAATACAAAATTAGCTAGGAGTGATGGCTCATGCCTGTAATCCCAGCTACTCCGGAGTCTGAGGCAGGAGAATCTCTTGAACATGGGAGGCAGAGGTTGCAGTGAGCCAAGATCATGCCATTGCACTCCAGCCTGGGCAACAAGACGAAACTCAGTCTCAAAAAGAAACAAAAAAAAGAAAGGAAGAAAAGAAAAACAGGCCAGGGTCTGTTAGAGGAAACTTGGCCAGTGGCTCCTGAAGTGGTAGAATCAGGGCATCTAACACCAAGTCCAATTTATGTGCATGACTGTGCAGGAGCGTGCACAGCCCCCCTCTCTCCCACACACTGCATCCCAACTTTCCAACTCCCGATAAGGCCCTAACTCTTCAGCAAGATCTCTGTATATTTGACTTGTGTGAGTAGAAGGAGGAAAATCAAGAGAAGGGAACTGGGTCTCACGATTATTAGCTTATCACAGGGAAGAGAAAATGCAAAAATATGATTGTTGAGAGACTAAGTGCAGCATCGAACTCAGCAGTGGCAGGAAAGCAAATCAAGAGATAATCATAAGCAAAAGGCCTGTAGGGATTCTCATAAATATTGGAAAGGGCACTGAACTTCCCACAGGATGTGGGATACAAAGGTTGAGCCAGCTTTATTTGGATTTCCAAAGACAGGATAAAAATTGTGTTTCCCTTGCAGAAGGTTCTATCATATGAGCAGGGAGAGTAAACTGACTCACCAAGGACTACTAGATTTAGCCAAAGAAAAACGGAAAGGTCATCCCAAGTAGAATGAAACAGACTTGAGGATAGAAGTCATGCCTTTGGGAGAAACTAGAAGTAATAAAACAAATGAGGATGGAGAAGTGAGAAGCGTTCATCACTAAAGGCCACTCATGGAATGCTAAGGAATATGTGCTTTAACCTGAAATTATTGGAAAGCCAGAGTAAGTGTCTTCTGAAAACTTCCAAAATATAGAAATATTCAGAAATTGTTAATATGCACCAATATATTCATCTGAAAAATTTTATCATATTTGCTTCAGATGTTTTTATATATAAAAGAAATAAAATATGCCTGGGTGCGATGGCTCATGCCTGTAATTCCAGCACTTTGGGAGGCTGAGGTGGGCAGATCCCTTGAGCCTAGGAATTCGAGACCAGTCCAGGCAACACAGTGAGATCTCATCCAAAAGAGAGACAGAGAGACAGAGAGAAAGGAAAGAAGAAAGAAAGAGAGAAAGAGAGAGAAAGAGAGGCAGGGAGGGAGGGAGGGAGGGAAAGGAAGGAAGGAAGGAAGGAAGGAGAAATCAAATGTTACTAATAAAGAAAGTCTTACATAACTTTTCCCTTCTCCTCCCAGGGGCAAATGTCATCATGAGTTTGGTTTTTATCTTTTCAGTCTAGGTTTTTATACTACTTTTATTACATTCATTCATTCAATGCATATATCCTGAGGGTATACTGCATGTTGGGCAGGATTCTCCACCCTGCAGATATAGCAGGAACAGAATTGTCAAAAACCCCTGCCCAGGTGAAGCTTATTTCTTTGCAACATGATAATCAGTAAACATGCAAATATATAAAGTGTACATTATATTAGACAGTGTTAAGCAAAAAATAAAGCAAATGAAGAAGGATTAGAGGAGCATGATGAAATGTTTGATACCATGACCAAAGAATGCCTTGCCATCTGAGTAAAGAAGGGAGAGAAAGAGTGAGTCCTGATAAAAGCTGAGGCAAGAACTCTCCAGGCATTGAGAAGAGCAAATGCAGGAGCCCTGAGTGGGAGCATGACCAGTGTGTTCAAGGATAGGCCAGGAGCCTGGTGTGACAAGTGAGCAAACTGGTGAGCTGAAAGACAGATAGGCAGAGAGCCAAGGATGGCCTTCCACCCAATTCCAGTGACTCTGGATTTATTCTAAATAAATTGGTGTGCATAACTTGCTCTTTTCATTTTGTAAAAAGGTCTTGGGTTGGAAACCCTCTTGTGAAAAAACTTTAAGAGAACAATATCGAAAACAAGACCAGACTGAAGGTTAGAAAATAGGCAAGAGGTGATCATTTCTTCGCCAAGTGTGCTAACAGTGGGTGTGATTTCTAGATGTGCATCAAAGGTGGAGCCAACAAGATTTATTTATAGATCAAATGTGGGATATGGAAACAAGAAATGAACACTCAACCATTGGGTTCCACTGGTCACGTTCTTTAAAGAAGGAAACAGAAGAACGGCAGACATATGTCCTTTTCCTTAAAAATAAAGTGTGTGTGTGTGTGTGTGTGTGTGTGTGTGTATAAGTATATATACACTGTAAGTATATATAAGTATATGTAAGTATACTTACAGTATATATCTCTACTAAATATGTATATATATACTTTTTAAAGGAGTATATACATACATACATGTATACATATATGTATGCATATACATGTATGTGTATGTGTACATGTATGCATGTATGTGTGTACACGTATGTGTGCATGTATGTGTATGCACGTATGTATGTATGCATGTATGTGCACATGTGTATGCATGTATGTGTGCTTTTGTGTATGCATGTGCATGTATGCATGTGTATATGTGTGTATGTGTATGCATGTGTGTATGCATGTGTGTGTGCATTTGTGTGCGTGTATGTATATGCATGTATGTGTGTGCATGTGTGTGTGTGCATGTATGCATGCAATGTATATACATGTATGCATGTATGTGTGCGTGTATGTATAAACATGTATGTATAGCATGTATGTATATGCATGTATATATACATATATATGTGTATAAGTGTACACATATACTTAGTGCTCTTATAGAAATATGTATATATATTTCCAGTTCTATAAAAGCACTAAATGTTTATCATAAAAAAAGTTACGGCCAGGCATGTTGGCTCATCCCTGTAATCCCAGCACTCTATGAGGCTGAAAGGGGTGGATCACCTGAGGTCAGGAGTTCAAGACCAGTCTGACCAATATGGTGAAACCTCATGTTTACTAAAAATACAAAAATTAGCTGGGCGTGGTGGCGTTTGCCTGTAGTCTCAGCTATTCAGGAGCCTGAGACAGGAGAATCACCTGAACGCAGCAGGCGGGGGTTGCAGTGAGCTGAGATGGTGCCACTGCACTCCAGCCTGGGTGACAGAGTGAGACTCCATCTCAAAAAAAAAGTTACAAAATATAGAGGCAATATACAAAGTAAAAACATTTAAAAAGAAAATCCTTCATAATCCCACTACCTGAATAACTACCATTGAGAGGGATAGCTTATGTCCACATATTTTGAAATTATACAGTATATATATCAACGTTTACTTTTTTGCACTTAAGCCATTCTCACAGACCTACAATGCCGGGAATTACAGTACTATTAGTTTTTCCATTTCAATTTATATTATTTTCTATGATAGTATGGGAACCTAACCAACATTTATGAGGTATTATTTTTCTGAAACAAAATGTTTTCCAACTTCCAAGCTGCCAACTAATGAACTATTTAGAACACAACCCATTGCTAATGTAGAAGTTAATCTGAGAGACTGAGCCAACTGCAAGGTCGTATTAAAGGAAGAAAGCCAGTATTGGCTTAAAATCAACAGCTGTATTAGCATGAAATTGGCTAGAACTATTGAGTAGAAATTGAGCATTTTTTTTAATTGCAGTCCTTTTTAAATGTTGTCTTTTATATTCTCAGGAATTAACTAGTAAAGTAAAATGATATTACATTATTCCTTTGATTTTTTGGTAAATTAATTTCCTTACTGATAGCTTTGAAAGCATTTGACAAATATGTGTCGAGAACCAATTTGTTAGCACTGACTTTTGAATCCTATCAGACGTCATACCTATTTGCTTGTGAACTTTTCCATTATTATACCAAGAAAGTATTTTATAGAATACCAATGTCAGTATTTCTAAGAATCAAAGCTTTCCAGAAACTAGAGATAGGATTTTAATTTTTCCTTAATTTTGACATAGAAATTCGATCTTTTCTTCCTGTGTTTTAGAAAAACAAATTTCAGTTGACAAGCTTAGGGACAAGGGCCCATATATAAACAGTCAAAATTAGAAATGCTATGCTGTTCTGTTTACTGATAGGGTAACCAGATTCATCAAAATAAGTATATTCTCTCCTTTTCCAAATCCAGAAAGAAGTTTAAGGAGGCAGCTTCCAGAATCAGATGGTCAAAATTTCACCTCCCATCATCATTTACAAACAATGTGGCCTTGGAGAAAGTTACTAATTTGTCCTGTGTCACAGTTTATTCTTCTAGAAAAAGGGAATCACAAAGGCAGTTACCTTATAGTTTTTGTGAAGAGTAAATGAAGTAGTTGAGCGACTGCTCACCAACTGGCAGTGGTTATTATTTTATAGATTCCAGCGCTTGGAAGCACTGGCCTACCTTCTTCCCAAAAGAGGGTGCAGCTGGCCTGGCCAGGAATGGTGGCTCACACCTGAAATCCCAGCATTTCAGGAGGCCGAGGTGGGCAGATCACTTGAGGTCAAGAGTTCAAGACCAGTCTGGCCAACACGGCAAAACCTCATCTCTACTAAAAATACAAAAATTAGCCAGCATGGTGACATGCACCTGTAATCCCAGCTACTGGGAGGCTGAGGCAGAAGAATTGCTTGAACCTGGGAAGCAGAGGTTACAGTGAGCCGAGATCATGCCACTGCACTCCAGCCTGGGCAACAGAGTGAGACTCTATCTGAAAAAAAAAAAAAAAAAAAAAAAAAAAAAAAAAGGGTGCAGCTGTGTTTTCCGAGACACAGCTGCAAAATGCCATTCAGTGAAATTACTGCCTTATCTACCCACAAAAGATAACAGAAATGAAGAAAAGGCAGTCATTTTAAACGCTGTTCTTTAGATTTATTCCTAAGAGCAGTTTCTCCTGGTTAATGTCTAAATTTATGTAATATTTTAGGGGTAAAAGGAGAAGTTGGCAAAATGAAAAGATATAATCCCTCAGAGAACACTGGGCTATTGCTCTTACCCCCTTTACTTTTCAGGCATGATGGCTATTCAGTTAATTCAGTCAAAGGAGCAGATTTATCTGGATTATAAAATAATTGCCTCAAGTTTCTGCTTCATTTCATGAGCTGAAGAGATTTGATGCAAGAGACTCTTTGCCTAAGAATAAGATATTCTTCCGCTTTGAACGAATAATCATTCCTCAGCCATAAGTCTCTCCCTCAATAGTTTTAAATTTTTGTATTATCCACACTATTTCTTGGGTTTAATTAAAAGGTCATTCCAATACATATATTCTTACAGCATTGTTGTACAACTTAACAAAAAATATCATGTTATATTTTAAGTGAACTTTTAACACTGTAGGCTGTATTTGGTGATTGGGGGGAAAAAGTAGTCAATGTTCTGTCTAAAGGCTCACTAAAAAGTCTTTTTCTTCTTGCTTCCTATAGGGACAAGGCAAAGACACTCAGTTTCCTGTTACCCATGGACATGTCTTCATATTCCAAAAATTCAAGTTCTTTGAAATACTCACCAAATCAGACCGCAAACCAGCTAAGTATCATTGCAGAATAGGGTATGTGAGGTGATGAAATGTAAGAAACAGTTGATTCTTAAGAGATAGGAGCATCAAGGTCTAGCTGGGTCAGGGTCTTTCCCTATAAAGAACGCTGGCAAGATACACAAAGTAAGGCACACAAAATACTTGGTGTTGGGTCAGTGGACCTGTCTGGCCAAGGAGTGGAAGCGATGACTTTTTGATGTTGCTGAATACTAAGAACTGGTATGTGTGCAGTGGCTATTGTAGACTATGCAACATGTGAGTAATTAAACGTGATTGTATGCTAAATGTCCATTGTCTGTACTATGCCATCAGGAAATGCTTCTGTTCACTTTCCAGATGCAGCTAGAACAAGACTGGAAAAAAAGTTCTGGTTTTGATTAGTGGCATAAAAGCAACTATCCTTTGTTTTCTGTGACATAAGTGTGACTCTCCTTTCAGCTGATTGTGTGTTGATATTTCACTGACACTAGCTCATTTGTTCTTTAAGAGCCTGTGTCACAGGCGTGTGAGCTCAAACACAGCAACATCCATAGTGTACACTGTGGACTCAGAGCAACTGTGAGCTGGCTAAGGATAAACACACTAAACCTGATAGGAAGGAGAGAAAAAATGGTTCAGCTCATCACTACTCAAGGGATGGAAGTCCTCAGAACTCGCCCAGTTCCTGAACGTCTAGTCAACTGAATAGCTCCTCTTCCTGTTTATAGCAATTGAGTTTCTAATACAAATACCCTTTTTAAACAAAAAGATCTTTTTGTATTAGAATCTCCAGATTGTTAAAATGAAGATTCCTGGGCCTCACCCCAGACCTACTGGATTGACTAGGGGAGCTGGGGAAGGCAGAAAGAAGACGTGAAATTCACATTTTAAATAAGCTGTCCAAGGTGACTTCTGCCGTGCACCTCTGCTTGTGACCTACTGTTGTAAATACCAAGAAACACGGTCCAGGGGCCCTCAGATCTTGGACCAAGTGGAAGCAGTGAAGCCAAGAAAGGATAGGAATGGTTCAAACCATTTCTAACAATAATAGTCACAGGCTTCTAGAAAACAGAGAGATAAAGCAACAAACACCCTGTGGTAAAAGTCATGTAATAAAATTAGATCCTTCTTTTATTTATGGTAAAACAATTCCCAATAACAGATATACAATAGGGCGAGGTTACAACTGGAGGTGAAAGATACAAACTGGATGTGAAAATACACTCCTCAGGGAATAAAGACACACACTGAGTAGATAATTAAGATATTACCTATGAGATAGTTGGCATTTTTAGCTTGTGCACAATTATATTATTTGCATATTTATAAAACTGGGAATTTCACCTTAACCTCAGTTAAAAAGAAACATTGCCCAAACAGTAAAACTTTTTTAAAGCAATGCATGACAACTACCCAAGTTGTAATGTCATAACCGGCCAAGCTAATATGACAGACATCCCCAGCGCCAAGCTCAACGATGAGTATGTAACTGGCATTTCACCCATGTTCAATGAGCTGCACAGTTACATGAATCTGTTTTCAGTGAAAAACCACCACACTATAAAATGTTAAGCTCTGAAATTAAATCATTTAATATTATGATTAAAGAAACAAAGCTCTATCTCCGTTCCCCGGGTGAATATAGTACTTAATAATAAGCCTTTAGGGCATATTTTTAAATATAATGAATTAAAAAGAACATGAAATGCATTTTGGTCATGCTCTGATCAACCAATTATATCTGTCTTCTTCTAGGCCCAAAACTTCCAGTGGTCTGTATGAAACTAAGTTAGGAACTCAAATGCCTAGCAGGGACAGGAAAGAAACAAAAATGAGTGAGGATTCTGGAGAACGGACATGTATATGCTCCATCTAAGAAGAGCCACCATTACCCACCTTTGTAGTGCCATATGGCAAAGCAGACATAGTATTGCCATACGGCCTTTTTTCAAGATACATTAAAATCTGGGTGTTTATGTAAAATTTCCTGATTCATTAAATATTGGCAATGTGCTCAATTTTTTAAACACTTTGAAAACCAAACAACGTATCTAGGGGCCATATCTAGCCCCTAGGACAGGGGTCCCCAACATTTTTGGCACCAGGGACCAGTTTCATGGAAGATGATTTTTCCATAGATGACAGGGGCAGGTAGAGGGGTTGGTTTGGGGATTAAATTGCTCCACCTCAGATCATCAGGTATTAGATTCTCATAAGGAGGATGCAACCTAGATCCCCCATGTTTGCAGTTCTAGCAGTCCTATGAGAATCTAATGCTGCTGCTGAACTGGCAGGAGGCGGAGCTCAGGTGGTAATGCTCACTCACCAGCTGCTCACCTCCTGCTGTGCAGTCAGATTCCTAACAGGCCATGGACCAGTACTGGTCAGTGGCCTAGAGGTTGGGGATCCCTGACCTAGGATATCAGATTTTGATCTCTGACTTAAATGCGATTTCCTAAACATAGAGATCCAGAACAAGAAAGGGGATGTGGAAAGTTCCACTTCGGAAAATGGAAAAGAGAAGAGAGATGTTTGAGGATGGGAAAAGAGAATAAGAGGGTCGTATAAGAAGTGAAGTCTACTTGGACAAAAAGGCCAAAGTTCCACATCTTCCCAAAAATGTAGCCTAACCCAGAGTCAAGACATATTTGTCACAGAACTGAAACATAATGTTAGAAAGCATGAGTATATATACATATATTTTTTTAAATAATTTATTTATTTTACTTTAGGTGCATACTACAACTGGCATTTCTCCCCATGTTATCCCCTCCCCACCCTCCCCTCCCTCCCCACCCCCCATTGTCTCTCCCCTACCCCCTCTCAACTGTCCCCTGTGTGTGATACTCCTCTCCCTGAGTCCACGTATTCTCGTTGTTCAACACCCACCTATGAGTGAGAACATATGGTGCTTGGCTTTCTGTTCTTGGGTCAGTTTGCTGAGAGTAATGGTTTCCAGATTCATCCAAGTCCCTTATATTTTGTTTTAAAACTTTTTTAGGCCAGGCATGGTGGCTCAGGCCTGTAATCCCAGCACTTTGGGAGGTGGATTGCCTGAGCTCAGGAGTTCGCGACCAGCCTGGGCAACATGGTGAAACTCCATCTCTACTAAAATACAAAAATATAGCTAGGCGTAGTGGCGTGTACCTGTAATCCCAGGTACTCAGTAGGCTGAGGCAAAAGAATTGCTTGAACGCAGGACATGGAGGTTGCAGTGAGCTGCGATCGCACCACTGCACTCCAGCCTGGGCAACAGAGTGAGACTCAGTCTCAAAAAAAAAAAAACTTTTTTCAAAATATATTTTTGTCTATTTTATGTTTTACACTTCTACAGATATCTTGGAAGGCAAACAATACGTAAACAAAAACAATCACTCTGGCCAATTTTTCTCCCTTTTGATGGGAAAAGGAGATTCTAAAATCACAAGATCATAAAATATTCCCGCAAAATTCTAGTTCCAGGCCATAATTTCACAGACTAAGAATAGCTCATGGTGGTTGCTTCACTAACCTGAAGTGACATGGTTAGTTTGCAGCAAAGCCAAAATCAGAACTTTTATTTCCTGATTCCTTCTGCAAGATTTCCATGCTGTCCCCTAAATATATGACACTAAGCCAATCATCAAATTTCAATGTTTGTAATTTGAGGCATTCTCAAAAGTGAAGATGATCCCAATGTTCTCAATGTCTGGGGTTGTATTAGATTGTTTTCACATTGCTATAAAGAAATACCCGAGGCCAGGTGCAGTGGCTCATGCCTGTAATCCCAGCACTTTGGGAGGCTGAGGAGGGTGGATCACAAGGTCAGGAGTTCAAGACCAGCCTGGACAATATGGTGAAACCCTATCTCTACTAAAAATGCAAAAATTATACTCGGGAGGCGAGGCAGGAGAATCACTTGAACCTGGGAGGCAGAGGTTGCAGTGAGCCAAGATTACACCACTGCATTCCATCCTGGGTGATGGAGGGAGACTCCATCTCAAAAAAAAAAAAAAAAAGAAAAGAAATACCCGAGACCAGGTAATTTATAAAGGGGAGAGATTTAATTGACTCACAGTTCCACATGGTTGGGGAGGCCTCAGGAAACTTACAATCATGGCAGAAGCCAAAGGGGAAGCAAGGACCTTCTTCACGTAGTGGCATAAGAGAAAAGCAAAGGAGGAACTTCCAAACACTTATAAAATCATCAGCTCTCAAGAGAATTCACTCACTATCACGAGAACAGCAGAGGGGATTGTCCCCATGATCCAATTACCACCCTCCCCCGCAACTCTTAGGAATTACACATCCCCACCTTGACACGTGGGGATTATAATTCAAGATAAGATTTGGGTGGTGACACAGAGCCAAATCATATCAGGAGTATTTAAGGATCAAATAAGCTCATGAAGGTCAATATGTTGCATAAAACGCTAAACAAATGCAAGATACTGTTATTTTGTTCCATTCAAAACAGACTCTCAACATACACCTAATTTATGTCAAGATGTTAAATTGATAAAATTTAGATGTGAAATTTCTAGCTGTTGTATTTTCCTAGCTTTTGATTTTCTCTAGGTTGAATTGAAGAGTGATCAGCTAATAGATGGACAGCAAGATACTTCCCTAGTGCTGGGTCATGTGCTTTACCTGTAAAGAAGAGAAAGATGGAGAAGAAAAAGACAAAGAAGAAAGGGGAAGAAGATTTCATGATGTACTCTTGATGGTCAACAACACTATCAATAATGGCACAAATTAGTAATCCTGTGGGGGGATGAAAACTAGAGGTTAACAAATACATCCATCTATTTCTTGTCAAGTACAACACTGTCTGCCAGAGCTATCTGCTTTCATAAATATGGCCTCCAGCAAATTTCCTCGAACAAATGAGGATACTGAAACAAAAGAAGCCTAAACAATGTGTTCAGGACGAACTGGCAAGCTTGGGCAATTTTCTAGCGCCCCAGTTCTGTCTGTTCTCATTGCCTTGAGCTACTTCTGCTCTCTAAGGTAAGAACGCACAATAAACTTAATCACAGAGATAACTGTGCACAGGGAAAATGTAAAACGTGATGTAGTTCATTTTATTTCTAGGTCCAAATTCTAGTTTATCCTGTAGAGAACAGATCTTCGTAACCTCTAAGAATCCTGGAAGGCACAAACATTGAGCTTGATAGTTTCAGCCACCAAAATAAAAGGCAATACAGTAGTACCTGCTGATTATGGAAGACCCATTCATAGAACTTAAAGGACAATAAAACAATCTGAGAAAAGTGTTATTCCAGTCAACAATCTTCAATCATATTCCTTTCTCAAGAGACTTGAGTTCTACCACTTGCTGCAATACTTAATTTTTAAATATCAATGCAGGAGAATGTTCATTTAATCAAGCTGTGTTTTTAAAAGCATATTAACAACATTTGCAATGACCTGAATGACATTAGAGACTATTATTCTAAGTGAAGTAACTCAGGAATGGAAATCCATGACCTGAATGATATTAGAGACTATTATCCTAAGTGAAGTGACTCAGGAATGGAAATCCACGACCTGAATGACCTTAGAGACTATTATTCTACGTGAAGTAACTCAGGAATGGAAATCCAAACATCGTATGTTCTCACTGATATGTGGGAGCTAAGCTATGAGGACGCAAAGGCATAAGAATGATAAAATAGACTTTGGGACTTAGTGGGAAGAGTGGGAGGGGGAAAAGGGATAAAAGACACAAATATGGTGCAGCGTATACTGTTCAGGTGATAAGTGCACCAGGATGTCACAGATCTCCACGAAAGAGCTTACTCGTGTAACCAAATACCACCTGTACCCCGATAACTTATGGAAAAATAAAATATTTTTAAAAAGCATATATAGTTGGAGAATATGCTTTGTCATACAGGAATGAATACAAGACCTGTTTCAGCTTTTTTTTATGGTTTCTATCTTTATCATTAATGCTGCCAGACAGTCAAAATATTTCAT
This sequence comes from Ateles fusciceps, assembly GCA_036589455.1. Lineage (NCBI taxonomy): Eukaryota > Metazoa > Chordata > Mammalia > Primates > Atelidae > Ateles > Ateles fusciceps. The sequence goes on from JAZHEH010001955.1 coordinate 3,799,667, forward strand.
GGCTACAATCATCTGCTAACAATTTGTTTTCTAAAAAGTGAGACAAGAAAGACTGTGTTAATCCAATCTCACACAGATGCATTTATTAATCTGGCATTATTAAAACTACCTTAAAAATTGAACTGGAAACACCATTCACCCTGAACTCAGAGAAAGATTAAACTTGTTCCTGTCCAGGTTTTCCTAAAAGATAATTCTCTGTGGAAGTCAGATTTTCAGTCAGGAAATAGCAGCTCATTTTTCCTTTTTCTTTCACTAGAATTTCTCCTCTTTCAGTCACTTCAAGATTCTTATACTGGATATGTCTACATCTGGGGACCAACGAAAGTCCGTACTAACAATGCCAAGTTCATCTTGTTGTCTGCTCAACGCCATTTTGGGACACCCACCTACACACTCACTTTTATTAAGAGCCTCCCAAGAAACACAGCAACTCTCTTCTTTAAGGAACACAATTTTCACTCATGGTTTCACTCATTCATGAAGATTGTCTCCGATTCTACTCAGAATTAATTCTCAAGCCCACACACTTCTTTCTTCCTCTTCTTCCCTGACCTTGAGAATTTTAAATTTATACAGTTACTTCCAACAAGGAACTCACTGCTCATGGAAAGACGAAGGAACGAGCAAGACTTGCCAAGAAGGAGAAAACTTCACCCTCCAAAACACACAGAAGATCCCTGATTTTGAAGCACCATTTTGTCCAACAAATCCAGTTATTTAATATAAAGGAGCATTCAGCATTTGCAGGGCAAGAAGGTGAATAAATAACCCAGAAGGAGATAACTCTTTGGTTCAGTTGCTACACCATTTAATATACTAGAAAATGTAATTTGCTCAATGGTTCATGATCACATGTAACAGTTAAATGAGCACCCAAGAAGTAAGCTAATTACTCCTTTCTCAATTATATCATCTTATCTACTATGTTGATGATATTACATTGTCCACCAAAACTGTGGCCTTTTTCATCTCTGCCATGACCTTTGGCTGTCTGGATTAATTATGTGGGAACTTGTCACTACATCATCACACATAGAATCTTCTTTTTCTCTTAAAACAGGAACTCCCCCTCGAATCAAATCTGCTGTCTGAAACCAACTAATTCAAGTGTTCTTCCCAAATACTTGCTCCTTCCCCTCCCCAAGTGCTTTACATTTCTAGAGCTGCAGTGACAATTAGTCCAATCCCAAGAATTTAGCATTTAAAGAACCTCTTCAAGAAACTCTTCCAAGAAAAGCTAGCTCTCTGAACATTGGAGCTCCATGACCAGAAAGTACCTCAACCCTTCCAGCCTTCCCTTCTCAATCTCTGAAACTTCATGTAAAGCAGTGGTTCTCAATCTTGGCTACAAAATAAAACAAACTGGGAGAACTAAAAAAAATCCCACTGCCCAGGCTGCACCCAAGACAACTTATGTCAGCATCCCTTGGGGTGGAGCTTGGCATCAGTGTCCTTAAAGTTCCCCTTCAGCCACTATGATGCCAATGTACATGCAGGCTGAGAATCACTCTTGTAAAGGTGAGGGGTTACTAACACCAGCCTTGCTTGTTATCCATCTTAAAGCAGAAAGTGCATAGGTCTTGAAATCAGACAATCCTGGGCCCTAGCTCCTACACACCCATGTGACCTTAGGCAGCATTACTGAGCCTCTTTAAGTCTCGTCCTCTCATCTGTTAAGAGGAGATATACTGACATTCTCTGACATAAAAATTTAATGAGGAAAATTATGCAAAGCACTTACTATGATATACTTAATTGCCAGTAAGCACTCAAGAAATAGTAGTAGTACTAGTAGTAGCATTATTGTTTTGTTTTGTTTTGTTTTTTGAGACAGAGTTTTGCTCTTGTCACCCAGGCTGGAGTGCAGGGCACGATCTTGGCTCACTGCAACCTCCACCTCTCAGGTTCAAGCGACTGTCCTGCCTCAGTTTCCCGAGTAGCTGGGATTGCAGGCGCCAGCCACCACACCTGGCTAATGTTTTATATTTTTAGTAGAGATAGGTTCCATCATGTTAACCAGGCTGGTCTCAAACTCGTGACCTCAGGTGATCCACCTGCCTCGACCTCCCAAAGTGCAGGGATTACAGGTATGAGCCACCATGCCCAGCCATTGTAGTAACATTCTATATAAGACACGGTTTTTGCCTTCAAAGAAAATTAAAGTGGGCAGTTATTCTGACTCCAAGTCCTGCACAGGCAGTTAGTGGCAGACCTTGCCTCAGAAACCCCATCTCCTGACTCATAGCCCAATACCCTTCCCATGGCAGCACACTTCTGCCCTCGATGAATTCAGCCCTCCTGTCACCGTTGAGTGGCTGCAGAAGATTTATGCAGTACATGAGACTGAACATGGCCCCAAAGTTCCTTCCCATAAGAAACACTGTTGTAAATCTATGTTGTAAATATAACACTTAAGAATTGCTTGTTTGAAGACTGGGGCAACTTCAAAAGGTTTTAATTAACTCTAAGCCATTTCTCATCAGTTGCGTTCCTACCACAAAGGACCTCCTCAGGATGGCATTGTCAATTACAGAGCCACTGAACTGCAGTGGAAAGATTTTGATAGAGTTGCAACCACCCTTGTGAAGATTTCCAATCCATTCCCTACACATGCTCCCCCATTCTGTGAACCATGGCATCATTTTGCTACTGCCAGGCCTCAGAGCAAAACTGTGTAATTAACCGAATAAGCTGATAAATGGAATAGGTTAAGAAAATCTATACTGGAGAACAAAAATCACTCTGAGAAAGTATTGCTTATTGGCAAATAAGTATATTTTGTCACTTTAGAAGGTTTGCATTCAGAGCTTTCCAAAGAATATTACAGGCTTTTAAGGCAAAGAGCATTACCATAAGCTACTCACTGATATGTACTTGGACTGAGTTTTGCTTGGAATCCTATGACTCTCTAGGCAAGATTCTTTATTAACTGTGTATTCAAATATTCAATATACTTCTTCTCAACAAACACTCCAGTTAGATTACCCTGTATGCCAACTCTTATCTTTATCAAATATGACAAGAATATTCAGAAATCCAAAGGTCACTGGCTTGTACAACATTATATCTCAACATCTACACAACCCTTTGCAGTATCTCCTTTAGTTATCTTGATTTGAAATTCATTATAAAGAATGGAGGACATACAGGACAAAATGTATTCTACTGTTATGATAAAACGTTCTTATTACTAAAAATAAACAATGACACCCATTCGCTCTTCCTGATTGGTGATATGTGAGAGGCGATGCCTGGAACCAGGCAGCAATCATGTCACCATGAGGAACTTTGTCTGAAAACAAAAGCAAAAACCACACTGAGGATGTCAAAGAGAAAATTGTTAAAGAACCTGGAACCTTGAATATGTCATTAAGCTGCTGAATTCACTAACCTGTAAAAACATCCTACCTCCTAGTATCATTCTGATGTTCTCTGGGAAATCTTCATCAGTTTCCTGTTGTTAACAACAAATCACCACAAACTTAATGGCATAAAGCCATATATATGTATCGCCTTACAGTTCTAGAGGCCAGATGTCCTGAAATCAAGGTGTCATCAGGGCTGTGTTGCTTCTGGGGGCTCTAGGAGAGAATCTGTTTCCTTGCCCTTGCCAGCTTCTAAAGGCTGCCTGTGGTCCTTGGCTCATGGCCCCTACCTCTCTCTTAGGCCAGCACCAACACAACATCTTCAAATTTCAATCTTCTTCTCTCTCTCTCTCTTCTCTCTCTCTCTCTCTCTGTCTTTCTCACACACACACACACACGCTTCCATCATTACATCTTCTCTGACTCTGACTCCTTTATCTCTCTCTTTCACTCATAAGGATCTTTGTGATGATATCAGGTCCACCCAGATCACCCAGGATAGTCTTCCCATCTCAAGAGCCTTAACTTGATCACATCTGCAAAATTCTCTTGCCGTCAAAAGTGCCATAGACACAGGTTTCAGGAATTAGGGCATGGACACCTTTGGGTGGGGAAGGGGGATCAATATTCAGCCTTCCACAAACATTGAGGCAAGGTGGATTTCTTCAAACTGTATCATGACAGAGAGCAAATGTCGATGTCTCTTCCATGTGAATGAAAATTATTCCTGGTCTTCATCATGACAGAGATACAGTCTTTGGCAACTGGGCTGCAAAGAAATGCATTTGCCAAATTCATGGCCACTTATCATACACTTGAGGTCAAATTATTTATAATTCATACTGGCAAAAATATTTATCATACTTTCTGTCATTTATAGCTATCCTCCAGGATCCACTGACTTTCTTTAGGGTCTATATTGATGAACTGAATGGAGATATAATGCAGACCACCAAATCCACATCCATTGTATCCTTAAGGGAACAATCTCTCCCTGCCCCCTATGATGCAATGTTATTTTTATTTATGATCTTGTCCAGGGATTAAGAGAAGTTTTGGAGGCTCCTACTTGAATAGGATAGATATCACTCAGATCAAGGAGCCAAATTAAGGGCACAGTTGAAGGAAAGAAAACAGGAATTTGTGGGTGACACTAGATTTCTGCCTGAAAAGAATAAAATAAGATACAGAATCTTTGTGAGAAAAGACTGTTTACAGTAAATACAGAAGTCTCACATGTAAAAAGAAATAGTCTCAATAGAGCCATTTTTAATACTAGAAAAAACAGCTCATGTCTAAAAAAATAGAACATCAATAATTTCAGAAGCAAAAACTAAGCAAGTTTAAAGTTTATCATAACAAAGAAAACTGCAGCTACTTTACTTGAGGTAAGTTTAAAGTCTATCAGAGCAGAAAAAGCCATAGCCACTTTACCTAAATAAAACTGGGGGAGGAAAAAAAGGGGAAATGTGCAAGTATAAGACTATAGGAAAATGGAAAATTACCTGACTTTTTCTGTCCTTTTATTTGTCATACTTTTGTTTTCACATGGCTCAACTCATGTGTTTAAAAAGACTCACACATTCCATACCCATCATAGTATAATGGCTAAGATGATTAGCATGTTCGGTTCCAGCATCCAGTCATAATGTGCCACAGAAAGCTCTATAGTGTATCATTTGCTGCTGTGCAGACCCTAATATTTGGTCTCTATTGAAGTTTATTGATAAAGCTGTCACACTCTTTATTTATTTTTTTAATTTTTTATTTCCATAGGTTTTTGGGGGACCAGGTGGTATTTGGTTACATGAGTAACTTCTTTAGTGGTGATTTCCGAATTTTGATGCACCTATCACCCGAGCAGTATACACTGAATCCAATTTGTAGTCTTTTATCTCTCACCCTCTTCCCACCCTTTCCTCCTGAGGCCCCAAAGTCCACTGTATTATTCTTATGCCTTTGCATCCTCACAGCTTAGCTCCCACTTGCGAGTGGGAACATATGATGTTTGGTTTTCCATTCTTGAGTTACTTCACTTAGAGTGGTAGTCTCAAATCCCATCTAGGTTGCTGCGAATATCATTAATTCATTCATTTTCATGGCTGAGTAGTATTCCATAATTTATATATATATACCACAGTTTTTTTATCCACTCATTGATTGATGGGCATTTGGGCTGGTTCCACATTTTTGCAATTGCAGATTTGTTCTTTGTTATTATCCAGATTATATAAAGCACTTGGATTGTTACTGTCTAAAGTGAAAGAATTACCTTGAATCTCTCCTGTTTATGAATGGTAGCACCCTCTGATTTCATTCAGCACTGCGGTCTGTGCCAGCGTTCAGCACGTGTTTACTGCCTGGTGGCAGAAATCACTTTTATATCATTATTATTACTTCGAATCCTCTACCCCAACTAGCCCAGTGCCTTGCATATAGAGATGCTGACTCAACAGTTTTTGGTTGGCAAGTTTACAATTTGTTATCTAGGGATATTTTACAATCTGTGTGTCCCTCAAGTGACTCATTGACAATATTGATAGAGAAATATGTATATTTTTGCTTCTAGCATAAACAAAAAACACTGAGCTGTTTTTGTTTTTTATTATACTTTAAGTACTGGTGTACATGTGCAGAATGTGCAGGTTTGTTACAGAGGTATACATGTGTCATGGTGGTTTGCTGCATCCATCACCCTGTCATCTACGTTAGGTATTTATCCTAATGCTATCCCTCCCCTATCCCCCAAACCCCTGCTATCCTTCCCCTAGCTCCCCACCCCGCAACAAGCCCCGATGTGTGATGCTCCCCCTCCCTATGTCCATGTGTTCTTGGTGTTCAGCACCCACTTATGAGTGAGAACATGCGGTGTTTGGTTTTCAACTTCTGTCTGTTTGCTGAGAATGATGGTTTCCAGCTTTATCCATGTCCCTACAAAGGACATGAACTCATCCTTTTGTATAGCTGCATAGTATTCCATGGTGTATATGTGCCACATTTTCTTCATACAGTCTATCATTGATGGGCATTTAGGTTGGTTTCAAGTCTTTGCTATTGTGAACAGTGCAGAAATAAATATATCTGTACATGTGTCTTTATAATAGAATGATTTATAATCCTTCGGGTATATACCCAGTAATGAGATTGCTGGGTCAATATTTCTGGCTCTAGAGCCTTGAGGAATCGCCACACTGCCTTCCACAATGGTTGAATTAATTTACACTCCCATCAACAGTGTAAAAGCGTTCCTATTTCTCCACATCCTCTCCAGCATCTGCTGTCTCCTGATTTTTTAATGACCGCCACTCTAACTGGTGTGAGAAAGTATCTCAATGTGGTTTTGATTTGCATTTCTCTAATGACCAGTGATGATGAGCTTTTTTCACGTTTGTTGGCTGCATAAATATCTTTTGAGAAGTGTCTGCTCATATTAAATTACATAACACCTCTTTGAGCACACTCTAACCTGAGTGAATTGTATGAGAGTGTATAAGGGGATACACAAGAGTGGGTAAACACGTGTAAGGGTGAATTTAGATGTGAGAGAACATTAGAGAAATGACTGAAAATCACTAGAAGTAAGCCGGAAGATCATCGTCCCTAGTTATGGTCAGATACTTTATAAGATTTCACAATTCCTCCTTCTCATACCCATCACAATATATTGTGTTGCTCATTTCCATGTCTTCCTCCCAAAGCCATCAAGGAGGAGAGAATCTCTGGTCATTTTTCTACTCCTAAAACCTCATTCAGGGTATTTGCTCAATACATGTTAATTCAGGGTATTTGCTCAATACATGTTAATTCAGGGTATTTGCTCAATACATGTTAAACAAATGAGTGAATTTTCGGTTGATATAGTGGTGGGGATGCAGATAAGTTACTTGATTTGGAATAAGAAACCATTGTAAGAACTCTAAAGAGGCTGAGTGTTATAGTGAACGTAGATGTTGAAACTGGACAGACCAAGCTCTTCATGTAACGTCAGATTTGAGGAAAGTGCCTTGATTTCTCTGAGGCTTGGTTTCCTCCTCTGTTAAATAAATATTGAAGAAAAAAGGGCTGTTTGAGATATAAAATTGATATACAAAGAACAAAGGGCACTGGCCAGATCGGAGGTGATTTCCCACACATGTTAGTTTGCATTATTCTGTAGACAGTCTGGGTGTTTTTTAAGTTCAAGACAACTATTAGAAATGCGTGAAAGATTTACTTGGAATACAGACACAAAGGAAAAAAGCCAAATCACTTCTCTATGTAATATTTATAGAATAATCTTTTTTTTTTAGATGGAGTCCTGCTCTGTCAGTCTGGAATGCAGTAGTGCAATCTTGGCTCACTGCAACTTCTGCCTCCCAGGTTCAAGTGATCCTGCCTCAGCCTCCTGAGTAGCTGGGACTACAGACACATGCCATCATGCCCGGCTAAGTTTTATATTTTTAGTGGAGACAGGGTTTTACCATGTTGGCTAGGCTAGTCTCAAACTCTTGACCTCAAGCGATCCGCTGGTCTTGGCCTCCCAAAGTGCGGGGATTACAGGCATGAGCCACTGCACTTGACCTACATAATATTTATATATACAGGGTTTTAGGAGGTGGGAGTAATAATTGTTCTTAAAGGTCTTCTAAGGCCAGTGTGCCTGATCCCCTTGTAAATACTGCTAAAATATCCTAAAAGGAAACTGGGCTTAGTCTCTATATGCTTAGATTTTCTGGCTTTGAGAAAATCTTAAAATAGAAACAATCTCCAAAAGGTATTGTTCTCATTTTAAATATTGAAACAATTTTTCTGGACAATGTTATCTTTTTTTTTTCATCAAAATATCAGCTTTAGTCATAAAAACTCATAATTGGCAGATTCAATTTAAAAGACAAAATTTTAACCACAGGTACCCGCCTCCAGGAAAATGGCTAGAGAGAGAAGCTATTCTATCAAAACTGGGCATTGGACTTGACCCCAGTGACAGATTCAGAGCCCTTAATTCAGTAGCCATCACCACAGGGGGGACAACTTCCCTTCCCTCAGTCATCCACATCAAAAGGCCCTACCATTATGATGGGCCCAGAGAAACCTGTGCCAATAGCAGGAAAATTCCCCACACCCTTTAACCCTGTGATTACAGGTCTAGGAATTTATCCTGGGGTGGCAATGAGAGCTATGCAAAAAGCAAAAAAAAAAAAAAAAAAAAAAAAAGTACAAAGATACTCATTGTGGTGTTATTTTACAAGAGGAAAAATATAGCCTTCCTTCCCCAAATTTGGCGATTGTTTAGTAAACTTGGGGGAATGAACTTATCGTTTTTGGAGAATATTTCATGAATATGTGGAAATGTTCACATGACATATTAAATTAAATGGTACAAAGTAAAGCATAAAATACTATTTTGTTATTTTAAAAAAACACAACTAATGTCCGTGAGTATATATGCACAAAGGACGAACGATCAAAGCCCCAAAGTGCTCACCTCTGAAAGGCAGAATCATGAGTAAATTATTTTCTTCTTCCCCCTTTCTTTATCTCCCAGATTTTCCATAGTGAACTTTTATAGTCGGGAGAAATGTTATTGATTTCACAGAAAAACAACTCAGAGCATCTGATGTGCTGACAGGCTGAGCCAGTGGCATCATCTTCATGCGTGAGTAACTACCGAGGTCACACACTCCAGGGACTCTCAGTTTTGGCTAAGTTGCTTCTCTCCAGACACTGGCATCGTCCTCCTCTCAGTTAAAAAAAAAAAAAGATATACACACACACACACACACACACACACACACACTTTATATATATAATATATATGTATTTTTATTTTTACTGAGAGAAGGACGATTCCAGTGTGTATATATATACATCCATATACATTTAGATGTATATATAGATATACATCTATATACATACGCATCTATATACATCTATATATATATAGATGTGTATATATACACATATAGATGTGTATAGATATAGATGTGTACGTATATAGACGTATATATACATACACATATATATGGTCCTTTTGTCAGTAAATAAATATGTTATACACACACACACACACACACACACACACACACACACATAATGTTATTGGCCAGGCACCATGGCTTACACCTGTAATCCCAACACTTTGGATCACTTGAGGCCAGGAGTTGGAGACCAGCCTAGGCAACATAGTGAAACCCCATCTCTACCAAAATACAAAAAATTAGCCAGGTAGGTGGTGCACACCTGTAGTCCCAGCTACTCGGGAGGCTGAGGTGGGAGGAGGGCTGCAGAAACTCCAGTGAGCCAGGATCACACCACTGCACTCCAGCCTGGGCCGGCCTGGGTGACAGAATGAGATTCCATCTCAAAAACAAAAACAGAAACAAACAAACAAAAAATATATATATAGTGTTATCATACACATATAATATAAATTAAAATATTGGCAATTAACAAACATCTGAATAACAGATCTAGAGGAAATTACTTCAGATGTCTGCCTCACTCTGGACAGGTGAAGAAAGAACTCAGTTCCATGTTCATCAAGTCAGTAAACAGAGCTTCCCACAAGTGTTCCTTTAGTGAAACTATATATAACAACTTTTTAAAACTGCACAGTGCCACATGGAGACACCGAGATTCGACTATCTTCTAGTTAAGAGATTTCTCTACAGTATGACACTATCACTCAGCTGGAACCTGGACTTGCAATGATAGAGTTCTGAATTACCTGAGAAACAATTTTTTTAAATTTGTCTCTATTGCTAAAATATATATGATGCTGATAATATAGAATCTGTTCTTACTACGTTTATTTATTTATTTTATCTATTTTTTTGAGAAGGATCTCATTCTGTCACCCAGGCTAGAATGCAGTGGCGTGATCACAGCTCACTGCAGCCTTAACCTCCAGGGCTCAATTGAGTCCCTGCCTCAGCTTTTAAGGAGCTGGGACCACAGGTAATATCTGTATTTTCTGTAGAGAGCAAATTTCACCATGTTGCCCAGGCTGGTCTCGAACTCCTGAGCTCAAGCGATCCAACCACCTCGGCCCCCATAAAGTGCTGGGTTTGCAGGTGTGAGCCACCGCACTGGCCTATGTTAATTTCTAATGGCTTTCATATATTGTTTTTATTACCATCTCCTCTCCTCAGATCAACTCATATTTATTAAATAGAAGACAGCGGAATAACCAGAATTCTAGGTCACGGCAATCCCTCTGCCTGGCTGGGCCTCAAATTTCTCATCTGTAAAAGAAGGATGGGACTGCCACAACTGAGGGACTTCCCGTCACTGACATTCTATAAGTCTGTAACTGTTGCTACAGGCTTGTTATCTATTTTAGGCAGAAAAGACAGATATAAGAGTAAATATGAAGCTATATGTCTAGAATCTAAAAGTGATCAGATGGTCTCGCATGAAACTTGGCTACGAACCCACAGCAATCCCCTTAATAGATCAATGAGAACTCTGTGCTTCCTTTTGTTTCTATGTTGGTTTAATGGGTTTACCATCGGGAACTTCTCAGGGATGTCAGTGGAAGTGAGGGATGATGTTCTATAGACAGTTGGTTCTTGTTATTCACGGTAGTTATATTCTATAAAGCCCCTATGAACACTGATTAGTGAATACTGAACCATCACCGTAGGGGAAACACAGGGTTAGGATCCTGTGAGCATCTGGTATCCATTTCATCAACTGACCCATAGAGAAGCTTGTTCTATGTGTGCTTCTGTTTAAAAACAGTTTATGTAATATATATTGAGATTCATTAACATTAAACTCACTGACAACAACAGTATAACTCATGTCTGAAAGAAGCTAATCAAACACTTGTATTTTCTCCAGCATGTATGTCACAGCCCTCTTGCACTTAGAAACACTAGACAGCCCTGGCCGGGCGTGGTGGCTCACGCCTGTAATTCCACTTTGGGAGGCCAAGGCAGGCAGATCACGAGGTCAGGAGTTTGAGACTGGTCAACACAGTGAAACAACGTCTCTACTGAAAATACAAAAAATTAGCCAGGTGTGGTGGTATGCACCTGTAACCCCAGCTACTCGGGAGGCTGAGGCAGGAGAAATCATGTGAACCCAGGAGGCGGAGGTTGCAGTGAGCAGAGATCGCACCATCGCACTCCAGCCCGGGCAAGAGTGCAAGACTCCGCCTCAAAAAAAGGAAAAAAAAGAAAAAGAACACTAGACAGTCCTTCATTCCTATGTTTGGGGCGATTTTAAAGGGCAAAATCACCAACAAAAAGCAGAAAAATGAAAAAAAAAAATGTGGCACTAAGACTGTGAGAACAACACTTGTTTGCAACATGAGAGCTGAAACAAAATTGCCAAAAGAGTAGAATTTGTGTTTTCATGACAAAAAAAATAAGCATACAAGGCAATGCATATATTAATTAGCTTCATTTAGCCATTCTACAATGAATACATATATCAAAACATCACGTTGTGCACCATAAATATATACATTTTTTATCTGTCAATTTAAAAAATTCTTTTTGTTTGTTTTTGATATGGAGTCCCGTGCTGTCTCCCAAGCTGTAGGGCAATGGCACAATCTGACCTCAGGTGATCCACCCACCTCGGCCTCCCAAAGTGCTGGGATTACAGGTGTGAGCCACCACACCTGGCCAATTTTTAAAAGTTTTAGAAAGAAACCTATGCTGGCCAGGAGCAGTGGTTCACACCTGTAATCCCAGTGCTTTGGGAGGTTGAGGCAGGCAGATCACCTGAGGTCAGAAGTTCGAGATTAGCCTGGCCAACATGGCGAAACCCCATTCTTACCAAAAGTACAAAAATTAGCCAGGTGTGGTGGCACACATCTTATAATCCCAGTTACTTGGGAGGCTGAGACAGGAGAATCAATTGCTTGAACCCAGGAAGCGGAGGTTGCAGTGAGCTGAGATCACACCACTGCACTCCAGCCTAGGCAAGAGAGCAAAATGCCATCTCAAAAAAGAAGACAAAAAGAAAACCTATGCATTGAAAACTAAACATCATTGATGGAAACCTAAATAAGCAGATTTGCAAACAAAAAAAGAAAAAGAAGAATGCAGAGGGCAAAGCATCAGTTTTAGGAAGACTCAAATTATTCATCACTCTGCATGCGTTCACAAATGACTATGAAAGGTGCATCAGGTATTGATTTGGGAGTTTCAAATACATTTTAGTGAGTAGGTGAATTCACAACTATGGAATCCACGAACACTGAGAATCAACTGCATTTGTCATCTGATCATCAATTGAAACATAAATGAGAAGGATAATGGGAGGCTGGGGACTAGACTATTTATGAACTTTAAAATTTTTGAAAAGTAGATGCAGAGTGATCATCCAATATATGTCTCTTCAGTATCTCCAGGAGTTGACACTTGTCATTTCTTTCTTTCTTTCTTTTTGAGATGGAGTCTCACTCTGTCGCCCAGGCTGCAGTGCAATGGTGCTATCTCAGCTCACTGCAACCTGTGCCTCCTAGGTTCAAATGATTCTCCTGCCTCAGCCTCTTGAGTAGCTGGGATTATAGCTGCCCACCACCATAACCAGCTAATTTTTCTATTTCGAATAGAGATGGGGTTTCACCACATTGGCCAGGCTGGTCTTGAACTCCTGACCTCAGGTGATCCGCCCACCTCGGCCTCTCAAAGTTCTGGGATTACAGGCATGAGCCACCACGCCCAGCTACAAACCTATAGCAATCCCCTTAGTAGATCAATGAGAAGTCTGCGCTTCCTCTTGTTTCTATGTTGCTTTAATGGGTTTACCATCAGAATTCCAGGTCATGGCAATCCTGGAATTATTAGATTATGTAATCCTTTATTAATTATTAGATTCTCAATATAATAATAGATTATTGTTTGTAATATATATTATTAGATTATTATATAATAATCCTTCATTAATTATTAGATTAATAATCCTGAAATTATTATTTTTAATAGAATCCCTGTATTGCCTAACTCCGAAGGTCACAATATTCATTTTACATGATGCTGTGAAATAACTGGACAAAATCACGCCACAGGGCATTTTTTTCTCTCTCTCTCTCTCTTCTTCCTTTGGTCTCTTTCACAGCTGTCCTTCAATTTTTTTTCCCCCAAATAATTAATAACATAATAATAGTGCTGTTCTGTTTCATAACATCAGGTTTTGATTCTGACAGGTTAATGGAACAGAGTTGAATATGTATTTGAAATGGCACATGGAAATCTAAAGCAGAGAGTCCCCGCCACTGTCTCAGCTAGCTCTTTGCCCTCCTCCAAGCACCTGGTAATGAGCCTTGTGCAATATGCTGCCACAAAACACACCCTTTTCATCAATAATTATGACAAAAGGGAGCCTACTATAGAACGTTTTTAAGTCCTTCCAGAGAGATTTTGTACATCTGGGTCAAAGCTCTGCAAAATTATTCTGCATAGTACAACCACTTGAAAGAACCTTGGCACTTTTTACTAAATATAAACCTATCTATGACCGAGCAATTCTATGCCTAGTATGTCTCCAAGAGAAGTAAGTGCATGTGACAATAAAAATCTTTGTGTAAGAATGTTCAAAGAGCATTATTAGTAATAGACAAAACTAGAAACAAATAGAGCAAATAAATTGTGATATATCCATACAATGGAATACCACATAGCAATAAAAATGATGTTGATAGATGAATTTCAAAAACATTATGTTAAAAGAAAGAAGTCAGATACAAAAGAGCATATAGCATGTTTCTATTTATAAGAAGGTCAGGTAGAGGTGAGAATAATCTATGAAGACAGAAGTCAGAATAGTGGTTACCTCTGGTGGGTGATACTGACTGGGAAAAGCCATCAGAGAACTTTTAGGGTGGTTAAAATGTTTTATATATAAGTCTGATTGCATTGCTATAAAGGAATACTTAAGACTGGGGAATGTGTAAAGAAAAGAGGTTCATTTTGGTTCATGGTTCTACAGGCTGTACAAGCATGGCACCAACATCTCCTTGGCTTCTGGTGAGAGCCTCAGGAAGCTTCCACTCATAGCAGAAGGCGAAGGGAGAGCCAGGGCATGACACGGAGAGAGAGAGAAGCAAAAGAGCAAGGAGGAAGTGCCAGGTTCCCTTAAACAACCAGCTCTCATGTAAACTCAGGATGAGAACTAACTCATTACTGACACCTGTCCCTATCACCCAAAAACTTCATTTAGCTGTTGTATTAGGTTTCTATTGCTGCCATAACAAATCATCACAAACTTAGTAGCTTAAAACAATACAAATTTATCATCTTACTATTCTGTACGGCCAAAAATCCAACAAAGGTCTCCCTTGGCTAAAATCAAGGTTTTGGCAGAGTTGCATTCCTTTCTAAAGACTGCGGAACTTTGGGAGGCTGAGGTGGGCAGATTGCTTGAATCCAATAGTTCAGGACCAGCCTGAGCAACATGGCAAAACTCTGACTCTACAAAAAAGTACAAAAAATTAGCTGGGCGTGGTGGGATGCACCTGCAGTCCCAGCTACTCAGGAGACTGAGGTGGGAGTATCGCTTAAGCCTGGGAGGCAAAGGTTGCAGTGAGCTGACACTGCGCCACCGCACTCCAACCTGGGCAACAAAGCAAGATTCTGTATCAAAAAAAAAAAATAAAAATAAAGACTGGCCAAGTGCAGTGGCTTACGCCCGTAATCCCAGCACTTGGAGAGACCAAGGCAGGTGGATCACCTGAAGTCGGGAGTTCAACAGCAGCCTGGCCAACATTGAAACCCTGTCTCTACTAAAAATACAAAAAATTAGCTGGGTGTGGTGGCATACACCTGCAATCCCAGCTACTTGGGAGGCTGAGGCACAAGGATGGCTTGAACCTGGGAAGTTGCAGTGAGCCAAGATGGTGCCACTGCACTCCAGCCTGGGGGGACACAGTGAGATTCTATCTCAAAAAATAAAATAAAATAAAATAGATAAATACTGGAGAATTCACTGTCTTGCTTTTTCCTGCTTCTAGAAGTTATCCACATTCCTTAACTCATGGCCTCCTTCCTCTATCTTCAAAGCCAATAATGGGTAGAGTTCTCACATTACATAATTCTGACCTCCCTTTTGCCTCCCTCTCCTGCTTTTAAGAACTTTGTGATTACACTGAGTCCACGCAAATAATCCAGAATAATCTCGCTAACTCAAGGAGATTTAAGCACATCTTCAAATTTCCTTTGTCATGTAAAGTAATATATTTATAGGTTTCAGGAATTCAGATGTGGAAATCTTTGGTAGTACATTATTCTGCCTAGCAATGCTTAAGATATATGTACTTAACTGTGTGTGAATTATACCTCAACAAAAAATAAAGTTTTTCAAAGAGAAAAGAAAAATACCAGGGAAAATCTTGATAAGAACCCTAAGAATGTCAAGCTTTATGAAGCAATTCATCAAAACAGAAGCCAGACAGAATCCAAACAACTAAAAGTTAATTCATAGCTCACTCAGTAGCCTAACATAAAAAAACAGTCCCTTTAGGAGTAAATCAATTTCCCCAACTTATGTTTTGATCGAGTTGAAGGTCATATACAAAATCTACATAAAGTATAATTCAGCATGTAAAAATGTTATGATGCCTAAGAACCAATTAATCTGTGATTGTCTCATGTTCCTTCTCATACCTCATCCCAGAGACTGTTAACTGTTACTTGATAACATGGATCATTTAATTTGTACCTCACTTTGACTTTTAACTGGATAAATGAGCCAAGAAATAAATCATTATCTCAATCTTGGAAGTTTTTATTTTGAGATTTTGGCTGAAAATTGCAATTGAATTGAAAAGTTTATTAGATTTAAATGTTTTAAAATGCAAAAATATTAGACGGTGGTAAAATAAATGAAAGTAGATGCAAAAATGGTGTCAACCTTATTTTTTAAAGGTAGTTTAGCTATTGCTTTGTTCACAATATATATTCACAACAGATACTTACTATGTATAAGAGATTAGTAGTATTTGCCTAATAAGAAAATAAATACTCTACCATGTAGTCTCAGTTACATTTGCACTATTTTGCCAATATGTATTATCACATTCCTTTGAGGAGAAATAACTCTTTGGATTAAGCCCAGAAAATAATACAAAATGAAAAGCTCTAGCCCTATTCCAGAGTAATCCTGTTTACCTGCGTGTGGACCTGCTGTCCTGCTAGAGATCTGAGCCATCTTAGTTGAGGCATACCCCTGGGGCTGGATATTGTGCCAAATAACTTTCACTAGAGGCAGTATTGCTTTTTCAATGACTATAAACAATCCTCAACCAGAACAAAGGAGTTTTCCAGGTAAGGAGAGTATCCATGTATACTGTTTGCCAGGCAACTTCTTGCCACATCTGAGCATGAGAAATGCATTTTGGTCTTAGAAATTTGGGTAGGAAATTTTATGGGCACGAAATTTAGCCCCAGGAAATAAAAATCCAAACATCAATATTGGTAGACAATTCTCAGATAGGAAAAGTCAATGTCTCAATTCATTTGAGCTGTTATAACAAAATACCATAAACTGGAAATCTTACAAACAACAGAAATTATTTCTCTCCATTCTGGAGGCTGGAAAGTCCAAGATCAAGGCACATTCAATGTCTGGTGAGGGCCCACTTCTGGCTCATAGATGGCACTTTCTTGCTGTGGTCTCACATGGCAGAAGAGGCCAAGGTCTCTCTGGGGTCTCTTTGAGGACACAATCAGGACACAATTCTATTCACGAGGGCTTCATTCTCATCACTTAGTCACCTCCTAAAGGCCCCACTCTATAGTTTGAATGTCCCCTCCCAAACTCATGTTGAAATTTAATTACCATTTTAACAGTATTATGAGGTAAGACCTTTAAAAGGTAATTTAGGTCATGAAGGGTCTATTCTCATGAATGGATTAATGCCATGATTAGGGTTTGGCTTTGTTATCACGGGAGTGGATTCCTTCTAAAAGAATGAGGTTGGCCCCTTTTGTCTCTCTCTCTCTATCTTGGCCCTTATACCTTGTACCATGGGATGATGCAGCAAGAAGACTGTGGAGACCAAGTCCTGGATATTGGACTTCCCAGCCTTGAAAACTGTAAGAAATTAATTTCTGTTCATTATAAAAGTATCCAGTCGCAGGTATTCTCTTGTAGCAGCAGAAAGGGACTACCTCCTAATATCCCACCTTCTAATACCATCACTTTGGGGGTTAGGATTTCAATGTATATCAATTTGGGGGGGACCAGACATGGTGGCTCATGCCTGTAATCCCAGCACTTTAGGAGGCCAAGGCGGGTGGATCACCTGAGGTCAGGAGGTCGAGACCAGCCTGGCCAACATGGGAAAACCTCCTGTCTACTAAAAATACAAAAATCAGCTGGGCATGGTGGTGGTGGGCAGTCACTCGGTAGGCTGAGGCAGGAGAACCACTTGAACCCAGGAGGTGGAGGTTTTATAGGCACCCACCATCATGCGCAGCTAACTTTTGTATTTTTGTAGAAATGAGGATCTGTAGAGACCATGTTGGCCAGGCTGGTCTTGAACTCCTGACCTCAGGTGATCCATTTGCCTCATCCACCCAAAGTGCTGGGATTACAGGCGTGAGTCACCACACCCAGCCTACAGCCTTATTTTAACACGAATTTGCCTGTACTAGAGCCAGACATTCAGGGACATCTTACCTATCCTTTTCAGAAAGGCCATTTTCATTTATTCTGAAAATCTTTTTTCTTTCTTTATTTCTTTTTGAGGCAGGGTCTTGCTCTGCCACTCAAGTTGGAGCTCAGTGGAGTTACCACAGCCAACTGCAGCCTCAAACTCCTAGGCTCAAGAGATCCAGCCACCTCAGCTTCCCAAGCAGCTGGGACTACAAGTGTACACCATCATACCTAGCTAATTTTTTAATTTTTTTATAGCGAAGCGGGTCTCGCTTTGTTGCTCAAGCTGGTCTTGAACTCCTGGGCTTAAGTGATCCTCCCACCTCGGCCTTCCAAAATTCTAGGATTACACACACGAGTCACTGTGCCTGGCCCCAGGAAATCTTAATTTAGCACCCACTGTGGGTGAAGTACTGCAGCCACACGGGGATTATTGCAGTAAACTGGACAGACTGGTCCCTCACTGGATGAATTTTAGAGTATACCTGGGCACACAGACAAAGAGATTTCCTAACCAACCAAGAGATTTTAAAAAGAAAAAAAAAAAACATAAATACTGAGCACAGTGGCCCATGCCTGGAATCCCAGCACTTGGGGAGGCCAAGGTGGGTGGATTGCTTGAGGCCAGAGTTCGAGACTAGCCTGGGCAACATGGAGAAACCCCCATCTCTACTAAAAATACCAAAAAAAAAGAAAAAATTGGCCAGGTGCTGTAGCACATGCCTGTAATCTCAGCTACTCTGGAGGCTGAGACACGAGAATCACTTGAGGCACGAGAATCGCTTGAACCAGGAAGGTGGAGTTTGCAGTAAGTTGAGATAGCGCCACTGCACTCCATCCTAGGTGGCCGAGTGGGTGGCACTCCTCTGTCTATAAACACACACACACACACACACACAGCCACATACCCAAACATAAATACTATTGTAATAAGTCTTGAAGAAAAAAAATCCATTAAGTGCTAAGTGGAGAAAAATTAGGTCCAGTTTTAGGAAATGAGACTGAAGGGTGAGATGGAGGTGGCTTTCAAAGAACCAAGAGCAGCGTCTGCAGGGAAAGGGAAGAACGATTTATATTGGAGGTACAGGTAGTCATCTCATCCCCAAACCCACAGAAGCCATTTTCCTACTACCAGGGCCCCTTGGTCTTCACGAAGGAGAATAAATAGTATGCAGAGTCACCCTTGAGTATGATTCTAGCTCTCCTTTTCAAGATCTCAGACCACAACCTTCATCTACACATCTTGACCTCAGTAAGAAAGTTCAGTACAGGGTGAAGAACTGAACCTTCCCAATACCAAGGATCTAGCCCCAACCCTGTCCCTTCTCAGGGCAAGCCCCGGTTAACTGTGCCTCTGTTCACTTTACAAGGCTGGGCCTCTGTAAACTGCAGGCGTTGCATTACAAAATCCCTTTCATCACTTACACAGCTAGTGATTAGCTGACAGTTGCAAGCTTCTACAATCCCTTAATCTTTTTTATTGCATCACATAAGCCATACTATATTATATAGTTTCTCTTTCATATTATTGGCTTTTAAGAGCTTACCCCTGTGGTTTTTGAAAATGGATAAAGACAGAACCACTCCAAATGGTTCCTCACTTCCCAAATATCACAAGTAAACAAGTGATCTTTCCATAAACGTCTTACCTTGCAAATGCCCATTACAATTTGTCCTTGGTAGTAAGTTAACCTCTCATTTTCCCACATTACTAATTCCATGCGGCATTTTTTTCCAGTTCTATTCATGCATTCTCAAGATATCTCCTTTAAAATTTCATTTTTACATCATTTTCATTCCTTTCCAGGCTGACTGTACCACCTGTCACTGGCAAAATCCAGGGAAGTTTATTCCAAGTCTGGCCCTCTAGTACATTGCATGGGCACAGTGGTTTCTCCTCAGCAGTTAGAGGCAATTTCCACTAGACTGTTCTGATTCCCTATGAATGACCCACATGCTCCAAAATAGGACACACTTTTGTCCTGAAAAAAAAAAGGTGAATTTTATCTTTCCGTTTCCAGTAAGTCAGAAACAGACAAAACTCTACTAAGTCAGGAGAGTGATTACCTGTGAACAGGAGGGAGGAGCAGTGACTAGGAGGGGTAAGGGGTGGGCTGCTGGGCTCTGTAATGTTCTACTGGCTTGACCAGAGCAGTGCTCATGAACTTGTCCACTTTGATAAGTCATCAATCTTTGCACTTGTGATTTTCACACCTTGTTTTTGTTTTGTTTTGTTTTTTTCTTTTTTGAAACAGAGTCTCACTCCATCACCTAGGCTGGAGTGCAGTGGCACCACCTCAGCTCACTGCAACCTCCGTCTCCTGGGTTCAAGAGATTCTCGTGCCTCAGCCTCCCAAGCAGCTGGGATTACAGACACGCACCACCTTGCCTGGCTAATTTTTGTACTTTTTAGTAGAGATGCGTTTCACCATTTGGCCAGGATGGGCTCGAACTCCTGGGCTCAAGTGATCCACCCACCTCAGCCTCCCAAAGGGCTGGGATTACAGGCGTGAGCCACCACGCCCAGCCTTTTACACCTTCTTTTCTACATGTTGTCTTTTCATTTAAAAGTTATCCACTAAACAGTCAAAACTATTCTCTACACTATATTTAGTAACACAGCCAACATAGGTAATTTAGTGGTTAAGAGTGTGGCCTCTGGAGTGAGACTTCCTGGAGTCTAACCCAGTTTCTCCTTTTTATTGCTATATAGCTTTTCTCGTCTGTAAAATGGTAATGATAGTAGTATCTACCTCAGAAGGTTATTCTAAGGATTAAAAGAGTTACTGTCTATTAAGTGCTTAAACAATACTAAGCTCATTGAGGGCGGCATTTAAATATTCTTTCTCATATAAAGAGGAATGAAACTTTAATTGTACTCCTAAAGTCTGGAATCATTACTAGACTTCAATCCTGCCTTTGCTACTCACTAGCTATGTTACCTGTGAGGAGTGTCTTGACCTGTTTGTTCCTCAGTTTAGTTATCTGTAAAATAGGGGGGGGTCTACCTGAATTTGAGATCAGGTAGAGGTTATAACATGCATAGGACTTAATAGACCACAGACCGAAAACCGGGGGGTCTTGTTCCCCTCAAAGTATAGTGGGAAGACTTTCAAATGATTTTTTTAATCATTTGTTTTATATTTTAAAAGATTGTTTTTTGCTACTGTATATAGAGGGATGGGAAAAAGTAAATCTGAAGGCAGGTGGACCAGGTAGTAAGGAGTCCAGGTAAGAGGTGAATGTGGATTCGAACACACAATTGACAATATCTGCTGATAGCTAGATGGGCATCCATAAGGACTCCTAAGTTTCTGGCTTTAACAACTGGATGAATAATAATGACACTTACCTGGTTTGGGGATCATGGTGCCTTTAGGGATCAGGGGCCAGATAGGCTGGGTCTGTGTCCAAAACCAACTCCAGAACCAACACACTTCCTCCCCCACTGATTACTCCAAGTTTGTTCTTTCCTTAGTCTTCATACAAGCTTTCCCCTCTGCTAGGAACTCTCCTCCTCCACTTTCAAGTAGCTAATTGATATGGTTTAGCTGTGTCCCCACCCAAATCGCATTTGAACTGTAGTTCCCATAGTCTCCACCTGTCATGGGAGGGACCTGGTGGGGAGGTAATCGAATCATAGGGGCCATTACCTCCATGCTGGTCTCATGATTGTAAGTGAGTTCTCATGAGATCTAATTATTTTATAAGGGTCTTACCCCCTCCCCCTGCCCCATTCACTCCGCACTTCTCCTGGCTGCCGCCATGTGAAGGATAAGTTTTGTTCCCCTTCCACCATGATTGTAAGTTCCCTGAGGCCTCCCTAGCCTGCTGAACTGTGAGTCAGTTAAACCTCTTTCCTTTATATATTACCCAGTCTCAGGGGATGTCCTTATTAGCAGTGTGAGAATGGACTCATACACTAATTTATTCCTATCTTTAGGTCTCAGCTTAATTGCCACTTTGTCAGGCAAGTTGGCCCCAAGCAACCTACATGAAGTGAGCACCTCTCACTATTATTCTTATTTTATTTTGTAACTCTTTTCTTAATTCATAATCATTTGATCTGCTCACTTGTTTTCTCTGCCTTCACCAGTAATACCCAAGCCTCATGAGGGCAAGCACTATGTCCATCCTGTTCTCCACTCCTTCCTTGTTTCCTGGGACCTAACAGCTCTCAACAAATACTAGATGGGTGAAGGACACATGATTTCCAAACAAAATGAGTGTTATTATCTAACAGGAGGGAGGATTAACCCAGTATTTGGCCTACTCTTTTTAATATACTTTGACTTATTAATAGGAAAAGTTCTATTATGCTGTGAGTGAATTAGTTCATTCTTATTTTATGTCAGTTTTATAATCTTTTCAAACATGCATTCATTCAAAATACTAAACAAAACAAAGTTCCATGTTTTCTTGAGACTTATATTCTTTTTTACTTTCTTTTTCTTTTCCTTTTTTTTTTTTTTTTTCAGAAATAGGGTCTTACTCTGTTGTCTATGCTGGAGTGCAGAGGTGTGATCATAGCTCACTGCAGCATCCAACTCCTGGGCTCAAGCAATACTCCCACCTCAGCCTCCCAAGTAGCTGGGACTACAGGTACACAACACCACACCTGGCTAACTTTTGGGGGGGATGGTAGAGCTGGGGTGTCACCATGTTGCCCAGGTTGATCTGAAACTCCTGGCCTCAAGTGATCCTCCCACTTCTGCCTCCCAAGGCATTGAAATGACAGATGTGAGCCACTGAGCTCAGCCCTGAAACTTCTGTTCTAATGAAGAGTCAGGCAATGGATATCAGACAAAATAAAGGAGTAGAGTATAGAGCCCATTAAAAAGTGGTAAGTGGGCTGGGCATGGTGGCTCATGCCTGTAATCCCAGCATTTTGGGAGGGCAAGACAGGATAATTGCTTGAGGCCAAGAGTTTGAGACCAGCCTAGGCAACATGGTGAGACCATGTCTCTACTAAAAATTTAAAAATTAAATAAATGTTTTTAAGTGATAAGTGCTGTGGAAAAAGAAGAAACAGAGTAGGTATAGTTCACTGCTACACTGGTAGCCCCCAAGGATCCTTACCCAATGGTATTCATGCCTTTCTATAGTTTGTCCCTTCCATGTCACCTCAAGCCTTGGTGATACAACTTGCTTTATCCAATGGGAAATTATCAAGCATGATGCAAACAGAGTTTGATAAGTGCTTGGACTTTGGGGCTTGACTGTTTGGAAAGCTCCTCCTTGGAAGCTATCTACTGTGTTGCAAAGACTGCCCCCTTGGAAGCTAACCACGCGCTGGTGTAGACTTGAATCATGAGATACCACATGGAAAGGGACCCTGGAGGAAGACAGTACATCTTGGATACTGCAGGCCCAGCTGAGATCCCAGATGAATGCAGTTACAATCAGACCACAAAGCTAGGCCAGGCCTTTTCCCTGTTCTTTCATCTTCTTTTGGAATATTACTTAGTCTTTAAAAGGAATGAAGCGTTGTTATATGCTACAACACAGATGAAACGTGAACACACTATGCTAAGTAAAATAAACTACTCACAAAAGAACACATTCTATATGATTCCAGCTGTATGAGATATCTATTGTAGTCAAATTCATAGACATAGAAAGGAGAATATTGGTTACCAGGGGCTGGGAGGAGAAGGCAAAGGGGAGTTATTGCTTAACAAGTAGAGAGTTTTAATATTGCAAAATGAAAATGTTCTGGAGGTCTGTTTAACAACAATGTAAATATACTTTACTTATGACTACTGAAATATACACTTAAAAATGGTTAAGACAGTACATTTTACATTTTATGATATAGGGGGGTTGTTTTTTTGTTTGTTTGTTTTTGAGATGGAGTCTCATTCTGTGGCCTCAGCTCACTGCATGGAAAAGAAGAAACAGAGTAGTGATCTCGGCTCACTGCAGCCTCCACCTCCCAGGTTCAAGCAATTCTCCTGCCTCAGCCTCCTGAGTAGCTGGTACTACAGGCACATGCCTCCACGCCCAGCTAATTTTGTATTTTTAGTAGAGGTGGGGTTTCACCATGTTGGCAGGAGAGCCTCTATCTCTTGACCTCATGATCTGCCCACCTCAGCCTCCCAAAGTTCTGAGGCTGCAGGTGTAAGCTACTGTTCCTGTCCTATAATATGTGTTTTTCACTACATTATTTATTTAATTATTTATTTTGAAATGGAGTCTCACTCTGAGTGCAGTGGCACGACTGCAGCTCACTGCAACCTCCACCTCCCAGGTTCAAATGATTCTCCTGCCTCAGCTTCCCTAGTAGCTGCGATTACAGGCACCTGGCACCACGCCAAGCTAATTTTTTGTTTCTTTAGTAGAAATGGGGTTTTGCCATGTTGGCCAGGCTGGTCTCGAACTCCTGACCTCAGGTGATCCATCTGCCTCAGCCTCCCAAAGTGCTGGGATTACAGGTCTAACCTACTGCTCCCAGACTACTACATTAAAAAAAAGAATTGTGTGGCAGTTACATATTGTTGCATAATAAACCATCCCAAAGCCATGTGGCTTAAAATAGCAATAACGTATTATTTCTCACAATGCTGAGATGGCTGGATGGTTCTCCTGAGGTTTTGCCTGGGCCCGTTCATGCTCTATACTCAGCTGAAAAGCTGGCCGGGCTAGAAGATCCGAGATGACCTCACACACATATCTGGTGGTTAACATGGCTGCTTGCTAGGCCACCACCTTACTTCTCTCTATGGCCTCTCCCTCTCCAAAACAGAACTGCTTTCCTACAGAATTGTCTCAGAACAGTGTTCCAAGAACGAAGGATTCAGGGTCAAGGCCTCTGGAGGCTTAGGCACCAGAACTCACACAATGCCACTTCTCCCACATTTTATTGGCATAAAGCAAGTCTCCAGGCCCAACCAGAATCAAGGGAAGATGACATGGGCTCCAGCTCTTGATAAGAGAAATTACAACATCTCGAGGCAAGGTTTTATTTACCAAAGCCCTCTGCTTCGTTGCAATCAAAAATTATTTTCAAACACTATTAGTTTGCTGAAGGGAAATTAACTCTACACTACCTGGAACAATTCTCAACAATTCCAAGTTTGAGTAAAAGTAGCCCAAAAATTTTTGGACAATCAGTGAAAAATTATGAAACCATGGTAGGTTTGGGGATGAAACTTATTATGAACATCACAGGAACTTGCAATGATTTCTAGGAAAGTTAGTATAAATCTCGAGAAAACTGCCTCATTTTAATAACGGAGATACTCATCCCTTGATTACCAAAAAATCCTTTAAAGAGTTTTCTGATAAAATTCACCATTACCATTAAAGCTACTTATAATTATCTGTCTTTGCAAAATGATTTTTTCTAGGAATGTCAGTGTGTGATGAATCTTTCTTATTCTAATAAGTAACTCTTTATTACTTACAAAAAATACACAGAGACTCTAGATAATAATACCATGTTTATTTTTATGAGTAAGCCTAAATCCTTTCCTTTAGAAAATGAATACAAACAGCTGCCTGCTGTGAAGTTCCTTTCAAAAGCATAATGCTATTTGGTTGGGCTTTGCCAGGTTATATTTATTTTGCTTTTGAAAAGGAAGAGCTCTCCATATGTTCATAAATCTCATACACCTGGCTGTTTTTAAACTATCCTCTTGAAATAATCCTGCACAATGTCCCTGATTCCAAATCAGTACAAACATTATATCATCTCTGATTATTGATTTCTTAAATATATAGTAGAAATAGGAACATATTAAAAACAATTATCAATAATTTATTTGAATTCAAACCTCTTGAAAAACTGACTACCCCATTTTGTTAAACGAATTCAACTTTATCAATCGTTGGATTAACTCGAAATGTATGAAGAAAGGAAGAGATTTGGGAAAAGATCTCCAATCTCGTACTTTAATGGGGAAGGGTCCTCATCTGAATCAGTACTTCTCAAATTTTAGTACATACAAAAATAACCTGGGAAACTTTTTAAAAATACAGACTCTGGGCCCTACCCCCAGAGATTCTAATTCAGTAGGTCTTGGATGAAGTCTGAAAATTTTATTTCTAATCATCTGTAAGGTGATGCTGATGCTGCTCGTCCCTGGACCACATCTTGAATACAACTCTCTTAATCTGCATTAGATACGAAAAGAGTTTGCATCAGAGAGTATACCTTTTATCTTTTATCTTTGTTAAAAGATAACATACAGGCAGTACACAACATATCCTTCAATCACAATAACCTGTGAGTCCCCTTTTATTTGCTCTATGAAGTAGTTTAACTCATTACTGCTGAAAATAGAATCTGTTGAAATTTGAACTTTTTATTTGTTTGTTCCCAGTATACCTTTCACACAGCTCCAACAGTGGTCTTTGGTATTTGGTAAAGAATAATGCAACGTATTGTATCATCATTGTGGTAGACCGTTTAAAAGCCAGAAGTTCCTCCCATCTCACATTGCATCCTTTGCAGTGTGACTTTGCTGATTCTCCCATCCAGAATTCAAGTTTATTCTTCCTGAATCTGAGCTTGGTTTGTAACTTGCTTTAATCAATAGAATGATCTGGAATTCTCAGCCCCTTAGTCTCAAGAGACTTTGCAGCTTCCACATTCGCCTTTTGGAAAATGGTCCTAGAATAGCCAAGTGAGAGAGTTGGTCTAGCCTAGCGGAGGATGCCAGACCATGAAGGAGAACCGAGGCACCTCAGCCAGCACCAACTGCCCAGATGTGTGAGGGAGGCCATCCTGGAGTTCAAGCCCCGGGGACCTCCAGCTGAAGGCCATTGCATGAATACACCTAAGCAAACCCAGTGAAGAACCTGCCAAGTCAATCCTTAGAAACATGAGAAATAATAAGTCACTGTTTTTAAGCCACTACATTTTGGGTGCTTTGTTCAGTAGCAATAATTAAGTTATACAGTCACGCTGCATGTTTCAATTAATATTGATAAGGAAGGACCCCCTGAGTTCTACAACAGAACAGAACTAATCATGTAACAGTACCTCACAGTTAGCAGCGCCTGCAATAATACAGCAGAGCTCACATCATTGAGTAATGGTGCAATGCATTGGCCCATTCTTACTCTTCTCTACTAAGAGAAAGTGGACTAATTGCTAATTTTAAAAAATTGTATACATATATATAATTTATATCACCATTTTATATATATATATTGATTGATAGATTATTCTCCATCTGAAGGAGTCGACAATGACACAATCAAGAAAATGAACGGTCTGCATTATCAGGTTCTCCTTACACTTGGAAAATATGGGAAAAGCTTGCAGAGAAGTACAATACATGATTGGCCAGGTGTGGTAGCTCACATCTGTAATCCCAGTACTTTGGGAGGCCAAGGCAGGGGGATCACCTGAGGTCGGGAATTTGACAGCAGCCTGACCAACATGGAGAAACCCCGTCTCTACTAAAAATACAAAATTAGCCAGGCGGGGCTGGGGGGCGGTGGGAGTGGCACATGCCTGTAATCCCACCTATTCAGGAGGCTGAGG
Source organism: Ateles fusciceps (assembly GCA_036589455.1). Classification (NCBI taxonomy): domain Eukaryota; kingdom Metazoa; phylum Chordata; class Mammalia; order Primates; family Atelidae; genus Ateles; species Ateles fusciceps. Next base: position 3,827,120 of record JAZHEH010001955.1, read on the forward strand.
CAGGAGAATCGCTTGAACCCGAGAAGCGAAGGTTGCAGTGAGCTGAGATCGCACCATTGCATTCCAGCCTGAGCAACAAGGGCGAAACTCTTTCTCAAAAAAAAAAAAAAAAAAGTACGATACATGATTATGTAAGAGAGGAAGATGATTCAACAGAGAAGAGGATACTAGGAATTGACCCACCACACAGGCAGTGTATTAGTTGTGGTAAAAACAAAGCAAAGCTTTCCAGAATAAAACCACTGATAACTCAGCATTTACCCTTTCAAGAGAAATGGGTAGGAATTACATTGAAGGAATATCTTCCTCCACACTCCCTTAATCAGACAATCTGAATAAAAATAGCTTATAATATTCCCTTGCATTACTAAAACCTTTTTAAGTTTTAACTTTTATTTTCAAAATATTTAATTTGATTCTGGAAGATAAGATAGGGTATGTTTTATTATCCTCACTGTGGGAAAAAAAAAAAGCAAAATTAGAAGTCCAGACAAAAATTTGCCCAAAATCTAACTGATGAACTAATAGATATTTCTCATTTAGTGCTAGAATTGCGTCGATTTCAATAGACCATAGTGAGGAGGTTGAGGGACTCTAATTCAGAAGCAAAATAAGTATTAAGGGTGTTCGTTTAGACTTGTTTCTTTTTTAGAATTCAGTCTCTTGCCACATATCCCCATTTTCATATTCAATGGCTCTGAGTTGAATCCTTGAATTTTTTTTTATTTTTTGAGCTGAAGTCTGGCTCTGTTGCCCAGGCAGGAGTGCAGCGGAGTGATCCCGGCTCACTGAAACCTCCACCTCCTGGATTCAAGTGATTCTCCTGCCTCAGTTTCCCTTGCAGCTGGGATTACAGGCATGTGCCACCATGCCCAACTTCTTTTTTATATTTTTAGTAAAGATGGGGTTTCACCATGTTGGCCAGGCTGGTCTCAAACTCCTGACCTCAGGTGATCCACCCATCTCGGCCTCCCAAAGTGCGGGAATCACAGGCATGAGCCACCACTCCTGGCCTGAATCTGCATTTTTAATAAGCATCCCAGGTGATTTTTATGCAAGAGGTCCTTGGATCAGTTTTGGAAAATGATACAGGGGTTTAAAAACACAACATTTAGAGTGATCTGAGTCCAGCCCCCGTTCCGCCCCTTGCTGGCTCCTTGACTTCAGACAAGTTTATCTTCACGAGCCTAAGAATCTTCAACTATAAAATGAGGACCATAATTACTTCATTCGGGCTGCCATAATAACGTGCCACAAACTAAATTTATTATCTCGCAATTCTAGAACTACAAGTCTCAGATCAAGAGGTTGACAGGATTGGTTCTTGCTAAGGGCTGTGAGGGAGAATCTGTTCCATGCCTCTCTTCAAGCTTTTGGTGTTTTGCTAACAGTGGTTTGCTAAATCCACAAACACTCCTTGGTTTGTAGATTTCTGCCTTCATCTTCACATGGTGTTCTCCCTATTAGACGATCTGTGTTCAAATTCCCCCTTTTATAAGGACAAGAGTCATATTGGATTAGAGCCCTACCCTATTTAGTAAGACCTCATCCTAACTGATTGCTATTATATCTTATCAATGATATCTTAACTAGTTATATTCCATTGTCTCCTGAAACACTGGGAGTGTGAGTCTCCTTTCTACCTTTTCTATAGTTTATGACATATAGTTATTATTTAAACAAGAGCGTTGGCCCTTTCAAAATGTTTCTTGTATACTAGAAAGATAAATGATCTGCTGTGTTTTCTTAATTTTACAAAATATGAAACAAATAACAATTATGAAAATCTTACTAATGTACTCAGGGTCTGAAAGCTCTGGGAAACAAGGCAATCACCGTGGTGCTTTCTTCTCCTTTATAAAACAACTTATTATTTTAAAATCCTACTTTTAGGAGAATCACTTGAACCCAGGAGGTGAAGGTTGCAGTGAGCCAGGATTGTGCCATTGCACTCCAGCCTGGGCAACAGAATGAGATTCCATCTCAAAAACAAACAAACAAACAAAAAAACCTTGCTTTTAATTCTATTACTTAGGTCCCAGGGTACTAAGTCTTTTCTAATCTTTCGCCTTTTTGTATAAGGGTTTTTTGATTGCTTCAAGGTTTTATTTGCTTAGGTATAATTCAACTAATAAAATTGTTGAATCTCTCAGAAATTAAGGTAGCTTGCTGGGCACAGTGGCTCATGCCTATAATCCCAGCACTTCGGGAGGCTGAGGTGGGTGGATCACCTGAGGTCAGGAGTTTAAGACCAGCCTGGCCAACATGGCGAGAGCCCATCTCTACTAAAAATACAAAAATTAGCTGGGCATGGTGGCATGTGCTTCTAATCTCAACTACTCAGGGGGCTAAGGCAGGAGAATTGCTTGAACTCGGACCCGGGACACAGAGGTTACAGTGAGCCGAGATCGTGTCACTATACTCCAGCTTAGGTGACAGAGTGAGACTCTGTCTAAAAAAAAAAAGAAAAAAAGAAAGAAAAGAAAATATAAAAATTAGCCAGGTGTGGTGGTTCATGCCTTTAACTCCAGCTATTGGAGAGACTGAGGCATAAGAATCGCTTGAATCCGGGGAGGCGGAGGCTGCAGTGAGCCAAGACCATGCCATTACACTCCAGCCTGGGGGAACAGAGTGAGAGTCCAACTAAAAGAGAGAGAGAGACAGAGAGGGAGAGAGAGAGAGAGAGAGATTCAATTAAGGTAGTTTAAAGGGTTTATTGTTTAACTTAATGATTAAATTCCCATGTTGTCCCAAAATGTAGCACTCCTTACAAAGAAAGAGACACCATTAAAAAGTAAGTAGAATTGTGTAAGAGCAATTTTCAGAGTAACTATCTAATCTCATTATCCCCCAGCAAATTAGCCACTTCACAGATTATTTGCTAACAATGTAAACTCTCATCAAAGAGAGGAAGTGAAAGTTAAAGTACTTGCATTACCATTAACCCTCTAGTGACTCTGCAAGTCTGAAAGCTCTCAAAATATGTCATTTCTTGGCTGGCTGATCAACCAAATACGACAAAGACAGGTGTTATGGTTAATTTTCTGTGTCAACTTGACTGGCTATGGGGTTCCGAGATTAAACATTGTTTTTGAGTGTATCTGGGAGGGTATTTCCAGATGCGATTAGCATTTGAATCAGTGGACTCAGTGAAGTAGACAGCCCTCCCCAGTGTATATGGGCATCATCTGATCTATTGAGAGCCTAAATGAAACAAAAAGTGGAGGAAGGAGAAATGTGCCCCTCTCTGTTGTTCTCGGACACCTCATTTCACCTTCTTTGGCCCTCAGAATAGGATTTATATCATTAGTTCTCCTGTTTTCAGTCCTTTTTGACTGAATTATACCACTGGCTTTCCTGGGTGTCCAATTTACAGATGGCACATTGTGGGACTTCTCAACCTCCATAATTGCATAAGCCAATTTCTCATAATAAATTTCCATATGGGCCAGGCACAGTGGCTCACGCCTGTAATCCCAACATTTTGGGAGGCCAAGGTGGGTGAGTCATTTGAGGTCAGGAGTTCGTGATCAGCCTGGCCAACATGGTAAAACCCCATCTCTACTAAAAATACAAAAATTAGCCAGGCGTGGTGGCAGGCGCCTTTAATCCTAGCTACTCAGGAGGCTGAGGCAGGAGAATCACTTGAACCCAGGAGGTGGAGGTTGCAATGAGCCCAGATCGCGCCACTGCACTCCAGCCTAGGTGACAGAGCGAGACTCTGTCTCAGAAATAAAAAATGCACATGTATATTACTGGCGCTGTTTCTCTGAAGAACTTTGACTAATGCAGATAAAGAACTATGTAATGCATGCAAGTTTTCCATGAAGTTGTAGAAATTTCTAGTTAGAGCCATCAGCATATGATGAGAGTCTGATCTTTTGCAAAACTCAAAGAAATATTCTCCAAACTCCTTCAAAATTACATTGGGCTCAATATATGGTAAGATAAAAAAAAAAACAAAAAAAAACTGTGTATGCTTTACACTTTAATAATTTCTATATATTCCTTTAGTTAAACCACCTGTGAAAGGTAACGTAATATTACCTTGCCTTTATAAAATCCTTTATAATGTTTATAATTCATTTGAGGGATTGAATTTGATCCTGTGAAGGAAGGTAAGGCACATTTTATTGTCCCCACTTTTAAAGGCATACTCTAAAGCTCACTAGATTTTGCAATCTTGTTTTACTATTGTTCTGGACTGGCCAACATTCAGCCACCCTCTAGAGGTCCATGCCTTGTCTTCTTGCAAGGAACTACCCCTTTTCCAACTCTTAGGTCACATGATGAGATGAGTCGACCTCATACCCACAAACCTCCTGGCTCTAAAGGGGGAGCATGTGATTCAAATTAGCCAATAAATGCATTCCATTCCCCTGGCCACAATGACTGGTTCAGGGTGGGTCACATGACCCATGATGTTTCAAAAAGAAATAAAAGCTCCATCTTGCACTGCAAGAAGACTTGTGCAATGAATGGTTCTTTCCACATCTCACATATATAACTGCTTTCTGGAGAAAACAGAAATATATATTACCCACTTATCTGGAAAGTCAAGCAGTAGTCTTGCAGGCATGGATTTTTCTAGGAGCCAGCATCACCAATAATATGTCCCTCTCAGTTCACGATTATAACTGGGTTCTTTTTATTATAACTGTTGGGAAAGATGGTCTTTTCCAGAAGGTGGCAAGCTTGCATGATGCCTTCTTTGTCACCACAAGGAAGAACTTGTCCAAGAATGAAGCCAACATGAAGAGAAACAGAATCGTGAACTGAGAGGGACATATTATTGGTGATGCTGGGCTCCTAGAAAAATCCATGCCTGCAAGACTACTGCTTGACTTTCCAGATAAGTGGGTAATATATATTTCTGTTTTCTCCAGAAAGCAGTTATATATGTGAGATGTGGAAAGAACCATTCATTGCACAAGTCTTCTTGCACTGCAAGATGGAGCTCAGATGGGAAAAGGAAAGCTGTGGATACATAGAGGCAGGGGAAGTTCAAGGAGTCCAAGAATTCTAAAATTGAAACCAGGACTGCGTGCAGTGGCTCATGCCTGTAATCCCAGCACTCTGAGAGGCCAAGGTGGTAGGATTACTTGAGCCCAGGAGTTCAAGACCAGCCTGGGCAACATAGTGAGACACAACTCTATAAAAATACTTTTAAATATTTTTTTTATTTAGCCAAGAGTGGCGGCATGCTTCTGTATTCCCAACTACTCAGGATGCTGAAGTAGGAGGATCACTTGAGCCCAGGAGATGGAGGCAGCAGAGAGCCATAATCATGAAGCCACTGCACTCCAACCTGGGTGACAGAGAAACACCCTGCATCAAAAACAAATTAATACCTTAAATTGAAGCAAGCCTCTTAATCATTATGAAGATGAGGACATAACACGTCATATATAACAGTGTGGTGCCTTGATTTATAACTTTTAAATATTTGCACATATGGCATGAGGGACTCCATTTGGACTCCTGCCTCAGACCTCACAGTATTCAGAGCAGGCCTACAGAGGAAGCAACAATTAAGGGTCCAAAGAAAGGAAAAGAGGACTCTGTTCTGGAAAACAGCTTCCTCTGCTATGATTTGGGTGTGTCCCCATTCAAATCTCAACTTGAATTGTATCTCCCAGAATTCCCCACATGTTATGGGAGGGCCCTGGGGGAGGTAATTGAATCATGAGGGCCCGTCTTTCCCATGCTAGTCTCATGACAATGAATAAGTCTCACGAGATCTGATGAGTTTCTCAGGGGTTTCCGCTTTTGCTTCTTCCTCATTTTCTCTTGCCATCACCATGTCAGAAGTGCTTTTCACCTCCCGCCATGATTCTGAGGCCTCCCCAGCCATGTGGAATTATAAGTCCAATTAAACCTCTTTTCTTCCCGGTCTCAGGTATGTCTTTATCAGCAGCATGAAAATGGACTAATAAAGTAAATTGGTGCCGGGAGTGCAGTGTTGCTGAAAAGATAAGCAAAAAATGTGAAAGCGACTTTGGAACTAGGTAACAGGCAGAGGTTGGAACAGTGTGGAGGACTCAGAAGACAGGAAAATGTGGGAAAGTTTGGAACTTCCCAGAGATTCGTTGAATGACTTTGACAAAAATGCTGATAGTGATATGAACAATAAGGTCCAGGCTGAGGTGGCGATGAGGAACTTGTTGGAACTGAAACAAAATTGACTCTTGTTATGTTTTAGCAAAGAGACTGGCAGCATTTGTCCCCTGCCCTAGAGATATGTGGAACGCTGAACTTCAGAGAGATGTTTTAGGTATCTGGCAGAAGAAATTTCTAAGCAGAAAAGTATTCAAGAAGTGAGTTGGGTACTATTAAAAGCATTCCATTTTAAAAGGGAAACAGAGCATAAAAGTTTGGAAAATTTGCAGCCTGATGATGCAGTTAAAAGAAAAACCCATTTTTTGAGAAGTTCAAGCCAGCTGCAGAAATTTGTGTAAGTAGCAAGGAGTCTAACGTCAATCCCCAAAACCATGGGAAAAATGTCTCCAGGGCATGTCAGAGACGTTCATGGCAGCCCCTCCTGTCACAGGCCCAGAGGCCCAGGAGGAAAAAGTGGTTTCATGGGCCAGGCCCAGGGTCCCCATGCTATGTTCAGCCTAGGGACTTGGTACCCTGTGTCCCAGCCGCTCCAGCAATGGCTGAAAGGGGCCAATGTACAGCTCGGGCTGTGGCTTCAGAGGGTGGAAGCCCCAAGCCTCGGCAGCTTCCATGTGGTGTTAAGCCTGCGGGTGCACAGAAGTCAAGAATTGAAGTTTGGGAACCTCCACCTAGATTTCAGAAGATATACGGGAATGCCTGGATGCCCAGGCAAAAGTTTGCTGCAGGGACAGGGCCATCAAGGAGAACCTCTGCTAGGGCAGGGCCATCAAGGAGAACCTCTGCTAGGGCAGGGCCATCAAGGAGAACCTCTGCTAGGGCAAGGCAGAAGGGATATGTGGGGTCGGAGCCCCCATACAGAGTCCCTGCTGGGGCACTGCCTAGTGGAGCTGTGAAAAGAGGGCCATCATCCTCCAGACCCCGGAATGGTAGATCCACCAACAGCTTGCATTGTGTACCTGGAAAAGCCACAGGCATTCAATGCCAGCCCATGAAAAAACGTTGTTTTTTTGTAGAGACAGGGAATTGATTTCTCGCCCAGGTTGGTCTCCAACTCCTAGCTTCAAATAATCTCCTCACCTCAGCCTCTCAAAGTGCTAAGATTACAGTTATAAGCCACCACGTCCATCCATCATTTATTTTTATTGCAGAATAATATTTCATTGTATGGTATTTATATAGCTGTAAGTTTTTGTGGCTACAATTTGTGCTGGGTAGATTTTGTGCCTGTGGTAATAAAGGATAGTTTTGGTAGGTGGGAGGGAGGATCCATGAAGGAGGCTATACCCTGCAAAGCCACAGGTACGGAGCTGCCCAAGACCATGGGAACCCACTTTTTGCATCAGTGTGATCTGGATGTGAGACCTGGAGTCAAAGATCATTTTGGAGCTTTAAAATTGGACTGCACCGCTGAATTTTGTACTTGTGTGGGCCCTGTAACTACTTTGTTTTGACCAATTTCTCCCATTTGAAATGGCTATATTTACCCAATGCCTGTACCCCCGTTGTATCTAAGAAGTAACTAGCTTGCTTTTGATTTTACAGATTCATAGGTGGAAGGCAATTGCCTTGTCTCAGGTGAGACTTTGGACTGTGGACTTTTGAGTTAATGCTGAAATGAGTTAAGACTCTGGGGGACTGCTGGGAAGACATGATTGATTTTGAAATGTAAGGACATGAAATTTGGAGGGACCAGGGGCAGAATGATATGGTTTGGCTGTGTTCCCACCCAAATCTCAACTTGAATTGTATCTCCCAGAATTATCACCTGTTGTGGGAGGAACCCAGGGTGAGGCAATTGAATCATGGGCCTGGTCTTTCCCATGCTATTATAGTAAATAAGTCTCATGAGATCCAAAGCATTTATCAGGGGTTTCTGCTTTTGTTTCTTCCTTGGCCTCCCAAAGTGCTGGAATTACAGGTGTCAGCCACTGCGCCCGGCCAGGTATCTTCTTAAAAGGGCCCTAATCCCATCAAGGAGGTCCCAACCTCCTGACCTCATCTAAACCTATTATCTCCCAAAGGTCCCACCTTCAAATACCATTACATTGGGGGTTAGGGCTTCAACATGTAAACTGGGGGAGGGGGTATACAATCCAGTCCATAGCAACAACTAAGGGCACAGAGCTTCTTTATGAGGAGAGGAAAATGTTTTAAAACTTATTATGGTGATAGTTGCACCACTCTATGAATATACAAAACCCATCGAATTGCACACTTTACATGGAGGAAGAGTTGTATGGTTATATGAATTATATCTCCATTAAGATATTAGGGCCTTCAAGCTGAGAATAGATTTTTACATTGTTCGTTTTTGTTGAGGTAAAATTCACATAACTTGAAACTCTCATAATGCATTTTAAAGTGAATAATGCTATGTTTAAATAGAACAATTCCATTTAGTACATTAACGATGCTGGGTAACCTTCACATCTGTCTAGTTGCAAAACATTCACACACACACACACGTACACACACACACACACACACAGGCCTTTGTTGTAATAAGAGACCCAAATTAGAAAAATGCTCAAATGCAATAAACTCTCATGCAGCCCCATGAATTGGCTGCTGCTTGTGTCTGCATCCTGAGGAAATAAAAAGGAAAGCACTAAGCTCCCTGAGAGTGGCGAAATGTCTGTCTTGCCCACTACTGTAACTAGGGCACCAGGCATATGTTCCCCTGGATAATGCTCTGTGGAATTAATTAATAAATGTGACTAACATAAAATTCATGCTCCAGAGAGCTTATCATTATATACTCTTTACTTCTGGCAAAAGAAATTAGCCCTTCCTTTAGCCCAAGAGTCCACAAATGATGACCCTGCAGCCAAGTTCATCCTAAAGCATGTTTTTAAGACTTTTGAGCTAAGAGTTCTTTAAGGTATTTGTTTGTTTGTTTTCCTTGAGGTGAAATTCACGTAACAGAAATTGAACAATTTAAAATTGAAATTCACATAACAGAAATTCACATCACAGAAACTGAACCATTTTAAATTTAACAATGCCATGTTTAAGTGAAATCATTCCATTTAGTACATTTACAATGTTGTGCAACCTCACCTATGTTCCAAAACATTGCATCACCCCAAAAATGATCGTCATGCCCATTAAAGTCACTCCCTTCCTCCTCTCCTAGCTCCTGGCAACTGCCAATCTGCTGTCTCCACAGACTTACTATTCTGAATATTTCCTATAAATTGAATCATACAATATGTGACCTTTTGTGTATGGTACCTTTCACTTAGCATAATGTTTTTGAAGTTCATCCAAGTTTTAAAGGGTTATAAAAAATAACAACAAAAAACAAACAAACAAAAATAATATGTGACAGAGACCTTTTGTGGCCAGCAAATCCTAAAATATTTGCTATTTGGCCTTTTAATGAAAAAAAAAAAATTGCCACGCTAGCCTGAACTCTAACCTGGCCCCAGGTTATCCAGAACAGTTGAGTTGATGCTAATATGTATATGTGGACACCCTCATGTGTGTCCAAACTGGGTTTATTTGCCCTCTCTCAATGGATAGCCAAACACCAAAACATGGGTCTGTGCAGCGAGAAAGGTTTGTTATGACTATACTGACAAGGAGATAAGAGGAAATGCTCAAATCTGTCTCCCAGAGCTGAAGGCTGGGTTGAGTTTTACAAGCATGGGGTAATGAGGTGTGATCTGATTGGATCTTGCAATGAGGTGATGCCAAGAGGCATGATCTGACTGGATCTGGCCATGGGGTGATGCTGGAGCCTGATCTGATTGGATCTTGCATCCTGCCAGGTAGTGTCCACTTTTTTTTTTTTTTTTTTTTTAATTTCAAGACAGGGTCTCATTCTGTAGCCTTGGCTGGAGGGCAATGGCACAATGACATCTCACTGCAGCCTTGACCTTCTGGGTTCAGGTGATCCTCCTGTCTTAGTCTCCTGAGTAGCTGGGACTGCAGGTATGTGCCACCATACGTGGCTTATTTTTGTATTTTTTGTAGAGATGGGGTTTCACCATGTTGCCCAGGCTGATCTCAAACTCCTGGGGTCAAGCCATCTGCCTGCCTCGGCCTCCCAAAGTGCTGGAATTACAGACATGATCCACCGCACCCAGCCCTCACCTCTCTCAAGGCGTAACATTTAAAGACTGGCTGCATCACTGATTTTTCCAAAAACTTTTCTGACCTCAATATATGTTCCCACCACTGAAATAATGTTTAAGAGATTTTTTACCTTCTTTAAACTTATATTACAGAGCCTAGAATTATTTTACTACCAAGTTATAACCCTCTGAAATCCTGAGAGCTGACGAAACTAAGAGATTTCTAGAGCTTCTCTGACCATGTCAATGACCATGTTCCCCTCTCTTGCCCAAGAACACATCCTTTCCACCTGAGTTAAAAGCCATCTTTCGGCCAGGTGCAGTGGCTCACCCCTGTAATCCCAGCACTCTGGGAGGCTGAGGCGGGTGGATCACAAGGTCAGGAGATCGAGACCATCCTGGCTAACACAGTAAAACCCCATCTCAACTAAAATTAGCCAGGAGTGGTGGCGCACGCCTGTAGTCCCAGCTACTCAGGAGGCTGAGGCAGGAGAATCACTTGAACCTGGGAGGCGGAGTTTGCAGTGAGCTGAGATCACACCACTGCACTTCAGCCTGGGCGGCAGCCTGGACAACAAAGCAACACTCCGACTCAAAAAAAAAAAAAAAAAAAAAAGCCACCATTCAAGCATCATATTCTACTGCAGAAAGAGCCAGATACAACCACGGGAGTTGGACTAAGGAAAGGAAAGAAATTCATATGACTTCTTTTTTTTCTCTCTCTCTCTCTCTTTGAGACAGAGTTTCACTCTTGTTGCCTAGGCTGGAATGCAGTGGCATGATCTTGGCTCACTGCAACCTCCGCCTCCCAGGTTCAAGCAATTCTCCTACCTCAGCCTCCCGAGCAGCTGGGACTACAGGCATGCACCACCACACCGGGCTAATTTTTTGTATTTTTAGTAGACACGGGGTTTCACCATGTAGGCCAGGCTGGTCTCGAACTCCTGACCTCAGGTGATCCACCCACTTTGGCCTCGAAAAGTGCTGGGATTACAGATGTGAGCCACTGTGCCCGACCTGAAATTCATATGACTTCCTTCAAAAAGCTTTTCTCTAAATAAATCTGGTTTGAAGGAAGGGGAGGCAAGTAGGCATGGTTGATCTCTGTGAGAAGTGGAGAGAGGAAAGACTGAAGGGGTAAGAAGCAGACATCAAGTTAGAGCTCTTCAAGCTCAAGGCTGTTTGCTCTTGTGAGTGTCTTAATTATTTTTTTAATTAAAAAAATTGTTTTAAATCAGAGACATGAACTCTGTCTGTCACACAGGCTGGAGTGCAGCGGCACCATCGCAGTTCACTGCATCCTTAATCTCCTGGGTTCAAGTGACCCTCCTGACTCAGCTTCTGGAGTAGCTGGGACTGCAAGCGTGAGCCACCATGCCCAGCTAACTTTTGTTTTGTTTTGCCTTGTTTTTTTAAAAGACAGGGTTTTACTATGTTGCCCAGGCTAGTCTCAAACTCCTGGCCTTAAGCAATCCTCACGCCTTGGCCTCCCTAAGTGCTGGGATTACAGGCGTGAGACACTACACCTATCCGTGAATGTTCTTTAAAACCAGATCTACAAGAAAATAATTCGCCAGCGAAATTTTGTCAGAATGCAAACCTTGGGGAAAAACGTGGCTTAATGACCACTGGGTTCAATGCCAGCAGCAGGAAACTCACACTGCATCAGACTTTGTGTCTGACTATAGTCTGCCCTGTGACACCAAGGACTTTGCAACATAAACTATCCCGGATTGATGCAAATGCTGCTATCCATTATGGTAGAGTCTTACTTTAATCATAAGAGTGTACCTAGTTGTTACTGATTTCAAAACCTATGGTTCTCCCAAAGGTGGACCTTATAAAATAAAGTAAAAGATAAAAAGTTTGGAGGATGCACATGTATGACATTATGCATTTTTACCTTAAGCCGTTGTTTGGTTGGCCAGTCAATTTCACACATGCTACTGAGATTAGTTTAGTTAGTCTTAGAAAAAATAGACTGTGCAGTATGATACATAATGGGTAATGTGTGTGTGTGTGTGTGTGTGTGTGTGTGTGTGTGTGTGTGTGTGAGTGTTTGCTGCTTAGCCTCGATTTATCACGAAATGTGTCCCAGTGTTTTCATAAGTATTAAATGCATAAACTAAATCTATAACTACTATCCTTTCTTTTTTAAAAGTAACTACATCAAACATAACCCATTATATTGTCTGTAATTTCAAATGCTTACCAAAATCTACATGAATTTATCACCAAAAAGATAATATATACAAATTTCAGGTTAATAATCATTTCATCCAACATTCTTTAGGATCAACAGAGACAATTCCAGGTCATTGTTGAGTGGTACTTTCCTTCATTTGCATGGCCTATTAAGGAATGTAAATGAGAAAAAACGTTTGTCAACATGCTGTTCATCAAATCCTGTTCCCTAAAAGTATAGCCAGGTCTAAATCCTTAATGTAAAAAATAATTCTCTATGCATCTTGTTAAATTCAAGTCAGTGGTCTAACATTTCTTTGCTTAGCCAAAGAAGACTTTCTTCTTCCTGGTTATGTATATCTATATCCTGAGTTTTAAGTGTCACATTTTTCAAGTCAATTTCACATCCCGTCTTTAGGTTCTCAGACTTGTGCTTCATGGATGCTATAACTCTTGTTTACTGATTGTATGCCTTACTCCTAGAATTTGTGATCTTGTAAGACTTGCCAGCTAAGATCCAGTCAGCTTTCAGCTCACTTTCTGTCAGGAACCAAAAACCATTCCGAAACATGCTATCTTGGCCAGGTGAGATGGCTCATGCCTGTATTCCCAGCACTGTGGAAGGCCGAGGCAGGTGGATTACTTGAGGTCAGGAGTTCAAGACCAGCCTAACCAACATGGTGAAACCCCATCTCTACTAAAAATACAAAATTAGCTGGGTGTGGTGGTACACGCCTGTAATCCCAGCTACTTGGGAGGCTGAGGCAGGAGAATAGCTTGAACCCAGGAGGCGGACGTTGCAGTGAGCTGAGATAGCGCCATTGCACTCCAGCCTGGGCAACAAGAGTGAAACTCTGTCTCAAGAAAAAAGAAAAATAATATGCTATCTTAAAAGAAGAGTGATTTTTTTCTTCTCTTGAATGCAGTTTTCTAAACATGCTGATGGTAAACAGTAGAAAACTAAGTGACAGTGACTACAAAGTCCCATAACTTATCTGTTACCAAGTATTTGCATAGATTAAAAGGTTCAATAAGTAAAACATTTGCTTTCCAGCTTGTTTACAAGATGTAAATCACATTTCTCTGAAAATTAGTTTCCAGTACTGAAAAATTGTTAATATTGAAGTGAATGCATTAGATTTTCAGTGATCAAAGTGAACTAATACAAATATCTTCAGTGCATGCCATTTTCATAATGAAGTACATTTTCAATAAAAAATATTCTGATTAAATTAAGATGCCAGTTTTAACCCTGTTCAGGCATTCAGAAATATGTTTTCTTAATTACTGCTATAATTACAGTTTCAAAAATATTTCTCCTGTCTCTTGTCCAAGTTCCCAGAACTTACCTTTTTTTTTTTTGAGACAGAATTTCACTCTTGTTGCCCTGCAATGGCGCAATCTCAGCTCACTGCAACCTCCGCCTCCTGGGTTCAAGCGATTCTCCTGCCTCAGCCTACCGAGTGGCTAAGGATTACAGGCATGTGCAACCATGCCTGGCTAATTTTTTGTATTTTTAGTAGAGATGGGGTTTCACCATATTAGCCAGGACGGTCTCAATCTCCTGACCTCGTGATCTGCTGGCCTTGGTCTCCCAAAGTGCTGAGATTACAGGTGTGAGCCACCACACCCGGCCAGGCCTTGCCTTTCTTACTCTTAACTACATGTATTTCTTTAATTGACTTCAGGACTTTCATAAACAGACGGTGTAGGAAGAGTTCAAGCAAAATTTAGCAGAACTAGCATTTCAATATATTCTGTCCAGTCTTGACGACTTTATCAAACTATGGTAAAGTTAAAGCAATCACTTTTGTAGCAGTGATGGAAGTAAAGAAATACAAATACCCCCCAACTGCTGATTAATTATTGCTTAAGGTCGACAAATTAAGGATTTGCTGTTGTATTTAGTTAGCATGACTGGGAAGCTTGAGAAGGGAGGTAAGCTGGGTTGCCAAATTACCTTAATTATACTAATTATTTCCAAGTGATAAGGTCCTTTCCCCTCTGCAAAACTTCAAATTAATCTCTCAAATTTAAGAGTTTCCTTCAGCTCCAAAATTCTACTGAAGGGGAACCTCATTTGCCCAAATCCAGTCCATTTTGCAGGTATACGCTCTTTATTTTGACCTCTAGAGGGCACTCCTCCTAATTTTAACAGGATCTGACTCTACAGGAATGAGCTGAGACTAACCAAATCCCAAACTAGAAAGTAACCTCTTAGGAAAACCACCAGGAGGGGAAAACTATCACTACTGCTTCCAAGTTCCCTGTGATATACCAAGCACCTAATCTTCATTTTTCACACTATGCCTTTTTCTTTTTATTCCTTCATCCATCAAACCAAAGTGTCAAGAAAAATTAGGTAATCCCTCAAAGCCCCTTCCAAGTGTGTAAATCATATCATCGTCTTCATTGTTTGACTTTGTCTCTTGGTACCAAAATAGCAAATGCTGTTTGTAACTCAATAGGTATCCAGTATCTAGCTTACTCATCCTGAGTTTTGTTTTTGCTGGATTTTGCTTTAAGAACAGAGGTAATATAGAAGTGTTTTACTGGCCAGGCGAGGTGGCTCACGCCTATAATCCCAGCACTTTGGGAGGCCAAGGCGGGCGGATCACCAGGTCAAGAAATCGAGACCATCCTAGTCAACATGGTGAAACCCCGTCTCTACTAAAAATACAAAATTAGCTGGGCATGGTGGCACGCACCTGTAGTCCCAGCTACTCGGGAGGCTGAGGCAGGAGAATTGCTTGAACCCAGGAGGCGGAGGTTGCGGTGAGCCGAGATCGCGCCATTGCACTCCAGCCTGGGTAACAAGAGCGCAACTCTGTCTCTAAAAAAAAAAAAAAAAAAGTGTTTTACTACATATAACAAAAAAAAAGAGATTACTAGTGATGTTTCAGGGCAGGTGAGCCCCAAAACCGGGGCTTAGCCTGGGAAAGACGTTTGGTTTTGCTCAGGAAAGAATTCAAGAGTGAGCTGGTGATAGAGAAAAATGGCTTTATTGAGGCAACAGTGTTAACAACTCAGTGACTGCTTCCGCAGAGTAGGGCTACCCCCGCTAGGCAGTTATGTTGAGAGTAGCAGCTCAGAGGCTGGGATTTGGTTAGTCACCACTCATTCCTGTAGAATCACATTCTGTTAAAATTAGGGCATTTCTAATTTTAATTTATTTATATTTTAATTATAATTATATTTCTGCAGATATATTTATGCCCACTTTTAATTATATGCAAATTAAGGGGCAGATTATTTGGAAATCTCTAGAAAAGGAGTGGTAATTTCTGGGTCATTGCCATGGAAAGGGGTGGTAACTTCCACGTGTTGTCATGGCAATGGTAAACTGTCATGGCACTGGTGGGCATGTGTTATGGGAGAGGTGCTTTTGGTGATTCTTCCGTGCTTAAGCTGGTCTTTGGTCTGGAGTCAAGTGCCACCTCTTATGTGTGAGACACGTGCCACATAATAAATTATAAAGATAACCATATCTACATAATTATGGACTCATACAATACATAAAAAATAACTTACAAATAAAAATTTCCTTTGTAAAGTTTTGTTTTTTGTTTTTTTTTTTGAGACAGGGTCTCACTCTGTCACCCAGGTCTTACACTGTCATCACAACTCATTGCAGCCTCCACTTCCTGGGCTCAAGTGATCCTCCCACATCAGCCTCCCAAGTAGCTGGGACCACAGATGCATGCCACCACACTCAGCTGATTTTTGTATTTTGGGTAGAGACAGGGTTTTGTCATGTTGCACAGGCTGGTCTCAAACTCCTTGAGCTCAAGAAATCCACCCACCTTGACCTCCGAAAGTGCTGGGATTACAGGTGTGAACCATCGCACCCAGCCTCCTTTATAAAATAAATTCAATTAATTATGAATTAAAGTTTCCAAAGTGTCAAACCATTTTCCAAGGGTCACCTTATTTCAGATTGGCAGAAACAGAATTTAATCTCACAGTTTCAAAGTGTTTATCTGAAATTTGCTTGCTAGTCCACCCCGTCTTATAATTCCACCACGAAGCTCCCTGTAAAACAACAAGAACTATCATCTACTGGGCCCCTTCTTTGTACCAGGCACTGTGTTAGGCACTTGACCTGAATTGTATCACTTAATCCTTACAACTCAAGGATGTGTGACCACTTTACAAATGAGGAATCTGAGGATTGGGGACATTAAGTGACTTGCTCAACATCACTCAGCCAGTAGGTTTAACTAGAAATCAAGCCACTTTCATCTATAACAAAAGTAACTCCTTTCTTATCCATGGCTATCTTGCCGCTCTGCAAAGACTGTCCCCAAAGTGTTTCAAAATCTGTAAACTTTTAAGTCCAGTAAGTTCTTACTTAACCTCGTCAATAGGTTCTTGGAAACTACAACTTTAAGGGAAACGATGAACTGCAGGTCCTCAAATAACATCGTTTTGTTATAACATTAATGAGAACAAAATGGTTTTATTATACGTCATTTTGCTTAAAGTTAGTTTCCAAGAACCTATTGACGACGCCAAGTGAGGACTTACTTTAGTCCGTTCTCCTCTACTATAGTCCTTCACTCTATCAGCTGAGCTT
This sequence comes from Ateles fusciceps, assembly GCA_036589455.1. NCBI lineage: Eukaryota > Metazoa > Chordata > Mammalia > Primates > Atelidae > Ateles > Ateles fusciceps. The sequence continues at coordinate 3,844,079 of JAZHEH010001955.1, forward strand.
TCGAAGGCATCACTTGTACTCCTTCCTTTACTTGTACTCCTTTCTTTCAAAGATAGTAATTCAAAGGAATCTCAGGAAAAACAAGAAATCAATTTTCTCAATATTCCCCCTGACAAAACTGACTCATAGCTTAGAAAAATTCTAGATCCTGATTTCAGACTGTACAATAAGTCACAGATTCTAGGGTTACATTGCCTACATTGAAGTTTGACTCCTCCCTTACTAGCTGAATTACTTTAAACAAATTATTTACAATCTCTGGGCCTCAGTTTTGTCATCTGGAAATTGGTTAATAATATATATTTCATAGATGAGGCTTAAATAGCTATGTGAGAAGTGCTTATAATAACATCTGGTAAGTGCTCAGTGAATACCAACCCTTCCTATTTTTGTCTGAAATCAAAATAGAGAAAGAGGTTTAATAATGGGAACTATGAGAAAGGATCACCAGCTTGGGAAAAAAAAACATAAGGATGTGTATTTCAATTAAGACTTTTTAAAGACCCCATGTAGTCTGGGCACAGTAGCTCATGCCTGTAATTCCAGCATTTTGGGAGGCCAAGGTGGGCAGGTCACTTGAGGCCAGCAGTTCGAGACCAGCCTGGCCAACATGGTGAAAACCCATCTCTACAAAACAAAAAACAAACAAACAACAACAACAAAAAAAAACAGAAATTAGCTGGGCATGGTGGTGCATGCCTGTAGTCCCAACTACTGAGAAGGCTGAGGCACAAGAATTGTTCGAACCTGGGAGGCAGATGTTGCAGTAAGCTGATATTATGCCACTGCATTCCAGCCTGGGTGACAGAGCAAGACTCTGTTTAAAAAACAAACAAACAAAAAAAAAACCTCTTGATCTCTTGTAAATATTCCAGTTTGGGTTTTGGGTTCTTTTGGGTGATACGACTTCCCTGGCTACATAATGAGATGGTTCATGGGAAAGCGAGAAAGCCTACCTTAATAGTTTGTGCATAGATTTTATTTAAAAAGCCAGGACCCACAATTCTGCCCCTTTGCAGTAAAATCAAAATGCCTTAGTGCAGTGTCTATAATCCTAGCACTTTGGGGGTTGAGATGGAAGGATCACTTGAACCCAGAGATTTGAGACCAGCCTGAGCAACATAGGAGAACAGCATGTCCACAAAGAAAAAACATTTTAATTAGCTGGGGGTGGTGGCACGTGTCTGTGGTCTCAGCTACTTGGGAGGCTGAGGTGGGAGGAAAGCTTGAGCCCAGGATGCAGAGGCTGCAGTGAGCCATGATAGCACCACTGCATTCTAGCCTGGGTGACAGAGCATGACTATATATATAAAAAAAAAAAAATTGCAAAATCCTCAATCTTGCTTCTTTTCTATTAGATGTTTCATGAAATTCAGCATTTTATCTAAATATCCCAAACTTTTCAGTTATTTTATGTTATCCTCTGTCCTCAACAGCTTAGACTATACTTCAGGGTAGAACTCCTCTTTTGGAAATAATGGCCCACATCTTCAGTCGAGAGATAACTCAACTGAGTAAACATTATTCTTCACAGATAACTTATCCACAGCACAGTCTATGGCATGAAAGCCTCAGCCTCTGTTTACCTGTCTTTAAAGCATCCGTTAGTAAAGCAAGATGTCAAAGGAGATAAACTCAACCACATACTGGGAATAGCGGATGGAGAAGAAACATTTGGTGGGTGCTTGGAAGGATCAAGGACCCTAGGTTTGGAAGTTTTTCCTATTAGTATGATTTTTGCTCTGCATATCAGCACATTCGTCTTTTGGGGGGCTCCCCGTGTGCAGCTCTAAGCATCTCCAAGCATCTCCTTCATAGTGAAAATAGTTTTCTTGTAGATTGCTTCCTACATATATAATTGGTTTGATTAATTCAGCTAAGAGTTCGTGAAGAGATAGCAATTTGCTGTCATCAATCATACGTAGGCACACCTTCAACCCTTTCATTTACGTGCATATGCATGACAGCCTTTAATTGACGCCCTTAGTTTCATTTCTAAAGTTACACACAGATGAATTTTTTTTCTTTCAAACTATTGCAGGCTTTTTGGCCTCATCTCTGTTGACAGGTTGGGCCTGATCATTGTCGTTGGGGGTCGTCTATGCATTGTAGGATGTTCTGAAACATCCCTAGCCTCTACCACTAGATGCCAGTAGCAAATGCTACCCTCAGTTGTGACAACCAAAAATGTCTCCAAACATTGCTAATGTCCCCTGGCAGTGGTAAAATTGGCCCCGTTAAGTACCACTTCATCAACTGCTATTGTCCTATAACTTTTGAATAACATTAAATGTTTGATTCTCATTTTGAATATTAGTAACACATATTTAGCCTTCATTTCCCCACCCCCACCCCCCGATTTTGTACCTTGCTTGTCTCTGCCAATGGATAGAAAACCATTATATACGAATCGTAAAGTCTTAATTTGAGATTGTTGAGTTATGAAAACGATAACCAAATAGCTGTGTGATAATGCAAGGCATTAAAAGTGAAACTGAGCTGTTGCATTGTATGTGCACCTGTTCCGTAGTTCACTTTAGTGTGCTGAATTATATTACCTGACTCTAGCAAAGTCTTTCCACTTACGCTCCCTCCAGAACGCCTGCATCAGGTAAGGCCCACAGAAGCCTTAAGACAAAAGCAAGCCATTGCCTAATTATGGATGATGCCATCGCTATGCACAGCAGGTGCAAATGAGATCCCAGGAAGCCATAGGAATTGAACAATACTGCCTCTGTGTAACCTGATTGCCAAGGAAGTAAAAACAACCTGTATTCAAAGTGCAGACATCTGTGGCATTGGGACCAGCCCTAGATTAGGTTGTGAAGTATGCCCAGGTCACCTTCGGTCACAGGCTTTATCTTTTCAGCATCCTCATTGCTCCCAAGTCTAGTCTTTCTTCTGCACCAGAGCAGCTTCTGAGGATCCACCCACCTGGCCCTTCCACTCCAGTGGCTCCTGGGGCTTAAACCATCCTCCCACGTATATTGATCTTCCTGGATCCCATTTCTGGCTGGTCTCACAAACTAATCTGCAGTAGTCTAGATCAGCATTTCTAAACTGCTGGTCTGTGGGTCAAGACCACTCCCCCTGAAACATACATTTCTTTAGCCAGCAAGGTGTTTCTAAACTCTTTGGTTAAACTGCTAACATTAATAAACCCAGAAATCTCATCTATTAATAAAAATTCCAGATTTCTAGCTTCTCTGAAAGAATCTGCAAGTGATACTGCTGGTATTGAAATAGTTGGCCATAGCCTGTTTAGACAGATCTGATTCTGACTGTGGACCCTTCATCCCAGAGCTTGCACCCTCATTTATTTGGGTGACCTGTCTCGCCCCTGTAGCCATCTGAGAGTGTGATCCTCTCATTTAGATCCCAGAGATTAGATTTGTATGATAATGTTGTAATTATTTCTGGAAAACAAAATCAGCAAGGATAACAGAGGGTGTAACAAAAGTTAACACAATAACTTTTAATGCTTTAAAGTACTTTTCAAGGATGTAATCTTTTAATAATAGACATTATCAATCGTCTCTTTATCAACAGCTATTTTTTAAGTACTATGATCAAATATCAGTCACAGTCGAAAGCATTTTCCATGAACTATTTCATCCAATTCTCGCAAAAACCATAAGAAGCAGGTACCATTATTATCCTCTTATTGGGAATAAGAAAACTGAGGCACAGAGAGGTTAAGACAGTCGTTCCCATGTCCCACAATCAAAAATTCCAGTTGGAAAGGAATCAAAAGGCCTGACTCCATACTCCAAGCCAAGCTCACCTGGGCTGTTTACTGCCTCTGAAATTAAGTCAATTCTCATGAAAACTCTAAGAAGTAACAATTATTAGTATTCTGTCTTGTAGATGAGGGAATTAGAGCTCAGAGAATTAAGAAACTCTCCTGAAAGTACTTTTCAAAGCACTGCAGATGAGATGTTTCCTACAGTTGAACCAGCTTCCCACAGAGTCAGTCCAAAGCTGCAGGGCTGGGGTTTCAGTATCATCAGTCACCCATGGCTGCAGCATCTCTTCTCCAAAGACCCTAAACCAAAGGAGACATGTGTAGGGGTCTGCTCTGCTCTTGCCCCCCAAGCCTTGTTGAGGATCAACACAGGCAGGCATTTTCTCTTTTTTTTTTTTTTTTTGAGATGGAATCTTGCTCTGTTGCCCAGGTTGGAGTGCAGTGGTGCAATCTTGGCTCACTGCAACCTCTGCCTCCAAGGTTCAAGTGATTCTCCCTCCTCAGCCTCCCAAGTAGCTGGTATCACAGGTGTGCACCACCACACCCAGCTAATTTTTGTATTTTTAGTAGAGACAGGGTTTCGCCATGTTGGCCAGGCTGGTCTCGAACTCCTAACTTTGGGTGATCTGCCCACCTCGGCCTCCCAAAGCACTGGAATTACTGGCATGAGCCACCACGCCTAGTCTAGGATGGCATTTTCTATTCACCAAACCAGGAAGTCACACTGCCTGAAGGTAAGACCTACTGTCCAGGGCCCATGCCAAGCCAAATGAACTTGTCATGCCCTGGGAGGCTGCTCCTGTTCTACTGAGGTGCAGAGGAAGCAGAAGTGGGAGCCAGGAGTGAGAGGAGGAAAGTGAGACAGTTGGAGGATAATTGAAGCAAAACTTACAAAGTAATCCAACACATGTATCCATAAAGGAAAAACCCTAGAGGTTCCAAGAAGTGATCAACCTCTCTTCTCTAATTCCAACAAATCTATAGCCCAGTCTTGCTTCTCACTGACGATAGCATATACAGGACTGAATACATCTTGTACAATACAAGAAATTGCTCCCTTTTAAAATACACAATGGAGCAGTAAGAGAGCCCTGGATTTCCCAGTCAACAAATGCTCAGCCAAAAGCCTAAAGTCATCCTTTATTCTTTCTGTTCTTTCACTCCCATGTTTTCTTTCTTTTTTTTTTTTTTCTTTTTTTGAGACGGAGTCTTGCTCTGTTGCCAAGTTGCTGTATGGTGGCGCGATCTTGGCTCACTGCCCCCTCCACCTCCCAGGTTCAGGTGATTCTCCTGCCTCAGCCTCCCAAGTAGTTGGGACCATAGGCACGTGCTACCATGCCCAGCTAATTATTTTTTATATTTTTAGTAGAGATGGGGTTTCACCATATTGGCCGGGATGGTCTCCATCTCTTGACTTCGTGATCCTCCTGCCTCGACCTCCCAAAGTGCTAGGATTAGAAGTGTGAGCCACCACCCTTGGCCCTTTCACTCCTATGTTTTATCCATCTAATAGAGCCTATCAGCTCTTCTCCAAAACTTATCCCAAATCCACCCTCTTCTCTCCATCGCAACAAGAGTGAAACTCCATCTCAAAAAAAACAAAGAGAGAGAATGCCATGCTTAACTCACTTTGGACAGCTAGGAAACAGCTGGTATAAAGATGATTACTTATCCTCTAATTAAAATACTAAAATTCATGTACATCATAAGGATTTATGTCGTATCTCTTAAAAATTGCTGTCTTCACAAATGACCTCAATTAAGTTTGCCCTAAAGCAATGGCTTACAACAACATTTCTCATTTTTCACAGGTCATCACCCAGAGTTAACCAGTTAGGAAGGGTTAGTACAGCATGTTCAGCAAGTGCTCAGTCCACAGTAGTAGCTCCAAATATCAGTTGAGTGGATGCATGACTATAAAAATGTTAAGAGTAGACATATAAGAATGTAAGAAGAAAAGATAGCCTGCATGGGACATGGGAAATGTGGAAAGAAAATTAATAAATAAAACAACTTGTAATGCTAGAGAATAAAGATTGAGGTGTCGGGGCTGGCCGCAGTGGCTCACGCTGGAATCCCAGCACTTTGGGAGATCAAGGTGGGTAGATCATTTGAGGTCAGGAATTTGAGACCAGCCTGGCCAACATGGTGAAATCCCATCTCTATCAAAAATACAAAAATCAGGTGGGTGGTAGTGGCACATACTTGTAATCCCGGCTACTCTGGAGGCTGAGGCAGGTGAATCACTTGAGCCTGGGAGGTGGAGGTTGCAGTGAGCTGAGATCGTACCACTACATTCCAGTCTGGGTGACACAGTGATACCCTGTCTCAAAAAAACAAAAAGATTGAGGTGGGGGGAAGGTGTTTCTCACTTAGTGATATAGTGCTTATGTACATACAGAAAACACTGCCCTTCCTCCAAAATCAGACATTCTATTATATTAACAGTAGAAACAATTGAGATAAACTAAGTTTTTAAGGCAGTCCCCAGGAAACTTCTTTGAGTGCCAAGTCAATCCAAAATTACGCTTCTATATATGTAGGTGTGATGGTAACCAAGCTTTAAGGGTCCTTCCGAGTTTCGTCACCATTCTGGAAGCAATGATTGACAATACTAATGGCGGCTGGGTGCGGTGGCACTTTGGAAGGCTGAGGTGGGTGGATCATGAGGTCAGGAGTTCAAGACCAGCCTGGTCAAGATGGTGAAACCCTGTCTCTACTAAAAATACAAAAAAACTAGCAGGGCGTGGTGGCAGGCACCTGTAATCCCAACTACTCAGGAGGCTGAGGCAGGAGAATCGCTTGAACCCGGGCAGCAGAGGTTGCAGTGAGCCAGTGAGCCGAGTTCACATGATTGCACTCCAGCCTGGGCAATAGAGTGAGACTCCACTGAAAGAGAGAAAGAGAGGAAGAGAGAGAGAGAGAAAGAGAAAGAAAGAGAAGAAAGAGAGAGGGAGGGAGGGAGAAAGAAAGAGAGAGAAAGAAAGAAAAGAAGGAAAGAAAGAAAGAAGGAAGGAAGGAAGGAGGGAAGGAAGGAGGGAAGGAAGAAAAGAAAGGGAAGAAAGAAAACACCAATGTTTATGCTTATTCTAGGAGGGTAAAAAAAGATATCTGCTGGGCCAGGCGCGGTGGCTCACACCTATAATCCCAGCACTTTGGGAGGCCGAGGCAGGCAGATCTTCAGGTCAAGAGTTCAAGACCAGCCTGGCCAATATGGTAAAACCTGGTCTCTACTAAAAATACAAAAAAAAAGTAGCCAGGCACGGTTGCAGGTGCCTTTAATCCCAGCTACTTCGGAGGCTGAGGCAGGAGAATCACTTGAACCTGGGTAGCAGAGGTTGCAGTGAGCCGAGTTCGCACCACTGCACTCCAGTCTGGGGGACAAGAGAGAGAGAGAGAGAGAGAAAATACTAACAAACTATGTTTATTCTAGGAAGATAAAAAGGTATCTGGGCTTAACTCTGTAGTTTTCCCCTACTTAACCTAAATAAGCTCAGCCTCAACATCTGTGTACTTCCTTCTGTGGTTTAGTCTGGGGAGGCAAGGTCAACGCCTATAGAGGCTGGGCACGTAATGGAAACACATTAGTCAAATAAGAGATAGACATACAATGCACAGAAAAAGCATGTCTCAGCTAAAGTCATTCAAATCCAAATACCATAAAAAGAAAAACACACATTGTGCCTGCTCAACCAAACACTGTCAGTTGCCAATTTAGACTCCTGGTGTGGCCATCAGGGCCTAGACGGGCACCATCAGGGCCTAGACGGGCGCAATCACTGTTCCCCCTCTTGCAGGCGCACAGTGGCTGAGGCGGAGGCCAGGTTTGTTTGTTTTCTTTAGAATCAGAATGAGGAGGCAGCCAAAATGAGGAAGTGCTGAAGTTTATTGCTATGAAAGACTAAGGGCTCCTCCCAAAGACACCCACTTGTTGAACTGTTTACATTGTAAAGAGTTTGGCCGGGTTGAGATATCACCAATGGAAAGAAATAGGCTACAACCCTAAAAACCAGCAGCAAGATGTTGGGCACATTCAGGTCTGAAAGCCTGCTACAAAACATTCATGAATACCCTGTTCCCTCCTACTCACAGTAATCCAATGCTGATAATTTGTAACATTTATATTGTCTTGGGTAAATTGTGAGGAAAGTAGGAAAAAAAAAACTTGCAATCAGCAGGGAGTAGTTCCTAACTGGCGCCAGTTGCTTTCTGCTGAGTTTCTATTGAGCACTGCAGTGCTAAATCCCAATATAATCTCAAATCTGGAGGAAATGCCTGAAATCACCAGCCCATGAGTCCATCCTCCCATCTCCAAGCAAAATAATTCTAAATCCATTAATGCAGGCTAAAAATCTGCAAGCTTCCGTTGCGTGAAATTCAGAAGCTCATTTGATTCAGGATCCAAATTGTTCATTAAAAAAATGTAGCACTTGTGTGTATTTACTGCTAGATGTTATTTAAATGGTTGACATCTAGTCTATTATAAAATCCTATGTAATTTGAGTCCTGATTATATTATTCGGTCTTCCTCTGTACCTTCCAGATAGGATGCTCTTTAAAATGCCTTCCTGGTCGGTCGCGGTGGCTCACGCCTGTAATCCCAGCACTTTGGGAGGCTGAGGCGGGCGGATCATGAGGTCAGCAGATTGAAACCATCCTGGCTAACACGGTGAAACCCATCTCTACTAAAAACTAGAAAAATATTCGCTGGGCGTGGTGGCACGTGCCTGTAGTCCCAGCTACTCGGAAGGCTGAGGCAGGAGAATCACTTGAACCCAGGAGGCGAAGCTTGCAATGAACTGAGATCGCGCCACTGCACTCCAGCCTGCATGACAGACTGAGACTGTCTCTCAAAAAAAAAAAAAAAAGCCTTCCTTTTGAATTTCAAGAAACCGGGATTATTTGAACTTTTTTTTTCTTTTACTATAGGGCAAATATGGATTAGACTGGGCACTTTTCCAGGTACTCATTTATTCATTTATTTTTCCAATGACGTTTATTGAACAGTTACAGTGTACCAGCTACCATGATATACACTAGAAATAAAAGAATGGGTAAAACATGGAACCCACCTTCAGCAAAATCCTCCAGGTGGGCATTACGGATTGCTAATCTAGAAAGCATCACTCCCTTAGGCCTTCCAGCCCTGGTTGGAGGGTAAATCCATGTCTCTTGTCAGTCATTGGGCAGGTGAAAATTCTTACTTAATCAGAAGTGTGCTGCAGGTTCCCCCCATCCTCTGGGTTAGGGTCCCCTAAATCAGAACCCTCAGCTTCTGGAAGCTCTAATTGTGTGCTTCTGAGTAATGTCATTCACAGATTACACATCTGAAACTGCTGTATCCATTCACCACCGGCCTGAGGATGGAGCTGATCCATGGCGAAGCACAGAGTGGTCTGGAAGAGGCACAGAGAAGTGGAGGTAGCCGAAGATGAACGTACCTGAAAATCTGTCCTATGTTTGGGCTTCTGTCATGGGGGCCAATGAATTTCTTTATTATTTAAGGCAGTGGTCCCCCAATCTTTTTGGCACCAGGGACCAGTTTCATGGAAGACAATTTTTTCAAGGACAAGGGGATGGAGGGGGCGAGATGGATTTGGGACGAAACTGTTCCACCTCAGATCATCGGGTGCGCAACCTACATCCCTCGCATTCACAGTTCACAAGAGGGATAGTGCAGCTGAAGCAAGGGCCTGGAGAGTGGCTGCAGATAGAGCGGAAGATCTCTCAAGAGTGCTTTCTACCCTGCTGCACCTGCAGGACCAGTTCAGTCTGATTCAACCATGTCAATAAGAAAATGTAGCAAAATGATAAATCTGATGAGTTGTTTTTCTTTTTCTTTTCTTTTTTTTTTTGAGATGGAATTTCTGTTGCCCAGGCTGGGGTGCAATGGCACGGTCCTGGCTCACTGCAACCTCCACCGTCCAGGTTCAAGCAATTCTCCTGCCTCAGCCTCCGAAGTGGCTGGGATTACAGGTGCCTGCCACCACACCTGACTATTTTTTGCATTTTTAGTAGAGACAGGGTTTTGTCATGTGGGCCAGGCTGGTCTCAAACTCTTGACCTCAGGTGATCCTCCCACCTCGGCCTCCTAAAGTGTTGAGATTACAGGCATGAGCCACCGTGCCCATCTGATGAGTTGTTTTTCAGTTGCAGAGGACGCCCAGGTTGCAAGTCAAATAACTTCAGCATGTCCAGATAAATCAAGCATGCCCAATTCATGACCCTAGAGCCAACCAGATAGAAAAAGTCAACCACTTATGGAACTTAAGTACCCAGATAGAGGAACAGGATACTTAATTAGAGGACCAAATTAAGAAGCAAGGGGCCAGGTGCAATGGCTCACACCAGTAATCCCAGCACTTTCGGAGGCCAAAGCAGGAGGATCCTTGAGGCCAGGAGTTCAAAATCATCCTGTGAAGCAGTGAGACCTCTGTCTACCAAAAATAAAAAATTAGCCACACATAGTGGTGCACTCCTGCAGTCCCAGCTACTGGGGAGGCTGAGGCGGGAGGATTGCTGGAGCCCAGGTGGTCGAGGCTGCAGTGAACCATGATCACAGTACTGCATTCCAGCCTGGATGACAGAATGAGACTCTGTCTCAAAAAAAAAAAATTAAAAATATTTTAAAGCATTTCTGAAATGTTTAAAATGCATTAATTTAAGGATTAAATCTTGTAATGTTTATGACTTCATTTGAAAAAAAATTCTTCTATATCAACTTTTTTTAGATGGAATCTCAATCTGTCACCCAGGCTGGAGTGCAGTGGCATGATCTCAGCTCACTGCAACCTCTTCCTGCAGGGTTCAAGCAATTCTCCTGCCTCAGCCTTCCGAGTAGCTGGGACTATAGGCACCCATCACTATGCCCAGCTAATTCTTGTATTTTTAGTAGAGATGGGGTTTCAATGTTGGCCCGGATAGTCTCGATCTCTTGACCTCATGATCCGCCAGCCTCTGCCTCCCAAAGTTCAGGTATTACAGGCATGAGCCACTGTGCTGTGCTCTTTCTATCTCTAAATACCGCCCCCTTTTTTTTCTAGCTCTAACTATGACCTGGCTCTCCCCCTGAGAACACTGTTTCCCTTGCAGCCTCTCATCCAATGACCCTTTTTCTCCCATAGCCCCTGTATCACTTGGAAGCGTAATCGGTATCTCAAAGCTAACATGTCCAAATGGAATCCTGATCTTCCCTCACAAAACGCCTCCACAGACTTTACTATGTAATAGATGTCAACTCCATCCTTTCCAGTTGCTCAGGTCAAAAGCTTTGGAGTCAGGCCCGGCATGGTGGCTCACGCTTGTAATTCCAGCACTTTGGGAGGCCGAGGCAGGTAGATCACTTGAGGTCAGGAGCTCAAGATCAGCCTGGCCAACATGGTGAAACCTCATCTCTACTAAAAATACAAATATTATCCAGGCATGGTGGCGGATGCCTATAATCCCAGCTACTCAGGAAGCTGAGGCAGGAGAATCACTTGAACCCAGGAGGCAGAGGTTGCTGTGAGCTGAGATTGCGCCACTGCGCTCCAGCCTGGGTGACAGAGTGAAACTACGTCTCAAAACAAAACAAAAACACTTTGAGTGATCCTTGGTTCCCTTTTCTGTCACGCTTCAAACTGAATCTACAAGGAAATTCTATTGAGTCTACTTTTTGGATATATCCAGACTCCAAGTTCCTCTCACTCCCCCGGCTCCCTCCCCCCCACACTAATCCATATGATTCCCTGCCTGGATTACCGCGATGGCATCTTTAAATCTCCCTGCTTCCACCTGAGTCTAGTCTACCTTCCTAGAGTGTATTCTCACCCCAGCAGCCTGAGTAATCCTTTGAATTCATAAATCAGATTATGTCATCACTCTGCTGGAAAACTTCCAAAGACTCCCTATTTAAACAAGAGTAGTACAAACCAAAGTCCTTACAATGGCTTATCAGTCCCTACGTGATCTGGCCCCCTACCCCTCGGATCTCTTCTCTTACTCTGACTGGCTACCCTGCTCTAGCCACTCTGTACTCCCTGATCGTCCCTAGAGGAACTGCCAGGCACTGTCTGCCTTATGGAATTTTAGCTGATAACTTCCTCAGCTTGAAACAGACTTCTTCCAGGTACCTCCCATCCCAGCTCTCCTGATCCCCCACACCCTACTTTTTGTTTTCTCTTAGCTCTCATCCCTTTTAACATCAATGTAACTTTCTTATGCATTACACATTTGTTCCCGTCATCCATGAGAATTTAATGTCAGAGGCTTGGATCTCTCCTTCCCTTGTTCACTAAGGTATCCCAAAGTCTGTCTAGAGCCTAGTGACTAACTCCTATTCACCTCCCACAAATCTGCCTTACCACAGAGTCTCCCATCTCACTGGATGGCAACTCCGTGCCTCTAGCAGCCAGGTCAAAAACAGTGGAGGCTTTCTTGGCCCTTTTCTCTGTTACACCCACATCTAATCAGTCAGGAAATGTTGGCTCCACCTTTAAAATAATTGCTCGGTAATTTTATGTTGAAGGACTGATTGATCCTTGCGAAGTTGGCTAATAACATGGCCCAATCTCAATATCGCTAATCCTTTTACATTTCCCACACATTGGCCCCCCTCATTGATTACGTGCATATGCATGGGTAGTCTTCTCAATGTTAATATTGAATCTACATTTGCCAGGCTTGACTTCTATTTTGTATATATCAACTTCATTAACTTCCTAAGTGCTGGGACTATGTGCAAGGTACTTTATACATCTTTTAGGTCCAGTTTAGTTCTTCTAGCTATGAGGGCTTCGTAACTGTTAATCAATGGTAATGCAGATAGTGACTTGACAATCGGCAGTCAGTCAGAACTCAGAGTTCTTGAGATCCCGTTAAAAAGTCCATCTAAATGAACAAATCTTTTTTTTTTTTTTTTTTTTTTTTTTTTTTGATATAGGGTCTTCCTTTGTCACTCAGGCTGGAGTGCAGGGCACAATCAGGACTCACTGCAGCCTCAGCCTCCCAGGGCAAGTGATCCTCCTACCTCTGCCTCCAGTGTAGCTGAGGCTAGATTACAGGTGCATGCTACCACACCCAGATAATTTTTGTATTTTTTTTATAGAGACAGATTTTCACCGTGTTGCCCAGGCTGGTCCCAAACTCCTGAGATCAAACTATCTGCCCGGCCTCAGCCTCCCAAAGTGCTGGAATTACAGGCTTGAGCCACACAGCCTGGCTAAAATCAACAAATCTGTGGCCAGACACAGTGGCTCAAACCTGTAATCCCAGCACTTTAAGAGGACGAGGCAGATGGATCACCTGAGGTCAGGAGTTTGAGACCTGTCTGGCCAACATGGTGAAACCCCATCTCTACTAAAAATACAAAAAATTAGCCAGGCATGGTGGTCCATGCTTGTAATCCCAGCTAATGGAGAGGCTGAGGCAGGAGAATCGCTTAAACCCGGGATGTGGATGGAGGTAGCAGTGAGCCGAGACGGCACAACTGCACTCCAGTCTGGGCAATGGAGCAAGACTCCATCTCAAAAACAAACAAACAAAAATCAACAACAAAAAAACAAATATTTACTTCATGACTACACCAGGAATTCTAGTAGATGCTGGAGATTAACAAAACGTGTTTTAAATCACATCATCTGAGTACATATATTTTAAACAAATAATCTCAATACAGTGTGATAAATAGTGCATGAGTACTGATACAATGTGAGAGTAATTGACTCAGGGTAAGTCAGAGTTCATCAGGAACACAATGTGGAGAAAGATATTCCAAGCAAGAAAAATTGAACGAGACTTTTTTGTTTGCTTTTACGCTTCTGTCCTTAATTATCAGTGTTCCTGCTTTTGGCCATAAGAATAAGAGGGTGGGGGGTGCAGAGGGGTTAAATTCATGAATCGGAATGCATACATTGGGTAAGTATTCGGATTAAACCATTTCTAAGGTCTCCTGCAAAATTTTTATATATGATGATTCAAATATCGAAAAAGGACTGTATTAATTTAGTCAAGTTTTAACTCAGAATGCTTTTGGCAAGGTTTGCATGAATAATACTATTTCATGTGCCTGATGCCAAAACTGAAATATTAATAGACTGTGTTAAGATTTAAATGTAGTCATAAACATGTCTCTGAGATGCATGGTAATTAGGAGACAAAATAATCTGAAGCCATTTCTTTCTGTGAACCATTAGAACTGCAAACAGCTACAATCTGTCTGCATTTTCCTTGAAAGTAAAAATCACAAAACTACAAAGAATAGAAGTGCCTATTCCTACTCAACAGCCTGGGTATAACTCTGTTTTAACTCCGTTTTAGGAAATTTTGACCACTTGTTAGGCAACATTTTCTTCTGGAATCTGTAACTTACTCTAGACACTGCTTTTCTAATGAGCATGGGTAAATATATTCACATCTTTACAAAACTAAAAATAAGCAACAAACTTCACCTTTCCCAGAAAATCGTGTGCTTTCTTTTGACATTTTTAAGCTATCTTTTAAAAAACAGGACTGGATTAGAGTGCTGACTCTAGCACAAACTAGGCAATTATCTCTGAGAGCCTGTTGCCCTAGCTGCAAAATGGAAATAGGATTTGTCTTATCTCACAAAGTGTTTGTGAGGCCCAACGAGACAAGCGACCTTAAAGGACACTGTAAATACTAAAACAGCATATGTTAACAAAAACTTGTACGCTAACTTCATAGCAGTATTATTCACAATCGTCAAAAAATTGAGCGCTGTGGTTCATGCCTGTAATCCCAACATTTTGACAGTCCATTTCAGGAAGGTTGCTTGAGGCCAGGAGTTCGGGACCCTGTCTCTACAAAAAAATAAAAAATTATCCAGTTGTGGTGTGGTCGGTAGTCCTAGCTACTTCGGAGGCAGAGGTGGGAGGATGGCTTGAACCCAGGAGTTCAAGGCTAACGTGAGTTATGATCATGCCACTGCACCCCAGCCTGGGTGACACAGCAACACCTTACCTCTATTAAAAAAAAAAAATAAAACGTAGAAATAACTCAAACGTCCATCAATTGATGAATGGATAAAGAAAATGTGTCATAGCCATGCAATGGAATATTAATCAGCCATGAAAAGGCATAAAGTACTAATATCTGTTACAACATGGATGAACCTTGAATACATTTTGCTAAGTGAAAGGAGCCAGACACAAAAAGCCACATTTATATTATTCCACCTATATGAAATGTCCAGCGTGTAATCCCAGCACTTTGGGAGGCTGAGGCAGGCGGATCACTTGAGGTCAGGAGTTTGAGTTCAACCTGGCCAGTATGGCAAAACCCTGTCTCTACTAAAAATGTAAAAAATTAGCGGGGTGTGGTGGCATGCACCTGTAATCCCAGCTACTTGGGAGGCTGAGGCAGGAGAATCACTTGAACCTGGGAGGCGTAGGTTGCAGTGAACCAAGATCATGCCACTGCCACTGCACTCCAGCCTGGGTGACAGAACAAGGCTCCACCTCCAAAAAAAAAAAAAAAAAAAAAACCTTCTTTCTAAAGTACTTAATGCTGCCCCACCACCAAATTTGTGGACAATAACTGAGGAAGCAATTGGTACTTAAAGCAGGGGTAGGAGGCCTGGATGGAGTTTATAAACATGACCACATATGATAAGAACTTCTTCCTCTGTCAGATGAATATCACGAAGAAGTATAATTTCCTTTTATGAATACAATGCTTTCAGGGACTAGATGTGGGGTCACATCATTTTTACTCAAAGTTGCACTTACTGTTTATTTTGAGCCAATTTCACCTGGGTAAAAACGTACGTGTGTGTGTGTGTGTGTGTGTGTGTGTGTGTGTGTGTGTGTGTCTGTGTATGGGGGGTGGGTCTGTGTGTCTGTGTTGAGGGGTAAATGGGTGTGTGTGTCTGTGTGTGTTGGGGGTATGTATGTATGTATGTGTGGGTGTGTTTGTGTGGGGGGTGTATGTGCGTGTCTGTGTGTCTGTGTGCTTGCATATAAGGGAAAAATATGGACACAGAACACAATTTGGCCTCTGCCCTTGCCTCCATACCACTAAGGTCACCGATTCTTACCATTTCACATGTTTTGGAAGAATTTTTCCTTCATTTCTAGACATTGTGCATAACTGGTTTAAAAAAATCTGTCAGCAGAAGATAAAGGATCAAACTGTGTTATATTAAACCTTTCACTAAATTACATAATGTGACCCCGTCCCTAATGTACCACAATATTTATTTTCTAGTTACAAACTATTTGAATAGGGAACATAATTTTATTTAGTTTGGTCATTTTGTAAGTATTACACAAAGAAGAACTATAGATCAGACCAAAAAATTCTTCTGGTAACATGAGAACATGAGTTTCACAGAGAATTAATTTATTGGGCTGAGTGTTATACTTTTTCACCCACAGGAATAGCATGGAGTAGTAGATGAATTTTAAAAGAAATTTTAAATGATTTCTTCTTGAAGAGTTTAAGTAAAAGGGAAAACTGGTTAAAAAGCAGCATATAAAAAATGCTCCCATTTCTGTTGTCTTCAGTGTGTAAGCACAGAAAGAAGGGGATGTGGGATGTGGATGACTGTTAATAGTAGCCATCTCTAAAAGGGTGGATGGTGGGTGGTCTTGACTTCTTCATGTGCATTGTATTTTCTGACTTCCCTGTAATAAAGACGTAATAAAAGAGGGAGTCTTTTCATAAGAAAAAAAGTTGATTGCAAATAAAAACACTGTCATTGTTTTAATTCACTTTATAAAAAGATACACCTCTCCCCCTCCGGCCACAAGTAAGTTCTAGCTTCTCTATGATTTTCGGAAGGCTGATAAAAATTCAGAGTAAAGGGCTGGGTGCAGTGGCTCACGCCTGTAATCCCAGTACTTTGGGAGGCCAAGGTGGGTGGATCACGAGGTCAGGAGTTCGAGTCCAGCCTGGCCAACATGGTGAAATCCCATCTCTACTAAAAATACAAAAAATTTGCCGGGCATAATGACGGGCACCTGTAACCCCAGCCACTCGGGAGGCCAAGGCAGGAGAATCATTTGAACCTGGGAGGCGGAGGTTGCAGTGAGCTGAGATCGTTCCACTGCACTCCAGCCTGGGTGACAAGAGGGAGACTCCATCTCAAAATATATATATAATTACTTCTAAAAAGTAGGGCTGCTACTGCAACAGTTTTATCCAGGAAAAAAAAAAGAGTAGAGCTGGAAGACAGGGTTATTCAAGATCAAATTTTGTGTTTTAGTTTATTCCTTTCAATTTTGTTTGAGTTATATATTTATGCATTCTTAATACTAAGATTTTTAGAAAATGCCAAACACTTTGTAAAAATTTAGTCTAATTTTCTGCAACTCTTACATATGATGAATTTTAAAATTATATTTTACTTATAATGATGTCTTAGAAGGAACAGTTATTTAAACAATAATTTCTATGGAAATTTATTATATATAACATATATATTTTTATATACAGACATACATAATATATAAAGAGTTGGTTACCAATTTTTGTTTTTATTTTATTTTTTTGAGACGGCGTTTTGCTCTTGTTGCCTAGGCTGGAGTACAATGGCACGATCTCAGCTCACAAAAACCTCCGCCTCCTGGGATCAAGTGATTCTCCTGCCTCAGACTCCCAAGTAGCTGGGATTACAGGCATGCACCACCATGCCTCGGATAATTTTGTATTTTTAGTAGAGATGGAGTTTCTCATGTTGGTCAGGCTGGTCTCGAACACCCGACCTCAGGTAATCTGCCCACCTTGGCCTCCCAAAGTGCTGGGATTACAGGCATGAGCCACTAAGGCTGGCCACCAGTTCTTATGTATGTATCAATTAACCAGAACACTCCTTTTCCAAACATTTTGAATAAATATACATATTCAAAATGAGGAGGTTAATGTGGTTTTATTTGAAAGGCATATTTAATTATACAGTGTTTTGTTGATGTTTATTTGTATCGTTATTTGTTAGTGGTGTTATCTCATCTCTGCCTGCATTATGTTTTATGTCTACTCTCTGCAATTGCATTGCAAATCTTTAAGGGAAGGCACTTGCCTCACAAGTACTACAGCACCTAGCATACATCAGGCACTCAGGATTTGCTGAATGTGTGAACTGATTAATAACAAAACTGTTACCATGTATTTGAGAGTATATATATATTCTTGACACAGATCCACTAAGAGTAAGAAAAATTGGGGGACTCTAAAAATTCAGAACTCTCAATTTTACACCATGTGATGTTTAATTTTAGGTGGCAACGCGACTAGGCCACAAGGTGCCCAGATATTTGGTCAGACATTATTCTGAGTGTGTCAGTGGAGGAGTTTCTGGGTGACATTAACATTTAAGTAGGCAGACCGAATAAAGCAGATTGCCCTCTCTAATGTGAGTAGGCCTCATTCAATCAGTAGAAGGCCTGAATATTAAAGAGAACAAAAAGGCTGACCCTCCCTTAGGTAAGAGAGAATTCCTCCTGCCTGTATTAGAACTGTCACGTTTTATTTTATTTTATTTTATTTTAAGACAGAGTCTCACTCTGTTGCCAGGCTGGAGTGCAATGGCGCAATCTCGGCTCACTGCAACCTTCGACTCCCTGGTTCAAGTGATTCTCCTGCCTCAGCCTTGAGTAGCTGGGATTAGAGGCACACGCCACCACGACCAGCTAATTTTTGTATTTTTAGTAGACACGGGGTTTCACATGTTGCCCAAGATGGTATGAGTCACCTGACCTCATGATCCACCCACTTCGGCCTCCCAAAGTGCTGGGATTACAGGCATGAGCCACTGCTCCTGGCCACGTTGTATTTTGTATACATTTATTTTATTTTATTTTATTTTATTTACTTATTGAGATGGCGTCTTGCTCTGTCACCCAGGCTGGAGTGTACTGGCGTGATCTCGGCTCATTGCAATCTCTGCCACTACACCCATCCACAAATACTAGCAGGGCATGGTAGCATTTGCCTGTAGTCCCAGCTACTCTGGAGGCTGAGGCGGGAGGATCGCCCGAGCCCAGGAGCTCGAGGTTGTAGTGAGCTATGCTGGGGCCACTGCACTCCAGCCTGGGCAACACAGTGAGACCCCATCACTCCAGCCGGGGCAACACAATGAGACACCGTCTCAAAAAAGAAAAGAGAATTTATTTCATCCCTTATGAGAAAAACCAAAGCCATCTGAAAATATCTGGGAAACAGGTGATTTTTGAGGAGGAGATCATGAGGTGAACTTAAACTTTCAGAAAAAAGAACAATTTGACAATAAAGTCTAAAGGGAGCATATGCAGACAGCGCATACTTATGCAAATAAATGGAGAATGAAAATTTTAAAAAATCACAGTACTTTTCTATTGTATATTGGGCTCATTTGACGTGTGCAACGTCTCCATGCAGTGATAGCAACGGTCTTATTTTATAGATGAGAAAAGTGAGGCTTAGAGGCTTCAGTAATTTTAGAATCCAAGACTCCATACCATGGGAACATAGCACCTTTCATCCATGTCTCTTACACGTTCTGCTTTTCTTGGCTATTCTTCTCATTGTGTTCACTACCTTCTATATAGTTCAACACAACAGTCGTGTTTTTCTCAATAAAAGTGAATTATTATGTAACCCATAGGGTAGACTTTTTCTCTCTGTTTCTCTGAGAGATATCCATTGCTTGCGGAGTGATTCTTCTGGCCCCCAGTGGCCCATAGTGAGGGTTCTATGGAACCAGAGAGGAAATAGAGAGCCGTGCCTCTGCCTCTTACGGACACTGCTTCTCAGACCTTTGGCTAAAGCAACCATGCTTGAAGAGTAAAGCCAAAGCTTGCAAGCAAAACCAAAGACATGTAAACAATTGTTGGTATGGAGGGTATGTTTTTACATTTGAATCTGAAGGCCTTTAGGTGATACACACTTGACTGCCTCTGACATTTGAAATACTTCTGTGGCCCCTGAAGGCATCTGAACTTGCAGCTTCAGAAGCAGGTCTTTACCTCTAGGGCTCTGGGTTTGTTCCCAAGCTGCACTGAATGGAGAGAGTAGGGAGATGAGAGTAGAATCAAACATTGTACCCCTTATCTTGCTGTTCAGTTCTCTTAAACTTCACTGTGGCTGGGATTCCCTGTGTCACTTCCTGGGAGAAGGGGAACAGCCTCCTTTCGGAGGAACTCTGCCTGCATCTCTCGTTTCCCATCTCCTGTCTCTCCTTTTAACCCTTTCCCCTTTACTATCCCATTCCTTAATTTTTTCCTAGGACTTTCACCCCTCCCTAAAGAAATTATCAAGTAAATTCAATTCCACAATCCCAGGCATAGAATACCAATAACAATAACAATAGTTAACATGGATGGGGTTTATACTACATGCCAGGCACTATGTGCTTAATGCTTTAGTATTTTATATGATGCTCAAGGGAATAATAATAATTATTATTATTATTAATATTATTTTTGAGACGGCTTCTAGCTCTGTGGCCCAGGCTGGAGTGCAGTGGTGCGATCTTGGCTCACTGCAACCTCCACCTTCCAAGTTCAAGCAATTCTCCTCCCTCAGCCTCTCAAGCAAGTAGCTGGGACTACAGGTACATGCCACCACACCTGGCTAATTTTTTGTATTTTTAGTAGAGACGGGGTTTCACTGTGTTAGCCAGGATGGTCTTGGGTCTCCTAATTTCGTGATCTACCCGCCTTGGCCTCCCAAAGTGCTAGGATTACAGGAATGAGCTACTGAGCCCAGCCAGGAATTATTAATTCTATTTTATGTTTGAAGAAGCTGAAGCTCTGGATGAAGAATGACATTCTGGTGCCGTAAGGATTTAAGATTCTGATCTAGACCTCCTGTCCTAGGCTTTCCACCACAATATCAGCTCTTCTTCTTCTTTCTCCCCCAGCCATCCAGAGCCATCTTCTGCTCTGAAGAAGAGAGAGCTGGATTCTGACTCAGGCTGTGAAGGTCCGCCTCAGGGAGGAAAGAATTAGGAAGCGGGGGAGGCCAAGGACAGAGGAGGCTGCAACCCCTCCACCTAACTGCCCCGAACACCTCCTCTGCAAAACCAAACACATCCTGCAACACAAAGACTCATCTCCCTCTGAAACGTCATCTGGAGGTCTAGAATACAAACAGAAAGTCATATTCTTCCCATTAACATAACTTTGACTTTATTTCTTACAAACAAATACCCTCATCTTATTAGGTCTATAAAGCATTGCCCTGACGTTTCCCCAGATCACATCACGAAGCATCCCATCACACAAGACCCGAATCATCTTTCCCAAGAGGGGGAGATGGAGAAGAGAGAATGGAGAAAAGAATCTCCGTGTTCCCTTTCATGGTATAAATGTATGATACATTTTGATTCAACTTTGATGCTTTTTAATATTATCTTCAGAACTCCACATGAAAAAGGGAAAATAGCCCCCCCAAAAATGAATCCTGATAGAGAGTCCTAGAAATCCAGGAATACCCAGAAATATCAAATGTACGAGGGTGGGCTGGGCACAGTGGCTCATGTCTGTAATCCCAGCACTTTGGGAGGCTGAGGTGGGTGGATCACTTAAGGTCAGCAGTTTGAGACCAGCCTGGCCAACATGGTGAAACTCCATCTCTACTGAAAATACAAAAATCAGCCAGGTGTGGTGGCGTGCACCTGTAGTCCCAGCTACTCGGGAGGCTGAGGGAGGATAATCACTTTAACCCGGGAGGCGGAGGTTGCAGTGAACTGAGATTGTGCCACCGTACTATAGCCTGGGTGACAGAGTGAGACTTTGTCTCAAAACAAACAAACAAAAACAAAGAGAAATGTAGGAAGAGGCTGGCTTCTGTTCATGAAGACAGGGCCTGTGTAAGCTCGCTAAGTGACCCAGCCTCCTGCTCCCTGGAAGTCATCCACGTGATGGTAACCACGGTGGCTTATCAAAGTTAATAAGATAAACAAGATAAAATAAGAAAAATAAGCAAGGCATACATGCATTTATACATTTATAATGTATTCAGGGCCAAAAATCTATTCAAAGCTAATTGCTAAGCAAATTAACAGACTAACTGCATTGTCTGGAAATTGTTGTTTAGTTATGGGTAACATAATGTGGTGTGTTAAATACAAATTATTGTTGACCCTAGAGGAACTTTTATTTAAGAAGAGGGAGAAATTATGCCTTAAAGCATTCATTTTTTTTTTTGGGGTCCACCATCTGTTTGGGTGAAAGACTATATAAAGGCCGGTAATTACCATTATCACTAATTATCTGTCACTAGAAATCTTTTTCAGTTTACCATTAGCATTAAATTTAAAGCAAGACGCAGGCTTATTAAATCCTAGAGTAGCTCTGTATTCTCTGCAGAGACATTCAGTTTACAAAACACTTTGATATTCTAATGTGGACTTTAAGACCCAACATACAGTATCCAAGTCAGCTGTATCTCTGCACACAGGCTTATTAAATCCTAGAGTAGATCTGTATTCTGTATAGAGACATGCAGTTTACAAAACACTCTGATATTCTAATGTGAACTTTAAGGCCCAACATACAGTATCCAAGTCAACTGCACCTCTGTACATGAAACTGCCTGTCCAGTCTTTGGAACCAGAGGGCTCTATAACCTGGAATCTGTTAGGTTCTAGGTAAATGGCCAACTACCAGACAGACACTGGTAACTGTTAGAGGATTAACAGACACGTCTAGAGGAGATTCTGCCCCTGGCATGGAGGTCAAAATCCTTTACAACGCTAAGATTCAGTGATTCTGAGCCATGAAAGAAAAAGATTATATGTGTTTAACGGATGGTGAATAAAACACTCATTCATTTACCTTGTACCATTCACACACATGCTTAGAACAGTAGTAGGCCTGTGGAAGAAGCCTTACAAATGCTGCTGCTGCTGCTGTTGTTGTCATCGTTATTTGTAGTTGTTGTGGAATGGCTTTTTGCTTCTTGGTTTGGCTTTTTAATTAGGTCATTTGCAGTGATCTACTAGCTTTGTTTTAAAAGCATTGAGATAGCAGATAGTCTTTTTTATTTTTCTAACTTACTAAGTAGACTCATTCTAGTTGCCTTATTTCTACGCTGTTTTTATTTTTTGGCTTGATTTCTCTTTCAATGTACTGTAAAATCAAATTAACCTACTACTTGACTCTGGATCCTAGGGTTTACCCAGGAACCAAAGAGTATTTTCTAAAGAAACATGGCAGCTTCCCTCCATGGTGTATCCAAAGACATTAGAAACACCCTTAAAAATCTAGATGCCTCAGTCTAGCATTTAAATGCCCTTGACAATCTGACGCCAGAATGTATTTCCAGCCTCATTACCTTATTGTCCCTATGTAAGTCCTGGGCTGTAATAACATCCAGACTATGTAATGACCCTTGAACATCAGAGTCTAAATAATCTAGAAAATTTACTGAATATATATATGTATAAAATATCTTTGTCTTGTGCCTTCGTTGGTGCCATTTCCTCTCACAGTGGTTAATTCTTC
Organism: Ateles fusciceps; assembly: GCA_036589455.1. Classification (NCBI taxonomy): domain Eukaryota; kingdom Metazoa; phylum Chordata; class Mammalia; order Primates; family Atelidae; genus Ateles; species Ateles fusciceps. The sequence goes on from JAZHEH010001955.1 coordinate 3,867,248, forward strand.
CATATTTTACTCACCCATTAAGGCTGTGGCAGATTATGTCTTAAGAAACGTATTTGCCCAAACTCCGTTCCCTGGAAACTGCCACCCTTCACCTCAGTCCACTAGAGTTACTAAAGGAATGGGCAGAGGTGACCATGTGTTGATCATGTGTTCCCACTCCTACTTTCAGATGAATTAATCATGTTGGGTGCATGGCTGACCCAAACTCGACCAATGAGATTTTTCTCCTGGGAATCTGGAGATAAACAGAGCCGTTCAATGTAGAAAGCTTTGTGAAAGCTCATCTAGGGACTGTTCATGAGTCAACACTATGCCAAACCAAAGTCATGGACAAGACAAAACTACGGATGATCAGAGACCAAAAGTAAGCAAAGAAAGTCAGTTTGCCAAACAAAGAGAGCATACTTGAAAAACGATGCATAGAAGGATCATGCAGTCACATAAAGCAGCAGCAGCTATGATCCTCAGCAGCAGCTCTCCAATTTCCAGCTCCATTCCCAGCTGTGTCTCATTTACGTGAGCATGCTATAGCCTAAAAATAAACCTCTCTTTCAATTGCAATTAATTTGAGTGGATTTCCATCCCTTACAACCATTGAGTTTTGCCTTTAAAAAAAAATACCCCTGCTCCGATGACACCGTTTTCATTATACTTTTCTGAATCATCCCAGCTGAGATGATTCTTGCCATGCTCTGCTATCTTGTCAAAACCTGCCTGCTTCCCTATTCTCACTGCCTTCTATTCCCCACCTCCCCACCTAGAGGCTTAACCCCCTATCCTAAGCCCTGGGATAGATGTTTCACTATCCGAGGAAATTGGAGAAGGCCTAGCTCAATCGCCTAGCACTACTCTGATCAAAGTTAAACCAGATACATTACTTCGCTCCTATGACCAAACTCCCATCTCCACCCTGGCTTTGATAATTTGGTATGTGAGCTCCTCTTAAATTGATCCTACCTTGACCTGACCAGTTGTTTTCTGAAACCCCAGTTCTAAGGTATGGGACTCTGTTGGGCCTCCCTAACCTTGTGAAACTGCTGACGTTAGAGCAGCAGTTCTCAACCTGGAGCGATCTTGCCCCCAGGCGTATTTCCACAGTCTTTTATCACAACCTGAAGGGGAGGGTGCTACCAGCATCTAGTGGGTAGAGACCACGGATGCTGGTAAACATCCTACAATGCACAGGGCAGCCTCCGACAACAGGGAATCATCCAGCCCCAAAAGTCAATAATGTAGAAGTTGAGAAGCCCTACTTTCAAGTACTGGGCAAATGACCTTGAGCAAGTTATTTAACAATTTTATGTTTCAGAATCTCCCTCGGTAAAAATACAGACATATTTCCTATAACGGTGTCGTAGGACTGAACACAGCGCCTTTAGAACTTTAAGTATTGTCATAATTATTTTTGCACAGTGAAAATGAACATGTTAAATGCTTACGCTATTAATAATCCTTTCCATATTCTAGCTATACCTTGAAGGTGGAAAAACTCTTGGCAAAGATGAATTCCATGTTTACTAATCCAACCTTTCAGAATTCTAAAGGCTTTGATCATATACTCCTCTTGATTTTTTATTTTTTATTTTTTTTTGAGACGGAGTCTCGCTTTGTCTCCCAGGCTGGAGTGCAGTGACGCAATCTCGGCTCACTGCAACCTCCGCCTCCCGAGTTCAAGCGATTCTCCTGCTTCAGCCTCCTGGGCAGCTGGGACTACAGGTGCATGCCACTACACCCAGTTAATTTTTGTATTTTTAGTAGAGACGGGGTGTCACCTTATTGGCCTGGCTGGTCTTGAACTCCTGACCTCGTGATCCACCCACCTCAGCCTCCCAAAGTGCTGGGATTTCAGGCGTGAGACACCTTGCGCGGCCCTCCTCTTGATTTTTTTTATTTTATTTTTTTTTTATTTTTTTTTTATTTTTTTTAATTTTAAAATTGGCTCCCCGTCGGGGAATTGAACCCCGGTCTCCCGCGTGACAGGCGGGGATACTAACCACTATACTAACGAGGATCCTCTTGATTTTTTAAAGTAACATTTTTTAAATAAATTATTTTTATTGGGGTAAAATATACATAATATTAAATGCACTATTTTAATGATTTTTAAGTATATCGTTCAGTGGTATTAAGTATATTTATATTGCCGAGTAACCATCACTCTCATCCAGCTCCAGAACTCTCTTCATCTTACAAAACTGAAACCTTATACCTATTAAAGAGCAATCCCCCATTTCCCCACCTCCTAACCCCTGGCAACCACTATTCTATTTTCTGTCACTGTGATCTTGACTACTCTAAGTGCCTCAAATAAATGGAATTATACAGCATTAGTCTTTTTTTGATTGGCTTATTTCCCTTTTAAAAATTTTTTAAATTTTTATTTTTATTTTTTTGAGATAGGATTTCACTCTTGTCATCCAAGCTGGAATGCAATGGCATGATCTCAGCTCACTGCAACCTCCACCTCCTGGGTTTAAGCGATTCTCCTGCCTCAGCCTCCCAAGTAACTGGGATTACAGGCACCTGCCACCACATCCTGCTAATTTTTGTCTTTTTCGCAGAGATGGGGTTTCATCATGTTGGCCAGGCTGGTCTCGAACTCCTGACCTCAGGTGATCTGCCCGCCTTGGCCTCCCAAAGTGCTAAGAACACAGGTGTGAGCCATCACGCCCAGCCTGGCTTACTTCCTTTAGCATAATGTTCTCAAGGTTCATTTGTGTTGCAGCATATGTCAGGAGTTCATTCCTTTTTCCAGCTAAATAATACTCCACAAATAAGTAAATGTGTACTACATTATGCTTATTCATTGATCCACAGTGGATATTTAGGGTATATCTACATTTTAGCTATTGTGAATAATGCTTATGTAAACATGAGTGTACAGATATCTCTTCAAGAGCCTGCTTTTAATTCCTTGGGGTATACACCCAGAAGTGGAATTGCTGGATCATACAGTAATTCTATTTTTAGTTTTTTAAGAAACTGCTATACTATTTTTTTTTTTTTTTTTTTTTTTTTGAGACAGACTCTTACTCTGTCACCAGGCTAGAGTGCAGTGGTGCCATCTTGCCTCACTGCAACCTCTGTCTACCAGGTTCCAGCGATTCTTCTGCCTCAGCCTCCCGAGTAGCTGGGACTACAGGCATGCACCACCATGCCCAGCTAATTTTTGTATTTTTTAGTAGAGACGGGGTGGCCATGTTGGCCTGGCTGGTCTCAATATCCTGACCTTGTGATCCGCCTGCCTCGGCCTCCCAAAGTGCCGGGATTACAAGTGTGAGCTGCCGCACCCAGCCTATACTATTTTTTAATGGTGGCTATACCATTTTACAATCCCACCAACAGTGCACAAGGGTTCTGATTTTTCTACACCCTTTCCAACAATTGTGATTTTTTATTTCATTTGCTATTTTTTTATGGTAGCTGTCCTAATATGTGTGAGGTAGTATCTCACTGTGGTTTTTATTTGCATTTCCCTGAAGATTAATGTTAAGCATGTTTTCATATGCTTATTGGCCATTTGTATGTCTTTTTTGGAGAACTGTCTATTCAAGTGCTTTGCCCATATTTGAATTGGGTTGTTTGGTTTTTGTTGTTGTTGAGTTTTAGAAGTTCCCCCATATATGCTAGATGTTAATCCTTTATCAGATATATGATTTGCAAGCATTTTCTCCATTCCATGGGTTACCTTTTACTCTGTTTAGTGTCTTTTGATGCACAAAATGTTTAAATTTTCATAAAGTTCAGTTTGTCTATTTTTTCTTTCGTTGTCTGTGCTTTTGGTGTTATATCCAAGAAATCATCATCAAATTGAATGTTGCGAAGATTTTGTCCAACGTTTTCTTTCTTTTTTTTTTTTTTTTTTGAGACAGAGTTTCACTCTTATTGCCCGGGCTGGAGTGTAATGGCGTGATTTTGGCTCACGGAAACCTCCACCTCCCGGGTTCAAGTGATTCTCCTGCCTCGGCCTCCCGAGTATCTAAGATTACAAGCACGCACCACCACGCTCAGCTAATTTTTTGTACTTTTAGTAGAAACAGGGTTTCTCCATGTTGGTCAGGCTGGTCTTGAACTCCCGACCTCAGGTGATCAGCCCACATCAGCCTCCCAAAGTGCTGGGATTACAGGTGTGAGCCACTGTGCCCAGCCTTGTCAAATGTTTTCTTGCAAGAGTTTTATAGTTCATTCATATTAATCCTTTCAATGTATTTTTAGAGCTTTATTTTTCCAGATAAAGTCTTCAGCCTAAACATGTCCTGGATAAAATGCACACAGATAAATTACCCACTGACAAAACCCAAAGATAATTAGTGTGTGCACGCACACACACATTTTAGGGTATCACTTGCCACTAGAAATAGAAAAAGCTTTTAACAGCAGTACAGAAATAATGCTTCTATGAACATGGGAGTACAAAGCTCTCTCTATATATATTCTCTCTATAAAATATATATGTGTGTATGTACACACACACACACACACACACACACACACACACTAGATAGAACAGGCTAAACTGCTAAGCAAACCAAAAAATATATAGCAGTTCAAACAAAAAAAAGTTGATTTCTTACTTAACATCCAAAATGAATATATCCAACTGACAGCAGGCTTTCTTCAACATGATGCTTCAGAGACCCATGCTCCTTCCTTCTTGTGCTTTCTTTTTTTTTTTTTTTTTTTGAGACAGGGTCTCACTATGTTGCCCAGGATGGACTTGAACTCCTGGGCTCAAGCAATCCTCCCACCTCAGCCTCTCTAGCAGCTAGGAAACTTTTATGCCATCTTTAACACATGGCTTCCAAGGCTGCCATGTCCATTTGTGCCAAGCTGGTGAGAGGGGGAGAGAGGAACCACACTTGCTTGCTTCTTTCTTTTTTTTTTTTTTTCTGGAAACGGAGTCTTGCACTGTTGCCCAGGCTGGAGTACAATGGCATGATCTTGGCTCACTGCAACCTCCTCCTGGGTTCAAGCGATTCTCCTGCCTCAGCCTCCTGAGTAGCTGAGATTACAGGCACCCATCACCATGCCTGGCTAATTTCTTTGTATTTTTGGTAGAGCTGGGGTTTCACTATGTTGGCCAGGCTGGTCTTGAACTCCTGACCTTGTGATCTGCCCTCTCGGCCTCCCAAAGTGCTGGGATTACAGGTGTGAGCCACCACGTCCGGCCCCATACCTGCTTCTTAACCACCTTATTTTGGAAGTAGCACATATAGCTTCTACTCTTAAGTCTGGCAATAACTAGTCACCTGGTCATTCCTAGATGCAAGGCAGCTGGGAAATGTAGCCCCTGCTAGCGCAGCTGTCTTCCAGTGACTGTTCTATGTCTGCACTGTCCAACAGGGTAGCCATCATGTGGCTATTGGGCACTTGGAATTTGGCTTGTCCAAGCTGAGATGCACTATTGTAAAACACACACCACACACCAGAATTTAATGACTTAGCATAAAAATAAGAATGCAAACATCTCGCTGATAATTTTTATATAGATTACATATTGAAACAGCAATATTACATATATATAGGGTTAAATAAAATATATTAAAAAGATTGGTTTCACCTGTTTTAAAAAATATTCTTAATGTAGCTACTAGAAAATTTTAAATTACACATGTGGCTTGCATTCTATTTCTACTGGATACTATTATAGCAATTAGCTTTCTCTGTTACACAGATTATCTATCTTATAAAATCAGGATAGAACATACATATGGGCCACACACAGAACTACAAGGAAGAATTGGAAAGATCTCGGAAATCAAAATGAGTCCACTCTCTTTTTCTTTCTTCCTCCCTCTCCCACTGAAGCTGCATGGTCTCAGGGCTTTATCTGACTACCTACTGGCTTTGTCCTTTTTTCCTTTCTCTGCCTGTACGTATGTCTCCCTCTCTTCCTTTATCTCTTTCATTTCTGTTCCAATCCACTGTGTCCAGGAGGATAGGGTCATGTGGCTTGCTGCCCATTCACCAAAAGTAATGTGAACAGGTTCTCAGGAAGAGGGCACAGCTAGGTCAGACAAACTGACTGACATGTTTGCTTAGTATATATAATGTGTAAACACTATGTGGGCTTGGCAGCTGTCAACATTCCCCAGTTTTTGCACTTAACAGACTATATTTGCTTTGAGGCCTTTTGTAAGTACTCTGTGTTGAATAGGTGACACATCTAATCTGAGAGTATATTATTTAATTCATGTCATGACTAAAGAAAACATGTAACTAATCTTTCTTTCTGGGGCTTGTACCAGTGCCCAGAAATAGCTAGCATCACTGACAAGCCTCGAATTTCCAACAGTGTACCTTGAACTCAATGCATATTCATATAATAACAGATTTCACCCATTAGACCAGGCTCACCATATGCATCAATTATATGAGGGTATAATCTTAATAAATGGGTGACAGACTCCCAAATATAACTTTCTTGTAGGTTTGAAACTTTGAAATTTTAGCGTCATTTTCTGTAGTTTAAGAAATGTATCCAAGCGGCCCGTTAAAACATATATATGTGACCTAGAGACATTATTAGATTACCAGATGCTTTTATATCTTCAGCAAGTATTGTGCTAGACATTATCCTAAATCCATTCTCATCATTAACAATTTATCAGAAAGAGATTTTTTGAATATTAGCTTTCCCCAGATAAAAATTGGGGCCCATAAAATATGGAATGACAAGTAGTAACTTTTGTTGAAAGATAGGATTTAGTTTACTTCAGAATATGCCATGAAAAATGAGCTTTAGTGGGACACTGCAGAGGAACTCCAAATAGCTCAGGTGTGGACTAGGACCCTGGGCATTTGGGAGGGAAGGGAGGTAGGAGATGGTACAGAAAGGGGAGGCAGTGGTGGCCCCAAAAACGCTTTATGCCTACTTTACCATTCTGATGGAACTTGAGATTTGACAGTGATACTCTTCTTTGCCGCTGCATTTCATGGCCCTGCTTTGGGACTATGATCTTCAAAGTCGGCAGGAGTCTTCTAAGTTCCTGAGGGTCTTTTGGGCTGGTCTCAATAAAGGGATGACCTTCCATAAATGAGCTAATGAACAGCAAAGAGATATAATTCAATCAATTATTATTGCATTATTTTATAACCACATATATGCACTAAAAGACTATTTAAAACATTAAAACACTTCTTAACATCCATAAATCAGTAATACAATTTGAACTTATTTTTAAAACTTGGGTTTAGCATTTAGCTGAATTTCATTAATTTTTCCTCCCTAATAGCCAGAGTATTCTGTTTAAGATAACAACATTTGGTTCATATTATCTATAGGTATATATATTTCTTTCATATATATTAATATATTTTATTAAGCTCATATTGAGCAGGAAGAAAAATGGCTAGGAAAATTCAAGAAATAAAAATCGTGTCATAGTGTATATGGATTAAATTTATAGAAAACTTTATTCTACCTTTTACTCAGAAAAATTTTATAGGTCAATAAGACATCAAAGGTTTTTGAAAAGTTGACTAATGGATTAAAAGAAAGCTTAGAGGTTTTTACAACTCTTTGTGGTTCATAATGAAAATTAAAAACCATTTAATAGAGTTCAAATTTAAGATGTTTAAGGTGGTAAAAAACAGTAACTAGAAAAAAAGCATTTTATTAAAATTTTATTGCAAGAAAATTATGACTAATGCAAAAAATTAATGAATGCAGAAAATTATGACTAATTTTAGTTTGGCCTAAACACTGATAAAATATTTATAGAAAAATTATAATTTTCTTAGTGTTTATTATTATTATTATTTTTTGAGACGGAGTCTCGCTCTGTCACCCAGGCTGGAGTGCAGTGGCTCAGTCTCGGCTCACTGCAAGCTCCACCTCTCAGGTTCAAGCGATTCTCCTGCCTCAGTCTCAGGTGTAGCTAGGACTACAGGCACGTGCCGCCATGCCTAGCTAATTTTTTTTTTTTTTTCTATTTTTAGTAGAGACAGGGTTTCACCGTGTTAGCCAGGATGGCCTTGATCTCCTGACCTCATGATCCACCTGCCTCGGCCTCCCAAAGTGCTGGGATTACAGGCGTGAGCCACTGCACCCAGCCAATTTTCATAGCTTTTAACAATATTCACATATATATTAAGATATCCTCAGACAAAAAAAGAATACCTATGTGAGCAACTGCAAAAATGAAAGGGTTTGGGGAAATTTCTTTAGCCAATTTCCTTAATATAACGACTTGGATAATATGTAAAAGTGGCTGGGATCTTTAAATAAGAGGTCAAGAGTTAAGACAGAGTACACCAAGAGGACTATTTGCTTACTAAACTAACAGGGAGAATAAAAAAGGAATGTTACTAAGGTAGGAAACAGGCAAATCTATAGACTTCTGAGGAGTTGGTTTCTGTAAATATGGGCCTCTTTCCCAGTAAACTGTCATTTCCTACCTGCGCTGTTTAGCTTAATAGTAGAATTTTACCATAATCGAAAGTTAAGTAAGGCTTACTAAAATTCTTGAGTGTTTTGTTTTGGTGAATTCCATCATTACTATGATTCCAATTTGTGGGAGTGTGACATAAATGATACAAAATGTTGGAAAATTGAGTTTAAAATACACTTCTCTTTTATATTCTCATTCCCATAATAGAGGAACAGAAAATTGGGTCTAATGCTGCTGTCTTACTGACACTTCAAAAAAGATCTAATTAGTTTCTCTGACAAAGCAGTAAATCTTTAAATTAAAGAGTTCAGGAGTGCTGAGCCCCATAAATTCTCTAAGGAAATTTAAATAGGAATAAGTTTTAAACACATCCTTCTTGATGCTTCCCATGAGGCAGCCAGTGCCGTCCCCTTACAAAAGCCAAACATCAATATACCTTGAATATAGATGATTCAATCACAGGTGTATAATATTAATAAAATAAAATTCCATGATGTTAAAGAAGTAGAAGTCAATCTCCAGAATGCTGGAGAATGAGATCGAAAAAATGTCAATAAATACAAAAGGTCACGTTCTTCTATAACAATAAACAGTACTTTTTTAAAAACAATACTATACTGTTTAGCAATACTATTGTTTTTAAAACAGTATTATGAAATACTATGGCTGTTAAGTGTTTAACATGGACTGGATTTTTAATTGTTTCATCAACTCTGTGTGGTTGATGCTATTATTCCCATTGTACAGACGAGAGAACAGGGGCATAAACAGATTGAGTAACTTCGTAAGACTATACTGCTAGAGGGTATCTATAGCAAAAGCTGTGGTTGTGCCAGCTATATTCCCTTGGCCTTATTAATATAACGCACACCCAAATCTCACATCTACCTGCCAGGGCCTGTGGAAGTCTATTTTGTGTTGTGCAAGGCAGACCCCAAAATCCAGAACCAGAATCAGTACCTACCCTCTTCCAGGATCCCTCAACCAAGGACTCATGTGATTTAGTGTATAATATCCAGCTCCCTCACCCCTCCAGTAGGAAAATCCAAGGTACATGTTCTGTATTGGCTACCAAGAGTTCCCAAATAAGATTAAACTCTAGCTATCCACAGTCATAACTCACTTGAAAATTCATCATTTATTGTCTGCCTTCCATCCCCTTTCCTGCTTCCTTGGTTTCCATCAGTGATTCCTAAGATCACCTTCCAAATAAACTATTTTCACTCATATCCGTGTTTCAGGGTCTGTTTCTGGGAACTCAAACTAAAAAAAGACCACTATTCAGGATTAGAACCCAAACAGCCTGGCTACAGAATCTATAAGATTGATCACAATATACTGCCCATTCCCAAAAAGTTGATACATATTTTATAAAAATTATCTCAAGTAATGATAGAAGGAAAAACGATTCTCCATTTTACATTCCAACTCCCTGTCAAGAATTGTGAAGAGCCTGAGATTTTATTTTTTGCCAGCTAACAAATTAGCCTGCCACAGAGTATGATAATGATCATTAGAAGACACGAGACTCCTGGGGCAGAGACAAGAGGCTTTATTACCTACAGCAAGAGAAGTAGACAGAGTATCAGCCTTTTCACCAGTACCCCAAGGCCCACTTCCCACAGGGCAACAGGGACAAGCCCAGATAGAGAGTTCCACATAAAACTGATTGTGTTATGGTAGAGAAACCCAAAAGTTAGGGAACCGTAATCTTTTATACTGAATAGTAAGCATGCCTGCTCTTTGCTCCATAAAGAGACATTATCTCTGTCTTTCAAGATTGTTATATAAAAATCCTTGGAAAAATAGTCTGTAATAAAGGAAATCAGTGCCTCACTTGCAAGATATGCAAGAGATCAATGGAAAATTATCTTCCAGCACTTCCATATTCTGAAATCAAGAAAGATGTTTATAGTTTTGTCACACACTAAAAACATATAATTATGCCTGGTAGAAAATGGCAAAAACAAACAAAGGGTAATTTTTTTTTTAAATGTTGATCACATTGTTCTTTTCTCTTTGCTTTTTTGTTTTCAAAGCATAAATACATTTTGATTTGATACCCATAATAATCCTGTCAGGTTAGTATTTTATAGCTGATGGAAAACTGACTCAGAAGACAAGGTGTTTCACTGACACTCATCTAGTGAGCGATGGGGCTGAAACTTAAACCCAAAACTTCTAACTCCAAAGCTGCCAAACACTTGACTAATGCTTCTAGAACGGATGGACAACTGCCTAGAACTTAAAACCTAAAAGGAGACTTAGTGGTTCTCTTCATTTCTTCAATGCTGCCACACATCCACATCAGGATTTCAAAAATAACACTGAAGACAAATCTGAGGGAAAAGGGATAGATGTAAGTGGAGGAAAGGACATAAATATTCCTTTTATTTTTTAATGTTCAACTCTCCTTTCTTCTGTTCGTGTTTTTTTAAGGTGGGTTGCACCATATAAATCAGAAAAGCCATAGGTTTAGAATTGAGCTGTGAAACAATTTTCAGAATTATAGCATTTTCACTCAAATGGCTGGAATATATATGTATTAAGTATTTCAGAATTTCATGCCTTTTTCCCATCAGGAAAATCTGCACAATTTGAGTTCACTCAAAAGAGCAAACTAATGTTACACTTTTGGACATACTGTTTAGAGCATTAGGGTGTCCCTGTTTACGACATATATGATATCTGAAAAAAAGAGTATATAGATCAAATTCTACTATATCAAATCATGGTTGAAGTGCATTATGGAAATTTGTTACTTAAAGGGATCCTATAGCGAATCTATTTTGTAAAAAACAGCTGTACGGGCTGGTCGCAGTGGCTCACGCCTATAATCCCAACACTTTGGGAGGCTGAGGCAGGCGGGTCATGAGGTCAGGAGTTCAAGAGCAGCCTGGTCAACATGGTGAAACCCCATCTCTACTAAAAATACAAAAATTAGCAGATCGTGGTGGTGTGCGCCTGTAATCCCAGCTACTTGGGAGGCAGAGGCCGGAGAATCATTTGAACTCGGGAGGTGGAGGTTGCAGTGAGCCGAGATTGCACCATCGCACCCCAGCCTGGGCGACAGTGGGAGACTACATCTCAGAACAAAAACAAAAAAAACAAAACAGCTGTATTTAGAGACACATGGTGACTAGTGAGAAAAGCCTTGACCAAAGAGTAGAAATTCTGGGATTCTAATGCTGATGAACACCTGTGTCATTTGTAACGAGGGGGTGGGGACATTGAATTAGATAATTTCTAAAGGTTTCCAGTTCAATTTTCCCTTTCCTGGAGTGCAGTGGCTAACAGCATTGGCTGTAGACCCAGGCAGACACAGACACGGTTTGACTCAGAGTCGTGCTGCTTACTGGATGTGTACTCTCTGCATGTTATATAACCTTCTCACACTTGTTTCCTAACCTACAAAACAAGAATAATTCCCCTTACTTCAAATGACACTTGTATTAAATTAGATAACATTTATTAAGCACTTTGTGAAGTTCTTGGCACATACTGGGCACTTGATAAATTGCAACCAAAGTATTAATTCTATGTTTTCATAATCAAGTTCACTTAATGTGAGATTTTCTATAATACAAGCATTTTCTGGACTGTCTTAAACAATGTCTGACTACAAGTAGTTTAATTCATGCATTTATGTTTTTCCCAACATTTTAGTGAAAAATTTTAAACCTAATGAAAAGCTGAAAGAACTATGCAGTAGTATTATCACATATTTTTCTACCCATCCCTATATCCATCCAAAGTCCTGATTCTGATGCACAACAAACCCAGTTGAAAACATGCGTAACATCACCCCCAAACATGCCAGCCCTCATATTGTCAAACAGAGTTTAGGATAAATAGAGTTGGTGGTGGGTTTTTTTTCTTTTTGAGCTAAAATTTCACATATAATAAAAGAATATATTTATTTTTATATTTTAAGGTGATTTAGAGAATCAGAATTGAATGACTGGTTATATCTGCTGTAACACAATGCATCAGAATGGCTTTAAAATCCTGGTGCTAAAGGAAAACCTTACCTTATAGGCTAGATGAAACACAGCAAGTTTCTCTTTAGTTGGTTGATCTATTTGGGCACGTGCAACTTGACACACAGTATACCCAAATCCAAAAAACAACGGACTGCAATAAAAGAAGTTCTACTGTGGTTACTAAAAAAAAAATCTCTTAACCATAGTTGGAACATTTAGATAAATATAAATTTTCTGGTACACTAAGAAAATGTTTTTGCTTCAAAACCTGTTGCAACTTTAGCTCCATTCTCTAACATAGAACAGTTAGCAGAACTAAATCTTTTCTGAAGATGGTCGTCATGAGTAAAGATCACAGTAACATAGAAATAGAGAAGTTGCAGATGGCATGGAAATTGACTTTGTGGGACCCCATACCCACCCCAAACCAAGCACAACAGTGTTTCCTTTATTGGCTAGTTTATTTGTTGGTTTGGTTTGGTTTTGCATATTGTTTTCTGGGGTTTTACGTGTTTACTTTGATGGCATTTATTTCATCAGAGCAGAGACAACAAAGCCTGATTCTTGGGTCCTGGTTCCTTAAGGTTTTTTTCATATACTGTACTAAATTCACTCTGAACACACTGGGAGCTTTTTCAAAGTGAGGGGACAATTCAGCAGGGCAGTTAGGAACATGGGTCAGGAATGCAGCCACATACTCTTCCCCGCAGAGCTCTGCCACCTGGTAGCTTTATGACCTCAGGCAAACCTCTTCACCTTGCTAAGGTACGAGTATTATTACATTTTCGGTCTACTACTGAAAACTGCAACATGGTAGTTTATCAAGGTCTTAAGCATAGATTTGCCATTTTTCAGTCATGCAGCAACATCCACTGAATGCCTCCTAAGTGCAGAACACTCAGGATGGCAACAAAAATATTTATTTTAAATTTCCAACTTTTAGGAGCTTCGTCCCATTATCCTGTGTAACTGGAATAAAGTGTCTGAAATAGACTATTCAACAGAAAGATGACATAGTTGTGAAATATCTGACTCTAGAATTGGACAAACCTGAAATTAGATAAAAGGGTCTGAATTCCTCTCTCATGACTTACTTATGTGGTGACCTTAAGCAAGTTACTTAACCTCTCTCTGATACGACAAGCTACTCAATCTCTTGGAGACATGACTTTCTTACCTGCAAAATGAGGAAAACAACAAAACACAAGCAGACATTTACTAAGTGCTTATTATTTGCAAGGTGCTGAGTGAGACAAACTTAACATTCCCTAGCTCATTTAATTCTCATGACTATCTCGTGAGGTAGGTACTGTTATTATCTCCTTATTTATGTTTTTAAAAAGGAGCACCCTGGGGCGTTTGGCTAGTTAGTGCAGAGCCCAGGGTTGATCCCAGTGCTCTCTGTCACAATGCTATTATAATGATACTCAGTCACACTGTGTGAGGATGAAACGAACAACTCGGTCATGACACAGGCACCCTGGTGGTGTTCAATCAGTGGTAGTCCTCTGTTCCCTTGCAAAAGTATGACTCCATGAAAATGCCAGAAGTTATACCTTACTTCAGGAAGTTAGGCCAGGTGTGGTGGCTAATGCCTGTAAGCCCAGCACTTTGGGAGGCCAAGGCGGGCAGATCACCTGAAGTCAGGAGTTCGAGACCAGCCTGGCCAGTATGGTAAAACCTCATCTCTACTAAAAATACAAAAACTAGCCGGGTGTGGTGGTGCACACCTGTGATCCCAGCTACTCGGGAGGCTGAGGCAGGAGAATTGGTTCAACCCAGGGGGCGGAGGTTGCAGTGAATAGAGATTGCACCACTGCACTCCAGCCTGGGCAACAGAGCAAGACTCCGTCTTAAGAAAAAAAAAAAAAAAGGAAGTTAGTAAATGTTCCCCCAAAAATAAGCAGTAAATTACAAACAGATCTGACCTGAAATACTAACTTCTATTCCCAAAGGGAAGTTTCCTTGTTATTCCAGCTGTTCACATCTTAGGGAGACACATGCACTTTTGCTACCAAATAGTAAAGACAGGGTCAAGTGCTTGAGGGGGTTCCACGATGACTGATACACATTTTTGCATCAGTCAAGTATAAACATTTCCGCCCTAAACATCCCAATACCAAATTCTCACATACCCCCTCACTCTTCTTAGGAGTGTCCAAAATGAACCCAAGATCACACTTTATTCTTTGGAGATGTCCTGATTAATTTTTAATGTAATGTGCCAGTTTCTTATCAACAAGGAGGAAATGAAGAACCGAATCCCAGCGTCCTCCTCAGGAGCCAGATTAGGAGCTGGGGAGCTCCCAGAGAGCTACACGGACCCCTCTCCCGAGAATCTTATATTTGTGGTTTCTTCCTCATATATTGGCTCAAGTAAAACACATACTTGAATTCCTTTGTCACATTATTTTCTCATGTGTTTTATATAGATGTGTCTGTCTTACTAGAAATTTTGGCAAAATGATAAAGTGGTTTCTTTTTTTTTTTTTTCTTGAGTTTGGGTCTTACTCTGTTGTCCAGGCTGAAGTGCAGTGGTGCTATCACAGCTCACCACAGTTTCGACCTCCTGGGCTCCTCTCACCTCAGCCTCCTGAGTAGCTGGGACTACAAGTGCACACCACCACATCTGGCTAACTTGAAAAACATTTTTTTTTTTTTTTTTTTTGTAGGCTGGACACAGTGGCTCACACCTATAATCCAAGGGGATTTGGGAAGTTGAGGCCAGAGGATCACCTGAGGTCAGGAGTTCGAGACCAGCCTGGCCAACATGGTAAAATCCCATCTCTAATAAAAATACCCTGACTCTACTCGGGAGGCTGGGGAGAGAAAATGGCTTAAACCTGGGAGGTGGAGGTTGCAGTGAGCCAAGATCGTACCACTGCACTCCAGCCTGGGCAAGAGAGAGAGACTGCATCTAAAAAATAATAATAAATATATATATTTTTTGTAGAGATGAGGCTTCACCATGTAGCCCAGACCGGTCCCATAGCTATCTATTTAGTCTAGTCTATAAATTAGCATGTAGCTAATTGGGTTTCTGTGATTCTGTGCATTTGGTTTTCTCTCTCCTCTCCCTCCCCTTCTTTCTCTCTCTCTCTCTCTCTCTCTTCTGAGATGGAGTCTCGCTCTGTCACCCAGGCTGGCACCATCTCACCTCACTGCAGCCTCCGCCTCCCAGGTTCACGACATTCTCCTGCCTCAGCCTACTGAGTAGCTGGGACTACAGGCACATGCCACCACGCTCCGCTAATTTTTTGTATTTTTAGCAGAGATGGAGTTTCACTGTGTTAGCCAGAATGGTCTCAATCTCTTGACCTTGTGATCCACCCACCTCGGCCTCCCAAAGCGCTGGGATTACAGGGGTGAGCCACCACGCCCGGCCAGTTTGCTTTGTTTTTGCGGGAGAGAGTTTTGGAGGGTAAAGGGCCTCTTTCTCATGTCAAGTTGAACTATGTGGGCATCCACTTTGTTCTCATTTGCCTGTGGCTAGTCTAGTCTATAGACTACATAAAAGCAGGTAACAGGAAATAAGGTTTCTCCAAGAGCTTCTGAGAGAGTAGCCTACAACCCCGGATAGGAGAGTGCAGGTGTCTATGGAAATGTGCAAGCCCACGGTAACTTCCGCAGCAAGCTTCACCTTTCCGTGGGTCCCCAGCTATGATGTCCTTTTCTTTGCTCTCATCATCTGAGAACTATTGTGGATGACAACTGTTCTTTCAGTGCAGTTTGAAGCCTGAGATCATGCACTTTCATTAGCCAAACACCATTATACACACACACACACACACACACACACACTTCCTCAACATTTCCCTTCACATTCATTAATCTCCATGTAAATCTATTAAGAAAGAGACAAACATGCTCTGTACCAATAAGTGGTAATCATTGACTCTAAAGATCTATTCCGCCTCTATGACTAGTATTAACTATGCCCATCCCCCTTGCCACTGAATGGATTAAAATAGGAATGTAACCTAGTCTTGACTAATGAACCATGAGAGTCTCCTGCCTCTGGGAACAGTTTCCTTCCTCACAGTAAAGACCTATAAGAAAGAGACAGTCTCTCTCTTCCTCTGGTTTGGACTTTGTTGTATCGTGATACCTATAATGACTGTAGCTACCTCGCCAGCAGTCAAGTAGGAGGCCAGGGCCAAGAAAACTGTCACAACGTTGGGCTGGAGCCCTGTGTAGCATGCCTGGAATCCGTCCTGCTTCTGGACTTCGTGTTATATGACATAATATATTTGATTATGCCAATTGGAGTTAGATTTTCTGTTATTTGCAGTGGAAAGGAATTTAGCTGATTCAGGTGTTGTCTTGGTCTTATTTGGGTTGCTATAACAGAATACCTGTGAGTGGGCAATTTATAAAGAAACAAGGTTTATTTAGCTCAAGGTTCTGCAGGCTGGAAAGTACAGGAAGCATGGCACCACCACCTGCTTGGCCTATGATGAGGGGCCTGAGCTAGGTCAGAACATGATGATGGTCAAAGGGGAAGTGAACATGTGTGCAGAGAGATCAAAGAGGAGGAAGAACCTCACTTTATAACAACCTCCTTTCAGAGGAATTTTTTTTTTGAGACAGGGTCTCACTCTGTCACCCAAGCTGGAGTGCAGTGGCACGACCATGGCTCACTGCAGCCTTGATTTCTCGGGCTCAGGTGATTCTCCCATTTCAGCCTCTTAAGTATCTGAGACTACAAGCACACATCACCATACCCAGGTAACTTTGTGTGCGTGTGTGTGTGTGTGTGTGTGTGTGTGTGTGTGTGTGTGTTAGTAGAGATGGGTATATCGCCGTTGCCCAGGCTAGTCTCAAACTCCTGAGTTCAAGTGATCTGCCTGCCTTGGCCTCCCAAATTGCTGGGATTACAGGTGTGAGCCACTGCACTTGGCCACAGGAATCTATTCCTGGAGCACTAGTCCAGTCTTGTGAGAGTGAGAACTCACTACTGCAAGAATGGCACCAAGTCATTCATGGGGATCCGCTCCCATGATTCAAATACCTCCTACTAGGCCCCACCTCCAACACCACCACATTGGGGGATCAGATTTCAACATGAGTTTTGATGGAAACAAACAAACCATATCCAAACCATAATAGATGCACTATAGTTTTCATGGGCAAACTTAATTGTTAGCAGTCATCTAATACCATGTATTTCTCCAGTTACTCATCTATTCTCTTGCTTTGAGTAGATAATTATTATTACTAATATTCTTGAGTTCAAAGGTATTAGTTATTGATATGGAGGAGCATCTGCTGACTTTGTTTTAAAAAGCAATATTTCATGCCTGTAATCCCAACACTTTGGGAGGTCGAGACAGGCGCATCAGCTGAGGTCAGGAGTTTGAGGCTAGCCTGGTGAAACCTTGTCTCTACTAAAAATGCAAAAATTAGCCAGGCATGGTGGTGGGCGCCTGTAATCCCAACTACTCTGGAGGCTGAGGCAGGAGAATCACTTGAACCCCAGAGGCGAAGGTTGCAGTGAGCTGAGATCGTGCCACTGTACTCCAGCTTGGGTAATAGAGTGAGACCTGTCTTAATAATAATAATAAGCAGCATTGCTTGTATTCAACTAATTTGTAATCCTTCCTTACCCTTCACACAGTTGCTTATTAGCATATAGCACTGATTAATGTAACATTGGGAGTAGCCATGAAAATTCATCAAAAACCAATGATGAATGAGTTGATCAAACTACAGCCACATGGACCATCCCAATTACCTCTAGAAGCCTGGACATGATTATGGGAAGAACAGCCTTCTTATCAATAGACATAAAAAAGTACTTCAGCCTGTAATCCTAGCACTTTGCAGGGCCTAGGTGGGAGGATAGTTTGAGCCTCAGAGTTCCAGACCAGCGTGGGCAACATAGCAAGACCTCATCTATACAACAAATAAAAAAAGCCAGGCATGGTGGTTCATACCTGTGGTCCCAGGTACTCTGGAGGCTGAGGTGGAAGGATCACTTGAGGCCAGGAGTTCAAGGCTGCAGTGAGCTGTGATTGTACCACTGCATCCAGCCTGGGAGACAGAGTGAGACCACTTCAAATTTTAATAAAAGGACTTCCTTTTTTTAACCCGGGAACTTCCTTCATAGATAAGAGACAGCTAGTGGAAAGGTCTAGATAAATGAACATTTCAGGGAAGATGAATACTGATTGGAAAGTGATATGGTTGAGAGAGGATGAAAGTATAGGTACCAGATATGAAGAGAGGTCACTGTGTAAGAAATAATGGAAGTGGGCATCACGGAAGAGACAGACACACAGAATGTGGTAGGAGTTGCATAAATGCAGGCCAGACACAGTGGTTCCTGCCTGCTATCCTAACACTTTGGGAGGTCGAGCGGGCAGGTGGATTGCCTGAGCTCAGGAGTTTGAGACCAGCCTGGAAAACATGGTGAAACCCACCTTTACTCAAAATACAAAAAATTAGCCGGGCATGGTGGTGTGCACCTGCAGCCCCAGCCGTTAGGAGACAGAGGCATGAGAACTGCTTGGATCCAGAAGGCGGAGGCTGCAGTGAGCCAAGATCGCACTCGCGCGGCTGCACTCCAGCCTGGGAAGTGAGACTATCTCCAGGAAAAAAAAAAAAAAAAGAAAGAAAGAAAGAAGAAACTAGTAAACATGTATTTGTCATTTCCCAAATTTAGGGGTGAAAAAACAAAGATAAGATTAGAAATTAACGATAAAATAACTTCTAATATTCTGTGAGTTCAAAGTATGTGCAGGGTGCTGTGCTAAATACTTCATCTACATTATTTCATTTAATCCTCAAACTAGTCTTATGAGGATGGCACTATTATTAGCCTAACTTTACTAATGAGAATAAATGGGGCTCACTTAACATATTGCAGAATTCGGATTAGAACCCAGATACTCTGACTCCAGAACTGGCATTTTTAACCACTGTGATATGTTGTTTTACAGTTTAAAATATGAGTTAACATGGCAACGCACAGAGCCACTGCTAATCTACATGCTGGCTTTGTGCAAATCAGAAAAAAACAAAAGGTCCTGCCCACCACCAGAACAAATTCAGTTTCCACAGCTTCACAGCTGAGAGTGGAGTTGGCATCTTTGATCAAGCAAACAGGTGCTCCTTCCTCTAAATGGTAACGGCCCTTGCAGGACACAGGCCTTGGATACCTGTCTCCATTTGCATCCTCAGCTAGACACCTCCCTAAAGTGTACAGACTCTGTAACTGTATGAGGGGCTTTACCATAATTTATATTAATACATGTTTTTTACTTTTATCACTCTAAGGGCTTGTTTGCAAGCTCTCTACACAAACATTCCTTGTTAGCCTCTCCAGATCTAGTCTCCACCTTTCTTCATCCTGGATAGTTGTACCCTGGTGACTTTTTTTATTTTTTTGAGACGGAGTTTTGCTCTTGTTGCCCAGGCTGGAGTACAATGGTACAATCTCGGCTCACTGCAACCTCCACCTCCCGGGTTCAAGCGATTCTCCTGCTTCAGCCTCCCGAGTAGCTGGGATTACAGGCATGCACCACCATGCCTGGCTAATTTTTTGTATTTTTAGTAGAAACGGTGTTTCACCATGTTAGACAGGCTGGTCTCGAACTCCTGACCTCAGGTGATCCACCTTCCTTGGCCTCCCAAAGTGCTGGGATTACAGGTGTGAGCCACTACACCCGGCCACCCTGGTGACTTTTATGGACTGCATCAATGGCTTCCTTGAGTGCTGGCTTCCAGTTACGTTCATACAATGGAAGGCACCAGCCAGAAATCCCACGGAAGGAGGATACTGAGGCAGGTATTTTGCCTGCTGGCAGCCTTCTCAATGTGTCAGAAAGCATCAGTAGCTTTGGTTCCCCGTTAAGTCCTCAGTGTGTCAGGCAGCTCTCTCCCATAGTAACAGCAAGAATCTCTGGTGGCCACTTTGCCCGTCAAGCCTGGAAGCAGTACAAGGCCCCCTGCTCTTGCTAGTCCTAAGATGCTTCATCATGCCTTGATTGCACTCTAACTCTACCCATACTCTGTGGAAGTCCTGTAGTCAAACTCTTGTCAATTTCCCTGTTGGAGTGAGCCATCTGTTTTCTGCCAGGACACTGAGTGACACACAGGGGGAAACAAACTTAGATGATTTTAAGCAAAAATGGAATCTGGGGAAGGCATGTTTGGAGTGACAGAAACTAGGGGAGGTAGGAGGACCAGGGTTGGAGAACAAGCAGGAACCAGAGGACAGCTGGAAAGTCGAGGAGCGGGAATTGCAAGTAAAGTCATTCTGCGGGGAAGAGCCCAGGCCACCGTGTCCTTCGGCCACCTACTCAAGAGTCAGAGCTTCCAGGAGAGGGTCCAATTGCCTGTGTCTCCCTTTCACCTCCACTCCCAGGCCGAACTGCGCAGAGGACAGGGAAGATCAGGACCTGCTGACTGACCGCGGTAGGAAGTGAAGCCACTATCTATCCAGACCACACCCAGTGGGTGATTCCTTTAAAACAAGAGACCAGGGTGCTAATAGGAAATACCTCCTCCCCCTCCCAAAGAAAGGACAAACATCACTATATGAATTAACAGAAGAATAGGAAACTGCCTTTACAACAAGCATCTAAAGTAGATTTTTTTTCTCAAAAAAACCCAAAGGTTCATGTAGAGATAGCCACTTCTCAATGAGAATTTCAGTAGCAGAGAATTTCCATACCACTTTTAATCAATTTTTCATACATGAAAATTCTTTAAAAGGTTTTTAATTCGGTTCGAATGTAAAGTTGCTGGTTTTATACTAACAAGGTGTCCACCTGTCACCCTATTTCAGAACTGTTCATTAAACGGATTTTTTGCCCAGTATCCAACCATGCAAAAATTAGAAGACTCAGAGACCAGCAACTTAAAAATCAACTTACTCTAGGAATTCGTGTTATTAATTTTGGACTAGAAATAGGCCCCAACAATTTTTTTCTTTTTTCTTTTTTTTTTTTTTTGAGACAGAGTTTTGCTCCTGGGAGTCCAGGCTGGAGTGCAATGGCGCAATCTTGGCTCACTGCAACCTCTACCTCCCGGGTTCAAGCAATTCTCCTGTTTCAGCCTCCCAAGTACCTGGGATTACAGGTACCTGCCACTGTGCCTGGCTAATTTTTTTTTTGCATTTTTAGTAGAGATGGGGTTTCACCACATTGGCCAGGCTGGTCTTGAACTCCTGACCTCAGGTGATCTGCCCGCCTTGGCCTCCCAAAGTGCTGGGATTACAGGTGTGAGCCACCATGCCCATCCTGACCCCAACAATTTTGATATCTTTAGACTCTTAAAGTTTCTTCTCTTTACAAGGGCTCCTTCTCTCAGATTTTGATATCTATCAGTTTTAGATATGAATTAAGAATATAGTTTTATTAGGAACTGAAGACAAATAGCTTATTAAAGAAGTTTAAAGATAATGCCATTGCCAGGTGAGGTCGCTCATGCCTGTAATCCCAGCACTTTGGGAGGCCGAGGCAGGCGGATCACAAGGTCAGGAGTTTGAGACCAGCCTGGCCAACATGGTGAAACCCCATCTGTATTAGAAATACAAAAAATTAGCTGGGCATGGTGGTGCATGCCTGTAGTCTCAGCTACTTGGGAGGCTGAGGCAGGAGAATTGCTTGAACCCAGCAGGCAGAGGTTGCAGCGAGCTGAGATCACGCCACTTCACTCCAGCCTGGGTGACAGAGGGAGAATCTGTCTCAAAAAAAAAAAAAAAAAAAAAAGAGATAATTTCATTTTAGCCATTTTATTACATTTGACCACTGTAATATTTATAATTCATAGAATTACTAAATCTAGCATAAAATTTAGACTATTACTTTTATAGCTCTTTTGGCACAATGCTTTATTTCAACTCCAAAATTAACTTACTTCACAAAGACAGAGCTGATGAGTTATAAATCTAAATGTATACTTTACTTGTCATGAATGAAAGCAATACATACTCATAACTGTCCCCTGGAGGTTTCTTGATACATTTACTGTTACAATGGTAACAATAAGAAGAAATTCTTTTTTTTTTGAAATAAGATTACATAGATGCCATGCATATATTTTTAAATTGAGAATCTATATTATGTTAAATTAGGTTAGTTGGTTGTATAGATATTTTTATTTCCAGAATACTAATTTATTAGGTATATGTGGAATAAACAGAATACTACCCAAGCCAACCAGAATATTTCCAGAGCTACCAGGGAGACGATTTTCTTTTATGACAGGGTGATGAAAAACTGAGATGGATTTTTATGATGTAATCAGACATTTAAAATTTTTTAGTTTAAGATGTAATTTGTCTCATATGCTTGTACGTCTCATATGCTTCTTGTCTCAATATATAAGGAAAATCGTAAGGACACAGTAGAGAAGGTGCATGGAGAAGGCTTACAGTTTTCACGTATTTAA
The DNA here is from genome assembly GCA_036589455.1 of Ateles fusciceps. Taxonomy (NCBI): domain Eukaryota; kingdom Metazoa; phylum Chordata; class Mammalia; order Primates; family Atelidae; genus Ateles; species Ateles fusciceps. The sequence continues at coordinate 3,890,022 of JAZHEH010001955.1, forward strand.
ACACCTGTGGTTATGTTCTCAATGGGGTACTCATCAATAACATGTCATCTTGTAATGCACATACACATGCTACTACCCTAAATATGTACAACTCCACATCTAATGGCCTGTAATACTTATTAGTTGTCTGGTAGAGACAAGAAAGTAGAAGATCTAGCCCTTCCATTCCAGGAGCTGATAATATCTACACACCTTTGAATTTCAACTTGAAAAACATTTTCTTTCTCTAACATACTCTTGGTCTACTCAAAACCATTGAACAGGTCTTTCAAATTGAAATGGTGGGCTTTGAGCTGTTTTAATAACCAATATCCATACAATAAAATCAGCAGATCTGAAGCACTGATTAAAGGGACTTGGTATCCTGAATACCTAGAAACTGATGGTCAAGAAGAGGCTATTACTTCCTTTTACCAGCTCCTCACACCTTATATTGCTCTTTTACAGACTGGGATGTGGAAAGGGGCTGGCCCACTTAACTGCCTGATCTCTCTGAATGCACGTGCTCCATACGAGTAAATGGAAAGAATAAATGAAAATGAGGCCACTGTTTTCCTGTGTCAGGACACTGTCAGCATGAGTAGGAATACCAATCGCCAGGCATGCAAGATCTAGTGAGTTCCTATTCCGGTGCTGCTTTCTCTGCTAGATTAGGTGGCAGTTTGCAGAAAAGCAGCATTCTGAAAGTTTACTTGCTATCTGCAAGTCAGGAAATATGACTGGGTACAGAAAAATAGTCTACTGCTGCTTCAGAAAGTATTTCATATACATTTTGAGGATGCTGCTTCCTTAGGAAGGAAAATAACTGATTTCTGGATCGAAGTATATACAAAGTTGGGGCCAAATCCAACGTGGGTCTGTGGTTTACAAACCGTGAGATGTGAAAAAGGATGTGATGGCAGGTCCCATCTGTCTCATTCACCCTAGTTTCTGACATATAGTAGCCATTCAACAATAATTCTTGAATAAATGAATAACTGAACAAATAAATGAGCAGACTTCTTAATGAAAAATTCATTTTGAATCGTTTTTCTGATTGTTGGTGGTTAAAAGCCAAGGCAAGACACAGTTCATAATGATGCTTTTACCTGCAGCTAAATTTTGGTTAAGCAACACCAACATATGAAAATCTGGGTTCACAAAACAAATACATTAGAGTTATCATACTTACTATATGCTTTACAATTAAGTAGAAATATACCTTAATGTAGTGAGTTCCTAAATGCTGGCCTATGACATCTCCTTAAGTTCACAGTGAAATAAGAAAAATCAGTGTGACGCATTGTTCATCCTGACGTTGGTGAATTCACAAAACTGTCATTTATTCAAAAATGGATCTCCCCATTTCTGAGGTTAAAATACTTTTTAATAAATGATGGGGATAGTCTGTGTTAGTTGTTCCTTTTTAATGCCCTTGCCAATATAAAGTCAAACCTATATTGACTCCCTAGCTTAACAGAAAAATATTTTATTGGACTGAGAGATCCAAATGTCAGTGACTGGCTTAGTTTCAAAATATAATTCATTTTATAAGAGCATACAAGTGTTTTTTTAAAGAAACCTACCTATTGAATAAAGTAGTATAACCTTGGCTTTAATACCCATGTTAGTAACAGCCAACAGGTGGCAAGTGGCTGCTCCATGCCCAACTCTCAGGGCTTTTAAAAATGTATTCACTTATTTAAATTTCACAGTAGCCCAAGGAGGAAGTATTGTTATTGTCTCCATTTTACAGATGAGGAAATCTAGGCATTGTCAACTCCATGCCCCAAAAGACACATAACACAGCTAGTAAAGTGGCAGAATTGGGATTCAAACAATGGCTCCAAGAAAATATATATATTTTTTAATATATATTTTAAAATTTCTTTTTTTTTTTTTTGCCAAGAAGGCTGAGGTTACAGTGAGCCGAGATCACACCACTGTTAAATTTCTTTTTATGGTTCCTCAGAAATCCCTGTTCTGAACATATATTCTTACAGTACAAAGAAACTGGGCCATACCAGAGTACAACCAACAGGAAAATATTGTTTGTTATTATATTCTAATATTATGGAAATGAAGGTTCAATTAGCATACAGATTATACACTCCTACCCAATACTGACATTATCTTACATTGAAGTCAGAGCCCCTCCCAGTCTTAGTTTATCAACTCAATTCTTGAAAACCTATTTTTAGCTTCTATATTTACAAATATTATCTTAAGCAACATTGTTGTTTCTTAAGCTTCTGCTTTAATTAGCCAATACCAAAAAACTCCCACAAAAAAAAAAAAAACAAGAAAACATAGTATTTGCAATGGGGCTTTTCAACCAAGTAGGGGATTTAAGCGCAACAACTCATAAGCTTACTCATCAGGGTTAATTTAGAGCAAATTCAACCTTACAGTCAACAAATAAGTGTATTTCACTTTATATTAAGTTTGCTATTTAAAAGTATTACAATTTCAGCTTCTAAATGTACATATCCATCCCCAAAACAGCAGCTTCTTTAAAATAGGAAGATGATAAACTTTAGTAGGCACTTACACACTCCCTTGCAGAGTCAGAAACCCAAACATAACAGCACTTGGGCAAGTAGGTAAATGAGGAAGTACAATTCATAATAAATGGACAGCAAAACCATGAGTCAGATTAGACATTTTGACTATAAAATGACCAAACCCCTCTTCCCCCAAAACCAAAAGCCAAAACTTTTCAAATATACAGCAACCGTATGAGATGGTAATTTTGGCTTTAAAACCCTACAGCACTCTTGGTAATAGTAGAAATGACTCATCTGGTTGGTTAAAGTTAGGTTTCTATCATTCCATTTAACATCATCTACCAAATGCTGCATTTCATTAATGGAGCTGTCATTTTTTTTCTGATAGTAATGAAAAACAGGTTTTAACATTAATAAGCCCGGGTCCACCAGAAAATATCAGTGAATCAAGAGGTACCGAAGTTTTTGCAGTTTAAGGGAACTTTGTAGATTAAATTTCCACCCTCCAGTCCTGAGAGCTGTTGTGTGCACACCCAGTCCGACTACCTTGTTGAGCATACAGGACAGTAGTTTCCGATAATGCAGGTAACTCCTGCACAAACTCTTCATTCAAGTTGCTGGCTTCTGCTCAAGTACCCATCCCTAGTCCACATGCCCTAGAAAAACATAGGAACCGGTTCGGGACGTAGTTAACCATCTAGCACCCCACGCTCCTTCTCAAGACTAACCTCTCGTCCCAGCTCAGTGGGGCCCAGCCCACTACAATTCTGCTCCGGCTCTCCGAAGTTCCCCCGCCCACTCCCCCCACGTGACCAGGACCCCCCCCCCCAAACCCCACTTGGAGCTCCACCAATCAGCAACCACCTCCGCCCAGAACCCGGGACCTGGCGCTCCTATTTCAAAAAGGCAGCTTAAACCTCCGGTCCTTAGCCACGCCCCCTTTTCGCTTCCCCGCCCCGCCGGCCCCTCCCACTCACCCCAACTCCTCGTTCCCCCTCCTCCCCTCCGGTGGCGTCCTCCCGCTCCCGGGCTTCGCCCCGCCCCACGAGGGGTAGTGCGCTCGCCCTCTTCTCGCGAGATCTGAGCGTCCCCGCCGCGGCCGCCCGCTTCCCCCTCCCGTCCTCCCACCTCCCTCCCCCCGCATCTCTCACTCTCCGGCTCTCCTCCCTCCCTCCTCCCCTCCACCCTCTGGGCCGGATCTCGTCTCGCTCAGGCGGAGGAGGAGAAGGAGGAGGAGGAGGACGACGTTCGGCCTGCGCAGTGAGATGTTTGTCCGTCGCCGCCGCCGCCGCCATCGCGGAGGAACGCGATAAAGGGAGCGGAGCCGGGCCTGAGGGGGACCCCGCGGAGCCGCCGCGCCAGCGCAGCCCCCCAGCCGCGTCGGAGCCGCCGGAGCCCGAGCCGCCGCCGTCCCCGCCGCCGCCGCGGCTGCCCAGGGGCCGGCCAGCTCCCCAGCCCTGCCCGGGGGCCGCGCGCCGCCGCCCCCAGCGTCGCCCCTCGCCTGCCCGCCCGCCTTAAATGTGACACCGGCGCCGCGGAGCGCGACCTGAAGCCGCCGCCGGGGAGGGGACGAGCACCATGTCGAATCTGAGCAAAGGCACGGGTAGCCGGAAGGACACCAAGATGCGGATCCGGGCCTTTCCGGTGAGTCTCTCCCCGGCGTCCGGGACCCCGGGGCCGGGGGCCGGGCCGAGAGCCGCACGCGAGGCCCGGGCTGAACTCCCCCAACAGGCCGCAGGCCCGGCCTCCCCTCCCCCACGCCCGCCGGCCGCGGGGCGCGAGCCTTCCCAGCAACCGGGCGGCACGGGGCCCCGGCGCGGCCGCCCTCCCGGGCCGTTCCCCGCGCCGGGAGCCCGGGCCTGGCGCCGCGCCCCCGTCTGGGAGCTGCTTCTCCAGCCGCTCCGTGGGCGTCGGCTGCGGCCGGGGCCCCTCGGCCGCCCCACGCCTCCCCCACGTTGTCGGGGTGTAGGCCCAGTCTCCGGCGCTGCTGGCCGCGACGGAGTCCTCCCTGTGTGTGGCATGTGTGGAACTTTTCACGTGGGGGTTTCGCTGCACTTTCCAAAATCACCCAGCCTAGCTTTTAGGGATATGAAAGGGCTGCCCTCTCTGTCCCCCTCCCCCAGGAAGGGCTATGCCATCAACCTGCCCCCGACGCAGTGACAGTGGTTCCACGGAATACTCAGTGATCATAAACTTGTAACATGGGGTGTATTTATAGCGTTTTTCATCCCACAAGTCTCCTAAGCACTTTACAAACTCTTGTGCAGGATTGCCTCGCTACTCGGAGGAAGGCCGGGGGGGAAGCCACAGAGAGCAAACCGGACAATTGGTTCTCCATTTCTCAGCTTTGGGAGCCCAAAGAATGAGCGTAGTCGCCTTGTGGAGTTGCTTTCTTTCATCGGTTTCAGTGACAGCAAACGCGTTCCGCTCAGAAACTTTCTTTTTTTTTTGGCATTACGTTGAGTCATACCCTTTCGGTGTTTAGGACATAAGGTATAACTTTGGGTGTCATATTTGATTCAGATACCTCGTGGCAAGCAATTGAAATGCACTGTTGTTAACAAACTGGGCATACTTGCCCATGTTGCTACAGTAAAAGGCATACGTCAAGAGAGACGAACTAGCAATCGGACAGAAGATTTTAAATGGTAAAATTAGAGAAGGATCTTGGTCTTCCCTTCTTAGATTCACAAATACTTCATATGATGTGCAGGCATAAGAGAGGAATTTATGTCACTTTTTAAAGCATGCTTTTCCTGAAGTGCAGTTGCAGTGGGGAAAAGACTTACTATCTAAATACGATTGCCCCAGTTGAGTCAAGTAATTTAGTCCCAGAGAACCTGAGGACCTCTATGAATTCCTAAAATTGAAAAGGATACACCTGATGTAGAATTCTGAAATTGCAAGAACATTAATACTAAAGTCAGTGTGAGGAAACTTCTGCTTTCTGTAAATAGGTACGCTGTATTTAGGAGAATTAAGTGTTTTGATAATAAAGGCTTTTTGAGTGTTTCAAACTTTTTTGTTAAGTAAACTGAAAAATTACATCAGGAAGTCAGCAGTGTTGTCAGAGTGCTAACGAAGTTTACTGGAATGTTTTCCTTTATAATTGGGCAAAGAGCTGGGTTTATGAGTTTGTGAGTAATATTAATTTTCCTGCTCAATTCCGACCATTTTAAAGTAGAGTTTAGAATTTTATGAAGTTAATAGTTTTGTACAACAGATTTTCTAGGAGTGCTTGCGGTCTTAGCCTCCTCATTCTTGAATTCTAAAGTTCTAAAGATTTTTTTTCTAAAATGTGGAGTAACTCACGTTTGACATCAGCTCACTCAGGTTAATGGCCTTCTGATTGACCAGTTGTGCTTTCATCTGTGTGTAATCAAACTCTCATCTCTTCAGGTTTCCCTGGTCTTACCTGTTTTTGCCATCATTTCATTTGTTCAACAAATACTGAATATTATGTGCCAGACACTGTTCTGAGGGTTTGTCAGTATAGCTAAAAAGACCAAGATCCCTGCCTTCTGGAGCTAGTATTGTTGAGGAGAAGAGGTGGGAGAGAATTTCATTATTCCTTTAGCTGACCAGTATAATAAAATTGTGTGATAGGTTACCACATAGTACTGGAACTGAATTTTTTTTTTTAGCTTCGTTATGTGTAAGTGACTAGTTTTGATATTCAGTAGTTAATAGCTGCTGATTTCTAAAATTTTTCATTATTGTTTAGTAAGTATTAATAACATTCATAAGTGTTCCCATTGAAAATAACAATTCTAGTTTGGCCCGGCGCAGTGGCTCACATCTGTAATCCCAGCATTTGGGGAGGCCGAAGCGGGCAGATCATGAAGTCAGGAGATCGAGACCATCCTGGCCAACACGGTGAAATCCCGTCTCTACTAAAATGCAAAAAATTAGCTGGGCGTGGTGGTGGGTGCTTGTAGTCCTAGCTACTGGGGAGGCTGAGGCAGGAGAATTGCTTGAACCCAGGAGGCAGAGGTCGAACCATTGCACTCTAGGCCACAAGAGTGAAACTCTGTCTCAAAAAAAAAAAAAAAGAACTGTTGCAGTTTATGAGACTTCTTACAGATAGCTATGTATCTCAGTGGTATGGTATTTCATAGATTTATCTTGTTAACTATGTGCTTGTAGACCTTCAAAATTCCTGTCTTCCAGATTGGCAATTTTGTACATAACTGCAGACTGCATGAGTTGATAGGCAAAAGTAGTTAATGCATAGTATTACATAAAGAAAAAATATGGCTGGATGAGGTGGCTCACACCTGTGATCCCAGCACTGTAGTGTTTTGGGGCCGAGGCAGGTGGATCACCTGAGGTCAGGCATCTGAGACCAGCCTGGCCAACATGGTGAAACCTGGTCTCTACTGAAAATACAAAAAAAGTGGGGCCTCATGGTGGATGCCTGTAATCCCAGCTACTTGGGAGGCTGAGGCATGAGAATCACTTGAACCCGGGAGGCGGAGGTTGCAGTGAGCTGAGATCGCACCATTGCACTCTAGCCTGGGCAACACTGAGATCAAGCCATAGCACTCCAGCTTGGGCAATGAAACTGTCTCAAAAAAAAAAAGAAATATTGTTTATGGTTATACATAGGTACATCCTTAATTGTTTATGGTTATGTACATATTTAAAAGTTACTGTGTTTTACATCTGTTGTTTGGATATGTAGTTACTGTAATTTAAGAGATTATAATTTCACCGCAAGTCCAGGCGTGGTGACTCACCCCTGTAATCCCAGCACTTTGGGAGGGTGAGGCAGGCAGATCACCCGAGGTTAGAAGTTGAGACCAGCCTGCCCAACATGCAAACCCCTGCCTCTACTAAGAATACAAACATTTGCCAGGGGTGGTGACACGCACCTGTAATCCCAGCTACTCGGGAGGCTAAGGCACGAGAATCACTTGAACCCGGGAGGCAGAGGTTGCAGTGAGCTGAGATGGTGCCACGAGCCTGAGTGACAGAGCAAGACTGTCTCAGGAAAAAAAAAAAATTGTGTATGTTTAAGGTGGACAACATGAGGTTTTGATAATTGTATACATTGTGAAATAATTACTACCATGAAGCTAACATATGATCACCTCATAACTGTTTGGTTTTTTTATGTCTGTGTGATGAGAACAATTAAGGTCTACTGTTTATTAGCAAATTTCAAATATACAAATAGTATTATTAACTATTCTTACCATGCTGCACATTTGATTTCCACAATTTGTATCATTTGACCAAAATCTACGCCCCCTACTCCCCCCAACCTCCATTTCTCTCATTCCCCAGCCTGGACCACAGAGCGATACTCTCCTGAGTCTCATGTGCATTTCAGACTGTTTTACAAAATTGACTTGTGAAAAAGTGTAGAATTATGTTTTGAGATTGTTTTCATTGCAAAATAGAGTGGTAATTGAACTTATAGGATGTTTTATAGCTGTATAATACTACTCCAGATAAATTTTCAACAGTAAAATCAGATTCTTTGTAGTGTTTTGAGTGCATTTTTTTCTGTTTTGAGACAGTCTTGTTCTGTCACCGAGGCTGGAGTGCAGTGGCATAATCTCAGCTCACTGCAGCCTCCACCTCCAGGTTTCAAACGATTCTTGTGCCTCAGCCTCCTAAGTAGCTGGGACTACAAGTTTGCGCCACCACATCTGGCTAATTTTTGTATTTTAAGTAGTGACGGCATTTTGCCATGTTGGCCGGGCTGGTCTTGAACTCCTGACCGCAGGTGATCTGCCCACCTCAGTCTCCCAAAGTGGGGGATGGGATTACAGACATGAACCACCACACCCAGCCTTAGTGCATATTTTAAGTATACCCTCGTCATAGTAGAAGTTCTAGTACACCACAGTTTAATGCACAATTTGCATTTTTAAGTAGACCTTTTCATAGAAATTCTTTTTAAGGTGGAAGACAGTAAGGAAGTTTCTGTATTTGTAAGCTGTTGACAGAGGAAAAGTTTATTCCAGTTTATAAGCTTTCCTGCATTGCACAAAATATATAATTTCACATCTTTTTTGATAATGTTTAAACTTTTTTTGTGTGTGCAAAGGAACAGCAAGGACCACAAAATTTTAAAGAAGGGAGGCAGTAGCTGTGAAACTCTTGGAAATAATGTGGGTTTGGGCCAAATATTTCTGTCCCAGGAAGTCTCTTCCTTACTCCTGGGCTTTGTTCCACTATGTGGGATTAGTTGCTGTCAGGTAAACTTTTTGTCCTTAACTTTGAAAAGTATTTCTTACCATTTTTACTGTCTGGGTTTTGTCCACATGGGTTTGACGAGCTTGGTTGGAATTGGAGGGGTAAAGTTTGAATGAAAATGCTGTCGTCTCCTCTATCAAACAGTAATGAAGCTTTTCTTGGCTTAGCCTTCAGAGTTTGGGAAACCTGTTAGGAAGGCGACTGTCTCCAGAATGTAATCAGGCTCTTAAGACCTCTACCTGGGGGTCCTGGAAATTGTTTCAGTTAGTTTATAAAAGCATGCTAATTCATCATGAGAAAGAGCGTTATGATAAAATGCCCACTCCCTAATGCTAGATGGACTCCACCTGTGTAGCATGGACAGCAAATGTTTGGAGGTGATTGTTAGCTGGAACATACAGAGCAACTTACATTATTGAGAGAGTTTTATGATCATTAGTATTTTACTGAAGAACAGGAAGAGTCTAAGGACACATGGGGAGAGTTAATCGTGTTTTCTTTTCTTTGAGCTACAGAAATGTTTCCTAGATTTGATGGCTGGGCTTGGTGGCTCACATCTGTAATCCCAACACTTTGGGAAGCCCAGGCAGGCAGATCACCTGAGGTCAGGAGTTTGAGACCAACCTGACCAACATGGAGAAACCTCATCTCTACTAAAAATTTAAAATTAGCTGGGCACGGTGGCACATGGCCTATAATCCCAGCTTCTCAGGAGGCTGAGGCAGGAGAATTGCTTGAACACTTGAGGCAGAGGTTGCAGTGAGCTGAGATTGCACCATTGCACTCCAGCCTGGGCAATAAGAGTGAAACTCTGTCTCAAAAAAAAAAAGTAAAATGTTTGCCAGATTTGAGGGACAGCTTTCATCTATAGTAGGTTTCTCTTAGGGAAGGTAGTTGTTACATACAACTACCTGGACTGGTACATGGAGGAAAGCTGGGTGATAGTATTGCAGATCACAGAGCAGAGAATTAATTATAAATTTGTTTTTCGTGTTATGAAGCAAGGTGAAGCGGATTCATTAAAGTGTTACTTACACGTAGACTGATACTGTTACTGATAGTGTTTATAGTTTTGGGACAGCCAGTTGTGTTATAGCTGTTAGTATCTTAACCTCTCTGACTTTAGAAGTTAAAAAAAAGTATACAGTTGTTATTAATAAAGTATTTATTTTGCCTTGTCTTTCTAGATAGCAATTCAGAGGAACTTGGAAAATTATTAGTACCAATATTGAATTTGAAACTATATAAGTAATATGAAATACAAAGTAAAAATTTGGCTTTTTAAATAATACATAAATCACAGACTTAATTCAAACAAAGTAGGGAATGCTTCATTTGTTTGTACATCATTCATTCATTAAATGTAGTTTAGTAATGACAGCATTTGTCCAGTTCAGGAAGATTACATGATTAAGGCTAGAAAAAATGGTATGCCTTCTCTTTATATTATACATTGGGAGACTTTAGAGGTAATTTTTTATTTTCATTCCAGAGTACATAGATGGTCTTAAGTAGTTTTGTTAGGTTTATGTAAAAGTTACTAGACAATTTGTAGTTTTAAACAATGCAACTTTTTTTTAAAGTAGTTATTGTTAGCCCATTGTAAGGTCAGCAGAATGTAAAGGTGTTGCTAATAAGAATAAATCTTACTAGTAACATGAATTACATGAATTAATTAATTAAACACTAGTGAAAAACATAAATTACAATTAGTATTAGTCTGTCAGTGTATTGTGAACACTATTCAACCATAGTCTGTTAAAGCGATGAATTTATTTTAGTAACTTTTCTAATTATAACAATGATGTATATTCCAGGTAGAAAACGTGATAAATATCTAAATGTATAAATAAGGAAGTAAAGAAATCACCTGTATGTAGTCCTACCACTTGGAAACAAACAACATTAACATTTTCATTTGTTTCCTTTTAATCTTTCAAACTCTTGAGTGAACACACAGTAAAATTAAGATAATTATCGTATATGCTGCTGTTAAAAAATTTCTTAGTGTGATTTTTGAAAACATGGTCTTTAATGACTATAATACTTTACCTCAGTTTGCTTAACTATTTCCCTATTGCCAGATATTTTGGTTGATTCCACGGAGTCTGTATTTTTTCTATTAAAAAAGATTGCAACTGTGACTACTTAGACATATAAATATTTGAGCCTATCTATGATTATGGAATTATTGGGCCGTACATAACTGAAATACGTTACCTAATTGACCTCCATAAAGGTAGTAATAATAGGTAACACTTTCTGAATGTTTATCATATACTCTGCATGTCTAAACTTACTCAATTCCAGCAACTATAGAATACTGCTATTATCTGTTCTACAAATGAGGCTTTGAGAGGTTAAGTAATTTGCTTATGGTATTCTTGCAAGTGGCAGAACTAGGATTCTGACCCAAGCAATCTGGCCCTGAAGTGAGAACTCTTATTTCTCAGGGTTGTATCAGTTTAACTTCTTTGTAGCAGTGTTTACCCAACATAATTGTATCTTTAATTTCATAAGTGAAAAAATAGTACTTTAATGCTTTAATTTGCATTTCTTTAACTACTTAGGAGAATAAAACTATGGATAGTCTGTAGAGAATTTTCATTGACTTCTGCACTAGAGTATTCAACGTACGAATATAGGGATATGACTAAAAAGTAGAGAGACTGCAAGCCTGAGTGTGGGCTTGAATATCAGCTCCACATCTTTCTAGCTGCATCACCTTTAACAGGTTACTAACTTCTTGTAGCCTCAGTTTTCCCTTGCGTAAAATGAGACTGCTAATAAGATCCACCTGGCCGGGCGCGGTGGCTCACGCCTATAATCCCAGCACTTTGGGAGGCCTAGGCGGGTGGATCATGAGGTCAAGAGATCGAGACCATCCTGGCCAATATGGTGAAACCCTGTCTCTAGAAATACAAAAATTAGCTGGGCGTGGTGGTGTGCGCCTGTAGTCCCAGCTATTTGGGAGGCTGAAGCAGGAGAATTACTTGAACCCAGGAGGCGGAGATTGCAGTGAGCCGAGATTGCGCCACTGCACTCCAGCCTGGCGCCTGGCGACAGAGCAAGACTCTGTCTCAAAAAAAAAAAAAAAAAAAAAGATCCGCCTTACAGCGTTGTTGTGTGATGTAAAAAAAATAAAGCTTTGAAGTAGAACTTAGCACATAGTTAACTATTGTCATACCAATATTTAGCCATGATTAGGTCAATATTAAAATTGGATGTTGTTCTTGCAAGCAGTTACATTGAATGCTATACACTTATTTTAGTGATCCTGTCATTTTATTGTACAACTTCTAGAACTTAAGTTTTGAAAAGCCTGCAGAGCCAGTTTGTGAACCGTGCTAAGAAAGCATTCTCAGAGGTTATAGGTTTAGTACCACTGGGACACTTAAAAGAATCCTGTTGTGTCTTGAGGGGTCTCTTCAAAAACAGAAGTTCCTGTAATGATTCACACATAATCCTTGGAGTAATTGTGTAACCTCTTGTAACTTTATTGAAGGAGTAAATGCTCATTTGGTTTGCACGTTCTATAATATGTACGTTAAATGTTCGTTTAAAAACATGTAGTTTTTCTTTTTTCTTCCTTTCCTCCCTGTCTCCTCCTTCTCCCCCCCTCCCTTTTTTGTTTCACTCCTGAACTAGGTTTTGGTCCCTGTCCAAAGCTTATGCCAGACACCCTTTTGAACCACACAGCATTTAGCATAGTGTGGATGGTTAGTGAATGACTGATTAAATGAGAAACTATTCCTCTAAGCCAAACCATAGTAATTGATAAATTCAGTAAGCAAATGGTGCTCTGAAATGTTCGAAGTTTTTGTAGCTCTAAGTGAAGTCTTAAGATGTAGTAGTGGGTCATTAAAGATCTTGTGGCACTTTCTGTAGCAGGGTAGTCAGCCCAGTCTCCTGGAACAGTAATGACTTGAAATTAGTAAAGGTAGTGCAATACATTGTCAGTGACCCTGAATTGAGAGTCAGAAGACTTAGTCTGTGGTCCAGTGTTTCTGTTTATTAGCTGTGCTCCACATTTCACTCCCTCCACCATGACTCCTTCGCATCTCCTCCCTTCCTGTGATGCTTAAATTGTACACTCTTGATCCCCTGTTTCTCTTGCAGATTAATTTCACTGTATCTTCAGCCCGTCTTCCCTTTTTTTTTTTTTTTTTTTTTTTTGAGACAGACTTGCTCTGTTGCCAGGCTGGAGTGCAATGGCATGATCTCCACTCACTGCGACCTCCGCCTCCTGGGTTCAAGTGATTCTCCTGCCTCAGCCTCCCGAACAGCTGGGATTATAGGCATGAGCCACCATGCCTGGCTAACTTTTGTATTTTTAATAGAGATGGGGTTTCACCATGTTGCCCAGGTTGGTCTCAATGTCTTGACCTCTTGTTCGGCCCGTCTCAGCCTCCCAAAGTGCTGGGATTACAGGCATGAGCCACTGCACCTGGCTGAATTCTGTGACTTCTTTCCACCTGAAACGTGGCTTTGGCCTGAGGAGGTAGGCTTATCTTTTTGAATTGAGGTTTCTGTTTTTCTTATAGTCCTTGAATCATTGGGCCCAGATGTGGTTTATTGTCACGTCTATCATCATCTTTTTTGGCTTGAGAATTATTTTCCTGCTGTCTCCCTATGACCATCTGCTGACTTCCTACTCATGCTCCCTCAGTCATTGAAGAGTTTCATACCTTCCTCACAGATACTGTGTCTAGGCCATATCTTAATTTTGTTCATTGCATGTGGAAGTCATTCATTTATTCAATTTAAAACACATTTATTGTGTGTTGCTGCTGTGGGTCAGATGCTGAATCTACAGTGACGATCAGACAGACTTGTATTGCAGGAATCTTCATGCTGTCTTAGAGCTTGTCATCCTACTACTTTAGAAATCTTGAAACTCCAAATTACATTCTATCCTAGCTCTTCTGTTTGTTAGATACAGGACTTTGAGCAAATCACTTAGTGTCTGCCTGTTCTCTCTTTTGTAAAAAAGAAAAAATGATGACACCTACCTCATAAAATTGTTTTAAAGATGGAGTTAATACATGTAAAGTTCCTTAGAATAGTACTTGGCACATAATAAGCATTATAAATAAATGCAAGTGGTTATTATTTAATTATTCTCTCTTGTTGCTTGGTTCCTTCTCACATTAGTGTGCCCTTTGATCTCAAGAAGACCCTTTTATTTTCTCCCAAGCCATAGTGCTATCATTTCTACCTATGTTATCCTTTGCCCCTTTCTTACTGTCTCCCCAGAGCAAGGCCAGAAATAGCAGCAGAAAGCATCTTGGATTATTCCACCTATTTGTCTCCACTGTACACATTTTTTAGCTACTCCTGGAGAAAATTGCAAGACAGTGGTCTCTAATTTAGCTGGACTCTCAGTGCCTCTGAGCAGTTTGTGTGTGTGTGTGTGTGTCCCTGGTCAACTTCCTCTCGCTTTTCTGCCTGAGCCATTCCAAACTTTAATCATTGTCCTTAAGCTCTCTATTGAGAATTCTCTTACCTCTCTTCTTCAAGAAACCTAACTACTTCACTGTGAAAAGGAATGTAATTAGGTGAAAGTTCAAAGTTTATTCGACATTCAGAACCCTTTCAGTTATATTATTTAATCTGCATCTTTATTCATTCTTCGACTCCTTTCCCTCTGGTCTCAAAGAAGGAAGATGTCTTTTCCCCTGTCTTCTGCATTATAGTAACTACCATATTACCTCCTTTCACAGCCAAGATTCTTGAGAGAGGAGTCTCTATATCCTTTTTTAGAGCATAATTTTCTTGAGGAGGCCTCAAGTCTTTTTCATGACTTTCATCAGTACAGCAGTATGCACCCAGCATATAGTACACAATGTTGAATAAAGGAACTAACAGACTCTTTAAGTTTGTTTCCTCCTCTACTACAGCAGTCCTTCACAAATTGTGAGGATTAAATGAAATATCAGAAAATGCCTTCTAATAGTGGTATCACTAAGACATTTAAAAGAATTTCCCAATCATAAAATCAAAATTTTCTACTGTAATTCTGTGTTTTGTGTAGGGCAGTTACTTTCAGACGTTTACAGGGAGGCCGTGGATGTCTAGGACCCAGGAAGCCTAGGAAGTGGAAAGTAGAAATCTTCCAGATCTCCCTCTGTGGTCCTTTAGAGCAGATCCTGTATTACCATTTGTATGTGGGGTTCTGTGAAAGATTTCATTTTAAGAATTCTGTTAACCATTGCTTTAAAATCACTAGTTATTAATTAATCTTTTTTAAAGCTGAGGAGGAGACTCCTACTTGCTCAACTTGATAACAGTTAATAGGAAATTGAGAACTGATCCTGTAGTTGCCTTAACCCCAATCCAAATCTTTTGCTACTAGACAGCATTCTTTTTTAAAAAAAAAAATCCATTTTTAAGGTTGAAAATGTAACTAGGCAAAACTTCTTAATTTGACCTCCGTTTAGCACTTGTAATCGCTGAGAAAGGAATGGACCCCAATTTGCTCTTTAAATGAGAAATGTTACTGCTGAGCAGGTGCATAAAATGATTTCAAAGGGGAATTTTTACCTACTTTAAGAAAATCGTGAGATTCCCTAGAGCTACTTTTCTATAAAAGCAAGCCATCATTGCTAAGAGGAATTCTTTGACATATGTGTTTTTAAGTCATTCTTACCTAAAACAGCTCTTAACTGAGCAACACTTAGCCTCTTCTGTTTGCCCTATCCTCTCCAAAGTAATGGTGAAAAATTCCTTTTTCTCTTTCATCTCCGATTCCTATTTCCACTAGAGGTTGCCTTATAAGGTTAGTAACAACTTGTTGGGTGTCTGCCTTGTGGTAGGCTGTTTTAGATACTTTGAACTAATTATCTGAAATACTCAAAACAATTTTAAGTATAATGTTGTTACTCCTGTTTTAAATCTGTCTGGGTCTCAGAGAGGCCTAGTAAAATATGTATATTACATATACGCATAGAGAAGGTCAGAGTTAGGATTCACATTCCAGGTACGTCTGACTGAAAAGTTCGTGTTCTTTTCATTATACAGAAAATTAATTCTAAGGTTACCTTTTAAATTATTAGCCAGGGGCAGATCCAGGGGGCCGTGAAGCTTATACAGTGCAATACTCTCTTTACAAAAAGAATCTAAGTTTTACTGGCTTTAAATGGACCATTTATAAAAGTTATAAAAAACTTTAAATCAGTTGAAATGTGCATTGTTCAGTAACATTTGAATATATAACTTGTGTAAGGGGACCTTAGTGTGTATTGACTTGAATAAAGCAGTCAAAAGCATAACCTGTAAGAAAGGCTTATTATTACTAGTTGACATATTTATGAGTTTACATTTTGCTCTTTTAAATTGTGAAGCTGACCACACACATTAAATTTTTTTTTTTTTTTTTTTGGCTAATAGAAGTTTATATACTTACCAAAAAGTGATTCCTTGAAGTTAATATGTTTACTTTGATTTTTAATTTGTTGTCTTTGGGAATATACTAAAGTGGTAGATTAAGCAGTAAAATGTATTAGAAGTACAAAGATTAAATTTTTTAGTAATTACTACTTTTTGTGTATGCAAATGAGAACATCGAAAGAAATATGCTTTTTTGATTAATGCTATCACTAGCCAAATAAACAAGTAATTTATGTGCTCTTATTTTTGTTAATATTTTAATTTTTAAATGCTAAAAGTGACTTGTAATCTTTTTATGGTACTGTAACAAAATCCTGCAGACTGAGTAATTTATAAAGAACAGAAATTTATTTTCTCACACTGTGGAGGCTGGGAAGTTCAAGATCAAGGTGCTGCAGATTCTGCTGTCTGGTGAGAGCTGCTGTCTGCTTCCAACACGATGCCTTGATGCAGGATCCTCTCAGAATCCTCTGGTGGGGGAAGAATCCTGTATCTGTACGTGGCAGAGGCAGAAGGACAAAAAAAGTGAACTCTCCTTGTCAACCTCTTTTATAAGGCCACCTAATCTTGTTCACAAGGGTTCCACACTTATGAGTTAATCACCTCCTGAAGACTCCACTTTTTTTTTTCTCCTCGCTCTTACCCAGGCTGGATTGCAGTGGCTTGATCTTGGTTTCACTGTAGCCATGCCCCCAGGGCTTAATGGATTCTTCCACCACAGCCTCCTGGGTAGCTAAGGACAGGTGCAGGTCAGCAACAGTTTTTTTTGTATCATTTTTTTTTTTTTTTGTAGAGACACGGTTTCGCTATGTTGCCCAGGCTGGTCTTGAACTGTTGGGCTCAAACAATCTGCCCACTTTGGCTTCCCAAAGTGCTAGGATTACAGACGTGAGCCACTGCACCTGGATTACCGCACTTTTTAATATTGGTAAATTGACGGTTAAATTTCAACATGAATTTTGAAGGAGACACAAACATTCAAACCATGGCAGAGACTTTTGAGAGAATCTGTTCTTTCTTAACAGATGAGGAAACAGAGGACTGGAGAAGATGGTTTACCAAGGGATACACTCCTTACTTGAATTTATGGAACATCCATGACCAGAAGCTTGATTTCTAGTTAAAAGCTCTTTTCTCTCTAGCAGACTGAAATAAACATGTAGTCATAGTAACTCAGTGTTAACACTGGCCTACTTAATTATAAAATGATTTCTCAGTATTGAGCACTCTGATGGTTTTAGTTGACATGGTACCCTGGAAGGACACTCAGCTTGGATAAGCCCCTTAGCCTCAGCTCTTCTGTTGTAAAGTGAAGAGGTTTTAACTTGAGGTTACCTTAGGCTTATTCTAGCTTCAGAAATGTCAGTAAAAGACAGTTGTGTTTATACATAAATCTAGGAATTGACTGCTAGTGTCTTTTCCTGTGGCCTTTGTCTAAAATACGTTGTGTGATGCTGCAAAAATTACCTCCCTTTTTAGTCTTGGATTTTTCTTTGACTATGAATGGTGTATTTAGGTGACGATGGTTAAATTCTAATATGAAGCAGTGGGAAAGTTAGCTGTGTTCTTGTGTACATTTTTTTTTTTTTTTTTTTTTTGGTGAGTTGACAGTTGTAGAGAAGTTTTGAATAGACTTAGAGCAGATTTTTCTGACAATTTTGTATCATAGACCTTTTGCTATCATATCTTATTTGATTACAGTTAGAGTCATTCAAAGACAGAGCAAACTATGGCAATTTGGTATTTCATACGTTTTCTTCCCTTTTGGGTTATATGTAATTGATTTAGGTATAATCAATTTGTTATTGTCTTACACTTTGTAGGGTTTTTATACATTATAGATGAATGCATAAAGAGTAATTTTATACATGTGACCCATGTATAAATAGTAGTGTTAACTAGTATAAATAGTAGTGCTTTGGATTTCATAGTATATTGAGAAAGAAAACATATTATTTTAAAGTGTTGATCTTAGATATCACTAATTTTCTTAATACGTAAGGTCTGTAAGTACGGTGTTTGAAATCTAGTTATTATGAATACTGTGTTTTCTGGATAAAATGTGTTTAAGGGAGTCTTGTAATATCTCTTTTTTTATGGTTGAAAATAGCACTAATAGTAGTACAGTGACAAGCTTTTTACCTCAGTGAGAATCTTACATTATTGTATCCTATTTGTTGTGGACCTCATCACGTTTTGAAATGCTGTATATACTTTTTTTTCATATATGCAAAAGTCATTCACAGAGATATAGCTGAAAGAGTTGTTAGTACTCTTAGCTCAATTGCTCTGTGACTTAAATGGACTTAAATAGGTTAATCTGGAAGCTTGACCTTGTGTCTTTGAAAAAATAGTTTCAAATTTCCCAAATTTTCAAATTGAGTTTGGATAGCCTACTCATGTTGAGGCCTGAAATGCAAATCATAATTGAGCCTTCTATTGATGATTTAACTTTCTCATTATGAATGTTACTGTTCTGTAATTTAATGATATTAGAGCCCAATTAAATGTAGATCAGGTTGTGATTTCATGGAATTGTCCCATGCTGCTGTGCTTTTCTAATTGATAATCTTTTTTTTTGTTCTTTTTCCTTGACATCACCTCTTTTTTGGCAGCACTCCTCCACTCCCATCTGTTCTACACTGTAACCAGAGAAACCAGTTAACCAAACATCAGTAGTCTTTATATTCAGTTTTAAGTCACTAATCAAGGCTCTATGACTCTTCTGCATAGGAAAGGAAGAAACAAACATATTTATTGGGCAGATGCTTTTGCAGACTTTCTTAATTACCCGTAGTCCACCATCTCACATTTCTCTGGCCACGAACAAATGAGGAAAGTGAGCTTTGAAAGGTTAATTTGTCCAAAGTCTGTTTGAATGTGTCACACTAGGCTGTTTTTCTCAAAGCTTGGATCTTTGGCTGTATTTTTGATGCTTGTCGTTGCTTAAGAAATAAATGATAGTTAAATGGTATTATTGCAGATGTCATAAGTAATTGTATACTGGTTGGTCATCAAATAAGACTGCTTATCGTTAACTGGAGATACTCAGATCATAGTTTTTGAGTATTATCTAAACATTGTGCCATACATTGTAAGGAGTACAGTGACATAGAGAGAGACCTTGTCTGCTCTGAGGTGCTTATAGTTTGGGGAGGAAGCTTCATTACGTAGTTAATAGTTTAGTTGTATCTGATTAAAAAAAAATACTACCATTCCTCAGATACTTGTACCAAAGCAGTTTTTTTCAGCTGGAGCTTGAAATGAAGATCAAGCATTTTCCCTTGTTTATTTTTTTTGTCTAGCTGTGTCATTCTGAATTGCCTGGAATTTCAAATTCTCACCCTTTCCCCCACCCACCCTGTTCTAAATTTTTTCTTGTAGAAAATTATTCACAGAGGACTAAAGACTTGTTGTCCTTTGTATGTAGTAGATGTTAAGAATTCACTTCTTTTCATTTGAGTTTTAATTTGTCTTATGATGTAGTTCTAACTCTTAGTAATTACAGAACCTTCAAGATGTTTAAGTATATAATAGACTGACATCCTTTCAAATTCAAGCATTTTGAAGGTTACATTTTTATATCATCTGAAGTAATGTAAATGAACAGATTTTGCTTTAAAGAAAAGAGTCTATTATAGACTTATTTTTGTTATTGATACTTAACTGATGAGGAAATTATAATCCTGGATTGGAGGGAGGTAAGGTGGCAAAGATCACTTTTAAAAATTAAATTCTTGACTTGATTTTTAAAAGTCTCACTAAGCTATAAGCATTTAAGAATCCTTAAGTATATCTTTCCTTTAAAGAGCTTTTGTTTCTTTTTCTGCTAAATGAATTTGCTTTGCTTGCTGACCACTTTGTAACTTGACCTTTTTGGGGAAGGGTCCTGAATACATCTAATAATTAGATAGCAAATATTATATGTTTGTGTATATAGATGTGTGTGTGCAGTTTATTTTATTGTTTTGCTGAAGCATTGGTTGCCAAATCCCTTACTGAGTATATCTGCAGTTATTGCCACTTAATCAGTTTTATCAATGGGATTAAAGCCCTGCTCAAGTAATTTAGAATGTTACTTTAATAGAATATTAGTATTTTTAAAAATATATTAATACATAAAGTTAGAGCCTTTAAATTTTATTGCTCCTGGAATGAAGTATAGCCTAAAGTTTTTATTGTTAACATATTGATGAGGTGAGAGTTGAACATTCAGTAATTTAAAAAGATTTTCAGTAGCAGTTAATGTTGCTTCTGTGTCGGGGTTGGGCGAGTGGAAAGATTAGAGTTCATTTGTAACATCATTGTTTTGCCAGTGCTGTTGACGCCAAGACCAAATCATGTGTATGTAGGAATCTGCACTAGAAGCCCATTTCATTTGATACATAGTTTTTGGACTTACTTGATTTAGGGAAAGATTGTAGCTTATTGATCTGCTTCTGAAGGGCCTATTTCGTCCACCATTTTCTTCCCAGTTAATATTTTTTAGTAAAATTAATGATTAGGCAGCCTTTTGAGTGAGGCCTTTAGCTAGGTGAATGGGAAAAATCTGAAAATACTGCTTGAGGTAAAATTTAAAAGTCTTGTACTTGTACATCTGTTCTAAAAAGATTTGATTATTTAAAATCAGATTAATTGCTGAGGGTAAACACATTCACCTGTTTGCCCATATCATGTGCCTTATAATTAAAGTGTTTGTGTTTTCAAAATTGCATTGGTATAACATGGATAAATAGTATTCATTCAACAGACATTTGTTTAACACTTTTCTTCCCTTTTTTTTTTTTTTTTTTTTTTTTTGTGATGGAGTCTTACTCTGTCACCAGGCTGGAGTGCAGTGGCACAATTTTGGCTCGCTGCAACCTCCACCTCCTGGGTTCAAGTGATTCTCCTGCCTCATGCCACCATGCCCAGCTAACTTTTTTGTATTTTTAGTGGAGGCAGGGTTTCACCATGTTGGCCAGGATGGTCTTTATCTCTTGACCTCGTGATCCGCCCGCCTCAGCCTCCCAAAGTGCTGGGATTACAGGTGTGAGCCACCATGCCTGGCCAAGAGATTGTGCATTTTTCTTCAATGCCACATGAAAAATATACAGTCTCTTGAGAAATTCATGGAAGAAGATGCATAAACAGACAATTATGAAGCTATATGGGAGTGTAGTGATAGTTATAAACTATCACTAGTAGTTATAGACTATCACTACATTCCCATTTAAACAAAAATACACTACAGCCTATTTAGTGTATAATTAAATATGGTTTACACTATAAAATATCATGGAAGAGCTGAGAAGGAGTTGTTAACTTTGCTTGAGGAGTTTAGGGAAGGATTCCTGGAGGTTATGACACCTGAGCTGTGTTCAGAAGATGTGTAAACAATCAGATAAAGAAAAGGCAGAGCAAAGGAGGGCCAACAGGGGGTAGGGGGTGAAAGACATGAGAACTGAAATAAGTGGTTAGGGGTTGTGACAGTTATGGAAATGCAGTGAGAAACAGCAAGTTGTATATTTAAGAATTCCACTTGGTTTAATATTGTTAGAGAATACATGTCAGACAGGTGTGGAGGATTGAACATAAACTAGGTTTATGCCTACTATGCTACCGTAGAAAGGTTTTGAACAGGGTCACAGGGCACCTATGTTTATTTTGATAGTGATTTTGAGGGTGGTAGATTCCATGAGGTTGGAGTTCATAGTGTTTGGAAGGCTTTTGCAGTGAACTAGGTGAAAGTTTTAAGATAGTAGTAAAGTTGACCCTTGAACCACATGGGTCTGAACCGCTTGGATCCACTTATTGCATGGCTTTTTCCAGTAAATATACTTGAAAACTTTGTGGAGATTTGACAAGACTCACAGGTGGAACTGCACAGCCTCAAAATAACAAAAAAAAAAAAATAAGAAAAATGTTAGGAATGCATAAAATATATGTAGATACTAGTCTATGTTGTCATTTACTACCATAAAATATACACAAATCTATTATAAAAAGCTAAAATTTATTAAAACTTAGGCACTCACTTATAGATTGTACATGGTGTCATTTTCAGTCAAGAGAAATGTAAACAAGTGTAAAGATGTAGTATTAAATGGTAACTGCATAAAATTAACTGTAGTACATTTTATAGCTACCTCTTGCTGCTATCAAGGTGAGCTAAAATGTTGCAAGTATGCATTTAAAATGCCTTGTGGCTAGGTGTAGTGACTCACACCTGTAATTGGAGCACTTAGGGAGGCCAGGACGGAGGATTGCTTGAGCCTAGGAGTTTTAAGACCACCCTGGGCAACAAAGCAAAACCTTCATCTCTACAAAAAATTTTTTAAAAATTAGCCATTACCGGTGGTGCATACCGGTAGTCCCAGCTGGCTGCTCAGGAGGCTGAGGCAGAAGATCCCTTGATCCCGAGAGTTTGAGGCTGCAGTGAGCTATGATTGCACCACTGCACTTCAGCGTTGGTGATCGAAGGAGACCCTGTCTAAAACAAAAATGAAAACAGGAAAATGCCTTGTGACTAATCATCTTCATTTCTCTCTGTATCGCAGTAAAAGGTTTTGTGGTTCTCACATATTTTTCATTATTTTAGTGCATTACTGTAAACTTGGAAAAACACGATGAAACTCATTCAAAGTGCCCCCAGTGAACCTGGAAGTGCTCCCAAAAGCAGAAATGTCATGACATTGCAAGAGACTTTTGAATTGCTTGATGTGTACTAGATTTAAGTTCTGCAGCTGTGGTTACCTGCCATTTTAAGGTAAATGAAGCCAGGACCATTGTTAAAAGGAAGTTTATGAAGCCATCACTGCACCTATGCCAACTGGTGCAAAAACCTTTTGCTTTTTGTAAAATACTTTTTTATCTCATATTGAATATGCAGCTTGTATATGGGTGCAGGATTGCTATAAGAAAAGTGTACCTACTGATTCTAATATGATTTGAGAAAAACGAAGTCATTATATGACAAAGTCAAAGGAAGGTGAAGGATCTAAAGCTGGAGAATGTAATGGCAGCAAAGGATGGTTTGATAATTTTAGAGAGAAGTTTGGCTTAAAAACTGTCAGGGTAACAGGAGAAGCAGCTTCTGCCAATGAAGAGGCAGCAGACAAGTTCCCAGACACCAGTGAGAAAATCATTGAAGAGAAAGGATATCTCCCTAAGCAGGTTTTTGATGTAGACAACAGCCCCCTATTCTGGAAAAAAAATTGCCACAAAGGACATTTACTAGCAAGGAAGAGAAGCACATACTAGGGTGTACAAGGCAGAAAGGGGTAAGCTAACTCTACTGTTTTGTGCAAGTACAGTCAGGTTTATGATCAGGGCTGACCTTACCTATAAATCTACTAACCCCTGAGCCTTGAAGAGAAAAGATAAACACTAGATGCCAGTCTTTTGGTTACACAAGAAGACTGGACAGTGAGAACTCTTTTTCTGGATTGGTTCCATCAGTGCTTTATCCTTGATGTCAGGAAGTACCTTGTCAGTAAGGGACTGCCTTTTAAGTATTTTTCGTGTTAGACAATGCCCTAGCCACCCAGAACCTCATGAGTTCTTCAACACTGAAGGTGTTGAAGTGGTATCCTTGACCTTAAATACGGTGGTTTTAATTCAGCCTGTAGATGGGGAAGGTGTAGGGGGTTAATAAGGACCTTTAAGGCTTTTTTGAGATGGAGTCTCACACTGTTGCCCGGTCTGGAGTGCAATGGCGTGATCTCAGCTCACTACAACCTCCACTTCCCGGGTTTAAGCGATTCTCCTGCCTCAGCCTCCTAAGTAGCTGGGATTACAAGTACCCGCCACCACACCTGGCTCATTTTTTTTTTTTGAAATGGAGTCTCGCTCTGTCTCTTAGGTTGGAGTGCAGTGGCGCGATCTCAGCTCATTGCAACCTCCACCTCCCACGTTCAAGAAATTCTCCTGGCTCAGCCTCCTGAGTAACTGAGATTACAGGCACGTGCCACCACAAAGGGCTAGTTTTTGTATTTTTAGTAGAGATGGGGTTTCACCATGTTGATAAGGCTGTTCTCAAACTCCTGACCTCGTGATCTGCCCATCTTGGCCTCCCAAAGTGATGTAATTATAGGTTTGAGCCACCGCACCTGACCATTTTTTGTATTTTTAATAGAGATGGGGTTTCACTATGTTGACCAGGCTGGTCTCAAACTCCTGACCTCAGGTGATCTGCCCACCTGGGCCTCCCAAAGTGCTGGGATTACAAGCATGAGCTACCGCACCTGGCCAAGGCTCATTAAACACAGTAATCTATGGGAAAGATTGTCATTGCTATGGAAGAGAACCTCAATAGAGAGAACATGATGAAAGTCTGGAAAGATTACACCATTGAAGATGCCATCATTGTTAAAAAGTCATGAAAGCTGTCTAGCCCGAAATAATACATTCTTACTGGAGAAAACTGTGTCCAGATGCTGTATATGACTTCACAAGATTTATGACAGAGCCAGTCTGAATCATGAAAGAGAGTGTGGCTGTGGTAAACTAGGGAGTGAAGGGTTTCAGGATATGGATCTTGAAGAAATTCAAGAGCTAATGAACATCACACCAGAGGAATCAGCAGAAGATGACTTGATGGAGATGAGTGCTTCTGAACCAGTGCCAGACAATGAGCAAGATGTAGAAACAGTGCCAAAAAAACAAATTGACATTAGACAATCTGGCAGGAGGTTTCTGATATTCAAGAATGCTTTGACTTTTATGACATGGACCCTTCTATGATGTGGGCACTGAAACTTAAAAGCAAACAGTGGCAGAAGGATTGAGAACAGATAGAAACATTTTTAGAGGAAATGAAAAAGCAGAAAAGTTAGACAGATTACAGTGTATTTCTGTAAAGTTACAGAAGCATGGCCAACTCTCCTGCCTCCCCTTCTACCTCTACCTCTGCCATCTCTTTAACCTATGCCACCCCTAAGACAGCAGAACCAACTACTCTTCCTCCTACACCTCAGCTTACTGAATGTGAAGACAAGAAGGATGGGGACCTTTATGATGATCCACTTCCATTTATTGAATACCAGATAACATTTTCTCTTTCTTACAGTGTTCTTAATTTTCTCTCTGACAATGTTCTCAATATTTTTTTTTATTGTAAGAATACAATGTGTAATACATGTAACATGCGAAACAGGTGTTAATAGACTTTATGTTATTGGTAAGGCTTTGGGTCAGTAGTAGGCTATTACTAGTTGAGAGACTTAAAAATTATACACAGTATTTTGACTGCACAGGAAGTCAGTGTTCCTAACCTCCACATGGTTCAGTGGTCAGCTGTATTCAGGATGAAAGAGTAGGAACGTATTTGAGAAATATCTTGGGCTTAATGTCAGTAGTACTTGATGATTGGATAGGGAGATGAGAGATTAGAAAAATACAAGGCTTATGCTTCTGGTTTGTGTAATTAGGTACTTTGTATTGCCACAACTGAATTAGAGATTATAGGAAGGTTTGGGCAGGTTTGGATGGTGAGTTCACTGGGGATTTTTAACATGGTGAGTTTGATCTGTGTTTGGAACATTTGATTGGAGATGTGTAGCAGGTAGTTGAAACGAGTTTTAGACTTTGGGGGAAGATCTGGGCATGCAATATAGATTTGGGAGCCACTAATGTAAATGCCAGTACAGAAGTCCCCTATCCACAGGGAATTGTTTATTCCAAGATCCCCATTGGATACCTGAAACCAGATAGCCCTGAGCCCTGTATCTACTATGTTTTTTCCTATGACGTTTAATTACAAATTAGAAACAATAAGAGATTAGCAACAACAATAATAAAGCAGGACATTTATAACTATGTTTTAATAAAACTTATGTGAATGTGGTCTCTCAGAATACATTGTACTGTACTTAACCTTTGTGATAGTGTGAGATGATACAATGCCTATGTGATGAGACGAAGTAATGCAAATGATTGTGGCCATACTTAACGCAGTTTTGAGTTGAGACAGCAAAACTAGTGCAAATTCTTTTTCCTTCTCCACAGTTTCATGAGCAGAAGAAGATGTGTTCTTTTTTTTCTAAGAGTCTTGCTCTGTTGCCCAGGCTGGAGTACAGTGACACGACTAGCTCAGTGTAACGTCCACCTCCTCGGTTCAAGTGATTCTTGTGCCTTAGTCTCCCCGAGCAGCTGTGATTTACAGATGTGCACCACCATACCCATCTAATTTTTGTATTTTTAGTAGACATGGAGTTACGCCATGTTGGAAGGCTGGTCTTGGAACTTGTGGCCTCAAGTGAACTGTCCACCTCAGCCTGCCAAATTGCTGGGATTACAGGCATGAGCCACTGCCCCAGTGAGAAGATTTGTTCTTAACATAGATTATAGCAATCTCAGCATACCTTTTTTTTCCTTATTAAGTAGATAACTTTCACCTTTTCACTTAAAGGAAGCACTTTACTGCTTCTCTTTGGTATTTCTGAATCGTCAGCATCACTACTCTTGTGCTTTGGGGGACATTATTAAGTAAGATAAGCATTGCCTGGACATAAGCATTGTGGTTTCGATCTGATAAACTGGATGGCTGTTAAGTTACAAAGTTATTAATGGGTGTGGGATATGTGACATAGTGTGGAAATGCTGGACAAAGATATAATTGAGGATTCACATCCTGAGTGGGATGGCACAAGATTTCATCATACTACTTAAAATGACATGGAATTTAAAGTTTATGGATTATTTATTTCTGGAATTTTTCATTTAATATTTTCAGGGGGTGGTTGACTGCAAGTAACTTAAACCAAGTAAGGCAAAACTGTAGATAAGAGGACTGTTGTAGTTTATCTTCTTTAAGATGTGGACAAACTTGGGACAGCGGATAAAAATTAGGGACCTTTTCTCTAGAAAAGAAGTGCATACACAGTATACTTGGAAAGTTTTGTTTATAGTTTTAGGAACCCCTGGAATCCCTTGCAGTCAGTCTGTCTCTCAAGTTTTAGAGCCCTGCGTATATGGGTAATAGATGTAACCATGATAACAAATGAAAATACATAGGGACCCAGTAGAGAGTGAACAGAGCCAAGGACAGAGTTCTGGGGATGAAAATGATTTAAATGGCTCTAGAAAAGTAGGATACAAGAGATGTAGGGGAATAATGTTTTCTAAAATAAAGCTATGTTATACTTTTTATATGATACTTTTTGTATGATAAAGTGTATTTAGCATAGTGGTACTCTTAAAGAGCTTTTGCTTTAGCTCATAGCTGTTTATTTACTAAGCTTACTAAAACTATTAATTTCTTTCTGACATTTATTTGATGAGTATTGATAAAAGTTCAAGAGATTCTGTCATTGGGCACTTTCCTTAGTTGATGTGTGAAGGATTATACTGCGCCCTGGGCTGAGTTAAATCTGCTGACATTCTCATTTAATCTTCATGCCAGCCCTTTGAGATAGATACTGTTATTGAACCCAGGACTTAATTTTCCCAGGGTCACATGGCTTGTGGGGTAACAAAGCCGTGACAGAAACCTAAGCCTATTTGACAGCAAAATCTATGTTCTCTACCAATATACTATGTTTACCAAGATAATCAGTGACTCAAACTATGATGTTACTCTACCGTATTAGCACAATGGAATGTGATGTTAGTCCACTGATTTAGATTAGGTTTTGGGATATATAAGCTCTAATCCCAGCTGTATGATTTGGGGTAAGTCATTTAATCTTTCTAGGTCTATTTTCGTCGTTGTCATCTTTTTTTTTTTTTTTTGAGACAGAGTCTTGCTCTGTTGCCCAGACTGGAGTGAGCTAGAGCCATCTCGGCTTACTTCAGCCTCCGCCTGCCAGGTTCAAGCGATTCTCTTGCCTCAGCCTCCCCAGTAGCTGGGATTATGGTCACATACCACCACATGTGGCTAATTTTTGTATTTTTAGTAGGAATGGGGTTTCACCATGTTGGCTAGGCTGGTCTCAAACTCCCGACCTTAAGTGATCCACCCACCTTGGCCTCCCAAAGTCCTGGGATTACAGGCATGAACCACTGTGCCTGGCTCTTCTCATTTGTTAGAAAAAATTTTAACTTTAGCTATCATGAGAAGGAGCACTTTTTCCCGTAGCCTCATCTCTGCTCTATCAATAAGGCATGAATTTTTTTAAAAAAAACTAAAACACTACATACAACCTGTGTAGTAAAACAACTCTTGATTTGTAACTGTGAAAATGGTTATGTTATAATAATGTGAGAATACTTGTACGATATTTATGGTTTTAAAATTCTGTAGCTTTTAGTAGAAAAATTTAATAGTTCACTCTGGGTAAAGACCTTTTAATACTTTTTCTGGCTTTCGGGAGATCTTAGATTATAAAGCCTGAAAAGATCATTTGATGTAGTGCTTGTCTATTAGCAGTATAGGTATCTCTGAGGTTTATAGTTCACATTAACTTTGCTCTTTTTTGAAATTGTTCTGAGTATTTTGCTTTATCTATTTGTTACTCAATGTCAACGGATAGTGTCTTAGTTTGCTTTATTAGAACCTCAGCATATGTTATCAACGAACTAAACCCACATTGCTCATACATAGCTATGCTATTTGAGGCCATCATTATTACGTGGCCTTGCATCTTCTATTTGTGAAAAGTTAGCCACATCTGTACGTTTTTTATGGATGACATCCTGTGTATCAGGGATATCTGATTAAAAATAGGTAGCAGTGTAGGTATGGGGGTAAATTCTTTTACAGTCATTTGATAAAACTCTCTGATACACCTAGGTCTGTGTAGGATTTCAGTAAAAGGAAAGAAATTGTTCTGTTAAAAAGAGTTGCTTCTTAAGCTCTCCAGAAAAGATCAGAATAACAAGACTCAGTTTGAGTCATTTGCTTAAGGATCCTCTTGATTGAGAGTTGAGTTGATATTTTACTGCCAGGGTGACTAAAATAACTATTTTGCCTACTCCTTCCTCTTTTCACATTCATACGCATCAGACATGACTTGGAGAGGATTCCACTAAGTCAGTAATTTTTACCCAGTTGAGATCAGAAGTATGTGTGAAGCTGATCAATGTTGCTTGGGTTGTAAATGCAGAACTTGGAGATTTTATGTGGCATTTAAAAGGGAGTCATTAGTCAGATATTAGCAGAAAATCAGTCAGCAAGTATAAATGCTTATTATATGCCAGATACTGTTTTAGAGGCTGAGGAATTTAGCAGTGAAAAAAAAATCCCTGACTTCATGAAACTGACGGTTGTGGAGAGGGAGACTAGGAGGAGAATGAAGAATGTGGGTTGGAGTTGGGTATCAGTAGTGGGGTGAGGCTGTTGCTGTAAATAAGGTAGGCATTTAAAACTTCACTGTAAGATGACAGTTGAGTAGAGGTTTGAGCCATGCAGGAATCTGAGGGAAGAACATTCTAGACAGAAAGAATAGCAAATACAAAGACACTGAAATCAGCTTGTTTGATGTATGTCAGGGAGTGCATGGAGCAGAGTGAGCAAGAGGGGGAAATGGATGAAGTTGAGAGATTATCAAGATCGAGCAAAGCTTATAGAACGTTGTAATGGCTTTGACTTTAACTCCAAGGGAAATAAGAAATCATTTGAGGGTTGTAAGCAAATGAGTGATACAATTTGATTTATGCTTTCAGAAGCTCACTCTGTTTGCCTGATGATAGAAGGCCAAGAGTAGAAATGGAGACCAGTTGGAGATGATGATGGTTTGACCAGGATAGTAACAGTGGAAGTGGTGAGAAAGAGTTGAATTCTAGGGATACATTTTGAAGTTAGAGACAACAGCATTTTCTGTTGGATTAGTGTTGGGGTGAGAGAGTAATGATGATCACAAGCTTTTTGGCCGGAGCAGCTGGAAGGATGGAATAGACATTTGCTCAGTTGGAAAAGACTTCAGGGGAAACCAACTGAGGGAAAAGATTAGGAGTTCTGTTTTAGGCTTGGTAAATTCGAGATGCCTCCTACGCATTCAAGTAGAAACATTGAGTAGGTAGCTGGGTATAGGACTCCGGCATGTGACAAAGGGGGCCAAACAGAGAATGTATCAATTTTGAGATTGATTTAAAAACATGAGAATAGATGACATCAACTCCACCTAGAAACTGAGTGTGGATAAATAAGAAATCGAGAACTTGAGCTTTAGGGTTGGAGGTTTAGGTGATAATTAAGAGCCAGTAAAACAGATGAACAAATAGGAGACAGAAAGAGAAGAAAAACAAGAGATTGTAGTGCTTAGAAGTTAAGGGAGGAATTTGTTTCTTTTTTTCTTCTTCTTCTTTTTTGAGATAGGGTTTTGCTCTGTCACCAGCTTGGTGTGTAGTGGTGCAGTCAGTCTCAGCTCACTGTAGCCTCCACCTCCTGGGCTCAAGCCATCCTCCCGCCTCAGCCCCCACAAGGAGCTGGGACTACAGGTGCATGCGACCATGCCCAACTAATTTTTGTATTTTTTGTAGAGACAGGGTTTTGCCATATTGCTCAGCCTGGTCTTGAACCCCTGGGCTCAAGTGATCCTCCTTACTTTGGCCTCCCAAAATGCCAGGATTACAGGTATGAGGCACCATGCCTGGCCATGTTTGTTTAACGAGTTGGAGTGATCAGCTCTTTCAAATGCTGCTGGATAGGTCAAAGTAAGATGAGAACTGAGACTTTGACCATTAGATTTTAGCAATATAGAAGTCACTGGTAACCTTCTCGAGTAGTTTCGGTGTAATGGTAGAGATGAAAGTCCTATTGGAGTGGATTCAAGATACAATGGAAAGATGGAACTTGGAGACAGTGTATGTAGAATCTCCCCTTCAGCTTGCTTGTGATTTTGCCATAAATGGAAAGAGAGATTAGATGGTGCTGAAGGAATGCATGGGGTTGTTTGGATTTGTTTTTAACATAGGAAACTGACAATTTTTTTTTTTCTTTTTGTTTTTTGAGACAGGATCTTGCTCTGTCACCCAGGCTGGAGTGCAGTGGCATGATCTTGGCTCCTTGCAACCTCTGCCTCCTGGGCTTAAGTGATTCTCCTACCTCAGCCTTCTGGATAGCTGAAACTATAGACATGTGCCACCATGCTCAGCTAATTCTTAAAAATTTTTTTGTAGAGACAAGGTCTCACTCTATTGCCCAAGCTGGTCTCAAACTCCTAAGCTCAAGTGATCCTCCGCCTCAGTCTCCCAGAGTGTTGGGATTGCAGGCATGAGCCACTCTGCGTGGTGACAGTGACAGTTTTCAGTATGAATGGAAATTATCTAGCAGAGGAAAAATTTTGATGATGCTGAGATGAGTAAAGGGAGGCCTTCTCAGTAGGTGATTTGGCATAGAACTAGAGATTTTACTTGTCAAATTTCATTTTGCATAATATTACCTTGGGTTCTTGGTAAAATGTAGAAGATTCTGTTTCTGTAGGTCTGGAGTGGGGCCCTTAATTCTGCAATTCTAACAAGTTCCTAGATGTTGCTTATGTGTCTGGTCCTTATGCTGTACTTCGAGTACAGTAACTTGGCACTTTGAATGATTGGAATTTGCATAGTGTCTCATCGGGTTGTTTTTATTTTCTCAGCAGTCATGATCATAAAGTGAGGATGGAGGAAATAGTATAAAATCATCTAGAAGTCAGACTGACTAGTAGAATTGTGGAGTCACATAAAGGCTGCACTTAACATTGGTGATTAATTTAAACTCAGATGGACCAAAAATATGGGCGTGTGTTATTCTTCATTTTCTTTCAGCTATATGGATGTATGTCAGGAGTACGTGGGCTCTTGGGATTTAACTTGGCAAGTGTT
This sequence comes from Ateles fusciceps, assembly GCA_036589455.1. Classification (NCBI taxonomy): domain Eukaryota; kingdom Metazoa; phylum Chordata; class Mammalia; order Primates; family Atelidae; genus Ateles; species Ateles fusciceps. The sequence goes on from JAZHEH010001955.1 coordinate 3,921,827, forward strand.
TTGGTGGGAGAGAGAGAGAAGGGGTAAGTGACTTCTGAGTATATAAACCATTATTATTTTATTTAAAGTGAAGAGTTCTGCTCCAGGTAAGATTGGAGGGAGGTCTTAAAAGATTAGAAATTGCGTCTAACAGCTCTTGAAACTGTTTTTAAATGTATCCCTTTTTTTACCTGTTAAAACAGGTTGTTAACATTCTTATGTGTCATAGATATATAATCATAGCTGTGTAATAAAATATTTGCTATATATGAACAAATATAGAAAGACTTTCAACCATTGGTTTTTTTTTTTTTTTTTTTTTTTTTGTCTCTTCTCTCTCCTGGATATTACAGATGACCATGGATGAAAAATATGTAAACAGCATTTGGGATCTTCTGAAAAATGCAATTCAAGAAATCCAGCGTAAGAATAACAGTGGTCTTAGTTTTGAGGAGCTGTATAGAAATGCATATACAATGGTTTTGCATAAACATGGAGAAAAGCTCTACACTGGACTGAGAGAAGTTGTTACCGAACATCTCATAAATAAGGTATCAAATTTTAAAGGACTGTTGGTAATACTATATTGAATGTAGAAAATCCTTTATGCTATATTGCACTTTGACCAGAAGTATTTTTTAAAGGCTCCAGAAGCCTATAGAAATTACTGATTTGTGACTGTATTATAAACACTCATGCAAAATTTATAATCAGCTAAATTAAAAATTTTGATAATTGAGAGATGAATTTTGTGATCTATAATAAATATATTCTATAAATCATAAGCAAACTCAGTAATTCACAAATGCTTATTAGTATGTTAATTACAAGGAAATTTTTTTCCTTAAAATGATTTCACCACCCCATTTTTACTTTCTCTTCTTTTTCTGTATATTTGAAGAGAATAATAACTACATTGTTTAAAAAATATTTCTAAGATGGTTCGCTAATTAAAATTGACCGTATTTTAACTGAGTTTTAAAGATAAATTATTCACATGCTGTTCACATTATTACAAATGATTCACTGATTTCAGAAAGGTGTATTTTTTTAGATCAAATGTTTTTATAGAGTAAACTCTTCATTGCATGTAAAATGTATTTTCATTTAGAAAATAACTTTTCTTACAATTCTTTCCTTTAAGATTGTCAAATAAAACGTAAAATACCACAAACCAATTAAAAACTTCTCATAGTCTTCATGTGGTATTGGGGTATTTATTTTTTTAATTTTATTTTGAAAAAAAGTTTTACAAATGGCACAATGTGAACTCTGGGTACCCTTCACCTAGATTCACCAGTTGTTAATATTTTGCTACATTTTTTTTTGCCATTTTTTCTATTGATATTTGTTATTATTACTGTTAAATATCAACATTATTATTGCTGAACCATTAGAGAATAAGTTTTAGATTTCATCTATCCTAAAATACTTTGCAACATTTCTTTCAAGAATAAGAAAATTATCTTACTTAACCAAAGAACAATGATCAAAATCAGGCAGTTTAACAATATAATACCGTTGCCTAATACATTCCTTATTCAGATTTCACCAATTGTCCTGTATAGTGGTGATTTCCTTTATAGCAATTTGTTTTCTGATCCAGGATCCAGTCCAGGATCACGTTCAATTCCTCAGCCTTTCTTTGTCTTTCAGCACATTGACATATTTGAAGAGTATAGGTCAGTTGTTTTGTAGATTATCCCTCCGTTTTTGGTGTGTCTGATTGTTTCCTCATGACTAGTTTCAGGTTATGCATTTTTGGCAGGAATAATACATAAGTGATGTTGTGTCCTCAGTGCATCACATCAGGAGGCACTTGATGTCAGTTTATCCCATTATTGGTGATGTTAACTTTGATCATTGGTGTCCGCCAGATTTCTCCACTGTGAAGGTACCTTTTTTCCCTTTGTAATTCATAAGTAATCTGTTCAGATATATTTTGACACTGTATGAATGTCCTGTTCCCCTAGAAACTTTCATGTGATGGTTTTAGCATCCATTGATGATTCTTGCATGAATCATTATTACTATGGTGGTTGCAAAACAGTAATTTTCTATTTCTACTCTTTCTTCTGTAATTTCTTTCTTTTAAAGGGAATTACATGAGCCAGGAAGTTAGTATCTCATAAAGCAACATGATTGTGTTCTTCACACAATCAGCAGTTTTTTATTAAGTGCCTGTTAACGCACAGCTTTCAGTGATAATATTGTGGATGTGAAGAGATATGATACTGTCCTTTCCTGGGGTTTTGATTGTGATGTGAGAGATGGATGATACACACATTTAGATAACTGTGTGAGGCATTACAAAAAGTGGCAAATGAGTTGTATGGGCAATAAATGGCTTACAAATTCGAACAAAGGAGAGGTTGCCCTGGGCTGTAAGATTTTATGGGAAAGGATGAAATTGAATTGAGTTTTGGAAAATATTTGGGATATATATAAGCAGTATGGTGGAAGGCATTCCAGGATGGCAGATGTCGTGAGATTATATAGAGATGAGCTAGTTGGTTAAACTTAGGTGGGAAGTAGCGTTTGACTGAGGTATATAATAATTACAGGGATTAGTGGATTGTAGTGTTACAAAGATGGCTTGGGAACAGATTGTAGAAAAATTTCAATGCCAGGCTAAGGGATTTGGACTAAACTGTAGACAGTTATTGGAGGTTTTTAAGTGGGTGATAATGTGACAGAATATTTGAAGATGTGATTTTAAGTGGGTGATTATGTGTCAGAATATTGTGAGGATGCTATAAATGTAAAATTGAGAGGAGGTTTACTAAAATCAGGAGAAGACTGGAAAGATCTGGGTAAAGTGATAGGCTAGAAATGAATGGATGTCAGAAATTCTGAAGTAAGTCTAGACAAAGCTTGATTACTGGGAGAATTACAGTACCACCAATAGCAGATACTGTGAAGTAATAGTGGGAAACTGATTTGAAATGGGTAGAGAAGATAGTAAGATTTGTTTAGATTATATTGAAAATGTTTATACTTGGAAGGTACCTTAGAAATAATTTTGCATGTGAGGAAAATTGAGTGTGAGATCATAGTAAGATGCCCAAGTAGAGAGATCATATGTTTGGAGGCACGTAGATTTAGAGCTTGGTCAGGAACTCAAAATTAGATGTGGAGATTTGGCATTTGGTAACATATACTGAGGAGTAAGTGTTGGAGTTCAGAGAACGAAGAGCCCAGAGCCAAGGAATGAATGTTAGGAGCAAACTATAGTAGTAAGTAGGTGTGGGAAATAGAAAAGACCAATTTAAGAGATTTGGCATCAAAGGAAGGAAAAGTGGAAGAGTTTTGTTTAAAGCTACTGAAGGAGAGAAGATTGGAACAGCTGAGTTATTGGATATGGAGTATGGAATTAAGAACAATGGAAAAGAAGTAAACTTAGAGGAGGGGGCATGTTCTCATTTGCCAGAAGATCTATAGGGAATGATAATGAACATAATTAACTTTAATTTAGCATTTACTGTGTGCTGGGCCCAGTTCTAGTGCTTTTACATGTTTTAACTTAGCTTACAGTCACAGCCCAATGTTGCAGATACTACTATTATCTCTGGTTTACAAATGAAGAACCCAAGGCACAGAGAATTGGTCATTTGTCCAGATGCATGTAGCTATTAAGCGGGGCTAGCTGGAACTGAATTCAGGCAATGTGGCTTTAGTCTGAGCCCTTGACTTCTCTGTAGATCTGCTCCTAAGGTAGAATGAATTGATCAAGTTGCAGTATGCTGAAATTCAGTGTAAGGAGCTTCAAGTTAATTGACTCATTGTAAAGCTCTAGTCTTTTAAATTCTAGGAATCTTTTAAATTTACTTATATGTACAATGATGGAGTGGGAAATAATATCCCTGAGATTCTATATTTCTAAAATAATTATGAATCTCTAAGTAAACCATCCATCTTCTGAAAATGAGATGAAGAGACTTGGAGAAGCCTTTGTGAGGAATATACTAAGGAATTGGCAGTGAAGAAAAAGATAGCTTAGTAGGAGTTGGCCTGAATGTGTGCTATGTCAGTTTTTTTAAAGCTTGGGCACAAATGCGGGAAAAAAACATCAGTAGTCACGTGTTGTGGTTGAGAAGTGGCTCATCCTCCAAAAAGTGAAGAGAAGAGAGAAGGCCAGAGTGTGAGATCAGTGTTTTGGTGACTGAGTTTTGGGCTCAAATATAGTCAATTGGATGTTGAAGATACGGTCCAGTAGATATTGAAGTTATGTGAGCAGTAACTCCGTGAGAACTCTGAATTTCAGTATATTGTAAGTTGCTTACAGTGGTCCCAGATTTAAGGTTAACTGTTGTCTTCATCAGCTTAAGCTGCTGTAACAAATACCATAAACCGCATGGCTTAAACAAATATTTCTCACCATTCTGGCAACTGAGAAGTCCAGGATCAAGGTGACTGCAGATTTATTTTCTGATGAGAGTCCCCTTCCTGGTCTGTAGACAGCCACCTCCTTCCTGTGTCTTCACAGGGCAGAGAGGGAGAGAGGTCATGTCTCTCGTGTATCTTATAATAGTACTATCTTCTTAATGAGGGTACCATTCCCAAGACTTAACTGCTTCCCAGAGGCCCCAGCTCTAAATACTGTCACATTTGGGATTAGGGCTTCAAAATACGAATTTGGAGAACACAAACATTTAGTCCATAGCAACTATCATTTCAAAATATAGGCAGTTTTTATAATATATTCCCTAAAACATGTATGCAAGTTGATTGTACTAAATTTAAAAATATACAGTATATGCTAAATTCTTATTTATTTCTCTTATACGTAGTCATTAATGATCATTGCCAGCATCTGAAAATGTTCTTTTGTTTCTTTTCTTTCACAAACACTCATTTGACCAGTCAGGTTTTAACTAGGAAATGTAGCAATTTTAGCATGTCTGTTCATTGATGATTTAAATTGAATTAGGTTTTGAAGCCTCTGCTAGTTTCCATGATTTTGTTTTCGTGTTTTCTATTCATCTTATTTTATTTTATGGAAACATTTTAATAACCATACAAACACAGTACTACTGTATTGAAGGGGACACTACGGAAAGAGAACTATTAACTGATAGGTAGGACCATCTGACGTGTTTGTCTCCTAAGGTGGTAAGCCTGTTTGTTCTACTAAAAGGGACTTAGGGATGTTACCGATACAATGTGCAAAAGCATAGTTCACATGAAAATCAGTATTGCCTATCTCTGCATTGCATCATTTGACTAGAAAGTGAAATACTGTTTCAGGGATCTGTTCATTATCATTCCCTATAGAACCTCTGGCAAATGAGAATTCCTGTCTTCAGTCTCACAGAATATACCTTTTTTTGTTGTTCTGAAAGCATTACTGTTTGGTCTGCTCATCAGTTTTCAATTCACAGTGCTTTTGGCAGTTAGTTGAACTGCCTGACAAACCATATATTTATTTATTTTAAAGCAAAGTGCTTTTAGTGCTATGGTATACATAGCCAAGACCCATCTTTTCATATTGAAGAATTCGAAGGAAATACAATTTTTACACAGACTGAGGGCTGGTTTGTTATATGGTTTGTTGGTACGTTGATATCAAGGTGAGGATAGTAAACATAGTCAAACATTTTGGTAAAGTAGTGCAACATAAACTACCAGACAGCAGATGACAGGAGGCTTCAGAGAGGACGTCTCTTTGGGATGAAGGTAGCTGATTGTCGGCGTTCAAGTTCGTTCATAAAATTGAAGCAGGCATAGAAAATATACGTACTGTTTCTCTAATGAAAGCACTTCCGGTAGGATATTATTTTTCTTGTCTCTGGATGAATGTTTCCTTTGAGGAAACTGACACCCAAAGGAATTTAGTTCATTTCTCAAGACCACAAGGCAAAATTTAGGGTGTGATATGACCTTAGTACTTCACCATAAGAAAAATCTTGTTTTAGTAAAATGAAAACATTTCAACTTACACAGGAATTTGTTTTTTAAGTGTTTTTCTAAATAAATAAAAAAGCATAGTAGTGGGCGAAAAAAGTTCTGCTGCTTTTCAGATTTAAAGACTTTTAGAATATATATCATTTTGTCAGTGTCAGACGAATACTATAAGACTTTTCTCATCACAGAACTCAGCATTCAAAACCATTTGCCAGGCTCTGAGCTAGGTGAAAGGAATATATAAATAGAACACATCTGATTCTTGCATGAAACAGATAGTAAACAGGTAAACAAGTGTTTAGTTATAAAATAGCAAGAAAACAGGACACGGTGATAGAGGAAAAAGACAACTGCACAGGTCAAGAAAGCGCTGTTTGAGGAAATGGTAGTGTTGAAGCTGGGATTAGAAGAATGAGAGAGAGCTCCCAGAAAAGTCAGTTGAAGAGTATTCTAGGCAAAGCAAATGACTATACAATACTTTTTTCTGTAAAGGACCAGATAGTATTTTTGTTTTTCTGAGCCATACGTTCTTAGTCACAACTCCTGAAGTCTGTTTTTGTAGCACAAAAGCAGCAACAGACCATATGTAAATGAATGAACATGGCAGTATTCCAATAAAACTACTTTAAAAAGGCAGTAGGCTGGGTGCAGTGGCTCACGCCTGTAATCCTAGCACTTTGGAAGGCTGAGGTGGGAGGAACACCTGAGGCCAGCAGTTTTGAGACCAGCTTGAGCAACGTAGTGAGATGTCGTCTCTGTAGCTGGGCTTGGTGGCACACACCTGTAGTCACAGTCACTCAGGAGGCTGAGGCAGGAGGATTGCTTGAGCCCAGGAGTTTGAGGCTCCAGTGAGCTATTATTGAACTACTGCACTGCAGCCTGGGCAACAGAGTGAGTTAAAAAAAAAAAAAAAAAAAGAAAAAAACACAGCAGGAGGCTATTCCTTGTCACTTCCTGAAGACATTGAATAAAATCCTGTCATAAGTAGGGGCTAGAGTTGGTAATGGAGAGGAGTGGGACAAGGTGGAGTGGCAGAGAGAAGCAGAAGCCAGATCATGCCAGGCGTTGAAGCCATGGCAGAATGCTTTTTAATGAATTGATGGTACATTAGGAGGCCCTTTAAGGATTTTAAGCAAATAAGTTAGAGGGTTTAAGAGTTAAAATAAGGGGACCAGGAAGGGGAGTAGTTCATTAATTCAGGTGAATAACAGTGATGATTTACACTACTATAGTGACAGTTATGATTGAGAAAGTTTTAAAATATACGGTATATTTTAGACGTAGAAAGAATGTTACCTGCTAGCAGATTGATTGTAGGGACAGAAACAGGGATAAATCTAAGATCAGTTTTAGGTTTTTGGTTCTTGGATTACTGGCTAGGTGATTTCATTTTCTGATGCAGATTTGGGGCAAACAGGAACTCCATTTTGGACAGGTTTTAAGATACCTATAAAATTTTATATGCAAATCAAATTATCTAAGAAGTTTGAACTGGAAATGGGTATTTGGAATTGTGAACATATAGATGGTACAGGTTGAACATCCCTAATCTAGAAATTCAGAATGCTCCAAAATCCACAACTTTTTGAGCGCCAACATGATGCCACGGTGGAAAATTACACAGCTTATCTCATGTGACAGACTCACAGTCAAAGCACAGCCAAAACTTTATTTCACACACAAAATTACTAAAATATCATAAAATTACCCTCAGGTGATATGTGTAAGATGTATATGAAACAAGTTAATTTCATGTTTAGGCTTGGATTTCATCCCCAAGATATCTCATTATGTAAATGCAAATACGCAAATCTAAAACTGAAACACTTTTGGTCCCCATGCATTTAGGATGAGGGGTACCCAACTTGTATTTAAAGCCCTGGAAGTAAATGAAGTCACAGACAAGAGAAAAGAGGGCCCAGAATTGAACTCTGAGGAATTTAAACACTTAGCGAACGTTAGATACATTGAGAACTGCAGTGGAGACTGAAAAGTTGCCAGAGTTAGTGATACTTAAGACTTATGTCTAACCTTATAAGATAATTTAATTTTGACATGTATTTAGCAGAGTTACAGTTTTTCGCAGCCATTTTGCGTGTGTGCATGCACGTGCATATATTTGTATTTGTATGTATCTCAGATATTAAAACACGGGTTTAAATTAAATAGTAATCATTTGCCACTTGTGGGCAGGTTAAAGGGTGGAGCCATCTTTTTTGTTCTCCTTTCATAGGGTTTCTATTTGGACTTCAAACTTGACAGTCTTTAAGCTCTTGTGGAGTAACGAAGGACTTGTTTTCTTCTAACTCCTGTTGAGCACTGTAATTAGTAAGAAATAACCTAGATGCAGCTGCGATGGGGGAAAAGTACTAGGCAGAAATAAAACTGAGCATTGGGAGTAATTCTCTCATCAATTCCAAATTAATATAACAATCTAATAAGATAATGTACATAGACTATTCAATACAATTCTGGGCCCCAAAATATTTATTTTGCAATTGGTATTGCAATAATCTTGAGCAAATTGCTAAACCTTTCTGGAATTTAGAGTATTAATCTATAAAATGAGTTTGGGGTTGGTTGTTTTAGCCCAAAGAACTTTAAAAATTATGATTATGTGTCTTATTAAGTTTAGGTTATTAAAACTTAGTAAGATAATAGATTCTAAGGCTGTTTATTCCTCTGCCGTGATATGTTTGGGATAAAAACATTTAAATTTTTTTTTTTTAAGTTTGTTTTTTGAGACAGGGTCTTGCTCTGTCACCCAGGCTGGAGTGCAGTGACACCATCTTGGTTCACCACAGTCTCCACCTCATGGAGTCAAGTGAGTCTCCTGCCTCAGCCTCCCAAGTAGCTAGGATTACAGGCGTGCACCATCATGCTTGGCTAATTTTTGTATTTTTAGTAGAGACGGGGTTTTGCCATGTTGTCCAGGCTGTTTTTGAACTCCTAGCCTCTCCAACTGCCTTGGCCTCCGAAAGTGCTGGGATTACAGATGTGAGCCATGGCATTCAGCTTTTTTTTTTTTTTTTTTTTGGAGACAAGACCCTACTCTCACCCAGGCTGGAGTACATTGGCATGATCTCAGTTCACTGCATCTTCTGCCTCCCAGGCTGGAGTGATTCTCTCACCTCAGTCTCCTAAATACTGTATTACCGGCGCCCCCACCATGCTTAGCTAAATTTTTTTGTGATTTTTGTAGAGACAGGGTTTCCACAGGGTTACCCAGGCTAGTCTTGAACTGCTGGGTTCCTACAGGCATGCCTGGCCTCAATTTTTAATTTTTCTTAAAGTCAGGGGGAGAAACTTTAGTTTTAATGTAGCAAGAGCATTATTATCTCAATTTTGTAATGCTTAGCAGGTTTCTTAGATTCATCTTATGCTTAATTTCTTAATCTTTAATATTCCATAGTACTAATCAAATAACATGGTAACCACATAAATGAACCTATAAAAATTCTTGGACCTTGAAAGTTTGTCTTAGAAGATGACTGAACAAAAACAAAGTTAACATTTAAAATTAACTTGTCTTTTTAGTTATTACTGGAAAGAACATTTATTCTAGTCATTTTCAAAGTCTTTCTATCCATATGTCCTATTCTTCTAATAATATCTTACTTCGATTGGATGGGAGGAAGCCAGAATAAGAGGAGCTTCGTCCTGCTCACTTTTCATTTATTCAGAAAACTGCCTGTTGAGCCAGGCATTGGTGTAAGCATTTGTACTGTAACAAGCAAAGATTCCTGTCTTTGTGGAAGTCATGTTTTAGACTTGCTATATGCCTTATAGTTCTAATCTGTTCTAAGCACTTTGTTTTACTGGTAAGGAAATTGAAACCTTGAAGGGAACATAGTTTGAAGTTTCAAGTCACTTTCTTTCTGGAATTTCTTTATAAACTGCAGTGTCTTTTGGTAGAACAAATAATACCTCACCATTTTTGTACCTAGGATCTTATTTGCTGAAAATGATGTCTCTGTGTATACTACCTTTTCAGTATATTTTTCTCCCTATTTCTAGAGGAGGAAGAAGAACCAGTTTTAAATATTATATTTGTTTGTAAGTAAGTTATTTATATGTGAGGGTACGGATTGCCTGTGGAAATGAAGTTGGTAACTTTAAGGTAATCTGGATTCTTCTGTATGCCAATTACTTACACAGACTTACTTTTATAATAAAGCTTTTGGAGTGCTTTTCCCTTTTTTCTAGGCAAATGTGAATTAATTTAATAGAAAACATTAAAATTAATGTTTTTAATGGTATTTATATACAAAATATAATGACTATAGTGAGTTAGGAATATTGATAGAAACACTTGGGAATAAGATTTTCCTTAGCAAAGACAGATTCATTTCAGAGGCCAACAGAGATTGAGTTTCTCCTATGTTTCAACCACCCAAAAATAAATAAGACATGATTCTTGCCAGCAAGAATCCCATAATTTTATTGAGGTAATCAGATTTGAGGGGGGAATTACTTTGCCTGAGGAATTCAGGGCAAGGTAGAAAGAGGAAGTCACTTTCGATTAGACTTCGCATTACACAAGATTCGTCATGTGAACAAAGCCAAAATACTGTCCTAGTAGATAACAAGGAGAGAAAGTTGCATGAGAAAAATGGCAGGTAGATATGAGCATAGTGAGATCAGTATAGATGGAAGGTGAACATGTTGTTCATAAAGATGAACAAAAGCATCTTCGAATGTTTTTGTAGGAAATGAGGATAGTAAAGTGGTTTGGGCTAGATTTTGAAAAACATTGTAGGGGATTTGAGTTTTATTCTGTTGGGGGTAGGAGCCATTGGTTTTTATTCCTCAGAAAGGCTGACTGCAGTGAAGATGTAGTCAAGTATTTAGGATGAATGCCATTTTCAGTGCCTTGTTGCTGCTTGCTCATCTTAGTTCTCATGCTGTCTTGTCTTGATGTTTAACCTAAAGTTGTTGGAAGGAACTCAACCAATTATGTTGTTTGGGATGGTGGTGATAGGAGTCAGAAAAGACTGTGAGTTAGGTGTAAAAACTGCTAATGGGTATGATATGGGGATAGTGACCTAAATATGAATAACGTAATCCCAAAAGAGGCAGAGACTATCAAGGATAACCTATGGGAAAGGGATTATTAGAGAGTCAGGAAAATAGCAACCATGGGTTATGAAGGACATTGGAAATTGAATGGCTTCTACTTTGAAAGGGATGGAAGAGAAATGATGTTGGGGGGAAAATGAGGCTTAAAAGTGTTGTTTAGCAAGTTTGCTCATGTTAAGTATCAGCTATTCTGCTTAAGTTGTTAAGTAGACTATAACTACTTTGAGGGCAGGTGCCGCTCCATCTTCTCTCTGTTGTATTTTTTTAGTGATATTCTTCTACTGTTACTATGTAAGTGAATAAATGAGCTAGGACCTGATCATTTATCTTTGTGTTTCCTGCTCTTTGCATGTGATTAGCACTCAGTTGTTGAAATGAATCTTGGAGACTACTACCAGCAGTCAAAATGGAAACTACCATGGTTCATAGCCACAAATAGCTGAGATCTATTTTTTTTCTTCCTCTATGTGGGATAATACCTCTCCCTACTCAAGTTAATTACAAAATCTGACCACCATTTAAAAGCATGGTTGATTATCGGGCTATATGCCTCTTTTTTTTGAGATTGAAGTCTGTTACTTGGCTTAGAACCAGGTCATGTAATCTTAAGAAACTGTGGTTTTTTCCATCTTACTCAAGAGAACAAAAATATTGGTTGCTATGTTGTTATGCTTTGTGTATGTTTTCCTGCTTAATTCTGTCAGTGTACCTGTTATTAAGTTTAACTGTGATACTAATGCTATAATAATAGCTTTTAATGTATATCTTAACCATTGGGAATAGGATACTTTACAAATGATAGTTCATAGTGGTGTTCTCCTGTGTCATTTTTCTTTCTGCATTCTTTTCCAACCAGTAAGTAAAAAGCTATCACTTCTCATAATAGTATTTTGTACTGATTGGGAAATCCTGATTTTTCTAAGATACATTATTTTAAGAACAGTTTAAAAGCATATTTGAACTAAGAATTCTTTTTTAAAAAAAAAGATGCCAAATTTTAAGTGATTTTTTAAATTAATATTTGCTTCAACATGTAGCAAATTATCTTTATGAAATTGTGAAAGTATGTTGTTGTAACACCTAGTGTTCCTTCTTTGAACTCATAACTTTTCTATAATGCTATTTATTGTATTCTGCTTTGTATTGAGGTCATTTGGATGTTCATATTAGGCTCCCTCTTCTCCCCCTCTCCCTCAGAGATTGTAAGTGGCTGAAAAGTGTCTTGTATCTCTCATAGTGCCTAGCACCCTGCTTTGCCTGCTGGAAGCAAACATAAATAGTTGAATTGTCAGTCTGGGGAAATATTTTGAATGGGTGGTTGATATCTGACAGTAGGATCTCATTTCTTTAAGAGCTTCATTTTGAACACTTAAAGAGTAAGAATGGGGAATGTTTCCCACTCAGAATGAATTTGATTTTGAAATTGAGAGTAGAGTGCTTTTTGTGAAATGCTGTTACATTACTGTGTACGTTAGAAAATTACTTAAGAATCTTCTGGCAGCAGTGGAGAAAATTTTTATCCCCCACAGTGGCTATCTTACTGCTATTTTAAGGATACTGTTATGATTTTTCTGATCAGTATTGCCATCTTAATTCTTAAAGTTAATGAAAAATAATGAGAATAACACTGCCAGTCTTCTGTATCTAAAGAACAGTGAATTTTATATCATGCAGGTATCTCATTATTAGTGAATTCTTAGAAAGTTTAAAATACCTACAAAACTTAATTATCTTGGCTTTAGTAGAAGCTTGTTGAGATACAGAAATCTTAAGATTGCTGTGTGTATTATGAGAGCCACATCTGTTCACCAAGTTTATATTAAATATACAAGTAATTCGAGTTTGGCTGCATTAAGAATTCCTCAAAGTACGAGGTAAAAGAGTTCCTTCTAGTCATTCAGAAATTTCTGTTCTTTAGAGGAAAGGAAAGCAAGCATCCTTATTCCTGACCTGCTCCTATTTATTATATATGACTTCTGTAAAAATAGCAAAACATTGCAGTGTTTCTTTTTAACCTTTTAGATCAGGAATTCTAGGGTGAGGGAAAGAGCCATGGAGGTTCCCCCCCGCCAAACAATTGTGTCAGATGGGGGGGAGATGTCCTTTATACCTTATGGCTTGACTCTCATTGAGATTCACTTCTGTAGTAAGCCACTTTTATTGATAGGTTTGTGTGATATCACTGTGGTGTGATAAAGTGGAAACATTTTGAAGTCTGTAAGAATTCTTGAATGGCATTCCTTGGAAGAATAAGATTTACATAACTGGCAAAATTTATAAAGTTACTAACCCCCAGACCACATATGATTAATTCAGGACTGGAAAAAAAAGTACATGTTTTAAGTGGGAATTTAAATGCTATTTTTGTTTTTATTTTTAATTTTTTTATATGTATAAGAATGGTTTTTATAACATCTGTAATTGTAAAAAACTAAAAGCAACTTATCCATTGTTAATGAAGTGATTAAAGAAATTATGGCATTAAGTGCTATTTTTGCAGGTCATAGTAAAGGTTGCATATTTTTTATATTATGCTGTCTTTAACAGATGAAACAGGCAACATATTTTGGAATTTAGAACCAGAAAGATAGGGAACAGGCATCCAGTGGCTGTCAATTATTTTAAAATAGCAGCCCCAATTTAAAAATCATACAGAACTAGTATAAATCATATTTAATCGGGGGAAATTAAGTCTTTTCTGCAGTGGTACTAAGTAAGGCATTTTAGTGAAACATGATGTCAAAGCCATTGATCTAATCAATCATAGTCACGTTACAGGTAAAGAGGCGCTACAGACTTTATAGGATAGGTGACTTGGTCAAAGTCCTTAGTAACTTACCTGGGCAGTTGTCTGCAAAGAGGTTGAGTGTCCCTAATCCAAAAATCCAAAATCTGAAACTTTGCTTTTGAGACGGGAGCGTCTTACTCTGTCACCCTAGCTGTAGTGCGGTGGCATGATCTCGGCTCACTGTAGTTTCTACCTCCTGGGCTTAAGTGATCCTCCCACCTCAACCTTGTGAGTAGCAGGGACTACAGATGTGCACCACTGCACCTGGCTAATTATTTGTAATTTTGGTGGAAACAGGCTTTTGCCATGTTGTCCAGTCTGGTCTCGAATTCCTGAGCTCAAGCCATCCGCTCACCTTGACCTCCCAGAGTGCTGGAATTAAAGGCAGTGAGCCACCACACCTGGCCAAAATGCAAAACTTTTTGAGTGCTGACCTGACGCTCTAAGGAAATGCTCATTGGAGATCTCAGATTTTGGATTAAGGATACTCACCTGGTAAATATTATATTCCAAAATCTGAAAAAAATAAAAAATCTGAAACACTAGTGGCTCCAAGGATTTCAGTTAAGTGATACCCAACCTTAGCTGATTTTGATTATCTTAGCTTCTGGGTAAATGTTAAAATACTATAGATTTATAGAATGACATACCTTTGAGTTATTGTACCTTTGTGATACTTTTTAATATCCTGGTATAATTAGGATGTGCTCCATGTTATTATGCCCTATTTTATGTTTTTAATACATTTATATATATATATATATATATATATATATATATATATATATATATGTTTTTTTTTTTTTTGATGGACAGTAATACCAAGTGTAAATTTCTGTACTTTGGAGATTTGTCTTTATTTGGACCTAATATTGTCCTGAATTTGGAGACTTGTTTACCAAGGAAGTCCTCAATTTTCAGTATTCCATATCATCATTAATTATATGGCTCTGTTCTAGTTTCAGTGAACTTTAGAATTCAAGTCTTTAATTTGTTTTAGCTGATGATTTCTTTGTTTTACCTAGACATTTAATTAGGATTGACTGGCTGGGATTTTGCCCCAGGCATTGAAATTTAGAGTGTGAAAAAATTTTAATTAATGATTAAAAACAATTATGTGTGTTTTGGGGTACGGGAGTATTGTGCACATTATGTCCTTCAGCTCTCTAGCCCAAGAGCTGCTGGCCCAGTATCAGCTTCCTTGTCAATCCATGGAGATGCTTGGGAATGAAAACTGAAAGGCAGAGTTTGGGAGCCTGTAGCTCCTGGTCATGCTAATGCCTGCTGTCCTCTCCTGGCATCCTCATTTCCAGCTCCTTTTGTTTCTCTTTACCAGTAAGTCGACTGACTTGAGGATGTATATATTGCAGCTTGGACATTAATTTATCATTAAGCAGGTTTCACTATAGAGTTGAAAAATAGGCCAGACACGGTGACTCATGTATAATCCTAACACTTTGGGAGGCCAACGTAGAAGGACCACTTGAGGCCAGGAGTTCAAGACTACCTTAGGCAAAACATAGTAAGACCCCTTACCTATTAAAAAAAAAAAAGCCAGAAGTGCTGGCACGTGCTACTGAAGTCTTAGCTACTTGGGAGGCTGATGTGGAAGTGTCACTTGTGCCTAGGAGCTTGAGGCTGCAGTGAGCTATGATTGTGTCACTGTACTCCAACCTGGGTGAAAGAGTGACAAGCCTGTTTCTAAAAAAAAAAAAAAATTTTTTTTGACAGTAATTCCACTTTAATCTTTGCTAAGGATTTAATTTTTAAAATTGCAAGAAAAGCTATATCCACTGAAACAAGAATAGTAGGCAAATTTGAATTGTTGAAGAGTGGTTCATAGGGTTGATACACTCAGGTTTTTTAACAATTCTTTCATTGTTTGGATTTAAATTGCTTTTATGAATAAAGCTTGTGGCATCTTAGCTTATGTTTATGATAAAATAAAGCAAGGCTCAATTTTCAAATCATAAATACTGCAACTTTTTAAAAATTAATATATAAAAAAATTGGCCCTTATTTTCATGTATACTTTCAGCACACATATAGATTTATATAACTACTGTCACACTTGATATAGAACAGTTGCTTGACCCCAGTAAACTCCCTTTGTTATCCCTTTATAGTCCTCTTATCCCTAGTTCCTGACAACCACTGATCGGCTATTTAACACTATAGTTTTGGGGTTTTTTTCCAAGAATGTTGTATCATGGAATCATAGTTCGTAATCTTTCGAGTCTGGTTTCTGTCATTCAGCATAATTATTTTGAGATTGATCCAAACTATTAATCATTTGTTCCCTTTTATGACTGATAATGTATTGTGTGGATGTACCACAGTTTGCTTATTCATTTACCTATATACTTATTGAAAGACATTTTTGCATATGGATTTTTGTGATTGTGAGTCAAGCTGCTATGAACATTTGTGTATGATTTTTGTGTGAATGTAAGTTTTTATTTCTCTAGTAACTACATAGAAGTAGAGTTGCTGGGTCACGTGATGTTATTTAACTTCCTAAGAACTGCCAAACTGTTTTCTGGTGAGGCCATACCATTTTATGTGTGGTAGTTCTAGTTGTTGGAAATCTTTGTCAGGACTTACTACTGTCAGCATATTTTATTTTAGCCATTCTAATGGGTGTGTAGTGGTATCTCATGGTTTTAGTTTGCTTTTCCCTAATGGCTTTTGTTGTTGAACATCTATTCATATACAAAATTGCCTTCTATATGTCCTTTTTGGCAAAGTGTCTGTTCAACTCTTTTGCCCATTCTTAAATTATTAAATTATTTGCTTTCATTGCTAAGTTCTAAGAGTTTTTTTTTTTTTTTTTTTTAGTGTGTTCTGGATACAAGTCATTCTCTTAGTCTGTAGCTAGTCTATAGCTTTCTTTTTTTTATTGTTTCAATGGTGTCTGTAGAACAAAAGTTTTTAATTTCAGTAGA
The DNA here is from genome assembly GCA_036589455.1 of Ateles fusciceps. Lineage (NCBI taxonomy): Eukaryota > Metazoa > Chordata > Mammalia > Primates > Atelidae > Ateles > Ateles fusciceps. The sequence goes on from JAZHEH010001955.1 coordinate 3,938,522, forward strand.
GTCCAGTTTAGCATTTTTTTCTTTTATAAATTATGCTTTTGGTACCATTTGCTTAAAATTCTCAGATGACATTTTCTTCTTATGTTTTATTGTAATATAACCTTTTTCTTTGGATTACTCTGGTGCTTTGGAAATGATATGATACTGTTAGGTGTTTTTCTCCTAAACCAAAGATTAATATTGAATGTTAATCAGTGGCATTGAAAAAAGCAAGACCCTTCTCACTCATAAGTGGGAGGGAATTGAACGTTGAGAACACGTAGATGCTAAGAGGAGAACTTGTTGGGAGAAAACTTAGAGAATGGGTCAATAGGTGAAGCAAACCACCACGGCACACATACACCTGCGTAACAAACCTGCACATTCTGCATATGTATCCCGTGTTTTTTTTGTTTTGTTTTGTTTTTAAGAAGAAAAAAGGACTCAGAATTGCATAAATACTGTTACTAAAACAACATAAAAACATATTCATGTTGAAGAAGTTCTACAAGGAGAAGAATCAGAAATGGGTAGTGTGGAAGCCAGTGGTTCCGTAGTCCTGGATGTTGTATCAGAATCACCTGGGTAGATATTTTAAAATTAGGGTTATCTTTTGATCTTGGGTTGCTCCCAAATATTTATTCTTCTTTTTCCTTCTTCTTCCTTCTTTATTCCCTTCCCCTTCCCTCCCCACTCCCCCCTCCCCTTCCCTCCCCCACTCCCCCTTCCCCTTCCCTCCCCACTCCCCCTCCCCTTCCCTCCCCACTCCCCTTCCCCTTCCCTCCCCACTCCCCCTTCCCCTTCCCTCCCCACTCCCCCTTCCCCTTCCCTCCCCACTCCCCCTTCCCCTTCCCTCCCCACTCCCCCTTCCCCTTCCCTCCCCACTCCCCCCTTCCCCTTCCCTCCCCCACTCCCCCTTCCCCTTCCCTCCCCACTCCCCCTTCCCCTTCCCTCCCCACTCCCCCTTCCCCTTCCCTCCCCACTCCCCCTTCCCCTCCCTCCCCCACTCCCCCTTCCCTCCCCACTCCCTCTTCCCCTCCCTCCCCACTCCCCCTCCCTCCCCACTCCCCCTTCCCCTTCCCTCCCCCACTCCCCCTTCCCCTTCCCTCCCCACTCCCCCTTCCGCTTCCCTCCCCACTCCCCCTTCCCTCCCCACTCCCCCTCCCCTCCCTCCCCACTCCCCCTTCCCTTCCCTCCCCACTCCGCCTTCCCCTTCCCTCCCCACTCCCCCTTCCCCTTCCCTCCCCTTCCCCTTCCCTCTGCCCTTCCCTTCCCCTCCCCCTTCCTCCCCTTCCCTCCCTCCCTCTGTTCCTTCCTTCCTTCACATTTAAGTTACCTCCATGTCTCCTCATGGCTTAATAGCTCATTTATTCTTAGTGCTGAGTAACATTCCATTATCTAAATATAGCACAATTTATTAATCCATTCATCTACAGAACAACATCTTGGTTTCTTCCAGATTTTGGCAATTATGAATAAAGTTGCTTTAAACACGTGTGTGGGTTTTTGTGTGGACATAGGTTTTGAGCTTATTTAAGAAAATACTCAAGAATGTGATTACTGGATTACATGGTAAGAGTGTATCTAGTTTGGTAAGAAACTGCCAAACTGCCTTTCAGAGTGACTGTACCATTTTGCATTTCCACTGGCAGTGCATGAGATATTCTTTTGCTCTACGTCCTTGTTAGCACTGGCGTTGTCAGTGTTTTGGCCATTGTCAAAGATACGGAATGGTATCAGATTGGTGTTTTAATTTGCTGTGTCCTGATGACCTAGAATCTTCTCAAATGCTTACTTGCCATCTTTATATCTTCTTTGGTTAGGTGTCTGTTCAGATCTTTTGCCTTTTTAAAAATTTATTTTCTAGTTTTAAGAATTCTTTATATTTTTTGAATAATGGTTCATTAGATTTGTCTTTTGCAAATACTTTCTCCCAGTCTGTGGCTTGTTTTCTCATTCTCTTGACTAAAGTCTTAATTTATTTTTAGAGATAGGATCTCACTGTGTTGCCCAGGCTAGCCTCAAACTCCTGGGTTCAAATGATCCTACCATCTTAGCCTCGTGAGTAGCTGAGAATAGAGACGCACTACTGCATCGCACTTAAGATCTGTTTGTAAAAGCTCTTTGGGTGAGTCTAATTCTCTGCCTGATGAGTGGTCCACTGTTTTGAGCTACTTTCTCTTTCTTCCTTTGCAAAGCGAGTGCCATGCACAGCCATCAGTTGTCCATTACTCATAATTTGTTTCAATTTTTTTGTCACAGTTGGTCCCATCCTACTCTCAATTTCTCTGGTGTTGCTACTTGTTATTCCATGTCTCTCCCTACAAATTCCAACACTTCATCTTTGTAATCTTAATATAGATTTTCTTTAATAATCTGTTCATACTTAATCTGTAGGCCCTTTTGATTCTGTTATCAGCTGTACAGCAGGGTTCCCTCCCATTTGCCTTGCTGGTTCAAAAAGTAGGTGACTGTATTAGGCCATTAATAACATTAACAATGTTATTCTCCCACCATGTTGCCCATGCTCTGTTTGTTTTTCAATTTTTTGATAAGATATTAATAATTTGTAAAATAAAGTTTCTTTTTTTTCACTTAGTGTCTAGTTTATGTGCCAACTTAACCATCTTTTTAAAAGCCTATTTTAATCTTAATCAAGGTTGAAATTTCATCTCATTCCTACCATTTTATTGTGTATGTTTGAATAAATATCTTTTCACTTTCATGTATTAAAGTAGAAAAGTAATTTTCTACAGAAATGTTAGAGGAATAATTTTTTGTTCATAGAGTAATCTGAATAATTAAGACATTGCAGCAGTGTATCTAAGGCATTAATTTTTCTTCAGTCATGAGTTTGTATGTGTGTATGAATAATTGAAAAATAAACATAAAATTAGCTCTTAGTTGTAGCTATTTCCTGCCAGTAAAATGTACTGTTATTGGTTGGTCAGGATAATTTTTCGAGGTGCGATACAAGTACGGCAATTATTTATGACACATGGTACTAGTAGATCAGATTTTATTTTGCTGAAAGGCAGGTATAAATATAAATTACAAATATTATGTAAATACTTGATATATTTTATTATAAAATATACAAATCAGTGATTTTAAAGAACATGCCTTATTTTATAACTAACTTTTCATTTAATTGGTCAGTTTTTCATTCATTCAGCAAATATGCAGGCACATTTATGTGTTCCAATTTTAATGTAGTTAACATTTAACTTAATTTTATAACGTAGAGGTATGTAGAAATTCACATAAGTCCTTAAGAATAATTAATAGGCTTGATATTCCAATGTTTGAAATGCGTAATTTTTTTGTATGTAGTACAGATTTCCCTTGCATTGTCATGATTTTAATGTAATTGCTACTCTTCAGCGAAGGAATATGAAGCTTGGTTTAAATTTTTGAAAATAACCATGTTTTCAACTTGCTGGGTTTTTTTGTGGGGGGATTTGCATCTGACCAGTGCTAGATTTAATGAGTTGAAACAAATGATGATACACTATTCATTTTGTATAAAAGTATTTCTATTAACTAACTTTTGATATAATTAACATTTTTGGAGTAATTCTGGATGATATAACTTGCAGTCATGGAGCTTAGTTGTGTAAACAAAAGATTAAATATATGATAAAATTCTAAATTATGTGGTAGAGGCCTAGTGATTTTTATACTGTGCTATCACTAGACTAGATGTATTGTCTCGTCATTAAATCTAAAAACCTTATTTTCCCCAATATGTAGAAAGAGATGCTGTTTTCTCAGTTCGAACTTATTCTTCCACAGTATGTGGTGTGTGTTTCCTTTGGCACTTTTAGCCACTTGTTCATATTAGATCTGATACAGAATGGTGTTTTATTTATGTATATTTATAATTGTTTTAGAAGTGTCTATATATTTCAACGTATATTAAATAGTTCATGTTTCTCAGAAAGTACCATGACTTCAGCTTTTTCTAACCTGCAAAAGTTTAACCACTACTAGAAATTCTCTATGGTAAAGGATATTTGTAGATAAAAGAGTTTTGTTTAGGCTAGAGTTATTGAGAGTTGAGTTGGATTATGGAAGGTTGATTGTATTTGAATAACTGTAGAAGTTGGCAATATAGTCTCAAAGTGTTATAGGAACTTAGAGACAAACACACAGCGACTTTGTTATAAAGCCAGAACCAGAGTCTAGATTCTGTTTCCAAGTGAAATGGTCTTTCCTTTGGGCAGATAGCATAGCAGAAAGGAGTAGTGGTCAGTAATATTTTATCAGAGAGGATGGTGCTAAGCTTGGGTCTGTCAAAAGGAATTCTTGAAGTCTTGAGTAGTCTTTTATCAGGGTTGGATTAGAAAGACATTTCAGGCTCAAAGGAACTTTGTGTGCAAAAGCAGATAATCCTGAAAGTGCTTATGTTGGAAGTGAATCATGGTATTGGAGGGCAGGGATTTGAAATAAGTGGTATTATATATACCAAGCACTGTTCTAGGTGTGGGATATACACATGGAAAAGACAGAAATCCTGCCACCATGGAGATATTTACATTTTAGTAGAAGAAACAATAAAAAAAAAACTGTAATATAGTAGGTAACGATGAATACTATGAAGAAAAAGGAATTGTATGGTTAAGAAGTAGAGCTAGGGGTTCTGTGAAATAATTAGTTGGGGGAAAGACCTCTGTGGAGATGAAATTTGAGAAAATATAGTGAGTGGGAGTGAGCCAAGTGAATTGAGGCAGAAGGAATGGCAGAGCACAGTTGCTGTATTTAGTAAAGAGGCCATTGTAGGTGAAGTGTTAGGAGTGAGTAGTTTATTGTAGAATGTTTACTGAGTACTAAGCACTGTTTTAAGTGTGTTACTAGTGTTAATTCTTACAACAGTCCTACAGGAGGAATGCTATTTCAACTATAAGGAAACTGAGGCACCGAGATTAAATAATTTATCCCAGGTCACCCATTTTGTTAGGGAGCTGGGATTGGAGCCCAGGTAATTGACTCCAAAATCAGTATTCCCAACCATAATTCAAAGTTGGGGGAAGGGAAGATACAGTAGGAAATTTAGCAGTAGCATGGAGCCAGTCTTACAGGCCCTTGTAACTTATGATAAGAATATAGGATTTTACTCTGACGATTATGTTAAGTCATTGGAGGGTTGAGAAGTACCTAGGAAGTTGATTTATGGTTCTGGAGATACAATCATATCTCCAGTAACACATTTGATAGTCATCTGTGTATAGATTATAACTTAAAATATTTCTACTGGCCTGTAACATTTCTGTGATTTAAAATTAAGGATTCCACTTCATTATTTTATTAGGCAGATATGTGCATGCCTGTATATATATATATGAGTGTGTGGATGTGTGTGTGTGTGTGCAAACTAATGAACTCTTCTGTTACTAGGTGCGAGAAGATGTACTAAATTCATTGAATAACAACTTTCTTCAAACGCTAAATCAAGCTTGGAATGATCATCAAACAGCTATGGTGATGATTAGAGACATACTAATGTACATGGTAAGTAGAGCTTTTTAAATGTTTTTTTCCTTTAAGAAGTTAAGCATTTGAAGGCTGGGCTCAGTGGCTCGTACCTGTAATCCCAGCACTTTGGGAGGCCAAGGTGGGCAGATCACTTAAGATCAGGAGATTGAGACCAGCCTAGCCAGCATGGCAAAACCCTGTCTCTACTAAAAATACAAAAATTAGCCTGGTGCGGTGGTAGGCAGGCACCTGTAATTCCAGCTACTCAGGAGACTGAGGCAGGAGAATCACTTGAACCTGGGAGGTGGAGATTGCGATGAGCTGAGATTATGCCACTGCACTCCCACCTAGGCAACAAGATGAGACTTTGTCTAAAAAAAAAAAGAAGTTAAGCATTTCAAAACACAATCACTTTCTGTCTAACTTAGTACATCTCAGTGTGGAAGGTGGTTTTTGTTTTTTAAATGAACAGTGCTTTCTTTTTAAGGGACTACCTAAGCCTATGTGAATAAAATCTTAATTGTTTACATAGGTAATGGAAGCTTAGAATGGGAAACTGAAAGGGAATGATTTAATTTTTTTCTTCATGTTTAGCACTTATCATTTAATATGGAAAAAACCGTATTAACATGTCTTCTTAAGTAAGAGTTGTTAAATGACAACATGAGAAACAAAAGCTGAATATTCTCTTACAGATTTTTGAATCCTAAATTCTTCTTCAGTGACAGAGGATGTCATACTAATACCAGCATTTTTCTGAGAATCATAGTCTTATAGCTGCCATCTCTCTCTCTCTTAATAGTGAATCCTTGCAGTGCACTGTTGCAGCTAGTCTTGTTTAAGGATATTAGCCTCTTCACGTGTATATTCCATTTTTCACCTGCTATTGCTGTATTTTGTTTTTATCAGTCAAGAAAAAAAATCCTGTTCAGCAAAGACCATTTGGAAACATTAACTTTGATCTAAGCTGTTTAATAACTTTCAGAGAGATTAAATTATCAGTTAAAAAAAAATTTAGTATTGCCAAATGATGCAAGATTCATTAAGCTTAATTATTGTATCACTCCAAAATTAACAAGTTAATGACTTGTCTTGTTTCAGTGTTTATGTTTGTGTATTGGATATAATTATTTTTTCCCAAGGTTTTTTATATATTTTATATATTTTTCCCCAATGTTTCCCAGGGTACCTTTTTATATTTTTATTTCTAGTTTTTTTTTTTTTTTTTTTTTTAGTTTTAATGTAGTAATGAGAGCTTGTCGTAGTTTATTTTACTTGATAGAATAAAGCAGTGTTTGGAAAGAATTCCCAATGAGAACCAACAGCTGTAAAGTTTTTTGTTCTGCTCTGTAAATTCAGTCAGGCCTTTACCTCTGGTTTTGTAAGGGATTAGTGGCATGGGGGTCAGGGAGAGGCCACTTTACTCTTCAGGGATTTGATAAAAGGTATAACAAATTATTTAGCTTTTCTGAGCATCATTTTTCTTATCCGGTTATAAATTAACCTTGTGTTATTTTGAAGTTAAATGAGATGGTATGTGACAACATATATCATAATATCTGGCATATAAATTTGAAATAAGCTTGTTGCTATTTTCTAGGTTCTAGGTACAGTGAGTATTTAAATTGCGTCCTGTCTAACATTAAGATAAAAAAAACACTTGTAATTTTATGATTTATTCTGTTAACAGAAGAAGTATTTTAAAATTTTATACACATGCGTACTCTGATGTTATTTTTTAAGTGTGTTTTGTTCAGCCATCCTCCTCCCTTTTTTTTCTTTCTTTCTTTCTTTTTTTATTTTTTCCAATGAAATCTCAAACCTTGAATTCTGGCTCTACCCATGGTCAAGAAGTTAATTAGTTCATGCCTCAGGTTCCTCATCTATAAAATGAAAATAATATTGGGTAGAGTAGTCATGAGTCTTAAGTGGAACTATTCATGTAAAGCACATGTAGGGCTTGGCCCATAGTAACATGCTCATTAGAGATTAACTGGTATTATTTCTTGTCCCTTCATTTTTCATCAAACCCATGTGGTAGTACCACAGTGCTGCATGAACTGAAAATTCACACGGGGTAGATTTATTCCACTGTTTGTCCCATCACAGACCTGTGGTCAGCAGTTTCACTCTTTTTTCTTTAGTCACCTTGCTCCAGCAGTTATTCTCTTCAGACCTCTGCTCTTCCTTGGGTTCCTCTCTCTCATAGTAAATGATCTTGCCTTCTACTTCTCAGAGAAAAGAGACAGCGTCAGGTAGGAACTCTGCTCATTTTTTGCCACTAAATCCAGAACTTTAGCTGTATTTTCTCCCCTTTTATGTTTTTCTTTTTCCCTCCTCTTTTAGTAGAGAGTGGTGTCTCCTCTTCAGTCTGAGGCCACTTCTCAACCTGTGCTATGGGTCACATCCCCTTCTACCTTGTCATGAACCTTAAGTATTTTGGGGCTCTGCCTTTCATGTTGGATCTTAGCCAGCATTAAACACATTCACACCACTCCCATCCTCAAAATATAATTATATTAAATTATCTGGTGAACCCCAGCACTGTCTCCCAGGATCTCTCATCTGTCATTCATTGGTAAATGTATCATAAGAAATGTTGACATTTGCTGTCCGTTTTCTCATCTTTCATACATTTTGAATACAGTACAGTTAAACTTTTACCTCAGCTATTATGTTCAGTTTTGCCCTTACTAGTATCACCATGGTATCTGTGCATCTCAGAATACAAAGAGGCTGCTAATCCCCATTCTCCTTGATTATTTTTTTTTAAGCAGCATTTGCCAGTTAGTCTTTCCTTTCTTCTTGTAACATGTTTCCTTGATTTTTGTACAAAGAACTCTTTTTGCATGCCTCCTACCTACCTTCTTTCCCGTTTCTTCTCAGCCTCTCCTCCACCATGGCCCACAACAACTACCAACCACCCCCACGATCCCCCCTTAAATAGAGGCATTCTTGGGATTTAGTCCTAGACGTTCTTTTTGTGGTACACTGTCTTCATCGTATGTAGCTTCATGTGCCTTTGTACAGTTGATTCCCAAATTATGTCTCTAGCTTCATTTTCTGAGATTCAGACTTACGTATTTATTTGTTTAGTTAATGGCTTCTTTCATTGTCTGAAGTACTTCAAAGTTGACATGTCCAAATGAGTCATAATCACTGTCATTCAGTTGTTCATACTAGAAACCTGAGAATTATTCTGATAAGTTCCTTCTTTCTCCCTATGTCACCTGTTACTAGACTCTGCAGTTTCTCTTTGTTTTATTTTCTATTACTCAACATCAAACCACCTTCATTTCTCTCTTGAAATACTCAGTTTTGCTAGTCTTACACTGTTCACTGGGCTCTTCTCTGTTTTCCATATTGCTCCCAGAGTTACTATTTTAAAGCCAAACCTGATCATGTTACTGCCCTGCTGAAATCCTTACTTCTCATCTTGGAATTCTTTTACATGTCTTCTGTCTGGAAATGTTTCTCGAAATTTTTTTTGCCTTAACGTTACTTGCTCCTGCTTATCCTTTATGTCTTCATATTTCTGGTGAGTTTTTCCTGACCCACGTACTCCCCACTGGCTGCAGTTGCTCTCATTGTACCTAATACTGTTCCTTTGGAACATTTATCACAGTCATTAACCAACTGTTCAGTGTGTAGTTTGCCCACTAGACTATATGAGGGCAATGTCTGTGTCACCATTATGTCTTTAATACCTGCTGCAGCTCCTTGTACAATCTAGGCACTTACATATATCTTTAATGAATTGGTACAGATGTTATGTAGTTTGTTGTTTTTAATAGACTATACTTTTTAAAAATGCTTATTAAAAATATGCTATTTTAGGCCAGGAACAGTGGCTCACACCTGTAATCCCAGCACTTTGAAAGAACTAGGTGGCTAGATCACTTAAGGCCAGGAGTTCAAGACTAGCCTGGCCAACATGGTGAAACCCCATCTCTACTAAAAATACAAAAAATTTGCCAGATGTGGTGGTGCATGCCTATGATCCCAGATACTCAGGAAGGCTGAGGCACAAGAATCGCTTGAACCTGGGAGGCAGAGGTTGTAGTAAGCCAAGATTGTGCCACTGTACTCCAGCCTGGGTGACAGAGTAACTCTGTTTCAAAAAAAAAAAAAAGCTATTTTAGATTCAAAAAGAGAGTGTTGATACCTTCATGTTCTACAAGAGAAATTTTTTAAATTTTCATATTCTTCGCTTATATTTCCTTTTTATGTGTAGTGTTCTAGGCATAATTAAAATATATTTAGAAGTACATTTTTATTTTTATGGGTTTTTTTTTTTTTTTTGAGATAGGGTCTTGCTCTGTCACCCAGGCTGGAGTCCAGTGGTGTGATCTCAGCTCATTGCAACATCCACCTGCTGGGTTCAAGTGATTCTCCTGCCTCAGTCTCCTGAGTAGCTGGGACCACAGGTGCGCACCACCACACCCAGCTAATTTTTGTATTTTTGGTAGAAATAGGGTTTCACCATGTTGGCCAGGCTGGTCTCGAACTCCTGGGCTCATGTGATTCGCCTGCCTCAGCCTCCAAAGTGTTGAGATTACAGCCATAAGCCACTGCTCCGGGCCAAAAGTGCATTTTAAAATTAAGGTAAAATTTAATATACATTGAAATGAACTAAACTGTACAAAATGATTTTTGACAAACATGAACCTGTCTAACCAACACCTCATTTAAGATAAAAATATGCTTTTATTTTTCCAAAAAAATTTTTTTGTGGACATCTACACTTTATTTATTTATTTATTTTTTTAAAGGACTTTTACCTTCAACCCAGAGTCTTAGGTTATATTACCCACTATGAGGTTTCTTGTGGTTACTGGCTCTAACGATTGAGAGTTTAGATCTTAGGCCCAGAGCAGGAGAGAAGAAGCTTCACTGTCTGCCCTACCACCACCTACTCAGCTAGCTGACTTACTCTAACAAGGAGGTGTCTGTGTCTAAAATGTTATGCATGATATTGTGGGATACACTGCCTCTTGAAAATGAAAATAAAATCACAGGTTACATGGAGGTAACCATTGTTCAAAATTTGTCCCACATAACTTTGTTGTTTGGCAGATTCAGTGTTGCAAAAAGTCAAGTCTGCATTCTCTAGATGGAACATGTGGCCTCTAGTTTCTGCCACTCCACCCCTTCCCAATGTTTGAGACTTGCATTACCTGTTTGGCTCCTGAAGGACTTAGAGTTTGTAATCCTTGCTTTACTTAACATTTGTTAATCTGATTCATTCTTTTATTAAAGAAATAACTACATGTTTAGCTTATAAGATAGTTTGAGATTGGTTAATATGTTTCGCTTTCAGTTTTAATTATTCAAATGATTAATAATTGGGAAAAGATTTGTTGTTAGAGAAACTTTGTTATATAGATTATGTTACAGCCTGATTTATTGATACAGTCCCTAAGTATTTATTAATATTTGGTTCATTTTTTTTTCTTTCAAGCTATAAAAATGAATATAATATTAAGGGAAAATTATAGATAGTATTAAAGGCTACTCGAGCAATTACAATTAATGTCAAAGGGAACAAAACCATTTTCTATCTTGATCTTCTGTTAAGGCTCATAGAAGAATTGCTGCATAAAACTTTATGGAGAATTTCAAAGGTATTTTTGTGTTTCTTCTTGAATTTTTCTGTATTTCCAATCATTTTCATAAACAGCAAAAGTAGAGTAGTATTGCAAATTATTTTGAAAAGAGATTAGAGGGAATACATTCAAAGGAATGGGGGAGAGAGTAACCCAAGAAAAGAGGGTCACTGCTTCCTTGAGCTATTTGGAAAGTCATCAAGGATGGGTAAAGAGATGAAGTGGAGAGGAGAGAAGCTGAGGAACTCTCTTTGGTGTTCTAGTTGCTTTAGTAAGGTAGAAGATAGGACCATCAGTTCAGGGTGACAGAAGCATGTGAGTTGTTGAGTGCTTGAGGAGTGTGGTAGGCTGCCCTCCCCAGTCCCCCAATCCCAAAATATGTCCATGACTAATCTTTGGAACCTAGGAATGTTACCTTATATGGCAAAAGGAACTTTGCAGATGTGATCCTGTTACGGATTTTTAGATGAGATTATCCCAGGCTGTTCTCCTGGACCTGATGTAATTATACTAGTTCTTACCAGAGAGGTGCAAGAGTCAATCAGAGGAAAAGGTGATATGATTGTAGAAACAGAGATGGGAGTGATGCGCTTTGAAAATGGAGGAGGGACCACTAGCCAAAGAAGACAGATGGCCACTAGAAAGGCAAGGAAATGGATCCTCCTTAAGAACCTCCAGGAGGTGCCAGTCCTGCCAGCATCTTCGCTTTAGCCCACTAAAACTGATTTCAGTTTCCTGAATTCTAGAACTATAAGAGAATAGATAAACTACAAATGTGGTAATTTTTACAGCAGCAATAAGAAACATACAAGGAAAAAAAATGGAATGCTCACTGTGCTGTGGTCAACTAGGTGTAAATAAATGGATTATCTGTAGTTGTGAGGGGATAGTTTAGGTGAGTTGGCACAAATTTTGTGTAGTGGAGCCAGTTAGAAGAGTTTGTACTTTTTCCAGGGTACTTAGCAGCCTCGGAAAAGAATGTTCAAAATAAGGAAAACCCACTGACAAGAATTTTCCCTGTTGGGTGTTGGGGAGAATTCTAAGGTAGTAGCATTTTTGAAATGGTTGCTGTTAAAGGAAGCAAGTGAATCTCATGGTCCAGGAAATAGAAGTATTTCATATTTGGGGATCAGTAGACCTGGCGATCTAGTGAAAATGAGAAGCAGGATCATTCAAGTGAAACAAAGTAGGAGAGGTGGGAAAAGAAAGATGATCTTCAATGCCAGAGTTATTTGATGTCTTCCAGTGATGAAGTTCAGCGTTGCTTATATCAGTGTGTGGCTGAAGGGAATCTTGATAAAATGGAAGATTAAAATATAGGCATCTGTAACGAGTGTATCAGATTGCTCATTAGTACGAATGTTGTAGTTACCAAAGGTAATAGGTGGCAAGGAGCAAAGTTGAGATGAATACTATAAGCTATTTGCTAAAGCTACCATGAAGAATCTGTGCACCTTTTTGGAGGCCAGAAGGTAGGATGAGAACATAGAGATGGTGGAGCCTGTAAGTCTGTGTTTCTTCTGTAGATTTCGATGATTTTTAGCTCTTTAAAAGTTTCTTCACAATAGTCTAGGCTGCACATTTAGAGAAGTTTGAAAATCACTGTATTCTGGAAAAGCACAGATGGATGGATTAAGAATTTTCCTGGCACCTTCTCTGCTTTTAGAATGATGTACTACAAGAAAACAGGATGCAGTGACTTTTGGGCTATTAAGCTTCACGCCTTTTCAACATTTTGACTGACTTTGGTTTTGTAAGGAAGGATCTTTTAAGACAGGCTTTCCCCATTTGTGCTCTAATTTTTATATCTATGACTGACAGTATCCAGTTCCCCGGCATCTTTTTTATAGTTAGGTCAGAAGCCAAGTACTAGGCCTTTATGTCAGAGAAAACCAGGACATCATGAAATACTGTAAAGGTTAAGAATGTGCCTGGTAATAAGGGTTTCTTCCTTGTCTTCCTGTTTCTTTTTTGTTTTATTTTATTTTTCCTGCTATTTAAAAACGTTATTTAATATTTTCAGCCCCTATCTGAAACAGATTAATAAAACGATAACTTTTTTTTTTTTGAGACTCAGTCTTGCTCTGTCGCCCTGCTGGAGTGCAATGGCACAATCTTGGCTTACTGCAACCTCTGCCTCCCAGGTGGAACCATAAACTTGATCACTGTGCCTTGTGAACTGTGTTCTGTGTGTATGCACTGATGATTTTATCAGTCCATGACATTAAGTTTAGGAAGGCAAGTATTCAGTGTTTACACCAGCTAACATGAAGTAAGACCCTGTGGTCAGAAATAAAGCACATCATTTCTTTTCTTTTCTTTTCTTTTTTTTTTTTTTTTTTTTTTTTTTTTTTGAGACAGAGTCTCCCTCTGTCACCCAGGCTGGAGTACAGTGGCACCATCTCAGCTCACTGCAGCCTCCACCTCCTGGATTCAAGTGATTCTCCTGCCTCAACCTCCCAAGCAGCTGGGATTACAGGCACCTGCCACCATGCCCAGCTGATTGTTTGTATTTTTAGTAGAGATGGGGTTTCACCATGTTAGCCAGACTGGTCTCAAACTCTTGACTTCAGGTGATCCACCCACCTCGGCTTTCCAAAGTGCTAGAATTAACAGGCGTGAACCACAGTAGCCAGTCCAGAAATACAGCATGTTATTTATTGATGGAGTAAAGAGAATGAACTTCTGTACATAAAATGGACTCTGCCAATCTATGTAGGAAGTTTGTAGTAGTGAGAAAAATGTTTAATGTGGATTAAGAAACTAGTTCCTGCTTTGTCATTAATTTGCTTAACCTCTCAAGACTTCTTGTTTCCTTATCTGTAAAATTATTGGACAAGAGCTCTGGTTCTTATATTTTGGGAGTCATAGATCCTTTGGAGAATAGTCATATTTCATGAACTCTCTCCTAGAAGAGGCAGGCGTATATGCATCCATATACCACAGAACAAAGCATTGTGCAGTTTCAAGTGGTTTATGGGTGTCTGAAACTTATCAGTGAAATCTGTAAGGATATGTTGGTTAGATAATTTTAAATGTTAAGAGTCCTTTTGGCTCTGAAGTTTTATACCATCTTAAAACTGAAAGTGAACAACTAGATGTGGTGTCTGAGGAATTATGGTGATGAAGGAAGAAAACAGGAGATGTGGGAAGATTAAGTTGATCACAGTTTCTTTAGAAACTCTTAAAGTGGGTTAATATAAGCCTTCCTTGGCTATGAGTCTACCCAATACTGTTACACAGAATAGCAAATAGCACTTTCACCTTGGTGCATGCCAGGCGCTGTTTAAACTCTATGTATATTGATTTATTTAATGCTCACAATACCATTTTTTTTATTTTTAAGCAATACTTTGGGAAATCAATAAAATTTTAAAAAACTGTTTCTTTGAAAGAGTAAAAATATTTTTACAAATACATAACAAATATTTGTTACATACTTGTATCACTGTGTCACATGTTTTAAATACTTGACCTTAAAATTTTTGTGAATGAAAAACTGAGGTTAGAAAGATTAACAACTGAGGTTAGAGAGATTAACCTGCCAAAATCATATACTTAATAAATAACTGGAGTAGAACATTGAGTTTAAGCCTTTGAATTTGCAGTGTTTGATTTTGATTCAAATTTGAGGTTAGAATTTGATTCTGAAGCTCATGGTCTTCACCACTGTGCTGTGTCTTACACCTCAGTACAAAAGAATTATATTATTTGACTCTGTTTGATAGAATTTTATGATAAACCCAGAGTTTTAAAGTGTATCACTTGTTCCATATATAGAAGCATTTAGTTTGTTTACATTTAAAGTAATTGTTGATATATTTGGGTTTAAATTTACTATCCTGTTTTTTTTTTCCTGTCTCATATGTTCTTTATTTTCTCAGCTTTTTTTGCTTTCTTTAATAAATGTATTTTATTACCCGCACCCCTCCCCATTAGCTTATTATTTACATTATTATTACCTTAGTAATTACCTTAGAGATTATAATGTGCATTATGTTTTTGGTTTTGTTTTTGTTTTTCACCACTTGCTGGGTATTGTAAAGGTCTTAGAACATTTTGACCTCCTGGGGTTTTTCCCCTTGTTTTACAGACTTTTGATCCTAGGTTGTTTTTGTTTGGTTTTGTCGGGGAAAGGGGCAAGCGTGGTGTTTTAAAATTTGAATTCCAATATTGTGTATGAAAAATTGTGGAGGCCTTGGATGATATCTTCCTCCAAAGTAAATTTAATTTTGTTCCGGCAGACAGGTAAAGTACAGTCAGATCACTACGATCTAGTTCAGACTAGCTTTTAAGCTTTGTTAGTGTTGGTCTGTTATAAAGTTTGTCTTTATTTCCAGGACATACCTATTCACAGAGCACAGTTCTTCTGGGGTCTGAACTGAAAGAAAGCCTGAGGTGTTTGCCAAGTTACCTTCTGAATTAATGTTCCTAGAATTCTAACTTTTGTCTGTTCAACACAGATCTTCAGTCTCCGAGCTCTGATACTTTGTTTGGATTCTTGGTATGGTTCCCCCTTGCCTAGGGTGCTGTATGAGTAAACATCTCAGTGGAAAATTGCTTGCAGAATTTGTGATTCTTTGTATTTCTCACCTCTTCAGAACTTTGACCTCTTAAGTCCTAGCTGCTTTAAACCAACTCCACTTTTGACTTTCTGGTGGGGCTCTTATTTCCAGTCCTCCAAATACAGCAAGTGACTGAAGGGAACCAGTGAAGGCTCGTGTGGAGCTGGCTTCTCTCAGTATATTTACCTTTTCTCTGGAATCTTCGCCCCACAAGTCTAGGTTGCCTTTGTTATTCTTTGATGCTTTTAAACGGAGATTTTTGTTTTTTGTTTTTTTTTTATTCTGGTAAACTACGTATAAAATTTACCATCTTACCTTTAAGTGTACGGTTCAGAGCTATTAAGTGTAGGTTCACCTTGTTGTATAGCTGTCACAACCATCCTCTCCAGAATTCTTTTCATCTTGCAAAACTGAAACTCTACCCACTAAACAGTAACTTTCCATTTTCCCCTCCCCCAAGCCTCAGCCAACTACCATTCTACTTTCTCTGTTTATGATTTGATCACTTATTACCTCATGTAAGTGGAATCATAAGGTGTTTGTCCTTTTATGACTGGCATTTTTCACTTAGCACGTCCTTAAGGTTCATCTGATTATGGCATATGTGAGTTTATTTCCTTTCCAAGGCTGCATAATACTGCATTGTGAGTGTAGACCACATTTTGTTTATCTCTTTATCTGTCGATGGGCACTTGAGTTGTTTTCACCTTTTGGCTGTTGTGAATAATGTTGCTATGAACACTGGTGTACAAATACCTCTTCAAGACTGTGCTTTCATTTCTTTTGGGTATATACCCAGAAGTGGAGCCTATGGTAATTGTGTTTTTAATTTTTGAGGAACTGCTATATTGCTTTCCACAGCAGCTCTACCATCTTAGGTTCCCACCAACAGTGCACGAGGACTCCAGTTTCTCCACATCCTTGTCAAAACTTGTTATTTTGTTTTTTGGGGTTTTTGTTTCTTTGTTTGTTTCTTGTGTTTTTTGATAGTAACTCTTCTAATAGGTATGAGGTAGTAGCTTTTTATTTTCATCCAGCTTTTGTAGTACTTTCCAGGGGAGTTGGTCTTACAAAAGCTTTTCTTTCAGTACTAAAGGCGGAATAACATTTTGAGGTAGATGTTATTTTACAGATGAGGCAACTGAGACAGATACTAAGGTCGCACCTAGTGAACGGCAGAGACAAGAGTGAAACAGAGGCTGTCTGGTTCTTGAATCAGTGCTCTTAACCACTGAATTGTATTGCTTCTCTAATACAGGTCTTCTTTCCTAAAAGATAGTCTTATAAATTCATTGCTCCAAGACCTCAAAGTGTGATTAACTGTTTTTTTTCCCCCTCTGACCTCTAGATTATTACATTTGAAGTAGAGAACAGTGTTTATTTTATGATTTACCACAATTTAGACAACTTTAGAGAAACATGGTGTTGGTTGTCTAATATCTTGGTAGACAATTCTTAAAATAAATGGAAATTATTTTTAAATAGAATTTTTTCACAACCATGTTTTTCTTGTTAAAAATTTTCAGACCCCTGAGAAAGATTTTGAGATGATTGTACAGTGGTGGAAACTCTGAGCTTTTCAATAGTGGCTAAGTCTACACCAGGTTTTTAGACACCATATCCTATGCTTCTCTACCAGATTTATCAGTAATATTTTTATATCTAGAAAGGTTAATCTGCCTGTACAGTTTACTAATTCGTATGTTACTGGTGCTGTTTTAGAAATTTAGTCAGTTACTGGCACCCCAGAAAGTATTGAGTCAGTTCTTTAAACTTTGATCTAATTGTAATTAGACTTTTTCCTCCTCCTATGATCCCGCAGTAGAAACTTTTTGCTACTTTTCTGCTCATTTAAAATTTCCCTCTTTCTGTCTGCATTGTGTTAAACCTTTTTAATCTATATTTATTTCATGACTTGAAAGTGAACTCTGTTTGAAAATGTTTTATTACTTGTTAATAGAGGATTACCCTAGTGATTAAATTTGGTAAGGCAGGTTCTAACATGTTGTGACAGACTTGCCATAGAGTTATTTGCCTCTTTTTTTTTTTAATTTTAAATATGAGTCTAACTTTTCAGGATTTATCTCTAGCTTACTAGCAGAATAAGTATTTAATATTTGCAAAGATTTTTTTAACCCTGTTTGCATTTGTCTTTTCCTATCCTCTTACAGTAATAGGCAAAAACAGTTTTAGATGTTCTTAGTATGAGGATAAGAAACTGAAAGAAGAAGTATTTAAGAGTTTGATTAACCAGCTTGACAGTTAGCTTGAAAAAACCAACTTTCACGGCAATTCACTACATATTTAACTTTTTTTTTTTCCTAAACAGATAGCTACTACTGGCCATATGTGGCTCCAGGTGGGAGACGTATAGATGAATGAATACTAATCGATAACCATTCTTGGTCTATTAGTAGTAATATTAAAAATACTGAACTACTGGACATTGCAAACATGTTATTAAAAGCTCCCTTAAACTTTATAATAGAACCAGAGGTCTGTTGCATTTATAATTACACTAAGCTTTCAGAGTTGAATGTAACCCAAAGGTTAGTTTTAGAATTTGCCTCTCAAACACCTATTTACTCATAGTTACAAATAAAACATTAGATAGGAATGATAATTTAACAATTTTTAGGTTGTTTCTTTCGTTGGGTGCACCATTGATTTCCTTGGGTGTGCCCAGAACTCACTTATCCTACTTTGCTTTTCTGTAACATAATGACTATTAGAAATGCTTACTAAACTTTTTCTTGCAGGTAAATTAAGTAATAAGCGTTGTTTTTTTGCACTTCATTTTCAAATGTGTTTTTATTTTAACTTCTAAATTTTATTTTGGTTTGTTTGTAATATCATTCCCTGTGTAATGAAGCTGTTTAGCGCACTTTAAGAGACACCCCTTGACGTTGTGTCAGTTTAGCTTCAGTAGGAACTGTAGTTTTGCATAATGTGTCTTGACACCTTTGAGCATGCTTTTGTGTGCTGAATTTGATTTCTTATATATCATTTAACTATTTAGATATGTTGGTGGGTTAAGAGGAAAAGGCACAACTTTGCCAAGATGGTGGAAGTACTATGGTCTTGTAGAGCCAAACATTTTGTTTGTTGGTGTCCTCATGTCCTCTGGGCATGCAAAGAGCCCTAGGTCTTGAGTAAGCATTTGCAGGAGTTTTACATGGAGGTCACCTGATTGAGCTTTCCTTTTTTTGTGGCTTAGAAAGACTCCATCTCTCTCCATTCCAACTCCTGGGGACCTGCCTGTCCTAGTTGATGTTTTAAAACAGGTGATGCTTTTGTATTTTTTATCCAGCCTTCGTAGTTCTTGGCAGGGAAGTTGGTCTTAAAAGCTATTTATTTTCAGGACTAGAAGTGGAAATGAGTGGAATAGCATTGTGAGATAGACGTTATGTTACAAATGAAGTCCTTATGTTACAAATGAAGTTGGTTTATCAAGCTTACTATATGGATGAAGTCAGATGCAGAACCAGCTGTGAAAAGGTGGGCATGAGGTGGGTCTCCCACCATTGGCTCCTGTCTCTCACCACAGGTCCACCTAGCTTGTGAAAGTTCTTGCTCATCGCAGGCCAGCTTGGCCAAGGAATAGCAACTCTTGAGAGAGAACTGTAAATAGAGATTTATAATGTGATTTATCTCTGTGGTGATGAAACACATCCCTTTATGTAAATATAATGCTTGACTCACATTAGGCTTTCAAACATGTTTTTCAGAACATTTTATATTTAAAATGCCTGTTTTTGGCTTTAAAAAGGCAAATAGAAGCAGCCACCAACTTTCTATCTCTGCTAAGCTCTCTTTAGTAGATAAGTAACTAATGTCAGGCTCATACTACATTTTGGTTAAAGCCTGGGATTAAAACATTTTAAAGTCAGTCTTTAATGTTTTTTTCTCTTTTGGAAGGTCTTTTAAAATCTTGTTCATACTTTGAGATTGCTAGTTAGAGGTTAACTGGAGCTGGGACTTTTTAAAAATCTTAAAAAATAGACACATAAAAATTAAAATCTCACAGGAATTTAAATGATACTAGAAACATATGTGCAAATCACAAGTTTACTGTGAATATATGTGTACATTTCTGTTTTAATGTATGTACACATAAATACTCAAGGGTTACGCATCTATACCCTTTATTGTACTTGATGGTAATTAATCATATGTGTCAGTTATTTAATATAAATGATTATTTAGTATTACTGTTAATAGTTTTATATGGCCACACTTAGGTTTGTTTCTTCTACTTCAGTTATTAGCTCTCTGTTATCTATAATGAAATGTTAGGATTAACAAATTTTTCTTTTTTTCTCTTTTTTAATTGTACTTTAGGTTGTGGGGTGCATGTGCAGATCATGCAGGGTTGTTGCATAGGTACATACATGGCAAGGTGGTTTGCTGCCTTCATCCTCCCGTCACCTGTATCTGGTATTTCTCTCCACGTTATCCCCTCCCCACCCCCCCGCTGTCCCTCCTCTAGCCCCCCCCCCCACCAACTGACCGCAGTGTGTGATGCTCCCCCTCCCTGTGTCCACGTGTTCTCATTGTTCAACACCTGCCTGTGAGCGAGAACATGCAGTGTTTGGTTTTCTATTCTTATGTCAGTTTGCTGAGAGTGATGGTTTCCAGATTCATCCATTTCCCTATAAGGGACATGAACTCACCGTTTCTTATGGCTGCATAGTATTCCGTGATGTATATGTGCCACGTTTTCTTTATCCAGTCTATCGGTGATGGACATTTGGGTTGGAACAAATTTGTCTTAATATTTTATGTCGTTTAATTATAATCATACACTTCTTGACAGTTTCAATTTTAAAGACAAAGACTTAGCTCTTCTACTACAGTGTCCCATGACTTTAAACATTCTATGTTCTGCCCACACCCTCCAGCTTCAGATTGATTTTATCTCTTATCCGAAATGTTTGTGACCATAAGTGTTTTCAGATTTCTGATTTTCGGGGGATTTGGGAATATTTGCATATACACAATGAGAGATTGTGGGGATGGAACCCATGTTCTAAACATGAAATTCATTTATGTTTTATATACACTGCGTATACATAGCCCAAAAGTGATTTTATACAATATTTTAAGTAATTTGTACATGAAGTTTTGACTGCAATCTGATGCATGGGGTGAGTTGTGGAATTTACTTGTGGCATCATGTTGCCTCTCAGAGTTTCAGAGTTTGTAGAATTTTAGATTTCAGATTTTTGGATTGGGGTAGTCAAACCTGTATTCTCATTACATGCCTTGGCTTCCTTTACTGAAGCATCGTTTTCCTCCATACACAGCATACCTGAAGAATTCATCCGTTGTGCCTGATGTCTTTCTGCCTTTTTGCCGTAGGGTTTGAGATAGCAGATATTGTAGGCCATAAAGTTATAGATTCAACTCGTTTAGTAGTGATGCCGTCACTGTGCTTAGAGTTGGGATGGGAAATCCAAGCTATGGGAGACCCATAACAAATAGAAAGGGAAGAAGGACTGAAGTGTATTTGTATTTGAATTTGATCCTACATGTATGTTATTTTTTGGTGAGAGGATTAGCTTTATAGGAAATAATAATGTTTTAGAGATTATCTTTGTCAGCCCTTTGTTTTACTGAGGGCCACAATTAATAAATGACTTTACTTAAGGTCACATAGCCAGTTAATAGCAAAGCCAGGATCATATAGGGAATTCCTAACTTCACATCAAATACTCTTACTATTGTTAGAAGTTTTATATTAAAAAATTTACCGTAACTGATAGATCTCCCTCCCTTAGAAAAGTTTGATAATTTCCATACAGCCACAGTAATTGCTCACTTAGAATCCACCCAAGAAAAATGAAAGCATATGTCCACAAAAATACTGTACCAAAATGTTTATAGCCACATTATTCATAATAGACAAAAAATGGAAACAACCCAAGATATCTGTCAGCTGATGGATAAGCAAAATGTGGTGTATCTATGCAGTGGAGTGCTGTTTTGGCCTAAAAAGAAGGAAATACTGTTATATGTCAGGACAAGAATAAACCTTAGAAACTTTATGCTTAGTGAAGGAAATCAGACACAAAAGATTACGTATTACAGGATAATTGTATGAAATGCCTAGAAAAGGGAATTTATAGAGACTGAAAACAGGAGTAAAAAAAGGACTTGTCAGAATTACCAGTAGTTTCTATTCTAGCTACATATCCCGATAAAAGGTTCTCTAACTACTGTTAGGCTACTTTTCTAGTATAATCTTCCATATTCTTCACTTACCAGTTGAACTTTGTGCTTATTGAAGTTCTGTTGTATTTTACAAACCTATTTATTCTAATTGTACTTCTTAATATATAATTTAATATTGTGTAAATCGATAAAATCTTAAGAAAAATAAAGTTTTTTATTTGGCAATCTAGATTGATGCTTTGGAAAGACTTCATAAAAGCAAATGGCTACATACTGGTTTGATTTAAGTGTAGGTAATTTAAAACATTGGAGTGAAAATAGTAAAAAAAAAAAAAAAAAACTTGAAAGATTTCACATTCAGATTACTTCAAAATGCCTCTAGTTCTTGCTTCAGCTTAATGAAACTGAACTAGGCATGCTAGACAATTTATTATGTATGAATATTTATAAGTACACAGTCTTTTCTTTTGAAATGGGGTCTCGCTGTGTCACCCAGGCTGGAGTACAGTGCCATAGTCTCAGTTCACTGCAGCCTCCACCTACTGGGTTGAACCGATTCTCCTGCCCCAGCCTCCCAAGTAGCTGGGACTACAGGCGCACACCACCATGCCTGGCTAATTTTTGTATTTTTAGTAGAGACAGGGTTTCGCCATGTTGGACAGGCTGGTCTCAAACTCCTGACCTCAAGTGATCCGACTGCCTTGGCCTCCCAAAGTGCTGGGATTACAGGTGTGAGCCACCACCCCGGCCTGTAAGTATACAATCTTAAACTTCAGTCACAAGACTCATTAAAAAAGTCCTGATGTCTGAGTGAATATTTATATTTTTAATTTAAAATGTTTAAGATGCAAGAGTGTGTGTATGTTTAATAGTTTCCCTGTTTTACTACCCATCTTTAGCCATTCAGATAGTGGTTTTGATCACATTGGGTAAAATATATTCTCCTGTCTCTGGTGCTTTTTCTGTACAATAGAAATTTATATATAAACATATATAAAATTTATGTATATAAAAATCACATTTATAAAAGTTAATTTAAGCAATAATAGTGATTGTTTTTATAATAAAAGCAATTCTTGTTACTTTTAAATTATTAAATTTATGCTAGTTTTTATTATGTACCTACTGTTTTATGCTGAGAAGTAAATCACAATTAGTATTACAGTAAGAAAAGATTGGGTCTAGAGGTCATATGAGATGAAAGAGGAGGTTTAGAAAGAGTGGGAGCCATCAAAAGAAAGAAGGGATGTGGTCAGAGGGAAACTTGGAATTGAAGATACCAAGAACTTTGAAGTCATCAGTTAAAATTTTGAACTCATGAAAATTGATGTTAAGATTTGAAAAATGTGAGCTCGTACTGAGATTATATGGAATGTAGAAATGTGAGCACTGAAGAAGATAATATAAAAAATAACTTTCCTTGTTGGTAGGTGTGTACCGTCATATAAGATGAAAGATAGGAGTTTGCAGGAATTATGTCATATGAAGCAAGGACTGCACATAGAGAATTTAATTAAAATTGTTTGGGGCTGGGCATGGTGCCACACGTGTGTAATCCCAGCACTTTGGGAGGTCAAGGTAGGCAGATCGCTTGAGGTCAGGACTTTGAGACCAGCCTGGCCAACTGGTGAAACCTCGTCTCCACTAAAAATACAAAAATTAGCCAGGCATGATGGCACACGTCTGTATTGTCAGCTACTCAGAAGGCTGAGGCAGGAGAATTGCTTGAACCCAAGAGGAAGGCAGAGGTTGCAGTGAGCCGAGATGGCACCACTGCACTCCAGCCTGGACATCAGAGTGAATGAGACTCTATCTCAAAAAAAGAAAAAAAAAGTTTGGAAAGTTGATTAGTATTATTCTGGTTAATTGTTAATATGGTAGAGCTCTGTTCATGTTCATCTTATAATTAGCTATAACCCATAGATTCATGTTTAAGAAATCTGGTAAAAGCTGTGGGCTCTCTTTCCAAAGTACTTACGTGTGAACAAACATACAACTTCATAATTTTAGAAGGTTCGCAGACCCATCAAAGCCCAGAGAGAGCCTTGTTGAGACGAGAAAGGAATTGTATTGTAATCCTTCTGAGCATTACAAAAAACAGTAGTTTTATTTCAGTGTATTTTGCTATCAGTATGGATTTTTAGGTATTGCATGAGAGTTTTTATCACCAAAAATTCTGGATTATCTGTGCTCTATAAACTGACATATCTATATTCATGTTGGTATAAACTTGAAAGTAATCATCTGTTTGAAGTGACAGTAAGTAGAGGTGTTTTAATTATGTAATACTTAATGCTTCTCTATTATATGCATTAGAGCCTTTTAATATTTATCAGTAACAACCTAAGTTGTATAAATCTATACTTTATTCAACTCTCAGTTTTACTTCAAAGAATACGATCTTCAAATATTTAAGAACGAACCATGTTTGAGTATGCCGTAGCTTTGAAAGGGAGAAGGTGTGATCTGCCTACCTTACTGTTTACATTTTCTACTCTGCTTTTTTGTTCCTGGGTATGATGCTTGCTTACTTTTTTCCCTTTTTCTTAAGGTAAATGGGCCACCATTTATAGCCATTGTCAATTGTAAAAACTTTATATAACTTGAGAGGTGCTAGAAAGTTTCACATTGCTTAAGATCGTTTGAAGTGTTTCTCACCTGAAAAATGATTGCTTTTGGAATTCTTTTTATTTGTTATTGTAGCTCACAATAATTATTATGTTCACAAGAATTGTACTCATGTTTATATGACTTTATTTTAACTGTAGGACCGTGTATATGTACAACAAAATAATGTGGAGAATGTCTACAATTTGGGATTAATTATTTTTCGAGATCAAGTTGTACGTTATGGGTGTATTAGGGATCATCTACGGCAAACTCTATTGGATATGATTGCAAGAGAGCGGAAAGGAGAAGTTGTAGACAGGTATAATTTTTCTTTTTACTCTTGTGGTTTTGAGAATCTTGAGAATGATTCACTGTCTTAGTTTTATTAAAATAAAGTTTGAATATTCAGCACATTGGGAAAATCCTCAGAAACTTTATATCAGACTTAACAGTTACCTAGACTTTAATTTGAAAGCACACATCTCTCATATTTTTAGAAGAGACTATCCTAAGCTTTTATTTAATATGCTTTTTAAAAAAAAATCAGTCGTCACTTTTGGCTTTTCATTTATTTTTCATGCCAGCATTTTGTTTCTTTTTTTCTGTATACCATTTTTATTTATTTTCTTGGTATTTTTCTTTAAGGGCTGTTGTCTGTCCTTCATTCCTAACATTTTTGAAGAAAACTGTTGAATATAGTCTAAAATAACTAAGAAATGCTGTGCCCCTTTTAAGTCATATTTTGTCGCCCTTTATAACAGTGATTGCAATGTCATTTTGGTGATGCTACAGCTAGAGTGGCTTGAAATGTAAGATTTTTTTCTCTCCCTCATCTGTTTTCAGAGCAGCTGTTAGATGAAAACATGTAAAATTCTTTTTATTTCAGCTTTGGTGCTTGATCAGGATTGCCCACAATCCATTTAGTGCAAAAAATTGTACTGCCCAGGGGTAGCTGTATACTGGACCCATGTCTGACAGTACAGCTTAATCTGCCTGTCTCCCTCCGTCCCTCCCTCCCTCCATCCCCTCCCTCTCCGCCCCTCCCTCCCTCCCTCCCTCCCTCCCTCCTTCCCTCCTTCCCTCCTTCCCTCCTTCCCTCCTTCTTTCCCCTCCTTCCAGATAAATAGCCTCTCTGTGTTTTCAAACACACAAATATTTAGACATCTTCATTTTCTTTAAAAATTTTGTTATAACAGATTAAGAACACCTGAGATAAATAGCTGTGCAGTCAAGCTATGCTTTCTAATTTAAGATTAGGCTAATCCTTCTGTTTTATGTGAGAGGCCTATGGGAGATTGGTCACTTCAATAAAAGTTTAAATGTCCTGAAGATATTTTTACCTACTTCTTTTGTAATTTTTAGGTGAATTTTTAATGTAATTTAATTATCAAGTGATAAAACTTTTTTCAACAGAGGCGCAATAAGAAATGCTTGCCAGATGTTAATGATTTTAGGTCTTGAAGGAAGATCAGTCTATGAAGAAGATTTTGAGGCTCCTTTTTTGGAAATGTCTGCAGAATTTTTTCAGGTAACCTTTGAAAATGTAAATAAATCTTTTAAGATGGTCTTAATGTTTTTAATATAGTTACTAATTTAACTATTTTGACCTTTTTTGACTGAGGCCCATTGAGGGAGGGGAGTATGCAAAAAATGCCCGTCAGCACACCTACCTCTCATTTTGACCATTTCCAGTTAAGCAACTCATCGATAACAAATTGAAGAGTTTGAACTTACACACATGTTTTTTAAAATTATAGAGATGACCCTTGAACAGTGTGGGGCATAAGGATGCTGACCCCCTGTATAGTCGAAAGTCCACATAAAACTTTTGACTCCCCAAAAACTTATAGCGTGCTGTTGACTGGAAACCTTGGGGATAAAATAAACAATAGATTAACATATATTTTATATGTTATATGTATTGCATGTTGTATTATTCTAATAAAGTAAGCTAGAGAAAAGAAAGTGGTTATTAAGATCATTATATGGAAGATAAAATATAATTTACTGTTCACTAAGTGGAAGTGGATCATCCAGGTCTTCATCCTTGTCTTCACATTGAGTAGGCTGAGGAGGAGGAGGAGGAAGGAGGACTTGGTCTTGCTGTTGCTGTCTCAGGAGTGGCAGGGGAGGAAGAAAATCTGCTTCATGGACTTGTGTAGTTCAAACTTGTGTTGTTCAAGGGTCCAACTGCATGTTATAAAACTGTAAACTTAGAAATATCCTTAACCTTTTACTATATCTAATATTATAAATTATTTAAGTACCATAAATTCATAGCAGCACATCACCAACGAAGTCTCATCTGTAAGCTTTTATCAAAGTACTCATAAGGGTGTGTATGTGAAATACATAGAATATGCGTGATTCTGTAGTGCGTATTTGCCTTAAAGCTGGTTGATTAAAAAATTACAGGCCAATGAGTACTGTTGATAGAAATTTGCAACAGTGTTCCAAACCCAACTAACTTGCTAAAAGTAAAGCTAAACTGGTACTCATTTGTAATGAAATGATGATAACAGTAACTGAGTACCAGTAAACCTAAGACTGTGTTTATAAGGTAACTGTAACCAGGCATCCTTCCTGAAAACCATAACTATCTGAGCAATTAACAGTGGGAATATTGTAGTGTTGCCAAAACAGATGTCTTAATAGAAAGCTTAAGTGTTTATTCCAGTAATAGGCTTTTTAAAAAATAAATGAATACAAAATTTTAACTCTTACTAATTCAGTAGGTCATTTATGATAGCTACTGGTTATATCAAAAATTGATGTTGGTGAATTTTGGTGTCACTTACCCATAAAGAAAGAAAGAATGGAGTTGCTGCCTTTTTTTCACCTCTCCCCCGCCCCGAAATTGTTTTGTAGCCCATCAGGAAGACCTTTGTGGCCCGCATTGGTGAGCCTGAACCATGCTTTATGAATTACTAATTTATAATATAGAAAAGGATATTTATTTTCTAATATGTCAACTAGTTGTAGATATTTTTGACAGTATTTCTAATCTTTGCATTAGCTTGCATTTTTTTCATTTAGATACATAGTAATAGAAAAATTGTTTATAAATCAGGATTCCAAAATGTGCTACAGTGACACATACATGTATGTGTGCGTGAAGACATATATGTACTATTTTTAATAGTGGAAAGATGTCTCAGCAAGATTTTTGTTTGGTGTGTAAATGTCTATTCTTGGGAACTTGATTATTTCAAGAATTAAAACTATGTTAAGAAAGTGAGAGATGTTGCTGAATTTTACATGTAACGTACACTGACTGCGTGTCTTCCAATATATAATTATTCGATATAACCATTAAAACTGTCAGATCTGTTAAAATCAGTTGGGGTAACATTTGCAATTTAGTGGAACTTTTGTAAAGCTGTGTTAGCAGACAATACTAATAGTTATTTTAAAGCTCTTATTTCTCAAACTTTAGTGTATATGTCTACTCCTTTGAGAGTGGGAGTGGGGTGGCAGGAAGACTTTAGTAACTAGCAGTATGCCAGCAAAGCTTATGATAAACATGATGAATCTTTCTGGTTATAATTTTACATTAAAACAAATCAAAGAAGAACATCCCACTCTGTGTTGGAGTCAGATGCTTCTGTACTTTTGACCCTCATTGGTGTGTATTGACTTTTTCTGCTATTTTTTGGAGTACACTGGCACAGTTTGAAAAACATTGCTTACAGATAATGTTTTAATTTAGTATTATGTAAATACCAAAGGCTTTAAAGGATATAATTCAGACTATATCAACCTTTGTAATGAGAAATTACACAAAATGCTAATAGTACTTATTTTACTTAGACTGATTTATTATAAACACGGTAGAAACACAGCTAAGAGCAAAAACACATTTTTTTCTATGTTAAAAAAAATTACGTTTTTAAATTGCAGATGGAAAGCCAGAAATTTTTAGCAGAAAACAGTGCTTCAGTATATATAAAGAAAGTAGAAGCTAGAATTAATGAAGAAATAGAACGAGTGATGCACTGCCTTGACAAATCAACGGAAGAACCAATTGTAAAGGTGGTTGAGAGGGAACTGATTTCCAAGCACATGAAGACTATAGTAGAAATGGAGAATTCTGGGCTAGTACATATGTTGAAAAATGGAAAGACAGAAGGTAGGTGTTACCTATTGAAAATAATTAAATCCTTATTCTACCATATCAGTATTTTTTAAATTTTCCTACAATTAAAGCAGATAATAACAGTTTTCAAGAAGTTGCGGTGTGTGTTGTTAATTTGTCTCCATTGTTACTTTGATGGGAATTGCAGGCTTTTGATACTGTCTTACTAATGAAGATTTTAGACATTTCTAATGAATTGAGCATTTCTGGTCTTTCAGTTTAAGTCTCCTCATTTTATGTTTCTCTTAATCCAGAAGATAAAAGGTGTAATAGTGTTGGTGAGACCAATGAGCTCCTCATTCATTCCTGTACTTGTTGTATACCAAACAAAGGGTTTGGGCTCTCTTTATTCCTGCATACTCTCTTGTGGTTTTGTGATTATCTTAAAAGTCTTAAATTTCCATCTTAAGATTTTTGTAGACTTTCCTTTGGGATTCAGTTGTGATAGGGTGCTGAAAATGCAAAAATATTTGTGTCTTCCATATTGATATGTTTAAATAAATTAGATTGGTTTGGGGAACACTGAAGTTACAGAATGGAAAAGGAGGCAGGAGGATTGCATAAAAGTAAAAAACACTTTTGGGGTAACTATAGCACTTTTTTAATCATGATTTTTGCTTTCCAGGGGTTAAAAATTGTGAAAAGTATCCTAGAAGAAATTTTAAGTTAAATTATAAATTATAATTTATAAGTTAATAACCATATCCTCCATTCTTAGTTTCTGATGCTTTGTTTTAAAACTTTGCCTTTACCACTTGATACGATATTAGGAAATACAAAAAAACATGGTTGTCCTTGTTCTCCTACTTCCTAGATGAAATCTGAGCAGTATTTTATCCACTTCCTTTTAGTAAAAGAAATATATATGGCCTTTTGGGATCATGACCTATGGAGAGAATAAAGAAAGATTTTTAAAGGAGAATTACAAAGAGAAGGAGGATACAAGAGAAGGGAAAAAGAGAGCTGGTGTGAAGTTGAGCCATGTTTATCTCTAGTGGAATCCTTACCTTGTGTTTTAAAATTGTTAAATTTTTGTATATATGGTAAATTCCTGAAAAGTTATACGTAAAAAAAATTTTTTTCAGCTAGAGAGGCTTCCTTTTTAAAAGACTCTTCTGTTAAACCTTTTTTGTAAAAGCAAAAAAAAAACAGAAGTCATTTAGTGTGTTTGCCATGTTTTCTAAAATTAAGGTATAAGTCAAGGGTTGGCAAGCTTTTTTTTTTTTTTTTGTAAAGGGCTAGTGAATAAAATGGCTTGTGGGCCATGCAGTCATAGTGAGAAGGTAAGACAATAACAAGTGAATAAGCCTGTGTTTCTATAAGACTTTTTTTTATGAGCTCTGAAACCTGAATTTCATATAATTTTTGTGTCACTAAATAGTAGTATTTTCATTTTTTCATCAGCCATTAAAAATGTGAAAACCATCCTTAGTTCCTTAGTTCATGAGCTTACATAAATAGGTGGCAGGCTGTATTTGGCCCACGGGTTCTAATTTAATGACCCTTCTGTAAATGGTCTCTGGTAGACTAGGACTTTATGCAAAGCATTTGCCCTGCTTAAACAAAATGAATATTAATAAATTATGTAATGTACTGTTTCAGTATCGAATGAATGTTTTCTTACCTACCTTAGGGATGTGTAGGGAGGGATGATTAAATGGGCTGGAGATTAGGTGCTAGGAAATGTTGATGAAGAGGTTGTTGAGCATGCCAAGAATTACAGCGTCTCTGTCACCTGTGTGATGTATGTAAAAGGTGTCAGGTATGCCTATCATGGCAAGCACTTATGTGAATGAAGGAATATCGTTATAGTACTTAGCAGAGTTCGCCTTTATTTAGTACCTTATGTTTCCAACAACACAGTGTAGCTATCTATGATTCTAAATTAAATTTTAAATTTTTGTTTTTGTCTGGACATGGTGGCACACGCCCGGAATCCCAGTCCTTTTGGAATGCTGAAGTGGGTGGGTTGCCTGAGCTCAGGAGTTCAAGACCAACCTGGGCAAATTAGTAAAACCCCATCTCTGTGAAAAATACAAAAATAAGCTGGGCATGATGGTGCATGCCTGTAGTCCCAGCCACTTGAGAGGCTGAGGTGAGAGGATCATTTGAGCCCTGACAGGGAAGTCAAGGCTGCTAGTAAGCCAAGAAAAATCATGCCAGTGCACTTCAGCCTGGGCAACAGAGGGAGATCCTGTCTTGGGGGTGGTGGGGGGAGCGGAAAGAAACTGTTGTCTTTAATTTTTCTGAGCTTCCACTAGAAACTAGTGGCAAGATGTCTTAATTGTGGTAGGCCCTGCTCTTGGAAAAAAGTTCCTCTTGTTGAGTATGTATCAGAAGCAACTTCACCATTATGAAACCAAATTCTCATAAATCAGAGAATGAAAAACAGTTTCCTCACTGTGAATGGAGGATAAATTGGATTGGTTATTAGATGCAGATAGCACTATGAAATTAAGTTCAAATGGTATCTTATTTTTATTTTATTAAGTGTATATAGAAATAATATTTAATTTTTGAATGCCAAATTATTTTCATTTACACTTTTACATTTCCTTTACTGTGACATTTAAATACAATGAAATTGTAGTAATTTATATACAGCTACATATACAACATGTAATAGCTAAGGAAAACTTACAACAACATAGGAGTGAAATAGACAAGTTGGGGACCATTTTGTTAGAAGTATTTGATGTGCTACATTTACTGTAGTATGTGTCCATAAATTGTTGTTGCATTTGTAATACCTGTTTTCAATATGGGAAACTTGGTTGTAATTTATGCTAAGTATGTGAGAAGCTGTAAAATTGCCATGTGTAGGTGACTACAGGCATGTATTATTAATGGAAACTAATTAAAATTTGCCTTTGAAAGTCACTGAAACAAAGTTTATTAAACTTGTGTAAAACTTGCTTCTAAATATTTTTAAAATACATACAACTTTAGTTTTAAGCTCTAAACTACTCTTAGAACTGTAGACCAAGGTAGGCAAATTAGGGCCTGTCCACCAAATCTGTTTTGTTGTTTTTGTTTTTTGGGTTTTTTTGGGGTTTTTTTTGATTAAAAAAAAAATCGCAAGAATATTTCATGAAAATTTATATACAGTGTCAGAGTAGAGTAGTTGAGTCAGATACCTGTGGCCCACATTTTAAAATATGTATCATCTGATGCTTTACAGAAAAAACATTGGTCAGCGTCTGATCTAGAAACTCTTAACTTCATTCTTAAAAGTTATTGATTGTAAAACTTTTAAAATTATCATCGTAGACTTCTGACACTGTGTTCTCCCAGTAAGTTGTTATTGCAAAGAAACACTAGACATATGGAAAAACAGTATTTTAAAATCTGTATTTTAGTCTTGTGAAAAATGATATTAAAAAATGGATAGGATCCAGAGTTTTTATTCTAAATTTAAAATGTATAGTGAAATAGACCAAATTTTGAAGTATAGATACTGGCTTAGGATGCCACCTGGGGAAACATTAGGGTTTGCTCTAAGGAAAATACTGAAAAAGAGGTGTTTATATTATACATTTCATCAAAACTTTACCTGAGGTATAATGAAGTAAATCCTAGGATAGTTTATTTGATTCGTTGTCATGGTAATCAGTTAAACCTTTGGAAATACCCATAAGACTTAAATTGGTTTTAAAATTTCTTCCTCATTATAGGGATTACCAATTATACCTTAATTAGTTACCCTTTTTGTAGACATTTTGTAGTATCATTAGGTCTGCATTAGAGTTACGTAGTATAAATTACGTACGAACTCAAAACTGCAGTTGCCATTTTTTTCTGTGACATTACTTGTTCATTATGGTTTTTGGTATATCTTCTTCCATGTAAATTAAAATCTGCTAGGACATTTCATTGATGCTTTCAGAGCATCTCATCTAAAAGTTGTGTTTTATAAATTACAACAGTAACTTTTGACTAGCCTATTTTTTCCAGTTTTCATTTCAATATACATATATTTTTAATAGTTATGTGGTCAGCAAATGGTGGTAATGGAGAAATAAGCTTCTCTAAGTATTGTAGCGTGAACACAGATTCATGTTTTTTTCTTTAATCTTTAATGTAGCCACTTTGTGTTTTCTTTCTGATTCGTAGACCTTGCTTGCATGTACAAGTTATTTAGTCGTGTGCCAAATGGTTTGAAAACAATGTGTGAGTGTATGAGTTCCTATTTGAGGGAGCAAGGTAAAGCTCTTGTTTCTGAAGAAGGAGAAGGAAAGAATCCAGTTGACTATATCCAGGTAAGTAAACCCAGACGATTCTCTACGTTTATGATAAAGGCATTTCTGTGCTGCAAAGGCCACTTTCACCATGCTGTGTATTGTGTACTTTCAACTTAATTTTCCCAGTAGTAAAATAATATGTATAATTATCCCAAATACTTTAGAATTTTGCAAGGTGTGCATATTTATATCAGGGAGCTAAAATTCAGCTGCTACTTTTCATTTAACTTCTCTGATGGAGAACTTGTTTAGAGAGTCTCAATTGTGCGTCTAAATTTTTGGTATGCCTTAGTGTTTGCATACATTAGTATGTTGGAGAAAACAACTGGTTTAAATACTTTTTGTTTGAAAATATTTTATTTTTCAAGCAGTACTATAAATAAATTATGTGCCATGTTTTTGTGTTTTAATCAGCTTTTTTGTACATTTTTTTAAGCTAATTTTTTCCCTGGCCAACCCATTCCATCAAGACAGGAGAATGAGAAGCAGTGAGGAGGTTCTTTGGTTTGTTTGCATTGTATTAATACATATATGGAAGATACAATACTTCTCTCATTGACTTTTTTAATAGAGGCTTACATATAGGCTTGAAAATAATACCAAAACTATATGAGTTTAAAAATGAATATACAGGTTTGTTACCAGCAAAGTTAAGATAAACATATATGGTCATAAGTGTATTATTTATATGTTTGTTACCAGCAAAGTTAAGATAAACATACATGGTCATAAGTGTATTATTTATGGAAAAATTATTATAATGTGTCCTAAATTTTATTGTTTTTATTTCTAAGGGCTTATTGGATCTGAAGAGTAGGTTTGATCGCTTCCTTCTAGAATCATTCAACAATGACCGGCTCTTTAAACAAACTATTGCGGGTGACTTTGAGTATTTTCTCAACCTCAACTCCAGGTCTCCTGAATACCTCTCATTATTTATTGATGATAAGCTGAAAAAGGGAGTCAAAGGGGTAAGTAGTAATGTATTTGAAAATATGTTTAATTTTATTTAAAGATATAAAATTATATGTAAAATTAGGACATTTTGCAGATAAAAATTAAGCATGACCCATTGCTGTGCTTAAGTGTGTGCCGTGGCCTAGTGAAAATATTGTTTGAAATACCTGACATGCTCCAAAGTAGTTAGACATTTCACTTAATGTGTAATTGGCCTCAAAAACAAGTAACTGGATGGGCTTGGTAGCTCATGACTGTAATCCCAGCATTTGGAGAAGCCAAGACAGAAGGAGCTCTTGAGGCCAGGAGTTTGAAATTAGCCTTGGTAACAGAATAAAACTCCATCTCTACAAAAGTGAAAGAAAAAAGTTAGTGGTACAAGGTGATACATACCTGTTGTCCCAGAGGCTGAGGCAGAGGATCATTTGAGTTCAGGAGTTTAAGGCTGCGGTGAGCTATGATCACGCCACTGCACTCCACCCTGGATGACAGAGCAAGCAAGACCTTATCTCAAAAAAACTGAACAACTACACAGCTGTAGTTGGTAAACCGTCACTTTTGTGACAGCGTTAGGCATGCTGAAGATAAGAAAGAACTAGAAAACAACTTTCTAGTAGTACAGAGTGTTGCTTGCTCTCATCTGGTTCTGAAGGTTATATGTCACACAATAATTGGATGCCAAGAATGTTAAGGCATAGATAGAGTAGATTTCAGAAAACAGTTGGTGTAGCTCAATTTCAAGCCTTTATGATACATGATACCTCTGGAACCTGGGGAGCTCACAACAGCATATCTGAATTGGTCTCTTTTGACTTCATTTTGGAATTTGTGACATGAAAGGGAAAAGCAACAAGTTGTCACAGGTTTTACAGGCAGTAGCTGCAACAGGGAAACAAAATCACTAAGGATGCACAGAATAGAAAAGTCTATTAATTATGCATTCATGTTGTCTTCCATTTTTCTGAATATATTAATATAGCCTGCCACAGAATCCTTTTGCCCATGTTTAAAAGTAAGGGCAATGGTCTTTTTACTGTTTGGATTATGACAAATTATTGCCTTTTGTTTGCACAGTTTAGCCTTTCAGTGAGCTTAAATGAAAACATCTGTCTTTTGGCTGTGTAATGTTTTGCCTACATGTGCAAAGGCTTCATGACATAATCTCCGTGACTAAAATTTCATTTCCTGTATTCTCAGTCATCCCTTAATCCAGCCCTGTATTACCTTATGCCTCCATTTCGGTAGTAGCCCTTTACGGAATAGAATTCCACTCCAGCCTCTCACACATCATGCACTAAATGAGAATGTGAGAATGATGCTACTATGTGAAGTAAGGGGCACTTTCTCAAACTGTATCCCTTTTTCTGATGCATGTCAGCCAGATATGTATGTTTTCAAGCAGTAGTGTTTTTAAGTTATAAATGAACTGTAAGGCTACTTCTGTAGAATTAAAATTATATAATTGTTAAATCATCTTAATTTTGCAGCTAACAGAACAAGAAGTAGAAACCATATTGGATAAGGCAATGGTCCTTTTTAGGTTTATGCAAGAAAAAGATGTATTTGAACGTTACTATAAACAACACTTGGCAAGGAGACTTCTCACAAATAAAAGTGTTTCTGATGACTCTGAAAAAAACATGATATCTAAGTTAAAGGTAAGGTGTATTTTAGATGGAATAGAATGCACCTAACTGATGTTTATCATGGTTGTGTACTGACAACGTGATTGGAAATTATTTGGTTGATTTTTAAGTGTTTATTTCTAGAAACACAGGTAGATTGTTTTTGAGAACAACACAGGCTGCACTAACATTTTTTTTCAAGTTCAGGGGGCATCCAGAGTTTGGTGGAATTTCTGTTGGTATGTCAAGATACATTCATGGAGGCCTGAAAGGGAGGATTAGTAAAAGGGAAACAGTAAAGAGGTTATTGCCATATAGTTCTTTTTATCAGATTGTGGTCCATAGAATACTTGTACCTGAATCACCTGAGATGCTAGTTAAAAACACAGAGTTCTGGGCCCTACCTTTCGTGGGGGTATATTGGAATCTCTGAAAAAATCTGGGAATTTCCATTTTAAAATAAAATCCTAAAGTTTGGTAACTACAGGCATAGAGCAGCCATTGGAAAAATTTACAGAAAGATTATCAGGGAGAGCAATAACATGAAATAATTTATTTCCTCTATACATAGAAAAATCTACCATTTGTGTATATTTGTGTTTTTCCTCCACAGACTGAATGTGGATGTCAGTTCACATCAAAACTGGAAGGAATGTTTAGGGATATGAGCATCTCAAACACAACAATGGATGAATTCAGGCAACATCTACAGGCAACTGGTGTAAGATTCTGCATTAATTTCTACTTACATATTCATGTAAAGTCTTTTATAATGGGCATTTTCATCCATTTAGCAGATGACAGTCTTTTCTTTAAATGTCATTAGTGACAACATGTGTTTTGTCTGTGAGTGCTTAAAAATTATTTTTCTTCACGTTTCCTCTTTCTGTGTTCGTTAAAACTTTTTATTATTTTAAAATTCAGTTTCTCCTCTCCACTTGAAAGGGAATACACTGACAATTTAATAAAGAGAATTATTCTGCTGTTAATAAAGATAATACAAATCTATTGTAAATGGTTGAAAGAATACTGGGCTTACAGAAGTTTACTGAGTTTTAGTACTCTTCTTTTCACTTTACCCCAGGATTGTGTCATCTTGGGATAGTCACATGACCTTTCTATACCTTACTACTGTCATTCTCTATAAGTTTAGCTTAAATGGGCCTTACATCCTAAGGGTGGGTAGCAGGTGAACTGAGACTATGAAAACACAGAAATTAATGTGTTACAAATGTGTTTGGTATAACTCCCCAGAACTGGTGAGCTGGAACTTTTATGGCTTTGGGGTCTGATGGCGGTTTTATGAGCATTTAATGATATTCACAATTTAGTTTCATTTTTTACTCTGATTTTCAGCTTAACCTTAAATTTAGAGAATTCTACAATCTTTAAATTTTCTAAATCACCACGTACCACTCTGTAGTTAAGATGCATCACAACCATTTAACAGATTTGTGAGTCTTTCTTTTGATATCTAAAAATGAGATCATCACTTTCACAAATCAGATATGTGAAAATACCTAATTCTGTAGAATAACCATTTATATGAAAACATTCTGACTCTAAATAGTTACATGAATTGCCTTATGTATCAGTGTTTACAGCGGAGAAGATCTAAGAGGAGGAAAGATGCAAGTTGGTGATAGAAATTTTGGGTGGACAGGAACTGAGTTGGTGTAATTATCCTGGATTTTTTTTTTAGATTGTTTAGGAATTTGTAGTTAAATCTAATATATTGGCATATTTTCTTGTATTTTTTTTTTGTTTGCTATAATAAGCTTTTTATTTTTTTTCTTCCACTAATCTTACACATTGGAAGCTATAGGAAGATTGGGGTAGATCCCATGCATATTGATAAGGAATGGATGGACAGACCACATTGTGACCTTGCCTTACCCCAACCAACTTGCAAACGTATTAACAGTTCTCCACCTCCCCCAGTATATCATCTAAGAGTCTCTGCTATGATCCTCTCTTATGTGCATCATCTAATTTTTTTATTTTCAATTTCTTTAAAGTTAAGTAATCATTTCGTGGATACTTGTGAAGCAATCTTGAGTGTAGAATGGTTCTTGATATTCATAAACTCTGATTCCTCCCCGTAAAAATTTATATTACTAAATCACTGAGGTAAGATAAAAATGGAATGATGGTTTATTAGTTCTGAATATCAATAATAAAGATAATATTTAATCCATAACAGTTTCTATTGTGTTTTCTTGCTGTTTACTTAAAAAATTAATTTGTTTAATAGAAGAAAATAATTGTGACAGTGATACTAACATAGAAGTAGTCATTCATTGTACAGATATTTATAGAGCACCTGCTATGTAGCGGTGATCTTAGCGTCCTATGCAGAGGTTCGAATGTGAGTTATATGTTAAAACATAAAAGTTTTGTTTAGTTGAAATAGGTGCTGGAATATTAGAAATAACATTGTGTATTAAGATGGTAAAGATATTTTAAACTGAGATGAAGGATATTATGCTAGAATTTTCTCTAAAATGATATGATTGACCCCCTTGACCTTTTATTTAAAAAGGCCCAAACTTTTCATTTCTCAGTGATAACAGTAAGACTTAATTTATGTGCCAAAAACTATTCTTTTTTCAGTGTTTTTAAATTAATATCACAAGCAATAATTATGACTGTTTGCCAGAGTAGTTAAAATTTGGGAAACACTGGATGGGTCTAACCTTTAAGAAAATCTGCTGGTGAACTGTTCTAGAACTTCTAGAACATCTGCCTAATGAACTGTTACCTCAAACCAGATCTGAAAAAACAACTGGGCAGGTTTTTAAATTAGATATCAGACATGGCGTGAGGGGGTAGGGGTGGCGGTGGGAAAAATAAAAATAAAAAAAGATATTAGACATGGAGCTAACTGCTTTGGTAAGTCTAACACAGTGTCTAAACAGAACAGATAACAAATCCTAGTTAATTTTGAGGAGAGTATCTCTTTCTGTTTTACATAGGTATCTTTAGGTGGTGTTGATCTTACAGTCCGGGGTGCTCACGACAGGATATTGGCCCACTCAGTCAGCCACACCAAAGTGCAACATCCCGCCAGCACCAAGACATGCTTTTGAGATATTCAGAAGGTAAATCTAAATCAGACTTTGCATTACTAAGTACAAATAATTGTTCAAAATTAAAATGAATTTGAACATTAGTATCTGTAATTGAAAATGAATGTATTCCATTTATTACCTCGTGTTCAAAAGTAGCATCTATCCTAGCATGCAGCAATTTCCCCCCTCTATAGGATCTTAATGAATAAAGTAAAGCAGGCATAATTTATCTCTAGATTGTTTATATGCTGGCATTTGAAATGCCTCTTATTTAGAGCCGTAGTAAAAATGGAAGAAGAGAAAGTAAATGATGATGGAAAACTAGACCCAGAGAATTCCTTAGACTTTTCTGAACACTTCAGCCAACTCGAATGGTTGGAAATACATGGACACCTTGTTCCCACTGGTACTCAGAGTCTCTGAGTTGGCAGTTTTGATGAGGATGAGGAGCAAGAAGAAAACCAAGAGTGATATTAATTGCAAGAAAAAAATAGAAAACGATTCAAGCAAATCTTTTTTTTTTGGGCTGCTGAAAATAAATGGCTTACTCAGTGTGGAGACTACTTTTTGAAAAGC
This sequence comes from Ateles fusciceps, assembly GCA_036589455.1. Classification (NCBI taxonomy): domain Eukaryota; kingdom Metazoa; phylum Chordata; class Mammalia; order Primates; family Atelidae; genus Ateles; species Ateles fusciceps. The sequence goes on from JAZHEH010001955.1 coordinate 3,977,536, forward strand.
CGCTCCTGTGAACACTAGGGATGAAGATGAGTATATCCCCCCTCTCCTTCGAGCAGCCTAAGGTGGACACTTAGACATTGTCTGTGAGCTGACTGCACAAGGGGCAGATGTTTTTGCAGTAACCATGGATAGCTGGACACCTCTACGTGGTGTTTGTAAGTGGAATAATACCAGAGTGGCTTCTTTATTTCCTCCTCATGATGCAGATCAGTTATGAATGCCCAAACAAAAGGCCTGTTGACCCCCTTGCGTCTTATCTTGCTGCTGGATCAGAGACAGCAGAGATACTCTAGGACTTCTGCTGTAAACTGTTACCTCAAACCAGATCTGAAAAAAGAAGAAACTGCAGGAGGACAAGTGTCTGTCACGACCGCTTTGAAATTGTGGAAGGCACTGTACAAATTCTTCACCTTAGTCTTAATGATTCTAGTAATTAAGCTTCCAAGTACCAGTCCTCCTTTGTGTGAGATGTAAAATATTCCCATAATAAAAAGTTGACATCAAACATCTTACTGCAAAAAATTCATTCGTGCTCCTTAAGATGTTCTTCCAAGTGAAATGCCTGACCTTGAGGTCAAAATGTACTTGAAAGTTTGAATATATCTTGAATGATTTCTGTGGAGTTTGTGATTTTTATCAGAAATAATTTTGACTTGCCTATACTTAAAAACTTGACGCGGGTTGTACAGAAACTAATGGTATTTTTGATGCTGATGCAGGAGATAGGTATTTTTAAATAGCCCATATCCTGGATCTTTGTTGATTATTCAGCATATCGACATGTATCTTTGTAAGGTGAGGTAACTAAGAATTTAACTTAAAAAGCCTCAAACGTTCTGGTGCTCTTCCAGCTGTCTTCTCTACATTACCATAGCCAGTTGCTTTTATTTTGAATCAGAAGCACTAGCATATTATTAACTTGTATCTTCATAAATTTAAAAAAAAACTAGATTTGTCTTTTAGAACATAGACCATTTGCCGGGAAAGCAGCTAGGTGTTTAATCCATGAATCTTGTATACTGTCTCCACCACCACAATTCATATAATCCTGTGGACAGTCCTCCTTCACCCTGGTCAGCTGCATGAGCCTTATTCTAATAGTGAATCAGTATAATCGTTTATACATGCGCACAGATACACTTTGTTGCAAGAGTTCACGATGTATATGCTATCCAACTAGGTTTACTTGCCTAATCCAACTGGTTTAGGTACTGCTCAGTCTCTTGAGTTCACAGAAATGTTGTGTTATTTTCCTCCTCAAGGTCCACATTTTTAATAAACTGTAGAAAGGCAAAATGACAAGGGAAAAGGAATTCTAAGAGTGAAGGGATGATTGTTATACTGGGGCAAGAACCACAGAGTAGCTCAGGCTTTGAAAAAAGGCAATATGGATAGTGACAAAAAACATAAATATAAAAATTCAAAAGTACAAGTTTTGAACAACAACAAAGGGAGAGTTTATCCTTTATAATTTTAATATGTAACAAAAAGTTGCATAAACTTTTCCCAGAGGAATATTTTATAAATGCCCTTCATTCAGCCTTAGTGCATTGAATATTGTACTGTGGTACAGAAATACATTTTGTACTGTTGATGTCTACTACTGGCTTAGGACAAATTGATTATTGAGTTACTATGGAGAAGGGTGGTCTTAATAGCAGGGGCTGAGCAGCAGTAGGCTGGGACAGAGTGCACAGTAGAAATTATTTAGTGTGCTGCCTTTGTCGTTCAATATCTAGCTGAGTTACTTAGGGCTCTCAAGGTTTCTCTCTCCTGTAGAAAGTTGAAACTGAACTTGATTCCTAAGGTTTCCTTTAACTTTTAAGTCTATATATATATATATGTGTGTATGTGTGTGTGTATACACACACATATGTTTAAGGGGTGTTATTCTGTAATTTGTAATTTCAAATGTGTAAGTTTGTTTGATTTTCTAAAACCTGATTTGATTTGCTGAAGGTTCTACTTAGCCAAACACAGTGGTCGACAGCTCACACTCCAGCATCATATGGGTTCTGCAGATCTCAATGCCACATTTTATGGACCAGTTAAAAAGGTAAGTATTGATAGTTTGAACATATTAAGTAACTTAATCTATAGAACTGATTTGTGACTTATGTTGACCTGGGTAAATTATTTATTTCTCCTGTTTCTCTACCTGTCTCACATGTTAGAAAGGTTAAAAATCCTGGCTTTGATTTATTACTTCCGTTCTCTCAGTTGCTAACTGCAACTTTGAAAATATTAAGACTACACCAGTATAGTCTTCTCTAAGGACTAAATATTAGGATAATTACATATTTTATTTATAAAATTAGGTTTGAGAAAATATTGCATAAAATAGTAAAATGTAAGTTGATTTCAGAGTGTACAGAGCCATGAGCTCCTTTTCAAAATTCTGTCACTTACAATCTTTATTTCTAATGAATCAAAATTGGGAAAATTAACACTCAAGATTTGTTGGATATAAAATGTTATTAAAGTCATTTAAAAAATTAGTAATGGACAAGTGATTTGCCTTCATTTTTAAAAAGCAATTTTTTCTATCTAAATTGTGAGGTTTAGAGTAATAATTTTTTTCATTACTTGGTATGAATCAGGATTATTTGCCTTCAAAAAATATTAAGTCTTCTAGAAAAACTATAGAAATACACCTAAAATGTCATCTAGGCAGCAAGTAAGTTTTAGACTTTAATTAGAGTTTTACTAGTTTGATACGGTGAATCACTGTTAACATCAGTTTTAGTATTACTGAAAATGCCTATAAATATTCTAATTTTTATATTTAATTGAAATGAGAAATAGCTCTCTGTAATGAATTTAGTTGAATGATATTCAACACATATATTTAAGTGGGAAGGACAAGGAAACTAAAGAACTCATCTTTTAATTACTGCTGGTTTTTGTTTTAAAAGAGGGTTTTTTCCCCTAAACAGTCATGTTCTTTTGAAGTTTAAGCAGATCAGTAGATTTTTAAAACATAATGCATATGTTAATTTTTGAAGAGTTAGAAAGTTCCACTTTGCATCCCCTAAATCGTAAAGCAGGAACAGGCTTTGAGAATGGCAATTCCCCCCTTTCACCCTGCCCACGTGCTGTGCTATGCTATTTTTTGATCTCTTGCTATGATCAGGCCACACAAAAACCAAATCCTCTTACTTTTGGTGGTAGTGTAACAGTAGTGGTGTTTTGTAAGTCCGTTTTTATTATCATCCCATAGTTTACTGTTAAAATAATTTTAGCATTGAATATAGGGAATTGATTAATTACTTAGATTTCCTTTATAGGAATAAGTTATATAGTTTTGTTGAGGGGGAGGATGGAGATTATGGAACCTATTTCTGAAACATACTGTTAAAGTTACCAGGAAATTGATCAATTATGGTGGCTCACGCCTGTAATCTCAGCACTTTGGGAGTCTGAGGCAGGTGAATCACTGAAGCCAATTAGTTTGAGACCAGCATGAGCAACATGGCAAAACCCCATTCTACAAAAAACAGAAAAATTAGCCGGGCGTGGTGGTATACACCCATGGTCCTAGTTACTCAGGAAGCTGAGGCAGGAGGATTGCTTGAGCCCAAGAGGTTGAGGCTGCATTGAGCGTTGTTTGTGCCACTGCACTCTAGCCTGGATAATAGAGTGAGACCCTGTCACTCACATATATACATACATAGGTACATGCATATGTACGTAAATGTCACCAGGAAATGATTGTATCTTTGTTTATATTTTTTGAAAAATGAAACAGGAAGATGGATCTGAAGTTGGTGTTGGAGGTGCACAAGTAACTGGCTCTAATACACGGAAGCACATATTGCAAGTCTCCACTTTCCAGATGACCATATTAATGCTCTTTAATAATAGAGAAAAATACACATTTGAGGTATGGGTTTTGGTTATATACATTTTAACTGTGTTGTTTCTAACTCTCACTTGTTACTTGAATCTGTATTGTTTGAGTAACCTTTAGAGAGTCTCTTTGGATACCTTTAGAGCAAACTGCATAAAATGGGTCATAGAACTGTGTGAACATCTTACGTTTATTGAGTTATGTTTCATTATTTTTAAATTATAGAAGAATTTTTAAATAAAATATACCTTATATAAGTGCGTAATTTGATGAGTTGTAAATGATTGCACCTGTGTAACTATCATCACAATCAGGAATATTGCCCAAAAGTATAGAGTGTTACCTCCAAAATTTCTTTGCACCCCTTGCCAGTCCATTCCCTCCTACCACCTCAAGCCCCAGGCAACCAGTGACCTGCTTTATATCACTGTAAATTAGTTTTGTCTTTTTTGGATTTTCATCTAAATGTAATCATATATATTGTCTCTATCCTTTAATCTTTTATCAGTTCACCTGTTAATGGGCATTTGGGTTGATACCACTTTTGGGCTGTTGTGCATATAACTGCCAAACTGTGTCCCAAAGCAACTATACCATTCTTCACATTTGCCGGCAGTGCGAGATGGTCCAGTTGCTCTACATCCTCCACAGTCTTTAGCATTTGAGCCACTTTAGTTGGTGTCTACTTGTGTCTCAGTCTGGATTTAATTTTCTCTTTCTTTTCTTTTCTTTTCTTTTTTCTTTTCTTTTCTTTCTTTCTCTTCCTTTCTTTCTTTTTTTCTTTCTTTCTCTCTCTCTCTCTCTTTTGATGACTGCTGATGTTGAGCATCTTTTATGTGTTAATATGACACTGATACCTCTTGTTTGTTGAAGTGTTTGTATCATGTTTGGGTTGTTTTCTTACTACATTGTAAAAGTTGTTTCATAAATTCTGGATACAAGTCCTTTGTCAGATATATGTACTGGGAGTATATTTTTCAGACTGTTGCTTGACTTTTCATTTTCTTAATGGTGTCTTTTGAATTGGAGAGTTTTAAAATACTGAAAAAGTCCAGCTAATCACTCTGCTTTTTGTAGTTTATGCTTTAAGTCCTAAGAAATTATTGTCCACCCTGAAATTGTAAAGATTTACTTCTGGTTTTTCAGCAGTTTGTAATTTTAGCTTTTACATTTATGTCTATGATTAATTTAAGTTTAATATTTTGATATAAGGTAAGAATTAATATACATTTCCCCTCACACAGTGCTTCTCCCAGCATCATTTGTTGAAGGCACTATTTTTTTCCCACTGAATTACCTTGTCATCATTATTTAAAAATCAATTGATCATATATGGATGGGTCTGTTTTTATGCTGTCTTATCTGTTTCATTGATTTCTATGTCTGTATGCCGATTTTATGCTGTCTTGATAGTGCAGTCGTTTTTCTCTTTGCACCCATCTTTTTTTCCTTAGAGTAACTAATTGTTATAATATGCTTACTTTTTATTTCCCTTTTCCTTTTCTCCCAATTAAAATATGATTTGCTTACATTAAATCCAACTAGTCTTTTCTTATACATTTAAAGGATGTTTTAGGATTAAAATGAAGGTCAAGTGATTCATATTAAGTTTAAATTTAAGGTAATGAATGAACACTTTGAAAGGCTCTAAAATTACTTCCATATTGGTACTTAATTGAAAACCAGTTTTCAGATACAGATGAACACAGGAAGAAAATTAGTGTGTTTGAAATTAAGAGCAAGAGTAAATTCTAGGCCTATTTAATATTCATTTCCTTACTCCCATTTATGTATCCCATTTATGTGGGAGTATGGAAATTAGTATAAGAGAGGAGCATTTTTATGTGATATAGTTAAAGGGAATGTTTGAAATCTAGGTATTTTAGTAGCTCAGTGGCTAAATTGAGAGGTTTTTCTCATGTATTTCCATGTGGATCTTGCCTAGGGAGTAACCTTGATTGTTTTTTTTTAACTTTTTATTTTATTATAACCTTGATTTTCAACCACAGGTTATATTTGATTGAGTCCCAAGAATATTGATGAAGCATTGAGTACCTTACTGAAACATAGACTTTTCAAGCAGAGGTGGAATTAAATTCTCTCTCACAGCTGTTTTTGTGTAGTCATTTTTTAATCTGCAGTTCTTAATGGATAATATATTTTAAACAAAATTAGCTACTTGGTAAATGCTCACGTTGGTTTTCAGAGTCCTGGCTTATAAAGAACTGGTAAAAATAATGGGATAATCAAAAGCACAAAGTCATTTTTAAAAGCTGTTATTAGAATTGCTGGAAATTTTAGTGGTTCAAGCCTTTCCCTTCCCCAGCTGCTTGGGTTTATTGATGCTAATGAGCAGTTATTAGATGGAAGGTTAAAATAAAGTAGAAAATACCTCTAATTTTTTCAATTTTAGCTAAGTCACAAAGCAGAAACTGATTGTAGTGTATGTAGAATGCCATCCATGCCTGTGGCTCTAAAGAGCCTTCTGGCTGCTGACACCTCAAATCTGGGGCATTGTGAGAAGGCACAAGAAATAAATGTATCTTTACTCACACCATGTGTTTCTCTACAGTATGCTGCTCATGTTTTATTAGCCAGCCTTTTTACAGAAATCACCTCCACAAATTAGTGGAGATAGTTAAAAGTATTTAATTATAATAATTTAAAGGAAGGCGAACTCTTATTTTTGAATATTCTATATGAGTTCAGTAAGATGGTGTATTATTTAATGCCACATGACAAATCTCAAAAGTTAGTGATTTAAAACAACCACCAGCAATTTATTATCTCTCATTGTTTCTGTGGGTTAGGGATTCAGAAGATAGATAGGTAGTTCTGGCTTGGGGTTCATGAGGTTGCATTTAGCTGTTGGCTGATGTTTTGGTCATCTAATGGTTTGACTGGAGCTGGAGAATACATTTCCAAGGTGGTAGCTGTTTGTTCTGGATGTTGTTACATGGGCCTTTTTCATGTGGCTCTTTGTTCTGAAACCTTGGTGGTTGGTTTTCCCAAGAGCAGGCAATCTAGGAGACCCAGAAAGAACCTGCAGTGCCTTTTTCATCTATCCCTGGAAGACACATAGTGTCACTTCTCATTTTCTTGGTTTCCCAAGTCAGCCCTGATAGGGTGAGAGAGCCACACAAGATTAATGTATACCAGGGTTATTACAAGCTGTCATAGAAGCTGGCTACAACAGGTGGCATTAATTTGTAGTATCATATTTAATCTGTAGTAGTCAAGCTGCTGCTGTTTTTTTCTTTACATAGGTTTTTTGAATGAATAAAGGTAAGTTTATTATGATTTAGAACAGCTAAAAATAAGAAAGATACACAGTGGTAGTTTGTACCTCGGATTTTAGTAATTAGCAGTGGGTTTTTGAAAGAGGTATGGATAAGAACTACTAATACATATTTTTCTTAATATTCTTTATTTTTTATAATTTTATGTGAATGAGTCTCAAATATAAACTATGGACAGTAGCATTATTAATGTCAGACAGAATTTAAATAGAAAACAGTAATATTTGATATTCATCAAGAATTTATAGCAGTCATTAGTGGTACAACTTTACAGAAAGGAAAATGAAAGTTCAAGGGGAAGTAGACCACTCTAGAATCATGGAAATCCCTGACAAATGTATTGGCTAACCAGACAATTGAAAAGGGGGGATATAGAAAATTTGAATAACACAATAGCAAGTTAAAATTGAAGGCTGTATAGCGAACTTCAAACTCAGAAAGCAAAATAGACATGTGCTCTCAGGAAATATCTGAGGCTAGCATAACTTTTTTGCTAAAACTGTGCAAGGAAAATACAAGAGAGAAAGACAGCTAAAATTCAGCATTCTACCTTGCTCGTCAGATCCTAATACACTGAAAGCATCAATCTTAAATATTAGCAAGTCATATTCAGTAGTGTATTGAAAGAATAATGCACTGTGTCCAAACAGGATTTATCCCTAGAATACAAAGAAGGATCAGCGTAGGGAAATTTTTTGGAAAGATCATCATTAAGATATCCTAATAATTGTAAAAATAAGCAGTTGCTGTATTGCCAGTCACCATTTTAAGGCGAAAACCATTTGATCTCTACAAATGAACAAAAGGTATTATAAAAGTTTCAGTCCTCATTCCTTATATAAAAGTGGGGGACTTCATTGCCACCTTAGAGTGAAATGCCCATAGTGTCATAGCTTGTATCTAATGACAAACTTAAGCATAATAGTAGTTAGTAGGAAAACACTAGACACGTTTCTATTAGAGTTAGGAGCAAGGTGGAGATGCCTGTCACTACTACAACTGTTATGCCTTGCTCTGCAGGTCCTAACTAATATACCAAGAAAAGAAAAAGGAATGAAATTTGTAGGTATCAGGGAGAGATTGAAAAAAAATTTGCAAAATCTGTAGACAGTATGATTGTCAATTTGGCAATACATGATGATCAGTGAGAAAACATTTCTTTAGAAGAGTTTTGTTGGAAAACAAAAAAACCCTTTCTGTAAACTAGCATGAATCAGTAAATGACATGAAGGAAAGGATGTTTTACTAAAAATCATAACCTTCCCAGGAATCATCCTAACAGGAAATGTAGACAGGCTGCTTAAACCAAGAAGACAGTAAAAGCTAAAGAATACAAAAGCGTAATGTACCCAAGAATTACATGTTTTTAAAAGTCACCTATAAATTCAAGGAAATCTGAATAGAAACTTCCAAAAATGTTCTTTAAGTAAAACTCGACAAGCTGATTCCATAATTCATCTGGACAAGCAAATGCACAAGAATAGGCAAAACTACTTTTGGAAAGGAAAGGGTCTTGGACAGAAAAGCTCAGTGAGAGGGGAAGGAATTTGTCCTAGTAACAAAACATACCATATCACGGTTTTAAAAATTTTTGATTTTTATGGGTATATAGAACATGTAGATATTTATGGGATATGTGAGATATTTTGATACAAGCATATAGTGTGTAATAATCACATTAGGGTAAATGGGGTATCCATCATCTTAGCATAGTTTCTTTGTGTTATGAAAATTCCAGTTGGAATTTGATTTTTTCACAAAATCCCATATTTCTTAGAGGCTTTGTTCGTTCCTTTTCATTCATTTTTCTCTAATCTTGTGTTCATGCTTTATTTCATTAAGTTGATCTTCAATCTCTGATATCCTTTCTTCTGCTTGATCAGTTTGGCTATTGATACTGGTATATGCTTCATGTAGTTCTGGTGCTGTGTTTTAAGCTCCATCAGGTCATTTATGTTCTTTTCTAAACTGGTTATTCTAGTTAGCAGTTCCTGTAACCTTTTATCAAGGTTCTTAGCTTCCTTGCATTGAGTCAGAACATGCTCCTTTAGCTCAGAGGAGTGCGTTATTACCCACCTTCTGAAGCCGCCTTCTGTCAATTCGTCAAACTCATTTTCTGTCCAGTTTTGTGTCCTTGCTGGCAAGGAGTTGTGATCCCTTGGAGGAGAAGGGGCATTCTGGTTTTTGGAATTTTCAGCCTTTTTGTGCTGGTTTTTTTCTCATCTTTGTGAACTTACCCCCTTGGATCTTTGATGTTGGGGAGCTTCGGATGGAATTTCTGTGTGGACATCCTTTTGGTTGGTGTTGATGGTATTCCTTTCTGTTTGTTAGTTTTCCTTTTAACAGGCAGGCCCCTCTTCTGCAGGTCTGCTGCAGTTTGCTGGAGGTCCACTCCAGACCCTGTTTGCCTGAGTATCACCAGCAGAGGCTGCAGACCAGCAAAGATTGCTGCCTGCTCCTTCTTCTGGAAGCTTTGTCCCAGAGGGGCACCCGCCAGATGCCAGCTGGAACTCTCCTGTATGAGGTATCTGTCAACTGCTGCTGGGAGGTATCTCCCCATCAGGACCCACTTGAGGAGGCAGTCTGTCCCTTAGCAGTGCTGGAGCACTGTACTGGGAGATCGACTGCTCCCTTCATAGCCAGCAGGCAGGAGAGTTTAAGTCTGCTGAAGCTGCACCCATAGCTGCCCCTTCCTCCAGGTGCTCTGTCCCAGGGAGATGGGAGTTTTATTTATAAGCCCCTGACTCAGGATACTGCCTTTCTTTCAGAGATGCCCTGCCCAGAGAGGAATCTAGAGAGGCAATCTGGCTACAGTGGCTTCGCCATGCTTCAGTGGGTTCCACCCATTTTGAAGCTCCTGGCGGCTTTGTTTATACTGTGAGGGGAAAACTACCTACTCAAACCTCAGTAGTGGCAGACACCCCCCCACACACACACACACTAAGCTTGAGTGTCCCAGGTCGACTTCAGACTGCTGTGCTGGCACTGAGAATTTCAAGCCAGTAGATCTTAGCTAGCTGGGTTCCGTTGGGGTGGGACCCACTGAGCAAGACCATTTGACTCCCTGGCTTCAGTCCCTTTCGAGAAGTGAATGGTTCTGTCTTGCTGGGGCAGGTGCCACTGGGATATGAAAAAAAAACTGCAGCTAAGCTTGGTGTCTGCCCAAACAGCCACGCAGTTTTGTGCTAGAAACCCAGGGCCGTGGTGTAGGTACACGAGCGAATCTCCTGGTCTGCGGGTTGCAGAAACCATGGGAAAAGCGCAGTATCTGGGCCAGATAGCACAGTCCCTCAGGGCTTCCCTTGGCTAGAGGAGGGGAGTTCCCTGGCCCCTTGTGCTTCCCTGGTGTGGCAGCTCCCCACCTTGCTTCTGCTCGCCCCTTGTGGGCTGCACCCACTGTCCAACCAGTCCCATTGAGATGAACCATGTACCTCAACTGGAAATGCAGAAATCACCCGCCTTCTGCGTTAGTCTCAACGGGAGCTGCACTGGAGCTGTTCCTATTTGGCCATCTTTCCAGATCTCAAATTTGTCATTTCTAAAAACTCTATTTAATTGGTTTTTTTATTTGTGGAAGTGGGAGGAGGGTAGTATTAAGACCTCAATTCCATGCGTTACATCAAATACAGAATTCCACATAAATGTGAAAATCTAAATATAAGTACAAATCTATATAACAGAAGAAAATGTAGAATATTTTGGTAACCTTAATGTGAGAAATGTCTTTTTAAAAATTTATTACAAAAATAAAGAAAAAGATTAACAGATTTAACCACATAAGAAGTGATAACATCTTTATGATGAGATACTTTAAGTTAAACATAGAGACTAGGAGAAATAATTTACAACAGTTGAAAACCATGGTCTTTAAAGAGCATCAGTAAATCAATATGAAGACAAACAATTGAGTATAAAAACATGCAAGGAGCATAGTTAGAGAAAGCACAGAAGATTACAAGTATCCTGTAAATACAAAAATATTTTTTTTGGTAGTGGTCATGAGAAGTACAAATTAAAACAATGAGAGTTCCTTTTTAGCCCAACATGTGAGCAAAAGAAAAAGAAAATCTGGTGTTGAAGACGGCGTTGGGGAGTGGATATTCATATACTGTTGTTGTGGGGGGGTTAAATTGTTAAGCAACTTGAAAGGCAGTTGGTTAGTATTTGTCAAATATTTTAAAATATATATATTTTTTGAAACAGGGTCTCATTCTTTCCCAGGCTGGAGTGCAGTGGTATGATCATGTCTCACTGCAACCTTGGCCTCCCAGGTTCAAACCATCCTCCCACCTTAGCCTCATGAGTAGCTGGGAATATGTATTGGCTAATTTTTAAATGTTTTGTAGAGAGCAGATCTTGCTATGTTGACCAGACTGATTTTGATTTCTTGGGCTCAAGTGATTTTCCCACCTTGCCCTTTCAAACTACTGGGGTTACAGGTGTGAGCAACCATGCCTGGCACAAATATAAAATATTTATAACATTGAGGAAGCAAGTGCATTTCTAGAAATATGCTTTGGGAAAGTAGGCTTTTGTGCTTAAAGTCAGAAATGTATGTACCAACAGAACATTGGATCCAGTCTCAATCTTCACTTGTGTCATGATAGAACAGTACCATGGAATCCCTTGTAGCTTTAATCTCTTTTTGCTAACAGGGAAAAATCTGAAGAAATTATTAGAAAAACTCATGTTATGATCTCATTTGTTTAACACTAATACTGGTATGCATAGGTGGATGTGTTCACATACGTTCATGTATGTGTGTATACTTGTATTCATGTATATATATAGATGAATAGGAAAAGGCAGAGCAAGGATAAATAGTAATAGTAAAGATAGGCATTCTTATCTTGTTCCTAACTCTAATAGAAAGGTGTCTAGTGTACTACTGTTATGCTAACTCTCTCATTATATATACAACCTTATGACTTTAGGGGCATTTCATTCTATTCTTAGGTGGCTAAGAATTCCCCACCATAAGGTTTGAGGACTGACTTTTATAAAATACTTTTGGTAATAGTTACCTCTGGGAATGATCTGTAATTTTAAAATATCACCTAAGAAGGTATTTCTGGTTCATTGAATATGATTAAGCAATAACTAAAGTATTTAAATAAATCACTTTTAGCATGTATGTAATAACATCTCCATTCTAATAGTACCTATTTAATTTTCTGGGATTAACATTTATAGTATTAGAAATGTCTAAAGTAAGTAGATATAACCAGAGATGATTATTTGAAGAAAATGAGTATGTGTAACCACTGAAAATCACATTTCCCCGAATCCTTGCTTACCTGACAGTTTTTTAGAAGAGAACTGTTGCTCAAAGACTTGCCTGAGAGAATGACTCTCCAGATCAGTTACTCATACAATCTGAGTATTACCATCTTTCTGCCCACTCTTCGTAAGCTGCTTTTCAGAAAGACTGCTGTATACAGTGCATCAAAGCAGTAAATCCTAGTGTGAAGATTTTTATTCAATCACTTAGCACTATAGACATGTAGAGACTAAATCATATAACTGTAGATTTTTCTTGCTGTCCCACTGACATAACAGAATAGTGAATTTAAAATTACACAGCATTCTTTCCTGAGCTGCTTTTCTCCCCTAGTATTACATTTTATTCATACCATAATATACAGAAAAGATTATCACCTGAACCTCAAAACAGAGCTTGTTTTTCATGTTTAATGTTAATTTCCAGGTTTTGGGATTTTTTTTGTGTGTTTGTTTTCTTCATTTGGTCATAGAAGCAAGTACATATGGTCAGTTTGGATGGGTAAATTTTAATTGTATGGTAGAAGGCCTGAGCTCAGGCTTACCTTCCTTTTTTTTATGAAATAAATTACTAAGCAAAAGAGTAGTATGGATAAACTTGGATGGAAGTTTGTAAAATATTTCTAAAATTAGCAGCTATATGTTGGTTAACATTTTATTTTACCTAAATGTTAAAGCAGGTTCCTGATAACTCTGTGGGATGACATTTTTAGACTAGCCATTGTATCTCCTGAAACAAAAAAGTATGTGTCTTTTTAATATTTTTTTTTTTTTAGCTTGAATCACCCTTTCCTCTAGCTTGTTCAAATAATGAGATTTTAGTGATGTGTCATAATATTCAGAGAATTCTTTTTTTTTGCATTATTTATTTAATGGAATTACTTCTTTTTAACTGCTTGGTCAGTTTACTTGCTAATTAACTAATTAATCTTTCAAAAAGTCTAATTATGTCAATCTGATGAAATTTCAGGAAATTCAGCAAGAGACAGATATCCCTGAAAGAGAGCTTGTTAGAGCCCTACAGTCCCTCGCCTGTGGTAAACCAACACAGCGGGTTCTTACAAAAGAACCCAAATCAAAGGAAATAGAAAACGGTCATGTATTTACAGTTAATGACCAGTTCACATCCAAACTACACAGAGTCAAGATTCAAACAGGTATCTGGAATTATATTTTTCCTCTGAAAAAATTATATCTTTTTCTCTTTAGAAAAAAAAATCTCATCTGTTGGATTTCTGTCTTTGAAAAATATTCCTTTTCTGGTGCTGCATGATACTTAGACTTAAGAAAGAAAGCAGCTTTTATTGATAAGTATTTGAATCAAAATGCATTTGAATCCAAGTACAGTAAGCATTTTAAAAACCAGTTCATAGTGTTTTTCAACAATAGAATGCAATTTATAAACATATTAGTACTGGAAATTGTTTCTAACTGGTTAACTAGTCAGTGGAAGTCTATTTTTAAAGCCAATTTAGAGGTTTTTCAGAATTGGGAGACCTAGGTAAAAGTTTGATCTTTGGATGTTGCTATTTATATTTTGATAAATTTTTTTTGTTTCAAAATCTTAAAAACCATATCATCCTTAATTTAATGATACTGATGTGAATGATTAAAGCCTTTTAAGTTGATAATGAAAATTCTATTCATTAAATATTTAACATAATGTAAAATGCTTGTTTTCTGTGTATTCAAAGGGGAAAAAAAGGCACTACACCCTTGCTGATGTTTAAAACTAATTTTTTGCCACTTGGCTTCAAAACTGATATTAGATAGGCTTCCTAGTACTAATATATCCATTACAGCCAAATATGTGTACAATAAAACAATATCCTAAGATAAATAATCTTTTAAATGACTGTGATTTGCTGATTTTAAAAATATGTTATTTATATTATACATTATGATAGTTTTTAAATGTATAATTGATTACCAGAATACCTGGATTCTAGAGCTTTATGTGTACATTTAAAAATTTTTTTTTTTTCATTTTGATCTTTTTGTTTTGTATGTATGCTTTGTAGAGCAGAGTAGTGTCTTTGGCAAGGCTTTGCCTCCTTTGTCCTATGGTTGTAAACTATTTCATTGTAATCTGCATTAGCCAAGATTGGTCCATGTCTTGACATAAATAGAAAACAAAACTGTGCTAGCGAGTGTCATGGAATAAAATTTCTTTTTCTTCCAATTGCAAGATGTCACTATACATTTGGGCAGATACAGGTTTTGGATTTTAGGGCTCATTTGTATCCTAGAATTGGAGGGAAATATGTGGAAATATTTATCTGGATTACCTTAAGCTCACCCTGCTATACCCTAAATAAGTAACAGTCTTTGTTATCCCAGATTCTGCCATGCCCAGCAATAATAATATCAGATGTTAGTATTACGTTAAAAAATAAAAAGTCTTCATAGATTTTTAGATTTTATTTTAAGTATGCACACTTACATGTGTGTATCTGGAATATGTGTATGTAGTGTTTTAGGTATGATCAAAAAGAAATATTTTGGAGAATTTGACTAGAGGAGCTTAAAAGTCGTTTTCAGCAGTAAAATTCTATAAAATGGTGTGTTTTTTTCTTGGGAATGGTTTTTAAATGACCTTGGCTTTTAATTGTAGTTTAAGTTAAAATTTTCCCTTTGGTGGTAAGTATTGTGACCACATTGATTTTATTACATTGTCAGAGGCTCAGTAACATAACCAAATATTCAAAGACTCTGACCTTACCTATTTATGCTGCTTTTACTGTAGCCAGTAATAAAAGTTCAAGCAAAGAAGTTAAAGGAATTACTAAAATAACACAGCCTTTGAAAAGAATTAAATTGTAATCTGGAGGGTGTTTCCAGAGTTGACAGTCTTTACCACCACCACCTGTCCTTCTCAAATTCCATCTCCCAGCATGCATATAGGTCATACATAGGCACATGCACAGCAACATCTTCTGCTGCACTCTTTCTTAAGTGAGGAATATTTTGTTAGCCTCCAGAGTGAGCCGCTCCCTTCACATTAAAAAAAAAAGCTCATTTTGTATCATCAGCACAATTGGCACATCTGTCTTTTTCGGCAGGGATTCAAGAAAACACTTAGATGACCAAATCCACATGAGCCAAAGGAATTGTCTAAACAGTTACTTCTGTATTCTCTGAAACTTTGTATTTTTTATTTTCAAATCCACAAAAAAAGTGAAAAACACTATACTGAACATCAGTATAGCTGTGACCTATGTTTACCAGTCATAAGTATTTTGTCTTCCTCTCTACCTCCCTCGCTGTGTATGTGTGTGTGCTTACTACAGCATTTGAAGTTACTTTACAAACATCTCAACAGTTTCCCCCTAAAAAACTTTAGCACACATCTCATATATCACATCCAAGAAAATTAATTTGATACCATCTGTTTACCACCCATATTGCCTCTGTTGTCTCAGAAATTTCTTTCATATCTCGCTGGTTGGACCCATGATTCCATCAAGATTCCCACATTACATTTAATTTTTATGTCTTTTTTAATTCCATTCAATTTAAACCAGTACCCCTATCTTTTTTTTTTTCATGACATCAACTTCTGAGGAAAAACATCATTCTTAATAGACTATTTTAGTCGATTTTTTTTTTTTACTAAGATATCGATTATCTTACCCTTGGGAAATGACACTGAAAGCAGTATTTTTAGCCAAAGGATTCTAATTAGAAATAGCTGAATGGATTTGCACACCAGAATGATCTTCTAAATTGTACAATCTGCTGTCTCGTGGCTATCTATGCCCATGCCTCAGTCAGCAGTGCCCCATGTGCTGCTTTGCAGTTTCACAATGTCTACCTCCAGAAACTTCACATCTATCTCCTTTTGATGAACAAATAAAAAATCAGTTTTCTTTTTCTGCTGTTTCATTTAGAAAGAGTTGTAGGAGAAGAGAACTTCTATATTTAATCCCTTAGCAGTTGCTTTGAAGACTGTAGGGAAGAATAAGTCTTTAGAGTAAGACTCCTAAACGTTGGAATCTGGTATGAAGTTGTGATGTAAAAAGTATAATAAAATGAAAAAATTTGTTAGGTAACAACTCTAGGGAGATTTTTGGCAAGGAGATTTTAGGAACTGACATTCTAGTGGTACTTTTAGATTATTTATTTCACTGACTGAATCTTGGTAATGCGTACTCTTATTTCCCCATAAAGCCTTAGAGATTACATTTTGAGTTAGTAATCTTTCCGCATAAAGCCTTAGAGCTACATTTTGAGTTAGTAAGACAGCAGATATTCACCTGTGATACTTCTAGTGAGCTTTAACTGGGAGCCATGGTAATAAAATACCAGTTGACCTCTGACAGTCATAAGCAATGAAAATTATTTACTGGTAGTTTTACTACTGAAGATTTCCAGCTACTATTTTTCTTCCAGGTAAGAAATTATATTCTGCATAAGAACAAAGTATTATCTCAGTAAAGTTAAATTCCTCATTTTTGAAAAAGGATAATTTAGTATTCAAGTAAGCATTAAATGAGACAGTTTTTGAAAGTGTACTTGAATTGATAAGTGTGTGTATTCAGAGGCAGAAATTGGTTTTTATCTGTGGATTACACTGAATTATATTAAACTTGCTTATAAACCAATTTTTGAAAATACATTTATGGTAAATGTGTTTATTTCTATTTTAGTTGCTGCCAAACAAGGTGAATCCGACCCAGAGAGGAAAGAAACAAGGCAGAAAGTAGATGACGACAGGAAACATGAGATAGAAGCTGCTATAGTGCGGATAATGAAATCTAGAAAGAAGATGCAGCACAATGTTCTAGTAGCGGAGGTGAGGACTCTTCACGACTGGGCTAATACAGAAAAAACAGTAACATTATTAACAAAATGATTCTGTTCAACTAATTTTAAAAACAATTTTACTATTGGGAAATCCTAGTGATGTAACACTTAATGCAGTGTATGGCACTCGGTAATTAAACATAGTGATACATCCAAATTATGTGCACACTTTAGGAACTAATGTGTTTATAATGAAAATGATAGAATATTGTCACGAGGTATTAAGAAAAAATTTTCACTGCTATTTTTAATACCTTTGTGTAAACAAACTCCCTTTATTTCTAAAAACTAGTAACAGTTACCATTCATTGAGTGCTTTCATTTTACAAATTGGGAAACTAAGGAGGGGAAGACCCCTTAAGAGGCCGTTAAAACAGGTGAGAGAGGTCAGGCACGGTGGCTCACGCCTGTAATCCCAGCACTGTGGGAGGCCGAGGATACCAGCCTGGCCAACATAGTGAAACCCCGTTTCTACTAAAAATACAAAAAAGCCGAGCATGGTGGCCAGCGCCTGTAATCTCAGCTACTTGGAAGGCTGAGGCAAGACAATTGCTTGAACCTGGGGGGGCAGAGGTTGCAGTGAGCCAAGATTGTGCCACTGCATTCCAGCCTGGTGACAGAGCTAGACTCCATCTCAAAAAAAAAAAAATTGATGGGAGAGGATTAGGACCTGGGTAAAGTGTTGGTAAAAGATAGAAAGCTGGATCAAGATAATTGGAAAGTAGAATTGGCAGGCTTTATTGATTGATAATGAGAAGTGAAAGGGAGAAATTAAAGACATCTTCTAGATTTCTGGCTTGAATGAGTAGCTAGAGATTGGTTTCTTTAACCAAAAAGCGAAGGGTAGTGTAATGTGCTGCTGTGGTCCAGATGTCACAAAAAAAATGAGATGAAAGGATAATACCACATTATAGAAAAGGAAAAGTGAGGATTGTATAGAGAGTGTGGTGATGGTAGATGTACTGACACTGATGTTGCTGAACATGCCTCTTCCTGAGAACCCAGGGCAGGGTGCGGGGGATATGTGCTAAGCAAGGTTTTGTGTGAGTATAGATAAATATACACATGTAGGGTGGGAATTTGAAGAACTTCAAATTAAAATGGCTCCTTTTCTCTATGGAAAACCTGATAAGAGGTTATGGTGCAGGACTGGGTTGAGGAGTTTAAGGGGATTGTCAGAAATTTGAAATAATACCTGTCAAAGAATGGTGCTCAAGAACTTCTGAACTTTTTAACACTATAAATTGTGTCACTAGTCTACACCAGAGATTGGCAGATATTTTTGTAAATGGCCAGTTGTACCATGAAAGCAGCTATAGGTAATACATAAATGCATGTGACTTGCGATGGCTCACGACTGTAATCCCAGCACTTTCGGAGGCCAAGGAGGGTGGATCACCTGAGATCAGGAGTTCGAGGCCAGCCTGACCAACATGGAGAAATCCCATCTCTACTAAAAATACAAAAAATTAGCTGGATGTGGTTGTGGGTGTCTGTAATCCAAACTACTCAGGAGGCTGAGGCAAGAGAATCGCTTGAACCCGGAAGGCACAGGTTGCAGTGAGCCGAGATCCCACCATTGCACTCCAGCCTGAGCAACAGAGTGAGACTCCGTCTCAAAAAAATAAATAAATAAAATAAATGCATGTGACTGTTTAAAATTTTACAGAAACAGGTAGTGGGCTGTATTTGGCCAGTGACTGCATGTTTGCTGACTCCTGGTGTACACAAATGGTGTAAGAACTACAGCTTTACTCAGCAAAGAGCTCTGTGGCAGGTTAATAATGATATAGAATATATGTTTAATCAAATAGTGTTTATGGGATAGGACGGAAAGAATAGGGAGTAGAAGGTCCTGTTGAGAGCGCAGCTGAAGTGATTTTGAATGCAGTTTAGGCCTAGTAAGCGGGAGGAGAGAGCAAGTCAGTAGGAACTGTTAATAGGCTGGAAGCAAAGGGCAAAGGGTGGGAGATCTCAGGTGGTGAGTTGAGAGCCAGTTTCTTGATACTGGAGTGGTAATCCTGGAAGGGTGATAAATTGTAGTTGCAGAGTGAAGTGCTGAATTTTCAAATTGCAAAGAATTACCAATCTGTTTTGGCTTTGGGAACTGAACTGAACAACAAAAGTAAAAGCAAAGCTAGCTCATAGATGGATGGATTAGCGGAAAGAACATGGACTTTGAGGTCTGAAGGGTTTAGAGTCATTTCTGCTGGCTCTGTTATTTACTACTTGTTCATGTCAGTTTTCTTCTCTGGCTTATTTTCCTTCTTTGTAAAATGAGACAACTTATTTTGCAGGTTTAAGAACAGTAAATTCATACATGCAGAATGACTGATGAATAGCACATAGTCAGACTATGAATGCTGCTTTACTATTACTATATTATTATTATGTATAGCACGGTACTTGGAATCCTGATAGTAGTTGAAGAAAAGAACAACAGAAGCACTTACTGGATTGGGCATTATTCTAAGGCATTACATCTGTTAACACATTCAGTGTACACAACAATGGGCCAGGGTCCCAGAGCTAGTAGTGGTAGAGCTGAGTTTATACAGGTACTCTGAGTCCGAGTTTGTGTTCTTAAATACATAGGCTACCCAAGTTCTGTGAGTTGCGAGTGTAACCCAGAAGTAAGTAGATAACAGCATCAAAACAGTTATAACTGGTATATACTCACACTAACATAATTCCAACTAATTCAACTCTTCAACTGCTGTCCACTTTAGCATTCACATTCTGATTTGAGGAAGTGTGTTGTAACCATACGTTACATTTTCAAACAGAACCTTTTTAGAGTTTCTGTGCTTTTAGCTTTGGTAATCCAGTTAGTAAAGTTCAGTCTCTGAGTGTTAAAATGACATACCAGTTCTGCTCAAAGATACGAATTCTTCTGTGTTTATGTAAAAATGCTATCTACTCTCTCTTTTAGGTAACTCAGCAGTTGAAGGCTCGATTCTTACCAAGTCCAGTTGTTATTAAGAAACGTATTGAAGGACTTATTGAGAGAGAATATTTGGCACAAACACCTGAGGATCGCAAAGTATACACATATGTAGCATAAAATGCGTTCAGAAATTTGATTTATTCTTGGACTGTACTCTTCGCATGGACTGGGAAGTTCTTTTAAATCATTAAATATTAAGACGACCATCTCTTTATTAAATTACAGTACATGTTCTAGACCATTCAGATCAAGCCTTTACTCCCTTTGAGAGTTTTCAACATCAATTGATTGAGCTTCAGGCTTTACAACGTTTATCCCTGTAGAGATCATCTTTACAGTTCCTCGGGAAAATGTGAATGTGCCGCGTTTTGTTTTCTTTACTGTATGAAAACAGGAAAAAAAAATAAAACAAAAATTAGACAATACAGCTCATTAAAATAAAATTGTTGGATTTCATTTCCCCAGGTCTTCAGTGTTGATGTAAACGTGTTTCTGTAGTGTTGCTTAGCACTTTGCACATTGTGTAAGTTGGGTAACAAAATGGCAAACGAGATGCAGAATTCCCAGTGATCTTGCTCTGAAGACATTTCTTTAGCTAGTCTTATTTAATTTAAAGGTTCGATAAATATACAAAGACCCAAGCATACAATTTGAGCATGCTGTAATCTGCCACTTGCACTTACTAATCTTCTAGCCTTATGACCAGGAATCTTTGTTTTGGGCTCGAGTACACATCCTGATTTGATTTTTCCCTGTTGTAATTTGAGATTTCCCAAATTAAGTCTTACAATGATTAGATTTTGTTCTGAGTTATTTCTAGAGAAAGAAAGTATTTTAGTATGTATAAATTGTACAATAATTTTTTTTGCTGTTGTACTCACTGCTAATAGTGGATTGTATAGGGTGGTGTGGTGGTGTTTTTATTTCATTTATTGTAGACAAAAATAAATGAATTTAGTATACACATACCCACTAATTTTCAAGTATGTCAGAGCACAAAGTTGGCAGCTGGTTATATTTAATTCAGCCCCTCTGAAAAGCACATACAGTCTATACTTCGTTTATGAATATCTTAGGTCCTCCCTGCCCCCAAATATATATTTTGGTGAAGCTGTGGTGCACTATTAATTTTCTGTTTCAAAATGCAATCTAAAGATGCAATAAATATGATGACCTTGATAGTTTCAATGAAATAATTATTGCAGCTAACTGTGTTTCGGAAAGTGATTAAGCAATATTTCTCAAACCTGATGATTCTTGGATATCTAGCTATTGTCCTCCAAAGAGTCATCATTTCACGTTTTCAAAGATGTGTTTTGTGCTGAAGATAATTGTCAGATATCCTGTGCTTCCAGAGTATTTTTATCTTCAATTTTATTTAATTTTGTTTCATTTTGTTTTCATAAGACAATGTTTCAGATATGTAATGGGGCAAACCACTATAGATTTCTGTTGGATAGAAAAATGAAATGTTACTAATAAGTTAAAGTTGACCCTTCGTTGACTATCAGTACTGTTAATATACTTAATAGAATGTATGCCTCAGAAGATGGTTTCTGTTTAAATTTATGGTCAAGTTACAACAACTGAATTCTAATATGGATTAAAAACTCCACGTAAATATTTTTCCCCATGCGTCTTGGGTTATAATTTTCCTTTTAGACTTGCAAATGAGCTTTTATTGCAGTTTTGTGTACTGTAGAATTACAAGCCTTGTGCTCTTAATCTCTACATTTTCCACTTCCACATGATGCAGTTAAGATGCCAATGAAAAATACTGTGAACATTATTCTCAGGACTTTTACCATACCTGAACAGTACTAAGTCAGGTGTAACACGGAAAGCTAAGCGTTTCACCTGATTTTGACATAATTGGAAATTTTCTGTAATGGTAAGATATTTATAGGAAATTAATAGTATTTTGGGTTTGAGAATTTTTATATTGCTTTCATTTCCCAATTAAATGATACTTAACACCTGGGAAAACAGGACAACTCAGATTGTCAAGTTAGTAAATATGAACGATATAAAAACTTTATTCAAAATCTCCTGAGACATTAAAACAAACATTTTAATGCTAGTTTAAGCCATTAAAAGTAAAGTTGATGTCATTGTGTCAGTGTGGCTATACAAATCAGATCCTAGATTTTAGAGACATACTTGTTAATTTTGGAGCACAGGTTTGATATTTACGCTTCTAAATATAGGAGAACACATGCCTGAATTGCAGTTGAGTTCATTGGTTGGGGAATGCTGGTGGTGTGGTGCACTGAAAAAATAGGTCACACAAAACGTTTACATGTTTGACCTCATAAGTATTATTTTAGGTCATAAAGCTTATAACAAAATACATTTAACATTGCTTTCTTTTTAGCAAGAGGTCATGGATGCTATTTTTTTCTCAGTTTTTAATGATTTAATTTGAAAGAAAAATGCATCGTAACCATTCCATCCTGTTGGTACGGAGACATTTTGGTGATTTATTAGAAGAGTTTTAAGGAGGGTGGATACGTAGTTTTTCAACTGCAAAAATGATGTAATCTTTGTTCAGTGATTGTTAAAGCTGCCTTCATTATCAAATCCAGGACAGTGTTTATTTTGAATTGTTACATTTTTTAAAGACTGAAAATTCATTGCAATTAGGGAACACACACCCTCACAAAATAAAAAGTGGTTGTGATTGCAAGGATTCTTTATGTTAGTGAATTTAAAAAGGGAATGGAGGAAGAGATGCTTGCCTTTCTAAAGGATATGTTAGAGTCACCTGTGTAACGTTGTAATTATAGACATGTACTACTCTCAAACCCCCAAGATGCTGATCATAATGCCTTCTCGCTAAGAATCCTTCTCGTGGTGAAACACCGTTGATGTTTTGTTCACCGCCTATGTTGGGTATCGGGGAAAGGCTTAGAACAATGATTGTAAGATTATGCCTACATCTCCAGAAGACTAGCACACTGGCCTCATCTTGGGCTTCTAAATATTTAATTCTGCAATTTGGAAAACAGTTTTAATGTTCACTGTTTAGAATACTCATTTTCAATACTGACTAGTATTAAAGGATTTTTATCTTTGTCTACTGTAACTTAAGACTTTTATAGAATAACTTTTTTTATAAAGTATGTGGTGTATTGTCTCAATCTTGAAAGCTGCTACATAGCAATTGTAGGTCGTGTATTTTACTTTATGTTGCATAGTGTTTTGCATTCTATAAATACGAATGTTAAAACATTTCAGGTCAGCAAAATTAGTAGAAGTCATTTCTAGTCCCCAAAGCAGAAATAGTTAGAATTGTTAATAACATGTAACTGCTTACCATGTGCCAGATACTGTTCTGAATATTTTATGTATATTCATTTAGTTGTCACATGGCTTTATGTGAGAGAACCGTTACTATACCAGTGTCGTCCAAGGTTACTAGCAGGAAATGGTAGAGCCAGGAGTTGGACCTAGTTAATCCTATCCATATTCCATGGTACAAATTGACATGATTTTGCATATTAAATTTTCATTTATTTTGTACCTCATTCACATGAATAGTAATGTGGCAAACTAAAGTTAATACATAAAGCATTGCAATATGGCATTTTGCATATTTTTGTTAGCTTTGCTGATACCAAGTTTTGGTAGGAAGGAAAGCAGGGAAGGTGATGGCTGCTACTCTGGAATGTGTCCGTTGAGAAGAAAATAGACGCTTTGTCTCCCACAATCGTAGAGAAAGTTTTACGTAAGTGGGTGCCACAGATGGGTGTGTAACTTAAATTCAAATCTACAGTTTTAAAAAATGTTTTCCTTTGAGTGCCTTTCCTATGTCAAATTGCCAGAAGGAAGAGGAGACGTAAGAATGACAGATAATTTAACAGGTAATGATAAGAGATTGGCCATTATGCTAGCTCTCAGGAGAAAAACAACTAGGATGTCTTGAAACCCTGTGCATTTAATTTTAGAAATGGCAAATTTGTAAGCGTGTCATGTAAGTAGTTGGATCCTCAGTTTTAGGGTCTAAGTTGATCTCAAGTGAGCCATGCAAAAATAGCTTTAAAATTATACATGAGGAGCCCAAAGTAAACTTGTGTATTTTTTAGTAACAATGAAATTGTCAAATTTCAAGATTTTAATAACAGGACAGTTCAACTAATAAACTTTATTGCATACAAGATTTATTGCGATGTGGGAAAATTAAAATTCTCAGTCTCAGAATTCTTTCTGCAGTTGCGATTCTTGAGTAAATGCCTCAGCACAATGTCTGGTATGCAGTGGGTGTTGACACTCAGTAAATCTCAGATGAATGTGCTCAATGATCACGAAGTATCTTGAAAGAAAATCTTTAAAAAATTGAACTTCACAAATTAAAATTTGTACTGCACTATTGAGGCTATGATAGTGTACGGATGATATTTTTGATTTCTATACATAGAAATTGTTTTCTTCGACTTTAGGTAAAAAGTGGAAAATACAGACCAGTCCTCAGGTGGTTGCAGATTTGGGGGGTGTGTGTGTATGGACAGCATGTCGCTGTGCATGTGTGTGTGTGTGAACAGCATCTCTGTTGCCCACTGGTTGAACATTTGGGGTGTATGTGTACAGCATCTCACTCTGTTGCCAAAGATAGGGGGGCTGTGTGTGTTGCCCACGATCTCTGTTGCCCAAAAGTGTGTGTGTGTGTGTGTGTGTGTGTGTGTGTGTTGGGACAGCATCTCAATCTTGCCCAAGCTGGAGTACACTGACATTATCGTGGCTCACTATAGCCTCAACCTCCTGGGCTCAAGTGATCTCCCACCTCAGCCTCTGGAGTAGCTTGCCACCGTGCAGGCTACCTTTTTTTTTTTTAAGTAGAGACAAGGTCTTGCTGTATTGCCTAGGCTGCTCTCAAACGACTACGCTCAAGCAGTCCTGCCTCGGCTTGCTAAAGTGCTAGGATTATGGGCATGGGCCACTGCGCACCCAGCCGGCATAGTGCTAAATGCTGATTTTTAAGCCCTCTTGCATAGCATCACTGTGATAAGAATTTTACCAGTATTAGATCATTTGATCCTATGGAGATCCTATGAAGAACCTCTTAGTGACAATTTTTTTATGAAATCCCACTAATAGTTAATGGGGTGCAGGAATTTGGACCACGAGTCTCTTAATTCCAAAACCTGTGCTTTTAAAAATGTGTGTCCCAAATACTGGTTATTTGGGCAGACTGCACAGAACCTTGTAAATTGAATTTGGATCTGAAGGTAGATTTTCTTGGCACATATTTTGGTGAAAGTTTGCATTGTTTTATTAGAAAATGCTTTTGGAGAGTTTGATCTTGTAAAACTTTATAGATCCTTCACAAGAAAAAAATTGGCCATATCAGCTCTGCATATTGGTATATAGTAATAGAAATATTTTCTTTCTAGTAAGTTTATACAACTGATGTCAGATATCAATACCTACGGAATCAACCTTTTTATTTTTTATATAATGCTATCTTCTGTATTAAAAAAAAAAACGAATGATTTTTCTAATGGAATTGTAGACTGAAAGAGACTGAGGAAACTTACCTAAAGAGTTTGAAATCAAGTGAGGAAAAGGACAGAATGTGCGTTTGTTCCAGTGCGACTCTAGCAATAGGCAATCAGTGTGACTATAAAATAGACTGTCACAAACATATTGCAACTTCTACATCTGTTGGGGGAGAAGGTGCTGAGGAGGGTACCCTTCAGAGCAAGAAATTCTGTATACCTACTGTGTTCATGGCATTTTAAAGATTCCTCTCTTGGCCGGGCGTGGTGGCTCACACCTGTAATCCAAGCACTTTGGAGGCCAAGGCGGGCGGATCTCCTGAGTTCGGGAGTTCAAGACCAGCCTGACCAACATGGTGAAACCTCATCTTTAAAAAATAAAAATTAAAAAAATAAAGATTCCGTAAGCTTACCTACAGACTCTTACGCAATACTCCTAAGAGTCCTTGCTTTTTTTTTTTTAAACCAACATTAGTATTATCCAAGTTTGTAATAAGGCATCCATATTCTCCAGACTTGCCTTGAGCTGATTAAAAATTAATACAAGCCACCGGGCTCAGTGGCTCACGCCTGTAATCCCAGCACTTCGGGAGGCTAAGATGGGCAGATTACCTGAGGTTGGGAGTTCAAGACCAGTCTGACCAACATGGAGGAACCCCATCTCTACTAAAACTACAAAATTAGCCGCGTGTGGTGGCGCGTGCCTGTAATCCCAGCTACTCGGAGGGCTGAGGCAGGAGAATTGCTTGCACCCAGGAGGCAGAGGTTGTGAGCCGAGATCTCACCATTGCACTCCAGCCTGGGCAACAAGAGTGAAACTACGTCTCAAAAAAAAATTATAATAATGCAAGCCATTTCAAAGAAATGAAAGTTTGTAATCATTAAGACTATACAAGAGTGCTGTAGATTTTAAAAAGCAATTCCAAAAGAGGTGTGTCAAGTGCTTTGGTGTTTTTCAACCTAGCTGCACACCAGATTTTCCTAGAAAAGCTGTACAAAGAAACAAGAAAAAAGTTTTATGTTCCTTGTGGAGAGTATGATTTAAAAGCATGGGGTGATTCTTGTGGGCAGCTAAGTTTGAGAACCATTGCTTTAGATTGTACATGTTACAATAAAACATAAACTTCCAATTTCACTGATTAGATGAGAATGTTGATGTATTTGCAAGTTGTGGAGTTTTCTTTAACATAATTTATCTGCAATTACAATGCCTCATGTGTTTAAGACAACAGGTTGATCAAATGAGGTTTCATTACAAAGTGGACCAGTTAATTTCAAGCTAGTCGTCGTCACAAATCACATTATTAATTACAGTTAACTGTCAGTGGGTCCTAATGGGTGCAAGGAGGAAGGAGAAGTGGTAATAGTGTCTTCGTAGCCAAAGGGCTGTGGTCTTACAATTTTAATCAGATGTTCCCACTGGGAGAAGCTGAATTTAGAAACCAAGTGTTCAAAGCTCAGTGACCTCTATCCCATTTCTAACAGTTTAGATAGCAACACTAAAAGAGTGATTCTAGTTACGAAAAAGCGAGCGCCTACTGAACAGATTTGGATTTTTTTCCCCCATAGCAATCATTGGTTGTGAAGCAATTTAGTAAGACCTGGGTGACAAAAATTGAGATGTTTGTGCCACGAACTTTGTAAGATCATAAACAGAAGTATAAACCGTAATTTTGGCTATTTTTATTGCAACCTAGATGGTGCAGTGTTTCTACTGAGATTTAGCATCTGATGATTGTCCATTTAATCTGATGGGAGGTGACTCCCTTAAGAGCATGGTACTCCCAACTCCCTAATATGCAAATGTAACTTTTGTGTTTTTTTGCCTTTTTTTATTTTTTGAGACGGAGTCTTGCTTTGTTGCCCAGGCTGGAAGGCAGTGTGTGATCTTGGCTCACTGCAACCTCCACCTCCTGGGTTCAAGTGATTCTCCTGCCTCAGCCTCCCAAATAGCTAGGATTACAGGCGTGCAGCCACTACACCCAGCTAATTTTTGTACTTTCAGTAGAGACAGGATTTCACCATGTTGCTGGTCTCGAACTCCTGACCTCAGGTGATCCACCCGCCTCTGCCTCCTAGAGTGCTGGGATTACAGGTGTGAGCCACCACGCCCAGCCCCAAACATAACTTTCGGATTATTTCTCGAACTTTCATAGAATGATCCATATTCTCTTGAGCCACAAATTAAGAAAAATACGTGTTTGTAAAACTTTTCTTTCTCGTGAACAAAATGAAATTCATAAAACTAATTTCCTCATCAAATTTGTGCACAGATTAAGGTCTTCGATATGTAAGAAAATCTAAGAACTCTGGCAAAATCAAACTCCAATTATTAAGATTGGTTAAGCAGGGAGGACCCCCTCCCAGCCTGTATGTTGGCCCCTAAAGATGCACCTTCTCTTTAGAGACTCACTAATTATTGCTCTTCTCATGACCCTGGCCACAGTAATTGCTGCTTCAGCCTGCATGTGGATACACAGCCTATTAATGTTTATTTCTCCATATAAATTTTCTTCTCCATAGGACTCAACAATACATCGAATGGCAGTACTGAGTGATGCATGGCTTTGTCTACTGTGGGAGATTTTCCCTTCTACAACCTCTCTAGAAGATTGACACTTAAATTCCCAAAGGAGCAGCTGGTGGCATGCTCTCACTATAACAGCTCTTAGCAGGGTATCTGTCACTTAGTGAGTTCTCAATAAATGCTAACTTCATTCGGACCCATTCATGACAACAGCATTCATTTATGAGACAATGGGGAGGGTCCCCCTACTTCTGTAGAGTTAATGGTGTTGCATATGAACCCAAGCTGTCCCATTAGTTTTATTACATCATTCCGTAATCCACTGAGCTTATTGTGCAGGAACTTTGATTTATAAATGAAGCCAGATCACAGTGTTCTCCCCCTCTTTTGAGCTAGTGTAGCTCCCTGAAATATACAAATTACCTTCTAAGAACTTCCTGTAGTCCTTAAATATCCCATTTTGCTCACTTCTTGCAATCAATATGACCTAAAAAGAACTAAAACAGCTGTAAAAAAATCACACTATTGAAATTATTTTTGTGTAAATGTTTTTGCGCACGTATCCATGTATGCATATGTATGCACGTGAATGTGCACATTTGTATATGCATGATGAATGACATTAAATCTTGAAAGTAGATGGCTTAAGGACAGATTGATAATTTTTTTCTTTTTTTTTAGATTGATAATTTCTGTTATAAATGGCTAGATATGCAGTTCACCAGATGGCAAACCACATAGTAATAAAATGAGCCTAAACTCTGGTTTTATTTCACTACCTTTTACCTTTGTTAAGAAACAGTGTATTATTAAACATCAATAAAATTCTGTATTAGGCAAGAAAAGTATATAAACAAGGCCATAGAAATGGCACCTTTTAGGAAATTTGTTTACTAAGAAACAAAATGTAAGTTAATTTCCCATTGCTAAGTGCATCCTTATCAGGTGACATGCTGTGAATGCCTTTTCCTTGGTTAAAAAATGTACTAGAAATATGTAAAATATATAAAGAAGTCTGCATATCTACAAAAATGTGTAGTACAGCCAAAGATATGCATGATTCATGTAATGGCTGTGAGTTCCCCCCCTTTTCACTGTGCTGGACTTGCACAGCCTCCTTGCTTCTCTCGTGCTGGAGACTGGGAAGTAAAATGACTAATGTGGCAAAATGGCTACGAGGGAGTCAATGAGGATGAAACAAGGAAGGCATCAAGGAAGGGCTTGGTGTTGTGAGAGTTCATTTAGATGTGGCAAGGCAATTTGGGATTAGATTTTGAAGAGCAGAGAAAAATCTAACCTCCAGATTAATGAGGTGTAACTGTATAATTTAAAATTGCCAGCCAGGCAAGGTGGGTCATGCCTTTAATCCCAGCACTTTGGGAGGCCAAGGTGGGTGGCTCACTTGAGGTCAGTAGTTCAAGACCAGCCTGGCCAACATGGTGAAATCTATCTCTACTAAAAATAGAAAAATTAGCCGGATGTGTTGGCGGGTGCCTGTAATCTCAGCTACTTGGGAGGTTGAGGCAGAAGAATCACTTGAATCTGGGAGGCGGAGAATACCGTGAATCGAGATCATGCCACTGAACTCCAGCCTGGGCGACCGAGTGAGGTTCCAAGTTTATGGTATTTTTGTTAGAGCAGCCTGAGCAGACTGACACATTCTCACCCTAGAGAAAGAAACTTGGGACTTGACCGCAATCTAAGGGATACAACTACCAGATGTCGTCTTCTGGTTACCAGTCCAGGACACTTGATTCCTTAATTGCATTGAATTCATCCACTAAGCAGCATTTTCTCTTGAAAATTCCGATCTGCAAATAGTCACGAACATTTGTATTTTTCTTGATTTTAATAAAAGTCCAACCATTATAAGTTAATGTCTTGTAGTTAGGTATGAGTTGTTTCCTGATGTGATATGGTTTGGGTTTGTGTCCCCACCCAAATCTAATGGCAAATTGTATTCCCCAGTGTTGGAGGAGGGGCCTGGTGGGAGGTGACTGAATCATGGGGGTGGATTTCCCCCTTGCTGTTCTCATGATAGTGAGTTCTCATGAGATCTAGCTGTTTAGAGTGTGTAGCAACTCCCCTTTCTCTCTCTTCCTTCTGCTTCTGCCATGTAAGATGTGCCTGCTTCCCCTTCACCTTCTGCCATGATTGTAAGTTACCTGAGGCCTCCCCAGCTGTGCTTCCTATACAGGCTGTGAAACTGTGAGCCAATTAAACATTTTTTCTTTATAAATTACTCAGTTTCAGGTAGTTCTTCATAGCAGTGCAAGCATGGACTAATACACCAAGACACCTGTATATCTACTAGTCCCAGGTAAACTTTTGATGTCCTGGAGTCCCTGGAATGATTGGACATATTTTCATACATCCCCACCCCCCCAAAACTTTTTTCTTGTTGTTGTTTTTTTTTATTATTGTTATATTTTAAGTTCTGGGGCACATGTGCAGATCGTGCAGGATTGTTACATAGGTATACACATGCCATCGTGGTTTGCTGCATCCATCCACCCATCATCTACATTAGATTTTTCTTCTAATGTTATCCCTCCCCAATCCCCCACCCCCTACTGTCCCTCCTCTAGCTCCCCCACCTCCCCAATAGGCCCCGGTGTGTGATGTTCCCCTCCCTGTGTCCATGTTTTCTCATTGTTCAACACCCACTTATGAGTGAGAACATGTGGTGTTTGGTTTTCTGTTCCTGTGTCAGTTTGCTGAGAATGATGGTTTCCAGCTTCATCCATGTCCCAGCAAAGGACATGAACTCATCCTTTTTTATGGCTGCATAGTATTCCATGGTGTATATGTGCCACATTTTCTTTATTCAGTCTATCATTGATGGGCATTTGGGTTGGTTCCAAGTCTTTGCTGTTGTAAACAGTGCCACAATGAACATACCTGTGCATGTGACTTTATAGCAGAACAATTTATAATCCTTTGGGTATATACGCAGTAATGAGATTGCTGGGTCAAATGGTATTTCTATTTCTAGATCCTTGAGGAATTGCCACATTGTCTTCCACAATGGTTGAACTAATTTACACTCCCACCAACAGTGTAAAAGCATTCCTATTTCTCCACATCCTCTCCAGCGTCTGTTGTCTCCAGATTTTTTAAGGATCGCCATTCTAACTGGTGTGAGATGGTACTTCAATGTGGTTTTGATTTGCAGTTCTCTAATGACCAATGATGATGAGCATTTTTTCATATGTTTGTTGGCTGCATAAATGTTTTCTTTTGAAAAATGTCTGTTCATATCCTTCGCCCAATTTTTGATGGGGTTGTTTTTTCTTGTAAATTTAAATTCTTTGTAGATTCTGGATATTAGCCCTTTGTCAGATGGGTAGGTTGCAAAAAATTTTTCCCATTCTGTTGGTTGCTGGTTCACTCTAATGATAGTTTCTTTTGCTGTGCAGAAGCTCTTAGGTTTAATTAGATCCCATTTGTCTATTTGGGCTTTTGTTGCCATTGCTTTTGGTGTTTTAGTCATGAAGTCCTTGCCTATGCCTATGTACTGAATAGTATTGCCTAGGTTTTCTTCTAGGGTTTTTATGGTGTTAGGTCTTATGTTTAGGTCTTTAATCCATCTGGAGTTAATTTTTGTATAAGGTGTAAGGAAGGGGTCCAGTTTCAGCTTTCTGCATACGGCTAGCCAGTTTTCCCAACACCATTTATTACATAGGGAATCCTTTCCCCATTGCTTGTTTTTTGTTAGATTTATGAAGTATCAGATGGTTGTAGATGTGTGGCATTACTTCCGAGGCCTCTGTTGTGTTCCATTGGTCTATATCTCTGCTTTGGTACCAGTACCATGCTGTTTTGATTACTGTAGCCTTGTAGTATAGTTTGAAGTTAGGTAGCATGATGCCTCCAGCTTTGTTTTTTTTTTTTTTTTTGCTTAGGATTGTTTTAGCTATTTGGGCTCTGTTTATTATTTTCTTAACTTTGAATCTGTCTCAGAATGAAAGCGACGATGAAATGGGTTGTTTTTGCCTGAGTATATAAATTTCCAGTTGTTGCTATAACAAATTATCACAGACATAGTGGGTTAAATTTATTCTTTTATAGTTTGGAAAGTTAGAAGTCCAACATCAGTCTCACTAGTCTAAAATCAAGGAATTATTTAGGTTGGTTCCTCTTGGAGGCACAACAGGAGAATCCATCTCTTTGCTTCCAGCAGCTTCTAGGGGCTGCCTACATTCCTTGGCTTATGGGATCTTCCTCCATCTTCTAAGTAGCAGTGTAGCATCTTCAAATTTGTCTCCTCTTGCGCATTTTTTTTTTTTTTGAGATGAAGTCTTACTCTGTTGCCCAGGCTGGAGTGCAGTGGTGCAATCTTGGCTTACCACAACCTCTGCTTCCTGGGTTCAAGTGATTCTCCTGCCTTAGCCTCCTGAGTAGCTGGGACTATAAGCATGTGCCACCATGTCCAGCTAATTTTTGTATTTTTAGTAGAGACGGGGTTTCACTATGTTACCCAGGCTGGTCTTGAACTCCTGACCTCATGATCTGCCCACCTCAGCCTCCCAAAGTGCTGGGATTACAGGCATGAGCCACTGCGCCCAGCCTCCTCTTGCACTTTTTCTGCCATCACATCAGTTTCTCTTTGACTCTCTCTCCTCCTAAGAACCCTGTGATTACATCAGGCCCACAGCTAACTCAGGATAATCATGCCTCTTGAGATTTTTAACGTCATCACATCTGCTAAGTCCCTTTTGTCATGTAAAATAACATACAGATTCTGGGGATTAGGATATAGACATCTTGGGGGGCCACTATTTAGCCTACCACACCAAGAAAATAAATTATTTGATTTTGTTTGCAATGTAAAATTTATAATTAGTTTAATGAACCACATGTCAAGGTTTATTTTCTTTATAGATAGAAGCCTGAAAAGTTTAATGACTTCCACACAGTAATGTGATCAGAGTTGATTAAAGTAAGATCAAGACATATTGATGTGAGATCAGCATGTAAATTCTATTTTGTTTTTCTCATATTGACATTTCCTTTCTTCTGTTACTCTACAACATGAAAATTATTTCTGAATCTTTTTAAAGGCCACTCTTTTATTTGGTTGTACAATTCATTTGAAGAAGACCGTGTAAAGGTGTTTTTGCCAGTAAAAACTCATGTAAAATGAAGTCCAACAGTGTAATTTTATATCTTAATTATTTTCATGCTGACGACAATGTATGTGATAATTTATCATCCTTGGGGTTGAAATATTAAAAGTAACTTGAGGAATTGATGTAGAATTAGCTGGTTGATTTAGCTAGTAGCTATCAGTAATCCACAACATGCAAGGCACCCAACCGTCTTAGTCTGTTCTGTGTTACTGTAAAAGAATACCTGACGCTGAGTAATTTATAAGGAAAAGAGGTTTATTTAGCTCATGGTTCTGCAGGGTAGGAAGTTCAATATTTGGCAGCTGCCTCTAGGGACTTCTGGTAAGGGCCACATGCTGTGTAAAAACATGGCAGAGAAATGGAAGGGGAACCAGGCAATGCAAAAAGGTAAAAATATGAGGGGCAACCTTGCTTTATAACAAGACTTTCTCAGGAACCAATCTATTCCCACAAGAACTAATCCATCCCATGAGAATTAACTCAGTCTCAAGAGAAAGACATTAATTCACCTTAAGGACCCAATGACAGGCACCACTTCCCAACACTGCCACATTAGGGACGAAGCCTCAACATGAGTTTTGGTGGAAACAAACCATATTGAAACCATAGCATTAACCAATCACTTTAGAGAATGTATCATTGAATGGGAGAAGCAAGGCAAATGACATGAATTTATAGCAATATGAGACGTTCAAGCACTACTTAGGAAAGAGCTAATAAATCCAGAAAGACTTTGTATTGTTCCTTGCTCCTTCAATATTTCATTATAACATACCTACGATTGGGAAAAATTGAAAAAGAGTGAATGGGAAGATTTTTTTTTTAATTAATAGACTTTGTTTTTTAGAGCAATTTTAGATTTACAGGAAATTTAGCAGTAAGTGCAGTGCCCAAGTTCCCATGTGCCCCTTCTCTCTCCTGCTGTGGGTTTTGACAAGAGCATAACATCATGTATCCACCATACAGTATCATACAGAGTTTTGCTGCACTAAAAATGCCCCCTGCTCATCTTTTCATTCCTTTCCTCCTCGTCTCAAACATCCATCAATTTTTTTAAGTCTCTATAGTTTTACCTTTTTCTTTCCTTCTTTTTTTTTTTTTTTTTTTGAGACAGAGTCTCACTCTGTCTCCAGGTGCCAGGCTGGAGTGCAGTGGTGCGATCTCGGCTCACTGCAACCTCCGCCTCATGGGTTCAAGCAATTCTCCTGCCTCAGCCTCCCGAGTAGCTGGGACTACAGGCGCACACCACTATGCCCAGCTAATTTTTGTATTTTTAGTAGAGACAGGGTTTCACCATGTTGGCCAGGATGGTCTTGAACTCCTGACCTCGTGATCCGCCTGCCTTGGCCTCCCAATGTGCTAGGATTACAGGCGTGAGCCACTGCACCTGGCCAGTTTTGCCTTTTTCAAGACATCATATGGTAGGAATCATACAGCATGTAGCCTTTCAGACTGGCTTTGTTCACTTAGCAATACACATTTAAAGTTCCTCCATGTCTTTTTATGGCTTGATAGCACATTTCTTTTTTATCATGAAATAGTGTTCCATTGCATGGATGTACCATAGTTTCTTTACCCATTCACTTATTAAAAGACATCTTGGTTGCTTCCAGATTTTTTGTAATTATGGTTAAAGCTGCTATAAATGTCAGTGTGCAGGTTTTGTGTGGGTGTAAGTTTTCAACTCACTTGGGTAAATACCAAGGAGCAGGATTCCTGGATGATAGCTTTATAAGCTATCTTTAGCTTTATAAGGAACTGCCAAACTGTCTTCCAAACTGGTTGTACAATTTTGCATTCCCCATCAGCAATGAATGAGAGTTCTTGTTGCTTCATATACTTACTGGCGTCTGTTATCATCAGTTTTGGGATTTTATTCATTATAATAGGCATGTCAAAATATCTCATTGTTATTTTAATTTTCAGTTCCTTAACGGACATATGATGTTGAGCATCTTTTCATATGCTTTTTTTGCCATCAGTAGATCTTCTTGATGAGTGATCTGTTCAGATATTTTGCCCACTTTAAAATTGGGTTGTTTTCTTACTGTTGAGTTTTAAGAGTTCTTTGTACATTTTGGATGTAAGTCCTTTATCGGATATATGTTTTGCAAATATTTCCTCCCAATTCATGGCTTGTCTTTCATTCTATTAACAGTGTGTTTTACAGAGAAGTCTGACATTTTAGTAAGGTTCAGCTTTCATTTGTTTCTCTTATAGATCACCCTTTTGATGTTGAATCTTAAAAACTCATTGTCAAACTCAAGGTCACATAAATTTTCTTCCAAGTAATTTTCTGAATGTTTTATAGTTTTGCATTTTATATTTAGATATATTGTTGACCCTTGAACAACATAGGTTTGAATTGTGAGCCTCCACTTATATGCAGATTTTTTTCAACCAAATGTGGATGGAAAATCTAAAATACAGTATTTGTGGGATGTGAAACCCATGTATATGGAGGGCTGACTTTCTGTATACACGGGTTCCACAGGGCCAAAGGCAGATGAGTATGCATGGATTTGGGTATACATGGGGTAGGAGTGGGAATCAATCTCTAGTGTTTACTGAGGGACAATTGTATAATCCATTTGAGTTAATTTTTGGGAAAGGTACAAAGTCTGTGTCTAGGTGTTTTTTTTGTTTGTTTTTTTGTTTTTGTTTTTTTTTGCATGTGGATATCCAGTTCCAGTACCATTTGTTGCAGGAATTCTCTTTTCCATTAAATTACTCTTGTTCCTTTGTCAAAAATCAGTTGAGTACAATTGTGTGGCTGTATTTCTGTGTTCTCTATTTTGTTCCATTGATCTATTTGTCCATTTATTGGCTCATACATGCTGTCTTGATTATTATAGCACTGTAATAAATACTGAAGTCAGGTAGTGTCAGGCTTCTAACTAGAATGTATAGTTTTTGATATGGCTCTTACATGTTTCCATGAAATATGACTGTTTAGAAGTTATTTTTGGAAAAAATTTATTTTTTTTCTATGTAGTGAACACTGCCATGTTACATTTCATTACACCTCCAAATTTTAGGAAATTTTCTTTCTAGAGTCATTTACCTGCAGAACAATGTGACTGGTGTCAATCATTTCTGAATAAGAAAGGATTGTTACCTAGTTAAGGGGAAAAAGGCAGTCCTCTTCGTAAACTCTGTTTGCATAAAATGGATTATCACATTAAATGCAGTATGCTAAGACGCTATCACGCCACAGTTCTTATTATCAGGCAAATGTGACCGTAGTACAGACTAAGATCATGCACCTTGATCTCGATCCTTCTCCAGCTTCTTCACCCACGCGTCTCATTGACGTGGAAAAAAATACTCTCTCACCACTGAAAACTAGAGATGGGTACCATCTACAACCCTGGTGCCACAGATGTCAACTGAGATGATACAAATGAGACTGACATATTTGCCATCAGTTATCTTGCAGGGGAAAGTTCACTTACCAAGTAATTTCCTCAGGCCAGTGTAAGAAGATAGTAACTCCCATGAGCTTCCTGAGATCAGGGCAGATCACCTTAAATTACAGGAGATAAAATTGCTCCAACATACTCATCGGCCTAAGGTAAAACCTAAGCTGGGGCCTCTTTGCAGTCAGACCACCATGGAGACTGGTAGCCTGTTTCCCAACAATACAATACAATTAGGCTCTTCGATCACAGGTGAGGGTGGGGCCAGCAGCAACAACGGGTCCTGAATTAGCATCAGCCACTGGAAGACAGAATGCCAAACTGAAGAGTTGATAAATGGCCCCGGTAAGACAGAATTAATGCAGAAAGCAAAAGATAATTTAACAATATTTAAATGTATGTCTTCAAGGATATTGCAACAATAAATCTTTATGGTCAGGAAAATCAACCAACCAAAAAATCAAAATAAAAAATAAGAAAGACTTCTTAGACATTTTTACAAAATGTAATTGTCAAAAAATTCCTTATCACATTAGAAGCACTGAATAGGATGAACATTCCCAACAATGAAAATATTTTGAAGGGTAAAGAACTCTTCCAGAGTACAGAGCTAAAAAATCAAGAAAGAGAATTTAGAAAAGAAAAGGTGAGACATAAAGAATAGACCAAAGAGGCCCTGTATTCATGAAATAGGAGTGTCAGAAAACAAGCAAATGGAAGATAAGCTATAAATAAACACAAAGACCAGCCTGAACAACACTCTCTGTTCAAAAAATTTAAAAATTATCTGGGCATGGTAGCACACATCTGTGGTCCCAGCTACCAGGGAGGCTGAGGTGGGAGGATTGCTTGAGGCCAGGAGTTTGAGGCTGCAGTGAGCCATGATAGCACCACTGAACTCCAGCTGGGTGACCAAGTAAGACCCTGTCTCAAATAAACCAAACAATAAAAACAACACAACAAACCCTCCAAAACAAACTCAAAGAAAATTTCCCGGCTAGGCACGATGGCTCACGTCTGTGATCCCAGTGCTTTGGGAGGCCAAGGAAGGAGGATGGCTTGAGCCTAGGAGTTTAAGACCAGCCTGGGCAACACAGCCAGAACTCATCTCTAAAACAATGACATAAAAACATTAACCAGCCATGGTGGTGTACACCTGCACTCCTAGGTACTGGGAGGCTGACCTGGGAAGATCATTTGAACCCAGGAGTTCAAGACTGCAGTGATCTAACACCATGTCACTGTGTTCCAATGTGGGTGACAGAGCATGAGAGCATGATCCTGTCTCAAAAAAAAAAAAAAAAAAAAAAAAACTCCCCCAAGTTTAAGAATGGCATGAGCTCAAAATGCCTCACAAATGTTCAGCAAGAATATTTGAAAAGTGGAAACAAATTGAAAAACATGCATTTGATTTCTCAGGATGAAATGTGTTTTCCAAACTAACAAACACAATAAACCGTTTGCCTACAAGGGAAAGAGAAGCTGACTGACATCAGAATTCTTGTCTACAATACCAAATTCCAAATGCAGTGTGGAGCAAAGTTGGCAATTTCTGAGGAAAACACATCTGCTGACAGTTCTACACCAGACAAACAAAAGGGCATCTCTGAGGGCAAAGAAAGCTGCTTATGAACCAGCCACAAAACGTTCTAAACAGCTATTTTGGAATTCTCCAGCCAAAGGTAAATTTGTATCCAAATTCAAATTTGCAAAACTGAGCCAGTGAAAGACACAACATATAGCTAAAAATGATGAGCAAAAAGACTCACTCTCCAACCTAGACCTACTGTATCAGAAACTTCCATTTAACCAGATTCCCAGGCGAGAAGCTCTGCACTTAAAGCAATTCTGAATTCCCTTCCAACCGCCATCTGCTGAATGGTAGGACAAATTGTAAATTTTAGTCCAATTTAGTTTTTTTTTTTTTTTTTGAGACGGAGTCTTGCTCTGCTGCCAGGCTGGAGTGCAGTGGCACAATCTCAGCTCACTGCTGCCTCCACCTCCCGGGTTCAAGCGATTCTCCTGCCTCAGCCTCGGAGTAGCTGGGACAATAGGCGCATGCCACCACGCCCAGCTATTTTTAGCAGAGACAGGGTTTCACCATGTTGCCCAGGATGGTTTCGATCTCTTGACTAGTCCAATTTAGTTTTACGCCAATTTGGCTTAAAACAACAACTGATGCACTCTCTAAGCTTAACTTGGTTTATGGGGGCATAACTCTACAGACTGGTTTCATTGCGCCTCCCCTGATCTTTTCTAGCATGATATCTGGAACATGGGGTGGAACCAAGAGGTCTCGTGTTGTTTTGGGGGTGAAAAAAGCCTTCTGATCTCCAGTTGGTCCTTGAGTGTTGGTATAGTTTGGCTGTGGCCCCACCCAAATGGGGACCTGGTGGGAGATAATTGAATCATAGGGGTGGTTTCCCCACACTGTTCTTGCAATAGTGAATAAGTCTCACAAGATCTGATGGTTTTATCAGGAGTTTCTGCTTTTGCTTCTTCCTCTCTTTCTTTGCCTGGTGCCATCCATGTAAGACATGACTTGCTCCTCCTTGCCTTCTGCCATGATTATGAGGCCTCTTCCCAGCTATGTGGAACTGTGAGTCTATTAAACATCTTCCTTTGGTAAATTGCCCAGTCTCAGGTATGTCTTTATCAGCAGCATGAAAAGGGACTAATACAGGTATGCCCTGGCTGGAATCTGCCAAGAGTTAGACGGTCCCATCCAGCTCCTGGCATCTCCTACCTGCATCTGGCCTCTGGAAGGGGTGAACTCATGGTTTATTCATTCTAGGCTCTAATGCGGGTTCACTTGCCCCTCTCTACTGCTTCATAGGCCTCCTCTCAATTTTCGGTGAAGCTGTAGCCTCTCACCCACACCCTCCATCCCCCACTTTAGCTCATGCATCCCCCACCACAGACTTTGCCCTTCCTGCTGCTTGTTAATTCAGTGTCCCCATCTCTGAGGATTTGAACAAGGGTGGGGGCCACACATGTAGGTCCCCCACTCCTGATTACATAACTGCACTGCCTGTCATCTTCTGCTGGGGCTCCCTTGTTTGAAACTGGGCTGTCCTGGCCTTCAGGCTCCTTCCACATCCCAGCTGGGAATAGAAGCCTCATAGTCATTTTAACATGGGTTTTCCTCACCAAGCCAAGGCTCCAAGAAGAGGACTTTGGGACACCTGTGTGACTTCCTCCCCCCTGTGCCTCAGTCTCCTTTTGCCTCTTTGTCTTGCCCTTCCAGCTACCTTCTCAGCACCAGAAGGAACAAAACCCCCATTGACTTCCTCTGTTGATTATCCTCCACCTGTCTGACTGTAGCCTCCTGGTTAAACCCCAGTGGTAGACAAGATGATTTTCTATGAACTCTGGGAAAAATTCCACATTTCTGATCTATGCCTAGCATTTGATATATTAAGTGGTAGCAAAGGAGTGTAGGCATTTCTTTGTTTTCTACTGACTTTCAAGTTTATTTGCCTATTGTCTTACTGCAAAATGCCATTTAAATGTCAGAAACAGAACACTCTTTGTTCTTCATTACATTTTTTTTCTCTATGGAAGAATCTTAATAATTCTCATTTTAAAACATCTCTTGATGGTGAATGAACACCTTGGATTCAAATATGTGGCAAACAAGAGAAAAGCATATAAATGTTTTAAAAAACATCTGCACTATGCTACGTAAACTTTATGATTAAGTCTAAATTATTTTCATAGGGGAATTATGAAGTTTTAAAGGCTGTAGAAAAGAATTTTTAAAATAAGAGTGGTATAATATTAAAAAGTTTAAAAAAATTAGTCAAATTCTTACAGACCGACTTTCTCTCAATGGGCAGTGAAGTTGACAAAATTATCCCATTTGGAAACTTAAGACTATTCTTCTTTTTTTTTTTTTTTTTTGAGACAGAGTCTTGCTCTGTTGCCCAGGCTGGAATGCAGTGGCACAATCTCGGCTTACCACAACCTCCACCTCCCAGGTTCAAGCAATTCTCCTGCCTCAGCCTCCCGAGTAGCTGGGACTACAGGCATGTGCTACAATGCCCAGCTAATTTTTGTATTTTTAGTAGAGATGGCGTTTCACTGTGTTGGCCAGGCTGGTCTCAAACTCACAACCACATGATTCACCCGCCTTGGACTCCCAAAGTGCTGATTCACCCACCTCGGACTTACAAAGTGCTGGGATTACAGGCGTGAGCCACCACGCCCAGCCAAGACTACTCTTCTAAAACACTCCTATCAGGCTGAATGTGGTGGCTCATGCCTGTAATTCCAGCATTCTGGGAGGCCAAAGCAGGAGGGTCACTTGAGGCTGCCATGAGCTACAATCGCACCACTGCACTCCAGCCTAGGTGACAGAGTGAGAGCCTGTCTCTAAAAAATTAAAATAAAATAAAATAATAATGATAATCATAATAAAATTAAATTAAAATGAAAACACTCCTGTCAGAAAGGAAATAAAAATTGAAATTATGATCTCTTTAGAACTGAATGACAAAGAGAATATTAGACTTCAGTAACCACAGAATTTGGCCACAGCCATACACTGAAGAAAATTCAGGGTAAAATGCTTTTATTATTTTTTAAAATTATTATTATTTTTGAAACAAAGTCTCACTCTGTCACCCAGGCTGGAGTGCAATGGCGCCATCTCGGGTCACTGCAACCTCCGCCTCCTGGGTTCAAGTGATTCTCCTGCCTCAGCCTCCCAGGTAGCTGGGACTACAGGCGTGCACCACCACGCCTGGCTAATTTTTGTATTTTTTATAGAGACAGGGTTTCACTATGTTGGCCAGGTTGATCTCAAACTCCTGACCTCGGATGATCTGCCTGCCTCAGCCTCCCAAAGTGCTGGGATTACAGGCATGAACCAGAGCACCCGGCCAATGCTTTTGATATTAGATAGGAAAGAGACTAAGCATGTAATAAACCACAAAACAAGTCAGGAGAAAAGGAAATGCTATAATAAATTTAAAACTAGAAACAAATGGGTGAGCAAGCCAAAACGTGATGGATAAAACCAAGAGTTTTGCCATAGGTCGGAGAGAGTAGGTCAATGACAGAAACAAACTAGTTCTCAAGTTTATCTGAAAGTAAGTGGAAACTGTTGGTTAAAGAGGTCAGTTTAGACACCTGCATTTAATCTACACTCCCTACTGACAGCCTACAAAAATGAGAGTAAAGGAGTTTTTAGTTGTTTGTTTGCTTTTTGCATAATCCTCAAGGACAAAGAGGGTAAGAGAAAGCAGTACGGAAGTTAGGATCTGCAGAGTAGTTCCTAGAAAGCTGGCTCATCAATGGGCAGGGGAGAAAATCAAGCAGCAATCGATTGACTCTACAGAGCCTTCCAAACTCTCAGGATTGGACATATCAGGAAGCCACGAAAGTGGATGAAAAGGTGAAGATAAAGACCGGAGAGGAATATTTGCTAGTCTGTTTAAGAAGTTAGACCTTCAGTATCTTTTCTAGCTCTCCACAAAGCCTTTAACTGGCTTCCACCTTCAAATCTGGACTGAAGTTTCACATTGGTTTTCCTGGAGAGAATAAAACAGAGGGCACCAGAACAAGTTGAGGGTGATGATATCTTGCTGAAAATAGGAGAAGTAAATGAAAGTTGATGTATTTAATCCAAGACTTGAAGCCCACTTCCCCAGCAGAGCTCTCAGCATGCTGGCAGCCAGGCAGATGGAATCCTCTAGGCAGATGGACTAGGTTTCCCCCAAGACAAGAGACACAAAGATGTTTACAGCAGAGGTGTCCTAAAGAAATGGCCCAGCCAGAGCTTTGCGAAGTGAAGACAGTGGTCGACAAACCTCACACCCATATTCAGGGCTTCCAGTCTGCTTTGGATGCCTATCCTAACAGCTAAGAATGAAAGCATGTAATATGAGACCGAGACAAACAGGGAAATGTTACTTAGAAGCACAGAGAGACTCTTCAGGGAGAAGGAAAATGCAAAAGAACTGTCTTCAGAGGGCTAACAGAAGATATGGTATCAATGAAGGAAGAACAGGACGCTGTAAAAATGAAAGATACTTAGAGAGTTAAGAGCTCTTAGAAATTGAAAATATCTGTAGAAATGAAAGACTCAATAGAAGAATTGGGAAATCAAGTCGAGGTAATTGACTGGAGGAAATGGGAGAGAAAAGATTGAAAATGGGATCAGGATGTTCAATATCTAAACAAAGGAATTCCAGAAAGAGAGAACAAGAAGAAAAAAAAAGAAGAAAGGCAACTAAACAGTTTTTTAAAAATGTCCTAGGGCTAAATAAATTTTTCACATGGAATGGGCCTCCCAAGTACTCAAAGTAAAAACAATCCAAAGTCTATCATTATGATACAAAATTTCATAACACTAGGGACAGAGAAAAGAGCTTACAGGTTTTCAGACAGACAGAAAGGTTTCATACAAATATCAAATATTGGAATGAATGATATTGCTCGACAGTAACATTGGAAGGTAGAACACGATAAAGAAGTGCTTTCCAAATTCACAGGAGAAAGACAATTTCCCAACAAACATGAAAAAAGCTGCTCAATATCAATAATAAAAGGGGAAAATTAAAGCAAAATAACTACAAACACGAAAAAATAAAAAATATTAATACAGCTCAGTGTTGGCAAAGATACAGGAAAACAGACACAACATTAGTTGTTTGAAACAACTGAAATATAACAGGGTCCACACTACATGTAGGAGATGCCTTAGATCATTTTGGCATCAAATTGTCTTGTTCTGTTTTTGATATTGGACTTGAGAGTTAGAAAATCCAGGAGCTATTTCAATTCATTCCAGGATTGACCCAACAAACCTGATTTATTAAGTTAATGCTTATTATGTTCTGGAAGTTATGCATAGGCTTTTAATGATAATTAAGACTCAATCTCCCTCTCAATGACATCTTGGGATTCCTGCGAGTTTGGGCTTCACTTATACAATCTGTGAAATGAAGGCATTGGGCGTAGATGACTTAAATGGTTCCTCCAGTGTCTTTCAGCCTTACATGTTATATTTTTCAATTGCTATAAGGCATGTTTTGCAAACTCTGACACCAAACAGTGTTTTGCATTCCTATAGCACAAATAAACCATGTTTATATCAGCCCCACTCATCGTCCACTGGGCCTTAGGTGGTGCAGGGTTGTCCAAGTGACTCGTGACC
Source organism: Ateles fusciceps (assembly GCA_036589455.1). NCBI lineage: Eukaryota > Metazoa > Chordata > Mammalia > Primates > Atelidae > Ateles > Ateles fusciceps. The sequence goes on from JAZHEH010001955.1 coordinate 4,021,453, forward strand.
TTTCACTTCTTCCACTTTTCCAGGTAGAAGATCAGCTTTGCTCAGTCTCCTGGATTAGGAGATGTTTTAAGAAAAGGAAAGTTTGCATGAAAAGTTCTGACATCAATTGTTTGAGGAAAAGAGGTAGTTTTCCTACAAATTCTGCTAAAGCCCACATGATGTACAGTCTCTTCAAAATAATGACGTGGGCCTGGTGCGGTGGCTCACAACTCTTGTCCCAGGACTTTGGAAGGCCAAGGTAGGCAGATCGCTTGAGGTCAGGAGTTCAAGACCAGGTTGGCCAACATGATGAAACCCCGTGTCTACTAAAAATATAAAAATTAGCTGGGCGTGGTGGTGGACTCCTGAGGTTGCAGTAAGCGGAGATGGTGCCACTGCACTCTAGCCTGGGCAACAGAGTGAGACTGTCTCAGGAAAAAAAACCATTATATCCAGTTAAAATACTAGAATCGGGTCAATTACCGTATTTGATTCCCTGTTCTAACTCTTGTGGAGATATGCCAAGGAAAGTGAATAATGTAGTAAACTTTAAAAATAAGTTCAGACATATTCCTTATTGGCATATTTTAAAAGGGATTCTAACATGCAGTCTCAAATATTTCTGAGAATTAAGTAAACATGTTAACTGAAGGAAAAAATCTCTTAGGTATTCTCATAAATGACCAAACTGTACTCTAAATGAAAACCTATTTAAGAGAATTAAAACTGACTTTTAAAATAAACTAAAACTTCAAACATTATGGTAAAAACCAAAAAAAGTAAGACTGAAGATTTTGAAATTAGCATGTTCTATTTCACAATTTTACTTATAGAATAATCTCATCATTCATAAATATAGAAGCAGGAAAGGGGCTGCTGTATTTGGGGAAAAAATATTTCTCATGGTAGTGTTTCTCAAAGTGTCATTCATGAGTTACTTTTCTCAAAATTATCTGTGATGCTTGCTAAAAAAACCCTGATGTCTGGACTTCTTCCCACAACACTGAATCAGAATCTCTGAAGGGTGGGCCTGGGAGTATTTAAATTTAACAATATTCACAAAGCATTCTATTGCTCACTAAAATTTGAAAACACTGCCTTAGACAGCCATTAAAATTTGTATGTAAATGTCATGGATGGTAAGTACCTGTACAGGTTAAAGTTCCTATGTATATGTCATTTTAAAAACGGTGGTATTTTTGAGTTATTGTCCTATATAAGAATTTGTGTTTTTTTCCTTTTTCTTGTTTTTGAGATGGAGTCTCTCTCTGTCACCCAGGCTGGAGTGCAGTGGTGTGATCTTGGTTCACCGCAACCTCCGCCTCCCAGGTTCAAGTGATTGTCCTGCCTCAGCCTCCCAAGTAGCTGTGATTACAGGCACATGCCACCACGCCTGGCTAATTTTTGTATTTTTAGTAGAGAGGAGATTTCATCATGTTGGCCAGGCTGGTCTCAAACTCCTGACCTCAAGTGATCGACCCTCCTTAGCCTTCTAAAGTGTTGGGATTACAGGTGTGAGCCACTGAGCCCAGCCAAGAATTTTACGTATTAATTTTATAATTGCTCTTGGACAATTATTTCAAGTCATTAAACATATACAAATATGTATATATATGTGTATATGTATGTACACACACACAAACACACACACATATTCCTCAAGTTTCTTATGCTACCATAAAATTTTGTCAGGACCTGGAGTGGCTGTGAGAGGAAGCAGATAAGAGAGAACAATGGTATATCAAGGGAAGAGCACATGAAGGAGAGATGAGAACCAAGAACTCCATCTACGATGACTTTGAAAATGGAATGGGACATTTGCCTGGGGATGCCATACTTCACTTCTTCGCATTCATGTGAGACATGGGGAAGGCCAAGGGTTGAGAACAGGATGCCCTTCCCATGAGAGGAGCAGGCAGATTTTCTTGAGTGGCACAGTGAAGACCCCAAAATACACTGGTTAAAATAAATAAAATGTTGGAATGGACTGGCAGGTGGAAAATTTCAGACTTAACATGGTAAGTAATAGGAAGCCACTGTAGCTTCCAAGTGAGCTATCAGTCCTGGAAAACAGTTAGATAAGTGAGTTAAATTAACCAGGGGAAAAAGATTAAATGCCTTTTAATAATCACAATTAAAATGAATTAAAATATCCAAAGTAGAAATATAATTTGGATTTTGCCCAACCTAAACAACATAAAATATTTGATTCTAGAAAAACCACTGGTCATACTACTTTCAGATGATTCACTTATTCTAACCATGCTCCCCCGGTTAAAAGTATAGCGTGTCAGGATTTGAATCTGATTTGAAGTTCTTAAAGTTGACTACATAAAATCTAGAGAAAAAATACTTAATTCATATAACATATATTGTTTTACAGAAGAAAATTGTGATCTACACAGTCCCAAATAATATGTACCACAAAAGTTCTTACTTAAAACATGGACAATAATACATAAATTCGCTTGAAGAATAGTATTGTCTCCTATTGGGTTTTGTCAACAAATGTCTAATCCTATTTTATAAAAAGAGCTCACTGTAGCATTGATTAGTGTTTGCTGTATTTTTGGAAATTAAGAGTGGATCGTGGAAAGAACATTAGTTATTGATTTACAAACCAAGCTTGGGGTGAGACCTTTCTTTGTGTAATTTTTTTTTTTTTTTTTTTTTTTTTTTTTGAGACTGAGTCTCACTGTATTGCTCAGGCTGGATTGCAGTGGTGCAATCTCGGCTCACTGCAACCTCCACCTCCCGGGTTCAAGTGATTCTCCTGCCTCAGCCTCCCGAGTAGCTGGGATTACAGGCATATACCACTAAACCCTGCTAATTTTTGTATTTTTAGTAGAGATGGGGTTTCTTCGTGTTGGCCAGGCTGTTCTCATACTCCTAACCTAAAGTAATCTACCCACCTCAGCCTCCCAAAGTGCTGGGATTACAGGCTTGAGCCATCACACCTGGCCTCTGTGTGTAACTTAACTCGGTAGTTTGGGCCAAATTGATTGGTCCACTGGAGCTCTCCAATCAAGTTTTGCCTGTGTGTATGTGTTTTGCCAACGTTTTTTTTTAACCATTGGTTTTATGCGCTTTGGTGGATAAAACACAGGGCGCCATATGTATGGTCATATACAGGGCATACTTGGCATCATACTGGCACTATGATCTATGGTCATATAGGATCACCTGACACATTTATGTAACCTGCCTGGCTTCTTATGGCATTTGAATCCAGCTACTGGAATGAGACCTACTTAACCTCCAAAAATTGTCATAAACAGGCACTCACTGAATCCACCAGGGGTCAGCACACCAAGCATTATCACCCCAATATTGATAGAAATCGAACAAAGAAAAAATTTTTTTAGAAAGCTCAGAAAAGCCAAATACCTTTTGAAATTTGCATTTGACCATAATTTTGTTTTCATTCAGGTCAGTCAAGTTGCCATATTTATGTTTGTTTTCTGCTGCTTCTGTCCTTTCCTCTGAGGACCAGGAACTCCAGTCATTAACCCTGATTTCAACTGAAGATGACTCCACGGGTTAACCTTTCAACTCATTTCCTTGCACAAAACCCATGGCAAATACAGAGAGCCCATAAAAAGGGAAAATTGTTATGACAGAGTCTGGATGAAGAACAAACTAAATTATTTCATGGATCAGAAATTGATCAGAAATGCAATGCTGTACAACAGCCAAAGTCACACAAAAACCCTCAGTGAAATAAGTAGTGAAGAAATTACTTCAGTAGGAAGAAAAATAAACCTAGAGGAAAGGTATGGAATGCAAAATAAGGGGGAGAGCCAGAAATTGATAAAGTATAAATAAATGGTTATAAATTATTTACTGTAAAAATAGTCTCAATTTTTATTTGTTTTGCTCTAAGAATTGCAAAACTAAAACTCTCTAGATAATAAATTGACAAGGAAATGTGAATGGGAAGTTAATATGTGCTAAGGACTTTTTTTTTTTGCTGTTGTTCAGGACAAAAAAATAAAATTACTAAGCATTTTGGATTATTTAGAAAAATATATGATGAATATGTATGTTGAATAACTAAAGGTAAATAGTCAAAAGATGAAAACACTATAAATAACTTGCAAACCAAAAGGGGGAAATATAGCAAGCTTCACTAATTCAATAAAGTATAAAAAAAAAAAAAAAAGGAAAGAAGGCTGGGGTGGTTCGCGCCTGTAATCCCAGCACTTTGGGAGGCCGAGGTGGGCGGATCACGAGGTCAGTAGATCGAGACCATCCTGGCCAACGTGGTGAAACCCTGTCTCTACTAAAATACAAAAAAATTAGCCAGGTGTGGTGGCATACACCTGTAGTCCTATCTACCCTGAAGGCTGAGGCAGGAGAATCCCTTGAACCTGGGAGATGGAGACTGTAGTGAGCCAAGATCACACCACTGCACTCCAGCCTGGGTGACAGAGCGAGACTCCATTCTAAAGAAAAAAAAAAAAAATGGCCGGGTGCGGTGGCTCACGCCTGTAATCCCAGCATTTTGGGAGGCCGAGGCAGGTGGATCACTTGAGGTCAGGAGTTCAGACCAGCCTGGCCAACATGGTGAAACCCTGTCTCTACTAAATACAAAAATTAGCCGGGTGTGGTGGTGCACACCTGTAATCCCAGCTACTCAGGAGGCTGAGGTGGCAGAATTGCTTGAATCTAGGATGCGGAGGTTGCAGTGAGCCGAGATCATTCCATTGCACTCCAGCCTGGACGACTGAGAGAGATTTCATTTAAAAAAAAAAAAGAACAAGAGCAAAAAGTATCAAAGTATTAAAAAAAAGAAGGCCGGGTGCGGTGGCTCACGCCTATAATCCCAGCACTTTGGGAGGCCCAGGCGGGCGGATCATGAGGTCAAGAGATCGAGACCATCCTGGTCAACAAGGTGAAACCTCGTCTCTACTAAAAATACAAAAATTAGCTGGGCATGGTGGCGCGCGCCTGTAGTCCCAGCTACTCGGAAGGCTGAGGCAGGAGAATTACTTGAACCCAGGAAGCGGAGGTTGCAGTGAGCCGAGATCGCGCCATTGCACTCCAGTCTGGACAACGAGTGAAACTCTGCCTCAAAAAAAAAAAAAAAAAAAAAGAATCAACAAAATCAAAAGCTAGTTTTTTGTCTATAATAAGAAAATAGAAAACAATAAAAGAATAAATGCATTTGCACACACAAATAATATTAGGAATAAGAAGAGGCTATATCTATTGATTTAGTAAGGATTTTTAAAATTACACATGAACATTAAAAACTTTGATAAAATATTTACTTTTCTTAAAAAATATATAAACTGCAGAAACTAATCCAAAATGACAAAGAAATTCTGAATAACCCATAGCCATGACAGAAATTAAAGTTGTCCTTGTAAGGTTCTCCTAGCATTCTCCCTATCCCTTGAAAAAAGATTGTGTCTTCTAGACATGTCAAGAAACCAGGTCAGATGATTTTTACAGGGAAAGTCTTACCAAACTTCCAAGGATCATTTGTCCTATCTTAAACCATTTCAGAGAAAAGAAGAGAGGGGGGAGTTACCCAGCTAATTTATGAGACTTATATCACCTTGATACCAAGACAGGACAAGGAAAGCAGAAGAGAAAGTCATAGGCAAATGCAAATAGAATTCAGCTTTATATATATCCAAAAGGCCAAAGTGGAACTTTAAGGGATATTTTGACCTGACCTCAGAATTCACACCGGATGTCTTCTCTTGGTCATGCACACCAGCCCTGACCCAATGCAGAGGTTGCCCACACCAGCAGAACTGGGGGACATATACAGACTGGCACCCTTATAAAAATTAAAAATCAGGCTGGGTGCAGTGGCTCACGTCTGTAATCCCAGCACTTTGGGAGGCTGAGGCAGGTGGATCACTTGAGCTCAGGAATTCAAGACCAGCCTGGCCAACATGGTAAAACCCCGTCTTGACTAAAAATACAAAAATTAGCTGGGCATGGTGGTGTGTGCCTGTAATCCCAGCTTCTTGGGAGGCTGAGGCATGAGAATTACTTGCACCAGGGAGGCAGAGGCTGCAGTGAGTCAAGATTGTGCCACTGCACTCCAGCCTGGGTGACAGAGTGAGACTCTGTCTCAAAAAAAGTTAATAATAATTAAAAATCTACATAGGTTATTAACTTCTCTAAGAAGTGCTACTGTAAACTGATTTTTTAAGCTAAACTTTTTATTTTGTGATAATTATAGATTCATATTAAAAATAACATAGTATGTATATAAACGTATATGTACAATAAACAATAGGGTGGGCACAGTGACTCACGCCTGTAATCCAAGCACTTTGGGAGGCCGAGGTGGGTGGATCGCCTGAGTTCAGGAGTTCGAGCCCAGCCTGACCAACATGGAGAAACCCTGTCTCTACTAAAAAAAATTACAAAACTAGCCAGGCATGGTGGTGCATGCCTCTAATTCCAGCTACTTGGGAGGCTAAGGCAGGAGAATCACTTGAACCTGGGAGACAGAGATTGCAGTGAGCTGAGATTGTGCCATTGCTTTCCAGCCTGGGTAACAAGAGTGAAACTCCATCTCAAAAAGTAAAATATAAATAAATAAATAAACAATGTAAGATATAACCATGGGTTGGGTGCCATGGCTTAGGCCTGTAACCCCATCGCTTTGAGAAGCTGAGGCAGGAGGATCACTTAAGAACAAGAACTCCAAGAGCAACCTGGGCAACATAGCCAGATCCCCGTCTCTACCAAGTAAAGATAAAACGTTAGCCAGGCATGGTGGTACATACCTGTAGTTCTGGCTACTCAGAAGGCTGAGGTGGGAGGACTGCTTGAGCCCAGGAGTTTTAGGCTTCACTGAGGTGTGATCACACCTGTGCACTCCAGCCTGGGTGACAGAGTGAGATCTTATCTCAAAAATAAGTAAATAAATAAGTAAAGAAAAGAAATAGAGAGATCCTGTTTACCCTTCATCCAGTTCCTACATTGGTAACACCATGCAAGACTATAGTGGATTATCACAACCAGATATTAACCTTGCTACAGCCAAGAGGCAGAACCGCTCTATCACGGCAAGTGACCCATGTGTTACCCTGTTTAATTTTTTTTTAAGTCCCATATTTGTTTAAGCAGCATGTGTTTGACCATGGAACCCTTTTATTCACCTAACACTTACTGATTCCTACAGAGTGCACTTGGGAAAATGCTGTCTTCAGTCTTTAGTTGATGGGAGTGTAACGGGGTGTCCCACCTGCCCCAGAAATGGGGGAAAAGGCCCTGGAGGTCCGGTGGGCTTACTGCTCATATAAATATCAAGGACCCAAAGAGTTTTGCAGGGAGAGATTTATTAGGCAGAGAGAGAGAGAGAGAGAGAGAGAGAGAGACAGAGAGAGAGAAACAGCTCCCATAGGTAGAGGGGGAAACACAGCTCCCACTAGTTGCCGTGGGAGGGGATCCGGAGAAGGATTCCGCACAGGTAAGGGGCAGTGGAGTTTAACTTTGAAGTTATTCCCGCCCCATTCATGTTCTTGTCCAATGAGAGGAGTTCTTTCAGATTTCCTCTGGAGTGATTGATCTTTGACTCTGATATTGGATTGGCTGCTTGACTCGCAATACAGCCCCTCCTTCCAGGGCTTTTGGCGGGCTTTCTCAACAAAGGAAGCTCACCTGGAATTTTACCCAGCCCACACCTGGGAAAGTTAGACAAAGAACTCTAGGTTCCTGGATGAGGGGGTGGATGGAGGCATGGCCCCGGCAAGTTCTTGCCTTTGAAACCACGCCCCTTGTGGACCTGGGAAGAGAAGTTAACATAATCCCTCAAGAGTATTAAGCAACCCAGTGTTCATGGCACCTTAGGATCAGGCAACCCTTTGTAGAAACATCTTTTGAACTTTTCAAGTGTTCCATCGTAAGGGAACATCTGATTTGTTTCTTGAGGTGCAGCAGAGGAAGCCCGATCACAACTGGTCTGGCTTCCTCTCTTCAGGTGTGGGTGGCTCATCTCCTTTGCAGGCAAGGTTGGACAATACCCTCCAGCTTCCAGGTCTAGGCACAGGTCTCAAGGGAGCGCTGGGGGAAGCCTTACTGGGGGCTTCTGGAACTGGGTGGGAGGGAGTCAGACATTCTTAGTTCCTTTCATCTCCTAAGATTCCATGATTCTGGCTTCAGTTCGTGCCTTTGGGTTCTCACTTCCCACATCCTGCATCTTTCAACATATAACAGCACTTTGAAAGCCAAGCTGGGTGGTCCTGTCTTTACCACATGATGTCACTCTTAGAAAATTAGTAACTCCCACTGAGCGTGGCTGTGGCTTTTATATGCTGAAGATATCTAAGACTTGGCCTATAAAACAAGCAACTTATAAAGTTAACTATCTCCAATTCTGTGCGCATTTAACTTAATATCATCTCATAGGCATGACAGCTACCAGGCTCTGGCTGAGAACCCACCCCTCCCGGGAGAAGACTTTTGGGAGGCGGAGAAGAACAACCCGAAGATTAGATGGCATCAAACCTCTGCATCAAACCTTCAGGAGGGCAAATGGGAGGAAGGGCTAAAAACTGGAACTTCCAAGATTGACTTTTTAAAGCAAGTTTTATTACTTTTTCTTAAATACTTTCCAGAAGTAATTTCCCTTTTGGAAAACCCTGGCCGGCCTCAACTGCTGAGGAAAAACTGACATCTGTTCTCCCATCTCCTGGGTGGGTGGGAAAAGTGGCAGGAGCCTGGCATGGTGGTATCTATCTGCTGAACAGATCCCAGAGGGACGAGGAGGGGGTAGGAAACAGAAGAGACTGGCCTGACAGAAACACGTGTGCATCGGGCGGGTTCCTTCCTGGCTGCTGGAGTGTGAGCTGTGTGCATTTATGTGAGCGTGCAAGCGGCACAGCCCTTGCAAGTTACTGATGCTCAGGGAGGAAGGGAAGAATGAAAACATTTGAAAAATGAAACCTGGAGCTCGTCAAGGTTCATTTGTGTTTAGTTTTTAGAGCAGGGAGAGATGCTGTGAACTGCAAAACAGTTCAGGGGAGTGGGTTTGCTGCGAGGTGGGTAATGGGCGCCGGGTAGGCCGGCCGCTTCTATGAGGGTCTCTTCGTGTCACTTGCTAGTTGCTGAACCCACCTGGGCGCAGTCCTCCGAGCAGGTGGAAGGAGTGAGAAAGACAAGCCTCGAAGGCAGGAACTCGCGCGAGAGCCGACAGCTTCGGACGTCACGGTGCCGGCTATGAGGAGCCACAGTGGTTAGAGGAGAGGAGAGGCAGCCACAGCCGGGTCGCTTAACGAGATTGTGGAGGGGCTGCTTCCTGAGGTCAGTGAGAGCGAAATCACGAGGAAAAGGAGAATGGCCCGCCAACTTCAAACACTAAGCTCCGCCTGGAGGGAGGCCCAGTTTCGTCCTTGGAGCGCCTCTCCTCCAGGAAGCTTTCCGGGGTCCCCCCCCCCTTCCCCTGCGGAGCCCATCAGAACCGGATGGACCAGGTCCCCAGGCACCCTCGCGCGGCATGTCTGCGGTCTTGGCCCTCGGAGCCAGCGCGAAGGCCCGGGGAACGTGGTGCCTCTAGCCGGGCGGGGATCCTGGTAGTGTCAGGGGTGATCGCGGCGGGGCGCGGGGACTGCGGCAGAGGTGGCGCGAGTTCGAGTCCTGGGGGGATGGGGCAGGAGCAGCGCGCGGAGCGCAAAGCGGTGGCCGAGAGGCAAATCCAGCCAGTCCTGTGTCCGGGGATTCCCCCGCGGTGTTTGTTATATGTGGCATCGGCTGGCGGGGGAGGTGGAGGGGCGCGACGGGGCCGGGGCCAGGCCCGGGGCCGGTTGAGAAGCAGTGGGACTCGGCCGCACCGCCGGCAGGGGCTCCGGGCGATGGGGACGCGCGGGTCGCCTCCTGCAGGAGCCCCGAGAGGCGGGGCTGGACACGGGCTCTGGGGCCTGCGACGTCCCGAGGAGGCGGGGCGGCGCGGGGCGCTAGGCTTCGGCGCCCTTCCTTTCCCTTGCTGGCTCTGGACCCGAGGTCTCTGGTTTTGTTTTATCGCCCAGTGTTAGTCTGGTTCCTGAATCCTGGGTTAGGCTCATATTTTGGGTTCTCCCCAAATCCATGTCCCCTGAGCTGAAAGCCCCTTGTCCCATCTTTCACAGTACACAGCAGTCACTTTGCATCCCACACAAACAAAAAGTCGTGGAAACAGGCCGGGCGCGGTGGCTCACGCCTGTAATCCCAGCACTTCGGGAGGCCGAGGCGGGCGGATCACGAGGCAAGAGATCGAGACCATCCTGGTCAACAAGGTGAAACCCCGTCTCTACTAAAAATACAAAAAATTAGCTGGGCATGGTGGCGCGCGCCTGTAGTCCCAGCTACTCGGGAGGCTGAGGCAGGAGAATTGCTTGAACCCAGGAGGCGGAGGTTGCGGTGAGCCGAGATCGCGCCATTGCACTCCAGCCTGGGAAACAAGAGCGAAACTCCGTCTCAAAAAAAAAAAAGTCTTGGAAACTACTTTTTTCTTTGCCTTTTTCTTCTTCTTCCTCTTCTTCTTCCACTTCTTCCCCCTCCTCCTCCTCCTCCCCCTCCTCCTTCTCCTCCTCCCACTCCTCTTCCTCCTCCTCCCCCTCCTCCTCCCCCTCCTCCTCCCCCTCCTTCTCCTCCCCCTCCTCCTCCTCCTCCTCCTCCTCCTTTCTTTTTTTGAGATGAGTCTCTCTCTCTGGCTGCCCAGGTGCAGTTTCGGCTCCCTGCAACCTCCGCCTCCTGGGCTTCAGTGATTTTCCTGCCTCAGCCTCCCAGGTATCTGGAATTACAGACACCTGCGCCACTACACCTGCGCCACTACACCTAGCTAATTTTTTGTACCCTTTTTTTTTTTTTTTTTTTTTTGAGAGACGGGGTTTCACCCCGCCCCGGCCTCCCAAAGTGCTGGGATTATAGGCGTGAGCCACTGCACCTAGCGGAAACTGTCTTCTTTTACTCCCCACTGCCCCAGTCCTTGCCCCTTCCCCATGTCCATCATGAAAAGATCAAGTGAAAGGGTGAGACAGCGGATTCTCTACGTGGGTTCCCAAACTGGAACAGTCTGTCTCACTGTCTCCTGAGGCCGCCGACCCATCTCCTTTGGACAGGGTTTGTGGAAATCCACTCTTCCTCATTCATGTTTTTCCCCTTGTGGTTATGACTTTGTGCTGTCCTGGATACTGAAAACTTGCTCCTTTTTTCCTCTTTGCACTAAGGTGCCAGCAGTATTGTTAGAGGAAAAGTCAAAGGAGTGAAAATGTGTAGCTGGGGTGAAGCCACGCAAATCTGAATGACAAGCCCGCAAGCTGGCAGGGGCAGGAAGCATCGACTACCTGAGCCAGAACAGAACCTGGAAGTTCCGGTGTTCTGCGTTATCAAGGATGAAGTTTCTCTCTTCCCCTTTCTCACTTGGGTGGATCAGGTTTAGCTTCATAACGGCCACATTGTCACAGGTTGCATGTAATGCTCATCCAATGAAAAGAAACATCAAAGGGTGACTTTGCCATTTACTTGCCAAATTAACATCTTAGAGAAAAATGGTTAGAGCCAGAAGGACCCTACCTGCAACAACTCAATATCTGGGGAGTAGGAAGTAAACTGTAGGGGTGAGAAATAGCTCGCCCCTTTGAATCCTGACACTGATCAACTGGGGTTCCAGTTCAAGTGAGTGGGTTAAGCAGCCGGAAAACGTCAACTAGAGCAGGTCCCCAACAATCCAGAAGAGTCATTGCTTCACAGCTTTAAGCTGGAGAGTGTTGGGCAAAAAAACTAAAAAAACAAATAAATAAAAAGACAAATAGGGAGAAATACTTTAAAACATCTAGTTGAGCTGAGAAGTGAAGGAAGGCAATCATGAGTAAACTCAATTGAAGAAATGTAATTTTAATGAATTAGATGGTTGCTTGCAAGCCGAAGATGGGAAATGTGGCTTTAATGATGAACCATCTACAAAGCGTTTTGTAGACTGAGAAGATTTCATTCCATTTCTCTCTTCTATGGATTATGACTTTGTAGGAGAACATGGAAGTTGGGATCAAAAGAAATCAATTCAAATCTGAATTTGGGCCTTTTAAAAAAATTATTATAGAGATGGAGTCTCACTCTGTTGCCAAGGTAGAGTGCAATGGTGCGATCTTGGCTCACTGTAACCTCTGTCTCCTGGGTTCAAGCATTCTCTGCCTCATCCTCCCGAGTAGCTGAGATTACAGGTGCCCACCACTATGCCTAGCTAATTTTGTTGTTGTTGTTGTATTTTTAGTAAAGATGAGGTTTCACCACTTTGGCCAGGCTGGTCTTGAACTCCTGACCTAGTGACCCACCTGCCTTGGCCTCCCACCAGTACAGCTGGTGTTGTACTGGCCCGAGCATAGAAAGTCAACACCAAGACAAAAGTATGCCAAATTGCAGGGTCTTTATTGCCAGCGGCCATGGAGGACTCACGTCTCTCCAACCCGTGGCCCCGAAAGGAGGGTGTCAAGAACTTTTATACCTGTAAAAATCACCTTGGGAGTGAGGGTGAGGGGCGGGGGTGGGGGTGAGGGGCTTCAGACATTCGGAGGGCTAGTGGATTCTGTAAATCACCTTCTGGACAGAGATGAGGGTGAGGGGCTCCGGACATTCCAAGGGCCAGGGGACTTTTTGACATTCTGATTGTTACTTAAGTGGTTCACAAAAGTCAAGATTAGCATTTGTTTACACATTGTCTGGGTAGGGTGGCAATTACAGTCCTTAATTACTTATTCACATTTGGGTTATAGAGAGCAGTTTCAATAGAAAGCGGAGGTATGGTTGAGGTATGCAGGTTCAGGTTTATGGGGCTTTTTACCATGTCACACTGGGATTATAGGCCTGAGCCACCCTGAATTTGGGCCTTTCTAACATGCATGACCCAGGGGGTTGTAGGGGGGGTAGGACGTAGAGAGGGAAAGTTACTAAATTCTCCGAGACTCTGCTTCTTCATCAGCTAAATAGGATTTTTTTTGTGAGAATTAAATGATATTAAGTACCTATGTACAATTGGTAGCTGGTATTAACAAATATAATTGTCATTACTAAAATTGGTATTTATAATAATAAACTATTTTCATAGAAATCATGCCACAGCTTTAATAGGCACTCAATAGATATTTTTAAAAAGAAAACAAATGACCCCAATTCATTAGTAATACTGTCTATGTTTTATATTAGTCACATACTTCCTGTTTTATCTGAAAAGCAGTGCAGTGTCCCTGAGTATCCATGGGAGGTTGGTTCCAGGATATATAAACCTGGGATACTCAAGTCTCTTATATAAAATGGTGTAGTATTTGCATATAACCTATGCACGTCTTCTTTAAATTATCTCTGTAGATTACTTATAATACCTAATACAATGTTATGCTGTGTAAATAGTTATTTTGTTTAAGGGATAATAAAGAAAAAACTCTGTACTGAACACACTTTTTTCTTTTTTCTTTTTTTCTTTTTTTGAGACAGAGTCTTGGTCTGTCACCCAGGCTGGAGTGCAGTGGCACGATCTCCACTCACTGCAACCTCCACTTCCCAGGTTCAAGAGATTATCCTGCCTCAGCTTCCCGAGTAGCTGGGACTACAGGCGCCAACCACCATGCCTGGCTAATTTTTATATTTTTAGTAGAGACGGGGTTTCACCATGTTAGCCAGGATGGTCTCAATCTCCTGACTTCATGATCTGCCCACCTTGGCTTCTCAAAGTGCTGGGATTACAGGTGGGAGCCACTGTGCCCAGGCTATACAGAATTTTTTTCAAGCATCCAGTCTTTCTTTCAGAATATTTTTGATCCAAAGTTTGTTGAATCTATGGATGCAGAATCCCTGGATAAGGAGGGCTGACTATATTACACAAACTAATCTAAATATTGGCATTTTTCTCAGTTATAATTGGTTCTATTTAAGAATAATAGAAAAGCTTACATACTGTGGCACAAAGGAGCTGGTAACAGCTCTGTAATCAAACTTAGCATCAATTAAAACACAAGAATGAGAAAGGAGACCTTAGTCAGGACTACATAGAGGGACACTTTGTCTTTCAAAATCCGTTTTGAGCTCAGCCAATTCCCAATTTTCCTTGACATTCTCAAGGCTAGCCTTCCCAGTGTGCAAAGGAGCTTTGAAAGTCAGAAAAAGTGGAAGCTATTCTTCCTGCCTTTGGAATTTTTACATTCCAGGGGTGATAGAGAAAAGGGAGAATAATTAAATAGTAAGTAAGTTAATAATGCTCTCATTCTGCTTTCAGCGCAGTACTATGGGATTTACATGGCAAAGGTTGAGTTTACATTATAAAGAAATCCTTTAGGCATTTTATAACTAAACCTCTTAAGCAAAGGCCTGCAAAGACTTGCCTTGTCTCACTGAATGCTATTTATAAGTATCCCAATTCTATTTGATGAATTCTGTTTGGAGTAAATAAAGGATTTGGTAGGTGGGAGGGCATGGTGGTGGTGGTGGTGGTGGTGGTGGGGGCACAGCTGGGGGGGATGTATGGAGGAAAGCTTGACATAGGGGATGTGAAATTGGAGAGGGGAGTTCTGTGGTCAATATAGAGTGACTTCTATATTGACATGACCATCCACATGATGGCGTAAAGTTGGGAGGTGAAAGAACTTGCACTGGGAATAGGAATTAGCTCGCAAATCCAGAGGCCAGAGCACTTAGTCATGCTGGACAGGGCAGGAGGGCAAAGGAATGGTGGCTGTGAATAAGCCTTAAGGCCCTGGACAGGAATTTTTGTGTGAAGCAAGGGGCAAATGGGAAAAAAATGACAAGATTCAAAAGAAAGGCAGTATGTCTTCTGTGGTCGCGCTAGAATTTCCAGTGTAACAGGTAAGTTGGGGGCAGCCACCTCCTTAGGAATGCCTAAGCTTATTTCTCTGGAACTCATCTGCAGGGCAAACATACTGATTTTACTTAGACTGCGTATTTTTTTGGAGTGGCTGGCTGTAGATTAAGGAGATAGCAGTGCTAAAACACTCCTTCTTTCCCCCAACTGCCTCTTGTGTTATTTAGATCTTTTAAATTGTAAGAAGAGGGAGGAGGAACAGGAGGAAGGGGAAAAGGAGGAGGAGGAGAAGAAAAGGCAACAGCACTAGTCAGAGTTCTCTAGAAAACCAGAACCAATAGTATATGTAAATAATAAATAGAAGGATATTTATTATAAGGAAATGACTCATGTGATTATGGAGACTGAGAAGTCCCATGACCATCCATCTATGAGCTGGAAACCCAGGAAAGCTAATAGTATAAATTCCAGTTCATGTCTGATGGCCTGAGAACCAGGAGCACCAATGGTATAAATCTTAATCCAAGGGCAAGAGAAGACTATTGTCTCAGCTCAAGCAGTCAGGCAGAAAGAATGAGAGAGAGAGAGAGACAGAGAGAGGATTCAACCTTTGTCCACTTTTTTGTTGTATTCGGGCTTCCAATTGGTTAGATGGTATCAACTCACATTGAGGAGAAGCATTTTCTTTATTCAGTCCATGGATTCAAATGCTAATCTCTTCTGGAAACATCCTCACAGACATACCCAGAAATAATGTTTCACCAGACGTCTGGGCATCCCATGGTCCAGTCAAGTTGACATATAAATTAACCATATGGTAACTGCAAAAAGTGGAGTTTCATCATTATAAAGATATTAGGGCAATTATGGCTGTAAGAGTTATTGCTGAGTTTAAAATGAGGAAACTGAGACTAGCCTAGGAAAATTAAATGCCAATTTATTAAGCTCCCAGGCAAGGTTCTGTGGTCCGGAAAGGGGGGAGCCAGAGAAGTCGCGCTTGACTCCTCTTGGGCATGGGTTTTTATAGGGGTTAGAGGCAATTGATTGGATATTGGGGAAACAAGGCATAAGGTGGGCTGGCTAAGGATGTATGGGGCAAGCTGGCATTGGGTAAGGCTTGGCGGGATTTTTTAAATTTCGAGGGGTTCGAATGCATAGTTTAGTGCTGAGAATGCATAGTTTAGTGCTGAGTATAGGTCTGGGAGCAGAATGCAGAAGTGGGTGTGGGTGAGGGGAGCACACATGGAAAAGCCAGATGCTGAGTATTAGACATGGAGAGGGGTGGGTGTTGTTCATCCAGCTCCCAGCGAGGCTATCGAGCTTACAATGGCCCTAGTTATTTCCCACAGAGACCCAGCAGTGCTCACACACACTGCAAAAGAATCGTGGTTGTTGGTGCAGAATGCAGGAACGAGGAATCAGGTTATTGCAGGCTACTGCAGGGATCCTTTATTATCCTCTGCTTTCGTGATTTAGAATTTTTGTCGCCACTGATGCTGCTAACCAAGGTACCAAGTCCTTTGCTACTCGTCTGCCTTCTGGGGATCTATTTGGTATCAACCGCCTGTCTCTGTGTGGCCCATTAACATCACCCTATAAAGAATACCCAACTGGTCCAATTTAGTCACCATGATGCCAGGATAGGTTCCCTGACCTTCACAGGTAGCAGGAGAGGGGAGGTCACTCCAGAAGTCTGTGCTTTAATAACTGTCTTGCCTCAGCAGGAACCTGTAGGAGAGACTTCCATAGTAGGGGTTGATGCTTCTGCAGGAAATATTCTGTTTTCTATTCTGAGAGTGAGCTCAGATCAGGAGCGTGAAGGACCAGGAAACGTGCTAAAGTTCCCCTGTCTCAGCACCTAGTGAATATGTGGATAGGAAGAGGGACTTCAGTGGTTATGAGGAACATGAACACTCTCCGTCTTACTTTGTTTTCTGTTGCTTATAACAGAATCCCTGAAACTGGGTAGTTTATAAAGGGAAGGGATTTATTTCTTGCAGTTATGAAGGCTGGGAAATCTAAGGTTGAAGAATTGCATCTGGTGAGAGCTTTCTTGCTGGTGGGGTTTCTCTCAGAGTCCCGAGTTGGCGCAGGGCATCACATGGCAGTGGGGCTGAGTTCATTATCATGCTAGCTCTGGTCTTTCTGCCTCTTCTTATGAGGCTACCAGTACCACTCCCATGATAACCCATTAATCCATTAACCCATGAATGGATCATCCATTTGAAGGCAGAACTTTCATGATACAGTCACTGTTTTTTAAAGCCCCACTCCTCAATACTGCCACATTGAGGATTAAGTTTCAACGTCAGTTTTGGAGGAGAGATTTGTGACATGGTAAAAGCCCCATAAAACTGCATACCTCAATCATACCTCGGCTTTCTGTTGAAACTGCTCTCTGTAATCCCAAATGCCACAGGCAAGCAGTCCAAACCCATGCCATCTTGGCCCCTGCAACTTGTAATAAGTAACTAAGGTCTGTAGATTTCCACCCATACCCAGACAATGTGTAAACTAACGCTTATCTTGACTTCTGTAAACCACTTAAGTAACAATCGGAATATCCAGAGTCCCCCGGCCCTTGGAATGTCCGGAGCCCCTCACCCTCATCTCCGCCCAGGAGGTGATTTACGGAATCCACTGGCCCTCGGAATGTCTGAAGCCCCTCACCCCAACCCCTGTCCCTCACCCTCACCCCCGAGGTGGTTTATGGGCATAAAAGGTCTTGACACCCTCCTTTCGGGGCCTCGGGTTGGAGAGACGCGAGTCCTCCATGGCTGCCGGCAATAAGGAGCCTGCAATTTGGCATACTTTTGTCCTGGTGTTAACTTTCTATGCTCGGGCCAGTACAACAGAGTTAAACCATAGCACTCTCTTTACAATATTACTGGCAGGTCACTCAGCCTCTCTTTGAAAATGATAATAGTAAATAATAACTCACTTTTATGGAGTGTTCATTATCTGGCAGGTACAGGCACAGTGCTAAACCTATACCTGCCTATGTGAGTCTCTGCTCACAGAATTACATATTCACTGCTTCTTATGACTGTAATGAAGTTAGGCACTCTTGATACAACTGGCCGAATTTTATAGATGAATCATCTATTCCTGTGTAACAAACCACCCCACGACTTAGTGGATTTCAAAGAACTGCTCTTGTATTTGTTCAGATCCTGTGAGTCAGGGCTTCAGGTAGGGCTCAGCAGGTCATTAACGATGGTAGGTCCTCAGCTGAGCTGGCTGGGGTGGCCGAGTCTCTCTGCCATGATGTTGGCAGGAGTGGCTCACTTGGGGCTGGAGGATGCAAGATGGCCCCACTCACAGGTCTGGGCGTGGGTGCTGGCTGTGGGCGGAGGGGTTTGGGGCTCTCCTCTGAGTGGTCTCTCTTCTCTCCCTGGTCTCTCATCCTTCAGTAGTTTAGCCTAATCTTCTTGACATAGTGTCTCTCTTCTAAGGGGGCAGACATGGGAAGCTGTAGGGTCTCTTAAGAAAGAAGCCTGCAAGTCACATGGTGCTGCTCTGAGGCATCCTATTGGGTCAAGCAAGTCACAGGGACAGCCCAGATCCAAGGGGAGTGGAGACAGATGCCCCTTCTGGATGGGAGGAACAGTTGGTGGTCATCTCTGCAGACCGCCCATGCCGAGGATGTGCACTCACTGAAGATGGCAGGTCCACCTCTTTGCCCAAGTCTGACCCACAAGTCCTTGCTTGAAATTGCCTCAAATTTCCAGTAATAGCCCAGTCAGTATTGGACATTTGTATTTGTTATGTATTTTTTCTGTTTAGTTGAAATCTGATTCCTGTTCCAGGGTGGTGACCTGAATTTAGGTGGGCTCTTTAAACCTTCCTATAGTTATGAAAAGAGCTATTTTCCTTGTCAAGAATTAGCTCATGATGGTTGTGATAGAAGACCCCAGTGTTAAAGGAGATATAAATACACACACACACACACACACACACACACACACACACACACTTCTGCTAGTGGTTCTGCCTTGGGGGTGGGGGGGGGGGGGCCACAGAACAGAAAATGTCGCAAAGAAAGCCCTTAGAATACCTTGCCTTTAAAGCCTTATCTCACATAAAAGGTGATGCTCATAGCTCCGAACAATTATTTTCCTCTTATCTCCTACTCTTTTGAATATGTCTCCTTTCAACTATTTTCTTTTTCTTTTTTTTTTTGTGGCCTGGATTCAGCTGATGAACTATCAGAGAAAGACATTGGGTTGCGTTCCATGTTTCTCATTTTTGCAGAGCGTGGTACACTGAGAAACACTCTGGGAAAGCTGGAGCCATCAGGGTGCTCAGCAACGGGCTCCCAGAGCTTAGATCTTTCTGGTAAACTGAATATTTAGCTCTTAGCATTTCAGCTCCTGTTGGAAAAATTTTTGAAAGAGTACTCATTTAATTTCTTGCCTTTGTAACCATACTATATGAACATATTTTGAATTTTGGTTCACAAGCAAATGTCTCTCAGCCCAGTCTAAGCTTTATGAACATCATTTTCCGAGGGGAGTTGTAGTGGGACTGTTACCAGTGGAGGGTGTCCAGGACAAAAACAAAAGCAAGGAAAGAATGAAGCTAGAAAAGCAGAGATTTACTGAAAATGAAAGTGCATTCCACAGGGTGGGAGTGGGCCTGAGCATAGGGGCTCAAGAGCCTGGCTACATGATTTTCTGGGGTTTAAATACCCTCCAGAGGTTTTCACTGGCTACTTGGTGTATACCCTATGTAAATGAAGAGAATGAAGTAGAGTTACAAAGTCATTTACTCGGTGTACACCCCATGTAAATGGAGAGGATATTTCCTGTCATAGCGGAAGTGTTTCCATTTGATTTAGTTTTAGGAAGTCAGTGGAATCAGCCTTATGTTCCCTACCTCCAGACCCTATTCTTCTGCCTCAGGACCCAGTGCCTGGGCTGAAGATGAAATGCTCAGGAAGTGGCTTTGTTGACAAAGCTGAATAGTTTAGTATAACTTTCTTTGTTCTGATAAAAATTAAAGGCAGCCGCTCTTTTTCTGAAAATGCTATCTACTTGGAGATTTTACTATAAACATAAATTCTTTCTACCAAATGAAAGGAAACTATTTTATCATTATCATCTTGGATAATTTTACTCTTGTTGCATCTGACTCTTAAAGAGGAATTAAGTGATTAATATGGAATTGGTCTTTATCAATTTGGAATCCCAGTTCTTCCTAAAAGGAAGGCTCTGAGCAATAGGGGATGTGAACTTTTATTGGGCTATTATAGTAAATTGGCATATCTGTCTCGAACATTCTTTTATTACTTCCATTTCAGTTGAAACTTTTTATCTGTCACACATTTCCCCATTAGACGTTTGATACCCTCTGAAAGATAAGATTTGTATACATAACTATGTTTTAGGGCTGGGCACTGTATTTGACTGGATAAAGTTAACTTTGAACAAGAGTTACTTGGTGATTTTTATTTTAAAAAGGAAACCCTCCCAATATAGTGACATCATTTGTCTAATCAAGTATGGTTTACAGAATAAAAATTTCCCATGCATGTTCCAACCTACATGTAGAATCAGGAAATGTGATAACTAAAGAGGTTCTGCAGTTATAAAAGCTAGAATCTTTTCTGTAGTTTAAAAAAACCCAATTAATATGGTTATTATACATCAGATTAGTCTCCACAGCTGTCGCAGCTGCTCCCCCTTATGTTTGCCCTTCATGAGTTTATTTGTTTTTTCATTTATTTATTCAACCAGCTTTGAAAAACCTAGGATGTGTCAAGCACTGGGAATCGAAAGATAAATAGAGCTATAGCCCTTCCCCCTTTGGAGAAGATGTTCAAGGGTAGTTATTGCAATGTGCTAAGTGCTGTAACATGGATATGAACATGGTGAGACCTACAGGTGTCAGAGAAGGCTTTTGGAGGAAGCAATGCTTATGCCGAATTTCTAAGGAGCAAGAATTCACCAGGTGCCAAGTGGGGGATGAGGTTTAGGCATAGACATTTAAGAGGCAATTTACATGTGAAAAGGCAGAAGAATGCAGCTTGTTGGGGAAACTGTAAGCAATTGGGTGCAGCTGGAGATCTGTTGTCTTTGGGAGGTATGCCAGCCAGCCATGGAAGGCCTGTCAGGAATGGGGCTCTGGAACCCATTGATGTCAAGCCCGGGAGGTGGGCTCTATTCTGCAGGGCAGAGAGTGGGAACCCTGAAGGGTTGTAAGACTCTGCAAGTAAAAGCGGTGGTGCTTGTGGTAGGTGGAGAAGAGGAAGGTCAAGGTGGGAGAGGGGTAAAGAAACACAGAGGTAAATAATGCTATGGGCAGAGACTGTCCATTGCTTCACCTTAATAAATAGGGATGATAGGTCGGGCGCAGTGGCTCACTCCTGTAATCCCAGGACTTTGGGAGGCTGAGGCAGGCGGATCATCTGAGTCTGAGACCAGCCTGGCCAACACGGTGAAACCGTGTCTCTACTAAAAATACAAAAAAAATTAGTGGAGGTGGTGGTGCACGCCTGTAATCTCAGCTACTTGGGAGGCTGAGGTAGGAGCATTGCTTGAATCTGGGAGGCGGAGGTTGTAGTGAGCCAAGATTGCACCACTGCATTCCAGCCTGGACAATAGAGGGAGACTCCATCTCAAAAAAAAAAAAAAAAAAAAAAGGAATGATAAGAATATGACCTGTCTTATAAAACTGTTGGGATGTTTTAATGATTTAATACACGTAAGGCATGATAAAACAGCATCTAGCCCATTGCTGTAAATGGTAGCTGTTGTTAACAGATGTCTGCAATGTGATAGAACATGAACTCAGAAAGCTTGCTCTGGTGGCCAAGCAGAGAAAGGTTTAGGGGAAAAAGGGCCAATGAGAAGGTGTCTGAAGTTGACCAGATGAGAGACCACTGAACCAGAAAATTGATTCAAAAGATATTTAAAAGATAAATTCTTTAGGATTTGGCAACTGACAGGATGTGAAGAGTGAGAGTGATGAGTCATGGGTGACACCCCAATTTGCTGGCTTGGCAGTCTGGGGGGAGTGAGGTGTTAATAACAAGGAAAGGAAAAGAGGAGGAAGGGAGGGTTTGGAGAGGGGTGGGGAGGAATGAGCTCAGTTTTTGACATGTTGTATTTGAGGTGTCTGTGGAACACCGAAGTGGAGATGCTTGCCTGGATCTATGAATCAGGCGTAGGATTTTGATTTGAGACTCATCACAACATGGGTAGTAGGAGAAGCCATGGGCATGGTTGAGCTGGTACAACACAGATGAGGCACAGAGGCGTGAGCAGCATCTCCGTGGAGGTCTGGATCGGGAGAGCGCTGGACCCTTTCCTTCTGGGGTGATGATGATGTTAAATGAGTCCAGCGCTGGACCCTTTTGTTCTGGGGTGATGATGGTGTTAGAATGAGTCCAAAGTTTTCCACTCGTGCTGGAATGATCCATCCGGAAGCCAGCCCATCCGAGGGGGAATGGCTGCTAGAGACAAGAGAGGAAGAAGAAGGAATCTCCAAGTGACTGGAAATGGTGACTCGGGATTATAAGGGAGGAAAATATTTTTTCATGAAAATATCTTTTCATCCTGATTTGATGACTTAAGGCTCCTAAAACAAATGACTGATGAACAAGTGAAAAGCATACAAATTTATTTAATGTAAGTTTTACATGACTTTGTAAGGAAGTAAAGACCAGAAGAAACAGTTAAACCAGTGTTTGTTTGTTTGTTTGAGACAGGATCTCACTGTGTTGCTCAGGCTGGAGTACAGTTGCGTAGTCATGACACAATCCTGGCTCGCATGGCTCTCCACAGCCTCGATCTCCCCTGGCTCAGCGCTCAGGTGATCCACATCAGCCTCCCAAGTAGCTGGGACTACAAGCACACATCACCAAACTGGCTAATTTTTCTAGTTTTTGTAGAGACGGGGAGTTGCCATCTCTACAGTTGGCAGTTTGAGACCAGTTGCTCAGGCTGGTCTCAAATATCCTGGGTTCAAGCGATCTTGACCTTGACCTCAAGTGGTCTGCCTTGACCTCCCAAAGTGCCGGAGTGTTTTTATAGTAGGTTTGATAAGGAGTGGATAGTCATGGAGAAAAATAAGAGAAGGCAAAGATTATGATCCAGTGGTGGTAATTAACTGGGGGAAACTTAGTAAGACCCGTCTGTCCAGATGCTTCCCTATTCCCCTTCATCTTCAGAGATAAGGGTGTTCCTTTCCTCTGGTATAGGAAGGGCACCCCTCACATGAGGATTGTATGACTTGCTTCAGGGGGAGAAGGGCAGCGGAAGGTTAGAAGACCTTCCTTCTTCTGCTATTTTCTCAATTCCTTCATTTAAAATATTCTGGGGTAGCGTGTCCTGAACCTCATCATTTGAGGATGTAGCGGAATCCCTGTAGAAATGTTCCCAGTTAGGAGAGGACAGTGGTGCAGTGGGAACTAACTCATTGTTGGTGTTGAGCAGATGGTGATAAAGAGCAGTGGGTGATGGGGAAGGTGGGAACTAGATGCTGGCTGGAGGGCAGTTGCTCCCACAAATAACTGCTGTTTATTGAGCATTACTGTGTGCCCCTCATGGTGGGCCTCTCAGAGGAATGTTAGTCCTCATAGCAACCTTCAGAGTGGGTACTGTTAGCATCTGTGTTGTACCAATTTAGAAAACAGTCTGACTGGGTGTGTGGGACTAGTTGGGAAGATTGCTTGAGACCAGGAGTTCGAGACCATCTCAGGAGTACTGAGAACTCATCTTTGCTAAAAATAAACATAGCCAGTGTAGTGATGCATTCTTGTAGTCCCAGGTACTCCAGAGGCTGAGGCAGGAGGATCCCAGGAGGTCAAGGCAGCAGTGAGCTATTGATGCAGGATTTTTCTTGGCCCTTTTGAGGACTCCCAGCAGGGGTGCCCTGTCTACTTGGTCCGCCATGCTCAGCTCCTTGCAGAAGGGAGCACATGAGCAAGTGAGTGCAGTCCCCTGCTGGTCACTCTCCTGAAACAGGAACAAGCTCTGTGCAGGGCCCATGGTCAGACCAGGTGTGTCTCTTCAAAGGGAATGCGGTGGCACCCAGGCAAGGCTATCCATGACCCTGAAGCCCAGTGGGGGTGTTAGTGTGCTAATTAGTTATTTTAGTTCCGCCATCCACAGCCCAGTGGATGGTGGTGTGTTAGCAGCTCAGTTGGCCCCTGGCCCTGTTGCATGGAGTGGCTGCTCTCTGCTAGTGAGGGAAAAAGGCCAGTGTAACAGCCTTTCTTGGTAACTGCACTCAGTGAGTCCTGAGCTCTATCCAGTGTCCAAGAAGAATGAGGTCATGCTTCACAATTGAAGGATGGTGAGGGCGGAGAATTTTATTGAGTGATGAAAAGAGCTTTTAGCACAGAGGGGAGCTGGACAGGGGATGGGGAAGAGCAGGTCATCTTCCCCCCAAAGTTAGGAGGTCTCCTCCTCAAGGTCAGGCCATCTCCCCCTCTACCAACTGAGTATGGGGTCTTTATAGCCATAGGAGTGGGGTGGGGTAGGCCATAGATAGTATTGGGAAAAGGTAACATTTAGTTGGCTAAAAGGCATTATTCAGAAAAAATCAATTGGGAGAGAGTGAGTAAACAGGAATAGAAGTTCTCACTCTGGTCCATGAGTTTCAGGCTGTTTTTGCCTTGAAGGTGGGGTTTCACCAGGGATCCATCCCTGTACACCTAGGATTTCTCTACCTCCTGCCTCTATCACTATGATGACACCACTGGATTCCAGCCTGGGCAACAAAGTGAGACTCTATCTGAGAGAGAGAGAGAGAGAAAGAGAGAGAAAGAGAGAGAGAGAGAAAGACTTAAAAGGATGACTTGCCCAAGGTCTATGTTAGTGAATGCCAGTTTCAGGCTGTGAAGAATCCATGTGTCCACCTCCTGAGGCTGTGTATGATCTCTTGAGGACCAAGGTTTCATCAGGAAACAGATGGCACTTTCAAATTGGGTGATTTGAGGTGAGTAAAGTTACTCGTTTTAATGGTGTGAGCAGGGTATAGGGAAACCACAAGAAATAATGCAAGGCATCAGGGCGAGGAACCAGGAGGTGCTATGGCAGCACTTAGTTCTGGACAGGGGAGGGGAGAGGCAGCCATGGGATCCTGGAAGGGTGGCGAAAGGCGCTGGGACCTGCGGAGGTGGTCAGCCTGAGATGACCCTGCAGGGAGGGAGAGAGCCTGAGAAATAGCTTTCTGCCCTTGTAGTCCTGCAGTGTCCAGACCTCCTCACTGGCCAAACTCAAGCAGAAGCCAAAGGGCAAGAGGCCAGTCTCAGGGCACAGACCAGGGAGGAGAAGGGTGCAGAGTGATGGGGAAGAACAGGTGGAGGCTTCCAGCACAGTCAGGCCAAGGGAACGGGGCTGAGAGAAGTGGGCAAACAAGGCCAGGCTGGGCCCAGGGTCAGGCAAACTTGGCTGCATCTCCAGCTGTGAACAGGAATGAGACACTAGGAGCCTCCCAGGAGATCCAGCCCAGGGCATCACCGTGGCACTGCAAAGCCCCTTAGGCACCTTTGCCCAATTCCAGGGCCCAGAGGACTGACAGTAACTATCACCACACGTGGCACATCAAAGCCTTCCTCTCACAGACCTGCCCTACGTGGTATTTCCTGACACTTGTTAAGGAAATTCTGTCCATTTTTTCCAGGGCATTCTCAGCAGTCAAATGCATGTCGACAATGTGAAGCTGGGTTCTGACCTGGAGACCACTAAGAAGGGCTCTGTCTGTTTTCTCCAGGGTAAAAGAGAAGTGTGTATGTGCCTGTGTGTGTATGTGTGTGTGAGTGTGTGTGGGTATGTGTATGTGCCTGTGTGCATTGTGTATATGTGTGAGTGTGAGGGTGTGGCTATGTATAGGCATTGCGTATAAAAGAGAGAGAATGAGTGAATGAATATAGGAATGAATGTGCTGGAAGTGAGATAGGGTAAAACTGCCATCAGAGCCGGACTGCACTCCTGAGCAAAGTGGCCACACAGCATGCTTCTTATCAGCACCTAATACCTCCCCAGATCCCTACATTATGACTTGGTCCTAGATAGCTGGCTGAGAGCAGGACCGTTTGAAAAACTCGCTATAGAATTAGAGCATGCAGATAGGTGGCTGGTTCCTAAATTCACCATAGATCCTGAAGACAGTGATCAGTGGTGATCTTTGTGTAACCTTTTATATGGTGCCTTTGGGCAGTTTTGATATGTTTCCTGCCTCCCGGAACACCCCCGAAATTTTTTGTTTTCAAATTCTGATTTGGTAGCTCTGAAATCCCATTCATTCATTTGTAAAAATTAATATGAGGAAAAAGCATTTATTCAGGTTTTACAACGAACAGGAAGCCAAATTAGATGGAAGTGGAAAATTATCATGCAGACGTTCTCTGGGGGGGGATGGGAGCTGTGGTGAATAGTTTTCATTTGCTGACCACTAGCTGTGGCTTTGCTGTCCCTGCACAGATCACAGATGGCACCTAAGTCCCCTAATTGGTTCTAGGATGATCAGTCTGGTTCTCACTTCCTTAAGTTTTGTCTGGCCATCAGGAGGCTCAACACAAATAATGGTGTTAGTTCTTCCACCTGGAACACGTTTCCTCCTTTTCCTGCTTTCGGTTTCTCCTTTTATTCCATGTCATCATTACCTGTTTGGAAGGAGGCAGAGGATAAATTATTATAAATGAGTAGAATGGAGAATGTAAGATGTAAATAACACATTTTTTTTTCTCCCCAAATCAGACTTAGTTGCTCTGATATTACCTGTCAAATAGACATAAAACTAAAACACCAGAGAGTAGTTATTAAAGACAATTGCAGTAGGTGATGGTCCTGGCTTTATCTGGCTTACTAATTGTATTAATTTGTCAGGCTGCCATAACAAAATATGACAGAGTGGGTGGCTTAAATAACAGAAATGTATTTTCTCACATTCTGGGTCTAGAAGTCCAAGGTCAAGGTGCCAGCATAGTGGGGCTCGGGTAAGGCTATCTTCTTGGCTTGCAGAGGGCTGCCTTCTTGCTGTATCCTCAAATGATGAACAGAGTGACAGAGAGCTCTCTGTTATTTCTTTATATAAGGACACGAATCCTACCACCCTTATGCCCCTCTATATTGGTCTGCTCTCACACTGCTATAAAGAACTACCTGAGACTAGGCAAATTATGAAGAAAAGAGGTTTAGTTGACTCATAGTTCTGTAGGAAGCATAGTTGGGAGACCTCAGGAAACTTACAGTCATGGCAGAAGGCAAAGGGGAAGCAAGCATGTCTTACCATGGCAGAGCAGGAGAGAGAGAAAGAGAAGGGGGAAGTGTCACACACTTCTTTAAACCACGATACCTTGTGAGAACTCACTATCACGAGAACAGCAAAAGGGAAATCTGCCCTCGTGATCAAATCACCTCCCACCAGGCCCCTCTGCCAACATGTAGGGATTACAAATTGAGGTGAGATTTGGGTGGGGACACAAACCAAACCATATCAACCTCATTTAACCAAAATTACTTTCTTAGAGGCTCCATCTCCAAATACAACCACCTTGAGGATCAGGGCTTCAACACATGACTTCTGAATGGGAGGGGGAGATGCAGTCAGTCCACAGGGTTAACCAAACTGATTTGAATACTGGATCCCACAGAACATGGGCTATGCTTTGGTTCTGGTCTTAGCACCATCACAAATGTATGTCTCTGTTCTGCATTCAGATTTTATTCCTAATTCCTTCATTCGATGGGTTTTGTTTATTTCCTGAGTACCCCACTAGAATGAGGAGAAAACAAGGATTTTTGGTTTTGTGTCTCTAGAACCATGCCTGGCGCAAAATAGGACCCAATAAATAGTCACCGAATGAATAAATAAAATTAGGGAGTAGATTTTTAAGTCAGAAAAAAGGAGCAAATGCAATTATAGGTATTTGAAAAGGGACAAAAATTCTGAATTCTCTGAAGAGCGAAGTTTTTCTAGGCCATCCATCCAACAAAAAGGTTTTCAGGTTCATAGGAAGGAGCCACTCACACCACCCTCATGCCTTCTCGCTGTGTATTCAGTTTCGAGCTAAAGCACCCATCACAAAGTCCATGCTATCAGATGGAAGAGGCAAAAGGCACTCTATGAAACAGAAAATAAATTTTTCTTGTTTTTGATATATTAGATAATTTCTCACAATGGTGATATTTGAAACCAGTGTATTAGTCTGTTTCCACGCTGCTGATGAAGACATACCCTAGACTGGGCAATTTACAAAAGAAAGAGGTTTAATGGACTTAGAGTTCCATGTGGCTGGGGGAGACCTCAAAATCATGGTGGAAGGCAAGGTGGAGCCAGTAGGTTTTACATGGATGGCAGCAGGCAAAGCGAGAGAGAGAGAGCTTGTGTAGGGGAAACTCCTGTCTTTAAAATCATCAGTTCTTGTGAGACTTATTCAGTATCACAAGAACAGCATGAAAAAGACCTGCGCCCATGATTCAATTACCTTCCACAGAGTCCCTGCCACAACACATGGGAATTCAAAATAAGATTTGGGTGGAGACAAAGCCAAACCATATCACCAAACATACTAGCAATTGTTTCCATAGCAACCACAATATTCGATTAATCAACAAACAGTTTTGCCATCATCATTTAGGAATTATAGTATAGCCATGACAGCCTGTGTTTAATAGTTTCCAAAAATTCTCAAAAGTATTTAATAAACAACTCTTATTTTGGCATAAGATAATTCTAGGAAATTTGTACTTTCTTCCCTCAAACATCAAAATTTCCATTTGTTCAGCAATATCATTAAATATGAAAAAATAAAATGAGGAATATTACTCTTAAAATTATGACTTTTTCATAAAAATTCATATTTTTATGAAGAAAATGTTATTTTATTTTATTTTATTTATTTTTGAGATGGAGTCTCACTCTTTTGTCCAGGCTGGAGTGCAGTGGTGTGATCTTGGCTCACTGCAACCTCCACCTCCCATGTTTAAGTGATTCTCTTGCCTCAGCCTCCTGAGTAGCTAGAACTACAGGCATGTGCCACCAGGCCCAGGTAATTTTTTTTTTATTGTTGGTAAAGATGGAGTTTCACCATGTTGGCCAGGCTGGTCTTGAACTCCTGACCTCGGGTGATCTGCCTGTCTTGGCCTCCCAAAGTGCTGGGATTACAGGTGTGATCCACTGCAGCCAGCCAAAAATGTGATTTTAATAATTGTGTTCTTTTTTCCTTTTTTTTTAGTTGGCACATAATAATTGTACATATTTATGTGATAAAGTGATATTTCAATACATATATACAATGTGTAATGATCAAATAAAGATAATTAGCATATGCATCGCCTCAAACATTTATCATTTGTGTTGTGAGCATTCAAAATCCTGTCTTTTAGCTTTTTGAAAATATATAGTAAATTATTGTTAATCATATTCACCCTACAGTGCTACAGAACATTAGGATATATTTTTCCCATCAGGCTGTAAGTTGCATCCAGTAACCAACCTCTCTCTATCCTCCCCTTCCTCCATCCTTCTCAGCCTCTAATAACCACAATTCTACTCTTTACTTCTATAAGTTTAATTTTTTTCTGTTCCCACATGAGTCAGAACATGTGGTATTTATCTTTCTGTGCCTAACTTATTTCACTTAACATAATATCCTCCAGGTTTATCAATATTGCTGAAAATGACAGGATTTTATTCTTTTTTAATCACTGACTAGTATTCTGTTGTGTATATATATCACATTTTCTTTATCCATTCATCTGTTGATGGACATTTACATTGATTCCATGTCTTGACAATTGTGAATAGAGCTGCAATAAACATGGGGGTGTGGATTTATCTTTTATATACTGATTTCCCTTCCTTTGGATAAATACCCAGTAGTGGGATTGCTGGATAGTTCAGTAGTTCTATTTTTAGTTTTTTTGGATAAATCTTCATATGGTTTTCCATAATGGCTGCACTAATTTACATTCCCATCAACAGTGTATGAGAGTTTTTCTTTTCTCCATAGTCTTGCCAGGATTTGTTTTTTTTTTTTTTGTCTTTTTAATGATAGCCAGTCTAACTGGGGTAAGATGATATCTCATTGTGATTTTGATTTGCAGTTGCCTGATGATTAGTGATGTTGAGCATTGTTTTATATACCTTTTGGCCATTGGTATTCCTTCTTCCGAGAAATTTCTATTCAGATCCTTTGCCCATTTAAAAATAGGATTATTTGTGTTTTTTGCTATTGTTATATGTAAATTTTCAGTGCCACAAAAGAAGTAGCACTCAAATATAAATTTCCTCAGGAAGGCAATTTACATCTATAGAAGGGTGCAGCTCACGGATGGAACAATGGCGAGTGCACACCTGGACAAGGGAGGGGAAGGGGTTCTTATTCCTGATGGAGGTAGCCCCTACTGATGTGTCATTCCCCTATTAGCTAGGGTTAGAATGCACAGTCTTGGCTAATTCTGATTGGCCATTTTAAAGAGAGCAGGGGCATGACCTGGAGTGGCGGGGTGGGTAGTTTGGCAGGAAGGATGGTTACAGGACAGGTACCAGGGGTAACTCAGGTCAAAGCAGGTGACCAGAGCAGGTGACCAGAGCAGTTGACCAGGATGAGTCAGGACAGAGCAGGGGACTGGAGAGAACAGATGTGAACTACTGATTAGAACTGGGGGAAAATGTTGTTTACTGAAACTACAAGAAAGTTAGACTTTAAAATGGAGAATTAAAGAATAAAAGAGCTGAACATACTGACACACTGATTCTTTGAAGATAAACTTGGGGGTTCACCACATCTAGCACTGCTGAGTTGAGTTCCTTGTATATTCTGAATGTTAGTTCCTTGTCAGATCAATAGTTTGCATAACTTTTCTCCCATCCAGGGGGTTGTCTCTTTACTCTGTTGATTCTTTTCTTTTTTGATATAGTCATCTTTGTTTATTTTTTGTTTTTGTTTACTGTGCTTTTGAAGTCTGACCCATAAAAGCTTTGCCTAAGCCAGTGTCCTGAAGTGTTTTCTTCTAGTAGTTTTTACAGTTTTGGGTTTTACACTTAAGTCTTTAATCCATCTTGAGTCCATTTTTAAATATGGTGGGAGAAAGGGGTCTAATTTAATTCTTCTGCATATGGATATCCTGTTTCCTAGCACCTTTTATTGAAGAGACTGCCCTTTCCCCAGTGTATGTTCTTGGTGCTTTTGTTGAAAATCATTTGGCTGTAAATATGTGGACTTATTCCTGAGTTATCTGTTCTGTTCCATTGGTCTTTGTATCTGTTTTTATACCAATACCATGCTGCATTGCTTACTACAGCTTTGTGTTATTAATATATTTTGAAGTCAGATTTGTTCTTTTTGCTCAGTATTGTTTTGACTCTTCATGGTCTTTTCTATTTTCACAGAAATTTTAGGATTTTCTTTTTTTTTTCTTTTTTCTTTTTTTTTTTGAGATGGAGTCTCACCCTGTCACCCAGGCTGGAGTGCAATGGCACAGTCTCGGCTCACTGCAACCTTTGCCTCCTGAGTTCAAGTGATTCTCCTGCCTCAGCCTCCCAAGTAGCTGGAATTACAGGCACATGGCACCATGCCTGGCTAATCTTTTTTGTATCTTTAGTAGAGATAAGGTTTCAGCATGTTGGTCAGGCTGGTCTTGAACTTCTGAACTCGCAATCTGCCTGCCTCAGCCTCCCAAAGTGCTGGAACTACAGGCGTGAGCCACCGCGCCCGGTCAGGATTGTTTTTTCTATTTCTGTGAAGAATGTCATTGGAATTTTGATAGGAATTGTATTGAATGTTTAGATTGCTTTAGTTATGGTCATTTTGATAATATTAATTCTTCTGATCTATGTGCATAGAATGTCTTTTCATTTTTTGCGTGTCCTCTTCAATAAAATATTAAGACTTTAGAAAATATTGTTAGAGGTGGCTGGTGTCAGCACTGAGAAGAAAATATGAAATGTTTTTCTAAATTAACATCTTTTTTTTTTTTTTTTTGAGATAGAGTCTTGCTCTGTCACTCAAGCTGGAGTGCAGTGGTGTGATCATGGCTCACTGTAGCCTCAACCTCCTGGGTTTGAATGATCCTCCTAACTCAGTCTCCCAAGTAGCTGGGACCACAAGTATGTGCCACCATACTTAGCTTATTTTTTTTTTTTTGTCAGGGGAGATGGAGTCTTGCTCTGTCACCCAGGCTGGAGTGCAGTGGCATGATCTTGGCTCACTGCAACCTTTGCCTCCCAGGTTCAAGCGGTTCTCATGCCTCAGTCTCCCTATAGCTGGCATTACAGGCATGCACCACCACACCTGACTAATTTTTGTATTTTTAGTAAAGATGGATTTTCACCATGTTGGCAAGGCTGGTCTCAAACTCCTAGCCTCAAGTGATCTGCCCATCTCGGCCTCCCAAAGTGCTGGGATTATAGGTGTGAGCCACTGTGTCCAGCCCCAGCTAATTTTAAAAATTATTTTTTGCAGAGATGGAGTCTCGCTGTATTGCCCAGGCGGGTCTCAAACTCCTGGGCTCAAGGGATCCTCCCACTTTGGCCTCCTGAAGTGCTGGGATGACAGGAGTTAGCTACTGTGCCTGGCCTGACACATTTTTTTACACAGTCAAATCAATGTCAGAAGAGAGGAAAATGTTTAATCTGACTCCATTCACTTCATTATTTTAATACAGGTGGAAGTTGAGAGTATCCCTGTTGAACCAACTAACTGGTGGTCTTCTTTGTCTCCCTAGTGCAACTGGTCATAATTAGCAAATATTTACTGAACAGAAGTGAATTCCTTGAGCATTCCTCATGTACACAGAACCATGATAGGCATTGTGAAAAATAGAGCAGGATTATAAGGCAGGATCTCTGCAGCTTGAGGTTTATAGTCTCTCTAAGGAGATTATCAAAGCAATGACCAGCAAATGATAGACCAGAAGAGCATGTGCTATTTACAGTATTGAGTTTCTCAGCACTCTGTTCTGGGTCATCTCCTCTCTTTATACTCACCCCATTGGTGACCTCACACAAGGCCTTTTATTGGCTTTGAATGTTGTCTTTATGCTGTTGACTCTCAAATGTGTATCTTCCACCCAATGTCCTTTCACCTGATCTCAGATTTATATGTTCAAAATATATATGTCCAATATTTATATGTCCTCTACCAAACCTTCTCCTTGATTAAGTAGCATCCTCCCAGTAAACATCACCACTCCCCTGGCTGTTTAAGCTGCTCAAGCCAGAAAACTGTGAGCATTTTTATTTCTTCCCTTCTCTCATCTCTCACATCAAGTTTACCCTAAGCCTCATGGGCCCCACCTCTTCTACCTCCCAAATAATTCCATTTATTTTCGTAATCTCTGCTGCCTCAACACTAGATTGAATTACTACTGGCCCTTGCTGCATTAAAGTAGCAGCCTCTTAACTGGTCTTCTGACACAAACCATTCTCCTCTTAGCGTTGATGTCAAAAACATAAATCAGATTATATCACTCATTTAAATCCTTTGCTAGAATCCATACCAGGGATAAAATTGCACAAAACTATATACCTGTATACAAATGAATGAATGTATATAAACATTGGTAAAAGCTGAATGGGACCTGTGTCTAGTTAATAGTATTGCACCAAGGCCAATCTCCTGCTTTTGATATTGTAATACACACACACACACACACACACACACACACACACACACACACACACACACACACATGATGACACCACTGGGGGAAGCTGGATGTGAAAGGTACACATAAATCTGTGTACTAATTTTGCAACTTCCTGTGAATCTATATTCATTTTTTTAAACACTTGCAATCATTCACTGGCTTCCACTGCAGCAAATCCAACCCCTTCCCACAGCCTGCAGGAGCCATTGCCTGCTGTGACTCCTGCCAACTTCCTTTGTAACCCCACCCACCCCCACATCATTCTCCTACCAGTTACCCTCCCTCAGCTACACTGGATTCCCAGCAGTTCCCAAAACACAGCAAATGCCTTTCTGTCCCAGGACATTTGCACATGCTGCCCCAGCTGCTTAGAATGCCATGCCTATGGCTGGTTCTTCCTCATCTTTTAGTGAAGACTTTACTGACGTCTCATGCATACTGAATCCCTACTTGGTTCTTTTCCTTAACAGAGCTGTTGTGAGTTGTAATGTATTCATTGATACTTAGATTTCAGTGAGTGTGAGAAAAAATGCAGAGATTGTATCTGCTTCATTTGTTAATGTATCCTTGTTCACTAGTATAGTGCTTGGCCTGTAATCAGTGTTCATTACATAGTTATTAATAAAAGAAACAAAGAAAAATAAATATGCTTTAGGGTCCCAGAAAATGGGGATATCAGTTTTGAAAGGAGTTTTTGAAAAGTTGCATGCAAGCGCTTGTTAAAATTCAAATTAACACAGGGTATTGTGTTTGGTAAGAAGTTGCTGGTGTGTGTGTGTGTGTGTGTGCATATGTACAGTTAAGATTCTGCCTTTGAAATGTTAATGTATGTCCTGGATAAGTACAGTTCTATTTTATGTTTTATTTGCTTTGAAAGTTTGCAATCTATTATGAAACCAATGCAGAACTACTGTAAAATCTAAACATTTTGTTTTCACCAATAAACTTTGAATTCATTTGGACTCATTTTATCTGACATTTGTACGCAGGATAAAGGAGGGAGGTACTGCACTTAGGCTACTTTATTATTCTATTTTTAAAATTTTTTATGGAAATGGGGTCTCACTTCTTGCCCAGGCTGGATTCGAACTCATGGGTGAAGTGATCCTCCTGCTTCAGCCGCCTGAATAGCTGGGACTACAGGTGCACACTACCATACCCAGCTTAGGCAACTTTATTTTTCAAAAAAATTTATAGTTTATTTTTATAAAAGTTCTAAATGTACATTTCAGATAATTAGGAAAATACAAAAAGATAAAAATGAAAAACATCATAGTTATTCCATTATTCAGAGATTCATGTTTGTTTTTCTTACTGTTCTTCCTATAAATATGTATATAAATATATATATATATGTTTTTGAGTTGGAGTTTCACTCTTGTTGCCTAGGCTGGAGTGCAATGGCACAATCTTGGTTCACAATCTCCACCTCCCGGGTTCAAGGAATTCTCTTGCCTCAGCCTCCCAAGTAGCTGGGACTACAAGCTTGCACCACCACGCCCGGCTAATTTTGTATTTTTAGTAGAGATGGGGTTTCTCCATGTTTGTCAAGCTGGTCTTGAACTCCCAACCTCAGGTGATCTGCCTGCCTTGGCTTCCCAAAGTGCTAGGATTACAGGCGTGAGCCACCGCGCCAGGAGTCTATAAATATTTCTTTACCAAAATTAGAAATATGTATGAAATATTATATCCTTTTAAAATTTAACATTAACATAAGCAGTTTTATATCAGTGGGTAGTGTTAGAAAGCAGCTTTTAAAATGATAATTTTGACCAGGTGCGATGGCTCACACCTATAATCCCAGCACTTTGGGAGGCCAAGGTGGGCAGATCACTTGAGGTCAGGAATTGAAGACCAGCAACTCTTGTCTCTACTAAAAATAAAAAATTAGTTGGGGGTGGTGGTGGGTGCCTGTAATCCCAGCTACTCAGGAGGCTGAGGCAGGAGAATCCCTTGAACCCAGGAGGTGGAGGTTACAATGAGCAGAGATTGTGCCACTGCACTCCGGCCTGGACAACAGAGTGAGAATCTCTTCCCTGCACCCTCCCTACACACACAAAAGGATAATGTCATAGTTTATTTCGATATTCTCCTAGTGTATGGATACATTCTAATTTGTTATTATCCTATTTGAAGTATAGGCATTTTTTTTTCTACTTTTACAAATTCACAATGTGACAATATTATCCTAAGGTTCCTGCATATTTATTTCCTTATTTTTTCTGGAGAGAAATGTTAGTATTTGGTTCTGGTTTCCCATGCTTTAAGTTGGAGAGAAAAGTGGAGGTGGTGGGTTAACTTAAATTTCCAGAGCATTCTTTTGCATCAGCGCAAAGTTACAATTTTTGAACAGATACCTGTGTTTTGGTGGTCCCATGGTGCCGGAGGAATTTAGGGTATGATTAAAAAAGATGAAAGGAAACAGTGTCAAAAGACCTAGAAAATCTAGTGTGTTGAGCCTGAAAAGAGGATTTCAAGCCTAGTGAATTCCACATTCACGGCTGCACATCCTGTCAGATTTAGGCCACTGGGTAAGCAACTACAGAAGATATAATTGACATTGAAGATATATATTTTTCAACCTGAAAGCAAATGAACAACTGAAATTACAATAGGCTGACAGGTTTTCTGGAAAAGCAGTTGTTTTTATTCTTAATGAGGTAGGTGATAACTACTGAGTCAAATAAGTATTTTTGGCTCTTCCATCTGTGTCTTAAAGCATTTAATTTCAAAATTATGTTGACCGAACACAGGAAGGAATTTTTCACAGGTTTGATTGTGGTGAAATACAGTGCATTAATAACAAGTAAATAATGTCAGGGCCAGGCATGGTGGCTCATGCCTGTAATCCCAGCACTTTGGGAAGCTGAGGTGGGAGAGCACTTGAGCCAGGAGTTCCAGACCAGCCTGGGTAACACAGTGGGACCCTGTCTCTACAAAAGATTTTTAAAAAATTAGCCTGGTGTGGTGGTGCACTTGTGGTCTCAGTCTTGGGAGGCTGAGGTGGGAGGATCACTTGAGCCTGAGAGGTCAAGGCTGCAGTGAGCCATGATTGCACCACTGTACTCCAGCCTGGGTGACAGAGTGAGACCCTATCTCAAAAAAACAAGCAAGCAAGCAAACAAACAAATAAATAAAAAAAAAACAATTTTTTTTGTGTGTGTGTGTGTGTGTGTGTGTGTTTATAGAGAGAAAGCTCAGTGCAGATTGCATATTCTGCAGATCATGGAATCTAATATATCCCCGTAGGAAGTTTCTTCTTAGTCCTCTTAAGAGCCTATGTGGCGGCTGGGGACAAGTTGTAGTAACTCCTGCATAACAAAGCCTGGCATAAATATTCCTATCTTCAAAGCTGCAGTTCCAGTAGAGTTAAATTCCTTTAACACTGTATTTCCTGTTGTTCAGGAGCCTGCACTGATCACAGAGACAGGAATCTCACAGAGCTTATGTCATGCTTTCCTTTGAAGGCACGCTTGGGTGTTAACTAATTACTAGGCAGATGGACTATTGTTTCTAAGATTTTTTTGAAAGCATGTTTGTTGATATTATGATTAGGCTATTTATAGAAATCTTTTAAAGAAGTTTTCTGAGTATCTCTCTGTAAAATCAGGGATAAAATTAATATGGATGGTAGAGTGGAGATCAGTGGTGTTAGCTCTTTTGACAAGAATGTGGTGTTAATGAGGGCACCATTCCCTGAAGCCCAGAAAAGCAGTTCCATCCATGCCAAGTGGATCATTCTCCCAACCTTCATCAGCTTTCTCCAGACCTGAGGCTATTTGTCAGGAGAGGGGCGTGGTCAAGGGGAGAAAATGATGCAGCCCAAACTTACCTTCCCCTATGGCTCTCCTCCTGGTGGTGAGTTGTCATCACGACCATTTTTGAATATGATGACTTTCTTTTTAGTTAACAGAGAGTTGAAAATACGCTTCATAAATTAACCCTGGCTTTACTTTGCAAATGCCAGGTAGTAGCTGTCAAAGCTCTTTAGGTGAACACAAAGAGGACACAGTCTGTGCTCACAGAGGGAGGACGTGCAAGGTGTTGAGTGCCTGGCGGTTGCCAGTTGCAAAGACGCTTCCCGCCCAGGAATCAGTGGCTCGCTTTGGACATGGCTTTCACCACGTCGCAAGCAGTCAGAACATATGCACTGATGAGATTAGGAACAGTGATGCCTGCCCTTTCAAAACCACATCTGACCATCTCTCCACCTTCCAGCCCACCCAGAGGAGAATCCATAGCTGGGCATAACCTATGAGTGGAAGCCAAGAAAGGATTTGCTGATCATGTCTCTAACTTTGAAAAGTATATTGTCTAATTTATTTGGAGAACCTAACCGCAGCTTTTTCTCCTCCATCCTTTCTCTCATTATAGTTACTGCTTTATTGCTTGAAACCATCACACAGCTAAAACCAAGTGTCATTGGAGACATTTTTAAAATTAAAAACAGTGCTATAAAAATATACATTCATGAAATTAGTAATCTCCACTTTCAAATGATCCTAATACACAAATGTAAAGTGTTTCATTTCTTTTGAGAAATATAGCTTCCATGATACTAGAGAGTTTTACCATTTGCTGTAAGAGTAAATGGACATGGTCAACCAATTCAAGGGATGTCCAATAATGGCCATTCTTTTCCTTAATGAAATCTCAAGCTCTGTCTGCTTTGGATGGCTAATGAGCATAGGAGAATCTAATTAGCTAATTTATTTAATCTACTATTTTTCTCAAAGTTATCATAGATATCATGGTATTTCTTCCATAAGTACTAACTACGCATCACTGAAAAGTAACAACATTTTCCTACCCGACTATAATACCACTATCACATCTAACAAAATCAATAGTAATTCCTCAGTAGCATTTAACACTTATATCTTTTTCACGTTTCTCCAATGGTCCCTAAATGTCATTTACGGTTGGCTTATTTGAACCACATCCAGTCAAGGTCCACCCATCGTGTTTTGTTATTATATCTTGTAAGTCTGTTTTAACCTAGACAAGGCCCTTCCCTCTCTCTCCACATCGACTTAACAAGGCCTGCCTAGCTGTTCTGTAACGTTTCGCCTCCTTTTATTAATTGCTAAGCATGAAGGCAACAATGAGCAAACTAGTCTGGCTATCTCAATAAAAGTTGGTATCTTTATTACATAATTGATCATTTTAATCTAGGGTTTATGGAAACCCAAGCCCAAGACTAAAGAAAACGTAAAACAAAATAAAAACCCTGGCTGGGCGCGGTGGCTCACACCGGTAATTCCAGCACTTTGGAAAGCTGAGGTGGGCAGATCACCTGAGGTCAGAGTTCGAAACCAGCCTGACTGACATGGCGAAACCCATCTCTACTAAAAATACAAAAATTAGCCAGGTGTGGTGGCGCCTGCCTGTAGTCTCAGCTACTTGGGAGGCTGAGGCAGGAGAGTTTCTTGAACCTTGGAGGTGGAGGTTGCAGTGAGCCGAGATCACACCACTGCACACCAGCCTGGGTGACAGAGGGGGACACTGTCTCAAAATAAAAGAAATAAATAAATCCCCTGATTTTGACTTGAGTACGGTACCTGTAGTAGTTCTATGGCAGACTCCCTTTGATTAGTTCCCTAAATCAGAGTCAATGGCTGCTTTTCACTGATTTGGTAGCCAGTTCCTTTGAATTCCACTGTCATTTCCACCTATTCTTTATTCTGAGTTCACTTTTCAGACAGCCAGAAATCTTTACACCCTGCTTGCTTTTAGGTATGCCATTTCCTCCCAGCTCTATGAGTTATCTCTCTGGTAAGAGAGAGTATTAAGTGGAAAGATGTTTCCTGAATTTACCTTTCAGTGGGTTTTATCTGGTCTGCTTCTCTATCCTAGTCTCACATGAAAAGAAAGCCCCCATGACAGAATGGCAAATTAGTAAGAGTATGCTCTCCAATAACTTTAAATTTTGCCGGGTGCATGCACCAGGCATGTGGGGAAATGGTTCTTCATTTATAATGAAAGAAAATAGCTGTTTAAAAAATGTGGCCAGGCATGGTGGCTCCTGCCTGTAATACCGCAATTTGGGAAGCTGAGGTGGGAGGGTAGCCTGAGTTCAGGAGTTTGAGACCAGTCTGGGCAACATAGCAAGATCCTGTTTCTACAAAAACTAGAAATTAAAAATAAAAAAAAAGCTGAGTATGGTAGTACCTGCCTGTGAGGCGGAAGCATCGCTTGAATCCAGGAAATCAAAGCTGCAGTGAGTTATGATTGCATCACTGCACGCGGTCTGGGAAACAGAGCGGGACCCTGCCTTTCTCTCTATATACATGACTCCAATGTGGAATATTTAGAAAATGATACCCACTGGTTAACTAGTGTGGGTTAAGTTTTTAATTTTTATTTTTTACATCTCTGGACTAAAGTGCTTCCACTAGACCGCTTTCTAGTTACAGTTAAAACCATATTAAACATATTTTAGTTTAATTTAATTTTAGTCTGTTTTCTTAGTCTTAATCTAAAAGATCAGGAAATTGGACTGGACTCTTTTTTGTTTGTTGTGTTATTTTTGATTTTTGCGGGAGGTAGAGAGATTTGTTTTTTTTGAGACGGGGTCTCGCTCTCTTGCCCAGGCTGAGTGCAGTGGTGCTATCTCAGCTCACTGCAGCCTTCACCTCCCAGGTTCAAGTGATCTTCCCACCTCAGTGGAAGTAGCATTTGGGTTTACTGTTCTTAAGTAGAAAGCTGAGTAGTTTCTATATAAGGGAAATCTAAAGCCTATTTTGATTAGTAGCTGGGACTGTAGTTGCACACCCCCATGCCTGGCTGATTTTTGTGATTTTTAGAGACAGGCTTTCACCATGTTGCCCAGGATGGTCTCCAGCTCTTGAGCTTAAGTGATCTGCCTACCTTGGCGTCCCAAAGTGCTAGTGCCACTGCGCCTGGCCCTGGACTAGATTGCTAAGGTCCCATATAGCTGTTGAGCTTGATGACTTAATACATTAATAGCAACTACAATTTTTTCATTTCGTCTCTTCCCTCTTCCCATTAGTAGCCTCTCTGGACAGGCTCTTGCCTCTCTGTGTGTAGGGAGCCTCTGTAATGGTTAAGGAGCCATGAGTCAAGGAGTCCCTGTTCTTGGCCGGACACCGTGGCTCACACCTGTAATCCCAGCACTTTGGGAGGCTGAGGTGGGTGAATCACCGGAGGCCAGGAGTTCAAGACCAGCCTGGCCAACATAGTGAAATGCTATCTCTACTCAAAATTCAAAAATTAGCTGGGCATGGTATTGTATACCTGTAATCCAAGCTACTGGGAAGGCTGAGGCAGGAGAATCGCTTGAACCCAGGAGGCAGAGGTTGTAGTGAGCTGAGATCAGACCACTGCACTCCAGCCTGGGTGACAGAGAGAGACTCTATCCCTCCCACCCTCTAAAAAATTCCCTGTTCTTAATCTTCAAGTAGGACTTTGCTGAACAGATAATTTCTATCCTATAGGCTTTAGATTTCCCTTATATAGAAACTACTCAGCTTTCTACTTAAGAACAGTAAACCCAAATGCATTTATGTTAAAATGCATGTTCTCATAATGTTGCTTAGAACTGGTTGAATTAAAAATATGGAGCAAGCACATAAGGTAGTACCGAATGAAATCACTGAAATTCAGTACACACATTGCCTATGCTAAAGAAAGGGAGGCATGATCAGGCACAGACTCTGTGCCAGGGACATGCAAGCTCATTATCTCACTAATCGCCATGAGCTGGCTGGCCTGTTTTGGGAAAGAGCAAAGCCACTTGGCCTTGCACGTAACACAGTGAGGATTCCAACTCAGGTCCTCCTCCCCCCCAGATTGGTTCTCTTCCCGCTGTTCAAACTCAGCTTTTAAAGTCATGTATTTGAGCAATATTATTGTTTATATTTAGACTATGTGTAATTCAAGAGCTGCCCCATTTTTCTCATGT
This sequence comes from Ateles fusciceps, assembly GCA_036589455.1. Classification (NCBI taxonomy): domain Eukaryota; kingdom Metazoa; phylum Chordata; class Mammalia; order Primates; family Atelidae; genus Ateles; species Ateles fusciceps. The sequence continues at coordinate 4,062,716 of JAZHEH010001955.1, forward strand.
ATTATCCCACAGAATAGATACCACAGATAACTTTAGAAAGCTTTTCAAAATGATTCATATTTGGAGGAAATTTCAGCCACAAGATATTTGTACCAGGCAGCCATAGAAACCACAGTCTCAGTTGGTGTCTTATAAAAATTCTTTCATGAAGCTGAATCGACCCAAATTCCTGCTTCAGGTTTTAAAATGGATTGGTTATTAATGGGTATGGTTATTTCCTCCTCTTCTATTTTTGCTGTCTGGTTGGCACAGCCGTGGCCTTTCAAGCAGCTGGGATATAAATATAAAGTGGGAAAGGAGGCCCATTAGGAGTAGAAGAAGGACAGCTGACGGAGCACAGCAAAGCCTCGGGCTCAGCCAGGGCCAACCGGCCAGTCCAGGCACGCTGGTTTCGGTCGGATTGACTAGTCAGCTTTACGTGGAACAGGCTTTAATGATTTACAGGTTGGCATAAGAAGCCTTGTTTCTTGCCGTGAGACCGTCCATCTCTCCTTGTAATCCACATAGTAATTAAAGCCAGACTTTTTGACGGAGCTTCATCTTTTGCAAAATGTGAGGTGTGGTATTAGCCCCTTTCTAGTTTATTTTTAAAGGTGCACCTTAAACGTTTAAAAATAGTTTATGGTTCAAAGTCAGTTGGCGTCATCCTTACCAATGTATAGATGTGTCACTTCATAAATGCAAGTCCTTAAGTGGGAAAGGCGCTTGTCTAAAAGCAAAGTGAACATTTATAACAACATTTGTAATTTCTCTTGCAAACCCTTGGAAGGATTTTGTTTTTGTTATTTTGTTTTGGTTGTTTTGGGAGGGATCATTTCTTAAACTTCTCATGAGGGAACTGCTGTTGCTGATTAATGATGGTTGACTTATGACTCAAACTGTGGACGAAGTGCTAACATTCTTCTATCAGGGACTAGAGAGCGTGTAATGCATCGAGTAGAAAATTCGCCATATACATTTAGCTCCTACCTTACTGTTGCACACGTTTGTGAAGTGCCCACTTGGTGCCAGGCATTGTGCCAGCAGTTGGTTGTATAAACGTGATCTTAGCCCTCCAGGAGCACACAGCTATTTTCCCCAGTTCAGTGAATCCCAATTTTTTTGTAAAATTAAAAAAGAGGATATACTTTTTAATATATATTTATTCTTTTTCTGCTACGATAATTACAGATTCTTTTGGCATTTCATATCTAGATGTCATATGATGAGAACTTCTATTCTCTCATTTTTTCCACTTGTTTCTCAGTTTTCTCATCTGTAAAATGGGCATAATGATAGTACTTACCTCATAAGGTTGTGGTGAGGATGAAATTAGTTAATATGTATCAGCGTTAAAATAATACCCGGCACAAAGTTAAGGGTTCAATGAGTATTAGCAACTGTTCTTATCGTCTGTCCAGCAATTATCTGGATTTGCTGCTTCTCTGGATTATTGGGAGCATTCAGAATCACACGGCATTTTCCCAGAGGCTCCTCCATCAAAAGCCTTCTTGCCAACATCCTAGCCAAACTTGTTCTTGCAGAAATTCCTGTCTTTGCACATGGTACCACCAGTCACATAAACCAGCCCTTCATTCCACCATGCTCCCACCTGCCACAGGGCCTTTGCATCAGCTGATTCTAGTGACTTCTCCCAGTTAACTCCTGCTGCTCTTCAAAGATCACAGCTCAAGCTTCTTCTGCTAAGATGGTCTCTCTGACCTCCATGAATAGGTCAAATCCCATATACCACTTGTCTAGCATTTACTACAGGTGCCACGTTCCATTTAATTGTCGAAGTATTTGATTAATGTCTGACTTTTTCACCAGAATATAAGTACCATGAGAACCAGTGCTGTATTAGTTTCTGTTAACCATGATATCTGTTGCATCTAGCCCAGTTCCTGAATTACATAGTAGGTGTTAATAAACATTAGAATTAGGATTCAAAGATCATAGTTCATGTGTTATTTGAATTCATTCATGTATGATTTTATTATTTAATCACACAGCTAATTCATGGTGTGTGTTAGATGTGTAATTTATCTGTGATAAGTTTATCTGTAATAATAATGCAGAAATATAGGAAGGAAGAAATGAAGCTGCTCTTAGACCCTTTAATTTTATCTCCTAGAGATATTCACTATTGTTATACTAGACTACAGCTTTGGCTTATATTCTTCCAGGCTTCTTTTACATGTTTACCAATCATACACACATAGGCATATGCACATATATAGTTCTTATAGGAAAATAGAATCGTACGCTATATGTGCTTTTGTTTTATTTAACGCCATAATGGAGCCATCTTTCTAGATCTGTGCATAACAGAGAGGTCTAAAAGATTATACAATGAGTACTCCTGTACTTACCACCCAGCTTAATCAAGAAGTATTATCAATACAGTTATCTCATTCCCCTACACACACCTGAGGCAACGATCAACTTGACTTTGGTGTTTCTCATCCCCAGGATTTTCTTTATTCTTTGATTACTGAGGTTTATATCTATAACCATTGGAGAGTTTTGCGTATTTTCAAATTTTATATCAATGATATAATTCTGTGTGCATTTTCTGCAAGTCGCTTATTTTACTCAGCATTATGTTTTGCAAGTTTCATTCAGACTAAAATGGGTATCGTTTATTTTCCTTACCATAAATATGTTCCTGTAGGAATATAATATAATTGATGATCTATTCTTCTATTGGTGTGAATTTATTTTTTAATTTTAATTTTTTTATTTTTTGAGACAGGATCTCACTCCACGGCCCAGGGTTGAGTGCAGTGGTGTGATCGCCTGGGCTCAGGTGATTCTCCCACCTCAGCCTCCTGGGTAGCTGGGGCTACAGGCATGCACCACCACGCCCAGCTAATTTTTTGTACTTCTTTTGTAGAGACAGGGTTTTGCCGTGTTGTCCAGGCTGGTCTCAAACTCCTGGGCTCAAGCAAGTCACTTGCCCTGATCTCTCGAAGTGCTGGGATAACAGATGTGAGCCACTGCGCCTGGCCTACTACTACACCGTTAGAGTCCTCTTGCTTCGCCTCTGCCCCCCTTGTTTTTTTTCTATTTCAATCAATGCAGCTACAAACAGTCTTGAATCTGTCTTCTGTGCATAGTCAGAGAATTTCTCCAGCGATTATACCTGGGAGAGCAAGTGCTGAGGCGCAAGTTATGTAAATCTTCAACCTTATTAGCTGTTGCCAAATCTCGTTCTGTTGAAGCTGAGAACACATCACTCCAAAATATGACTTAGGAGACCAGAATATGCCACCCCAAAATATACTGCTTTGGCATATTTTGAGCTGGTTATTCTGAGAAACTGCAGACACAGGAGTAGCTCTGAAAAGCTGTCCTATAGAAGAAATTTACATCTATTAAGGAAGTCTATCTAGGTAAAAGTCTCTGTATCAGGAGAGGGCTACCTTGAGACAACTTTTATTACCTGGGAGACTTTTAATTAATTAATTAATTAATTTTCAAAATGGATGCATGATAATTGTATGTATGTATGGGGTCCACATGATATTTTGTACATGTATAAAATGTGTAATGATCAAATACGGGTCATTGGGATAACCATCACCTGAAACATTGATCATTTCATTGTATTGAGAACATTCCAAATATTCTCTTCTGGCATTTTGAAATATACAATAAATCACTGTTAACCATAGTGCATAGCAAGGCAACCTTTATTCACCAGACACTTCCTCCTCTCACCCTCCATAACTTGTCTCTTCACCACTACCCAGATGTGCCAAGCTTCTGTTCCTTTCTGTAGCTCACAATGCTATAGAAGCTTTAATTATCTGAAAGTTTCATACCCTTCTTTGAGGGACTTCCATGTACATGTACATAATTAAATATGGTTTTTCTTCTGTTAATCTGTCTCATGTCAATTTAATTTGTAGCCTAGCCAAAGAACCTATCAGGGATGGAGGGGGAGTCATTTTTATTCTCCTATATCTCCAAAGTTTATCCTTTCTTTCTTTTCCCTCCCTCCCTCCCTCCCTCCCTCCCTCCCTTCCTTCCTTCTCTTTCTTTCTTGCTGTCTCTCTTTCTCTCCTTTCTCTTTCTTCCTTTCTTGAGATAGGGTCTCATTCTGTTGCCCCGATTGAAGTGCAGTGGTGCAATCATGGCTCCCTGCAGCTTTAATCTCCTGGGCTCAAGTGATCCTCCCACCTCAGTCTCCTAAGTAGCTAGGATCAAAGGTGTATTCCACCATGCCTAGCTAATTTAAATTAATTTTTTTTTTTTTTTTTTGCAGAGACAGGGTCTCACCATGTTGCCCAGGCTGTTCTTGAATTCTTGGGCTCAAGCAATCCTCCGGCTTTGGCCTCCCAACTTGCTGGGATCATAGGCATGAGCCACTGTGCCCACGCTCTTTAGTGATTTTGTCATTGTTGCCTTTCTTGAGACAGAGTCTTGCTCTGTCACCCAGACTGGAGTGCAGTAATACGATCTCGACTTAATGCAAACTCTGTCTCCCGGGTTCAAGCAATTCTTCTGCCTCAGCCTCCCGAGTAGCTGGGATTACAGGCGCCTGCCACCTCACCCAGCTAATATTTGTATTTTTAGTAGAGACGGGGTTTTGCCATGTTGGCCAGGCTGGTCTCAAACTCTTGACCTCAGGTGATCCACCTGCTTTGGCCTCCCAAAGTGCTGGGATTACAGGCATGAGCTACCGCGCCCAGTCAGTTTTGTTATTGTTTTTACAGCTGTATAGTATTTCATTAAAATAACGTACACTACTTTATTCCCTATGGCACTTACTGGATTTTATTTGAGGAGTGAAAACACTGAAACGTAAAATATTTCATGTGGAGATCTCTATACTAGTAGAGCACTTGAGAGCTTGGGGTATTTAGCTCCTTTGGTCCTCTCTGTTGAGAAAGTCAAGTTAATTATCACCATTGCTACTTGTTATCTTCAACAAATCATGAAACCAAACCCGAGAATCTCAGGTCCTCGCTGCGTGAGCAGTAGAACTAGGTGGAATGGCTAGCCCTCTGACTCACAGCGTGTTCCACGTGATTTCTCTGCCTTAGCTGAGAACTACAACTGGCCACAGAAACGACGTCACAGCAGAAGACCACAACAAAGAGAGAGGAGGAAACACGCCTTCTTTGTGTGCACCTGTGAAAACACAGGGTCTCAGCTCACAGGCTGCGACTGGGCTGCACCGTCCTGGAAAACGGGGAAACAGATGGCAATTTAAGATGAACCTGATAGCATTGTTTGGGGCTGGACAGGAGGTGTCCTCTGGGGAAACTAGGAGAGAAGCTTTCAGCTAAGAGCCACAGCAGCATGAAAAAGGCGCTTACTGTGGCGACTTCCTCCTTCCCCACCTCTGCCCTAGGAGGAGCCTGGAGACAGTGAGAGTGCACAGCCCTCCATTGTTCGCCTGGTGCTGTTTCTGCCAAAACTCCCAGGAGGAGCCAGGAGCCCTGACTCAAGGGCTTCTGGGGTGGGGTGTGTGTGTGTGTGTGTGTGTGTGTGTGTGTGTTGTGGCGGAAGGGCTGAGCACAAGGATGGCACTGGCTTAGGAGTGCCCAATGTAGGGAAGCACACATTAACCAGAAGTGACATGATTTAGCTGTGTCCCCACCTAAATTTCATCTTGAATTGTAGCTCCCATAATCCCCACGTATTATGGGAGAGACCCGGTGGGAGGTAATTGAATCATGGGGTTGGGTTTTTCCCATGCTGTTCTCTTGATAGTGAATAAGTCTCACGAGATCTGATGGTTTCATAAAGGGCAGTTTCCCCTGCGCTCTCTCTTGCCTGCCACCATGTAAGACGTATCTTTGCTGCTCCTTAGCCTTCCACCATAATTGTGAGGCCTCCCCAGCCATGTGGAACTGTGAGTCCATTAAACCTTTTTCTTTATAAGTTACCCAGTCTTAGGTATGTCTTCATAGCAGTATAAAAATGGACTAATATGGCCATTCACGGTGGCTCACGCCTGTAATCCCAGCACTTTGGGAGGCTGAGGTGGGCGGATCACCTGAGGTCGGGAGTTCGAGACCAACCTGGCCAACATGGTGAAGCCCCGTCTCTACTAAAAGTACAAAAATTAGCTGGGCATGGTGGCATGTGCTTGTAATCCCAGCTACTCAGGAGGCTGAGGCAGAAGAATTGCTGGAACCCAGGAGGTAGAGGTTGCAGTGAGCTGGGATCGCACCACTGCACTCCAGCCTGGGTGACAAGAGTGAGACTCTGTCAAAAAAAAAAAAAAAAAAAAAAAGGCCAGGCTCGGTGGCTCATCCCTGTAATCCTAGCATTTTGGGAGGCTGAAGTGGGTGGATCATGAGGTCAGGAGTTTGAGACCAGCCTGGCCAACATAGTTAAACCTCATCTCTACTAAAAATACAACAAATTAACTGGTCGTGGTGGCGGGCACCTGTAATGCCATCTACTCAGGAGGCTGAGGCAGGAGAATCTCTTGAACCCAGGAGGTGGAGGTTGCAGCAAGCCAAGATCCTGCCACTGCTCCCTAACCTGGGCAACAGAACAAGCCTCCATCTCAAAAAAAAAAAAAAAAAAAAAAAAGACGAATACAAGAGGCATGTAGAGCATAGGACAGGAATAATGTTAGGGCTCCCAGAATAATCACTACTTCTTGGATCTAGGTTTTCCTTTTTATGTGTCCTGAGCCTAAATGGCTCTTATCTGAATAGCTAAATGGTATTGTCCCTTAGGAGTGGGGAGGGAGCATGATTTAAAACCCAGAAATCCAGGCTCCGTCAATAACCAGTTGTGTGGTGTTGGGAAAGTCCCTCAGTCTCCCTGGGATTCTGATCCCTTAGGAGACGCCAAGATTCCTTCAATCATGACAGATCCATTTGGTGCTTGTGCTGTAGGTTCAGGGTTATAGGCTACAGTCAGAATTAAAAAAAAATAAGCACGATATGGTCCCTTCTCCACACCGTTTCTCCAATTAGTGCCCCAGGTTCTAGAATGCCTCGCCCCTGGTTAGCAAGTGAGTATCACATCAAGACCAGAGTTAAAGTTGTTTGGGAACAAGGAAAACAGAGGCTTGAATGGCTCTGAGGTTCGCTGGGTGACAGCTGCTTTTGTGAGTTTCCCTAATTGAGAAGGTAAGTGAGTCACAAATGCTATCCTGAAGCATTAGTACAAAACTAAGTGGTGCTGTCAGCCCAGCCAAGGCCACATTCTGAAGTCCTACTAACACACTCCACTCTCCATTTTGCCCTGGGTGCCACTTAAACATTGCTTGTCTCTTAAACTGGGTACCTCTGGAATCCCATCCTCTTCCTCCTTCTGTCTGTTTCTTTCTGGGTAGTCACATCCTTTCCCATGGCTGCCTGAAGACCAGCAGGTCCCCCAATTTATATTCTCTGGTGTACTGCTCCCCTGGAAGCTGTAGCAAAAAGGCCACTGGACAGCTCCACTCCGGCCATCCCACAGGCATCCACATACAACATAGCCACCCTGCACATCTCATCCTCACTCCCAACTGCCCCCCTTTCCAGTATTCCTTTTTTTGAAACGGAGTTTTGCTCCTGTTGCCTGTGCTGGAGTGCAATGGCGTGATCTTGGCTCACTGCAACCTCCACCTCCCGGGTTCAAGCAATTCTCTTGCCTCAGCCTCCCGAGGAGCTGGGACCACAGGCACGCGCCACCACACCCGGCTAATTTTGTATTTTTAGTAGAGACGGGATTTCTCCATCTTGGTCAGGCTGGTCTCGAACTTTCGACCTCAGGTGATCTGCCTCAGCCTCCCAAAGTGCTGGGATTATAGGTGTGAGGCATTGCCCCGGCCCAGTATTCCTTATTTGGTGACTGACAGCCTCACCCAAACATCTGCAAGTAGCACCCGGAAATGGCTCCTGGACTGATCACTGCGGTTTTCTGCCTGCCTCCAACCAGCTAACAAACCTGTCCTTTGACTTTGCATAGCTTGCTGGGTCCTTGGCTTCCTCAATGCATCACTTTTCTTTTCATGCCGACTCTTAGGTGGTTCTGGTCAGATCAGAATAAAGCGGCATGCAAGGCCCTTCCTGATCAGGCCCCTGGCTGTCCTCCACCGTCCCCTTCGTTGAACTGCCACTCCAGCCACCTTGAACTGCTTAAAGTTGCACCAGTGAGTGACATCCTGGCCCCTCATCTAAGTCAGTGTCTCCCCATGGAGTCTCTGTGCATCCTGCAGTGCCCGTTACCATGGCACTGACCCATCATTTAGGGTGCCCCTCCAAAGTGGAGGATGGTGGTGATTCTATCTTCTGCTCCTGGTGCAACGCCTGGCTCTCGACATGTGAGATAAACATATTTTATAAATTAAAGATGTAAAGAAACTCTTCTCAGAGTTCTCCTAGGTTGGGGCTGGGAATCTGGGAGATTATAACGCATGCCATTGTATTTTATAGACTTGCAGGACAAATCCCTGAGGATTTCCACAAGTTGCAACAGAGCCTCAGATTTCCCAGGTTTGCTTGCACGACTCATCACCAGCCTCTCCATTTGCTGTGAGGCATGGACCAACCAGCTGCTGTCTAGGAGCTGGTGATTGCAGAAACCTGGGCATCGTTGCTGAATTTAAGAAAAATAAGGTAGAGAATTGAGTCACAGCCGTCCAGGTGCTGAGAGTCAAAGCTCATGATTTCCCTGAGTATTTTCATCTGGGCCTTCAACAGAAGGACCAAGCTAAAACAGTGTTGTGGTGCACAGCTGAGAATCTGGTATTGGTGGTGGGTGGAAGGTGGTGACCGAAGGTGGAGGCGGTCTGGGGAAGGTCAGTATTTCACGTTGTTCCTGGAGAAATAATCGTGGACACAGTCAGTCAGAAATGAGGCTGGTCCTCCTCTTCCCTGGCCTCCTGCCCCTGGATTGGTGGGCACTTTGGCTACCAACAGATTACTGAAATCTTTTCAATCCTGAAAGGAGTGACAACCTCATGAGGAGAAAGGTATGTTTTTAGCATTAGATGGAAGATTAAAACAACGCTATCAAGAAACCAAATCTTTTCCTATAGAAGAGCTTTACCACTTGCCTTGTACAATATGTTGTGAGTTAATATTGTGGTCTTGGGGGAACAATTTTTCTTCTCAGATCTTTAGAGTTATTTCCAGAATTTCAAAGGCTGTTTCAAAAACTGTAGTTTTGTCTAAAGTACAATCAGCTGTGTGAATGGAAGGACTGGGGAAGGGAGAGCACTCACACTGAGATGAGAAAGTTATCTGCTTCCAGTGCCAAAGCATAACACGAATTCTGTTGAGTTTTCTTAAAAAAGCTCGAGAGCTATAACGCCAAAAAAAAAAAAAAAACATGATTTTTTGAAAAGTTGAAACAAGATGAATTTAATTATTGAGTTGTTCACAGTAATGAAAACACAATTCATCTGTTATAAGTTGCATTTATATATTTTTTCCCATGCAAAAAGTATAGGAATTATGAAACACAAACGATTAGAACTGTAGGTTAGACTTAGTGAATCGGAATAGAAATAGTGCCTTTTCTTGGATAATATTTTACTTTAGGTTATTATACTATTAAAGGAATCCAGATATATAAAGTAAAAGTTGTTTCATTTTTCATCACCAAAGTGTTTTTTAACATAAAAAATCGTCACACTGTGTTCCATTAGAAGGATTCATAAATTGCCTCTTTTATTTTAATTTTTTACAGCCCTTTTTAAAGAACTTTTTTTTTTTTTTTTTTTTTTTTTTGAGATAGGGTCTTGTTCTGTTGTCCAGGCTGGAGTGCCGCAGCATGAACTTAGCTCAGTGCAGCCTGGAACTCCTGGGCTCAAGCGATGGTTTTGTTTTGGCCTCCCAAAGTGCTGAAATTACAGTTGTGAGCCACTTCGCCTGGTCCAATTGTTTCTTTAAGAAGAATTACGTTTAGAAAAAGTGCTTGTTAATATCTGTTGAGGAGCACAGCTATCAGGAGAGCAAATGATTTTTTTAAAAATGTTTTTATTTTTTTATTATTTATTATTTTCTGAGACGGAGTCTCGCTCTGCTGCCCAGGCTAGAGTGCAGTAGTGTGATCTGCAACCTCTACCTCCTGGGTTGAAGTGATTCTTGTGCCTCAGCCTCCTGAGTAGCTGGGACTATAGGTGTGCGCCACCATGCCCTGCTAATTTTTGTGTTTTTAGTAGAGATGGCGTTTTGCCATGTTGGCCACGCTGGTCTCGAACCCCTGACCTCAGGTGATCTGCCTGCCTTGGCCTCCCAAGGTGCTGGGATTATAGGCATGAGCCACCGTACCTGGCCACAAACAATTTTTAAATCAATATTTAGAACACATTACGGTGAGCGTTGTTTAGAGCTTGACAGCATTCTCACTGAAGTTTATTCCATTTAAGATTCAACAGCCTAAGCGTCCCCATATCTAGATCCTTAACCAGAACTTGCTTTTGTATCTTTTCCTTACAAGAAGGAAGAAAACCCAGGCTGGGATTTCAAGGCCCCAGAGAGGCAGTGCAGCAAATTTCTGGGTTCAAATCTTCCCTCAGTTACTTCTTAGCTGTGAGATCTTGGGCAAGTTACTTAGCCTTTCTATGCTCCAGTTTCTTCATCAGTAATTTGGGGCCAGTAATCTCTTCTTTATAGGTTTGTTGCAAGATTAAATTAATTTACATTAAGGGCTGGGCACGGTGACTTACGCCTGTAATCCCAGCCATGTGGAACTGTGAGTCCATTAAACCTCTTTTTCTTTATAAGTTACCCAGTTTTAGGTATGTCTTCATAGCAGTATAAAAATGGACTAATATGGCTGGGCGTAGTGGCTCACGCCTGTAATCTTAGCACTTTGGGAGGCCGAGGGGGGCAGATCACCTCAGGTCAGGAATTTGAGACTAGTCTGGCCAACATGGTGAAACCCAGTCTCTACTAAAAATACCAAAAAGTAGCCAGGTGTGATGGCGCGTCTGTAGTCCCAGTTACTTGGGGAGGCTGAGGCAGGAGGATCTCTTGAACCTGGGAGTTGGAGGTTGCAGTGAGCCAAGATCATGCCACTGCACTCCAGCCTAGGCGATAGAGTGAGACTCCTTCTCCAAAAAAAAAAGTTTACATTAAGAATTAGAACAGTTTATGACTGGTACATAGCAGATCCTCAATAGACACTAAAAATTATAATTAAGTATTATTATAATTACATGAGCAATTATTGGAAAGTTCTCACTCTTTCTAAAGAATTTGCATGAATAGCTGGGTGCAGTGCCTCATGCCTGTAATCCCAGCACTTTGGGAGGCCGAGGCGGGCAGATCACCTGAGGTCTGGAGTTCAAGACCAGCCTGGCCGACGTGGGGAAACCTCGTCTCTCCTAAAAACACAAAATTACCTGGTGGTGGTGGTGCATGCCTGTAATCCCAGCTACTTGGGAGGCTGAGGCAGGAGAATCGCTTGAACCTGGGAGCCAGAGGTTGCGGTGAGCCAAGATCATGCCATTTCACTCCAGCCTGGGCAACAAGAGCAAAACTCTGTCTCAAAAAAAATAAAAAAATTTTTGCATGAATAAAGGAAGACTTATTTTCTCAATGTCTTTTTAGTACACTCAGAATTTTTAGTAGAGCAAATAATTTTCAGTGAAGTCAAAATTATAGAGATAAAATACATTCTCTTCATGCCCTAGCATAAAATGTTCAGAAACAAAATGAAATAAAGAGACAAAGGAAAAAAACCTGGCAAGGGGTCAAGTTTTGAGAATTGTTTTCAAGAGGTCATTGTATTCAGATTGGCCACACAGGCTACTGTAAACCTTAAGTAGGAAATGAGAGCCCGTTGTGGGCTGATAAAATGGCTGTCTTTTCAACTAAACAGATTGCTATCAGCCTAACAGAGCCAACTCCTGTTCCTTTTCACCGGGTCATTTCCTTTACTGTCTGTAAGAGCCGCCCACTTGGGTGTTTCTCAGGATTATAGGTTTTTAGGTCACACTGAAACCCTGGGGAACGCCTGAAAAGCCAAACACAAGCGGTTACTTTATGCACAAGCTGGATGATGTGACCCCACTGCTGCTGTGTGGAGCGGAGGCTGCTGAACCTGAGCTTGTGTGAGCTGCTCTTACGGCAAGTCCATGGGTGGCCAGGAGCACATGTCAGTCTGGTTAAGAGCTCTGCTCAGAAGTAGCCACTGCAGCTGAAGGTTTTCGGGTGGGCTGAAGGCTGGGCTGCTCCTTCATTCATTTCAGAAGCTTAAACAGTGGGCCTTCTACACACGCTGTCTTTGTCATCATCGGGCAGTTCCTCCATGGATGAGACACAGGGGCCTCTGGCCATGACTGTCCATCTTCTTGCCAACTCTGGGCACAGTTCACTTCTGCAGAGGACTCTGGACCAGCTTCTGGATTGCATTTGTCCAGAGGTCCAGCTCTTTCAGGTGTCTGAACGGGCCAGTCCTGTGAAATACTTTGAAAAGTCCCACTCCAAGAGGTCCCGTTTCCCAGGGATGTCCGTGTTGCTCCTTCTGCCTGAAAGCCTGGGAGAGGATCGGCTGTTCCGCATCCTGGACTCTCTCCAGCATTCGCCATGGCAGTACTACCCCACCCAGGACACTCGGGGAAGGCTGTGTCCCTACCTTCTTGCCAATCAGGAGTTCTACAGCCTGGACAGCCAGATGCCCATCTGGGGGGTGAGGCAGGTACACTGTGGCTCCGAGATCCTGAGGGTGACGCTGTATTGTAGCTTTGATAACTATGAGGATGCCATCAGACTCTATGAGATGATCCTGCAGAGAGAAGCCACCTTGCAAAAGGGCAATTTTTGTTTCTTTGTGCTCTACACCACCAAGAGCTTTGCTCTGCAGCTCTCCCCTGAAGCAGCTGCCCCCAGGAATGTCAGTGGACCCCAAAGAGTCTTCGGTGCTGCAGTTTAAGGTTCAAGAGATTGGCCAGTTAGTGCCTCTGCTACCCAACCCATGCATTCCCATCAGCAGCACCAGGTGGCAGACTCAGGACTATGATGGCAACAAGATTCTGCTTCAGGTATTTCTGTTTTGTCTTTGTGATCTTGTAGTGGCTCATGGAGCTGTGTCATTTTACATCAGAATGGGCTTAAGCTAGTGCTTCTCAGAGTCGGTTGCACATTAGCGTTTTTCAGGGGCTTTCATAAATTCCCACCCCAGGTCAGTTTGATCAGAATCTCTGGGAGCATCCAGGCCTAGGTAACTTTTTTACAGCTACTTGGATGATTATAACCTGTAACAGGGTGGAGAGTTGCTGATCTCATAAAATCTCATCTGATAAATAAGAAAGTTCAGATTCCAGGAACTGGCAACTGACACAAGTACTTTATAGTCGAAATCAGACAGGATTCGACTATAAAGATCAGAATCTTTATAAAGAACCAGCCTGCTTTCTCAGGATTGCCGTTTAAATGCCAATCTATACCCATATCCTTTGCCTACCCTTTGAGCTCAGGAATGTCATAAATTCTTCCCATCTGACCTAAGGAAGTTGAAGTCATACTTATGTTTAGATTTGTTTTTTTTTAATTTTTAATTTTTTTAATTCCCTTTTCCTGATTGTAATTTTTTTTATTTTTAAGAGATGAGAGTCTTCCTCTGTTGCCCAGACTGGAGCGCAGTGGTGCCATCACAGCTCTCTGAGATCTCCACCTTCTGGGTTCAAGCGATCCTCCTGCCTTAGCCTCCTGACTAGCTGGGACTACAGGCACATGCTGCCATGTCCGGCTAATCTATTTTATTTCTGTAGACGGGGTCTCGCTATGTTGACTGAGCTTGTTTAGGGATGTTAAGTTTGCAGTGCTGTTGACTTAATTTTTAAGCATCTTGCATCACTGTGAAGTTTTACCACACACCAAATTAGAACCGTTTCTGAAAAAAAAATTTAAAATTAAAGCCTTCCTCTGTAACCATCCTTGAAAACCTAATGCAGCATGTGTGTATTTAATCATGACTGCCCAGGCTGGAGTGCAATGGCATGATCTCAACTCACTGCAACCTTTCATGGTATCGGAGCCTGACTACTTAGTAGCTGTATGACTGAGGGCCTCAGTTTCTTCATTAGCACAATAAAGGCAAGGCAGAATCAGCATCTTCCTTTCTCACATTTATTTACAGTAAATGACCTGACACTTACAAAGCACATAATTAAGACAGTGCCCAGAACTCAATTGTAGCTATTGCTCATGTTATGCCCTATACTAAAGATTTTAAATTGATAATTTTATTTAATAAATAGTTATAACAACCTATGAAGTTACTATTTTTCCCATTTTGAAGATAAGAAAATTGAGCTGTACAGGGGGTCAGTTACTTGCCCAAGATAGGAAGTGTCTATCAACTTTCAAAGTTCATGTGGTCAGCCGCTGCCGTCCAGTGGATGTGTGTAAACGTGCAGGTGGAGGGATGAACGTGATATTCATGGCAAAATATCCTGTGGCTTCTGTCCTGAAGAAATGGTCGGAGGCCAGGCATGGTGGCTCACGCCTGTAATCCCAGCACTTTAAGAGGTCGAGGCGGGTGGATTACCTGAGATCAGGAGTTCGAGACCAGCCTGGCCAACATGGTGAAACCCCGGCTCTACTAAAAATACAAAAAATTAGCTGGGCGTGGTGGCATGCGCCTGTAATCCCAGCTACTCGGGAGGCTGAGGCAGGAGAATTGCTTGAACCCAGGAGGCGGTCAGAAATTCCTTAAGGCCTATTGGATAAAGTAATAAGAGACTACGAGATGAGATGTCTTTCCATTTGGTTAATTTTATTGTCATCATTTTGATGTCTTTGTTAATAAAATATGAATCGTATTGATTCTATACTAAATATTTTCTAAATTATTCACCTTCTTGTTCACATAAGGTAGATAGGCACTGTTTCTGTTAATTGCCTATTATGATGCCCCCTAATTTCCAAGGCATCTAAAATTTCTTTCCATCTTAGTGACTCTCTAGTACTTAAAATCAACCTCATTGTCAAACAAAAATTTAATGTGTGTGTGCAGCAAGGGACATGATTTAAATCATTCCTATCTTCAAGGCTGACTGACATTTTTGCTTTGGAATCACAGCTTAAACAACTTAGTTACTTTGGAAAGTTGAATCACATTTGGGGAGTGTAAAAGAGTTTTCTGGAAAAAGAGGAACTCCATGAGTTGTATGAGGAGAGCCATCTTCCTCTCTGGATTGTCTCAGGAGCCTGGTCACTTCTTAGGTATGAGTGAGGCATCAGCCCCTCACTCTTTTGTTTTTGAGACAGAGTCTCGCTCTGTTGTGTAGGCTGGAGTGCAATGGCATGATCTCAGCTCACTGCAACCTTTGCCTCCTGGGTTCAAGCAATTCTTGTGCCTCAGCCTCCTGAGTGGCTGGGACTACAGAAACCCGGCACCACACCCAGCTAATTTTTGTAGTTTCAGTAGAGACGGAGTTTCACTGTTGCCCAGGCTGGTCTCAAACATCTGATCTCAAGTGATCCACCTGCCTCAGCCTCCCAAAGTGCTGGGATTATAGGCGTGAGCCACCACACCTGCATGCCTCTCACTCTTGCTAGCCTCCTTGGACATCACCTTCGTCCTGACCTCCAAACCTCAGGGAATTCTGCTTCCTGACTCCAAAACACACTTTGGTCTCCTCTTGTTAAGTTAATGAGTCTAAGCTTTTGCAAACGGAGTGGGAGATTGCTTTCTGGAAAATTCTGCTTCTGGTGTCATATAATAAAAGTGCCCAAGGAAAGTGTGCAAAGGCTCAGCCATAATCCAAAGATAACACACTGTAGCCCCCAGGTAGCTTTTCACTCTTAGAATGGAGTGAATTTTTCAGGATAGAAAATTCCTGGGTATGGTGGCTTGGGCCTGTAATCCCAGGACTTTGGGAGACTGAGGTGGGTGGATCACTTGAAACCAGGAGCTCAAGACCAGCCTGGCCAACATGGCGAACCCCCCTGTCTACTGAAAATACACAAATTAGCTGGGCATAGTGGTGTGCACCTGTAGTCCCAGCTACTCGGGAGGCTGAGGCAGGAGAATTCGCTTGAACCAGGAAGGCAGAAGTTGCAGGGAGCCGAGACTGTGCCAGAGAACTCCAGCCTAGACGACAGAGCAAGACTCTCTATTAGTTTGTTTTCACAGTTGCTGATACAGACATGCCTGAGACTGGGAAATTTACAAAAGAAAGAGGTATAATTGGACTCACAGTTCCACGTGGCCGGGGAGGCCTCAAAATCATGGCAGAAGGCAAGGAAGAGCGGTTGCATTTTACATGAATGGCAGCAGGCAAAGAGAGAGCTTATGCAGAGAACTCCAATTTTTTTTTTCAGTCATTTATTGATGAACATATTTCTATGTTGTATTAGGCTGTGCTTGCATTGCTGAGAACTCCAATTTTTAAAACCGTCAGATATTGGGAGACTCATTTACTATGAGTGAATTCATTCACTCATTCACTCACTCACTCATGGCTTTAACAGAACCCAAGTCACCTCTTGAATGCTTTGCTGCTTAGAAACTTTTTCCATCAGATACCCTAAATCAACTCCCTCAAGTTCAAAGTTCCACAAATCTCTGGGGCAGGGGCAAAATGCTGCCAGCCTCTTTGCTAAAACAAAACAAGAGTCACCTTTGTTCCAGTTCCCAGTAAGTTCCTCATCTTAATCTAAGACCAGCTCAGCCTGGACCTTATCGTTCATATCACTATTAGCATTTTTATCATAGCTATTTAACAAACCTCTAGGAAGTTCCAAACTTTCCCGCATTTTCCTGTCTTCTTTTGAGCCTTCCAAACTGTTTCAGCCTCTGCCGGATACCCAGTTCCAAAGTCACGTCCACATTTTCAGGTATCTCTTCAGCAATACCCTACTCTATGATAGCAATTTACTGTATTAGTTTGTTTTCACACTGTTGATAAAGACATACCTAAGACTGGGCAATTTACAAAAGAAAGAGGTTTAATTGGACTCAGAGTTCCATGCGGCTGGGGAGACCTCACAATCATGGCAGAAGGCAAGTCACATCTTACATGGATAGCAACGGGCAAAGAGAGAGCTTGTGCAGAGAACTCTCATCTTTAAAACCATCAGATCTTGTGAGACTCATTCATTATCACTCACTCTCACAAGAACAGCACAGGAAAGACCTGCCCCCATAATTTAATCACCTCCTACTGCGTTCTTCCCATGACACATGGAAATTGTGGCAGTTACAATTCAACATGAAATTTGGGTGAGGACACAGCCAAACCATATCACTCTGTTTCAAAAAGAAAAGAAGGCTGGGCGTGGTGGCTCATGCCTATAGTCCCAGCACTTTGGGAGGCAAAGGTGGGTGGATCTCGAGGTCAGGAGATCAAGACCATCCTGGTTAACATGGTGAAACCTCACCTCTACTAAAAATAGGAAAAAGTTAGCCAGGCATGGTGGCATATCCCTGTAGTCCCAGCTACTCCGGAAGCCAAGGCAGGAGAATCACTTGAACCCAGGAGGTGGAGGTTACAATGAGCTGAGATTGATTGTGCCACTGCATTCCAGCCTGGTGACAGAGCGAGACTCTAGCCTCAACTTCCTTGGGTCCTGGGGAGAGGGGCTGGGTGGCCAGTTTGGCTTCTGTAAGTGAGTAGTCCAGGCCTTACGCTGTGTGCTCAGGATCCAGATTCCAGCTCTGCTGCCGTTGTCTTGGCCCTATCCTCAGACAGGCATCCCCTGGGGTCGCCAGCTGGTTGCTAGCAGCTCTGAGGGCTCCATCCTTCACGTGGGCTCCAAGCACCTTGCCCCACCATGGCCCAACAAAATGTCTGGACTTCAGTTGGACCAATTTGGATCAGATTCTCTTCTCTAAATCAGTTATTACACGCAGAAGAGTGAGATTATATGGATCAATTTAGCCCTGTGGCAAAGGCTCTGCCTTCCATCCCTAGATGCTGTGTGGTATTCTGTGGGACTCTTAGGGAAGGTTGTGGGTCTCCAGAGAAGATCAGGGTGGGGGAGACAAATACAGAGTGGCCCAAATAGCTGATGTCCAGCAAAAGTAAGAAAATAATACCTATTAAAGGAATAACCATAACCACAAATGAACCTCTCTGCCGACCATCCCTCCACATGACCAGGATAGAGGTGTATGCACAGGAGACCTGAGTGTGAGGGGAGCTAGGCCCGGGGGTGGGGAGCGGGGGAGGTGGCGAGAAAGCTTTCCCAAGGAGCAATGCCCAGATATGCCAGAACTGGATGGCCCAGTATGAATTAGCCAGTTAGAGAAGGGAGCAAGGGTATCCCAAACAGGTGACGGTGTTGGTGTGGTGCTGCTTAGCAGGCCATATTCAGCAAACTTCCTGAGGTTTCATGTGGCTAGAGTGAAGAGAAGGGGAGTCAGGGGAAGAGGATGAGCAGGTGGTCTGAGGCTGGATCAGCGGGAACACGGTCAGCGGCTGGAATGTAAGCACTGAGAGGTCAGAGACCTTTTGGGCTCATGCCTGTGAACCTAGAACCTAAGGTCAGTGTCTGGCACATGGTAGACAAATACATTCTTGTACGAGTGAACCCTGCCTAAGTAGCTTCTATTCTACCCTTGGTGTAAGGAGTGGTCATTGATGGGTCCTATGAATGGAACTGACATGGATTATTTGTGTTATGACGGTCAAATGGGGGAATGTACATGGGGGTGCTTGGTAAAGTAGAAGCTGCAGGAGACCATGTAACAGTGGTGCAGTTGTCATCTGTGCATGTGAGAGGCTGTCAGCTGTCTCGCCAGAGCACCGAGTGAGCAAGGCTTTTTCCACATGACCTCTTGCCATTGCAGACCGACTGATGCCTCTCAGAGTCTAGAACGTATGGTTTTGATGAGAGCAATGTGAGAGTATCGGATAGATGCTCAGTAAATGAATGTACGAATACATAAGAAGGTAAGTCCAGGTTTACTCATTCCACAGAACTTTATTGAGTTCCTGCTCTGGACCAGACAACTGTTTTTCCTTTGGCAGTTTTAATTCTGCTGTCTCAATTCTTGGTGCAAAATTATAGTGGATTCAACCTTTCCTTTCTTTGTTCAGACAGTCCCTTTGCTTTTGCCACTGGTGGTAGTGACAGTGTCAGTGTGTTCTGGGGGAAGGTAGCATGGGTGATGATAACCCCCCTCTTTTTTTAAACCTCCTGCAACTTAAACTGTGCCCTTAGTCAAATAAGCTATTTTGTTAAATCAACCACATGTAGTATCTCTAGCCAGCTACTGCTGGCTTTCAGCTTTCCACAGCTGAGCCCCATGTCCAAAGTTGCATTTTTTGTATTTTTTATAGATTTAAAAAAAATTTTTTTACATTACGGCTTCTCTTCCCTGATTTCCCTACTGATGCATTAATTTCCTGGCTCCCCCGGGCACGGGCAGTGCAAGGGTAGAGTCCGTGACTTTGGTGTTGGGCTCTGGCAGACTCTGAATTCTAGGTCACTGACTTAGAATTGGCGATCTTCTCATTTTGTTTGATGTACAGTAGGAAAACTTTATAAATTAAATGATAAAACCTCCCTCAAAGCCACTTGAAATGCTCCAGCAAAGTCTACAGTTCATGGCCCCGTGGAAGATGCGACAGCCATGCCTTTGTTAGCCATTGGGCGGGTGCTCTGTGCGAGATCACACTGCCCTGGAGGTCTAATGAAGAGCTGGACCCTCCTGCAAGTGCCCACAGTACCAGACAGCCTGCAGGAAATGCATTGTAAAGCTGCAGTCACCCACCTTGTGTGTATGGAAAGAGAAGGTGAAATTGACCGAGAATGTCAGGGAAAGTAACATGGAGGAAGTGTGACTTGGGGGATCACCTAATGGGCTGTAGCAGAGTGTGGAGCTGGAGAGTTCAAAGGAGTTTAGAAAATTTTTGGTCCACTGAAAATGGGTGCAGGAGGACACAAAATGGGATTTGAAGAAATCTATTTATTATGGTGTTTAGAGAAGGGGCAGACATACTCATACCTGTAATATATAATTTAGGACCATAATCCTTTTACCATCAAAGAGGACAGGTTGGATGGGGGCTTGACTGACTACTTCAATTTTCCAGTCAAAGCTGGTGCAGTTTTGAAATAGGGAACTCATAATGGAAATAGGAGGTTAAATTTCAGGGGTAGACTTGGCTGAATCTGGCAATGATTAGACACAGAGGGTGAAGAAGAGGAAGGTGATGATGCGTCTGGACATGTTGGGCTTGAAGTGCTTATGGAATCGTCCCCAAACACTACTGAGACCAAGCCGTAATGTCCTTGCCTCCCTCCCTCCCTCCCTCTCTCTCTTTCTTTCCCTCCCTCCCTCCCTCTCTTTCTTTCCCTCCCTCCCTCCCTCCCTCTCTCTCTCTCTGTCTTGCTCTCTCTTTCTTTCTTTTGACGGAGCCTTGCTCTGTTGCCAGGCTGGAGTGTACAGTGGCACGATCTTGGCTCACTGCAACCTCCACCTCCCAGGTTCAAGCGATTCTCCTGCCTCAGCTTCCCAAGTACTTGGGACTACAGGCGCATGTCACCATGCCCAGCTAAGTTTTGTACTTTTAGTAGAGAAGGGGTTTCACCATGTTGGCCAGGATGGTCTCGATCTCTTGATCTCGTGATCTGCCTGCCTCAGGCTTCCAAAGTGCTGGGATTACAGACGTGAGCCACCGCACCCGGCCCCAAGCTGTAATTTCAACAAGATCTTTCTGAAGAGTTGAGGATAAAGGCAGGGGGTAGGGGGGTAACCCCAAAAAATTCTAAGTCAGAAGAATAACTTACAGGAACCTGTAGATGTCGCTATTCTCAGAGCTCCCAGGCAAGCTATGGCCTTGAGGTCTCTCCCAGATCTCCTCCAAGTCTTCTTTACCCCCCATCTCCTGGAGATGCTCCAGGCCAGACTCACACAGTGAAAGAGGATGGTTTTCTCTCTTCCTCTCTGAGGTCCAACTTCCAGGTCTTCTTTCCTTGATAAGGGTGACTGCTTCCCAAGTTGACTATTTGGTAAAAGTCACACACACATCTCACCTCCCACCCCCATTGTTTGATGTTCAGTAGGAAAACTTTATAAATTAAAAGATAAAGCCTCCCTGGAAGCTGGGGAGGTTTTAGAATAGGGTGGCGTCCTATTCTTTTTTTTTTGAGACAGAGTCTCGCTCTATCGCCAGGCTGGAGTGCAGCGGCGCCATCCCGGCTCACTGCAAGTTCCGTTTTCCGGTTTCAAGCAATTCTCCTGCCTCAGCCTCCCTAGTAGTTGGGACTGCAGGCACGCACCACCACGCCCGGCTAATTTTCTGTGCTTTTAGTAGAGACGGGGTTTCACCATGTTGGCCAGGATGGTCTCGATCTCTTGACCTTGTGATCCACCCGTCTCGGCCTTCCAAAGTGCCGGGATTACAGGCAGGCGCGAGCCACCGCGCCCGGCCGGTGTCCTATTCTTTCGACATGGGCAGGACAGATCAGTAACAGCACAAGAGTACAACATCGGCACAGTCTGGGATGTGCAGGCTCGACAACACATGTTGGTTGCCGGCCATCCACCCTGGAGGCTTTTCCTGACTTAGTCATGTGGACAAGCTGGAACTCATGCCTGTGTAGCCTTCTTGCAGTCCTGGGGCCTCCACTCCGGATCTCCTACAGTCAGCACCTGAGCTAGAATCCACACCACTCTCCAAGACGTAGCCATGTGGGAGAAAGTCATGTGATTTTAAAAAAGATTTGGTTTCACACATACACTCTCAGTTGAGACCCATTTCTCAACTGAGACCCATTTCTCTAGACTAATGCACTGCCCTCTAGGACTCTCTGTGATGATGAAAATATTCTATATCTGTGCTGTTCAATATGGTGGCCCTTCGCCACATGTGGCTACTGAGCATTAGAAATATGGCTGGTGAGAGGGATGAACAGAATTCTTAATTTTATTGTATTGTAATAATTTAAATGGCCTTATGTGGTTTGTGACTATTGTACTGGACTGCCCTGACCTAGGCCATTTCTAAGGTCTCTTGCATCTTGAAGCTTCTATAACTATACTGTGTATAGCCTCACTGGTGACAAAACTTTATCTCTTATCTGTTTTTTTCTTTTTGAGACAGAGTCTTGGTCTATTGCCCAGGCTGAAGCTCAGTGGTGCGATCTTGGCTCACTGCAACCTCCATCTCTGGGCTGAAGCTATCCTCCCACCTCAGTCTCCTGAGTAGCTGGGACTACAGGGGTGCACTACCATTCCCAGTTAATTTTTGTATTTTTTGTAGAGACCAGATTTTACCATGTTGCCCAGGCTGGTCTCAAACTCCTGAACTCAAGTAATCTGCCAGTCTCAGCATCCTAAAGTGCTGGAATTACGGGCACGAGCCATCATGCCCAGCCTATCTCGTCTCCCTCCCCTCCCCCTCCTCTTCCCTCCCCCTCTCCTTCCTTCCCTTTCCCTTCTCTCTCTTTTGGACAGGGTCTGATCCTGTCACCCAGGTTGGAGGATTAGTGGCATGATCATAGCTCACTGCAGCTTTAAACTCCTGGATTCTAGTGATCTTCTCATCTCAGCCTCCTGAGTAGCTGGAACTACAGGCATGCGTTACCATGCCCGGCTAATTTTTTATGTTTTGTAGAGATGGGAGTCTTGCTTTGTTGCCCAGGCTGATCTTGAACTCCTGGCCTCAAGCAATCTTTTTGCCTTGGCCTCCAAGTACTGAGATAACAGGCATGTGAGCCACCATGCCAGGCTCACATCCTCATCGCGTAAGGGTAGAACTCAGTTCAATCAAAAGATATTTAGCATTAATTGTATTGAATATACACAGTTGAAGAGATTTTAATATTTTATTTTAAGAGCACAACACATATTACCTCTCTATACTGAGACATTACTAACTCTGAAAGTCAGATTGCTAAAAAAAAGTTTCAAAAATATTTAACACAGTTATCAATCTTTTAAGTGTCTGTATATAGCTTTTCATAATCTACTTAAGGACAGCAGATAGTTAATCTAATAATATGATATTATACAGACATTTAATGAACATTTATGTGCCAGCCACTGTGTTGTGTTGTTTCATTATAAATATCTCCACTTTAAAGACAGGAAACCGAGGTTTAGAAAGTTTAAACAACCTGCTTATTGTCACCTAGGAAGCAAGGGATAAAGTTAGGTTTCAAACTCAGGTCTGTCTGTCTTGAAAGTTCAAGCTTTTAACACTTACACAATTTTTGTTTTCTTTAAAAAGATTTGCTAATATATAGTGTTTTGATTTCTATTACAATTTCAAAGAATATAGCACATAAAATTGATCTTTAAAACAGATAATTCAGCCTGTTTTAGATAATCTACTACTTTTATTTCTCTCACTGTAGTGAAACTTGACACTTTTTCCTCTTTTCTAGTTTAATGACAGTTTCTCTGATACCACTTTCCGTTCCATATCTTAGCAAGATTTTAATAAGAAGAACCTACTGGATAAGGTTGCAAACAGAATTTTTTAAGATTGCAAGGTTACCAACAAGTGTTTCTTTTTAACTGGAGGTTCTTTTCCAGTTTCTAATTAAAAATAAGTTTGTTGACAAATACTGAAAGTATCTTTTCTCAAATTAATTGAATTGGTAAACATCCGAGCGGTGCGTGTCCACGTCCGCTGGTGGGGATTCCTTCCTGTGCGGCTTCTCCTCTCTGTGGACCTTGCTCTCCTTTGTTTGCTTGCTTGATGAGGTCCCAGCATTTCCAGTCTCTCTTCTCTGTTACCAGAGGCCCTCGTCATTTCCTTCAAACTCAAATAAGCAGATTTTCCTTGGCTCGATGGCTCTGGGATCTTGCCTTCTTTCTATGCCTGGCTTCTCAGTTGAGCTGTCTGTTTTTGCCGCCTTCAGTTACAAACTGGTGGTGCTTCTCCCCCTGCCATTCTGCACCCTGAGTCTTCCTCCATCAGTTGATGAATCTGCTCTCTGGAGGGCCAGCAGTGCTTGATGACAAGACATCAGCATCATTGGTGCATGTGGGCCACTCCTGCCTTCTTGAAATCCTCTCCTCTGTGGGCTGCCATAACCCAGTTATTTATTTATTTATTTATTTTTTCTAGACAGAGTCTCACTCTGTCGCCCAGGCTGGAGTGCAGTGGCGCGATCTCAGCTCACTGCCACCCCCGCCTCCTGGATTCAAGCAGTTCTCTGCCTTACCCTCCTGAGTAGCTGGGATTACAGGCGCCCACCACCACGCCCAGCTAATTTTTGTATTTTTCATAGAGATGGGGTTTCACGATCTTGGCCAGGCTGGTCTTGAACTCTTGACCTCGTGATCCACTCGCCTAGGCCTTCCAAAGTGCTGGGATTACAGGTGTGAGCCACTGCGCCTGGCCCACCACCAGTTCTTTTTTTTTTTTTTTCTTTTTTTGAGACGGAGTCTTGCTCTGTTGTCCAGGCTCTACTAAAAATACAAAAATTAGCCCGGGCTGGAGTTCAATGGCGTGATCTCGGCTCACTGCAACCTCTGCCTCCCAGGTTGAAACGATTCTCCTGCCTCAGCCTCCCGAGTAGCTGGGACTACAGACATGCATCACCATGCCCAGCTAATTTTTGTATATTTAGTAGAGATGAGGGTTTCACCATATTGGCCAGGCTAGTCTCGAATTCCTGACCTCGTGATCCTCCTGCCTTGGCCTCACAAAGTGCTGGGGTTACAGGCGTGAGCCACCGAGCCTGGCCCCCAGTTCTTTTAAGTAAGGGATTCATTCTTTCTGACTATTCCTTTTCTGTGTTTTATTTTTTCAAAGATTCAACTGTTTTTTCTTCTCTCTGTCCTGTTTTCTCAACCTTGGCACTGTTGACATTTTGGATAAGAGAATTCTTTGTTGTGGGGGGGTGTCCTGTGTCTTGCAAATTAGTTAGTGGCAGCCTTGGTCTCTATCAGGTGGCTGTTAGTAACACTGGCCCACTCACCCCCCCAGCTGCGTCAACCAAACATGTTTCTAGACATTGCCAAATGTCCCTTGGGAGACAAAAATCACCCCAAATGAGGACCACTGCCCTGCACCAAAGATTTCCCCACTGAAATTACGAAATAAAAATCATCTTGTGGGTTTGGTTATGACTTTTGTTCAACTTAATCCCGTACTTGAATTTCCTCTGTCTCTTGAGGTGTTAGCCTCTTTCTACTTCCTATAAGACCATTTAAACATAATGTCTCTTCCCCATCCCAAATTCAATCCAAGCAAAACCAAGTCATCGTCGGCAGCCCTCCTCTCCCCACCCCCGACTTCTCCAGCTCCGTTCATTCTTCTAGCATTTGCCCAGGTTTTGAAACATCAGTTGTTTTTAAAGACTCCTTTTTTCTCAGAACCCCCACATCCAATCAGTCCCCAGCTGTTCTAATTTTCCTTGGGAGTCATTTCTGCTTCCTGCCTTCCTGCTTTAAGCCCACACAACTTCCAACTCACATTATTATTACAGCATTAGCTCTTCGCCCTGGCTCCAGACGTTCTGTTTCATCCTGCACAGCGCTATCAAAATACATTTTTAAATGACTACTAAATTTATGTTCCTTCTCAGTTCAATAACAAAAGGTGAGAAAATCAGGTTAAAATGTTCCTGCCTTAAAGACCTTCCTATCAGACTCCTACTAGAATCTCCCTTTGCAGTCTGGTTGTGGTGACTGACGCCTGTAATCCCAGCACTTTGGGAGGCTGAGGCAGGCGGATCACTTGAGGCCAGCAGTTCAAGACCAGCCTGGACCCCGTTTCTACTAAAAATATAAAAATTAGCCGGGTGTGGTGGCGAGTGCCTGTAATTCCAGCTACACGGGAGGCTGAGGCAGAGAATTGCTTGAACCTGGGAGGTGGAGGCTGCAGTAAGCTGAGATTGTGCCACAGCATTTCAGCCTGGGCAGCAGAGTGAGACTCTGTCTCAAAAAAAAAAAAAAGAATCTCCCTTTGCAGCCTCACTTTTTCACCATCCCAACCTTCTTACCCTCCTCTTCCCTCCAGAGCTCTGGGCTCACTGCCACACCTTTGGTTTCTATATTTTGTGTATTGTAAAATAATGTGAGACAAAAATTACCATTTTCATCTTTTAAAAAAATTTAGGAAGCCTTATTTCTTTAAAAAAAAAACTGTGGTGAAATACACAGAACAAATACATTTGCCAGCTTAACTGCTTTTTGAGGGTACGATTCAGTGGCATTAAGCACATTCACAGTGTTGTGCAACCATCACTACTATCAATTTCCAGAACTTTCTTGTCCTCCCAAACAGAAACTCTGTACCTGTTAAATCAAACTCACCGTTATTCCCAGCCCTTGGTAACCTTGATTCTCCTTTCTGTCTCTACGAGTTTGCCTCTTCTTGATACCTCATGTAAATGAAATCATACAATATTTGTCTTTTTGCCTTTAGCTTCTTTCACTCACCGTGTGGCTTTCAAGGTTAATCAATGCTGTAACATTTAGTACAATTTCATTTCTTTTTATGGCTGAATACTATTCCATGCTATGTATATCTGTATCTATGCATCGCCTGAGCTACTCTTTATCCAAGGATGCCTTTCATTTAATCTTCGATTATCCAATTTTAAGGCTCTGATCAAATTCCACTTCCTCTTTGAAACTTCCTGTGAGCTCAAGGGCACGTTAATTCCCATTCCTAAGTAGAGCATTTCACACCTAAATCTTTGTAACATGTAACTGATTATATGTTTTCCCGTTCTTGTATTTTATAGTGTAAGACTTTATGACTCTCCTTCTCTTTTCAGTATTTTATTGTACATGTTTATTTCCAGTAGAGTACTTGGCAGACAGCTGCTTCTGAAATACTTGTTGATTGACTATTTGTTTTCAGGAAATAAGTTTCTTCTCTAAAGAAGGTATATACAAAAACTGGTTTGGCATAAGCAAGCGTGTGTTTCATTTTGTTTTATCAACAGATATTTAGCTGTGTTCATTCCTATTTTCTTTATTAGCCATTTAAAATAAAAGAACATAGTGTCTCTCCAAGTAAGTAATTTTCTTCTCTCGAATTTCTTGAGGGCTCCATGTTCTCATTTCTGAGTCTCTCAGCTGTACACTCTCAGGCTCTGTTCATGCCCTCTTAGTTTCTCTCATTTCCCTCCCATTCTCCATCCCTATTCCCAGCATGCCCCCCCCCGCCACATACTCCCACTTCTACACTCTTACCCAATACTTTATGTTGCTGTGAAAGAGGCATTGCTCAGGAGGGTCCTGCATTATAGGAGAGTATGTTGCCATTGGTGGCTTTGGGAAGTTGATGAAAATAAGTACCTTTCAAAGAATCAGTTAATTGCAAAAGTCTGGTTTCAACTCTTAAGTGAGTCTGACACTGTTTAGGGGTTTCGTATTATCTACCTAAATTGCTTCCATGCAGTCATTTTCTTCCCCAGTGTTGGAGAAATCCTCTTTTGCTATCTTCTTGGAATCACTTATAGAGAAAAACAATATTATTTTCCCTTCATGATACAAGTCTGCTCCTCAACAGCTTAATCAGTTTTCAATGATGTATTTTCTCTTGTTTTTCAAGAGTTTAGATTCATAAATGAGTGAAAATCTTCCTGTTAATCACATAACTGCTGATGTTCCTTGAACTTGAAGGACCTATCAATCTGTAACATTTTACAACTATTTCTTAGAAAGATGATCTCTAAATGATCAGAATTCCTACAAATGCATTTCAATTTGTTTTTTGGCAAGAGCTTAATTCTCCCTGAAGGGATTCATCTCAATCACTCAGCATTACCTTTCTCCTGGAAATTCTTCATTCCAATGCCAAACGTCTGCATTCCTATGTTAATAATGCTACAGTCACTTTTGCCGTAAGCTTTCAGGACCTCAGACTTCTCTTTAAAAAAAAGTGGACATTCCCTTCTCTTAAGAAGATTGCACAAATGTCTAGCCAAGACTTTATGTCCACTTAATATAAAATAGTTTGGGGCCTAGTTTATAGATGCTACATTCTCATTCATTTCTAGGTGCAAAAATTCCTATTTTGTTAAGCGTTAAGATTTATTTATGTAACAGGTATTTAGTGATTACTTATTGAATGGTAGGCACTGTGCTAGGCACTGGACATATGGTAACAAAGAAGATGTATACAACCTGCTATTCCAGACTGCAGAGTCTGTGAGAGGATACAAAGGAATAATAGCCAATACAAAATGGTGTGGCGGGTACTCAGATACGAGAAGTTTCGACTGTGCTATGAGAGCTGGTAATAATACGAATGATGACGGTAATAACAAATGCGAGCATGGCGTGAGGATCGTTTAGCCTTCACAACAACTCTATGATGTTGGCACTTATTATTATCTTCTTTTCCGTATAAAAAAACTGAGGCACAGAAATATTAAGCAAGTGGCTTAAAGTCCTACTGCTAATAAGTGGCAGAGTTGATATTTAGTGACACCTAAATCCGATTTAGTGATACTGAGAAGCCTTCCTTCTCAATGCTGTGTAAGCTTGGAGTTAACAGTGAGAGGAATTTTCAGGATAAAGGGCTAGAGGAGGCATATCCCACATTGAAGAAATAATATATATGAACCCTGGCATAGGAAGGAGCAAGTCAATTTCAGCAGGTGGAGGCTGAAATGGAGAAAGTGGTGAATTGCCAGCCTGGTGTAAGAAGAGGCGGACAGTAAAGGATGAAGCAGGCCACATCCAAAGGCTTAGATTTATTTTATCTTGAGAACAGTAGGGGCGTCATTGGGGCAGGGTGATGACATGATCCAATCCTCTGGTAGGGGAGCCGAGAATGGATTCGTGGGAGGTGACAGCATCTGTGGGGATTTCTATCAGATAGCTAGTACTGTAATTCAGACGAGAGGTGATGACGGCCTGCTCTAGGGTGAATGACGGTGGGAGTGGAGAGAGTGGAAGGTCAATGATCTGTTGGAGGAAGTGTCCATGGGGACGGGTGGCTGGCTGTACCTGGGGTATGGAGAAGCGTGACTGATACTCTTGCTAGGGTCATGTGGAAGCTAATGATGCCATCTCCTAAGAGGGAAAAGAGAAAGCAGAACACACGTGCTGTGAGGAGGGAGATGCGTTCATGGTGCAGATGATTTGGGGCATGTTGTGTTTGAGGGATTGGTGGCTGGTACATAATTGGGTAGGTAGGTATGAAGCTTTAGAGGCAGATGAAGCTTAAGGGACAAATTTGAGTTGTAGTTACACTTTTGGGAGCCTTCATCATTTAGATGATAGCTGAAGGCCTAGATGCCCAGGTGATTGCCCTGGGGCAGGTAGAGTGAGAAGAAAAGAGGACCCAGGCCAGCTCTGAAGAATGACAACATTAAATGAACCAACAAGGGAAGAGCTCCTTTAAAGAAAACAGAGAAGGGGTGGAGGGAAAGGTAGGAGAAAATCCAGAGGACTGTGTTGGCAAAGAAGCTGAAGGAAAAGACTTCAGGATAAAGGGTATAGACTTTAAGGTCAGATTCTACCAAGAGCTCAATGAAAATGAATGAGAAGTGGGCTGATTGTAGATGACCTTGGCAAGAAAGGGAAAGTCAGTGGTGTGGGTAGAGAAAATAAGGGGAGGTTTGTAGAAAAACATGACTGTACACAAATTTTATAAAGAGGTTTGACTGTGAAGGGGAGGAGAGAGAAACCTGGAAGGAAAGAGAGGGTGGAAAGAATGTGTTTTTCAAGACA
Source organism: Ateles fusciceps (assembly GCA_036589455.1). Lineage (NCBI taxonomy): Eukaryota > Metazoa > Chordata > Mammalia > Primates > Atelidae > Ateles > Ateles fusciceps. The sequence continues at coordinate 4,092,212 of JAZHEH010001955.1, forward strand.
GGAGACTTAAGCAAGTTTAATTGCTGTTGGAAAGGAACAGGCAGACAGAAAGAGAAAGAAAAAGAGAAAGAGAGGGAGAGAGATTAAACATCCAAGATAAGAAAGTGGGAGGAAATGAGTAATTGATGGGTCAGGGTCACCAAGAAGGCAGGAGGTGATGGGATTCTTGGCACAGGGACCAGTCACTGTCACCTGGAGAGAATGGTGAAGCTGCAGATAAGTTTCACGGTAGCAATGAGAGTGTTGCTAACTGGTGGCGGTGTCTGCTTCCTTGGTAATCTAGATGGTGAGACCACCTGATGAGGTGGGAGGCGATGGTTTCAGCAGAGTTTCAAAGGTTTGAACAGCTGCTGGCTGAATGGAGAGAGGTTAGTAAGGAAACAGGAGGACTGGCAGGTAGCCTGGGAGACGTGGAAACCATGCCATCATGGGGCACCCATTTCACAGACACATGTTTTCTGTGGCATCCTGGGCACACGTTCAGAAAATGTTGGCAGGTAGATGAATGAAAGGTGGGGGAGATTTTGTGGGAGTCTGTGACAGAATGGGAATAGTGATGGGAGTTGGAGGTATTGGTGAAGAAATGGTTGAAGTGATAATCTTTGGACTCAAAGTGGCTCCGAAAGGCAGTGCGGATGGGGAGGGGCTGACAGGGAGAAGCTGGGGGATGGGAGTGCTGATGTTGCAAAGCAGATGTGATGGGGAGTTGCGTGCTGGAGCTGGTGGTCTCAGAATGCCTGGCTTAAATAGAATCTTTCAAAGATGGGACATTTGCAAGTGGAGAAGGCCCCATGGAGGAGCTGTGGGACTGGGTGGCAGAGGGGGAGTGGAGAGGTCATCTGGGTTGACCCAGAGAGGCACTTCCTGGTTGCCCCGTGATATTTCGGCACTGGTTGGGGCTTCATGACCAATTTCATTATTTTATTATGATCTGAAAGGGGGAGATTACTCAGGCTTCTCTCTCTGTTCACAGTTGCTAGAGAATGAAATAGAAGCTCCAGAGTCAAAGTTATTGATTTCTTTCTCCAGATTGGATAATCTAATATCAACACTGAACCCTTTCTGAGTATGGAAATATCCATGCCAGTTTCCATTTCTAGAAGAAAAAGGTGTCATTGGGTCAAATAAAACGGTACGTTCTGATACAAGGGCACAGTGATAAGTGGTTCTCCAAGAGGCAGCGATGGCAGTTGGCCCTTTGAAGGACTGAGGGAGTTTGTTCTCCAGGGGAAGGGAAACCCCAGCTGACATTTGGGAGATAGTATTTTTTCCTCCTAATTTTGAGAGGATAAGCAAATAGTTTTCATTGGAAAGTGAGAATTTGGGGATGATTTGAGTTTGGGGTGGGGAGAAGGCTTTACTTTTTATTTTACACATTTGTACAATGAAATTATTTTTATAGTGATAAATTACTACTTTTATAATAAGAGGTTTTTATTAAAAGCAAACATGACAAGGAAAGAAAGAAAAGGAAAGGCAGGAGGAAGGAAGGGGAGAAGGAAGAAAGAAAGGGAGGGAGAGAGTATGGAATTAAAGCAAAGGGAAATGTAGAGAGAGATAGCAAAATGAAATTAGGCAAAGAATTGATCAGAAATGTGGAGTAGGAGGTTGGCTGTGTGTGACAAGAGATAGTCTCACAGCCACCACAAGGTAACCGACTACTCGAAGCCTTGCTTTTCTGGGTCCATGGTAGTAGTTCCCAAACTTTGTTACACATTAGAATTACCTGGGGGAGATTTATTAACCCTGATAGCCAGGTGTACGATGACCTGATGCAATCAGAAGGTCCTGGGGTGGGAGCAGGCATCATTGTTTTTTAATCATACCAGGACGTTCCCTTGTGCCTCAAAGTCTGGGAACAGAAATTTCTCCCATGGGTTTGCACAGGGGCCCGTCCCGAGGTGAAGCGGGCATCCCCTCAGCAGTGTCACCCCTAGAGAGAGTTTCTGAGGCTGGCAGAAGCTCTCGTCAACACAGTCTAGGGCACCACATTCAGCTGTGGCTCACTGGGATGGGGGTTTTAGGTGTGTGTAGCTGTCTAGTGAACTGGCTTGTCCCCAGGGTAGAATTTAGATATTCTAGAATAGTAGTTTTCAAGCTGGTTCTGTAAAGCCCGGGGGAGCTAGGAAGGGGGTCCAGTTGGCAGGGGCTACCCTCTGTATTTCAACCAGGGATGCTTTAATTAGATTGTTTCATCTTTTGGGCTTTCAGGCAAGAAATTTTTTGGGAAAAAACGAGAGCGAGCGAGCGAGAGAATAATTGATCTAGATTAGGGGTTGGTCAACTATGGCCCGGGAACTAAAACTAGTTTTCTATTTTTATATGGTTGGAAAAAAATTCATGACACATAAAAAACATGAGATTCAAATTTCAGTGTTCATACATAGAGTTTACTGAACACAGCCCTTCATTTATATATCGTCTATGGCTGTTCTGCGGCAGAGTTGGGTAGCTGGGATAAAGGCCATATGGGTGGCAAACCCTCAGATATTTACTGTCTGGCTCCTCACTGAAAATATTTGCACTTAGTTAATGGAAAATATGTTTCACATGTTCCTCCTTTCCCCTTTTCCCATAGGTCCAGCTGAATCCAGAACTTGCTGTTAAGAGTGTCACCTCGGGAGCTGGCATGCTTCCCCCTGGGCTCGAGGCTGACTTCTCTCTCTGCAAACAGGACCTTAGAACCCAGGAGCCAGAGAAGCCAGGGCAGGAGGTTCCAGGGGCATTCTCTGGAGCTTCCTGAGCCTGCGGGGGAGCCCCACATCAGACAGCTATGGTGGCACTTCGTGGAAAAGCCCTGGCCGGTCATTCCAGGCCAGCAGCCCAGCCACGGGTGCCTACTTGCCTCTGTCTTCTCATCATCTTGAATCCAGGGCCAGAAAGAAGGCCCTCCACCGGGAAAACAGTTTTCAGAAGCTTGAGGCAGAGACGAATGTCGACACCGGGTTCACCGTCATAAATTCTGAACCCAGGCAGACTTATTTTGGAGGATTTCCAAGGGATTTGCAGACCAGCCAGCCACCATTCTGCTTGCCGGCCTCTTCCTTAGGGGTGGCTACCTCCAAAAACAGCAGTGTCCTTAAGGAAAGAGTCTGTCTTTTGCCACTTGCTGGCCAAAGAGACCTTGGTACCAGGAAGACAATTTCAAAATGTCTTCCTCATCTGCACGTTCAGGGTGAAGAAAAGAAGAAGACAAAGAAGAATTCTTTATATAGCATAAAATGAATGTGGTTTTCTAAAACAGAAGCTCAGATAGAATGTTTTGGAAATGGAGTACTGACCCAGAATCAGCCTGTTAGTTTTCATCTGAGAGGGCCTGAATGTGCCCCATGCACAATCTGTACGGCTTTTATTTCAAATGTTCAGTCTAAAGGTGCTGGGAATGATTTTATTTGCCGTCACAGTCATAAGCGAACACAGCCAACACACAGGGAAAAAGCCGAATGCTTTTGTTCCCTGGAGATGCATGTGGATGTGAGATCCAGCTGGATGTGTTGAATTCAGCACCTACTGGGATAATTGCATTGTATGCAAATGAATCGGTATGTTATACAACACTAATTAGTGTCTGTAATTTGGTTTTAATTTTTGCTTAGGCTACATAGCTCATCCCCCTGGACAATATGGATTGCTATTTATTCTTCAATGCTTTTTAATTTTTATGTGACCTCTTTTGGTAACTAGGCCTGGTTCACCACATACCCTCTCGTGATTTTGCCTTTAAAGTTCTTTGTATCTGGAATGAGTGAAAATGCAAAGCATTTCGAAAATTATAAACACTTAATTTTGTTTTCCTGTTTAATGAGCCAAAATACTGGAAGCCAGGAAATCAGGTTAGAAATGAATGCTAGGCTCTAGGGTTTTCCTGCTCGTCTGCTTCTCATTTGTTTCTGCACTATGTCAAAGAGGACTGTGGTTTTTGTTACAAACCAAAGAGGAATGTGGATGATTGGATGATTCCCTGATCTCCACTGAGCACAGAGGAAGACTGGATGGGTTGATCTCGTCACTGGAGCAGGACTTGGGTTCTTCTGGCCACATTTCCACTCCCAGATTCCTTTACAAAACTCACTCACTCATTCATTGATATATGTTCATTCAATAAGTATTTTTTGAATATTTGAGTAAGACATTGTGTATATGGTACATATGCCATCTGTGGCCATGAAACCCAAAAAATGTTTATGGTTTCATGACTATGATAAATTCATTCTGCCAACTTTTTTTTTTTTTTTTTTTTTGTGAGATGGAGTTTTGCCCTGTTGCCAGGCTGGAGTTCAGTGGCACAATCTCGGCTCACTGAAATCTCTACCTCCTGGATTCAAGTGATTCTCTTGCCTCAGCCTCCCGAGTAGCTGGGATTACAGATGCACCACCACTCCAGGCTAACTTTTGTATGTTTGGTAGAGACAGGGTTTCACCATGTTGGCCAGGATAGTCTCCATCTCCTGATCTTGTGATCCACCTGCTTCGGCCTCCCAAAGTGCTGGGATTACAGGCGTGAGCCACCGCACCTGGCCCATTCTACCAACTTTTAAAAAGATACTGAATTCCAAATATGTTCTTCCAAAAACTTTTTCCACAGTTGAGGCCCCCACTTGCCGCATAATGGTGTAATAAGCATTTGCAACCTGCAGATGGAGACTGGGCGTATTATGAATTGCAATTATAATTGCAATGGACAAATTCTCAGTTGCCCATATGCTGAATTTTTTGGTTATGTCTGTACATACATTTGTTAAAAACCTGAGGCCTGTGTTTCAGTTCATTTAGAAGGTTATTCAACTCCATGAACTTCACTCTCAGTATAGATGTTACATAAGAGTATAAATGCTGATTTATACTTTTGGAGACTTTTGGAGACTTGGATCTTTTGGAGACTTGGAGACTTACTATACCCAACTGAAGGCAGAGATGAGTTCAGGCCTAAAGTCAAATCTTGCACAAGTGAGTCTAGGCTGATTTTGGGTGCTCTGCTCAGCAAAAGGGATAGAAATGGAGGAGAGTTTCAAATGGACAAAGGCAAGACTTCTCAACTGATATTTTTCTTGTCCTTAAAATATCAATATATTCTCATTCCCATTTTCTCTTTCTCCCCCAGACTAAAATGTGATTTTAGAAAATGTGATGAAGAACTTAACTTTGGTATGGCTTTCTATAATAAGAGTTAAAAACAAAAAAAAAGAAAGTTGAACTACCAAACTTTGAATAAACACAGCAGGAAGAAGTTTTGAAATTTCCTTTCTACTTTTTTTTATGTTATCTAAATTTTCTTAATATAATACATGGGTAAGAATACGAGTACCTACAAATCATAAAGAATACTGAGAAATGTGAATCAGGCACCTTACAAAATTGAGTTGTAAAATAATATACTCTTAAAATGTCATCTATTCTATCTTACTTGTATTATTCAGAGTTCCCTAGGGGAAGAGAACTAATAGGATATATATATATCCTATATACATATGAAAGGAAGTTTATTAAGGAGAATTGACTCACATGATCACAAGGTGAAGTCCCACAGTAGGCTGTCTGCAAGCTGAGGAGCAAGGAAGCCAGTCTAAGTTCCCAAAACCTCAAAAGTAGAGAAGCCGACAGAGCAGCTTTCAGTCTGTGGCCAAAGGCCCTAGAGCCCATGGCAAACCACTGGTGTAAGTCTGAGAGTCCAAAAGCTGAAGAAGTTGGAGTCTGATGTTCAAGGGCAGAAAGCGTCCAGCACAGGAGAATGATGAACACCAGAAGACTCTGCTAGTGTGGTCCTTGCACATTCTTCTGCCTGCTCTATTTTAGCCACGCTGGCAGCTGATTAGATGGTGCCCATTCAGATTGAGGGTGGGTCTGCCTCTCCCAGTCCACTGACTCAAATGTTAATTTCCTTTGGCAACACCTTCACGGACACACCCAGGAACGATACTTTGCATCCTTCAATCTAATCAAGTTGACCCTCAATATTAATCATCATACTACTCAACATAGGAATTCAGTTTACAACATGATGGGATGGAAATACTAGTGGACTGGGTGGGAGAGGCCCAGATTTTGGTTTCATCTTCTACTATTGATGTGACCTTGAGAATGTCAGGCTCCTTGGTCCTCTGTTGCTTTATCAACTGTAACAAAAGATTGTTAGGGAAATCAAAATGATGTATATGAAAGCATTTGAATTTCATGAAGCATTATAAATGTGTGAGGTTTTTATGATTATTGTATTATATTGTATATTATATAACATAGTGTATTATTAATACCATTGGTCCTTCGGACCCACAGTTTAAAAATGTCATGAGAACAAACCTGGAAACCATCATTCTCAGCAAACTGACACAAGAACAGAAAATCAAACACCACATGTTCTCACTTATAAGCGAGTGTTGAACAATGAGAACACATGGACACAGGGAGGGGAGCATCACACACTGGGGTCTGTCGGGGGAAAATGGGGAGGGACAGCAGGGGGTGGGGAGTTGGGAAGAGATAGCATGGGGGAGAAAGGCAGCAAATCACACTGCCATGTGTGTACCTATGCAACAATTTTGCATGTTCTTCACATGTACCCCAAAACCTAAAATGCAATTAAAAAAAGAAAATGAACCCACAAAAAAAATGTCATGAGAACAAAGGACTTTTTTTGAAGCAAGTTTTAGTGAAATCAATGAGGCAATTAAAAATAAATCCACCTTTCTAAGATTTTTACTCTATGTGCCATTTACTTTATGTTTCTATAGCTAAAAAGAAAATTATTTATAACAAATGATCAAATACATCCTAAAGTTCAATAGAGATTGTATACAACTGGGACAAACTATGAACTAGCTCAATCCAATTTATCAAATTAATGAGACTTAATTAAATTATGTGCGATTCCCTAAAATGTATAATGTGTCACTCTTTAAATCTGAAATGTATAATGTGTCACTTTTTAAACCTGAAAGTCTTCTGATGATCAGAATACTTTATTTTTCTATAAACAAAATCCACATCCATTGTGAGTTCAGTCCTAGATCACTGCAATAAAGCAGATATTGTAATAAAGAAAGTCCCAGGAATTTTTTGGTTTCCCAGTGCATATAAAAGTTATGTTTACAATATACTGTAGCCTATTAAGTGTGCAGTAGAATTATGTTCAAAAAAACCCAGTGTACATACTTTAATTAAAAAATATTTTATTGCTACAAAATGCTAATGATCATCTGAGCCCTCAGTGAGTCATAATCTTTTTGCTGGTGGAGGGGCTTGCCTTGATGTTGATGGCTTCTGACTGATCAGGGTGGTGGTTGCTGAAGACTGGGGTGGTTGTGGCAATTTCTCAAAATAACACAACAATGAAGTTTGCCACATCAATTTAGGACTCTTCCTTTCATGAAAGATTTATCTGTAGCATGTGATGCTGTTCTGTAGCCTTTTGTTCACAGTAGAACTTCTTTCAAAATTGAAGTCAATCCTCTTAAACCCTGCTGTTGCTTCATCAACTAAGTTTATAGACTGTTCTAAGTCCTTTGTTGTCATTTCAACAATGTTCACAGCATCTTCATCCAGAGTAATTTCCATCTCAAGAAACCACTTTCTTGGCTCATCTGTAAAAAGCAACTCCTTATCTTCAAGTCTTATTATGACATTGTAGCAATTCAGTCACATCTTCAGGCTCCACTTCTAATTCTAGTTCTCTTGCTATTTTCTTGCTAATTGACAATGCTCTTGGTCACCCAAGAGCTCTGATGGAGATGTACAAGGAGATGAATATTGTTTTCATGCTTGCTAACATAACATCCATTCTAGCCCACGGGTCAAGGAGTCATTTCTACTTTCAAATTTGCAGTTACTTCCCTCACTGAAGTGGAGGAACCCCTCAAAGTCATTCATGAGGGTTGGAATCTGTTTCTTCCAAACTCCTGTTAAAGTTGCAATTTTGACTTCCTCTCATGAATCACAAATGTTCTCAACAACATCTAGCATAGTCAATCCCTTCCAGAAGCTTTTCAATTTACTTCGCTCAAATCTATCAGAGGAATCACTATCTATGGCAGCTATCGCCTTGCAAATTATATTTTTTAAATCCTAAGACTTAAAAGAAGAAATGACTTCTTGATCCATGGGCTAGAATGGATGTTGTGTTAGCAAGCATGAAAACAACATTTATCTCTTTGTACATCTCCATCAGAGCTCTTGGGTGACCAAGTGCATTGTCAATTAACAGTAACATTTTGAAAGGAATCTTTTTTTTTTTCTGAGCAGTGGGTCTCAACAGTGGGCTTAAAATATTCAGTAAACCAAACTGTAAACAGATGTGCTGTCATCCAGGCTTTCTTGTTCCATTTATAGAGCACAGGCTATGTAGATTTAGCATACTCTTTCAGGATCCTAGGATTTGCAGAATGGTATATGGGCATTGGTTTCAATTTAAAGTCACCAGCTGCATTAGCCCCTAACAACAGAGAGTCAACCTGTCCTTTGAAGCTTTGAAGCCAGGCATTGACTTTTCCTCTGTGTAAGTCCTAGATGGCATCTTCTTCCAATGAAAGGCTATTTCATGTACACTGAAAATCTTTTATTTAGCGTGGCCGCCTTTATAAACGATCTTAGCTGGATCTTACAGAAAAGTTGCTGCAGATTCTATATCAGCTCTTGCTGCTTCACCTTGTACTTTTATGTTATGGAGACAGCTTCCTTTTCTCAAACTCACAAGTCAACACCACTGTTAGCATCAAACTTTTCTTCTGCAGCTTCCTCACTCCTCTCAGCTTTCACAGAATTGAAGAGAGTTATGGCCTTGTTCTGGATTAGGCTTTGGCTTAAGGCGATGTGGCTGGTTTAATCTTTTACTCAGACCATTCAAACTTTCTCCATATAGCAATATGGCTGTCTTGCTTTCTTATCATTTATGTGTTACTGGAGTCACACTTTTTATTTTAAGAACTTTTTTTTTTTTTTTTGCATTCACAACTTGGCTAACTGTGTGTTGCAAGAAACCTCGCTTATTTGTTGTTGACCTGCCACCTTCACTAAGCTGCACCATTTCTAGCTTTTTATTTATTTATTTATTTACTTATTTGTTTTTGAGACAGAGTCTCTTGCTCTGTCACCCAGGCTGGAGTGCTCACTGCAGCCTCCCTCTCCCAGGTTCAAGCAATTCTCCTGCCTCAGCATTCTGAGTAGTTGGGATTATAGGTGCTTACCACCATGCCTGGCTAATTTTTGTATTTTTTTTTTAGTAGAAGTAGGGTTTTGCCATTTGGCCAGGCTGGTCTTGAACTCCTGACCTCAGGTGATCGGCCCACCTCAGCCTCCCAAAGTGCTGGGATTACAGGAATGAGCCACTGCGCCCAGCCTCTAGCTTTTAATTTAAGTGAGAGAGGTGCAATGCTTTCTTTCACTTGAACACTTAGGAGCCACTGTAGGGTTATTAATTGGCCTAATTTCAACATTATTGTGTCTTAAGGAGTAGGAAGGGCTGAGGTGAGGGAGAGAGACAGGAATAGCTGTTCGATGGAGCAGTCACAACACATATGACATCAATGGATATGGGCGCTATTTGTGGTGCCCCCAAATAATTGCAATAATAACATCAAAGATCACTGATCACAGATCACCATAACAGATATAATAGTAATTTAATGTTTGAACTATTGTGATAATTACCAAAACATGACCAGAAACACGAAGTGAGCCCATGCTGTTGAAAAAATGGTTCCAATAGACTCCCTTAGTGCAGGGTTGCCACAAACCTTCAATTTGTAAAATAAAAAAAACCCCAATATCTGCAAAGAACAATGAAGCAAGCACAATGAAACAAGGTGTGCCTGTACAAGCATATTAAAAATCAGTTGCATTGCAGTTGTTTGGCTATTTTTAACCTTATTAATATTTCACATTTTTTGCAGGTATTATTTGTACATTGCTAAACATTAACAGAGATGGTAACATTTGGAAGCTTGCAAACGTATTAGTCTGTTAGTGGAAGTAGAGGAAGGGATGTGGGATTTGAGGGTGAAGTGGGAGAAGATAGGAAGAGATGGATGCACCTTGGTTTACAAAGGCAGGTGAAGCTGGAGCCTCAGCTGCCGCCGCCATGTGCCTTCTGCTTGATGGGAAGTTTGTGAGGCAGCCTTGGTCTTTCCATGGCCCTTTCAACAACCTGCTTGGTCACTCCAGTTATGCGTGGAAGAGGCCCCTTTCTTCCCTCCCAGAGAAAGACGGAGAAAGGGGAAAGGAAACATGAAACAGAAGAAAGGAGCTACAAGCACACACCACGTTTTCTGTTGATTAAAAGCTCCTCAATTACATTTCCATGTGACAAAATGTATTCAGAAATCCCTAAAACAACTCACCACTGTGTGACTTGCTAGCATCTTCTCAAAGCCATCATGGATTGGTCTTTCCCTTTCTCTCTCTTCCTTTCCTTCCCTTTTTATTTCTTTTCCCTTCCCTCCCTCTATTTCTCCCTTCTTTTTGTGCATCAGTTTGATCCTTTCTTTATTATTTGCTCTGTTTTAAAATACCTTTTTTTCATTGCTGCATCTCCCAGAATTCCCTCAAGGGGCTGAGATGCAGCAGCAACTTCTAAATGGGCCTTCTCGGCTAAGCTCAGAGAATGAGAAAGAAGAGCTCTCCGAGGAAATTCTCCCCAGTTGCCAGTTCATTTTCAGGATTCTGCTCTGGGTCAATGAAACCCACATCACTTAGACACAAACTGGTCTCTGCAGCCACAGCTCCCTTCTGTCACATTTACTAAACCCTTACTGAGGTTTGAGATGTTTCTTAAGCATTTCTCACAATTTGTGATGTTTAAAATCCACTGTAGCAAGTAAGAGGAAAAGAAAAGGTGCTTATAGCCACCAGGCCACATAATTAGGATGTACGTTATTGAAAACTTGGTTTCATCAAAATTTATTTTCTAATATAATTATTTAAAAAGTCTTCTTATTCCAGAGATCCTAGCTTGGCTTTTGGAGACCCAAGACTCTTAATAGAAGAAGGAATGTATTCTTTTCACAAATCCCGGTTCTGCCAGAGAAATTTCTGAGGTGAGTCTTTTGAGAACAATAATTCTTTTTTTTTTCCTTTTACTTTTTTTTATCTTTAATTGATATGATAACATATTCAAATTTTAATAAAATAGTCTTGTCTATTTCTTTTTTGAACACTTTTATTTTTTATTTGTTTTTAGACATTCACTTCTGAATATTATCATAGTTTCATTGATTATAGCTCAAAATAATTTTGTCATATATAAAATTTCTTCCTTATGTCAAAAATGCAACTTATCCTTTTCTTACATAAACATCTATATTGTCAAGCGAAAGAACTGCTCTTAACTGAGTTCCTTTCTTTTTTTAACTTTAATTTTAAGTTCAGGGGTGCATATGCAGGTTTGTTATATAGGTAAACTTGTGTCATGGGGGTTGGTTTTACAGTCGTCACCCAGGTTTTAAGCCTAGTACCCATTAGTTATTTTTTCTGATCCTCTCCCCTCCTCCCACACTTCACCCTCTGAACTGCCCCAGTGTGTGTTTTTCCCTCTATATGTCCATGTGTTCTCATCATTTAGATCTCACTTATAAGTGAGAACATGCAGTATTTGATTTTCTCTCCCTGTGTTAGTTTGCTAAGGATAATGACCTTCAGCTCCATGCATGTCACTACAAAGGACAAGATCTCATTCTTTTTTATGGCTGCATAGTATTCCATGGTGTATACGTATCACATTTTCTTTATTCAGTCTATCATTGGTGGGCATTTAGGTTGAGTCCATGTCTTTGCTGTTGTGAATAGTGCTGCAACAAACCTACGTGTGTGTGTGTTTTTGTAACAGAACAATTTATATTCTTTTGAGTATATACACAGTAATGGGATTGCTGAGTCAAATGGTATTTCTTTGTTTAGGTCTTTGAGGACTTTCCACACTGTCTTTCACCGTGGTTGAACTAATTTATGCTCCCACTAACAGTGTGTAAGCATTCTTTTTCTCCACCACCTTGCTAGCATCTGTTATTTTCTAACTTTTTAATGAGAGCCATTCTGACTGGTGTGAGATGGTATCTCATTGCGGTTTGATTTGCATTTCTCTAATGATCAGTGATGCTGAACTTTTTTTTCGTATGATTGTTGGCTGCGTGTATGTTTTCTTTTGAAAAGCGTCTGTTTATGTTGATGACAGTAATTCTAAGGAGAGACAGTAATACTGAGTTAGAGTTGATATTGATGATGGAGCTGCCTGGTCCTTCCAACATGTGAGGCACTCTCTTGAACATTCTGGTCTTCACAAAAATCCTGTGGGGTAGGTGCTATGATGATCTGAACTTTGCAGTTGAGAAAATCGAGGCAGAGAGGTCTGGAGCCTAATCCTGGACTGCACAACGAGTAATGGTCACAGTTAGTATTGGAAGCCAGGCTGTGAGGCTAGAGTTTGTGTCTCTGACCACCAGTTTAGCAGCCTGGCTTCCAATCTGTTAAAAGAGGAGTGCAAGGAGGGTGACCTGAACTTCACACCGTCCACACTGCCTTCACATCATACACACACACACAACTGGTACCACCTGGCTTCCTTTCTGCTCCCCAAGCATGCCCCACTTGTTCCATCTTACTGGAGCTTTCTGCCCAGACCTGCCTGGTGGACTCCTTGTTGTCATGGAGTTTCAGGTTAAAACCCCTGCTGCAGGGGCTTGACCAGATGACAACTTATTAAAGCAACCCTGGCACCCCAGCCCTAGCCCCGTGCCGGGACCAGAGTGGCTGCTTTTACAGACAGTTTGTTCAACAAATAATGCACAGCAAGGGACAGGAATGTGGAAAAGGCTTCCATTCCCTGGAAGCCAGAAAGTAAGAGACAGTCTTAGTGAGTTTGACTTACCTGAGACTGAGTAATTTATAAAGAAAAGACGTTTAATGGACTTACATTTCCACATGACTGGGAAGTCCTCACAATCATAACAGAAGGTGAATGAGGAGCAAAAACACGTCTTACATGGTGGCAGGCAAGAGAGCTTGTGTAGGGGAACTGCCCTTTATAAAATCACCAGATCTCATGACACCTATTCAATATCACGAGAACAGCAGGGGAAAGATCCGCACCCATGATTCAATTACCTCCAACCAGGACCCTCCCACGACACATGGGAATTATGTGAGCTACAATTCAAGGTGAGATTTGCATGGGGACATAGCCAAACCATATCAGGCTGCTATCACAGAAAACCATAGACTGGGCAGCAATTTATTTCTTACAGTTCTGGAGGCCGGACATCTGCAATCAGGCTGCCAGTACGGTCCAGTTCTGGTGGGGGACTTTCTTCTTGGCCTGCAGATGGCCACTTTCTCACTGTGTCTTCACGTGGTGGAAGGAGACAGACAGCCAGTTCCCCTGGTGCCTCTTCCATTAAAGGCACTACTTCCATTATGAGGACCCCACACACATGACCCAATCACCTCCCAAAATTCCCACCTCCAAATGTCATCATATTTGGGGCTAGGCTTCAATACATGAATTCGGGGGGTGGGGGGTGGCATAAAAACATTCAGACCACAGCAGACATGAAGTGTATCATTCATATTTGTATCCCAAGTTCTGGGCCCACTCCAGAGAGCCCTCTCTGCTTTTCCTCTATTTTTCAGGTATGTATTTTTTCTAGTTTGCCTGTTGGCTGCAGAGCTATTACAGCAGCGGTGGCTTCTTCCTCATCGTGTCCTTATTAGTACAAGCATCACAGCATGTTTCTTTAATGGTTTGTGCTGTTGTGCTCTAGCTGAAGCTCACTGCCAAGGTTTGAGCCTCCTCTGTTCGTCCCACAGGAATGTCCTGTGAGCCAGACCTCAGAGTTTGCTCAGGCTTCACGGGCCTCCACTAGCCAGGCTCACTGCAGGAGCCCTGGGTGCAGCTCAGATGAGGCGATCTGGGGATGTGGGGGCTTCTAAGGAGCAGGTTTTTTTCTTCAGTCAAGAGACGCTCAAAGGTCACAGCAGAAATGTTGCTGTCACTCTCATGATAAGGGCTGTTTGAGTTCCTACAGGCACTGACTGTGGTTGATTCAAGCTAACACCCATTAAAAGTCATGGTTCCTTTTATGTCCCTCTCATGGGATTGCAGTTGCATTTGGGAATCTTCTCTTCCTTTGTGTAATGATCTAATTCACAGAATTAAGCAGGAATGAATTTCAGCAGGATTTTTTATGGGGTATCTATTTACTTAGCTTGTTACCCTATCAAAAGTCTGTCACTAGAGGGCACTGTTGTAACACTATCTAAATTACTGTGGTGGAATCGCCAAACCATCCATCTCCCCCGTTCCCACCCCCCCCACCCCTTCACCCCAAGAGAAGACATAGCAGATATTTAAAAGTTAATTTATGCTTAGAAAGTTCCCTCATAGGAGTCTTGGTGGAAGGCAGAGCTCACCCAAAAGATGTTCCATCCCCCGTCTCCCCTGACTTGGGCTCATGACTTAGACTTGGCCGGTCAGCTGGTCTCACCTGGAGTTTTGATGCTCACACGCAAGAATGGGACAGATTTCTTTCGGGTGGGGGAGAGGACGTGGTCAGCATTGCTCTGGTCAAAGGGAGAAGCGATCCAGTCTTTGACCGTGGGGGCGGTACAGCCTTTGGACCCACCTGGTTCTGTGGCCTGATTTTGGTTGTGTTTCTGCCACCTTTCTCGGGTGTTTTCTGAGCCCAGTTCTCCAGCCTTCTGATAAATGCATTCTCAGCCTGAGTCCGCCAGAATCAGTTCTGCTGTTACAGCAAATAATGGAGGCTGATCCAGGTGCAACACTGATTGGGTTAAGGCCAAGCACAAAATTGGGGCACAATGTTAAGAAATTAAAGTTTCAAGGAGATAAAGATCTGAAAATTGTTTGTTTGGGGGTTCCGTGTCTCTTGGACGTTCTGTTGGCTTTGATTTTTCACTCTTCTGTCTGGTTTGCTTCTCTCTCCTCTCCCATGGCTTTGACAGTAAGGGGCCTGGGCTTGTCTTTAGCAGGCTAAGAAGGAAGCAGGAGGCGACACAAAGAGGGAGGCAGGGTCCCTTTGGAGAAGTAGGTCCTCCTGTTACCTTTTGTCCAGGCTACACAAAACAAATCTGACGGGCCACATGTGGTCTAGCCTAGGTCACCAGGGCAGAGCTTCAAATTAGTGTAGTGCCCTTTCATTTATAAGCAAGCGTGACTGAGAATGGATTTACTTAAACAAAAAGGGAGAGAAGGAAAGTTATTGGTCTTGTAGCTGAAAAGACCGTTGTCAGAGAATCACAGCCCCACAGCCACACCCCCCAGCTCCGCCCTGGAGTGGGAAGACATTGTCTTTTCAGAGAGCTTCAGGAGAAAAATCCCCAGGGAGAACTCTGATTGTCCTGACCTGAGTCACACGCCCATTCCTGGGCCAACTGGGTGGTTTGTGTGGCAGGGCTCTCTGATTGGTGGGGCCATGGCTCTGGGTCCATTTGTTGGAATGAGGAATAGGGGGATTGGATGGAGGGAGTCAGCCCCACAGAGCAACAGGGAAGGACCCCGCACAGGAAAGGGGCAGAAGTGAGAGGCTACAGCAAACGCAGGCGTCCACTTCTGGCCAAAACTGTAGCTGGCAGTATGAGAGGAATGCCCTTTCTATGTCCCCTGTGAGGGGGTGTGTATTAGTCCATTCTAACACTACAGTAAAGAAATACCTGAGACTAGGTAATTTATAAACAAAGGAAGTTTAACTGACTCACAGTTCCACGTGGCTGGGGAGGCCTCAGGAGACTTACAATCGTGGCAGAAGGTGAAGGGGGAAGGAAGGACCTTTTTTACATGGTGGCAGGAGAGAGAAGTGCAAGCAGGGGAAATGCTAGACCCTTCTAAAACCATCAGCTCTTGTGAGAACTCAATCACTATCAGGAGAACAGCATAGGGGAACCCACCCCCGTGATCCAATCACCTCACATTGGGTCTGTCCTTCCACGTGTGGAGATGATAGGGCTTACAATTTGAGACGAGATTTGGGTGGGGACGCAGCCAATCCATATCAGGGTTATTGGATGTGGGCTTTGCTCATCTTTCAGTGCCTTTTGACTTTGTGAGATCTTCCAGCCTACAGTGACCCTCAGTCTGTTTTGTTTCCTTTCCAGCCTGTGTAGTTTTCTAGGGCTGCTGTAGCAAATGATGATGAACTTCATGGCTTAAACAGCCAGAAGTCCAAAATTAAAGTGCTGTCAGGCCCATTTGCCTTCAGGGGACCCAAGGAAATACTCCCCTGTCTCATCCAACTTCTGGAGGTTCCAGGCCTTTCCTGGCTTCAATCTCTGCCCCTGTCTTCACATCACCTTCTCTTCTTTGTGTTTTCTCTGTGTTTCTTATAAGGACACTTGTCATTGGGTTTAGGGCTCACTTGGATAATCCTGGATGAGCTCATCTGAAGAGCCTTAATTTAATAACTTCTGCAAAAATTCTTTTTCCAAATAAGATCACATTCACAGGTTCTGGGGGTTAGGATGTGGAAATAACTTTTGGGGGGGCCACCATCAACTTACAACAGAGCACTTATATAATCTTTGCTGGTTTGGTTATTTATTCGTATTACATGTCACCCTCTCTTTGCCCACTCTATTGCTTGCTCCCTTTCTCTCTCTCCCCACCAATCTCCCCTCCCTCTTTCACTCCATCAGAGCTAGGATCTGTCTGTCCTCTCCATAAAACAGTGCCTGAACCAGTGAAAGGAAGAATGAAAGACTGGATTTCCTTGAATTGTGGCCCCTTAGCACTTTATCCATAAATTTGGTGCTGCTCTTAACCTATTGTATCAGTGTTGGGTATGTATGTACAATATATATATATATATATATATATATATATATATAATCCCTGGTTTTAATATGCACTCCCTGAGGCCTGTTTTTCATGATTCTAGGTAATCATTTCTGCCTCATCATTCAGAGCAATAAAGTTATGTGCCAAGCATTATGCTACATGCAGACTTGGTTATTAATAATAAAGACAAGTATAAATACAGCCCACACATTGCATAGCTTTGGTTTTATTTGAATTCCCCGCTGTAAATAATTTCGTCTTTCTCCCACTCCTCCCAGTATTTTTCTCATATCAGATTACAGAGTAAGCTACAAAGCATTGAACCACGTGTGGCCAGAGCCTTTAAGTATTTTTTCACTCTAACTCTTCTTTTTCAAGTAATCACTTTGCCAATTTTTTTTATTTTCTTAAATTGGTCCCTCTAACTCTTCTTTTTCAAGTAATCAGTTTGCCAATTTTTTATTTTCTTAAATTGGTCCAGAACCATTGAGGCATGAAAAGAAGCCTTCATATGGACGGGGTAAAGGGGTTCTAATATATTCAAAAGTAACAGACTAAAACTTGTTTTTGACTGCCTTCCATCTAGTCTTTAAAATAATCATAATTATCATGTTCTACCTCCTAAGCTGCTGCCTCATCAGTCTGAAACACCTGCTGGGAAGAAGTATTAATGGAGTAATTTCTAGTGAGACACTTCACAGCCACAAAGGTAATTAAACAACAGCACCGATACCCCGCCGCTTTGAGGGTATGCGTGTGTGTACCCTGTGTACATGGAGGGTTTCCAACCCGCCTCCCATCAGGTCTGTCTTGAGGACTTGCTACCAAGCAGCCACACAGTGCTGGGCACTGAGGAAATATTGGCCTGGTTTGCAACCATAGGGATTTAAATGGATTCTTGGAGCTTTCTTTAAGAGAACAGTTCTCCCATGTTTGAAGAAAGTAGTTGGCATACTCCAGAGGACCAGGTTTCAATTACATTGCACATTGCTATGGTAAATGAGTAAGCTTTAAAAGGGCCCTGTAGACGCCACAAAAATGTTCCCCCGAGTGCAAAAGTGTAAAAACATAAGCCTCTTTTTTGTGAATGTTGCCCTAAAAAAGCCTGCCGCAGGAATGAAAACCTAAGGAACGAAAGCCAGATTGGGGTCAGATCCACGAGATACATGATTAGTGAGCATATCACCTCCTTTGATGGTTACTCATCTGTTTTGCCCACACCAACGTGGGCCAGAGTTTGCTTTCAGTCATGCCCATGAAAGTCTGGGTGAGGTTGAATTTAATGCATAAGTTGACTTTTCAATATTTGCAGTTTGCGTATAAAGAAGAGATAGTCCAGTGAGGCAGCTGAAGTCAGCGTCATAAGGAAAATGTTCCCGTTTTGCTGTGAGCATTATTTAAGAAAGAGTCAAAAGTATTCAGTATCCTGGGCAGTTTTGATTAAGTCTAAAAAGTACACTCTTTATCAGCACTGGAGTTTAATATGGGAAGGCACCATTCAGTTATGCTGCAGACCGTCTCTAAATCGTGCTTACATTAAAATTCTAAGTTCCTGTGCCTGTGTAATGTGTTGTAGGATTACTTTTGCAGAAAGCCTACAGAAGTGGAGGAAAATGGAAAGGTATATGATGAAATAAACTTATATCCTCTATCCTCTCAGCTGTCATATGAGGCTGTGACCAGTTTTCTTGCCCCAAGTGGCATGAAAAGGAGGGTACCCATGAGGAGGTGATGATGACCAGGTTTTAAATGGATTCAGAAAGAAGTGCTAGAGCCTCAGCTTTTACCCAAAGGCAAAGGCTTTGCTCTTCACCTATTAGCTCTGTAGTTTCTGTTTGGTTACTCCTGAGTCACACTTGCACAAAGATCCAGTGAGGTCATCTGCTGTCGGATGGATGACTCGGGAGTGACTGTGTGGTACAAGTTTGTTCCACGAGAGACGCTGAAGGAAAAAAGAAGTCTGTGTCTCTGGATGCTGATCTTGACATACAGAGGAGGGGGAGAAGGAAGGCTTGAGCCTGATGGGAGAGAAATCACATCACAGGAGCAAAACGGGGAGAAAGGAATTGGTACAAGATCTCACTCTCAGCTACCAATGGCCGTGGCAATAGGACCTTTTGTTTAGTGTGACAGGAGCTGAACCGAGGTCCCTGGCATTCAGCGAGGGGTTGCCATAGGGAGAAGTAGAAGGTTCTGGGCATCTTAAGCACAGGGCTTGGAAAACACGGTGAGCCAGCACCCATCGACTGTGGGCCTGGAATCAAGGTAAGAAAAGGAAAAGACAAAATGAGTCTGGGTCGTGTGTGTCTGCATCTGTCTTTGGGACGTGCCGTTCTTTGGTAGGATATTCACAATCATGATGGGCACTCGGTATGTCTGAGGAACCAAGATTTTTTAAAAGTGTACAATTCAGATTCTAAGATTTTTGCATTTATTAACTCATTTAATTCTTACAACCCTATAAGGGAGATACTATTATTATAATATTCCTCACTGGTTAAATGAGGGAACTGAAGCGAAAAGAGTGTAAATCATGCACAACTGGTAAGTGGAGCCCAGGCTGTCTGACTCATTGATTCCTGACTCTTTCTGATGTTGCCGTATGTGGCCAGCTGAGCACCGGCACCACATACTATCTAGTCCCTAATTCCCAGATCTGTGAATGTTACTTTACATGGCAAAAGGGATTGTGCAGATGTGATCAAGTTGAAGATATTGAGATGGGGGAGATTATTCTGGATTATCCTATAGTGTAAATGAATTTATAGAGGGAGGCAGAGGGAGATCTGACTACCGAAGAGGAAGAGGGTGGTGGGATGTGAGGATGGTATCATGAACGGAGGAGACGCAGGTGGCTTCTAGAAGGTAGAAAAGCCAAGGAAATGCATTCTTCCCTAGAGCCTCTAGGAGGCGCTAGGCTGGCCAGTATCCTGATTTTAGCTCTGTCAGAGCTTTTAACTCTGTTGGATTCTGGCCTCCAGAACTGTAAGATGATAAATTGCTCTTGTTTTAAGTTGCTAAATTTGTAGTAATTTTTATAGCAGCCATGGGAAACTCATACACCATAATTCTCGAATCTTTTTGTAGAAACACATGCAGATGATGTTCCCAGGGTGAACATACATGTTCATGGGCATACCCACATGTTGACACCCTGGACTCCCACCCAATTAAATAGTGTATAGTGTTTGTGGAGAAGCCTGTGTGTGTGTGTGTACTTGATGAGGGCATGGCATGATAAACACATGTTGTAAGTATGTCATTCAGTAGTATAAAAGATCTGAAAATTCATTTTTTAAGAGAATGCAAATATTAATTTAATACATCATTTTAAACCTGATTATCTTGACTCCACAGAAAATATTAACAAATATACATATTTGCACCTACCATACCTAATGCCATGGTTTGAATATGGTTTGTTCCCAATAAAACTCATGTGAAAGCCTGGTCTCAATGTGGCAGTGTTCGTAGGTGGTGACTTTAAGCGGGAGTTGGGTCATTAAGATGGATTAATGTCTTTCTTGTGAAATTGGGTTCATTCTTGAGGGACTACATTAGTTCCTTCAAGAGTGAGTTGTCATAAAACGAGTTTGCTTCTTGTGTTCTTCCCTATTGCATGTGCCCAGTTCCCCTTTCATTTCTCCACCATCTTGTGACATAGCATGAGGCCTTCACCAGAAGCCACCAAAACTGTCTTCCATTATTGAATTTCCCAGGCTGCAGAACCACGAGCTAAATAAACCTCTTTTCTTTATACACCTCCTAGTCTGAGGTATTCTGTTATAGCCACACAAAATGGACTAAGACAAGGCAGTATTGAAGAATAATCCCATGTAAACCTTGTTTGACTTTTTGCAGTAATATACATTATTATTTACCTTATTAGATTGATTTGGTGATAATTAACTTCCACTGACACCCATAGAAATGTTCTAAGCATTATTTTTCACTCCAAAAAATGTAGATGTAGATGGTCTCCTCTACTTTGTTACCTTTCCATGTCTTTCTTTCTTCCCTCCCTCCCTTCCTCCTCCTCTTCCTCTTCCCCCCTCCTTTTTCTCCTCCTCCTCCTTCTCCTCCTCCTTCTCCTCCTCCTCCTTCTCTTCCTCTTCCTTTCTTTCTGTCTGTCTGCTTTTCCCTCTTTCTCTCTCTCTCTCGTCTCCCTCTCCTTCCTTCCTTCCCTCCTTTCATTTCTGAGGCAGGATCTCACTTTATGACCTAGGATGAAGTGAAATGGTGCAACCTCTGGGCTCAATTGATCCTCCTACCTAAATCCCCTGGGTAGCTGGGGCTACAGGTCTGCACCACCATGCCTGTAGAGATGCAGTTTTGTATTAGCAGAGATTTTTGTATTAGTAGAGATGCAGTTTTGCCATGTAGACCAGGCTGGTCTCAAACTCCTGGACTCAAGCAGTCCACCCACCTTGGCTACCAAAAGTTCTGGATTATAGGTGAGAACCACTGCACCTGACCCCTTGTCCTTTTCTTAATAAAGATATATCCACAGTTAGAAGGATGAAGGGAAAGGGACATAAAACAAAATTCACAATTCTGTACATCAATCCCAGGTCACCGTCAGGGACTGGGGCCTAGGGATATTTCCATTCTGCCAGCATAAACCTCATCCATTAGCTCTAATTCAGAGCTAAGATGAGCAGAATGCAAGTGATGGGAAGTGGAGTTATGATTGGAATAACCTAGAGTATCAATTAATAAAAACTGTAAACTTTGGTTCTATAGTATTCATTGTTAAGCACTTGCATTTTGTCAAACAACCATGGATACAAACATCCAGTGTTCACTGGGATAGACAGGAAGGTACATTTCTCTTTTGTACATGCAGCCAGGGCCCTATCATATTGTTGTACAAGTTGGGTGTGCACACTTGAGGAACTACCTCCATTGTTTTAGCATTTTAGGATTCACGTTGGTTAAGATAATTTTTCAGAGGGGGCAGTTGAGCATTGCAAAGAAAGGTTTTGTTTTTCTTTACACAAGGATGCCATGTAGGCTAACGAGAGGCCATGAGAGCGTTTGCACAGACATGGTGGGAAAGGGCCAGTGGCAGAAAGCAATGGTCTTATCAAGGCCATTTTTATCAGGAAGAGGTGAAGACAGTAACTGAGAAAAGGCAAGAGACTCCTGTCATTGCATATGAACCATACAAATCCCAGTCTTAGTGGGACTACCTAGAAATCCTTTGTTAAAAATCACTGCAGTCATTTTTATGTAAGATGACTCCTGTGTATCACAGGGCCTTGCTGATGCCTAATTGATGTTAGTGTTAAGTGGATTTTTGTGTATGTAATACTTTACTGATCATAAAAATTATCTTTAAGTGGAAAACTCATAATCCGCAGAAGCAGTCAAACTACGTAATAGAAGGATAAAACAATTTCTAAATACTTTTGCTAATTTTCATTCCTAGTTAAACTTTATGCCAAGCAAACATGCAACCTACTAGATTGTCACCAGGCCAAGTTAGTTGGCAACAAAATGTAAGCTGCCCACGTATATAATCGAGCTCTCCAACTATAACAAGTTCTGGTGCTTCATTTCACTCTTAGAAGAAATTGTGTGCAGTAAAGACTCATGATTTGTTCTATTGGAGGCTAAAAGCTTGTCAGGTGGTAATGATTTACTTGAATTAATCAAGAATGTACTAGTTAAAAAAAAAGTGATTTTTGAGTCTTTACAAATCTCCAAATTAACACTGAATAAAGAAACGTAGAACACATGAAAGGAAATAAAAATGTTGGATTCTATCCACAATGGAAATCTCTTCCTAATCCCTCCTTTTCCTACCCTCTCATATTTCCTTGCATCTCTGTAATGGCAATGATCACCATTTGTCCTATAATCCATGCTATATTGCACGTGTACCTGATTCCTCTATGGAGTGTTGAGGGGTGATGAAAACTAAAGATTATTTAAGAAATTCTTATATTCTCTAAACTACACAGTAGAGTGTTAGTTCATAATAGATGTTAAATAACAATTCTATGCATTATAGTTGGCAATCATATCTATGGGTATAAATTCATTCTACTCATGTTGAAAATATCAATATTTCAAAATTGTCCTGAGCCTTGTTAAAATGATGTTTTAAAATGTAGATTTTATTATTATTCAATTACGGTGAGGCCAACAGGTCAGGAGACAACTGTCAGACTACCATTGGAATAAAGATAGTTGTTGCTCACAGTTCCTGTAGAAGGGGGCGTGCCACACCATTCAGGGCCACATGGGGGAGCACCAGGGCAAATTAAGAGGCAGAAGGAGTGACGGGACTGGTGGACGAGAGCCTTTATCCTGGTTTCCCTGGGAAGAAACGGGCAAGGCCGGCTAAGCAGGCTTAGGACTGGCTAGTTTGAAAAATTCCAGTGAGCGCTGGGATGGAGAGACTGTACCTGGTTGCTTGGTACTTGGCCCTGGGGTCATCAGGGCAGGGGAATTGTGGCCTGAGCCTGAGGGCTCTATGAGAGATGCTGAAGGGGGTGGCTGGGTGTGGGCTCTGGGGTGGCTGCTTTGCGTCTGAAAGGTGCACTTGCGGGTGAGTCTTTTGCTATCTCTAGAAATTGGCTAGTCTGATTCAGACAGTCTCTTTAGAGTCAGCAAGGTCCCATATGTCAAAGCATCAGAATAAAGAGACACACTTCATAAAAGTGAGGAAACTGCTGCCCGACGTATAGAACACTCAGAATAGAAATGGCTAACACGCCAGAGCACATATTTGTGCCTGGCCTCGTGCCACGTGCTATGCACCTGTGAACCCAGTTCATCCTACACGACCCTTGGAGCTGTGCTGTTTTAACTTGCCCAGCAACATTCTGCTGGTAAATTTCTAAATTAGGAGTAACAGCCTAAACAGTCTGTCTCCCGAGAACCAAAAGGAAACAGTTTTTTTTTTTTTTTTTTTTTTTTTGAGACAGACTCTGGCTCTGTCACCCAGGCTGGAGTGCCATGGCCTGATCTTGGCTCACTGCAACCTACACCTCCCAGGTTCAATCAATTCTCCTGCCTCAATCTCCCGAGTAGCTGAGACTACAGGTGCGTGCCACCACACCCGGCTAATTTTTTGTGATTTTAGTAAAGACAGGGTTTCACCATGTTGGCCAGGCTGGTCTCGAACTCCTGACCTCAGGCAATATGTCCACCTTGGCCTCTCAAAGTGCTGGGATTACAGGTGTGAGCCACTGTGCCTGGCCAGGAAACAGATTTTTAATGGAGGTCGCATGGTGCCATTAAAAGAACATAGCATCATAGAGAGGATGAGCTTGGTGAGAAGGTGTATGCAGAGTGAAATATGTATTCATTTGAATGGAGAGAGGAATCAAAGAATATGTTCTAATGAATGAAATATACATACACACAAAATTTCATTGAGCTAAAAGAAATGTATACTCTTAATGATACTACCTTCTGATGTTTGTTCTCCATTGGTTCAAATGGACTCAAATTAATTGCCTTAAATTAAAATGTATTTTTTAAAGAAAAATGGAAGGGGGCTTGGCTTCTGCAATAGGTGGGTTTTGCCAGTTTTCCCAGCTAAAAGTCTCCAAGTGTCACGGCCACTTGCAAGTCAGAGAGGATATCCCTTCTGAGGGGTCAGAGTAGGGACAGGATGCATGCAGGTGATGTGATGGTGGGAGGTCTACTTTAAGCCAGGTCACCTGCAATTTTGTCATCATGGGCACAAAGATGGAAAGAATGAGGCTGGCACCCAGGTCACTCCAACTGGCCTTAGAGAATCCCTACCATTTGTGGTAATTTGTCATAAGGAAGCCAATTTTAGACTACCTGCATCTGGGAAAATTCCAAGACCATGTCTTATTGGAGCTATATCCAAGTCAATATAGTCTGAGACCATGCCAGGGACCCACTCAAGAGTCTATCTTGTTCTGGAAGATTAAAGTATGTGTCAAGATAACCCCGCAAGGTCTACATCAAAACCAAGAATTCTCGGGCTTCCTGTAGAGTAGCATTCAGTAAATATTTATCCAATTAATTCAATTTCATTAAAGAAATCTTGACCTGCACAGGGAAAAGGTGTCACACATCCGCAATATACACTCTCACTGTTTTAATAACTATTCACAAATTCCCAGGACCTTGGGTGTGTCTGTATTAAATGAGTGGGGAACTATCGCCACCTTGTGATGAGAAATGGAAATATTTTTATTCTGAGTATTAATTATGCAATGGTTTATTTAAATATGGATTCGTTTCTGCCACTTGCTTTTGAACCGTTCTTTCGTTTTCTTGTTTTGTTGCCTTACACATATTTACAATAATTTGCACTAAATTAAAAAAAATCTGCACTAAACTAAAGTTGGGGAAAAACACCCTCAAACCTTTCAAAGCAAGGAAGGGGCCACTGTCTCTGTGTCCCTAGCCTATGCTTATTCTCAGATGGACTGAGCCTAGCAGATTTGGGGGCAAATACCCAAAGTGCTAGGACATCTGTTAGATTAATTCCTAGGAACTCCTGACCACTTTAAGCATTCCTTCATAGGTGATTATCACACATTTCTCTGTGTTTGTCAAAGATGATTGGTGCTACCTCCTGTTTTGACTTTGCTCATTTTTTTTTTTAATGAATGAGAGGATTATGCATTATAAAATTAGGCTACATATTTTGTAGACCTTATTCACAGAGACCATTTCCAACCACTGGAAATTAAAATAAACAAAATATTACTAACAGGGAAAACTTCACATGGATACTAAACTACTAGGATTGCCCCTACTGTGATCTTGTCATCTTAGGTTTGGGGTCTTGGATTATCCACCAGCAGACAACAAAAGGTGAGGCAGGATTGTTCCTGGGTTAGGAAAAAAGTCAAGCCAATTGTTCTGACGCTGGTAAGGAGGATTTTCTCAGCACCTCCCCTCCTGCCCTCCCCCCGGACTCTCACAGCCCTGAGGAATCATCAATCAGCTCAGGGCGTCCACCTGGAAGAACCAGTCAGAGGCCGCTAATAGGCATATCTGGCCCTTGATGATGGCAGAGTTCCAGATTTCCCCCCTTTTCCACATTTAGGCATTTTTATTTCACAAGAACATCCCCACAGAATGGTGATTAGGCACATCTTAAATTTCTGACATAAAGAAGCCCAGGGACCAAGAATGCCTGAGAGATCTTACATCAGGGCGGTGGTGATTGTGGTAGAAATAGCAGCAGCACCAGAGGGCACTGTTCCAGCCAAGACAGCCATGGCCTGAGCTCCTGGGTGGAGGCTGCTGCTGCTGCCGCTCCTCTGCTCCTACGTCCAGAGTTTCATCCCCAGATGGAGACGACCTGCTCCACCATCTACTGAGAAGCATGAAAATGACCAGTGGTTCCAACAAAAGCTTGACCGTTTTAGCAATGATAGTGGGCAAGTCTGGCAACAGGTAAAAAACAATGACCACGGAGGTGGTGGCAGGTGAGGGACGGTGCCTGCTCTGAGGTCTCGTTGCGGGAGCTCGGAAGGGGATGGGACAGGAACCAGAGTGTTCCGCAGGCCTCCTCCAGGCCAAGTTCTGAGGTGGCCATTTTGCATCTTTTTTTTTTTTTTTTTTTTTTGAGACCAAGTCTCGCTCTGTCGCCCAGGCTGGAGTGCAGTGGCGTGATCTTGGCTCACTGCAACCTCCACCTCCTGGGTTCAAGCGATTCTCCTGCCTCAGCCTCCTGAGTATCTGGGATTACAGGTGCCCATCACCACGCCCGGCTAATTTTTGTATTTTTAGTAGAGATGGGATTTCACCATGTTGGCCAGGCTGGTCTTGAACTGGCCTCAAGTAATGTACCCACCTTGGCCTCCCAAAGTGCTGGGATTATAGGTGTGAGCTTTTTTTTTCTCTTTTTTTCATTGATATGGTTTTGAGATCCATGTTGCTGTATGTGCAGCTAGTTCCCTGCTTCCTCTCTCCTTCCTCCTGTATGGTGTTCTAGTGTGTATGCAGTGAACATTTCACTTATCTGTTTCATTTTGATGGGCATTGTTATTGTCTCTGACTCCTGGAAACCCCAATGCTGTATTCATTCCACTAGTACCTGGTACCTTGGGCATCTGTGAGATAACTTTTCTGGCCTGTAGACTCACGAGTAGAAAAGCTCCATGTGGCTGGCACAGTGGCTCACGACTGTAATCCCCGCACTTTGGGAGGCTGAGGTGGGTGGATAACGAGATCAGGAGTTTGAGACCAGCCTGGTCAAGATGGTGAAACCCTGTCTCTACTAAAAATACAAAAATTAGCCAGGTACTGTGGCGGGTGCCTGTGATCCCAGCTACTCAGGAGGCTGAGGCAGGAGAATTGCTTGAACCCGGGAGGTGGAGGTTGTGAGCTGAGATCGTGCTGCTGCACTCCAGCCTAGGCAACAGAGCAAGATTCTGCCTCAAAAAAAAAAAAAAAAAAAAAAGCTGCATGTGATGATATTGGTGTGCTCAATTTCACAAAATCTTGCCAGACTGTTCTCCAAATGAACGTATAAACTCTGGTCCCACTAAGAGTGGGTAATTCTTATTTTTTTCACATCTTTGTCAAGAAATGATTTTATCAAAATTCTAAGTTTTTGCAATCTGATGGGTGAAAATAGAATCTCAGGGTTGTTTTAACTTACATTCCTCTGACCCTAGAGAAGGCTCAGTTTTCTTCTGTGAATTACGTTTTAATATTCCTTGTCCATTTTTCTATTGAGTGTCCTGTTTTTCTTCCTCTCTGATGTGCAGGAGTTCCATTGATAGACCAAAATTGCTATAACTTGCCTTATTCCTTTCTAGTCATTTACAAATGGACTTATGAACAATTTATGTCTAAGTAAATTGAGACAATTCGTTGCCCTAACATCACCCGTAATTTAAATGCTGGGGGGAGAAGATCACAAGGAGGAAGATGTTCAGTTGGAATGCTTTGATTTGCATGTGAGAAAATCACAACTCAGAGTAATTTAGACGTAAGGGAGGACTGTATTGGCTCACAAAAGTTCAGTGTAGGTCAGATTTCAGGCATGGTGGGCTGCAGAGATTAAAAGAGGCCATCTCTTCATCTCGTGGTTCTGCTTCCTGCATTGGCCTTGCTACTAGGCAGGCTTCTCGCTATAGCTCTAAAGATGGTCCCGGGCTCCCCATGTGCAGGGGTCCTGGGTGCTTGTGATTTCCATGTAAAAGTGAGTGTTTTAGGGTTATTGAGGGAGGAGTTTGTGCTTAAATAAGTTTACTCACGTTCTAATCTGTGTATACAAAAGTAAAATTTGGCTTTATTAAAATTTATAACTTTAATAAATTATAAATTTAGAAACCCAATTCTTCCTTAAGCTTTGAAAACTAAATTACAAATCTTATCATCCATTTATAACTCTAGCAAGTTTCAACAATCACTTTTAAGTGTGCTTTTATAACTTAATAAAATTCCCTTAAACATTTAAACTGTGTTTATAAATGTAATGTATTTTATTTTCTTTGAAGTACTTTAAATGCCTGATTAATGCACAACCTTTCTAAAATCTTAGACAGTCTGATAAATCAGATGCATTAAAGCTGTACATATGGGGAATCTTAACTTCTCTTAAATGTTTTTATACTTTTTATGACCATAGTGAATTTCTCTTATTCCTTTCATCTTAAAGATTCAAGCCTAAATTAATTACTCAAGTGTCCTTTTACTTTGGAATGACTAGTCTAATCTGTTAAGTAAGCAAATTCTCTCAAGCATTAGCAGTGTTTATACTACTCAATGTGCACAGATTGTTTTTATTTCTATGCTTCATGAGTCTGCATACAACCAGAAGTCTTGGTTGGGACATCAGATCTCGAGTAACATAATGGGAGAATATTTTTCACACCATTCTCTGGGACAAATATAACCCTTTTTCATGGCCACTAAGCCAAGAGGGACTTCAAGTCCATGCCTCTCAAATGGAGTGGCCTTAAAGGCCTCTTAAAATTACACATTATCTAATTCTGAAATCAGATTTGATCTCAGTGCTTGGTTGGGTTCAACTCAACCAAAATTAACTTGTTAATTCTAATTCTGAATTCTTCTCATATCCCTCCTCTTTGATAAGACCAGAACTCGAATAATTCTGTAAGCGAATTTCACTGATTCTTTACGTCTCTAAAGGCTCGGTCAGGCTTTGCAATCACAAATCCAAAGTCATACTAAAGATCGACACTCCACAGCATAAAAAGCCACTTTCCAAGCATAACTTTCAATTCTAGGTGAGAGAACTCACTTGGTTTTATTTGTGTTGTGTATTCATTTCTGGAATAATCTCTGTATTTTTGGTTATGAAATATTTGGAATGGCCTATCTTTTTTTTAATTGCATTTTAGGTTTTGGGGTACATGTGAAGGACATGCAGGATTGTTGCATAGGTACACACATGGCAGTGTGATTTGCTGCCTTCCTCCCCATCACCTGTATCTGGCATTTCTCCCCATGCTTTTCTCTCCCCAACTCCCCACCCCCTGCTGTCCCTCCCCTATTTCCCCCCGACAGACCCCAGTGTGTGATGCTCCCCTCCCTGTGTCCAGGTGTTCTCATTGTTCAACACCCACCTATAAGTGAGAACATGTGGTGTTTGATTTTCTGTTCTTGTGTCAGTTTGCTGAGAATGATGGTTTCCAGGTTCATCCATGTCCCTACAAAGGACACGAACTCATCATTTTGGATGGCTGCATAATATTCCATGGTGTATATGTGCCACATTTTCCCTGTCCAGTCTATCATTGATGGGCATTTGGGTTGGTTCCAGGTCTCTGCTATTGTAAACAGTGCTGCAATGAACATTCGTGTGCATGTGTCCTTATAGTAGGACGATTTATAATCCTTTGGATATATACCCAGTAATGGGATTGCTGGGTCAAATGGAATTTCTATTTCTAGGTTCTTGAGGAATTGCCACACTGTCTTCCACAATGGTTGAACTAATTTACACTCCCACCAACAGTGTAAAAGTGTTCCTATTTCTCCACATCCTCTCCAGCATCTGTTGTCTCCAGATTTTTTAATGATCGCCATTCTAACTAGCGTGAGGTGGTATCTCAATGTAGTTTTGATTTGCATTTCTCTAATGACCAGTGATGATGAGCATTTCTTCATATGTTTGGTGGCCTCATGTATGTCTTCTTTTGTAAAGTGTCTGTTCATATCCTTCGCCCACTTTTGAATGGACTTGTTTTTTTCTTGTAAATCTGTTTTAGTTCTTTGTAGATTCTGGATATCAGCCATTTATCAGATGGGTAGACTGCAAAAATTTTTTCCCATTCTGTTGGTTGCCGATTCACTCTAATGACTGTTTCTTTTGCTGTGCAGAAGCTGTGGAGTTTGATTAGGTCCCATTTGTCTACTGTTACCAGTGCTTTTGGTGTTTTGGTCATGAAGTCCTTGCCTACGCCTATGTACTGAATGGTTTGCCTAGATTTTCTTCTAGGGTTTTTATGGTGTTAGGTCTTATGTTTAAGTCTTTAATCTATCTGGAGTTAATTTTAGTGTAAGGTGTCAGGAAGGGGTCCAGTTTCTGCTTTCTGCACATGGCTAGTCAGTTTTCCCAACACCATTTATTAAACAGGGACTCCTTTCCCCATTGCTTGTTTTTGTCAGGTTTGTCAAAGATCAGATGGTTGTAGATATGTTGTGTTGCCTCCGAGACCTCTGTTCCATTCCATTGGTCTATATCTCTGTTTTGGTACCAGTACCATGCTGTTTTGATTACTGTAGGCTTGTAGTACAGTTTGAAGTCCGGTAGTGTGATGCCTCCTGCTTTATTCTTTTTGCTTAGAATTGGCTTGGCTATGCGGGCTCTCTTTTGGTTCCATATAAAGTTTAAGGTGGTTTTTTCCAGTTCTGTGAAGAAGGTCATTGGTAGCTTGATGGAGATAGTGTTGAATCTGTAAATTACTTTGGGCAGTATGGCCATTTTCATGATATTGATTCTTCCTAACCATGAACATGGAATATTTATCCATCTGTTTGTGTCCTGTCTTATTTCGTTGAGCAGTGGTTTGTAGTTCTCCTTGAAGAGGTCCTTTACATTCCTTGTTAGTTGTATTCCTAGGTATTTTATTCTCTTTGTATCAATTGTGAATGGCAGTTCATTCTTGATTTGGCTCTCTTTAAGTCTGTTATTGGTGTATAGGAATGTTTGTGATTTTTGCACATTGATTTTGTATCCTGAGACTTTGCTGAAGTTGCTTATCAGTTTCAGGAGATTTTGGGCTGAGATGATGGGGTCTTCTAGATATACAATCATGTCATCTGCAAATAGAGACAATTTGACTTCCTCCTTTCCTAATTGAATACCCTTTATTTCTTTTTCTTGCCTGATTGCTCTGGCTAGAACTTCCAATACTATATTAAATAGGAGTGGTGAGAGAGGGCATCCTTGTCTAGTGCCAGATTTCAAAGGGAATGCTTCCAGTTTTTGCCCATTCAGTATGATATTGGCTGTTGGTTTGTCGTAAATCGCTTTTATTATTTTGAGATACGTTCCATCAATACCTAGTTTATTGAGGGTTTTTAGCATAAAGGGCTGTTGAATTTTGTCAAAGGCCTTCCCTGCATCATGTGGTTTTTGAGATAATCATGTGGTTTTTGTCTTTGGTTCTGTTTATGTGGTGAATTATGTTTATAGACTCGTGTATGTTGAACCAGCCTTGCATCCCTGGGATGAATCCTACTTGATCATGGTGGATAAGCTTTTTGATGTGCTGTTGCAATCGGCTTGCTAGGATTTTATTGAAAATTTTTGCATCTATGTTCATCATGGATATTGGCCTGAAGTTTTCTTTTCTTGCTGAGTCTCTGCCGGGTTTTGGTATCAGGATGATGTTGGTCTCATAAAATGATTTGGGAAGGATTCCCTCTTTTTGGATTGTTTGGAATAGTTTCAGAAGGAATGGTACCAGCTCCTCTTTGTATGTCTGGGAGAATTTGGCTGTGAACCCATCTGGACCTGGGCTTTTCTTGGGTGGTAGGCTCTTAATTGCTGCCTCAACTTCAGCCTTTGTTATTGGTCTATTCAGGGTTTTGACTTCTTCCTGGTTTAGGCTTGGGAGGATGCAAGTGTCCAGGAATTTATCAATTTCTTCCAGGTTTACTAGTTTATGTGCATAGAGTTGTTTGTAATAATCTCTGATGATGGTTTGTATTTCTGTGGAATCTGTGGTGATATCCCCTTTATCCTTTCTTATTGCATCTATTTGATTATTCTCTCTTTTCTTTTTTATTAATCTGCCTAGTGATCTGTCTATTTTGTTGATTTTTCGAAAAACCAGCTCCTGGATTTACTGGTTTTTTGAAGGGTTTTTTGTGTCTCTAGCTCCTTCAGTTCTGCTCTGATCTTAGTTATTTCTTGTCTTCTGCTAGGTTTTGAGTTTTTTTGATCTTGGTCCTCTAGCTTTTTCAATTTTGATAAGGTGTTGATTTTAGATCTCTCCTTGCTTCTCATGTGGGCATTTATTGCTATATATTTTCCTCTAGAGACTGCTTTAAATGTGTCCCAGAGATTCTGGTATGATGTGTCTTCATTCTCGTTGGTTTTGAAGAACACCTTTATTTCTGCCTTCATTTCATTTTTTATCCAGTCAACATTCAAGTGCCAGTTGTTCAGTTTCCATGAAGCTGTGCGATTCTGAGTTAGCTTCTGAAATCTGAGTTCTAACTTGATTGCACTGTGGTCTGGGAGACTGTTTGTTATGATTTCCATTCTTTTGCATTTGCTAAGGAGTGATTTACTTCCAATTATGTGGTCAATTTTAGAGTAGGTGCGATGTGGTGCTGAGAAGAATGTATATTCTGTGGATTTGGGGTAGAGAGTTCTGTAAATTCTATTAGGTTTGCTTGGTCCAGGTCTGAGTTCAAGTCCTGGATATCCTTGTTAATTTTCTGTCTCGTTGATCTGTCTAATATTGACAATGGGGTGTTAAAGTCTCCCATTATTATTGTGTGGGAGCCCAAGTCTCTTTGTAAGTCATTAAGAACTTGCCTTATGTATCTGGGTGCTCCTGTAGTGGTTATGTATATATTTAAGACCATTAGCTCTTCTTGTTGCATTGATCCTTTTACCATTATGTAATGTCCTTCTTTGTCTCTTTTGATCTTTGTTGGTTTAAAGTCTATTTTATCAGAGATGAGAATTGCAACTCCTGCTTTTTTTTGCTCTCCATTTGCTTGGTAAATCTTCCTCCATCCCTTTATTTTGAGCCTTTGTGTATCTTTGCATGTGATATGGGTTTCCTGGATACAGCACACCGATGGTTTTTGGCTTTTTATCCAATTTGCCAGTCTGTGTCTTTTGATTGGGGCATTTAGCCCATTTACATTTAGGGTTAATATTGTTATGTGTGAATTTGATCCTGCCATTTTGGTGCTAGATGGCTGTTTTGCCCATTAGTTGATGCAGTTTCTTCATTGTGTTGATGCTCTTTACCATTTGGTATGTTTTTGGAGTGGCTGGTACTGGTTGTTCCTTTCTATGTTTAGTGCCTCTTTCAGGAGCTCTTGTAAAGCAGGCCTGGTGGTGATGAAATCTCTGAGTACTTGCTTGTTCACAAAGGATTTTATTTTTCCTTCACTTATGAAGCTTAGTTTGGCTGGATATGAAATTCTGGGTTGAAAGTTCTTTTCTTTAAGGATGTTGAATATTGGCCCCCACTCTCTTCTGGCTTGTAGGGTTTCTGCTGAGAGATCTGCTGTGAGTCTGATGGGCTTCCCTTTGTGGGTAACCCGACCTTTCTTTCTGGCTGCCCTTAGCATTTTCTCCTTCATTTCAACCCTGGTGAATCTGACAATTATGTGTGTTGGGGTTGCTCTTCTTGAGGAATATCTTTGTGGTGTTCTCTGTATTTTCTGGACTTGAATATTGGCCTGCCTTGCTAGGTTGGGGGAAGTTTTTCTGGATAATATCCTGAAGAGTATTTTCCAGCTTGGATTCATTCTCTCCGTCACATTCAGGTACACCTATCAAACGTAGATTAAGTCTTTTCACATAGTCCCATATTTCTTGGAGACTTTGTTCATTCCTTTTTACCCTTTTTTTCTCTAATCTTGCCTTCTCGTTTTATTTCATTAAGTTGATCTTCGACTTCTGATATCCTTTCTTCTGCTTGGTCAATTCGGCTGTTGAAACTTGTGTATGCTTCACAAAGTTCTCGTGTTGTGTTTTTCAGCTCCATCAATTCACTTATATTCCTCTCTAGTTGTTTATTCTCATTAGCATTTCGTCAAATCTTTTTTCAAGATTCTTAGTTTCTTTGCATTGGGGTAGAACATGTTCTTTTAGCTCACAGAAGTTTCTTATTACCCACCTTCTGAAGCCTGATTCTGTCAATTCATCACACTCATTCTCCATCCAGCCTTGTTCCCTTGCTGGTGAGGAGTTGTGATCCCTTGTAGGAGGAGAGGCGTTCTGGTTTCGGGTGTTTTCATCCTTTTTGCACTAGTTTTTTCCCATCTTTGTGGATTTATCCACCTGTCATCTTTGTAGTTGTTGACTTTCAGATTGGGTCTCTGAGTGGATGTCCAGTTTGTTGATGATGAAGTTATTTCTTTCTGTTTCTTAGTTTTCCTTCTACCAGTCAGGCCCCTCTGCTGTAGGACTGCTGAGGTCCACTCCAGGCCCTGCTTGCCTGGGGATCACCTGCAGCGGCTGCAGAACAGTAAGGGTTGCTGCCAGTTTCTTCTTCTGCTATCTTTGTCCCAGAAGGATACCTGCCAGATGTCAGTCTGAGCTCTCCTTTATGAGGTGACTCTTTGGATATACGGGGGTCAGGGAGCTGCTTGAGGAGACAGTCTGTCCTTTATAGGAGCTCAAATGCTGAGCTGTGAGCTCTGTTGTTCATTCAGAGCTGCTGGGCAGGTACGTTTAAGTGTGCTGCAGCAGAACTCATAAACCCCTTTTTAAATTTTTTTTTCCCAGGTGCTCTGTCCCGGGGGAGTTAGGGCTTTATTTATGAGTTTCTGTTGTGCTGCTGCCTTTTTTAGGGCTGCCCTGCCCAGCGAGGAGGCAACCTGGTCACTGTCTGCCTCCAGAGGCTTTGCTGAGCTGCTGTGGGCTCTGCCCAGCTGCCATGTGAACTTCCCTGCAGTCCTGTTTATACGGATATAGTTAGAACTGCCTCGGCAATGGCGGCCCACCTCTATAATGGTAGACTCTCTCTGTAATGGCGGGCTGCCTCGGCAATGGCGGGCTGCCTCAGCATTGGCAAACTACCTCCGTAGTGGTGGACTGCCTTGTCAATGGCGGCCCACCTCTATAATGGCGGACTGTCTCTGTAATGGCAGTCTGCCTCGGCAATGGCGGGCTGCCTCCGTAGTGGTGGACTGCCTCGGTAATGGCAGACGCCCCTCCCCCACAGAGCTGGACTGTCCCAGGTTCAGCTGTGCTTGCTGTGAAACTCTCAATCCAGAGTGTTTCCGATTGCTATTTTTTTGTGGGGGTGGGACGAGCAGAGCCTGATCACCTGGCTCCCTGCCTCAGAGACCTCCCCTTTTTTTTTAGTTGAACGGTCGACTCTGTCTACCCGGTGTTCCAGTCACCTGTTGAAAAGGCGCCGGGATCTGTGTGATTTCACGTGTGGTGACCCACTGTGCCGGCTGAAACAGCCACACTGAGATTCGTGGCTCTTTTTTGCCCAGGAATCTCCTGGCCTGGTCTTTCCCCTTTTTAATCAGTTGAATGGGCGACTCTGTCTGCCAGGAGCTCCAATCACCAGCTAAAACGGCACGCAGACCCGTGTATTTTGTATGGAGAACTGCCGCGCTGGCCAAAACAGCCATGCCAGCGAAAACAGCCGGGCTGGTCAAAACAGCCGAACTGGCCAAACCAGCCATGCTGGCAACCCATGGGGCTCCTCCGCCTGGGAATCTCCTGATCTGTGGGCAATACAAATCCGTTTGGAAATGTGGCGTCCACTCACCCTCTGCACTTTTGCTGGGAGCTGCAATCCTGAGGTGCTCCTAATCGGCCATCTTGGATCCCTCCCAGTGGAATGGCCTATCTTGAGAAAAAGGCTTTTTCCTCCTCGTAATGGCATTGGGAAAAAACACATATTTAACATACATTTTTATAATTAACTGAACATAATTATATATAAATATATGTGTGTGTATCCTGTAGATATTTATAAAGTACACAAAATCATGACACAAAGATATGTATCTATTCTGTTTTTAAGGGACGGATGTTGAATTTTGCCAAGTGCCTTTCAAAAATAGTGAAAATGATCATATTAATTTTTTTTATAATTTATTGAAGTGATAAATTATATTAAATTTCCTTATGGTGAAACTTCTGTTCCTAATATAAATACCACCAGGTCATCATGAATTATTGCTTTAAACTGCTGACAGAATTGTCCGACTAATATTTCATGACATTGATATTTAGAATTGAAATTGCACTGTAATTTCCCTTTGCATTGACTCTCTATATCATATTTTGGTTTTATATGTAACTTCAACTTTAAAAAAGGACTGCTTTTTCCTTACTCTGTGCTCTGAAACAATTTACAAAACATTAGAATCTTTTCCTTAAAATGTTGATGGAACTATTTTTCTTCCTCGTTCTCTCTCTTCTCTTGCAATTTTTGCTATGTTCTCTATCATAATTTGTTTAGAAGTCTTGTCTTTTCTGCAGCCTCTTTTGGTAATCCATATTTTCTGAGAAGATTATTAAGTAAGCAAATTCTCAGAAGCATTAACAGTATTTATATTACTGACATTTGCTTAAAGTTGAGTAAAGTCATTTGCTTAGATTTGAGTAAAAAGTGTTTTACAATAAAAAAAAAATGTCCTTCTCACTCATAGGCGGGTGTTGAACAATGAGAACACATGGACACAGGGAGGGGAGCATCACACATTGGGGGTCTGTCGGGGGGGAAAAAGGGGAGGGACAGCGCCGGGTGGGGGAGTTGGGGAGAGATAGCATGGGGAGAAATGCCAGATACAGGTGATTGGGAGGAAGGCAGCAAATCATACTGCCATGTGTGTACCTATGCAACAATCTTGTATGTCCTTCATATGTACCCCGAAACCTAAAATGCAATAAAAAAAATATATATATATAATAGAAAATGTCCTTGAGTTAGGTTATTTCTCTATCCTCATTCTTCTTTTATTTATGTGTACTGCTTTCTACCCTTTTTCTTAATCAGATTAAATCAGAGTTTCTCAATCTTGGCAGAACCGACATACTGAGCCAAATAATTCTTTGTTGTGGGGGGCTGTCCTGGCATTGTAGGATGTTTAGCCACACCTTTCACTTCTACCCCAGATGCCA
This sequence comes from Ateles fusciceps, assembly GCA_036589455.1. NCBI lineage: Eukaryota > Metazoa > Chordata > Mammalia > Primates > Atelidae > Ateles > Ateles fusciceps. The sequence goes on from JAZHEH010001955.1 coordinate 4,129,249, forward strand.
GAGGCAACCTCTTCCCCCACCCTTGTGACAATCAAGAATATCTCCAGACTGCCCAATGGCCCCTGGGGTGGGGGATGGGCAAAATCACCCACGTTGAGGACCAGTTGACCTGGTAATGACTTACTTGTGTGCGTGCACATGTGTGTTTCAAATTTCATTTTGTTTTTAAAGAACCAGCTCTTGGATTTATTTTTAGTTCCATTATTTTTCACTCTCCTGATTTATTTCTCCTTTTATCTTTATTATTTTTTTCAGGCTTTCTGTGGATCCATTTTGTTTGTGTTTGTGTTTGCCTAAATGCCTGGGTTGGAGACTCATTTATTTATTACCATTCTTACCTGTCCCCTGTGGTGTCAAGAGAGATTCAGGGGGCTTCTGCATCCCCTGACCCAGCTCCTGCATAAAGATCTTTTTGTATCATACAAGAGGTCACTGACTCCTCCCACAGATGTTTCACGACTTTGCAGAGGTCTGTGGTTTTGGCCAGGCGTGGTGGCTCACACCTGTAATCCCAGCACTTTGGGAGGTTGAGAGGGGCAGATTATGAGGTCAGGAGATGGAGACCATCCTGGCCAACATGGTGAAACCCTGTCTCTACTAAAAGTACAAAAATTAGCTGGGTGTGGTGGTGCGTGCCTATAATCCCAGCACTTGGGAGGCTGAGGCATGAGAATTGCTTGAATCAGGGAGTTAAAGGTTGCAGTGGTACCATCTCATGCCAGTTAGAATGGTGATCATTAAAAAATCTGGAGACAACAGATGCTGGAGAGGATGTGGAGAAGAAGGAACACTTCTATACTGTTGGCAGGGGTGTAAATTAGTTCAACCATTATGGAAGGCAGTGTGGCAATTCCTCAAGGATCTAGAAATAGAAATTCCATTTGACCCAGCAATCCCATTACTGGGTATATATCCAAAGGATTAGAAATCGTTCTATTATAAAGACACATGCATACATATAGCAATACCAAAGACCTGGAACCAACCCAAATGCCCACCAATGATAGACTGGACAAAGAAAATGTGGCACATATACACCATGGAATACTTTGCAGCCATAAAAAACGATGAGTTCATGTCCTTTGTAGAGACATGGATGAATCTAGAAACCATCATTCTCAGCAAACTGACACAAGAACAGAAAACCAGGCACCACATGTTTTCACTCATAGGTGGGTGATGAACAATGAGAACACTTTGGCACAGGGAAGGAAACAGCACTCACTGGGTTAGGTTGGGGGGTGGAGGGGGAGAGGAGGGGAGGGACAGCGAGAGGAGGGAAGGTTGGGGAGGGGATAATGGAGAAATGCCTGATGTAGGCAACGGGGCCGGGATGCAGACAGCAAACCACCATGGCATGTATGTACCTATGCAACAATCCTGTAGGATGTAGGATGTGCACATGTACCTCAGAGCCCAAAGTACAATAAAAATACTAAACATAAAAAAAAGAAAATGTATTCTCTTCAATAGATGAGTTAAATTCATATAACTATTTCAATTATTATTGGATTTTTATGTTCTTTCTTCTTTTCACAGTTGTGAATAACCCTGGAGAGAACATCCTAGTACATGAATATTTTTGTGCATTTCTGTTTTCTTTTTTAAAGGGTAGAATTTGTTTCGTTTAGAATAAAGTTTGGTTAATAAGACCCTAAACAGCAGATATAATTTTTTTTTGTCCCCTCACATAAAAATTCAGAAACAGGCAATCCAGGCATGTACAGACCTCAACCTGGTTCCAGCATATTTATGATTATTAGTAGGACTACATTTTTTTTCACATGTTCATTGGGTATCTGTATTTCTTTTTTGTGAATTATCTTTTTATATCCTTAGCTCATTTTTTTGACATATGCATTCAGCAGCTTGGAGCATTACGCTGCTTGAAATTAGTAGGTCTAGCAAGGAGAGGGGAGGGTGAATTGATTCTTTTGGTGTTGAGGATTAAAAACAGACTCACACAAATAACACAAACAACAGACTTCCATAGGATTATAGGAAGCCCCACTGAAAAACAGCTCAATGGTAAATTGCTCCTTCGTTCCTTCATCCCTTAGGAAATCCAAGCTCGTATTGGCTTGGTCTGGAATTTAACAGGCAAACCAGAAAGACCATAAAATACTCTCCACACAATTAACCATGGATTCTTTAAATTCTTGGAACAAAATGAAGCAATGCCGGCTTATTTCTTTTAAGTATGAGCTACCCTTGGAGTGAAGCTGATAAGTTCATTACCTCATTTCAGTTTGCACAGGGCAAGATGAAAGAGTGTCTTGTGATGGGGGACCCTCTGGAGTTCCTAACCCATGCTAAGGATGGGAAGTGCACACTGAAAATGAGACTTAATGGACTTAAAGAAATGTTAGCTCCTTCTGCTTTCTCCTGCCTGCATTTAGGTGTTACTGTTAACTAGAATGTTCTGCATAGCTTTATTAAAACGTTCAAAGTTGGAGGAACAGATCTCAATGTACCTTCCACACTTGCATTTTGGCCTCATCAAGCATGTGCCAAGTAGTCTGTCATTCCTCTCTATGTTTTGTCATAAACAAAGAGTGTTTGTGCTTTCTAGCCTTTGCTATCTCAGCAGCAGGCAAGCCTCATCTGATCTTGCCAACTTCCAAACTGTCATGGCAGAGAAAATGAGAATTACCAACAACTTGTGGGTCATGTTTGGTGGTTCTTCTGCAGGATCTCTTGCAGTGTGGTTGAGAATAAAATACTCCAACCTATTTGCTGCAGTCATGGACAGCGGTGCACCACTCTTAGCAAAAGTTGATTTTTATGGTGAGGACATGTTAAATATAGAAAGATAGTTCTGGAAGGGGATGACTCACTTGATAAGTTCATTGATCACCCTCATTGTCATCCAATAGCACCTATGCCTACCCCCAGCCTCGTTATGTGATAATAGCTCCATGAGAGACACCCAGGCCATACACCTTTATTTAATAGACAGTTATTTATCCATTTCTAATGGTAACTGATTGAATTGCCTTTAAAGTGGGTTAGCTCAGTTGGAATTTAAATAGTGAAGTAAATCATTATCTAGAATTTCCAGCTAAATGAAAGAAAAGTTCTTATTTTTGATAGGTATATTTTTCTAACTTCGGAGTTGTCTTTTAATTCTTCTCCTTCCTATAACCTGTAATAATTAACTATTTTATGGAAAATTATATATAATTAAAGTCTTGAGATTTTGGGAGGTATATATGACTAAATACCTATCATTTACATTAACTGAGGAAGGCATAAAACTTCTAATCAGAGAGACACTTCTGAAACAAGTAATTTCAGATGCACTTTAGCTAGCATTTGCTTTAATAGTAAATGTTTCCATGGTGAACAATCATTAAATGGTGTACAATTTCCAGTTTCTATAGCCTCACTCAAGCTTATTATCTTCTGTCTATAAGAACCCCAAATCATCGTCTTTTTCCTCCTTCCTTCCTTCCTTCCTTTCTTTCTTTCTTTCTTTCTTTCTTTCTTTCTTTCTTTCTTTCTTTCTTCTTTCTTTCTTTCTTTCTTTCTTTCTTCTTCTCTCTCTCTCTTCTTTCTTTCTTCTTTCATCATAGAGACAGGGTCTTGCTCTGTTGCCTAGGCTGGTCTTGAACTCCTGACCTCAAGTAATCCTCCTGCTCTGGCTTCCCAAAGTACTGGGATTACAGATGTGAGCCACCATGCTGGGCCTCTTTGTTTTCTTGCACCCTTTAGAAATAATTGTGTCCCAGTTGATTAATTAACTAGGACTTGCTGAATGTGGCTTTGCTTCTCTGCTCTCATATTGACTTTTTGTTCCATCCTGAAAAAATAATTAAATCCATCAATTCCTAGACCTCTATATTAAAAAGAGGTCAAAGAAAACTTAAAAGAAATTAAATTGTTTTGGTGCTCTAATTAGCAAGATTAAATCATATTAAATGACAGTGTTTAATTTTTTTCCGATATTCTAGACTTCCTCGAAGTTGCACAGAATTCTCTGGCTGCACGTAATAGCAAATGTCCAGAAACTGTGACAGGCTTCTGACATCATGGTGGGGGATGCCGAAAGGCCCAGCAAACCATGATGAGTTTGACAAAAGATTTCAAGTAAGTGAAGGTGCATGAATATGCAGAGATTGTTGGGCCTGAAAACCTGACATGGGCTTGAATTTCCACCATTGCTAACATTTCCTTCAGTTAAGGCCTGCTGCTTTGAGGTAACTTACAGAGGTTTATCACTATCAAAGAATTTTGATAGTTCATCACTATCATATAGTAGATATTGAATAGGTATTTTTTTGGTTGGATGTGGGGTGGAGCTCAGAGAAGGAGATGTTGTATTTCACAGAAGGAAGGTCAAGGGAGGTAGACAAGAGTAGGTGCCATCAAGGAACACCTTAAAGTCCCCAAGGGAGGAAGGAAGGACCCTGGACACCAGCCCATGCAATATTCCTCTTAGCTGATAATGTAAGGGCTTTGGATAATGTGAGGACTTTGGGCTATTGAAACCATGACATGTTTAAAGGAGTCTCTTTATACCAAGCACAAGTATCTTTTACACTTGAGGTAGGTTTTTCTCCAGCATAAGAAGGTCTTGTGTTTGGTTGATTGCTTTGTGTAGTTTAAATGAGAGTAAAGGAGTTTGTTTCAGAAAATAGGAGAGTTCTACTGAAGAAAAGAATGTGGGAGATGAAAATAAGATATAATTAAAGGATATGAAAGAATAGTTCTCACTGTCTTCTTGAAGACTGATCAGATACTGTTTTGGGAGATAGTCCCTCAAAGGCCATTCATAGCTGTTTATTGTAGTTCAGCGCTTGTTGCCCAGGTTGGAGTGCAATGGTGTGATCTCAGCTCACTGCAACCTCTGCCTCCTGGGTTCAAGTGATTCTCCTGTCTCAGCCTCCCAGGTAGCTGGGATTACAGGCATGTGCCACCACACCTGGCTAATTTTGTATTTTTAGTAGAGATAGGGTTTCACCATGTTGGCCAGGCTGTTCTTGAACTCCTGACCTCGAGTGATCTGCCTGCCTTGGCCTCCCAAAGTGCTGAGATTACAGGTGTGAGCCACCAGGGCCAGCCTGAAACATAAAAATTTAAGCAGAACTACAGTGCTTCAAAAATAAAATGTAGATTTCCTCTAATCTCATCCCTAGAGACAATCATTGTTAAGAATTTAGTGTCTATTCTTCTTTCCAGAATTTTTTTCTATGCATCTGCTACTATAAAATGAAAGCATATACCATAAATGACATAAATTCACTTATCATTTTGTACAGGCATTAGACAAGGGCATAACATTGTTTCCAATTTCCAAAACACCAGAACTGAATGCCTACAATCATAGTTTATTTTCTTTGGTATGTTTTCTTTTCATATTTCTTTTAATGGAAAATAAGTAAAATATTAAAGGTAGCTCAGAAATAAAAACTAAAGGCCTAACTCTAGAACCAGCCTAATAAAAAAATCACATTTCTACAAAACCTTAATGAGGAAGGCAAATGAGTCTCATTGGTAGTAATGATGATAATAGTTAAGAGGTAACCTATTGAATTTTAATTGTGTCAGACCCCATTCTGAGCAATCCTCCTGCCTCAGTCTCCCAAATAGCTGGGACTATAGATGCATGCCACCACGCTAGGCAAAAATTAATTTAATTAGTGTATTAGTTTGTTTTACCTTGCTATAAAGGGATACTGGAGACTGGGTAATTTATAAAGAAAAGAAGTTTATTTGGCTCATGGCTCTGCAGGCTGTACAGGCATGGCACCAGCATCTGCTCAGCTTCTAGTGAGGCTTCAGGGAGCTTACAGTCATGGCAGAAGGCAAAGGGGGAGCCAGAGTATCACATGGTGAGAAGGAGCAAGAGAGAGGGGAGGAGGTACCACACTTGTTTAAACAACCAGATCTTGCATGAACTCGTTAGCACTCATTACCATAAGAAGGGCATGAAGACATTCATGAGGGCACCAGTCTCATGGTCAATACCTCCTGCTAGGCCCTACCTCCAACATTGGGTGTGACATTTCAACATGAGATTTGAGGGGGAAAAATATCCAAACCACATCAGTTAGTGATCAGGAAATCTAAAAAGCAGAGCAAACAGACATTTATAGCAATTTGAGATTACTGGCAAAGTAAGTAGTTGACAATGTCCCAAAGTCCACAAGAGAGACCATGATGATTGGCAGTAACAGAACATTTAGAAAAGCATCATTTTAAAGCCAGGTGTCGTAAGTTGCATAAACATAATTTGTTCAGTAATAAATATATCATTAAATGAGTGATGGTAGCTTAGATATGTCAATTCATACTGATCATAAAAACACCAATTTTTTTAAACTTCTCATTTTTAGGGTGGTGGTATTTACAATGATACAAAAACACTTTAACAAACTCATTATTTTTATAATACTTTAATTAAAATCACTTTGAAAGCTTCAGTGGTACATAAAATAAGTTGGAGTTATATGTACAAATCATTCTCGGTGAAAATTAAAAATGTTGGCTGGAATTGATCACTTGACCCATATAAACCTATTAGAAACAATATAAACTATTTAAAATCTAGTGTTGACTCTAGCATTGGCTCATTTTATTTCTACATTTGGGATTTGTAACTTCAGTGGAATGGAAATTACAGTCATGCTTTTCTTTTCCTCTGAGTTTGCGAAACTCTCCAAATTAACTCAGAAATGGATCCAGCCTATTTGCTGAAAAGTCTGGCAGCTACTTTTATAGAGGCTATTTGTTTTAATAAAGACAACACATCTTTTAGAGTAAGCAAAATAGAGAAAGAAAGAAAAGGACTGAGAGAAAGAACAGAAGGAACAGAAACTAAATGGGTATTCTCTTCCTGAGAGCTGTCAAAATTAGGCGTAGGTTAAAGAAATCAGACTGAGGCCAGGCACGGTGGTTCACCCCTGTAATCCCAGCACTTTGGGAGGCAGAGGCGGGCAGATCACTTGAGGTTAGGAGTTCGAGACCAGCCTGGCCAACATGGTGAAATCCTATCTCCACTAAAAATACAAATACTAGCCAGGCGTAGTGGCAGATGCCTGTAATCCCAGCTACGCGGGAGGCTGAGGCAGGAGAATCACTTGAACCGGGGAGGCAGAGGTTGCAGTGAGCTGAGATTCCACTCCAGTCTGGCCAGCAAGAGTGAAACTCCATCTCAAAACAAAAACAAAAACAAAAAACAAACAAACAAAAAAACCCCAAAAATCAGACTGGAGAGTTAACTTTGTGGACTTCTTTTAGGCATTGAACTTCTTTAAAAAGATGCGTTGAAATGTGCATCTCTAGCCTTGAGGACCAGGAATCGTTTAGGGGGTAATTGGCACAAGTTCAATGATGAACAGAACTTTTACCACATTATTTTAAAATTCTACGTCTCCACATTTTACTCATCTTTTATATTAAAATATTTAGAAGCTGTTTCAAAACATAAAATAATGATGACTATATGCCAGAATATAGCCACTTTTTGTAATCTTTGATTTAAAAAACTTTAGAGGCTAGGCAGGGTGGCTCATGCCTGTAATCCCAGTACTTTGGGAGGCCAAGGTGGGTGGATTCCTTGAGCTCAGAAGTTCAAGACACCAGCCTGGGTAACATAGAGAGACGTTATCCTTAATTTTAAATTAAAAAAATAAAAAATAACTTTAGGAAGTGGTCTCTATTGAATGTGAAACCATAAACTTAACTATATATACATATTTTAACCCTACAAGCCTCTCTCTTATTCTTTATTTTAAATAACTTCTGTGTTTTGGTTATTTTCAGAAGGAAGTTCATAGGAATAGTTAGACATAGCCAGTGGAAATAATGGCCGTCTAGAGGCTGCTGCTGTGTAGCAGACCCTCTCAACAATTTCTTGCCAAAAGTAGAGATTTGGCACATGCTGTGTAATTTGCATATTCTTCACTTAGTTTGCATGTTTGGCATAAATCTTTCTATCACTTTAAATAACTGGGTTGACTGAAAATGCATTTTTTAATGTTTTTATGGATATGCAAGATTCACAGTTTTGCAGCCGACAATGCTTTCCCCTGTAATTTATACAGGCAGGAGTTCTTGGCTTCTTTTATCCATGAATTACTGATTTTATGCCCACCTGTGTTGCCTCTGATTAAAAGGAGGGTGGTGGCTTACTTTATCAGTGGGTCATTAGGTCTCCCATTTCCTGAGCAGGAACTCTGCAAAGCTGAAAATAGGTCCAGGACATATTAGCTGGTCTCCAGTGATCTGGTAAATCATTCAGAGGTTACTTTCCAATGCTGATAGGATTGTTCTGTCTAACTACAGAAGGCTGAGAGCATGCATCTTCTGTAGAAGGCCAAGAGCATGCATTTTGATCTTTGGCTTATTTATTGAACTTGTGAAAACAGCAAATTTGCCCAGAAATGAACATTGAGGCTCTCTGAATAGTTCCATATAGTTAATGACCAATACTGATAACACCTTCCATAAACCAAGGGCTTAGCTGGCCTCAGCCCGATACTAACTAGTGTCTGTTCTGTCTCTTCTATAATCCTCACAATATCCCCATGTTACTTTAAGTTTACAGATGAAGAACTGAGACTTAAGCAGTTTCTGTGGCTTGTCCAAAGTGACATGAACTATGGGCCAGGTCATGATTTAAACTTGCCTGACCCCCAAGGTCCTGACTTACTTGTCCTGCTGTTCTAGACCATGTTCTTATCTGGACATGTGGCCTATCGATCAATTCCACACATCACTGGATTGGAGCAAAGACTCTATATTAATCCAACAAGTTCATCCTCCTGTCTTTTCCTTAATTAAATGTTCACACTGTCATGGGGATAGCATGGATTTACTGAATGCTGATTCTGTGCCAGGCATGCAGCTGGGCATTTTCACAGACTTTATGTCATTCCCTTGAAATAATAGCTCTGGAGGTGAGCGTTTTTATCTCTATGATTCCAGTTAAGAACACTGATGCACAGGGAGGTAATCACATGGCTAACTGGGCACAGCTAACTGGTCGCACCCATCCCTACTGGTGCCACTCTGAGGTGTTCCCGGAGAGGATGGTGTTATCTGATGAGAGCCAGTGCTCCAATTCACACTCACACTTTGTTCTTGACCAACCCAAACTAGATTCTTTCCTTCAGCACATATTGGCTTGGCTTTTTATCAAACCACACCCAAGAATTCTGGGCGGAGTTCCATGGAAAGTGACTAAATGGCAGATATGGAAGGACTTGACTTTTCTCTTTGATCCCTAATTTTTTTTTCTTTTTTCTTTTTTGAGACAGGGTCTCACTCTGTTGCCCAGATTGGAGTGCAATGATGCAATCTCAGTTTACTGCAAACTCTGCTTCTTGGGTTCAAGTGAATCTACCACCTCAGCCTCCCAAATAGCTGGGACTACAGGTATGTGCCACCACGCTTGGCTAAGTTTTTGTATTTTTGTAGAGATGGGGTTTCACTGTGTTAGCCAGGATGATCTCAATTTCCTGACCTCATGATCTGCCTGCCTTGGCCTCCCAAAGTGCTGAGATTACAGGCGTGAGCCACCATGCCCAGCCCTAATTTTTGTATTTTTAGTAGAGGTGGGGATTTCGTCATGTTGGCCTGGCTGGTCTTGAACTCCTGACCTCAAGTGATCCGCCTGCCTCGGCCTCCCAAAGTGCTGGGATTACAGGTGATCCCTAATTTTTAAAAGGTGCTAAGTGTACTTATTTTTGTTGTTGCTATGTGTGTGTGTTTTAATTTTAATTTTATTTTTATATATTTTGTGAAACAAAGTCTTACTCCTGTTGGCCAGGCTGGAGTGTGCTGGTGTGATCATGGCTCACTGCAGCCTCGACTTCTGGGCTCAGGTGATTCTCCTGCTTCAGCCTCCCAAGTAGCGGGGAGTACAGGTGCATGTCACCACACTTGGCTATTTTTTGTTTTGTATTTTTTGTAGAGTCAGTGTTTTGTTACATTTCCCAGGCTGGTCTCAAACTCCTGGACCCATGTGATCCACCAGCTTTGGCTTTCCAAAGTGCTGGGATTACAGGCATGAACCACCATGCCTGGCTGTGATATGTGTGTGTGTGTGTGTGTGTGTGTGTGTGTGTGTGTGTGTGTGTGGTGTGTTTAAGGGAATATATCTTTTCTTTAGGCCAGAGAATTTCAGAACAGCTTTGGATCTGTGTGGGTTAGTTAACTGCAAATTTCAAATCTTCTGGCTGGTCATTAAAAAAAAAAAATCAATCTTTCATTCCGAGAACACACTAAAATTAAATATGAAGGTTCCTTTTGCATTAAGGGGTAGAATATAGTCTGAAAATCTTGTGGATTTCTTTATCCTGACCTGAATGTATAGTTCTACTGTGAAGTTTGACATCTGTCCCTAGAAAGTCAGAGAAATAAGGGAAAAAAATCACTTACTCCATGACAATACATTATGCACTCAACAAAACATGTTATTGAAGGCTGTTCCCTTGGTTCAACCAAAAACATCGAATACATGCTTTGTTATAATGCAGCTTCAGCCATACTTTGTCAACCAATTCCCTAGAGGCCTCTGGATATGTAGTCAGCTACGTGGTGAATGTTAACCTGGCTGAAATTTGGTTTGGCTGCTGAATCCTCCTGAAGGAAGGGAAGCTGAGCTTTAGGCATCAGGGTTTGCCAGACCCATCAAAGCCTAGATTTACTGCTTAGCTGAAAAGACATTACCCTGCTTTCAAGGTGACGGATGATTTCAGTGCCAGGTCATTTCTGTGTTTTCCTCTTTGCACTGTCTAGCCGCTGATCATTCCTCTGCCAGAAGGCACTGTCTTACTGTCTCTGCACAACTTTCCAGATTCATCTCAATTCCTATCTTCCCCAGAAGCCTCCAGCAACTACTCAAGCCCACGTGGTCCCCCTATCTGCAAAGGCCATCAGCAGCTTCTTTTCTTTTTTAAATTAGACTTTAAGTTCTGGGATACATGTGCAGGACATGCAGGTTTGTTACATAGGTATACACGTGCCACGGTGGTTTGCTGCACCCATAAACTCATCACTTACATTAGGTATTTCTCCTAATGCTATCCTTCCTGTAGTTCCCCCACCTCTTGACAGGCTCCGGTGTGTGATGTTCCCCTCCCTGTGTCTATGTGTTCTCATTGTTTAACTCCCACTTATGAGTGAGAACATGTGGTGTTTGGTTTTCTGTTCTTGTGTTAGTTTGCTGAGAATGTTGGTTTCCAGCTTCATCCATGTCCCTGCAAAGGACATGAACTCATCCTTTTTTATGGCTGCATAGTATTCCATGGTATATATGGGCCACATTTTCTTCATCCAGTCTAGCCTTGATGGGTATTTGGACTGGTTCCAAGCCTTTGCTATTGTGAACAGTGTAGCAGCTTATTTTCATGTGTTGTTTTTGCTTTCTGTCCTGTCTTTTCATCTAGATTGTCTTCCCTGGGGACAGGCATGCTGTCTTACATGTCTGTTGTGCACAACTGTCCTGAGACTATGGCAAATGTACAGGCAAAGTTTTATACCTTTAGGAAGTTGTGAAAATGCAGTATTTACTCACAGGCCAAGAACCCCAGGGATGCTTGCCACCGCTAAAGTAAATAAGCAGTTGTAAGAAATGTGTTTCACACGGGAGATTTTCAACTTTCTTTTTTTTTTTAGTAGCCCTGCGACTCAGTTAGGTGATTTGAGCCTTTTTTTTTTTTTTTCATCTTTTAGAAGGAGAAAAACCAAACAAGCGGTAACCTAGTATAATCATCTTCCAGGCTAAGTAACCTGAAGTCTCATCCTATAGGAATTTGTATTTATTTCATTTGTATCTTCTTTGAATAAAAGCAATAACTTTAGCCATTTAAAATAAGTTTTAAATGTAAATTTCATTTAGACTTGAAAACTAGTTCCATGTATATTCTTTTTTAAAAATTTCTTAAAAATTGAGGCATAATTGACATACATGGAATTTTTACTCTTTTTTAAATGTATGGTTTTGAGTTTCACAAACTCAAAATGTAACCACCACCACATCTAACATGTAGAATACCTTCATCATCACCCCACCAAATTCTCCCAGCCCTTTATAGTCAGTCCTTTCTGTCACCTCCACACACCATGAATCAGTGTTCTGTCTCTATAGTTTTGCCTTTTCCAGAATGTCCTAAATGGACTCCTGCACTGTAAACCTGTTGAGTCTGTCTTCTTTCCCTTACCATAATGCATTTAAGATTCATCCATGTTGTTGTGTATATTGGTAGTTCTTTCCTTTTCATTGCTGAGCATGCATTTAAAAATATATTTTTTTAAATTTTATTTTACGTTCTGGGATACACATGCAGAACGTGCAGATTTGTTATACAGGCATACATGTGCCTTGGTGATTTGCCGCACCTATCACCGATCATCTAGGTTTTAAGCCCCGCATGCATTAGACATTTGACTTAATGCTGTCCCTCCCCTAGACCCCTACCCCCCGGACAGGCCCCATTGTGTGATGTCCCCTCCCTGTGTCCATGTATTTTCATTGTTCAGCTCCCACTTATGAATGAGAATATGTGGTGTTTGATGTTTTGTTCCTGTGTTAGTTTGAGCATGCATATCTCTTAACGAATGAGTGGAATCTTGGTGTTACAGGAAATGTGGGGGATTCAGGGTCACTATTGACAACCTATGTAAGATATGACCAACACCTTTCTTGGTTCAGCCTACAATAGATATGCAATGGTTTCGCGTCTCATGGCTGAGAAGCACAGAGTTCTATGCCATGACCCAAATTACAAGACATACATGGAGGAACTGGCTAACTCTCCTCGGGGAAGACCTAAGTGCAGGAAGAGGTAAAGCGTTGCCTGGTGATGTTTGGAATTTGCATTTGCGGGTTGAGAAATGTGAGCATAGGCCACCAGCATTAAGCGTTCTTGGTACACAAATTATGAAGATTGAATTCGGCCCAGGGAGGAATTACCAAGGAACCAGGAGCTGAATGTCCTTGAACAAGTAGTAAGGGGGCGTTGGACACAACATCACAAACGACTCTCTTTACACAGAAAAGAGGGCAACTCTCACATGCCCATGGTTTAATGAAGGAGAATCAAGAAAGATACTCCACAGTGCTTTTCAGAAGGATGCTATTGTCTTTTAACCACCTAAAACAGGAGCTGTCAGCAGCAAGAAAGTGCTCTATCTGCAGTTCCTTGTAGGGTTTCTCATTCTTGGCTGGACCTGAGAATCACCTAAGGAGCTTCTGAATAGCACCAATGCCCTGACTCCATGCCTTAGGGCTAGTATTTACCAGAATTTAACATCTCCCTAGGAGGAGGTATTTATGCTTTCTTCTGTGCATTTTTTTCCCCCAGGGATCCCCGTGGTGAACTAGAGCCCAAATAGACTAGAAAAGTCCCTTGCCTAAAATGCTGCAGCAAAAGTGTGGTAGTGCCTCTTGCTAGCAAGCTTTAAAGATTTTTTCTTTGATTTTTTAGAAAAAGGATCTTACTGTGGCTGAGTCTGGAGTGCAGTGGTGTGATCATAGCTCACTACAGCTGCAAACTCCTGGGCTCAAGCAATCCTCCCACCTCAGCCTCTTGAGTAGCTGGGGCTATGGCATGTGCTACCACATCTGGTTAATTTTTGAAATTTTGTAGAGATTGGGTCTGACTATGTTGCCCAGGCTGGTCTTGAGCTCCTGGCTTCGAGCAATCCTGAGTTGCTAGGATTACAGGCAAGAGCCACTGCATCTATGTCCTCTGCTAGCAAGTTTTAAATTTGCTTTCAGGGATGCTTTAGGCAGAACCCGAGAGGGTATTCAGCCAGATTATGAAGGCTACAACTGCTGCCAGTTTGCAGAAGGAGTAGGCTTAAGTGAAAGATGTCTCAGAGAGGGTGAAGTTGAAGCTGTGCAGTGTGTTTGCCTCTTCTACTCGGCTGTCAGTCATTTGAAGCCAAAGACGGCAGTGGCTTGTTCATTTTTGTGTCTCTAGGGTTTGGGATAATGCCTGGTGCAAATAAGGGCTCACAAATGTTGATGGAATTATGGAAGGATTGATAGCCTTGAGAAAAGCGTTGTCTATTAAAATAAAGGTTCAGTATCTGATTGACAATGCATTTATTTGTCGATAACTCATATTTTCATGGAGTGAGAGACACCTGCAGGTATCATTTTGTGTAATACATGCATAATTCAGATACATATATATATATATATATATATATATATATATATATATATGCAAAACTTAATCTGTAGAGGGGGCAATAGTCTTTTTTAAAAATCTGCATTCTAATAGTCTGATTGCACTTCCCTATCAAATGTACAAATGTAAATATACAAAGATAATTATGGAGAATGACATTGATGGGAAAATAAGAGAAACTTTAGTCTTCCTGTTATTCTTGACACACAGTAAGTAAATCTTCAAATGTCTTGGGTAGGTCAGAACTAGAAATTTCCTTGAGATTATGGCTCCAGAATATGTAGCTGGAAAAATCCCAACTCGATTTCCAAGACTGCTTTTAAATTTTTGGACCTAGATTTCTCCAGAATCCAACTCCTCTGGCTCTGCTTCCCTGGCTGCCACCTCCTCTCCACCGGATTATTGGAACAACCTCCTAACCTGTTTCTGTATCTCTGTGCTGGCCCCTACGCTTATTCTAACTCAGTAGCTGTAGTGACCCCTAATGAACAAATTGAATCTTCTGCTCAAAATGGTGCAACGATGGTCATTTCCCTTAGAGGAAAAGCTACTGTCCTTACAGTGGCATGCAGGGTCCCATTCAGTCTGACATCATTCCTGCTCCTCTCACCCTGCTTGCTCTGGGACAGCCACACTGGCTCTGTGACATTCCAGGACATCATCTTCCCCACTCCCTCACCTCCTTAGAATCTTTGCTTAAACTACCTTCTCAGTGGCACCCACCCTGTCCTCCCCATCTAAAATTGTAAACTGTCCCTCTCCCTCATTGCAGGTACTCTGGGTCACTTTTTATTATATTCTTTCCTTATCTGCTGAGAGCTACAAACTCTTAGGATGATGCCTAGGTTCTTGATATGACTGCTAGACTTCACATGAATCACATTTCCAAACTGTTACTCATAATTCTAATTCCTTAATTTAGTTTCCAGCCAGGCACTGTGTTAGATGCTGAGGATGGGTACTTTCATAGGAACATGAGCAAGAAGGTCAGAGAAACTCTAGGAATGAAACAGGAAGATAGTATGAAGGAAGGGTAAGGGAAGAATTCAGAAGCAGCAACCTCTGAGTTCAGGTGGCAGGATGGGCAGAAGTTTTCGAATCAGAAGATAAAGCAAGTTGTTTTATGTAGGTAGGAGTAGAAGTAGAAAAGGCACAGAGATGTGGAGAAACCCCGGGTCTAGACCACAGAAGCAAGATACAGCTTGAGAAATGAGGTGGTGTTGCAGTGGTAGGAGATGAGGTTGGACCAGTGGGTGGGGCCAGATCAGAAAGAGCTTTACATCCTATTAAGTCTGAACTTGATCATACAGCCCATACAAATCAATAAGAGGGCAGGGGAAGAGCATGCATGTAGTTTAGAGTTATTTTCCCAAAGACTTGAAGAGTGGACAGGACAAGCGATAACGAGACAGAGAACCCAGTTGAGAGTCCTTAGTGACAGTTCACATGTGAAACGATGAGGACCTGGCATTTGACAAGAGCAGTGACTGTAGAGATAAGAGCACCAGGAAGTGATATTGGGAGGACTCAGTAACCCATTGATGTAAGGGGGTGAGAGATAAGAAGGACCCCAAGATGGAGTTCATTTTTTTCTGGCCCAGGTAGACAGATGAGAGGATGCACAAGTGGGGACAGATGATGTCTGAGAGTAAGGAGTCTGGTCAGGGTGATATTTGACTCTGTTTTAAGCATCTAGTTTTTGAGGTTCCATTGAAGGTGTCTAGAGGGTATGGTGTGCAAATGAGAGAGAAGCTGGGCTAGAGGAGAGATTTGAGAGTTAGCAGCTAGGATTTGCGTCCTGGAGAGAAGAGGACTAAGAGAACACCAACATGTGAAAGATGAGCAGAAGAAGGAACTGAGCCTAGGTGAGGCAGGAGGGAATCTGAGAGGGGGGTGTCCCAGAAGCCAAGCATGAAGCTCAGAAGGTGTGCTTGGTGGGTAAGATCAGCTATAGAAGCAGGAGATGGGTGTAAAGTTTATTTGTTGCACCTGAGAGGTCACTGCAGACGTGGGGAAGAGGGCATCCTGTCACAGGGCTACTGAGGGTATGGAGAAGGTGATGAACAAATGGATCTACTGTGCATCACTCATTCAAGAAACTTTGCTGTGAAACAATGGAGATCTTGAGGGGAAGTCAGCTAGGGAGGGATGCAGAGGGCATGGAGCATGATCTGGAAAGGTTGGGAATAGAAGAAGGGAAGTGGACAGACCCCAGGTGCTGAGAGGAAGGGGAGGGGCTCCTTCAAGAGCACATGGGTGCCATGATAGCATGCCTGATCACAGGACACAGTTTCAGCACTTTGATGTGGCTATGTTTGGACATGACTAAAAAACATTGAGGAAAACTGAGATTCAAATTGTTCTTCTAGGGTGTGAGAATGTTGTAAAATGGAATCCTTTAAAATTTTTAGGTCTTTTTCTGGTCACCAGTGAAATATTATCACTCTTAAGATAATTGATGTTTTGCTTTCTAGCCAGGCAATGTTTTTTATCAGACTTGCACTGAATTTGTCTTCTGCTAGAGCACGAGATCGAAGAACCAGCTCTTCTCCGGATTCCCTGTGAGGCAGGAATTTGCCTTGAGTTCTGTTTGCCACTAGAATCCACAATTGCAAGTTGTTTCTATGTTTAAAGGAATATTTATATTCATCAGATTGGCCATGCCTAAATCAATGAAAAATTAAGGGAGAAATTTTCCAGGTGGAAGTTAAGAAGTCACAATAAGATAAGCAAAATTAAAACTCAGTTTCTCTGACTCACTATTTTGATATCAAACTCCGGAGAGTCAGAAACATTAATGGCTCTCTATGACACAAGAGCGAGTATACACTAGAATTCTCTGTCCTAATGTTTGGCATTACTAAGATAATTCATTTAAAACTTATTTCCCCAAATATTTGATGTGTTGATTTAAAAAATCCAATTTAGGATCATAAGCTACACAAAAGATACAAGTAAAATACATATTCTCATCAAAGAATGCAACATATGTATATAGTTTACCTTTGTAGATTAGGCAAGATGCACTGGAGAAATGACACCAGGCCTCTACTTTAACCTGCCTTTGACCTGGTCTGTTAGTGTTCTTTTGTTCTTATTTATTACCTTGGTTCAGCCAAGGATAGCCACTGCTTTTGGAAGTTCACATTATAAACTGAGGTTGTTAGACATAGAGGGGATCATTTCCTATTTCCTCCTCTTACCTTTTCTTTTTTCTTCCTTTCTTTTTGGTATCAGGAGCAGAAGATCTTCTCTCTCTCTCTCTCTCTCTGTATGTGTGTGTGTGTGTGTGTGTGTGTGTGTGTGTGTGTGTGTGTGCGTGTGTGTGGTGCACATGTATACCCATCTTTGTATGTCTGCCTTTCTCTCTTCTCTCTCTCATCTGTCTAATTTTGAGGATAAAATAATACAAAATTACCAAATATCCAAGTGAAATCTATAGTTTCTCTTTTCTGGCTCCACAAGCCTCTCAGCTCCCCAGTGAGGGGGAATGTCGCCCTGGATTAGCAAAGCCAAAGATCCACACGAGGCCATGTGTTTCGGAGTGGTACTCGGGTAAGCACGAACAGCCTGGGCAGGAGCCGACACCTCTGTGTGTCTCCTCGTTCTGGGCCACTGGGTGTGAGGCACCCAGTCCTCTTTTTCTCCTTTTGTTTCCTTTGGATTCACTACCCATCCAACCCCATCCTGGGATTCAGGAGAGAAACTTCTCTCCTCCTTTCTTTCCTCCTTCAGTTTCTTATTGTTATGACATATTTTTGCAACTAACATTGCTATCTTGCTTTTATACCTTACTTGATTTCTTTTAACTTTTTTCCATTTCTTGTAACCTTTGGAATTTGACTTAGCTGGAATAGCCAAACTCTGGCTAAATGTATCTTAAAAAAAAAATAAAAGGTCGAAGAAACCAGAGTTACTTTTGAGTTAGAGTTATACTGCATAAGATTATTACCTCTCTTCACCTCCCCTTTTTTAAAGGAGAGCACAACTGAATTTAGAAAGAAAGTGCTACTACATTTTTCCTGTGCTAACTCATTCAGTATTAGGGATTTATCTTGAGCTGTGTATGATTTATTTGATTAAGAAATGCATACTTTTCTCTAAGTCTGAATTCAGCATTTCTTATATACATAGGAAGGTAAGGTTTAGAGAATAGGATCACAGCACATGCTTTCATCAAAGCAAGAAGAATATTGTGTGTATAAACATTCTCATGGAAATATACGCGTGGGTCAAATGAAGAGCTATCTTGCTATATCATAGTATCTTTAGGTGTTTGGCAAGAAACTAATAATTTAGCATGTGGAAGAGATGTCTTCATGAGAAGTAATGAATCTGAGATGATTGGCTTTTCAATAATTTCTTATTATTATCTTTTAGAGAGACAGGTTCTTGCCTGTTGCTTAGGCTGAATTGCAGTGGCATGATCGTAACTCACTGTAGCCTCAACGCACCACCACGCCTGGCTAATTTTTTCTTTTCAAATGATTTTTTTGTAGATATAGAATCTCGCTATGTTGCCCAGGCTGGTCTTGAACTCCTGGCATCAAGAGATCCCCCACCTCAGCTTCCCAAAACACTGAGATTACAAACGTGAACCACTGTACCTGCCCAATAACTTCCTTTTTTTTTAATTGCAGAGGTTTTCTTAGTCATTTCAGTAAATTCAGATTATCAGAAGAAAACAGCACAAAAATTCATCTCCACCATCTTTCTCTTTATACCCTTCTTAAACTCCTCATTCTGCTTGATCAAAGCCGTAATTTTTTTTGCAGATTTTTTTCTTCAGCAATGTTCAGATATCTTGGGCTCTGACTTCAATAATGTTTCAGTGGCTCAGGCTGTTCAGGCCACCACTGAGTTCTACGGTGGCCTGAATGTGACAGGAAGCAAAATTGTCTTTGCCAAAGGTTTCATTGACCCTTGGCATGCTTTGGGAGTCATAAAAGATATCAGTGAAGATTTGCCTGCTGTTTACATCGAAGGTAACACAGTTGTTAATATTTGTAGAGATACAATATGAACCACTTTGTTAACTATTGGGCTTAAAGGTTTTTCTATAAGTGGTTTATGCAGTTTCAGATAATGTGACGTAAGGTCACATTCTTTAGGGAATCTTGTTACTCATTAAATTGAGCTACTTGTCTACATAAATTTGACTTGAAGGCAAATGTTATGCCCATTGATGTATCTACCTAGTGTTTAGTGCAATAAATTCATGGGAGATGCAGGGAACCTGTGACTGAAAATTAAGTTTTCTTTGTTGGGAATTATTGAAGTAAGCTTTAAAATAATCCAAAATCATCCATTTTTAGTATTCTGATGTTCACTTGTTATGATCCTTGAAAAATGAAAATCTTTATTATGTTAATGTATTTGCAAGGCTATCACCTTGATTTCAAGTCCAAAGTTCTCCGAAGTCCTTGCAAATCAATCAAAAAAGTTGTGAATGGAGGAGGCTGCCATGTATATTTCTTTTTTTTTTTTTTTTTTTTTTTTTTTTTTTTTTTTTTGTTTGTGGGTGGGTGCGTGTTTTGGGGCGGTTTAGCGGCGGCTGGGTGGGGGCGAGCCCCCCCCCCCCCCCCCCCTTCCTCCCATTCCCCCCCCTTTCTCCCCTCCCCCCCCCCCCTCCCCCCCCCCCCCCCCCCCCCCCTCCCCCCCCCCCCTCCCCTCTTCTTTATATCTCGGGTTTTTTTGTTTTTTTTTTTTGTTTTTTTTTTTTTTTTTTTTTCTTCGTTCCACGTTTTATTTTTTAACCTTTTTCCTTGGCTTTTTGTTTTTTGGTTTGGCTTTTTTCGTTTCGTGTGTGGATAGATAGGTTATATTGTTTTCTTTTTTTTGTTTTGGTAATGTTTCTTCTTGTGGCGCCGCCCTCCCCTGAGAGCGGGGCGCCCCCTCCCCCTTTTTTTTTTTTGTTTCTTGTTTTTTTGTGTGATTTTTGTTGTTTTTTTTTTTTTCTTTTTTTTTTTTATTCCCTCCTCGCCTTTTTTTTGTTTTTTTTTGTTTTTGTTTTTTTTGTGTTTTTTTTTTTGAGTCTTTTTTGGGTTCATAGTTTTTTTTTGCCTTTTTGGCGTTTGTCGGTTTTCTTTTTGTTTTTTTTGGTTTAGGGGGGTTTGTGTCCCTTATATTTCTAGATCACTGTTAAGTCAGGACAGATAAAATACATGTCCCGGTGACCTGGCTTCATCAAGAAGTGACTTTACAAGTCACATAAACTATCTGAGCTTCAGTTTTGTTTCATTTTCTTTAACCTGAAAAAAGAAAAGACACAAAACATATCTTAAAATTCTACAAAACTATAAATCATGCTTTTGTTCTTATTTTAGTAGCTGTTAACTTTCTACTTGTGACTTCCAGAGAATACACTCATATCCTGGGAGCTTATGTCATATTTTGAGTTGAAGGATGAGATTATTAAAAACATTAATCTCTAAATTGACAGGATTAGGCAATTTTCTATAGTGTTTATTCATTTGTATCACCTGGTACTTAATAATAAGCAATAAGTGTTTTGAATAAATATTGGGCCAATTAATTGAGAATTTCTGGGAATTGTCCTGGACATAAATATTGTTAAAAGCTCCCCAGATACACTGATGTGCAGCCAGAGTTAAGAATACTTGCTGTAGAGGTATTCTGATCTTTCCCTTTCCACATTTTAGGTGAAGCTCACTGTGCAAATTTGTATCCAGCCCAAACCACTGATTCAGCTGACCTAACTAGTGCATGAGAAAAAATCTTTTGAGTTTCTGCAAAAGTGGCTAACTAACCCAAGCGATTGATGAGAAAGGAAAGCTCAATGGAATGCAAAATCTGTCATTCATTTCTCACTGAAACACAAAACCTCTGCAAGGATGAAGTTAGAGGAGATGGAAGGACAGTACTTTTAGATTTAAATGGTGTGTGTGTGTGTGTGTGTGTGTGTTTTATATTTTAAAGAGATTTTTAAATCAAGTTCTTCTTTTGTGATGTTTAGAAGCATCAAACCATTCCAACCCTTAGAAATTAATTGTACTGGAGGACCATGTGAATGCTAATCATTGGTTGCTACAGAAACAGACTAGATTTTCTAGGACTATGTCAATTTCATGCAATCTTGTTTTCAATAAAGCCCATTTATGAAATGTACATATGTGATTTGATTAAATCATTTTGTAAGCCATCGTGTGTGTGTGTGTGTGTGTGTGTGTGTGTGTGTGTGTGTGTGTGTGTGTGTGTATGTGCGTATTTGGTTAGGAAAACTATCTGGGCCCAGGTGTCCCTTTATAAATTTTTTATACCAGAGAATTTTGCCATCAATGTCCCATGCTTACATCAGCCAATCAGAAATGAACTCGTAAAGCATACTAGAATCCCTAGGAAACACGGGATCCGAATCCTCTTGGAACTTGGAGCTGTCATCTATTCACAATAATGTCAATGAGAACATTTCGTTAAAATTCTGGCCAGACTAGTTTATTTTCAGTTCTGAAAATATATTCAGTTAACAAAATTATATGAATTAAAATTTTTTAAGTTGGATTTTTATAGCACATATTTTTCTACAGAGAGCAATGCTGTCATCGTTAAGTCATACTTATTCAAAATTCAAGATTCAAGAGAAAGCCTTCTAAAACAATATGCTTAAGCACATTGTAGGATTACGCTGCAGCTTTCCTTAAAGATGCATTTTGTCCCAGTTCATTTTTATCCTGAAAATAAATTGGCTTTAACCTCCATTTGAGCTGCGGCAGTCATTCAATGGCTTGCCATTGCTTTCAAGGTGAAGATGGTCTTTGTTCATCTGGTTTCCAGGGCTCTGCCTAGGTTATCCCACTACCAGCTTCTCCATCCTTGTTTTAGACCAACTTTTCTCCATTTCTCCCTTCCAGCCACGCGATCTACTTCAGTCCCTCATATTCTTCACGCTTTGCTGCCCTCAGGACTATTGCTCATGCCATTTTTACCACCTGGATGCTTTCTCTTGGCTTTTGTGACCTCATCATCTTGCATTCACCTTTGAGATCTTAGCTCAAACAACTCTTGTTCAGGGAATTCTTACTTGACTTTCCTTACAAGATAAAATCTCCTGTCAGATAAGTCAGGACCCTTAATTCCATCTTTAGCCTTCACTGTCTTTTGCAATGAAACCTGATCTATTCAGAGGTTGCAGGACTGTTTGAAGGGTACTGTTATTCCGCCACAGGTTCCTAGTAAGTCTGGGCTTCTGCTCACAGAAGCATTGTAAGCATGGTCTTTTCTCCTCTAGGAGACACGCCATCCAGACTTCAATTTCCGTCTTTCACTTTATTGCCAACAATTGACAACAGGACTGCTTACAAATCTATCTAATTTATTATATGCCAACAGGTATTCTGAGAAAAACAATTTTAGAAGGACAGTGAAAGAGAAGAATGTAACTTTGTTTAACCAGTTTTTCTTTTCTCCTCTCCTCCCTCCCTCCCTCCCTCCCTCCCTCCCTCCCTCCTTCCTTCCTTCCTTCCTTCCTCCCTCTCTCTCTTTCTTTCTTTCCTTTCTTTCTTTTGCTTGCTCGCTTTTTTTTGAGACGAAGTCTCACTCTGTTGCCCAGGCTGGAGTGCAGTGGCACAATCTTGGCTCACTGCAACCTCTGCCTCCTGGGTTCAAGTGATTTTTGTGCCTCTGCCTCCTGAGTAGCTGAATTACAGGCACATGCCAGTAAGCTAGGCTAATTTTCGTATTTTTAGTAGAGATGGGGTTTCACCATGTTGGCCAGGCTGTCCTTGAACTCCTGACTTCAAGTGATCCACCCACCTTAGCCTCTTAAAGCGTTGGGATTGCAGGCATGAAACACTGAGCCCAGTCAGGTTTTATTATTTTTAAATGTAAGCATGGAATTAGGTATTCTATAAAGTATGTTGAGGTCTAAATCTAGGAATCTTTAAGCATAATGTAAGAACAAGACTTTAAAAAGGTTGTGATTTAGTCACCTTGAGAGTTTTAAATTACATTGTTTTAGAGAACTAGAAGCTTAAAAAATGCTAACCATCTCTATGACTTCTGTTTTTGTCTCACCTATTCTGCAAACTGATTCATAGAGAAGTTTGGTAACTAATTAAAAAAATTTGGAATCTAATTTTAAAAAATACTTTGATAAGCTTCTAAGTAGCTAAGAAAAAAATTTGGAAAACTTATGATACACAAGATACTGAGATTTTAGGATCAATATGATTGTTTCAAGGCTAATATTAACTGCTTCTTTGACATAAAAAACATTGATTCTTGGTTCAGCTCATAGACCCTCCCTCCACTAAACCTCAGATAAAAGGGATTCGAATCCAGCTGGACTCTCATGGCACTAATTCAGTACCTCTCTTAGCATTCATCACATCTCAAGGTTAAGTGCCTCTTGCCCACTGCTAGATTAGATTCCAAAGAACCTGGAGGTTTTATTCCTCAGTGTTTCTCCTACTGAGCCTTTGAACATAAGAGGTGCTTAAACAAGATTTGTTGAATGAGTACATTTATTCTAAATGGTATTTTAGGGAAAGTTGGAGGTAATAAAGAGGCACTTAGTATCAACTTATGGTAGTAAATGGAGCTCACAGCTAATGTTCAACAGCTCATCAATACTCTCCAAAGGCAAATGGTAATATCCATCAGCAGTTGGTCAAACCTGTAACTTAGTGGATTAAATATTAATAGTTCCTACTTTAAGGTCAAAAGAGAGGAGACATTCCTTCAGTTGATGTCATGGGTCATAGTCATTATTTTATAAAACGATTTCTGCACAAATCACTGGTAAACCACAGCTAATCAAGTTCCACCTCGGGGCTTTGTTCTTTCCGTCTGAAATATTCCTCCCCACACTCTTTCAGGCGGGCTTCATATTAGATGCCACTGAAGGTTCAGATCAAATGCTACTTTTTAAGAGACCCTGACGCTTCCCCACCCTATATAAGAAGCTCCAGTTCCCAGCTGAGTACGTGGCACACTACAATTTTTTTTTTTTAGATGGAGTTTTGCTCTTGTTGCCGAGATTGAAGTGCAGAAGTGTGATCTCTGCTCACTGCAACCGCCACCTCCTTGGTTTAAGTGATTCTTCTGCCTCAGCCTCCTGAGTAGCTGGGACCATAGGCACCTGCCACGCCTGACCATTTTTTTGTATTTTTAGAAGGGACTGAGGTTTCACCATGTTGGTCAGGCTGGTCTTGAACTCCTGACCTCAAGCAATCCACCTGCCTTGGCTTCCCAAAGTGCTGGGATTACAGGTGTGAGCCACTGCGCCTGGCCCATAATTGCTTTTTAAATATTTTGTTCCCTTTATATAGAGCCAAGCGTGGGGCAAAAAAGAGGCTTTGCACCCTGTATGCCAAAGGTGAACCAGGAACCATGTCCACAGCTGCCTGGGCTCTGGAGCTCTGTCGGCCCTCCCCATCTCTCATGCGTGTCTGCTCCTTCTCCAGTTCCAAGGCTGCACTTTTCTTGCTTTCCTATTAGCTTTGTGCAGAGCTGAATATCCAGTCTGCCTGATCCAGGACAAAGTGAAATGTAGGGCTCCCTTTTAAAAAATCAGGAAAAAAAAAAGGCTTTTTCTTTTTTCCCTGGTCTCTCTTGACCTGTCATGTTGTGGTTTTTTGTTTGTTTGTTTGTTTTTTGTTTTTGAGATGGAGTATTGCTCTGTCACCCAGGATGGAGTGCCCTGGTGCAATCTCGGCTCATTGCAACCTCTGCCTCCTGGGTTCAAGCAATTCTCCTGCCTCAGCCTCCTGAGTAGCTGGGACTACAGGTGCGCACCACCACACCTCAATAATTTTTGTTTTTGTTTGTGTGTGTGTGTGTGTGTGTGTGTGTGTGACGGAGTCTTCCTCTGTCGCCTAAGATGGAGTGCAGTGGGTGATCTTGGCTCACTGCAACCTCCACCTCCTGGGTTCAAGCAATTCTCCAGCCTCAGCCTCCTGAGTAGCTGGGATTACAAACAGGCACCATCACACCCAGCTAATTTTTGTATTTTTAGTAGAGACAGGGTTTCACTATGTCAGTCAGGCTGGTCTGGAACTCCTGACCTCAGGTGATTCGCCCGCCTCGACATCCCAAAGTGCTGGGATTACAGGTGTGAGCCACCGCGCTCAGCTGTGTTTTGTTTTATTTGCTAGTTAGTGTTGCAATTCCTCTACACCAAGCTACTCTTGAAGGAAGAGTATGTCCACTCTAGGCCCCACCGTTGCATGCTCAAGCCTCCATCTGGAGATGGGGGGGTTGGGGAATACCTCAGGCCTGTCTCGGGAGGTGAGGAGGCAGCAGGAGGTGGGACACACCTGAGTAGAGGCTCCAGCCCTTGTGCAGCCCACTGGATTTTAGGCAAATTCAAAGATAAAATTAGTAAACATTTCAAGACAGTGACCCCAGAGCATGACACCCTTAGCTCAGGGACCCCCTTCTGAGTTGCCACCCTGGGTGGCAGCTCTAGTCCCTGGTCCACAAAGCCACCCTGGTTCTGTATTGAGCTCTCAAAGTCTCCCTCCCTTCCCCTCCCTTCCCCTCTCTTCCTCTCTCCCCTCCCCTCCCCACCCCTCCCCTCCTGTTCCCTCCCCTTCCCTCCTTCTCTTTCCTCCCCCTCCTCTCCTCTCCTCCCCATTTGATTCAATGGGAACAGCGAAGTCACATACTTGAAAATCGCTTTCAGTGTTGTGGATTTCTCATTTCTTCAAGTCACAGCTCCTAACTCTAAGAAGCTGGCAGTCTGGCAGGGAAGGAGGGCAGCACCACCATCCTCAGACTGTGTGCTCACAGTGCCGGCTGCATGGACAGGGATTGCAGAGGGGCAGGCTTTCTCTGGCTTGGAGATGCAACCATACTCTGTCATTGCAACAGCAAAGCAGCTATTGGAATTCCTGGGGACACCTGTGGTGGTTGATCCAGTCTGCAGATCCAGTGGAAGCTGCCATGCATTTTATATTCACAGAGAATTTTGAGTGTCATTTCCTCTTGGTTTGTGCAGTAATTTGTCAAACTCCAAAAGACTATTTTCAGTAGGATGTTTTATAGATCATATAAATCTCTGCCTTGTTTTCTCCTCTGCCATAAAACTGTTACTGTTGGTGGCATCTAGGGAAGGGAAGCCAAGGCAACTTCTTCCTGATGGCTCTCCACTGCAGAGGGTGAGCTAGGTCTCTTTTATTCTTTTTTCCTGGACCTTGTCTTATGTCCTTTCTCATGAGCAGGGAACTAACTCCCCCAGCCCCAATATGAGTGTATTGGGGTGGGTGAGGGGGAGGGAGGTTGAGAAGAGGAGGCAGGGGGCCGCTTCCCACTGTAAAAGCTGAAACTCCAGATGTTTGCCTCCCTTCGCTGGCAATGAGGGCTGGGAACAGGAGGCGACCTTGGCAAAACAGATCTATCCATTGGAACTGTGACTCCGGAGCCAATCATGGAAGACTCAGAGTGAGGAGATAGCCCTCCAACAGCTGGTAGCAGCGATGTGAGTGCCAGTGTCCCGAGTCCAGGCCCGGACAAGCTCCGGGATACAGCCAGGCTAAGGCCCCTCAGGCCTGCGTTCTCTCTGGTTCTGGCTGCGTTTCCTTGCTTTGTTTCTGTGCCTATCAGTCTTATTTTCCAGCCTTATCAGCTGTTCCATGAGCTCCTCGATATCTTAACAAAAAAACTTTTTCAGTCTACCTACAGCAGGCTTCTCACTATTTTTTTTTTTTTTTTTTTTGAGAGGGAGTATTGCTCTGTTACCCAGGCTGGAGTGCAATGGCGCAGTCAACCTCCGCCTCCCAGGTTCAAGTGATTCTTCTGCCTCAGCCTCTTGAGTAGCTGGGATTACAGGTGCATGCCACCATGCATGGCTAATTTTTGTATTTTTAGTAGAGACGGGGTTTCACCATGTTGGCCAGGCTGGTCTCAAACCCCTGGCCTCGTGATCTGCCCACCTCGGCCTCCCAAAGTGCTGAGATGACAGGTGTGAGCCACTGCACCTAGCCTCTTCTCACTTTTCTTTAAACATGTGCAGCACTCTTAGGTCCTCTCTCCTGGTGCTTTCCTCTTCCTGGACAGCTCTCTGCACCCAACATCCACACGGCCCTCCCTTTCCCACCTTCACATCTTTGCTCCATTCATGTATTCACTGTCTCAATGAGACCTACCCTGGTCATATTACATTCTCTCTAAAATTTGCAAACTGTGCCTCCACCTGAAAATCCTGATTCCCTTACCCTGCTTGACTTTTCATTTCCCCATAGCACTTATCAACTTCTACCATACTGTAACACTGATGTTTATTAGTTGGAGTCATATGATACTGATATTTGTTCATTTTTTTACCCATAAAATGGCAATTTCATATTATTCAACTTAATATACTTATCTTTAAAATAATTTTTTGAAGATATGAGATCTCATTCTGTAGCCCAGGCTGGAAGGCAGTGGCATGATTATAGCTCACTGCAGCCTGGAATTCCTGGGCTCAAGCGGTCCTCCCACCTCAGCTTCACGAGTATCTGGGACTACATATGTGCATCATGCCTGGCTAATTTTTTTCAGGTTTTTAAAGATAAGGTATCTCTATATTGCCCAGGTTGGTCTCAAACTCCTGTACTCAAAAATATACTTATCTTTCATTATTCTCATTTGCATGCAAGCTACATAAGAGCAAAGATCTATATTTATTTTAACAACTTTACTGAGGTGTAATTGACATACCATAAATAACCAGTGTTTGTTGAGTTAAGCTCAATAAGCTGCATATATTTAAAAGGTATAATCATGAACAATGAGAACACATGGACACAGGGAGGGGAACATCACACACCAGGGCCTGTCACAGGGTGGGGGGATAGCGGAGGGGATAGCATTAGAAGAAACATCTAATGCAGATGACGGGTTGGTAGGTGCAGCAAACCACCATGGAACAAACCTGCACATTCTGCCCATGTATCCCAGAACTGAAAGTATAATAAAAAAAAAATAAATAAAAGGTATAATCTGACAAGTTTTGACATATGAGACCACCATTGTAATCAAGATAATGAGTGAGTGTGCTCATAATGAACCTCCTGAAGATTTTCTTGTGCTTTTTTGTAATTCCTCTCTCCTGCCTCTCTTCATATCACTACCCTCTCTGTCCCCAGGCAACCACTCATTTGCTTTACTATAGATTAGTTTGCATTTTCTAAAATTTTACATAAGTGGGGTCATGTAGTACATATACCTTTTTGGTCATCATTATTTTATTTTGAGACTCATCCATGATGTTGCATGCATCAGCAGTTCATTGCTTTTTTTATTTTTTGGAGATGGAGTTTCAGTCTTGTTGCCCAGGCTGGAGTGCAGTGGCATGATTTCGGTTCACTGCAACCTCCACCTCCCAGGTTCAATTCTCCTGCCTCAGCCTCTCGAGTAGCTGGGATAGCAAGCATGCATCCTGTAATTTTTGTATTTTTAGTAGAGACTAAATTTTTGTATTTTTAGTGGAGACAGGGTTTCACCATGCTGGCTGGGCTGTTCTTGAACTCCTGACCTCAAGCGATCCACCTGCCTCAGCCTCCCAAAGTGCTGGGATTACAGGCGTGAGCCACAATGCCAGCCTCATTGCTTTTAATCAGTGAGTAGTAGTCTGTTATAGGGGTATACCACAATTTGCTAGGAACATTTATCTAAAAGTCTTTGTATAGATGTGTGTTTTCATTTGTCTTGGGAAAATATCTAAAAGTGGAATACCTGGGCCATATGGTAATTTTTTGTCTAACTTTTAAAGAAATTGACAAACTGTTTTCCAATATTGTTGTACCATTTTACCGTCTTACCAGCAGCAAATGAGAGTTTCAGTTGCTCATCTTTGACACTGCCTGATATGGTGAGTCTTTGTTGCAAGTAGTGGTATTTCTGGTCTGTATACAGCAGTGTTTCCTTGTGGTTTTATTCTAGCTTGCATATCCTTAATGACTGATGATGCTGAGTACTTGTAATAAGCTCATTTGCAATCCATGTATTTTCTGCAGTATCTCTTCAAATCTTGTGGCCATCTATTTATTAGGTTTGTTTTCTCATTAGAGTTTATATAGAGTTTTGATGTATTCTACATTGAAATCCTTTATCAGGTAAGAGATTTGCAGATATTTTCTCCCAGACTGTGGCGTGCTTTTCATTTTATTAATAGTATCTTTCAAAGAGCAGAAGTTACTCATTTTGATGAAGTCTAAATTTTTCCTTTACAGATTATCATTTTGATCATGTCTAAGATCTCTTTGCCTAACTCAAGGTCATAAAACTTTTTCTTATGTTTCTTCTAGAAGCTTTATAATATTGCATTTTACATTTAGGTCCATGGTCCATTTGAGTTTAGTTTTATATAGTATAAAGCATATGAGCATATGTTGAAGTTCTATAGGAAACAAAGTATGCTGGAAATGGTAATTATTTGGGCAAAAATGCAATTTTTTATTATTTGAATTTCTTGTTTAAAGCAAAAATCATCACAATATAGTATGGTGTTTAAAATATATGTAGAAGTAAAATTTATAACACTGCCATAAAAACAGACAGGAGAAAAGAAAGTTCTTATACAATATGTGAAACTTTAAATTACTTTAAAGTTCTTGTGTAATATATGTAATCTACTTGAAGGTAGACAGTGAGGAGTTAAAAGCAACTATGAACCCTAAAGCAACTATCACATAACCATGCAGAGTTACAGCTGGGAAGTCAGCAAGGGATCCAAAAGCATGTGGAAAATGAAGAAAAAGTGAACAAAGAACAGTTGGGACAAATGGAAAACAGACGACAAGATGGCAGATGTCAACCCAACTACATCAGTAATTACACTAAACCTTAATGGACTAAAGACACTGTGAGAGTTTTCTGTTCTTCTCAACAAAGAACTCCCAAAGAAAAGCAGCTTACCTCAGCAATCATTGGCTATATCGCACAGTTTCTGAAAACCAAGAATCAGGGAGCAGCTTAGCTGGATGATTTTGGCTTAGAGTGTCTCCCAGCCAGGGATATAGGCATCTGAAGACTTGACTGGGCTGGAAGATTTGCTTCCAAGCTCTCTCACATGGCTGTAGGCAGGAGGCCTCAGTTACCACTATGTGGATCTCCATAGGGCTGCTCCAGGGAGACACAGAGTGAGAGAGTGAGAGAGACAGAGACAGAAAGAAACTAAGACAGAAGTCTCAGAGCCTTTTATAATGTAACCTCAAATATCTATCCTAACAGGCGGGATGTAGGCACAAGAATAGATATGGGCTGTTGGAGTCTGTAGAAATTTTCTTTGATTATTTAAGTTTTGAAAGGTTGAATGTAGAATTATTAGCTGAGAAACTGTCATTGAAGTTTGCTCTCTGCCTTCAAGCCAAGAATCATCCTGAATTTATTTTTATTTTCTTAATTTTTGCCTTGAATAGGTGAGGCACAAAAGAATAAATTCCAGATAAATCCTAAATTGCTTCTAATTTAAACGGCAAAGTAGGAAGTTAAAATTTGTTTTTGACTGTGCTAAATCAAGAAATAAAAAAAAAAAAGAAAAAGAATAATTAACACATAGCTAGGAATCTGCTACCGGTGCAGCTGCCTCATCTGTCTAGAATGCTTACTGGGGATTAATATTAATGTGATAGTTTCCATTTAGACTTCCACAGCTGCAAAGACAATTAAATCACAGCAGCAGTCCCCTAGCAGTTTTGTGGCTTGCATGTGTCCATCCTTGTGCTGCAATGTTTAGATTCCAACTAGCCTATCAAGGAGTGGTTCTTGAGCTCCTACCAGGCAAGCAGCACAGTGCTAGACACTTTAAATATTCCTCTATTAAGGATTAAGGAGTGTTAAATTAATTTCTGTGACTTCCTCCTAAGAGAACATCTCTCATAAACTCAGAAAAAGAGACATTTGTTCCTGGAACTCTTCAAAACAGAGTTCCTGGGGAGCTCTGTTTTGATTGCTTTGCATATCATGCTAAAGGAGCAGAGCTTTAAAAGACCCCATAAGGACCACAGAAATGATCGCCACGTGCAAAACCATGTCTATTTCTGTAGACCTCACTTAACAAGTCCTAGCATAATGGTCTTAAAGAATAAAATGTAGCACAGGATCAGGACTCTGGGGAAGGGTGTACATTTATGAGCAAAGCCACTACTTGAGTTAATTCTCATCAGTTGTGATGGACCAACTTTGGTTTTCAGTTATCCTGTGAAGGCATTGGTATGTTTGGAGCAAAAGCAATTTAATGCATAATTTAGCTATGTGAATATTTGTGGTTTGCAAATGGAAAGGAGACATTCCAATGTGACAGATAAAGTTTGTTTCCTAAGACATTTTCCTTATGATTCTATCACTTAGAAAAGATCCTTAAGTATTATTGTCATCTGAATAATCTCTAATAATTTAAAAAATGCTACACCTACCTTCTTTTGCTCTAAATAGAGAGGAACCATGTAGTTGTCCTAAAAACTGCATAGCTCTATCATACCACATACTAAAATTGAGTTTATAAATATCTTAGATTTTAGGCAGTGATGTGTCTGTATCTTTGTAGCTATGTGTTTGTGTGTGTGCATATGTTCACACCTACAGAGCTGACACCTGGTTATTTTGTGTTTGAGAAAACCAGCATGACATATGTTAGAAACAAATTTTCGGTGCCGCAAAAGAAATAGCCGTTGAACATAAATTTTCTCAGCAAGGCAAATTTACTTCTATAGAAGGGTGCATCTCATGGATTGAGCAATGGTGAGAGCACCACAAACAAAGAAAAGCAGAGGTTTCTATTCCTAATGCAGTGGGTTTCTACTACTGTGTCCTGTCTCCATTGGCTGGAACAGGACTGCACACTCTAAACTGGTCCTAGTTGGCTGATCTGAAGGGTGCAGGGGAAGGCGTCACAAGGACAGGAAAGACAGTTTTGGTGAGAGGAACCCTTGCAGCAGGAGGGGTAATTTGCAGAGTGAGTGGAATGTGGGCCCTATAGATAAGGATTGATGGGGAAATTGCTTACTGGGGCAGGGAGACACCGCGAGTAAGGAAGTCTGGCCTTGAAAGCAGGGAACAAAGAACAAGGAAATTTAAACAAGCTAAACCTTTGAGGAAGAAACTTCTTACTGTATTTAACAATTCCCACCTTTTAATTTTTATAGTACTTCTTCTTCAAACCTTTTTAACATAATTTGGCTCTGTTATTCTATTTGGTCTTTTAAAAGAAAAAGCTTATTTGAATAAGGAGAAGGAAGAGGATTGAGGGAGATTTTGGTGAGAGCTATTTCAATAAGTCTTTGAATTAATCCCCTGGGCACAGGGAATGACACAGCATCTTGCAAGAATAAGCAACACTATTCTGATGGCAAGAGAGGTGAGGATTGAGGACATAAGTCCCTTCCATTTGGTGAACTATTTTCCTATTAAATGTGGGAATGGGGTGTTTAGTCCAGAATTTTTAGCTAATTCATTGGATAAAGCAGTAAGTCCTTGTAAGGCCCTTGTTATGCACCAATTGGGGGCGGTGTTGTTTGGGACGAAGGTACAATACTGAGTTTTAATTGCAACACAAACACTACCTTTTTTGGCTAATGTCATATCGAGGGCCATTCTGTTTTCCCAGGCCATCTGGCAAGTAGGCCCCAATTGTTCTGCCATTCCTTTGACAGCATCCCTGGTGTAATTAATAAACCACTCTGATTATAATAAATGTAATTTATCCCATCCACATTTTTATTAACAGTTACTCACTAAAATATTGACTCAAATCTTATTGCTATTTGATCCTGGGCTTTGAATTTATCTGGTACTCCTTGTGGAACTCAAATATAAACACGGGGGTCAAAGGACCTATGTGTGGCACTTCTTGTTTTACAGTTATTTTTTCTTTTGTGTTGACAGAATGCTAGAGTGAAAGGGACAGCCAATTGGACTAGATCAGAAGTGCTGCTCCAATTATTTGGCAGAGTACCCAGCAATAGTCCCCTGCAATACCACCATACATCTGCTTGGGGATGAACAAGGGCAGACTGATTGGTAAGCTCTTGAAAAGGTTTGGTTTTACTGCACCCTGTTAAATCTCTAAGGAATGCTAACTTTCCCCCCTGCTGTGAAAGACACAAGGTGAAGTTAACATTAGGGGCTTGAGGTCGGATGGTCCTTGGGGGCTGACCCATAGGGTTCTTAACCTCAGGGAACAGCAATGAAAGAGTCTTGCATGACTCATCGCCCTAGGCTGTGGGGTTCTGGAAGAGAGCTACCATACAGCTTATGCTGTGTCCATGAGAAAACCCGCTCAAATGGAAAGGGGACAATTTGGGTCTCTGGCCTGTCTGTCACACAAGTGTAACAGTAGCTTTTTTTTTAGCATGCAAACAGAATATTTAATCCATTCTAGTGAAGCATTTGAGTCCTGATATCCTGTTTCAATTGCTATAGTTTGTTTTAAATCTTTAATCTCTACAACAGCTACTTTGGTTTATCATTGCATATGTAATAGGAAAAGTTTTGGTTAGCGAGAACTTAGGAGAGGAAGAAGGGGGTGCAGGAGGTGGGGGAGCAATGAAGTGCATTTCAAAGGATCCTATGGGGTCCTTCCCTGAGACTTCTGCTCCTATACCATAGAAACAGCTTAATGAAGAGGAAGAACTCTGGGGAGCAGAGATGGTAATCTGTACTAAATTACATTGGCTCAGCTGGTAATTGGGAGGTGTAACTCCTTTAGTAAAATGAATATATGGTTTTAAGAAACTGCAGGTACTAGTTGGGGTGGTTCATCCTTGCTCTTTAGTATTTTATAGAGCATTGGACCAACTTTGGCAGAGAAGCTCTGCTCTAGAAGGACAAGATTCCCCCAGTTTACACTGGAATCTTCGTCAAACCCTTCCCAAAGCAACTTATCCCAGTTAACAGATTTTTAGTCTGAGAAGAATTAGGAAGGACAAAGATACTTTTCTGAAGTGGAGAGTTGCCTTTGGCCTGGCAAATCTCCACAGGGCATCACAAGGCAAGCATTAAAAGTAATACTTTGGGGTAACTTGACCTAGTTACATTAGTAACGAGAGGACTAGTAATAAAAGGGGAAAAGACAGATATGCAGGATAAGAGGATCAAACCCAGTTTAGCTTCAGCTTGGTTGGAGTTGGCCCTGGAATACCTGTCCATGATTCTGGAGGAGGTGGTGCTCATTTAACCCCGTGTGATGAGTCCATCCTCTTTTTGCTGTTTGAACTGCAATCTCAGTCGTTGAGAGCACTGGATAGGGCCCTTCCCAAGCTGATTCAAATTTTCTTTCCCTCCAACTTTTGATGAGGACGTGGTCCCCAGGCTGATGTTGGTGTAATGGAACCTCACTGGTGGTGCCTGTGCTAAAAGACCTTTAGTTATAAGGCAAGAGAAAGTGAAAGGTAAACTAAGTATATATTTTTGAGAAACTGGTCTTTTGTTTTGAACGTGGGAATGTCAGCAGTGGAATGCAAACAGGGCAACCTATACAACATTTCATAAGGGGATAAGCCAACATCTCTCTGAGGAGCAGTTTGGATTCTCAACACAGCAATGGGAAGGCATCTAGTCCATGGCAACTGAGTAAGACTAATTTGGTTAGGTGGCTTTTTAGAGTTTGGTTCATTTTTCCACTTTTCCTGATGAAGGTGGGTGCCAGGAAGTATGACATTCCCAGGTTATATCCAGTACCTGGACTAATTTCTTAATGGGATGTGCAGTGAAATGAGCCCCCATTATCTGAATTAATGTTTTCTATTAATCCAAACTTGGGTATAATATCTTGAACTAATGCCTTGACTACATTATTAGCAGTAGTACTTAAAAAGGAATAGCTTTTACCTAATGAGTAAGGTGACCTATTACTAATAAATACTTTAGATGACTAATTGGGGGTATGTTGGTGTAATTAGCTTGGATACTTTGGAATGGTCTTAATCCCAGATTCCTCTTCCAAGAGGTGGTTTTCTGAGGGTCTGCTTATTAGTCTTCCTACATACTAGGCAACTATCTGTAAGCTGTCTTGCCAAAGTGTAAATTCTTATATATATGTAAACCCTAAAGTTGGCATCACACATAGCTTGAGGTCTCCAGTGAGTCTCTTGATGCAGATGAGAGAGGACTTCCCTCATGAGGGGTTTGGATAACATTTATTTTTGGTCTGGTAACACCCATTTCCATTCTGAATTATCTTTGACCCCTATTTTTATTAATTTCTCTTTTTCAATGGGAGAGAAGATGGGAACTACAGTTGGGGGGAGAAAGGCAAGGGGTTAAGTGAGAAACAGGCATTTTAGAGAAAACGGCAGCTTGTTTGTCTATTTGACCTGCAAGGTTGTTTTCCCAGCTTTCAAAAAAGATACCTCTTTGATGTCTTGGGACATGGGAAATAGCTATTTCTTCTGGCACCTGGAGGTTATTTAATACTTGGCTGATTAATTCCTTGTGGATCAGGTTTTGGCCTTTGGTATTAAAAATTTGGACCTTGTCAGTCCAAATTTTTCCAAAGAGTAAGTTGCCCCGAAGGCATATTTAGAATTAGTATAAATAATCCCTTCTTGGTCCTGCAGGTGCTTTAAGACCTGATTTAATGCAGAAAATTCACATGTTGGGCAGACTAATTATTGGGTAGTCTTCCTGACTCTACTTTTGCAAGGGCTTCCCTATTGACTACCCACTATGTCTTTTCCTTCAATTATCTGGGAAGAGCCATCTATAAATAAGTGCTGCTCCATTTGAAAGAGGTCTCTCTTAAATTGGGTCTGACTTTAGTATGATAATCAATTAAATGTAAACACTTCTTAAATTTTAACACTCATGCTCAGTTCTCTTTAAATTTGGATTCGCAGTTAGGAAACCTGCTGGGTTAAGTGAATTATTAGTGGTTAGTATTAAATTATTTCTCTCTGACAGGATAGCTTTGTATGTTAAAATTCTTGAGTTAGTAAGCAATTCTTTTTTGTCTTCCGATTAAGGATAGTTTTGATTTGGTGAGGTGTACTAACAGTGAGGTTCCTTCTAAAAGTTAATTTCCTGCTTTTTTTCTGTTAGTAGGGCTGTTGTTGCTACAAATTGAATACATTTAGGCCACTTGAGTTACAGGGTCAAGAATTTTTGACAAAAGACAATGGGCTACTGGTAGCCCCTGTGTTTTTGCGTGAGTACTCCTAAGGCTTTAATTATAGGTTTTTAATTTACCCTGGCTTTTAAAGGAATAGGGTATTGCTTTCTCTTTACTACTTCCCTAGAGTTTTTAATTTAATGTGAATTGGAGGAATCTGTAACTTTCCTCGATTCCTGTCTTTTGATCATACCTCAGGATGATTTTTTTTTTTCTTTTTGTCTGTGGTGGTGAACAAATTTAGGAGGGGGAGAAGTTCCCCATGATTGATTTGGAGGTCTAAGCCTAATTTTAGTGTTAAATCTCTTCTTAATAGGTTTGTCCCTGCTTCTGGAATTAACAGAAATTTGATACTAGCTGATTGGTTTTTATATTTTACTTCTGTCTCCTCTAAGATTTTTGCTCTAAACCCTTCTCCTTTTACCCCCTGAGATTAAAAAATTCTTCTTGTGAACAAGTTATATTAGACGGAAGATAATAAACTGAGGAGTGAGCTGCTTCTGAGTTGATTAAAAAGGTAATAAGCTCAAGTTTAGGTCCCACTTCTAAATTTATCAAGGGCTCTTGGTGAGACTTACGATAAAAAAGAGCCCCTGACTTGCCTAGTCTTCTTCAAAAGTTATAAGTGGGATGACTTTTTCTCCTTTTCTCATTCTGGACATTGTCTTTTAAAGTGACCTAATTTTCCACATTTAAAACATTTGTTCTGTATTTTTTTTTCTACCTTTGAGCCTCCTGGCTTTACTCCTTTGTACCTTTCATATTGCCTGGAGAGTGGGGTCTAGGTTCTTTATAGGTTCTGGCCCCCTGGGTACTTTGTTGTATGGTGGACAGCAAAATTTTTGCCCTTTGATTTGGTTTTTCTTCATCTTTTCTTACATATACTTTTTGGTCTTCTTTTAGAAGCTTTTCTGTAGGCCTATCTTTCCAGTTCTCTATCTTTCATAATTTCTTGTTAATGTCTGGCCAACTATTAGTTACAAAATGAAGCTTTAACATCCCTTATCTGAGGGGGTCTTCTAATTCTAGACCCCCATATTTTCTCATTTGTTATTTGAGTCTTTCTAGGAATTTTATAGGTCTTTTATCTTTTCCTTGTTGTATATTGAAAGCTTTTGTAATGTTTTGGATGTGGGGTACAGACTCTTGAATTCTTTTGATTATCATTT
Source organism: Ateles fusciceps (assembly GCA_036589455.1). Taxonomy (NCBI): domain Eukaryota; kingdom Metazoa; phylum Chordata; class Mammalia; order Primates; family Atelidae; genus Ateles; species Ateles fusciceps. The sequence goes on from JAZHEH010001955.1 coordinate 4,166,616, forward strand.
CTCTAAGGTCTTTTCATTATCCTTATAATATTTTAACATTAGGCTTGGGGACTATCAGGGGAATATTATTGTTGCTAGCTTTATTCTTTTTATCCCTTACTTTACTTGGGGTATTTTCCATCTTTATGGTTTTGAGGTGAGGCTCAATCTCCCCTACTGGAAATTCCTCACCTTCCCTACTACTGGAGGTCTGTGTGAGGCTCAATCCCCCGCTACTGGAGATTTCTCACCTTTTCTCCTTTTGCTTCATCCTTCTCTAGCCGCTTCCCTCACGGGAACGTTAGGTCCCTCTTGGCATTGGTGAGTTGGTATAAATCCCCAACCCAGAATCCTGTACAGGAGGGCTGCCCTAAGCCATATAAGGTGACCACAGAACCGCAGATTCAGACTCAACACTCACTTTACACTCAATTGTGCATCTCATTCCCACACTTTCAACCACCAAGATACTCCGACCAAGGAATACTTCAGCACCCCTGTGGCTTTTCTTACCTTGGTCCCGACCAACGGAATACTTTGCCGGCTCCCATGGGGTATCTTACCTTGGTCTGTGCAGTGGAGTGTCTTATCTTTGGTCTGGCCCTGTGGAGTATCTTACCTCTGGTTGCCATGGTATTTGAAGGCTTTTTTCTCCCTCATTACTGAAAGGCTGGGTTTATTTGTCACACTGGGTGGGTCTCAGTTTCTTACCCCTGAGGCTGCCACAATGAGGCAGTGGGGTGTGCCTCCTCACGGGAGAGGACCAGAACCCTTCCTGAAGGAGAATGGCTTCCCTGTACTGGCCACCAAATTGTTAGAAACAATTTGTTTTTTTGTGCCAAGAAATTTTCTCAGCAAGGCAAATTTACTTCTATAGAAGGGTGCATCTCATGGATGAAGCAATGGTGAGAGCACCACAAACAAAGGAAAGCAGAGGTTTGTATTCCTAATGCAATGGTTTTCTACTACCGTGTCCCATCTCCATTGGCTGGAACTGGACTGCACAATCCAAACTGGTCCCGGTTGGCTAATCTGAAGGATGCAGGGAGGGATTTACACTGGTGGAAAGGACAGTTTTGGCAGGAGGAACTGTTGTGTCAGGAGGGGCAATTTGCAGGGTAAGTGGAATGTGGGCCCTATAAATAAGGATTGGTGGGGGAAGTTGCTTACTGAGACCAGGGCAGGGAGACACAGAGAGTAAGGAAGTCTGGCTTCAAAAGCAGGGAACAAAGAACAAGAAAAATTAAACCAGCTAAACTTTTGAAGAAGGATTTCCTATTGTATTTAACAACATATTTAATAAATTAGTGTTTCCTCTCTACTGACACATATGACTGTGATTATACGATCGCTGCTACTAATGCAGATTGCAAAGAGGAACAAGCTCAGCTATCAGAGACAGCTGGGGAAGGCATTAGAAAATATGCCTCAGTGGCTCAGTTTCCACCTTGTTTGGAGTCCGTTTCCTAGTTCCTGCTTCATTATAGTCGCAGCAAGGTCTAGAGAGGTCCATTGTGCCAGGAAAAATGATGGAGAATTAGCAGCAATGCTCTTTAGTTCAGTTCTCTCTATGTGGAAGTTGTTAGGACAAAGAAGTGTTCAGTCTCTGGCCTGGTGATTTTCTTTGGTGGATGAGGTGATGTACTGAGGGAGAAGGGATGAGTGATCCTGTATTCCTTGTTCCCAGGGGGAAAAAGTTATGGAATGAGGAAAAAGTACCTCTTCAGACTGCCAATCTCTGTGACCAATAGCCACAGCAGTTGTCTCCTTTATAGATGGCAAAAGCGGCCAACCAATGTTCCCTGAAGCTTGGTGGCAGAATTGCCTGGCATCCTAGACAATGAGACTCAGATCCTGAGAGTGTGAAAATTTCCAGTGGAGTGATAGTCATAGCTAACATTTATTGTTCACCTGCTATGCGCTAGGCTTTGTCTTAGACCTTACATGCATTCACTTGTTTAGTCTTTACACCAACCCTATGAAGTAGGTACTATTTTGACTCCCTCTTTTCACATGCAGAGCCGAGGCCCAGAGAGGATTATTAGCTTGCACAAGGTCACAGAGCTGCTAAGCGGCAAAGCCAGAATTTGAGCATAGGACGCATGACAGATGGCATTCACATAAGGAACAGAGATCCGTGGACATGCCTGAAATTGATGCTACCCCCACCCCTGCAACACACACATATCGAAGTATACGGTGTTGCATATTTTTGGGAGAAGCAAGGAGTACATTAATATAGTTCATTTGCGCGTGTGTGTGTGTGTGTATCCACAATCTCAAAGGTAATTTCATGGAAAAAGAAATAAATATTACCCATTTAATTACAATAGGATGAAACTCTCAACATTTTGCCTTCTTAATGCAAATTTAGATACAATAAAATTGGTGAATGGCCTCCCTCCTCCAAGGCAGGCTCACACCAATCATTTTCTTATTCACAAGGATTTTCACAGCATAATTATTGTACCTCTAACATGCAGAGGTATATGCACTGTCCACAGTTTGCTCTATCCCTGATCTTATTCCTTAATGAAATTTATCCATGGTTAGAGTGATTAGAAAAAAGGCAGATGCAACTTCAATATCACACCTCAGTAAATGAGAACTAGTCTATCTCTTGAAACATCACAAAAGAAGTGCATTGAAATGATGCTGTCATATGCATGACTTTGAATCTTACTGAGAGAAAACAAATTCACAAGATTGTATCATGTTACTAATTACAAAGCACATTACTTGAACGACTTATTTTCATGCTATTTTAGATTATATCTTTGAAAATATCGTGTCTATATTGTGTGTGGCAAGAAGATAGAATATATAATAATTGATTTTATTTTTTTGAGAGGGAGTTACACTCTTGTTGCCCAGGTTGGAGTGCAATGGTGTGATCTTGTTTCATCGTGACCTCTGCCTCCTGGGTTCAAGCAATTCTCCTGCTGCAACCTCCTGAGTAGCTGGGATTACAGGTGCCTGCCATGACTCCCAGCTAATTTCTTTTTGTATTTTTAGTAGAAATGGGGTTTTACCATGTTGGCCAGGCTGGACTCGAACTCCTGACCTCAGGTGATCCACTCACCTTGGCCTCCCACAGTGTTGGGATTACAGGCGTGAGCCACTGCACCCAGCCAGAATATATAATAATTGATTTTTGTAAGCAAACCTTTGTATCCAGCAAATTTGCTGACTTTTCCTATCAATATCAGAGGGAAGAGCCCATGGAAAGAGTCTTAGTTGGGAATAAATTCTGAGTGTTCTGCAGATTGAATGAAGTCTGTGTGTAGCTGCGGTGTGGCTCACTCACTGGGATGAGTGAGAAATTGGTGAGTCAGAGTTAGGAACTGGCTTTTATTCATGGTGCTTCTGAAGGACCAATTGAACGGTTTTCTTCAAAGGAGTGGCACAATCTGATTTGCAGTAAACAAGCAAATACATAAATAAGCAAGATACTTTCAGACCATGACACAAATTCTTTAGCAAATAAATAAATGAAATAAACAAGATGCAGAGGATGACATGAATCCCTTACTAAGTAAAATATGTCTCTCCCCCTAGAGATAGGATGGCCTTCAACCCTTTAGCCCAGCGGGACACGTGGCCCAGAGGTATGCAACCTTTCATAGTTCCTGAGCTGCTGTGTAAGTGAGGCAACACAAATGAGCAGCTTTCCTGAGTTTAGGGGGTCAGCTCAGAATGACTCCTAGCCTTCTGCTGTTCCTCACTGTCTACATGTAAGTAAAGACCTGCTTCCTGTAACTTGTGTGTGTGGGGTGTTCCGCCTCACTGGACTCAGACACATTGGTCATCAGTGCACAGTGAACCTGCTTCACCCAAATCTTTGCTCTGACAAACCCAATTGTGCTGCCACCCAGTTATCACAAATCACAAGTAAATCACAGGGCATGGCAAATTAATGATCTAAAAGAATGCTTTTCTTTTTACAGAGATATTTCATTAACAGTTACTTTTTTTTTTTTTTTTTGAGATGGAGTCTTGCTCTGTCACCCAGGCCGGAGTGTAGTGGTGTGATCTCGGCTCACTGCAACCTCCGCCTCCTGGGTTCAAGCGATTCTGTTGCCTCAGCCTCCTGAGTGGCTGGGATTACAGGTGTGCACCACCATGCCTAGCTAATTTTTTTGTATTTTTAGTAGAGATGGGGTTTCCCCATGTTAGACAGGCTGGTCTCAAACTTCTGGCTGCAAGTAATCCTCCCACCTTGGCCTCCCAAAGTGTTTCTAATGGTTGAAGGACAACAGTTGTCAGCAGAGATTTGATGTCCTGACTGTCCCCTGCGTTACTTATACCGAGAGACTAGGGGCCTTCTGCTTACTTCCAGAGCACAGATTTAATGGGCACAGCCAACCAGCAGGGTAAGCTGAAGGGTTTCCTTTTCAGGCCTGTTCTTGTTGCTGTTGCTATATTCTCTCTATCTCTTTTCATGCATTTTTAATTCTAAATATGCCCCTCTTTCAAAAAGCTGAATATTTGAAAATTCAAACTATCACAAAGAAAAACTGTAGGTAGAGGATGGGGATGGGCAAACTTCTTGATGAAAAGATTCACATGAAGTTTCTTTCAAATAAAAAATACTCCTTCTGTGCAATAATTCCATGCATTTTCCTGAAAATGTTTGGCAACATGATATACCTAGTAATTTTTTTTCCTCCAATGGAATTTTAAATCATGAAAATTACTCTCCCCAAGGAAGCAGGGGTGACTTTTTTTGTTAAAACAACTCATCAATGGTAACCAGGTACCCTACTAAAGTGCAAATTGCAGTGGGAGATTGAGAAGATGAGGCACACTGTTGCCTCGATAGCTTATTCTTGCTCCCTACATTGTTGATTTTGTCAGTTGAAAGATGTCTATTTAGTTTTCTTTTTGTTGTCATTGTTAGTTCATGTTTTTTATTAACTCGTACACAGTCACTTGTCTTCTGGTTTGATGAAGCAGTAAGTCAGACACCATGTGCCACCTTTACTTTCCTAATAAACTTGCTTTCACATTAATGTGTTGAAGTGACTGGCCATAAAAACTCTAGCACCACATTCATCTGAAGGGCACATCCGGATGAAGGCAACTAATTTTGCCATTCTCATCCACCCTATAGTATTTCAGGACACACAGCTTCACCTTCTTTCTTTTATGCTTATTCTTCTTGGGAGGGATGTGAGATTTCTTCCTTTTCTTAGAATCACTACAAAGTCTCAACAGAAGACGAAGAGTGGACTCCTTTTGAATATTGTAGTTAGACAAAGGATGTCTGTTGTGTTAGTCTGTTTTCATGCTGCTGACAAAAACATACCTAAGACTGGGTAATTTGTAAAGAAAAGAGGTGTGATGGACTCACTGTTCCCCATGGCTGGGGGGGCCTCACAATCACAGTGGGAGGTGAAAGTCACCTCTTATGCGGTGGCAGACAAGAAAGAATGAGAGCCAAATGAAAGTGGGAGCCCCTTATAAAACCATCAGATCTCATGAGACTTACTCACTACCACAAGCACCGTATGGGGGAAACTACCCCATGATTCAATTCTCTCTCACGGGGTCCCTCCCACAACACATGGGAATTATGGGAGCTACGATTCAAGATGAGATTTGGGTGGGGACACAGAGCCAAACCGTATCATCCATCTTCCAGTTGTTTGCCAGCAAAGATGAATCTTTACTAACCAGGAAGAATTCCTTCCTTATCCTGGATCTTGGCCTTTACATTTTCTATTGTATCTGAGGGTTCAACCTCCAAAGTGATAGTTTTTGCTGTAAGTTTTTATAAAAATCTGCATTTTTATGGTGGTTCCACTGCAGCTGGTGAATTGAAAAACTTGTTTTCTTGTTTACAAACTGTTCATTCCATAAAGTCAAGCAAATCAAACGAAGTTTAAAAACTACCACTGAAGGTTATGAAAAACCTAACGTAATGTCAAAGTCTTTTATTCCCATTTAAGTAAGAAGTAAGGATTGCTTTTTACAACCCTGAGAATGTCATTCGTGTCAGTGAAGTGATACCTTTATTATATGAGTCATAATTCTTGGTACTGTTTATCATGACAGACCAATAATTACTTAAGATTCCACCAATCTCTTTCTAGCTGTGACTCCGCAAATGTGATTTTGGATTCTAAGTCACTTAACTTTTGATGGGGAGGTGACATTCTAGTAATGTCATCATGGCTACATTTCTTCATTCGAAACTTAGGTTTGTGTGTAGGTGTTAACAATATTTGATGTCCTATAAATAATTTTAAATCTGAGTTTTCTTTACTAATCTCTCTAAGGAAACAAAATAATTTTCAAAAGTAGTTTTCAAACTTATGCTGAGTGAGATTGTTGAGTGAGATTAAAGCAGTTTGCCACACAAATCATCTTCATAAGGTTGAAAACTCTTGCCAGACTTAACTTCTTGATTTCGTTATCCTTCAATCAGTTGTTTGGCTGGGTGGGGAGGGGAGGGGGGAAGATGATTAACTTCTGAATGTTCATCACATCCTCCTTTCCCCCAAGTGCTAGTGGAAATTCTTCATTGGCCTGGCCCCTTTTTCCTGATCCTTTTGAAACACATGTGGAAGAGGCTAAACTGATTTACATAATAAAAGGCTGGGGCAGAAGGAAAAGAAGCCCTTGTATTTGGGTTGTAGGAGAGAGTCTAGGGTTTGCTTTATGCATGATTTTCAAGCAGGAGCACACGGGAATGAAAGAAGAGGCTTTTGAGAAGTTTTTAATTTAGGTTATGCTTGAATCGCTTTAATCTCTTTTGAGAGGAGTCAATAAAGAATGAAATTTCTTACCACTGGCTGTTAAATAATGTGTCTATAAATTTGACTTAGCCATGAGCATGGAGCCTTCAAAATTGTCCTGCACCTCACCACCCCAGCACTATCTATTATAAATCTTTATTCATTGATCTAGCTTTGAAATCGCGACAGGGTTTTCTATGAGTTATGCTGGTCATGAAATGAACAGTTTTGTTTTAGAAAAATCAGTTTGTTTGGAAAAACAAATTTGACCTTATCTATGTCAATGTACTTCAGCAAAAGACTACCAGGAATATACCTGTTGTTAAATAAATAAAGTTTATTTCTCATTGCAGCCAAGGGGAACATATACCATGGGGGTACTGGGGCATCTCAGTAAAAAGGTGTTAGAATCTACAATGGAATTTGCACCTTGATGGAGTAATTTGGGGAGAGGCTAAGGAAGTGGGGGAGAATTGGGTATTTCAGTAAACCTTATCCACATGGTGGAGAGAAACAGCAGTTATTCATTTTGATCCAAAGAGAGTACGCTTGGTATTTTGTAGGTGACATGATGACCTTGTTTTTGTCTGTGCTTAGACAAAACTAAGAAATTATGAAGTGACCTTGCTTGGTCCCTTTTTATCATGGCTTCAGGGTAACCTTGTCTGAGATTGAATTTCTGTGAGATTATTTAGGAGATTATTTACCCAGGAGAAAATGGGGACTAGTTGTGAGTTCCAGGACAGCTTCTAAATGTCAGAGGCAGCTTTTTGTTGTTGTTGTTAATTTCTCCACTCCTCTTTGGCCAAGAACAGACGAAATCACAGTACAAGACATTGACCTATGATATCCAGATTTTCACCATTGCCAAGTTTTGTTAATTAACATTAGAACAGTGCTCACTGAACATAATCTAGTGATCCAGGATTAATCTTTCATTCTGTCATGGGATGAGTTGTTGACCTATTGAAGAGACAATGGCTGTATAGCAGCATTTGAGGCTCTGCAGCAGATACATTGGTTAAATGTAGCATAGTCAATTTTAGAAACAAAATATTATTAGTCTTTGTAATAGATCTTGAAACTAAGCCCTACATTATGATAGCAAGGCAAGAAAACATGTCCCAGAATCTAGCTGGGCCTGTTTTGGAGAGCCAGATGATTTTTTTTTAAAAAGAAAGCTCTGCGATAGACTATTCTATTTGTTCTGTAGTATTTACATAGGTGGAATAATAGTATTTGCTGTACTACAAATTCCTCATTGGCCAGGTAAGAGAAAATCAAGGACTACATGACGGTCCTTGACAATTGTGGTTAATTGATTTAGACGAGAGAGTTGGGCTTTCAGAGCAGAAGTGGTGTAGCTTTGTGTCTTCTGATAAAATCACAGATAAATTCTGGGTCACTTTTTATGATTGTATTATACCTACTGTGGGAACTGTAGCTATAGAGTCTAACGAAGTGTGAATTTGTTACCCTTCTTGGAAGTTTTTTCAAATAACCTGTGCTTGCTGTATTTTGAAAGTTCTATTATTTATTTTTAAGGAAACATGATTTCCTGGAGGGATGGTAGTTTGAAATATCTGAAAATCTTTAACAACAACTACAAAATAGACAGGGGACATTATATGTGATAGTCAGGTATAAGGAGTAATATCTTAGTGGAGCGTAGATTGTGTGGGGAGTATAAACATTATTTATTACAAGAGATGTGTACCAGTTTTGTGTCCCTTGAGTTGGACAAATCCTAGAGTGAGATTAAACAGTTCCTGCAAGGCAGGATGAAATGTCTCTGAAGAAAATAAACTGACTATTGCAGTCAGAATAGCCCCCATGTTTGTGCTGATTCTTGATTGAGTAGGTCTTGCTGATAGGATTGTGTAGGTGTCAGCAAAAGCAATTTGTCAATGTGAGTTCAAGGTATATTATTTGCAAGACTGAAAGTTGGGATTGATGATATTGGGGAAATTTATATACTAGAAAGGCCCTATTAAAGGGAATTTGCCTTCTGAAGTATGTAAAGTGTTAGTTATTGAATTTTGTCAGGAGTGTCAGGTAAAAGGTGAGAGATCCAGCACCTATTAGATTCAGTGGTTAACGATGGTCAAGGAAAAATGTATAAGAGAGTTTTATTTTTCCTTAAGTGGTAGGAGACCATTAGGGGTCAGAAATAAGTGGATGAAAATAAGGAAAGTCCTGCTAGTGTTTTAGAGTGCACCAAAATGGAGCAATAGGCTGGGAAAGGTGTTGAGGAATCAGAAGTTAATCTTGTTCCACTTTGGGCAGAAGGTGTTTAATTTTGAGGTTTGTTACTTGCTCTTGTTGTCCTGGGCAAAAGCCGTCCACCTGAAATCAATGTCCTCTGGAAGATTCCTGAGAATGCTCAGTTTATGATTTCCAGATGGAATAGATGTCAGGTAGTCAAGAGAAAGGTATGTGTCTGTTTTGAGCTGGGAAACATGAATGTGGCGAGCAATATTTTGGGGGTTTTACTCTCGTGTCAATTGTTAATGTTCCATGATAAGGTTCTCTTCATCAAGACTCAAGGGTGGTTTTTCAGTGGTGCCTTTTTTGGGACACTAAATCTCCAAATTGTAGATCACACAGAGACTTTAGGGGGTAGTTAGGAAAGGTAGTTCATACCTGTTGCTTATAGAGTTGAATGTGTCGTATGACTCCCTTGTACTAATTAATCATATTTAATTGTAATTTGGTAGAATTTAAGTTTGGGGCTGAAAGGTCTACATTTCTTGAGGTAGCCTGTTATTAATTAATAGGAGTAGAATCTGTGGGTTATGAAGGGATTGACCTTATGAATGTTAAAACTAACGGTAATGCTTTAGGACAGGGGGGTTCAAGGATTTCTAAGAGCTTTGCTAATTTTGTTTTAGAATTCCATTACTTCTTCTTTCATTCCCCCCCCACTGAAGAGTATAAATGATAAAGCGAGTAAAGTTTCTGGAAAAAAAGGCAAACCTTTACAGAGTTTCTTAATAAAATACCAGTAAGACAAGTGTCTCTGTCACAAAAGAAATAAATGGGAATTTCTTAGGGTAGAAAAACAAAATCAAGTATTTTTTATTTCTTCAGTAAGGGTTTATAGCTTGCTAGCAAGGAAAGGCTTAAACCTATACTGAGAATAAGCACACAATAGCCATACATAAACACCTAGTAGCCATTCTGACCTACCAGAGGCTAGGCTGTTATTAAAAATATTTGTTTACTTTCTTAAAAATCTTTCTTAATGTTTAGCAGATGGATATCAGATAGGTAGCTTAGGTGACTTATAATTTCCTGGGATAACGGGCTATAATATTTGGATAAATCTTTCCTCCGAATGCAGGAGAAAAGATTTAAAAACATCTTAAAAACATCATAGAGATTAGAAAGTAATGAGAAATTACAAGGTTAAAATTGAAGGGGAAATTGGAAAAGGGGAAGAGAGGAAAGATGGCAACTGCTTTTTCCTTGAGGGCACTTACAATACTGAGCAATTTGAACTTCTGTTTTGATAGCTTCATGGCCAAGCAAGACAATTCAAAACCCAGGGCTTGCATAAAGATGGAATGTGTAAGGAAAGACTTTCTCACTATAAATGAGGAAGAATGAATGAATCCCAAGCAAACAAGTTCTTATGTATGTCTGTTTCATCTGGATGGTTAAGGGAATCTGGAGCTATGGACTTGTTTAAGGTCATCCTAGATTACTGGTACCTCAGGTAACTGGAACAGGCAAACACACTCATCTCTGGAACAAAGTGTCTGTATCCTTGACTTTCAATTATTTCTGCAAATTATTTTTCAAGTAAATGATCACTACACAATAAAAAATAGCAGCGCATGAAAAATCAAGAGCTTGTGAGTGAAAACCATCAAAACCCACATAGAAACAGAGCCACAAAGATTTCATAGGTTAGAATTATCCCCCACAGATTATCTAGCAATTATGGTTATCATGTTTTAAAAAAATAAAACACATCTAAAATACCCATGAATAGACTAGAAAAGTAAAAAGAAAGTGACAGCAGATTTGAATGAGAAATGTAATTTTAGAAATAAATGTAACAAGCAAAATTATAACCCCCGTAGAAATAATCTACAATACAACTTGGAGGAAAATAAAAGAAAAATAATTTTTTTTTTGAGACGTAATCTCACTCTGTCGCCAAGCTGGAGTGCGGTGGCACAATCTCGGCTCACTGCAACCTCTGTCTTCCAGGCTGGGGTGATGCTCCTGCCTCAGCCTCCCGAGTAGCTGGGACTACAGGCACGGACCACCATGCTCAGCTATTTTTTGTATATTTTAGTAGAGATGGGGTTTTACCATGTTGGCCAGGATGGTCTCGATCTCTTGACCTTGTGATCTGCCCACCTTGGCCTCCCAAAATGCTGGGATTACAGGCGTGAGCCACTGTGCCCGGCCAAGAAAAATAAATTCTAATGAGAGATTAAAGATATATGTTTCATGTTTTTTTGAGTTTCAGAAGGAAATGTAACAGAATGAGCTCTACATCTAGACATGTCATAAACATATCTTTAGAAAATCAAAAAGGGAAAAAGATAATCTTCAAAGGGCCAATATTTAGAGAGTCATAGCTAACTTCCAAACATCAACAATGAAAATCAAAAAAGAATGTTATCATATATAGTGGTATGATCTCAGTTCACTGTAACCTCTGCCTTCTGGTTTAAAGCGATTCTCCTGCCTCAGCCTCCTGGGTAGCTGTGATTACAGGGACCTGTTCTGGCTAATTTTTGTATTTTCAGTGGAGACGGGGTTTCACCATGTTGGTCAGGCTGTTCTCGAACTCCTGACCTCATGATACGTCCACTTGGGCCTCCCAAAGTGCTAGGATTACAGGCATGAGGCACTGCACCCCGCCTTATATATATTTTTTAAATGAAGTCATTTTAAACAAATGAAAGAGTTTTCTATTAACGGACTCTCACTAAAATATTACAGACTGGGCACAGTGGCTCACGCCTGTAATTCCAACACTTTGGGAAACCGAGGTGGGAGGATCACTTGAGCCCAGGAGACTAGCCTGAGTAACATAGTGAGACCTGTCTCTATTTAAAAAAAGAGTTACAGATGGTACATTTCAATCAGGATAAAACTGATGCTATACGGAAGATTTGAGGTGTGATAATAAATGAAGAATTAAAAGGAGAATTAAAATAATTGTGGACTGTAATAATAATGAATTATAATACATACCATAATGATATATAAGTTGGAAGGGGTAAGCTGAATTGAAAAGTTGTCTTTAACGTTCTTATATTTTGGAGAAAATAAATATGCTAACTGTAGACATTGATATGTCAATGTAACTTCGGACAATAAACGAATAAGAGAAAACAACCTATGATTTCCAAACTACCAGAGAGAAACATCAGAGTGATTAAAAAATAGATTTATTCTAAAGAAGTCAAGAAAGACCTCTTCCACGGACACTTTCGTGGAAGCCATCTTTCTCTCTCCTGGATTTCCCCTCTGGGGTCCCCTTCCACGGACACTCTCGTGGAAGCCATCTTTCTCTCTCCTGGATTTCCCCCTCTGGAGTCCCCTTCCACGGACACTCTCGTGGAAGCCATCTTTCTCTCTCCTGGATTTCCCTCTGGGGTCCCCTTCCACGGACACTCTCGTGGAAGCCATCTTTCTCTCTCCTGGATTTCCCCTCTGGGGTCCCCCTTCCACGGACACTCTCGTGGAAGCCATCTTTCTCTCTCCTGGATTTCCCTCTGGGGTCCCCTTCCACGGACACTCTCGTGGAAGCCATCTTTCTCTCTCCTGGGTTTCCCCCTCTGGAGTCCCCTTCCACGGACACTCTCGTGGAAGCCATCTTTCTCTCTCCTGGATTTCCCCTCTGGGGTCCCCTTCCACGGACACTCTCGTGGAAGCCATCTTCTCTCTCCTGGATTTCCCCTCTGGGGTCCCCTTCCACGGACACTCTCGTGGAAGCCATCTTTCTCTCTCCTTGATTTCCCTCTGGAGTCCCCTCCACACTCTCTCGTGGAAGCCTGTCTTCCCCTCCTAAACTCCATCTCTTTCTCTTCCCTTCCACTCAGTGTGGAAGCTGCTTTCCTCTCCTGGATTCCATCTTTCCGGTTCTCTCACTCAGCATGAGAGTTAGCTGTTTCTCTCTCCTCCTGTTCTCTCTCTCTCTCTCTAAATAAATCGCTTCTACAAACAAAAACAAAAAAAGAAAAAAGAAGAAGAAAAGAAAGAAAAGGATAAAAATAAGTAAGACAAAATGTATTGGCTGCAGATTGCTACATGACAAATTATCCCCAATTTAACAGCTCAAAACTACAGACTGGAAACAAAGGCAGAAATGTCTATAATTTGTTTACAAAACTAATATGTGAATGAGGATGAATAAGTACCTGTACATTAGTTTCAGTTAAAAGGAAGATGCGTGTGCTTCTGTAAGATTGTTTTATGCTCCATTCCCCTAATTAGCATATGTCAGGAGCACTTTTTATGTCAATAAATACGCTCAAAACTAAGATTCTCATGACTCCATGACTGCCTTGTCAAGTATGTTGCATCAAATGAAAATAATGTAATTTATGTGATTGCCCTTTTATTATTGAGCATACAGATATTTATCTGCTCTTCACAATGGTGAGCATAAACATTCTTGAATATGACATCTTAGTGAATGTTTAGGATACGTTTATGCTGGTTGTGACCAACAGAGAACCAAAATAACAGCAGTGGCATAATGATAGGTGCTTTTTATTTCATTGTAACACAAACTTCTACGTTTAAACAACCCAGAGTCCCGTGAGTGGCATTGCATCTTCTGTGATTGTCTGGGACCCAGTTTTCTCTTCTAACACTAATAGGGTGAGGATCTCATCTTCACGATCCAGGATGTAGCCTAACCATCCATTTACATTCCAAGTGGCACAAAATGGGAGAAAACATCTACTGCCGCTGACTTTTAATGATATTTCTTGGGAGCTTATACATAATATTTTCAGTTATATTTCATTGGCTAGAATTTAATCAGTTTATGTCTGACTGTAAGGACGGCTGGGATATGTAGTGCTTATTCTGGGCAGCCACGTGCCCGGCTAAAGTTAGGATTTAATCACCTAAAAATGAAAGAGACAATGGATATTAGGGGGAAATAAGCAAGTTCAGCTATGGGTTCTCAGCAGTGGAATTCCTGAGCCAAGCTATAATTTCACCATTTGAAGCCCTTGTTATACGAGGACTCATTGCTGCCAGAATGTCTCTACTGCTTAATCCTCCTTAAGCTGTGCGTGAGAGAGTCTGCCTCATCATGTCCTTGCCAACACCTGACACTATAATCCAAAATCAATTTCTGCCAGTTTGATAGGAGGGAAAAATATTCCATTTATATTTGCATTACTTTGACAATAAAAGGAGCTAAACTTTTTCATATATTTGCTGGTCATTTGTATGTTTTTGTGTGACCATCCTATGTCCTTTTCTACATTTAAGTTAATATTTAGCTAGCTATAGCGTACAGTCTGAATGTATCAGGCAGGAATTTTTCCTTGCTGTAATTAGGATTCTTAAAAAATCCTACTTTTATAGGAAACCTTTTTATGGAAAAAACAACCACTGAAAAGTAACTAAATAGCAAATTTTTATTTAGTTTTCTTATGACTGAGAAAACTCAGACTCAAATATGGCTTTGTCTGACGTCACAGGCAAACCAGGAAGATGCGAAAATAACATCAAGTACAATTAACTGTGAGTTTTCTTAATTATTTGGAAAGAGTTAAATCACTGACAATTTAGCCCTTTCAAAAACAGGCTCTTCTCTGAGTTAGGTTGATCATTTGATGATCGTGGTTCACTTCAGTGTATGAGAAAACGTCACCCTATGAGGGACAAGCACTTGAATCGCCTTCACAGTGGTGACAAAAGGAAATGCCATCATCAAAACGAGACTGCAAAAATGCTAGTAATTGTTGCTAGTTACTGCATTTAAGTTTCCCCATCATCCAGATTATCTTAATGAAATTTTCAAGTTGAACCTGGTACAAACATGCTTTTGAAATATGCATTTTTATGGAATAGTCAAGCCGATTGTCCTATTTTCATAAACAATTTTTGTTTATGCCTTACTTCCGGAGATCTGAGCACACCCCCCTTTATTGCCTCAGCACAGGCAGGCGTGGCAGACACTATCTACTTCCGAGTGGCGACAGCGAGGGATGTGGAGCTCACCACCATATGTGGGTCGTGTTGGTGGTTCTCATGCAAGATCCCTTGTGGAGTGGTTGAGGATAAAAATTCCTACCTATTTCCTGCAGCCGTGAACAGCAATCACCACTCCATGCAAAAGTTATTTATAGTGAGTGTATATGTAATTTAAAAAAAATTTCTGTAAGTGAGTGAATTATCTTAACCAGTGGACCTGTAACACACACAGCTCACCCTGTGTGAGCTGGGTTTATGGAGCCCTGCTTGCCGCCACCACATGATACCATTTCATAAGGCAATTCTAAGATACCTGCTGTTTGTAGATGTTATCCATATCTGCAGATGTTTTGTTAGTAATAGCTCCTTAATGGGTGGAAATGGTAGGGTAAGTCTCAACTGTTGATTTCATAGTGAAATTAATTCGTGATTTAGCTATTTTCAAAGAAATGAAGAAAAGCCCTTATTTTTAAGGAATAACATTTCCTCTTTCAAATTTGCCTTTCAAATCTCCTCCTTACTATTTGAGTTGATGATAAATCATAATGAATGTCCTTAGGATTTTTCCATGTGGATAAATACCAGTGATTGGCAATTTTGGCCTCTGCATACATGTTCCTGTTAAAACGAGTAAGAGATAAAACTACTACTCAATTAAGTTTTCCTTGCCAAAAAAACACAAACAAACAAACAAATAAACAAGCAAACCAAATGACACACATGACAAAGCAACCACAAAAACCCAGAGACACATTCTGGGTAAAATTTGTTTTAATATTTCAACTTTTCAGAGGTGAACAAGTATTTGGTTATTATGGTAGTTCAGGTTTGTGTAACTTTCATATAACCTTATCTAGCCTATTGACTTTGAAAGTTGGAAAATTGAAGCACTTCTCTCTCTTTCACTTTTAAAGAGTGAAGCCATGTCCCAGTTGATCCACAGATGAGGATTTACCAAAACTATAAGTCTCCAATTGCCATTGACTTTTCTTGCCATCCTAGCAAAATGGTTTAATTGTGTAGTTTCTTAGATGTGGCATTTTATAGGAGAGAGATAATTGCAAACTTAAAAGCATTGCAATCTATTAAATGAATACAATTAAATCATGTTAAATGCACTGGCTTATGATTATTATCTTTTGTATTCTCAGGATACCTCCAAGTACTTCAAAGGTTTCTGGCCACTGATAACCAACAAATGACCAAAAGTAGTGAAAGAGACTTCGGATATCATTGTGGAGAGGCTGAAATATACGGGAAACTTTGCAAAGCTGAGAGTCAATTTCAAGTTAAGTAGACTGGTTTCTGTGTGAGAGGGTCTATGCCAAAATGGTCTAGTGTTTACTTGAGTTTTACAGCATTAACATCCTTCCCTTAAGTAGGTCTTGTGTCTACTTACCTGGGAAGGAAGAAAGATTTTGAATGTTTGATTCTTTTTGGATGTTGTGTATGTTACATATTTTTTATATCATATAGGAAGGGGGACTAGCATCACTGCAGATGTTTTAAAATATGATGGGAGTGGATATTAGAGGAAAAAACTGTGGGAACCACATCTTAATAACAGTGAGATAGAGGTGCACAGAGGATAAAAACGGTGAGTGTCACCACTGGGATTTTTACGCAGCCAAAGGGCACCAGAAAAGCATTTATTCCTGGAGAAGGGGGGTTAACCAAAGAGGGGCCCTGAAAAGAAAACATGCTATTTCCATGAACCAAATCGTGTTGATGTCGTCCACAGGGTTTGGACTACTAAGACACCATGTGGCACAGGAGCCCTTCAAGAACCAAACAAAAGTAGATTTAGATTTCCCCCTCATGCTGTTGACTAAGGAAGTCTGTCTTGTTCTAATAGCTGGACTAGGAGTTTCCATGGTAATGGTGGAAGCGCTGTTTTTCCAAAGTAGGAGAGTTCCTTGCAACTGAATTTGGCAAAATAAGATGACCTAAAAATGACAGATGAGAAATGATGGTGTTTATCTTTACTTCGAAGAACAGAAGAAAATATGCATTGGGAGACAGGCATCCAAAGGCATTACACAGTTTTACTGTAGTGGTACTTAGGTTAGAGCAAAGAAAAGAGGTGGTAGTAGCCTCAGGATTAACAGTATATAAAGCCAAATATCAATGAAGGATGAGGCAAAGCTCTGGAACAGTCAGAAGACCTGCTAGGAGGAATCACAGTCTTGCCTGGATGTCTCCTAATAGCTATGCTTACCTTTCTTAGCTCTCAGGTAGTATTATAATTAAATTCCGATGATGATAAAATTTACCAGCAGGGGGTGCCATCTCCTCAAATTTCCTTTCTTGAACGATAAAGGTCATGATCAAAAGTTTTAATGTCTTTGCAGACAAGCCTAGGCTAATTTTAAGTTCGTCAAATAATTGAGGTCTCTCAGTCATGTCATTGTCTAGATTAGGTATGATCCAGATGAGATGGGAGCATAACTGTCATCTTCACCCACCTTAGGCAACTGGCTTCTAAACATCCACCTTTGGCCACAAGGTGACAGGAGGCGACTGTGCGAATGGGTTAATCAGACACCTTTCAGGAGGCCGAGGTGGGCAGATTGCCTGAGGTCAGGAGTTTGAGACCAGTCTGGCTAACTTGGTGAAACCCCGCCTCTACCAAAAATAGAAAAAAATTAGCCGGGCGTGGTGGCGTGCACCTGTAATCCCAACTACTTGGGAGGCTGAGGCAGGGAAATTGCTTGAACCAGAGAGGTGGAGGTTGTAGTGAGCCGGGATCTTGCCACTGCACTCCAGCCTGGGCGACAGAGCGAGATTCCGTCTCAAAAAAAACAAACAAAAAAACCCCAAAACCAAAAACACCTTTCATGGGAAACCACCTCAACCTACACTGTCTGCCAATGGAAAGTCAAGGCATGTATTGCCTTTAAGTCAACATCATTTAGATTTTTGTTTATAGATTTTAAATGCTGTTTGGGGAAGAAGATCTGCAAACTTTCACTCACAAATCATGTTTTATATTTAGAATTAAGTCAAGGCCTGCTATTACATATTTTAATATTCAGTTAACTTTCCCTCTGATAATATTTTCAGTCTTTTCAGTTTGCTTCGCGTTCCCGTTCATGTTCTTCAAGATCTCAGCCGTCCCCGTAGGGATCTCCTGGGACACTCAGCCAGTTTTCTCTAGGCTGGTCCAGGCAACAGTCCCTGCATGAGCTGAGACTTACAGGGAAGACACCATCTGCTGTGGCCTTGAGGCTTGTGTGATGTGACTGCTCACACTAGGGACATGGCTGCCACGACCTCATTTGCTCATGACCCTTCCGGCTTAGCTGATTCTCCTCCCCAAAGCTCCGTGGGCGGTTGGCTGTGACCCCGTGGTTGGTTGTGGTGGAACAGGAGAGACCAGAACTCTTGGGACTTCCTGAACCCAAGCTCCCAAATTAGAGCCACTTGCCACTAGTCCTTGCCTCCCTAAGCCCTGGACCTGGAATCTAACTTGAGCTTGCTTTATCCTTCAAAGCCCTCTAGGTTCAAAACAGTGGATTAGGGTTCGGAAGCACCAGGCTATGCCTGCAGGAGTTAAAAAAGATGCTGCCCAGGCCTCACTCATGCCGAAGCGCTTTGCATTTCTAAATCCCACTAGGACTCTAATCAAAACCGTCTTGTCTTCTCTCCTCATTTATTGTTTTCCTCCACTACTATTTCTGCTCTCTCCTCTTTCTTTCTGTTCTGCCAGCTTTTACTCTGTTCTGACTATAATAAAATATTCCAGAGACCCTTGATGTACTAAGGCAGCAATTCTCAGCCCTAGATAGGGATTGGACTCTGGGATGCTTTTTAAAAATACAGAGCTCTATACCACTTCTCCCACCACAGACCTACGGGATTAGACATCAGTATTTCTAGAAAGCTCACCAAGACATTCTAGGGCACAGCCAAGGTTGAGAAATACAGAAAGGTGGGCATAGATTCAAGAGAAATGTAGTCCCTGGAAAAGGAAGACTTAAGTATTAAGCAAATATAGTAAAGGAAAAGGTAATTCTACCAAGGGAAAAGAAGCTGGTAACAGGATAAATTAAAGCTTTCCTCTCCACTGATAAAAACTGGCCTAGATATATCTTTCTCTTTTATATCTTTTACTCTTTGATGTTTTCATTCCTTTCCCCACTTTTCATTCTTCTCCTGGATGGAGTAAGGAAAGGAATCAATGTCAGCTTGAAGAAGACTGAGCTGGGTTGAGAAGGACTGGAGGACTCAGTCGAAATGGAAGGCTGAGTGTTTGCCGGCGTAACGACAAGTCCTGACATCCCAGCGTGGCCACTTGCAACCCAGGCTGGCAGCAGAGGGGAGATTTTCAGGGGCGCAGCATCTGTTCTCAGGGTGTGGGCACTACAGCCAAGTACAGGTTCTCAGCAACTCCCATTTCTTCTGACATTACATTCTCCCTGTGCTTTAGAATTCTACCTTTTCCCAATGTCCCCTTCCTCCAATACTACGTCTTCTTTCTTCTACTTCCCAAAGAAAAGCTCACTGGGATCTCATTACTGCCAAGACATAAGACCCTTGACTGACAGTGGTCATTAGTTATCTTCGACATCTAGGAGGTCAGATGTACCATGGTGTTGGTAACATCGGTGTTCCCAAACTTTAATATCTTACTAGATGTGAATACATTAAACTAGCTTAAAAGGTGGATTACATATATTTTATTGCTTAAAGTAATCGAAATACATGTTTATTAATAAATGTCTCATAGAACTGAATATTTTAAGAGAAGTTTCATAATAATAAGTAAATTCACAGAATCCTAGAATCTACTCAGAGAATCCCCTGGCTATGCTTCTGCTTTTATAGGTGATGCCAGAAAATGGGGAGTTTGGGTGATTCTGCTCAAAATCACAGACCCAGGAACATAACTATGGTCTCTGGTTTTTAATTCAATAATATTTTTAATCAAAATAATCTTATTATATGCATTGAATTATACCAAAGTTAATTCTCCATTAATTGCATTTTTGTGGAACTTCACTAAGTGGACGCTGATTAACCATTATTATTCTTGATATTAAGCAGAACCACTTGTTGGAAAAGCATGCTACTTGGAGATACCTTTTTTTTTAAACACAGAACTCACCAATACCAAGTTTCATTTTCGTCACTTCTTTTTTCTTTCCTTCTGTTTTGATCCATCTGTTCATCCATTCACCCATCCACCCATCAACCATCCACCCAACCCCTGCACCCATCCATCCATCTATTTACCTATCCATCTATGCATTCATCCTAGACACCATGCTAGGCACTGGAACAACAGGAAGAAAAAAAATAAACATAGTCTCTGGCTTTCATGGAAGTTATAGACATGTAAATGGACAGAAATAAGATATCAACAATAAGAATTAAAATTACAAGTACAACCTAAGGTAAACCTTCTAAGAAAAGAATGAATAAGATTCTGTAAAAATCTAGGCAGGGCATGGCAGGTTACCCCTGTAATCCCAGCACTTTGGGAGGCAGAGGTAGGAGAATTGCTTGAGCCCAGGAGATTGAGACCAGCCTGGGTAACATAGTTAGACCTCACCTCTACAAAAACAAACAAACAAACAAAAAATTAACCAGGCATGGTGGTGCATGCCTGTGGTCCCAGCTACTCAAGAAGCTGAGGCAGGAAGATTGCTTAAGCCCAGGAGGTGGAGGCTGCAGTGATCCATGATTGTGCCACTACATTCCAGCCTGGATGATAGAGCCCTGTCTCAAATATGTGTGTGTGTGTGTGTGTATATATATATATGTAAAATAAATTTTGAACTAAGGAAATAAATTATCTTAGCTTGAGGGCAGGATAGTCAGACTTCCCCAATGATGTGACCTTTTATCTGCCTTCTAATGTATGGGATCCATATAAAGGTGAAGGGAGGCAGGCAGGGAGTATTCCAGAGACAGCAGCAAGGACAAAAGCTCTGTAATTCAAGGAACTGAATGGAAGCCGGTGTGGCTGGAGAGCAGAGGGCAAGAGGCAGTGTTTCTGAGAGGAAGCTGGAAGATTAGCTGGAGGCTGGACTCTGCCGAACCTTGTCGAATATGAGATGGGGAGTGGCTGGCTGATTTTAAGTGGGGGAGGTTGGGGATGTCATAATTATATTTTCATTTTGAAAAAATAATTGGCCTGGGTGTGGTGGCTCACTTTGGGAGGCCAAGGAGGAAGGAGAGTAGATCACTTGAAATCAGGAGTTTAAGACCAGTCTAGCCAACTTGGTGAAACCCCATCTCTACTAAAAATACAAAAAAAAATTAGCCAGGTATGGTGGTAAGCGCCTGTAATCCCAGCTATTCAGGAGGCTGAGGCAAGAAAATTGCTTGAACTCAGGAGGTAGAGGTTGCAGTGAGCTGAGATTGTGCCACTGCACTCCAGCCTGGGTGACAGAGGGAGACTCCATCAAAAAAAAAAAAAGAAAAAGAAAAGAAAGAAAAAAGAAAAGACAATAGGCTGCTGGGCTGAAATGGACTGGAGAAGAATTGATAAGGAGAAAGGCAAACCAAGGGACAGACTTTCATGGAAATTATGCTGACTTCCATGGAATACTATGCAGCCATAAAAACAATGAGTTCGTGTCCGTTGTAGGGACATGGATGAACCTGGAAACCATCATTCTCAGCAAACTGACACAAGAACAGAAAATCAAACACCGCATGTTCTCACTCCTAGGCGGGTGTTGAACAATGAGAACACATGGACACAGGGATGGGAGCATCACACACTGGGGATCTGTTGGGGGAGTAGGGGAGGAACAGCAGGGGGTGGGGAGGTAGGGGAGGGTTAACATGGGGAGAAATGCCAGATATAGATGATGGGGGAATGGAGGCAGCAAACCACTTTGCCGTGTATGTACCTATGCAACAATCCTGCATGATCCGCACATGTACCCCAGAACCTAAAGTACAATTAAAAAAAAAAACCTTTTATGCCCAAATGCTCTGGGAGACTGATTTGAATAATAATAAAACTCCAGTATCCTGAAAAAAAAAAGATACTATGGCTACTTGGACTAGGGTACTGCTTTGGAGGTGGCAAGAGATTTTAGAAAGATTTAGGAGTAAACATCAGTGATGAACTGGACATACAGTATGATATGAGAAATAGGTAGATGTCAAGAATAATTCCTGGCACTTTGGCTTCTATGATTGGAATGAATTTGTCCAAATTTCAGCACAGAGTGCAATTCAATTGCACTTAATCAGTCTTTACTACTTGTAAGCACCACGGGGGTTACAATGATGATGAGACATGACCCACGTCTAGTAAGGTCACCATACCCTAAAAAAAAGGCAACATTCAGAACACTAGAGTAAGAATTCCCTTTGCATGGACACATTCTAGAAATGAAGCAGCTAATAAAAAATTCCTATTTTAGAGTTATAAATCAAAAGTGGGTAGAGACAGAGTTGTTTCAGTCTTAGGATATATATAAGACACTTGCATTTGTAATCAAATTCCTACACTGGATGAGCAAATGTTCCAAGGAAAATCAGACTAAATATAAATGCCCAAAGCAAACTTGTCTTATGGGGTGGACTGTTCAGTGTTAAGAAAGTTTGGGTTCACTGAGATGTATAGAATTGCTAAAGTCCCTTTTTGCACTTTTGGGAGGGTGAAATTTTATGCCCAGTAAATAAGATTTTGCCCAATTTCGACTTGGAGGGGGAAGTTGGTGAAATCACAGGTTCTTTCTTACAATGGACTAAGGTTGCAGATATCCATGTGTCTCAGGTGGATGCCAAGGCCACCTGTTTGTCCACTGAGACTCAACTCCATTTCTGCACCTTTTATACACCTTTAATTGAGTCCAAGGGAAATCAATTTCTCTCTGCTTTATTAGATTTCTAAACTATGCCTTTGCTACCAAATGAAAAAGGTCCACCTTTTAGTACATCTGTAGGCTCAAGGCTTTCCTGTTGAATAGCTTACCTACCTACCACTACTGAGCAATCCTTAAATTGCTTATGCTAAATGAAAGACTAACTTTTTCTTATCCAAGGCCTTGATGTCATAGGCACTATAAAGTGACTATGTAACAAGGCATGTAATTCCTTTGATCTGAGTTTTCTCATTTGTAAAATGAAGGGGTATTACCTAATACCACTACCCCCAAATTCTGGGATTCTATCCACTTCCACCTATACTGCTCCAAACTCTGTCTCTAGCACGTGTAGCCCTGAATTATTTTTAAAAATGTTTTTATATCAGCCTCTAACAATTTATGTTAAATATGTTTTCATAGAATCATGGAGTAGCTAGAGTGTTGGAGTGCTATGAATACAGAAATAACAGTTCATTGGCTGACTGCCCACAAATTGATAAATATATGTACACGTGATATGTTTTAACATACAGATTCCTGAGTCTCCATAAATCTACTGACTCAGAATCTCCAGGGAAGCAGGCATAGGAACCTGCATTCTTTTTCTGGTTACATAGACAAAATATTCATTATATGAGACTGTGTGTCTTCTAAGTGTAAGTTGGTATAAAGCTTGAAAATTTCAGTAACGTTTATCTCCACACTGTGTCATCATTTCTGCCTCTGGGTTTGTACACATGTTGCTCCCTATTCTGGAATGTTCTTTTCATTCATCTTAGCAAAACTCTATCCAGGAGTCAGAACTTTGATCAAGTCTCACTCCCTGACTAAATAATAGCTTATAACTACGTGCCAGACACTGTGCTAAGTATCACTCAGGCATGCCTCCTGATAGTCCATGAGGGGAGCTACTGTTCTTATCCCCATTACGTAGCCAAGGGCACAAAGGCTTGGCGAAACCCAAGGTTAGGTTGCTAGCCTAACTATCTCTCTGTGAGTATAAACTGTGGGGTCTGAGCATGCTTTGCCTCACCAAGGACCTCTGTCACCCTCTGCACAAATCACCTTCCTTGCTCATGGCACAGTACAGCTCCCAAGCACCTCCCTTGTCTCTTAACTCCCCCAGAACAGGCAGTCTGAGCCCAAGTGAGCACCTATTTACAGGCTTTGCTATTCTTTCCTTGCATCTTCTGTCTTCCCAACTAGACCTCAAATCTAGCAAAGGCAAGGGCAACACGGTAGGCTCATCTCATATTTCTCAACTGATTAAACGTGAGAAAAATGTGAATTGTGAAAATATGCAAGATTGTTATCATGTTTTAACCACAGAAGAGTAGCAAGTAGCAAGAGAATATATCAAGGGTAGTATCAGTCTTTGTTCTAGAAATACATTTTTTTCTCTACATAAGTTTGGGAACTGGGAGGAGAGGGAATGATAGAAATCGCAATGGAAAGAAATCCATTTCCCGATGGCCATATTGAGCTTCATGGAGACCTTGCCTGTACCTCTAGGACCACTCTACCGTATGGATTGTGCTGACCCAGAAAATATGAGAATTGTAGTCTTGTAAAATCTTTTTTGGCTTAAATCAATTCCATATGAAGAGAACAATATAAACTCCCTTGTAAATGTTACACCCTGCAGTGCATGCCCCTAATCTCTTAATAGACAATTGGGTAGAAGAATTCGCTGATGCAGTTACAATTTTGAGTTGGGTCACTTTACGAAATGAATGAATTAAAATGTGCTTTCCTTTGTCTCAGGGAAAATAATTTTATCATATTTATTGGTACTTACCATATTTGACTTAAGAGCAATGTTGGCCTCAACATTAGTAACTAAAGTTAAGTTAAATTTAGGGAAACAGTTTTAGATAGTTTCTGACCTAATGTGAATTCTATTTGAGAGCCTTTAAATTCTCCTAAGTGGAAATTAAAGATATTTGCCAGAGTAAATGTGTGCAATGTTATTGAGAAATAATAACTCGCAAGTTGGGAAAGCTAGGACACTAAAATAGATTATTTTAATCATATTTTTAAATATTGATGACTATTAGTTCCTTTGAATGTTTATAATGACTTAAATTAACAAAGTAGTTTTTCTCCCAATAATGAAATAGATTGTGAGAGATGTGAATATTAATTTAATTGTAAAGAGTTACAATTAGTGACAGTAAACATGTAGAAAGGCAGAAATCTAAATTTCTTAAATTTCTGTAAAACTTTGATTTTGGTTTTAGAGGTAATATAAAGTGGCAAATTATTTAAGATGTTACTCCAAATATAATTTAGAAAACTTTTCTTGTCTCTTAAGCATGGAACTAATATGTTTAGTTAGGTTCCATTAATTTTTCAAAACGTTGTTTAGAAATTAAGTTTTATTTCTTGAAAGCCCTGTCACCATACTCTGGAATTTTCAGCCTGTTGTCACTGTCTATTACTAAAGGGTTTCTTTTCGAGGCTCTGCAATAGCAATTTAAACTCAAGGACTGGCTCCAGTTTTTATTTGCTTCTGCCTTGCTTTATTAGTAGTAATGATCTTCATTCTTTGCGTGCTTGTCATATGCAGAAAATGGCTCATGATGGAGGCTTTATAAAATATTTTAGAATGATGAATTTCACAGAAAATTATAGGCATGGAGAATGTCTTAGTCTGTTTGTGCTGCCTTAACAGAATGTCTGAGGCTGGGTAGCTTACAAACAACAGAAACTTGTTTCTCACAGTTCTGGAGGCTGCGAAGTTCAAGATCCAGGTGCCAGTGGATTTGGTGTCTGGGGAGGGCTTCCTCTCTCCTTCCTCTCTGCGTCCACAATGGCCCCTTGTTGCTGCATCCTCATGTAGCCGAAGGGATGGAGAAGGGACAACCTCACTCCCTCAAACCCTTTTGGTAAGGGTATTAATCTCATTCATAAGCGTGAACCCTCATGGCTTAATTACCTCCCAAAGTCTCCGCCTCTTAATCCCGTCGCCTTGGGGGTTAACTTCCAACATATGAATTTTGGAAAGACACATACATTCAAACCATAGCAGAGGGCCCCCCGTTTTAGTTCCACATATATTCAGTTTGGTATATTAGGTGTTAAAAATCATCTATACTTGGACACATAGGGGGATCAACACACACTGGACCCATTGTGGGGTATGTGGGGGAGGGGGAGCATCAGGAAGAATAGCTAATGGCTGCTGGGCTTAATACCTAGGTGATGAGCTGATCTGTGCAGCAAACCACCATGGCTCATGTTTACTTATGGAGCAAACCTGCACAACATACACGTGTACCCTGGAATTTGAAATAAAAGTTGAAGAAGAAAAAAAGAAAACAAAAAAAATTATCTATGTGTCAGTTAGCCTAGAGTGTGTACTTGAGTAA
This sequence comes from Ateles fusciceps, assembly GCA_036589455.1. Classification (NCBI taxonomy): domain Eukaryota; kingdom Metazoa; phylum Chordata; class Mammalia; order Primates; family Atelidae; genus Ateles; species Ateles fusciceps. The sequence continues at coordinate 4,192,722 of JAZHEH010001955.1, forward strand.
TCATCATAGCAGGTGACATACTTATTCTTAGAATATTGTCATTATTCAAAATATTTACTTTCCTTAGATCTTATTTGGAACGACCCTAGAGTCAGTTTGCACACCGGAGGACAACGCTCACCATTTTGTGTTTTGTATCAAAGTGGAATTCTACTGCTCAGTTGCCCACTTTAATTATCTGACTTGAAGCTAAGTGACTTTTCATTATTATAAAAAATCATACAAAGGAAAAATTTTATCACTATAAGGGGCAAGGTCTCTAATGACAATTCAAAAAAGCAGTTTCCAAATATAACTTTTATGTGGCTGAGGCACACTTATGGGATGAGGGAGTCATCTCTCAAGGTTGCTTCTTTGAAAAGACTATACCCACTTGTTATGTGTGCTTTGAAACTAGACACATTATTTTATATCATACCTCATTCAATTAATTTATAAATCCAGATACACTTCTGTTAGGAGTTTTAAGAGTGTGGTTTGATTTTTTAAAGCACCACACTGTACCAATGTTCTACATTCCACGATGAGAAACATAGACTTTAGCTTCTGTCTTTTCTTTAAGAATTAAGTTCTGTAACTAGGTTCCAATGCTACAAGTGGAGAAAAAGCAACATAAAGTTTTCACTAATATAAGCCTTAGTGAAACATGAACTTGGGAAAGTGAGCTGTTAATCAGATGATATTTTAATATGTCAAAATTAAGTTTTAACAAACCAGACTGGAGACATATCATAGAATTTAATTAGTTCGAGGGCTTTTAGAGATCATCTAGTTACAATTCCATCATCTTTTGGATTTAAAATGTTAATGGCTCAAACTTACATGACTAGGACCAGAGAAGTAATTTTCAGCCCTCAGAACTAATGCATCAACCTTTTAGCAGAATACCATCCTCCCATCCAAACTATCCTGGCACTGTTCGTTCCCCCATGGTACCCATCGCTGAAATAATTTTTGAAATTGTGCATTCATGAAGACTTCTACATTTCTTTGGCTATTTTTTAAGATATGATTTTTTATTGTATAAAGAAATTAATATATCTCACATATTTGATTAATATATAGATGCATTGATTTCCATGTAATGTGTATCTTTGACTTTGCATTTTCTGTATTGCCTGTTTTATGAGTGAACTAAAAGTTGCCCTTTAAAAATATAGAGTAAACAAATTTTGTACATACACAAGAATTTTGTTTCTCAACGTCATCTGTTTAAACTAGATGAACTTATTTTCATCCTTTAGGTCTCATAAGTGTCAGTTTCTTGCGGAAATCGGGGAAGTCTTCCCTCATCTTTCAAACCTAGTGAGATGCGCCTCTTGTTAAACTTTGGCATTGGAAACCTGTGCTCCGCCCTTATAACTCTCAACACACTTGTAGTTTTGTTTTGTTTGTTTTTTCCTGGTTCATTGCAGTGTTACTTGGTAGACTCTGGACTCCGTAAAGCCAGGGACCCCATCTGTATCGGACCCCCAATATCTCTCCAGCATGCGGTATGCACATGGCAAGCATTTCTTCTCATTGGGACTCTGGGTTGCAAGGTTACAGCTCACACTAACTTCCGCAGGAAGAAGGAACCAGTGGCTCATGGAGCTAAAATGTCTAGAGATAAAAGTGAGTTGTTTCATTACAGCCGTGTTCCTGGACTCAAGCTTTGTCCTTAGGATGATTTTTCCTCTTGTTGCTTTTACTCTTAGACATATTCTTTCTTTGTAGTGGCCATGATGGCTCTGGCTGTGCCAGGCTTACCTGATCCTTGGTACCTGAGGTCTCACAGGGGTATCGATTCAGCAAATATTCCGACATGGGTTTTCATGGTTCTGCCTGGGTCGTGGGCTCATCCATGAGCCCCCCATGGCTGAGGAGTCTGGTGTTCTGACTGCCTTAGTCAGGATGAGGAGACATTCCAAAAACTTGGAGCAGAGATCAACCCCACCTCACCCACATAGATTGAGAGTGATTTCTAAACGGAGAAAAGGAATTATCAGAATGGGGGAATGAATACTGGGCAAGCAGAAATATTAATAACAATATTGATGGCTTATATTTATGCAGTGATCTATGTAGATTTACTATTTGTTTGTTTGGTTTTTTTTGGACAGTGCCTTGCTTTATCACCTAGGCTGGAGTATAGTGGTGCAATCATAGCTCGTTGCTGCCTTGAGTTCCTGGACTTAAGTAATCCTCCTGTCTCAGCCTTCCAACTGTCTGAGACTACAGGCATGGCTAATTTTTGTATTTTTTATTGAAATGGGGTCTCACTATGTTGCTCAGGCTAGTCTTGTACTCCTAGGGTCAAGTGATCCTCCCACCTTGGCCTTCCAAAGTGCTGGGATTACAGGTGTGAGCCACTGCACCCGCCTACTCTTCCTAATTTAAGATGTGCACTAAAATGCTCAAAAAACTGGTGTTGAGGGAATGAATGAATAACACAAAGTTTTATAACTAAGGACAGCCTATATTTCTTACCTATGGTATATTGGTAATATTATGATTATGATTGTTACCATTCTTGCTTGTTGACTGCCAGAAACTTTGCAACTGGATTTCTGTATAGTGATAAATTAAGAGATTTTTCTCATCATTTATTACAAAGCAATCTGAAAGGCCAGCATCCCCCTAATTATTTCTCATCCCATATGTATTTGAAGAACTTTGTATGTGTCTTTGTTTGTGGCTTGCAATTTGCATCTAATTTCTGGCTTTTATTTTTCTCATTTTAGCACAATTACCTGCTATCTCATTGCGTTCTCTTGGGTAAGGTGACCAAGTTTTTCCTTATAATTTGTATTTCCAGTGTTTGCTTAATTAATTTGGCTTCTTCCTACTTTTTCTTCACTTTTTCATATAGGATAGCTTCCCATCTCCCACTCCCAGCTCTTGGGATCTTCTTATTGTTCTTTTGAGAAACACTAAGCTTCCCTAGATGAGTTTTCTGTTAAAAGTCTGGTCCAAAGAGATTTTGCTATTTTACTAAGCCTATTAATTTTGGCATTCGCTTTGTTATTAATTTTTTTCTATTTTCATTTCCCCCGTAGTTTTCTTAAGTATTCTAAATTCCACACTAAGACCTTCCTGTTTTTCCACTGAGTTTTAACCTTCCTTGAGGAAATGTAGCGAAGTTCTTAAAGTGGATTCTTAAAATCCCTGAGACTGCGAAAACTTCTGCATGAGCATTCCTAGACACAATTTCCAGGGGCAAGGATGAGATCTCTCATCAGAATACAAATTTACGACGCATAAATTTTTCAGACCTGAGGTTCTCTCACCACAATCCTGCTGGTAATTGATGAATTGATCTTCAGCTTCTCATATAAAGGGTGAGGGCCAGGGCTTTTGGTCATGATTGTATCTTGACTTTGATCCTGTTCTCTATGTAGGGAGGGTTTCAAAAGAAGAGGGCCCAGACTGTCAACAAACTTATCTTCTGTCCTGGGTCAACTTCCCAGTGTGACACGGTCTTTGAAGACTTCTATGACCCTGCTACTTTGTGGCACCCTCTCCAGATGCAGCACTGCCCACCCCCTCATCCAGACATGCTTTATCTGCGAAAGTAGCACCCACTCCTTTTTCACACATGCCTGTTTGGGAGATTAGTGACCCATTATGTATGTTGTCTTTCTCTTTCCTGTATCCCTGGAGAGTTCTGGGTCTCCCTTTACTTCTTAGACTTAAATACATGCATCTGGAACCTGGATGTACAAAAACCACAGCAAACAGCAACCTCTTATTCTTTCTTCTTAATGTCCTTATGGATGTCACTGTGCTCTGGTTATGCTTTGCCCAAGTGTAACCATGTTCAGTCCCTGCTGCATGTTTTCCAGGCTGCTCCTCTCTCTCCCTCACAATTCACCCACAATGCTAAGCAGGGCATTCTTTGCCCTGGCCATCACTAGCAGAACAGAGGGACCCAGGGATCAGGTTGAAGCTGAGAGGAGGAACTCCCACAGACGTCTCTGTGCCAGAGGAATAAACCAAGCTAAGGTTCAAACCCAACAGACTACTTGTAAACATAACATTCTCTGGATTAGAGCCGAGATGAAGGCCAGTGCTGTAAAGCCAAGGGTTCTGAGGTTGACAATAAAAAGCGGGTTAAAGAATTTGGAACAGGATATAATTATTTAGCTGGATTGAGATGTATGGCTGCAGGTAGGCTGGATTAAAATGCAAGAGGTAAAGAAACAAAAGAAAACAATACCTGGGATTCTTCCCTACAATCTAAGACTTCCTCAGCATCATTACTGCAGGCTTAGTGATCTGCTAATGGACACTGTTTGTGTGTGCTTGTGTGTGTAGTGACAGAAGAGTGAGAAGGACACATGCTCATTGTTGACCAGTATGATTGGGAAGGGCATCAGATATCACTTTAGTCTTTATTGACTAAATATTGTGGAAACATATATATTCCTTAGAGAATGAGTCTCCTCCAATCTCAGTCTTTCAGTGGTAACCATTGTTAACAGAGTGATGTCTACTCTTCCTGTTCATATATTAAAATATATGCACATGCACCCACACATATATGCATATATCTCATACACCAATAGGATCATCCATAATTCTGTTCTATAACTTGGTTATTCTGTTACCAATATATTTTAAGTACCATCATTTAAAAATAAATTTTGGAAACAAAATATATGAGTATTTCCTGAAAATTTTACTGAAGAGCCTCAGATCTGATTACATCTCTAAAGAAGCACCAGGGAGAAGTTTAAAAGATGCTAATGGTTAAGTCTAGAACTACTTCTTAGAATCAATGGTTATATTTCATAAACTCATTTTTTAAGTGAAAATAATGCTGGTACAGAGTTAGATAATCTTAATATGAAAATTATAGCAGTCGCCAGCGGACAACTGATGAAACACAGACGTCGCTTTGGAGCGTGTTAACTACTTAACAGGGTTCGAATCAGATCAGAAATTAGGAGAGTCAGATTAGAAACTGCAATTCTAACAAGTTCCACCGTACATGATTAACATTTTGCTCTCTGTACCCTTCACATCTATTTTTTGAAACTGGCTGTGATTATTAAAATATCACATTCTGAACTACAGTGTTAACAAGTGATTACATCAGGGCCATCAAGGTTAAAGGCTGAAGCCACATCAGTAGTAGAAATGAATGAACTAAGACCTCTAGGTTCTGTGTCCCAGCAAAGCTTTCTTTTTGATAAAACACTTTCAATTTTGAAAGAATTACAGACTCACAAGAAATTGCCAAAATATTACCAGGAGACACTGTGTACCCATCCCCCAGCTTCCTCCGATGGTAGCTAACCTCTTACATAACAACAGTATATTATTAAGCCTAGGAAACTGACATTAGAACAGTACAATTAACTAGACTACAGATGTTACTTGGATGTCACCAGATTTTGAATACTCTCAGTTTTTACATGTTGTGTGCATAGTTCTATGATTTTACCCCCATGTAACACCAGAGCTAACAAGACACAGAACTGCTCTCACCACTAAGGAGTTCCTTAGCACTGCTACTCTTTGATGCTCACTTCCTTCTCTCCCTCTCTAAGCCCTGGCAACCACTGATCTGTTCTCCATTTCTATAATTTTGTCATCTCTGTATTTTTGGCTTCATGACATTCCTTGCTACCTCACAATCAATATTTCTGGTGCAGATCTTCTCTGAAATGTCCATCTGGTCTTGCTCATTCTTCCGTCTTTTGAAGCCTGGAGTTCCTTGAGTCAATCAGCCATAAACGTCACAGATGCTCAGCGGTTGATACTGCAGTGAAGAAAGCAAGGTCTGTAGAATCTAACGCCCATGAGAACTTGACTCAACCTATTTCACCAATGTATTTCTGGGGCTATTGCAACAAAGTACCGAACATTGGGTGGCTTAAATAATAGAAATGTATTGTCTGACGGTTTGGGGGCTGGAGGCCTGAGGTCAGGGTGTTGGCAGGGCCATACTTTCCCTGAAAGTGCTGGGGAAGGATCTGTCTTATGCTTCCCTCTTACCTTCTGGTGGTCCCTGACTCATGGCAGCACAGCCCATCTTTGTGTGATGTTCTCCCTGTGTGCACATCTTCACGTCATGCTCTGTCAATACATCTCTCTCTCTGTCTCTCTGTGTCCACATTTTCTCTTCTTATAGTGACATCAGTCATATCGGATTTAACTTGATTACCTCTATAAAGATCCTATCCTCAAATAAGGTCACATTTTGAGGCACTAAGGGTTAGAACTCCAGTATATTATATTTTCTGGGGGAAGGGGACACAATTTAACTCTGTGAACAAGTTCCCTGAAAAGAAATTTAGAAAAAAGAGCTTTATTCCAGTGAAAAGTTGCCAACTGCAAAGACGTAGCGTCGGTATAAACTGGAAGTGCATTCCAGAGGATAAAGAAAGGGTTTATCTTTTAAAAAGAATGTGCACACCTAGATTCCCTCTCAAGTCCTCTTATGCGAATGAAGGATTCAAACTTGCTTAGTTCTGATTGCTTGATGTTTGTTGAGTTCTGATTGGTCATATAGGTCACAGCCTATTAGGTGGTTTAGGTGATGTAAATAGGAACAGTGAAAGTCCCAAAGTTAAGCTGACCTACAGGTTTTCCAAAAACTCAGAGCATGTGTGTGACCTTTAGTCAGAAAATGACCTAAACTGAGCTCTTGAAAACTGATGTCTACATGGTGAAATCCAAGAAAGGTGGCCAGGCATGGTGGCTCATGCCTGAAATGCTAGCACTTTGGGAGGCCAAGGCTGGTAGATCACCTGAGGTCAGGAGTTCGAGTCCAGCCTGGCCAACATGGTGAAACTCCATCTTTACTAAAAATACAAAAAATTAGCTAGGCATGGGGGCAGATGCTTGTAATCCCAGATACTTGGGAGACTGAGCCAGAATTGCTTAAACCTGAAAGGCAGAGGTTGTGGTGAACTGAGATCACGGCACCACATTCCAGCCTGGGCAACAAAAGCTAAACTGTCTCAAAAAAACAAAAACAAAAACAAAAGAAGAAAGATCCTTTCTGCGGCTCACTTGGACTCCATCTAAGTTACTGTTTCCCTTACAAGAGACTCACTTCTCTCCCAGTTAACTTCAGAAATGACCGCATCATCCCAGTGAGTTACCCCCTCTTCTGAAATGTTCCAAGAAAATGAACGTTTTTTAACTCTTCAGTAAACATAATCTCTAGGCAACAGGGCTTCAATGCCAAAAATAAAAATGGAAGGCTTGGTTTTCTTATAGAGTGATTCAGCTTTTTGTTTGTGTAAGCTAATTTGTTCTCAACTAGAAGACCTGCTGAACTATGTAGTCTACATAAACTGATAGATTGCAGACTAATAATGAGAGGTACACTACATCTTTCTGGCTGTTATTTAGAGGCAATAGGCAATGAAGGTTGACGAATTTTTTAAATGCTTTTTTCCTAAAACCAGTTTTGAACAGGGGGGATTGCTCCGTATTTTCTCTGTTTCCCAGTGTTGTTTGCCTTTGCAAGTATTCCTTGTGGTAGATTTACAAGCAAAGCAAAATATTAAATAATGCCAAAAAATGAAAATTAAAACTCTCAGCTAAAGAATTTTTAAAATCACGCTTCTAAAAGGCATAAAGCAGAGGTAGCAAATGTAACTTATTGATAATAATTATATCTATAGTGTATTAAATACTGATTGTGAGCCAGACACTGTTGTAAGCATTTTATATGCATACACTTATTTTAGCCTATAATTAAGGAATCTTAAAAGGGGATAGTAAGTAGAGTTAACAGCATTCTAAGAGTTTTTAGGAAACATGGATTTTGTGTGGCAAAGTAGGTGGTTGAAATGATCGCACAGATATAAAAGAGAATCAGGGAGGGATAATGACATACAGAAAATTTAAAGAATAATGTATTATGATCTCTTTAAGACCATAGTATCATAAAACATCAACTTACATAACTTATTCAGTTAGAAAAATGAATGTCAGAAAAAAATCATGAATATTGATCAATGATCAATGCTACCCCAAAGTTTTTTATTCACTATACTGTTTCAGTTATAATGTATAAAAATGTTTTTAAATCCTAATATATCTTTTTAAGATTTAAGGATGGTAACACGACATTTATGGTTGAATGAGTTGGTTTAAGTGAAGCATTTGGAAAACAGTAGCATTACACAAATGCTGAACAGAATTATATTTGTAAGATATTTAGAAAACTTTAGAGTAGTGACCATAACTCCTTCCACAGTAACAACTTTTTGAAGAAATCTAGAGTCTATTCATTTAGAGCGGTCTTCTCCATTTAGGTTTTCAAGTTCAAGTGGCATGAAACTTCAATGTGTTTTCTTTTCTACAGATTATAAGCACCTCTTGAAATTAACTAAGAAACAGACGAACCTATTTCCTAGAAAATGTGGCAGTTTTTTTTTTTAACGGACATTGTCCAGTATAATAAGGATAACACATTCTCTAAGATAAGAAAATGAAGAAAGAACGGGGAAAAGAAGATAGAGAAAGGTGGAGAAGAGAAAGCTGTACTAGGTGTTTACTGCATGTCAAGATGCTGTAAATTTATATAGAGAAAGATACATTGTGTAGCATTTCCTTATTATTAAATAATATTCAAACTTCCAATCTTTGAGTAGCATTTGTTTAGTGTAAAGTTCTTCCACACTCTATGATGAGAAATGTCTGTTGCCCGCAATTTCCTCTTTTTTCTCATCTTTTATTCTAAATATACTTAGGAGCTATTTCAGAATAATGGATTCACTATAGGACAGAATTTAACTATTTCATCATAATCTTTTATTTAAAATTTTTTAAAAAGCTATTTCATGAAGTATGAGTACTTCAAACTTGACCTAGTTCATAGTAACAATTATAAGTAAAGAGAAAAAAATGGAATTATGTCTTATGTGGACTAAAGAGTAAGACATGGGGAATTTTAATAATTTGAACGTGTCTGAGTTGCAGGAAATATAAAAGAAAGTTTTAATAGAAATACAATAACATTTTAAAAGTTCTTTTAATGTATTGGGTCATAGAATAAGAAAGGTTTTGAAATGGAAAACTTGTAAACTTTGATACATCCAGAAAAAACAGCAACTCTTTTGGGAGATTAAGGCAATGTTTTTGAAGAATATCAGAGATTCAGGGGCATGTCACTGAGTCTGAGATTCCTAACGGAGGCCGTCTCACCCGACAGGTTATCCTGTCCTGCCTTAGCCTGGGAAGCTGCCAAAGAGAAGAGGCAGGAACAAGGACAGTCTTCTGATAGAGCAAGGCAATGAAAGTGTTTTTCAACTTGTGTTAACTTAAAAAAAATCTTTTTCTGTTTGGAACTAATTACGAACTCACAAGAAGCTGCCAAACGTGTACAAACAAGTCTCATCCAACTTTCCTCAATGTTAGCATCTTACACACATAGCACAAGGTCGGAATGAGGAAATTGACATTGATGGAATATGAAAATGAACTACACAACAGATCTCACTCAGATTTTACCAGTTTTTATATGCACTCCCTTGTTTTTGGATTGACATTTACAAGTTGAGAATATTTAATGCAAGTTCCAAAAGTCCTAGTCAGCAATGCCTCTAATACTCTCCCTCCCTTTGTGCCTCCTCCTTCCTTCCTTCACTCACCTGCTCACTCTTTTCTTGCCTGGTTCCTATCCATTCCATATTGGTACTCATTTAGTACCAGGTGATATGCTATGTGCTGGAGATATTGGTGAAGACAGACAGTGGTGATGGGGCCCTCACCCGTCACCCAGCCATCTCTCTTACCCTCTCTGCCATCCTCATCAGATACTTAACAAGCCCCCGATGAATCTTCCTGCTACCATCTCCCCCAACCCACTTCTTCCTATACGCAGCTCTAGGGTAATCTTCCTCAGGCACAGTTCTTAGGTCAACGCCTCTCTGGATAGAAATCTTTTCTTCACCAACAGGATTAACTAGTACAACATGAGTTAAGTTCACTATTATAGAAAGTCCTGACTGGGTGCGGTGGCTCACGCCTGTAACCCAGCACTTTGGGAGGCTGAGGCAGGCTGATCATGAAGTCAAGAAACCGAGACCATCCTGGCCAATATGGTGAAACCCCGTCTCTATTAAAAATACAAAAAATTAGCTGGGTGTGGTGGCTCACACCTGTAGTTCCAGCTACTTGGGAGGCTGAGGCAGGGGAATCACTTGAGCCCAGGAGACGGAGGTTGCAGTGAGCCAAGATCGTGCCACTGCCCTCCAGCCTGGTGAACTGCGTGCAATACTCCATCAAAAAAACAAAAACAAAGACAAAACAAAACAAAACAAAAAACCAAAAAAAAAAAAAAGAAAAAAAGGAAGCCCTATTCTTCCAATGTCCATAACTCATGTTCTGGCCAAAGTCTATTTGTGGTTCAGGAACTTTGCTGCATGTTTTTACCTCTTGTTGCTCTATTCTCTGGAACAGCTCCCATCTCCCCCTCCAACAGATACATTAAGTGCAGTTCTCGTACCACCTCCTTCATGAAATCTCTTCTGATGGCTTCAAGGAGATGCAATTTTCCTTTCTTTAATTCCCCCTCCTCCCAGTATTTCATTGGCAGTGTTTATTTTCTCCATCTCACTTGGTGTTAGATTGGTCCATTTCCACTAATAAGATCATACCTGCCTCTGTAGAGGGCGGAACTCTGCATCATTCTCTTGTAGGTTTTCATTAATGCGTGGAAAAGGAACATGGGTTTGGAGTCAAGAGAGATTCATAATCTCATGTGCTTAAGTCTTGGACATTTAGTAAAATATGGCGTGTGGCGTACCTCCCATAGGGCCTAGCACAGGAAGCATGCATGAAATAAAGTCTTCAAGTATGGGTAGAAAACAATCTTTCCAAAAAAAAAAAAAAAAAGAGAGAGAGAGAGAGAAAATAAGTTTATAAATATGGCTATCTTCCAAGGAATTAGAGGTTCTTGGACTAGTGATCGCTTCAGAATACCTAAAACAAGTGTTGAGTTCAGAACCCTCTGAAAGCTACGGTCATTCTGAGAAAGGAGCTGCCACGAATTCTTGACAACATGTGCTGGGAATAACAGGGTCAGGTTGGGAGCAGAAACTCCCAACTCCTCTCCCCAAACACACTTTCCTAGGGTCTGAAATGGCAGAATCATCCACATCTTTTTTCTCCCCTCCCCCTCCCCCATGCACCTGGATATTTTAGCTGCATGTTACCAGATGACGGTTATACTTTCCTCCTAATTCTCTTTGATAATAATTGGTAGAGACACTTCTTGATTGTTTAATTCACAGAAAGACTTGGCTTATGATTTGCATATGTCTTACCTAACTTGCATATCATTTATAAGTCTTTCTTTTATTAGCCTGAATGATTGAGTTGAACCTATATACATTTTTATACCTCTAAGTGTAGGCAATGCCCACGTTTTATCAGAATTCAATGGATTCTTAGGGTATAGGCATTTCCCCTGTGATTTAACTGTAAGGATTAAATCACTCTCTTATTTAAAGGGTTGAAAGATTCGCTGACTTTGTAATCAGCATGCCTAGTCTCCAATTCAGCTGGCAGGAGCTCTCTGCAAACTGACAATCATTCCAAGACGTAGAAGACAAATATTATGTGGGCAGCCTCCAGTGATCTAGAAACAGAGTTTAGAGGTTACTTTTGAGACTGATAAAGTTGTTTTGCCAGAAGGTCAAGATCATGTAATTTGGTCTTTTGCAAACTTACGGGATGTACACCCAAATAAGTTTGCCTGGAGAGGAGCATTCAAGGTCCTCCATCTGTCCCTTATTGTTAATGAGTAATAGTGATAATAATGAGACAATGATATGAATAAGGACTGTCACAGACCAAGGGCTTATCTTCTCCAAGACCTTATACTAAGTAGTTTATACTCTTTCTCCTAGAAATTATCAACAGTATCTCTATCTCAGTCACATTTTTAAGATGAGACGCCCAGGCTTAAAGATTTAAAATCACTTGCCCAAAGCCACAGGGTTACTAAGGGTCTGGATCAGGATTTAAAACTGAGTTTCTCTGACTAAAAGCTGTGTTTTAACCACTGTGATCTCATATATTACATTTTCTTAACTACTTTTAAAAAAAGACTTCAAATTTATTAAATTTTTACTTTATTCCCCTTGCTTTCTTTTCTTTCTGAATTAAATGTTCACACCATCATGGGGAAAATATCAGATTTACCAACCATCCACTCTCATTATTCTGTTTATTCTTAATAACCACACTTGCAGGGCATTATTCGCTTCACATTTAAAGATCTGGAAACTGATGTTCAGAGAGGCCAATTCACCTGCCCGAGGTCACCAGCCCATATGAGACAGAGCCCAGTTGTGAGCCTGTTCTGAATGTGATGGCACAAATGTGTCTTCCTGGAAGAACGTTTAAAGGAAGCTCATGAGCTCATTAAAGTTCAAACCTTACTCTTCACACTCCCGATTCTTTTCCTTAGCACCTGTTGGCTTGTTGATTTTAATGTATCATCCCCAGTAATTTCTTGGGGTGTGCTCTGGAGTTAGAGAGCAGTAAACAGAGACATAGTCAAGCATAGATTTTTCTCATTGATCTCTATTTTTTTTGAGTTTTCAAAATTGTTGTTATTTATAAGAGATCTTATTATACCTTTTGCTTCATGACTGAAATCTCGTAATATTCTTAGAAATATGTGGGTTGGTAACTACAAATTTAAAACCTTTACAGCATGGAATTTTCTTAGGTAAAAAATCTTTTATTCTGAGAAGAGACCAAAAATAGATTTGTGGGATTTTGATGTGCCCTACGGGAAGGCAAGTGGTTATATAGCTCTAGTTGAAAATGAATGTTTGTCCTTTGAAGAGCCAGGTAGGAGTGAAGAATGTGTATTAATTCCCTGATACCTAATATGATGTCATGTAACACCCAGCACTTGACAAATTATGGATTTTTTTGAGGCTTTTTCCCTCACTCAAGCAAATACTGGTAATACATGCCTTGTCATAATGGGGCCTCAGATACGCTGAATCGCCTGAAATGCCACAATATGGGCCATGTGGTGGAAGGTAGTTCTGTCTTTCAATACCAGCATCTGAAGTGATTTAACTCCACAAGAATTTCTCAAAGTGTGGATCAAAGACAATTTGCATCAATGTTACTCGGGATGGGCCTGGTGCAGTGGCTCACACCTGCTGGGATCACCGAGGCAGGAGGATCACCTGAGGCCAAGAGTTTGAGACCAGCCTTGCCAACATGGCAAAACCTCATCTCTACTAAAAATACAAAAAAATTAGCTGGTGCGGTGGTGCATGCCTGTAATCCCAGCTACTCGGGAGGCTGAAGCAGGAGAATCACTTGAACCTGGGAGGTGGAGGTTGTGGTGAGCCGAGATCATGCCATTGCACTCCAGCCTGGGCAACAGAGTGAGACTCGGTCTCAAAAAGCAAACAAATAAGCAACCACCAAAACACACAAACAAAAAACAAAGACCAAAAAACAAAACTACCTGGGACTTATGTTGAAATGCAGATTCTTTTTCACCTCAGAATCTCTAGATTGGGGTCCAGAAATTGGGTTCCTCAGGCAATACTTCTGCAGAGTGAAGTTTAAGACCCTATCTTCTGTACTAACTACCTTGTCTGTCCTTATCTTGTCTTTAATTCCGCAATAAGAAAGTCTTATTGCATGTAAGAACACAGACTCATAAAGGATGAGTATATTTGCTTTCATCATGTAAGGTTTCTCCAGTAACACTTAATGTATAAGGAGTCAGCTGCAGATCCTCTCTGCAAAGTTAGCATTAAGGATGTCCAAGTTCACAGACGATTCAACCAGTATAACGCAAAAAATATAATTTAGCAAATGCATTTGACCTTCATCCACACTAAAGCTTTCAGAGATTTCAATAAGCAGCAAATTTGAAATACTGGGTTTTTCACTCCTTTAAAAAGCATTCCTACAGAGGCCATTTATTCCCCTGATGTTGTTAATCAACAGAAGTATACACGTTAGGCATTCACATGAGACAGGAAAAATGTGAGGATTCTTGATGTACATGTGTGTGTGTCTTGTCTCTGTGGCTTCCGCTAGGAATATTTATTGCATTGGATATAACTGGGCAGGAACCCAGTCTGCACTCCTCTGTCCAGGATAATTTTTTTTTTCCATACAAAAGTTGTATAGGAAATTGGTTTGGGGTACTTTGTAATTTCTGAGACTCTTTCCCCTGGAGATAAGAGATGTTGATCTGAGTGCTTTTCTGCTGGATGAATCAAAATGATGGGGGTAGAGAGAATTATTAAGCCGGAAAGTAATACAGAGTCTTTCCCCAGCCTCCCTGGGGGTCAGTTCTATTTTTCTGCATTTGCTGGTGGAGGTAGGGTGGAGTGTGATTGGAAAGCCAAGCCATACTCTGCAGTTTAGTCTGCAGCTAATGTGAAGACTAGAAGCTGACTTCTCCTGAATGTGGGGAGGCTGGGCTTCAGTTGTCAGAGCCGGCCAGATCCCACAAAGCACTGATTCACTGCTAAGCTGAAGAGACACTACCCTCCTCCCTAATTAAAACCACGCGGTCTATTTCTGTCATGAGGGTGTATTTTACTGTCAAGTCACTTCCTCTGTTTCCCTCCTCAAAAACCAAAATCAAACCAAATCCAAAACAAAAACCCCTCAAAATAGACATATCAGCATGTCATAATACTGTAACATCCTTGCTAAAAGGGGTGTTCGGGGAAAACGCTGTCAGTTCCTAATGAGTATGTTGTTAGCTAATGTATTTTTCTTTCTAAGAATAACTCAGAAGGGTCATTTGTGACTTTTAACATGGGAGGTGAGAAAGTCATGGTTTCTGCCCAAATCCCTTTCCGGGTGGATGATGGCATTGCAGTTAGTGAAGCCTTCATAAAAAGGGTGACTTTAAGTCAATGACTTGGTCAGTAACAGAATGTCAGAACATCCCTTCCTGTCCCATAAAACAGCCCAAACCTAGCTCCTGGACTGATCCTCCCTGACTATTCTTTTTCATTAAGCTGCCCCCCCTGTTCAAAAGATTCTTATTACTATTCCTTATGATTCCATCTTCTCAAATTTATAACATTCTATAAGCTAGCCACATTCTACAGTCAATGGTTATTTCCAGTTTTTTCTTGGATACTTATCTTGAATAAATAATAATGGTAACAATGATAGTAAGTATCATAACAGTGCTACTTTGTATTGAATACCTTTTGGACTACACACTATTTTTTTTTTTTTTTTTTTTTTTTTTTTTTTTTAGAGTCAGAGTCTAACTCTGTCGCCCATGCTGGAGTGCAGTGGCACGATCTTGGCTCACTGCAACCTCCACCTCTGGGTAAAAGTAATTATTCTGCATCAGCCTCCCAAGTAGCTGGGACTACAGGCGTGCACCACAACGCCCAGCTAATTGTTGTATTTTTAGTAGAGATGGGGTTTCACTCTGTTGGCCAGGCTGGTCTTGAACTCCTGACCTCAGATGATCTGCCTGCCTTGGTCTCTCAACCAAAGTGCTGGAATTACAGGCATGAGCCAAAGAGCCCAGCCCCTGTTCTACACACTATTCTGAGAGCTGCTTTTGCTTAATCCTCACAACAAGCTGATGAGTTATTCTGATTGGCTTATTCTTTTTTTTTTTGTTTTGTTTTTTGTTTTTTTTTGAGACAGAGTCTGGCTCTGTTGCCCAGGCTGGAGTGCAATGGTGCGATCTCAGTTCACTGCAACCTCCACCATCCGCGTTCAAGCGACTCTTCTGCCTCGGCCTCCTGAGTAGCTGGGATTACAGGCACCCACCACCACACCTGGCTAATTTTGTTACTTTTAGTAGAGACGAGGTTTCACCATGTTGGTCAGGCTAGTCTCGGACTCCTGAACTCGTGATCTGCTGGCCTCGGCCTTCCAAAGTGCTGGCATTACAGGTGTGAGCCACTGCACCCAGCTGGCTTATTCTTATTGTCTCCATTGAACACATGGCCAGACAGCTTCAGAGTGGTTATTAATGAGCTCAGGGTCACATGGAGGCCTGCTTGATAGTTCTCGTGGGCCCTACACATCCTTGCCAGTACTTCTGCAGACACAGGGTTCCTCTTGCCTAAGATGCACTCTTTTATCTCTATTTCCCTAAATCTTATACAACCTTCTAGACCTACCTCAGTTCCTACCTCCTTCAAGAAGCCTTTCCTCATAGTTCCTGGTCTCTTTAACCTCCTCCCTCTCTTCAGAATTCCCCGAGAAGCTCATTACTGTTTTCATATCCTATGTGTTTTGTGTTCTTCCACCCGTGTTTTCCAAAGGGTTGATCTTTTGCATTTCCCAAAGGTTCTGGCACTGTTCTGACAGCATTAGTAGATGTTCAGTTAAGGCTCTCTTACTTATAAACCCTTCCAAATCAAACATCTATTTGAATGTCAAAAATCCGTTGAGAAAGCAGATGCTTTCATGAACTCTGTGCCATGTACAAGGATATCAACTCTCTCCGAATAGACCTTGCAACCCACTTGGGTGAGCTGATAGTTTTTATGCATTGATCTCCAGGCAAGTCAGCAAAGGATTTGCATTTACTTTGTAACAGCAATCAGTTTAAGCACTTAAAATAATTTATTGAGATGAATTTCATTAGAAACCAAAAGTCATCCTCTGTATACTATTTTAAGGATAATTGGAGTCTTGTTTCTTACAGAGAATACTGAGGTCTCAGGTTAACATTGATTTTTGTGTTTTGGTAACTAACATCTCACTGGGTTTGCCACATGAAAGATATGTAACAGTTATAAATAAAATAGTCCAATAGGATAGGTAATGTACCTTGCCTTTCTGTAAATTACCATCAGTTCATGGAATCCTCATTTGATCCTTCTGGGGCCAGCAAAAATTGGGAGCAGGAAAAGTGCCACCTGGCAAAACTTTGAATTTTCCTTTTGTGAAACATGAATATAGGAAATCAACAATATGCACTAAACACTCTGCAAATTGTGTGGCTGCATTAAGCGTGATAAACCACTACTGAGGGGATCACTAGGTAAGGGTTTTACACAAGAATGGGAAGAGAGAGTGAACGAGTTGAGGAGCTTACCATGTACAAATTAAATCACTTTGATAAAAGGGACAGACGTATCGAGTTCTCAGGGTTTCAAGAAGCAGAGTAAAGAAAGATGAGTCTTTAGTACTCTTCCACATCAATCAAGCATTATTGAGCCTAAGAAAACATCTCACCCTACTCAAATTCTGTATAGAGCAGTTCTCAAACTGGCTATAACCTAGAATGATCTAGAGAAATTTAAAAAAATTTAAAACACCATCACCACCACTGGAAGTCATTTGGTAGGCTGAACTGAAATGTCTGAGAGTGGAACCTGGAGATCTGGAGTTTTAAAACTTCCCCTTGAGATTCTGCTACACAGTGAGTGTTGAGAGCGTCTTTTGTCTAATTATAAGGATTCGGATGCTTTAGGAGGTTGACGCTTAAGGCTTCTTTCTTGCTAACTTCTGACATGTGCTATCACAATACAGCTTCAAGGATTTAGGATTAAGCCCAACTTTTCTGGAAAAACTCACTTAGCTTCTGGGTGTGAAGGAGCCCTCTATAACCAAAATCTTAAAAGGGGTTTCATGTTAATAGGTTCTTGGAATATTTAATTCAAAGTAATTTTTGAAGGCACAGTGACAGTGTGGTATACCTCAAAAGAGTTCTAGCTAGGGAGTTTGGAGTTGACAACTGATGCCAGTGGGATAAGGGATGGGCGCTAATGTTAATTCATGGTTTAAGTTAAAAAAGGCTTCTTGGAAGAGGTCAGGTTCAGGCTCTGCATTTCTGTTTGTCTTTCTGTATTCTGTAAGCTTATTGACAGCAGAGATAGTGTTTAGTTTGTCTTAAAATCTCAACAGTGTCTGGCACAGAATAGGCAGTAGATAAATGTTTGGTGAAGTGATTCAGGCCCTGAGAAAAGATGGAGGCTAAATCCTGGATTACAGAGCTCTTTGATTTGACCAGTCATATAGAGCACATGTTTATTCCATGGTCAAGGGGAATTTGACAATTCCCAGGAAAACAGACACCTGTTATAATGCAACAGATACTTTCACAGACCAGGAGCTACTGTGGTTATGGGTTTATGTGTAGTAAATGCAAGGTGTCCCTATGGTCAGACGGTAGAATAGTTCTTGTTCACTAGTGCAGTGACTAAATGTTTTGATTGTACATTCCTATTATGTATAGAAAGATGAGTAGAGAGAAAAAAATTTGGCCAGAAAAACAAAATTTTAGCTTCCTTAATGTATTTGGATCATATGAAATCTTCCAAATTGTCCAGCCTAGGGAAAAGGTAGAAATTTTTTTAACATCATTTATTAATTCTGTGTGTTCTTAATATCATAAATCTATTCTCAAGTGTTTTTAAGTTTTTGGGCTATTACCTTCACATCTACACAATGTCAGAGGGTTAAGGTGATCACTATTGCTTCTCTTAGCCCTGCAGCTCACCAATGGCTCTGTAATCTGACTTTGTGGCTTCTCTACCAGAGAAGTAATTTTACTATTTAGGAGTAGTTTTGGCTAAAGGAAGGCCCCTAATGTTCCTATCCTAAATGTCCTCGTTATCTTCTACTAGCCTGCCTGAAATCCAATATAACTAGCAACTTCAAGCTATTTGTGATATGGGTTTGGGCAATAAACCTAAAAAACAAAAATCCTAAACACTACAATCCTGAATGTTGAAATCCCCAAAGATCAAAATCCCTAAAGCCTAAAACTCTGAAAATCACAGTCCCAAAAGATCAAAATCCTGAAAATACAATTAAAAAAAAATAGAAAAACTATTTAAAAGATGGTATTTACATTTTAAAAAGAGGATTTATTTGAAAAGCATAGGAAAACATGACAGGACAGTTCAAAGGCCACTTTACACAATAACATAGGCAATAATAACAGATAGTTTTACAAGTATACAACTCAGGCATACTAATGACAGTCACAGTTATGAGCAGATGAACTCTTTAATAATGAAATAGCTTATATAATTGTGGTTATCTGAAATACCATAATGTACAACCCAAGTCTTTTGATGAGATTGATCGAAAGCCTTGATAGATTACCACTGCATATGCAGTCCATCAAAGAACTGAGATCTTAGAGAAGTTTTACCTCTCACAAACACAGATGTATAAAAAAGAAACCTCTTCATTTATTGAGGAAATTTCAATATTTTTAAATACATACTTAAGGCTTACATGCCAAGTTAAAGTTAGATAATGCACATTCATGGAATAGAATCTGCCAAAAAAAAAAGCATAAAAAAGAATTACAGCTGTCTAAAAATCTTTACATAATTTATTCAGAAATGATATGATATGAAGATGAATAGCAAATTGTAAAAAATAATGCCGACAATTTAAAACAGTGAGGAAAAAAGCCAAAAACAAACAAACAAACAAACAAACCCAAAAACAGACAAACAGGAAAACTAAAAAGAAAATTTGACAGGTGAAAAAGCATATTACAGGGATAGATTATGGGTAATTGCATGGAGCTAGTGCAGAAGAGCTGGTTGACTTTCACCATCATTAACTACATTTTGAAGTTTTGCATGACAATGAATAGGTGCTTTTTGTCTTTTGGAACATGGCTTTGCTTAAAATACATTCACATTTATTTTTTAGGTGACATTGCTCTTTTTAAAGTTCTTCTATGTTCTAATACACATTGACATGAATATTCCCTGTTCAATTTTCCCATCTTGTGTGCTATATTTCTATGTTGTTTTGGGTACACGGGACTCCATTCTGCCACGCACTCACATACAATTCACAGATTTGGCAGAAACAATGCTGGTGATGGAACCCCAACACCATTGTGTAAGTGTCTTCTTATCCTGCCATGCTCATGATTATTTTGGAATCAGTCCGTATCTTTGCCAGCTTCTTCAAGCAAATCTGGCTTTAATTCATTAAAAACTCCTGAAGCTGATGAAATAATCTATACACCAAAGACCTGTGACAAAAGTCTAATATATAATAAGCCTGTACATGTACCCCTGAACCTAAAATAAAAGTTTTAAAAAAAGCTGCTGGAATTATGTCAGCTGGAAGGAATGCCAACACAGACAAGTGACACATTTTCAAACTGAAGTTTTCGTCATTGCCATATAACATGGCCAATCCACTCATCTGAATTTTTCCACCGAATGCATTGGGCTGAATGGAAAAACCCAACTTTATTGGTAACACCTTGAAATTCACTTTTAGAAGCCTTGATTGTACCTAATTTTAAATCTATCATTATATTGGGGAATTAAATTAGATGTTACTGATTTTAGACGTTAGTGGTTTAGATTTTAAGAATCTCAACATTCAGGATGATGGTGATCGAGACTGTGTCTTTTGGGATCACAATTGACACTGTTATGAATGGTTCTTAAAGTTGTTAGCTAAATTACATGATAATGTGTAAATGTTTTGATATAGCTGCTAGACTTTCAATGAACCAAACTTCTAAATTATTATTCATAATTTGATTAATTGATTTAGCCATCCAACCAATATTGGTGACCTCTAGAAGAGAGGTTCTAGTCACAAAGCGACTGAGGGTTTTGCAGTGGTGAAGAGGAGGGTCACTGAGTTTGTGTCCTTCCTACAGGAAGCTTCGCTGTAAAAGACCTGAGAGATCCTGAGAAGTTAACTAAATAAAGAAGGGTGCAGAGAGAATGAACATATTCCAGCAGCGGCTGTGAGTAGAGGGGAAAGACTTGCATGGATCCAGGTGCTGAGAGGAAGGAGCGGGGGGTCCTTCAAGAGCACGTAGTGGCCTTGACAGTGCCTGATTGTAGGACATAGTTTCAGTACTTTCTGTGCCAATAGTTTGGACATGACTAAAAATAACACTAAGTAACACAGAGATCAAATTTATAGAAGGGTATGGGCAACATGTAAATAGAGTGCTTAAAATTTTTTTTAAAGCATCTTGTTTGGTCATCAACAGAAATATCATTTCTGACTGTATTAGTCTGGAATCTCCAGAGAAACAGATTTCTCTCTCTCTCTCTCTCTCTGTCTCTCTCTGTCTCTCTCCCTATTTGGCTTCTTTCCAAACATGAATTCATAAAACCCTATCTGGAGAGAGAGAGAGAGAGAATTGTTCACTGTAAGCAGAAGCTAATAAATATGAAGAACTTTAAAGGTAGTTTCCTACTGACAATTGTGAGAGGTGGGTTATTCATGACAGAGAAAGAGAGAGAAAGAGTATGTGTGTGTGTGTGTGTGTGTGTGTGTGTGTGCGCGCGCAGTTATATTGTACATGAAGGTGCAAAGATCTCTCTCTCTATGTGTATACACATATATATGTATATGTATGTATGTATGATTTATTATAAGGAACTAACTCATGTGATTATGGAGGATGAGAAATTTCAAGATTGCAGTTGGCAAGCTGGAGACCCACCAGAGCTGCTAGTATATTTCCAATCCAAGTCTGAGGACCTGAGAACCAGGAGAGCTGATGGCATAAGTTCCCTTCTGAATTCAAGTCTGAAGGCAGAAGAGACGGAATTCCAGCTCAAAGACAGGCGGGGGGAGGGGGGAGATAATTCTCCCTTACTCAGTCTTTGGTTCTATTTGGGCCTTCAACAGATTGGATCAGGCCCACCTACAATGGGAAGGCAATCTGCCTTACTCTCTCCACCGATTCAAATGTGAATATCATCCAGAAACACCCTCACAGACACACCCAGAATAATGTTTAACCAAATACCTGGGCACCTTGTGCCCCGTCAAATTGACACATCATAACCATCATATTGGCCACATTGATTGAAGTTTTGCGTTATAGTCAGAAAATGGATTTATCAGACTCGCATAGAATTTGGCTTCTTTCCAAACACGAATTCAAAAAAGCAGCCCTTCTTTGGATCCGCTGTGGGTTCTGTGAAGTAAAGGATCTGCTTTGGGTTCTGTTTGCTGGTAGAATTCGTGATTGCAAGTTGTTTCGGTGTTTAAGGGAGGATTATAGGCACCAGATTGGCCACCCCTAAACTGGTGAAAAATTAAGGGAGAAATCTTTAAAGTTTGAGAATTCAAAATATTCCAATAATACATGTAGGATAAAAACCTTAGATTGCTGGGACTACCTCAGGTAGCATCTACCAGGAAATACTTATTGTTCTAGAGAATGTTAAAAATAAATACACTAGTAGCTGCCTTCTTACGTTTTGGCATTACTAGGTTACTTTATTTAATACTTTTTTCCAAGGAAGGTACTTGATATGTTTTTTGAAAAGTTTAATTAAGGAATATAGTTGGAAAAATGGGCATAGTTGGAAACATAGAAACAAGGAATGTAGCAACGATAGAAAAAAAAAGAATTTCAGTTGTCCATCTGTTTTGAATTTCAGATTAGCCAAGATTTGCTGGATATATGAAGCAGGACAGATCACCCTTAGTCAACTTCATTCTTATTGGTTCATAATCCTTTGTTCATATTTACTGAGTTGGTAGAGCAATCTATAGTTTCTAACCTCAATGTTCACTGTAAGCAGAAGCTGATACATCTGAATAACTTTAAAGGCAGCGTCCTACCCAAAATTGGGGAAGGAGGATTTTTCATCAGCGTGCATGCGTGTGTATGTGTGTGTGTGTGCGTGTGCAGGTATATCATACATGAAGATGCAAAGATATTGTATGTAATATGTAAAAATATCTTGGAGAGTAAAATTGTGACAAAAATTTAGAGTTAAAGTTCATAGTTTTTCCTATTAATGTCCTTAAACCCTCAAATTTCCTAATGAGAAATGTGACTATGATTTAGTCAAAGTCTAGGATTTATTTTTTAGTTTTAGTTTTTTTAGAGACAGAGTCTTGCTGTCACCACAGCTGGAGTGCAGTGGTGAGGTCATAGCTCAATGCAACCTTAAACTCCTAGGCTCAAGCGATCCTCCGCCTTAGCCTCCCGAGTGGCTGGGACTACAGGTGCATGCCACCACACCTGGCTTATTTTTAAATTTTCTGTAGAGTCAGGGTCTCACTAGTCTGATCTCAAACTCCTGGCCTCAAGTGATCCTCCTGTCTCAGCCTCCCAAACTGTTGAGATTACAGGCATGAGCCACCACACCAGGTCCAAAGTTGAGGATATTAATTGGGCCACACTTTTTTTTAACGTGGTGTCTATGATGAAGGCATAGTATTGGGACTGACGCCCACTGTAGTCTCACTTCTTTCTGTGTCTCTTCCACCAGAGTGGGGAAAAGGCCAATCTGTTTCTTCCACTCTTTGTTTCCTGTTGGTATACTTTTGCTCTGAGGATATAGGAAGGAGAAATCTTGCTTTTTCCTTAGCTCCCTTCTTCAGTGATTTTTGGGGCTCTCAGGTTCTCTGGATTAGACCAACCTGGATTGGGTGGACTTGAATAGCCCTGGGTGTGCATCTCCGGGCACTGGAGGCAGCCTCTCTCATTGCTCCCACTACTCTCTTCCTCCTTGCGGAGGCTGCCATGCTCTGCACTGAGGTTTCTTCCTCCCACTGTGTCTACAGGCAAGTTGCAAGAGTGGGCTTGGTAGGAAGGCAAGAATAGGCCTCTCCAGTTCCCTTATTTTGAGGCCATAGGTGGCTTTCAGACAAAGGCAGCTGATGATTGTCTATTGCCTCCGTCACTAATACTCTACATTGTGGTTTACACCCCAGGGTCCACTAAGAAAGACATTTTTCCTGGCTCCATTCCTCCCTGCTTACCTACTTACCATAGGATCTCATTGGAGGAGTGGCTGGGCTAGGATAGAGTGTGGGTATTCCTGGGATATCTGCCCAAAGCTCCCCATAATATACCTCTAACAATTTCCAATGCGTGGGAGAATGTAAGTTTTAAAAACAGATGAATAACTTTTAGTTAAGCCCAACAGAAGGGGATATTATAGGAAATATTGTGGGCAAGAATACATTAGTTTGACACATATTTACAAAGCAAGCCAAAAGTTCCATTTTTCTTGCATGTAAACTTTATTATTCTACTTGAAAGCCTGCTGCAATTCAGCTTGTTATTTTGTCTTGAAAATATTTGGAATTTTAGCTGTCTTAAATACCACAATACTGTTCAAATAGTTGTATTTTTTAGAAAAATATCAAATAAGCTAAAATTACTGTTAATATTGAGAGGTATAATGGGAAAGGTAAGGAAGTCCATTTTAATTTTTTAATGAAGGAATTGAGATAGAGCAAGAAGAAAGGGCTGAAATGAGATAATACTGTGCTTCTTATTCAGCATTAATGATTCATACATTTGGAAACTGACATTTTTGATTCAGAAAAGGGTTTCTTTCTTCTCTCTGCTTACATTCTATTCAAGATTTTTTAGAAACTTATTTTTAACTGACCAATAATAATTGCATATATTTATGGGGTACAATGTGATGTTTTGATTTATTTATGTATTGTAGAGAGATTCAGTCAAACCAAGTAATTTATATCCATCACCTCAGCAACTTCTCATTTTTGTGGTGAAAATAGTAAAAATCTATTCTTTATGCAATTTTGATTATATTCATTGGAGGGTAGTTCTAGAGGACATGCATTTGTTTAGCTGAGTTAGAAAGTCTGTCGTGCACACAGACCAAATGAAGTTGCCGTTTTGCTGTGTCAGAAAAAAATTAGGTCTATGTCAAGGAACTGATAACTTCAGCAGATCAAATATATTTGCATGAAAATTAATTTCTTAGAAATATGATACATGAAGAATAAGTTTGCAATAATTCCCTTGTTAGACTGAAGACATTCTTTTAGCTATTTTAAGGAATCCAGATTCTCAGGGGAAAACAAAGCAAATTTAAAGACACCACTTCCAACCACTATACATACACATACATATATATATATATACACACACACATACATACATACATAGAGAAAGAGAGAGAGAGAGAGTGAGAGAGTGTCTTGCTCTGTCACCTAGGCTGGAGTGCAGTGGCACGATCTCGGCTCACTGCAACTTTCACCTCCCAGGTTCAAGTGATTCTCCTGCCTCAGCCTCCTGAGTAGCTGGGATTATGGGTGCCCACCACAACGGCTGGCTAATTTTTGTATTTTTAGTAGTGACAGGGTTTCACCATGTTGGCTAGGTTGGTCTCGAACTCCTGACCTCAAGTGATCTGCCCGCCTCAGCCTCCCAAAGTGCTGGGATTACAGGAGTGAGCCACCATGGCCGGCCCACAATCTTTCTTTTAATATCTTTTCTACATTTCTCAGTCCTGCTCTCAATCACCTACACTTTTGTCTCATTTTCTTTGCAGTATCTTTCTTCAGCAATGTTCAGATATCCTTACAGTAGCCCAGGCTGTTTAGGCCACCTGTTCAGTGGCCTGAATGTGACAAGAGGCAAATGCTTCCCTTGATTCTTGGCACATTCTGAGAGTCACAAAAAATATCACAAATAAGATTTATCTGCTGTTTTCGTTGAAGGTAACACAGTTGTGACTTGTCCAAGACCCAAGACCTACAAAAAGAAAAAAAAAAGAGGAAAACAAATTAATAAATTGCTTTTGATATTGTTATTGATGAGAAATACAAAATACCTCTAAGCAGGTAATAGGTAGGCAATTTAATCTTCACTAGTATTTCAACATTGGGGTTTTCCCCTAAAACAGAACACCTTAAACAGGTACTTGTCAGCACAGAAAAAAATGATACATATAAAATATACCTTTTTTTTTTTACTGTTGTCCTAAATGGTTTTCTTCCAAGAAGTTTATGTTGTTTCAGCTAATTAAGTGAGATCACATTATTTTCTTTTGTGAATTTTTCATTCATTAAAAGAAGTTATTTTGTGTGGGGATCTGAATACTAATCAAATGAGGTGTCCAACGGTATACGAGCTTGGTTCTTAGAGCAGTAAATGCCCTTGGAACTCAAGATCTTTCCAAAAGATCCATTTTATACATTGTGATTACTGAAGTTAGTTTCAATATAATCTCAATAAACTATTTTAGTAATGGATAAAATGTATAATCCTACTGCAAAATCAAAATCTGCTGCTTATCATGCTAATGTGATATTTATAAGAGTCATCACCATGGTTTCCAGCTCAAAGTCCCTCAAAGCCTTAAGACTTGGTCAATGAGAAGTGAGACTCATAACCATGCAACTCTTAATTTTTGAAAAGGCTTTCTTAAAAAAAAAAGAAAACCCCAAGGAGAAATATTTTTGGCAGTGAAAATGTAGCAAATGAATCACTTGCAGAGAGAGATTCAAATGATAACTATGTTTGATTCCTATATATTTAGTAATTTGATCATTGGTGAGTAATAGAGTCTTTTACATAGAAAAGTATATTTACTTAAAATGTTTGATATGTCCTCCATGGTTTATTTTATAACTAACCCTAAGCTAAGCAAAATCTTTCCACTACTTTCTACCCAGAAATTCTTTCCTTTGTGATAATATTATTATTCTAGTCTCAAGATTGATTTTGTTAAATAGTAGTCTAGGCTGTCAAAAGTTTGCAGTCATTTGGGGATCCTGTATAGAACAATTGGTTCTGGACAAAATACTGTTCCTGAAAGCAAAGGAGTTAAGCCACAGTGCCCCAAACGGAGTAGAGTACAACTGTAACGAGAGATAATTTACTCCATAACACAGGCCAGTTAACCAGAACTCAGTATCTAGCAGTGAGAGAATAGCAAAGACATGGTCTTCATTTCAATCCTCTGACGGTCATTTTAAAGGTGCCTATTAATTTGTTGATTATGCATTCCTATCTTAAAATAATCAGTCTAGTTCATACATTGTCAGCAGGGACAATATCACCCTCAAAGGGACAACAATTTGTCTTGGGGAATGAAAATTTTTTAGTTTTTAAATGTATAAACCACAGATATACAATACATCTGAGGTAAAATAATTTTATGGGAGGGGCAATGGGTGGGAAAAATGTCTAAAAATGTTTCTTTAGGTGGGCAATAATGAAAAAAAAAACACAGCTCTAGTTTCAATCACAGAGATTGATTGACAATATCTGTGTTTGTACCTCTCAGGAAGATAACCATAATTACAAAGTTGTCAATAGCATGTCAGTGTGGCAGCTGCTTGTATTATTGGGTTTGTTTAATTCTTTCTTTGGTCCCTGTTCTGCTAGGTTGGCCCCAACTGCTGAGCATCATGTAAGAGACAGCAATAGATCCAAGTAGCTTGCTGTAAATTTACATAATCATGAACTGACTTCAGAAATAATTCAATCACTCAACATTTTAAGTCAGATATTTGTAACTGTATTTAAACTCATTTTAACAGATAATAAAACGTGATATTATAAAAATATATTTAATAAAATTCTCGTATTCTACCTATGCCATGTGGATGTTCGTTATTTAACAGGTATTTCTTAGGCAACTATTACATGCAATGTACAGAGTTTCAGCAGTTTCTTCCCTGCCCTCAAGGAGAGGTGAAATGAGCTTTAAAGTGCCTATTACAAAATTAGTACTTTAATTACAATCCTTATAATGCTTGTAATGATGCAAAAGTGAAACTCAAATAGATTATAGGAAGGGCATTGTTAAAGCAGACTAATTATGGTCTGAGAAGGGCTCTGTACTCCTATATTTGAGTCCTTGTGGACAAACTGCCACCTAACTTAATAAGCAGAGAAGACTGAAAACCTAACTTAGGAGTATGCACCTGTAACAATAGCTGAGACTTGGCCAATCCCAGCGGCTGTACGTCAACCATTTATACACTGCTGAGTGTTCTGACTGTGTTCAAATAAGGCATATGCCAAGCTGTAATCAATCTAGCCGTTCTGTACCTCCCTTCCGATTTCTGTATGTCATTTCCTTTTTTTTTTTTTTTGTCTATAAATCTTTCACCATGTCGCTGCGCTGCAGTCTCCTTGAATCTGCTGTGATTATGAGTGCTGTCTGATTGGCTAATCGTTCATTGCTCAATTAAATGCCTTTAAATTTAATTTGGCTGAAGTTTTTCTTTTATCAGCATGTATCATTGGGAACTGGCATTGTTAAGAGGATAAGGAGAACCTACTTCATGGAAAAAAAAATCCTGCTGAGATCTAAAGAGTGCAAAGCCATGGGAAAGAAGATGGTAGGACTGAGAAGGAAACATGAGTGGGGACTCTGAGCAGGAATGAACTTGGCTCTGGGGAGGACCCCAAAGGACTGGTGTGGTTGGAGAGGGAGGACCTGGAGGTGATGTAGATGCGAGTGAGACTAGATGACGGCAGACCATATAACATAGGATTTTTGTGGGCTATCCTAAGGAGTTTGGGAAATATCCAAACAGAAATAGAAGGTGATTTTAGAGCTTTAAGTAACAGTGAATTAATGTGATGTGGATGTTGAGATGCCCTCTGACTGCATTGTGGAATTTCATTTGGAGGAGAGTGAGTATAGGTGTGGGAAGCAGTAAGAAGGCTTTTGCATGAACCCAGTAGGGCGGTTGCAGTAGAGATGAAACAATACTGGTGATCAACTAGATAGAGGAGTGAGGAAAAAAGAAGTACAAAATAAGAAGCTTGGGTTCCTACTTGCGCAGCCAGTGGGGTGGATGGTGCAGCCATTGTCCTGGGATGACATACACTGGAGGAAAACCAGATGTAGGAAAGCCAAGACCAGGGGTGTGGTGGGGAGCCAGTGAGTGGAAAGCTTAGGAATCCAGTTCTGTATACATTGAGCCTGATGTGCCCGTGAGATATGCCAGTGGAAGAGCTGGGTTGGAAGTTGGATAGATCACTTGCCTAGACTTAGAAGAGAGACCTGAGATGGGGGACAAAATTTGGGGTGTATCATTGGAAAATTGGAGCCCCGGGCATGGATGAGATAGCTTTGGAAATGACTGTCAAAGAAGAAGACAAGGGCCTAGTAGTGAGCCTTGCTTTACTCCAACATTGAAAGTCCAGCATAACAGACTGAGGGTGGGCGGGGGAGGTTGCTGGAGAGCCAAGACAGTGCTGTGTCACTAGGAAAGAGAATGTCACAGGATGGTGGGAATGGATTGAGTGGAAGGTTACTGGGATTCCAAATGACATGAGAATGGCAAAACAGCTGTTGATTTGCCGACCTGGTCTTTCTAAGCGAGAACGATTCAGGTGGAGTCAGTGGAAATGTGGCTAAGTACATTGAGATGTAACAGTTGAGGAAACAGAAACAGCTTTCATAGACACCTCAACCGTGCGGGGTAGAGAGGGAAAGAACAACTATTGGAGAAGGAAGTCGGGTTAGGGAGGAAGACCCCACTGTAGAGGATGTACCTGCAGATGGAACACCAGTCTTCATGGTTGGGGAGACATTTAGATTACACAGAAGGGGAGAATGAGGATGGGGATGAGGGAAAATGAAGCAGGTGTATAGGCTTGGCCACAGAAGTTTGACAAAGTTTCTAGGTTGGAAATACCATTCTTACAAATATGCAGCCCAAATGCAGAACTCTCCCAAATTCCTGCTACATGGTCTTTAAACTTGCCTGTATCTTGTCTTTGGACAACGCAGAGACATCTAACCAGTATCCCTCACCCGCTCTTACCTCTTACTGTACCTGACTCAAAAGTTCTCTCCCTCTCACTCTTAGAAAAAGGAAGAAGTCATTTGGATGCCTAATGAAAACAAAAAGAGAAGGTATCATGCTTACGTCTTCCACAGACAAGGTCCTAACACAAATTCTTGGTGGGGAAGGTTCACGCCTTATCCAAAGCTCATAATGGTTTTTCCCCATTTGGCTCAGGGACTACAAGTCAGTGCCAAGAAAAATCTCATGCTTCTTCTTGTTTTTGCAGAGCACCACAACATATATGTAACCCTAACAGTAACAAGACAGACACTTTGTTCTCCCCTTTTCTTTCCTCTTCATAGATGCCAAGGATTAGATCACTTCATGATGGAAAATTACAATTCCTTTAGGGATTAATTCCATTGAAATGTCAAAGGGCTGGGTGGGGAGGGTTTTTCAGCACCTCAACTCCAAAGAGAAGAAATGTTATTTAAATATGCTCATATTTCATGTCTGCAGGGCAGGGAGCTTTAAGGTTTAAAGGGTTACTGGTGCTTCGTGAAAATTCCAGGCTTGAACAGATTTTCCAGTTGCCTGCTCTCTCTCCAAAAGAGATTCTTACACTTTCTATGTAAGATGCATTATTTAATGTTCGGATCTGTGTCACACCCTTAGGGACATACCCCGGTCAGGGGTATTCGCTGTGGTTATGACATAGACTTATGAGGGTCCTGCACATTCGCTGTGACTACCATTTCTCTCTCACTCCAGAAAGATTATCATAGTTCAAGAGCAAGTGATGTGTATTAACATAATAGAAGCCTTGATGTCAGCTCAAAACAGCACACATTATGTATTATAAATTGCATGTATTACTCACAAACTATAGAATTACGTTAAGATGGTGAGTGCACAATACTTGGTAGGGAGGCTGGCACATAGTAAGTGCTCACTAAATGGTGACCCTGAAGAAGGAAAGTCAAATGGCTTGAAGAGCCATCAAGCTGCACCAAGCATGCTATTGAATCTTTCATATCCTACTTTAGAATCGGTGTCTAACATTCAGTTTTAATGACTGTATATATTTTTAGATGGAGGTAATTTTGTGTCCTGGCACCATTTGTTCCAGCACTGCCAAGAAAGTATAATGTGAGTGCTATACATTTGAATGACATAAGTAATTTAAAATTTTCTGGTAGTTACACAAAACAGGTGACACACAAAAAACAGGTGAAGTTAACTTTAATAATATATTTTCATTGGACCCAATATATGAAAAATATCCTCATTTTAACATGTAATTAATATAAAAGGCTTATTAAGAGATTTACATCTGTTTTCATGCTAAGTGTCAGAAATCTGATGTATATTTTGCTTACAGCACACCTCAATCCGGAAGAGCCATATTCAAGTACTTCATTGCCACTTGGGGCACGTGGTTACCTTATTCAATATGCTGGCTTGCACTTCATGCGTGTAATCTCATTTAATCCTCTTCTCAGTCAAGGGTAGTTATACTTGCCCCATTTTACAGGTGCAGAAAGTGATCATAAAGTTAATCCTACTGATCTATTATAGATCTTATAGATCTCACCATATAATAAGGGGTAGGATTAGGACCCAAACCCAGAGAGTCTGACTGGAAGTTCTGTTCTTTAAACACCATGCCATATGCCTTCAAGTTGTTTAGAGACACAGATTCTCATACTTTCAAAAAGAGCTTGAAGATATGAGAAGGCCATTGCAAATCATTCCTTTTCTCTCTTTCTTTGGCTTTTCCTAGCCTCTGGTTGCTGGAATTCTCAGCCTTCCTTGGCTTGCAGCTGTAGCACTCTGCACCCAGCCTCTGTCCTCACTGGTCCTCCTTCCCTCTGTGTGAGCCTCTGTGTGTCCACTTATAAAGACATCAGCCATACTGGATTTAAGGCTCACTCTACTCCAGCATGACCTCATCTTAATTAATTATATCTGCAAATACCCCGTTCCCAAATAAATTCATATTCTGAGGTTTCAGGTAGATGTGAATTTTGGGGGTATGCTATTCAACCCAGTACCAGTGTCTACTTGTATCAGATGCTCTTCTGGGCACTAGGGGTGTACAGGTAATGGGAGATGTGCATAGTCCCTGCCCCCCAGGAGCAGTCATGTGTGGAGATGGGAGACAGATATTGATCAAATAACTACACAGACACTTTCCTGAGTAATAGGTGTCTAAACAGAATTGAGAAGGAGGACTGCAGGTTAGCCTTGTCCTTTGGGAAGCAAACTCCTTCATCACTGGGACCAAATCGTACTCATTGTTGACTCCCTGGTGCCTGGTACATTGTTGATGTTCAGAGACTGAGTACTAAGAAAAAAATGCTAATCTGCTCATTACAGACACAAAGTTAAAAGAACTTGGCAAGAAGGTC
This sequence comes from Ateles fusciceps, assembly GCA_036589455.1. Classification (NCBI taxonomy): domain Eukaryota; kingdom Metazoa; phylum Chordata; class Mammalia; order Primates; family Atelidae; genus Ateles; species Ateles fusciceps. Next base: position 4,224,554 of record JAZHEH010001955.1, read on the forward strand.
AAAGGCTTATTTTGAGATTATTCATGTTGGCTGAAGACAAAGGCGACTTATTTCTAACTAGAGAAAATGTCAAGCCCTCGGCCAACTTTTGTAGATAAATAAGTCTTGTCTTCTTCCATTTCAGCACATCCTTCTTGTTCCATTTTTGATTGGTCTTACATTCAATTAGTTTTTTGATGCTCATGGAAAATACAGTTATTTGGCTCATTATATCAGATAATAATAAAATTAGAATAATAAACTTCTTACTCTTTTATGAGTTTATTATATATACTTGGAATTCATAATTGCAGTATATTTCGGTATATTATTCTGCATGTTTAGACTCACCCATTGGACCAATTAGGTGCTGTTAGGTGGTGAGGGCAATTCAGTGATTGAGAAACTTAATTTTTGTCTAGGAGCCATGAGGAATAAAGTGAAGCTGGAGTTGTGATGGTAAAGAGGCAGTAGTAGCTGGGTGCGGTGGCTCACACTGTAATCTCAGCACTTTGGGAGGCTGAGGCGGGAGTTCGAGACAAGCCTGACCAATGTAAAGAAACCCTGTCTCTACTAAAAATACAAAAATACAAAAATTAGCCTGGCATGGTGACTCATGCCTGTAATCCCAGCTACTCGGTAGGCTGAGGCAGAGAATTGCTTGAACCTGGGAGGCCAAGGTTGCGGTAAGCTGAGATTTTGCCACTGCACTTCAGCCTGGGCAACAAGAGTGAAACTCCATCTTAAGAAAAAAAAAAAAAGAAGCAGAAGCAGTAGTTATGCATAAGGGAGAGAAGGATATTTTGTTGCTTTTGTGATTGTGTGGCTTCCTTGATTCTGTCCACATTCAGATATGATTACAGAGTGGTCTTATTTGGGCTTGGTGTTATCACAGCCATGGTATGACCTCCTGTGATATTGAAATTCTGTGAAATTGTTTATGTTTATAGGGAAAACTGTGGCTTGCTGTCAGTTTCAGAGCCTTTGTTTATCTTCAGTAGACACCTCCTACCCTGTCAGGGATCATTTTCATTAGGTTCTTGTTTATCCTTCCAGTATTTCTTTTTTTTTCAAATACAGTCACGTATGTTCCTATTTCTCCCTTTATAAACAAAAGGTAGCATACTACATACACTGTTCTACAACTTGCTTGCTTTTCTTTGGCATATACGCTAGAGATCTTTCTGTATCAGTACACAAAATTCTCTCCAATACCTTTTATAGGTGCATAGTACTCCATTGTCTGGATGCACCATAGTTATTACAGAATTTTGGCACCTTAACAGCAAATACCCTGTGATTCAGGACAGGCAAGCCTCAAAATTGAAGCTTAGCTAGAGAGAGTTCTTGGCTTTGCTCAGGAAAAAATTCAAGGGAAAGCCAGTGGTGTTTGCAACTTTTATTGAAGCAGCACTGTATAGCAGGAGCAGAGATACTGCTCCTTGCAGTGCTGGGCTACCCCATAGGCAGTGTGCCCACAGGAGCCGTTCAGAAGTCATATTTATACCCATTTTAATATATGCAAATTAAAGGGTAGATTATGCAGAAATTTCTAGAAAAAGGGTAGTAACTTCTGGGTTGTCAGGTCGTTGTCATGGAAATGGGTAGTAACTTCCAGGCATTGCCATGACAATGGTAGACTGACAGGGCACAGTTGGTGGGCGTGTCTTAGGAGGAGGTGCTTTCACCTCTTCCCTGTTGTAGTGCTCAGTCTGGTCTGATGTCTGAGCCGCACCTATGGAGTTGAGTTCTGCTTCCTACTTCACTTGTACCTCTAAAATAACAGTGTGAATAGATGCTTATTTGTAAAATGCTGAGCTTACATTCGACAAGCATTTGCAATGTTGACTGGAGTCAGGACAGATGTGACACTCTGCAGTGTAGACCAGAGTCAGGACAGATGTGACACTCTAGCAAGCTGGCTTTTATTCTTGGTTCCACCAGCAATTTCCTTGACAAGTCACTTTAAAGTTTTTGAGCCTCAGTTTTATATCTGTAAAAATACGAGGTTGACAAATATTGGAAGCCCAGTCAAATTTCATCCTTCTGATCTTACTCTCATAGCAGGTAGATGTTTAACAAGCCACTTTACAGAAGAAACAAAGACCTGATCTGTAATGTTTGCTGATTTTCACAGTGTAAATACTGTCAGCATGACCAAAGTTACTACCATGTTCAAGCTACTAACAATTTAATAGTTTTCAAAATTTCCAAAAATTTACCAATTGGCTCTTGGAGCTGAAAAAATTTCATGAAATGAGGTGCACTGAGATTCAGGCATTGTAACCTCCTCAGATAGAAGATATATCCTACATACGTATCACACTTAGAAAAAATAAAAGAAAACTAAAGAACATTATCCTCTAAATCTACTATCTTAAACATTCCCTGAAGTTTTCAATAATTTGTAGCGAAGGAGTGCTTAGAACAAACAGTAATTCATTTTAATAACTACCATACATTACCCAATCTTTACCTACAAAGAAGTTTACTTCATTGGGTCAAAGTTTGCTATATTAGTATACTATTTAATCCTCTTCCTTAACTATTGCTGTACATTTTAATCAGCTTTTGACAATTACTGCCAGCCAGGTCTCACCCCAGACTAATAAAGCAGAATTTCAGAAGAGTGGGGCTTAGACACTGGTTTGTTTTACAGGTGTTCCAGGTGATTCTAATGTGCCCCCAGGGTTAAGGACAACCGACCTTTGGATACTTGGTATGTAGGTTTTCTGATACTTGCCTTTCTCATTTTAAGTGAAGCACGCTGTGCAGATACGTGTCCCCATACAGATACTGATTCAGCTAAACTAACTCAAGTGCAAGAAGAAAATCTTCAAGATCATAAAAATGTGGCAAATGCAAATTGATCTCTCTGAAAAATAAATTCAACAGAACTCAAAATCTGACCTTGCATTTTATTCCTCAAACGTAAAAATCTACTGCAAGAATAAAAGGAGAGGAAATCCAAATGTCTAATTCCTCTCTGTGAGATTTAAGTTTGTTTTGTTTTAAAGAAAGGTCATTTTGTTCCTCCTCTTTTTTGTTTGTTTGTGTTTTTTTTTTTTTTCGCCTTGGGAAGCAGCCGACCATCCCAGCACACAGAAAATTAATTACCCTGGAGGGCCAGGTGCAACCAGTTAGTTGGTTGCTGTGGGGACAGAAGCTATACATCTTGGATTTTTCAGGAGAGTTTCTTATTTCATGAAATCTTATTCTTTTCATAAGGGCCATTCATAAAAATATGTATGATTTGATTACTCTTACATATGCATTAATACATAAACAGGAAAAAATACATTGCCAAATAATAAGCCCTCGTATTTGTAAAGAAAACTTAAGAATAGATACAACTTGAGTGACTTAGTTTTTTAATTATCTGAGACATTTTAAAATTCTGTTGGAAAAACTAGCAGAATAAACTTTTCTGGAGTCTTGTGGCATTCAAAGCACCGAGTTGCTGTGCCTGATAGGAGTTAAAGTGAAACCCTATGGCAGAGTTTGTAACCCTATGACTTTTGCACTTTTTCAATTCTTTTCTTTTTGACCTGGAGTTCAGCGCTAACTCCACAGAGATTAAGCTAAATATACTTACAATTTTCAATATATAAGAGAGATGAAAGGTTAAGATTCTTAATATATAAAGTAATTTAAAAATCAGTAAAAAGGCACTTCTGGTCAAGATGGAGTGAAAGAGACTGGATTTACCCTCCAGCCTGAATCAGCTCTCATCCAAGAAGGTATTTTATTATAAATTCTGTTCAAGTAAGCTTATTTTCAATTCTTCTGAAGAGAACCCAATGTAGGGCTGCAACTCTAAAACTTAATTCCAAATGGTAATGTTTTTTCTTAAGAAGACATGTTAAAACTCATTATTCAAACAGGGTTTGAGTGATTTCATACAATTGATCAACACTGGTTCTGTTTTTTTAGTTTTAACAAATGTACCATAGTTGTTAGTGTTACGATGATAACATTAGGAGAAAGTATGTGAGGTCTACATGGGAAATGTCTGTTTTGCTTTTGCAACTTTTCTGTAGACCTAAAATTATTAAATTGGTGCAAAATTGAAAGTAATGGCAAGAACCGCAATTACTTTTGCACCAACCTAATATTCCAAAGTAGAGTCTATTAGTAATGTGTCATTAGCTTGTAGTAGATTAATTTATTATAGTGGATACTGATAATTATTATGTTGATTGTATTAAATTGGCAATGGAAATAATTTGGTGAAATTTTGGGAAACTGACTTTACCTTGGGATTTTCATACTGAATTTTAAGCATATTCTAATGAATAATCCAAATCTACAGTTTTTGAACTATTTTTACCCTCTATTTGCATCATTTATAACTTTAGAAATGTCATAAATTTCATTTTTAACAAACCACTGTAGAGATTTAAATGACAGCATTATCTATCTGTGATGCACTAAATTTCTTTGAATGTCTGATACACTGATATTGTACATAATTTACTAGAGGTCAAATATTTTCATATTCTTTTAATAAGTCAATTCCATTTGATAATATTTGAGTGACACATTTGCAATAAACTTTTATTTGCCCTCATTTGAAAAGAAAAATCTTGCTTTGTTTTTCTTCAACTTCTCAGGGAAAAAAAAATTTAAAAGATATGTGCTTTAAAGGATTGAAAGATCTGTTAGTACTAACTACTTCTTTGCCAAAAATTGTAGGGAAACCTAGGAAGTGTCAGTGCTTTCTCTTCCTTTGGATATGTGTTAATATTTATTTTATAATTCATATTTAATATCAAATGACATTTGTTGTGTCTTCATATAATAAATATATATTAGCATTTACTGTGTCCCATTTACTTGGGACACAGTAAATGCTAATATATATTTATTATATGAAGAAATAAGTTAAATAGTTACATTTAGTGTTTTCATATTTAGCTTCTTTCAAACAAGATTTACTTGAATGTATAGACCTAGTTTATTTACAGGAAAGTTTATTCCTCAGTGTATATTTATCAAAGTCCCATACAGGGAAATCCAATTGAGTACATGACATACCACCATTATACAACTTCCAAATTACAGAACAAATTTAGCTTATGTCTAGCTCAGAGTTTGTAACCCTATGACTTTTGCACTTTTTCAATTCTTTTCTTTTTGACCTGGAGTTCAGCACTAACTCCACAGAGATTAAACTAAATATACTTACAATTTTCAATATATAAGAGAGATGAAAGGTTAAGATTCTTAATATATAAAGTAATTTAAAAATCAATAAAAAGGCACTTCTGGTCAAGATGGAGTGAAAGAGACTGGATTTACCCTCCAGCCTGAAACAACCAAAATACCAGAAAAAAAAATAAACGAAACAAAGCTTTTAAAGATTTTAGACATCAAGCAACAAAGGACAGCGTCCTTGAAAAACAGGAAACAAGTGAGGTAAGACCCATGATAACCCCAGCTTACTGCCTAGATGGAGATTTCAGGAATTAGCACAGGGAGGGGAAACTGAAGGAGAGCTCAGAGGTCTTACCTGAGTCCACCTGAGTTGAGGAATTACAGACAAGAGCCTGGGCAGGTTTTGGCCTGAAATTCCAGGTCAGAGTACCAGAAAAGAGAGACCAGCACAGGGAGAGAACCTTCATGATCTCCAGAGGGTCTTCAGTTCTTAGCTGAATACAGAGCAGGGCCTTTATGTGAGGAAATTACCTGAAATTAGGATAAGAGCTGCCTGACAGATATAGAGGAAACACTGCCTGTTTTCATACAGCTGGGAATAGTTCACGTTCCAATGACCCAAAGTGGAAATCCTAAGAATTAATCGAGAATTACACATGGTACTCAGAAGGCTTTTGCTTCAGTGAAATTGCTAGGGTAAAAATAACTCTCAGCAGTTGGGAAAAATTATAACAAGACTACTGGTTGGAACTCTTGACAAATCCTTAAAGGCAAGATCTGAAATGATTAAAAACTGTTTTCAAGTAATTTAATTATGCTTCAGACCAAAACTCAAGGATATTTACAGGAATACAAAAATATCCAGCACCCAAGAAGTTAAAAATCAAAACGTCTGCTATTTAATTAAGGCATGCTAAGAAGCAGAAAATATGACCTGTAATGATAAAAGACATCACTTGACACCAGTCTAGAAATAATACACATGATAGAATATAGTAGACAAGGGCATTAAAAGTTATTATGAATGCATTTCATATGTTCAAGAAGCAAGAAAAAAGGTTGATCCTGGAAGACATAAAGACATGGAATATGAAAAAAATAAAATCAAACGTCTATAAATGGCAACTACGGTATCTGGAATAAAAAGCCTACTAGATGGGATTTGTAGCAGATTAGATATTGTCCAAGAAAAGATTAGTGCTATGAAATGAATTGTGTCCTTCCACCTCAATTCATATATTAAAATCCTTACCCCAAATGTAATGGTATTTAGAGATGAGGCCTTTGGAAGATAATTAGAGTTAATGAAGTCATGAGGATTGGGCCTTCATAATGTGATCAGCACCCTTATAAGAAGATGAAGAGAGGGAGATTACTTGCTCTTTGCTATGTGTGCATACAGTGAGAAGACAGCTGTTTGCAAGCCAGGAAGGGGGTCTTCATCAGAAACTGAGTTGGTTTTCCAGCCTCCAAAACTGTGAGAAATACATCTGTGGTTTAAGCCACCTAGTTTGTGATAGGTTGTATGGCAACCTTAGCTGGCTAAAATAATTAGTAAATTTGAAAACATAGCAAAGAAACTATCCAGATAAAACACAGAGATAAGAAAAAAAAGTAATGAAAGAGCCTAAGTGAACTATGGGAAATGATTAAGTGTTTGTGTGTATATGTGTACATAAAATTAGAGTCCGTGTGGGAGACAAAGGAGCAGAGAAAAAATATTTGAAAAGTAATGGCTGAAAACTTTTCAAATTTGATATAAACCATCAATACCTACATGTTAGAAGGTCAGCAAACCCCAGCACATCAACTTGAAGAAAAATGCGAGGTACATCATAACCATATTGCTGAACACCAGTGATAAAGATAAATCTTTACAGCGGCCAGAGGAAAAAAGACACAAAACACAACCAGAAACAAGGTTAAAGATGATGGCAAATTCCTACTAGAAACAATTCAAACCAGAAGACAGTGCACTGTGTTGAATGTACTGAAAGAAAAAATTATGTCTACTTAGAATTCTATACCCAGTGAAATTACCTTCCCAAAACCAAGGGAAAACAAAAGCATCTTAAGACACAAAAACTGAAAGAAGTAATCACCAACAGACCAACACTGAAAGAAAAGTTGAAACAATCCTTCAGGCAGAATAAAAATGATACCAAATAAAAATATGATCTTAACAAAAAAATGTAAACAAAGGACACTAAAAATGGTAACAAAAGAACACTAGATTGAATCTTATGAGAATAAAGATGAAAGTCATTTAAAAATTACTGCAGACTTTTAAAAAGATAATTGTGTAAAGAAAAAATAATAACAATGTATGCAAAGTTGTTATATACATTGAAAAAAAATGTATAACAAAGATAGTGCAAAGGCCAGGAGGGGAGAAATGTTCTAAAGTTCTTATACAATAGGTGAAGTAAAGGATGTATATTATAAATCTTAAAACAATTACTATAACAACACAAGAAAGTTACAGCTAATAAACCAACAAAGGACATTAAATGGAATAGTAGGAAATAAAATGAATGCAATCAAAGAGAGAAAAGAGAAGAAATAACAGAAGGAAAAAATAGAAAACAAATACAAGATGGTAGATTCAAACCTCAACTATATCAATCATAATATTAAATGTAGATGATATAGGACCCCAATGAAGAGGCAGAGATTGTTATATAATATTAAAAAGTAAGGTCTAACTTATTTCAACAAGAAGACTTAATGATTCTAAATATATATGCAAGCAACATTGGAGCACCTAGATTCATAAAACAAGTTTTTAGAGATTTATGAAGAGATTTAGAAAACCACAGAATAATACTGGGGGATTTGACACCCTACTGACAATGTTAGACAGATCATTGAGGCAGAAAACTAATGAAGATATTCTGGGATTAAACTTGACATGACCAATTGATCCTAATAGACATCTACAAAGCACTCTACCCCACAACAAAATATACATTACATACAACACATACTCTAAGACTGACCACGTTTGTTCACAAAGCAAGTCTAAACAAATTAAAAAAAAAAATCATATTGACCACACTCTCAGATCATAGCACAAGAAAAGTAGAAATCAATATGAGGAAGAGCCATCAAAATAATACAATAACATGAAAGTTAAACAGCTTGCTCCTGAATGACTTTCAGAATACAATTAATGCAGAATTTAAAAAAATTCTTTGAAACTAGTGAAAACAGACATACAACATACAAGAATCTTTGGGACACAACTAAAATGGTGTTAAGAGGAAAGTTTATAGTGCAAAACACTTACATCAACAAGTTTGAAAGATCTCAAATTAGCAATCTAACATCACACCTAGAGGAACTAGAAAACCAAGAGCAAACCAACCCCAAAACTAGCAGAAGAAAAGAAATAAAAATCAGAGCCGAACTGAATGAAACTGTGATGTAAAAATAGATAAAAAAAGCTCAACACAACCAAAAGTTAGTTGTTCAAAAGATTAAACAAGATTGATAGGCCACTAGTTATATTAACAAGGAAAAAAGTGAGAAGATCTGAATTAACACAATCAGAAATGGCAAAGACAACTTTACAACTGACCCCACAAAATTACAAAAGATCCTCAGAGACTATTATGAACACCTCATGCACACAAACTAGAAAACCTAAAAGAAATAGACAAATTTCTGAAAACACAGTCTTCCAAGATTGAACCAGGAAGAAATTAAAATCCTGAACAGATCAATAATGAGTTTTGAAACTAAATCAGTAATAAAAGGCCTACCAAACATAAAAGCCCTGAGCCAGATGGATTCACAGCTAAATTCTGCCAGACATACAAAGAGCTAGTACCAATGCTACTAAAATTATTCAAAAAAATTGAAGGGGGAGGGACTCTTCTCTAACTTATTTTATGAAGCCAGTATCATTCTAATACCAAAGACTGGTAGAGACATAACAAGAGAAGAAACCTTCAGGCCAATAACTCTGATAAACATAGATGCAAAAATCTTTAACAAAATACTAGCAAACCTAATCCAGCAGCATATCAAAAAGTTAATTCACCACAATCAAGTAGGCTTTATCTCTGGAATGCAAAGTTGGTTCCACATACACAAACTAGTAAGTGTGATTCACCATATAAAGAGAACTAAAATAAAAAATCACACGATCATCTCAATAGATGCAAAAAGGCTTTCAATAAAATTCAACATCCGTTTATGTTAAAAACCCTCAACAAATTAGGCATCAAATAAACAGACCTCAAAATAATAAGAGCCATCTATGGCAAACCCACAGCCAACATCATACTCAGAGATTATTATGAGATGTAAAATAATACTGGTGGAATGGGCAAAAGCTGGAAGCATTCCCCTTGAGAACTGGAACAAGACAAGGATACACCACTCCTATTGAACATAGTACTTGAAGTCCTAACCAGAACAGACAAAAGAAAGAAATGAAAGGTATCCAAGTAGGAAGAGAGGAAGTCAAACTGTCTTTGCAGATGATATGATTCTATACCTAGAAAACCCTATAGACTCCACCAGAAAGCTTATGAAACTGATAAACAACTTCAGTAAAATTTCTAGATATACAATGTACAAAAATCAGTAGGATTTCTATACACCAACGACATTCAAGCTAAGAGCCAAAACAAGAATGCAGTCCTATTCACAGTAGCCACAAAAATATAAAATACCTAGGAATACAGCTTACCAAGGAGGTGAAAGATCTCTACAATGAGAATTATAAAACATACTGAAATAAATTAGGGATGACACGAATAAATGGAAAAATATTCCATGTTCATGGACTGAAAAAAATTAATATTATTAAAATGGCCATACCACCCAAAGCAATTTAAAGATTCAATGCTACTCCCATCAGACTACCAATGACATTTTCCACAGAATTAGAAAAAAACCATTCTAAAATTCTAATGGAACCAAAAAGAGCCCAAATATCCAATGCAGTCATAAGCAAAAATAACAAATTTGGAGGCATCACACTACCTGACTTCAAACTATGTTACAAGGCTACAATAACCAAAACATCATGGCACTAGTATGAAAACAGACAAACTAGTAAAACAGGACAGAGAAAAAAGAAAGTCACATACCTCCAGTCAGCTGATCTTTGACAACGTTAACAATAACAAGCAATAGGGAAGGATTCAATAAATGGTATTAGGATAACTGGCTAGTTGTATACAGAAGCTTGCAACTGGACCCCTTCCTTACACCATACACAAAATTTAACTCAAGACGGATTAAAGACTAAAATGTAAGATGTAAAACAATAAAAGCCCTAGAAGAAAATCTAGGAAATACCATTCTAGACATTGGCCTTGGTGAATAATTTATGACTAAGTCCCCCAAAAGCAATTGTAACAAAAACAAAGATTGACAAGTGGGTCATAATTAAACTAAAGAGCTTCTGCATAGGAAAAGAAACTGTCAATAGAGCAGACAGACAACCTACAGAATGGGAGTAAATATTTGCAAACTGTACATTTAACAAAGATGTAATATCCACAATCTATAAGAACCTTAAATCAGCAAGCAAAAACCAAATAACTCCATTAAAAAAAATGGGCAAAGAACAAAACAGACATTTCTCAAATAAGAGATACATGCTGCCAAAAAATATGAAAAATGCTCATCATCCCTACTTACTAGAGAAATGCAGATAAAATCCACAATAGGATGCCATCTCACATCAGTTGAAAGGCTATTACTAAAAAGTCAAAAAACAACAAATCCTGGTGAAGCTGCAAAGAAAAGGGAACACATACACACTACTGATGGAAATGTAAATGAGTTCAGCCACTGTGGAGATTTCTCAAAGAATTTAGAACTACCACTTGACCTAGCAATCTTATTATTGGTATATACCCAAAGGAAACAAATTATTCTACCAAAAAGACACATGCACTTGCATGTTCACTGAACATGGAATCAACCAAGCTGTCCATCAATAGTGGACTGAATAAATAAAATGTGGTACATAAACACCATGGAATACTATGTAGCCATAAAAAAGAATAAAATCATGTCCTTTGCAGCAACTTGGATGAAGCTGGAGGTCATTATCCTAAGCAAACCAACTCAGGAACAGAAAGTCAAATACTGCAATGTTCTCACTACAAGTGAGAGGTTAACATTTAATACACATGGGCACAAAAATAGGAACAATAGGCATTTAGGACTGCTTGTGGGTGGAGGGTGGGAAGAAGTCATGAATTGGGAAACTACCTACCAGGTACTATCCGTATTACCTTGGTGATGGGATCATTTGTACATCAAGCCTCAGTGACATGCAATTTCCCTGTATAACAAATCTGCACATGTACCCCCAAACCTAAAATAAAGTAGAAAAAAAAAGACAAGACCCAACTATCCCAACTATGTGCTGCATGTGAAAAAGGTACTTTAAATATCAGGACACATATAGGTTAAAAGCAGAGAATGGAAAAAGATACATAATTAACTGAAATAATCTAAATACTTTAAAGTAGCAGATTGTTTAAATACATTATAGAATATTAATAAAGTGGAATATTCTGCAGTTATTAACAATGTTGATGGAGAAGTATATTTATTGAATTTGAAAATAATTATGATCAACTAAGTGAACTGCATGATGTGAGAAATAATTGAGGAACGTATTCCTCAAATTTTGTGGGATTATCTCTGGATAATATAATTTTGAGTTATTTTATTGACTATGTATTATGTGTTACTCATTATTAATAATAAATCTTGAAAATTAGCTGCCAGACTGGAATTTGGCTCTTGGCTTTCCCCTGACTCTACTCCAAGTTCCAAATATAGGAAGGTGGATTTTGCTTTTAGTGATGCCCATTGCTCTTTGGAAACTCTTTAGTTTTTTAAAAAATAAACTTTGGGATGATCAAAATATTTCTCTTCTTCCCATCTGGCATCTTCCTGTCCCCCACACTTGGATGATGATTATATCTCCTAATTCAATGTGGACCAATACTTCTCGATCTATTTGTGGTTAAAGACTTAAAAAAAAATCCCATCTATCTTTGGCTGATTATTTTGGTCTATTTGTAATTGAATAAATCACTCCTACTTAGAGTGCATGCTTAGATATCATAGCAATATTAAATTGTGATAGAAGTTTCTTGATGCCTAGTCTTAGTTTCTTTACTAAGACTGGTAATAAAAGGTTTGCTGACCACAATGTAAGTATAAACAACCATCATGGCACAGTGGATTGTTCCCCTAGTGGTTATAACTGATCTCAAATAATTTACTGATCAATGACCCCTAAATTTAATGCAAACTGAATTGATAGAGATTAGTAACTGACAGCAAGGTTAAAAGCAAACTGTGAAGTGGGGTAGACTTGAATCTAGGAATTATGAGCATATTGTGAAGCCTTAGGTACTTGGAAATACCACATCTTAAGGCATTATCCCCTTACACAATGGCTTGACATTTCTATAATTTTCTCTTTTGGCATGTGTATTTTTTGTGTTAATATGAGTAACATGGCCAATTTAATTTACTTTAAATGTATGCTATAGAAAAGATGTTGCATTCTTGGGTTCAATTTTTATTTCCATCTGGAAGTCATTTTTGTTTTGAAGCAGTAGAATATATTCATTCCATTTTAAGAAGAAAGTCAGTGGGAAAAAGTTTGCTATATAAAACCTTGCTTCACAGTTAACTTCCATATCTGTTCCACATATTGAGGTGCTTTTTTTTTTTGTATTCTTCTTCCAAGCTCTTACTATAGATTTGCAAAATGTTGAGGGTAGAAGAAAAGAAATACTCATTCTCTCTGCTGAAGCAATGTAATGTTTCTATTTTCAATTACTTTCATAGGATTTCCATAAAATAGTTCAATAAGAAATATTGTTGCCAATTCTATTGTTCAATCTTACTAAGTAATATCAACATACTTGGGCTAAATCTTATTTTTTTCCAGAACACACAACTAATTCTCATTGCTGTTTCTATTGGCAGATGTTTCCCTTGTTAATCTGACTCTACATTTTATCTTCAAAGAATGAACATTCTTCTGTCTACTAAGAACACCATGAGACAGAAAAGTATTTTGTTTTAAATTTCCTTTCCTTATAGTCAAAGCTAGAACCTCTCAGACTGTCAAAATGGTTCGCCTCTTCCCAAGTCAAATTGGTTAAAAAGTAGGGCTTGTAGTTTTTCCTAAAAGTTCGGATAGTTAATTTAGTATTTATAAATCAATAAAATATTAGGTGCCAGGAATATTCATATGTAGCTAAAGGTATACCATACTCCTATAGCTGAAAGTGAGGCCAAAGGAGACACTGAAGCTAAATAATGGGAAACAAGATATTTCTGAACTTTTGCAAAGCTTCTCCCTCCCCAGTTTTGTTAAGGAAAAAGATATCTGTAAAATCAAAGTCAAAAGATATCACTTCAAATTCTGAGGTTCAGACTGACAATGTTAGCATGCTTTACTATGGCACACTATTGCAAAAATGTAAGTTACCTAATTAAGATCAAGGATGTAAATGCATCTCCACAGTATCCTGGCAATGGTTTAGACCATCAAGCCTTTTGCAGTTTTCTGGTGCTTGATTAACCTGATGCCTAAGCCTTTTGCAATTTGTTATTTATTACACTTCTTCCTCTTATTACAAAAATTGTATAAATTATGTGTTAAAATATTTTTCTTATCTTTTTTCCTGCCTTCCAGTTTAACCAGTCTAGTCTAAAGCATTTTGCTAAGTATTCCTTTTGCATGCTTTCTGTTGATTAGTATTTTTCTACAGCAAGATTCTTTCCAAAGGCTAATTGTAAGAATTGCTGACTAAACATTTTTATAAATAATTTATAGTGGTATTGGACTATGGTTTGACTGTGGAGTGCAATTATACAATTTGGAGTTTCCACTAACATTATCCTCCTTGTATGTGTACTTGAGGGTATATCCTGATGTTTGAAAAACAGAAAATCACCAGAGCTGGGGAGGAGGAGGATCTGGAGAAAGAAGAGGAAATGAAAAAAGTGGTGGGAGCCTTTCTCCTTGGCTGTGTCCAGTGAGTTATGGGATCGAGACAAAGCTAGTATATTTCCAATCCCCATCTGCCTTCAAATAACTTTTAGCAACTGAGGACTGACAATAATATATTTAATTAGCTTTCTATTCCAAATACTCAGAGGCAGTTTATTTCAGGCCCTCATCATTTTTCCCCTGAATTCCTGCAAGAGCCAACAAACCACTCTGCTTGCCCTATCATCTTCCCTGGTGCTGCAATCCATCTCCTACCAGCCACTAGAAGGATTTTACTCATAGTGTATTTGATCATGCCCATCCCCCTTTAAGATTTCTTCAGAGAAGGGCCTCAGAATGAAGAACAATCTATTTTTTATGCCACAGTAACCTAAAATGTGAACATGGTGAAGCTATGACCATATATTGGAAATCCTAAGCATAGAAGCAACTCATTACTTCTGATCACATGGTAGTGGCTAGAATTTAATCACATGGTCACATTATTTGCAAAGGAGGCTGGGAAATGTAGTCTATTACTGTGCCCAAAGAAGATAAGAATATATTTGGGAGGATAGCTAGCCTTCTCTGCCACAGTAGATTGTTTAAAAAAATCCCTTAGCAATCACAATAAATATTCATGAATACAGAATTTTTCTCACTAGCAAAAAAAAAAGAAAAAAAAAGAGAGAGAGAGAGAATTGACATTTATTGAATGTCTACCATGTGCTTAGCATAGTTTTTCTAGGAGAGATACTTGGTCTTATTCATCGTTCTACCTCCTGAACTTAGCAGATTGTCTAGCACACAGTAAACACTCCAAAAAAAACTTTGCTAAACTGAACTTTATAAAAATGTGGAATTTTTAAAATATATGAATTATAACAGCAGGCTTTCACAATCTTGTTCACTTTTCCTTTTTTTCTTGCGTTTCTCCTGATACTGTATTATTATTATTATTGTTATTTTTCTTAGTATAAGCCCTAATTGTTCATGCTTTTCCACTGCCACTAATTAAAACAAGCAGCTGACTCGAAGGTGAAGGTTGCTTACTATTCTTCAACAGCTACCTCAAACTGACTTCTAGTTGATTATTTCCTTACCAGAAAGGTGATTCAGACAAGTTCATGATTTTTATACATTTGATTGCTGATGACTAAGCATGGTTTTTCTGGGTTACTTCCTAAGGAGGGCATTTAACAGGGAAGTGGAAATTGATACCCAAGTCATCATCCCTCTGGGCAAAGGAATTCCTTTCAAATTCCAAAGGAGCCGCATGCTGGCTTACTCCTTATTGTAAAAACAAATGACTGTTTAGAGTTGAAATGTGGCTCAAAGCCCTGGTTGATATCCCTTTTCTGTAGTAAGTGGGCATGGGGAGGTGGGAGGAAGGGTCTCCTATCCCAGGAGGTTTAGTAACAGAAGTTGTATCTGATTGGAACAAAGTGTCAAAGAAGAGAGGCTGCTGGTCTGGGAGGGGAAAGGGCCTCCTCTGAGCCAGCCAGGTGGGTCAGGTCAGCCCCAGTGATCAGTGAAGAGACAGCTGCCAAAGCCAAACCAACCTCACATCTACAGTGGGTTCTTCTGATGCACACAATCAGGGTCACCTGGCAGCTGCAGAGCTAAGTTTTACCTAAAATAGTGCCAAGATCTCACTCATTGTTCCCCTTCCTACCTTTTCCTGGGTCAGTGAAATGCTAATGCCATTTATAATCTTGCCCATACTGTGTTGTCTAGGTCTGGTCAGGAGAGGGCAGATTCCCAGGTTTCCTAGACTGGGTGGTCCCAAAGGCTCCAGCAGCCACTCCCTCACTATCCATTGATAGTGTGTCTTTTCTCCTCCTCCTCATGCTGTCGAGGTTGTAACTGGGATCTCCATGGACTGTTGAGGACTCTTGAGTCCAGAGAGTGGGCAGGGCCAGCCAGGATTTCCTTTGAACAAAGCTGGGATTCTCAAACCAGGGACACAGACATCAATTACTAGCCACTCTGGCCAAAGCTGCTGGTCTCTACCTCCTGTTCTTTTGACAGAAGCTGCCAAATTTCACAAGACTGAAAAGATTCTCATGATAGGAGACTTGTCTTTCACAGCTAGATTTTATCTGTGGCAAATGTTATTTCCATAATAAGTTCTGGAACTGTCTCCAACTTCAAACTTCAATATTGAATGTCTATTTCCTTATCCTTTTCTAAGAATGACTTAGCATTGTCTCAAGTGACTCATCAACAAGATGCCAACATTCTCTCATTTTCTCTTATCTTTGAGGCAAGAATCTTAGAGAAGAGCAAATCTGTGTAAAACTGGATTTAATTTTTCTCTACCTACACCCCATCCTGGGGAACCTGGGAGCAGGGATTGAGGGGGCATTGCTTTCTCTGGTTGAGAATCATTGAGGAAAAACTGAGAGAGGGAAGTAGGAAGTTCTGAACTCTGAACTCTACTCAGGAAACCAAATGACAATTTCGGAGGTGTCAACTTCTGCAACAGTTCTGGACAGTTTATTCTTAAGAATTCAGGAAGAACTAGTGAGTCAGTCATTATTTCAAGTTTCCAGTTGTAATTTTCTTAACTGCTTTATTTATAAATGTTCCTCATGACTCCAGAACCAGTGAATTCTACCTCTGAGTTATGTATGTTCATCCAGCAGACAGGTTGCACATGACTCCCACTGGCCATGGAATCAAACTGTTCCTGTCATCACTATTTTGGTTCCTGCAGTGACCCTAACAACCTTGTAAAGCTGGACAAACTGTCTAGATTTGAAGTAATTGGTGATGAAATTGGTCAATGAATATTTAGGATGATATCACATCCGGAAAATCTCTTGCAAAAGAAAGTACTTTTAGAGGAAACACAAAAAAGGATTTGAAAAACACTATTTGAGTAATATCACTATGGGATTTTTTTTTTTTTTGACTGACAGGAAATGCATCTGAAAGTCATTTCCCCTAACTGTCTGAGAAGGCCTGTGGGATGAATGAATAAGTCTTGCTGTTCTTTGGAATTACCTCACCATGGATGCTGGCACGGCCACCCCAGCAGCGCCCCAGGGCATCTGCCTCGATAAGTGGTTGTCACTTTTCTTCCCTAACCCTGCCCTGGACCAAAGCTCTTCCTCAAATTTGTAAACTATGGAATCATGGCATCATTGGTATTTATCATTCCTGCTGGCTTTTGCCCCTGAGGGTGGGTCTCTGTCTCTCGATTAACAAAGATCAATCTAGAGCAAGACTAGGAAGAAACAATGCGGCCTTCATGTGGCATTAAATGGGCTTCCTTTCTCTGTCTCCGAGGAAATAAACACACAACGAACAAAACAAATTCAATAACTTTAAAAATTTTCAAATTACAAAGATGTGAAAGAGGTTACCCAAGATGGTAGTGCTGCAGGACCTTCCCTTAGCTCAGCTAAAGATGGGGTCCTTGACCCATGACCACAAAGTTTAGGCTCCCAGACGATTTGAAAAGTGAGTAAAACAGGGTTTTATTGGGTGAAAATGAATAAAAAAGGGGGACCATGGATTTTCTCCAAGGTCAGAGTTCCTGCTAGAGCACCTCTGGTCTTGCAGTTTGAATCCCAGATTCCACACAGGAAGAGGAGGGGCCAGGCTCCTCCCCACTGCAAACAGCACATGTCTGTGACTCCACCCCAGTGCGCATTGCCAGTGCGCAGGCCAGTTGGAGTTTTTTCAGGGATCCCCCTCCCACCTGGCTGTCTCAGCAGTGGTGTGCTACAGTGGAATAATTGCAGCCAAGAAAAAAAGGACAACGGGAGTTTAGAGTTGAATGTGTGTCTTTGGATCTCACTAGTGGTGCAAATTGAGGCAAGCTACTTGTCTTCTCTGAGCCTCTGCCTCCTCACCTGTAAAATCAGGGACTATTAGTGCCAATCCCACAATATTGTGGTGGAGATTAAATGACATAATGTGCCCATCACAGTGTCTCACATATGAAATGTTATGTTCAGTCAACGTAGTTCTCTGTGTCCCTTCCTTCTAGATTCTGAAATTTACTTTGCATGACTATTCCTGAAACAATGAAGTCCTTTTCCTCCTTTCTGCAACATTCATCTTGAGTTGTAGATAAACAGAAGTAAATATCTGACTAGGGTAATGACATCTAGTTTAAAATGAAAGGATAAACTTCTTTAGTATATTCTCTTTTAGCTGTGGTATGTGATCTCCAGAAAAAACTGCATTTTATGAGCTGTAAATCTGACTCATAATTACTGAAGTTTATTAGACTAGCTTCCAAAATATGATGTATTTTCCTACTATATATCTAAGCATCACTGACTTACATAATCTTTTTCCTCCACATTTTTGACAGTCTTTTCTTTCTCCACATGATTGAAATCTTTGCCCTAGCAGATGCCAGATTGTCACAACTCTAATAAATTTCTCACAAATCTATCTCACTTCTATCCAGGATTCGGCTCATTCTAACTCGTCACCAGTCAACCAACAGACTTCAAGGCAGTTCTTATTAGAGAAGATTCATACTCCCCCTCCTCCTGCCAACCAGTGTGTATAAGATGCTAAAATGCATGTCCAAAGAGGACTTAAAATCTTCCCACAGCAATACTCTATCCTGAGTTCCAATACGATTCCTTGGCCTTCATAACTATCCACTATGCAGAAAGAGAAAATGAACATAGAATTTTGCTTATAAAATAGATGGCTCAGAGTGCCTACTTTTGACTGAGAAAACAACCTCAGTTCTCTACCCATCCCTGAATCTGTGCCCTTTGCAATATGATCTTGCTACTTCTCCCATCAAGAGTATAGTCAGTTTTCCTGTTCCTTCAATCTGGATTTGCCTTTTGATTTACTTTGGCCAAGAGAATGTGGCCTTGCCTCTGAACCAGGCTTTATGAGGCCTTATAACACCTCTGCTCTCTATTCTCTCTGTCATGAGAACAAGCCTGGCCTAATTGGCTGGAGGATGAGGGACCACGTGGAGCAAAGCCAGTCATCTCAGCCAAGACCCTTCCACATGAACTAAAAGCCAGTGTATGGTCAGACTTATGAGTCACCCCCCAAGCAAGAGAAGAAGAACTGCTTATAGAAGCCCAGCCAAGATCAGAAGAACTGTTCAACCAAATCATAGAGTCATGAGAAAAAAAAAAAGTTATTGTTTTATACCACAGAGGTTTTGTGGTTGCTTGTTATGCTGCCTAATTGTGCATAGACAACTGATAACGTTAACTAACAAAAAAAATGATGGGAGCTCCTGGGGTAGTCAGGGAGATTTGTAGAGCTGCTGCCTTGGGATGAGAAAGGAGAATTTCTATCTTTGTCTGCACTAGAATCTAGACCTTCATGTGTTCATAGAATGCCTGGAACGAGTTCTATATCCGAGGCTTAATGAGGTTATGAGTTAGACTTTTTGTCTGAAGGGTCTTACTCTCTGCTATTTGAGGACAGGTAAGCCTCTGAGGTCAAGATTCTCCAGCTAAGGCACAGATAAGCAGGGAGCTGAGAATATGATGCCAGGGATCAGGTAAAGTTCTGTTGTGGGACTTTTCCTTAGCTCAGCTAAAGACGGGGTCCTTGGAACAGGGCCATGAAAATTTAGGCTTGCAGACAATTTGAAGGGTGAGTAAAGCAGAGCTTTATTGGGTAAAAAGGGAAACAGGTGTGCTTCCCACCTTGCAGTTTGAATCTCAAGTTTCACACAGGAAGAGGAGGGGCCAGGCCCTTCCCTGCTGAAAATGGTGCAGACTTCCATGGCTCCATCCCATTGTTCATTCCTCCCAGTGTACAGATCAATTGGAGTTTTGCCAGGAGCCCTTCCCACCTGGCTGTCTCAGTTACAAGATGCCTCTTGTTGGAGCATGGACTTTCTTGAGGGACTTGGGGGTCAAAAGTGACAGGTTTTTTTCATCAAAATAAAAAAACTGTTATAGAACCAAATGTAAAGTTCAAATATATTTTTACGGTAAAGCACAATCACCCATTTTCTCTTCTTATTATGGATTAAATTTTGTGTTCCCTTCCCACATTCACATGTGGAAGCTCTAATGGCAAAAGTGATGGCATTTGGAGATGGGGCTTTTGCGAGGTGTCTAGGTTTAGATGAAGTCATGAGGGTGAAGCTCTCTTGATGGGATTAGTGTCCTTGTAAGAAGAGGAAGAGGCCAGGGGTGGTGGCTCATGCCTGTAATCCCAGCACTTTGGGAGGCCGAGGTGGGTAGATCACCTGAGGTCAGGAGTTCGAGACCAGCCTGGTCAACACAGTGAAACCCTGTCTCTAGTAAAAAATACAAAAATTAGCTGGGTGTGGTGGCGGGCACCTGTAATCCCAGTACTCAGGAGGCTGAGGCAGGAGAATCACTTGAACTCGGGAGGCGGAGGTTGCAGTGAGCTGAGATCGCACCACTGCACTTCAGCCTGGGCAACAGAACGAGACT
Source organism: Ateles fusciceps (assembly GCA_036589455.1). NCBI lineage: Eukaryota > Metazoa > Chordata > Mammalia > Primates > Atelidae > Ateles > Ateles fusciceps. Next base: position 4,245,095 of record JAZHEH010001955.1, read on the forward strand.
CCATCTCCAAAAGAAGAAGAGGAGGAGTCTGGAGTTTTCTATCTCTCCAGCATGGGAGGAACCAGCAAGAAGTTGGCTGACTGCCACCTGGAAGAGGACCCTTACCAAGACCTGACCAGGCACCTTGATCTTGGACTTCCAGCCTCCATAATGGTGAGAAATAAATGTCTGCTGTTTAGCCACTCAGCTGATGGTATTTTGCCACGGCAGCCCACGCTGACTGAGACATTCTTCTCCCAGCCAGGGGTTTGCACTTCTCTGCCATCACATTAATATTTTTTGAAAAATTTTAAAGTGCTAGTCTGGATAGCGGCTTCCAAATTTTTCTTTTGTGCTTACTACTCTCCCATTATTAAAAGGCTTATTAAGCCCTTTGCCATATCATAAAACCACTTCAAACCCTTTTAACAGAATCTGTGGTTGATGATTATCAAACTTTACAGATCAGAGAATTTTTAGAATTAAATTTTGAATTATGTGTTATACACGCTTTCCTAATCTTTCTGTATTCCTTATGGACTAGTTGACTCCCCATAAGAAAAGAGCAGGTGACTGCTCATCCATTGAGAAAACAGATATTTCACATTTGAGATCGGAGGGATGCCAGGCCCAGGTGAGTAACTGACCCTGTGTTCCATCTATTTGTTTCTTGTCCTGACCACCAGTAGAGAGCTCTATTATCCCGCTGTTCTGGGAAGCCAGTTTGGTTTTTCAGTCCCTCAGCTGCTGGGGACTTCAACTGTCATTATAAGTGTATCCTCACTTGTTATGAGTTGAAGCGTGTTCCTTCGAAATGCATGTATTGAAGCCCTGGCCTCCAGTGCCTCAGAATGTGACTCCTGTGTATTTGGAATGGGCCTTTAAAGAGGTTATTGAGTTAGATGAGCCCATTAGGGTAGGCCCTAATCGGACATGACTGGTGTCCTTGTAAAAGAGGCAATTTGGACACCAAGGACCACCAGAGACGTGTGCACAAAGAGGAAAGACGACGTGAGGACACAGAGAGACGTCTGCAAGCCAGGGAGACAGGACTGCCTTAGAAGAAATCAGACCTTTTCACACCTTGATCTTTGACTCCAGCCTCCGGAACTGAGAAAATAAATTTTTGGTGTTTAAGTCACTCCACCTGTGGGATTTCATTACAGCGGCCTGAGCCTACTAGTACATTTCACTAGGAAATCAGCTTTAGTTCTCCAACTGTCTATAATTTTTGGTTTTCTTAAGTGCTAAGAAACAGAAAAGTGTCTCTCATATTTCTCATTAAAAACTACTACTTGGATCTCCATCTTTGACCTGTAGTCTCCAGAATGACCCTTTACGGTCTGCAAGTGTTTGTGATACCTTGTTTATCGAGACATGTTGCTATTGAATATTAATACTGATCGGGGGGAGAGAGTCAAAGTCTGACTATGTGTACCCAAGTACACTTAGCGGGTTAACCCTGGGTGCTTAGGAAACAATGACTAGTGGCCCAATCTCTCTCTCTTTCTTCCTCTCTCTCTCTCTCTCTCTCTCTCCTGTGTGTGTGTGTGTGTGTGTCCTCACAAAGTTCCAGCAGCATTGCCTTGGGGGATAGGAGAACAATCTTAATACTCTGAGATGTCAGCATGTCATGAAGGGAGGACACAGTCACTGGTCAGAAGCCTAGGTAGAGACTGTGGAAGAGGAAGTAAGCAGGGGCTTGTTAAAGAGATAGATGGGGCCAGGCGCAGTGGCTCGTACCTGTAATCCCAGCACTTTGGGAGGCTGAAGCAGGCGGATCACTTGAGGTCAGGAGTTCAAGACTACCCTGGCCAACATAGTGAAACCCCGTCTTTACCAACAATATGAAGATTAGGCAAGTGTGGTAGCACACACCTGTAGTCCCAGCTACTTGGGAGGCTGAGGCTGGAGAATTGCTTGAACTTGAGAGGCGGAGGTTCCAGTGAGCCGAGATTGTACCACTGCACTCCAGCCTGGGCAACAGAGTGAGACTCCATCGGAGAGAGAGAGAGAGAGAGAGAGATAGAGAAACATGGGGGAAAAGTCATTGGCCAAAGTTGCAGCCTTACCTTCACTGGAAATCCATGAGCATCAGGCTGGAAGAGTTTACTTGGAGAGTGGGAGGAAAGGGATTGGAAAAATAGGAGGATAGTGAACGATGCAAGGGTTACTCTCAGATTGGTTAGTGACTGCAACATTTTATTTTAGGGGTCCTGGCCTCACAATAAATTGTTTTTAGTGTAAGTATGCCCCATGACATACTTAAGACATGCTTATACTAAAATTGTTTGTTTATCTGAAATTCAAATTTAACTGAGCATCCTAAGTTTTATATGGCAATCTTATCCAACAGCCGATTCTCCATATAGCCAGAGAGATGTTCATAAAATCATGCAACTTTAATGAGCCAAGCCTTTCATTCTCTCTCAAATTCAAGGTCTGAGTCTTTGCCATGGTCTACAAGGCTCGTCATGCTCATCTCCCCCAACCTATCTCCTACCACTCTCTGCCTTGCCTGTTACAGTCTTTGCTCAAAAGTCACCTACTCCATAAGGCCTTTCCTAGTGAACTTCTCTAAACTAGCCGGCCTCCCCTGATAAGATTTATGCGTTTATTCATAGCACAAATGACTCATGAAATGTGATGTGCCCATTTGTTATTGGATATCTTCCTTATCAGAGTGTAAGCTGTGCAGGCTGAATCTGCATTCCACGTTTCTTGCTTCTGTATTCTCAGCACTTGGAAATCTATCTGACAGATGATACATACTTAACAAAGAGTTGTGGAAAGAATAATTGAACCTGGATATCACAGTCAATATCCAGCAAAACTTAGCACATTGGTGCCAACTAGCACTTAGTAAACTGGAATCTGCCGATAATTTTTAAGTTAATTAATTAAAAATAATTCTAAAGATTATTTATGTTTCTAGCCTCCTTGGAGAATCAACAAAAACAAGAGTTAAGAAACTTTAGCTGGAAAAACAGAACTACCATTCAGCCCAGCAATCCCATTCTGGGTATATACCCAAAGAAATATAAATTCTTCTATCATAAAGACATAAGCATATGTATGTTTATTGCAGCACTATTCACAATAGCAAAGACATGGAATCAACCTAAATGCCCATCAGTGACAGACTGAATAAAGAAAATATGGTGTATACACACCATGGAATATTGTGAAGCCATAATAAATGAATGAGATCATGTTCTTTGCAGAAACACAGATGGAGCTGGAAGCCATTATCCTTAAGAAACTAACACATGGACAAAAAACCAAATACTACATGTTCTCACTTATAAGTGGGAGCTAAATGATGAGAACACATGGACACTAAGAGAGGAATAACAGACGCTGGGGCCTACCTCAAGGTGGGAGGAGGGACAGGATCAGGGAAAATAATGGGTACTATGCTTAGTAGTCGGGTGGTGAAATAATCTGTACAACAAACCCCCGTGACATGTAGTTTACTTGTATAACAAAACTGCACATGTACTGGTGAACTTAAAATAAAAGTTTAATAAAAAAAAGAAACTAGCTGGAGAAATTAGTAAGAAAGACTGAACAGAGCATTACATGTTGATGTTCAACCACTCTGTTGAATGCATATACAAAATTTCTTTTTTAAATGTGTTTGCATTAAAAAAACCCCTTGCTTGTTTCTTCATTATGTTAATTTGTTCCAACTCTACGTTTTATAATAGAGCTTTCTTACATTTCCATAAACAGGGATAAATATAAGAAATATTTCTTATATTTCCATATGGATAGCTCAAAGTGTACTTTTTTTCCTCATCCAGCCCAATTATTCTGAGCTTATGTATCTTTTAATGCACTCCTTTCTTCTTCGTCTCCTGGGTGGGAAGACATTTCATTTTAACTTTTACCAGTTAGAAGAAATTCGCAAAAATAGCTGTAAGAGTCCAGTGGAAAATGGAAATATAAGAAATATTAAAATCTATAATTCTAAGTAACCATAACTCTCATATTTAAATGAAAGGGGGAAATTCAAAGGCCCAGTCAAAGCAAAATTTAAGAGAGTCTTTTGGGTAATACATTGCAGAAACCCTGCAGAACCGAAATCAAGATGAACCTTCAAAATGCAGGAAGTCTGGTCCTATCCATTTTGCATTCTTGTTTTGGAGCAATCGACTGTAACCTTCAAAGTATAATGAATGAATTGTGTTGCATCACAGAGAGGGTGGGAGTGGAGGGAAGAGGGAAGATTTAGGGGAAATGTCAGACTTGAGTGGGAGCTAAAAGCCTGTGATTGCATTCATTTGCTTCATACAGCTGAGGACTGCAAGCAAACAGAGCTGGGATACACTGAAAGAGATGGAGAATTACATATTTTTTCTTAATTAAATGTTTCTTGTGTTTTCCTTCCTGGCCTTCACTGGTATTTATTTTTCCCTACTTGTATTAAAGCAGCATGACATCCTCTATGGGGGAAAATACAGAGTTTCTTTTGGTTGTATGGAAATATTTACTGGCAGCCGACAAGAATATGTTTCTCCAAAGAGACGGCTGCATTTGTCAAAGATTTGCTTGAATTCTGCCTTCCTTGCTGGGAATAGTTATTTACTCTTAATTAGCCCTAAATACAGTTGAGTGGAGGAAGGCCCTTATTTTAACTGACTGACAGTGATTAAAAGGCAGTTGATGGGGATGGATCAGAGATCATCATCAATAATAAAATCTGACGATAGGAACAACATGTATTTTATGTTCCCATAAACACAGATTTAGTGAAAGTAAGCCCAGATAATAGTACTCATGGCAGAGGCTGAATTGCTCTGAATTTAATTTAGAACAACATAAAAGATCCAGTATGAGCTGCAGGGCACCAGGCTGGGTTTCAGCTTGGGGGGAGGCATCTGTTATGAGAACTAAAGCCATTTCTGCATCTTTTACTGCATGCCTTCCATTTGGGAAGAACCTCATAAATATCTGGGATTCTCTGAAGGTGAGCTCACCTTTCCAGAGTGTCAGCATAGTCAACCTTTCAGCTACCCCATAGCACTCCCTTGACCACCTTATCTGTCACACAGATACATACATTCACAACTTTATGGCTAATTTAATCTCTTTTTATTATTTCCTGTCCGTCAACTTAATCTAAGTGAATCATCCTGGACATTTGTTACCCTTGGGCTACTATCCCCCACTGTGAGGATCACGAAAGGGAAGGATTTACTTCCAGTAGAGATGGGAGGGACTCGGTGATGGCTCCCATCTTCCCACTCCTTCCTGACTTCCCTGGATCATGTAGTGGTGGGGTGGTGGAGGACGTCTACCTCTCATTGCTACACTCACCTGGGCTTGCTTTCCACCACCCTGGGCCTGGACCTGCACTGTAGTATTTTACTTACATAACTTTGTGAAATCAACACACCCCCAGGGCATATCCCCAGAGCACCCAGAGGTTTCTCTAATCACACTTACCTGTCAGGACTCTTCTTGCCCCGCCTGTGACCTCTTGCCCTGGGATAAAGAGCGGAGGAAGTCCCTCTCCATTTCAGTTCCGAAGGGATGCCCACGTTTCCTGTCTCAGGATGAGTGACAGTTCTTTTAGTGGAAACAACCATCACCACCCCCACCCCCGCCCCCAGCTTTATTATGAATGCAAACCTTACCCTTGCAGTTTCTGGCAATCCTGATCTAGAGACAGCAAATGAATCTGCTATTATATAAATCCGCCATTATTTAAATTAGATCTCTAGTCAGGAAAGCTGATCTCATCCCTCACACCCTGCCTGCCTGGAAGAAGAGAGCAGTGTCCTGCATGCTCTTCCATGCTTTGCCAGCCAGAGTTCCCCCAAAAGCAGCTTTCCTGTGATGCCTCCCTGGGCGCAAAGTCTCTGATGCCGCCAGGGTGAAGGTTAGCATTTTGCTAAGTTGAGTTTTCATACTCAGACAAGATGGGAATGGAATTAAGCTCATTCGTTTTACTTTAGGAAGAATTAAAAGGTAAGATTACTTTCTCAGAGACATTTTGCAAACACTGGCAATTTCCATCAGTGACTCTTGGTGGATTGACTTAGGGACCTTAGAGGAAAAACAAGGTGACCAGCTGGGTCACACAAACCTATTCAAGTTAACCAGAAGAACTTAAAACCTTACATCTCCAATGTGAAAGTTTTTATCATAAGAATTGTTAGAGACCTGCTCCTCGCTATTTGCCAGGTTAAATCCCCATTTCTAGGAAATATGTATGAAGATTTAAGTCAAATCTGCCACCCAGTGCAAAAATAACCCCAGGCCACACTTCCCCAAGAAAATTCAGTGATGACAAATAAAATACAATTGCTATTTTGTAGAACAGCTTCCATAAGTCTCTCTTGGCTCTGGGGAAATGAGCAAGATGTTCTTTGTGAAGTTCATACTGATTAGACCAAATGCAGCCAAAGGAAATCTTATGTCTCTTCCATCTTTCTATGCCCAATCTCTGGTGGATAAGGCAGGGCTGCAAATAGCCTAAAATATACAATCACTATAATTTCAGGAAGCGAAATGTCTGAAATGACCCTTTGGAGAAATTACAAATAGAAATATGTGACTTAAGTGAGAAGCCAATTCTGTGGGGGGAAAGGACTGTTTGGCAGTCACTAATGGAAGAAATTTACAGCACTCGCTACCTGGTCTCAGCTCGCAGGGTGGTTGGCAGAGTGAGGCCCCAATGGACCACATGAGGCTGGTGTAGAGATAGGGCTGGCTGCTTGTTCCAATAAAGTAAATTGGTCTGACTCCACACCAAGGTATGTGACTTAGGGTGTTAACTCATTCTTGCTGACGGAAGAGCCATGTGCTTGGTACATATTCATATTATTATGAATGCAAATAGCTTGCTTATTGTTATCATCAGGGAGTTTCTAAGCTCCTCCCTTTGTAGCAACAGCATGGAGATGAGAGGTATCCACAGACACAGTGGATATTTTTATGGGCATTTCTAGACCTTCTTCCCCACTGCTGTTTTCCTTACTTTATTCATGTCTCTGTTCACTGGGCCCCCATCACTCTGTATTTCTTGCCTTGCTTTATTATCTTCCATCACAGTGATTGACATAAAATCTGCTAGACACCTACTTCAGTAGTCTGTCTCTTCCAACTAAAATATAAGCTCCATGGGGTAAGAGGAGGCTTTTTATCTTTAGTTCATTGATGTAGCTCCACTGCATAGAATAGTGCCTGGAGGATGGTAAGCTCACAAGTAACGTTCATTGAATCAATAAACAAAAAACAAATTTCAGGGGGGCTCTTCCCTCAGCAAGAATGGACAACACCCTAAGTCACATACCTTGTCGTAGGCATTTAGAGCAATGTTCCTTTACTGAGCCCTGAATATGTACCAAGCACTACGCTGTGCCTTGCATTTTGTCAATCAATCCATTTATTAACACCATAGTCAGAGAGGCCCAGAGAAGTTAGGTGGTTTGCTGGAGGTCACACAGACAAGATGTAAGTGCTGGATTTGGGACTTGAACCTAGGCTTTCCAGTCAAAATCAAACTTGGTAAGAAACAATAACAGTTGCCATTTATTGGGGTAACTGCTATGTGCAGGTACTGAATCTGGTGCTTTGTATATATTGAATAGATGTTGGGGTTCAAAGAAGAAACCAACATCCCACATATGCCTACTACCCTGGAGCTTTCTTTGGGCTGATAACACATGCTCTCTACCTCTGGCATGCACCAAAGAAAACAAGACCACCCCTTCCACTAACACACTCTCGGCCTTATTACACAGTCTGCTCAATGAACCATCAATGTCTTCCTGCTCTACCTCTCTGGCCTCATCCCTCACCACCCTTTCCTTGCTCACATTGCTCCCGCAGCACTGGTCTCCTTGTGGTTCCTTGCATATGCCAAGCACACATCAGTCTCAGGGCCCTTGGACTTGCAATTCCCTCTGCCTAGAATGCTTGTCCTGAGATACCCACATAGCTGCTCCTCCACATCCTCCAGTTCTCTGCTCAAATGCCATCTTGAAAGGATGCATTTCCTGACCAACAGATGGAAGCCAGCGCACACCCTGTGCTTGTCCTGTCACTTTCCACCTCCCTTTCTCTGCTTTATTTTTCTGCACAGCTCTTATCACTTCTTGACACGTTTCACGTTTGTTTTTGTTGTCTGTCCTTTCCTTATTTGAAGCTCTGTTTTGTTTACCCCGTTTCCCCAGCAACTAGAGAACAGGGCCTGGCATAGAAAAGGCATTCAGTAAGCATTTTTTTAAATAAATTATTAAATCAAGGGAAATGTACCTAATTAACAAGATGTTGAAGAACATTGTCAGTTTAACAGAGAAAAAGATGTAATACTTTTTTATACTCACCATACTTTTCTAGGCAAGGTGAATATTTTCTCGCTAATAGCACAACATAATTCCATTGAGACAGACATAAAAGGGAGCTGTATCTCTGGGCTTCTATTATCAGAAAGGCATTGCAAAGTGGAAGCCAGTGGTGTTCAGAGACAAGGAGCTTTCACCCCAACACAGTCCTGGGTGTTTTATTTAGATGACATCGAGGGAAGGCTGATCAAAGCGTATGAAAAACTTACATATTCACAAGCATGCTCCTGATGCTTTCTACAAGTTAGGAGGCTACCTTAGTCATCCAGGAAAAAGATGTTGGTGTCTCAGATTAAGGCGATGATAAAAAATAAATAAAGAGAAGGTATTTGAAGTGTATTTTGCAGGCAGAACCCAGATTTACTGATGAATTGGAGGAAAGGAACAGAGGGAAATGGAAAATACTAAGACAATTCTTCAGATTTTGGCTTGATCATGATAGTTCCTGAAATGGGTAAGACTAGAGGATGACAGGGGCAATCTACAGCTACCTTTTTTAGACTTGATAAGTTTGAAAAACGTATCAATTGTAAGTGGAGACGTCAAAGCTTAGGGTAAATCTTTGAAACTGGAATAAATTTTGGATGTATTAAGATAAATATAATATAATATTTAAGCTCTATGAATGGCTGCAGCCCCAAGATGGAGCACTGATGTACTGCCTTCCAAAGCTAGATCATAAAATGGCTTAGCCTGAGCTGGTCTCAATTTCTCTCTCTCTCTCTCTCTCTCTCTCTCTCTATCTCTCTCTCAGGGTTTACACTTGAAACCCAGTCATCACGTCTTGAGGAAGTGCAGGTGTATTAGTCCGTTTTCATGCTGCTAGAAAGAACTGCCCGAGGCTGGGTGATTTATAAAGGAAAAAGGTTTAATTGACTCACAGTTCCACATGGCTGGGAAGGCCTCATGAAACTTACAATCATGGTGGAAGGAGAAACAAACATTTCCTTCTTCACATGGCAGCAGGAGAGAGAAGTGCCAAGCGAAGCGGGGAAAGCCCCCTGTAAAACCATCAGATCTCGTGAGAACTCACTCACTATCATGAGAACAGAAGCATGAGGGTAACTGCCCCATGATTCAATTACCTCCCCACCAGGTTCCTCCCATGACAGGTGGGGATTATGGAAACTACAATTCCAGATGAGATTTGGGTGGTGACACATGGAGATGCTCTGCGTGGATGTTCTGGCTGAGATTTTAGCTTACAGTGAGCATCAACTACTCCAGTCCCCAGTCTTTGAATCTTCCAGAGGAGGCTCCAGACATGGCAAGCAGAGATAGGACATCCCTCTTCTGTCCTGTTTGAATTCCTAACCTACAGAATTTGTGAGCATAAGAAATGGTAGTTTTACACCACTGAATTTTTGTTTAATTCTTTACACATGTAGTTACTGGCACTTCTCTCTTTTGGTATGCTTCTTCATTTTATTGAGCTAACATGTAAAAGGTCTGACTACAATGAAGCTGCCATACTGGAGATTTCACATGGAGACCACACAGAGCTATAGAAAGATGCTGTGGAAGAGCCCCAGCTGTTGAAGTCCCATGTGTTTTGAGCTTCTCAGCCTCTACTGCCAGACATGGGAATGGGTGAGCCTTCAAATGATTCTTATCTGCAGCCTCAAGCCACCTGACTGGCTCTATTGAACCCTGTCCCATGAGTGGATTTGTGAGCTGTTATTGTTTTAAGCTACAAAGTTAGCATGCTTTGATATGCAACATTAAATAACTGCAACAGTGAACTTATGAAGGAAATGTAGCAATTAGTATGAACCGAAGTAGTGGAAAAGTGAATGAGAGGTGGGCAAATGAAAACAATGTGTAGTCAACTCTTTCAAGAGATTGAGTTGGAAATGGAAATCAATAACTGTGGTGGCAGTGCAACAAAGATGAGGACATAATTTTTTTTCTAACATGGGTGATATTAGAACATGTTTGCAAATAATTCTGCAGAGAAGTAGATATTGATTTATAAGAGCAAAAAGAATAGATCAAATGAACAAAGTCTTTGAGAAGCTTTAAGACTTCTTGGGAAGCAGTCATGAAATTGACCTCCACTTATATTAGGAGAGAAGGAAAGGAAGATGGGTGTGTATGGAGGTTTGTAGATTTGTTGGTGAGAAGGTGATGGTTTTCATCTGTATTAGTCTGCTTTGGCTGCCATAACAAAATACTATATAGACTTGGCAGCTTAAGTAAGAGAAATTAATGTTCTCCCAGTAGTGGAGACTGGAAGTCCAAGACCAAGGTGCCAGTGGCACTGATGTCTGGCGAGGACTATCTCCTTGGGTTGCAGACGTCTGCCTTCTTGCTTTGTCCTCACATGATAGAGAGAGTGAACACTCTGGGGTTTGTTCCTCTTCTTATAAGGGCACTAGCCCCATTGACTTAGGATCCCACCCTTATGATCCCAGGTAACCTTAATTACTTTAGGGGCCCCATCTCCAGTTACCCTAGCGTTGGTGGTGAGAGGGTGTTTAACATATCAGTTTTGGAGAAGCACAGTTCAATCCAGCACCATTCGATAGTTTCTACCTTCTTAATGAAGAATAGGGCAACATTGTCGCTGGAAGGTTGATGTAAGGAGAGATGAGGGGTTGAAATTATCATCTTAAAATGTAGAAACATGGCATAAATTCTGGACTATGTTGCGTGCACAGTAGAGGCTGACCAGCTCAGCTATTCAGTTGGCAGTGTAAAAAGAAGTTAAAAATTGGGCAAAACCAGGTTCAGAGTTTTCCCTGGAAGGTACATCAGAGACAGGGGCATGGAATCCAAAGGTGTTTGTAAGATAGTAGTTATAATAATGGATTGTGTATAGACACTAAGAAAGGAAGACAAAATAATAAGAAAGACATGGAGTCCTTGGATTGATGGTCTTGATGAGGCTGAAAATATGTTGCAGTGGAGGTTCTAGAAAGTCTAGAAAAATCTGACCTTCACGGTTTGATAAAATTCAGGCAAAATGGGTTGGAAGGGTGCAAAGCGTTCGCTAAAGAGTGCTTGATACTGTGTAAGACAGCTACTAGGGATGACAGGGTCCAAGGGCTGTTGCTCCTGAAGAAAACCTAAGTACTTAGAAACCCACTCTTTGGCATCAATGACCAAAGATGACCCAAAGGCCAGAAAGGAATAGAAACTTTCCAGTCTATTTTAAGAGCATATTGTATTACCTTAGATATAAAACTTTTCTTATAAGAAAAATGGAATTGAAAAATCCTTTGAAAAGTTCCTCCTGAGAATTGTCATTTCCAAGTACCATAAAAAATGATTGCAGTGTCTCTTATATTAAGGTTGATACTGATGTTAAACGTGAAATATGTGAAAACCCATTGGAAGTCTCTGAAATGGAACTAATACACCTGTAGCTAGCTTACATAATGAGTCTCCCTTTGTTTTGTGGTATTTGGCCTCAGATAAATTGCTGATCTTAGCCCATGCGCTGTTGCTTTCTACTTGAGTCTTTACCCATATAGCTTGATGAATCTTGTGGAGACAGACATAATGCCTGCCACTGCTGTAACTGACCTGGGGCTGAGAGTGCTAATTTCAGCACTGAACATATTTTCTCATTTTTTTCTGTTGTTCTTTTTGTCTCTAGTTTTGGAGGTGTTGGAGGTCATGGTTACAAACCTTGACACATTCCCAGCATTGGGAGATGAATTAGAACATGGTTGTTCTGTTGAGATACCCTCTGGAAGAACCATACACACATACCTATTTATTAGTAAATGTGACTGGTGAACCATGTGCCTTAGAATGTTTCTAGAAGAATTAGTAAAATGAATGTGACCAACATTCCAGGTGGTATTTTATAAAGATTATTTATGTCTAAAGCAAAGGTAAAAGAAGAATATAGAGCTCATTTTTTTCTTTGATTCCCTTACTCCTCTCTCCATCCTATCACCCCAGAACTCATATCATCAAACCACAAACGATTTACTTTTCCCAGCCTTAAAATTAATAAATTACCCAACCTTTAAAATCTAGACATAGCCACTGTCAACAAAACTTTGTGATGATGGAAATGGTCTATGTCTGTGCTGTCTAATACGGTGGCCACTAGCTGCATGTGGCTTTTCAGAACTTGAATTTTTATTTTGTTAATTATGAATAATTTAAATTTAAATAGCCACAGGTAATAATGGCTGCCTTATTGGGTAGTGCCACTAATCAGTTCAATTTATCGAGTACCTGCTTTATGCAAAAGAATGTAAGAGAAAATGGGAAAGAGACAGAGCTTTTCTTCTGAAGACTCGTCCTTGGTGCTGGTCCATCAGGCAGCATTTCTAAAGCAGACATGCTCCCTGGAACAGAACAAGACAGCCAGCTTACCCCCTAGCCATCCTAGAGTTGAAAAATTCGACTCTTTATAGTTTGATGTAGGATTTAGGCAAAATGGATGTGTAACATGACATAACTAAGCTATAGCAACTCTGCTTGATACATTGGACACGATTATCAGAAATATCACTGAAAATGTTCCAACAACTGTCTTAATCAAGGTTTTACAGTATAAAAACACAACTCCAGTCTCTGTGGTTTACAATAACATACGTTAATTATTCTTACCCACAAGTCTTTAGATGAGCTGGGTAGCTCTGCTTCTGCCTACAGGTTGGGCTTAAATTGGCTGCATTTATCTGCCACTCGGGGAAGCTCTCCTGGCAGATGGTCCAAAAGGGCAAGCCACACAAAACAAGCACACTGAAAATTCTGTTCATGGTATTCGCACTAACATTTCATTGGCCAAAGCAAGTAACATGCCTAACCTGAAAGTCAGTGAAGCAGGAAGGTATTCCCCACCTACCTTACTAGGAGGCATCATACAGTCACCTGGCAAAGAGTATGGACGTATCGTGTCTTACTTGGGGGAGAGTCAAATGTTCGGAACAGTCATAGAATCTACCACAAATACTTACAACTCCATGGGTTTGGTTAGGGTAATATTTTCTCAGATAGTGAATTCATCCTTATCTTCAGTTGGTTGATTCTCCCTCCTCCTCCTACTTGTAACTTTCTCGGGTGGAATCAACTCTCCTTGGTAACAGCAAAAGACAGACAGAGCACCGAAGGTATCAAGTCGGCTCAGTAACCCAAGCCAAGTCAGAAGGTTTCACGCCAGGAGAACGTGCCTATGGAATCCTGGGATCTCCTTTCATGCAACAACGTCCACCACAGGGAACAGGAGAGTCACTGTGGATTTGCCAAAACTTTCAGTTTATTGGCACTGACTATGACTGTATAAGAGGAAGACCTAACAAGTTTGTAGTATACAGGATGTTTGTAAGTTTGCAGGCTCAATGTAATCTCTAAAATTCGGAATCCAAGTCCAGCCCCTTGTGATCTTGTTCTCTGCAGTTCCCCAACACTTTCCCAGACCATCTCGAAAGGCAGAACTAGTAGACTCTACATTGCTCTTTTTCTAATGATTGCTTTCTTAATTTGCATGTGAGTTTTTAAATCATTTACTCATACATTCATTTATCCATTCAACAAATATTGATTGAGCATTGACTCTGCTGGGAAATCCTTTAAGCTCTATGGATACTGCAGTGAACAAAAGAGAAAGATACGTTTTTCTGATGAGAGATGAAACTAACAGGCAATTGAACAAATAATTACATAATACAATGTTTTAAAAAGATAAAGCACTTGACAATGACTGGGGTGCTATCTGTCTTACACACGGTGGTTGGGGATGTTTGCTCTAAGGATACAACCTTGGAGAAAAGACCTGAATAAGTAAGGAATGAAGAAAATGATTGAAAAGTGATCCAGGCAAAGGGAATATTGATGACCCAGGGATACATGCAAGGCATGTTTAAGGATGAGCTTGAAGAACAATTGTGGCTGGAACAGAGGAAAGAGGAAGGTGGGGAGAGTAGGAAGTAATTAGACCAGAGAGTGATTGAGGGCCAGATTACACAGGGCTTTGTAGACTGGGAAGTCACTGGAGTATTCTGAGCAGGGGAGTGACATGAACATAACTCAAGTGAGACGGTATGCCATTCTGGAGCACACTGGCATGGTGTCTGCCTACTTCCACGGCAAACCCACTTCTGTTCTGTCAAGCTGTACTCCAACTGTGCAATTGCTGCATCTCGACTCTCACCATTTCTCATGATTCCAAGAACTTAAGCAGTCTGTGCTCCCCCCTTCTCCATCTCACATGTCTTCCAGTATTCCCTTTGAATTCACTGTCCCTTATTATTTCTGTGAGCTCAATCTAATACATTTCCCACCTCTGACCTATTAAGATGAAAATCTGATCAATTCATTAGGCTTATATCAGTCACTGCAAACATGCTAATTGTACACTTGCTGTGTGTGAGGTTTTGAACAAGGACCTAAGAGGGCTCGAATGTGAATTGAAATGGATCTGGCAGTTTAGGAAGTTACAATGTAATATGAGGTTTCCCAGTTGTTTTAAGTATAACGACCTCCATTACCATAAAAATTATCCATCTCCTGCTTAATAGTACTGTATCATCTTTAATATTCATTCACTGAAGAACTACATAATGACAAGAAGTTCTTGTGCATTTTGTTTTAATGAAATGGACTTCCACTCTTGTCGCCCAGGCTGGAGTGCAATGGCATGATCTTGGCTCACTGTAACCTCCACCTCCCAGGTTTAAGCAATTCTACTGCCTCAGCCTTTCAAGCAGCTGGGATTACAGGAGTTCGCCACCACACTCGGCTACTTTTTGTATATTTAGTAGAGTTGGGGTTTCACAGTATTGGCCATGCTGGTCTCGAACTCCTGACCTGAGATGATCCACCCACCTCAGCCTCCCAAAGTGCTGGGATTACAGGCGTGAGCCACTGTGCCTGGCCAAGAAGTTCTTATACATTTTATAACGCTCTTTATGCATTTCTTTTGTTTTAACGCAATGGCTTCTCACATAATAGTAAGCATGTTTCTGATACATGCTACCTATTCAGTACAGTGTGAGCTGTGAGTGTGGATCCTTTGTTATAATTTCATCTCACATTGCACCCATAGATCTGAAAAGTACCAAACCCAGAACAGGACCCAGCTGGCCCCCAGCCCCTTTACTCTGACAATTGAGGCAAAGCTCAATGTGCAGAAATGTTGCGCTTTGAGGATACCCCAAAATAAATGCACACACCTCACATGAGTCAGTGTGAGAGTGGCCTGTGAGCGACTGTGCTCTTGAATCAATTCCAAATAGCGAGGGCAGGCCTGGCTACATAATTTGCAGGCCCTGGTGCCATATGAAAATGCAGCGCCCCTTCTTCAAATACTTATTAAGGATTTCAAGTCAGTGACAATTGAACATGAAAACAAGTTAAAAGAGTCTAAGCACGGAGCCTGTAGCGACCGATGAAACCACCCCTGCATGGGGCCTGCTATACACTAAGACGTCTGCAGACACTAACCCAACAGAGGCCATTGCCATTCAGCAGCAGCAAATAAAATGGTGGCACCTACCACGTGCCAGGCATTTCTCTAAGTGCTTTGTGTATAATACCACATTTAACTTGTGAAATAAGTACTCTTGTTATTCCCATTTTGCAGACAAGGAAACTAAGGCCCAGACGGGTTTAGTAACTTGCCAGGATTATATGACTAGTGAGCTAGAGAACCAGGATTCCCACATAGTCTGGCTGTAGAATGTAGACCCTTAACTCCTAATGTGACCCTGTTTCCCTAATGTTGCTTAGCTTGCTTCGAGGATTAAATGAGAAAATATAGGTGAAAATGTTTGTTAATTTCATGTTATACACATTGAGCATCTACTACATACCAGGCATTGTTCTGAACCTATCTTAGCTCATTTAATTTTCAAGACTGTCATATGGATATGTATAATTATTAAAGTTGAGAGAATTACAGCATAGACACTAATTAAACTGCCCAAAGACACACAGCAAGTGATAGATTGAGCCAGCATTTGAAATATGAAAGTAAGTAGAAAGTAATAAAAAATGAGAACATTCATTGTTTTACAGTTATATGTATTATACAGTTATTATATAATCATATGAAATGTTGTGCTTTCTTGTAGGAGGATTCTGAAAGCATTATCTTTAAAAAATTTATTTTAGGATGGAAAGAGAATGAATGATTATAGTTAGAATTGGAAGACATAATAAAAGCAGGCTCTTGCATTTGTGGTATTCACATTTTATGGAAAAACAAGGAGCCCTTACATTTTCTGAATCTGTAACTCAGGCCTCATTTTTTTTGATGATGTTGAAATTGATTCTCTAGTAGAATGTAAATAAGGAGGCTTTCCTTTTTCTCAGTTTTTCTCCATTTTCTTACTAATTAAACTTGTCATAAGGGTAATGATTAATCTTTCTCAATCACCAACTACCCTGCCCCCACCAGTGTTGTGTAGAATTTCCACACTGTGCAAAGATAACTTTCAAAGGAAAAGCCTGGGCCAAAAGTGGTGCGTGTGCAGAGACAGCGAGTTCACAGGTGAAAAGATCAGCTCCTCGTGAAAACTTAGAGTACAGATCTTTTCTGTCTCTTGCCACAAAGTATGCACTAATTTACCAAGACACAGACCAGAAATCAAACCCCCATTAGATTAGATTTTCACTTTTATTGCCTATTAGTGAGCATCGATGAGTTGTTGAACATTAGCCATCACAGATAATGAAATCACCTTCTTGAACTAGGAGTTGATCTCAAGCTACTCTTTATGTTATTCCCAGCTTCCTGTAAACCCCATCGCAATGATTGTGTGTATGCAGCAAAGAGTGATTGAGAACCTTAGTACTTTTTGGGAGAAACAGAGGAATCAAAGATTCAGGTTTTTGGAAATCTGTGATGGAAAAAAGACGTGTACCCTCAGACACCTGATAAATACCATGGGAAGTAAAAGGACAGGGTTGAGGAGAGAAATCCCTTTCACTAGAGGTTTCAAAATGGAGAGAAGGGGCTGTGAGCTGATCCATGCAACCACTATGAGACCTAATGTCTTACATGCCTTCTGTACTTTTTAAAATTTTTCCCAGAGCTTTCTCATTCAATTTAAAGCCCATCTAAGCATTTTCATATCAGAGTCCATCCATGCTCAGGAATCACTTGTAATCATGAGGTATTTTATCAAACTTTCCCATGATTTGGCTTATAGGAAGAGAAGGAGAAATCAAAGATGACAGAGAGACTTATATTTTTAATTGCCAAGTTTCAGGCACTGTAGCACTTAAACCCTCCTGGCGACTATGGTAGCTTACCTCCAAGCTGGCTGCCATCAATGACTTTCCTCCATGTGGCCCATGCAATTCTTCCATTGAGAGGTTGAGTCTATTTCTCTCCTTCCCTCGAATCTGGGCTGGTTTGACCAATAGAATGTGGCAGAAGTGGTGTTCTGGGAATTTCAAGGCTAGTTCAAAAGAAATCATGCATCTCTTGCCTAATTCTGCTGGAACCCTCTGGGAGCTCTGAGCTACCCACTGTGTAAGAACTTCAGCTACTCTGAGATCATCAGGCTGGAAAATCCACCTCTAGACACTACAATGACAGTTCAGCTGAGCCCAGTGTCCCAGGCATCCCAAACAAGCCTCTGGACGTGGGATTTTATCTCAGTACTTCCAGACCAGCCCATTTGTCAGTTGAATATGACAGAGTGAACTTAGACACCATGTGGAGCAGGCCATACACCTGTAAGCCTTGAGTGAATTCCCAATTGATAAAAAGTGTGAGATTTAATAAAATGGAGATTGTTTTAACTCACTATGTTTTAAGGTAATTTATTACAAAACTAAAGTAAAAACTAGATTAGTGACAATCAGATCTCTAAGAAAATGTTGGCTTCACTGTGTGTTTATAAAACAGAACAGACTTTATGTAATGTCATGTAATGGATCCCCATATTTCACATATAAGAAAATTGAGGTTTAAAGAGCTGAACAGTCAACCAGGATTCCATCTTTCTTTCATGACTTTCTTCTTTAATTAACCTTGGCTGTTCTTAGAATAAATTAGAAAAGTTATTAATGTTATTGTTGAATCCATCAATAATGTGAACAAATCTGTAATGGCTGGGAGAGCAAATATGAAGAAATGGAAAAGGTCTACCTAATTTGTTTCATAGCCCCAGTATAGAGCTCAACACAATTTTAGGTACTCAATGAATTATCCTTGATACAAATGAGTGAATGAGTGAATAAGTGAAACGTCTTCTCTTTAAATAAATTGAGAGTTTTGCAACTAGGTAGTTCAATGTGTGATTCACTTTATCTACTCTATTCTTCACAATTAATTCATCTGACCCCTGGCCTTTTGACAGATGACCTCTGGAGTGGCAACTAGAAAACCAGCATTTGTCTCAGAATCCGTGAGTCTGTGGCATGGCTTTCTGGAGACCGGAAGGCCTGTCCCTGCCAGAACTCCATCTCTTACAAAGAAAATGGCTCTTCCTGGAAGCTACCCTTCTCCATGTCATGTGTCATATTTGCTTTTCAGTGCTGCCTCTAGCTTGGAGGTCCCGCCGGCCATGTGATAATTCAGACAAGCAATGGCTCATTTTTTTCTTGTGAGTAAATTCATTCTTCATGATTGTTTTGTACCACCCTGGAGTCCAGTTATTTCGATGGAAGAGCTTAAAGTGACCCAATGAAGAAAGCATGTGGCATTTGTTGGTATCATATTTGTGTGTATTCAACACAGAGGCCTTGAAATGACAAGGGTCCTGCTTATGGGGAACTTATGTTCCCAGTAAAAGAACAAACTACTTTTGGATTCTCTGTTTCTCCAAGTCAATTGGTCCTCTGGAGACTGAACAGCACATATGCCAAAAAGAAAAACCCACAAAATCACTCACTGGTCATTAAGCTAGGAGAGCCTTTCTCCCAAGTCACCATCAAAGCTCATGTTTATTGATGTCACAAATCGTAATACAGTGAAACTTCAGAATGGCAGTGCCCACAGCCTAGGGCAGGAAGTTGGATTTAGGAACTGGGAGACAAGCAGTTCTTTGGCTAGACCTCACTGATTGGGGTATCCTTCTGCAGAAAGACACCCTTGACCTTTTGACCTTTAACCCCCTGGGAGCACAGAGTCTGCAGCTGCTGCATCTCCTGGGCTCTCCCCCCAAGAAGCAGAGCTCTGAAGGTCCCTTGTGAACAGACAATGTGCTCTTATCCAAGAGGGATGGGATTGCCTCTTCTCAGGGAAACAGTCCAGGGCCCCTGTCTTTCAGGGAAATTACTGAATCATAGCCAAACTACAAAAATCAACTGCTAAAATAGCAGAACAATCTTTTTTTTTTTTAAAAAAAATAGCAGAACAATCTTTTTTTTTTTTTTTTTAAATAAGTAAATTCAATTCAAGAGATGTTGGAGTTTTTAGAGCCCAGCTCCCGTTTCTGCTGGGATGTCTATTGCCGATGGAAGAACTGGGAGGCACCAGTGCTGTGGTTTTGAGGTTAGGCAGCTCACCAGCTGGGTCTGTCAGGGGCTAGTTGCACACCAAACCCCCAATGCCAGCCAGTGAAAACCATTCTTTGGCCTTTAGGCAAGTAAGTATTCACCGAAAGCAGGACTAGATGCCAGACATTGTGCTGTGCTCTGGGGGGATAGAGTTTGCATAAGGAAGACACATGATTCCTGACCTCGTGGTACTTACAGTCTTTCGGAAGAGAGCAATATTATTCAAACAATCTCATAAACAACATATAGTTGTAACTGTGATAAGTGTTAGAAAGACACTAAATGATCAACTATAAAAAGGGGATTTGACCAGTCAGTGAGGTCAGGTGAGTCAGCTTGGAGTAAGAGAAATTTGAGCTGAGTTTTCAGATAAGCTGAATAGTGTTCTAAATGATAAGTGGAGGGGGTAGTATTCCAGTCAGACAAACAGACAAACGGCACATGCAAGGCCCTGCAACAGACAGAACATGGAAGGGATGAAAGTTTAAGGGACAGAAGATGGCCAGAAAGGTGGGTATGGAGTAGTGGGTAGAGAGATGACCATGTAGAACCCTGTAAATCACACTAGCCAGTCCTGTCTTAATGACTTCAAGCTGGGGGAAGTAGCAGCATATATGACATAGTTAGACTGAGGTGTGAAAAACCAGGTGACTTGCTTACTGGACATAGTGGGCAGCTGATGTCAGCTGACTGTGAGGAAGTTGAGCCCCATACTTTGACCATAGGCATCAATTTCCAGCCACAAAGAACCTTGTAAGAACCAAGTACCTACTGTGTCTCCCTTGTCTCCCATTACTTCCTGACCCTTCTCTTTCTTCTCCACTCCCAAACCCTTTTGTCTAAACCAATATGATGATCACCCAACTCCTTCTAATCCTAATCTCTTCCCCCAAAAGTACCCTCTGACTTCTTGCCTATAAGTGAAACCTGGGGTGTCCTTTGAGGACACAGCTTCCAATGCGGCTGCCTCAAGCTGATGGCTGATGTCCTTTTGTGTCTTCCAGCCCCAATATCACAAGTGCAGGGAGGGAGGATGGAAATCTTCCTTAACTGCAAATGCTACTACTTCCGGCTGCTTGTTCCCAGTCCCTTCTTGTTCAATCTCCTGTTCCTCTGGAATGCAAATAATCTTACATAAGCACTTTTTCCCTTCCCCAAGGAGTCGACTACCAAGCTCCAGGTCACTCCTTCTTACCTCCAGCCATCCTCTTGGAAGATCCACCCAAGAAACTCATCTTCATCTACATCAGCTATCTTTTTTTTTTTTTTTCTGTTTTTCAGATGGAGTCTTGCTCTGTCACCAGGCTGGAGTGCAGTGCTGCGATCTCGGCTCACTGCAACCTCTGCCTCCCAGGTTCAGGTGATTCTCCTACCTCAGCCTCCGGAGTAGCTGTGACTACAGGCACACGCCACTATGCTCAGTTAGTTTTTATATTTTTAGTAGAGACAGGGTTTCATCATGTTGGCCAGGATGGTCTCAATCTCTTGACCTCATGATCTGCCTGCCTAAGCCTCCCAAAGTGCTGGGATTACAGGCATGAGTCACCCCGCCAGGCCATCAGTGATCTTTTTTTCACTACTCTACCTCAGCCACGCTCTTAAAGTCAAAACCAGATTGTGTCAGCAGCAGATACCCTTTCAATCCCACCCTGTTATCATTTCTTAGTGCTTGTTCAAATAGCCCCACTGAGGCCATTCTTTGACCACGCTGTGACTGCTGAGCCATTGGCCCCACCTCTTTCTTTCTCCTTAGGTCTCTGCTGGTCTCTACTGTGCTCTTTATCCAAACTGGATTTCATGATCCATCCTTGTGGGCAGGACATTGAATTAGATGCTTCCAGGGAGGCATCAAGTCATAGTACAGGGCAAAGAGTGTGACACAGACAACACTGTAGGACCCTTCAAGAACTGATTACATGACTTTTAAAGTACCACATGCCCTCCAAGGAAGAACTGAAAATGAGATGAGAACATTGTGTGGGGTGGTTTTTTGGAAGAAGCAGTTGCTGTGCTGAGTACCCCCCACTCTAGACAGGGTGTAGGAATGCTACCTTAATTGCCTCTAGCCTACACCCTGTCTAGAATGCCATGGAGAGAAATTGAAGTGTATTTCTTGCCATTGGAAAATGTAGAAGATAGTAACTGTACTACTTACAGGAACACTAAAGGAAGCAAGGAAGAGGGCTGCATTTGGAAAAGAATGGCACTACCCTTCAGTGGCACCATGCTAGGATCAACCTACACTTCAGGAGCATTTTAGTACAAAAGCAATCACCTGGTGAGTTTTCTGTGGGTTGAATATGAACCAGGAAAGTGAAAAAGAAGCACTAGAGCCCTTTAATCACCTGCTGTATTAGTCTATTTTCACACTGTTGATAAAGATACTTGATATGATTTGGTTCTGTGTTCCAACCCAAATCTCATCTTGTAGCTCTCATAATTCCTATGTGTCGTGGAGGGACCCAGTGGGAGACGTTGGATCATGGGAGTGGGTCTTTCCCATTCTGTTCTCATGATAGTGAATGGGTCTCATGAGATCTGATAGTTTTAAAAATGAGAGTTTCCTTGCACAAGCTCTCTCTTTGTCTGCTGCCATCCATGTAAGACATGATTGTGAGGCTTCCCCAGCCACATGGAACTGTAAGTCCATTTCAACTTTTGTAAATTGCCCAGTCTCGGGAATGTCTTTATCAGCAGCATGAAAATGCACTAATACAATACCCAAGACTGGGCAATTTAGTAAAAAAGAGGTTTAATGGACTTACAGTTCCACGTGGCTGGGGAGTGCTCACATCATAGTGCAAGGCAAAAAGGAACAAGTCACCCTGCATTGATGGCAGCAGACAAAAAAAAAACTTGCGCAGGGAAACTCCCATTTTTAAAACCATCAGATCTTGCAAGACTCATTCACTATCATGAGAACAGTGCAGTAAAGACTTGCCCTATAATTCAATCACCTCCCACCATGTTCCTTCCACGACACATGGGAATTGTGGGCATTACAATTCAAGATGATACACAGCCAAACCATATCACCTGCCCAAGTAAAGCACCTGGGAAGTATTCTGTATGGAATGGATCCCCCCCAGAAATCTGAGCCTGAGCTGGAAGGGATTACAATTGGAGGGACTTAGTGACAAATCCCCAAAGAGACCACATAAACGTCTATGGGAGGAAGAGTCGGTGTTAAGTCTCTGCTATTTGGAGGCAACCTTTGTCCTAATCATCTAATGAAATCTTAACTCTTAATGAAGCCAATTATCTCTTTTATTTGTAGTCCCAGGAAAAAAAAAAAAAAAAGAAAGAAAGAATCACTGGAGAAAATTACCTGAGCAGATTCACATCCCTCTGAACAGATGACCAATAGGCACCCAGTAGAATAAGACAATCTCATTATGATTTTCTATTTATCATCCCCCACTCTCCAAAAACATCACTTCCTATCATTTTCAAATTATCTTTTCTTAGCTTGTGAACTTCTCTCTATGACTTTCATTCTTAGTGGATGCCCTTGCCTCAAACTTCACAGAGAAACAAGAAACTGAGATACCAGCATAAAGGACCTCAAAGCACCAGCCTCCTCACCCACCTCCATCTCCTCCCATGTCAGTGGGGCTCCTGTTTACCTTTCTATCAGAGGCCAAACCCCACACTTTTGAGCACTAGCCCCTCTCTTCTTAGGACCACCACCTTTGCTCTCTGCTCTCAATTCCCTCTTGACCTCTCCCTCTCTACTAATCCTGTTTACATAAGTGCCAAGGTCTCCCAACATACAAAAGCAAACTAAGAGAAAAACAGACCCCATGGAGACATTTCCCTGATTCTTCCAAGTCACACCCAACCTTAGTCACAGTGATTTCTATACACTGTTGTCCTCACAGGCTTACTTCCTGTTCTCTCCACGCAGCTACTTACAGCCCGGTTTTCAGAGCCACCAAGCCACCCAACTGCTCTCTAATGAGTTTAAAGTGAATGAACGCTATAAAGACTGACCTCTCATTGACTTTTGACATGTTGACATTCCTTCCTTCCTTCTTTCATTCAACAAAGATTTACAGAAGACCTGCTATGTGTATGGCAGGATGTGGGGTGCCAGGGATATACCTGTTGTTTGCATGGAGCTTAAATTCTTGAAACCTTCTCTTCCCTTGATAAAAGTGTCGTCCCAATCTCCTGGTCTTTATACTATTTCTCTGGCCATTCCTCAGATCCCTTGCTGATTTATTCTATTCCATTTAACCTTCAAATGTTGTATTGCCTGCAGAGGATCACTGCTGGGCTGTCTTCTTTTCACCTTTACATTGTCCTTGGGCGTCAACTGATAATGCCAGCAACCCTCACATATATGCCCAGGTCAGATCTCTCTAGCAAGTTCTGGATGCTTGTATTTGGCTGCCTACTCTACATGCTGTGGGCTGGCCCATCAGCACTTCCGCTCCACACTTTCTAAACTGCTCCTGTCGTCTTTCCAGAACTCCGCCCCTCCTACAGTGGTTCTTGTTTCAGAAAACGACATCCCCAGTCAATTCTTGTGGTTGCTCCGTGATAACCTCTACCACCAAGCGGATGCTGTCAACGGTGTGCACACCATGGCTTCCTTTACATATCCAAGCAGTTACAAGTTCTGTTTATTTGATTCCTAAACATACACAAGTCCATCTATATACCTGCATTTCTGCTGCCTGGCACAAACCACCATCATTTTTCACCCGACTCACTGCACGGCAGCCAGAGCTCTACCTTTGGCTTACAGTGCGGTGAGGGTAGAAGGCAAAACAATCTCTCTAGCTAAACTTTCAGGAAAGGGGACATTTGGGGCATGGACTTATGGTTTCTCCAGACAGATATGTCCACAGGAGGACACTTTACCCATAATGTAGCCCCTGACAGAGGTGTGTCTTGTAATTGCCAGTGACTATTTCTTTCTCTATTCTGGACATCACGTTGGCCTTTATTCCAGAGGTAAATGCACAGAGGAACCCAGGGGAAGTCTGAGTCATTCTTCACTCAAGGACTTCAGTAATAACTCCAAAGATGGCTAACAGTGGGGGAAGGCTGGAATGCTGAGTGCTGAGTTATTTCCTACCCCAGCACCTCACCCCCTTAGCCCAATCCAAGGGGCAGGGCACTCCCCACCCCAGACTTCAGAGTGTTACCCAAATACAACCTCTAACATTGTTCCTCCTTTTCCATCTGCCTTTCTGCTTTCACATTTCTGCCTTTTCCTGCAATCTCTGCCTCCCCACTTTCCTGGGTACACTGTCTTCCCTCGGAAGTCACTGAGTCCCTGGTCTCTGGCTGAGTCTGTTTTTGAAACTTCCAGGGTCTGCAGCAAGTCAAGGCCATTGTCTTTTCTGTTCCTGGGAATAGGGAAAGGTCAGGTTCAGGTCCTCAGAGTTGGGGAGGAAAAACATCTGGATTATATTTTGTAGCTTTCTCCACGAATCTATAAAACAAACAAAAAAACAAAAATAAGCCACACACACAAAAAAAAACCCAGAAAGTGTTTTGCCCAGTGAAGATTAATGTCATTTCTTAAAAGCCTTCTTGACTTCTCCATTGAGTATGTTAATGGAGAATTAATATATTCCCCAAATCCTTCCACTCAGGCTCTACTTTCTCCTTGGGTGAGTCTTCTCCTCTTCCTCAAGCCTCCATCTAAAAATCTCTTCCTTGGGAAAATCCTCCCTGTCTCCTAAGGGCCCCCTTGTTGAGCACATTCACAGGACTCTCTCGCAGTCCTTTTTCACAGCACAAATGAACATTGTAAGGAAATTGTCATTGAGTGACTGTTGAACACACCTCTCCTTGTTTGTATTGTAAGCCCCAAGGACAGAGCCTCTGCACTGATGTGGACACTATTGTGTCCACATTTGCACACAATAATATTGGTTAACTATTGAATGCCTACTAGATAACCAGGCATTTAAAATAAACTACAGTCATTCATTCATTCCTCAGAACATTTCTGTAAGGTGGGTACCTTACAGAGGTAGGAAGGAAAGTGAGGGAAAGAGAAAGTAATTTGTCCAAGATACACAGCCAAGTAATTTGCCCTAATGGTGTATAGCCATTAGGGTGGATACAGAATCTGGATCCAGGAAGTCTGAACAAAAAGCTATAGACTGTATATGAAATATGCCTATAGATCATTTTAAAAACTTCAGTTTCTTTAAAAAAAGTAATTGACCCAAAGTAATTAAAAATATTTATGGGACACATAGTGATGTTGCCATGTAATATATAGTGATTATATCAGGGTAATTAGCATATCCATCATCTCAAATGACTCAGTTTCTTGATGTCAGAATGAAATTGATATTAGGAGGACTGGAGAGGTATGAAGTTCAATTATAAAGTTCTTCAGTGGGTTGCTGAACTTGGGTATTTTCCCATTTTTGTCTGTTTTCTAGGTAAATTGTAGGATTTTGAAAACAAGCCTTCTCTTAAAGTATGTCCATCCTCTTACCTGACCCCTCACTCATCACATTTAAGGCTTGGTTTTAATTTTCAGTTATGTCCCATTACTGTAGAAACAGCCTAACTTAATAATTTGCTGACATAGAAACGTATTTCCATGTGGGACAGAGATGGGCTTTTTCTCAGTGATGATATGGGCAATATTTTAAACACTTGACTGTAATCAACTTTTGTTATACTTCAGAGATCCTCCAAAAACCATCTCTGTATGATTGTCTAGGATGACAAGATGGTATGAATTGATGTCCTATCAGGAAGTTAGGGATTTAGGACACCCTGAGTTAGGCCATCTAGCTTCTGCCAGCTCCAGAGTGAGCAGTGGGAACTCAGAAGGCTTAGCCAGTTATTTACACATTAAAGAAGAGATTCTTTAACTCATTTTCATAGAAATAGATGATAAGAATGGTGGTGCTGGGCCAGAGTACCAAGAGGATTCAACATCTTCCGTCTGATAAGGCCCCACAGCCCTTTTACACTAAGAACTGCTTTTAAGTAACAAACAAAAGAATGGATCATGAAGCTCAGGGCTACCTCACCACTGTCTTTACTTCCTTCATTGAGTACAATAAGCCAAAAGTAAGTCTGAAATTCATGCTCAGTGAATTTTAAGTCTCACAGGAACATTCAGAGGATCCCTTTGGTGTCAAAAAAATGTTGTTCAGAATAATTAAGTGAGAGGGCAGCGCTGGTGTATCTTGTGGAAATGACAACTCAGGGGAGGAGGTTAGTGAGCCATGGAAACCAGTTTTTATTTGAGGTAAAGAACACATATTAGAATCAGGAAAGTTAGTGTTTTGAAGCAAGGTCACATACTGTTCTCAGAGCAGACAGGAAAATGAATAAGGCAAATGATCAGCCGATTGAGGGGGAGATCAGGGCTTGTAGAGAGAGGGCTCCATGTACCTGTCTCAGCGTTAGAAAGAGAACTGAAAAAAATAAATCTATTGTGGAAAATCAAGCTATTAGCTGCACTCCAGAGTCCCTAAAGATATTTTAGGAACAATGATACGAATACTTTGGGAGGCCTGTGTCGTGGCTCCCCCTCCTCATATTCCCTATTCTTCCCACACTAGCATCCTCTGATGAAGTGTGTAGGAGCCAACTCATTATTTTAGAATGGCAAATGAGTGTAATCATAAAGTAATCCATTTTATATTAATATTCTGAATGTTGGTCTCATTGCATGGCCTTTATGAAAGAATTAAATGTCTCCCAAAGTTCAGCCTCAGATCCCCTGCCTTATCTCATCTAATGGGAGGGAGTGGGCACTTGTTTTGAATGCAGATTGCCTGGATCCACCTACGATGTACTGGATTAGAATCCCTGTGCATGCTGCCTGGGAATCTGCATTTTCACAGTTTGTATTGCTCAGGTTATGCTTATGCACACATACTTTTGATATCTGAAAGTGTGACAGGTACTATCCTTAGTTGGTAAAATTAGCAGTTTGGCTCACACTCATCAAGCCACGGATTACCTCCTGTTTTTTATTATAGACATGCATTGTCTCTAAAGGTTTACGTTTGCTGAAAATGGAATACAGCTCACACTCAAGTACTCTTTGGCCTCTTCACCCCTTTATCCTAAACATCTGAGGTTCTCAGT
The DNA here is from genome assembly GCA_036589455.1 of Ateles fusciceps. Classification (NCBI taxonomy): domain Eukaryota; kingdom Metazoa; phylum Chordata; class Mammalia; order Primates; family Atelidae; genus Ateles; species Ateles fusciceps. Next base: position 4,272,931 of record JAZHEH010001955.1, read on the forward strand.
GCAAGGCATGGGCTATGGTCTGAATGTTTATGTCCCCTCTTCCAAATTCACTAGTGGAAACCTAATCACGAGGTGAGATGAGGCCTTTGGGGAGGTGATTAGATCATGAAGATAGACCCTGTGCGAAAGAGGCCCTAGAGAGCTGCCTCACCCCTACACCACTACACCACATCGTGATACAGTGAGGAGGTGAGGTCTATGTGTTAGTCTGTTCTCTCACTGCTATAAAGAACTACTGGAAAGTGAGTAATTTATAAAGAAAAGAGGTTTAATTGTCTCATGGATCCACAGGCTATACAGGAATCATGACTGGGGGAGGCCGTGGGAACTTACAGTCATGGTGGAAGGCAAAGGGAAAGCAAGAATGTCTTCCATGGCACAGCAGGAAGAAGAGAGAGAGGAGGAGATGCTATATGCTTTTAAACACCCAGATCTCACTTACTATTGCCATGACAACGCCAAGGAGGACAGTGTTAAATCAATTGAAACCACCCCATGATCAAATAACCTCCCCACCAGGCCCCACCTCCAACATTGGGGATTACAGGTAGACATGAGATTTGGGAAAGGACACAGATCAAGCCATATCAGTCTATGAACCAGGAAGCAGACCCCAAATCTGCAGGTACCTTGACCTTGGACTTGCCAGCCTCCAGAACCATGAGAAATACATTTCTATTGTTTATAAGCTACCCAGTTCATGGTATTTTGTCATAGTAGCCTAAACAGTCTAACAAAGCATGCTTGTTCATATGCCCCATGGACTGAAATGCAGTTTACACAGTGCATTTTACATTATTAATGTTGTTTGAATCTCATCAACTGTGAGTTTGAAATCATTAAAATCTCCTCACACTAACTCTCATTATAACTCTGTGGTAGTTTCAACATAATAGGATAATTCTGTTAACTTTAAAAATCATAAAATTTAAAAATTGTTTCTTGGTTTTTTGCAGTATGTTTGATATGCTTAGGGATTAAAAATATATAACCTGAATAAAAGATAAGGTCAGAGTAAATTCTAAGCCTCAACATAGACGGTCATGAGTTTCAAAGAAATAAATTTAATAAAAAAGCAGCAGGCTGAGCATTTATAAGTTATTATGGATACAGAGTTGGTCTTTTAAAAATTATTATTTTCTTTCATTTCTAGCCCCCTCTGGCCTTCTTCGTTTGCTGGGGAAATTTTCTTTCTCACATTTTTGTATGAGATGTGTTTCCTTTCTTTGAACAATCAAAGCAGTTTCTGTCATTTTAAAGCAAACTCTCAGCTGGAAATTCCACTTGGTGTTTCAGTAAGGCTCTGTTAATTAGCTCACAGAGATTACTTAGAGTAAAACCAAGCAGGTTTGAGTTTTCAGTCTGGTTTTCTTGGTCTGGGCAGGCAATATTTGAAATGAAGTTGTCATACATTTTTAAAATGTATCTGATACACTGTGTCCATTACAACATTATGCAGATGTACTCTGGGAAACAACTAATGATGACAATTGAAGAATAGGAAAGTCAAATACCTACTGCAGTGGATCATGATATGAGGAAATGGAAGTGTCACCCAACCCTTCAAGGCCCACCTTGGCACCCAACAGAACTCTGACAGGCAGACAATATCTTTAAATAACTCTCTCAAAGAGACACCAGGAAAAATTCCACTCAGTTCACATGGAAAAACTTCTTAACATCATCTCCAGTTTTTCTCTCACATTGGAGCAGTAGCCCCTAATGTCCTCTTTCCTCTCAAAACTCCCACCACCCCCATCTCCCAAATTCCAAGCCGTATTTTCTTTTCTGTCTTGCCCTGTCCTCTCACCATCCTGCATAATTTCTTTCCTCTCTAATATAACTCTCTGCCCTTTCAGATAGAGCCCCAGGCATGAACATGCTGGTGCGACTTCTGTACAATCAGTAATTTGTGTGTAGATTCAAACACCATGTTGAATGTTAAGAATGTGGTTAGAATTTTCTTAAATGCAATGTAAGCAAATGTATGGGGTATTGTGAAGTAAGTCCTCACTTATGAAAGTCTGGCCTTTTGGATTCAGAGATAAGAGAATACCTGGTTATCCCTGGAAAAGACCAAAAGAGGAATTAGGATGGCCAACTGTTACAGATACTGTCCTGGTTTTATCACCAAAAGTTTCACATCCTAGGAACTCTTCAAATCCCAGCAGATGGAGACAGTCAGTTACCCAGGAAGGCAGTCTTTAGTTATTTCTCTGGGCAGCCTGATGAAATGAGACCCAAAGAGTAACCTAGATATGAAATTGGTGCCTCTCCTTTAATTGGACAAGGCAAAGTCATTATTCTTAAGGGGACCCATAACTCCTTCTCCCCTGCTATGGTTTATATGTTTATCCTCTCCAAATCTCATGTTGAAATTTGGTCCCCCAATGTTGAAGGAGAGGCCTACCATGAGGTGTTTGGGTCATCGAAGTGGCTCCCTCATGAATGAATTAATGCCCTTCCTTGGGGGGTGACGGAATCATCACTGCATCAGTTCTCCTCAGAGCTGGTTGTTAAAAAGAGCCTGCCACCTCCCCCTTCTCTCTCTCTTGCTTCCTCTCTGATCATGTGATCTCTGCACATGCTAGCTCCCCTTTCAGTTTCCACTGTGAGTGGGAGAAACCTGAGGCCCTCACCAGATGCAGATGCCCAATTGTGAATTTTCCAGCCACCATATACGATGAGCCAAGTAAACTTCTTTTCTTTATAAACTACCTAGCTTTAGGTATTTTGTTATATCAGCACTAAATGGGCTAAGACATTCCCTACTCTAAGTCTCTCCCTTGGTTTCAGCATTCAGTGCAGCCTGCTTGTGATAGTGACAGAGCCTCCCTCCCAGACAGCCTCCAGGGCAACAGAAACAGTAAGAAAACTTGTTCTGGGCTGGGCGTGGTGGTTCCCACTTTAGTCCAACACTCTGTGACTCAAAGGACGGTGGATGGCTTGAGCCCAGGAGTTCGAGGCCAGCCTGGGCAACATGGCTAAAGCCTGTCTCTACAAAAAATACAAAACTTAGCTGGGTGTGGTGGTGCTATATGCCTGTAGTCCCAGTTAGTTGGGAGGCAGAGGTGGAGGATTGATTGAGCCTAGGAAGCAGAGGTTGCAGTCAGCTTGTTCCTGCTTTACTCAGATCTTTCAAGTCTTATTCTTATATTTTCCAACAACTTAGCTTTATTTTCACGTTTAGAACTAGAAAATTAGTCATTAACCAGATAAAACCATCTCTACATGGCGACTTCCCTGCATGGATAAAATGAATAATTTTAGCCTTAAAGTAATTAATTTTAGTTCTGAAGCAATTTAATTGTCCCCGTTTGTATGAAAGGATACCAACACATAAGTAGATATTGTTATTTCTTTTTTTGTGTGTTCTAATGACATTATAATGATAGCTGTTTTAAACCTTAAAAATTACATTTTGAAAAAGCCACACATGCCATGCTTTTTCAAAAATTCAAACTGAAGGCCAGGCATGGTAGCTCATGCCTATAATCCCAGTACTTTGGGAGACGAATGTGGGAGGATCATTTGGACACAGGAGTTCAAGACCAGCCTGGACAACATGGCAAAGTCCTATCTCTACAAAAAATACAAAAATTACTCTGCTGTGGTGACATGGACCTGTACTCCCAGCTACCTGGGAGGCTCAGGTGGAAAGATCCCTTCAGCCCCAGAGGTTGAGCCTGCAGTGAACAGTGATTGTACCACTGTACTCCAGCCTGTGCAACAGGGTAAGACCCTGTCTCAAAAAAAAAAAAAAAAAAAAAAAAAAAAAAAAAATCAAACTGATAGCATTTAAGAATGGTCAGAATAATTTCTATTTCATTTTGCCTGGCTCTGTGGTCAGATGTGCTTAGGCTCAGCTCCTGTATACCCGCTCCCTAACCTCACAGATTGATCGGGATTTTTACTCTGAGGCCTCATTGGTCAACCCTGAGTGCATGTCCTTAGGGTATTTCACCCATTGGTAACTTGGTATTGTTAATTAGGCATCCTGTGGGCTTAGGCTGTTTATCCTTAGTGATCAGAGGCTCTAGACTTAAGCAAGACTGTGCAAAGAAGAGAAGCTAAAGTCTTACAAGAGCAAATCTTGTTGCTATTACAAATGCATTAGTTTCAAAAAACAAAAAGCATGTAAGGATAAATCAACAATGAACATTAGTTTAATCACATCTTTAATAATTTTTAAAAGAAAATATAATAAAGGTATTAGGTTTCCTAATAATTATTCTGTTAAGACTTTTCTGTACTTTTGCATAATGCGTTTAATATACAGTATGAACTAGACAGATCAACATTTAACTGGAACCAAAATATAGGGCTTATGAGATAATCATTCTATATCTGATTCATTGGGAGAACTTCATCGTAAGGATAACCAACCTAAATTTTCAGAACAAGTGGTCCAAAGACCACATGGCAAAGAGAAGACTTTCTAAGATCCAAATCCAGGATTTAAAATGGTCTCTGTGGCTGTAAAAAGCTTAAGTTGAACAGCCTGTGAACATTTTATAAAATACTAACCATCAACCTAAATCTCCTGTTCTCCTTGGTCATCAGCCCATGAGGTTGGGGAATGTTGCTTCATGTTGCTTCACTCCTTGTTTAGATGGGCTTCACCTTCCTAACCCTCTTCTAACAGCCAAGCTGTTGAGGGCATCTCCTGTCTCTTTTGGGTCCTTCCTTTGCCCCTTCACACCAGTCAGGACTCTTTAGGTCTGCCCACAACCCAGTTCAACACTAGCTTAAGCAAAATGGGGGCTTTTTGCAAGAAACAAGGGAATAGAAGCTCAAATGCAATGAAGAGCTGAGGACCTACAAAATGCTAGGGTACCTCAGGATTTCCATCCAGCATGCACTGCTTTTATTCTGTGTGTTCTTCAAGGCTTCATCCTTGGCAACCACAGACAGGCCTTCTCCACGTGGCATGGACGTGGCAGCTATCCACCCCAGGGTGACATTGATCCAAGGTTTGAGAGGAGAGCTCACCTCCAACAGGAAAACCTCAGTAAGGACTCCGGGCCATTTGTGTCACAGGCCCCTCCCTTAGCCAGTTATGGAGGCCAGCGGGATGGAGGGGGACACCAAGGTATCCTGTGGTCTCATCCCCCCAACCCAGGCAGAGTCGGTTGCCAAGAAAGGGGCCATGTGTGCTGAATGGACACATTATAATGGCTAATATTTACTGTGTCCTTAGCATGTTCCAGGTACTGTTATATTTGTTTTGGGTATATTATCTCTTTAATCTTGCAAGACCAAGATGCAGGTCTGATTATTGTCACCATTATACAGAACAGGAGGAAATGAGAACAGTTGGATGACTTGTCTGAGGTGACAAAATTGGTGAATAGGAGAGGCAGGAGCTGAACCCAGACTGCTTGACCCCAGATATAGGCACCCACTACTCACCTACCAAACCCGTCAAATTCTCTTTCCTCATTTTCTCCCTGTATGTTCTGCCCTTCTTCTCTGTAGGGCGGCTGACAGATGGGAGGGCTTGGTCAGGGTTAAGAACTACAGTACAGGGAATTCTATGGAATGCTTTTTGTCCTGGCTACACAGGACAAGAAGGGCCCACAGACCTTCCTCTGGCCGTTCCCAGCCTGTTTTTAGCCATTTCTGTTGCTGTATTTATTCTGTTCAACTACTATCTCCCAACTAGAACTAAGAACTAGATTCAGATTCCTGATTTTTAGACAGAAAACAGTGGCTGATATCCTTCAATAGGGCAGGCAGCACCACTTCTTGTAGGCAAAATGACCAGCGAACATCAGAAAACAATTTTACACTTTGGGAGGCTGAGGCAGGTGATCTCTTGAGCCCAGGAGTCAGAAACAAGTCTGGGCAACATGGTAAAATCCTGTCTCTACAAAACATCCTCCAGAAATTCCGAGCATGATAGTACATGCCTGTAGTCCCAGCTACAAGGGAGGCTGAGGTGGGAGCATCACCTGAGCCTGGGAAGTTGAGGCTGTAGTGAGCCATGATCATGCCACTGCACTTCAGCCTGGGTGACAGAGTGAGATTCAAAACAAAACAAAACAATTTTACATAAAACCTTGTAGGGGGAAATAAACAAAAAAAATGATATACGGAAATCTATGAAAATGATGAATCACTCCTGTTTTACCAGATTACTATCCCACCTTAGAGCTAAATATCCACTAAAATGTGATTTAGTGCTTGAATATAAACTGTCTTCTGTTTCTTGATTTCGTATCTGTGAGAGGCTTTAAGACCCAATCCAAGTGCCATCCCTCTCTGTGTCCCCCCACCACCATTGGAATTTTCCCTTCTCCATGTCCTTAAAGCTCTTTGTACCTGCATATCCTGTACACATACAACCCACTGTTCCATTATTACTTGCTCCCATTTGCTTTCCTTCCGTGAACAATTATGGTTTTCTGAAGAACAGTAACTATTCATGGATCTATATTTTTCTATCCTCCCTAATAACAACTGGTACAAAGTACAAGTTCAAGAAATATCAATTCACCATCCCCATTGATCTCTTCAGCTCTTCTAGTACATTCTGCATGTTCCTGCCTTAGGTCTATGGGCTTATTTTAAATGTTTGAGTGAACATGCTGGACTCTGTGGGGTGCTTTCTGCCAAAATCAACCCTACTCTATGCCTCTGCTGCCTCTTCAAACCCACTGCTCAAAGCCATTCTGAACCATAAACAAGAAGAAATCTTAGGGAAGTCTTGCAGTTTTCTGTTCATTCTCAGGTAATAGATGAATTGTTTGCATTTCAGAGACACAAAGAGGTTACATCACTTGGTCTAAACTGCAGAACTAAGGGAGTGATAGAGTTGGAACCTACATGCAACCGTGCAGGCCGCGGTCCTTTCTCCTCTCCCGCTTCCAAAGATATTTGTTGAGAAAAATCCCATGTCTTAGGAGAGATTGTGCCTGAGGTACCAGTGCCTTTAGAGAAGGCTTTAAGCTCTAACAAGTCCCAAGAACCGGCTTGGAGAGCCCTGCGGGGCGTATGTGCCCTTTGTCAGACTCCACACCCACAGTGAGTAAAATGGCAGCTGGGTTCGGTACTGGCTCTCAGTCCTTGCACGTTGCTGTTCCCAGCCTTTACATCTGTGTACGCATTGCTCCTTCTGCTGGCCATGCCCTGGCATCAGTGAGTGCCGGCACCTCTTCTCTGACATTTGCAATCAGGCTTGGGGGTCTTCCCACTGTCCATTTGTTGCACCTTGGTTATACCTTTACCTCATTGGGATCAGTTTGGGGTGTGTGTGTGTGTGTGTGTGTGTGCATGTCTCCACAAGACTCAGCTCCCGAGGAGCAAGGATCATGCCTTCTTATCTGTACGGCACTAATATCTACTTCAATGCCTAACATGGTTTGGCTCTGTGTCCCCACCCAAATCTCATCTTGAATTGTAATCCCCACATGTTGAGGGAGGGACCTGGTGGGAGGTGATCTGATTTTGGAGGCATTTTCCCTCATGCTATTGTCATGATAGCGAGTGAGTTCTCAAGAGATTCGATGGCTTAAAAGTGTGGCACTTCCCCCATCACTGTCTCCTGCCACCATATAAGACGTGCCTTACCTCTCCTTCAACTTCTGCCATGATTATAAGTCTCCTAAGGCCTCCCCAGCCATGCAGAACTGTGAGTCAATTAAACCTCTTTTGTTTATAAATTACCCAGTCTCAGGCAGTTCTTTACAGCAGTGTGAGAACCAGCTGATACGATGCCTGTCATTAATATGTTTTAAATTTTACTGAGCACCAACTATATACCAGGCCCATGCTACACACTATGGATATAAAGAAACACTCTCTGTTCTTGAAACTTTCAGCCTCCAGAACTACGAGAAATCAGTGTTTGTTGCTCAGCCACCCATTCTGTGATATTTTGTTATGGTAGCCCAAACTAACTAAGACATATGGTATCTGCTCTTAAGTCTCCTTATATCTATTTCAGGTGCGTGTCATGCACCATATGTACCCTCTGGATTTTTCCTCCCTCCACCAGAAAGCACACAGATACCCTTAATGAGGCTCTGACAATGTATTTTCCATTGCTCCCCATACTAAGAGAAAAGTGTCTAGTCTCAGAAGACGGAAGGCAGCTCCAAGCCAGCTTTTGAATTTGATGTCAAAATCCTTTTTCTCTGTTGCAATGACTTTCTCCCAAAGCAGTGGTTTGTAATGGTGATGTCCCAAATAGGAAAAGAGCAACAGTAATAGAAAACACCAAAGAAATAAATTTCAAAAACATTTTTAATTTCAAATATTATTGTTTGAAGAACAGTAATAGCAATTGCAGCTAATTACTTCTTAGCTCTTATAATGTGCCAGGAGCTACAACAAGTAATTCATATGTCATGTATAAATTAGTTATCACTACAACCTACTAGGTAAGTAAATTATTATCCCTGTGGGACAAAGGAGGCACAGGCAAGGTCGCTGAAGGCCAGAGAGCCGACAGGCGTGAGAGCCTGGTGGGATCTGAGCCATCTGACCCCAGAATCCATTTTTAACTACCATGCCTACTGCTTCCCTACATTCTGTGGCTTGACCTAGACCCAAAGTAGCTGACTACAGTGCAGCATGATAAAGTCATATCACAAACCAGTGCAAACTAGGCACCCAATAAATATTTGCTGAAAGAAGACAAATGAACAAATGCAAAAATATCGTTAATGAAAGCATACACAGAGGCAGTCCATCAGGGAATTGATTTGGGGGCTGTTCACCATATTCTCCAGTCAAATAAAAATGTCATAAGTTAGAGATTTCTGCATTTTCTAGAAGAAAAAAATAACTGTTCTGCACACACAGCTCTGAATCCTCTTATGTCCAGACACGCTGTGGACTTGGGCAAAGAGCCAACGTGGGTCTGAGAAGACTCCCTAGAATGAATATATTTACATTTATTCCATAAACTTGTGTTTCCTTGCCAACCAATAACATCCATCAGCCATGTTACAGGCAGTCACTGAGCTAAGAAAGAGTTCTATTTTTAGCTGGCCTGTGGGTTGGGGCTCCTAGACTTTTATATAGTCTGTTTTGGTCTTGATATTTTTCTTTCTCTTCCCTTTATCTTCGAGCCTGTGCTTACTTCATCAGCAGTTAGAACTGAAAACCTTGAGAGCCTCCAGCAGGGCAAATCAGTTTTGCGTGTTGTTAAAGCTCAGTTCTTGACAGCATTCATGCTGGCTCATCACGAGGAAAATTAAAGTAATAATATAGGTTTTTAAGAGACCTCAAAGTATGTTTTAACTGCATAAAAATTGGTTTTAAAGAGCAGTAAGCCCTGGAAACTAAAAGCTGGGTGGAATCTTGGGATGTTTTTAAGTCAGTGTTCTCGCTTTAACATGGCTATGATATTCGATGATAACTGTACAATGTCCTACTGACCGGTGCCTACCACTGTGCTAGGTTTGGTTGGTTTGGGGAGGTAGTGTTTTTAATAAGCTTTTGGACTTTTTGAAGGAACAAGATATATATATATATATTAATACACACATGCGTAAAAAGCCAAATAAGGCTGGGTGCGGTGGCTCACACCTGTAATCCTAACACTTTGAGACGCCGAGGCGGGTGGATCACGAGGTCAGGAGATCGAGACCATCCTGGCCAACATGGTGAAACCTCGTCTCTACTAAAAATACAAAATTAGCTGGGCGTGGTGGTGCATGCCTGTAATCTCAGCTACTCGGGAGGCTGAGGCATGAGAATTGCTTGAACCAGGGAGTCGGAGGTTGCAGTGAGCTGAGATGGCGCCACTGTACTCCAGCCTGGCAACAGAGCAAGATTCAGTCTTAAAAAAAAAAAGAGGGGCCAAATAAGACAGACATAATTGAGTGATGAATGAATCTCATAAACAGCAGGTGCTATATGCTTCTAGGAGGATGGGGGCTCCTGCTGTGGGCTGAATGATGCTCTCTTCCCCATGTCCATATGATGAAGTCCTAACCCCAGTACACAGAATGTTACCATATCTGGAGGTAGGTCTTTAAAGGGGTGATTAAGTTAAAGTGAGGTCATTAAGGTGGGTCCTCATCCAATATGACTGGTCTCCATATAAGAAGAGATCAGGATCCAGACATGCACAGGAGGAGGATCATGTGAAGACAGAGTGAGAAGCCGGTCGTCTGCAAGCCAAGGAGAGAGGTCTCAGCAGAAACCAACTCTGCTGACACTCCGATCTCAGACTTCCAACCTCCAGAACTGTGAGAAAATAAATTTCCGTTGTTGGAGTCAGTCAGTGATACTTTGTTACGGCAGTCCTAGCAACCCCATGTATCTCCATGAGCTCCATAAGTGGTCCAGGAAGAACTTGTGGAGGATGGAGGAGTAAAAATCAGCCTGAAGGTCAGGTAAGATCAGTGGATGGGGGCAGGCATTTCTGGCAAAGGGCAGAAGGCACCCATTGGAACCAAATTAAATTGTGGATATCTGACCTCTTTGATGTGAAAAATGGCAATTTCATATGGTTCAACTGAATATAAGTAAAGGATCTAGAGTAAGAAGGTGGCTGCCTGTCACACAGGTGAGTGGTGACAAATGGCAGTAAAGCCTCATGGTTGTAAAGTACCCACTCCACTCACTGACTGGGGGTCAGAATCCTCTTGGACCCTCAGTTTCCTCTTCTGTGAAGGGAGGACAAAATATTTATACCTGATTCATAGGATTGTGGACAGCATTAAAGTAGATGATGCCTGTGAATGCTTAGCACAGGGCCTGGGACATATTTAAGATCTCAGCAAATGTTAGGTAGCTTTTCAGACTCCCTGGGTTGCAGGCAATAAGACCTAAATAGAAAGAATTTAATGGAAAAGGTAGAATTAAAGAGACAGGGATGTCTTACAGAACACAAAACAAGAACTTAGCTCACTGGATTTCAACTAGGGGTAATTCTGCCCTCCAGAGAACACTGGCAATGTCTGGAGACATTTCTGGTTGTCACAGTGAGGCGGGTGCTGTTGGCATCTAGAGGGAAGAGGCCAGGGATGGTGTTAAACATCTTACAATGCCCAGGAAAGACCCCACATCAAAGAATTATCTGGCCCCAAATGTCAACTTTGCTGCCCCTGAGAACCCTCCAGGCCAGGGACTGCAGTCACTAGGACCCTCAAGGCCACGCCTGTCCATGTGTCCTGGCCATTGCACTTTTATCTCTTGGCTTCAAACACACCCTTCTTAACTCTTCTTTGTGATGCTGCAGCTAGATCTCCGCAAATCGCTTTTTTTCCCCCGGCTAACTGGTTCCATGCCAGGCTCTATGGAGTGGAAGGGATACTAGGAGAATCCGCCAGGCTGAAGGAGGGAGAAGGGACTACTTTCTGGCTTGTCCCTAGTTGTCTGGCTGTTGCTGACTGTGTCACCTATCATAGGTCTTTGCCCCAGCAGCAGCATCTGGCTCCTGCTTCCAGCTTTGTCCTGAACACCCAGAACCCGATGGTGACCCTTTAGAAACACCAGCCGCATCTGGCCAGGACACTCTTCCTGGGCCTCCAACCACGGGGACTTCCTGTGAGTTTCAGAGGCACCAACACCAGCCAGATGGTCCTCCTCCTTCAGAGGTCCGAGTCTCAGCTCTTCATGTTCCTTTTCCAAACCTCTAGGTTCTGATAACTTCCTCCATTTGTTCCTCTAGCTCTAAGAATGTGAGCTGCTTCCTGAAGTTACCATCTCTGTAAAACTTCCATGTTCCCTGTTTGCCACTACAGCACCCAAAACCTTTTGACCAAGTCATTATTAACTCTTCTGTTAAAGTAGCTGGTGTGGTTTCTGTTTTCCTGACTGAACCTGACTCCTGTACACAGTACATCCACTTCATTCTTCTTTTTCACAGAGTGGTTTAACTGCTCAGATCCCGGTCCTGTGGTTCCAGAATTTAGTTAGCACAGGTTTAGCCAGGAGAGAGTGACTCTGTCTCTGTCCCATTACAAATTTCTGAGAAGGGAAATCTAATTGGCCCAGACTGAGTCATGTGCCCACCCTTGTCCAATCAGCTCTGGCAGAGGGGGGGGGGAGGCCCTGTTGTACAAAATGGCAGTCGCTTCTTCTCAACTCAGGTCAAGGGTTTAGTCGGCAATTGCTTTTCAGCTTTTTGAAACTCCTGAGTTTGTGCATTTAAAAATATTTATAGTTAGTTGTAGTTGTGTTATCAAAGAGATACCCTCAAAATGGCTTTTAGTAAGTTATCAGTAAATAATGGGGTTTTTGCATTTTCCTATTTCGTCTTCACAGAAAGTTGGGAGGTAGTATCTTTTAGAAAAGAGGATGCAAACTCATCGATACCCTGAGAAATATGACGTGAGATTTGCCTTGGAGCCCTCATTTGCCTTTTCTGTGCCTATATTTAAACAGATCTTCAGGCTAATTTAAGTACAGATTTTAAAGAAGACTAAACAAAATATGATTTCTAATAGGCTGACAAGTCCAAATACTGAGTTTTAAAAATGGTTAGATAAGTAATATAAGATTATAGTCCTCAAAAACTTGCCCTGGCCTTGGGGCTTATAGAAAGGGCTCTGGATTGAGAGGCTAAAGCCGGCCATAGGTTTAAATCCTGTCTCCAAAACATATGCCTCAAGCATCTCTCTGAGCATCAGTTTACTCGGCTATTCTCACAGAGCTGGTGTCATGATTAAATAAAATAATACCTGTGGAAGCTTTTAACAGAATGTCTAGAACTAGAGCCTTCGTAACTGTGAGTTATTTTCCTTCTGTGACCTGCAGTGTTTCTGAACAAAAAGAATGAACACAAGTCAAGACTTTGTCATAACAGTAAAACATAGAACCATTACTCTAAAGATGCCAAATGCCCCTTGAACATGGCCTTACTCTGTCTCTAATCCTTATATTCAAGATACCATCAGTCCCCACAGACTGGGGCAGCTGGGCAAACAGGGGCCAACGGGCACAAGTGTCTGGCTAAGAACACAAGCTCTGAAGTCAGAACCACCTGTCTTCAAACCCACGCTGCTAACACTACCTGTAGGACTTGGGGCAAATCACTTCTGCTTAATCCATAAAGTGAGACTTATAATGACAGTAGCTTTGTCAACGCTGTTGTTATGAGGAATGAATGAGATCAACCATGTAAAAGCACTTAGCTCAGTGAGTGCCTGTTACTTAGGAAACATTTAATAGCAGTGGGCTTTGCTTGGCTCTTATGATTGTCTTCTGTCGGTAAGCCTTTGGGAATTAGATAATTTTGTAAAGTCTAAAGGCAAAACAGTCCCATTAGGTAAAGGAACTGGAGGATTTTAAAGGCACATGGACTTCTTAACTTCAGAGGCATTCAATTTAATACCTTTCTCTTGTAGCCAGAAAATATTTCTGCTTTTCTTTCTGTTACAGTGTGCTCCAGGACCACTCTTTCAGTGGGTTCCATGGTTGACATTGACTGAGATGTCAGGTTCCTTACTAGGCACTGCGAAGCTCTCTTTTTGTTGAAAGCTGTGTTGAGAGATTTCCTTAGGTTTGGGTGTTGTGAATAAAGAAGTCACTGCCTATCTGGGGATGTGTGGCCATGGGCTACTTAGAGTCCCTCTGTGAATTGAGAAGAGCCACACTGAACACACTGCATGACAACTATTCCAGGACTGTCTTAGGTTTGCAGACTTATCTTGAAAATAGCCTCCAATGAGACAGTGGTCTTAGAAAAATATGCAAAAAAAAAAAAAGATAGTTTACAATTATGACAAATGCTTAGCATTTATTTGCAAAGCTAAAAATGTCTGATGAAAGAAAATTCTCTGCATATTTAGGATACAAATGACTCTTTTATGTCCATCATCAGGGGAATGGATAAATTGTGACTTTTCATATACAACATTAAAAATAAATGAATAATAGGTTATTTTGAATATGGATCACTTTTGAATTTGAATATGGATGACTCACAAACATAATATTGAGTGAAAAAAGGAAGTTGCAGAAGAAATCAATTCTTTAAAAAATGGCATACAATTTTCTAAAGTTTCCAAGCAAACAAAACTGATTAAATAATATATTCCTTCAGGAAGCATGCTTATGCAGTACATCTATGAAGAAAGTAAAAAGATAACTTTTTCCAATTTGAGAAACTCTTTCTTTAAAAAAAGAATTTTTTAAGATAGTGTAATATATTCATACAAAGAAAAAAGAACAAATTACCCATGCATGGAAAAATGTGAATGAATGTCAGACATTGGGCTGAGAAAGAAGTGAGACATGAGTCCACACTGTATTATTATTCCATTTATATAAAGTTCAGTAACCAGCAAATCTAGTCTATAGGGTTAGAGATCAATATAGTGGTTTTTCTCCCCTAGGGTGAGGCAAAGGGTGGAGGTGAGGTATTCACTGGAAATGACCTGAGAGTACCTCTGAGGTGATTCTATTTCCTGATCTAGGTTATGGTTACATGAATATTTATATATGTAAAAATTACCATAAGTTATACCTAAATTTTAAAAATAATAAAAAAGATGATAGTAGTGCCATTTTTTGAAAATTCGAAGTCCTTTCGCTAACACGAAAAGTAAACAACCAGGTGGGGCATGGTGGCTTACGACTGTTATTCCAGCACTTTGGGATGCTGAGGTGGGAGGATCGCTTGAGCGCAGGAGTCTGAGACCAGCCTGGGCAACAAAGTGAGACATTTTCTCTAGAAAAAATTTTAAAAAGTTTCCCAGCTGTGGTGGCACATTGCTGTAGTCCCAGCTACTTGGGAGGCTGAGGTAGGAGGATCATTTGAGCCCAGGAAGTCAAGGATGCAGTGAGCCATGATTGCACCACTGCACCCCAGCTTGGGGAACAGAGTGAGACCCTGACTCAAAAAAAAAAAAAAAAGGTATCCTCCATAGTCACTACCATTTTATTTTCTTATTCTGTTGGTTGATGATACCACAAATGAACCACTGCTCTAACCTGATGAATTTTTGTAGCACCTAACCTATCCTTCCTTATTTATATGACTTCTCTTCTTTATCAGACTATAGAAAACAGGAGAACAGAAACCATGTCCCATGGATCCCAAACTGTGCACTGAGGCACCCCAGGGTGCCACAGCATATCCATAGGGTTACTATGGGATATTTTAAATTTTCTAGAGAAACACAGTATCTGATCAGATATCAGAGGAGCTCCTGGCTCAAAGGTGTTCAGGTTCAAATTTATATTATACTACATTCTTTTTCATAATGTCATATTTTTGGCAAAGCTGAATTTAGTGGTCACTGTCTTAAAAAGCAAGTAAGCATAAAGTATGGAATAGACAAAGAGGGTGGTGATGCCCAATCTGATTCTAAGGTTTTAGAACTTGTGCAGTGACCAATGTGCACATAAATCCCAATTGTAAGTAACTGTGGTTATTTAGAAATAAAATTTAAAAAAAAATTTTCAAAGTATGTTTCTCAATTTTGTCTCAATAGATTCATTTACCAAAAGTGAGATTGCAGAGGGTCTGGGGGCTGTACATGGGCAGGGGCCTGGTGAGCTCTGTATATGGGGCTGGGAGGCCAGGGAGACTCCACTTGGAAAGGTACTTTTTTAATAAAAAAAATATAATGGGAGCTACAACCACCCTCTCCCCCACTCCCTGATTTTAAAAGACACAAAAATAAATGTCTGAGATAAATGGGGGAGCCTGGGGCTTAAGAGTGTTTAAAGGGCTTCACAGGGACCAGGGCTTGGTGGGGGTGTCACAGGCACTGGGGTGGCTCCTGCGTCAGTTGGTAGAACAGCATGGAGGTCTCACTGGGTGCCACCTGGTTTTCACTTACAGGAGAGACACAAGAGTCATTGTAAATGTGCCAACCAGTTTGGCGCTGGCACAGGGCTGTGTCGTGGCCACAGTGGACGCCGCCTGAGTGGTCACAAAGGGCACACAGCTGGTAGACAGGACTTCCAGCTTTGTCACTGGCAAAGACCTCTGGGCTGGGTCACTGCAGCAGGGAGTCCACATCTATGGAACTTTTCTTGATGGAGCCTTGGGAGGCAGAAAATCGATTCAGATGGAGCATGAGGATTGGGGGAGTCTTTGTACTGTCAACTTTTTGGCACTTAGTGTTTTCCACCAATGTGGGTCACACACTAGGGCATTCTCCAACTCTATCTCTTCTTCCTTGGTGAAAAGGCTGAGACAATCCCTCAGAGACACCTTGCCTCCAGCAAATCCTTTCTCCGGGGACGGTCAGGGACAGGTCACCAAAAAAAAAAAAAAAAACCCAAAAAACTTGAAGGTCAGTGAATGGTGCCCATAGGCCTGGCACTTGAGACAACTTTTCAACTGGCTGACAAAGAGATCCACCATCTTGCTGTCCTCTTGTTCCAGATAATGCTTTCACATTAGTTTGGCCCAGTCATCATCACTTAACTCAGGTTCTTTTAGCAGAGCCCCCCTTGGTGGGGTGGAGAGGGCCTATGCAGTGAGCCATGATTGCACCACTGCACCCCAGCTGGGCAGGGACTGGTGGAGCCCCACAGCCTTGGTGGTTGATTTCAAGGTGTAGCTGTTTCCATAAGGAACATCAGGAACTCTTGGGTATCCTGCTGGCTGTATCCAGAGAAGAATGTTTTTCAAATGACTACTAAATCCATAAGTACTTATTACGTTGTTTAAGCCTAACTGTCAAAAAAAAAAACTGTTAGTTATTACTCTCATACTCAGGAACCATAAAAATAGCACTGACAGACTAGGGGTGCTGTGACCAAGAAAGTTCAAGAACCCTGCTATAACTTGTTGTAACTAACACGTAAACACAAACGCATTCACACATGTGCTAGTCACCCAGCGTGGTGTCTGATGTGAACTGACTTCTGAGGAATCAGTGAATGAATGAGGAAGCAGTGCTCCTCTGGCTTATCTTCTCATGCCTGCATGTGTGTTCAAGTTGGCCATCTCAGTGTGCAGCCTTCTTAGTGAATAACTCCCTTCCAGCTTTCCATTGCACAGACTGGGGACAAGGGAATGGAAGCTAGATGAGGTCCTGGATGACCGGGGTACCACTCTGGGCACACAGGAAAGCTTCACAAAGCAAGGGAGCATGACAGAGCTTGAGGGCGTAAGGCTGAGGGAGAAGCTTGTATCCAAGACAGGTGACTGGGAACACACGAGAAAGCCTGAGAACAAAAACACAATGGCTGCTGAGAGGGGCAAAGGGAGAGGCTGAACAAAATGCAGAGAGGTGTATCAGGAAACAGGAACAGGAGGCAAAGTCTGCCAGAGGCGTGAAGTGAGACACGGAAGAACCAGAAGGTCAAGTCATTGAGTTTGAATGTCATTGAGATTTCTTGAAGAAAAAGAGCAGGTTGGATGATGTGGTCAGTATCTTGGGAAAGAAATGTCATTTTAGCACAAATGCTTGCAATGAAGCAACGAGGACACCAAGGTCATTTGACTAATAAGTAGTTTGGAGAGCTCCCATACGGACTCTGAGCAGGGTTTGAGAAGAATTCAGAAGCATGATGGAGAGTGCAAAATAGGACCCAGGGTAGATTCACCTGAGGGAATCATGTACTATGTTAGAAGCGTTGCAAGTGAAGGAAAACAATACATGTTTTCTCTTTAGGCTGAAAAGTTCTACACTAAACTTACTCCTTCAAATGTAGCTAGGGAGCAGGGTCTGACAGGCTTCACCTTTAGATTATCCATGGAGCAAGAGGGATGTGACTCAAATGTAAAAATCTGCTCTCACGCAGATTAAGTTTGCTGAACACAGGCTCCGGATAGCACTCCAGGTTGGCAGCTGGCTCTGCCTGCAAGACTCATACCAGTTTTGTCTCATTCTGTCTTTAAGAGGGTTCACTCATTTTGCATAGCAGCTCAAATTTTAATGCAGATCACATTTCAGTGTTATCTCTACGTGATCATACCATTTAAAATAAAGTATTTGCATCTGTTTGAACTTGGAACATTTTATAACTTCATGTCAGACCTTTATTCTTAGTTGAACCATTATTCTCTCCACATATAAGATCTGTTTATTCTGAAGTCCTCATTATCTTTTTACTAGTTATTTGGGGTTATATTGTATCATGGTCTTTTTGGCGTCCTGGAAGAGAATGACATCTATGTCAGTATCATCAAGAAATGCTAGGGAGCAGCTGAGATTGATAGAAATTCACTAGACGGGGATCGAATCCCCAAGACTATCACACATTACTGTGACTTTGGTCCAGTTACGTTACCTTTCTCAACATCTGCTTCCTCATCCATTAAATGGCAAGGCAACAGTGACTGCAGGCAGAGTATGAGCTTGAGTTTCCGACAAGCCTATTTTCTGGGCCTACCATTTACTTACGCCCTAAACTCAAGGAAGTGATTCACCTGAGTCCAAATTTCATCTTGTATAAAATAAGAATAATGAGATTTTTCTCATGGGGTTAGTAAGATAAATGAAGGCGATTGTAAGTAGAGTTGCTAAATGTCTTGTTTTGAACCCCACCAACTAGGATTTGAGCATTCCCTTTAGGAAAAACAAATGAGATTTTTTTTTAAATTGGACGTTTACAGTTTTTATACACACACACACACACACACACACACACACACACACACACACATATATGGTAACGGTAAGTGTTATAGTTATCTTGTCATGTCATGAGTTAGGTGCAATTATTCCTACTTTAGTGATTTACTACAGTGATTTGCAAATTAGATGTAAAGTATGGGACTTGATTCCACATAAATTCTGGTGTGAAATGCAGACGTGGCTGGCTCTATGCAGCAAAACACTCTTCAGAACTGCCAGCACATAGGATGTAATTATGAAATAAGGCTCAATATTTTATTGTATAAACATAAGGGCAGGTCAGTGTTGGGTTTTGTGTTAGTTCCTTTTCACACTACTATAAAGATACTACCTGAGACTGGGTAATTTATAAAGAGAAGAGGTTTAACTGACTCACAGTTCTACATGACTGGGAAGGCCTTAGGAAACTTACAATCATGGGGGGAAGGAGAAGGAGAAGCAAGGGACATCTTACACGGTGGCAGGAGAGAGTGTGCATGGGGTAAGACCGCCAGGCTTAAAACCATCAGATCTCATGAAAACTCCCTCACTATCAGGAGAACAGCATGGGGGGGAAAACCACTCCCATGATCCAATCACCTTCCACCAGGTACTTCCCTGGACACCTGGAAATTACAATGCAAGATGAGATTTGGGTGGGGACACAGAGCCAAACCATATCAGGTCTACTTTCATCTTTTACATTTATTCAGCAATTTTGTTTTCTTGATTCTTTATTTTTAAACTTCATCTCTTATTATCCTTAAACTTTATCTCTTATTATAAAAGTAATACATACTTTTTGGAAAAATTAAGATAGTGCAGATGATTTTAAAAATCACCTGTGATATCATAGTGAGAAACAACCACTACCAACATTTTGGTGTATAAATTCCAGTGTGTGTAAGCGTGTGTGCGTGTGTAAGTAGATTTAAATGATATTTCACTGTAAACACAGTTTTTAAGCTACATTTTTTCAGGTAACATTTTTTATTATGATATAATACACATAAAATGTACTATTTTAACTGTTTAAAGGTATACAATTCAGTGGCATCAAGTACATTCACAATGTTGTGCAACCATTACCACTATTTAGTTCTAGAACTTTTCATTACTCTAAAAAGAAATGCCATACACAATTAGAAGTCACCCCCTATTTCTCACACCCCCACCCCACGGAAATCCCTAATCTGCCTTCTGTTTTGTATGGATTTATCTATTCTAGGTGTTTCATACAAATGGAATCATAAATGTGTGATTTTGCATCTAGCTTCTTTCACTTCACTTAGCATAGTGTTTTCAAGGTTCATCCATACTGTGGCATGTATCAATACTTTACTTCATTTATGGATGAACAATATTCCATTGTATGGATATATAACATTTTGTTTATCCATTCATTAGCTGATGGGCATTTGGGTTCTTTCAACCTTTTGGCTATTGCAGATAATGCTTTTATGAACATTGATGTACAAGTTTTTGTTTGACTACCTCTTTACTCCTACACCCAGGAGTGGAATTTCACATAACATTTTATCATGAACATTTTTCTAGGTCATTAAAAATTATTCTGCAATGTCTTTCCACATAGCTGCAGAAAATTTCATTGCATGGTTTTACTAAAATTTATTTCACAATCCCCTATTGCTGGATATTTCATTTGCTCCAAAATTTTCAACATTGTAAATCATGTTTTAGCTCTGTGGGACCCTTGATCATTATCATTTTTCAGCACTTTCTATGGACCAGACCTGCCTCGGGGACTGTGTTTCCAATATATCTAAATCTCACAACAATTGTACAAGATATACAGTGTTATTCATGTTTTACCCGTGAGAAAACTGAAACAAAAGAGACACATGTGGACATGGTAGTAATGCTTGAGTCTGGATCAGAACCCAGGCCTATGGTTTCTAATGCCTGAATGCTTTCAATTAAGTTCAATTTACAGGAATATTTTCTTAGGGAAAAGTTCTAGTTAAGGAGTTATAAATCAAAGAATATGCAAAATTTTAAACTATTTGTTGCAGAACTTTAAAAGAAGACACTTTTGGTGACTTCATCAAGCTTGAATCAAGAATTGTAAAGATTTAATTTGGTTTCAAAGTACCACAAAAAGTTGATGTTATAATCTCTGGCATCAAGGCCATATACAAATTACAGAAAAATGAGCTTCTTGTTTATATAGATCATAAATTTACTGCCACAGCACAAATGTGAATCTAAGAGGTCTCAAACTGTAGAAGGAATGGCTAGAATTCACCATATCATGTTCTGAATCTTTTGCACTTGGCTAATCGTGATAAATCTTTTGATGAGTAATTCAAATCTGGAGGTTGTCAATGTGAAAAGAAAGGGGCTCCCTCCAAATTTTCTCTGGGAGGAGAATTGGTATTTTGGACATGATGTTCATATCTCTCAACAGAATGTCATTTTTTGATAAGTGGAAATGTGTTTTCCACAGGGACCTGCTGCTCTATGTAAGAAATAGTTTTATAACTGCTCTAACTTCTGTATTGAATACCAGATTGAAAAAAAAAAATTGTGCTGTGAGTAATCTTGGTTTAATGGTTATAACAGAACCAGTCCTGAATAAGTAAAAAACAAACTTTGTGGTTTGTTGGAGGTTTTTTAAAAAATCACACTTATTTGGTAAGAAAAGGAACGTAAATGCAGATTTCCATCATTAAATGTTCCATGACATGAATAATTTTTTTTTTTTTGAGACGAGTCTCGCTCTGTCACCAGGCTGGAGTGCAATGGCATGTTCTGGGCTCACTACAACCTCTGCCTCCCGGGTTCAGTCAATTTTCCTGCCTCAGCCTCTTGAGTAGCTGGGATTACAGGCAGGCACCACCATGCCCAGCTAATTTTTGTATTTTTAGTAGAGACGGGGTTTTGCCATGTTGGCCAGGATGGCCTCCATCTCCTGACCTCATGATCCGCCCACCTTGGCCTCCCAAAGTGCTGGGATTACAGGTGTGAGCCACCACCCCTGTCCGAGATAAACAATCTTTACCTGATAAATCATTTCTAGCTAGTAATTTTTTAAAAACTGACAACCCTATACAAATGTCTAGTACAATACCTGGCCTCTTAGTAATTATTAATTTAATTTCCTTAGTAATTATTAATTTAAATTATTAATTTAATTGATTTCAAAAAGTAGTGAGATTAAAATTTATTAAAATTTATTTATTATGGTAATAAATATGTATTGAGCACCTACTTTATTAAATTATTAGACACATAAATGAACAAAACAACTCCTTGTCCTCATGGAGGTTAATATCTAGACCAGGTATCAGGGATGGGTGGAGGAGACAAATGAGACCAAAGGAAAAAAAAATGCTTAAACAAAGAAAAAGCAAAATAAGGGACAGAATGTGACAGTGATGATAGACTTTTGGTCAAAGACCTGAAGTGAAAGAGTGATGTTCTTTAATGATGGAGAAGGGACCACTAGCTAAGGAATACAGGTGGCCACTAGCTGCTCATAAAGGCAGGGAAATGGATTCTTCCCCTGAGAGCGTCTGGAAGAAACCAGCTCTACAAACATCTTGACTTTAGCCAGTTAAAACCAATTTCAGACTTCCATCCTCCAGGACTGTAAAATAACATATTTGTGTTTTTCTAAGCCACTAAATATGTGTAATTTGTTACAGCAGCAAGAGGAAACCAGTGCAGTCTCAATAGGACTGAAGAATTGTTGAAGCTGAGATACTAGAGAGAGGAACTTCAATAGCTGGAAGAATGGGGTTAGAAAAGGAGGTGTTTGAAGGTGAGCATATGAGAGAATGAAATCTGTGGCTATGGCGAGGTTGAGACCATGCGATGCGTGGATGAGGAAGGATAAGGACACAATAATTGGAGGAGAGGACCTCAGAGGCCAGGGGTGAGAAGGACCACCTAAGTGGATGTGAAATCCTCCAGGGTCATGATAAATGTGGCACGGGGGAGAGTGACCCTGATCCAGGAGCTAAATTCTTCTAGAAACAGGTGTGGGTGTCCTGTGGGTCTGTAGATGGCTGGAGTAAGGAGGGTAGCAAGTGGTTTAGTCTGATAGCATGTGATTCAAAATTGAGGGGGAAAAGGGAGGAAACAGAGCACAAGTATGGTTTGGGAGAGGGCAATAAAGACCAAGGACAACACCTACCCCTCTCTAAGCCCCTGGGCTTATGCCATGAGGGCTGTAGGAGGTAGAAGAGAGTTGCAGAGAAAGCATTCAGACAGGGTAAGAAGGTAAGAAAGTTTGGGAGGGTGGGAACAGGATATGGGTGATTTTGCTGATAATGAATCTTGAGTTCCAGTGGGTCCCATGGCAAGGTTTTGCTCTGTGCAAGAGTGGGAGATGGGGTCAGGTGGGTGTTGTACAGCACTGTATGTAGGTTTGAGTCTGGAGGTGAGGAAGGACCAGGTGGAGGTGGGGGGAATCCTAGCTTCCTAATGGAAGGTTAAACTTCAACTTTGTAGGTTTGGCATTTTGCACCCAAAATGCTCCTAAAACAACAGATTTATAATATACACAGAGTCCCAATCTGAGTGTGAGTCAGAGGAAAACAATTCTATACCCTGTGATTTATGGAAATGTTCAGATTAAAAAGAAAAACCTGGATGGCAGGACCAGCCTTTCAAAGAGTAAGGCCTCACAGCAAGTGCATGTTGGCTGTCAGAGTTGAGTTAGAGGGAAAGGAAGTTGCCAGAGGGACTTTGAGCTATTTATTATATGATGTCCAGGTCCCAGTAACCAAGTAGACAAAGGTTGTGGATGTACAGGGAATGGAGAGCCCAGTGGGGCAAGAATTGGAAGGGCATCTTAGAGTTGTCTAATACTTACAAAGAGGTCTTACCCAGCAATATATGTGAACATGTGATTCTGGCAATTGTCTTTCTGATATCAGGGTGGGTGTATTAGTCCATTTTCACACTGCTGATAAATATATATGCAAGACCAGGTAATTTATAAAGGAAAAGAGGTTTAATGTACTCATAGTTCCAAGTGGTTGGGGAGGTCTCATCATCATGGTGGAAGGCAAAAGTCACACCTTACATGGTGGCAGCAAAGAAAGAATGAGAGCCAAGCAAAAGGGGTTTCCCCTTATAAAATCATCAGATCTCTGAGACTTATTCACTACCAAGAGAACAGTATGGAGGAACCGCCCCCATGATTTAATTATCTCCCACGAGGTCCCTCCCACTCACATGGGAATTATGGGAGCTATAATTCAAGATGTGATTTGGGTGGGGACACAGCCAAACCATATCAGTGGGTGTACTGGGGGTTTTAAGTTAGCCTTGCTCAGCTTATCAAGGGCATAATACACCATGGTGCAAGAATGGTGTTCATCTAGGGTGGTGTATCCTTAACAAAGAATAGTTGTGGAAAACAATGGGTCCTTTGGGATCTGAGGACATTTTCAGTAAATGGAGCACTGATCATCTCCTCTTGAGATTACCAGTTGGGTCTTTGGCCATCAGTAATTAATTCAATTTTGCTGATTACTGAAGGGCATACAAAGAAGATTCTGGAGGGCACCCATTATGCTTTTCCCCCATTTTTGAAGGCGTTTAATCTTTTTTTCCATCCCTCAAGACATGGCAATCATCACAGCTACCTCTAACTCCTTTGAGCTGGCAGGGGTGCTCAGAGATGGCAAAACAATTTTGCTATCAGCCAATAAAAAGAAATTGACTTTAGAAAGTCCCTTCTGACTCTAACATTCTGTGATCCTAAAGTAAACCTCCTCCTCCCCTCAAATCATAGTGTGTATCCTTAAGGCTAATAGAGTTTGACATTGAATGACCCATCTCATAGTTGCCTCTCCTGATGGGAACAGTCAGAAGGGCACTCCACTCATCTTTCTGCTGTCCTTGAGTGCTCATGCAATAGCAGACAACTGTCACTTTGCTTGAACAGAGCATAATTTGCTATTACTTTACTCGAAAATACTTCAGTGTAATAGATGCAGAGTAACACTGAAAAGCTGGCTTGTTGTTTTAGTCTACACTTTCATCCTTAGTCACCAGTAGCCAGACCTCAAAAATATCAGGCATCCTGTGTTTCAGTCATGTCATCAATTCTTGATTCCTTTCCAGGGAAGTACTGAGTTCCTTAGCATATGGCCTCTTACTAAGATCGGCAACTCACCTTATAAGCAAACAGAGGTGGTGAAAGCTCGGGAAGTGTGGGGGCTGTCCAGAGATGCACGGAGTTACTGGTATCTCAAAGGGCATCCACTTATTAGCTTGCTTTGCAAGCAACTGCTCTCTTGGCCTCAGGGAACAAGAGGATATTTGGATTTGAGGTGAGGCTGGGGGCAAAGAAGGTAGAGAGAGGAAGAAGATGCATGATCTTCAGGGTCCAAGGCTGGGAAGTGGTGCAGGAGGCATGTCTGGAGCATCTGTGGGACTGAAAGAGAGTCCTGGGAACCTCTTAGAAGAGGCAGTGATGAAGGAAGACCAAGGAAAAATTCACCTACTTTTCTATGTTTTCCTCAGTCAGCAAAATTGCTTCCCTATTATCCAAGGGGAATAAACTGTTTAAGGAAACCCAGGAAGCATTTTAAGGAATGCTTGGTTTCCATGTGGTTTGTGAGTGTGCCAAAGTGATTAAAATTTCATAGTCAGTCACTAAATAGGAGATGGTGTTTCTCTCAACCCACCTCGTTGGCTTTACTCAGGGGTGGTGTGTTTTTTTTGCTTTTGTTTTCTTATGGCAAAGGACTTCATGCACTAGAGGCCTATGCATCTAAGAAGGAGATTTCTGAGGCTCTTCCAACTTCAATCCCCTCCTATCTTCAGCCTGGACTGCAAACCACTATTACCGAAGCCAACAAAATTAGAAGGCTCCTTGACTGGGGGCCTAGAATCTATATTTTTAAAATTTCCCTAAGCAGCCAGATTTGGAAACAACTGAAAATTCCCAAGAATGACAGAAAAGAGAATGGGGGGAGAAGTGAGGGACTAGGAACAGAAGTCAAGTGGAGAAGGGGCCGAGCTGTCCCTCTGTGTCCTTCTGCAGCGGCAGGCTGCACATCCTGGCCTCTGCTCCTCCCTGTCTTTTCTCTGGCTCTTGGAAAGAGTGAGAGGAAGTCGGGTAGAAAGACCTTTGGATGCCCTACGCTAAGAATGTCTGCATTTTGGGATCAGATTAAGTGGGGGTCAGACTGCTTGACCATCTGTGGCCTGCGTGAATTACCTAATTTCACTAAGTTTCAGTTTCCTCATCAATAGCACTCACTAAATGGCTGCCACCAGCAGTTCATGGGCCCAGGCCAAGCCCATGGTTGGCTGTAGTTCATAGCTTCCAGGCAAGTCCTGACATCACAGCTCTGACAATTCCAGGCACCAAAGATGTGCCAAGGGCAGCACTGAGGTGATTTTCAGGGCACACGGACCCTACTGGAGTGGGAGCCAACTGGGAAGTGGACCAAGTCTTTCCACAGCCCACCCCACAGCCCTCTCCTCCTCACTCGCAAACCCTTAGCCTTGCTGGGCTCTGAATCGCTAAGTCCTAGGCAAGCCTATCTTCTCCCAAATGAACCACCTTATTTTTCTCCCTACCTTTGCCTTCTTGCAAACTCTATTTCTTTGAAGCTGACCACTGCTAATACTTGATCTGATTAAAGCAATTATCAGTAAGTTATGGATGACTGTCACATTTGCAACTTTTCAGAGAGTGTGTGTTAATTCAAAAACATCCCCTCCTAGCGGTAAAATAGATTCAGGAGATGGATCTTTATGGTCTAAAAAGCCTTCTGGGCTCCTTGGAGATTCAAAGAAAGTCTTCACTCCAAAACTGCTCTGTCAACCCCATCATCACCATCCCATTTTCTTCCTAGGTCAGTTTTGCCCGTAGCTCTACACCACACTGGATGAAGTTAGGTACGTGGGCACTCCTGAAGGAGAGTGTTGGCTGGCATTAAAACTATGTGGTTCTATCAGAAGCCACAAGCACAGTCACCAGCATTATTTTCTTCAGAATGCCAGAGTTTTCCAGGGTATCTATCTGCAACTGCTATCTATTCCCAAGCTCAGTCTGCCTGTATGAAGTCTTGAATGAGTAAAAATCTTGAATGGATACAAATGTTACACCTTCAAGTCCAAGAACATAGTTGGGTTATAAGACATTAAGAAGCTCAAACTTCCCTGGGAATGTCATATAAATTGCCTATATTTCCCTATTATTAGGTTTGTCTACACATGACCCTCCCCCCGAAAAATAGCTTAAATCTATAACTGTATTTCTCTTTCGTATAAAAGTCTGAAATAGGCAGCCCAAGGCCAGGAGGGGTGCCATGGTGTCATTCCCATGATTCTGTCTCACTGCTACCCCACGAGAGGCCTGCATTCATGGTTACCTCATGGTCCAAATGGCTGCTCCAGTTCCTGCCAACATGTCCACATCCCAGTCAGAAGCAGAGAGGAGAAAGGACAAGCAGACACTCCACGTAAGGATATTTTACAAAAATTTAGCACAATTTCCACTGAGGTCCTGCTGAACGGAATTTACTCACAGGACCACACTCTCACCAGGAAGGCTGTGTGAAGTGGAGGCTTTGTCTGAGTGCATCTTCACGTCTAGTTTATGTGGGCTTTCCTCACCCCCTCCTGACTTCCATGTACTATAGCATCCCTGTTCCTGCCACTGTAAGAAGACCCTGCCTCCTGGGATGATATGGTTTGCCTCCTAATTTCATATTGAATTGGGATCCTGAGTGCTGGAGGTAAGGCCTGGTGGGAGGGCACTGAATCATGGGGGTGGTTTCTAATGTCTTAGAACCATCGCCCTAGTGCTGCTATTTCGTGATAGAGTTCTCAAAAGATCTGGTTGGCCGGGAACGGTGGCTTACGCCTGTAATCCCAGCACTTTGGGAGGCCGAGGAGGGCAGATCATGAGGTTAAGAATTCAAGACCATCCTGACCAATATGGTGAAACCCCGTCTCTACTAAATATACCAAAATTAGCCAGGCGTGGTGGTGCATGCCTGTAATTCCAGCTACTTGGGGAGGGAGATAGGGGACTGAGGCAAGAGAATCACTTTAACCCGGGAGGTGGAGGTTGCAATGAGCCAAGATCACGCCACTGCACTCCAGCCTGGGTGACAGAGTGAGACTCCATCTCAAAAAAAAAAAAAAAAAAAAGATCTGGTTGTTTAAAGGTGCATAGCACCTCCCCTTTCTCTCTCTCTATCCTGCCTCCATGTTGAAGACGTGCTTGTTTCCCCTTTGCTTTTCTGCCATGGTTGTAAATTTCCTGAGGCCTCCCCAGCCATGCCTTTTGTACAGCCTATGGAACTGTGTGTCAATGAAGTTTCTTTTTTTTTTTTTTATAAATTACCCAGCATCAGGTCGTTCTTTAAGCCAGTGTGAGAACAGACTTATACATGAGGCTTAACGCTTCTTTCTTTTTCAGCGGTTACAATGCCTGTGAGGTCACATCCGGTGCAATCCTTGGTGGTGATCAGGGACTGAGTCCCCTGAGAATATTCACTTTTTATTCATTTTCCTAAGGCCTGGTGGAGGGCATCCTCCATTCTGACACTGCAGTAAGAAAGTGGGAAAAGCCTCCCAGGCAGTTCCTTTCACTGATCTATAAAGGTGTTAATGAGGCTTCTGATATGGCAAGCACTGGACAAAGTGTTGAGAATACAGCATACAAAAGGCTCTGTCTCTGCCCTCATGGAGCTCAGAGGCCCCTGGGGAGACAGGGGTGAGTGTAGAGTCAGAGATCTGTGGAAGGTCATAAGGAGATTCTGAAGGAGGGTGCCTGTATGGTCAAGGCAGATGGAAGTGGTCAGGTAAGTCACCTTGAAAGGGGTTAGGCTGAGATGAACTTTAGAGGAAAAGCAGGAGTTGGTCAGGCAAAGCAGAAATGTGCATTCAGTGAAGAAGGGTTACCATTGCCGGAAGCAAGGGGAGAGAAAAGTGTGGTGTTCTTGCAAGTATATGCTATTAAGCATGACTGGAAATGCAAGAAGATGAAATTAGAGTATCAGGAAGGAAGGCATGTACCAACTCACAGGGTTGTATGCAATGACCAAGAACAAATAAAGGATTTGATGAAACTCTCTCTGGGATCAGAGTCATGTTTGGGTACCTAAAGCATGGGGTTGGATGCTCCATTATGGACTCTCAGGATTTCAACTTATTGCAACCTTAATCTTCAAATACAGTCTGCTTGTGGGGTCTGGGCACTGGGCTCTACCCACTGGTTGGCACTCTTTTGTATGTTGTGTGGCCTTCTCCACGTCTTGTCAACTATTTTTTACAACTCTCTCTATCATCGTGTCACTTTCTCCAGATGCTTTGTTTTGCTTGTCAAAAATGTGATTTTCTCTGCATCCTTCATGCATGCTTATCCCACCTCTCAACCTATCAGTCAATGGTTGAGGTCCCATCCTTCACTTCCCCTGGCCTGCTCCTACCTAATCTGTCACAGCAAGGTGATGCAGATAGAAAGAAAATCTCAGCAATGTGGAGTAAGGGTGAGGAAAGGTGTGATGGGTAGTCTCCAAGAAGTCCCCCAGTGGTCTTTGCTTCTAATCTTCACACCCTTATGTAATTGCCTCCCATATCATACCTAAGTTGGTCTATGTGGTTAGAAAATATGGCAGATGTGATGATACGTCACTTTCAAGGCTGGATCACAGAAGATTCTGTGGCTTCTGCCACTCTTTCCTTATCACAGGCTCTGAGGGAAGTCAGCTGCCACATAGTCAGGACACTTACATCACCTTATGGAAAGCTCTATGTGGAGAAGAACTAAGGCCTCATACCAGTGGTCTTCTGCCATTAGAATTCAGGCCTCCTGCCAACAACCATGTGAATGAGACTTCTTGGAAGCAGACCCTCCAGCTCCATCAAGCTTTAAATAGCTGCAGCTCTAGCCAACATCTTGACTGCAACCTTAGGGGAAATCCAGAGAAGAACAGTCCAGCTAAAACCATTCTGAATTCCTGACCAGAGAAACTGAGATCATAAATGCCTGTTGTTTTAACCCATTGTGCTTTGGGCTAATTTGCTGTGTGGCAACTGATGATGAATATAAGAGACTTCCCATCTTCTTCCTCACTTCCCTGCTAGAAGAGGTAATGTGATCTGATTGGTCAGATTTTAAGACATTGGGTTATGTTCATTGGTGAATGGGTCGCTGGGGATCCAGTCAAGGACTTACTGAGTCCCTACCATGAGCTGAGTGCCATTTTAGGTGCTGGAGATACAGCAACGAATAAACCAGTGCCCCTGACATTCTAACAGGAGGAGGAAGGCAATGGATACACACACTTTATCAATATGTGCTATCAAAAATATGAAATTGGGACCCTGTTTCTTTAAAAAAATTTTTAATTAGTTGGGTGCAGTGGCATGCCTGTAGTCCCAGCTACAGAAGATCACTTGAGCCCAGGAGTTTGAGACCAGCCTGGGTATTACAGCAAGATCTTGTCTCAAAAAAAAAAAAAAAAGAAAGAAAAGAAAAAGAAAAGAAAGAAATGAAATAGTCTCACATGTATCTGCAAAGAGTTGGGAGGAATGATGTAGCTAGGATGGGCAAGAAGAACCCTCAGAGCCAGTGGCATCTGAGTCCTGACCTGAAAGTTGAGGAGGAAATGACTATCTCGGGGAAGGCCATAGAAAGAAAAGACGTTGGCATGTTTTAAGGATGAAAGGAAGGCCAGTAATGAAAATGCAGGAGAATGGAGGGAGGTGTATCACAAAGCCGCGTGCCCGCACTTTCTTTCTTCTTGCAGCTGGCTGGGTCAGTGGAGGCAGAGCTTACGTCCTTGAATAAAATCTTGCTATCTTGTCTTCCCACTCTTTCCTCCTCTCCACACAGGTGCCCTCAGGTCTGGGGTGGAAAGGGGTGGGCTTCCAAGCTTTTCTAAAGTGCTTCACTGTGGGGAAATTAAGCTTTAGGACAATTTGTAATAAAACGGTAAGTGGATTTTCATTTTTTCTGTTCCCTTGACAACCCCATGGAGGGAGGCAGGCTTGAGGAGCAGAAAGAACTCAGCTATTCCTGGATTCCTCAAATACTATCAACACTCACCACCTCTGTTCATAGGCGTGACTGTGGAGTGGGCACATGATGGAGAAAGTGTGTGTATCAAAATTAACATCATGAGTCTCGAACAAAGCGCGTGAAGGGGTAACAGACGAAGAGTATGACCTGATTCCTACCTCAAATGTGTCATGAAGAAACTTTCCACGGGAACATTCCTGGGCTTACTTTACATGCTCATATGTGGGAATTAAATTTGTAACACCTTTATATGTTTATGGATATAAAAGTTTCCAGATCGCTCCTTTAAAAATGTACTGTGTACCATAAAAATGGAGCAAAAAGAAAACACACACACAAAAAGTACAGTGAAAGACTATCGATGAAACAGGATATAGCCATCCCTATTCATATGTCCTCAAATTTTCCTGCAAAAGGTGAAAGGCTGAGGAGGGGTTATTAAAGATCCAGTCATCGATCAATTTGGTTTTAGGAGGGAAGGGCCCAAATCCTCTGGTTCAGTGAATGGGCAAATATCAGAAGCAAGGTATTCCAAACTGGATGATGTCATGAAGTTTGCAAGGTATAAGCATGACAGGAAATAACAGGAAGTAAAGAATGTAGGACTAACTGCTGAGCTCTGTTAACCATGTAGCAGATCCTCCTAAGAGCTTTAGTGGTGAAACCAGAGAATTGTTTTTTGGCATTAACCAGATATGACAAAAATAGCACTAAATTCCTGCAAAGGCTTGGGGTGGGTGGAAGAACTACAGGATAAAATGAAATGTGAAGAGGCTTCTGTGATGTCTGCCTACCAAATTGCTTTGAAGGGCACAAAGTCAGAAAACCTTATAGATTAGAAATAGAGTAAGAATTACTTAGGGAGAGTTATGGAAGAAATAGCTGGTTCTCAGAAGACTTCTAAGCCAAATGAAAATAAATGGGATTTTTGAAGTTCAACAATTTAAAAACAAAAACAAACCTAAAAATGAATCAGCCTAGTCAAGTGAGTAGGAATCCACAGCTTAAAGAAAATAAGGGACTCACTTAAGAAAGAGCTCATATGCTCTGCAGTGTCCTTCCAGTTTGTGTTTTTAAATAATACTTTGATTTGCATAAGCATCTGACCTCATAAAGGGACTTTTATTCTATTTGGTGCAGACCAAAAGGTGTATCCCTTTTGTCTGCTGACAAGGGAGTGGTTGGGCCTGGAAGAGGGTCAAAAGCAACGAGGAAGGGAAGTGAAGGAACAGAGTTTGATTTAAGCCCCTATTGCACATTACAGACATTTCTGTAAGACGAAGTGCATACTAATAGTTTATCATCTAAAAATCAAGAATATGCAAAAGAGAAAGTCCTAATAATTAAAATCAGTACATAATTTTATTTTTTGTTTTTATTTCAGGCTTTCACCCCCCAACTGTAACCCAAAGTCTTTTTATCTGTCCACCCCACAGCTAATGAAAGATGAGCCTCATTCTGGACAAAGAGCCCCCAAGGACCTGCACAGGCACCCAGGACTGGCCTTTTCTGGGCAGGGAAGATGGTGCTTTTACTGCTGACCAGTGCTATACTGGAAGCTCCCTGTGGCAGGCAGAATTCTAAGCATTTCCCCCAAAGACCCTTGTCTATGTATTGCCCCCTTCCCTATGAGTGTGGGTGGAACCTGGGAGTAATGATGAGATCCCACTCCATGATCGTTTCATTATAAGGTGGAGAAAGATTGTCTAGCAGGCCTGATGGATCACATAAGCCCTCTAAAAGCAGAGCTGTCTTCAGCTTGTCACAGAAGATGTCAGCGATTGGAAGCACAAATAGGATTTGATCTACCATGGCTGGCTTGAAGATGAAGGCCCCATGGCAAGGAATGGGAACAGCTTCTAGAAGCTGAGAGCAGCCCCTGCCTCAGAGTCAGCAAGGAAATGGTGACCTCAGTTCTACAACCCCAAGGAACTGAATCTGGCCAACAACTCGAGTGAACTTAGAAGCAATTATTTTTTAGGTCCTCCCAATAAAATCCCGGAGTGGCCAGTGCCTTGATTGCAGTTTCACAAAACACTGAGCAGAGAATCTAGTCAAGCCTGTCCTGACTTCTGACATCTTGGATTGTGAGATAAGAGATGGCATTACAAAAACAAAAACAAAAACAACAATAACAAAAAAACCACACAAACACTTCAGGCCAATATTCTCAATGAACATAGATGCAAATATCCTCAACAAAGTATTAGCAAACTGAATCCAGCAGCACATCAAAGAGCTGATCCATCATCACCAAGCAGGCTTTATCCCTAGGTTGCAAGGTTGGTTCAACATATACAAATCAATAAATGTGATTCATCACATAAACAAAACTAAAAATGAAACCACATTATTCTGTCAATAAATGCAGAAAATGCTTTCGATAAAATCCGACATAGCTTTATGTTAAAAAAATCTTCAACAAATGAAGCATTGAAGGAACACATTTCAAAATAATAAAAGCCACCCATGACAAACCCACAGTCAACATCATACTGAATGGGCAAAAAGTTGAAACTATTCCTCTTGAAAACTGGAACAAGACAAGGATGCCCTGTCTCACCACTCCTATTTGACATAGTACTGAAAGTCTTAGCAAGAGGAATCAGGTAAGAGAAAGAACTAAAAAGCATCCAAATAGGAAAAGAGGAAGTCAAACTATCTCTGTTTGCAAAAATACAATCCTATATCTAGAAAACTCCATATAGTCTTTACCCAAATCTCCTTGATCTGATAAAGAACTTCAGCAGAGTTTCAGGATACAAAATAATTGTGCAAAAATCAGTAGCATTTCTCTATACCAATAACATCCAAACTCAGAGCCAAGTCAAGAATGCAATCTCATTCACAATAGCCACAATAAGAATAAAATACCTAGGAATACAGCTAACTATGGAGGTGAAAGATCTCTACAATGAGAATTACAAAACATTGCTCAAAGATGTATAAACAAATGGAAAACATTCCATGTTAATGAATAGAAAGAATCAATATTGTTAAAATGGCCATACTGCCCAGTGAATTTTACAGATTCAATGCTATCCCTATCAAACTACTAATGACATTTTTCACAGAGTATTCTAAAATTCTGATGGAACCAAAAAAGAATCCGGAAAGCCAAGGAAATTGTAAGCAAAAAGAACAAAGCTGGAGACATCACATTACTCAGCATCAAACTATACTACAATGTTACAGTAACCAAAACAGCATGATATTGGTACAGAACCAGACACATAGACCAATGCAACAGAATAGAGAATGCAGATGTAATTCTGCACACCTACAACCATCTGATCTTCGACAAAGTTGACACAAACAAGCATTGGGGAAGAGATCCCTTATTCAATAAATGGTGCTGGGATAACTGGCTAGCCATATGCAGAAGATTGAAACTGGACCCCATCCTTACAGTATATACAAAAATCAACTCAAGATAGATTAAAAAGTTAAATGTAAAACCTAAAACTATAAAAACCCTGGAAGATAATCTCTGAAACGCCATTCTGGACAGAGGACCTGGCAAAAATTTCATGACAAAGATGCCAAAAGTAATTGCAACAAAACCAAAAACTGACAAATGGGACCTAATTAAACTAAAGAACTTCTGCACAGCAAAAGAAACTATTGACAGAGTAAACAGACAACCTACAGAATGGGAGAAAATGTTTGCAAACTATGTATCCAACAAAGGCCTAATATCCAGAATCTATAAGAAACTTAAACACATTAACAAGCAAAAAATAAACAACCTCCCCAAAAAGTGGGCAAAAACAGGAACAGAAACTTTCCAAAAGAAGACATCCATGCAGCCAACAAGCATATGAAAAATACTCAACATCACGAATCATTAGAGAAATGCAAATTAAAGCTGCAATAAGATACCATCTCACACCAGTCAGAATGGCCATTATTAAAGTCAAAAAATAACAGATGCTGGTGGGGTTTTGGAGAAAAGGGAACACTTATACAATATTGGTGGGAATGTAAATTAGTCCAGTCGTCGTGGAAAGCAGTTTGGCAATTTCACAAATAACTTAAACAGAATTACCATTTGATCCAGCAATCCCATTTATATACCCAAAGGAATATAAATTGTTCTATCATAAAGACACATGCACATGTGTGTTTGTCACAGTACTATTCACAATAGCAAAGACATGGAATCAACCTAAATGCTCATCGATGGTAGGTTAGATAAAGAAAATGTGGTACATCTACATACCATGAGATGTTACTCAGCCATTAAAAAAAAAAAGTTGATTTCTTCATCAGAAATGTGGATGGAGCAATTATCCTAAGTAAACTAACACAGGATCAGAAAACCAAATACCGCATGTTCTCACTTACCAGTGGGAGCTAAACAGTGAGTACATATGGACACAAAGAAGGGAACAACAGACACTAGGGCCTGCTTGAGGGTGGAGGGTGGGAGGAAGATAAGGTCTGAAAAACTACCTATTTGGTACTATGCTTATTTCCTGGGTGATGAAATGATATGTACACTGTGATACGCAATTTACCTATGCAACAAACCTGCACATGTACCCTGGAACCTAAAATAAAAGATTAAAGAAAGAAAAGAGGGATGATATTGTTGTAAGTTGCTAAGTATGTGGTTATTTGTTATGCAGCAATAGCAAATGCATCTACCCGCTTGCCTGAAATTCCCTCCCATGTATCATTCCTGGAAGGCTATTAGTTTCTTATTGCTGCCATAACACGTTACCACAACTGCATGGCTTACACAACACAAATTTGCTATGTTACAATTGTGGAGGCCAGAAATCCATAACAGGTCGTGCTGGGCTAAAATCAAAGTGTCAGTAGGGCTGAATTCCTTCTGCAGGCTTTAAGTAAGACTTTGCTTCCTGCTTTTGCCAGCCTCTACAGGCTGCTGCCTTCCTTAGCTCATAGCCCCTTCCACCAATCACATCGCAATGACCTCTGCATCTGCCGTCACGTGTGTTCCTCTGACTCTGACTCTCCTCCCTCCCTCTCTTACTTATAAGGACTTGTGTGATTACACTGGGCCCCCTCCAATGCTCCAGGATAATCTTCTCATACTGAGATCTTTAATTACATCTGCAAAGTTCTTTTGCCATGGAAAGTAACAACACAGTCACAGGTTCTAGGGATTGGGAAATGGACATCTTTGGGGGCCATTATTCAGCCTCTTGTAACAGGCTTCCTTAACTTTGGTCTGCTTTTAATCTTCCATTTTTTGCCACTTGAAAGTGAGTAATACTTTTTAGAAAGACATTATTTCCCAATCTTACCCATTCATTTACTCGGTATTTATTAGATGCCTATTTCGAAAGACCATCCTGTTGTCTAAGTCAATAATTTATATAAATGGCAATCTTTGTGAAGTTGTTCAGTCTACACAACCATACCAGATGACTCTACTCATGCATGCTAAACATTGAGCAAGAGATGTAGTGTAAACAAAATGACAAATCGCTGCCTTCATTTATTGAATGACTGCAGGAAGCTAGGGTGGTGTCTGGGCATGTGAATTTTCTGAAACTCCCCAAGTTATTCTAATTTGCACTGAAACATGAGGACCACTGAAACCCTCATGCCTGGAACTGCCTAGACCTACTGAAGTAGTATCTGCATGGCGGGGGTGGGGGTATCATAGTCTGTTTGGGCTGCAATAATAAAATACCGCAAACTAAGTGGTTTATAAACAACAGACTTTCTTTTTTGTTTTTTTGTCTCGTAGTTCTAAAGGCTGGGAAGTTGGAGATCAAGGTGCTGGCAGATGCAGTGTCTGCTGAGACCCACTTTCTGGTTCACAGATGGCATCTACACCATGGGGTCCTTTCATGGTGGAAGGGACAAGGCAGCTCCCCTGGGATAGCTTTTATAAGGGAACTAATCCCATTGATGAGAGCTCTACCTTCATGGCCTAATCATCTCCCAAAAGGCTTCATCAACTCCTAATACCATCGCCTCAGTGGTTAAGATTTCAACATAAGATTTTTATAAGGGACACAAATGTTCAGACCATGGCAGTGAGGTAGAGACAACTGTGTCTTGAAAATCTCCCTTATGTAATTCTGATGCACACAAAGCCTTGGGTTTGTCGGCTTGAGACACGACGGTCTATCATTTGGTGCCTAGAGGGGATGAGATAGGGGAATTATGTTTGATGGAACCGGAGGAAGGAGAGAGTATGGTAAGCAAGTGTCCCTGGGAAGCCTGAGGGAAGGGCCTATCCTCCAAGATCAGGGATCAGGAAGAAGGGGTAACATACAGAGAAAACCCATAAAGCAAAACCCTCTTCTCCACTAGGCAGTGGTAGTGACAGGGGCAAACTGAGAAAGGCTAGACACTGGGGTATCTGTCTCCATTGTTGCACATGGGATCCTTATTATTCTTAAGAGTTGAAGGGACTGTAAGTGAGGTATCTGAAGGCCAGATAGAATTTGTCTTCAGAAGGTTGAAGAGTGACATGTTGAGGGGACAATTCAGATGGGCTGTTTATACCTGTCGGGGTTGTAAAGAGTTCAGGAAAGATTTTCAGAAAATGATTTTGACAAAAGATAAAATAGGAAAATGGAAAGTCTATTCATCACCATTAAGAGTAGAAGAGCAGAGAAAATTGCCTCTGAGAAGCAATTTAGGGCACGAGTCAAGGCGGGAGGGGGAAGGCAGGACTGTGTATAAAAGCTAAGTTGGAAGGACACTCACTGTGAGGGGGAGGCAGCCTGGGCTCAGAGGCTCTGAGCAAGCGCAAAACCATCTCAAGGCCATGAGTAGGAAGAGACTGAACTCCAGGCACCAAGAGGAAGTCAAGGGCTGGAGCTCTGGCCTGGATAAAGATTGTCTGTGCTTCTGCTCAAATCCCCTGGGCCACGGAGGAAAATCTAAGGGTCTGATGAATGTCTTCTCATTGGCTACATGATAGATGCCATGTTGTTTGGTATCAAAACAATGTTCAACAACATTAACAAAATGTTTAAAGAAAATATGCATTTATAACACCATCTACCTAATCTAACAGCATAATGAAATCTTCGAGAACGACCATTTTGAGGATTAACATTCACACATACAGGCATCAAACTCCA
Organism: Ateles fusciceps; assembly: GCA_036589455.1. NCBI lineage: Eukaryota > Metazoa > Chordata > Mammalia > Primates > Atelidae > Ateles > Ateles fusciceps. Next base: position 4,310,514 of record JAZHEH010001955.1, read on the forward strand.
ATTCTGATTAAAAAATAATTATTCCCTTAAAACATCTTGCTTTCCACATCTAATTGCAAAGGAATAAAGATATTTTAGATCATGGAAGATCATGGAAAAGAATGTGAAATAAAAGTCAAGTCAGATAATGCAAAATAAAAGCCACAATTACACTTGGATAAGTGAAAAAAAAAAAAAAAAGAAACGAAAAATAACTCAATTTCACCTCTGAGAAATAACATTAACATTTTCTGTTTATGCATTTATTTACACTTGTATGTCCTAATAATGAGATTATACTGTATATATAATTTATTTTGTGTACCCACACACACACACACAAACACACATACACACCCCTTTATATAATGGGATCATATTTTTATGTCATTATATGTTATTCTCCTGCCACACCAATAATATTGCCTATTTAGTAATACATTGTATGGATGTGGTATTTCTCAAGGTTCTCCATAAGTAGGGATGCATTTCAGAGTTCAGCAGCTAGGTCCTCAGTCAATTATCAAGAACTGAAAAGTTCATTCTCAAGGCCAGTAAAAATATATTAACATTTATTTAGCTAGTAACCTGTTATCTGATATTAAGGTAGTCCAATTGTTTGATATTATTAAAAACGTTGCAGTAGATACCTTTGTGGTCAAATTTTTTTTCCATATCTCAGAACATTTTTAAAAATTAAATTCCTGGAAATACAAAAGCCAAGTCAAAAGTTATACGCATTAAGTATGTATTGAAAATGTGCCCTACAGAGAGAGTGAGCCAATTTATACTACTGCCCACAGTATAGGAGAAAGCCTGTTTTTCTGCACCCTCACCAATATTGGCTATGGTCATTTAAAATTTATTGCCGATTTAAAAAGTGAAAAATGCTACCTTGTTTTCAATCATGGCCTTTTGATTACTCATTAGATTAATCTTCTTCTGATGTTTTTGTCTTTTTATATATTTTTCTTTATGACTTACGTATTCATAATGTCCTATGCCTATTTTTCCTGGCAGAAGTGTTAAACATTTATTGATTAAATGATGTTTGTTGATTTATAAGATTTGTTTATCAATTTCTAAAAAGCATAATATACTCTTTATATATATTAAGAATATTACCCCTGGTCTGTCTTAGATGTTGTGAATATTTTTCCTAGTTTGTCATTTACTTTCTGATTCTGCTTAGGGTGAGTTGGGTTTGGTTTGCTTTGTTTATTTCATTTTGAAGCTCAGAAGCTTTCTATTTTTTAAATATAACCAAGTCTATCCATTTTTGTTTCCCCTTCTCTCTTTGCTGTTATACTTTAAAAAGCCCTCTCTACTACAAAATTATTTAAATGTTGGCCTATATATTCTTCTAGAATTGTTTTGGTTCTCAAAGCGACTGAACTTCGTTTGGGAGTAGAATATAAAGAAAAGATCAAATGTTTATTCCCAAATATCTGGCCAAATGTCACAACACTCTCTACTAAATAAATCATCAAGTTCCCTTGTTTGAAAGTTGCTTTTTCCATGCAATGATAATAGCTAACCCTTATTGAATGATAACTATGTTTCAGGCACCACGCTAGCTGCTTTTCATGCATTAGTCCACTTCATCCCTACCCCATGAGTTGCTAATATTGTCTTCATTTTACTGAGGAGGAGATGGGCACAGAAGGATTCAGTGACTTATACAAGATTACACTGTTAGGGAGTAGAAAGCCAGGAATCAGACCCAATCAGCCTATCTTCAGAGCCTAAACTCTTGATACATTCTTCAGCTTATTCTGGACTTTGCATTGTTTATTTATTTTTTCTTTAATTATAGCATTAGTGTCTTTACAACTGTATAATCTGTTTTACTACCTGGTTGGGTGAGTCCCCTACAAGTCAGAGCCTATGCCTTGGGTTCCTTAGCTTGCTCTGCACATCCAGAAGCTGTCTGGCCACCGCTTTGGATGCTAGAACTAGAAGTCCCTTCTCTGGGGATACTTTAGACACTTAAAGTTAGAAATATTAGGGTGTTCTGTTATCACTTTCACGTACGTCTCAGAAGAGCTTTGAAATTCAGCTTGTCGATGTTGGCTCCATCAAGTCCCTGCTTTGACCCAGTCATTTCCATGGTCATTTGGAAGTAAGGGCATTGACTCAGAACAGTCTTCAGCTGGAATCCCATTATAATTTTTAAAGTCTAAATATATATTTCGATGCTGCCCTCTTTCTAAGGACAGCCCCTTTCAACTTCACCTCCACTAACTCTTGGTGCCCTCCTTGCTCCTGTCTCAGTTCATCCTGGCTATGGCCAATATGCATTTCCTCTCCCACTTGCTACCACCGGCCTTCCAGAATCATATCCCACCCTGTGTCATGAAGAAGAGCAGGGAACTTCACTCCAAGTTACGGCTCCCAGGCACAATTAGTATTTTGAATTAAAGGCCCTTAGAGATTATCAGATGCTAGAAGAGACTTTTCCCTTATCACATAAAAGCTGGACAGACCCACCAAGGAGAACAATTGTTTTTTATCCTTCTCTTCCTGTCTCTTAATCCTCTACCTCTTCCAAATCACAGGCTGAAGTTCTTTTATCTGCCTATAGCCTGGACTTACCAGAGAAGAAAACAATGACCTCTGGTCCCATCTCTGAGTTTTCATTAACTTAACCCATATCACAGGAAGGAAGACTAAATTTGTCAACAAACCTGGAGAGACTTTTGTCACAAACCATTGTTCACTCTGCAGGCCAAACAGACTTTGCCAGAGGCCACTGTGTGTTCTTCAAGCCCACTGAATTCTTCTAAAAATCATTTAGTATCCTCCTAAAACTCATCCATACTTCCCTATCTCCCTGTCTCCAAAGAAACAGGTTACATGAGCATATGTACCCCCATGGAATATGAGGCAATAGGCTTGTGACTCTCCCCTACGTGCATAGTGGTCATAATTTTTAAAGTTCTTTCTCTTATTAATCTGCCTTATTGAGAGTTAATTTTTCAGGGAAACCTCTGAGGGTGAAGGAGAAGTTCTCTTGGCCCCAACAATTGAGACCTTGATTCACCCATTCCCCATCAGATCCCTAACCACTCACCCACAGAGCTGTCATACAGTCTCTACTAACTTTCTGAAGGCCAAAAGGAAAGAGCAAATCCCAATAAAGAGCAAATAAAGTTCTGGTCAAGCCCAGCAATGGGTCATGTGCTCTTTAGAACATCCTCCCATGTTACCAGAACAGGATGTGATTCATTCCCAAGGCGGTGTCCTCCCAGTCACACACACCAATAAAGGAGAGCTTGGGCCAGATACAACAAAATCACAAGCAACTGCACAAAGGGTATATTTTCCCATGGAATGTGCCCTATGATGTTATGCAGGGATGTAACCTTCTATTTCCGTACTGCTTAAGCCTACTGTAAACTTAGCTTCTATCTTTTGAATTCACAGCAGGTTGCAATGCTGTGGGTGCTTGGGCTGGGCTAAGCAGTGATGGAGATGCTGGTCTGAGATTTAAACTATTTGACAGCAGGTTTAGGCAGCCCACAGGTTGATGATTAAGAAAATTGGTGATTAAATGGAGACAACTGCCAGAATTTAGGGGAAGACTTCCCTGGGACTGTCAATTCTTCCAAAAACAAACCAACCAGCAGACACCCCCATAATATTTACCTTGGTACCTGGAACACAATAGGCTGTCATTAAATGTTCCTTTACTATGAAGAGAGAATATATTTTGTAAGTGCAAAGGAAATCGTATAGGTTGTGTAAAGTTAATGGTTAAAGACCTGACATTTCAAGCCTAATACTTTTTGAAAAGAAATTCAAATTAAAATATCTTTAAAAAATGTTAATGAACCTCACATGAAATCTTAGGGGCTTTCCTTGGCTTTGTGCTACATTTTAGGGAAGAAATTAGATACAGAAAGAAATCTGAAGGTTTATGAAAATTTTCATTTATATAATTGCTTTTCAAAAACCATGTCAATATCTTGCAAGACCTTCAAGGCTCTGTGCCTGGGTGCAAGTCTGTTTCTTTATGTTTCATTTGAAATTATTTTAGATAATACAGGTTGACTGAATGAGTCTCTTTCCCCTAAACCCCATTTTCCCTTGGCATTCTTCTACTATGAAAACATGTGCACACTCAGACACACACACCTAACATACCAAGGGCATTTTCATCAAAATATTTGATTGGGTTCAACTGGATTTCCTTCATATGCAACTCAGTTTGACAGTCTAGAAAATGAGACAAGCTCAAATCCAGTCTCATTTTCATTTATACTCTATTACATTATTTAGTAGATAATGGATTCTTGTCCCTATTGTAATCCTGAGTGAAAATTGGTATCCCTGACAACATAAATAAATAGAGGGAAAACCAAAACATTTTCAGGTGAAGCACTACATTTTTCGTTGAATGTATAGCTATATTTTGAAACTCTCCTTTTAATTGTTTTAAATCAATGATCCCTCAGGGGAGCATCTACATAGACAGTATCCCACATAGACAGGATTTCACATGCTTTAACCTGTTACTTCAAGTGACATGTTGACAAGAGGTCATCCAAAAAGAGACTTGTTCTGATTATAAACACCTTGATGTAATGCCTCGAATTTGTTTTTTCAGTAAAGTGTGTGGATTTGAAGCATTGTTTAATATCAATAGAGTCAGGAACTGTACTTATTTTCTCTCTTTTTTTAACTCTGTGAAATTGTACAGGTTTTGGTGATTTCTGATGTCTTTTTCACAGTTTTTTTTTTTTTGGAATGTTTTCTAACAAAGCAATTATTAAAAGCCTTGACTCTGAGTCTATCTCACATGCTCAATTTAAATTTGCTTCTATGGCGTGGCCCTCTTATAAGACAATTAGAAAGCTATTCAGTAGTTCTTTGAATTTAACCCCTAAAATATTCATAGCTGGGTTCTTACAACGAAGTTGCTTTGTCAAAATCCCACTACCTTTAGAATATTTTGTTAGGTTTTCAATATTTTCAAATTTACGCACATAAAATCTCAAAGCAATGTTGGCAATATATTCCAATATGAAGGATATGTGGGATTGGGCATGGTGGCTCATGCCTGCAATCCCAGCACTTTGGGAGGCCGAGGCGGTGAATTGCTTGAGCCTAGGAGTTTGAGACCAGCTCAGACAAAGGGGCAAAACCCCATCTCTATAAAGAAAAAAAAATACAAAAGTTAGCCGGGTGTAATGGTGTGTGCCTATAGTCCCAGCTACTCGGGAGGCTGATGTGGGAGGATCGCTTGAGCCAGGGAGGTGGAGACTATAATGAGCCAAGATCGTACCACTGCACTCCAGCCTGACAGCCTGAGTGAAACAGCCAGACCATGTCTCAAAAAAAAAAAAAAAAGAAAAAAAAATTATAATACCTTATTCAGTAGAATATTCTGAACACATTTCTTAACTGAAACATACATCATCTTCATTGACCCCACTTCATAACACAAGTGCTATCATTCTGGTCTAGTCGGAAGAAGTGGTGCTAGGACACACCACTGCCTGTTTGGAGGACTTCTTATGTGCTGGGCAGTTCCAGAAGCATCCATGTGAGGCTGTACCCTGAAGAGTTGAAGATGATTTGTGGAGTGGTTTTCCCAATGGCTGCTCATTTCTAGAATTGCTTAATTAATAAAAGCATAAGGCTATGTTACTAGGCTCTATTTATTAATGAGGTTTTGGCTTTGATTTTGGTTCTATTGATTCAGTTCATTGCCATCCATAATCTTCAAAATTAGTTGTAGAAAGAGTACAAAAGAAGACCTTTTTGGGGAGTACCAAGAGGACAGCCAGTAAAGTACACATGTGTGAAGATATTGCTTCTAATATTCATATAATCCAATTTTCTTGACAGTTAGAAAGAAATACATTCCTTGTCCTCTTGCCACAGAAGAAAAAAGGTTTACTCGTTGCTTTCAAATGTCTATCAAGATCATTACATTTTTTCTGCCATTTACACATGTAGCAAACAAGAGGTAAGAGAAGGTGGAGTCCTTACATCACAGAAATGTTTTATCTGACCCAGTAAAACGATTTTGTTTTGATTTTTCTTTTAAAGCCAATATATATTTATTATGGATTTTGCTTTTTTGTTATTCTCCAGATATTATTTAGTCTTTAATTTTCTGTCACCATTTACTGGCCAGAAGAGGGCTCAAAAGTGTTGGAAATTCAACAGACAACTCCTGTTATTTTCTTTCCCTTGAACTGATTTGTATATATTAACAATTGTTTTTGTAAATTGCTTCCTGGGATCTTGGGTGTCACTTTTAGCTGTCATTTCTTTTTTATACACTTCACAGGATAGCAGTATTTACTTTTATGCAGCTTAGACTTTATGGTTCAGCAACATTTTTTCTAATGACAAATCTCCTGTCTTTTGCAGTGAGTCAACAACACATTTGGAGTAATTTGATGAATACACTACTTTTTAAATAGTCAACAAAACCCCATATTTCGTAGCTTCACTTCAACAGAAAACGGTTTACATGCTTCAACTTTTATGACAAACTTAAACCATATTTGAAGTATTTTAGAACATTTATCTCATAGTCAATGCCTACTTTATCACTTCCCTTATTTTGTTTTTCTTGTCAATGTTTTCCCCTTCTATTACTTTTGGACCATTTATAAGAGCAGTTTCTACGTCAAATTTTGTACACTGAGGTTCGAGGTTACATTATTTAAGATGACTCATGAGGAAAAGTAGATCCAGACATAAGCAACCCTATTGCCCTGAGCAAGTCACTTAATCTTTGTGAAACCCAGAAAAACAAGATCAAAGATATCTAAGGTTGGTTCCAAATCTTGCTACATCACCAGAACCCTAACCAGAATCAATGTTTCAGTCTGCAAGCAAACTAGCACAATTGCATCAGAAGAAATTATTATTTTTCCTTTCTCTACTAGCCAAACATTATGTACTATATTCCATAATAGGCAAATTACTGTTACCTAAAGCCCTGTAATTTCCAGTAATCTTTCCTATAGTAATTCGGAATCCTTAAATGGGCAATATTTTTACATAAGAGTTTTCTCTGAGCTATCCTCACAGAGCAACCGCACTCACTCTGCAGTCACTGTGGCTGGACATATTACAATGCTGTGCTCTCTGGATGACTTGGCTAGGCTGGTATGCCAGCCTGCTTTTGATGCCTAATCATTGAGCTTCTCCTGGAAGTTAACAGGGATACTTCTAGAAGTTAACAGAAGTCCTTTTCAATCTGGCCAATGATTACAGTTTGTAGTAAAAAATATACATTTTGAATAATGAGATATCTCTTTGCAGCCAGAGGCTGGCTTTTCTTCAAGAGAGGTTCTGCATATAAAACCTCATTCATCTCATGTTATGAATCAGAGCTCCATTACCCTTGTACAATAGGTAAGCCAACAGATAATATAACAAATACTACTTCTAATTCTACTGTATTTTTAGCCTTCCTATCATTGCTTTCCTATTTTGATGTGCACACTAATTATCTGGAGATCTTGTTAAAATGCAGATTCTTGTTTAATCTGGGGTAGAGTCCAGATTCTGTATTTATAACAAGGTTCTAGGAGCTGCTTGCTGCTGGTGTTCTGTGACCACTCTCAGAATAGCAAACTAACCAATAGCATGCCTTGGGCATTCCTCACCTGTCCAGGGATGGATAAGGTACTCTGTTGTTCCAGTAAGGCACGAAATATAGTCAAATTATTTAGGAGTATTCATAAAAACTTCACTCTCACTTTCTCCCCCCATTCCAAGTGAAATTGCTTGCTTAGCAGTTCCAACACACGGCCCAGGGGCTGATCTCAATTCCCTTAAACTGCTCCTGGAGTAGATGAAATCTCACGACCCTGACGTGTTAACATTATACTTATTTACTACTTAAAAAAAAATCATTGTCTGAAAGGTCACACACTAAACGAGCCTGGACAAAGGCAACACAATTATTTTACATGCCTCTTATAATGTTCCTACGGATATTCTAAAGTTTCTTCGCTGTTAATTGTATCATCTCTTTAATTTATTCAGAAGAATGTCAGCACTGTCCTGTCAATCCACCTGTGTTTTGAGGGCCGATTATGCAGACGTCACTGTGCGAGGTCAATGATGTAACAAGGAGCAGAAAATACTGTTCTTTTCTTCCAACAGAGGTTCATGTTGAATGCTTACAATGTACCAAACATTTTTCTTGGCTCTTTTTGTATTTTGCTTCTCTGAATTTTTTACAAACCCTCTGGAATAGTTATCACTATTATTTTAAAGTTATAGGAACTGGGGACGAGCTGTTTGTTCAAGCTCAAACAATTAGCAAATGGTGGATTAAAATTTGAACTCAGAAAGTCAAGTTTGGGGCAGAGCATGGTGGCTCACGCCTGTAATCCCAACAGTTTGGGAGGGAGGCTGAGAAGGGTGGAGCACTTGAGGTCAGGAGTTTGAGACCAGACTGGCCAACATGGTGAAACCCCATCTTTACAAAAAAAAAATTAGCCAGGAATGGTGGTGCACGCCTGTAGTCCCAACTACTTGGGAGTCTAAAGCACAAGAATCGCTTGAACCTGGGAGGTATAGGTTGTAGTGGGCCTACATCATGCCACTGCACTCCAGCCTGGGTGACAGAGTAAGATTGTCTCAAAAATAAAAAATAAAAAAGACGGTTAAGCTTGGGTGAATGGATTTTCAAACAGTGTATTCTACTCTGTGTGTATCTCAAGAGCACAAATGACAAATGTAAATCTACCTAATTCTTGCCAAGAATTTTGGCAAGTGGAGCTGAGGGCTAGAGAGCTGCTTGCCCTGTGAACAAAGATACTGGCATTTCCCCCTCTAGGGCAGGAAGGAGAGCGTGGGGCCTACTGGGCGACCAGGTCTCGTCCAAGACCAGGTGTCTGCACTTCCAGGCTGTGTGACCTTTAGCTGGCTCTTTCATCTCTTTAAGACTTAGTTTCTGCTATGGACAGAATGTTTGTGTTCTCCCCCAAAATGTGTGAGTTGAAACCCTAATTCCAATGTAATGGAATTTGGAGGTGGAGCCTTTGAGAGGTAACTAGGTCATGATAATGAGCCAATACCTCATGTTCTCACTTATAAGCGGGAGCTAAATGATGAGAACTCACAGACACAAAGAGGGGAGCAACATATGCTGGGGCCACCTTGAGGTTGGAGGGTGGGAGGAGGGGGAGAGGAGCAGAAAAAATAACTGTAGGGTGCTGGGCTTTGTGCCTGGGTAATGAAATAATCTCTACAACAAACCCCTAATCATTGTGTTTACTTGAGTAAACACAAGTTTACATATATAACAAACCTTCACATGTACCCCTAAACTTAAAATAAAAATTAAAAAAAAAAAAAACAGCCAGGCACAGTGGCTCACACCTGTAATGCCAGTAGTTTGGGAGGCTGAGGCAGGCAGATCACTTGAGGTCAGGAGTTAGAGACCAGCCTGACCAATATGATGAGACCTCTATCTCTACTAAAAATAAAAAATTAGCTGGGTGTTGTGATGCATGCCTGTAATCCCAGCTACTCAGGAGACTGAGGCAGAAGAATCACTTGAACTCGGAAGGCAGTGGCTGCATTGAGCCCAGATGGTGCCACTATACTTCAGCCTGGGCAACAGAGTGAGGCTCCATCTCACACACACACACACACACACACACACACACACACACACACACACACGAATGGGGCTAATGTCTTTATTTTATTTATTTATTTATTTTGAGATGGAGTTTCACTCTTGTTGCTCAGGCTGTAGGGCAGTGGCTTGATCTCTACTCACTGCAACCTCTGCTCCCTGGTTCAAGTGATTCTCCTACCTCAGCCTTCTGAGTACCTGGGACTACAGGCATGAGTTACCACACCTGGCTAATTTTTTGTATTTTAAGTAGAGATGGGGTTTCACCATGTTGGCCAGGCTGGTCTCGAACCCCTGACCTCAGGTGATCGACCCATCTTGGCCTCTCAAAGTGCTGGGATTACAGGCATGAGTCACCGTGACCAACCTAGGGCTAATGCCTTTAGAAGAGGCCAGGCAGCTAGCTCCTGTCTCTGCTCTCTGCCATGGAGGGTTCTAGAAGTCTGCAGTAGGCAGCCTGAAGAGGGAGGACTCTCACCAGAATCTACCCACGCTGTTAGGCTGATCTGGAACTTCCAGCCTTTAGAGTTGTGAGAAATAAATTTCTGTTGTTTATAAACCACCTACTCTCTAGTACTTTGCTACAGCAGTCCAAACAAACTAGATAGTTTCTCTTCTGCAAAAGGACATGAAAACAATGGTACCAATCTCATACAGGTATTGTTATCGGTAAATAAAAGAACACAGCTGCAGAATAAACCCTCAAAAATGTTAACTGACAAAGAATAAAACAGTGGTTAGCAAGGATAGGAGAAGGGGAGAAGGAAGTGGGGAGATGTTAGTGAAAAAAAGGATACAAAGTAGCAGACATGGAGGGTGAAATAGTCTGGGGCTCTAAGGTACAACCTAAGGATTAGAGTTCATCACATTTTATTGTATTAGAGATTTTTTGTTAAATAAGTAAATTTTAGTTGCTCTTGTCACACTGAAAAGTATGCAAGATGGGGGTAGGTGATATGGTTCAGATCGTGTCCCCACCCAGATCTCATGTCTAATTGTAATTCCCAATGTGAAGTGGGGCCTGGGTGGGAAGTGATTGGCTCATGGGGATGGTTTCTCATGAATAATTCAACACCACTCCCGTGGTTCTGTTCTTGTAATAGTGATTGTGATATAGACCTGATGTTTAAAAATGTGTGGTACCTCCTCCCTCACTCTTGCTCCTGATCCTGCCATGTAAGATGTGCCTGCTCCCACTTCTGCCATGATTGTAAGTTTCCTGAGGCCTCCTCAGAAGCCTAGCAGATGCCAGCATCAGGCTTCCTATACAGCCTGCAGAACTATGAGCCAATTAAATCTCTTTTCTTTATAAATTACCCAGTCTCAGGCATTTCTTTGTAGCAATGTGAGAACTGACTAGTACAACAGGTTAACTTGTTTCACCATAGTAACTATTTGACTGGCTATATGTATCCCACTGCGTTATATTGTAAACCTCAAATATACACAATAAAATTTATTTAAAAACAAACAAAAACCAAAATGGTGATTGCTAGTTAATATTAAAGAGGGCCAAAATTCAGATGCCAGTGTGGACATGAACCAGGGGAAGGCAAAGACCTTGTGCAGGGACAATCTGCACACAGCTTGGCGGCTGGAAGTAGACGGCAAAGAGAAGAAGAGGGAAAACTCCTGGGATGAAAGCCTCATGAGCAGGGAGAGGGGGCCGTTGATTCAGGCAGGGACGTCAGAAGGAAGGATAAGTTATGACAGAAGACACAATTCATTCTATTTAGCATTTACTATGTTCTATTTACTATTTACTCTCTGCTAGATGCTTTATGGCCACTGCCTTATTCAGTCTCAACACTCGAAGTGAGCACTATTATTATTATCACCCCCGATTTTACATACGGGAAAAATAAAACTTAAAGAGAGTAAATATTCTACCCAAGGTGATCCAGCCATTTGGGTTTGAACCTACCAATCTGAATCAAAGGCATATTCTTTTATTTTTTGTATAAATTTAAGGGGTACAAGTGCGGTCTGGTTCCATGGACATCTTACGTGGTAGTCAAAGCTGTGTTCTTAAGCACTATGCTGACCACAGGTGGTTGATAAAGCAGAAATGAGTATGGAGCCAAAACCGGTTTATCTCTCCTCTGCATCACAACCACATCCCCCCTGTATCTTTGGATTCCACCTTACATTAGATAACACATTATACTCTAATGTGTTATACTTACTCTAATAACACATTAGAGTGATGTGTTATTTCCTCTTGTAGGTGATAAACTCTCTAAAGGCAGACTTTGAAACCCTTGAGTTCTCAGTGCCCTGGACTCAGGACGCGATCTCCTATCTAGTGAATGAATGAACGAATGAGTGAGTGAGTGAATGAAGGAATAAATACATAAATAACTAGGAAGAGTCATCAGGACTAGACAGAAAGATTTTGATGCATTTGCACAGAGAAAATATTTCACTGATTCATAAAAATAAAACTAACAATAAGGTGCAAATAGTATTAAAATCGGGTAAGAAAAAAAGCCATTCAGACCAAGAGGCCCTCTGTGGACTATGAGCTATCTCTTATTATTTTCCCAGGTTCTTTAACTTTTCACAATTATATGAAATCTTTCTGTGCTTGGCATTGAATCCTTTGAAGATCAAGTATATGGAAAACACCCACCATTTGTCAAGGTACCTCTTATTGCAACCATTCTTTTTCTTTCTCTTTTTGTCTTTTACGTCTGCTTTGCCCTCCCATCCAGGAAAGTTAAATCAATTTTTCTTCTGTGCTATTTGAGCTTGTAGATGGCTACTGGCAGCATCACCCTTCATTCATTTATATCAGCCCTCTTCCAAATCAGATTTATAGTTGATGAAAAATTTGAATCCATTTTTAGTGCTGTCAGGATAACTTGGCAACAAAAGGGAGATCATGGCACAGAATGGAAAATTAGGCTTCTTTTTCACACAGTTATTTAGAGAATTCTTTAGATACTTTACAGCCATCTCAGTTTAAATATCCTCTTGTGTTTAACACCAGGGGATGGGAAATAAACCAAGAGAGGAGGTCGTATGCCAGGAACATTCCTTGATGGGAATGTGACTTGCAGCCTGACTTGCCCGCTTGCCTGGGTTTGGCCAATCATCTTGGCTAGATCTGGATCAAGCTTCCACCTTGAGTCATGGCAGAGGGGCCTTGTCTTCTAGAGAAAAGACCCTGATCCAGAGAATAAAAAGTAAATGTGATCTTTTGTAGCACCCAGGCCATTTGCTGGAAACAGTCCTTACCTGCAAGAGAACAGAGGCCCCAGAAGAGCCTGCCTTTCCAGACACCTCCTCAGAAGCCTGACACAGGGCCATTATCTGCTGACATGGGGCTACTGGTAAATCCTACATTGATCACTCTTTTGGATCAGAGGATGAGTGCTGTGCCTTTAAAAGTTTATAATACTAACTGATATAAGTCCCTGGAGGGGATGAAGATTCTCCTTTCATTCTTCATTCCAGATTAAATACACAATTTTTTTTTTTTTGAGGCGGAGTTTCGCTCTTGTTGCCCAGGCTGAAGTACAATGGCACTATCATGGCTCACTGCAACCTCCACCTTCCAGGTTCAGGCGATTCTCCTGCCTCAGGCTCCTGAGTAACTGGGATTACAGGTGCCCACCACCACGCCCGGCTAATTTTGTGTACTTTTAGTAGAGATGGGGTTTCTCCATGTTGGTCAGGTTGGTCTCGAACTCCCAACCTCAGGTGATCTGACCTCCTCAGCCTCTCAAAGTGCTGGGATTACAGACATGAGCCATGGTACCCGGCCGTTACACGAATATTTTCTATCATTGGAGCAGAGGCTGATGAGAATCAGGACCTTCTCTGTCCTGTGCATCTGTAGTTGCCATACTCATTACAGGGCTGTCAGCTGCAGGTCCTCAAGGAATATTATGAAATCAGTGAATGTGAAACAAGCAAAGGAATGAGATAATGCATTGAGCATCTAGTGTATGCCGTCTCGTACATACCTCTTGTGACTGATGTTAAGGGCACTGGTAACCTATTTTTGCCCCCTGTGGTTGCCAGAATCTGACTCTAATAGAGCAAATTTGATCCATGCACATCAGATACCCACTTGTGAGCACACCCAAGAAGTTCTCTAAGTTGAGATTTATGACAAAGATGGAAAACTATGATGAAGATTGAGAATGACTGAGCCCACACACCCCTAATGCAAATAAAGTCCAATGTCTTCAACATAGTCATATCTGAGAAACTATGAAGGGTAGACAATGGATCTTGCACTGTTTTTCAGTCCCTCCCTCTTCTTTAAATCTAAAAAGCTGGTATTCAATTTAATCAGCTTTTTGTGGTGAAGGCCTCTGTATGGCTTTCATCTGTAGTCTTCTTGAGTTCCACATTGCTTATGTTTTTCAAGCCCTTCTTCTTGGTCTAGAGTCCTTAGTATACTCACAGAAAGTCCTTAGTACACTCACTGGGGCATTGGATGATGAGGAGGGTTTGTAAGCCCCCCCTGAAGAGAGGTAGAGGGGGAATCACTGCCTGCTTAGAGTTCACCTGAGCATGCATTTCCCTTTTCTTGACACCATGACATTTCCTGGGCATCACCATTAAACATCTCTCAGATGAGAGCCCCTGAGATATTGCTGTTGAAGCCTTCTATGCCCAGTAGCCCCTGTCTCCACTTTCACATACTTCATTTAGTCCTGCAGACACCCTGAGGCCAACTATTATTATCCCATTTTTGAGAATTTGCTAAAGGCAGATTTTTCCTAATGCACCCCATAAAATATTAGTCACCCAGATACTTCCTTTGGAAAAAATCTTCCACAGTCTAACGAGTTAAAAAAAAAGATACACCAATCTCCATCTGGAATATTCCTAGTGCACATTAATACCATGGAAAAGAAACTTATCTAACTTTGTTTTTCTCATACTTTGATTCTCTCTGTTTCTACATAACACCTTTGGAAATGCTGGTCTAGATCACAGAATAACCAAGAGAGAGGGGAATGACGTGAACCCATGGCCTTTTTGACTTTCACACAGTCTACCGCAGTAGACTTTCTTCTACGAGAGCATTGATAAGTTTATCATAACATACACAAGTTTGTCACATTATACATAAGTATGCCACACAGTCTACAACAGCTACCTTCTATTGTTTTTTTTACTAGTTCAATAATGTACATTAAGTTTATCTGATTAGGTGGAATACTGATGGGAGAAAATATGACGCTAAGAGGAAATTATACAGGACCATTTTGGGAGAATAGAGACAGACACACAACCTAGAAGGATTAGGTCCAAGCTAGGCACCTTAGTGGTGACTTAAAATAAATAGTGGCGTGTTGAGGAAGTGGTCCAGGTTCCAGGATTTGGGTGTCATTGTTAATCATGCTCATCACATTGACATGACACTTTACAGTTTGCAAAGCACCTATCAGTGTACCGTAAAATTTGATTCTCATAGCCAGCATGGCTGGTAGATTCTTATGCATGAGGGAAAAGTCCAGGAAAGAACTTTCCCAGTGCCCATATAGCTTGTATTGGAATTGGGAGTTAAACCCAGGTCTGGTTATTTGAAGTCCAGGTTTTTTCCGGGGGCAAGGTTGTTATGATTGATGAAGAATGATGCTAAAAATGGGCAAGGAAGAACATGTGGGGGCAAATTAAGATGTGAGAAAAAGCCAAAGCTCGTTTATTTCACAGTTTCACCTTAAACTGGACACATATTGCAAGCCCATTTAGGGAGTCCCAGGCAAAGAGCTAGCATTCTGTTCAGACACCCAAAGCACTTGAGCTTTTCTCCTGAGATGGGTTGAGATGAGGCTGGTGAGGCATTTGGGAATGTTAAGAATTAAATGAGGCTGGGAGCAGTGGCTCATGCCTGTAATCCCAGCACTTTGGGAGGCCGAGGTGGGCGTATCGCCTAAGGTCGGGAGTTCAGCCTGATCAACATGGAGAAAACCCCATCTCTACTAAAAATACAAAATTAGCTGGGTGTGGTGGCACGTGCCTGTATCCCAGATACTTGGGAGGCTGAGGCAGGAGAATCGCTTGAACCCAGGAGGCAGAGGTTGCAGTGAGCCGAGATCACGTCATTGCACTCCAGGCTGGGCAACAAGAGGGAAACTCCGTCTCAAAAAAAAAAAAAAAAAAATTACATGAGTTTGGGCCAAGTGTGGTGGCTCATGTCTATAATCCCAGCACTTTGGGAGGCCGAGGTGAGTGGATCACTTGAGATCAGGGGTTTGAGACCAGCCTGACCAACATGGGGAGAAACTCTGTCTATACTAAAAATACAAAAATTAGCCAGGCATGGTGGCATGCACCTGTAATCCCAACTACTAGGGAGGCCGAGGAAGGAGAATTGCTTGAACCTGGAAGGTGAAGGTTGCAGTGAACCAAGATCACACCACTGTGCTCCAGCCTGGATGACAGAGTGAGACCTCATCTCAAATAAATAAATAAATAAATAAGTAAACAAAAATAATTAAATGAGTTTGGAGCAAAGATTTTCACAGGCTGGGATCTCTTCCCACAGAGCTGGCACTGGAGCTGAGGAGAAACAAGAGAGGTTAATGAGTCCAGACAGGGTGAGGCTTACCTGGCGGCAGCTGCTGCTCAGAAGAGGGATTTGAGCTAATCCTGAGCTAAGAGGAAGAGGCGGCTTGGCAAGCGGTAACATTAAAAGCTGGTAAGTAGAAGGAGCAGAACTGTTTCAAATGCATGAGAAGCCAGTGCTCAGCATCCCAGAAAAGGAAACTTCAAGGGGGCCCTAATTAAATCATGATGATTGAGTCATAACTTCATTCCATGGTAAAATACAATGCATTTCCTTTCTGTCATGCATTATTTTCTTAGAATTTCTTTTGTGTGCCATTTTCTAAAACACTAAGCCTTGTCGTAAAGATGAAAGAGTGGTTGGCCTCATTGACAATTTCGTGAAATGCAGTGCAATCACTGATTTCACTCTGAAAAGAAGAGTAGTGATGGCCACTTTTCTAAGCTCTGTCTCCTACATGCCATCCAAACACCAGAATACTTTTTTTTTTCCCTAGAAAATGAGAGCTGAGTTTCTAAAATCCTGGCTTTTAAAGTAGAGAGAAATTTTGCCTTTATCAGCGGTATCCAGGTTTCTACCTTAAACTCTGCAGAGCATGGAGGCAACCTCTCTACAGTCTGTTCTGAGACTTCCACTTCTGGCAACTTGCTTCTAAGACCAGCAAATACGGAAAATTTCCTGACCTTCCTCTAGTGGCCTGTGATGTGAGTTACAATCTCACCCACCTGAGCATGGAACACGTCTGCTCACACCTCCACCCTACCTAAAATACTTTCAGTGTTTCCCTAACACCTACAGGATAAGATTGGCATTTTTAGCACAACATGCAAGGCCTTCATGATGGACCCACATGGCTAGTTTCAACTCTGAAATCTCCACTCCCCAACTCACACCCTATACCTTGAATTCACTGAGCTCTTTGCCTTAAACAAACAAGTTTGCCTCATTCTCTCCCCCTTCCATGGTTTGCACCAACCTGGAATGCTGTCACCATGAGCTCCTACCCCTGTATTTGTTATTGGGCCACCTCCTCAGACTTTGAAACTCAGCTGTGTCATTCATTTCAGTGTCTTTTCCAGAAGTTTTTCCTTTATCTTATGCACCCCAAAACCCAATTTGCATTAGATGAATGCCAGAGTTCATACTGCCATCACATCAACTCTTGTAAGCATCTTCTGACCTGTGTCCCTACTCAACACATATTACCCAGTCCTTTACAGACTGCCTGCTAGACACTGAATCTTCAAGGGTGAGCAAAATGAACATCCAGCTTATAGTCTAATGGAGAAACTCAACAGATTATTACATATAAGAAAAACACTGGATATGTTCATTTCTGTCAGGGAAAACAAAAGGATTCCATGAGTGTATAAACATGTAGGCTGGGGAAGGATTCTTTGAGGAGGTGGTAACTGGGCTGAAATGTAAAGTGTGAATACAAGTGAAGGGGGGAAATATTCCAAATAGGATGGGAAGTCCTGTCTTTATTTATCTCTAAGCCCTGACAAATACAGGCATGAAACATGCTGATTGGGAGATGGCATTACTGAATAAGGGATTTAACGATATCAAGGTACCGGTGTTCTGAGAATTGCTTCATGCCTCTATGTGACTCGCCAAATAAACTCTGAAAGTCACTGAATCTACCTGGTGATTCTGATGCTGCACTTCCTCTTCCTACTACTCTAGGAGAAGGAAAGCTGTGTGCCTCAATCCCAAACGACCACCTGCTACCCTAAAGGATGGCCAATAGGAAGTCAGTAAGAAAACAGCCTCATAGAAGTGGAGACCAAAAGTCTGAGGCCAAATTACCTGAAAAATAATGGCAAGGTCGGGAAAGAGGAGAGGAAGTGAAGATGAAAGAGGAGAGTAGGAATCATGAGAAGACAGTTCTGGCCATGGAAAAAGCAGCAGCTGAATTCTTTGGTCAGACGCCAGGCATAATTATTAAAAGCAAATCCTTTTCTAGAAATCGAGAAAGGAAACCTGAACCCTTGGACTCTGCATAAGTAAAAGTTTGTTTGTTTTCTCAGACCAAAGTGTGTTTGTTCCTAAGCCTTAGGGTTGTTTGTCTCTGTGAGATCCCTGAGGGCTGAGGGAGGAGCTTCCATGGAGAATGGGTCTCAGTCCTGGAGTCAAGCTCGGACCAGTTTTATAGGAAGAACCTCCTCCAAGGGAAACTTTGGAAACGTTTGTTTATGTTTTGATAATAAAACATGGTATTATTGTTATTCTGATTTCATCAAGTCATTTCTCTTTCATTTTTCTTACTCACTGTGCAGGAAGCTTTGTAATTAGTTTTCTTTTTCTCTTAAACCTCTAAAGCAAAGCCAGAAACAGATACATAACCATACCTCTTAGGAGAGAGGGTTGCCTTCCAGTCTGGAAAAGCATGAAGGAGCTGGTCCCTATCAAGTTCTACTCAAAGCCAGTGTCATTAGTGTAATCATAGGCCATTGTCCTATATTGTTGAAGGGAGTCATTTGCCCAAAAACCTATTGGATTGTTCTTTCATGCTGTTCTGGACTTGATGATGAAACTGAAAAATCCAGATCTGAATTTCTAAAGGGATCCTCAATGCCTCCCTGAAATAAGAATATGTATACCCTCATTAGCTTATGCTCTCTGACTAGAACTACTCAGCCACCCAAAACCTCAACGTTTTTTTTTTTTTTTTTTTTGGTGATGGAGTCTCACTCTGTTGCCCAGGTTGGAGTGCAATGGCACCATCTCGGCTCACTGCAACCTTTGCCTCCCAGATTCAACCTCCCCAGTAGCTGGGATGAGAGGCATGTGCCACTATGCCTGGTTAATTTTGGTATTTTTAGTAGAGAGAGGGTTTTGCCATGTTGCCCAGGCTGGTCTTCAACTCCTGACCTCAAGTGATCCACCCTACTCAACATCCCAAAGCGCTGGAATTACAGGCATGAGCCACTACACCCGGCCAAAACCCTCAACTTTATAAGGAGGTTTTAAAAAAAGTGATCCCCTCTCTGGAAATGGTAGGATTTTTTTTTTAATTGAAAAGCAGAAAGTAAAAGTCTGATTAATAAGTATCATGAATGGAATTTTATACACATAAGTTGAAGGAACACATTTCCAGAACCTCACAGAAGCTATTTTTTTTTTAAAGAGTATTAATTTTAAAGCTAGGCAGACCTTGGTCAAGTCGCATCTCTTCCATAAATCGACCACATGAACTTGAGCAAATTTTGGTAAGAGGCTGCTCCTTAGTCCTCATTTTATATGAATCATAGCTTAAAAGATTGCTGAAATAATTAGAAATTGGAAAACAGGCTCCCAAAGTTAAGTCTGACTTATTTAGTCTTATTTCTTTTTTTGAAATAGTATAAGAATTTATTAAAGTATATCAGTTGATTTAGAGTCTTCTGAAAGGTCAGAGGAACACTAGAATTATGCAGTCAGGAAAAACGCCCAAATTTCACTCCTACACTTCTCATACAAGCAATCCTACAACAGCGGATAATTATCATCATTTTCAATATGAGCACAAAACACAGGACACTACAGCATGGATCTTGGTCACTTTTGCTTCTAAAAGTTCTTAACATGACCACACTGCTACCCTCATTTACAGAATTCTGCACGGCACCCCCATCCTTATTTCTAACACAAATCCTGCAGGTTTCCTTCTCTGAATTTCCCAAGAAGAAGAAAGAAGTTCTCCCAGGTGGTGGTGAGAGAGGACCTCTGGTCAGCTGATGTCAAAGAAAAGGCTGACACTGGAATTGAAATAGTACATCTTCCTGGAGTGTGTTAGCCAAAAGAGGAGAAAAATTGTCCTACATTCCTCAGTAGATCCTAAAGGGAATAGAAAAATTAGGCAAAATAAGAGTGGCTCAATATGACAACCCACCAAAAGTTTTCCATCTACCCAGAATGTTGCAGTGAAGAAGACAGAAAGTAAGAAAACTTTTGGAAATATTTTCACCGATGATAGTAAAGGATTTATTCATTCAATATCCATGACATCTTGACTGAGTACCTTTCATATCCCAGACACTCTTCTAGGTACTTGAAATACATCCATAAACAGACAACAGTCTCTGTCCTTGTGGAGCTGAAGTTTTTGTAGAGATAGACAACCAGTGAATACAGCAAACAAATAAGCAATACACAATGTTATAAGTTGCTAAGTGTGATGAAAGATGCGGGGCAGGGAAGAGGGAGAGGAGAGGAGCAGGTTGTGGTCTTAAGTAAACTAGATCAGGGAAGTATCAAAAAAGTTTGATACTCGAAAGAAAGACCCAAAAGGAGGATGGTCCTGGGAAAGCTAGGAAATCACAGCACATTTTCTGTGATTTAATTTCTAAATTGAAATTTGACTTTATATCTCACTTCCCAGGTCCACTTAAATTCTGTTGAGAATGAGCCCAGATGTGTCCCCCCACAGTGCCTAGGATGTCAACAAACATTCACTCTCTCATGCTATTTTGATGGATGAGTGAATGAATGATGACTACGAAACACTCTCCTCCGAAAAATAATGGCTCAATTCACTCCAATACATTGAGAACCTATCTCCCAAGTGATTGGCCATTTTTTTCCCCCCAGAACAAGCACATCTCTTGCTCCCTGTTTCTCTCCCTGGTGAATTTCTCATTCACTGTTTCCAAGAGAGATGATATGTTTGGGCCAGTATGACACCTTTCACTATGGAACTCTACTCTTAGGCAGCCTCACATCAAACTGCCTCATTGTTGAGTTTCCTCATAGTTCCTTTTGTTCCAACAAAGACCAGAGGTCCAGGCCAGACTATTGTGGTCAGGGTGACAGGGTCCCCATCAGTAGGTAGGAAGACAGTTCAAACTCCCCAAGACACATTCCTCAGAAGGAGGCTGCAAGAAAGGCAGGCACATAACAGCTTTATGAACCAGCAAGTCTTAGTTTCAGGAAGAAAATGAGGAGATTGAGATTAAGGTTATTAGATAAGCCCCTGAGTTGCTGTGGGAATCTCTGTGGTTTTAATATTGATTCGTCTCTCTGCAAGCTGCAGTAATAACTTGAATAGATTCACATATCTTGTTAGATATGTGAACCTGGCCCCTAGCCAGGCAACAACCTAGAAAACTGAATTCTCAAATGCAGAATGCTTTTTATTACATACATTTAACTTACAACAGTACTTCTCATATATTAGACTTTTCACTTCCCTGCACCATTCCACACATCTGCAAAATCTCAACAGTTAAGAGTCAGTATCATAAATAAGTACTGGAACAAAGGCCATACTTAAGAAAACATCTCCAAACCAAACACCAAAACTCCAATAAGTCGAGTTTTACAAAAGTGTTCACTGTCTCATGAGGTTGGATCTGAATCAGTTCTCAAATATCTGAATTATTTCTACTGTTTAATTCTTTTGTGTGGAGGTTCTTTTGGGTCAAACATCTGTATCTGTTTCCTCTTAATACTTAACTCAGGGTCCCAAGCAAGGCACTGGACAGGGCAGCAGTGGATGGAAATGTGCTGAGCTGTGTTTAAGCTGACAAAGAGGAACGGTTAGCAGGGTGGCCTGGTAGAAATCAATCCGGATCAAAGGGAAGATAAACACCAAGGGCAGTCATTCAGGTTTCATTTTTAAGGTGTGGTAGCACGGAAGGGCTTTGTGTCTGCTTCACTGGGGGAGAACATGAAAGGACATTATTTGCATTCGGCTTGGCTTTGACATTGAACAACACATACACATCAAATCCCTTTCCCTAATGGCAAGTCTTTCTCAATGCTTCTCCACAGAGCTCTTTTCAGTCACGCCTTCTGCTCAGACATCTGGGACCGTGTCAGACCACGTTCATCAGTGGTGGCAAACTTCTGGTTCACGGGCAGAACGCAGGATGCAGGGACATTTTGCTGGGCCTGGATTGACTTTTTAAAAAACATTTAAGATATTTCCAGTATTTAAAAATTGTGAGGTTTCATGCAAAAATATTGTTACCTGACTTGTCTTGACACATCAGAAGATCTGGCAATATTGACAAGAAGGGTTAGATTTGGGCAGCCAGTGTCCATTTCAGCTAGACAAGCATGCTCCGACTCACACAAACCTCTGCCTGGTTTTATGCATAGGTGTTACCTGCTTCATATGTGAGGACATTTAAATTGTTGACAAACTGCTCTGACCATTTTGACAACAGGTTCAAAGCAGGGAATGACAGCCATCATGTATTGAGTGCCATCATATGGCCAGACAGCATTCTGAGCTCTCTCCATATACGAACTCATTTATCCCTCAAACAACTCCATAAACTCCACAAACTACAAAAGGGAAATTGAAGCAAGAGAAATTCAGTGATTTACTGGGGGTCACACAAGTAGGAAGTGCTAGAGATATGAGGAGAGCCAAAGAGGCTTGACTCCAGATCTCAATGTCAAATTTCTAATCTACAGCAATCAGCAAAGAAATTGCTATAGATTAGAAATTCCTTTAAGATGAGCTTAACTTTATGATTCCTCTTAGGGCTGATTACCTGATCAGTTCTAGCCTCGCAAGTATTTCTCATCACAAGTACCTTGCACGTACAGGTAGACACATCATCTAAGCCATGATAAATATGTATATATCCTGATGATCAGATTAAATATTTATTCATCTACACAATATCTGAGAGTCCTAAAGAAACAAGAAACTAGCTACAGACATTGGCACCCGTTGGGTAGAAATGAGCTGTCGCTTGTTCCACGAGGAGGTGGCTGCGAGGGATGTGGAGAGGAGATGGATGATGTGGTTGTTAGGAAGACCGCAAGCTCCTGAACCTCACTGCCTTTATGGACTCAAGCTGTGCTCTGATCCAAACCACACACTGGGCTCGAGCCTTCCCGATTCATCTCAGAGTCTTCTTTCTGTGCTCAGGTTCCTCGTGATTAATTTCGGGCCAGTAACTTCCTCCACAGTCACAGCTTCATCCAAACTTGGATTTCCCCCCAAGCAGCCTTCCCTGGGGTTCATCGCATCTTTCTTGCTTCCTCTGAGACATCTTTCTCTTCTCTGAAGGCTCTTTTATGAATAAGACCTGAAGGCTGAAATCATCCTTTTTCTTTCTAACAAAATAAACTACCTAGATGTTATTTATTTTATTTCATTTCTGAATATTCCCACTTTGGGGGTATTTTGTTGTTGTTGTCTGAGGCTTTTTGTTATCGTTTGTATAATGAAGCCCAGGCTTAAGACACTGTGGCATCCCCCCAAGGCACTGCCTCTCGGCCCTGGAATTTTCCTTCAGCCTCAGCCAGCCACGCCTTTGGCTTCCTGTGGGCTGTGGCCTGAGAGCCCCTGCAGCTGGAGGGCTGCTCGCCTCACATAACCATCTCCTTGCCCAGGCTCCAGGCTGGGTCTTTCTGGGAACCATAAATACCCAAATTCCCAGGCTCCTCCCCCAGACACTCTCAGAATCCCGGTCTCCTTGGAAAGTATTTTTTATCTTTATTTTCCAGGACTTCATAATTTAAATGGATTACATTTCAGGGGGAGGTGGAATTGATCTCTTCAGAAATCAAAACCTTCTGGGGAAAAATTTACCAAAATGAGGACTCCTATTACACCATATTTGCCTCAGCTTCCCCTTAATTTTAATTTTTTTCTTTAAGTACAAGGTACTGTCACTGTTATGGATTGAATGTTTGTGTCTCCTCCAATAAATATACTGGAGTCTTACCTCCCTGGTATTAGGATGATGTGGTTTGGCTGTGTCCCCCCCCCCCAAATCTCATCTTGAATTGTAGCTCCCATAATTCCTACATGCTGTGGAAGGGACATAGTTGGAGATAACTGAATCATGGAGGTGGTTCCCCCTCATACTATTCTCATGGTAGTGAATAGGTCTCCTGAGATCTGATGATTTTGTAAGGAGTTTCCCCTTTACTTGGCTCTCATTCTGTCTTGTCTGCTGCCATGTTAGATGTGCATTTTGCCTTCTGCCATGATTGTGAAGCCTTTCCAGCCATGTGGGACTCTGAGTCCATTAAACCTCTTTGGAGGTCCCTCTGTGTTGCCTAAGCTGGAGTGCAATATCTGTTCATAGGCACAATCACAGCCCGCTGCAGCCTTGAACTCCTGGGCTCAAGCAATTACCTTAGCCTCTCAAGTAGCTGGGACTAGAGGTACACACCACCATACCTGGTAAGAAGCATTATTATAGACTAGTAAATATATGAGAAACTCATTGACATAGCTTGATCACTATAAACATTTAAATGGTCTCGTCTATACTGATTTCCTTGTCAAGAAATAAAATTTTCTCTTCAATCTGAGTCACATTGTGAATTTAGATTATTTTTAAGATCTATTCCAACATGGTGAAACCCCGTCTCTACTAAAAATACAAAAATTAGCTGGGCGTGGTGGTGTGTACCTATAGTCCCAGCTACTCGGGAGGCTGAGGCAGGAGAATTGCTTGAACCTGAGAGGCAGAGGTTGTAGTGAGCCAAGATCACGCCACTGCACTCCAGCCTGGGCGACATGGTAAGACTCTATCTTAAAAAAAAAAAAAAAAAAAAAAAAAAATATCTATTTTACTCCTTATTTTAGTAAATTTCAAGTAACCAAGATACCCCCAACAAAGAAGAAAAATATAGGAATACAAAAATTAAGAGTGCTCATTTTGATCCTGAACATTAAATTATTTGTTAAAAAATATTTCTATACAACAAAAGTTACATGAATTTTCAAAATAAAATTTTGCCAATGCTTAGGGCAAATTACATTAATGAAATATATTTTTTGCTTAATATCAGTAATTTCAAGTAATTCCTGAAAAGTTTTCTGGTAATAAAGTCCTTTTCTTTCCTCTAGTAAAACCAAGGTTTAAGGAAAAGGGTATGTTTAATATCTTTATGTTGACAGTGTCTGGTAGATGATAGACATTCAATAAATGTTTGTTGAAGAAATGAATTTAGTGATACTTTGTTATAGGGCTTATAGTATATTTTGAGAACTAAATTTGACCAATGGCTAGTAACATCGGCATACAAATGCCATGAGCTACAATCTATCCCTGGAACATGTTATTGCCCCATGTTTCCAAAGCAGAACTAAAAAGTTTAGCCTCATTTACCTTGTCTTGCAGAAAATGGGGTTGTGAGAGATCTTCAATCTCAGAGAGAGAGGAGATTGTAGCAAGATGGAATAGACTGGACAGTTCCTGGGTTTTCTGAGAGCACCAGTTCAAGGTGGTATTGAATGGAGTTGACAAGCTTGTTTGGTCTGAAGAAGGACATTGATATCAGTGACAACCTAGGAATCTACATTTTTAAACATGTACCCTAAGATAGATGTTTTGTAAATATGGCCAGAATTCTCCACCTTCCCTGTATCCATGCCACTTGCAATGTGTCATCCCAGCTCCTCTCCTGAAGTTGTGAAGTCTGTTTCCTCACCCTTGAATCTGGGCTGGTGTTGCAACTTGCTCTGACCAATAGAGTGTGGCAGAAGTAACACCACGCTGGTGCTGCATTAGACCTCAAGAGATCTTGCTTGCCTCTACTTATGCTCTTGTTTGCTGCCACTGTGTGAGCAGGCCCAATCTAGTCTGCTGAATTGTTCAAGACGTGTGGCCCCTTTCATCCCAGTTGACAGCCAGTCAGCTGTCAGACATATGGGTGAGACCATCCAATGGTCCCTGAGAAAGGCCTGCAGACACACAAGCCCAACCAAGATCAGCCAGGCCGAGGTGACTGGCAACTACTCGGTTGACAGAAGTGCAGTCAGCCTACAGATTTGTAGGCAATAACAGACAGTTATGTTGAGCAACTGAGTTTTGAGGTAGGTAACCAGTGTATACCTTAAGTGATTTCTATAATCAGGCAAACTTAGGAAGCATTAGCGTGGATGATATCTGCAGCTTTCTTGGAATAAAGAGATAAGTTTGAATGCCAAGCTCTATAAATCCCCAGTATTTGGCTCTTCTGCCTCATTAATGAAGACAAGTAAAAATAAAATTAAGAAAATCTTAACGAAATTTTAACAGCTTAAAAAATCCACCAAAAGCCATCCAGAAATCACCAAGAATTATGATCTTCTAGGGAGGCACAGGGTTAGGTTATGAAAATAACCACAAGCCCTCAGGAGTGTGGTCTATGATCACCATGAACTCTCTGAAATACTCTGTTTAGGTTTCTCCTCCTCACAAATTGAATTGATATAGAGAGCAAACAATGGTTCTTAATTCCTAGACAAACAAACAGGTGATGGTAACAGTAATGATTTTCAAGTAGCATAATTTGACGAGTCTGGAAATAGATGCTGAATTCTTCGTTTTCTAGCAATGGACACATTCTACACTCCTTCTAGTCCTTTGCCCAATAATAACACTGTATTTTTATTGATGTTTCCAGATTAATGGATTGATGACTAGACAGGAAATCCTGTGCCAGTCCACAGGGCAAGTTGCCTTAGCTATTTATTAATCACCAACAAGTGAACTGCACTGAATCACAGCAGCAAATTGAGAGAGGAAATCTTAGTTACATTGATAATTTTTAATTTGCCCTTAGGTCAGCTAGAATGCATAAGGGAAGTGTTATAGGAAGAGTATGTCTAGAAAGAATACCAGAATTCAGGTTGCTTGAGCAATCTCCTTCTTTGGAGGCTGATGAATGAGCTACAATAATGATCCTTATGTTCTGACAACAATCAAAAGAACTACTTTTTCAATTAGCACATTGATTAGAGGTTTCATAAGTACATTTATTCTTTTATCAGCTAATAGGTTTTCTTATTGGGAAAACAATTCTTTCATGGTCTTACCTATTATAATGTTTTATTAAGATCCAGGACATTTTGAAGTAATAAAAAGAAAATAGCACAATAAAAATGATTCAAAAAGTAACCTTATTCTGAACAAACTTCCTTGACCACTAAATCACATTATGTCTTGTTGAGAATAAAATAGATTTAGAGGGAAAAGAGTCTATGTCCTTTGATAAACCTCCTTTACGAACTAGGTGATGAGATTAAATAACCATATCTCAAATGGGAGGAGACTGAGGGAATAAAATAAACCTCTGTAGTGTGTAGCTTTTGTGCTTTGCTAAAACTTTTTTTGCATGAACATAATAATTTCCTTTGATTTCATCTAAGAAGTAGACAGAGCACGTTCTTATACCCATATTATAGATGGAGAAATTGAGGTTTTGTGATATGAACTTGCTAAGTACAGACTATACATGTTAAAGTCAATCATAAAGCACCTTATTTAAAATAAGTAGTTATCTTCCAGTTCAAGGTACCACATTAGACAGACTCATCTATCTCCTCTCTTGCTTGTATCTCCATTTCATTTATTTTAAGAGAATAATAATAGTAATGTATAAACTCACAACAACGAGAAGGGGAGACTGTAAACACTCATGATTTTATTCAAAATTTCAATAGACTTTTAGAAAAATGGAAATCATATGCAGAAGTTGTAAGTGGTCCAAGTGGGAAAAACAATGGTAAAGAATAGGTAGAGGTGGGTGAGTGATATGGTTTGGGTGTGATCTGCCCCAACAAAACTCATGTTGAAATGTGACTCCTGGTGTGGCAGTGCTGGGAGATGGGGCCTAGTGGGAGATGTTTGTGTCATGGCACAGGATCTGCCATGAATAAGTTAATGCCATCCTGTGGGAGTGGGTTTTTACTATGATGGGACTGGATTAGTTACCTAGAAAGCAGCTAGTCCTTTCTTGTGTTTGTTCTCTTTACACGTGTCCTCTTACTTCCATGTTTCTGCTGTAAGTTGAAGCATCACAAGATCCTCACCAGATGGGCTGCCTAACCTTGGACTTTGAAGCCACCAGGTTCATTAGCCAAATAAACCTCTTTTCTTTATAAATTATTCAGTCTCAGTAATCTATGATAGCAACATTGAACTAAGACAGTGAGCATCTGTAAAAGGAAATGATCTGTCCTAAAGAACCACAGGAAAGCTTGAATTTGAGAATTCTAAGTACAACAGAGGGTCAGGGTGAGTCATGGGAATAAATATGGACCAAGGGGATAATTGGAGTCCATAGACTAACAGATCAAGTTAACATTCACCCAGAAGCAGATGCCCAACAGACAAGCGTTTGCTCTTCTAGCAAGGAGAGTTGTTTTCTTAAAAACTGAAAGAAAGATATGAAAGAACTGAGGCCCTGATTATAGGAGGTCGTATCCCCTAAAAATGATCTTCATATTCTCACATTAGGATTTCCAAAATATAAAGACGGATCACCACTCTTTCATCCTAAATTAGACAATATACAAGCTTCATCCTTCTTCATAGTGCTGATTTTCCTAAAAACCCTCCTGGGAAATTTGACTCTTAACTACACACATTTATTTCTTTAAAATTTTAAGTTGTTTTTATACACTTAGAAATTAAAAACTAAAGTAACTTTATTAAATTTTCTACTTTCTTGGAGGTCATTTTTAATTCATGTTTATAATGTTGTATTAATTACAAATTATAAGATTTATAATTTTTTATAAATTTTTTTAAAATTTTAAATAAAATTTTATAATTTTTTCTGACATAAAAATATCCCTAAAGTAACTTTTTAAGGATGTGCATTACTTATCATATTGATCTTCACAGCTGAATATTATAGCAAAAGAAAAAGTGAAAAAACAGGCAATTTGGGAATGATTAAAAAAATCCCTTGCTCAAAATGAAATGCTATGCAGCTAGTCAAATTTTTAGGATAAAAATTATTATTTGAAAATGTTTATGATATCTTATTGAGTAAAAAGGATGTTAGAAAACATGACAAAAGGCACTATTACAGTTTTTATTTAATAGTTATACTTAAATATGTGGGTATGCATTGAAAAATGTCTGAAAACACATTCAGTAAAACTGTAACAGCAACTGGCCCTGGGTGGTAAGATTGAGTAGTTTGAGTTTTCTTTTTCTCTCTTTCTTTTTTTTTTATATACATTTAAAAAAATTCTGTATAAACATGTAGTATTTAAGTAATTTTATAATTTTTTTCTTGAAGCAATCTTACAGTTCTGTTTTTCTTTTTCTTTTTTTTCCATTCTTGTTCTCTTCTATAGAAAAGAACAAGAATATATGTATATCTATCTATCTATAGATATCTAAGTAATTAGATATATCTCATCTATCTATCTATCTATCTAACCTAGAAAAATCTCTTCCCGACATTGGCCTATGCAAAGAATTCATGACTAAGACCCTAAAAGCAAATTGTATCCAATATGTAGTTTTTTTATCCCACACTCATCTCCCACCCTTCCCATCTCCCACCCTTCCTCCATATGAGTCTCCAATGTTCTTTAACCACTCTGTATGCCTCTGTGTACCCATAGCTTAGCTCCAATTTATAAGTAAGAACATAAAGGATTTGGTTTTCCATTCCTGAGTTACTTCACTTAAAATAATGGCCTTCAGCTCTACCCAAGTTTCTGCAAAAGGGATTATTTTTCTTTTATGGCTGAGTAATTGTATTAGTCTGTTTTTACACTGATGATAAAGACATACCTGAGACTGGGCAGTTTACAAAAGAAAAAGGTTTAATGGACTTACAGTTCCACACGGCTGAAGAAGGCTCACAATCATGGCAGAAGGCAAGGAGGAGCAAGTCATATCTATATGGATGGCAGCAGGCAAAGAGACAGCTTGTGCAAGGAAACCACTCCATCCTTTGATCTCATGAGATCTCAATGAGACTCATTCATTATCACAAGAACAGCATGGGAAAGACTTGCCCCAATTATTCAATTACCTCCCACTGGGTCCCTTCCACAACATATGGGAATTCAAGATAAGATTTGGGTGGGGACACAGCCAAACCATATCAGTAGTATTCTATAGTGTGTGTGTGTATATCTCACTTTTAAAAATCTATTCATTGGTTGATGGAAACTTAGATTGGTTCCATATCTCTGCAATTATGAATTGTGCCACGATGAACACTCACATCCAAGTGCCTTTTTGATACAATGACTTCTTTTCCTTTGGGTAGTTACCCAGTAGTGGGGATTGCTGGATTGAATGGCAGATCTACTTTTAGTTCTTTGAGACCTTGCCATACTTTTTTTCCATAGAAGTTGTATTAATTTACATTCTCGCCAGAAGTGTATAAGCATTCCCTTTACACTACATTCATCACATTCATGTCAACATCTTTTTTTTTTTTTTTTTTTTTTTTTAATGATAGCCATTCTGGCTGGGGTAAGCTGGCAACTCATTGTGGTTTTAATTTGCATTTCTCTGCTGATTAGTGATGTTGAGCATTTTTTCATGTTTATTTGCCATTTGTTTATCTTTTTCTGAGATGTGTTCATTCATGTCATTTGCCCACTTTTTGATGGAATTATTAGTATTATTATTTCTTGCTGATTTGCTTGAGTTCCTTGTAGTTTCTAGATACTAGTCCTTTCTTGGATACATAGTTTGCAAATAATTTCTCCCACTCTGTGCATTGTCTGTTTATGCTGATGATTGTTTCTTTTGCTATCCAGAAGTTTTTTAGTTTGATTAAGTCCCATGTATTTATTTTTGTTTTAGTTGCATTTGCTTTTGGGTTCTTAGTCATGAATTTTTTGCCTAGGCCAATGTTCAGAAGAGATTTTCCTAGGTTTTTTTTCTATAATTTTTATGATTTCAGGTCTTAGATTTAAGTCTTTAATCTATCTTGAGTTGATTAGTGTATATGATGAGAGACAGGGCTACAGTTTCATTCTTCTCCATGTGGCTATCCAGTTTTCCCAGCACCATTTATTGAACAAGGTGTCCTTTTCCCAATTTATGTATTCATATGCCTTCTCAAATACAATTTGTTCTAAATATTTGGCTTTATTTCTGGATTCTCTGTTCTGTTCCATTGGTCTGTGTATCTATTTTTATACCAGTACCATGCTGTTTTGGTTACTATGCCCCTGGAATATAGTTTGAAGTTGGGTAATGTGATGCCTCCAGATTTGTTCTTTTGGCTTAGAATTGCTTTTTTTGATTCCATATGAATTTTAGGATTGTTATTTCTATTTCTGTGAAAAATGATGTTGGTATTTTGATAGAAATTGCACTGAATCTGTAGATTGCTTTGAGTGGTGTGGTCATTTTCACAATGCTGATTCTTCTGATCCATGAGCATGGGGTGTATTTTCATTGTTTGTGTCATCTATGATTTATTTCAGTAGTGTTTTGTAGTTCTCCTTGTACAGATTTTTCACCTCCTCAGTTGAGTATATTCCTAGGGTTTTCTTTTTGTTTTTGTTTCCATACCTATTGTGAAAGGGATTGAGTTCTTGATTTTATTTTCAGCTTGGCTATTGTTGGTAGACAGCAGTGCTCTTGATTTTTATACATTGTTTTTGTAACCTGACTCCTTACTGAATTTATTTATCAAATCTAGGAGTCTTCTGGAGGAGTCTTTAGAGTTTTCTAGTTATACAATCATATCATGGGCAAACAGAATTAGTTTGACTTCATTTTTTCCTATTTGGATGCCCTTTATTTCTTTCTCTTTCCTAACTGTTCTGGTTAGAACTTCAAATACTATAATAACCAGAAGTGATGAAAGTGGGCATCCTTGTCTTGTTCTAGTTCTTAGGGGGAATGCTTTCAACTTTTCCCCATTCAGCCAACATTATAACCAACCACAATGGGCTGTTTACATATGGCTTTTTTTTTTATTTTGAGGTATGTTCCTTCTATGCCTAGTTTGAGGTTGAAGGTTTTTATCATAAAGAGACACTGGATTGTATTGAATGTTTTTCCCGTGTCTATTGTGATGATCATATGGTTTTTGTTTTTCATTTTTTTAATGTAATGAGTCACATTTATTGACTTGTGTATGCTGAACCATCCCTGCATCCCTGGAATAAAACTCATTTGATCATGGTAAATTATCTTTTGAATGTACTGTTGGATTCAGTTTGCTACATTTTGTTGGGGGATTTTCTGCACTTACGTTCATCAGAGATATTGGTCTGTAGTTTTTTTTTATTATATCCTTTCCTGGATTTGACATCAGGGTGATACTGGCTTCATAGAATGAGTTAAGGAAAATTTCCTATTTCTCAATCTTTTGGGAAGTTTCAGTAGCATTGGTACAAATTCTTCTTTGAATGTCTGGTAGAATTTTGTTGTGAATCCATCTGACCCTGGGACTTGTTGTTGTTGTTGGCAATTTTTAAATTACTGATTCAATTTATTGATCTGCTCAACATTTCTATTTCTTTCTGATTCAATCTAGGATTGTATATTTCCAGGAATTTATCCATTTCCTCTAGATTTTCTAGATTGTGTGCAAAGAGGTGTTCATAGTAGTCTTGAATGATCTTTTCTACTTCCATGGTGTTGGTTGTACTGTCTCCAATTTCATTTCTAATTGAGCTTATTTGAATCTTGTCTCTTCTTTCTTGGTTAATCTAGCTGATCATAGTCTATCAATTTTGTTTATCTTTTCAAATAACCAATTTTTGTTTCATTGATCTTTTGTACTTTTTGTTTTAATTTTATTGAGTTCTTCTCTGATCTTTGTAATTTATTTTACCCCCTGCTAACTCTTGGTTTGGTTTCTTCTTGTTTCTTTAGTTCCTTGAGGTGTGACATTAGGTTGGCCATTTGTGGTCTTTCAGGATTTTTGATGTAGACATTTAGCACTATAAACTCTCCACTTATCACAGTTTGTTGTATACCAGAGGTTTAGATAACTTGTGTCACTGTTATCATACATCTTAAAGAATTTTTAACCCATTTTACCCCATTGTTAAACCAAAAATTATTCAGGAACAGATTATTTAAGTTCCATGTATTTGTATAGTTTTGAGTGTTCCTTTGGAGTTGATTTCTGGTTTTATTCCATGGTGGTCTGAGAAGATACTTGACATAATTTTGATTTTCATAAATTTACTGACACTTGTTTTATGTATGGTCTATCTTAAAGAATGTTCCATATGCTGATGAGACTAATGTATATTCTGCAGTTCTTGGCTACAATATTCGGTAAATATCTATTAGGTCTATTTGTTCTATAGTGCAGTTTAAGTCCAGTATTTCTTAATTGACTTTCTGTCTTGATGATCTGTCTAGTTCTGTCAGTGAAGTGTTGAGGTCCCCCGCTATTATTGTTTTGCTGTCTATCTCTTTTCTTAGTTCTAGTAGGAATTGTTAAATGAATCTGGGAGCTCCAGAGTTAGGTGCATATATATTTAGTATCATAATAACTTCTTGTTGAATTGATCTGATTGATCCTTTTATGATTATATAATGACCTTCTTTGACTTTTTTTACTGTTGCTGCTTTAAAGTCTGGAATCTAATTAAATTTCAGAGCTTCTGTACAGCAAAAGAAACAATCATTAGAGTGAACTGGCAACCAACAGAATGGGAAAAAAATTTTCCACTCTACCCATCTGACAAACGGCTAATATCCAGAATCTACAAAGAACTAAAACAGATTTACAAGAAAAAAACAAACAAACCCATTCAAAAGGGGTGATGGATATGAACACTTTTCAAAAGAAGACATATATTAAGCCAACAAAGATATGAAAAATGCTCATCATCACTGGTCATTAGAGAAATACAAATCAAAACCACATTGAGATACCATCTCACACCAGTTGGAATGGCAATCATTAAAAAATCTGGAGACAACAGATGCTGGAGAAGATGTGGAGAAATAGGAACACTTTTACACTGTTGGTGGGAGTGTAAATTAGTTCAACCATAGTGGAAGACAGTGTGGCAATTCCTCAAGGATCTAGAAATAGAAATTCCATTTGACCCTGCAATCCCATTACTGGGTATATAACCAAAGGACTATAAATTAGTCTATTATAAAGACACATGCACACGTATGTTCACCGTGGCACTGTTTACAATAGCAAAGACCTGGAACCAACCCAAATGCCCACTGATGATAGACTGGACAAAGAAAATGTGGCACATATACCTCGTGGAATACTACACAGCCATAAAAAATGATGAGTTTGTGTCCTCTGTGGGGGACATGGATAAATCTGGAACAGAAAATCAAACACCAGATGTTCTCACTCATAGGTGGGTGTTGAATAATGAGAACACATGGACAGAGGGAGGGGGAGCATCACACACTGTGGTCAGTTGGGGGGGCTAGGGGAGGAACAGTGTGAGGGGGAGGGTGGGGGAGGGGATAACATAGGGAGAAATGCCAGGTATAGGTGATGGGGGATGGAGGCAGAAAACCACCTTGCCATGTATGTACCTATGCAACAATCCTGCATGATCTGCACATGTACCCCAGAACCTAAAGTACAATTTAAAAAAAACAAAAAGAATAGCTACTCTTGCTCGCTTTTCATTTCCATTCATGTGGAACATCTTTTTCCATCCTTTGACCTTGAGTCTATAAGAATCCTTTTGTGTTAGGTGTGTCTCTTGAAGACAGCACATATTTGGCTTGTGATTGTTTTATCCATTCTTTCAATCTGTACCTTTTAAGTGGAGGATTTAGACCATTTACATTCAACATTAATATTGAGATGTAAGGTACTGTTTCAGTCATCATGTTGATTGGTACCTAGACACTTTGTTTCCTTCATTGTATTGTTTTATAGGCCCTGTAAGTTTTATGTTTTCAAGAGATTTTATTCTTGTGCATATTACCCATTTGTTTCAAGATTCAGAATTCCTTTTAGCATTTTGTGTAGTACTGATTTGGTAGTGACAAATTCCCTCAGCATCTGCTTGTCTGAAAAAGACTATTTCTCCTTCATTTATGAAACTTAGTTTCACTGGACATAAAATTCTAGGCTGACAGTTATTCTGCTTAATAAAAGGCAGCTGAAAATACAGCCCTGTATTAGTCCATTCTCACACTGCTATAAAAACATTGCTGAGACTGGATAATTTATGAAGAAAACAGGTATAATTGACTTACAGTTCTGCAGACTGTACAGGAAGCATGGCTGGGGTGGCTTAGAAAACATGCAATCATGGCAGAAGGTGTAGGGGAAGTAGGCATGGTCTTCACATGGCCAGAGTGGGAAAGAGAGAGAGAGCAAAGGGGGAAGTGCTACACACTTTCAAACAACCAGATCTTCTGAGAACTTACTCACTAACATGTGAACAGAAAGGGGGAGAACTGCCCCCATGATCACCTCCCACCAGCTCCTCCCAACATTGGGAAATAAAACTCACCATAAGATTTGGGTGGTGTATTAGTCTGTTCTCATACTGCTATGAAGAAATACCTGACACTGGGTAATTTATAAAGGAAAGAAGTTTAATTGATTCACAGTTCCACATGGCTGGGGAGGCCTCAGAAAGGCACCTCTTTATAGGGCAGCAGGAGAGAGAATGAGAGAAATGCAGAGCAAAGGGGAGAAAGCTCCCAACAAAACTATCAGATCTCAAAAGAACTCACTCAATATCATGAGAACAGCATCAGATAATCGCCCTATGATTCAATCATCTCCCACAAGGTTCTTCACCCAACACATAAGGATTACAATTTGGATTACAATTCAAGGGAAGATTTGGGTGGGGGACACAGCCAGGCCATATCATTCCTCACCTGGCCCCTCTCAGATCTCACATCCTTACATTTCAAAACACAATCATGCCTTTCCAACAGTCCTCCAATGTCTTAAATCATTGCAGCATTAACCCAAAAGTCCAAGTTCAAAGTCTCATCTGAGACAAGGCAAGTCCCTTCCATCTATGAGCCAGTAAAATTAAAAGCAAGTTAGTTACCTCCTAGATACAATGGAGGTACAGGCATTGGGTAAATACACCCATTCCAAATGGGAGAAATTGGCTAAAATAAAGAGGCTACAGGGCCCATACAAGTCCAAAATCTAATAGGGCAGTCATTAAAACTTAAAGTTCCAAAATGGTCTCCTTTGACTCCATGTCTCACATCCAGGTCATGCTGATGCAAGAGGGGATTCCCATGGCCTTGGGCAGCTCAGCCCCTGTGGCTTTGCAGGGTACAGTCCCCCCTCAGCTGTCTTAACAGCTGGTGTTGAGTGTCTGTGGTTTTTCCAGCCTCATGGTATAAGCTGTTGGTAGATCTACCATTTTGGGGTCTGGAGGATGGTGGCCCTCTTCTCACAGCTCCAGTAGGTACTGCTTCAGTGGTAACTCTGTGTGGGGGCTCCAACCCCACATTTTCTTTCTGCAGTGCCCTAACAGATGTTCTCCATGAGGACTCTGCCCCCTGCAGCAAACTACTGCCTAGACATTCAGGTGTTTCCATACATTTTTTGAAATCTAGGCAGAGGTTCCCAAACCTCAGTTCTTGACTTTTGTGTGCCCACAGGCTCAACACCATATGGAAGCCACCAAGACTTGGGACTCACATCCTCTGAAGCAATGGCCTGCACTATACTTTAGCCGCTTTTAGCCAGGACAGGAGCTGAAGCAGCAGGACGCAGCACACCATGTCCCGAGGCTGCACAGAGCAGGGGGCCCTGGGCTTGGACCATGAAACTATTTTTCCCTCCTAGGCCTCCAGGCCTGTCATGGAAGAGGCTGCTGTGAAGGTCTCTGACGTGCCCTGGAGACATTTCCTTCATTGTTTTGGTGTTTAACATTCAGCTCCTTGTTACTTATGCAAACTTCTGCAGCCAGCTTGAATTTCTCCCTAGAAAATGGGATTTTCTTTTCTATTACATTGTCAGGCTGCAAAGTTTCAAGACTTTTATATTCTGCTTCCTTTTGAACACTTTGCTGCTTAGAAATTTCTTCCACCAGATACCCTAAATCATCTCTCCCAAGTTCAAAGTTCCACAGATCTCTAGGGCAAAATGCTGCCAGTCTCTTTGCTAAAGCATAACAAAAATCACCTTTGCTCCAGTTCCCAAGAAGTTCCTCATTTCCATCTGAGACCACCTCAGCCTGGATTTCATTGTCCCTATCACTATCAGTGATTCATTGAATGGTCAAAGCTATTCAACAAGTATCTAAGAAGCTCCAAATTTTTCCTCATCTTCCTGTCTTCTTTTGACTTCCAAATTGTGCCCAGTTCCAAAGTTGCTTCCACATTTTCAGGTATCTTTATAGCAATGCCTCACTTCTCTTGTACCAATTTTCTGTATTAGTCCTTTCTCACACTGCTATAAAGACACACCTGAGACTGAGTAATTTATGATGAAAAGGGGTTTCCTGTGCAGGCTACACTGGAAGCAGCTCGGGAGGTCTTAGGAAACTTAAATCATGGCAGAAAGTGAAGGAGAAGCAGGCACAGTCTTCACATGGCCAGAGCAGGAGAGAGTGAAGGGGGAAGTGCTGCACACTTTCAAACAACGAGATCTCATGGGAACTCACTCACGATCATGAGAACAGCAGGGGAATCTGTCCCGCCTGATCCAATCACCTCCCACCAGCTTTCTCCCCCAACATTAGGAATTACAATTCAACATGAGATTTGGATGAGGACACAAAGCCAAACCATATCAGACCCCAATCCCGTCTGGCTTGTAAGGTTTCTGCTGAGAAGTCTGCTGTTAGTCTAATAAATTTTCCTTTATAGGTTATGTGATGCTTTGTCTCATTGCTCTTAGAATTCTGTACTTCACATTGACTTTAGATAGCCTGACAATTATATGCCTTGGTGATGTTCTTTTTGCAAAGAATCGACCAGGAGCTCTTTGATCTTCTTGTTTTTGGATCCCTAAATCTCTAGCAAAGGCAGAAAAGTTTTCCTCAACTCTTCCCTCAAAGAAATTTTCTAGACTTTTTGCTTTCTCTTTTCCCTAAGGAACACCAGTGATTCTTAGGTTTGGTCATTTTATACAATCCCATATTTCTTGGAGACTTTGTTCATTAATTTTAATACTTTTTTCTTTGTTTTTGTCTGATTGTGTTAATTTGAAAAACTTTAATCTCTGAAATTCTTTCTTCTACTTGGCCTCGTCTATTGTTAAAACTTTCCACTGCGTTTTGTAATTCTTTAAATATGTCTTTCATTTCCAGAAGTTCTGATTTTTTTTTAACATATCTGTCTCTTTAGAAATTTTTTCATTGATATCCTGAATTATTTTGTCAATTTATTTATTTAGATTTTTACCTTTCTCTTGTATCTCCTGGAGTAAATTAATAATCAACTTTTTGAATTCTTTATCTGCTATTTCAGATTTCATCTGTGTTTGGACACACTGCAGGAGAGCTAGTGTGATCTGTTAGGGATGTTACAGAACCCTGTTTTGTCATATTGCTGGAATTATTTTTTTGGTTTCTTCCCATTTAAGTAGACTGTTTCTTCTAATGATTTCTAATTTTTTTTTATTCAGTTGTATTTTAAAATTTCTTTTCCCACCTTGCGGATGTAACTTTAATGTTTATAGTTTGCTGTAAACTAATTTGGCTCTGCATGCTTTCATGGGTGAAGACTCTGTATCAGTTCTTTAGTTATAGAGAGTCTTTATAACACTGGCTTTCTCGGATGCTGGTTATGGTAGCAATGTGCTCCGTGTAAGAGCAGATTCACTGTCTCCTGTGGAGTTGGAATGGCAAATGTGTCTTGAAAGCTAGCTTATCTCATTCCCAAATGGTGTGTACTTATTTATTTATTTATTTTATTCCCTCGTATTTTATTTACTGGGTTGAACAGTTCAGGCTTCAGGCCAGTAGGTGTCCATGGGTTATAACCAGCTATGGCTAAAGCAAATGGGTAAATGCAATACTCAATGGTGGGCAGAAGTCCCAGCCTCGACAGAGGTGGCTGGAGTAGCTCTCAGTGAAATGCATTGAGAAGTTTTCATGGGGAAGGAAGGGAACCCCCTCAGCTTCCATTCCAGGCCAGCAGAAAAGCAATCCACCTCCCAGTCACACTCCTGACTCAGTGTTCTGACTATTCAGATCAGACAGGCACCTGCTTTTGTCTTCAGAAATGCTGATGTTCCATGTAGAGAGGGACCGTGACTCTACCCCTCATGCAAGCCTTAACCTGGAGGACACTCCTCTGTGGGGGATGCAGTCACCATGAAGTGTTCCAGAAAGGCCGTTTACAGATGTATCCATGCCAAGCTCCTGTAGGAGAAGCCCCAGCTGTGTCTTCAGTGGTGGGCAAGGGGGAGAAAAAATCCCCTTTTCCAAGATCCTTCACACGCACCAGGGCTTCCTGACTGTTGGGATAGAGCCACAGACTTTTCCCATTGAGCCCAGCATAGCACCCATGCCTCTGCTGAAAGAAACTTGCTGCAAGAGAAAAGTTCTGGGACTCAAGGCCAGCCATATGGATTCTGTTGTGGAGTAGGAGTCCCCAAGGGCCAGACTACTGTGAACGCCGCTGGTCCTCTGGGTCTAGCCACCCAGTGGGACTTCCACACTCCAGGCTGCTGGTGGGGGAATGTCTACAAGGGACCCAGTGGATGTGACTGTCCTCAAGTCTCCCAGCAGCACAGCCAGTACCAGCACCAGCTCTGATGGGGGTAGCAGGGGAGTGACATAGACTCTGTGAGATTCCTTGGCTATAAACAGCCTTAGTGTGCTGGTTTTCTCAAATGCCAATTATAGTAGTAGTGAACTAGTCACAAGAACTAACTCAAGACCTCCTGATTAGCCAGGGTGGTGTAGGCAATGGTGATAATTGAGGTCATGCACAGGTTTTCTCCTTCCTGGGTATCATGTTATTTTGCTGCCAGTGCTGTAGTGGATTGTGTCAGTTGGCCTCTGCCAGGAGGTGGTGCTTGTAAAAGTGCCAGCTGCAGGGGTAGCAGTGGGATTTGCACTTGCCCTACGTTTGTTACCCAGGGGAAGTACTCTTGAGTGTCAGGCAATGGGGAGGGCCATAGAGCTCCCAAAAGTTTCTGTCCCTTGTGTTAAGCTACCGGGGCAGGTGGGAGGGGGAAAGCTAGATGGGGGCTGGGTCAGGCAAGTCTGCATTCTGGCTCTCCATCTGGGGGATGCAAGCAGCGGCCCCAGTGGGTCTGGGAGGACAATTCTCTGGCCTCTGGGGTAATTTCCAAGGAGGAACACAGCTGCCTCTGCTGCACAGAAGAGTCCGCATGTGGGGTAGGGAGTAACAGGTGGCAATAAGCCCCTCCAGCTCCCACGCACTTTACAAGGCAGGTCTCACACCTGCCAGCTCCACACCATCTGCGCTTCAGACTCAAAACTGTCCCAGGCCATAACGCTTCCCCACCAAGACAGAAATCATTGCTTTCAGGCCCTGGCCTTCCCACTCTGCCCTTGAAGAAGGGGTGCCCAGCTCTTGCACCTGCCGCTACAATACACTTCCCATTCTTCCCTCAGTTCTGACCAAGGGGGTTCATCCCCACTCAAGATTATACTGTGAATTTCA
Source organism: Ateles fusciceps (assembly GCA_036589455.1). NCBI lineage: Eukaryota > Metazoa > Chordata > Mammalia > Primates > Atelidae > Ateles > Ateles fusciceps. Next base: position 4,350,883 of record JAZHEH010001955.1, read on the forward strand.
ACTGGGAGCTTCTCTCAACCTGTGACTGCCACCTGAGTTAGAGGGCAGACTTCCACAGTGTCCCTTGTGATGCAGGATCCGGAACAGCTTCCTTCCATCCCCTCAGGAGTCTGAGAGTGCACGCACAGCACGTCCCAAAGCTGTTCCTTCTCACATGCTCCTGCTGCCCATTCAATCAGCTCCAGCACCAGGTAGGATCAAGGCTGTCCCTTGTGGCCTGGATTGCCAGGTTCCCCAGTGGGGCTGTACCTCCCAGAGGCAGCTTCTCCCCTTCTCACACTCTGGGGATCTTCTCTCCCTCTCACACTCTGGAGTTTTCTACCTAGCTCAGGGTTTAGGCTGCAGCACGCCACTTTGTCCAAAGGATCTGTGGTGTCTTTCAGTTTTCCTGTTAGGTTCCTGCGTTGGCTTCTTGGAAAAAAGGTCCCAATGTGACTCTCTGCACACTATTTTGTCTTTCCAAGTGCGAATGGCATGCTAAAAATGCCTCCGATCTGCTTTCATTTTTTTTTTTTCTTTTTCACTTAATGTTATACATTAGTAAATGTTTCCCTTAAAGTAAATACTTGGTAAAAATATTTTGTCTAACATATTTAGCATCTTCTTTCTGAAGATTGTATACTAATTAAATACCATATCGTAATTTATCTAAGCATTTCTCTATTGTTGGATTTTTTGAAGTAATAAATAAATGATGCTGAAATAAAAAATCCTTATTCAAATCTGTCAGATTTCTGAGTTCTCAGAATATATTTTCCTAGATGGGGAATTGCTAGACCTAGAAAAATAAATTTTATTAAGGCTCATGGTATATGTTGTCATATTTTGTTCTTGTAAATCTTTCTCTATCTCTGGTGTTTTTTCATAATTTCATTTCTTAGATTTAACTCTAATATTTTTGCCATAGCTGGAAGGCGAGGTTATAATTTTAATTTTACCCCCAGATGTTTAGCCAATTTTTCCAATAATGCTGTTGAAAACCATTCCTTTATGTCAGACACAGTATTTATATATGCACATGCACAGTTAGTTACAGGGCTATTTGTTTTTTTCTGGTGATTTTTGTACACAGCCTTTTGGTGTAAAAAAATGACACTGTTTTGATGATTAACCTTTTAAAGTGAGTTTTAACATCTAGTATAATAAATCCCTTCTTAACATTTTTCAAAATTTTCTAAGCAGTTCTTAATGTATTAATTTTCTATTGCTGCATAATAAATTCCTGCAAACTTGGGGGCCTAAAACAACACATGTTTATTATCTCATAGTTTCTGTTTGTCAGGATTCAGTAGATGTCAGATGAGGGCCATGCCCAGTTCCTAAAGGCCACTAGTAATTCTCTGCCAATGGAACACAGCTCATGACTGCCTCCAAGTCAGCGGAAGCTCTTTTATCTTCTTTTAAAGGCTCCTCTGAGTGTGTCAGGTCCACCCAGGATCATCTCCCTTTTGACTAACTCAACGTCAACTGATTTCATGACAAAAATGTGTTAGTGATGACAAAGACAGAGGGCAGCCAAGGCTCCCCCTGGCTCCCCACCACGTCCCCCGCAAAACCCCGCCTTTAAGCTTAAAACAGCCTGAAGGCTGAAAAACTGGACTGTGGGTCCTGGCTGAAGCCTGCCCTTTCCCGACTGATTCTGAATAATGCCCGCCTGCGCAGTGGGAGGACGAGTGGAGCCTCAGGAAGTTCACGTTTGCAGCGGGGGAGGAGCCTGGCCTCTCTCGTTCCTGGGTGGTGACCTGGGGCATTCAATCTGTGAGATGGGGGCCTGTTAACAAGAACCCCTCTTGCTTTGTTGAGAGTTTTTCTTTCCTATTCTCCCAATAAATTCCATTCGCCCTCACCCTTCAAAGTGTCTGCGTGCCTAACTTTTCCTGGTCATGTGACAAGAACCTGGTTTTTTCTACAACAGTGATACCCATCATACCCACAGGTTTTACCCACACTGAAGGGGAGATAAAGGTATGTATATGGGTGGGCGGTGGGCAGGAATCTTGGGCCCATCTTCAAATCTCAGCCTGCTGAGATGACAGATATTTGTGTGTCAACTTGACTGGATGGTGAGGTGCACAAATATTTGGTCACACATTTTTCTGAATGTCGCTATGACAGTGTTTCTGGATGAGCAGAAATCATGGCCCCTCAATTAATTTCCAGCCTTGAACCAGTTTACAGACCCAGAACCTTTTGAATGAAGGGGGAGGCTAGGTTTCTTTGAGGAAATACCCTAGTACACTGATAAAAATTTATTCTGTTAATTTTTTTCTAGCCTTCCCCAAAGGGACCTACAGCCTTTTCACTGTACACTGGAGAAAAGAAACTAATCAGACCTTTTGGGGGCACTAGACACTGGCTCCAAACTGACACTGATTCCAGGATACCCAAAATATCACTGTGGTCCTAAGGCCTTGTGGAGGTCAGATAACCAATGCAGTTTCAGCTCAAGTTCATCTCACAGTGGATCCAGTGGATCCATAAACTCATCTGGTGCTTATTTCCCTAGTTCCAGAATGCATAATGGGAATAGATATACTCAGCAGCTAGCAGAATTCCCTGTTGGTCACCTGACCTGTGGAATGAGTGCTATCATGGTGGGAAGGCCAAGTGGAAGCCACAAGAACTGGCTCTGTCGAGGAAAATGGTAAACTAAAAGCAATACTACATTCCTCAAAGCATTGCAGATATTAGTGCCACCATCAGAAACTTGAAGGATGCAGGCGCAGTAAGTCCCACCACGTCCCCGTTCAACTCACCTATTCAGCCTGTGGAGAGGACACCTGCATCTTGGAAAATGACATTGAATTATCCTAAGTTCAACGAGATTGTAACTCTAATTGCAGCTGCTGTACCAGATATGGCTTCGTTGCTTGAGCAAATTAACATATTCCCTGGTACCTTCCTACCTCAGGGGTAGATCAGCTCCCCCAGACATATGTCATAATATAGTTTATATGAATCTTATAATCACCTTTCCCTTCCACGAGATATCACATTCTTCCATGACACTGGTGACATTATGTTGATTGAACATATGGACCAAGAAGAAACAACTACTGTTGCTTTCTTGGTAAGACATTTTTATGTCAGAGGGTTGGAAATAAATCAGACAAAAATTCAGGTCCTTCTATCTCTGTAAAATGTCTAAGGGTCCAGTGATATAGTGCATGTCAAGATATCATAACGAAGGTGAAGGATAAGTTGTTGCATCTGGCCCCTCCTACATCCAAAAAATAAGCACAATGCCTAGTAGGCCTCTTTGAATTTTGAAGGCAACATATTCCTCATATGGGTGTGTTACTCTGGTCCATTTACTGAGTGCCCTAAAAATCTGCTCGCTGGATCCAGAACAAGAGAAAACTGGGCAACAGGCCCAGACTGCTGTTCAAGTTGCTCTGCCATTTGGGTCATATGATCCCGCAGATTCAGTGGTACTTGAATGTCAGTGGCAAATAGGGATGCTGTTTGAAGCTTTTTGTAGGTTTCTATGGGTAGCACAGGCCCTTAGAATTTTAGAACCATCCTCTGTGGATACCTGTTCCCCTTTAGAGAAACAGCTCTAGGCCTGCTACTGAGCCTTAGTAGATATTGAATGCTTAACCATGGGCCACCAAGTTATCAACTGACCTGGCTGCCCTTCATGAACTGGGTATTATCTGACCCACCAAACCCTAAAGTTCGGCTTGCACAGAAATACCCCATCATCAGATGGAATGGTATATATGTGATCACGCCTGAACAGGCCCTGAAGGCACAGGTAAGTTATATGAAGATGTGGACTCCACTCATGCTGCACTGCCTTCTCTATGCCAGCTGGCACCTATGGCTTCATGGGGAGTTCCTTACAATCATTTGAAAGAGGAAGAAAAACTGGCCTGATTTATGGATGGTTCTGCAGGCATCACCTGAAAATGAATAGCTGAAGCACTGCAGCCCCTCCCTGGGACATCCCTGCAAAACAATGGGGAAGGGAAATCTTCCCAGTGAGAAGAACTTGGAGTAGTGCACCTGGTTATTTGCTGTGCTTGGAAGGAGAAACAGCCAGATATGTGGTTATATAGCAATTCATGAACTGTGGCTTTTGGCTTGGCTAGATGGCCAACAACTTAGAATGAATGTGATCAGAAAATTGGTGGCAAGGAAATTTGGGGAAGAGGTATGTGGATAGATCTCTCAGAATGGTTTTTAAAAAGTGAAGATATTTGTGTTCCCTGTGAATGCCTACGAAAGGATGACCTCAGCAGAGGAAGGTTTTAATAATCAAGTGGATAGAATGACTTGTTCTGTGGATACTTGTCTTCCTCTGTCCCCAGCCACACCTGTCATCACTCAATGGGCTAATGAACAAAGTGGCCATGGAAGTAGGGATGCAGAATATGCATGGTTCTAGTATGTGGATTTTCACTCACCAAGGCCAACCTGGCTATGGCCACTTCTGAGTGCCCAGTCTGTTAGCAGGAGAGGCCAGCACTGAGCCTTCGATAAGGCACCATTCCCCAGGGTGATCAGCCAACCCTCTGGTGGAAAGTTGATTATATTGGGCCACTTCCACCATAGGAAGGATAGTTTCATTCTTACTGGAACAGACATTTAGTCTGATATGTATTTGGCTTCCCTACATGCAGTGCTTCTGCCAAACCACTGTCTGTGGACTTACAGAGTGCCTTGTCCACTGTCATCGTATTCCCACAGCATTCCATCTAATCAAGGAACTTACTTCACAAGAAATAAAATATGGCAATGGCCCACATGGCAATTCACTGGTCTTACAATGTTCACCATCATCCTAAAGCAGCTGGCTTAATGAAATGGTAGAATAGCCTATTAATTACTCAGTTACAGAACCAAATAGGTTGCAGTAATTTGCAGGGCAGGGGCAAAGTTCTCTAGAAGGAGGTAAATGCTCTGAATCCATGCCCAAAATATGGTGCTGTTTCTTCCATAGCCAAGATTCACAGGTCCAGGAATCCAGAGGTGAAAATGGGTGAGGAACCACTCACTATTACCCCTAAGAGACCTATTAGCAAAATCTTTGGTTCCTGTTCCCATGACTTTATGTTTTGCTGGCCTGGAGGTTTTGATTTCAGAGGGAGGAATGCTTTGACCAGGAGACATGACAAAGATTCCATTGATCTGGAAGTGAAGACTACTGCCCACTTTGGGCTCCTCATGCCTCTGGGTCAACAGGCAAAGAAGGAAGTTACTGTGTTGGTTGGAATGAGGGAGCCTGACTTTCAAGGTAAGAAGAGTATGTCTGAAATATAGGGGGATCTCTAATGGAGTGTCTTAGTTTTACCAAGCCCTGTGATTAAGGTCAATGGAAAACTACAACAACCCAATCCAGGCAGGACTACTAATGACCCAGACCCTTCAAGAATGAAGGTTTGGGTTACTGAACCAATAAAGATCTGTGACCAACTGAGATGCTGGCTGAACACAAAGGGAATAATACAATGGGTAGGGGAACCAGGCACCTATAAATACCATCTGTAACCACAAGACCAGTTATAGAAGAGATTATAATTGTTATGACAATTTCTTTCTTATTAGAAATATGTGTATATATCTGTATTTATGTGTGTGTGTATTAAGCAGATAACTTTTTCTTCCCTGTCTTATTCCCTTATCATGTATTAGAAGATGTACTGATTTCATATCATAGTTATGTTAATTCTACATTGTATTTATCCCATATTTAAGTTATTAGATATCAAGGAAAAGACTAACCATCACTCAAGGACTTTGCATCCTCTGACGGAAAAGTGGTTAGTGCATTTTTATTAGTCCACAGGATTGTTGTATCATGCTAGACGGAATTATGGCCTTGTTATGTTCTTTATTTGGAGGTTAAATATGTGTTAAAGAGATCCATATGAGTGCCAATTTGACAAAGGGTGGACTTGTTATGGTTTATTTTGTGTGTCAACTTCACTGGGTCACAGGGTATGTGGATATTTGGTTAAATACTATAAACATTATTCTGAGTGTGTCTGTGAGGTTGGTTTTGGATGAGATTAACATGTAGATCAATAGACTAAGTAAAGTAGATGGCCCTCCTCAACATGGGTGGGCCTCATCCTCAAATGACAGCCTGAATAAAACATACAAGGCAGAGCAAGGGGGAGCTGCTGCCCAACTGCCTTTATGCTGGGGCATCAGCTTTTCCTGCCTGTAAACTCAAACCAAAACGTCAGCTCTTCCTGGGTCTCAAGCCTGCTGATGTTTGGAAGAACTCCAACACTGCCCCCCAGTTTGCCGTCTGCAAATCTTGGGACTTGTCAGGCTCCATAATCACATGGCCAATTACTTATACTTTCTCTCTCTCTTTCTTTGGAGAACCACAATATACACATTTACCTTTATAATTTTAAAAATAAGCTTCAGAAGAGTTTGGTCAACTTCTAAAACAAAATCCCATGGAAATGTTTCTTTACTTATAAATTACATAAACATCTTATTGAAGTATAGCATACATACAAAGTGTGCACTTGAATTTTCACAAAATTAATACCTCCCCAACCAGTTCCCTAATCAAGAACCCTTTCTGCCCTTTCCAGTGTTTATCTCCCAAGGGTACCCACCATCCTAACTAAAGCCTAGATTGGTCTTGCCTGATTTTGAACTTTATGTAAATGGAGTTATACAGTGTATACTTTTTCATGTCTGGCTTATTTTGCACCACATTATGTCTGCGGAATTCACCCATGTTGTAATGTGCAGTTGCTATATGGTATTCCACTGTATGAACCCATAATTTATTTATACATCCTGCTGGATTATTTTCAGTTTTCAGCTATAATGAACTGTGCTGCTATGATCATTCTTGAACATTAGCTTCAGGGAATATATTAGATATATATGACTTCTGAATATGCCATTGGAACATCTAGGAATGGTAATTGTAATAATGTTTCTGGGAATAATGGGTGGTAAAATATAAATTAATTTCATGACAGGAATGTGTATTAACTCTATACATAACTTTGGCAAAAACTGAAGGCTTATCATCTCTGATTCAGAAACATGACAGTTGTCTCCATTTGTTCAAATTCAAGTTTTTGTTCAATAATGCTTCCTGCACACTCACCCAGTTTGATGTGCATTGGCCCCAAGGTGGAAAGAGGAGACGGAAAGGAAACAGGAGGAAGGAAATGCAGATGTGTCTTTCACCTACCAGTGTTGCGCCATCTTGCCAAAACATTGTTCTGGGCCGTATTTGCTCATATTCCGGTTCTGAGAGTAAATATGATGCTTTTGGTTTCCTTCACTTGCACGGGCATTAATTCAGCCCAGTTATTAGCTTCCACAAGACACCCTTTGCTTTCATTTTTAGTTATCTATTGCTCATTTAACTTTATGTGTATGACCTTTAAAGTGTACACTCACTGGAGAGCTCCCTGGGGAACGATTTGGGATATTTTAGACTTCCTTTTCTGCCTCATGCACTTTGAGAAATGCCCTTCCCTCTTGAGTCATACTCCTGTTTAGAATCTTTTCTTCACATTTAAAAAAACATCTGCTTCAGTAAAATCTTACATACGTCTTAAGATATCTAGAATTCCTTCCATGTCTAGAATTCCCATGAAATGGTCATCAAGGCATGCCAGGAATTGACCAGACATCCTACTTTAGACAAGTGAAGTCACTGACAGTGAAGTGCTGAGGCCTCCTGTTGCAATCACATCATACTTCTGAGCTAAGCTGGTAGTAATTCTTCATTGGAAAAGCATCTGCTAGACCATCTGCCAATGACAGGGCCTTCGTATAAACCATTGGCATGTTTTGTGACCCTGAGCTCCTTCCAGCACTTTCCAGGTGGAGATACCTCCCTTGTCACTTGGTCAGGACTGCAACTCTGATGCTCTTCTGGAACCTCTGTGCTCTTGACCTGTGCAGCAGGAACCCCTGAGGCCCTCAAAGGACCACAGGGAGTGCCTATCCTCCCCGGTAAACCAGATTATAGTCCTTACTCATCTTGTTGGCCCGTCTGCTCCATTAAGCTTCCCACCTCCAGACATTTCCAGATGAGAAGCAGACGACACTCTTGGTGCTTGCTAATGACCCCAGACACTTTTTAAGCTCTTATAGTTACTCCCTTGCCACCCTCAACTCCACTCAGCTATCTGCACAGTGCAAACCTGCTCATTCTGAAGCTTAGTCAATTATCTCTCCAGGGAGATGATGGACAGTCTCCTCGCAACTAAATTCCCAAACCCTAGGAATAATTCTCTTAAAGATCCAGGGTCTCATGGCTAGGCAGGATGATGGTGGAGATGGAGAAACCCACCCACCATTATATGGAGCCAGTGGTCCCTGATTCCCTATCTCTCTTCCCCTTTCCCTTTCCTTCCCAGAATCCCCACCCCCATGCCCTGTCTGCTGAGGATAACAGGGCCAGGTCTGCAGCCATAATATTAGAAGTCTTAAGATACAAAAGGAAACTTATAATACAATAATGTCAGATAGTCATAAATGTTGTAAACAAAAAGAAATAGGGGCCAGGTGCAGTGGCTCACATCTGTAATCCCAGCACTTTGGGAGGCTGAGGTAGGAGGATCATTGGAGGCCAGGAGTTTGAGACCAGCCTGGCCAACATGGCAAAACCCCATCTCTACTAAAAATACAGAAATTAGCTGGGCCTGGTGGCATGCACCTGCAATCCCAGATACTCAGGAGGTTGAGCCATGAGAATTGCTTGAACTGGGGAAGTGGAAGTTACAGCAAGCCGAGTTCATGCCACTGCACTCTAGCCTGGGGACAGAGTGAGACTCTGTCTCAAAAAGAAAAAAAAAAAGAAATGAAACAGGGCAATGGGACTGACAGTGGCAGGGAAGGTGCAAGACAGTCTCTTTGAGGAGGAAACATCTGAGCACCCACCAGAATGACAAGTCACTTAGCCCTTTGGATATCTGGAGGAAGAGCATTTCAGGCAAAGGGGGCAGCATGTGCAAAGACTCTGAGGTGGGAGTAAGCATGAAAATGTTGAGAAACAGAGGGAAAGCCAATGTTCCATACAATATGTATTTTGCTTGGGAATGGGCTTGATTTCACCCCATCCTCAAATTCCCACCTAAAGGACACCTTTCATTTATTAGTGAAAGTACCATGCAGAGCCTGTCCTCACATTGAAGAGAAGGACAGGTGATGGTCACTGAAGTCATTCTTAGAAAGAACAGTTAACAAGCAAGTTTCACATAACCATGTAATTCAACCTTGGACCCTCAGGCATCACTAATGTAAAATCATTCTTGTCTACTTTTATGTGATGTATATACTACTGGAAACACAACACTGGATTAATTATTCTCTGTGGATGTCTGAACATCCTTTAAAACGAAATAACTAATTAACTTCTTCATAAAGGTCCCTGGCACCCAGGAGGCAACAGTCTATAATTCTGAGTAATATAATCAAGAAGGCTTTATACAATCAGATGAACCAAACCAAGACAGACATTTCTTGGTATACATATTAGCAGCAGTACAGGAAAATAAGCTTGTGAACATGCCATTGGAACTTCTGGGAAGGGTAACTATAAAAATGTTTCTGGGAATAATAGATGGTAAAATATAAATTAATTTCATTATTCTCATTCTTGGCTAAGATTATGAAATGCCATTGATATGTCTTTAAAAAGTAAGACCTTCATTTTCAAAACATCTTCATTTTTTAAGAAGCCATTCCAACTTATCTCCTCAGAGCAGAATTAGGACAGAACTAGCCCATTCCTCTGCTGTTAGGATAGCCTGGAGCACTGGCCACACTTGCTTCCCTCCTGGGGGCTGCACTTCCACGCTCGAGTTGAAATAGGTGTGCAAGAGGTGTGAAGTGACCTGGAGGGGCAGTGGAGGCTCTCCACAGCCTGTTACTGAAACCCTGGAGTGTTACTTAGAGAATCAGAGTCTTGCAAAGTCTTCCCTGAACTCCTCCATTGCTTTCTGCTTCACACCCGTGAGCTTTTTCTCTATAAGGGCTCAGAGTCTGTTGACAGTGGTGGAGAGCGAAGCAATGGCTAAGTTGTTCTCTGGCAGTCTTCCCACACTACCAGACATGAACTGACAAAAACAGAACAAAGCCAAGGCCCTTGTCTTTCCTCCTTCAATCAAAAAAACAAGTCTCTGTGCATCTCAGTTCACTCAAATAGACTTCTACTTTGTGCTCTGTACAAAGACCAAGTGTGCTGGGTGCTGTGGCTCATGCCTATAGTCCTAGCACTTTGGGAAGCCAAGGCAGGCGGATCACCTAAGGTCAGGAGTTCAAGATCAGCCTGGCCAACAAGGTGAATACAAAATTAGCCGGGCATGGTGGCACATGCTTGTAATCCCAGCTACTCAGGAGGCTGAGGCTAGGGAATCTTGAACGTAGAAGGCACAGGTTGCAGGGAACCGAGATTGCGGCACAACCGCACTCCAGCCTGGGTGATAGAGCAAGACTCTGCCTAAAAGAAGAAGAAGAAAAAAAAAAAGAGCCAAGTGTTTCCAAACATGAAAAATGATGAATAATGATCAAGATGTGGTCCCGTCTGCCACAATTCTAAGATGGTTCCCAACATCCTCTCCCACAACCCCAGTACATACCACTTGCATAATTCCCAGGATTGTGGGAGTGAGGTATTTCAATCCCAGGACTAGATTATGTTAGAGGACACGGATGACTTTAAGGTAGGGAGATTACCTAGGTGGGCCTGTCACAATGTCATGAGCTTCTTAACTGTTTTCTCGTTTAGAAAAAAAAAGTGCAGCTCACTGCCAGCACTCATTTAATTTTACATAAACACACTATTTGAGGCTGAAGCAAATATGACTGATTTTCAATGTGCAAATAAAATATAAAAACTGTTCTTGGAATTATTTCTAAACAGAACTAGCATCAGAATCTTCTGAATCCTCAGAATAATCTATTTCGGAAAAATCAGATCATCCGATGAATCTTCAGCCGGCAACTGTTGGAGAATGATGTTAATATCACTCGTAGGAATGCTTCGTTTTCTAGGATTTGACATTTTCGGTGACCGAGAATTACTATATTTTGTAAATAGAAATACCACAGCTAAAAACAAAATGCTATCAATAAAATGATGCTTTTTGTTCCCAAAGTTGATATACTAGAGCTATGTGAAAGTAATGAAAGCGAGATATTTCGTTGCAAAGTTATCTCTGAATAAATGCAGCAGCTGCAGGTGCTGCTGGTAAGTGTCCTTGGGGAAGCAGGAAAAGGGTTAAAAGTAAAGTGTTTTCTCCAGCTCTTTGCAGAAGAGGAAGTCAGAGATTTGGAACTGTGGAAGGATTTGATACACTCTTGCTGGCTTGAAGATGGAGAAGGCCATTTGGCAAGGAATTCAGGCAGCCTGTAGGAGCTGAGTGCAGTCCCTGGCTGAAAGCCTGCAAGGAAATGGGACTTTAATACTACAACTCTAAGGATCTGAATCCTGCCAATAACCCGAATGAACTTGGTAGTTGATTATTTTCCTGAAGCCAACAGACAAAAATTCAACTTGACTGACACCATGACTTTGACCTTCGTGACCCTGAGCAGAAAACCTAGCTACATCATGCTTGAACTTTTGACCTGCAGAACCGTAACCTAATAAATAGGTATTGGTTGAAGCCATTAAGCTTGTGGTAATTTAATACATATCAATAGAAAACTAATACACAGGTAATGGTTCTTTGGTTAACCAAAGTCAAGGTTTTGAAATAGCAATGGATGTCCTCAGCCTCAGAGTCCTACTCTCTGCTCCAGGGAAGGATGGGACATGCCAGTGGAATCCCTGAGCCTCCAGAAAGTAATACGTGTGTTCAGTCCCAGGGTGGGCCCTAAGATAGCCAGGTTGGTCTCAGATCAAGAATTATTAGAAATGCATTATTTAAATGTTTATATTTTCCCCAGAATCTTTCTCCTTCCATTCTCTAATACATAAGAAGGCTCCTCTCTCCCTTCCTCTCTCTCTGTCTTATTAGATATTTGCCTCACTTATTAAATATTTTCTTAGGCATATAAATTCAGGCTGTGTTCCTTCTATGTTCACCTAATATAGGTAGATGGAATGAACAGGTGATGGTGTATGAGAGAGAAGAGGAAAGAAAGATCAGAGGAAAAGTGAAAGAAAACAAAGGAAAGGAAAGAAAACAAAAAGAAAGGAAGTAAAGAAGGAAGGAAAGAAAGAAGGAAAGCCGAAAGAGAGAGGAGGTGTTTCAGTTACCTAGATAACAAATGACTCTACAAGTTGGGAGAGTTTGAGAAACAGCCCGAACACCAATAAATCTGGAATGTCATGAGCTAGGGAGAAAGTACAAGAGGTCTCAGGAGAGGCTCAAGGGTTAGAGCAGATTGTGTAACACTTTGGAGATCATTGTAAGACCTTGGGTGGGTGATTGACATGATCTGGTCTGAGTTTTAGAAGGATGCCCCCGGCTTCGTGTCAAGGAACACGGGTAGAAGGGAGTGGGGGTGTGGCTAAAAAAAAAAAAACAGCTATTTTACTTTCTTCTGATTCTGTGGGTTGACCAGGCCAGCCGGATGACTCTTCGGCTCCATATGATATTAGCTGGGGCTACAGCCATTCAGGGATGCCACTTAGTGAAGCCACTTATCAGCTTTACTTGGTCCAAGATGGCATACTCGCACGGCCGACAGGCAGTGTCAGCTGCTGTCTGAGAGCTCAGCTGGGACTGTCAACCACAGCTCCATGGTCTTCCTTCATGTTGTGTCTCCATGTGCTTTCAGCTTCTCCCAGCATGACAGCTGGGTGGGAAGAGGCAAGAAGTGAAAATGTTTCATATTCTTTAGATTGGGGTTCAGAAGTTCAAGAACATCATTTTCCCTGCATTCCAGTGGTCAGAGCCCAACATAATAGCCCAGATTCAAGAGGACAGGAAATAAGCTCTACCTCATGGTATGAGAAGAGATGTGCATGTACAAGTTGGTGAAGAATTGTCCTGAGCCATCCCTGAAGACTCATTGCTGCAGGGAGAGAATGAGAAGTGCACACCGCCACCTCCACCCCACCCCCTGCTTCTACTATTGCCCCCGACACAAAGCCAGGGGGAGGGGATCCTTCTGAAACAGACCAGATCAGATCACTCCCCCGACTCAGGATCTTACGATGATCCCCAAAGTGTCACACAACCTGCTCCAACCCTTGAGCCTCTCCTGAGTCCAGTCTCCTGCACCCTCCCTGGCTCACTGCATTCCAGACTCACTGGTCTCTTGGCTGTTTCTCCAACTCCCCAAGCACGCTCTTATCTTGGGGACTTTGCCTTTGCTCTTTTTTTCTGTCTGGAACATATTCTTCTCTGGCTATCTATAAGTTGCCTTACCTAGTTTCTTTTAGCTCTCAGATCGAGTGTCAGGCAAGATCATCCTAACCATCCTACAGAAAACAGCAACCTCCATCATCCCACTGCTGTGGACTGAATTGCATCCCCCTACATTCATATGTTGAAGCCCTAATCCTTACTGTGACTGTACTTGGAGTAAGGATGCATTTAAGACTAAAAGAGGTTATAAGGGCGAGGCCCTAATCTGATAGGATTAACGTCCTTAAAAGAAGAGACACCAAAGGATCTCCTCTTCACATCCACCCTCAGCCCTCCCTACCACACCAGGACACAGAAAAAAGGCAAGGAAGAAAGAAAGAGAGCCCTCAGAAGGAAGCAAATTAGCCAGCACCCTGAGCTTGGACTTTCCAGCCCCCAGAATTATAAGAAAATAAATTCCTATTGTTTAGCCATTCTGCTATGGCAGCCCAAGCTGACTAATATATCCACCAACACCCTCTGCTCACCTAGCCTGTTTTTTACAGCCTTTATCACCACCTGGATGATCATACACTTATTTGTTATTTGTGCGTTGTTAGTCTCTCCACCACCCCCCAGACTACACGTTCCATGAGGAGAGATGTTGCCTGTTATAATCACTGCCATCTCATTAATACCTAAAAGAGGCTGTTCAAAGAGGCTTTTATAAATATTTGATGGAAGATTTGAATGAATGAGAAAATACAAATACTTTTTAGCATGGATAAAGGGAAGAGGAGTATTGTTTCTTTATCAGCTGAAAGCAGAATATTTCTCCTCTTCCTAGCAAAGACAGCAGATGTTTTCAAAAGGTAGCACAGATGAAATGCTGCAGAGATAACCTTTATTTAAGCCTACAAGAACGGAGTAGAACAGGATATAAAAGGGTATGAGGATGGTAGATGATTCTGGACAGTATACAGCCCAGAATCTCTAACACGATGAGACTGCTTGATTTTCATACCTGTTTTCTCACCCACAGGAACCTGTTAGTGTAGCATAGGCTAGATAGACCTATCCACTGGGAAAAGATCTCATTATGGATCCATGATGTGTGTTTTGAATCTGTGGCAACACTAAAGGTATATCTCAGAGCATCTTTTAAGAGCTCTGAGATTTTGTTTCCATAGCAGGCTTGCTGATGGTGCCCACTGAGACATTGCATCATAAGTCTGTGCCGGAATATTTTGATACTAGAGATTAACTATTTTTGGGGACTATCACTACCTCTTTAACATCAAAGGATAAGTCTGCAACAACCTCTGAGAGAGGTGAATTGGGCAGCTGTCACGTGTTCCTTAAGCTGAGTATATCTCACTTTTTTTTTTTCAAATGCAGAAGATTCTTCCTTTCTAGCCAATGGCCAAATAAAGCAGCTGAGGTTGCAGTCCTGGTTTATGGACCAGGAAACTGATATTGAACAAATTGTTTAAAGTCAGGCCACAAAGGAATTAAAAGAATCAAGATAAAGATTTGAGGAATTCAAGCTAATGGTCTGATTTTTTAGTGTCATTTTCAACAATTCCATAGCAAGAACATAAAGACTACCAGCTAAAAGCCCACATTAAGGGACCATTTCTAGCTTCCAAACCAGAATGTCCAGCTCAGTTTTGTCCAGCTCAGTTTCCTCTTATCACACCATTTCTCTGCAAATGCACTGTGATCCTCTAAGAGAAACCTGAGAGCTACAGAAAGTGGATCCACAGAAACAAATTTGACAGGCACTCTGTATTAGTTGCTCTGGGGTCATCACAAAAAATTGCCATGACTTGGTGGCTTAAAGAAACAGAAATGTATTCTTTCACAGTTCTAGAGGTCAGAAGTCCAAAATCAAGGCATCAAGGTTGGTTCCTCCCGGAACCTCTGAGGGATGATTCGTTTTCTATTTTTCTAATGGCTCTGGCAATGCTCGGTGTTCCTTGACTCATGGACACATCACTCCAATATCTGCCTCTGTCTTCACATGACTTTCCTCTGTGTATCTGTTTGTCTTTTTCTTTTCTATCTCTTACAAGGGCACTCATCATTTGGATTTAAGGGCCCACCCAAAGCCAGGATGATCTCATCTAGAGCCCATTACTTTCATTACATCTGCAAAGACCCTAATTCCAAATAAGATTACATCTTGAGGTTCTAGGGGTTAGGACTTGGGTGCATCGACACAATTCAACCCCCTCCACATTCTTAACCCAAACTCCAAGCAGGCTCCCAGTCTTGCAGCCACAAACATTACTCTCAACTTGATTCTAAAGCACAGATAGGATGGGTAGCATTGAGCCCACTCTAATCTGTAACACTCCCGCCCCCTCTTTAAAGTCCTATTTCATTTTTCTTCAAAACTCTTTTTGACTTCTATCTTCCTAAACACAATCCAGTAATTCCTAGAAATGTCAGTCATCCCTCCTAAAATCCCACTTGTTCTTCAGATACCTCTATTTCCACACATCTGTATCTAGTTACAGAGTATGTTGAAAAGTATATGGGGCTTTAGATCCTGACTCAATCGCTTAGATACAGCACTATTCCCATCACCATGGATGGGGCACCCACCCTCTCTCAGGCTCAGTCTCCTTATCTATGAAATGGGAGTTGCCACAAGAATTAATAGAATTGCATGTAAAGCACTTGGCTCTGTGCCTTGCCCATAGATAGTAAAGGCTCAGCTGATGCTGGCTAGTATTTTGTTCTTCCAGGGAAAACACATGTCATCTGTGCATTATTGAGGGCTTACTCTAGGTACAGCACAGTAACAGGCATTGTGGGAGTCTTTCTGAGGGCAAAAAAAGAAACATCATTTCTTTTAGATAATTCACAAATGGATTTTTTTCCATGTTCTGAAATTCTTAGAGGGAGGTTTAGTAATGTCCTCAAATCAGAATGCATGGATCGTGATTCTTTCTGTCTCTACAAAAGCCTTAATGCTCTACCGTTACCAATAATACTTATTTATCCTAATTTAACATCTCTAAAAAGCAAATTACCTTTCAAACACTATCATTTCTCTCCTTAATATCTGTTTTTCTGTTGCAGCTTCCTGGATACTCTTGTGAACTAAATAAATAAGCCTGTCTCCTGATTTTCTATGTGATTACGGATTTTCAACCATTCGGCACTTTTTAGCAATGTTTTGTTGTTTTAAGTTGTGGCATTTTGATTTGGCCAGCAAATTCCACAGGTCTAACCTGACTATGGCAAACTCATTACTAGCACTTGTACTGTTCAACAAGAAATGTCCCACTTTGAGTCTCTCCGGTACAATGTGACTGTTGGTCAAAATAATACCCCAGAAGCGTGGCTCCTCTAGAGTTTTCTGAACCATCAAACAAATTGATAATGATCAGGCTAGTTTGGATGATAAATATATTTCCCTCTCTGCTAATTTCATAGCAATGGCAAATCTGTACATTGTTTGTAAGATAAGGCTCAAAGATTGTAATCTTGAATCCTAAATCCTGACGCTGATATGCTGATTCCTCTGTTCCCTAATCCTACCAGGTAGCAGAATGGCCCAATTTGCTAGGATCACTCTAGCTGCTATTGCTGAAATCATGCCTACAGTTTCAAGGCTAACACAGAGCACATAGTCAGACCATGTAATAATTCAGCCCACAAATGAATCTTCCTTGGAGGATTCCTTGGAGTGTAATTCTTTTTGTTTTGTTTCTAGTGGGCAGGTGGCCCCCAAATCAAAATGGTCCTTTCTATTCCTTATTGTGATTTTCTCAATGCATGCTATTGCCTGGTCCCTGAAAGCATATGAATTGCACATCTTCTCGTGAAATATAGCAATTTCGCTAGAAGAAGTGTGATAGTGTTGGCTAATAGGCCCACTTAGTGTTACTAACAATCCCTAGTCTACTAGGCACACCCATGCAGAGCTGGCTTGGTCATCCTGACTCATGGGCTCATATTTCAAACTTACTCAGACAGTTAATTTTCAGATTGTTTGATTCCAAAAACCGCATGCTAAATTTCACTGAGTTATGGCACTTCAGTATTTCCTAAGTTATGGCATTTTGGTATTCTGCTGTGAAAATGCCAGAAACAATATCTCTGAAATTTTCCCCTAGTAGAATGTTTTGGTTTTTAATTTAGCTTTTTTATAATTTAAGCTGACCCAATAAACCCCAGAACAAAGTTAAAAATGTACCCAGAAGCTTGAGTTTACGTGGCAGAACAAACACCAAACAGACTTGCAATCTTTCTCACATGGAAAACTTGACCTACTCATGTTGACTGGGTGTTCCACAGAATAACCTTTCCTTAGTCAAATATTTTGGGAAAACTCTCTGATAAATACAGGCAAATAACCTTTTTTGTTGGTTTTTAGTATGCTCCAAGAAGAGCTACAGTACATGTTATTTCTCAAATACATTTATCTAGTAAAACATTTTTGTACAAAATATAAAGTCTTTTGTACAAAACATCTGTTCACTGGTACTCTAAGGCACATGATTTGAGAAAGGCTAATGGAAGCTGGTGAGCAGAATGCATGACAAACACTTAAGAAACACTTAATCCTGGTGCCTAAACTACCCCGAAACAACAGTCAGACCTTTTGAGCAAGTCTCACAACTGCTATGAGTTACACTTCCTTCATTTATAAAGTTAATAGTTTATGTTCTCTTCCAGCTCAAATAATTTCTGACTTGTCTCAGAGCTTTATAATATTATATTTGGTCACTTTCACTAAATGATTAATGAGAACAAAGAAAAAGAATACTACCGTATTAAACAGAATTATAGGACTTTCCAGGCCAACCTGACTTTGCAGAACTACAGTTAGTATTCCAAGGCAAAATGGTACTGATTTCCCGAGACTCGTGGCATTTTCTCTAAGTAGTGTTTGCAGTCTTGAAGTGTTAAAATCACTAAAGAAGTCTGCTGTTGGCTGTTTTATTAATCCAAGATTTTTCAATGGAATTATCACCAGAACCCTTAGACAATCTCACATGTAGCACAGAAACTGAGAGAAGCTAAAGAATTTTATTATTCAGTTTCTTAACCTTGGTAGGAGTAGGTCTAAAGTTAGGACCCCCAGGGTTTCCAATTTATCTGTATGGTTGGGTTTTCCTTCTTTACGGCAGTGAATGATGATGGAAAAGGAGGTCATAGGACCATCTCCTCTCCTTCTGAGTCTTCACTTCCTAGGGTTTAAATCTAATGACTAGTCTTCAGGATTAGCTTAAGTGGGCTGGCAACAACCAGAACACTATTTTCAACAGTGATTTGTCTTTCAGTGGCTCAGGTAGTGGGAGCATTTTGCACAAGTCACAAATACAGCCCACCAAGCTCCTCAATTTATGATTTTTCTTTTTAAATTCAAGATATAGGAAAAAAATATTCACTTGTTTGTCAACCTAAGGAAAAATAGGTTTCCTTGTTATGAATAAGAACAAAGAGTTGGCTGAAAATACCACTTCAATTAGGTAATGAAGTTGTAATAAAGTATATTCAAAATGAAAATTAATTCCCATTAAGCAACTCACTCTTAGCACTGTTTGTTCTTATCACAGATACAAACATATGCTTTGACTTTTCTTCTGGATAATAATCCGTACTGGAAGAATGGAAAGTTTTCTGCTATATATTTGAGTCCAGAAAAGCTACCTAACTGTCCTGCATGAGAAATGACCAACGTTTGGTGGTGGACTGAAAGTATCCATGAATTTATATCTAATTTTTCCAGCAAGGCTTGGTGGAAATGAATGTGTGTGTGTGTGTGTGTGTGTGTGTGTGTGTGCGTGCACACACACAAGAGAGAAACAACTCAAACTAGCACTTAAGCAAAAAACAAAAAAGAAAAGGAAAAAATGGTAACATCTTAGCTGGGAACTCTGAAATGTGTATCTGGTTTTAGTATGATAATGTCTGAGGCCCAGTTTGTGATTCCTGTATTCTCTCTCCACATACCTCTGCTGGGTTTCAATCTCAGGCTCTCTTTCCATCTATCAGCAAGATGTCTGCTCATAGCCCCCAACCCACCTTGTTCTTACAACTACTGGCAATCAAAAAGAGAGACTCTTCTTCGGCTTCCACAGATCACATCTCAAGGCAGGATGTTGGGTTTGAGTCATGTGCTCATGGTTGAGCCAATCACCATAGTCAGAAAAATGGGCTACTCTGATTGGCCAGTCTTGGGTCATGTGCCCACCCTAGTGTCAGAGAAAAACAGGGCCCTTACCTACCAACATGGAGGGAAGGACAGCTTTCCAAAGGAAGAGAGTCTGAGAGGCACACACAAGAGACAGCTAGTCCAAAAGACACAAACTTCTTGGAAATCACAGCACCAGAATGCTGAAGGTAACCTCCAAGCTGAGTTATTTTTCTCTTTCCTACACAAGGTCCTACTGAGGCACACAGCACATTTCCAAACCTCTTCCCCCTCACCAACTATTCCCCTCCTCTGAGGTGCTTGCTAATTGGAGATGGAAACCCAGACACTCAAAAATGTAATAGAAACAGAAAGAGTAGTGAGACAAAGTTTCTAGAACTCAAAGAAAAGCATTATTTATTTATTGGGAAAGTATGTATTACTGAGATTTCAGGAATTTCTTTTTTTTTTCTTAGTCTCTGGTTTGCAAAGAAATACGGATAAAGAAAAAAAATTAAACATAGCATTCTACTATCCTACTCAAATTCCCCCAGCCTACTAGCAAACTGGTTGGAGAACTATAAAACATCTTATGAGTGAGCACCCACTTCTGGAAAACATTTGCTGAAGAATCAGGTAGAATCCATGATTCATGATTTTTTTCTTTTTCTTTTCTTTTCTTTTTTTTTTTTTTTTTGACACAGAGTATCACTCTATTGCCCAGGCTGGAGTGCAGTGGGGCTGATCTCAGCTCACTACAACCTCTGCCTCCTGAGTTCAAGCAATTCTCTCACCTCAGCCTCCCAAGTAGCTGGGATTACAGGTGCTGGCCACCTTGCTCAGATAACTTTTTTATTTTTAGTAAAGACAGGGTTTTTCCATGTTGGCCAGGCTGGTCTCGAACTCCTGATTCTCAAACTCCTCATTTCAAGTGATCCACCCACCTTGGCCTCCCAAGGTAGGGGGATTACAAGTGTGAGCCACTGCACTCATAAATGACTTTTTATTCATTTTTCTTTAAATTCTGATTTGCCCTGAGTCATGGTTTTCCACATTTGCTGGTGCCCCTGTCTGGAACACCTATCTTCCTGCCCACACATGGCCTCTTCTGTCCTCCATCTTCACCTCCACAGAGAAGCTCTTCTGCCCAGTCTGTAATAATGAGTCACTCATCGATTGTTATCAATCTGAGAACCTCATTTGCTTCCCTTATGGAGAGAATCACAGTTGATTATATGTTTGTTTATTGGCCTATTTATTATTAGTCCTCAATTCTAAGTCCCATGAAGGCAGAGTTCTGCTTAATTTGGCAACACCCACCAGCATAATGCCTGGCACTCTGGAGAGGGCAAAAAGTTAGAATAAAGTATACCAGAAGAAAAAGGTAACTCAGGACTTCTTGGTCCTTAGCCATGCTAAAAAAAAAATAAGGGGAGGCCTAACCTACTAGGCACAGATAGTTTCTTTCTGGCAGAAATTGGGAATGTAATGAGATAGAGTTGGTGGTGGGGGGGATCAGAGCCTCTGCTTCTGGCACCATCTGTGATTCTTCCCATCTTCTGAACCCATTTCAGTACATACTCCCCATTCTCTCTGCTGGCAAAACTTGCTCTCAGGAAAGAGCAGATAAAACTCCTTCACTGTGTCGTATGTGACTAAAAACAGCTTAATATGGTAAGCTGTGCCAGGGCTTTTTGAATTTTAACACAGACCAAAACCTCAACATCTTATCAGTCAATTTCAGCCAGGGGGAGCTGGGGAGGATAGGAGGTATATGGGGTGTCCTTGAGTCTAGAAAAGAAGGCAAATATGCATAAGGTTGTCTGTGATACCCTTGATGTGTAAAATAATAAAAAAAGTATTATCTATGTTTCTAAACTTGATGGACTTAATCCTATATTTCCCATTATATACATATTTTCTGACGTATATACAATATCCAATGTGTATGAGAGGAGTGAATGTTTAAAACTCACACTTTTAGAAGGTTCTAGGGCTAAAATGAGAGAAAATAGATTCTTCTTGACCAGACACAAGGAAGGGGCAGGACAAATAGCCTAGCACTCTGGAAAAATTGTCATAAAATGCTCTGGGGTAAGAAACCAGCAGAGAAATGGGAAGAGACAAGGGGAGAAGGAGGACAAAAGTTCTCTTAATCTTACACTTCTAAGAGTGAGGTTGGAAATAAACATTTTTGCCTGGGGTAGATAGACTGGGATCTAGAATGTGTTTACTTATGCACAGGAACATATTTTGTTGTTGTGTTTATCAGAGATTGAAGCTGAAGTCTGAATAAATCCATCCTTAACCACTGTACTTTGGCTGAAAGAACTGTCTAACCAATATTCATGGAATTTGGGTTTCTAAAGAAAGATGCTTCTTCTGGGACACACCCTGTTGGATTGCAGGTTTCTAATCTCTCTTGAAACAGAGAAGTGCATTTAATCTCTCTCTGGATGTGGAGCCAAACTGGTGGTGAAGGGCCCATCGTAGTGTCCTATTAATAAAGACACTGGGCTACCATGGCCATGTGGACAAAGTCTTTACATAGTGGCCTGAACATTTTGTGTAAGAACTCATACTTCCAGACTGGCCGTTTTCAGCTAACCAGGTCTTTTGAGTCCTTGCAGATAGCTCACTTCCAACCTGTTACCTACTCCTGCACCTCAGCTGTTCAGGACTGTGAGTAGTATTTATGCTACTATGTCAACAAAATACTTGATTCCAACTTACTTAGGAAAACATAAATAATGCTACTAACAATTATAGGTCCTGGGCTTTAAATAACGTAACTTTCTTTTGATTTTTCCTTTCTGGAAGTCACCACTAGAGACTTAAGAAGGATGAAATGAATAGTTGGATACTAGCAAACATCTTAATGTGAGAAAAAACTTATTGACCTCACAGACACCCCAAAAAATCAAACCAGATGTGACATGTGGTACATATGAAAATGGCGTCAACCTGCACAAAGGAACTGAGCCCAGTGTTCAACTGGTATTTCATGTCTGGGTCATAAGTTTCCTTGAGGCATGATGACCATTTTCTGTTGTTTTCTGCTAGGCCTTGGCTTAAAGAACAAATATGATGGTAATTTTATGCCTTTGTCCCTGCCAGTGAGCCTGTCAAAAGGATTTCTCAACTTTCAATACATCTGTTCTTAGCATGAAAGAACAAGTTGATACCTCAGTCAATTCTGTCATTTCTTCAAGCATTTGAAATATTTTGAACAGAACACAAAAGCTTTGGATATCTTGTATCGCTTGTAACAAATGGACCCTAATGCTTAATTTAATTTGTATTGGGGGATTTCTACACTGACTGATCATATTCTGTCTGTAAAGTGCTTTGGGAAATTGTGAATACTGGAATTTAATTACACAGACATATTTTTCCAATAAGGGCTTGTTCAATTTTGGCCACGGATATGCCTCGGGTCAAAACAAGCTGCTCTGTGAAAAATGAGGTACATAAACCAGTTAGAAGGAGAAACTCCTGGTGTGAGGCCACAACACAAACTAACACACTCACACAACTCCAGAATGTACACAGAAAGTCCTAGCTGCAGAACTGTGGAACTAGAATGAACTCTTCTCAATTCCCATTTTACATGTGACACTTAGAGAGATTGAAAGTCTTGTCCAGCCACAGAGCTGGTTAATAACAGAGTAAGACTGAGCTCTGCACCATGACTTTAAAATGAAGCATTGCCTTTGCCTTATGATCCTTTTTAAGTAAAATCTGTTAATTTTCTCAATCAATAGAAACATAATGCCTGACTGATTTACTAGGTTCCAAGTACTGGGATTTGATTATGAAATAATGTAGACCGGGTCCCTGCCCTCCCAGAGCTCACATTCATGTGGATGAGACAGACAAATACATAGAGTAATAACACACTGGAATATATGCCATAAAGGAAACACTCAGTGGGCTGAGAGACAGAATAGGGAGTATCCACTTTACCTACCTAATGATAGCTCTCACCTTTTGACAGAAGGGGCGTTTAAGCTCAGAGATCTGAAGGATGAAAAAGAGATCACCATGGGAGGAGTTTGGATGGCATGAGAAGAAGATTCCAGGCATTCAGAGATGTCTTCAATGATGTTGAACATGAGGCCAGTCTAAACTGTCTTCTGAAAAGGGCATGCCTATGGTGTCCAAGGATGGACCAACTGCCTGACCTCCAGATATATTTAATACCTGGTCAACTCTTCCTTCAGTTCAAGACAATGCTTCTTATATTCATAAGAAGGAAGCTCCTCCTGTTATTTAGAATGAGATGCACACACTCATCCATCTTCTCCCCACCTCTGCCCTCTATCTGTAAAGTTAATGCACCTGACAGCAGTAACTTAAGTATAGCCTTCGAATGACACTGTATGGCTGATGCACCTTATATTAGTCCATTCTCACTGCTATGAAGGAATACCTGAAACTGGGTAATTTATAAAGGAAAGAGGTTTAATTGGTTCATGGTTCTGCAGGCTGTACAGGAAGCATGACTGAGGAGGCCTCAGGAAACTTAGAATCATGACAGAAGGTGAAGAGGAAGGAGTCACATCTTATATGGCTGGAGCACGCGAAAGACAGTGAAGGGGGGGGTGCCACACACTTTTAAACAACCAGATCCTGTGAGAGCTCACTGTCATGAGAAAAGCAAGCGGGAAATCCATCCTCATGATCCAAACACCTCAAACACTGGGGGATTACAATACAATATGACATTTGGGCAGAGACACAAAACCAAACCATATCACACCTGAATGTGTGTTTTGAGTTGGGGAATTGGGTGTGGCCAATTCAGAGATTTCTTCCTTGTCCATGAAGAGTAGCTGAGCCCTGGGCCCATCCCATGGAACATGCACCATCCAGGGGATTGAGGCCCTAAGTTTGGGTTGGATGGAGGTTGCCAGGTAGAGGTTGGTAAGGGGGGGCTGTTAAGTGAAATGCTACTTAAACCGCATGCTGTTTGTAAAGTGGTTGCAATTCTCTGTCCAGCCCATCGTCACACCACTGGGCTATGCAGTAATCTGGTTCAGCCCACTGCCACTGAACTGTAGGTAAGGTGGATATCTTGTTCAGCTTCCTGCTTCTGGATTCTCTTGCCTGTATGTAAGCCCCTAATACAAACCACTTGTTTCCTGGCTCTGGGTCTCTTCTGCCTCTCGAACCTGGGTCCTCCCCTATTGAGGTTAACAGGGGTTTGGCACAACAATTAATTGGCAAGGCAGGCAGGAGGTTGGATAAAGTCCTGTGAGCACCAAGACAATGGGATCAGGGAAGGGGAAGTCAGAGGGGGAGATCCCAGGTTGGCCATCCACATCAATGTAGGGCCTAATAGCTGCTATCTTTGATGGTAGAGCCCACCGCATGAGTACAGGGATGCCCCAAAAACACTGAAGCGTCTGGAAGAATTGTTGCAGGGGGGTGGATCTGACTGAACAAGGATCGTGTGCCCAAGCAGTGGCAGTGGCGGTTGGCTGGCCACTTCTGACCACTCAGAGGTTGAGCCCCTGGCATAGGTGAGGAAGGGTTTATCTATTACAGAGTGAACTGTGATTACTGTGAGTGCCAGATGCCACGGTGACCTGGCTTGTTGGTTGGCCCATTTGAAGGGCCACCACCTTCTCCATGCCCCCAGGGAGCAGACCCGCAAGACTTGCCCCCACCTGGAAGACGACAGCACAGCAGAGTGCAGGACTGCACCACAGCAGAACTGGTTGGGCTGAGGAATAGGTTCAGGCAGAAGGGGAGAGTCAGTCATAGGGTGGCTTCTCCATCTACGGGACATGGGGTGGAGGGTATTATACTCTCCGAACTAGAGTTGAGTAAAATGGCACAATCCACTCCACCCTCAGGCAGTGCTGCTGTAGCACTGGTAATGAGGATAAAGCCATCCGCCTCAGCTGGGGATGCCGGCTGCAAAGCAGCCTGCCTAAATGAGGGAGATGTCCCCACCTCCTTCACAAAAGCAGACTATGGAGGAATTGTGGGAAATCCTCCAGGAATAAGAGATGAAGTAAGCTGTCTATACTGAGCATTCCTGAGGTTGTCATGATGAATGTCTCACTGCTGGCATGAAAGATGCTATCTTGCAGTCTGTACTTGTATAAAGCACCCTTGACATAACTAACCCCATTTTAGAAAAAGGCTTCATTTTATATTTCATAGCACACTTTGCCAACAAGGATAAGATATTTGACTTAATAAAAAAAAAAAGAAAATATAAAGACTGCATCCAGCCAGTAAGAACACAAACAAGCACACTTTTCCCCCAGTTCTCACCAGAGGACTCTATGACTATAAAAGAGCAGGCCTTCAGCTCAAAACGGCTGTCTTAACTGACATCATCTTGCAGCCACTCATAAGAATTAAGCATCTTCTGCCTAGGGCTCTGCCACATCAAAGACTCTTTCTTGCAAAACAGATGGCCTAGACCAGGACTGCTTTTGTCTTCTTTGCTTCCCTGGACTGGTTCATTAACCCTTTCTCCTATCTCTTTTTCCTCTTGATGTTAAAAGTTACTTTGTTATGGAATACTTAATCTATAACACTTACATTTTACATATACTATTATGTATGGTTTGCAATAGTGACTGACGGGTAGAGTGGCTTGAGCCTGGTGCCCATGGCTCTGACCACTGAGTGAACGGGAAGTACTAAGAATTGCCTCCTTTGGAACGCCGTGCAGCTCATGACTTTTGTGATTGAAGTAGCATCAGTAAAAGCCTGACATAGTGGAAAGACACAAATATGCATAGACCCGGTTATTTCTAACCTTGCAACACTCATGTCAGTTCTCAACCAAAGGTCTGGTGCATTAGCATCTCTCCTGAGCCTCCTGGTAGGACAGTCAGTGTCTCAGGTGGCCTTGGTGGCCACCAAATTAGGAAAAATGAAGAAACTTGTGTGGATGAGGGGTGTATGCTGCTGGGATGAAAGACAAGGGATTCAAAAGGAAGGAGAAAGCCAAAGGGCCAGTCAGGGTGACCCACAGACAAATGTGATGTAACCTGGTAGGAGCAGGGACACCTTTTCATTAAAAGACATAAACAGTCTAGTGCTATTCTGGTGGGATGATGGCCAAAGCTCAAGCCAGAAAACAGTGCTTCACTAAAGAGCCTCAGTTTCACCCACCACCCCTTGTGCAGAGGGAATGGCAGGTATCAACCCCTTTAGACTAGGACGAAGTCCAAGGCCTCAGAATGCCGATAAGAGAAATGGTAGCCAGGTGTCTGGGGACCAGAGGCCACAGGTAGAACTAACTACTTATTGGTCCCCTAAGAATAAACAGACTGTGCTTGTCCTGGTGGATACTGGAGCCGAATGCACTCTCACATATGGTAACATTCATCAGTTCCAAGGGTCTATAACAGCAATAGATTGATGGGGGTGATGAAAGTCAGACAGGTTGACTAGTGTGACAAGTTGGGAGACTGCCACCAAAACTCTATTTAGTATACATAGCTCCCATCCCAGAATACTTCTTGGGAATGGATATATTATCATGCCTGACCCTCCAAACAACTGCTGGGTGATTCAGACTGAGAGTTGCAGTGGGGAAGCATGTGATGGGGGGGAATGAGGAATGGACACTAGGACAGTTGCCAGTCCCACGGATCACGGGCTGTTAAGGAGTTAGCCTGGGTAGGCATTAGAAGGCCAGTGCTCAGCCCATACAGCAGCCCCATGTGGCCTATGCAGAAGCCTGATGGGATGTGGAGGAGAATGAAAGTAAATAAGGTGGTTATTAAATAAGGTGGTCCCTGCAATGTATGCAGACATTCCCAATATCGCCTGCTGTATTAGGCCATTCTTGCATTGCCATAAAGAAATACCTGAAAAGGGATAATTTATAAAGAAAAGAGGTTTAATTGGCTCATGGTTCTTCAGTCTTTGCAGGAAGTGTGCTGACATCTGCTCAGCTTCTGGGGAGGACTGTGGGAGCTTACAATATGGTGGAAGGTGAAGAGGGAGGTGTATCACAGGGCCAGAGCAGGAGCAAGAGAGAGTAGGAAGGGAGGTGCCACACACTTTTAAACAACCAGATCTCATGAAAACTTACTGTCAGAGGACACTTCCAAGGGATGGGTACTAAACCGTTCATGAGAAACCCCCCACTCCATAATCAAATCACCTCCCACCAGGACCCAGCTCCAACAATGGGGATTACATTTCAATGTGAGATCTGATGTGAACACAGATCTAAACCATATCACCTCCCTCCTGATGAGGGTAGGAGAGACCCCGAGCACATACCATTTTGTTATCAATTTAGCCAATGCCTTCTTCAGCATCCCCATTCTCCAGAGAGTCAAGGCTAACTTGCATTCACCTGGGAAGGAGAATGGACCTTTACCCTCTTATCCTAGGAAACTGCCCCAGAGGGGATACATGGTTTCCATTACATTGATGATATCATGCTAACTTCAGAGTCTTTTTCCAGTTTACAAACTATACCCCTGACCCTCCTGCCTCAATTGGCCAACAGAGGGTGAGCAATTGGCACAAAGGCCAGGGTCAAGGCTTGTCAGTCAGATACTTGGATGTCATCTGGTCAGGTGAGACAAAAGTCATTCTGTCTGTGGTTATGGATATGGTGCAAGCCTACCCACATCCCCACCACACCAAAGCAGAGCAAACCTTATTAGGTCTTCTAGGGTAAGGGCATCCTTCTGTTCCTGATCTGGCCCAACTCCTTAGGCCCCCATACCACTTAGTCAAGAAGGGCACCTGCTGGGAGGGGCCCATGAGGGAGGATACAGCCTTTGAATAAGCTAAAGCTTCAGTGAAACAAACACCAGCCTTATGGATTCTATTGCAGAGACAGTGCTGAATTGGATGTGGCCAGTTACCCTGAGGGATCTGAGTGGGGCCTGTGGCAAAGGCAAGGACATAAATGTGTGTCTTTAGGATTCTGGTCTTGACTCTGGAAGGGACTGAAGGTGGATTACTACGATGTCTTGGGGCAACAACTCTGCTGCATGTTGTGTCTTGCAACTGGTGGAGGACACTGTGGAGGCTGTCCTTGTGCTGATGCATACTTAGGACCCCATGGCAGGTTGGCTGAAGGATGCTTTTCAGAGACTGAGGTCTGGGAATGTTCGGACACAGATATGGCCAGATGGCACGCATGCCTGCAACAGAGGAACATGCTGACTGGCAGCCCCTTGAGTACCAAGTTCCATTTGGTGCTTGGCCCTGCTTCCTTGTGTGACAGATGAAGGACACTCTTAGATGGAGACCACTGGACTTCCACAGATTCCCCATTTCATACGGGAGTACAGGGCCCAATTCCTGATACATCTTTGCCCCAGCCTGGGACTCAAGGCAACCCACTGTTGCCCTTACCACACGACCTGTCCATCAGGGAGCACATCATTAAATGGTCATAGAAACAGCAAACCCGCCTCCACCAGTTCAGTTTTCTCAGTCCATGGGGGAAGGGCCTAGAACAGGTGATATAGGTCACATCTATTTTGTACCCTACTCCTCCTGCTCTGGGATGGTGAGTCCTGGTCCTCCCTCATGCAGAGTGCCAATCATCCAGTCATTGTGGGACATTGCAGTGCCCAGTGTCTTGCTCTGGCCTCCCACCATGTGTCACAGAGGGGGAGCAATCCATTTGGACAATAAAGCAGGCACCAGGCCAGAGGTGATGTTCTTTCAGAAAGAACATCAGCCCTCACATTCTTATTCAGAAAGATACATTGATATGGTTTGTCTGTGTCCCCACACAAATCTCACCTTGAATTGTAGTAATCTTCATGTGTCAAGGGTGGGGCTAGGTGGAGACAACTGAATCATGGGGGTGGTTCCCCCCGTACTGTTCTCATGATAGTAAGTCTCACAAGATCTGATGGTTTTATAAATGGGAGTTCCCCTGCACAAGCTCTCTCTTGTCTGTTGCCATGTAAGAAGTGCCTTTACTCCTCCATGGATTTTGCCATGATTGTGAGGCCTCCCCAGCCATGTGGGACTGTGAGTCAATTAAACCTCTTTCCTTTATAAATTTCCCAGTCTCAGGTATGTCTTTATTATCAGTGTGAGAACAAAACTACTACACACAACTTCCTGTGTCTTGCTAAATGGCCATGTTTCTTGTACCCACTAAACATCACACCTTCCACCCATTGATGGTGTGCAGCAAACCTCTTTGCCAACTGGGCATAGATGATGGCCTTTCTCGAGAACAAAACAGACTGCTGGGCCTGCAGAAAGCTGCCCCTCCTCCTCCACAGGCCTGCCATGGCGCATGCAAGGTCAACACCCAAGTGCTAGGAGGAGCTTCGGCATTGTTGTGTTTGTCGCTCTTTTTGTTGTTGTAGCTTGTATTGCTGCTCCTGACACCTGGTGGCAATGCTCCTCAGCATACTTGGCCCAAGGAAAATTGCATAAAAATGGCATGATAAGAATGCAAGGGCCATGCAAAGGTATGCTGGGTTGGAATGTAGGGTAAACTCACCTGATGCCAATGACTTGAGCACGGCCTTAGAATTATGCTGTATGGCTGATGCACCTGTATGGTATTCCAAGCTGGGGAATCCAGGAGTGGCCAACCTGAAGATTTCTTCCTTGTCTATGAGAAACGTCTGAGCCCTGAGCCTGTCCTGTGGAAGATGGGCCATCCAAGGGATGGAGGCCCTGAGTTTTGGGTTGGATGAAGGTTGCTTAGATTTTCACTACTTGCCCTGTTTAAGGAGTCTTGACTCCTTCCTGATTTAATTGAGGACCCAATTTCTGGCAGAAAAAATATGTACAACAAAACACAGCATTTGGGAAATTATTCAAATAGTTTCTGAGTTGAAGAGAGTTACACTTGCCCTCATCAGTTATAATTACAGCAAAATGAGCTCAGTTCTCCATATTTTACAGACTAAACTGACGTGTATCTGAAAAATGATGTTCAGAAAGTACTGTTGCATTGGACCTGCTGATTTGATGACATAGAAAGTCCTGACCACATCCAAATCCATTGCCCTTCTTCAGATCTGTCCCATTGAAATGTCCCAGGGCCCATGATACTCATCTCTATGTAAATATTTTGTT
Source organism: Ateles fusciceps (assembly GCA_036589455.1). Taxonomy (NCBI): domain Eukaryota; kingdom Metazoa; phylum Chordata; class Mammalia; order Primates; family Atelidae; genus Ateles; species Ateles fusciceps. Next base: position 4,381,327 of record JAZHEH010001955.1, read on the forward strand.
GTTCCTTTTGGGCATATATAGGAAAGATTTCTCAAAGTTTCAGCTGACCACACTCAGACTTTCTTGGGCCAGACCTCACACACTGTGATGTAGCGTTTCGTAGATAACATGAACAGACACCTACCCTGTCTGTCTGATGTAGTAAATAACTTTACCCATCCGCTGCTCTTGAATTTGACTGCTGATGCTTGCCTGAAGCCTGGGTACTCTCCAGCCAGTTGGTTCAGCTGGGATGATACTAATGAAGCTGGAGCTTCAAATTCAGTTCCCCTGGGGACTCATTAGCTTCAGTAGGAAAAATAATTGTTCCAAATTTTCTTAGAGCCCCAGCCATCTATTTTGGAAGTGCACCCACTGGGGAACAAAGGGCATTCTACATCATTTTCCCTCTATGTAATCCCTCTTCTTCCCAATAAAGTTTCTTGCATGAGAGATTTAGACTTACCAAGTCATCTTATCTCCCAGTTACTTCTGAACTGTCTGGATTTCTTCCTCTTTCCAACATTATTGAAACAGTTCCTACTAAAACCATCAGCAGTCGGCCAATCCATTTCTCCAGAGAGGAAAATAAAAAAAAAAAGGCAAACATAGTTCCTTCTTAGAAGATAAATGAGCCCTAGTGGATGCTATGCAGCCAGAGCCCTCCCAGCAGCTGGGATGTTTGGGGGCTGAAACCTGTCGGCTGAGTTGCTCTTTGATATCTGTGTCAGCTAAGGAAATTGTTGCTGTCTTGCCCAGTTTTTTGCTTTTCCTGGGACAGCCAGCATCCAATAACTGGTTGTTGGGGGATGGGTATAAAAGTCCAGCCCTCTTGCCTTAAATCATGACAAACTTGAAGGGGCCATTCTTGTCCCCAAGCTCTTTGTAGGATCAACTGAAGACTTGGTTGTTACTGCCCTGATATGATGTCATCCCTTGAGGAGACTGGCCATATAGTGACAATGTGAGTATATTGGTCCCTTTCCACCACGGGAGGAACAGTGATTGACTCTAATAGGCATATAGACACATTTTGGGGGATATAGATTAGCCTTTTCTTCCCACAAGGCCTCAGCCAGCACATTATCCAAGGCCTTTGAGAGCATCTCTATGTTATATAGGACATGAGTCCTATATACTAACATCACATTGGACCAAAGAACATTATTATGGTATCTATGGGTCCCATTCCTCACCACACTTTTCAGAAGCTAGAGGCCTAATAGAGCAATAGCATGGACTTTTGAAGGCGTAATTAAGGTGCCTACTTGGAGATTATACCCTGCAAATGTGCCCCCTCCCCCAAGATTCAACATACATTCTAAATCAGTTACCATTCTATAATATTGGGTCCCCAATATGCAGAATACACAAATCCAGAACCAAGGGTGGAAGTGAGAAGTGGCGCTGGCCTCCCTTGCGCCCAGCAATGTACACAAGTCTAGTTTCTGTGGATTAAAAGGTCCTGGTTTCCAGAGGGAAATACCTGCACCAAGGGGCAAAGCAAGAGTCCCATTAAACTTTAAGCTACTAGGCTATACCAAGTCACTTCAGATTTCTCATGCTAAGAGACAAGAAGGCAAAGCAGGTTGTCTTCATCCTGGAGGAGTGCCTGATTCTGATATTCAGGAGGCAGTGAGGCTGCACAGTAGGAAGAAGAATATGTTTGGCACTGAGGTGACCCACTTGAGTGTCTCTTCGCACTTCCTTGCTCGATTTTGACAGCGAATGGATGCATGCAGCAGCCACAGCCTGAGAAGGGCATATTGAGCAGTGTTCAGAACCCTCAGGGTTGAGAGTCTGGGTCACTTACTAAGTGAACCACCTAAACCAGCAGAAGAGACAACTGAGGGTGAGATACAGCTAGCATAGGCAGATCAGGTGTGGCTTCAAGACCAGCTACAGTGATGAAGCCTGTCATTCATCCCATTCACCTTTTTCTTGTAAGTTTTCTCAGGGAAAGAGATCAACCAGAATTCTGATGGAGTTGTTTCCCAACTTGTTATATGAAAAAATCGGATCCCAGCAGCGTAGGGTGTGGACTGGGAAGCATATTTTAATGCAGCACCCAGATCCTGCCTCTCAGAGTGGCCATTCATTCACCTAATTGCTTGGAGTGGTGACAGCTGAAGACTTTCAGTTCAGTTGCCCTCCAGAAATTGCCCTATGTTAAGTAGAGCAACCCCCTACCAGGGAGTGCTGTATTCTCACTTGCAGTGCATATCCAGTGACTGCTTCATCTGGGGAGGGTATAAAGAACCAACTCCTCTAAGCCGGGCGAAGTGGCTCATGCCTGTAATCCCAGCACTTTGGGTGGCCAAGGCGGGCAGATCACCCAGACCAGGAGTTCAAGACCGGTCTGGCCAAAATGGTGACACCCCATCTCTACTAAAAATACAATAATTAGCTGAGCATGATGACGCATGCCTGTAATCCCAGCCACTTCAGAGGCTGAGGCATGAAAATCGCTTAAACTCAGGAGGTAGAGGTTGCAGTGAGCTAAGATCACATCACCGCACTCCAACCTGGGCAGTATCAAAAAAAAAAAAAAAGAAAAGAAAAGAAAAAAGGAATCAGCCCCTTTGCCTCAAGGCATGATGACTGTGAAAGGCCATCCCAGTTTCTGAGCTCCCCATGGAATGGGACAAAGCCTTTGTGACTGTATCACAGTCCAACTTCTCCCTCTGATCAGCCCTTGCTTTTGTCACTCCCCTGTGAGTACTGATATTAGCCACCCTTCCCAAAGAACTTTCTATACACAAGTCTCTTAGAGTCTTTTTCCTGGGGAACCTAAGACAGAAGTTTTAATATTGGAAGATGCTATAATATAGTGTTCTGGGGCAAGGATTTTGAAGTCTCATAGAGCTACTTCAAATCCCAGTTTTCTGTTGTTTTAAGGTACCCGGTTTGTGGTAATTTTTATGACACTTTTCCATAAATTACGAATCTGTGAACGCTTAAGCAAGAAAAGATGCTTATATTTTCTAAGCTTCTGTTTCTGCATCTATAAAATGATCACAATAATGTGCGACACAAAGGGCTATTGTTAATGAGCAAATTAGATACACCGAAGCTCTTAGCACAATGCTTGGCTATAATACTCCGGAAATGGAAGCACATATTTAAGTGCATCTCCTGTTGAGTTCCCTCTGGAGCACACCCTGTGCCAAGTACTTGAGTGCAGGTAGTTTACTGGAGAGGTGATCTCAGGAAGCATCCATAGTGGAGAAGGGAAATTAGATGCAGAAAGGAAGGAAGCCAGTACCAGGTACATTAATGTGAAAGTTACTGCTGTGGCCAATTAAAGCTCGGTCTCACTAGGGACCTCTGAAAGACTGAATAGAACTTGCTTTTCTCAAGTAGAACCGCCAGAGTAAGAATCTAAGGTATTGGCCCCCCCAACTCCTATTCAACATCTTTTCCCTGGGGCATTAATGCTTTGATATTTTTAGTCGGCTTCACCTGCCCCCAGGCCAAACACAGTGCAGCAGGCAGAGAAAGCCCTTAGGCAGAGAGTGAGAGGGGCATACAGGTGGAAGCCATTGGTGAGCATGAGAGTAGTGAGTGCTGATGGAATATGGATATTTGCTGTGACATGTGTCTGCACATATTATATAATACCAGCAATCTCATAGCTTTCACTGTTTTCATTAACTTTTCCTCTTCTCTTGGCTCCTTCACTGTCTTATATTTTTGGGGTGTAGTGAGTTGGATGATGTCCCCGGCCAAAGATATGTTCATGTCCTAACCCCTGGAACCTATGAATGTGAACTTATTTGGAAAAGGGTCTTTGCAGATGTCATTAACTTAAGGATCTTGAGATAAAAATCATCCAGGTGGACCCTAAATCCAATGACAAATGTCCTTATTATAAAAGAGAGGCAGTGGGAGTTTCGAGACAGAAGAGAAGATGCAGTGTGACCGCAGAGGCAGAGTTTGGGGTGATGTGGCCAAAAGCCAGGAAACTCTTGGAGCCACCAGAAGCTGCAGGGAAGAGTATTCCGCTGGTGCCTTTAGAGAGGACCTGCCATGTCACCTTGATTTCAGACGTCTCACCTCCAGAACTGGGAGATAATGGATTTCTGTTTTTGTTTTTGTTTTTGTTTTTGTTTTTTTGAGACAGAGTCTCACTCCATCACCAGGTGCCAGGCTGGAGTGCAGTGGCACGGCCTCGGCTCACTGCAACCTCTGCCTCCCAGGTTCAAGCAATTCTCCTGCCTCAGCCTCCCGAGTAGCTGGGACTACAGGCGCGCGCCACCACGCCCAGCTAATTTTTTTGTATTTTTAGTAGAGAGGGGTTTCACCATGTTGGCCAGGATGGTCTTGATCTCTTGACCTTGTGATCTGCCCGCCTCGGCCTCCCAAAGTGCTGGGATTAGAGGCGGATTTCTGTTGTTTTAAGCTACCCAGTTGGTGGTAATTTTTATGACAGCCCTTGGAAATGAATACAGGGAGTTTCCGGGAACTTGTTTCTGGCCCTCTTCAGGGAATGCCAGCAGCCTTTATAGCAATTGAGCTTTCAGGGAGTGACTTGCCACACAGACTATCTCTCTAGTCATAACCAGGTTTTTGCCTGGGGGACCTGCACCAACTGTATTTTCCAGAAGTGCTTTAGGAGTTGAGATCCAGGAGATCCTAGACCCTGGGCCCCTGGCTCTGGACTATAGGTGTAGCCCTTCTGTGAAGTTCTCTGGCCATGTCAGAGAAGCCAGAGGACACAAGATCTCTTCTATACTTAGAAAACTTGAAAAAAAATGAGTTAAATTAAAGCTAATCAATGGAGCTGATTATTCAAAAATACTTCAAAATACTTCTCAAAATGATGCACAAATTGGATACATATTCCGCGACACTTAACTGCTTCTGCGGTATGCCAAGAATTTTGCTGGGTGCTAATAGCTCACTGGCCGGATCCCCAGGGGAAAAGTAATGGTGAGTTTATTAAATACACAGGTATTGAGGTCTATAGTTCTACTCCAGGCAAGGACTGTGCATATGGTGTGTCAGGGTGAAGATCTACTTGGCTCTCTTCGGAGAGTTCTGGCTGTCTGGCCCTTTACTTGGTATTCCTGCTCTTCCTGAAATCCATCTGGTTCTGGGTGGGCATCTGAGATGTACTGGGAAAGCACTGTCCCCAGGCGACATTGGATGCAGAGGCCACAATGCCTCCAGAGCCCCACTCACATTTTAAAGGATGGTATCTCCATACTTGAAATAGGAGAAAAATATGATCCTTCTTACTAGTCCTTCCTGGACCAGCTAGTACAACCTCCTCCAGAATGCCTCCCACACCTTTCTGACCTAGTTAATCCATCCACCTATGGTACTCTGAGCTGAACTACCAATGCTGAACATTTAGATTGTTGCTTAACTGTTTTGTTAACTGTTATCTCCCCCAGACAGTAGATGAGCACCTGAAAAGCAAGAACATTGTTCTAACTCACTCGAATACTAATTGGTATTCAATAATTTGTTTGAATAAGTATTGAATGAAATGTATTCAACAGTTGAGAAAAATGAATAAATCTTGACACTTCTCTGCTCTAAGCCTTCCACTGTTTCCCTTCACATTCACAGGAAAATCCCAGGTCAAGGTCGTTACAGCTGCCCACAGGGCCTGCTGCGACCCCAGCAACCTGCTGGTGTCAGGACCTCACCTCCTGTCAGTCTTCCCTTGCTCACTCTCTGGCCTTCTTGCTGTTCCTTGAACACACCAAGCACACCCTTTCCTCAAGACCTGGTGAGGGTTGCTAGATTCAGCAAACCAAAACACAGCACTCCCAGTTCAAGCTGAATTTTAGATAAACTGACTTAATATATCTTATGCAATATTTAGGATATACTTACACACTAAAAAAATACTCGCTTTTTATTTGAGATTCAATGTGAACCAGCATCTTGCATTTTATCTGGCAGCCCTACATTCTGGTTCCTCTGCAGGGAACACTCTTTTGCTAGATGTTCACATGGCTTAGTCCCTCAGTTGCTTCCAATACAAACTTAGTGCAGAGGCTCACCCTTTGCACCATGTCTAAAGAACACACCACCATCACCAGCTCTATCCCTCTCCATCCCTGTTTCCAGACTTAGTCTTCTTAGCACTATGATAACTGGACAGTATATTTCTATAGGCTCTTGTCTGTTTTGCTTCACTCTCAAGTCAACCCCATATGAGCAGGGATTTGTGTCACTTACTGATGTATTCAGTAAACACCTGGGACAGTCTGGCACAGTAGGTCCTTAGTGACTACCTGTTGAATGGCTTTAAATTTGAATGGATTTTAATTTTCTTTAAAAGGCTATCATTAAAAAGTCAGATTGGCGAGGTTGCAGAGAAAAGAAAACTTTTTATTTTATTTCATTTTACTTTAACTTCTGAGATACATGTGCAGAATGTGCAGGTTTGTTACATAGATAAACGTGTGCCATGGTTATTTGCTGCACCTATCAACCCATCACCTAGGTATTAAGGCCTGCATGCATTAGCTCTTTGTCCTGATGCTTTCCCTTCCCCACCAGCAGGCCCCAGTGTGTGTCACTTCTCTCCCTGTGTCCATGTGTTTTCATTGTTCAGCTCCTACTTATAAATGAGAACATGTGGTGTTTGGTTTTCTCTTCCTGCGTTAGTTTGGTGAGGATGCTGTCTTCCAGCTTCATCCATGTCCGGGCAAAGGACATGATCTCATTTCTTGAGAAAATGAAATATTTATGCACTGCTGGTAGGAGTGTATATTAGTTTAGTCATTGTGGAAAGCAGTGTGATGATTCTTCAAAGAATTTAAAATGGAATTACCATTCAACCCAGCAATCCCACTATTGGGTATACACGCAAAGGAATAGAAATCATTGTACCTCAAGGACACATGTGTATGATTGCTCATTGCAGCACTGTTCACAACAGCAAAGACATGGAATCAACCTAAATGCCCATCAACAGTTGACTGGATAAAGAAAATGTGGTACATTTACATGATGGAATTCTATGCAGCTGTAAAAATGAATGAGATCAGATCCTTTGCAGCAACATGGATGGAGCCGGAGGCCATTGTCCTTAGCAGACTAACACAGCAACAGAAAACCCAATACTGCATGTTCTCACTTATAAATAAAAGCTAAACAACACGAACACGTAGACATTAAGAGGAGAACAACACACACTGGGTCTTACTTGAGAAGGGAGCGGGGAGGAGAGAGAGGATCAGAAAAAATACCTATTGGGTACTATGTTTATTACCTGAGTCATAAAATAACTGGTACAATAAACCCCCGTGACACGCAGTTTGCCTATATAACAAACCTACTCATGGACCCCTGAACCTAAAATAAAAGTTAAAAAATAAATAAACCAAAAACATGTTAATTCTTATAGAGACTTTTCGCAGGTAAATTTTCAAGTTTAAAATGTTAGTATTATTCCCCTTTAAGAGAATGTCTCTCACTCTCCCCTTCATCCCTCCTGACAGACCTTCTCAATAAGAAAACATCTCAAGTGAAAACTGAATTGGCCTTGACTCTTGGGCTTCTTCAGTGCAGTGTTTCCCCCTCCTTTGTCGTATGCATTCAGCATTGGAAACATAGATATCACTTATTTAGAAGCCACAGGAGAACGTTTAAGTTCTCATCCTTTAGTTGGCAGAAAAGTCCACTGATACTTGAATCAGAAGATGTGTTTGATCTTTAGTTTTCCCTGTGATATTGTGTGAGCCAATTTATCTGTAATTGACAATATGAAGAAGGCAAAGATGAGCATTAGCAATTGAGGGGGCTAACCCATGCTATTCCATCCCATGTTCCACTTTTCTATTTGACCCTTGCCCAGAGATAGGAAGAGAAACTGTTCTTTGTTTTATTATGGAGTTCAAATATAAAGGAAATTTTAGCTGTTCTACAAGCTGCCAGATGAGGCACACTGTTCTCATTTCTGTTTCTTAAACATTTGAAGGATGAGGCATTGCTTGTAAGCATCTAATAGGCAATACCCTTGCTTCAGGGAAGTTGACAATAAGGAGACAACCTCAGCTCACCCAGTCAGTATCCAACAGAACACCTTTTGCCTTCTGAATCTTTGCCCAAAGCAGATGCAGGAGCCAGAATTGTGTTGAGTTGATCTGGACAAAATGGGGCTCAGAACCTACAGCTCTCTGATGCTGTAATAGGAGAGTCTTTGAGATTTTCTTCTGCCCCTACAACCACCACCACCACCACCACCATATTAGGCCAGGTTTTATCACCATATGCTTGACATCCTGCCAATCAACACATGATTTCAGCTCTGAAACTAATAATGATTTCTCTCACTTGTTCAGCAATTGTTAGTTTGGGGTACTCCAGGTTTCTGCCCCATCAGGGGTCTTTTGCCTGGCTTTCAAACCCTCCACAATCTACCTTTTACTTATGTGATCAGCTCCTGCCCCCATCTCTTTAATTTTTAGCTTCTTTTCTAGTCTATATCCACCTCCAGGCATCTTTCAGAGTGTTTCTTTTGCCACCTTTTTACCTTGAACACCTGTCTAGCCTCCAAGGTCTACTTCAGCCTTCACTTATCTCTCCTTGGCCTAAAACTCCACATTTATCATTTGAGTAGATATTTGCTGCATTTTAATGTTTTCTGTTTCTTTTCTCCCCAACTACATTTGAAGTGTCTTAAGATCTGGAATAAAGATATGAAAAATGAAAACTATATCTGATTATTGGTTAATTTTTAAATGACCCCAAGGGGACAGTTATTCCACACCAAAGTTGGTAGCTATACCTTTGGTTCTCTCCTACAAGCAATAAGTAAAGGAAAGGTCATTGTTGATTCAATGGCTTCCTAACACTGGACTTTAAATAAGCTTGTGTGACCAAATTTGGAGACTCTGAAGCAACTTGAGCTAGTCTATAGCCTCTGTTGAGGAGTCTAAATATTCATGTGCTTGACACTGATTCTATGTTATCCTAAATCCTTGTAACAATCTTGAATTGATAACAAAGGGACTGTTATCTCACTCAGGTTAGAAACAGGCTTAAACAGGTCAGAAAATGGGTCTAAATTCACATAGTTGGTCAAGGGTGAAGTCAGGATTTGAAGAAACAGTGGGTTAAATTTCGAGCCTTTAAACTGTGACTTCCAAGGCACCTTCCATTTATACCACAAGTATTCTAGATTTTAAGCACCAACACCATCAGGGTAGAAACGGGTGAACAAAAGTGTGGACTCAGAGGAGCTGTCTGCCAAATGCTGAAACACACTGGCAGCATTGTACACCTAGAAGCTAGGCAATAACATTATTTCTTTACATTTCCATGGCTATTTGAAAAACTAAATTCACAAAGTCTTCAGAGAATACTGGATTTGCTCAAAATTTTGACATGCTGAACTTGATAGTGCTCAGGAAATATTAAACGTCTAAATATGATTGATTGTTCTCTGAGGAGGGAAAATTCAATGTTTTCATTTTCCTCCAGTTTGGTAGAGTTTTCTTTTTTCAAGGCCTTTCTTTAGACATCTAAATGCTTCATCCAAATAAGTCCTAGAAACCTACATAACTGTCTCACAGTTGTGTTAAAAAAAAATACGTGGTTCAGGCTGGGCATGATGATGCCTGCGATCCTAGCACTTTGAGAAGCCAAGGCAGGAAAATCACTTGAGGCCAGGAGTTCGAAACCAGCCTGGCCAGTGGATGAAACCCTGTCTCTACTAAAAATACAAAAAACGTTAGCTGGGTGTGGTAGAGGGAACCTATAGTCCCAACCACTAGGGAGGCTGAGGCAGGAGAATCACTTGAATCTGGGAGGCAGAGGTTTCAGTGAGCTGAGATTGTGCCACTGCACTCCAGTCTGGGTGACAGAGCAAGATTCTGTCTCATATATATATATATATATATATATATATGTATACACACACACACACACACACACACACACACACATATATGGTTCAGTATATATATGGTAGAATTTCCATTAAGTTACTTTTTGGCTATATATGTATGATTCAGTAGCCAAAAAGTAATTTAATGGAAATTCTACTGTTTGCTTGCAAGTCTCAGAGAATATCAGAAAGGACCAAATTGCTAAACCATGGCCTCTCATCCCCCATTTCTTTTCTATACTGAAGTTGCACCAAAGCCTCTCATTTTCCAGATCCCCAAAATTCCTTCTGACATTCAACCCACAGGAATTCTGTGTGTTCTAGTTCTCTCATCTCTAGGTCAGTATCCCTCTCCACCCATTCTTCTAGTTTGGCATCACAAAACAACAACCAAAACCAGACCAGCAGAGTTGTGATATTCCTACCTATGGGAGATCAATAACAGTGTCAATTTTTCATGCCTCTCTTTATCCACGTCATTTGCAATGTGAGTTTGTAGCCCCCTCCTGACAAGAGGCGGAAATGACTATGTGCCTGCTCTGAGCTCAGACATCAAGAGGCCTTTAATACTTCCTCTTCCTTTCTCTCTCTCTCTTCCTCTCTCTCTCCTCGTCTCTCTAATAACCCTGACATAGTTATGGAAGATGAGTAGAGGACAGTCTACTTGTCCCAGTTGAAAACATTCTAGACCAACATACAACCAACCAATCCAAACACATGAGAGTAAAGCCAGCTGTCAGCTGGTCCACCAACTCATCACAGATGTATGAGCAGGTCCAGCCAAGAGCAGAAGCAGCACCAGCCCAACCCACAGTCTCATGAGCTAATTAATGTTTAAGCTGGTTTAAGCCATTCCTTTATGGAGTGGTTTGTTACACTGCACTAGATAACTGATATGTTAGTAGAAGAGGAGACAAATCAGAGCTAGGAGCAGAGGGGAAGAGGGAATGCTTGCCTATGAATAAATTTTGTTTGCGTTGCGTGAAAGCTAATATTCATCAGCGAGAGTTTCTAACAGCAACACTAGGGTTCAGTGTTATGTTTTCTTCTTTTAGTCTCACCTATCAAACTAACTCTGGTAGAACTAATGTAAATGTGGAAACTATCCATAAACTTCCTATTGTAAATGTGGAAATTTATCTAGCCCCTATTGACCATAATAATTTAATCTGCAACCTTCTTTATAATCCAAAGCAAAGGTCTTTTTCCACCACTCATGTGGCTTCTGGTCAGAGTCCATTGCTTAAGGATTTTGCTGAAAGCAGTGCCTTCTGTATCAAAGAAGCATTTATCACAGTCTGTGAAAGGTTTATGTGTAAGCAACAGCAATGTGGATGTCACTGGGTCCTGACAGAGCTCTAATAAAATGTACATATTGGCTGTATCCACTTAGGAAATATTTCCCTTCTGAGAATACTTGTTAGTTTTCAGATATTTTGAACATAAATTGTTTTGAAGTTAAAATATACACTTCTGAGGCATTGCCAAACAAGCTGCTTTCATTAATCCAAATTCTATCTCCACAAGATATTCTATTGCTTAAGTTTTTAAAAAGTAGAGCTATAACATATATATATATATATATATATATATATATATATAGAAAGAGAATATAACATATTCTATAGCTTAAGTTTTTACAAAGTAGAGCTAGTATATGACATAATAATATCATGAAATAGTTATATGTGCTGGACCTTATGCCTTATACCTTAGCTGTATCCGCTTAGGAAATATTTTCCTTCTGAGAATATTTGTTTCCTTTCAGATATTTTGGATATAAATTGTTTTGAAGTTAGGGTATACACTTCTGAGGGATTGCCAAATAAGCTGCTTTCATTACATCCAAATTCTATCCCCCATAAGATATTCTATAGCTTAAGTTTTTAAAAAGCAGAGCTATAACCTAATGATGATGATAAAACATTTTCTCAAGATTGAACAAACACACACAATTCAAGATAAATTGGATTAGGAAATTCTATGTAATGTTACCATCTAGTTACTCCTGCAAAATGTTACAACTATCTGAATGCCAATAATCAACATTTTGTTAATGCCTTCAAGCAAGAAAAGATCATTTTTTTAAAGGACCTATGAGAATTGTTTTGCAAGTTTGATAGTCTCATGAAGGACAGCATATCAAAATATCTTTGGTGATGCTTTGCTTCCAACACAGAAATCAACTGTAACTAAATTAAGAAAAAGAAGAACTTGGCTGGGAGCGGTGGCTCACACCTGTAATCCCAGCATTTTGGGAGGCCGAGGCAGGCAGATCACGAGGTCAGGAGTTTGAAACCAGACTGGCCAACATGGTGAAACCCTGTCTTTACCAAAAACACAAAAATTAGCCAGGCATGGTGCTGGGCGCCTGTAATCCCAGCTACTCAGGAGGCTGAGGCAGGAGAATCACTTGAACCCAGGAGTTGGAGGTTGCAGTGAGCTGAGACTGCACCATTGTACTCTAGCCTGGGTGACAGAGCAAGACTCCATCTCAAAACAAAAGGAGAAAAGAAGAAGAAGAAGAAGAACTTATTGAAAGAATATAGGCTCTCATAATCATAAAAGGAAAAGCTTGAAAAAAAAAAAAACCACACACCCATAAGGGTTTCAGAAAAGCAAGGAGCAGAGTAGCTCCGGGTATGAAAGTGTCAGAAACTATTTAATGTGTCACCTGAAATTGCCATTGTCGTGGTGAACAATCTCCAGCTATTTGCAGTCTTTTTGTGCCATATTGCTTAAGATTCCAATTGCAAGAGGAGAGCATCTACTTGGCCTAACTTGTGTCAGCTACTCATTCTTGCCCAAGGGAGGGCTGGGCCACCTTGATTGGCAGTTCCCCCAGGAATGCCTCCAATGGAATCGAGTGTGTGGGAGAGAGGGAGGTAGTTCCCTAAAGCAACATCAAGGTTCTGTAACTTGAAGAATGAAAAATGAGCACAGGGAAATGAAGCAGCAGAAGCCTCCCACAGAAGCCCATGCTCAAAAGACGGGCAAACCGAATAAAACCTGAAGTCAAGATCCCATCTCCCATTCCTCCACCATCTTCCACTTTATGTAGATACTTGGAAATAGCCTTAAAAATACTCCATGGACTTTGGGAGGCCGAGGCGGGCGGATCACGAGGTCAAGAGATCGAGACCGTCCTGGTCAACATGGTGAAACCCCGTCTCTACTAAAAATGCAAAAAAATTAGCTGGGCGTGGTGGCGCGCGCCTGTAGTCCCAGCTACTCGGGAGGCTGAGGCAGGAGAATGCTTGAACCCGGGCAGCAGAGGTTGCAGTGAACCAAGGTCGCGCCACTGCACTCCAGCCTGGCGCCTGGTGACTGAGTGAGACTCTGTCTCAAAAAAAAAAAAAAATACTCCATGGATAATGTCTGGGGTGGACGTGGGGGGATAAAATATTTTAATGGCAATTTAAAAGGAGAGAGAGTATTAGTTTTCAACTTAATTGGACACTAACTCTCATTATCATCACAGAAGCAGAGTGAAAATGAGAATAGAGGTTATGGTGAAGTGAAAATGAACACAACGCAAGGCAAAGAAGAAAGAAATAAAGTCATTATCAGGAAAAAACCGTGATAATTATTACTTCCCTATGAAACTATGCAGACCAGATAGACTCAGAATGGGTGCTTGTCTGTGTTAATGTCATTACATTCTATGGCCTAAATGTACGTTCAAGGATCCCTAGAACAATCCTAATTTTTGTATCTTTTGGGTTGGGTCTATTTGGACTATCTCTATACTCTCTTCTTTGTTCTAACCTGACTCTTTCCTCTTATAACTTATTTAATTTATTCTTGTGCTATTGTTGGCAATAGTTGAGAATAACATGTCACAACCCTTCCTATAAATATCTTCTCATGTGCTTACAGTTCCTAAACCTATTCTCAATCCTGCTATGAACCAAGCAGAATGATTCAACAACCTTCTCTCATCAGTCCTACGTACTGAGCCTTTAACAAGTTTTTCTGAAAAAAAGAGGTGTTAATTTCACTGTGTTCCCAGAAGAGACGCGGGCCTATTCTCCATTCAGAGTGGAAATGATTAAAAGAGGAGGAATCACAGTGAACTGACTTGGGGGTTGATCCCCAACCCTCCCTTAAAAATGTGTACATGTGAATGTCCTTTCACACAAATGCAATCACAGAATTTCCCTGGAGCACATTAGACCTGGAGATATGTTAGACTCTAAGCATCCCAGATTGGTGGGGGAAAAGGCTAAAGTCATAACAAGAAAGTACCAGGCCAAGGCCAGGGGATAGTTTTTACCCCAGTTAACTAATTATGAAGCATAATAATATCAGGAAATAGTTATATGTGCTGGACCTCATGCCAAGTGACATATATGAATGATCTCATCTAATTCTCTTATCCACTCTTGCTTTAGAGTTATATTTCTTACCTACAGATGAAGAAACTAGGGTTCATATGAAGAAATGCATTCAGGATTACACTTGTAGGAAGTAGCAGAGCTGGAATTGAGACTGGGTCATCTGGTTCCAAGGCTCAGGCTGGAAAGCACCATATTCTCAAGAGCCGTGATACCTGATGCTGGAGCTGGAGAGGAAGTGCCCAGTCTGGTAGGCAGCTGCCTAGGGATCTGGAGGAATGTAGAAGGTCAGCACCCCAGGAGGGGATGGGGGGGGTTCCAGTTAAGCCTGCCAGGGCTTGGGCCCGGCTTCACATCTCAGCAGGAAACCATATGCCAAGCAGCGTCAGAGCTTGACTGCCTTAGGCATGCCCAGTGTAAAGACTGGAGACCTGTTACCTGCTGGGTCATTCAGGCAGAGCTTGCCAGCCAATGGGAGGCAAGCCTGGCAACACATCCACAGCTCTCAAACTCTAGGGCCCTGCTCAGTATCTGGCCCAGAACCTAGATTAAAAAAAAAAAAAGTCCCTAGCCTGTGTGTGTACTTCCTACATGAGCTACATCCCCACTCACAACCAACACTATATCCCAATCACTGCATCCAGCCAGGTTCCTGATGCGTTCTCCATTTCCTGCTGGACCAGGACCCTAAAAATATTTCCAGCACCTTCTTACCCCTTTCTCTCTCCAGTGAGCTGAATCCTGTGCCTCAACCCAGCAGTCATTTGTCAGTAATAGTGGTTCATTCCAAATGCACCTTCCCCTGGATTCAAAATAGTACTTTCCATTGATGCTGGCTGCCATGACCACTCGAAGATCTTACTACCCTTAGCCATCACACCAGACCACTTGGCTCCTGTTACCAGCCCAGATTAAACCCCCTCTCACCCAGTGATTAAGGTGGCTGGCTACCTCCCATGGGCAGGCTCCCTGGAAAGGTCACTCCTAATTCTATCAGTCCCAGTCACCCCAGTTCAACCTGACTCAGTTTACTCCCCCTCTCTACTAGTCTGAGGGTTTGGGGAGTTTCTAAATGCCTGAGGGTCAAGCTTGAACATGTCATAACACAGGAAACAAAGCAGTGTGCTGTTTTATTGACTAACTCTACATAGTATGGGGCAGGCTATGGTGAGCAGCCACACAGATTGACAGCAGTCACCAGCACAACTGGTCATTAGCAGACAGGCCAGCATGAGCTGCAATAGAAACCCACTTGACTTCTTGCTATTAGAGCTAAGGATCACCAGGACTAACATGCCTCACTCCCTGTTGCATGCCCTCCCGCTTCTCAGTATCTATACTGGATGTTCTCTTATTGGGGGACCTGCCTCCCCTTACCTCTGCCCCAGGTAATATGGTTTGGCTGTGTCCCCACCCAAATCTCACCTTGAATTGTAGCTCCCACAATTCCCGTGTGTTGTGGGAGGGGACCCAGTGGGAGGTAATTGAATCACTGGGACTGGTCTTTCCTGTGCTATTCTCATAAAAGTAAGTAAGTATCACGAGATCTGATGGTTTTATAAAGGGGAGTTTCCCTGCACAAGTTCTCTTTCTTGTCTGCTCCTATGTGAGAGGTGCCTTTCACCATTTGCTATGATTGTGAGGCCTCCCCAGCCATGTGGGACTGTGAGTCCATTAAACCTCTTTCTTTTGTAAATTGTCCAGTCTCTAGTATGTCTTTATCAGCAGCATGAAAACGAACGAATACACCAGCTTTCCCCCAAATATCCGCTAACTTTTCCCACTTTGAAGCTGCATCTCTTCTCTGCTCTTGTTTTTGGAAAACACAGTTATGAAAGCCTTTTTGGTGACTGTTCCCATGGACCATCTCTGTGTGGGTGGCACTGCTCCATTCAGGCACCAGGCTGGTAAAGCTGATAACTTCCCCTCATTCTGGGCAACACTGGACCACTCCAGGCAACCCTCACAATCTCAACCTGGCTACTGGCCAGTGCTCTCAGAAACTTGAATGAGAGAAGCTGTTATTCCAGAGGTCTACAGCTAATAACCTGAGGACTGAAGATGGGCTTCACGAGTCTATAAGCAAGAGTCACCTGTATTTGTAAAATAATTTTTGAATGTGCAATTTTCTGAAAAGAAGCTGCATAGCTGTGAGCATATTCTCTCTCTCGCCTGCTCTTCCTAAGTCCTAGCAGTATTATCCCCCTGGAATATTTTGCCACTGGCATTCCTCCACCATCATTCTGATCCAAACTCTTAGAACTGCTACCACAGCCTCCCAGTGGCCTCCTCACCTATGTTCTTCCTGCCCCTGCAGTCAGACTCAGACACTACAGCCAGAAGGCAAATTAAAATGCAAATTTGACTGGGATGGCCTATTAACTTGAGTGTGTTCTTGTCTTCCACATCCAACCATCCATCCACTAAAATAGTTTGCTTTTGCTGCCTAATTTCCTCCCCTTTGCTCTTTTCTCTAATGCAGTTCTCCTTTTCCAGTGCAGTTCCCATGACTGTTGTGATACTGAATCAAGATGAATGTACAGAGAGGTGGTACAGAGAGATGTGAGGAAAAGGTGAGGCAATGGCAGAACAGTGGCTATTCAGCCTGAAAGCTGGGGAAATATTAAAGGTGAAAGAGGAACAGGGGAATGAAGTGAGAATCCTACAGTGGCCATGGGGTCTGGAGAGGAGAGAAATAGTGTTTTTTAAGAAGTACTACTGTGTGTTATAAATCAGAGGTACCCAACTCCTTGGGCTGCAGACTAGTCCTGGTCCGTGGTGTGTTAGGAACCGAGCTGTACAGCAGGAAGTGAGTGGTAGGTGAACCAGCATCATCACCTGAGCTCTGCCTCCTGTCAGATCAGCAGTGGCATTCACTTCTCATTAGAAGCATGAACACTATTGTGAAATGCACATGCAAGGGTTCTAGGTTGTGAGCTCTTTATAAGAATCTAAGCTCTAAGATCATCATGCCTGATGATCTGAGGTGGAATTTTTGTCCCAAAACCATTCCCCTACTCCTCCACTCCATGGAAAAATGTCTTCCACAAAATTGGTCCCTGGGTGCCAAAAAGGTTGGGGACCGCTGTTGTAACTTATATCCTGTATTAGTCATTGTAGTGGATAGAATAGTGTCCCCCTCTGAAATGTACGTCCACCTAGAACTTCAGAATGCGATCTTATTTGGAAATAGAGTCTTTGCAGATGTAATTACTTAAGTGAAGATAAAGTCATACTGGATTAGGGTGACTCCTTAATCCAATTGCTACGGTTTGGATATTTGTCCCCTCCAAACCTCATGTTGAATTTGATCCCCACTGCTGGAGATGGGGCCTAATGGGGAGGTGTTTGGGTCATGGGGGTGGATTCCTCATGAATAGACTAGTGCCCTCCCTAAGGGATGAGTGAGTTCTTACTCTACTAGTTCCTGAGAGAGCTGATTATTAAAAAACAAATTGGCACCTCACTCCTTCTCTCGCTTCCTCTTTCACCAGGTGATCTCTGCACATGTTGGCTCCCTTTCTGTCTTGGCCATGAGTGGAAGCAGCCTGAGGCCCTCACCAGATGTAGATGCCCAATCTTGAACTTTCGAGCCATGAGAATTGTGAACCAAATAGACCTTTTTTCTTTATAAAGTACCCAGCCTGAGGTATTCCTTTATAGCAACACAAAGTGTACTAAGACATCAATACTAGTGTCCTTACAAGGCTATCTGAACACACAGACATACACAGAGAAGGCCTTGAAAAGACGGAGGCAAAGATTGAAGTAAAGAAGCTACAAGTTAAGGAACACCAAGGATTGCCAATAGCTGCCAGAGGCCTGGAAGAAGCAGGGAAGGATCCTTCCTCCATCCTTCAGAGGGATCATGGCCCACTGATACCTTGATTTTCAGACTCCTAGCCTCCAGAACTGTCAGAGAACACAGTCACGGACTTCATAATGACTTTTAGGTCAACAACAGACCACATATATGACAGAATTCCTATAAGATTAAAATGGAACTGAAAAACTCCTATCACCTAGTGATGTCATAGCCATCATACATCGTAGCCCAATTATTTTATTTTTAAATAAATTTCATGTAGCCTAAGTGTATAGCAGGTCCTCATTGCTTTGTCCAAAGTCATTTTGTTATAATAATGATGAGAAAAAAAAGGTCTATTCCCAGCTCAGGCCACTGTCTGTGTGGAGTTTGCACATTCTCCCCATATCTGCAGGAGTTTTCTCTGGATCCCCCAGTTTCTTCTCACATCCAGAAGAAGTGCATGTTAAGTGAAGTGGTATGTCTAAATGGTCCAATAAAGTCTACAGTTGTGTACAGTAGTGTCCTGAGGCCACCATATTCATTTACCACTTATTCAGTGACTCACCCAGAGCAACTTCCAGTCCTGCAAGCTCTGTTTGTGGTAAGTGCCCTAGACAGATGTGCCATTTTTTAATCTTTTATACCATATTTTAGTGTACTTTTTCTATGTTTTGATATAGTTAGATACACAAATACTTACTATTGTGTTACAATTTCCTATAGTATTCAGTGCAGTATTATGCTGTACAGGTTTGTATCCTAGGAGTAACAGCCTATGCCACATAGTCTAGGTGTGAAATAAGCTATACCATCTAGGTTTGTGCAAGTACACTCCATGATGTTTGCACAATGAAGTCACCTAATGATGCATTTTTCAGAATATATTCTCATCGTTAAGTGATGCATGACTGTAAATTTCTGTTGTCACCCAGCTTGCGGTAATTTGTTACAGCAGCCCTGGGAAGCTAGTATCGTCATGTTACACTGCAGTGACAAATGCAGCGAACTCAGGGCCTTAAAAAGGGGGATTTTAGTTCTTACTCATCAAAGTCTGCTGAAGATCACCAGCCATCTTACATCTTGAAGCTATTCCACTTGGAAAGTTAGCCTCCAACATCACTGTGGCAGGTGAAGCCCACAGCATCACGCAGAATATTTTTAAGAAATAGACCTGGAAATGGCTTACATCATTGCCACTGGAAGCCAGCCCCAGGGTCCCAACCAAACTGCAAGGAAGTTTGGAAAATGTAGAGGAGCACATAGGTATTGGGTGACTCTGATATGATTTGGCTGTGTCCCTACCCAAATCTCATCTTGAATTGTGCTCCCATAATTCCCATGTGCTGTGGGAGGGACCAGGTGGGATACAATTGAGTCATGGGAACGGTTTCTCCCATACTGCTCTCCTGGTAGTGAATAAGCCTCAGGAGATCTGATAATGTTATAAGGGGTTTCCCCTTTCACTTGGCTCTCATTCTGTCTTGTCTGCTGACATGATTGTGAGGCCGCTTCAGCCACATGGAATTGTGTGTCCAATAAACCTATTTTTCTTTATAAATTACCCAGTCTTGTGTATGTCTTTATCAGCAGTGTGAAAATTGACTAATACAAGCTCTAATACTCCCTGCCTTTAAAAGGCACAAATAATAAGAACTATCTTTGATTGCATTTCTCAATTAAATGATAATGTTTTGCATTTGAATGCAATATTATGGCAAGACTCAGTCTTAAGGTACCCAGAGGGAACTGGTAAAATGGTGTAATCCTATCTTTCCCAGATTAGACCACTTCATTTTATTTCTTTTTTCTTCTAGGACAGAGAGAGCAATCCTTAGTATGGTCTCCAAGGTCTATCTTATGTCATTGGAACCTTGCCAACCTCTTCAGTGTTAGATGTGCCATTCCTCTCTCTGTCTTTCTCCTTCTGTCCCATAGATCATCTTCAGGTTCCTCCAGGACACCACGCTGCTTCCCACCTGGAGGCTTTGCACACACTGCCATCCCACACTATTGCAAGGACACTTTCCTCCTCCTACTTTTGTTTTCTGATGTCAGTTCATTCATTGTTTACTAAGTGAAGTCTTACCTTAACAGGGCCTCTTCCCAAGCTAAATTGTATCCTTCAGTTGTTCTCATAAAATTTCTCATATTTTTTGTTCTTCTTACTGATCATATGGTGTCATTATATGTACATGTGATTATTCAATGAATGTCTCTCTACTGCCATATTTGAGTAAATGTTTCTTAAAAACCAATGAATAATGAATTCTGGAAAGGGCCTGGGATCTAAAGATATTTAGTGACTGGTTTAAAATATTTTAAAGTAGTGTGTGTTTACTAGGATGCTTTTGGCTGCAAGTAAAAGAAATAATAACTCATAATTGCCAAGACAAGAAGGAACATTTATCTTATCCAACAAGGGGCCCCTTGGTAGGAGGCCTCCAGGGTTGGTTAATTCAGCAGCTCAGTGACATCATCAGAGACCCAGAATCTTTCTATGTTTTGTCTCTTTCACCCTTAGTATGTTGCCTTAGTTCCTCTCATGGCCACAAGATGGCTGCTGCAGTCCTGGGCATCAAGTTGAAGAATGGATCTTCTTTTTGCTTGAATTTTTATTTTTAATCCTTAAGACACAACCTTTCTCAGAAGCCCTCCCACCAATTGACCATCCTATACATCACTGGCTAAAATTAGGTCACATTTCCACCTCTAAGCCAAACATTGGCAAAGAGAATGATGAAATTGTCATGACTGGCCAAGACTAACCAGGATTTTCTTTTAAGACAATTAGCAGAAGGATAGATGGATAAATGCCTTAACAAAATCCAGATTCTGCAAGCAGAAAATGTGATGATATTTACAGATAAACAACCCTATCCTCTATCCACTGCTATAATCAGTGTTACAGAATAACATAAAGCCTTCCACGAGTGTATTGCCAGACTTTTATCTGAGTATATAAATTATTATGTGAATACCCAACTTGATGTGTTAACAAGTGTCAGCTAGAATGCTATATTGAGCTAATTGTCTTGATATGGTCCGGTACTTTTCCATGAATAAGAGGCAGGAAGCATACAATATTACCAAGCTATATGCACTGACACACATAAAAATATTTTCTCATGAGTAAATCAGAGTAAGCATTCATAACAATGGAGACATGGGGATAAAGAGAGACCAAGTGAATTATTTCAGACCTATGCTCATGACGTGTGCCCCAAGACTTTAACATTCAAAAGTGTGCCATGCCTCAGTAGCAGCAAACACACATGGGACCCAAATCTTGTTTTCTAAATTACTTTTCTCCAGTAAAAGTAGCCAGGGCTCTTGGAGAAATGTCTGATTCTAGGGCTGGGGTAGTGAAAATACAAGATAAGCCTGGAGCATCTCGTAGCTCCAGAAAGCAAAAAGTGGTCAAAAGACAAAAGAATATTCTGTAAAAGTTAATGGATTCACAACATTTAACTTAAAAAAAAAAAGACAAAGAATGAAGACATATCAAAGGGATACAAGAAGAGCTCCCAGTGGCCAATGCTGGAAAAATCTGTGCAACAAAAGGAATAGTGTGATATTCTATTATAACCCAAAATATAAAATAAACATAAATGAGCTCGTACCCATGTAAATATATAAATTGAATTAAATAAATGAATAGGGGAGAAGATACAAATCTTTCCTATAGAATAATTTCCTTTCATATAAGTAGACAGTAGATATTCTCACCTCCAGAAGGTGGAACTAAACCTCCCTGTGTGTGAGGTGGACTTAGTGACGTGCAACCAAAGAATAGAATATGGAAAGGGGCAAAATAGTAACTTTACAGTAGAGAAACATGGCAAACGCTACCTCAACCAAATTGATCACCAACTCCACCGCTGATGAGTCGTATTGCTATTATGTGCCCTTCATATGATGTGGTGAGAAGGACACTTCACCTCTCTGGTAGCCTTCCCCAGGACCCATAACCCCAACTGAATCATGAGAAAACATCAAACAAACAACATTGAGGGATATTGTGCAGAACGCTTGGCCAGTACACCTCATAACTGTCAAAGGTCATGAAAAACTGGAATGAGAAACAGTCACATACCAGAGGAGACTCAGGAGACATGATGACTAAATGCAGTGGGTATTCTTCATGGAACTCTGGAACAGAAGAGAACATTACGGGGAAAAACTGTTGAAATCCAAATAAAGGCTGGAGTTTAGTTAGTGATAAGGTGCCAGTGTTAATTTTCAAGCTGAAGCAGGTATAAAGAGAGAGATTATTAACTCTCTCTTGTGTCACGTCAAATTACCTCAAAGGTAATTTATTTTTTAAAAAGTTTGGTTTGAAAAAATAGGTTGAGAATCACTGCTCTATAATCTATCCTTGGATTAGGCAACCATGCCAATGGACTCGGTTGTCTGGGTACATGAAATAAATGATATTGCTCCTCTGCCTCCACTCTCTCCATTATAGCATTTTCTTATTGTGCTTTAGTGTAATTCCATCATTAGAGACACATCTGCAACCCACCTCCAGGAGTTTTAGGACTTTAGACACATACCTGTGTACCATCCTCATCCCTAGCTTCATGTCACGATCTTCCCTTTATCTTCCCTTTGTCCAGATTTCCATATATATCCCTCTAGTCAAAGGAGGAGATAATAAAAAAAATCCATATATAAGAATTGGGTCATTCATCTCTGGGCCCATAGTATACAGCTCAGTTTTAGGCTCACAGTAGCAACAACTCACACACCACTTATTCTGCGTCAAGCACTCTTCACTTACCAAATATGCATGCCTTTCCACTTTGTAACAACCTGATAAAGTAGTTACTGTTCTCAACTCCATTTTACAGGTAAGGAAACTAAGGCCCAGGGAGGTTAAGCAACTTGTCCACATTACAGAGAGTAAATGACAGAGTGTGTATTTGAACCCAGAAAGGCTGATTCCAAAGTCTGTGTTCTTAACCTTATAATGCTAAATGGTTTGCAAAATGAAAGAGAGGGAGAGGGAAAGGAAAATGTGTTGGAGAGAGGAATGAGTGTGGGTCTCTAGAGATCAATTTGATGGAAGATGGTGCTAGCTACTGCTCACAGTCACACAATCTGAGGAGGGCTAAAGGTTCCCATTATTGCTCCATTTAAACACATCTGTACCATGGAACGATACATTACTCACTCTTTAGGGGACTGAGATAAGAAAAGTTGTCATTGAAATGTAAATATTTTAACCAAGGAGGTGAAAGATCTCTAGAATGAAAACAAACAAACAAAAAACACTGATGAAGGAAATTGAATAAAGTAGAAAAAAATGGGAAGACATCTCATGATCATGGATTAGAAGAATTAATATTGTTAAAATGACCATACTACCCACAGCAATCTACAGATTCAATGCAATTCCTATCTTAATACTAATGACATTCTTTACAGAGAGAGAAAACAATCCTAAAACTTGCATGGAACCACAAAAGACCACAAATAGCCAAAGCAATCCTGAGCAAAAAGAACAACACTGAAGACATCACACTACCTGACTTTAAATTATACTAGAAAGTTAGTTATACTATTAACCAAAACAGCATGGTATTGGTATTAAAAACAGATGCATAGACCAATAGAACAGAATAGAGAACCCAGAAATAAATCCATGTATTTACAACTAACTGATTTTTTTTCACAAAGTCTCCAAGAATATGCATTGGGGAAAGTAGTCTCTTCAATAAATGATGCTGGGAAAACTGGATATCCATATGCAGAAGTATGAAATTAGACCCCTATCACTCACCATATATGTATAAAGATCAACTCAAACTAGATTAAGGACCAAAATGTAAGACTCAAAACTTTTAAACTACTAGAAGAAAACTACTGAAGAAAAAAATGCTTTAGGACATTGGTTTAGACAAAGATTTTATGGCTAAGACTTTGAAGCCCCAGGCAACAAAAATAAAAATGGACAAATAGGACTATATCAAACTAAAAAGCTTCTGCATAGCAAATGAAACAACAATCAAAGTGAAGAGACAACCTGTAGAATGGTAGAAAACATTTGTAAACTATACATCTGACAAGAAACTAATATCCAGAATATACAAAGAACACAAATAACAGCAAAATACCTAATCCAATTTGAAAATGGGCAAAGGCATCAATAATAGACTGGAT
Source organism: Ateles fusciceps (assembly GCA_036589455.1). NCBI lineage: Eukaryota > Metazoa > Chordata > Mammalia > Primates > Atelidae > Ateles > Ateles fusciceps. The sequence goes on from JAZHEH010001955.1 coordinate 4,405,466, forward strand.
AAAAACAATATGACACATATACACCATGGAATAATATGCAGCCATTAAAAAGGATGAGTTAATGTCTTTTGCAGGGACATGGATGAAGCTGGAAACCATCATTCTCAGCAAACTAACACAGGAACAGGAAACCAAACACTGCATGTGCTCACTCATAAGCGGGAGTTGAACAATGAGAACGCATGGACACAGGGAAGGGAATATCACACACTGGGGCCTGTTGGGGGAGTGGGGGGGATAGGGGAGGGATAGCATTAGGAGAATGTAGAATGCCTAATGTAGATGACAGGGTGATGGATACAGCAAACCACCATGGTACGTGTATAACTATGTAACAAACCCGCATGTTCTGCACAGGTACCCCAGACCTTGAAGTACAATTTAAAAAAAAGGAAAAAAGAAAATGGGCAAAGAATCTGAATGGATGTTTCTCAAAAAAAAAAAAAAAAAAAAAGACATACAAATGGCCAAAAAACATATGAAAAATGCTCAATGTCACCAACCATCAGGGAAATGCAAATCAAAATCACAGTGAAATATTACCTCACCCTAGTTAGAATGGCTATCATCAGAATGACACAAAAAATAACAAGCGCTGGTAACAAGGCAGAGAAAAGAGAACTCTAATACACTGTTGGTGGGAATGCAAATTAATACAACTATTATGGAAAATAGTACGGAGGTTTCTCAAAAAAACCTAAAAATAGAACGACCATGTAATCCAGCAATCCCACTACTGGGCATTTATTTAAAGGGAAGAAAATCAGTATATGGAAGAGATATCTTCATGTTTTAATGTATTGTGGCACTAGTCACAATAGCTGAGATAGAATCATCCTAAATGTCCATCAACAGATGAATGGATAAAGAAAATGTTGTACATATACACAATGGAATACAACTCAGCCATAAAAAAGAATGAAAGCCTGTCATCAGTCCCAACAAGGATGAGCCTGGAGGACAATTACATTATGTGAAATAAGCCAGGCACAGAAAGATATGTACATGCATATTCTCATTCATATCTGGAAGCTGAAATGTTGAGCTCACAGAAGGAGAGACTAGAATAGTGGTTACTAGCGGCAGGGATGGAGAAGACAGGGGTGTTAGCGAGAGGTTGGTTAATGGATACAAAATTACAGCCAGATGGGAGGAATGAGTTCTAGTGCTCTATAGTGCTGTAGGATGAAAACACTTAACGATAATTTATTGTATATTTTCAATAAGCTACAAGAGAGGATTTTGAATGTTCCAAACACACACAAAAAAATGATCACTCTTTGAGATGATGGATGTGTTAATTACCCTGATTCAATCATTACACATTAATACGCATATCAAAATTTCACACTTCACCCCATAAATAAGTACAATTATTACATGTCACCTAAGAATGAAAGGAAGAATATACTCCATCACAAAAATTTGCAAATATTATTCAAAAGGAAGTAAAGCCCATGTTAAAATTAATTAGCTGGCCAGTCCTGTAAAATGAGGCACAGGGCAGGTGACTTTTTCTTTTTTCTTTTTTTTTGAGACAGAGTCTCACTCTGTTGCACAGACTGAAGTGCAGTGGCACAAACACAGCTCACTGGAGCCTTCACCTCCTTGGTGCAAGTGATCCTCCTACCTCCACCTGTGTTTCTGGGAACACAGGTGAGTGCCAGCACATTTGGCTAATTTTTTGATTTTTTTGAAAAGATAGGAGTCTCACTATATTGATCAGGCTGGTCTCAAATGCCTGGGCTCAAACTATCCTCCTGCCTTGGCCTCTCAAAGTGCTGGGATTGCAAGTGTGAGGCACTGTGCCAGCACAGGTGATTCTTGATGTGTGGAAGAAAGGCCCAGAATTTGTTGGGTTTCCCAGGGAGGCAGGAGCCTGCATCAGAACACTCGGGGGACAAAGGAAGGGAAGCCTGCAGAGGTAAGAGGAAAGAGGGTGGGGGAGAAGCCCCAGAAAGCTGGGGGAGAAAGTGTGGGCAAAAGCCAACCCACCTGGACATTCCTCCAGTGGTTGGTTGGTTCTGCAGGTCATCACGGACAAGCCGGAGCCAGAAAGAGTCAGACAAGCAAATATCTGCAGTCTCACAGCTGTACCACTTTATGTTCACTTTCCTCTGGAAGCCCCTCTTCCTTGTCCTCATTCTTACAAACCAAAAAATCTAAATTAGATATATTACTAGTCTCAAAAAGACCAAATGTATCTAAAGGCACTATTTCCCCGTTTTTCTATGCAACATGGATGCTTATGAAGCAGCAACGGATACAGACATCCATGTTAGAATAATGATCCGAACAGCCGATTATTGAGAGCTTTCTAGGGGCTTTCTGCCTACTTTTCAATTTAACTTCTCAATGAGCCTATGAAGTAGCAGTGCTACTCCTTTAACAGAAAGTAATTTGAGCCTTAGAGGTATTCAGGGAATTACCAAGAATTCAGGCTGGCAGAAAGGAGAGCCTGGATTCAAACATTGGTCTTTATGATTCTAAGCACAGGCTCTCTTACCCAGTATTCCATGGGCTCCTCATTTACCTATGCAACCTGGGGTGAGTCCTTTGGGTTCTTGGACCCCAGCTGCCTTGCACATTAGGTAAGCAAGTTAAATCAGTTTTTTATAACTTTCACGTTCATATGACTTCGCCAGGAATCTTATTAAAAGATGTTCAGCTGGGCATGGTGGCTCACACCTATAATCCCAATACTTTGAGAGGCTGAGGCAGGAGCATCACTTGATCCCAGGAGTTCAAGATCAACCTGGACAGCATAATGAGTCCTCATCTCTACTAAAAATAAAAAATTAGCTGGGCATTGTGGTGTGGTCCCCCCACTTGGGATGCTGGGGCAGAAGAATCACTGCAGGTCAAAGCAGTGTCAATAAAATAAAATAAAATGTATATCTAGCTCGGAGATGATCTTGCAGGCCACCCCTAGACTACTCTCTAAGAAATACTGTGCTGAATGATCTGGAAGGTGCCTTCCTTACTCAAGAAGTTTTGGAAGAGGTGTTTAACGCTGAGATGACATAGGTGCCAACACTAAGTGTTAACAGATACAGTTAATTAACAGCTCACACTTGCATACCTCCTTGCTGTTTAGTTGCTTGTTCCTCAACCCTTTAGGGCAGAAGTCTACAAAATGTAGACTGGAGAGGCTGAAGAGGGTACTCCTGGTGGCCCTTTATGGAATTATTGCTTAAAGAATGACAATGGATCCCTGTGTCTGATATAACTTAAAAAGAAACCTCTATTCTTTAATAGAGAACCAGTTTTTCCTCAGGGTCTCATAAAGACAGGGGCATGATTATCCTCATTAAGTCCAGAATGGCGTGCAAATAGAGGTGGCAAGTGGAAGCAGATGAGGAAGGTGGGACACGAGATCCTTCATCACAGTGGAACGACTGGTGGCCAGGAACAGTGAGAACCACTGCTCTCCAGTATACAAGATGAGGCACAAATCAACTCCTGCCTGTAGCCAGCCACTGAGATGGTTAGGCAGCCTGTGATTTTTTTTTTTAGATTAATTATTATAATGATGATTTTTTTTTTTAACTCAGAAGTTGTCGTGGGAGTTGAAAGAGTAGTTGTTTTCACTCTGTAATCTGAGTGAGTTTTGATGACTCAGGGGTCTGCCTAAGCATTTGGAAACAGATCAATATATTTCTCTGGAAGCGTTTCTCTTTTTTGAGACAGGGTCTTGCTCTGTCACCCAGGCTGGACTGCAGTGGTATGATCTTGGCCACTGCAACTTCCACCTCTCAGGCTCAAGGGATCCTTCTGGCTCAGCCTCCTGAGTAGCTGCGGGTGGTGTGTGCACCACCACACCTGGCTCATTTTTGTATTTTTCGTAGAGATGAGGTTTCTCCATATTGCCCAAGCTGGTTGAGAACTCCTAAGCTCAAGCAATCCATGGCCTCAGCCTCCCAAAGTGCTGGGATTATAGGCAGGAGCCACTGTGCCCAATCCAAGCTTTTCTATCCTAGTATGAAGTTAGAAACCTAAGAGAATAAATCTTTTCCTTCTGCTTAGAACTGGAAATCTGAGGACACTTGTCTTCACTTTCATTCCACTAACACCTATCAATAGGGTCTGGGAATACAATAAGAAAGACTATCTTTTAATTTCTACAATGTGCCAGACACTATAGGAAGTGCACTAGAAGGGTTAGTGTCTTAGTTTGCATTGGGCTGCTATATCAAAATACCTTAGACTAAGTAGCTTATAAATAAAATGAATCTATTTCTCACAGTTCTGGAGGCTGAGAAGTTCAAGATCAAGGCACCAGCAGATCCGGTGTCTGGTGAAGGCCTGTTTTCTGCTTCAGAGAGAGCAGCCTTCTTGCTGTGTCTTCACATGGCAGGAGGGGGTAAGGATCTCTCTTGGGTCTCTTTTACAAGGGCCCTAATCCCAATCATGAAGACCCTGTCCTCATGACTTAATCACCCCCAGTGCCATCCATTGGTGATTAAGTTTCAACATAGGAATGTTGAGGGAGCACAAACATTTAGACGACAGCAGTTTGCATAAGGCAGAGCCAGCAAGGAACTAAGGTGAACCAAAGAAGATCAAGTATCTGTTTCAGAATTAATATAATAGTAATAATCGGTAAAGGTTTTTAGACTTTACAAAGTGCTTCATCTATCTTATATTCTCTCAATAACCCTATAGTAGATATTCAATTACTCTTTCTTTTCTTTTCCTCCTTCCTTCCTTCCTTCCTCTTTCTTCCTTCCTTCCCTCCCTCCCTCCTTTCTTTCCTTTCCTTTTCTTTCTTTCTTTCTTTCTTTTCTTTCTTTCTTCTTTTAGACACGAGGAAACTGAGCCCCAGAGAATTCAAATAACGTGCCCAATATCACAATTAAGAGGTGGTAGAAACGGGACAAGAGCCCAGGTTTTCTGGCTCCCAGTGTTCTGTTTTCTGAGTACTTCCCCCTCATGTAATGCTCTAAGAGTTGGAAGAGGTGGGGGAACATGGGACACATAAGGAGGAGCAGAAGCTTGCAAACTGCCCAGGCACCAAGCTAAGTGTGTCTTTCTATGGCTGTCCCATTTTAGAATATTAAAATTAATTGCACTTTTTGTTCATTCTACAAATATTTATTATGGACTTCTCTGTGCAAGGCACTGCGTGAAAACATAAAAATACACAAGATGTGGCCCATTGCCCTGAGGTTGGAACCTAAACCAAATGCTTACACCCAAGGCAGGGTGTGGTCGTGTGAAATACGGAGCTCACATCAGAGCCACAAGAGCATAGAGTAAGGAGAAATGGGCTGGGCTAGAGAGGGGAAAATTGTCAAGGATGAAAATGATTTCAGTGGTCAAGGACGGCAGATTATGTCCAAAAATGGCCAAAGTAATCCCTCCCCCTCCTGCATGCCTTTTTGAAATGTGATTTCACCTCTCCTCTTTTTATGGACTAAATTATGTCTCCCCCAAATTCATACGTTGACATCCCAACCCCCTAATGTGACTGTATTTGAAAATAGGGTCTTTAAGGAAGTAATTAAGCTTAAATGAGGTCATAAGAGTGGCGCCCTAATCCAATAAGACTGGAGTCCTTGTAAGAAATGGAAGAGACAGCAGAGGCTGAGCACAGTGGTTCATGCCTGTAATTTCAGCACTTTGGGAGGCCGAGGCAGGCAGATCGCCTGAGGTCAGGAGTTCAAGACCAGCCTGGCCAACGTGGTGAAACCCTGTCTCTACTAAAAATACAAAAATTAGCCAAGTGTGGTGGCATGTGCCTGTAGTCCCAGCTACTCAGGAGGCTGATGCAGGAGAATCACTTGAGCCCAGGAGGTGGAGGTTGGAGTGAGCCAAGATCGCACCACTACACTCCAGCCTGGGTGACAGAGTGAGACTCTGTCTCAAAAAAAAAAAAAAAAAAAAAAAAAAGAAAAGAAAAGAAAGAAAGAAAGAAAGAAAAGAAGGAGACATCAGAGATCTCTCTCTATATATATATGAAAAAACAAGTGAGGCCACAGTGAGAAGGTGGCCATCTGCAAACCAGGAAGAGACGCCTCACCAGAAACCACCTCTGCTGGCACCTTGATCTCCCACTTACAAAACTGTGAGAAAATAAACATCTATTGCTTAAGTTACCCAGTTTGTAGTATCTAGTTATGACAGCCTGAGCTGTCTAATACAGCTCTCATCAAGAGGTAGAGTCTACTTCTTGAATCTGAGATAGCCCTGTGACATGTTCTGAACTGTGATATTGTGCCAAATCCCAGGCTGGTTCTTAACAGAACCTGAGACTTGTTTTCCCCACCTTGAAGTCCTGAGCCATCCTATAAAGCCTGGCTACTGCTGAAAAAACCATGTAGGAGAGCCTTAGAGCTTGAAATACGACAAGGTGAAAAAGGCCCATGAAGATGAAAAGCTAGAGAGAGAAGACTGAGGGTTCCACTCCTTCTCTCTGAGAGTCCACATGCATGAGTGAGGCCATCTTGAGTCCTGCAGCTGCACAAGTCAGGTCAGACAACAGGAAGTGGAGCCGAAATGAACCATGCCAGCTGAACCATGCCCAGCCAACCCATGCAATCACAAACAAATTGAGTGGTTGTTATTTTAAGCCATTAAAATTTGGTATAGTTAGGGCTGGGTGTGCTGGCTCACGCCTGTAATCCCAGCACTTTGGGAGGCCGAGGTGGGTAGATTACCTAAAGTCAGAAGTTTGAGACCAGCCTGGCTAACATGGTGAAATCCTATCTATGCTAAAAATACACAAATTAGCCTGGCATGGTGGCGGGCACCTGTAATCCCAGTTACTTGAGAGGCTGAGGCAGGAGAATCGCTTGAACCTGGGAGGCGGAGGTTGCAGTGAGCTGAGATCGTGCCATTGCATTCCAGCTTAGGCAACAAGAGTGAAACTCTGTCTGGAAAAAAAAAAAAATGGGATAGTTTGTAATGCAACAATAGATAACTGATACAGGAGGAGGAAGGAAAGGGTATTCAGGTCAGAGAGAATGGTTTAAACAATGGCATGATAACAGAAAAATACAATCTTGATATAGGCAAGCAATTCTTGGGAAAGCCTTTAAGAACATAGAGAAAATGAGAAGATAATGCAAGAAACGTGGGTTAGGTTGAATTGTAGAGAGCTTTCATTGTAGTAAATTTTTAAGCCCTTGCTATGTGTCAGATACTCAGGTCTTTTCATAAATTAACTACACAATGCTCACATAGACGTATGAGTGGGTTATTCTGTTATTATCCCCCCATTTTACAAAGTGGACACTGAGGCTCACAGGTTAAATTACTTGAAAACAATTACATAGTGGTGAGACTGGGATTTGAACACAGGCAGTCTAACTTCAGAGCCTGTGCTCATAACCTCTAATAAGACTGTCTAAACCAAGGAATCGGAACTTTAGTGATAAACGGTGGAATTATTTTAAGCTGGGGAGTGGCATGACTGAAACTGCACTTTAGAAAGACTAAGCTGGCAGTTACATATAGAATCTGGAAGCTGAGAATAGTTAGGATGCTATTGAACTGGTAAGAGTTTGAACTGATATGAAAAAAATGAAAAAGGGGTGATTCAGAAGGACTTGGAGGAAAAAAATACTAATAGCACCCAAGAAATGGCTGGATATAGGATGAATAAAGGAAAGAAAAGGGGCCAGGTGCCGTGGCTCACACCTGTAATCCCAACACTTTGAAAGGCTGAGGTGGGTAGATTGCCTGAGGCCAGGAGTTCGAGAACAGTCTGGCCAACATGGTGACAGTCCCTCTGTACTAAAAATACAAAAATTAGCCAGGCATGGTGGCGTGTGCCTGTAATCCCAGCTACTTGAGAGGCTAAGGCAGGAGAATTGCTTGAACCCAGGAGGCAGAGGTTGCAGAGAGCCGAGATTTCACTACTGCACTACAGCCTGGGTGACAAGAGTGAGACTCTGTCTCAAAAAAAGTCAGAATTTATTCCCGTCTTTGTGCTTTGGTGACTGAGATGGAAGTCATGTCTGCAAAACACACGGAACACAGGAGGAAGAACTGGTTTGTTGATGAAATAATAAGCGGGTTTGACTTGTTAGGTGGGAGGTGATGGTGGGATATTAAGTGGAGGTGTCTGCCAGGCACTTGGAGATAGATGAGTGGTACCTTGGGACGGTGGCCAAGGCCATCTGTAGATACAGGCTTAGAATTCATCCCGAACTAAGCAAAGATACACACATTTAAGGTATGTCAGTTAGGTATCCTAGGTTGCTAGCAACAGAAACCGAATCTGGCTAACAAGTAGAAAAGTCTCACAGAAACAGTCCACTGTGGACTTCTGCTCAGACGGGGACAGGGTCTAGGGCAGCTCTGAGGTCCAGATAGGAAGAACTCACAAATTCATCATTCATCAAGCAGAGATGAGTCAGCTGCAACTACTTTTTCATTCTTTTCCAGATTCAAAGAACTGGGAGGGAATCCAGTGAGCTTGGTCATACACCCATCCCTTGGCTAGTGAAAGTAAGGATACCTTAATTTCCTTCCCTACAAAATGGTGTATAAAATAGGAGAGGCGTTTCTGCTATCAAAAGGTAGGGAGGGAAGCAGGTGTTGGTGGCCACAAATAAATCAATGTTCATTTCATTGGGAGAGCGTGTGGAGAAAGAGGAGATAGCTGAGGACAGTCAACTGCATGGTGCCCACCTGTTGAAAGATTTGATGAAAAAGGATAAAGGCAAGCTAAGGAATTGGAAAGGGGAAAATAGGCACAGGAGTTTCCAAAAACTGGGTACACACATGAGGGTTAAATCTTGCCAAGGACTCAAAGGTGACAAAGAATGTTGAAAAACTACCAGGGTTGCCATTGGAAGCTATTGGTAATATCTGAGAGAGAAGGAGGGCCTGAGGAAGTGAGGGAGAAGGGGAGGGGAGCCTGATGACAGGTTAAGAAGATAGACCGAAGAGATCCATGGAAATAGGGAGGCAGTATCTATTGTTTGGTGGTCTAAGGAAGGAGAGGAGCTGGGCTGTTGTTTGAAGGGGTCAGTATTACAATGATTCTCAGAACCTGCCTGTTCCATCCATTTGATCACATTTAAGTAGAAAATAACACCCAGCCCAGCACTTAGTAATGTCTTTTCTCTGAAGCTCTTGGTGAAAACTAGTGACGACAATAGCAAAGTACAAATTGATAATCCGGTTTAATCTGTTTCAGAAGTTACAGAAAGAGGAAATTGAATTTATTTGAAAGCCAACTTTAAAAGGAAATAAAAAGAAAAATGTATTTTCTAAGCTAAAAATCCCAAAGCAATGCAACAGTTTCAGAAACTAATTGTGTAAGTAAACTGTTATTACCAGTCTCTTTTCCCCCTGGTTAAAACAATCTTCCATAACAACATTTGCAACTAGGATATTGTGTAACAAGCACTGTTGCGGTGTTGTCTTTAAATAGGGGTTAGATAGGAGAGAAGTGAGTATCCATTATCTTATTATCATAACATACGTCAGGCTTCCAGACGAAACACCATCATCTCACTGGGAGCTAAGGGCAGTTTTTACTTAAACACAAGGTCATACTGTTTGGGTGCATGGGAGAGCAGTGGAGATGGGGTGGGGGTTTTTTTCATTTATTCCAAGGCACTCAACACTGGACTTCTTCCAAGAGAGGAAACAAGACTAAATAGATCATTTGTTTTATTCTGTTGGCCATTTCTTGCATTTCTCCCAACTGTGGCTTATGACACAAAGCCAAACTCAGAGCCTGGCTGGAGCTGGCTAAACTCCAGGTCAAAGGAATAAACAATTTGAAGCTCTATTTGCGGATTAAGGCAAGCCACACAATTGCAGAACATAATGAAATTCTGCTGTGAATGTGAGGTTGCAGAGAAACAGCCAGGTAGAAGTGTTAAATGATTTGGATTTCTCAAACAAAACTGAGGTTGAGGTAGGAAGGAAATGTCGATTGGAAGCACACATCTATGAAAAATGCATCTCATAAAGGGTCAATACGGGAAGAGGAACCTGCTGCTTGTGGGCATCAACTGAGTTAGGAACACATCTTTGGAGCAGCCCCTCATGGTGAGTGTCAAAGAGCCTGGTCATTTGAGTGTCATGGAAAGTGTAGCTTGGTTTGTTACTTCTGTCTCCTCTCACCGGTATCAGGAAGGGTGGCCCACACCAGCCAGGCATACTCAGTAACAAGTATGGTTGGTATTCCCAGCATATCCCACTGGCAGAATGGGTCTTTGTCTTGAATCACTTTCCTTTGGGAGACTTCATCATCAGCCTCATCGCATGTCTAGCCAGAGAGAAAGGTACATTAGTGGCTAGGCTTAGTTTAGCATATTAGTTAGCACTGTATCCTGTCTGATTTCAGAATTGACAAGCCATGTACAGTATTGCTCAAAATGTTCCTTTCACAGTACAGGAGAGAATAGGGAAGTGAATGTCAGTCATTAAAATGTAACCCAAAGACGTAAGTCCTAAGGACTTCTAATGTCTTTTATTGATGAAGAATTTGGACCTTATTTACACTCTAATTGGGAAAATAAAAAAGTTTTTTTTTTTTGTTGAGAAACATTGGCTCCATCAAAACCAGAGACTGAAACCCTTTTAAATAGTATTTTGTGCATTTCTCTCACTGGTTTAACTTTGAGTAACTTTACTAAAAATTTAAAGTTACACATAATTAACCAATGTGTGTGAGATAGGATCAATGTATCAATGTTAATACCCTGATTGTGATATTATACAATGGTTTTGCAAAGTGTTACCATTGAGGAAGACTTGGCAAAGTGTAAAAGAGGCCTCTCTGATCATTTCTCACAACTGCATGTGAGCCTACAATTATCTCTATTACAAATTTCAATTTAGAAACGTGATTGAGAAAGAAGTGGATATAGGGATTCTGTCACACTTTCATAATAATCTGGCTTCGCCCATATTTCCCAGTGACTTCTCCAGTAGTTTCTTGAATGACTCCCTTCCATCTGGAAGAGGATGCTCCCAGCTTTTCAAACACACTGAGCGAGCTCATTCACACCTTTGGGCTTTCCCCTTTCTTTGAAAATTTCCCAGCTCCAGCCCACCCTCTCTGACTGGACCAAGCACAGTACTGCCACTGGAACAGTTCTTAGCATGTCTGAAAGTCACTTGGCTAGTAGTTCATCCACTCTCAACAAATATTTATTGAGTAACTGCTATATGTGTAGTATGGCTCTAGGCACTAGGGATAGAGTAAGTTGGAAACAATATTGAAATTGGTTTCTCTTCCCTGGTCTCTCGCAGTATATTCCAATGAGGGAGAGTAGAAGAAAACTAGCAAGAAACAAGGTAAAAAAAAAAAAAAAAAAAATCAATTCATGATGAGGGCGATGAAGAAAGTCATAGATTAGAGACGATGAAGCAACTTTATCTCAAGTGGTTAGGGAAGGCTTCCTAGAGGAGAGGACATTTGAGTTGTGACCTAAAGTGTAAGGATGCATACAGACATAGAAGGTCTTGGGACAAAAGCATTTCAGGCACAGAGAACAAGAAAGGATGTATACCCCACCCTGTAACTGAATGTAAATATTTGGTATGACTATAAAATAAACAGATGCTCATTTTATAGACTGTTTGCTCCTTATTTTAGGACCAAGCCTCTTATAGCCTGTTTCCCTCTGTGAGGGACCGAGAACACCGTTAGGCTGAGCCAGATTTTACACTTTTAAGAGCAACCCCTCCCCCAACACATGTGCACACTCTAGCACAGCCACCTACATGCCAAGGGGTGACTGCAGGCTGATCTTCCAAGTGGCTCTCATCTGTAGCTGTATCCTTAATTCAGGGCTGTGTATAGGGAGGTTTACATTTCTTCCTCGCTTTTGGGGCCATCTGCCTGCTAGTGAGGCTTCTACACTAATGGCAACATAAATCATGTCATTAAAGTTGGGTCCTTGGGTCCCCATAAACCTAACTAGACGCAAAGGACGCCCAACTAAGAGAGATCCAGGTAACAGAGGCTGGAGCGGGACGGTCATTTGTTGCAGGCCCCTGGGGTTTGCGCCTGTCTGCCGCGCACCGGGTGCCAGCAGCTGTGGTTACCGGCGCAGAAGGGCTGGGTTCCCAGGACGCTGCGGGTACCTCGTGCTGTCACCATAGCCAGGAATCCAGTCTTCTGGATCTCCACGTCTGTATTTGCCTAAGGTGACCTGCCGCCGCTCCTCTGTCCCCTAGGCAGGGGAGAAGTCAGCTCTAGGACATCCTGCGAAACGCCTCGAGGGGGTGATCTGCCCCTTCCCGGCCGCGTCCTGGCACCGTTCTCCCCATCACCCGGAGGGGTAAGCGCTGTCTCAGGGCGCCCTCTGTCTCTTCCAGGGGGCAGCCAAGACGACCTGCCCTGCATCTCCGGCACGCGGTGGGAGCCCTGGTATCCCCCCCCCGCCACCTCACACACCCCCATCCGGGGAGACCCACGTGCGACTGGGCCCGGGCTGGCGCCGCACCTCCGGGTCGGCGCGTCTCCCTGGCGCGTTCCGGGCGCAGCCCCACGACGGGGACCCCTGGGGGGGGGCAGCATCCGAGAGGTCGCCGGCGGAGAGGGGGCGTCCCGCAGGCCGGGCGCGGGGACGCAGGGGCCCGCGGCCACACAAAGGAGGCGGTGGGGAGGCGGGGCGAGGCGGGCCGGGGGCGGGGGCGGCAGGAAGGGGCGGGGGCCCGCGCGGCGCCGCCGATAAAGCCCCCGCCGCGGCGGCAGCCAGCTCGCGCTGTGGGGCTGCCCGGGTTGCGCGGCGTCTGCAGGCGCCACCGCCGCCTTTCCTGCCGTGACCCTCCCCCGCCGCCGCCACCCCGCTCCGTCCTCCGACTCCCCCGCGCCGCCGAGACCAGGCTCCCGCTCCGGCTCCGGCCGCGCCGCCCTCCGCGGCCGCCCCCTAGGGATCGAGCGAGCGCGGTGAGTACGGGCTGCGCGGCGAGTCCCGGGCGCGGCCGGCGCTGCCCTCGGCGGGGGACACTCCCCGGGGCTCCGCGCGCCGCCGACCCCGCGCCGCGACCTTGCGCCTGGCGGGGGAAGCTGCGAGGCGGGCGGGACCCAGGGCGCCGACGTCCGGACGGAGGGAACTTTCTCAGCCTCCCGCGGGCCGCCTCGGCCGGGCTGGGTGCGCGCCGGGCATCCCGGTCCCGCCCGCGGGAAGCCCTAGGCGAGACCTGGGCAGAGCAAAGTGGGGCCGCCCCGGGGTGGCGTGGGGGTGCCCGCAGCGGGGAGCCCCGGGGTCAGCGTGGCTCCTGCCCGCCTATCCGAGCCGGCCCTGACCCTGAACCTGAGGTTTCCAGCTGCTCGCCGGCGTCCCCTACCCCGGACTTGGGCTGCGCGCTGCCGGATGGGGAGAGACAGGCGCACTCTTACTTGTTACCTCTGCCTGTGCAAGGGCAGGTGACGCACAGTGTGGGGAAAACCTTTAACTTGGCCTCTGGCAGTCGATTTAACCCGAGCTAGCAGGTCTGTGCTATTTGCATCATCTGTAGAGATGGGAGTTGCGAGGCGGATGAGTGACTGCAGGTAAAGTGAAAGTATGGTACTCAGAAATTCTGGGCGGAATTAGGCATTTAATGTGCCTACAAACTGAGCGGGGGAAGGAAAGCTTCTATTACATAAGACAGCACTCCACCTTCAGGTATTATGGAAGATGCGATAGAAGGTTTTGGTGTTTTAATGAACGAAAAACAGTGTTTGTGTGTGTGTGTCTCTGGAGAAATCTCGAATGCTGCTGTCTTGCTTTGACTACTTTGCAGGGAACGTTCTTATATTTAGCATCAACATAAAAAGGTGTTCGAAGGTGTGACTTCCTCTTTCAAGCCAAGAAGCTGTTTACTTGTCTGAACTGTTCTGGAACAATTTGAGTGATAATTGTGTACTTTGAAGATCTTATATCAAACCTTGAGCACAGATAACTAGAAGAAATGTCAACATTGCTAATTTGTATATCCTAAACCACACTTCAAAAATCGAAGGCACCTTCAACACTATCCAAAGGTCTAAATGAGTAGTTATTTGCTAGTTGCAGTATCTCTATAGAAAAAATTTTGACTATGCAAATGAAAGTACTAACCTAAGTACTCTAAGGTTTCTTTTAACGCCCAAATTTTGATTCTTTGTTAAAATAAAGTTTGAAAATATTGTGCCATGCAGGGCAGTTACTGAAGCTCATGAAATGTCATCATGTTTTATTCTAAAAACAAAAATGAATCTATGCAGAAAATTTCTGCCCCCCATGAACTTCGTATTAGTTTAATTTTAAAATTATTGTCTCCAAAAGAAGTTAATTTTCACTTCCACACAAGGATGATTAAATACTAGCCAGAGATTCAGGTGGTAGAGTTGGAAATGAGGTAGTGACCTGGCCACGTCCCTGCCTACATCTCTGCCTTACTGTGCTCTTCCAGCCAGTTCTTTTCCCACCTCATGGGGACTTTGGCTTATGTGCTATTTCTCCTTCTCTGGTCCTAAAGTGAGCATGCAGCGGATGCTCTAGATACGCACTTCCTTGACCGTCTCAAATCCAGTGTCTTCCATGTACTCCAGCTACGGAGTCCTCCAAGTACCTCCAAGTCTTGCCCTCTCTGAGATGCTCAGCTTCTGAGAACTCTTAGTGTCTCTGTCCCACAAACTCCTTCCTTCTGGTTTGCAAACCAGATTCCCACTGTAATCTTCAACGCAAGAGATCTCCAGTTCCTTTCCTCCTGCAGGTTGGACAGGTGACTTTGTGGCCCATTCTACCAAGAAAATAGAGGTCATAAGGGTCTCCTGGCGTCCTCCCCCATCTTCCCTGTACAGACTTTTCTGTGTTTACTCAGTCATCCAATAAATCTTCTTAAGCATCTATGTGTTTCAGTACTTTCCTGGGTACTCATAGATGGTAAATAGAGCAAATCCTTGCTCTCTTGAAACTATCATTCTTGTGGGAGAAAACCAACTAAGAGCAAAAACATAATATATTGTAAAATGTATGATAAATGAATAGGGTAGAATTATAAAGAAAAATCAAGTTAGACTGAGAACTTAGAGAAATTTAGAGAGACAGCCTCCTTGGGGCAGTGACTAATGTCTCCAGCTGTGTCCTGAATCCCAACTCGCAATGCTGCTCTCTCCTTGCGAATTTCACTCCCTTTTTTACTTTTATCTTTAGTCTCTCCCTATGAACTTTTTCTTTTTAGTAGTATTTTAAGAATGCCCTAGCCTCCCTTGTCCCTGCATCCCCCAGCTCACCTGTAATGACCACCATGTCTCCCCAGGCTTCTTAACAGGTCTCCCCTTCCTGTTCAGCTGGCCAGAGCCCCCCCCCAACGCAAAGTTCAAGGCCCATGATTTCCTGAACAAGCAATCTTATGGATACTCACTAGGCTTCTCCATGGCATTTGATGAGGTTCTTCCATTCCTTTCTGATGTTTTCTTTTTTTGTTTTTTTTTTTTAAGCCCTGGTTGCCACCTTCTGGTTTTCCTTCTTCTTGACATCTCTGCTGCCTCTTGGCGTTACCTAGGGTTTGCTCTCATCCCTCTTCTGCTCTTTGTAGAGTATTTGAATGAACCATGTTCCCACAGCTTCAATTCTCACCACTAAGAAGTGAGTCCAGATTGGTAAGTAAGTTAGGTTGAGCATACTCCTGTTTTCCAGTCAGTTACCTGTAGTCTGGTGCACTTATCCATGTCCTTTAGGCCAAAAACACCTCACAATAAATCCAAAATTGATTTAAGTTTTCACCACCCACCCCATATCCACTTCATTGTTAGCCAAGATTTGTCCCTGTTTTTTTCTGGCAGTGGCTTCACCATTCATGGAGGTGTTGGGGTAGGAGCCTCACAGTGATGTGGGGCTCCCGTGCTGCCCACATCCAGGCAGTCACCAGATCCTGTTGCTTTTCTGTGCTGTGAAATTCCATAAAGGTCCACTCTAGTGACACTGGCCTTGCCTTGCTTTAGAGGCCCAAACTGGCAACATGGTGGCCAGTGTGCCACTTCTACCAGTAAGCAGAGATGTTATTGGCCTGAACAAAATATATAAAACTTGAGTCAATATTTAGAAATCTGGAGATACCACTTGGATATATAGCTTGTCTTAAAAGCTAGAAGACCTGGAATGGGCTGGGCACAGTGGCTCACACTTGTAATCCCAGCACTGTGGGAGACTGAGGCAGGTGGATCACTTGAGGTCAGGAGTGCAAGAGCAACCTGGCCAACATGGTAAAACCGCATCTCTACTAAAAATACAAAAATTAGCCAGGCATGGTTGCAGCCACCTGTAATCCCAGCTACTCAGGAGGCTGAGGCAGGAGAATCACTAGGACCTGGGAGGCGGAGGTTGCAGTGAGCCGAGATCGTGCCACTGTAATCCACCCTGGGTGACAAAGCGAAACTCTGTCTCAAAAAAAAAAAAAGAGGACCTGGAATAGTAGTCTTAGATTCCCAGG
The DNA here is from genome assembly GCA_036589455.1 of Ateles fusciceps. NCBI lineage: Eukaryota > Metazoa > Chordata > Mammalia > Primates > Atelidae > Ateles > Ateles fusciceps. Next base: position 4,421,843 of record JAZHEH010001955.1, read on the forward strand.
TGGCAACACTCAGCTGCTGCTGGGTTTCCAGTGCCTATCTACGCTGGAGATTAGTTGCTTTCTGGTTCCCCCAGACCTGTGGCCCTCACTTATAGTAACATTCTGGCTCCCATGGGCTTCAGAGCTAGAGACCCTAGGCTAAGACGACCATCGACACCCTGGGAATGCCTAGTGGCTTACTGCACAGTGTCGTGCACCTCGTGTTGCATCCTTCTAACTCTCTTCCACATTATTGCTGGTGTGACTTACCTCCAGCTCCCCCAAATTCAAGTCTGCTTGGGTCCTTCCTGATAAAATTCAGTGGCTCCATCTTGATCTGGTGTTAAACCCCTTACTCTGAAAGAGTGGCCATGTCATATCACAAGTTGGGTATCTCAGACTGATAGATGAGCTCTCTGCTATCTCTACACAGTGCCATGCCTGAGTTTCTGAAGATGCTTTTGAACTTCTGTCAGGTTTTTAATACAAAGTTCTAGTGTTGATAGCAGCCCCTACTGTTTACAAACCATTTCTACAGACCTGACTATTGCCCACTTCCTTGCAGACCCCCCCTGGGTGGAGATAAGCCAAGATCGATTCTACATCCCAAACAGCAGTGGGGAGTCTATAAATATGGAGGCACAGGCCATCCCAGGAGCCCCCGCCCTTGGAATATGGGGAACCTTGTTTTACATGTGGTGCTCAGAGTCATACATTGTTTCCAAGGTCATTTAGCTGCCTTAGGACAGAGTCCTGGCCCAGAACTCGGTTCCTGTCAGCACTCAGCCAGGGAACTTTCCATGGTACTCCATGGGCTCACCAGGCTGCTGGCCATTTGTAATGACCCAACAGATTTGAAGCTTTCTTTACTCCCTTCCCATCTCCCTGCCTTGTCCCCTGCCTGAAACATTCTTTTCTTGCAAAACTGAACTTCGGTAAACTCCACTGGTACTGCCCAGTACTTTTCTGCCTTTGCTTCTTCTGTACCTCTGCCTGGAATTCCCTTTTTCTCTCTTGTGTTCATTGTCTGACTGATTTCTCCTTTCTCAAGACTCAGATTCAAAAAGGCCTTGCTGGCAGTCACTACCACAGCCCTCTGTGACACATGTGCAGTGCACACACACGCCACCCACCCCGTGCCTACCTCTACGACGGTAGTTTTTGTGTTACAACAACATGCTCTACCCAGTAGGCTCTAAGCTCCAGAAAGACGTGCCTGTGTTTTAGTTTTATTTGCAAAAGCAGTGGTGTGTGGTCCAAAGGGAATTAACAAATGGCTGAACTACACCATATTCATATTTTTTGTAAGTTTACTACATGCTTTATGGAAGAATCTTTGTATTTCAGACTCAAAGGGGAGCTCTCCCTGCCAGACCTCCACCCCTCATTTCGGTACTTGTAAATTTAACATATATCCTCAGACATTTTAAATTTTTGATTAACCATGTCTTTTGAGATAGAACATTACTTAGAGAAAAGCAAAAGTCTAATACAGAAGTCTTTCTGTGCCTGTATTCACTTCAGTTATCCTCATCTGAACCTCCTTTGGCATGGTTCTGTCTTCCTTGAGGTCCGTTGGTTGGGCTGTACTGTGCATTTGTGGTTTTACAAGGTAGGAGGATGCATTTTGGTTTATTTCCGTTAACCTTGGTGATGGTAATATATAACCTCTTGGTAACTTTTTTTTTTTTTTTTTTTTTGCCATGGAAGTTTTTTAGCTGATATCTTCAAATTTGGTGGCAAGAGCAGGCTGGGAGAGATCCAGACTGCACCACCAATAGAGTGTGTAGGTGACCATCTAGAACTCAGTTTCCTTGTCTATATAATTGGGTCTGTTGAAATAAATGATCTCAAAGGTGTCTTATTTGAAAAACCCATAAATTCTTGGCTCCCTTTCCTGTGGATGTGGTTTTCTCATGAATGTGGTCTAGGTAAAATTTTTTCATAAATGCATTATCCTGTGCTTATATACCTTAAAGTTCTTGTATCTCACTTTTTTAAGCCTATAAAATTATTCAGCATTAGTATTCAGAAAGAGCATCATGGGCCAACATGAAGAGTTAGTTTGTATTCCCACTTAGAGCATTTATAAAAATTTTAAACAAATTAGTTCCCATATACTTGAATCTTCTTTGTCAACCTGTTCTCTACACATAAATGTGCCCATCTTCTCTTTTTAAACCATCTTTCCTCATGAGTAGATTGCACACCTAATCTGAAAACCAATGTTGGGTTTTTTAAAAAAAAATACCCTTAGGTACAGAACACAGTCAAATGCAGTAAGTTACATCTTTAGGTTAGCTCTTGTCTCCCAGTTCCCAATTTAAGAATACTGAAAGATTAGTAAGATTTTATTTCCACCTTCCATCCAACAGGCCAAGTCTGTTTCCACAGTCAGTGAGTCTTGTCTTTATTCTGCTGTTAGATTTCTAGGTCTGGATGTAAGCCCAGCTCTGCGAAGGCAGCATTTCTTCTGGGATTCTTTCTGTGCATGAGGATGGCCACTAAGCCCAAGCAATCCTCCATATGTAATTCCACTTGTGTGTTTTGACAAATATGTCCTAGGATTCCTCCAAAGGTTGGGGTGAACACCCTGGTTCAAGATTAGATCGGGAACACCCAGGCTTTTGCTACAGTTTCACCTCAGACATTATCCTTTGCTTCAGAAGATCATTTGAGAATTGGAATTCACATCCACCGTGCCTTTCCATTTTTCTTATTTACTTCTGTGAAGAAAGAGAATACAGAGGAGATGTTAATATAAAAGAAAAAAAATCTCATCAAGTCAGAACGGATTTCCTGTAGTGGCTGCAAATCTTGGTAAACGCACTTTGTTTTTGTAAACCATGCCCCTCCCCCAGCCCCTAGTGAGAAATCTGGTAACGGGGAGTTTCTCTTGCTAGCCTACCAAAAATAGCATCAGTGCCTTCTCTTACCCCCCACCCCAACTTTTCCCCTCCCTGTAGTGCCAGCAAATATAGCTATAGAAAAAATACCCACTTGTTTTTATCCTAGGTTTTATGGGCCGAATCTTGAAAGTGGTTGTGGGTATGTGAAAGAGTTAAATGCCAAATACAAAGCCCACTCGGAAATGAATAAGGTGACTGGAAATGAAAATGGGCGTTTCTTTTCTTTCTTTCGGGAAAGTGCTACGTAAAAAATGGCAGTGTTTGCTTCCTCTACTAAAATTTATTTCTTCAGTTTTTAAATAAGAAATCCACCCAAGACGTTCTTCTTACTGCGGATTTGGTCACTGATCACTGTTCAGATTACGGGAACTACTAACTACTGCGTTATCTTTTGCTTACAAGAGCAGAAACCCAAATCAAAATAACTCTGAAACAAGGGGAGAGCTCTTGGCTGACACTGCTGACTCTCAAGCATGGCAGAGGTGACTCTGGCCCTGAAGCTGGCTAGCACCAAAGACTGAGGACTTGAAGGCTTTCTTCTCTCCCTCCTGGCCTCTCATCTCTGCTTCTGTCTGCTGATTGTGGTTGTCCTCTCTGGGACCATGACTACAGGTAGCTCCTGAGCAAAGAGGAAGAGGGGCTTTTCTGCCAGTTCCAGCTGGAAAAAAAAAAAATCCTGGGAGGAATTCTGACTGGCTCAGTTTCAGTCACATGCCCTTCCTTGTACTAATGGCTGTGGGCATGTGATTGTGGGCAGAGGAGTGAGGTTCTATGATTGGGTGATGTGAAGTCACATGGTCACATGCCCTTCCCTGTACCAACGGCAGAGGAGTGAGGTCCTAGGATTGGCTGAAGCCCGAGTCACATGATCAATCCCTGGGCAGGAGGAAGAGTGTTGAGAGGAGCGTGCTCGCTGAGGTTCCCCAGCTACCCTTCCTTCTGTTTTCTCCCACGACAGAGGCTCCGTGTGGTCTCCTAGAGCCTCATGCCTGCCCCTCCGCCAGATGCTGATATCATTCCCACTCATGTAGTTGGGAAGGAAGGGTGTGGCAGAGATAAAGGGTCCATGGTCACACAGTGTGTGGGGGGTCACACAGCCTGTATGCTAAGGTAGGGCAGCCTGTATGCATGCAAGCGTCTCACAGCGTGTATGTAATGGTGCCGCAGCCTGGACCCGGGTCTGTAGATGTGTGAACCGTGAGCTGATACTATGAATTTTCAAAGGTTTATATCCCATCAGTATTTATACCTTGTCAAAGCACACTCCTCCTTTCAAGACTAACTCCTCCCCCATGCTGCGTGATACCCCTAGTATCACAACCAAAACACGAGACAGAGCCCAGTATCTCTGTGGTACGTTTGAATCATGATTTTACGCCTTTTTGTCCCCCTAGTTCCTTAGACACTTTTTTTTTTCCTGGGACTGAAATCTAAAATTAAATTTCAGTAGATTGAGAAGGTAGAGAGAGTTACACAGAGTCCAAGGGAATAACTTAAGCTGAGCTGGATAAAACTCAGCAGAACCACAGAACAAGTGTGCCATGACTTTTCAAAGAGACCTAGTTGAACTCTGGGATTTAGCTCTTTTTCTAAGGTTTATAGTTACCTTTATTTCAAAATTTTTCATTTTAAAATAGATGTTTCCTCCTCTTCCTCCATTGTATAGTCATTAAGAATGTGGTGGATTTGGTTTGAATCTAGAGGCTACAAATTGGAGGCCATGAGCCAAAGCCAAATTTCTAAACATCTCCAAGCCCATCCGTGAGTTGGGCCTAGAGGTAACCACCCCTTAAGTGCTGTGAGGTTGAAGCAAGGAGTGTACCTTAGGCACTGAGCACAGTGGCAGGAATGGAGCTGACTTTCGGGATGCAAGGTGGCCGTGGTTGTGCCGCTGGGTAATATTTGTCACACGAGTACAGGTGAGCACTTCTCCGAGACTCAGTTTTCCTTGTGTCTTTGACCTGATGAATGAGTGACTTGCTCTGTGTGTTCGCATGCTTTGTTTCCAGACCTCTTTCCTGCAGCACCTCAGTGGGCAGTAGTACTCCCCCAGTGATGACCTGACCATCCTCCTTCCTGCAGGCTTCAGGCTCTTGTGTACTGGCCATGAAGCAAAGCAAGACTGTTGCATGAAATAACCTCCTTCTGACTCTACCCTTGCATTTGTGAGATGTAAACAGCCATGTTGCCAAGAGCTCTTCCAAGGGACACGTTGCAGGTAGCCCTGTCTTGCTGGCTGCTTTTTTCCATTAGGTTAGTTGTGAATAACGAATAAATGTCTATGCAGAGCCAGGTGTGCTGGCTCACGCCTGTAATCCCAGTGCTTTGGGAGGCTGAGGTGGGCAGATCACTTGAGGACGGGAGTTCCAAAGCAGCCTGAACATAGTAAAACCCTGTCTGTACTAAAAATACAAAAAATTATCTGGGCATGGTGGCACATGCCTGTAATCCCAGCTACTTGGGAGGCGGAGGCATGAGAATCACCTGAACCTGGGAGTTAGAAGTTGCAGTAAGCGGAATTGTGCCACTACACGCCAGTTTGGGTAACAGAGGGAGGTTCTGTCTCAGAATAAAACAAAACAAAAAAAGTCTGTGCAGTAGGAAAAATAATCTGTTTGGTTTAATATTTAGGACTCTGCAAGGGTAGCATCCAGAGGCTTCTCTTTTCATTCTTGTTTTTCTGACTGTGGAAAAAGTCATAGAATGTTGGATTAACCTTAGCAAGCATTCCCAGATAGGAAATGCGTTTTCTGCTACCATTGATAGGATTTTTTTAAGGATTTTACTGGCAATTATCCAGTTTTTTTAACTGGGACTTCATACAGCAGTCTGAGTATATGCCCACACCTGAATTGTTGCTCTACCAGTTAGATTGGGGGATGCCAGGGAGATTCTGTGTGATGACTTAATTGTAAGGGAGAATTTTCTTTCTCAAGATGTGAATTTTTGTCTTTGAAATTTATTTACTAAAAGACTTCTATTATCTTATGCCAGACCTGTACTAATTTCTTAATGACATGTTAGTTAAAATAACAATTCGGAGGGTTGGCTAAGGTTGCCACAGTATTCATAATAAACTTGTTCTTGTGCAGCAAGGTGGCAAATCATGAATATCAAAGTGCTGATCATACTAATTTGAATTAATTTAGCATAGTGGAAAGTATGAAGATGTAGTTTTTTCCATGCATATGTTATTTTTTCACCTAAAATTTCTGTGATGGGTAAGTACATTTTTTACATATGCAATGGCAAAATGATGCTTGGGTGCTACTCTCTTCCTTGTGTTCTGATTCTGTGTGTGTTTTGTCTGCCCTGTTAGGAACCCCCAAGTGTGATATCTTTTTCTTTTGGGTTCCTTCCACTATACCTGGCACAGAGGAGCCCAAAGAGTATCTCAAAGGGGAGAAGGAAGTGGAAAATTACGCATAATCAGTGTGTCAAGTACTATTAGGTGTATTTTATACACAATCCTGTTGAATCCTAACAACCCTTGTAAGGTAGAAACTATTCCTAGTTTATATGTGAGAAAAATGAGATTCAGGTGTGTAGAACACCCTGCTCCAATTCCTACTGATGGGATATAGACTCCAGGTCTGTGTCTCTCTGTGGTGGAGACTTTGGATCCTGAAACACTATCTTCCATCATGAGTGAGGCTAAGCCATAAGGCTGAGCAATCATGCAAGGCCCTACAGATTAAAGGTCAGAGTGTTACTGGGCAAAGGATGAGTTTAGAGGTCAAACAAAATTGGTTTCAAACCCCAGCTCCACACCTAGTAGTGTGTGGCCTTAGGCAAAATAATTCCCTCTCTGTGCTTTATTTCCATGACTAGAGAATAGAGATGATGAGGCTGTTACCCTCCTTGTAGAGAAAGATCATACTGTGCCTAATTAACAAGCAGGGAAATAGGAAATACAGTGACTCAAGTCACTTGGCAAGGTCAGGGCTGTGGCAGGTTGAGAATTCACGTCTCTGACTCCTGTCACCTGTTACCTTTCCACATGCCAAGTCTGGGTACAGTGTGATGACAGAACTGCCATGACCTGCCACTCACCTTTGATTTGCCCTTAGCGGTCCCCATAGCTTGGTGGCCCTTGGGACCCGATCCCTAGAGCCCCATGGCTGCTTCATGCTCTTTTTCTGGATCATGTCTTCTCTGAATTTACTCCCGTGTTCTCAAGGAAGATTCGTTCCAGGGAGTAAAAGATTCCACAAGACTTGCTCTTAATGTATCCACCCCACACAGGATGTGAAGGACGTTGAAGGTGGCATGCTATTGTATTTGGGTGGTATGCAGCTGAAGAGCTAATTTCTGAGCATTTACTCTGTAATAGGTGCTTAGAAGGGGCACAGAAGTTTCCGCAAAACAGACTCATCTTTGAGGGGTTTATCTATTTAGGTAGAAAGGGCACATCCATTGATACTTAATAACAATTCGAGATAGCCTAGAACAGTGCTGTATGGTGTGGTGGAGGGGAGAGGCAATCGGGGTGCATTGTCTGCAGATGATTTGAAAGCAATAATGAAATTACCTCAGTTGATTTGCTTTTTATTATCATCATGTACCATGGTGATAAAATATTCCTTCACCAGAGCCAACCACTTCTACCACGTCCACCATGTCTCTACGTCCTGCACTGGATCAATACTCAGCTGCTAAAATGAGTTAATACCTACGCCATGTTTGGGAGGTCAAGCTGGCAGTGATCGGTGTGGACTGAATTGTTGGGGAAGGCTGCGTGGAAGTCCCCTACCCTCCCTCTCAGTTAGGACAGGACACCAGTCTGTGACCCCAAAGCCTAGAGCAGTGCCTGATGCCTGTGCGAGCCGTGGGCTAGGAAAGTGCTTTCTTTGCATTGCCTCACCACGTGAGAGGCTGGTAGCCCAAGATGGTTCTGTAGCCGAGGAATCTGGGCAAGTGACAGATGTCCTCTTATGCAAGATTAGGGGAGAACAACCAGCTTTCAGACAGCCAGCAGGGGGGGCTCAGTAGTGCTAATGCCAAGCCCGTCAGGCAGAGAAGTGACTTAAGTGTCAGTCACTACTCACGATAGTATGTGCCAGAGGTAAATCTCTCTGCGGAGGGAAATGTTGGCACATAGCTGATAAACACGAGTGTTTAGATAGCCCTCCCAGGCACAACAGTTCTTATTTTTTCTTTTACTTGACTCTGCCCAAAATCCTTTTTGCCTGAAACTTTGTAGAATTGGTATTTATTGATTTGTATCAGCTAAGAGTTGACTGTTTAGTCTGTCATGTACTCTTTATGGCGGAAGAAAACCAGGTAACTCCTTCACAGAGGAGAGATTAATTCCCTTAAAAGGAAGACGGAAGTTTTAACGAACAACTCTGGAAAGGTGTGAAACATTAAATCCCTATGACAACAAGACACAGGAATACACAAGCCTGCGTTAAGGCCTGATCCCTTCTGGACCAGGCACATAAGCTGAAAATGGTAGCTGAGCAATTTCTGCATATGTCATGAAAAGGCACTGAAATACAGAATTTTCTCTACGAAAAAAAAGTGTCCCAATTTGAAAACTGTGTGCCTGAACATGAAGTGAAGAATGTCCTCAAAGTTGTTCTGCAAAAAGGGAGTTGCTATCTAGTAGGGTCCTTGCAAAATCATTAGAGTTCACAAAAAAGCTAGATAGATGAGATCCATGAGTGACTGGCTAGAACAAATGGGAAAGGCATATTAGCCTGAAATTCTCTAAATCAATACATATTATGAGTGCTTATCGAGGTTGCTTCATGAAAAGGGGTTACATTTTAAAAAGAGAGGCAAAGAAATCGAATACAGATTTAGTACTTGTTCCTGAGGTTATAACTTCACAATTGCCAGATACTGAACATTGTATAGTTAAGGAAGTGTTAGTTGCTGTAACACATAAACCCAAATATGTACCTTGACTCAAACATGGAACATTATTTTCCACTTGTATAAAGCCCAAACTGGCCGTGTTTATGTGAAACCTGGCGATTTGGTGACCAGTCTCCTCCTGTCTAAAGAGGTTCTACTTTATTTAACAGGCAGTTGCTAAGGTCACCATGCTTGCCAGCATTGAGCAGATGGAAGCAGAAAGATCATGGAGAACTTCATATGGGAGATTTTGATAGGCCAGGCCTGGGAGTGGAATGGGTCACTTCTATTCCTATTTCGTTAAGTACAGTTCAGCCTTATGGTCACGCCCATCTACCTTGGAGGCTAGGAAATCTAGCCCAGCTCTGTGCCTTGCCTTGTCATGTGAGACACTTGTAGCCCAAGATGTTTCTGTAGCGGAAGAGGAAATGGGTTTGCTGAGAAGTTAGCTGCCTCTGTCCTTTGAACACTTTAGAAGTAACACCATCACAAATACGCTGTGCGGATCATGAATATATTTTTACCTCTGAGGGCAACTTTCTTGATGTACTCTGAAGGGCTTCCGATGGCCTAGAGTAGGTGTTTCAGTGGTAGTGTCGTATATAGTTTTGAAAAGTGCTGTGTCATAGGAAACTTGGAAGGTAAGGAGGTGCTGTGCTTAGAAGAATGGTTAGACAACTCAAAAATTGAGGACAGGCATGTAGACACTTCCTGGGAAGACTGCGAGCTAAATGGCTTCATGGAAGGTGGACATGGAATGAAAAGTACTATTTCCAACTCATAGTGCGTGTCATTTCACGTCTGAGTCATAAAGTTTATTCGGGCAGATTGACCAAAACTTGTAGCGGGTAGGGATTTTCTCATTGGGAAAAGAGGAGGGTTGTCTTATTTAGGAGACACTTTATATCCAAGCACACATGTGAATTAGAAGTTAATCAAAGAAATAAAGAATTAACACTGGAGGACTGGAGTCTCTTACAGTGTGGGAGAAGGTGGTCAGATGCGCTGGAAACACACTTTTGTGTCTGGGACGAAAAGAGAGGTGAAAACTAGAGAATGGGATTAGTGCCAATCCTGCACTCTGACTGAGGGAATGAAAAGAGATCCAGGGGATTGGGCAGCGGGGGAGGCAGGTGACCCTGTCCCTGGGAGAAGCCTCTGGCAGTGCTCTCTTTTCTATGTGATGTGGGCAGGTTCCCCCAACCTCTCTGCATCTCTGTATGTAAGAGTCTGTGAGATGACGTGTTCACAGAGCTGTGCGCATAGTAGGGGCTTTATGAAAGTTTCCTCCCCCATCTTCTGTGCAGCTACTCACCAGCCCCATTGTTGGGGATCATTGTCTTTATAATTAGCTATGAGTAATTGGAGAGAGGTTCTCCCCTATAAAATGCAACTTCATGACAAAAAGAAGCTCAACCCCCTTCATCCCTAAACATTCATTGGTGCAGTTTCTTATACCAGAGGGTAGGTCAAGCTGAGAAGGAGAACTTTCATTGTCATTGACTTTTAATTCTGAGAGTCGTTGTTCTCCTATCCTATTGGGCAGTTCTCCGCTCCTGTTGGGCAGCGGGCAGCGGGCAGCAGGCTGGTCCTGTTAAGAAAAGTTCTGGGGTGCCTAAGAGTTATCGACTTGTTCTTCAGCATAGCATCTCTTGTGATCCTCATAGCAGCTCTCTGAAGTTCAGAGTGGGGGAAGGAGGCTTATCACTGATCTTGTAGATGAGTTAACTGAGTCACACAGCAGGTATGTGACACCCATTGCAGGCAGGCCCAGGACTCAGACAACAGGCCTATTCCACGTTAAATGGGCATAGGTTTCTTCTGTGAAATAGCTAACGTCCCCCAGCCCTTAAATCCCTTTACAAGGCGTTAGTGTCAACAGTAGCAAAGGAAATGGAGTCAGGCTACAGGAAGAAGCTCGACAGCTGGGCAACCAAAGCCAGGTTCAGAATCGTGTTTCCCATCACTTCAGATGGTTTCTGAATTTTGAAGAACTTTGTTCGTTTGATTGGTGCTTGCTTGGCAGGAAGAAGGGGGCAGTGATCACCTTTTTAAAAAAATTTTTTGAGATTTTCTTTGCATCTCTTTGTACTGAAAGAAGAAAACAAAAGGAGCAAAGAATTGGACAAAAAGCACAGGAACCTTTCTTAAAGTGGAAGTTGTCTTCCCATATCTTCCCCATCCCTCATTCCCTTTTTCTGCTTTGGAAGTATTTCTACACCCTGTGCCTGTAGATACATATATTTTTATTTACTTAATATATTTTGGAAAATGGCTCATATAATATTTCCCCAGAAGTCAAAATGTGGGAACCAGGGACCACCCACCTCTTGTACCCAGTCCAAACTCTTTCTAGGTAACTGTTTTACTTGTAATTTATGCCAAGAAGTTGCACTGAAGGATGTGGATGGACCAAAGCTGTATGGGTTTCTTACAAAAGGCCCGGGTAGAGAGGCTTGGTGCAAGAAACTCACCTTGATTACAAGTGCCAGAATGGAAAACTGAAAACGAAAAGAATGCCCACCCAGTGTTACAGGATCACTTTTGTGGGTGCCAAAACTTAAAATAGCCCTTTAGTCATCTAACAAAAGATGGAAAATGTTTATTCCACGTTTACTGCTGGAATCCATTTATTTGAATACGACACCTTTGATATATTTGGAGGGAGGGTAGGAAAGATGTTCTCTGTTTTATTTCTTCTGAACCCTTTTAAAAGTTTCTGAACTCCTTAAGTGAACCTACCTGCAGACTAAGTGTATTAGGAAGCTGATTTAGCTACACTGAGCTCTTCCTCTCCCTTACTTCCTCCTCAGGTTCTAGAATACAAGCTCAGCACTTTCCGCCATCTCTCTATTGCCCTGGGAAAGATAGTAAATAAATAGTGTCTGTTGCCAAAGGGAGAAGAATAAACATAGGCTGGATCACCAAATGCCGCTATTTTATTTGTAGGGTGTCAGAGACACTGACTGCTTAGATAGCATCACTGAGAGAGATCCCCAGATTGAAGCAGAGAAGACAAACTCGGAGTTTGTCAGGATACCCACGGTCATTGAAGGTCAGAGAGACTGACTAACAATTACCGGACTCACAAGAGATGGATAAATACCAAGAGGGTCCTTTGGACAGTGAGCACTCCCCACCTTAACAAAATCTTCATGAGAAGCCCACTTGTTATAGGAGGCTTGATTGGTGTATTAGTCTGTTTTTATGTTGCTATAAGGAAATGCCAGAGACTGGGTAATTTATAAAAGAAACAGGTTTAATTGACTCACAGCTCCACATGGCTGGGGAGGCCTCAGGAAACTTATAATCATGGCAGAAGGCAAAGGAGAAGCAGGCACCTTCTTCACAGGGTGACAGGATGGCGTGAGTCCAAGCAGGGGAAATACCAGCACTTATAAAACAAGCAGATCTCGTGAGATTCACTCATTATCATGAGAACAACATGGGGAAAACCACCCCCGTGATCCAGTCACCTCCCACCAGGTCCTGCCCTTGGCACGTGGGGATTATGGGGATTACAATTCAAGATGAGATTTTGGGTGGGAACACAGCCAAGCCATATCAATTGGTAAGTATGAAAGCAAGTTGATGGCCCACGTCCTAGAATTAAAACCATTTGTTTTCGTTCCATGTGGCCTGTAGGGAATTTCCTAGTCAGTCAGCACAGGAGGTTTAGTGGTTCAGCAAAGTTTCACATACTAGGTCCCTTCATTTCCAGAGATTAGGAGTGTCTAAAGGACTAACTGTAACGTCAGATAATGTAAGAGAATGGCCCCTGGTGACAGGTGATTGAAATAGATAATTTCTGAGTTCTTTCATTATTTCCTATTTGTTTCTTAAATTGTGAAATGAAAGTTAAAGGTTATCTAAGGAAGAACACTAAGTTATGACTGGTACTTTCATTTGTTCAATAAATACATATCTGGTGTTCATTATGTCATTTAACTTTAAATTCTTTCTTTTTTTTTTCTTTTTGAGACAGAGTCTCACTCTGTCACCCAGGCTAGAGTGCAGTGGTGTGATCTTGGCTTACTGCAACCTCCGCCTCCCAGGTTCACGCAATTCTCCCACCTCAGCCTCCTGAGTAGCTGTGACTACCGATGTACACAGCCACACCCGGCTAATTTGTGTATTTTTAATAGAGATGGGGTTTTGCCATGTTGGCCAGGCTGGTCTTGAACTCCTGACCTCAAGTGATCCACCCACCTTGGCCTCCCAAAGTGCTGGGATTACAGGTATGAGCCACTGCACCCAGCCTTCACTTTAAGTTCGGATACTTTTAATTCTTTGTTATGGTTTGTTGGTTGCTACCACTGCGAGTGACTGTCTTACCCTTCCCAGTAGGGAGAGGTATGGCTGCTCTTCTGGTTTTCACCTCCTCTTACTAATTTACGCTGTGGTGGGACACACATAAACTAATAGTGTTATTTCACGTTAAGTAAAGGCAAATAGCCACCTTCCTCGTTTGACTGAAACTCTTAACACTACGCGTCACTTTCTACCTCTTTGCTTAGTCCTTGAGGACTTCTGTTAGCCTGCAGGCTCTCAAGGTCAGGCTCTGTGGCTCTGTTTTCCCTTCATCTTTGAAGCTTCTCCTCTTGTGATTCCCTCTTGACGTAAGCACTAAATCACTGTTTTGTTAACTAGGAGAGCATATGAGCTGTTTGTGCAACCTCTCAAGCTCTGTTAGAAATGGAAGATGGTCATACATCTTGTGGCATCCCTTTTTTCCAGATTCCAAGCTCCTGGACACCCTTTCTTCCTTCACCCCCCACAGACACTGCCTTCACTCACCCTTTGATGAACCATCTTGATCCACTGCCAAGAATATCAAGGGCATTTCTAATGCCAGGGTGACAGCTATGAGCACTTACAAGACCCCAGGTTTGACTCCTGAACAAAGGATGTCCTTATCCATGGTCTCTTTTTCCTGGCAGGCATCTTGCTGCTATTTTGGAAGTTTTCTCTAGGCCATAGAGGTTTGAACCAGTCATGTCTAGGAGTGTTTGTTTTCTCAGGAAAAGCAGCCCTGTTAAAGCCATTGTTTTTAAAAGTCACTGGGAGCATTAAAAAGCTTCGAACATCCATTCATAGTGCTAAAATTTAGGAGTGGTTGGGGCTTCAGGCAAGCAATATTGAATTAAATGTGTAGAGCACTTTAAGACAGCATTTGATTGTACATTTAAAATAGGGAATGCAAATTGAAATTCCTCCTGGGTGCTTTAAATCATGCATTATATGTGCAGTATTTTCAATTAGCTGCAGAAAAAAATATGTTCAGTGTGGCTCTATTTTTACAGCTGGGAATTGCTCAGAGAACACAATTGACTATTTCATACATGTGAGATTTATTTAAATGACTCGTGGGGCATTTGCAGTTTAGCCAATAATTGAAAATATTGTTGCAGTGTGGCAGGTAAAACTAGGAAATCATTTCACATTCCTGAAGAGGTGTTCCAAGCTCAGTAGAGTATTATATTATTTGAAGAGGGGCAATCAGGGAGTTAGATCAGTGTGGAGTCTCAGTCTTTCACATTTCAGTCCTGGGTTTTGCCCCACCATGGAAATATATGGGATTGTACTTTCCAGAAGGACCTGAAATGCTAAGGTGTTATCTTATTTCTATTCTATTTTTATATGCCAAACACAAATAAATGGTCAGACCAGATACAAAAATACCTGTCCATCCCCCAACTCTGTTCTGACTCCTATACCTTCCCTCTGTTCTTTGTACCATTTCACATCAGATGTCACCTAGAATACTCATGCAGAAAGCTAAGCTGAGTCTCTCAGGATAGACAATTCAACCTTGATGTTGTAAATGGTGGTTAGGTGACACTATATTAAAATGGATCATTACTTGTGTGATTCAGACAAAGTATGGGTTAACTAGGCATTTTGAAGGCAGAATTAAAATGCTAACCACCAGTTTCTAGCCTTTCTCTGTAATAGTGGTTCCCAACCGGGAGTGATCCTTCCTCTCTCCCCCAGGAACGTTTCTCAATGTCTCCAGACATTTAGTTGGCACATGTGTGTGGGGTGCTATTAGCATCTCTTGAGTAAAGGCCCAGAATACTGCTAAACATTCTACAACACACAGGACAGCCCCCTACGAATTATCCAGACCCACATGTCAAGAGTGACAAGGTTGTGAAACTTTGCTCTAGAAATAAGTGTACATTCTTAAAAAAAAAAGACTTCCTCAAATACTTTAGACCACACCTGCTTATAAGATGGTGGCTACTGTAATTGACCTTAATACATGATGACAATCAATAGGTCACTGAAAGCTTTGCTTTTTCATCAATGCCTCCATTATATATTGAGCACTTCAATGTCCATATGCCACACTGGAGGCTGGGGTGCCATGGTGAACAGGACAGAAAAGGTTCCCACTGGGCTCACAGGCACAAAGAGAAGGGAAGATGACAGTGATCCAGTCAGAGAGAACATAGACATGGAGGCCTGAGGCTGGGAAGAACCGCGCACCTCACTGGTGGCCTAAGTTACCTGCAGTCTGAACATTGGTACCTGCAATACAGTAAGATGTTTTGAGAGAGAGGCCACATTCCCATTTCATTACAGTATATTATCTATATGTATAATATATGACAATGTATTTTTATTATTATACTATTTTATTGTTGTTCATCTCTTACTTTGCCTAATTTATAAATTCAACTTTATCATGGGTACTTATGGACGGGAAAAAACATAGTGTATATAGGCTTCCAAATTATGCATGGTTTGAGGCATCCACTGAGGGTCTCAGAATGTATTTCCTGTAGTTAAGCGGGGACTGCTGTTCCTCCCGTGTTCCTCCTCCGGAGATGTTGGTGGCCTGGGCTGGGGACAGAGGCTTGTTGATGGTTCTGTGGGATAAAGGAAAGGATGAAGGACAGTTCCCAGACTTTGGCTTAGGTTCTTGGATGGATGGTTGGTGGTGTCACTTAGGAAGATGTAGAACCTGGGAGAACAGCAGGGTTGGGGTAAGGAGTACTTTTTCCTCCCATCCTAGAATTTCTATGAAAACTAATAAAGGGACTTCTATATATCTTTCTATTCTTTTTTTTTTTTTAAGGGGAAACACTGTGTTTTAGAGTCTGCTTGCAAAAATGGAAGATTTTTCTCCTAGATTAGCTCATCTTCCATTTGCCATTATAATATGCTTTCCAGTGGTGCTTGGATTTATTTCTAGATGATCTCTTTGAGCAATGCTCAAGCATTTTCTATATGAGGTATTTCATCCATCTAAACAAAACTATGATGAGAGTTGGCTTAAACTCTGGACTTCTGCCATGGCGTCTGTTGACCACTGAGGCAGAGCTGGTCTGGCTTTGACACACTAAAACATTTTTTTAAATTACGTTAGTATAATCCCACCCTATTTCAGTTTCAGGCTGGTAGGAAAACATTTCCTTATTCATGAGCTTGGCAGCCTTGAAAAGAACACAAGGAAAATCGCCAGAGCCTGACGCCCATTTCCTTAGTCGCCAGTGACCATCAGTCATTTCCTGAGCCCATCACCAGGGCTATTGATGGAGTCACAGGGCTGAGCTGCTGTCCTGGGGAGAGCAAGGCCTCTCTGGCATGAAAGTCTGATAAAGTCACATGCTAGAGACACTAGAGTCCCTCTAATACCAAAGAAATAAAGGAAATTGAAAAAAGACCACAAGTCTTCAAGGCAGCTTTACAGATTCCTTTTGATTTTGAGAAATGATACTATTTGAACATTTTGCATTTGAGGAAATGTTAAGCTGGACTGTAGTGTAGACCTTCAGAGGCTGAAGAGAGGACCCCAGCCCTTTGCAATGATGGTGGTAAATGGAATAACGGCAGAGGCCAGCTTTGATTGGGGCCTCGAGAACTGTCCTAAGAACCTGAGTCGTGGTACTTTTTTAAATCCTTATAACAACTCTTAAAGTGGGAACTACTATTTATGCCAGTTTTATTGATGGAGGAACTGAAGCACATTGAAGGTAAGCACTTTCAAAAGTCATACAGTTAATTGGCAGTGGAGGTGGCATCTGAACTTGGGGTGGCTTGTCTCAGGAGCCTGCAGGGGCCATGTATAGTGTCCTAAATCCTTTTTGTTAATTTCTTATAGAATAGGAATTAATACTGTTACAAGTCAAATAATTATGAAAATGTACAATTATGCAAGCACACTAAAACTGTAGCTATTCTTTTTAAAAGAACCAAAAATATTACATTTTTGCATAATTGTACATTTGCAGTACGGGGAAAAAGTAAAAAATAAGATCTGTCATAAGGTACACTGGCATTTGTTTGCTGACTAAAATTTTACAGTAGGTCTTTTTTCTTGTTATTTTGAGATAGTTATATAGATTTACATGCAGTTGTAAAAATAATATTAATAATTCAGAGAGATCCTGTCTACCCTTTACCTGGTTTCTTGCAAAGGCACTATCTTGCCTAACTGTAGTACGGTACCACAACCAGGAAGTTGACATCACACAACCCATCTACCCTCTTCAGATTTCACCAGGTTTACATGTACTCATTGGGATGTGTGTATTTACTTCTGTGCAGTTTTATCACATATGTGGACTTGTGTGGCCACCACTAGAGGCACAATACAGAACAGTTCTGGGACAAGGACCCGTCGTGCCTCCCTCTTATCGTCACATCCACCCCCTTCCCTCTCTTGTTCTCTGACTCCTGGTGGCTACTGATCTGTTCTCTATCTCTGCACTTTTGTCATTTCAACGGTGTTATATACATGGTATTACACAGTATGCATTTTTTTTGAGATAAGCTTTTCTATTCAGCATCATTCTTTGAAATCTAGCCAAGTTGTTTTGTGTATCAGTAGTTTATTTCTCTTTATTTCTGAGTGGCAGTCTGTGGTATTGGATGTACCACAGTTTGTTTAACCATTCATCCATTGAAGAACATCCGGGCTATTTCCACTTTAGGGCTGTTAGAAGTAAGGTTGCTGTGAACATTGGTATACAGGTTTTTGTTTGTTCGTTTTTATTATTGTCTTTTTTTGAGATGGAGTCTCACTCTGTTGCCAGGCTGGAGTGCAGTGGTGCGATCTTAGCTCACTGCAACCTCCGCCTCCCGGGTTCAAGCAATTCTTCTGCCTCAGCCTCCTGAGTAGCTGGGATTACAGGCATGTGCCACCAAGCCCAGCTAATTTTTGTATTTTTAGTAGAGACGGGGTTTCACCATGTTGGCCAAGGTGGTCTCCATCTCTTGACCTCGTGATCCACCTGCCTCGGCCTCCCAAAATGTTGAGATTACAGGCATGAGCCACCGAGCTCAGCCGGTACACAGGTTTTTATGTGAAATGATTTTCATTTATCTCTAATAAATGTCCAGGGTTGCTGGATTATACAGTTAAGCAGATGTTTAGTTTTGTAAGAAACAGCCAAACTTACATTTAAAAAAACAAAAATAAATAATAAACAGAAACTACCAAAACTACCAAACTTTTTTTTTTGAGACAGAGTTTTGCTCTTGTCACCCAGGCTGGAGTTCATTGGCACAATCTCGGCTCACTGCAACCTCCACCTCTTGGGTTCAAGCAATTCTCCCACCTCAGCCTCCCAAGTAGCTGGTATTACAGGCGCCTGCCACCATACCTGGCTAATTTTTGTATTTTTAGTAGAGACAGAGTTTCACCATGTTGACCAGGCTGGTCTTGAACTCCTGACCTCAGGCTCAGATGATCTGCCTGTCTCCCTCCCAAAGTGTTGGGATCACAGGTGTGAGCCACCGCACCTGACCTACCAAATCATTTTCTAGAGTGGCTGTGCCTTTTTATATTCCCACCCGCAGTGTGTCAGTGATCCAGCTTATCTGCATCCTCATCAGCCATTGGTGGTGTCACTAGTGTTAGCCATTCATATGGACATGTAGTGACATCTCATCGTGGTTTTAATTTGCATTTCCCCAATGGCTAATGATGTTGAACGTCCTTTCATGGACATTCACCATCTGTGCATCCTCTTTAATGGAATATCTGTCCATGTATTTTATTTATTTCCTAATTGATTTATTTTTACAGTTGGGTTTAAGAGTTTTCTCTGTAGTCTGGATACTAGTCCCTTGTCAGATACGTAATTGGAGAATATTTTCTTAGCCGCTTCATCATCATTGCAGGATCTTTTGCAGAGTAACACTTTTCATTTTGATGAGGTCCAACTGATCAGTTTTTTTGTTTATCAGGCTTTTGATGTCAACTCTAAGAAAAATTAGGGTGTTGATTCATGCCTGTTGTCATGTGCAGTGCCTGGCATTGAGAAAGGGAGCCATGGAATGAGATAGACATTGAAGTGTGAATGATTCTTCCAGCTTCTGTCTGGTCGGGTTCTGCAGTATGTCTTAATGAGCTGCCTGTTTGTTGGGGTCATGGACACACGGTCGCCCTTGTCTTGCAAAGGCTATAAGGTGATAATGATATGAAAAGAAAAATATTTCCAGAATAATCCGTGGTACCTCCCAACATAAGATTTTTTTTGCACTTGAGAGCCTCTGTCTGGAACACTCTTCCCTGCCCCATCTCTTCCCCTTTGTCGATCCAGCCCATTCTCCAATGTCCGCCCACGTGGCCGTTCCCAATGTCCGCCCATGTGGCCCTTCCCAATGTCCGCCCATGTGGCCCTTCCCAGGAGTGCTTCCCTGGCCACTGCCTCTCACCCAGCCCAGGTGTGCCTGTGCTTCCTTTCTTGCACACTCTCCTCAATGTCAGAGCATTTGTAAATACGTGAAAATGAAAGTAAATATCAATTAAGTAATAAGACGATTTGATTGAAGTCTGCTTCCCCTCTGGACCAGGCTTTCCCAACCTTGGCACTACTGACATTCTGGGCTGGATAATTCTTTGTTGCAGGCAGCTGCCCTGTGCATTGTGGGATGCTCGGCAGCACCCCTGGCCTCCTCCCCACCAGGTACCATGGCACCACCCTCCCTGGCCCCCACCTACCAGATGCCATGGCACCACCCTCCCTGGCCCCCACCTACCACATGCCATGGCACCACCCTCCCTGGCCCCCACCTACCAGGTGCCATGGCACCACCCTCCCTGGCCTCCACCTACCACGTGCCATGGCACCACCCCCCCTAGCCCCCACCTACCAGTGCCATGCACCACCCTCCCTGGCCTCCACCTACCACATGCTATGGCACCACCCTCCCTGGCCCCCACCTACCAGGTACCATGGCACCACCCTCCCTGGCCCCCACCTACCAGGTACCATGGCACCACCCTCCCTGGCCCCCACCTACCAGGTACCATGGCACCACCCTCCCTGGCCCCCCACCTACCAGGTGCCATGGCACCACCCTGCCTGGCCCCCACCCTGTAGTGAAAAGCAAAAAAATGTTTTCAGATATTGCCAAATACTCCCTGAGGAACAGAGTCACGCAGGCGGACAAGCGTACCTCAAGACTCTGAGAGCTGGGAGGGCAGGTGCCCAGTCCCTTTTCCTGCCTGTTTTCTCTCTAGTATCTTAGCACGGGGCCTGGCACTGCCATGTTTCATTAATATTTGTAGGATAAATGAAGGAATGAATCAACGTAATATGGACACTTGTTTACACGGCAACCTTGGAAACACCACCCCGACTTCAAAGGAACAAAGTGGGTTTTGTTGGGCACTTGAGCTTCAGGAATCTAGAGTCTTGTCTATGCAGTTGGGTGTGGGTTTCCTTCCGCTTCTCCCTGGCTCACTGAAATGGGAATGCAGTAGCTGCTGAGTTCCTGCCTGATAAAAGCCCATATCCTCCATGAACACTGCCAAAGCAGGGCTCTCACAGCCTAGAAAAGGCATCTCTCTTATCCACAAGGCGTGGACTCTCCTTGTGAGAAAAAGAGGGCCTCCAGGCAGACATAATGGGCCTTCCTACAGGTGGCCTTCCTGGGGTGATTTGCATAGGGCAGTTTGCAGACCTAATTCAGCATTCACCTGCTGAGTCTCCTTCCCCCTAGCTGGGCCCTGCTCCCTTTTCACGAGGGAGAGGGGGAAAGTAGGGGTTTGGGCTCTGTTTTGCTTAGCTAAGCAGGTTAAGTGGTTAGGATTGGTTTAGAAAGTTCCCAGGCAGTAAGAACAGTGGTTGTAAGATAATTTAGGGTATATGTGAACGTTTTAGGTTTTTCTCTCAGTGCCTGGCTGTTCTGTTTCCTGAACCTGAATGATAGGGCTGACTTTGGCTTAGTAAGAAAGACATACCCAGTGAGGAGTGAATAGGCGGTGGGCAGGGAGGACTGATAATGTCATCCACGGTTCCCTACTGCTGTGTTGTGGGTTTCAGGAGGTGTGTCGTCTCAGGAGGGTTCCTCTCCTCCTGCAGATGAACAGCTGTCCAGTCACTCAGCCTGGGGTTCACACCTTCCCCAGTGCTTTTACCAGGAGGCTCAGCGTGGTGTGCACATGTCCACCTCCAGCTGCCAAACTTCTCAACATGCTGTAGATGAACCTGGGTTGACAAATTTGATAAAGTGGGCTGGCAGGCCAAAGCTTCAATTACTGGTACCACATCCTTTACCTTCTAGGATGCACAAAAGTAACTGGCCTCATTCCTTCCTCTCCCAGATAGAGAAGCCTTGGCTTGAAAATCCCAGGGAGCAGCTGGGCAGGGTGGCTCACGCCTGTAATCCTAGCACTTGGCACTACTGACATCACTCTTCAGTGTGGGGCTGTCTTGGGTACTATAGAATGCTTAGCAGCATCCCTGGCCTCCAGCCACTAGATGCCGGTAGCACCTTCTTCCCAGGTGTGCAACCAAAAATGTGTCCAGACATTGTCAAATCTACCCTGGGGGCAGAGGAGCAATGTCACCCACCACCACCAGTTGAGAACCACTGCACCTAGAGTAACAAACATTATGTTCAGTTCTAGTGCATTGTAAACCTGTGTCACTTGTTTACTTCGAGTTCTCAATGATTTAAGCACCGGACGAGAGGCAGAAAGAAGACAGTGTTTCTTGACCCTTTTATCAGTTGACCCTTTAAACTCTGTCACAAGATGCAGCATGGCATACAGAGTACTGGCTTTTAGGCATCGGGTGTTTTTTTTTACCATGTACCATGTATACAGTCTTGCCAGAGTCTTTAATTTTTCTGGGCTCTAGTTTTTATTATCTATAAAATATATAAATACTAATGCCTAGTTCTTAAGTTGAGGGTTAAAGTATATTTTGAAAAGGAAGCTCCAGGTACAGTGTCCGCCATATAGTTGACGTCTTATTCTGTTTTCGTCTGTAACAAAATACCACAGACTAGGTAGCTCATAAAAAATTTCTTTGTCACTGTTCTGGAGGCTGGAAAGTCCAAGATCAAGGCACCAGCAGGTTCAGTGTTCGGTGAGGATCTGCTTTCTAGTTCATAGATGTGGCCTTCCCTGGTAGAAGGGACTAGCTAGCCTTTCTGAGGCCTGTTATCAGGGCATCATCATTCATGAGACTTCACCCTCATGATCTAATTACCTCCAAAACACCCAATTTCTAATACCATCACTTTGGGGGTTAGAATTTCAACAAATGAATTCAGAAGGACACAGTTACTCAAACCACAGCGGTAAGCACTCAGTAAATGGTGGCTATTATTCTTAGAGGACTTGAGAATGTAGTCCATACATTTTAAACAAATTGGAATTTTTAAAAAAGTTGACAATAACAGAGCTGCTGATACCTACAATATAATGGAACAGTTAATTTTTATAGAATTACAATTTATTTCATAAACGTATATTGAGTTGCTACTGTGTACTAGGTACTCTGTTAAACTCAGAGAATAAAAAAATTAAAAAGTCATATTCCCTGCCATAAATACCTAATATGCAGATTTGACCACATAAATAGGTCAAATCATGTTCACCAAAATAGCACCACCACTTACTGAAAAATACTCAATGTGAAATGGTCTATGGGTTGTAATGGGGTGTAACAATTATCTTAGTGTATATAAAAAGATTCCACTCTATTTCAACTCTTTTTTTCCAATAAATATCATTTTTATTAAAGTTTTATGATCCTTTGATTTAGCCATGGTTGTGCTCCATAACCTTGTCTGCCCACCGTTAGAACACATTTCAGCTGTTCCAGAATCTAAGTTCCTGATAAAAGGAAAAGGGATGCTTGTTGTAAGTGGCGATGTCCTTAAAGAAATTTTGAAAAATACAGAAGACTATACAGAATAATAAACAATATTCATATTCCCACCATCAGAAATAACTATATAGATATTTTACTATCTGTCTTGCTAGTCTTTTTTCTGTGCCTGTGTATAATTTTTACATAGTTAATTATACCATGGGGTTTTTTTTTTTTTCAATTAAACTATATCCAGAATATATTGCCATGTCTTTAAGTTTTCTTCAGAGATAGATTCTTAACAGCCGAGGCTATTGTGTTGGATGGATGTCATTAACTGTTCCTTACTCTTGGATGTTTTAGGTCATGTTCTCCCAGAAGCAATCCCTGAGCCAAGGATAAAGTGCAAG
This sequence comes from Ateles fusciceps, assembly GCA_036589455.1. Lineage (NCBI taxonomy): Eukaryota > Metazoa > Chordata > Mammalia > Primates > Atelidae > Ateles > Ateles fusciceps. Next base: position 4,445,066 of record JAZHEH010001955.1, read on the forward strand.
TGATTCATTAAGGAAGGGCTCCCAGGTGAAACAGTGAGGGAAGGGGGAAAAGTGGGAATTAAAAGGGAAGAAAGCAAGCAAGAAATGTCAGGTGAAGTCCCACACTCAGAGCTCATGGGGAACTCTGGAGAGTCAGTTACACCCAGACCAGTAGTCAATGGCGATTAGTCTTCAGGGAGGGAATGGTATTTGTGAACTGTCAACCATTTAAGGCCCACTAAGAAAGTGCCTTCAACTCCCACTAGTAATTGTCCGAGGTAACAGGTACAAACCATTAGCAACAAAGCACATAGAAACTAGGGGATAAGTGCACAAAGCTGGTAAAAGGTCACCCACAGTGTCCCCTCCATGGGAGATTTCGTTTGCAATTATAATTGCTATTGCAATTATTTATTGCAAAGAATCTTGCAACGTTTTTGCTACTGAAAATAACAGTAAACACTTTTGGACCTGAATCTATTTTATTATTACATTAGGATTGATTGATAGAAGGAGTATTACTGTTCCAATAGGTAGATACATTATTATTTATGCATACCAGGGATTGCCTTTAAGAAAGATTTTTATTCTAACACTTGATAGTCATTTTTTTTTGGCAAGAATCCAGAGAATGTTAGTTTCTCATCTCTGAATTGGGGAGCCCCTAGGCATATTAGGGTTATTCTGAAGGATCAGAGAAGTCATGTTCATGGCCCAGTTTTGGGTATAGATTGATAAATAATATCTCAAAATATGATTTTTAAAAAATGTATCTAGATACTGATAAAAAGAGTTTGCATTTTATTAACATGTTTAAGAATTCATGGTTGTATTTTATTTTTATAAATACTAAAAATGTAATTAGTCATGAACTATGTGTAATATTTTTTATGTCTAAAAAGGGTACTTCCATGTGTCTTGCTGAAGAGAGAAAATAAATTAAAAAGGTGCTTCTTTGTTTCTAAAGTTTGAGAACCACTGGTCAATATCACTATAATGTCTTGGGTCACCTCTTGGTTTCTGGATTAGGAAATCACGCATTTGGACCATTACATCTTAAAGACATATCAAAAAGAAAAGTCTGTAGGACTTTATACATAAGTAAACCAGATTTAATGATCTAAGTCAGCAGACAGAAAAACGTATCTCAGCACTCTTAAAGGTTTTCTGAGACATGGACCCACCTCCATTTCCACAGTAAGCGACCCCTTAATTCTCTTACAGAGACAGCGAAACACACCAGCATTATCTTAATCTATTTCTGGGTCTTAAGTGGTCTAAGGAAGTTATAAAGATACAGACAGGGCTTTATCAAGGTACCAGTGTTTGACTGTTTTCTTAGCGTGATCCTTGAGACTTTCTAAATAGTTGCTGAAATACAAATCAGAGTATTTCAGGTCTTGAGCATTGAAGAGGATCAGAAGAAGTGAGCCAGCATTTACTGAGCACTTGCTCTGAGCCAGGTATTAGGCTGGTTAATGTGTCTTTCTGTTTGCACCTATTGTATTCCCATGGCCCACCTTTGAGATAGGATTTCTAATATGGCAGAGAACGAAGCTAAAGCAGATAAAGATTGTGACTTGCCTTGGATCTCTTTGTTAATGGGTGGTAGAATTGGAATTTGAACCTTAGGTGAATTTCCCTGAAACTTAGAGGAAAATAGAATAAATATCCTGTAATCTTGAATTTTAAGACAGATAGCTAAGAAAGCTCTAATCTCCTCCTTTCCCCCTAACCTTTTCCCCATCCACCCAAAGAGATTTCAGAACAAATAATGTATGGATAAAAGGCACTTGATGCCAGAGTGTATTTAACAATAAAATATGTGTCTTTTCATTGAAGGAACCACTTAGATGTTGTTGCTATACTATCCAGTGGCTGAAAAGTTATTTCCTAAACATTTTTAAGTTCCTTTGTGGCCAAATTAATTAGTGTCACAGAATGAACATACAATTTGAAGTTAGACAAAAATTTTTTTAAAATTCAGATTTCTCTAAGTCTTTCTACAGTAGCCTGAAATAACACATTTTAAAACTACAAAGCTGCTGTCCACTTGATAAATTGGCATTTCCTGTTCTCTAAATTTTAAAGATGCTGAGTCATTTTGGTAATACTCAGTATGCTTCCCAAGGATTACCAAGATGCACTTTAGTTTGCTTGTTCACCTGATTTGGTATCATCAGAAAATGTGGTAGATGTCTGGAAAATGAAGACAAGTCTTGGTGGCCATTATTTCAGTAATGCTTACACAGGTTTGAGAGACAGAGACCATATGTGAGGCTTAACCTTGATTACTTGTGCATTAATTACTGTCACCTTACAGAGACAGGCTTAATCTCCCTGGGTCACCTCCTGAAGAGTCTCTAGAATGCTTCTTGCCAAATACCCTTAACAGTATTGGCAAAGAACTGGTGAGAAACGTTCGGCCTGAATGCTGGACAGCATGATTCTACTTAAGGCCACTCAGAAGTCTTGGTTTGGCAGCCCAAAACCTTGCCTGTAGATTTCTTTCTTTTTTTTTTCTTTTCTTTTCTTTTTTTTTTTTTTTGAGATGGAGTCTCACTCTGTTGCCAGGCTGGAGTGCAGTGGCGGGATCTCAGCTCACTGCAACCTCCGCCTCTCGGGTTCAAGTGATTCTCCTGCCTCAGCCTCCCGAGAGCTGGGATTACAGGCACGTGCCACCAGGCCCAGCTAATTTTTGTATTTTTAGTAGAGGCGGGGTTTCACTGTGTTGACCAGGATGGTCTCGATCTCTTGACCTCATGATCCACCCATCTCAGCCTCCCGAAGTGCTGGTTACAGGCGTGAGGCCTTTGCCTGTACATTTTAATTTCTTTTCTTTTTTGAGACAGAGTCTCACTCTGTCACCTGGGCTGGAGTGCAGTGGCACAATCTCGGCTCACTGCAGCCTCCACCTCCTAGGTTCAAGAGATTTTCATGCCTCAGCCTCCCGAATAGCTGCGATTACAGGCATGTGCTACCATGCCCGGCTGATTTTTGTATTTCTAGTAGAAACAGGGTTACATCATGTTGGCCAGGCTGGCTTTGAACTCCTGGCCTCAAACAATCCGCCCACCTCGGCCTTCCAAAGTGCTGGATTATAGGCATGAGCCACCGTGCCTGGCCTATACACTTATTTCTTTGGGAAGCCCTGGCAAGAAAAAGCTATTGAGAAATGTCATGATTCGGACACAAGCTACCTGCTGTTTTTCTCTACCTGCTGTAGGTCCTATAGATTAAAAAGGGGCCCTAGATTGCAAGAACCAGGATCCTAGCAACACAGAGACCAGAAGGATAGCGAGACTTTCCCAGTGCCTGAGATGTCAGCTTTCACTGAGGGGCGGGGAGGGGGAGAGGCTGAGATAAATCCAGGGACTCCCCTTGTCGTGCTGTGCATCGTTCATTGCTGGCATAGGCATTGTTAGGATTCCATTTTCAGGATGGGCTTGATTCCAGAGACTGGCTGCTGTCACACGAGGAAAATCCACTTTTGATTCTCCCAGCCCAGCTTTTAATGCCCAGCAGGCTTCTTTATCTTGTCATCATCCAGTCTAGATGGCCGTGGGGAGGCTAGCCGATTCAGTGTCAGCAGCTAGGTTTTCATAATTGATTTTCCAGTGATGTGTGATTCATCGGTGTAAAACGGTGTCAGCAGTCTGGTTTTCCTAATTTGAATTTGGATATAGTCCAGAGAGTGGTGTAAGTGGACTTTGGATTTCCCTTATCACTGTTGCCCAGCATTTCCACAGTTAATTTAGAGTTTGTTAGATAAGTGTGCTCAGTGCTACTTTTTCTCACTAAAAGGAACCAGAGCTCCCTGGAGAAGGGGCTGATTCCATCTGGAATGGAAGTTGTACAAAATGAGCTTAAACATCTTGTCAGACTGGAAGCAAGGAGGTTAACAGGACCATAGGGTCGTATCAGAAGGTTTAAGAACCAGTGTGAAGAGGCTCATTTTGAGCATCAATAAGAATAATATTTGCAGTGGATCAGGACCCTTCAAGTATGTTGAAAAATAAGAGTTTATAGTGATACAGAAAACAAAACCCTCTAGTCAATCAATCTATTTTGAATTATTTTGAAAACTGTTAGATATGGAAGATGAATCTAGAATTTATCCTGCCCTGGTAACGCAAAATAAACCTCAGGGTAACCCAGTAGTTGATTATGGGAAATTTCTTTTTATATAAATATTCTAATAAGTGAAGAAGCAAAGTTAGAATTATAGCAGCACCCACATTTGGTAGCTCCTAATAAGACAGTGCACTTAGGCAGTCATCATGAGCAGCTGCTAACAACACAAAGAGACAGCTACTATCTACTGATTCCAACATGCTCTACAGCACCTCTACAAAATATTCTTGCAAAATGAGAAAATTGGGGCTGGGCATGGTCGTTCATGCCTGTAATCCCAGCACTTTGGGAGGCTGAGGTGGATGGATCACGAGGTCAAGAGATCGAGACCATCCTGGCCATCATGGTGAAATCCCATCTCTACTAAAAATACAAAAATTAGCTGGGTGTGGTGGTACACTCCTCTAGTCCCAGCTACTTGGGAGGCTGAGGCAGGAGAATTGCTTGAACCCGAGAGGTTGCTGTGAGCCGAGATCATGCCATTGCACTCCAGCCTAGCGACAGAGGGAGACTCCATCTCAAAAAAAAAAAAAAAAAAGAGAGAGAGAGAGAAAATTGACTTCAATCTGATCAGTCCCTACAGCTAGGGTCAGCAGGCTTTTCACATAGAGGGCCACATAATAACTCTTTTTGGCTTTGCAGGCTGTACTGTCTCTGTTGCAGCTCGGCACCTCTGCTCAGCTCCCTATCATAGCACAAATGCAGCCATAGACAAAACAAAACGTATGGTCAGATCTGGCGCATAGGCTGCAGCTTGCAGAACCCTGCTCTAGCTCTAACTAATAGTTTACAGGAAGTACAGAAGATAGAGGAACTTGTTGAATGGCATCACATTGATGCAGTTAGCAAAATCTAGCCTAGGGAAACTCTACGGGACAAAAAACCAGGCTTCTTCAACAAAAAAAAGTCCAAGGAAAAAGTTAAAAATAAAGTAACTAGAGGAAGATTTAAAAAAAAAAAAAAGGCAAGAGATGTAACCAGTTGCAATGTACGGAGCTTACTTAGATCCTAATTCAAATATACTATATAAAAAAGTTAGATAAATGTAAATATGGGCTAGATATTTAACATGTTAAGGAGTTCTTTTGCGGTGTGGTGTTATGGATATTTATTTTAAATCCTTAGGTTTAGACTATATGTTGAAATTATTTTGAATGCTGTTATATGATGTCTATAGTTAACTTCAGAATTATCTTTGATTTGAGTAGAAATAAACCAAGCCATGCGTTGATAATTATTTTTTTCTGGATGTTGAGTTTAGGAGGGAGTATTAAATATTTGCATCCATTTGCTATCTCCCATGGTATAATGGTTTTAAAAATATACATATGTTTTATAAAACATCATCACTTTAAACCTTTTCTAGAGAATGAGAGGGGGATGGAGAACTTTTTCTTCATTAGACGCCTCTGTGTCCTCCCAAAATAGGTGTGTGCCGTCCAGCTAAGAATGGACCCAGAAGAGTCTTTCCCGTGGTTTTTCCTACCAAACTGTCTGCCTACAACTTAATTGTTATGCCACATAGAGCAGACCAGTGTCATATTATTTATCATTTGTTCATGTGCTATATGTAAACTATTTTATAAGACTCTATTAGGTAGAAAATGAGCTTCATTGTTTGTGACTGGGTATTCTAGTCTCCATTGTTAAGTTGTTCAGCACCGGTTCCAGGCTAAGGGTCTGGTCACAGGTCCTCACACAGTCTGGAGAGGTCATGGCAGTGGCGGCCATGGTGGGGTGTGAGGCATCAGGGAGCAGCAGGAGCGGGGCACACTGGAAAGCGGGTGCCCAGCCCATAGGGGTGGCAGCTGTACAGAACGTTTGCCATAGGGGTGAGGGCCCAGTCATACCAGAACTTCCATTCTTTTTCATTTTTCCCGAGAATAACCCTAATCTAGACTTCTGATGTTTTTTGACTTGTAGTTGCTAAAAATATTTTTAGAACACTCTGTATTGCTCAACAAACACTTGCTGGATGAGTCCCACCGGTCAACTTCTGATTTTGTGTCTACCAGTGAACAGTAAGGCCCTAAACTGACCCTGTGGGCACCAGGAGTCTAAAGTCCCTGCTTTCCGTGAGCTTCCAGTCTACTGGGGGAGGAAAGAAAACATACTTGTAAAACAACTAAAATGAGAGATGCAAATAGGAAATGCGATAGGAATTCAAAGAAGGGAATGAAGAACCCCATCTTTAACTATCAGGAAAAACATCACACACACCATGGAAGGATTTGGGTAGAGAGTGTTGCCGTTGCTAGGTGGAGGCTAAGGGAAAGGAACAGAGGCTCAGGATTGGGAAGACAAGCTCTATCAACAGGAACTATGACTCTTGAAAAGAGAAGAGTTGGTAAATTTTTGGAGACTAGTGCCCCTCCCCGCATAGCCCACCAGTGGATAATTTTTCCAAACAATCAAGTGAAAACAGGCAGCAAACTGTTGAAAGTATGGCACTGAAGGCAGAGAGTCTGAGGATTTGAGCTGCATATTTCAGCATCACCTGTGTAGAAGAGATGGTTGACACCATTGCATCTGTAGATAGAGTGGGTTCCTCTAATGTCTGCCATTGGCAAGCGGTGCATTTATAAATGTGGGGGATGTATTTTGAGTCTGGCATTTGCAAAACTACCATCCCATTATTTACTACATTAAATCATGGCTAAAACTCAAAAGCGGTACCCAACTATTTCAAAAAACATTCCCCATACTGAAAAGTAGAAAGGTTTGAAGTAAGAGAAACTAGAACATGGGGAAGGAGATAGCTGGCATTTGGAAGGATATGCCTGTGGCGATGGCTTTATTGATAGGCTTATGGTCTTCCCTCCAATGATGGCCTAGAGACTTATTTTTGCTGTTGTGAAAACAATATTCAAGGAAACGATAATCTTCCATCTTGTTGCTATGCGGTACATTTGGGCAGCACTCTTATTTCTCTCTGATTTGAAAGTGTAAAGTGTAATTTCTCTTAAAAAGGAAAATAAACAGGAGGTTTCTATGTACTTCCCATTATGGCGTCTGCTTATTCGAGAGATAAGCATTGCAAAGCTTGAGAACTCCAAGTTACTTCATGTAAACGATTGTTTATTTGGACATGAGTGTGTTTCATTGTTAGGAATTATGCAAGCCTAAAGTAATGTATAGATCACCATCCACTCTCCTGGCTACTGAACTTTGGAGAAAAGTGAAAGCTTATTCTTAGACACACATATAAGCCAGGTGAGTTTAAACGAGTGAGCATTTGGCCTAGGAAACCTAGGCCAAGGAGAGGTTAGGCCCAGTACATCGATCAAAAGTAGCTCTAATTCCAAGTTCTGCACAGCTTTAACGCTGTCCTGGTGCACTTTTATGAAATTGTGCATAGACAGCTCTCAAAAACTTCCCAAGTCCAAGAAACACAGAAAAACACCCATAACAGCTTTTTTCCATGTCATAGTGAAACTATTCTTCGAGCAAAAATGTATGACCAAGCAAAATTCTGCTAAATAAGATACCTGTTTATTTGAGAGACCGTCCTTGTGACTTTAAGACATTGCAGCTGTTAGATGTCTCACTGTCACTGGTCCTTTCGCCCTGTTTTTACAATGTTCTCTCTGTATATATATATCTGCAGTATTTGAGTGTATCAACCTCAAGCTACCAGAGGCAAAACTAGTTTAATGTCCATGCCTTATGAATGCAAATTCTAATATTTATTCAAGTGTTCACTAATCTAGGAGGATTTCTTTGAGGAGGCTTCAGGAGTACAGATTATAGCAGGCCGAATGTAGATACCAGAATAGACTATAATGCAAGAGTCAGCAATTGAGATGGATGAAGATGGCCACTGGATTTGGACATTTATAACAAAGATTGTACACATTGTTTTATACTTATGATGGCTTTGTGCTATATTAAATTTTAAAGAGGAAACTTATTGTCCAAAAGAAAGAAAAGGCAAGAGGGAGGAAGGGGAGGGGGAGAACACAATTTCTAGTTTTTAGATGAAATGAATAAAGTTTCCACAGTTGGGATTTGGAAGCTCTCCAATGTCCAGTAGGCTCCAGGAAACTCAGTGGATTGTCATGGCATTAGAGCCAGTCCTAGGTGCCAAAGTCAAAATAGGCCACGCTGGCCAGTCAGCCCAAGCAGGAGCCGCGTATGTAGGTCACTTACATGTTTTGAATTTAGACAGGCTAAGTTTACACAATCGTTTTACAATTAAACTCTGGAGAAACACAGAACGTTCTAAATCTTTAGAAAAATGCTTGTTTCACAACATATAAGAAAATTGCAATGTCAAGTAGAATGATGGCCTCAGTGGTTCACATGGGGGCTGTCTGTGTCGGGGAGCCGGGTGGGGAGTTCTATGGGTGCCCACAGTCCTTGCTGGATGTAGTGCTGGCTCTTCCCTTGGAGAGTGTCTTGAGTTGACCTTGAGGATCAGGATTAAACCCAAGCATTTTCTTAGCCACACTCCATAAACATTATTTTGATGCAGTGAAAAATCATTATTAAAAACAAAGTATGACCCATCGGATTAATCTCACAAGTGTTTGTTGAACATCTCCTATGCCCTACGGTGGGAAGCACAGAAAGCGCATTGAAAGGAAGGCAAGGAGACGCCAAATACAGGGCCAGTTTGGCCTAACAGTGTCATTGTGCCAGTGCTTCCCCCGCAGAGCACACAGAGTCAGGATTTCCCCCTCCCTCCAGATCACCTGTCTCTTCAAAGGCTCCCCTCTGTTTTATTCTCTGCAGTCACCCCCAACCTCCCACACGTAATGAGAGAGAGGGACACATTGGCTCCATGGGAGACTTGTGCTTAGCAGGAGCTCAGGCCTCTCAGGGAAGAACTGAATTAGCAGCATCACAAATGCTGCTTTTGTTTTACCAGCTGCCACTGTTAAGTCTTACTTAATGAAAGTATTTGCTTTTCCATAAATACATGTAAATTTCCTACCTCTTACTTTTCATAGCCAGAGAGAGCTCAGTGAGTGATAATTAAGGAAGGAAGCTTATTTAAAACAAATCACTATAGTTGAGAGTATCGGTGCAGCGCCATCATCAAAATTTCTGAATTTACTATTGTTCTACCCTGTTGTAACTTTAAAGCTGTCACTTAAGTGTCTTTTAATTAGTAATTCTTTAATTTTAAAAGCAGTGTGCTTATGGTAAAAGAATCAAACACAAGTGGTGATAAGATAATCATAGCAAGCCGAGGGATTCATTCCCTTGTTTGAAATCCTCCAGGGGTTTCTTGTGACCCTTGGAATGAAATGCCGGTGCCTTTCCAGGCTCCACAGGTCCTTATCAGATACGAACTCTCCTTCAGCTTCACCCTCCTGTCTCCCTTCTCTTTTCCACAACCTTAACTTCACATCTACACTGGCCTCTAAGGCACAAAGTTTATTCCCACTTCAGGGCCTTGGCCCTGCTCTCCCTCTGCCCAGCACACTGTTTACCCATCAGCCTGTGGCTCCTTCCCCCATTCAGGTCTCATCACACATGTTCCTGCCACAGAGATGGCTTCCTGACCACCCTGTCTAATGCCCACCCCTGCCAGCCTTTCATCTGCTCCCATTCCTGTATTTTATTATCGTGGTCATTACCCTTTTCTGAAAATGCTTTATTGCTTGCTGGTTTATTTTCTGTCTCCCTTTTAGATTGTAAGCTCAGTGAGGGCAGGGATCTTGTCCATTTAGTTACATCATATGTCCAGCACTTAGAAAAGGGCCTGGCACACAGTGGACCTTCAGTAAATATTGGTTTAATTGGACGAAGGGCACTTTTGAGAATAAATAACGCGTAGGCCTGGCATGGTGGCTCATGCCTGTAATCCCAGCACTTTGGGAGGCTGAGGCCGGCAGATCACTTGAGGCCAGATGTTCGAGAATGGCCTGGCAAACATGGTGAAACCTCGTCTCTATTAAAAAAAAAATACAAAAATTTGCCAGGCAACATGGCACACACTTGTAATCCCAGATACTGAGGAAGCTGAGACATGAGAATCACTTGAACCTGGGAGGTGGAGGTTGAAGTGAGCCAAGATTGCGCCACTGCACTCCAGCCTGGCGACAGAGTGAGACTCTGTCTTAAAAACAAAACAAAACAAAACAAAGCAAAAAAGGAAAACCACAAGAATTAAATAATGATTAGTATAAGACGTGGCACATTGTAAGGACCCAAGAGATGGAATTTTGCTTCCTCTCTCTCCCACCTCCCCAGAGTGTGTTTAAAAACTGATTTAATTACACTGTTCTGCCTTAAATGTATTCACATGGCATTCAGTTATGCTGAGTACAGTCAAGCATACCTAGGTGAGTACAAAATGGTCTCCCAGGCTGGGTGCAGTGGCTCACGCCTTTAATCCAAGCACTTTGGGAGGCTGAGGCAGGCAAATCACTTGAGGTCAGGAGTTCGAGATCAGCCTGACCAACATGGTGAAATCCCATCTCTACTAAAAATATAAAAATTAGCCGGGCATGGTGATGCATGCCTGTAATTCCAGCTACTCGAGGGGTTGAGGCAGGAGAATTGCTTGAACCCAGAAGGCAGAGATTGTAATGAGCCGAGATCATACTACTGCACTCCAACGTGGGTGACAGAACAAGACTCCATCTGGAAACACACACACACACACACACACACACACACACACACACACACACAAATAGTAAAGTGCCCATTTAAGTATAATTTAAATATTTTTTAACTTACTTTTTCAGGTCATCCTTGGCGGAAGGAACCATGAGCTGGCACCTGTCCCTCTTCCTCTTGGCCTCTGTGATGCTGCCCTCCATCTGCTCCCACTTCAATCCTCTGTCTCTTGAGGAACTAGGCTCCAACACAGGAATCCAGGTTTTCAATCAGATTGTCAAGTCGAGGCCTCATGACAACATCGTGGTCTCCCCCACATGGGATTTCGTCGGTCCTGGGGGATGCTTCAGCTGGGGGCGGATGGCAGGACCAAGAAGCAGCTGGCCATGGTGATGAGATACGGCGTAAATGGTGCGTGTGCACAGTTGCTCACTGGCGGGGCTCTTGCCTGAGAGTCTTGCGACAGGAGGGTGTATGGCTTGGTTTTCATTAACAACCCCAAGAAGCAGAGCAGCCAGAGGGGTTTTGCTGGTGCCACTAGGGGCTTAGGTTTAGTCTCTTCTAGAGAACAAACACTGTGGTGCTGGCAGTTAGGAGAACGAGACTCTGGTCCCTTTCTGTGACTTTGGAGCTTGGATCTGCCACTAGGTCTCCTTTCCCAGGGCTCCAACCCTCATCCCTATAGGGGGCACTTCCTGGCTTACCACCTCTATGGTGCCCAGAGCTGAGTTGTACTGTGGTTGTAGATGTGCTTGTAAAGCATGTGAGAGGAGCTGGGAAGGGGTGGCTATGGGGGGCACACAGGGCCTTGTGATCATGGAGCTGTGCGGGGTCTTGATTGTGGTGGTGGCCACACAAATCTGCACCAATGAAAATGTTGCACAGACCTCCCCCACCCACCCCATAACAAGAGTCTATGAAAAGTGGGTGAAATCTTAATGCACCCTGTGGACTGACCTGATGGCCATTTCCTGATGCGACAACAGTACCATTGGGAAGACTGGGTGAAAGGCACGTGGGACCTCCCTGCGTATTGTTTTGCCACTTCCTGTAAATTTATAATTATTTCAAAATATAAAGCTAAACAAAGACTTGGAACCAACCCAGATGCCCATCAGTGATCGATTGGATAAGAAAATGTGGCCCATATACACCATGGAATACCATGCAGCCTTAAAAAAGAAGGAGTTCATGTCCTTTGCAGGGACATGGATGAAGCTGGAAACCGTCATCCTCAGCAAACTAACACAGAAACAGAAAACCAAACACCGCATGTTCTCACTCATAAGTGGGAGTTCAACAATGAGAACACATGGACACAGAGAGGGGAACATCACACACTTGGGCCTGTCAAGGGTTGAGGGGAAAGCATTAGGACAAATATCTAATGCATGTGGGGCTTAAAACCTAGATGATGGGTTGATAGGTGCAGCAAACCACCATGGCACATGTATACCTATGTAACAAACCTGCATGTTCTGCACATGTATCCCAGAGCAAAGTAAGGCCCAGTGAAAAAGGTTTCGTTTGATTTAAAGAAAACCCTTTTAAAAATGACCCATTTAACTGAGCAAGCTTCATCTCCTGGCACTGTTTTGCTTCAGCTGAGGGGTCTTGCCCAGAGCCGTGTCCCACCTGCCATCTCCGTAAGTGCAGCGCGCAAGGGAGCAGGACTGGCTCCCCAGCCCTTCCTGGCCACCAACATCCTCTGCGACCTTCCACAAGTCACATTCACATCTAGGTCTGCTCACTTCATTGGAAACAAGGGAGTCTTCCTGACTGTGTTCTTCCACCTAGGCTGGCCCGAAAGTTCTGAGGCTCTTGACTGCACTGGCATGGTCAGCTGGAGAGTAAGACGAGGGAGGTGGTGATTTGTGTCATTCAGTGCCTCACTCTGCGCCTGCCTCTGACTCTGCTCAGCCTGGCCTCCAGAGCTGCCAGCACCAAATGCCTAATCTCACTGCACTGTTGACGCAGCATTACACTTCTGCATGAGTTTGCAGTTTGTTCACCTGTTGGAAGCATGGAAGGACTAAATACTTGGAACACACTGTTCTGCCCCTTGCGTGAAAGTTCAGAAAACTCTTGGTGATTTGTAACTTCCTGGTGAATCACTGCTAAAATTTATGGCCTTTCCTAGTGTGATCCAGGCTGTGTTGGCCGAGACAGTTCCAAAATAGCAACTGGACTTTCGTTGTTTGTTTTAATGTTGAGCCACACTGATTTTAAGTCATTATTTCTGAAGTTCTGACAATATTGGCCTGTTGGCCATCTACCACTTTCTCACCCCTACCCCAAAAGAGCCAGGAGCTGGCAATTGGCCCTGGAAATATCTTTCAGCCTCCAAAGCCTGCCATCTTCTTACCTGTAAAATGGACTTGCACCATGGAACAGTTGTAAGGTGTGGTCATGAGCATCTAAGAAAGGGCCATCCACATTGTAAAGCCCTACACATGCCCGTCTTTGTGGATGCTGAGAAGACTTTTCCCTGCCCTGTGTAATAGGTCTGAAGAGGATGCACATTCAGGGTGACACATTGGCACTCTAGGGGACCATCAAGGTGACTCTGGCAGGATGTTTTAGGACAGTGTCATTTTGAAGAGACCCCAAGCGATGAAGAAGGGTCTGTAATTTGAGCTCTCTATAGAAACACATTTCATCCTTATAACTTATTTGCCTCTTTTTCACCCTCTCAAACTAAATGGAGCATGTATGAATGGCCCATGTAAAATAAAGCTTACATTGCCATAAAATTAATCTCCTTACTCTTTGAGCTTGATACCAAGTAAAAACCACATTGCTGTGGATGGTGGCACATGGTAATTTTTTTATAGTCTTTCTAATGCTTATTTTATTCATCTTTTTTTCCAAAATAGAAAAAAAAGAAGTTACATTGTTAAATCTTTGGCAAGAAAGGAAGCAGCACTTAATAATGTTAGACAAGAGAGAGAGAAAGAATTAGGAAGTTCCCTTTGATTTATTCCCCCCCTTGGCTACAGAAGTGAGGACTGTGTCAGCATTCATACTGACCTGGTGCCCGGAAAGGCTACCATGTGAATGAGGTCTGCAGTGGGAACGTGGCGAGAACACAATTGATTTTCGAGAGCTTCAGTAGTTATACTTTAATCCTACTCCCTCCTTTTCTTAAGAAATAGGCCCCTGAGAAAACAGAAGACTTGGTTTCTTGCTACTTATAGCTATCCTGTTTATATTGTTCTTTTATTTTTATTTTTGAGACAGGGTCTTGCTCAGTCAACCAGGCTAGATGCAGGGGCGCGATCATGGCTCCCTGCAGCCTCAACTTTCCAGGCTCCAGCGATCCTCCCACCTCAGCCTCCCCAAGTAGCTGGGATCACAGGCATGCCACCAAGCCCAGTTAATTTTGTATTTTTGGGAGAGATGGGGTTTTGCCATGTTGCCCAAGTTGGTCTCAAACTCCTGAGCTCAAACAATCCACCTGCCTCAGCCTCTCAAAGTGCTGGGATTACAGGTGTAAGCCACTGCACCTGACCTCTACTGTTCTCACTTGCTGAAATGTAAAAGATTTTTAAAACTTTTCTAGATTCTTATGGAAATATTGCTGTATTTTCTGATTTCTCTTTTAGGAGTTGGTAAAATATTAAAGAAGATCAACAAGGCCATTGTCTCCAAGAAGAATAAAGATATCGTGACAGTGGCTAACGCCGTGTTTGTTAAGAATGCCTCTGAAATTGAAGTGCCTTTTGTTGCAAGGAACAAAGATGTGTTCCAGTGTGAAGTCCGGAATGTGAACTTTGAGGATCCAGTCTCTGCCTGTGATTCCATCAATACTTGGGTTAAAAACGAAACCAGGGGTGAGTGGCCACAGTATGTCGTATGATTGCATAATCTGTGAATGAAAGCATGCGTTAGATTCTAGGACTCAAAGTCGTGTCTGCAAGTCCAATCCAATGGCCTGTCCATTGAGAAACTCCTGGATCCAAGGAAGTTCTGGTCGGTCTCTCTTCCTTCCCCTTCATGCTACCATCACTGACTGTGCCCCTGGGAGGTTTTTCTCCTGTAATTTGGGCGACAGAGCAGCATCCAGACCCTCCACTGTCTCCTCCTTGCCATGTCTGGTCTCCAGTGTCCTTGCCCACAGGCACTTGTTGATTTTGAAGGTTTTCTTGCTCATTCCTTCCTGCTTTTCCATCTGCCGCTTCCTTTTACCTGGAATTTCCTCCTCAACCTTCCAGACTGATTGATTGATCTCTTTGCCTTCCAGGCCTGTTGCTTCTGTCATTGCCAAAGACATAGGTACCTTGTTGTCCATTATGATTGGCATGCAATTACAACTTTTAGAAACCCCTCCATTATAGCACGTTCTGCATCTCAAAATATTACTCATTTGTATGTGTCTCTCCTCCCATTAAATAAAGGAGAGTCTAATGTTGGTGTTTTAAAACTTAATTTGGAGTTGGGGAGGGATAACATGGGGAGAAATGCCAGATATAGGTGATGGGGAGGAAGGCAGCAAATCACAGTGCCATGTGTGCACCTATGCAACAATCTTGCATGTTCTTCATATGTACCCCAAAACCTAAAATGCAATAAAAACAAAAACAAAAACAAAAACAAAAAAAACTTAATTTGTAGGCCAGACATGGTGGCACGCACCTATAATCCCAGCTACTTGGGAGGCCGAGGCAGGAGAATTACTTGAACCCAGGAAGTGGAGATTGCAATGAGCCGAGATCGCGCCACTGCACTCCAGCCTGGGTGACAGACCGAGACTTTGCCTCAAAAAACAAAACAAAACAACAACAAAACAAACTTATTTGTAACCTGGAGATTCAGGTGGAAACATGCAGGAGGAACTGTAGGTCTGGAACCACAAGACAGTGTGAAAGCTGGGAGTACAGATTTGGGGACGCTTTTTCTTTTTCTTTCTTTTTTTGAGACAGGGTTTCACTCTGCATCTTAGGCTAGAGCGCGATGGTGCAGTCATAGCTCACTGCAGCCTCGGCCTCCTGGGCTCAAGTAATCCTCCCACCTCAGCCTTTCCAGTAGCTGGAACTATAGGCTTGCACCACCACATCTGGCTAATTTTTTTGTTTTTTGAAGAGATAAGGTCTTAGTGTGTTGCTCATGCTGGTCTCCAACTCCTGGGTTCGAGTCTTCCCTCCTTGGCCTCCCAGAGTGCTGGGATTACAGGCATGAGCCCCTGCACCTGGCCATGGAGTCTTTTTCATAGAAGGGGGAGAGAGTCAGTAGGGAGAAGACACCCAAAGACAAAACCTAGGGACACTGTGGCCTTTCAGGGTGTGTTTCTTAAAGTGTGGTTCCTGGAGTCCCTGCATTAGAATTAGCTGGGCTGTGTATTGAGAGGGCAGATCCCTGGAGCCCGGCCCACTGCATTGGAATCTCCCAGGGAGCAGCTGGCAGCTCCCCAGCCTGCCTCTGCCTCCCGTCACCATTCTTACTCACCCAAATGTTGCAGACCCACTAGCAGAACTAGTGAAGAAGTGGACAAAGAAGGCTCAGGGAGGGTGGAGGGATCCCAGGTGACTTGGGTAAATTCGTGGCATCCCTTCTCAGTGGGGCCTGGACCATGCAGTCTGGGCGCCCTTCCTAAAACCATAAACCATCAGGAGGATGGCACACAGGAGGGTTTTCAGTGGCATTTCCAGGTGTCCGGCATCTGTAGGTCTGCGAAGAGTGTTGGAAGCAGATGCCCTCAGGACTGGTTCCTGGTCCGGCTCTGTGGCTGGAGGGTGTGTGACTGTGACATGTCATTTTGTCCTCTTAGCCGCTGCCTTGATCTGTAGATTGGTAATATTAAACCACATTAGTTATACCATGTGACAGTCTTCAAAGTACCTGGAGAAAACCTCCACATGTGTGGGAAGAGAGCATGGAGACGCCTGCAGCACTTTTCAACCATGTCAGACCCAACTCCTCTGTCTGTAACACATATTTTTAATACTCTCTTTACTATTCTGAAATGAAATGCACACACAAATTTTAAAAAAATTGAAATGGTGCCAAACTGTAACACAAAGGAAAACAAAAGAAATTTATATATGTAGTTCAATAGGTAAACCCTTGGGTACAACTACACTCAAATACATAAAAAAGTAGTCGGATCCTCAGAACAATTGTGAATTGACAGCTACAAAAGCAGACAGACAGGCATGTTGTACTGGCAACTCATAAACACGAGCTGTGTTACTATTGCCGATGCAAATTTTTTTTCTGAAATGGGGCAAGACTCTTGATAAATTTCTGAACAAAACAAAGCACAGGCTGTGCTTGATTTTCATGGTAGTCACATTCCTGGAAAATTCAGCATACATGAAAAGAATGCAAAAAATTACTCTGTGTTTACACACAAAAGAACGAGGTTCTGGGCTCAGATAATTATAAGTAGGTGTCCTACCAATGCAGAGATCCAGTGGGGTATTTAAAAGCCATGGGAGAAGCGGCCCAGGTCTTCACTGGGTGGGACTGTTTTAAACACTGCAGGACAGATAGCATTTCTGGCCACTGCCCACTCAATCAAAAACATCCCTGCCGATTTCCAAACTGCCTTCACCTGCGGGTGAACTGCCCCCACTTAAAGGTACATGACCACATGGTAGAGCTCAGAAGTCACTTGGAGCTCAACTGTCTGTATCTGTAAGATTGCTAGGTCTGTCTCACGGGAATGATAGTTCTTTCCTTACAGACAGTGGGAGAGCCCAACATGCAGACCTTTTGCAGGGCATCAGGGATGGGTCTGGCCTGTTGGCCGCTGCAGCCTCAGCTTCTCGTCCTTGTATTTGTGTTCCAGCCTCTTCTCAGTCCCCTTACTCACCATCCTGTCTCCTGTCAGAGAACCCCACCCATACATTACTGCTGCCTGCAATACTTTCTCTCCCTCTTCCCTGGTTAAGGCCGACTTGTTTCTGTACCATCCACGAGTGGCAGGCACGAATGTTAAAAGCACATATTGTGAGTTTAAATCTCAGTTCTGCCACGTACGACCTGTATAACCTTGGGCAAGTTATTTAACCTTCCTGTGCGTCAGCATTCTCATCTGTAAAATGGAGAGATGTAATAGTGATACCTATTAGGCTAATGTGAGGATATAAATAATACATATAAAGCATTTAGCAAAGGGCCCTGCACTTAGTAAATGTTCAACCAGTGTGAGCTACTTTTATAGCCATTATCTGAGGTCCCATCCATCTCAGACCTCACCGACTAGGTCAGGTCACCCTCTTCTTAGCCCTATAGCCTTGAGTAATTCCACTTCCAAGTATTTACTAAAACTGTAGCTGTATACTTTTCCAAGTTATTTTATGTCAGCCTACACCTCTCTCTCCAATTCATAGCTTTTTGAGGGCAGATTTTCTTCCTGGTTTCTCATTTAAGAGAGTACCAGGCACATGGTAGGTAGGTAGGTAGGTATCCAAGCATGGGGGTGGATGGATGGGTGGATGGATGGATGGATGATAGATGCATATCTGTGTCAGTTACAAATGGCAGGTTTCCATGTACTTGTTTGCCTCTAAACTATGCATTTTCCTTTTATTTCTTCATGTCCCCTTATTATATCTTAGTCCTCCCAGTGACAACTGCAGGCATTATTTGTCTCTGTAAAAAGGGGCTAAGGAGATTTCTTCAGACACTTACTGAGCACTGCCTGTATGCTCAATGTAGTGCTAGGAGTAAGCAAAAAGTGAGTGGCAGAGTCTCAGGCAGGTCTCAGTGTAGTTGGGGGAGACAGACACATTAAAATTGGCTAGAATAAAATACTGCAGGTATCATGGTGGTGCCAGGCATTGGGCTTTACAGAAATTGAGAGCAGAGACATCTCTTAGGAGGTGGCAAGGATGGTCAGAGAAGATTTAGACGTCCGGAGGATCATTGAGCTATGTCTTCAAGGCAAGTAGGAATTGAACTGGGTAGTGTTCCCAGCAGAGGCAAGAAACAACATTCACTATTAGGAAGCCAGTTATGAGCTTGCTAGTGGGATGGCATAACGTTCTAACTTCTCTCCCACAGGACAGATCCGGTTTGCAGCCAGCCTTGCGCTGGGTTGAATGATGGCTGTTTATGGCTTAGGTATTTTCCTTCCTTGTCCTGACTTAAGGCGGCGTTGGTGCCCCCTTGTGGAAGTAGTGAGTAGTGATGGAATTTGTCTTAGCAGCACACTGTGGGAAACTTCACAGTGTTTATGTACCATGACTTATGTAAACACTTGTTTATTGTATACCAGAATCCTCTTGAGTTTCCTTTAAAAGGACTTAAGGCTCTCATTCCTGAGTTAGATATTCTCGCTCTTTCAAAAGCTGTTGGTTTTACTCTCGCCATTTAAAGTAGTATAACTTGCATTTATATTATGCATTTATACACACACACGTATTTGAGTTAATAATGCAGTGAATTAAGTTTTAGTAGCTTTGGGCATTAGTGATCCCTATTTACAAACACACACACATACAGACACACACTAACACAGCTGAATCTTCAAAGACCAAATAAAAGGAAGCTAACTAGAAGACCAAAGCTTCAGCCACGGGTAGCATTTTGGAAGCATCCTGAAGTGAGGAGAGTTGTGTTCACTCCTTCACCCTCCTGATACAAGAAGATGGACCATTCCAACATCTTGTGAAGAGCATTTTCCTTCAAAATTAGGAGTTCTAGGACAGACCTTATTTTTTTCTTTTTAAAGACTTATTTTATTTTATGTTTTTTTAGAGACAGGGTCTCATTCTGTCACCCAGGCTGGAGTGCAGTGGTGCAATCATAGCTCAACACAACCTTGAACTCCTGGGTTCAAGTGACCCTCCCACCTCAGCCTCCCAAGTAGCTGGAATTACATGTGTATGCCACCATATCCAGCTGGCTAATATGTTTTTAGTTTTTATTTTTTGTAGAGATGGGGTCTTGCTATGTTTCCCACGCTGGTCTCAAACTCCTAGCCTCAAGTGATCCTCTCTTCTCAGCCTCCCAAAGTGCTGGAATTGCAAACATAAGCCACCAAGCCTGGGCTTTATTTTACTTTTCATTGGCCCATAATAATTGCACATATATGGGCTACAGTGGTAATGCTTTGATACATGTATATAATGTGCAGTGTTTGAAGTTTCAGTAACCTCAAACATTTCTCATTTCTTTGTGGTGAGAACATTCAAAATCTTCTCTTCTATTGTCTCCAGTATTTGCACCTTGCTCGATGGCTCATCCGTAAACAAAAACACTGATTTCTTGTTTTCATTCTTCTTTAAGCAGTTATGAGGCCTTGTGACATCCAGAGATTCCAAAATAATGTTTGACATTTCTAAAATCTTAAGAAAAATGAAGCATTTACCCTTAATAACATACAGGCTGAAGTGTTTATTTTTGACTGGGATTAAATTAAACCAAGAGGAGCAAAACAAAACAAAATTGCTTATCTTATACTGACCGGAAACCCTTACTACCAGCCACTTATTAGCCAAAAAAAAAAAAAAAAAAAGAACTTAATTATCAACTCTTATTTGGATAAGTAAGATTGTTTTCTAAAGCATGGACTTGCAGGGAATTGATAATAAAAGAATTTCTTGATGAAAAGTTTTGTAACCCCTAGCTAAGGCTTTCTAAAGTCTTTTGTTTCTCTCTTAACTTCTTTTTAAATTTAATTTTTAGTGGGGAGTGGGGAACCTAGAAAGCCCAAAGAGTATTTTTAGAATAGTCTCTGTACAATTCTTTAAAAATCCTTTGATTTTTCATTCTACCTGATGACAGCTGCCATTCACCCTCAAGTCGGCCACCAGCCACCAGTCCTGAGGTTTTTTTTTTCCTTGTTTGTGCTTTGGCTTCACAGATATGATTGACAGTCTGCTGTCCCCAGATCTTATTGACGGTGTGCTCACCAGACTGGTCCTCGTCAATGCAGTGTATTTCAAGGGTCTGTGGAAATCACGGTTCCAACCTGAGAACACAAAGAAACGCACTTTTGTGGCAGCCGACGGGAAATCCCATCAAGTGCCGATGCTGGCCCAGCTCTCCGTGTTCCGGTGTGGTGAGTTCACGCTCTGTGAGGCCTGTCCTAGGATGAGCTGGAGGCAAAAGGCCCTTGAGTACTTAAACTTAATTCAAGAGCAAATCTAACTTTTTGTCTTCTAAAAAAGTTGGGAACAGAGCAAGGCGCTGAGAGGCAGGATTTTTATAAAGCTCATGTAAATCTGTGTCATATACAAAGGTTATTATGCATAGCATAATATGCATGACATGCATATGTTAGGTACAAAGGTATTAATGCATGGCATGTGTAGGCTTTTCGGTTGAAAAAGATGAAAGGACAAGTCATGAAATAAGTATAAGTGAGCACTTTAAACACAGAAAGCATCAGCAACTCATTAGCAGTCTCACATTACCAAATGAAAAACTGGGTTTCTTTTTTACTTAGCAGATTGGTGAAAATTAGAAAGATTAATAAAAATCCCTTGGTGGCTCTGGTGGGGAGGAAGCAGGACCCCTGGGCGCGTTGGTGGTAGGATCTGTGGGCTGAGGATTTCCTCGGCGTCCTGGCTCCAGCAGTCCCGCTCCAGGGAATTTATCCTCTGAACATAAGTGCATACTGACAAATAAATAGAAGCCAAATACAAATACACAGTGGAACGTATGTGATCATAAGACTTAGATTTATATAAGTAGAAAGACGATGCAATATATGGTTGATTGCAGAAAACGAGATATAGAACAGCAGATGTCGATTAATCTCACTTATGTAAAAATCTTTCCTTATATTCACACATCTATAGAGATAGGTCTCAGAGGATGTTCAGTAAAAACGTTAATGGTAGGATTTCAGAATAGTTATTCCTAAATTTGAAAAAAAATTTTTTTGAGGTAGGGTCTCACTGTGTTTCCAGGCTAGACTACACACACATGGCTCACTGCAGCCTCGACCTCTTGGACTCTAGCAATCCTCCCACCACAGACTCTCATGCAGCTGGGATCACAGGCATGCACCACCATGCCCAGCTAATTTTTTTATTTTTTGTAGAAATGGGATCTTGCCGTGTTGCCCAGGCTGGTATTGAACTCCTGGGCCTAAGTGATCCACCTGCCTTGGCCTCTCAAAGTGCTGGGATTACAGGCATGAGCCACCGTGCTAGGCTCAAATGAACTTCTAAAATTGCTTTGCTTGGGATACGAGCAGGTGGCTGTGCTTGCGTTTCAATGAAGTGATTTTATTTTAGGTCAATCCTTTGTACACACTTTATAGTCCATACAAAAATAAAATAAGTCAGGGGGCCCTCATTTACTGTATGTTTCTCTTACTGAAAAAAAAAAAATTAACAATAGTTCGAGATTAACATGCAAGGATTCCATTAACATTCCTATGGAAGATTTAAAAATGTTTGTTTTTACAGAAATGTAACATGCATTTCTTGAGTAGATACCCAGAGAGATACATGTCACGGTGGCTTTTCATTTAGAAACTGATTTGCCTAGGAATCTATGTGTGTGTTTTATAGAAAATAATACACACATACATTCTTATTGTCAAAGATTTAAACCCTACAGAACCCCCACGTGTTGGTATCTTCCCTCCACTTTCCCTGATTCATGCCTCTCTTCTTCACTCACTGCCACCCTGCTCTGGGCCCCCTTACCCTCTGGCTTCTTGTTGGGTTGGCTGGTGGGGACCCGGCAGAGGAGAAAGGGGTCAGGCCATTAACTTCCCAGGCCTCTCCTTACTGAGTCATGGGCCAGTTGCATTCCTCTACCAAAGGTTTCAGCTTCTGCCAGGGGGATGTGCCCAAGAGTTCCATTTCTCCAAGTCCCCACCCCTTCTCTTCCTCCCTCCCAGCCCAAGGCTAGCCATGGTGCCCACCGTTTATCGTCCAGGGTACTGTCTGTAACATTTCTCTGTATCCTACCCATGCTTTAAACGTGGTCCTTCATCAGATTCTGCTTAAATGGCCCAGTTTGAGTCTTAGCTGTTTACTCTCCACCCTGACTGATCTGTACCTAATTCAGAACAGAATAAGAAAGTCCCTGCTTACTACTGTTCTCGTTTCCTCACAAGTAAACACGGTGAATGGCTTCTCATCCTTCTCACCCTCCTTTCCGTGCTGTCATCAGGTTTCACTGAGGAACTGGAATTGGACACACCTCTGTTCTGGGCCATGCAGCAGAGCCTGAGAGTGTCAGAAGTTCCCTGTTTTCTTGCTTTGTCCAAAATCCAGCTTACTATGATAAGACAGGGAAGGTTCGTCTTGATAGGCCTGTGTAGAAAGTACCGCAGTCTGTGGTGGCCCCAGGTGGCTGTTCACTTCATGCGCACAGACCGTCTGTTGTTTTCTGCCTGTTTCCTCACTCAGACCTACAGGAGCGGCCTGGCTCTGGCTGCCCTGCCCAAATTCACAGGGCCAGGGTGCCACTTATCAGATGCTTCCTAGGCCTCAGGCATGCCTCACTATTCTAAGTCACTTTGCCAAAACACTGTCATTCAGTCTATCTGCCTTCTTGACTGTTTTCCCCAAGATATCACCAAGAGCTCTGAGAATATTTGCTTGATAACAAAAGAAGAGTGAAAAATAGAAGGAAACCCTTCTGATTTATGCCCTATTAAGTAGAAGCACTTCAAGGGTAGAAACTTTTCTATTAAGAGAAAAAAAAAAAAGCTTTAAAATCATTTTTGGTAGAATTATATTTCATGCTTATTACAAAATCCTCAATGTACCTCAATATACAATATATATGGCAGAAAGTAAAAGTTCCCCTAAAGTCCTATTTCCTAGGATAAAAATCCCTATTAAGTATCAACTATATCATTTGAGAACCTTTCTAGGGATATGTAAAATATGTCTATGAAACTTTTTACATACATAGGATTGTACTGTAATTTCTATTCTATAATCTGCTTTATTCATTAGACAGTGGGCAGCTTTTAGTGCCAATTCATAAGGATTTACTTGATCCTTTTATCAGCTACCTAATATTCCATGATCCAAATGTATCATGATATCCTGTGGAAGGCCATCTGCTTTTTTCCTATAATAACACTGCAGTGAGTATTACTGTACATAAATCTTTCAATACTTGTGTCAGTATTTCTAAAGGTAATTTCCTGGAATAGGAATCTCCAAGTCATAGTTGTTACAAATTTTTTATGGTTATAAATTTAGACATTTGAGACTATAATTTGGGGGAAAAAAACACAAAGAATAACAAATTTATATTTCCAGCTTCTTTTCTCCTTAATTTCCAACTCATACCTGTCTGTTCACGTCACATCTTAACTTGGTTGCCCACTAAGTTCTAGCTGCATGGATGAAACTCATTTATGCCAGGCGCCATGGCACACACCTGTAATCCCAGCACTTTGGGAAGCTGAGGCGGGAGATCGCTTGAACCCAGGAGTTCAAGATGAGCTTCAGATCATAGCAAGGCCCTGTCTCTACAAAAAAAATTTTTTGTAATTAGCCAGGCATGGTGGTGCTCACCTGTGGTCCCAGCTGCTCAGGAGTCTGAGGTGGGAGGATCACTTGAGCCCAGGATGTTGAGGATGCAGTGAGCCCTGATCACATCACTGCTTACCAGCCTGGGGAACAGAGCAAGACCCTGTCTCAGTAAATAAATATATGTATTGGCTTTGCCCATTTAGTTCTCAACCCATAGTTCCTTAGCAGCAAATAACACCAATACTCACCCAGTTGCTTAAGCCACCCCCTCCTTCCCAGCTATTCTCCCCAAATTCCCTTTGGACTGCAGCCTAGAATGTAGAGTGCTGCACACGGTGGAGCATTTTGCTGTTGTTTTTCCAAAATATCCATTTCAGTTTCTACAAATGTACAGTCTAAAAAGTTTCTTAAGTTCTCAGGAAATCCATATTTACTTGTAGTAGAAGGTAAGTCGAGGGACTTTCATCTATAAAGCTTTCCTGGTATTAAATATTTAAGATACCCTCTTTGATTTTACAGGCTGAGTTCTTAACATTTCAGTGAGCCTAGTTACATCTTCCCTAGTAGCACTTAAAGTGGAAATCAGATTACTTCAGGGGCTTTCTGGAAAAACTGGGTCACCCAAAAGCACCACTTAGAGAAAATTCTAAACTACTCCACATTTTCAATACTGGATTCTTCACTTATTATCCCCCATTAGAAGTTTTGTTGACCACCATTTATCTAAGAGAAAATCCTTATTTTCTCTTTTCATCTTTGCTCCTTTTCAGAATGAATCAACCTATTATACTTACATTTTTATACACTGCAGAAATGATCCTTGGTAA
The DNA here is from genome assembly GCA_036589455.1 of Ateles fusciceps. Classification (NCBI taxonomy): domain Eukaryota; kingdom Metazoa; phylum Chordata; class Mammalia; order Primates; family Atelidae; genus Ateles; species Ateles fusciceps. The sequence goes on from JAZHEH010001955.1 coordinate 4,469,982, forward strand.
AGAATACTCAGTCTGCCTTCCAGAGGTTAAAGAATAGAGAGCCTCGGGTAGGGCATTTTAAAGGGAAAAAGCTCTGGGACAACGAGAGGCTCCATGCTCTGATACATGCGTCCCAAATCCTCTTCCTTACTTGATTCATTCTGCTCAGGAGTTGAGCTCGAGTGCAGCAGGTATGGTTTACCCTGGGTGGGCCGATTTTGTGTTTAGACTGTGAGCAGGGATCTCACATGCAAGAAGTGAGGTATTTTACAGAGCTTCTTATATCAACATATGGCAGTTTTTGCTATGGGCTAGCTTGTGCTGAGCACTTTGTATGTGTTGTCTTATTGAATTTTCCTAGCTCTGTAGAGCAGGTGCTGTTAATATAACTTTTTACAGATAAAGAAACTAAGACTTGGAGCAAGGGACTTGCCAAAATCTCAGAGCTAGTGTGCTACAGGTGCAGGATTTGAATACAGGTCCTATAACCCCAGATCTCCTGTCCTTGGCCTTGGCACGTGTCCTCTAGAAAAGGATGCAGTACGTGAGTGACCAGGTAGACACACAGAAAAGGTGTTATTTTATCTCCCAGCCCCTCAAGGCGCTAAATAAAGGTAAGCATGTGTATGTCCGATATATCCTGGTTACCATTGGTCATCAGCTCCTGTGGTCCGAAGCAGGAGGAGGAGTAGGGGGAATCAGTCATCAAGCAGAGGTGACTGGATGCAGAATGGTTCATGGTTATTAACATTACTGATCAGTTAATAATGGATCCAGTCAAGGATGGATTAACTGGTGAACCTAGATGCTATCTGCCCTACCTCATCGAACACATTCCAGCTCGTAACTTTTCATTATTCCTTACTTCGATCCTTCTTAACAGAACAGTAAACATTTCTAGAAGCAGTTAACACCTCCAGGTCCTTATTTCATGCCCTGGAGCAATCACTTATTAACCACTTCTCAAACTTCACAGTTTCTGAAAATTAGCTCTACCAGAGTGGGGACTAATGTTTTCTTCAAGGATTAAAGGGCTCATTAGGAAATGATTTTTTTCTCACTTTCCCATTGATTTTTCACTTTCTTCTGAGACCATTTTGTTATGCAGGCTAAGAGTAAAGACGAAGCATCCTCTCTTTCATTCTTAGGTTGCCCCAAGACCGAAGCCAGGCTCTGGTGAGAGTTCAACGCCACATGGGAGCTGAGGCGGGCCACGCCTGGGTTACTGAACAGCCCTGCAGACAAATGCAGTGTGCTAGGACCAGGGGGAGCTGCAGTACCTCTGTCAGCTGTCAGTGTTGTTTCTTCCTTAGGGGAAACACTGTAGCGTCATCCTGTAGTGCCATATGTTCTAATAACCTCACTATTTTTATCGTATTTCGTAGCTAAAATTGTTCATCAAGTTCACTCTCTTTCCTCCCTTGCGGTCTTTCTCTTCATCTCTTCCTCTGTCCATCCCTCCCAACCCCCTGCTGTGGAGAATTGGCATATTGAAGTCTCTGTCTCAAAGGCAGTGATTGGCACATGCCATCTCCAAGGAAAAGATCAATGAAAATAATGCAGGAAACTTGCCCTGCTTTCTTCTTGCTTGCTAAACTCCCTAGAATGTGGGATCTGTTTTGTCTGTAGAGCATCTTGTCGGTAGACTGTTCTCCAAATGACATTCGAGAAATGCTGGCTTAAATTATTCTTGGATTGTCATGAGTAAGCAGAAGTACCATAAAATATCTAAAACCCCAATGGTAGTTACTGGAATGGGTGAAGAGTGAATAGGGCAGGGTGGTAGAGTAGGAGGAAGACAGTCCTTGGCATTAGACTCTCCTGGCTCCCCACCTCTTAGCTGTGAATCCTTTGGCAGGTTACTTCGTTTCTCTAAAGGTGGCTTCCTCAATTGCAGAGTAGCACTGCTTATGCCTACCCTGTGAGGTTTTGTAGATTCCCCATCGTGGAAGGGTTGGTTTGAGCCTGGAAGACAGTCCTTGGCGTTAGACTCTCCTAGCTCCCCACCTCTTAGCCGTGAATCCTTTGGCAGGTTACTTCGTTTCTCTAAAGGTGGCTTCCTCAATTGCAGAGTAGCACTGCTTATGCCTACCCTGTGAGGTTTTGTAGATTCCCAGTCATGGAAGGGTTGGTATGAGCCTGGCACAGAGTGGGCCCTGTGGACGCTCTGTATCCCTCCGTCTCTTCACATGCACATGTAGGCTTATCCAAAATGAGGACTAGAGGTAATAAAATTGCACCGTGTTGGGATTCCTGCTCAATGAGTAAATTTTAGCTGCTCTTGTCCCCAAAACAGCAAAATGGGTAATTATGTGAGATAATGAATATGTCAGTTTGCTTTACTATAGTGCCTATTTTACTATCTATATGTATCCCATAATGTCATACTATGTACCTTAATATACACAACACAGTTTAGTTTAAAAAAAAAAAACAAAAACTAAAAACAATAAGGAATGATTCTAAGGCAGCTTGAATTTATTCTTTTATTCATGTAAGGGTCAACTTCTTGCAAAGCACTGAATTTTAAGTGCTTTATGATTTAGTTAAATTGTTCTCAACAGAATTAAAGTGATTTTCATGATGCCCAAAGGCATTCTCTCTAGGCTGAAGAAAGGAGAATTCTTCACTGGGGGAAGGAAGAAATAATTGTCCTTATCTTTGTCCTTCTAAGAAAGCTATTTGTGGAAAAGGGAAGTTCTCCATCTGAGTTGCTCTCTGAAGCTACCCCGGTGACCAGCAAGCACTCAGGCCACTTGTAGAAGTCAGCAAGGATACACTGAACCTGCTTCTGATTTCTTTAGGGTCGAGCAAGTGCCCCTAATGATTTATGGTACAACTTCATTGAACTGCCCTACCATGGGGAAAGCATCAGCATGCTGATTGCACTGCCGACCGAGAACTCCACTCCGCTATCGGCCATCATCCCACACATCAGCACCAAGACCATAGACAGCTGGATGAGCATCATGGTGCCCAAGAGGGTGCAGGTGATCCTGCCCAAGTAAGTGGTCCCTTCCCCTCAAAGAGAACAATGGCATTGTTCAACCAGCAGCTATCGTGTTGGACGCTAGACAACATGAGGTGAAAATATGGCACATGATGAAGCCTGTTCTGTTTTGCAGAAATTTCATGGTGGGAGTACAAGGCCATGCTTTTCTAAACGCTTTGATTTAATGCCTGTGCTTCTTGTATGGTAAGATACAGATCATAAGAAAGGAGAGAGGGCAACCCTGGTCTCTGAACCTCCACATGAGCACAAGCTCACTGGAATACTGCAGAGGCTTTTTAACATATCTCATTGTATTTAAAAGACTGAAAAACACACGTGTGTCATCATAGAATAAGGATCTAAGTACAGTGTAGTTTCATAAAGCTCCATGTGTTTTCATAAGAAGCTTCATTTTAGTTATTTATGTATTTAGCTAGAGGTTCATGAAGACCAAGGCAGCCAGTTTTTCTATTATACCCTGAGTAAAACAAAGATGGAATTTGAGTTGCTATGACTTGAAGCCATGGGAAAAGTAATCCCAAATCCTGTATGAATCTTCAGTTTCTAACAGGTCAGAGAATGCTTCGTCCAGAACTGTGAAGAAGCAATGAATGTTGTTCCCTTTCTATGAACTTCTCAACCTTCCTACCATCCAGAGCTTTTAACAGCCCAGGTCTTGGTGGCAGTGGAGAGAGTTCTAATAGCTTTTGATTCTTTGGTCAGCAAGTTAAGTAATCAGAGTAAGACATTCACAACAAGTATTAGTAGTCCTCCCAAGATTTTTTTTTCTTTTTGGAAAAATAAGCCTTCAAGTAGGCAGTGCTTGATATAAATAAATAAGATGGTGGCACCGTAGGCCTTCATGGGTGAAGAACAGGTTCTTTACCGTTATAGCCCATCTGTGGTGAGAATCTGCTCACCTCTCCTTGGTGCTCTTCTAGAGGATGACATCAAATCTGATAAAACATCCTCTGATGATAGGTTTAATAACCGACATTTGCATACATATGTATATATGCATAGTCCCAAGGCCAGGTAGGCCACAAATATTCAGGAAACCTATATTATACCCAAATGTAATACCATGTCACCTATGCCTAATCTTTGCTCCTGTTTGAAAAGTAAAATGCTTTCAGAATCCCAAAGGGGGCCAGGCACAGTGGCTCATGCCTGTAATCCCAACACTTTGGGAGGCTGAGGCAGGTGGATCACCTGAGGTCAGGAGTTTGAGACTAGCCTGGCCAACATGAAGAAACCCTGTCTCTACTAAAAATACAAAAAAATTAGCCAGGCGTGGTAGTGGGCACTGTAATCCCAGCTACTCGGGAGGCTGAGGCAGGAGGATTGCTTGCACCCAGGAGGCAGAGGTTGCAGTGAGCCAAGATCGCACCATTGCACTCCAGCCTGGGCAACAGAGCAAGATTCTGTCTCAAAAAAAAAAAAAAAAAAAAATCCCAAAACGAACTATCAGGAATGTTTTTCCTCTCTTTGACCATCCCCCCCAGTCCCACTAAGGATGGCAGGTCTTAGAGCAGCCAAGACTGATATGGAGAACTTTAGTTGGATATGGGGAAACAATGATAGATATTCCAGAGTACTAGGAACTTGTTAACACTCAGTCTCCACATCAGTGTAAAAGCAAGTGCTTTTGTAGATCTTCCTAAGTATTGGAACAGGGAGCCATTACACCTGAGGGTGGGAGCGCCCATACTTGCTGTTAGTATGTATGACTCATTTTGCCAACTGTTTGAGAGATGTGTTGTCCTTTACTTATCTGGCATTTAAATTTGGAATTCAAATTTAAGAGGCAATTCAGATTGGTATTCAGATATTACTTGAACCAGTTTGTAAACATGTACTGACTCTATCATGTTGTAGCATTTATAGCCTCATGATGTTTTTCTCATTTCTGCTTTCATGCTAGGTTCACAGCTGTAGCACAAACAGATTTGAAGGAGCCACTAAAAGTTCTTGGCATTACCGACATGTTTGATTCATCAAAGGCAAATTTTGCAAAAATAACAAGTATGTTCAATTTAAAATCTATTTGTATACTTGAAGAAAGCATTACAAACTGAGACTGATTTGTTCAGAGGAAAAGGGTCAGATTAGGAATGTGTTGCCCTAAAACTATACGAGGTTTCATTTGATATACTGCCAAATGATATACTGCCAAATGATACTATTGCCCTTCGTTTATTTATTTATTGACCTTCATTTATTTATTTTTTTCTTTTATCTTTTTATTTCAATAGCTTTTGGGGTACAAGTGGTTTTTGGTTACATGGATCAATTATATAGTGGTGAAGTCTGAGATATTAGTGCACCCCCTCCCCCGAGTAGTGTACATTGTACCCAATATGTATTAATAGATTTTTAGTCCCTCACCAACCACACCCTCCTCCTTCTGAGTCTCCATAGTCTATTATGCCACTCTTTATGCCTTTGCATACTCATAGCTTAGCTCCCACTTATAAGTGAGAACATACAGTATTTGGTTTTCCATTCTTGAGTTACTTCATTTAGAGTAATGGCCTCCAGCTCCATCCAAGTTGCTGCCAAAGACATTATTTCATTCCTTTTTCTGGCTGTGTAGTATTCCATGGTATATTTATACCTCATTTTCTTTATATAGTCATTGCTGTTGACCTTCATTTAAATTAGCATCCCCCACATTTTGCACGTACATTTCATGTGAAGCCCATGACTACATAAAGAAGCATTTCATGTATGGCTTTTATGAATATTGGCTCTTACTTAGGTATTCTCGTTCTGTTTTCAGATGCCAACGTTTTCCTTTTGTTTGAAAAAAATCAAGACTGTAGGCATGCACTATACCCAGACATGTATTTTGGTATTTCATTCTTATTAATCTGAAACAATATGGATTCAAATGAATCTGATTAAAACTTTTCTTCGCCAAAGCAATTAAAGCATACTTTTCAATTGCCAGTAGTATATGTACCTTTTTCTAGAGTTATGTTTGAATGGTCAGTCCTTTGTTATTTAAATTTAGAACATAGCAATCTTTCCAAAGAAAAGTCATGGCTTGAATGTTATTTGCACTCCAATTTGCAAATAACCTTGAGTGGTAAGAAATTAGCTCATTACCAGCTTCAACTGCATATGAGTAAATACCTAGCACCTGTTCTGTGGACAAACGTGACTCCCCCTGGTGAACCTGCAGCTCCGTGGATACTCTGATAGCCGCTAATCACTCATGACTCAAACTCAGGTCTCTAGCCCGGCAGCGTTAGCATCACTCGGGAGCTTGTTTGAAATGCACAATCTTGAGTATGACCCAGACCCACTGAACCAGAATCCATTTTAACACAATCTCTCAGCCCAGCAAAGACTGGCAAGCACCATTTTCATCTGCACTTTCCCCTTCAAGGTTATTCATGGTAGCTGAAATACTAAATAGGGGGTGTTCACAGGAAGAACCAGGTGCCCCAAATTCTCCTGGAAAGTCCTCTTTAACACTGCATGTGACTTGAGCCCTGTAAATGTGCATCTCAGTCACAGTTTGGTCATATTAGAGCTGACAGTTCAAAAGCAGATGACACAAAAAGCACGTTTTCTCTTTGCATCCAGACCTATGTCCCATCCAGATTAATGTCAGCTTTAGTTTGCATTCTCCATGAAAGCTACACCCAGCGGGTGTTGCTGGAATCGTCAGAATTTGCTGCAAAGTAAAGTGAGTTCACCAGAAGGTCCCTGAGGCACAACTGCATTTACACATCGGACCTTCCAGGAAAATCTGAAGTATTTTCTTGTTCTACACTCTTCTCTCACTAGCATGCCCATGAGATGGGTGGCTGTTGTGAAGAACCAGCACTTACTCTGCCACTAACTAGCCGTATGATTGCAGGGAAGATTACTTAAGATTCCAGGCCTCAGTTTCCCCATCTGTAAGTGCTGTCTGAAATCCTTTCTGCATCTGCATTCTGTAACTGAAAAATAATCTCGTTGCCTTGCTGCTTCCAGAAAACTGGGCTTCCTTTTTAAAGCTCTGCTCTTTTCATTTTTTAAATAAAATTCTAGTGATAAGAATTGAATTGATAGACACTAAATCATTTGAGGGCCTGGGCCCCTGTCCAGAAGTAAGTATCACAGATCACTTAACAGGGACTGAAATTCACAAGTGACAGCTGTCTTCAGCGTTCAACCACCAGGACTGTCAGAGGTCATGTCTTTTGACACTTTTTAAAAATTGGAATTTGCCATGGCTTTGAGCTTTGAGGTTACTTCCCCAACCAACCAATGGCCTACCTATCAAACAAACACTGATACTGTTTTATTTTCTGGAAACAGGGTCAGAAAACCTCCATGTTTCTCAAATCTTGCAAAAAGCAAAAATTGAAGTCAGTGAAGATGGAACCAAAGCTTCAGCAGCAACAAGTAAGCACTGGGTCACATGGCAGGGCTTCCTCTAGCAAGGAAGCAAACACACTCCTGTACAGTCATCAGTTCAGAAAATATGTAATGCGCCCTCTTTCAGCCAGGCACTGTGTGTGGGTTGACCCTCAGGAGACAGCAGTGAGTACAGACAGATTGAGGGCCTGTAACCACAAAGCTTAGAATCTGTTTCATTAAAGCAAAGCATTTCAGTGACAGAAATTCCTCTAGCAACAGGAGTCAGCAAATTTCTATAAAGAGCCAGGTAGTATGTATTTCAGCTTTGTGTATCACAACGTCTCCATCACAGCTTCTTAGCTCTGCCACTGTAGCATGAAAACAGCCATTAACAATACAAGTGAACAGATGTGGCTGTGTTCCAATAAAACTTTATTGATAAAAACAGGATTTGGCCTGGTAGACTTACCTTGAGGACAATAGCTTGCTGACCCCAGCTCAGGAGGATAAAACATGTTCTGGCTTCTACTGGCCAGAAAGACCAATCTTCAGATTTAAACATAAAATAAACAAGTACTTACAGGAAAATAGGCAATCCAGGACAAACTGAAGAATTCGCCAGCATCTGTTGAATTGCGGCAGGATTGCTGTACAGCCTTCCTTGATAATTAGAACATCCACATCTGCTTTCTCCTCAGTGGTTTATATAATGAAGGAGAAAACAGAACAATCGTAAGTCGGGTTTTTCACCCCTCATTACCCGTAGGAAATTAAATGAATAGATTTGGCCAACTCTATGAGCCCATAAAGTGAAAATCTTAGCTATACTTGTAGCTGGGTCAAATATCTCTGATCATTGAAACATACCTTTTATATTCACAATAGATGTGTTACTGCTTTTCTTGAATAAACATTTTTAAAATTCCTTTAAAGTAGCATTTAAAACAAAGAATCTGGAATAAAAAAGGGGGTTGGAAATTTTAAGATGCTCTTTGATTTTTCTAGGCAAATTTAAGTAACATCTAAAAGTTATTGATCAAATTTGCCAAGGAGTGTAACTATCAGGACCAGCTACATAGGTTGTGGGGTCCTATGCAAAATGAAAATATGGAGTCCTGTGTTCAAAATGTATTAAGAATTTCAAGATACTAACAGCAGAGTATTAAACCCAGTGCAAAGCCCTGTGTAACTGCACAGGTCCTCCTGTCTTAGTCTGCCTGGGCTGCTATGACAAAATACCATTGACTAGGTAGTTTAAACAACAGAACTCACACTTCAAGATCAAGGTGTTGGTGCTGGCAGGTTTGGTTTCTCCTGAGATCTCTGGATCTCCAGAGGTCGCCTCCTCCCTGTATCCTCACATGGTCTTTTCTCCATGTGACACATCCCTGGTATCTCTCCCCCTTCAAATAAGGACAACAGTCCTATTAGAGTAGCCCTACCTAACCTTCCTTACCTCCTCAAAGGCATTATCTCCAGATACAGACACAGTAGGGGTTTGGGGCTTCAGCATATGAATTTTGGGAGAGACACAGTTCAATCCATAACACCTGCTATTTAATATTTGTTTTTAATAACCCTGGGTAAAAGGGCTTGCCCCAGCATAACTGTAGATGTTTCCTGTGTAACATCAAGCCCAAGAGTTCAATACGGGGTTTGAGCAAGAGGACTGAGCCACTACAACAGGCATGTGGTAGTAATGCCCCATGCCTACCCTCCTTTGAGGCCCTGGCTCAGGCTTATTAAATGGAAGGAAGCATGGCAGATGAGGAATGGCCAAGACTCATGAGCCTAAAGAAGTTTGCTTTCCAAGTCAGATGTCTACACCTGGTAAGTTGAACAGCAATAGAAGGTAGTAGTAGGTCCTGGATGAGTGGTCTACATTCCAGTGCAAAGAAAACCTAAATAGTGTGCTGAAGGAGAAGGCACAGACACAAAAGCTAAGAATTGGGCTGGGCTTGGTACACAGTGAATATTTAGAGAAGCTAAACAGGACCAGGGATGGGTGTAATGACTCACACCTGTAATCCCAGCACTTTGGGAGGCCAAGCCGGGTGGATCACTTGAGGTCAGGAATTTGAGACCAGCCTGACCAACATGGAGAAACCTTGTTTCTACTAAAAATACAAAAATTAGTCAGGCATGGTGGCACACACTGTGGCACACACCTATAATCCAAGCTACTCAGGAGGCTAAAGAAGAATTGATTGAACCCGGGAGGCGGAGGTTGCGTGAGCCAAGATCGTGCCATTGCACCCCAGCCTAGTGACAGAGCAAGACTCCATCTCAAAAAAAAAAAAAAAAAAAAAATTAGCCAGGCATGGTGGTGTGCACCTGTAATCCCAGCTGCTCAGGAGGCTGAGGTAGGAGAATCACTTGAACCCAGAAGGTAGAGGTTGCAGTGAGCTGAGATTGCGCCATTGCACTCCAGCCTGGGCAACAGAGAAAAAAAAAAAAAAGAAAGAAAAAGGACCAGGGGCTTTATCAGCAAAGCAGATGGTGTGAATAAAAAATAGCTAATAATAACAATGAATATTCATTAGGTATGTTTAGTGGCAAACACTGTTCTAAGAGCTATAATATGTCTTATGTCATTTAATCCACATCAAAACTATGAGGAATAAATACAATTATCAGAAATGGTGCTCGTGTAGAAGAGATGAGACAGTAATGTAAAGGGCCTGGCCCAAGGTAGGCTTAGTAAATGGTGACTGTTGAGCCTGTTGTAACATGGCCAGCCTATGGGACAAGCATGAAGTGTGTCTTCGGACACCAGCATCTGAGGGTCCATGAAGGTAGCTAACTTGCTGGCCTCATGCTGGTGCACATCACATTTTCCTTTTCTTCCCATAGCTGCAATTCTAATTGCAAGATCATCGCCTCCCTGGTTTATAGTAGACAGACCTTTTCTGTTTTTCATCCGACATAATCCTACAGGTAAGTGACTCCCCTCCCTTATCATTCCCTCCTTGTTGGAATATTCAGAAGGTATATTGCACTCTTCATTTTATCCAACGGTGGTGCCCATAATCCATTCCCCTAATGTCAATAGTTGCAAACGCTTTGAATAATATAACCACCCATGTTAGAAAGATAGGAAAATAAAGGCTGTGTTTACAGAGTGTGATGGAACCTTTTACACACTGACAGGATTTTAGGTTTTGCAGATTGTTGTTTTTAACATACAGAGAGGCTCAGCATCCCTTTGGAACACTTTTGACGTCTATTGATTTTTCCATATTTATATAAATGTGGTAGTTCAGTTTTGCTAGAAGCTGTCTAACTTCAACTTTTGTGTATCAGTCTGTTCTCACTGCTATGAAGAAATACCCTAGACTGGGTAATTTATAAAGAAAAGAGGTTTAATTGACTCACAGTTCCACATGACTGGGGAAGCCTCAGGAAACTTAACAATTGTGGCAGAAGGCACCACTTCACAGGGCAGCGGGGAGAGAAAATGAGAACTGAGCAAATCAGGAAACCCCTTATAAAACCATCAGATCTTGTGAGAACTCACTATCACGAGAACAGTATGGGGGAAACTGCTCCCATGATAACGGCACGACCGTCATCTCCACCTGGTCGTGCCCTTGCTACATGGGGATTATTACAATTCAAGGCAAGATTTGGGTGGGGACACAGAGCCAAACCATGTCACTTTGTAAGTCCACTCCATTGCTATACCTTGGGACTTTTTAATTCAGCAGATTTTTGCTCTGTGAGTCATGGTTCAAACTTGGCTCTGGCCTTAAGCCTCATCTTTAAAATGAGAACAACACTAATTCTAATCGCTTACTACAATTATGAAGTATAAATTTGTCTTTGTGGAGCGGCTGGCTTCTTGTTGGTACAAGAGTAGGCACTAATATATTTTAGCTTTTACTATTTTATTTAATCAGTAATATAAGATAGTTCCTTATCCTCTTACCTCATTGCATCCGTGATGTTCTAACTGATGTGCTCCAGAACTGAGCCATCCAACGAGGGAGCTTCTGGCCACATGTTGCTATTTAACATTAACTTTAAAAATTCAATTTCTGGCCAGGCGTAGTGGCTCATGCCTGTAATCCCAGCACTTTGGGAGGCCGAGGTAGGTAGATCCCTTGAGGTCAGAGTTTGAAACCAGCGTGGACAACATATTGATACCCCCATCTCTTTTAAAAATACAAAAAATTAGCTGGGCATGGTGGTAGGTGCCTGTAATCTCAGCTGCTTGGGAAACTGAGGCAGGAGAATTGCTTGAACCTGGGAGGCACAGGTTACGGCGAGCCGAGATCGCGCCATTGCACTCCAGCCTGGGCAACAAAGCGAGACTCCGTCTCAAGAAAATAAAAAATAAAAATTCAGTTTCTTAGTCACACTAGCCGCATTTTAAGCATTCTCTGGCCACATGTGACTAGTGGCTACCGTGCTGGACAACAAAGATATAGACCATCTCTACCACTGCAGAAAGTTCTGCTGGACAACACTACTGAGCAAGAGGTCAAACATGATTCTTTCCCTTCCCTTAAACATTTTACCTGCCATCTGATTCTAAGGATTATTAATTTACAGAGGCATGCGTTATTTTCTTTTAATTCTATAGGTGCTGTGTTATTCATGGGGCAGATAAACAAACCCTGAAGAGTATGCAGAAGAAACCATGCAAAGCAAAGACTACTTTGCCACGAAGAAAGACTCCTTTCCTGCACCTTTCATAGTTCTGTTAAATATTTTTGTACATCGCTTCTTTTTCAAAACTAGTTCTTAGGAACAGACTCAATGATGCAAGCATTTCTGTTCTGGGAGGTATTGGATGGAAAAACAAGCAGGATGACTGGAGCACTATACTAAGGAATGAATGGAAAGGCTTCCAAATGTCTAAAAGATTCTTTAAACTACTGAACTGTTACCTAGGTTAACAACCCTCTTGAGTATTTGCTGTTTGTCCAGTTCAGGAATTTTTGTTTTGTTTTGTCTATATGTGCGGCTTTTCGGAAGAAATTTAATTAGTGTGACAGAAAAAAAAATGTTTTATGGTAGCTTTTACTTTTTTATGAAAAAAAAATGATTTGCCTTTTAAATTTGTTTCCCCCATCTCCATCCAAAGTCTTGATGGTGAGCATTATTTTGGGGGTAGAAACAGTGAAATCTCTAGGCTCTTTGTGTTTTTGTTGTTGTTGTTTTATGTACTGCATGTATTCACTAAAAGTTTAAAAAACCCGTCTTGCTAGACAAGGTTGCTGTTGTACAGTGTGCCTGCCACTACTGGTCTGTACTCCTTGGATTTGCATTTTTGTATTTTGTACAAAGTAAAAATAAAGTGTTATGAGTAGTAAAAATAAAGCCATTTCTCTGCTATTTGAAAATACAGTCTAAGAAACTGAGCCTTTTAAACATATTTCAGCCTCTTCTAGTAAACCTCTGTACTTATGTAAATATCAGGAAATTCAAAGCCCGGAGACTTTTCATATCCTTTTTCTCTAGACCTGACAATCAAACACTTTTCCGTGCTTCAACACGTCTCAGTTTATAGATCGCTTCAATGGAGTAACTATTACAGTAATCCTAGTTCTAATCTTAGCTACATTCACTCGGGCAATGGCTAAGAATTCTAGCAAAGATGCGGATTTGGTAGCAAGTGCAGAATGAAGTTGCTGGGTACCATGTATTTTGGAAATCTGAGGGAACAGTGACTTTCCTTTTTAGTGATAGGCAGGAGTGTTTTTGAAATGACAGTTTTTTTTTTTATTTTCGAGGTAACTTTCCAAGTTGAACTCAAGCATCGTAATTCTTTTTCTTCTTTTTTCTTTTTGTAACAGGTCTTGCCATGTTGCCCAGGCTAGTCTTGAACTCCTGACCTCAAGTGACCCACCTGCCTCAGCCTCCCAAAGTGCTGGGATTACAGGCATGAGCCACTGTATCCAGCCTACAAACATCATAATTCTGTTGTTACCATTTGTCTGCTTTTTAAAAACTAGTATCTTACAGATTTATGCAGTCTAACCTGAGTCAGAATTTAAGTTTAAAATATTTATCAAGACTTAAAAACAGTTTTTCTTTTTAGCCCTTGAGTTCTACTTGCCTTTAACTATACATTAAAACCTCATATTCAGCATTCCGTTCAGTTTGCCATTTGGAATTCTTACTGGTCAAGTGGGCTGAGCTTTGCTATTCACAACTATGTATACGTACTTTTTTCCTTTTTCTTTCTTTTTTGAGACAGGCTCAATCTGTTGCCCAGGCTGGAGTGCAGTGGTGTGATCTTGGCTAACTGCAACCTCTGCCTTCCAGGTTCAAGAGATTCTCCTGCCTCAGCCTCCGAAGTAGCTGGGACTACGAGCACGGCACCACCATGCCTGGCTAATTTTTGTATTTTTTTTTTTTTTAGTAGAGACCGGGTTTCGCCATGTTGGCCAGGCTAGTCTCGAACCTCTGACCTCAGTTGCTCCACCCACCTCGGCCTCCCAAAGTGCTGGGATTACAGGCATGAGCCACCGGGCCTGGCCCGTATGTATACTTTGGCTAACCAAGAGAAAAGGGAGAACAGGAATTGTTCTCCTTATTGAAGAGCAAATGCCAAAAAAAAAAAAAAAAGAAAAACTATTTTGAAGGGCTATCTCAATCCACGTATATTCCAGGAAACATGCTAATAGTATTAATGCCTTTTAGAGCCATTAGTCACTAGGTTTTCCAGTATTCTACTCCTATGCAGTTATGTTGTCTTGAATACATTAAAATAGGAATAATGTTATCAATAAAATGAGAATTAGCTACTCACCTCATTCATTCATTCAAATGCTGTATTGGTCAGAGTCCTCCAAAGAAACAGAACTAACAGGATGCAGATAATGATATGAGAGTGCATGTATTACAGGAACTGGTTCACAAGATGATGGAGGCAGAGAAGTCCCATGATGCACCATCTGCAAGCTGGAGAACCAGGGGGAGCAGTGGTGTAACTCTTAGTCCAAGGGAAGAACACAGGCGTTCCAGCTCCAGAAGACAGAAAATTCACCTTTCCTCTGCCTTTTGTTCTATCCAATTGGATGGTGCCCACCCACATTGAGTGAGGGCAAATCTTCCTTACTCAGTCCACTGGTGCAAATGCCAATCTTTTCCAAAAACACCCTTACATACACACATCGAAATAATGCTTTAGCCGCTATCTGTATATCCTTTAATCCAATCAAGTTAATGAATAAGCATCCCAAGTGCCTATCAGGTACCAAGTACTAGAGAGTACAGAGATAAATGTGTCCTTTCTCTAAATCATTTCATCTTGGAAGGGAGAGACATAATCCTAGCTCAGCAAAATAGCTTGCTGTTGCCAAGTGTGTGCATGAGATGTGGAAACATGACAGTGAGTATGAGTCCAAGAGAGAAGACATAGAAGTGGCCAGGCGCAGTGGCTCACTCCTATAATCCCAACACTCTGGGAGGCTGAGACAAGAGGATCCCTTGAGGCCAGGAGTTCAAGATTAGCCTGGACAACATAGCAAGACCCTGTCTCCCCAAAAATTAAAAATTAGCCAGACATGATGGTATGTGCCTGTGGTCTGAGCTACTTAGGAGACTGAGGTGAGAGGATCACTTGAGCCCAGGAGGTTGAGGCTGTAGTGAACTGGGATTGCACCACTGTATTCCAGCCTGGGCGACAGAGTGAGACTGAGTCTCTATTTAAAAAAGACATAAAGTCCAGGCGCAATGACTCACGCCTATAATCTCAGCACTTTGGGAGGCCAAGGTGGGTGGATCACCTGAGGTCAGGAGTTCAAGACCAGCCTGGCCAACATGGTGAAACCCCATCTGTACTAAAAATACAAAAAATTAGCCAGGCATGGTGACGACACCAGTAATCCCAGCTACTCAGGAGGCTTAGGCAAGAGAATCGCTTGTACCCAGGAGGTGGAGGTTACAGTGAGCCAAGATCACACCATTGCACTCCAGCCTGGGCAACAAGATGAAACTTTGTCTAAAAAAAAAAAAAAAAAGTCATAAAAGTATCTCAGGGCCAAAGATCCCTGGGCTTCTGACTCCTGCGGTGCTCATTCCAGAAAGGACCAGAGTTTGTCTTTCTTATGTTGCTGAAAACAGTGACCAGATTATATGATACCGAGAGGCTGCTCCCTGATGATAGTATATTTCTCATATTTTACAGGACATGTTAAATTTTGAAGTATGTGGTCCCGTTTCTGAACACCTCTTTGATCGTTAGATAGTAAAGTTTTAAACTTAAAATATACAGAAGCTGGAAAAATCACTGTATCAAGGTTCCCAGACTACACGTTCTCTCTATATTTTCACTTGATCCTCCCAATTTCCTCATCAGTCCACACCCAGGTTCTGTTCCTGATAGACTTTTGGGATCTGTTTAGAATCTCTGGACTAAGCAGGGAACTTCCTGTCAATTGATTTTTATATAATTCAAGTTTTACCTTTTGTTTGTTTGGTTTTTTTAGATGAAGTCTTGCTCTGTCACCCAGGCTGGAGTACAGTGGCACAATCTCACTGCAGCCTCTGCCTCCTGGATTCAAGTGATTCTCCAGCTTCAGCCTCCCCGAGTAGCTGGGAGTACAGGCACGCACTACCATGCCTGGCTAATTTTTGTATTTTGAGTAGAGACAGGGTTTCACCATGTTGGCCAGACTGGTCTCGAACTCCTGACCTCAGGTGATCCTCCTGGCTCAGCCTCTCAAAGTGCTGGATCACAGGCGTGAGCCACCGCACCCGGCCTACATTTTGATATCTTTAAGTCGATGTTCTGTAGGCCTTGTCTTACTTCAAAATGATCAAATTTACGAAAACTCCTTTCCCTGAGGGAAACTAGAATAAATTTAGACTTGGAGACTGCCATAAAAATTACAGGCTTGTGACAGATCATATTTGCTGTGTAGACATGTTTTTTTTTTAACTTTTTTGAAAAATTTAAAATTCCACTTCCATTTTGCCACCTTTTTTTCTTTCTTTTTTTTTTGAGATGGAGTCTTGCTCTGTCACCAGGCTGGAGTGCAGTGGCGCAATCTCTGCTAATTGCAACCTCCACTTCCTGGGTTCAAGCGATTCTCCTGCCTCAGCCTCCCAAACAGCAGGGACTTACAGGTATGAGCCACCATGCCCAGCTAATTTTTTTGTATTTTTAGTAGAAATGGAGCTTCATACTGTTGGCCAAGATGGTCTCCATCTCTTCACGTTGTGATCCGCCTGCCTCGGCCTCCCAAAGTGCTGGGATTAAATGCGTGAGCCACCACCCAGCCCTACTAATTTATTTTTTAAGAGCTGGGTTCTCATTATGTTGCCCAGGCTGGTCTCAAACCCTTGGGTCTCCTAAAGTATTGGGATTATAGGAGTGGGCCACTGTACCAGGCCCCTAATAATAATGTTATCTGCAAACATTAACAATGCACTTGGTGTGATGAAGAACAGTGACTTCTCATTTTGCATCTTTCGCATTTAAATCACACCATCACTCCAACGTCTCTCAGTTGCCCAGGCTGTAGTGCTGTGGTGTGATCATGGCTCACTGCAGCCTTGAACTCCTGGGCTCAAGCAGTCCTCCTGCCTCAGCCTCCTGAATAGCTAGGGCTTATAGGCACACACCACCACACCTGGCTAATTAAAAAAAAAAAAATTGTAAAGATGAGGGTCTTTGCTGTGTTGCCCAGGCTGCTCTCAAATTCCTGGCCTCATGCTGTCCTCCAGCCTCAGTATATAGACATGTTTGAGCGAATCATTTATCATATAGATTAGATGTCACACTGCATTTGAGCAAGAGTCAGGCTGCAGTTTTCCCAAAGTAACAAAATGATAGACCTTTGTTAAAATGAAACAAACCATCAGTGTAGTCACTCCTTTGACAGGTAATGAGATGGGGACTTTCAATTCTGCCTTGGGCACAGTGGAGGAAGAGAGCAGGCACTGCCCCAAATACACTGAAAACTCAGCCTTACTGGCCTTTGACTCTGCCCCGAGGAGACATGACAGGAAATTTTGAAGCAAAAGAAAATCCCAATCATAACAGAAGTTTACAAAGAGGCCCAAGGGAGTGGCCTTTGTACCGGTAGCACTGTTTTCTGAAAATAAAAAACTGAATAACACATGAGCTTCACATGAAGGGGTCTAAGAAAGAGCAGGAATGCAGGCATTTCCCCTGAGCCAGCAGAGTAGCAATTGCCTACTTCCTAAGAGTGATCAGTGGTGACAGCTGGGAGAGAGGTGAGAGCTGGGTAAGCCAGGAGGTGACTTCTACGTCCTTGACTTCCTGTGAATGTTGAAAGACACTGTGTCATTTGCCTACTGAGAGTCCACTTTGGGAGGCCAAAGACTAGAAGACACTACTGGCTTTAAAGCTCCATTTCTCTGGAGATTCCCAAACTGTGCCTTGGACCATCTCTTAAATCTTGAAGGGATAGAGATTTTGTGATTTAAAGGAGAAATTTGCAAAATGAGAGATAGCTGTTCATCATCACACCAAGTGCATTTGCAATTTTAATGTACAACAACTCAAGTGAAAAGATATTCTGAATAATCAAATAACACAGTTTTTCCTCAACTGAAGAAGGAATAAGTTAATGTTTTCAATTTTCTCAATTGTTTTTCTCCCAGAAAGTTTTCTTAAACCATTAGTCTTCTGCAGTTAGTAAACACTAACAGGCAGGCAGATAAATGAAAAACAAGTAAGTATTCGTGGAAAGCACAAACACCACCGATGCCAAAACAGCTTTCTTTTTTTAGGAGCATGTGTGATTGTGATTTTTGATTGCATAAGTTCCAGGAAAAATGGTTATTAGTGTGCATGATGAGATTAAATCTGGCAATCACTCTTGGTAATATACAGAGAGAATCATAACTTTCAATTAAGTGCTCTGATATCCAACCAAAGTGAAGAGCCTCTGGGTCCCAGAGGACAACGGTTGAGGGACTTTGCAAACTAAGGCCGGGGGAGATGGAACAGGGATGAACTGAGGGGAAGAAAAACAAAGTGGGCTTAGGATGGAGAACTTGGGCAGCATGCCAGCGGCTGAGCACCCCCTGCTAGGGGATGCTGTGAGCTGGCCGCCCTGATGGGAAGAATGTCCACATCTGGCTTCAGGAAACGTCCCGATAGACACAGGATCCCCCCCTTGCCTCTGCAGGGCATCTTCTCCTATCGACAAAAGGAAGTAGGAAGAAGAAACAGCAAGAAAAGGACTTCAAAGAAAGTATTTTGAAAGTTTTATCTATGGCAGCCCTGCAATCTTCCCTCTTTCCAGTGAACAGAGAAGAGCTCAAATATCCACACCTTCACATCAGAGGTGAATTGTTCATACATCAAATTCTTATAATATCCTAAGGTGAGGGAAGAACAAGGTAAGCTGGCTCCTGAAGAAGTATTGATGGAATATTAGAGCTGAAAGAGGCCTTGAAAAGTCATATTTCATGGTAATCATGTGCCATATAGACATAATCTTTCCAATATAGGTAGAAAATAGGTTTCCCATAATGGCACAAGTCACATACTGAACTGTGCAATAGGATTACAGCACCTTCTTGTGGCCAAAATCTATACAGCACTGAACACAAAAAGCTCCACTTTGTTCCATTCTTTGGAGTTTAATATTAGTTTCTAGTTTACTTTCTTGTAACCACATACAACATTTTAAGAATAATATTCCTCATTTTTACATATGCACATAATAAAAAGAATATGAATTTAAAAGAACAGGGGTGGCCGGGCACGGTGGCTCACACCTGTATCCCAGCACTTTGAGAGGCTGAAACGGGTGGATCACGAGGTCAGGAGATTGAGACCATCCTAAAACGGTGAAACCCCGTTTCTACTAAACAAATAAAAAAATTAGCTGGGCGTGGTGGCACGTGCCTGTAGTCCCAGCTACTTGGGAGGCTGAGGCAGGAGAATCACTTGAACCCGGGAGGCAGAGGTTGCAGTGAGCTGAGATTGCGCCACTGCACTCCAGGCTGTGTGACAGAGCGAGACTCCATCTCAAAAAAAAAAAAAAAAAAAAGAATAGGGGCTATGTAGTCTGTAAACAGTAATGTTACATTTTTAGCTAGGGGATTTTTTGGGTACAATTATACTTTGGAAACAGGGAACTAGAGAGTAGGAAAAGGTGGAAAAAGTCAGAATTTCAAAGGAAATGACTAATGTCTTTTTCTGGGGTGAACCTAAATTCAAATGTCAGTGCTTCCTTACAGTCTTATGACTGTCTTCTCAACATGGACGAGGCATTAGTCAAAAAGTTAGTCCTTCAAATGGGCACTGAATGCTCTTGGTCACCCGCACCGTTTGATGACACCCTTGCACCCACATGTTCCTTTTGCCCACATATCATACTTATGCAGTCAAGCTCATAGGACAAATAGTTATTCAGAGACTGGTTCCAAATTTCAAGCTATTTGATATGCAATTGAAAATGTATGCCTATTTTTCTACATTAAATTTTCTACATTTCTGCCCTATTTTAGTGGGTGGTTTTAAAAAGTACAACTTAATACTGTAAGTTCAAAGAAGGCTTTACTTAAAAATATGTTGTAAGCAAAATACAGATCGACGTGCATAAAGTTCACTAACTCTCCATTTAATAGTTAGTGAACTTTATGCACGTTGATCTGTATTCTGATTTTCACTGAATAGGAAACCCCCAAATTATTTTTTAGCAATTGAAGGAACAGATTATTTCGGTGTGACAGCTATTATTCAAGTTACAATGAGTCTGAAAAGGGTACTTTGGAACTGTCCCATATCAATGAGAGAGAGCAACAGAAAAAGTTCCCGTATTACCAAACTGATTTTGTGTCTCATTCCAAATTTTAATTTAAAATTATGGTTTTCATTTTTGTTTACCTTAAAGTGATGCTCAAAAGTTGCATGTAATTAGGACACTTAGATTTGTTTAAAGCATTTTTGACATTTGTATAAAAGAATTTGCGATAAAGTTAACATATCCAGGTGCTCACCAAAGAAACATGTATGTAACTGAAATTAGATTTTTGTAACTGATTAGTTTTCGCTCATTTATAATCAGTAGGAGAGACTGTCTACATGTTGGGGCAGCTCTATGATTTGAGTCTGTAACATGTCATAACTGAATTAAGTACCCTAGTTTTATGTTAAGCTATTAGAACTTACTCCCTCTACATCCCCGGCCTACCTATATCTCTTAATGACTTCTGGATCCTGAGCTCCCTTTGCAGTCTCAAAAAGGTATTGCAGTCAGAACTGTGTACTGATGATAAAAGCCTCTGGTAGCAATAAAAAATTGTCCTTAAAAAAAAAAAAGTTGAAATTACATTCTATATAAGGCATATGGATCTCAACTTGCAAAGTAGTTTAATGAACTGGAGCTAGACTTGTCCCACATGTAAATTTCAAAGCATTCAAGGTTTAGAAGCTTGAAAACCTAAAAGTAAATTCCTATCCAAGCCTGTAGGTTAAGGTCCCGCAAACTCCCCTGAGCAGGAGAAATTTGGGAATGCACAATCAGCACTATTAAGCAGCCAGGGAAAGGATTACTATGTTTGCAAATGAATTTCTAGACTTTCTTTTTAATGTTAACCTTAAAAAAAATTAGAATCATACTACAGCTAGATTCTGCCATCTCACAGACACTGGGTAAGTGGTCAGAAGACCTGTCTTCTGCTTTCCAGAAAAGTTCATTGTATTATCTCTTTTCTCCTACAGTGCCAATAAGATGCTTATCAAATCATGTTTACTTGTGGATAACACACATAAGTGGCATTTTACCACTGGGTTTGGTCCTCTATCCTTCTGTTCCATTACTAGGAGTTGAAGTTAACTCTGAAAATAAGGTAAAATATAGTTGACACTTGAACAATGCAGGGATTAAGGATGTTGATCTCTCATGTAGTAGTAAATCTGTATAAAACTTTTGACATCCCCAAAACTTAACTACTAATAGCCTATGGCTGACTGGAAGTCTTACCGATAATATATTAATAAACAACTAATTAACACATATTTTGTATATATTATACACTTTATTCTTACAACAAAGTAAGCTAAAAAATACTAAAAAAATCAAAAGAAGATAAAATATATTTACTATTAAGTGAGCGTGGATGATCAAAAAGGTCTTCATCCTTGTCTTCACACTGAGTGGGCTGAAGAGCAGGAGGAAGAGGGGATGGTCTTGCTGTCTCAAGGTGACAAAGAGAGAAGAAAATCTGCATATACACAGTGATCTGCACAGTTCAAACCCACGTGGTTCGAGGGTCAACTTTAACTTACTTTTAACCTACCAATTCAGTCAACTAGTATTTTTTAAATTTTCCCCTGCAAAAATAGTCCCTGCTTTACCTTTGGGAGCTATAAACCTTCTAATATGACTCAAGTTCCACTTTCTTAGCCAGTCTCAGAAAAGGCATTTCAAAGTTCCTTTATCTTTCTTTATAAAAAAATTTCAGGGCCAGGCATGGTGGCCCACACCTATAATCACAGCACTTTGGGAGGCTGAGGCGGGTGGATCACCTGAGGCCAGGAGTTAGACCAGCCTGGCCAACATGGTGAACCCAGTCTCTACTAAAAATACAAAAATTAGCTGGGCATGGTGGTGCATGCCTGTAATCCCAGCTTTTAGCAGGGCTGAGGCAGCAGGATCGCTTGAACCTCGGAGGCAGAGGTTGCTGAAGTCCTGCCACTACACTCCAGCCTGGGCAAGAGGGAGACTCCATCTCGAAAAATAAATTTCAGGCTGGGGCACGGTAGCTCACACCTGTAATCCCAACAATTTGGGAGGCTGAGGCAGGTGAATCATGAGGTCAGGAGATTGAGACCATCCTGGCTAACATGACAAAACCCCGTCTCTACCAATACAAAAATTAGCTGGGCATGGTGGTGCGTGCCTGTAATCCCAGCTTTTATAGGGGTTGAGGCAGGAGGATCACTTGAACATGGGAGGAAAAGGTTAAAGTGAGCTGAAATCCTGCCACTGCACTCCAGCCTAGGCAACAGAGCAAGACTCCATCTCAAAAAAAACAAATTTTTTTTTAGGCTGGGACGAGGTGGCTCACACCTGTAATCCCAACAATATGGGAGGCTGAGGCAGGTGGATCATGAGGTGAGGAGATTGAGACCATCCTGGCCAACATGGTGAAACCCGTCCCTACTAAAATACAAAAAAATTAGCTGGGCATGGTGGCACATGCCTGTAGTCCCAGCTACTCAGGAGGCTGAGGCCAGGGAATCCCTTGAACCCAGGAGGTTGCAGTGAGCCGAGATTGCGTCACTGCACTCCAGCCTGGCAACAGAGCGAGACGTCTCAAAAATAAAGAAAAATCATGGCAAAAGTACTGATGGTTTTAGCATTTTCTCTCTTTCTATTCTCAACTCACAGGTCCTGCTATTCTTGTTAACCCTTGGGAGTGACTACTGGCAGACTGAAACTAAAAAAGTTTTAAAAAATGATAAATGAAAAGGAATTTGCAGTTGGGGGATTACTGAACTGACCACAAAGGATTAGAAAATCAAAACCTCTCTACTGAATTAAATGTGTTCAAATACTTAGAACAGTGCTTGGTACATACTAGCTATTATGATGATTGGAGAATACTAAACTGAATTGATACATACTTCATTTTCCCTTCACCATTAACATTTTAAGCTGTTTTTGAGTTTCAACTTCTTAGTAAAGGCAATTTCTTAAAAGCATAAAATTTGCTTTTTCTTCCTATTTATATTAGAAATTGAACAAGAAACATACTAGAAGTATACAGAATTTTAAACTTAGAATTCAGGGATCATGTAAATAGCTGCTATTTATAATCTGTACTATGCATTTCCCAAAGAGTTTTAACATTACTATTTTAGTTAAAATTGTATTACAGAAGCAAAGTTCATCAGCCTCCTACCATTACTGGGTATATCAAATTAAAATGCAATGTAACGTGCATGAGAATCCCTCGAACCCAGGAGGTGGAGGTTGCAGCGAGCCGAGATCATGCCACCGTACTACAGCCTGGGCCACAGAGGGAGACTCAGTCTCCAAAAAAAAAAAATATCTGATCAAACCAAGCTTTTAGAAAAACAAAACCAAAAACACTGTGACTTGGTTAACATTTATTTAATTTTAGAAACACTGAAAAAAAAAATCTATTTCTTTGCAATTTTGAAAATATCTAGCTTGAAACACCTTTGACATTTATCTGACTTTTGCTCTCACGTTTCAGGCTGCCACATCCATAGCTGGCTAGCTGGCAGTGACGGTCTTTTGTGCTCTCAACGTTTCTCTGGGCTTGGAATAGTTCCAAGGCCGCCTGTTCTCTGTGAATCCATAAAGTTTCCTAAGGGCCACTCGAGCAGCCTCTTCTTCTGCAACCAACACTGTTTCCCCAGGTCCTTCCGCAATCAACTTTTTATCACTAGAAAGAGAACAAACAGTTGTCTTAAAACACCTGGAACATGGTAAGACAGTACCCAAAGCAATTATAAAGCAATTATGTCTTCTACATCTTATTTCAATAACACCCATTAGAAGTAACACAATAGCTTTGATAGATCACCTTTTGGATTTTAACTAGCTTCGTTGCAAGTTCATTACATATGGTAATTAGACAAAGATACATTTACATTTCCTTAGAAATATACACAATTCTATTTTTCAAGTACAAAAAAGCAAGTAGTATCTACGTTTTCAATTGTTGATGAGAACTGGAA
This sequence comes from Ateles fusciceps, assembly GCA_036589455.1. Taxonomy (NCBI): domain Eukaryota; kingdom Metazoa; phylum Chordata; class Mammalia; order Primates; family Atelidae; genus Ateles; species Ateles fusciceps. Next base: position 4,493,960 of record JAZHEH010001955.1, read on the forward strand.
GAATATGGAAATAAACATCTCCTTACAAAAACCTGAAACTATTAAAAATATTATCAGGAGTTATGACTGTTCTTATTCTTAATGTGTGATATAACTTGGGAAAAGATTCTGTTGAAAAAATTGCCTTTTAAATTTGTCATCTAAACTTTAATACAAATGAGAAACCAGTTCTATATTTCAAATTAAGAACTTTAGGCCAGGTGTGATGGCTCACACCTATAACATCAACACTTTGGGAGACCAAAGCAGGAGAATTGAGCCCAGGAGTTCAAGACCAGACTGGGCAACATAGTGAGACCTCTTCAAAAAATAAAAATAATAATTAAAAAAAGATAAATAAACAAAAAGAAAAAAAAAGAACATCAGATCTACAAAAACACTACGTAATCACTGTAGTAATATGGCAAATCACTTCTTACATTTTTTTAGATAAAAGATCATTCTCCAAAATGTTCCAATCTCATTAAAAATTCTTTTAAAATGTCACCTGTAATAGCTGTACTATATTCCATTGTGTGCATATATCATTTCCCTCTTGTGGAATATCACATTTATTTCTAATTTTTTTTTAGTTGAAACTATTTACTGACCACCACGTCCCAGCAACTGTTCAAGGTATGGAACATAAAGAGAGAAACAACAAATGTCTTTGTTCACAAAATTTGTCTGCAAATTTAAGGCAAACAACCAAAATTGAAATACCATAATCAAAGAACATAAAAAATGTAAGATGCTCGACATTTTGTCAAAATTATTCACAGAAATACTGTACATTTTTTTTTTTCTACCAGCAGTGAATAAACTGGTGATAAAAGAAACTAAGGCAAACAAACTCTCAACAAATCTGGATGTAAAATAGGCTTAAATATATCAAATAACAGCAATTGTATACCTATATCACCACTATTTATGTGATTAATAGCATTCAGTATGCGTTTATAGGTCCATAATCCCTTTTCTAAAACTCTTGGGCAGTTGTATTTCAGAATGCAGAATTCTTTGGATTTTAGAAAAGTAATATAGTACATATACTACTGATTACATAATGCCCAAAACAGGGTCTGAGGGGAATACCTTGTCATCAAGTACACAAAAACTTCTGCAGCAAAAAGCATAAATAGTCACACTAGGTAGGATAATTAAAAACTATGAATAGCCTCACGTCAGTTCAGGTCAGGTTAGGTTTTGCTACCAGTATTTTTTTAGATTTTGGGAATTCAGATAAAAGTATTATGGATCCATTCTTCCATTTCAAAGATCTTTCTTCAACATTCTTAACAAATGTTAATTAGGTCTTCATTTCTCATTATCTCACTAACTATAGCAATTCCAGGTAGACAGAAACATAGCTAATTCAAAGCTGCCACACACTAGCATAAAGAACACCCATAGTTAGAAGCCATTATAAACCAAAGATTCCATACAAATTTTAACATGACTTTATCCTAGGCTCTTTAAACTCAACTTTGTATATTTGTGTCTAAGCTCCACCTTACCATCCCAATGGCAGCCAGCCATTAGCCATATGTGATTTTTGAGCACTTTTAAGTATGTCTAGCCCAGGTCGGGGTACAGTGGCTATGCCTGTAATACCAACACTTGGGGGGCCAAGGTGGGCGGATGGCTTGAGCCCAGGAGTTTGAGACAAGAATGGGAAACATGATGAAACCTCATCTCTACTGAAAATACAAAATATTAGCTAGGCATGGTGGTGTGTGCCTGTAGTCTCAGCTAGTCGGAGGCTGAGGTGAGAGAATCACCTGAGCCTAGGAAGTGAAGGCTGCAGTGAGCTGTGATCATGCCATTGCACTCCAGCCTAGGCAATGAAAGTGAGACCCTATAAATAAATAAATAAGGCTAGTCCTAACCGAAATGCTGTGAAGATAAAATACCTCTTTGATCATTTTTATGTAGTCTACATGTTAAAATAATATCTTGGATATACCAGTTTAAACAAAATATATTAGTAAAATAAAAAAAAATAAAAAGTCTGCCAGTCAGATAAGTAACAAGGAGTAAACTGAAACTTTTTACAACACTATCAATTTTCCCCATGTAGTAACTTCTATTTCTTTTATACTTATCGTCTTTCATGATAGAAAGATTCAAAAAATCTTGACCTAAATTTTAATCTAAGCTTTAAAAAAAATATTCAATATTTACATTTAACACTTTAATCTTAATATCTGAAATTAATTTGGGGCAGGTCAACTTTTTACTAACAAAACTAAGAAGCTCTCAACATGCTCAACATGAGGTGATTTATACATTTTGATGGACAACTAAGCCCTTCTTTTTCCAGTTCTAGGCTCAGTTGACACTACTGACAAGAATGGATTAAGGTTAAATCTGTAACATGAACAAGTCAGCATTTGTACGTTTTTTGTTTTTGAGATAGAGTCTCACTCTATCACCCAGGCTGGAGTACGGAGACACAATCTCAGCTCACTGCAACCTCTGCCTCCTGGGTTCAAGTAATTCTCCTGCCTCAGCCTCCCGAGTAGCTGGGATTACAGGCGCACAACATCACACCCAGCTAATTTTTTGTATTTTTACTAGAGATGGGGTTTCACCATGCTGGCCAGGCTGGTCTTTAACTCCTGACCCTTGTGATCTGCCCACCCTGGCTTCCCAAAGTGCTGGGATTACAGGCGTGAGCCAGAGACTGGCCTCATTTGTAATTTTACACAGAAAAAATTAGGATAACATACTGAAAGTCTATAGTAAATAGTTGGCTGACAAAAGCTACCATTAGCAAAACTCAGATTCCTCCTAAGAATAACTAGCAGGAAAGGAAGTAGTAAATAATCATAGGGAAGAGATTTTAAAAAAATCTTTTAATGCAATTTAAATTAAGGAATTTGAAGACGTTATGTTAACATTCCTTATGGAATGTGAAGAGTCTGTTTTTAAGGCTTTGTGAGGAGTCTGTTTTTAGGATTTCCTCAAAGTTATAAAGATTAAAATTTCACTAACCAGTATAAGCCAACAAAATACAAAGGCAAAGCTGTGGTGCCACCAGACTGCCTAGTAAGTCTTGATTCAGGAAGTGAAATATTCCTTTTCTTCAGTTCTTCTACCAATAGCCCCATGGGATTTATTATCTTCCACATCTCAAAGAGCTCTTTTCCAGTCATTTGAGTAATTAAGAAGTCCTGCATATAAAAATATAATTTATACATTTTAATTAGTATAAAGAACATTAGGACCACAATTCAAAATACCTTTTTAACACTTTTTAAATTAAAAAAGTAACAAAGTACATTTTTAACAGAAATTTAAAACTTAATGGGAAATGAAAGACAAAAATGTGCTATTCTTTTTCATTCCCATAGTTTTTACATAAATTTTATTATAAAAATCATAGTTGGATTAAAAAAACTTGAAAGCCCGAGAAACCTATTTCAAGCAGTATGATCCACCAAAATGCCACAGAAGGTAGACTTCTTTTCTTGTTTGAGGCAGGGCTTCACTCTGTTGCCTAGGCTAGAGTGCAGAAGCCTGATCTCAAGTGCACTGAAGCCTCGACCTCCTGGGCTCAAGCAATCCTCCCAGCTCAGCCTCTTGAGCGGCTGAGACTACAGGTGCACACCACCATACCCGGCTAGTTTTTAAATTTTCTGTAGAGATGATGTCTCCATAAGTTGCCTGGACTGGTCTGGACTCCTGGCATCAAAGGATCCTCCTGCCTTGGCTTCTCAAAGCACTGGAATTACAGGCATTAGTCACTGTGCCTGGCCCTATCTTATAATTTAGAATTATATTCCTACAAGTAAGAAAAAAATATTTAAAGAATTGAGTTAACAAATAAAAAGTAGTAACTTCTGGTAGAAACTCATGTAAAATGGCACTCAGATAACAATACCTCCTCCATTAATAATGTTTTTAAAAACTCAGCCAGGCACAGTAGCTCACAACTGCAATCTTCGCACTTTGGGAGGCCAAGGCAGGCAGATCACTTGAGGCCAGGAGTACGAGACTAGCCTGGCCAACATGGTGAAACTCTCTCACTACTAAAAATACAAAAATTAGCCGGGCATGATGGTGCATGCCTGTAAACCCAGCTACAAGAGACTGAGGTACGAGAATCACTTGAACCAGGGAGGTGGAGGTTGCAGTGAGCCAGGATCGTGCCACCACGGCACTCCAGCCTGGGCAACACAGCAAGACTCTGTCTCAAAAAACAATAATAAAAAATAATTTTAAAAAATCATTTAATAATTTCACATAAACTGTCTTTTAAAACTGCAACATACTATTATTTATGTGACTAAGATAACTTAGAAATTATGAATATTCAAAGCAGAATTGATTTTGCCAGTAAAAAACATTATGTGGTATAGAAATTATGGAAGCAAATGTTAATTTTCACAATTTACATATTCCAATTAACTTATATCAACAAACATTAGTAATATGATAACAGGATAGATGGAGGCAGGAGAAAAGAAATTTAAAAAGATTCTTTAGTTCATGAAATGAAGTCGATTCATTACAATACCCCTCCATGCACATTAAGTGGATTAACACTTTCAGCTTCATTAATAAAAAATATTAGGCCAGACGTGGTGGCTCATACCTATAATCCCAGTACTTTGGGAGGCCGAGGTGAGAGGATCACTTGAGGTCAGGAGTTCAAGACCAGCCTGAACAACATAATGAGACCCCCATCTCTACAAAAAAAACAAAAAAATTAGCTGGACATGGTGGTGCATGCCTGTGGTCCCAGCTACTAGGGAGGCTGACGGGAGGATGGCTTGAACCCAGGAAGTCAAGGCTGCAGTGAGCTGTGATTGCGTCACTGCACTCCAGCCTGGACACACTGGACAGGGTGAGATGCTGTCTCAAAAAAATATATATATATATAAATCCATTCTCACTAGGGGATTTTGAAAGTTTTAAGGTACAGAGGTAGATATGCCTTATGGGATATGTATGTATACGGACATATATAAAAATCACTGACCTGCTATCTGTCATATGGAATAACCAAGTGTAAGGTAAGAAAACACAATTTTTCCCATAACCTAAGATATTAGTAGGAATGTAGAAAGAAAGCTCAATTTTTCTTTAGTGATTACCTTCTATTACTTCCTTCTCTTTTTTGCTATTTGCTCCTGGTCTTATTAATTTATTATTAAAACTTTCTAGTAGGGTGTGAGTTGAATACTCCAATCTCATCTCCCCCAGAATAGGGAAGCAGTATGAAGAAACGGTGTTTCTAAAATGTACATTTGATCATTAAAAACCTCTCACCTCCAGCTGTCTCGACACAAGAGCATCAAATACTTACCCATGGCTAAGAGTGCTATTCTAGTTTCCAGATGCAGACATCACCTGATGTTTTCAGGTGAAGAGCTAGTTAAAATACAGATTCCTAGGCCCTACTCCCAGAGATTATGTACTCTGAGGAGGCACCTGAGAATCTGCATTTCTATCAAGTTCTCCAGTAATGCTGATACTGACGCCCAAAACCACTTTTTGAGTAACACTGTTAGCTCTTCTGTACACTGGCTCTTAAAGGTCCAGAATCATCTCTGATCACTTCTCCAAATGCAATATGATCCAGACACAAAAAATTAACTGTAGTTCCCAAGCAGAAGCTCATCCTTGACATTGTCTTCCCAAAACAACCTTTTTAGGGGCAAAAATCTCTTCTATAAAACCCTTCCTAGACTTACTAAAGTTGGTTGTTACGTCCTCCGAGTTCACACTGCACCTTAACACCACTCCGAAAGCACTTCCACAATCCATTCCATCTGACTAACGAGCTGGGAGTAGGATCAAATCCTATTTAGACTGTGGCTCCAGAGCTCAGCAGAGTGCCTGGCCCATAGGAAGGCACTCAACATTAAATGGATGAACAAATGAAACAGGACAATCCAAACCTGTCAATTCTACTATGGGAGACATCAAAGCTCGACTTAGAAATAGATATTTGAATTATCTATGTTTCATAAGATCTTTACTTGGAACTGTTAAGAGGCATTAAAATATGGTAAATATTTCCAACATAGTTTCATGACTACCTTGTAGAATTTCAAAATGGTGACCAAAATTGTTTAGAGTTTAAAAACTTCACAAAGCTTGTAAGAAAGAGACTAGAAATCAAAGAGAACTTTGTCAGAATTTCTATAGAAAAAAACTATCTTAACTGGGGGGAGGGAAGGAGAAAGGTCTTACCTATGAGTCTGAAGTGTCAGTAAACACAGATATTCTCTAACAAAATTATCAAACTTGGTATCAAAACTAAACAAACAGATTCCAACAGCATGTGATGCTGGTTTAAAGACTGAATGTAAATCTGATAGATGCCTGAATCAAGACTGTTTTTATGACTTACAGTGATTGTGTAGGGCCAGGTGCAGTGGCTCACGCCTGTAATCCAAGGACTTTGGGAGGCCGAGGCAGGCAGATCACATGAGGTCAGGAGTTCGAGACCAGCCTGACCAACATGGAGAAACCCCCAGCTCTACTAAAAATGCAAAATTAGCCAGCCATGATGGCGCATTCCTGTAATCCCAGCTACTTGGGTGGCTGAGGCAGGAGAATCGCTTGAACACAGGAGGCGGAGGTTGTAGTGAGCCGAGACTGCACCATTGCACTCCAGCCTGGGCAACAAGAGGGAAACACTGTCTCAAAAAAAAAAGTGGTTGTGTGGAATCTCTATTATTAAAAAGTGAACAAAAACCCCATGTTTTCATCCAACAGCAGAGGATAAAACTTCTCCCAGTTAATAAATTATAAAAGGACAGTGGGAGTCAAGTTGTACCAATTACATAAGAATCTGAATTAGCTAAGCTACTAGCTAACAAAGAATTATACATTAGAGGGACTCGAAGTCCAAGATTTCAACACTTAGAAGAGCAGAACAGCAGCTGGTACTGAAGCACAGGCCTCGGCATAGCGTCCTTTGACTTCATGCATTCACCAAACATCTACTGAGTATCTCTCATGCAGGCAGTATCCTCGGCCCTAAGGATGTAAACCTAAAGATGACATGGCTTGCGGTCCTTCAGAAATCACAACTCACAATTTAATACTCACTTCTGATGATATCCACAATAAGAGACACCTGGAATAATTAAGGCCCTTCCATAAAAAAGCTTTAAGTCTTTCTCCATTTTTCCTGGGAGAAAAATTCACTTCCAAGGTGATATATCAAAGAAATGAATTACAAATGAAAAATGTTCCCTTCTGTTTAACTCAAGCATGCCCAATTAATAATTACATACCCTGATGAAAAGTGCAGTCCTCTCGGGTCCACTGCTCTGTAGCAGGGCTCCAATAACTGCAAAGAAAGTCTGCTGTAATACAGTCGGGGGCACTGGGAATTCCTCACTCAGTGTTAACTGCTCCACAGCCAAGTTTCTAGCCACGTGACACACGACTTCCTCACCCGTGAGAAAGTCAACAAGACTTTTGATGCCTTCAGTGGGCAAGTCTGGGAACTCGACTTCAAGAAACTGTGTGAGGCAGGTCTTTGAAAAAGATGTCCCTTGTTCAGATAGTTCTTGATTACTTTTAAGATTCAGAAGAACAGCTTCTTTCTCTATCCCAAGCTGTTGGCGTTTGGCCTCCTCACTTCTAATATAGCAGCTATTAACAAATGCAGTTTTGAGAAGATCTAGGGAAAAGTTTTCATGTAACCGATGTCCAAAAGCTTGTATTTCTGCATAGTAATCCCAGTTGGGCTTCTCTGAACTGAAAATATAAAGACAGTAAGAGATGGTAAAGAGAACAACCTGTTACTGTGATATAAAAATTTTTCACTGTGTTTGTAATGTTATTAATTACACAAAGGAAATGAAAAAAGGTCATACTTCTTTTTAATGCCAGGCTGATATTCTAAGTGTTAAAACTGAAGTCAGATAAATACTAGCAATTCTTCGCTATATTCTACATAAATGGTTGGATTAATTTTCCCTTTGATCCAATTGTCACATGAAATTGGTTCTTCAATATAAAAGAATAAGCCATTAGCATTTTAGGTTCCTTATTTCTACTCTAACCACGAAACTATGTTTTACATCTAAGTATAAAACATAAATGATAATTTCAGATTCAAGTCATAAACCCTAGGTACGTTATATTTACAGTCATCCCTCAATATCTGTGGGGGGATTGGTTCCAAGGACTCTCCTGGATACCGAAATTCATGGATGCTCAAGTCTCATAGTACAGGCATACTTCATTTCATTGCACTTCGGTCTATTGTGCTTCGCAGATTTATTGCATATTCTTTTTACAAATTGAAGGTTTGTAGCAATTCTGCATGTGCTCACTTTGTGTCTCTGTGTCAGCATTTTTTAGCAATAAAATATTTTAAATTAAGGTACATATATTGCTTTTTAGACAATACTACTGTACGCCTTAAATAAACTACAGAATAGTATAAACATAAGTATGCACTGGGAAACCAAAAAGTCATGTGACTCGTTTTATTGCCATGGTCTAGAACCAGCGCTGCAATGTCTGAGGTACACCTGTATTTGCATATAACCTATGCACATCCCCCTGTATACTTTAAGTCATCTCTGGATTACTTACATGTAACACAATGTAAATGCTACATGAATACCTGTCATCCTGTATTGGTTAGGGAACAGTGACAAAAAAAGAAGTCTGCACATCTTCGTACAGATGAAATCATTATCCCTTCCCCCCCAGTATTTTTGATCTGCCATTGGGTGAATCCTTGGATGTGGAACACACAGATATGAAGGGCCACCTGTATTCTTTATTTTATTGGTTTAGGTTTTGGAAATACTCATTTAAATTAGCAATTAAATAATCTATCAATATTACAAGTAGGCTAAAAGTTCATCATCATTTCCAAGAATGAACTAAAAAGTCTTAAAAAAAAAAAAAGATAAACTCAAAATAAAACCCCTTTAAGAAACAAAGGGAAGCAAAGTATAAAAAGCTGGGTTGAAAGTCATAAGATATACATATAATATATATATGCCTATATAATCTATTCAATAGATCCATAAAATTTCTTCCAACTTTGAGAGGCTAAAATATTTAACATTATAATAAATAAGGGAATGTGAATTAAGAAGAGATGTTATTTTTGCCATAATCTTCTCTGTTAGAAAACTGTTCCTACTGGTAGGGGTACAAAGTGGATTAACATTTTTTGAAGGACAATGTTAAAGTACTCATAGCTTTCAAAATTTCATACTATATATGTGTCCCCCAAAGGTGAAATAAAGATACACACTGTTACATAGGTTATAATGGCAATAATATGGAGCTCATAGGCCCAAAAACAGAGCCATAAAAAAGAGTGAGGTACATCTATTTGTAATGCCATGACAATATGTCAAAGACACATTATTAAAGAGAAAAAGCAAGATGCAGGAATTTAAATTATGTAAAATCTGATCTGATTTGGAGCTATAAAAACCTGTCTCTCTATGCCAAGCCTGCTACCAGAACAAGGCGAATTAGGGCTATGGGAGCCCTCACTTCACTGCACTGTACTACTAGGTCCCTTTCCTTGAGGGGGGAAGCATTTCCCCCCATCTCCATCACCATTCTGGGCTCTCCCATGCAAACAGGTGCCTGCCCTTCTAGAAATAAGGGACAGGGACAGGGGGAGAAGCTAGGGAAAGAGAACCTGGAGTCTGTGCCAGGGCTTTTGGGATTAAGTTCTTCATTCGCTAAGGAAGGGATTGGGAACACAAAGGATGGGGGCAGGAAAGTTTGGGGCAACTGGTTGGAGGGAAAGTGAAGTTCAATGATGCTCTAGATTTTAATCCCCACATGTATCACTTTTTTCTTAAAGAAAGAAGCCTGGGACACAGTAGGAAAAAAAAAGACTAATTAGGGCAAAAATCTAAAGCTAACTTTTTTCCCTTATACTCTAGACAGTAAACTTCAGGTTGTCGATTCTTTTTTTCCCCCCCTTAATTTACCACGTTGTGGACTGCTTTCTTCCCTCTTGTCGGAATTCGCAGGCATTACAGATGGGGGTTACAGCACCCAAGTCTACATAAAGAAGACCCTCCAGCCAGCCCCATTTCTCCGAATTTTCAGTAGATAAAATCCTAACTGAGAATTTCAAAACGTACTGAGCAGCCCGGAGCTCTACCGCCCGCGGCACAAATCCATTTTCTTTGCCTCAGGCCACGCGCCCAGCTCACGGTTGTCTCTATCACAAACTTCCTAAGGCTCAACCCAGGGTCGCATCAGCCGCAGGCACGACGCCACGGAAAGGAAACCCAGTGTGTGCGACCGCCACCCTGACCCCTTCCCGAGGCGGCTCCTACCGGCGCACGGGCGGCGGCGGGCACCGGAGCAGGCGCCGCCGCTCTAACTCCTTCTGGAAGCGGAAGGCGGCGCGGAATCCCTTCTTCACTCCCCGAACCGGAGGGATCAGCCTGGGGGAGGCTGGAGCCAGGAGGGGAGCGAGACCCCTGCTGGAGCAATCTTACCAGCCCTGACGCCATTGCAGGGAGAAAGTGAGGGAGGACGAAACGGAAGTAGTCGGGGCAGTGTTGCCGTAACACACTTCCCCCGGAACTGGATACGCGGAGAGAGGGCGGAGGAGAAGACAGCGCCCGAGGCGGGGCGACTGAGAAAGGGCGGGCGCAGAGACAACCCCCGGGGCGGGGCGACTGAGAGAGGGCGGGGCATAGACGGTGAAAGGGCGGGGCAGAGACAACCCCCGGGGCGGGGCGACTGAGACAGGGCAGGGGCGGAGACAGCTCCCGGGGCGGGGTGACTGGGGCCGCGTTGACACTGTGAGTGCGCTCGTTCTCGCGTCCCTTGGAGTTAAGGCTTGAGGGCACTGGGGTCCCAAAGTTTCTGGGAGAAGTTGCTTCATCCTGTCAGTTGTTCTCTTGTTCCTTCTTCTCTCGTTATAGCAAAGCAAACAATCTGTTTCACTTTCAGGTTAAGGAAACATTTAAATCCTCAAAAAAGAAAACATTCTTAATTTTTATTTAGGGTTCCAGACCATCAGGCCGGCCACTATTGAGCAAGTATTTACCGAGCTTCTATTTTTGACCAGCACGTCTCCAAAAGCCTTAGTTTTGGAAACCCTAGACTCAGCAATGTTGGCTTATCCAAAATTAAAATTTGTCTTTAAAAACAATCTAATAGTGCATGTTTTTGAACATCGGAAAATGACTGGAAAAAAGAAACTTAAAAACGGTAACAGTGGAATTAACAGTTTTTTCCTTCTTCATCTTAACACTATTTAACAATGCAGTTCTGCTTTCCTTTCAAACTGTTAATACAGTACAATTTTTAAAAGAACATATTCAGTCACAAAGGGAGGCTTGTCTGAATTCCCAGTTTTGAGTTGCCTGCTGAACATCTAGACCCTCGAGGGGCAATGCTTTCTGTGATCTATTTTTTAAAGGCACCTGTGTTCCCAGCAGTCATTCAGATTGAACTCCTATGTCTTTGATTGTTCTTGTTTCCACAAACCTATTCTGTCCAGTTACTGAGTGCTTTTACAATTTATTTCCACTGCAGGTACCTAATGGCTCTCCTCACCTCTTTCCGTGGTTATTGTAATCGGCCTGGTAACTTCCTCACTTCCCCAGACACAGCTCACCTACATTCATCTCCCTGAAGCACAGACCACAAAGCATGTTATGAGTTAGCTTGAGAATCTTCAATACCAGGATCGTACAACTCAGTTTGGGTCTCTTAGCTTGACCATTTCAAAAGGGAGAATCTAACTAGTTGATCTCAGCTTACAAAAGGATTCCCTTTGGAAAGGAAGAGAGCAAAAGAGGAGCTGGGCACAGACCAAAAAACAAGCTGATGGATTTCTGGTTGAAGTAAATTCTTCAAGAAGAGGTGAAAGGAGGTTACAATTGATGTTTGTGTTACAATGTATGCAAAGTACTGAAAATTCATGGAAGATCAGTCCAGTAAATGGAATAGGAGAAAACACAGGGAATTGTCCTTTCTGTAGAATTTCATTTATTAGGAAAAATAATCCAAAGCCAGTTGTAGCACAATCTTGTTAAGTTAAAATGAGGTGTATCTGTGTTAAGAGTTTCTCAGTAATATAACGAGAGCATCATTTGCAGACTTTAAAAAAATGTAGATCCTGATGAGATATCTTCTAATAATGCCCTTCACAGAACTCAGAAATTAGCCAGCTTTTAAAAATTTGCTTATACATTTTTAAATTTATTCAATAAACACATAATAAGAGAAGTACTTGGTTCCAGGATGCAGGCTCAGAAAACTTTAAGGAAGAAAAAGGCCAATGTGTTTTTCGTCCCTCAAAAACCTGATTTTCCTTTCACCTGCTATTAGCTCTAATTTGATCAGTGCTCACAGATGACAACAACTTTCCAGTTTTCAGTTGGGTAAGGTCAGGTGGAAGGGTGGGAAAAAGTCACATTTAGGAAGAGGAGAAGGTGAGGAGATTGACAGTTCACTTTAACCAGTGGGGACTGTAACATTTTGTGTTTTGATTCCAGGGATATTGTTGATATATTCCTTAAATTATGGTGAGGGCAGCTGGAATATAGGACACAGAAAGATGGACAACAAAGTCAATGAGCTCTGCTATAGGGCCTTCCTGGACAATCAAGCAATTCTGAAACTTCTGAGATTACTTACCACTACTTCATAGATTAGCTAAGAAATAACTACCTAATAGTGACCTTTAATCCAACTCATAAGGAAAATTACATACAGAAATAATTACCATAGAATGAAAATTACTATAGTTAAAACTGTTCAAAATACAAAATTGGAGTTACTGATACATAGAGATATAGAATCAGTCTTCACCAAAGTTACATCTGTTCAACTTAGCTTTGGAAAATTTGACTTGATGGAAAATTTAACTTGATAGATCTAAAAGCCACAACAGAAAACTAATGATAGTAAAACTAACTAGCAAAAAGCCTTAGTAAGCCTGAGCAACAAATAACATCTTAGGAACTAAATGTGGAAAACATGTTCATGAAAATACATTAAGTAACCAATATAAACATGAAAATACAATTAGAAATAGGATATTTGTGCTGTAGAGAAAAGTGGTCAAGAAATTTAATTGGTTTCATGGAGTTCATTCCAGAAAACATTTTCTAAAAAAAAAAGCATCAATGTTAGTATAACTCTGTTATAAACACTTTAATTCATAATTATGGAAGTAAAAACATGTTTGATGTGTTAGAGCCAGCAAGATGGCTCTCAACAATTCCCACCTCCTGGTATTTACACCCTTGTATATTCCCCCTCATATTGTGCCAGGATTAGTCTGTGTAACCAATAGACTATGGATGTTTTTTGTTTGTTTGTTTTTATCAATTCTGGAGTTAGGTGATAAAATACATCACAGCTTCCATTTTGGTCAAATACCTGTGTTTCTTGGATTAGTCTCCTATCAGGAAGTCAGCTGCTATGTTATAATGATGCCTAAGAAACCACGTGGAAAGGTTCATGTGGTGAGCAGCTGAGGCCTCCTGCCAACAGCCATGTGAATGAATGAGCAGTCTTAGAAATGGATCCTCCACTTCCAGTCAGACTTTCAGATGACTGCCTACTGGCCAATGCCTTGACTGCATCCTCATGAGAGACCGTCAGTCAGAATCACCCAGCTAAGCTGCTCCCAAACTCCTGACCCTCAGGAAATATATGAGAGGATAAACATTTGTTGCTTTATGCCACTAAGTTTTAAAGTAATTTGTTACATAGCAACAGATAATTAATACACTTAGGGTCACATCGATTGGATGAAAATGGCAAAATAAAAAATACTCTATATTCATGAGACTTAAGGGATGGCCTGAGAGTGCTGGGTCTAGATGGAAGCGTGGATTTTGCTGGATGCAGAGGAGATGGAAAGGAGGAACAACATTCCATAGCAGGCACAAAGTCATCAGGAATGATGAAGACTTGGAAAATTCCCCTTCAAAAAGTGAAAGCTGCCCAATCCTTTAACCCCTGTGGGTACAGGTCCCCTTTCCTGTCATTAGAGATAGTTTTGAGAAACAAGTTCAGGAAATACCAGGGAAAATGTCGAGCACAGTGTTTCCATTTTACCCATGTTCCTTGATGTTTCTGCTAAACTGAGCAATGTTTGAATCTGAGAGAGAGGGATGCCTATTGCAGGGAAAGGAGTATTTTAAAGGGTTATAAAAATAAGTAAAAACTGGTGATGAGAGGGAAAGTACAGATATCAGACCACTATGCCTATAATAGTGAAACTTCAAACTTTTGTTTGGCTTTTTGAATAAATAAAGCATTGTAAAAGTGGTTTGAGATTTTTGCAATGTGATTACTATGCTAGCCTGCAGTGTAAACCTTGGGTAAAATCCTGAGGATGACTTAAAAGAACTCCTAGCAAAACTACTGAACGAGATTACCAAGTCTTCTTTCCTCTCTGGGATGAAACGATGTCTCCAGATCTTTTGGCAAGGCCCAAGGAGACGAAGCATGTCCAAAAACAATAAATCACTGTAGACTTCATTTTCAGTCTAATCCACAGATTTAACATGTATTGAACAGATAAATATTAATTAGGTATTCATTGTAACAATTGCTGAAAGACACTGATAATTTTTTTCAGCATTTCCTCTTGATTAGAGTTAACCAGATCATAGCCATGAAAAATTATAAATTTAAGAATCTGGGCCCGGCTCGGTGGCTCATGCCTGTAATCCCAGCACTTTGGGAGGGCGAGGTGGGTGGATCACGAGGTCAGGAGTTCTAGGCCAGCCTGGCCAACATGGTGAACCCCGGTCCCTACTAAAAATACAAAAACTATCTGGGCATGGTGGCATGTGCCTGTAGTCCCAGCTACTAGGGAGGCTGAGACAGGAGAATCGCTTGAATCCAGGAGGTGGAGGTTGCAGTGAGCTGAGATCGGGCCACTGCATTCCAGCCTGGGTGACAGAGCGAGACTCTGCCCCGGGGGGAAAAAAAAAGAATCTGGATAATCTGGAGACTGCATATGAATAAATTATTCCTTATGAGACTATCATTTATATCATTATATTGTTTATATCTATTTTTGAAAATACTCAATTAATGAAATATTGCATTATAATTTACATATGTAATGTCATATTCTCAATGGAGTTCTGTCCTACAGTCCTCATGATAGCATTAAAAGAAAAACTTCAGACAAATTAAATTTAAGAGTTTAATTGAGCAAACAACGATGAATCAGGCAACCCCCAGAACCAGAACACGTTCAGAAAGACTCCAGGACTGCCACATGGTCAGATAACATTTACAGACAGTAAAAGGAAAAAGTATGTACAAAAAATGCAAATGAGGAACAGAAACAGCTGGTGTCTGCTTATTTGAATAGGGCAGCCTGTGGTTGGCTGAGACTCAGCTACTTTTACAAGAGCAGGTGACAAGTCTTTTACACATCAAGTTAGGTTACGGTTCACTATGTACTGAGAATCCTTTAGATCAAAATTAAAATAAGTTCAGCAGAGGCTTTAGTCCAAACTTAATTTAACAGTACTATAAGTTAAGTATCAGTATCGCCATAATTGTATCAGTCAGGGTCTTATCAAGAGAACAAAGGCACACCGGCTGGTTCCAAGAAGGAAATTTAATACAAGGAACTAGTTACAAAGGTGTCAGAAGAACTGAAAGGCTTAAGAGATTAGCAACAGCAAAACTGGCGAGACAAAGGGAACAGATGGTACCAGAGCACAGGAGTTAGGTAAGCCTAATGGGACCAAGAACCCCAGCAGAGACTGCCCATTGAGGGCTGGGACAAAAGAGGGACGCTATAGCCAGTGGGGACTGAAGCCACAGAGAACGCATGCTCCCTAAGCAGAAAGAGTGGAGGAGAAATACCCTGGTTTCTTCTTTCCTCCTCCTACTTTCCAATGTCCCACCACTACCTCTATCATACAAACTTACCAGGAAGCAAGTCGATTAGGGAATCTGGGGTATGTAGTTTGCAGAAGTCAGCCCCCTGCAATATAGACCAAGCAAGGCATAGATAGAGTGGATCTGACAGCAACAGGTAAATGGCTAGCCTGTGATTACACTTAAAGTATTTGAAATCTGAAGAGTAGAAAGTCAAGGCCACATTAGAATGCTGACCCATTAAGCTAACATACCTTAGTTCATCCTCATGTTAAAGGTAGGAACTTCTTATTACAAGAAATAATATTGGCATTTATTATTATCATCCTTATCCTTCTTACAGTACAACTATAAAATACTCCCTTAAGGAAGTCTAGCATGACACAAGTATTTAGAGTCAGAGGAGGTGATGGCAGGACAGACGTTTAGAGATCAAGGTCCAAGGTAAGGAACAGGCACGGTGGCTCAAGCCTGTAATCCCAGCACTTTGGGAGGGCGAGGCAGGTGGATCACTTGAGGTCAGGAGTTCGAGACCAACAAGGTGAAACCCCATCTCTACTACAAATACAAAATTTCGCTGGGTGTGGTGGTATACACCTGTAATCCCAGCCATTCTGGAGGCCAAGGCAGGAGAGTCATTTAAACCAGGTAGGCAGAGGTTGCAGTGCGTTGAGAATGTGCCACTACACTCCAGCCTGGGCCACAGAGCAAGACTCCGTCTCAAAAAAAAAAAACAAAAAAAAATCCAAGGTAAGAAACATGAGTTAACAATAAACACCACACATTATCTCTGCTTCCTACATCACCACTAAAAGGTAACATTATTATTCTCACTTTAGAAATGCACACTCGCTAAAGACACTAGCTTGCCAAAGATATTGTTGGTAGTTAACAGCAAAGCTCTCTGACTATGAAGACCTTGCTCTTCCTACTGTTAGGGTAAAGTGACTTGTCCAAGATCACATAGCTGGTAGTGGATGGTAGAACTTTATTCATTGATTCCGTCTTTGACACAGCAGGGCAGCTCAGAAATCAATTATTTCTACACTGGGAGCTAAGCTATGAGGTCGCAAAGGCCTAAGAATGATACAGTGGACTCTAGGGACATAAGGAGAAAGATGGGAGGGGGGATGAGGGATAGAAGACCACACACTGGGCTGGGGGTGGTGGCTCACACCTCTAATCCCAGCACTTTGGGAGGCCGAGGAGGGTGGATCATCAGGTCAGGAGTTCAAGACCAGCCTGAACAAGATGTTGAAACCCCATCTCTAATAAAAATACAAAAATTAGCCGGGCACGGTGGCAGGCGCCTGTAAGCCTAGCTACTCAGGAGGCTGAGACAGGAGAATCGCTTGAACCTGGGGGATGGAGGTTTCGGTGAGGCGAGATTGCGCCATTGCACACTCCAGTCTGGGTGACAGAGTGAGACTCTGTCTTAAAAAAAGAAAAAAGACCACACCCTGGGTGCAGTGTACACTGCTCAGGTGACGGGTGCACCAACATCTCAGAAATCACCACTAAAGAACGTATCCCTGTAGCCAAACACCACCTGTTCCCCAAAAGCCATTGACATGAAAAAAAATCAATTTTCTCTGTGTACCTAGAGTCTATCAGTTCCAAGACGCTGTGCTAATGCTCTTCTATCACCACTTGTACCCACTCCAATCGGGTTTTGTCCCTACCAGTCACGGAAACTTCCAGTCATTTCATTTGGCTGATCTGCAGCATTTTCACTTCCTCCTCCTCAGAACACCTTCTTCCTTTGTCTTCAGGACAACACACACAATATCCATTTTCCTCCTACCTCATGGAGTCCGGGGAAAGGGAGCAGGGTGCCGGGAGCTCCTCTCCAGTCTTTTTTCTAGCTCCTCCTTCTCTTCCAGACCTGTTAATGTTTCCAAGATTTTTGTCCTTATACCTCTTGGTTATTTGTACACATACGCCCTCTTGGATGCAATGTACTCTTATGCCTGTAAATACTATACATGTATTTCACAAAAGGCCTGCTATAAAGATAAACCAGGCCAGGTGCAGTGGCTCTCAGCTGTACCAGCAATTTGGGAGGCCGAGACAGATGGATCACTTGAGTTTAGGAGTTCACCAGTCTGGGCAACATGACAAACCAATGTGTCTACTAAAAATACAAAAATTAGTCAGGCTGGTGGTTCATGCCCTACTCCCAGTTACTCTGGTGGCTGAGGCAGGAGAATCACTTGAACCTGGGAGGCAGAGGCTGCAGTGAGCTGAGATTGTGCCACTGCACTCCAACCTGGGTGACAGAATGAGAATGAGACTCTGTCTCAAAAAAAAAAAGAGGGCTGGGCACAGCAGCTCACACCTGTAATCCTCGCAGTTTGGGATGCTGAAGCTGATGGATCACTTGAGGCCAGGAGTTTGAGACCAGCCTGGCCAACATGGTAAAACCCCAACTCTATTAAAAATACAAAAATCTGAGGGTCATGGTGGCACATGCCTGTAGTTATAACTACTCAGGAGGCTGAGGCACAAGAATCACTTGAACCAGCAGGCGGAGGTTGCAATAAGCTGAGATCCCAGCAGTATACTCCAGCCTGGGTGACAGAGCAAGACTCTGTCCCCCCCCAGAAAAAGATAAACCAAGGCACAATAACATTTTAAAGGGCTTATTTGTGCAAACAGCAATTCATGAATTGGCAGCTCTAAACCAGAAGTGTTTCCAGGGCTCTGTTGGAGAAGCATAAGGGACAAGCTTGGAAGAATGAATGCCAAAATAATGCAAAGAAAATAATTGATTACAGTTATAAAGTGGCCTTATTTGGTGTATCCTGTGGGAATATCCCTAGCTCTACAGGTCTGTTGACTGCTTCTGATTGGTTGAGCTTAAGTTTTGTTTTTCTTTAATGTAGGCATTTACAAGAAAGAGCTCAAGTTAAGTTTCACTTGTGTTTACAATTCAAGCAAGGTTAAGATCACTTAGGAGGCATGATTGGCTTTTTCTGTTCAGGGATTCTTCAGCCTTGGTTTCCATTTTAATTTACTTTAACAGGCAAAGCCCTGATTAAAATTTTGAACAATTATTTGTAGAAGGCTTTTCTCTCACTTAATTTCGTCTATCCTGCTGCCTTAAGATTAAGCATAAACTTGGCTCCTGTACTCTGCTACCAACCAGTGAGCATCTGCTGACCCTGCAGAGGGTGACCCAGCACATTCCATCCCTGTGCATTTAACTGCCAAAGTAATGGCTGCAGTCCAGACCTCTCTACTATTCGGTAGCATACAGAAAACTCCTATATTCAGACTGGGCGCAGTGGCTCATACCTGTAATCCCAGCACTTTGGGAGGCTGAGGCAAGTGGGTCACCTGAGTTCAGGAGTTCGAGACCATCCTGGCTAACATGGCAAAACACCATCTCTACTAAAAATACAAAAATTAGTGGGGCATAGTGGCACATGCCTGTAATCCCAGCTACTAGGGAGGCTGAGACAGGAGAATCGCTGAAGTGAGCCAAGATCAAACCACTGCTCTCCAGCCTGGGCAACAGAGCAAGACTCCATCTCAGAGAAATAAAACAAAACAAAAACAAACAAAAACCTGTATTCAGCTGCCTACTCAGTCCCTTCACATGGAGACCTAATACTCATCTCAAGCTTCCTATATCCAAAACTGAATTCTCCTTCTTCTCTTCCAAACCTGCTCCTCTTACATCTTCCACAGATCAATAAATGGCAGCTTCACTGGAAAGTTGCTTAGCCATGGATGTGGAATATGGAATATGAAAGAGTTAAGAATGACACCAAGATTTGTGTCATTCTTAACTCTTTCATATTCCGTATTCCATAAATCTCACTGGCACCACCTTCTGGATAAGTCTAGAATTTGATGTCCTCTTACCACCAGCACCCTTAGAATGCCACATCATTTCTCAAATACCCTGTTAATTTCTCAGTTAACTTCCTGACTGACACCTTGCTTCATTGCCTTTTAAAATTGAAGACAGAGTAGGCAGGGCACATACCTGTAATCTCAGCACTTTGGGAGGCTGAAGTGGATGGATCACCTGAAGTTGGGAGTTCGAAACCAGCTCGGCCAACATGGTGAAACCCTGTCTCTACTAAAAGCACAAAAATTAGCTAAGTGTGGTGGCATCCGCCTGTAGTCCCAGCTACTTGGGAGGCTGAAGCACTAGAATCACTTGAACCCAGGAGGTGGAAGTTGCAGTGAGCAAGGATCATGTCACTGCACTCCAGCCTGGGTGACAGAGTGAGACTTGGTCTCAAAAAATAAACGAAGATAAGAAAGTTTTTTAAAAATTGAAGGCAGATTAAGCCAGCTTTCTGTTCAAAACTCTCCCATGGCTTCCTGTCTCATTTAAAGTAAAAACCAAAGCCCTTATCAATGGTCCCTGGGCTCACCATGGTCTGTCTGGTGACCTGTCTCTACTGTCTTTCTCTGCGCACTGCCTCACTCACTCTGCTCCAGCCTCATGGGCTACCTGGCTGTCTCTACAAAACCCCTGCCATGTGCTCACCTTAAGGACTTAACACATGCTGTTTTGTTTTCCAGAACAGTACTTGGTCCACATTTCCACGTGGCTTACCCCCTCCTCTCCTTCTTGGCTCAAAATGTAACTTTACAGTGAGGCTTTCACTGGCCACCTGTCTCAGGTTGCATTCTCCAGCAGCAGATACTGTGAAAGAGGTTGGCTCACAGGGTATTTATTAGGAATCAATAGCTGTGAAGGGAGGGGGAAGTAACAGGATTAGGCAGGAGAAGTCAGCTGCAGTACATGCCTTACAAAGCCTTGTCCAATCTAGGAGAGGGTTCTAGAGCAAGTGTTGCCCATCCATGTGTCCTGATGGTTAGGACTTTATCTTCCTATCTTGTTCAGTTACTGAATGTGGGATCCCCTGTGAAGAGAACAACTGAGACCCAATGGTTCTCGGCAGCTGGGGCAGCCCCTGAAGGAGCTGAAGGCTAGAGGCTCTCTGCTGACCACTTTTCTTCCCTGAAAGCAGATCTGTGCAGTGTGTACCTGAATCTAGCACACCATCCTATTTAAAATCGCAACATCCCCTAGAGTCCCTATCACCCTACCCTGCTTTATTTTCTCCATAACATTTAACATCTTCTAATATATTATATAATTTATTAAAAAATAAATTTATTAAATTTATGTAATTTATTAAATTTATGTAATTTATTTAAAAATAAATTATATAATATATTATATAATATATCTAATATATAAATATATTAGATATACAATCTAATATCTATATAAGATTATATATCTATTTATTAGATATATAATATAATATAATATATCTAATATATGTATTAGATATATTATATTATATGTCTAATATATCTAATATATGTATTAGATATATTATATTGTATATATAATATATCTAATATATGTATTGGATATATTGTATATATAATATATCTAATATATATATTAGATATATAATCTATATATAAATGTATTAGATATTATCTAATATAGATTATATATCTAATACATTTATATATAGATATATATTATATATAAATATATCTAATATATATCTATATATAAATGTATTAGTATATAATCTATATAGATTATATATCTAATACATTTATATATAGATTATATATCTAATATATATATTAGATATATGTAAATATATCTATATTATATTTATATATATTATATATATTATATATCTATTATATATCTACATATATATATTATATATCTAATATATATATGTAGATAAATGTAAATATATATATATTATATTTATATATATATTATATATATTATATATCTAATATATATATTATATATATAATCTAATATATTATATAATTATATAGAGGAAACAGTTTACTATCTGTTTCCTTCACTGGGATGTAAGTTCTAACAGCAGAGGGATTTTTGTCTCCCTTGAGTCTGCTACATTTAGAATGGCACCTGGTTCATAGCAAGCACTTGGGAAATATTGGTTGATTAAACAAAGTTGTTCAGTAGCCTGTCTAGTTATTACATGGTACAGCCTCACAAGAACCATGTCTTATTAGTCTCATCAGCATACAGCACATAATGTGTAATATATATCTGTTGAATATACGAATAAATAAATCCGTGAATGTTTGCTAATAACTTCATCATGAGAAAGTACTAGTACAGTGGTGGCTCATGCCTATAATCCCAGCACTTTGGGAGGTTGACTAGGACAATTTGAGGTCAGGAGTTTGAGACCAGCCTGGCCAACATGGTGAAACCCAGTCTCCAGTAAAAATATGAAATTAGCCTGGCATGGTGGCAGGTGCTTGTAATCCCAGCTACTCGGGAGGCTGAGACAGGAGAATTCCTTTAACCTGGGAGGCGGAGGTTGCAGTGGGCTGAGATTGCACCACTGCACTCCAGCTTGGGTGACAGAGTGAGTCCATCTCAAAAAAAAAAAAAGAAAGTTCTAGTACATCACTGTACATAGAAGTAACCATATGATTCACATCTGCAATTTAAAATTTTATTAGACGCCTTAAAAAAATAAGAAGAAACAGGTCATATTAATTTTAATAGTATCTAACTCAATATATCCAAAATAGTATCATTTCAACATGTAATCATTGTAAAAATTATTGATGAACTGTATTACATCTTTTTTA
This sequence comes from Ateles fusciceps, assembly GCA_036589455.1. Lineage (NCBI taxonomy): Eukaryota > Metazoa > Chordata > Mammalia > Primates > Atelidae > Ateles > Ateles fusciceps. The sequence goes on from JAZHEH010001955.1 coordinate 4,516,418, forward strand.
TTTTGTACTGAGTCTCTAAAATCCAGTAGTATTTTGCACTTGTACTACATCTCAATTTGGACAAGCCACATTTCAAGTGCTCTATAGTCATGTGGATAGCAGGGTTCTAATGCAATTCTGCAATTCAGGTGTCAGGATAATATAGGGGGGACAGAGGTTTGGAGGGGGAGTCTTTGCAGTCATTGACTTCCTGAGTTCCAGTGTTGGCTCTTGAACTTACTAGTTGTCAATGACATCTAGCCAAAACCCACCAGGAACAAGTCGGCTAGATTGCTTTTGGAGAGAGAAGACACACCATTGGGAATGGGGGAGATGTCTGAGTAAAGGAATGTTAGGATGGTTTTATTAAAGGATTTGTGTTTGTGTTAGGTGACCTGGGAGGGCTTAAGGAAGACAGGTGCTCTTCTGGACTGGATGTTGTCAGGAAATGGGTATAATTCTAAGGTTGTATATCTTAATAAATCTTATCTAATGGAGGCAGACTAGATAGAGGTTAACACTATAATTAACAAAGAAATAAGAATCATTCATATTAGCCAGGATAGGGGGATGTTTGGTAATTTTTGTGGTGTGTACAATACTCATATTTTGGTGGTGTTTGGACATGATTATGCAGTGGCCTTGTCTGATGTTCTGATGTTTATTTTCCACAGGAAGCAAACACCTCCTAGCAACACCAAAGCTCAGCTGATATTACCAGGCAGCTCCTGGAGATCAAGGGCTGCTTTTCTCCTTCTCATAGCTATACAACCTTAAGGTAGTGATCAAACTTCTCTGTTTTCTCATTTCTAAAATGGGAATACAAAATCATCTATTTCTTCATCTCTTAAGATTATCAGTATTAAATGAGATGCAAAGAAAATGAGTTAATGCCTGGTATATGGTCACCACTCAGTGAATGCCATCTATTGTAGTTCAAAGATTCTAAGATGCACTGTATTTTTTTCACATTTTAACATTTCTGAAAGTAGGGTGTGTCTTTCAAACAATGGCTTCTTCGAATAGATGAAATGTAGTATTGTTATTTCTGAAATCTCTGGTTTGGGGGACAATTCCTTGTCCCCTTCAGTTGCTTAATCCATTCCTGGGTGAATTATTTCACTTTTTAACCTTCCTTACTTTCACTATTTCTCCGCAGGCGCCCTCTGGGGTCCTCTCCCAGCCACAGACTTTTAGTGTGCGCGGCATCCCCAGGCAATACGGGCAGTGCGGCGGTAGCACTCGAGGGCTTACGGCGGCGAGGCGCCCGAGCGGCCCCAGCAGCTGAAGGGAAACCGGCGCGTCCCCGCCCGCCCGGCCGTCAGCTGATGGGCCGCCAGCCGAGGAGGCAGCCGCCGTCGCTGCGCGAACATGGCGGCGGAGATCCACGCCAGGCCGCAGAGCAGCCGTCCGGTGCTACTGAGCAAGATCGAGGGGCACCAGGACGCCGTCACGGCCGCGCTGCTCATTCCCAAGGAGGACGGCGTGATCACTGCCAGCGAGGACAGGTAGGCCCAGGCTCAGCCGGGGCGGCCCGAACTCCGCCACGACGGGGTGTGGGAGAGGTGGGGTCCGCGGGCCCAGCCCGTCCTGCGTGAGGGGCTTCCCCTGGCAGCGCGGCCCCGCACCCACGCCGCGCCCCTTTGATCTGCTGGGTTCCGGGTTCTCTCCCGCCGATCCTCCAGTCTCGACTTGCACCTTTCCAGCCTGGGACCCCGGTCCCACCGCACCCCTCCAGCCCGGATCCGCTGTCCCACTGCGCGCCTCCAGCCCGGATCCCCTGTCCCACTGCGCGCCTCCAGCCCGGGAACTCTGTCTCACTGCGCCACTCAAGCCTGGGACTCCTGTTCCAACGCGTCTTTCCAGCCCAGGACCCCTGTTCCAGTGCGCCCTACCGCTCCCCTCCCAGCCCACCGCGCTCCTCGATCCCGGGACCCCTGTCCCACCGCTCCCCTCCAGCCCGGGACCACTGTCCCACCGCGCCTCTCCAGCCCAGGACCCCTGTCCCACCGCGCCTCTCCAGCCCGGGACCCCTGTCCCACCGCGCCTCTCCAGCCCAGGACCCCTGTTCCAGTGCGCCCTACCGCGCCCCTCCCAGTCCACTGAGCCCTTCCAGCCCGGGACCTCTGTCCCACCGCGCCCCTCCAGCCCGGAACCCCTGTCCCACCGCGCCCCTCCAGCCCGGGACCTCTGTCCCACCGCGCCCCTCCAGCCCAGGACCCGTCCCATCGCGCCCTTCCAGCCTGGGACTCCTGTTACACAGCGCTACTCCAGCCCGGGAGCTTTGTCTCATCGCGCCACTCCAGCCCGGATCCCCTGTCCCACTGCGCCTCTCCAGCCCAGGAACTACGTCCCACCGCGCAGCTCCAGCCTGGGACTCCTGTTGCAGTGCGCACCAACGCGCCCCTCCCAGCCCACCGCGCCCCTCCAAACCGGGAACCCCGACCCGTGGTGTCGCACTAGCCTGGGACCTTCGTCCCGGTCTCTGTCTCTTGCGGGGTTTGGCCTGGTGCTCGGAAGGTGTTTCTGGGCCCTCCCGGGTCAGTTCCAAATCGTCTCCTCTGGAAGCCTGGAGGACCCGCGGTTCGTCACCGCGGGCCCTGGTGCCCGGGTTTGCCTCTTTGCGAGGAACCTCCAGCCGCTTTCGCGCTCTTCCTTCTCTTGTACTCAGGGGTTTCACGCCACGCCAGGCCTATAGACCAGTTATTTTTGCCACAGCTGCTAGAATCACCTGAACTCTTACTTAACTAAATAGGTTTTCGTGAAAGTGACTCATTTTAAAAAAGATTTAGATGCATTTATTTTAAAAGGAAATGTTATTTATATCATCATTAGGAAAACTAACATTACTCACCAGACAGAATAAACTAATAATTACAACGTGTTCATTGGTGTAAACAGAGTCCTCTCTTGTACCGTGACGTCTTGCATTGGATACTCACCACACTTTGGGAAACACTGATTTGGTCCTGTTTTCTCATTTCTCCTAAGAGGAAGCCAAGGCCAGTGGAGGTGTAGCTTGTTACTAAGTCACGGAGATACTGGCGAAGCCAGAACTGCAATCCCAGGACTCCCACCAGCTCTCTGGTCTTCTGGGGCTGAGTGATTGGCTTGGAGTAATATTTACGGTTTGACTTAAAACTTTAGCGTCTTTAAAGTCCTAAAGCTTTACAATGTCGTAGCTTTCCGGTGGGAATTTGAAGGAAATGACTGATGTTTATTGAATGAAGCTGTGCTTCCTTGATGCAATGAACCGTCTTAAATAGTGAGAGTCCCCAAGTCCAAAGGCTTTCTGGAGGACGGAAGGTACTGCTGTTCTCTTAAAGCTGAAGGCATAGTCTCTAGCCTTTTGTAATTATACTCTTAAGTGACATTGACACCTGTCCTGAATGGGAAGAGAAAGCCTGAAGCCCCCAGCGCCTGTTGATCCTTTGGATGTTGCTTTTGAGTGAGCTTGTGCCTTTTTCCTCAATTAAATAATGAGCTGATTGTGAGCAGGCAGTGGCCTCTCCCTGCTGGTTCACACGTAGCTGACCTCAAACAAGGAGGGGAGTGATTGGTAGGACCTGGGTGTGGGCGTGTAAAGCAGGAAGGAGTGAGAGAGATCGGGTGCTTGAGACATGGGGAGAAGATGGGGACCTGAAAAAGGCAAGGACAGAATAATGACTCTTGCATGATGTGAACGTAGATGCAGACAACACTTTTTAAAAGGTAGCAGACTTACTGGGCGTGGAGGCTCACACCTGTAATCCCAGCACTTTGGGAGGCTGAGGCAGGCGCATCTGATGTTGGGAGTTTGAGACCAGCCTGACAAACATGGAGAAACCCTGTCTCTATTAAAAATACAAAATTAACCAGGCGTGGTGGCACATGCCTGTAATCTCAGCTACTCGGGAGGCTGAGGCAGGAGAATTGCTTGAGCCCGGGAGGCGGAGGCTGCGGTGAGCAGAGATAGCGCCGCTACAATCCAGCCTGGGCAACAACAGTGAAACTCCATCTCAAGAAAAAAAAAGTTAGCAGCCTTTATTCAGTCAAATATTTTATTCATGACTCATGCATGTTGGGTAAATTGCTGAATATTTGAGATTGCTGGTCAGGAGCAGTGCTGATAAATGTTTTTGGAAAGTGATTACTAAGCGGCTCTGGGACTTGAAACGTTCTGGGGGAGTTTGCATCTGCTCACATTTTTACTCGCTCATCACTGTTATTGCAGATCCCAGGTATATGACTGGACCAGGAGGGGGTTGATGTTTGAGGTTTCTTATATGTTCAGGCCGTTGCAACTTCCTTGAAGGGAGAACAACCTTTTTAGTAGGGGCTGCACTTCACGAGATTTAATGAAAGCACATGGACGTGGGTTTTTTGTTGGTGTTGGCTGTGGTGGTTTGTTTTCACATTGGCATAAATATGTGTCATGCTCTTCACTCATTTACTCATTCATTTAGAAATAGCTTTTTTAGCTGGGCGCAGTGGCTCACGCCTGTAATCCCGGCACTTTGGGAGGCTGAGGTGGGTGTATCACCTGAGGTTGGGAGTTCCAGACCAGCTTGACCAACATGGAGAAACCCTGTCTCAACTAAAAATACAAAATTAGCTGGGCGTGATGGCACATGCCTGTAATCCCAGCTACTTGGGAGGCTGAGGCAGGAGAATCACTTGAACCCAGGAGGCAGAGGTTGTGGTGAGCTGAGATCACGCCATTGTACTCCAGACTGGGCAACAAGAGCAAAACTCCATCTCAATAAAAAAAAAAAAAAAAAAAAAAAGAAATAGCTTTTTGTTGAGTGCTAGGCCCTGAGGATACAACAAGAGTGAAAAGCCACAGTACCTTGACCAGGCAAGGTGGCTCATGCCTGTAATCCCAGCACATGTGTGGGTTCCATGCTAGACCTGTGGGGGGAGAGAGACAGCTGACAGCTAATTTGCTGTTTTCCAAGGGCTGAACAGTCTAGTGAAGAGATGGCCCCTATGTAGTCAGCATCTAGTGCTGAGAAGCCACAGAAAGAAGAGGCTCTGTGGGCTGGGGCCAGGGCTTGGGGACAGCCTCCTAGAGAAGTTCGTTGAGCTGGTCTTCATGGATAGAGGAGTGGCATATAGAGAGGAAGGAGAGATGCACCCTCATCCCAGGCAGAGGAAGAAGAACAGGACGAGAGGGAATTGTAAGAGGTAAAGAACCATAGCTATTTCTAGGTGACCAGAGCAAAAGGTGTATGGTGACAATTGCAACAGAGAGGACTGAGAGCTAGAAGGACCAGTGTCCAGTTTTGTTTTGTTTTTTAAATTAAAAAGAATTTTTTTTTTTTTTTTTTTTTTTTTTTTTAGGCTGGGTACAGTGGCTCATGCCTGTAATCCCAGCATTTCAAGAGGCCAAGGTGGGTGGATCACCTCAGGTCAGGAGTTCGATACCAGCCTGGCCAACATGCTGAAACCCCATCTCTACTAAAAATACAAAAATTGGCCGGGTGTGGTGGCTCATACCTCTAATCCCAGCACTTTGGGAAGCCAAGGAAGGCAGATCATCTGAGATCAGGGGTGTGAGACCAGGCTGACCAAAATGGAAAAACCTTATCTCTACTGAAAATACAAAATTAGCCAGGCTTGGTGGTGTGCACCTGTAATCCTACCTACTCGGGAAGCTGAGGCAGGAGAATCACTTGAACCCGGGAGGCAGAGGTTGCAGTGAGCCGAGATCACGCCACTGTACTCCAGCCTGGGCGATAAGAAGAAAACTCCGTCTCAAAAAAAAAAATTTTTTTTTTAGAGACAGGGTATTGCTCTTGTCACCCAGGCTGGAGAGCAGTAGTATGATCATAGCTCACTGCAGCCCAAACTCCTAGACTCAGGTAATCCTCCTGCTTCGGCCCCTCAAAATGCTGGGATTACAGGTGTGAGCCACCATGCCTGGCCAGCATCCAGTTTTGGAAACATCTTCCTGTATGCCACTCTTAGGAATTTGGACTTTATTTTGCAGACAGTACAGAACTATCAAAGAGTTCAAAACAAGCAAATGACATGATCAGAATTTGTAATTTAGAAATAACAATAGCTAACCTGTTGGAAGTCCCTTTCTCTACGAGAACAGAATTAGACCTTATGTGTTACTGCATCCAATCCTCACAGTGCCTCCCCATAAGGCAGGTACAGTCACCTTCTCTTATCAGCAGTTCCAAAATTTAGTGCATTCTAAACATCAGAAGTGTGTATGTGTGTGTGTGTGAATTGGACCTGAACACTCATTTGGTGCTAAAATTTGGCATGAACAAATGAGACTATTTGTAATCTTTATTTACTGCAGGCAGTGTGAATATTCATCTGTTTTACTGTAGAAATAGCAGTGCATTCAATTGCAGGTGCTGTGCCAGGTCTTATGGAATGTATGGTGTATGCATCATATTGTAATGGCCGTTTGGCAGGTCAGAAAACTGAGGTACAGATGTTGAAGTAACTGCCCAGAATCATGTAGTTATTAAGTGATAGGGCTGAGATTTGAACCCAGATCTAACTCTGAGGCCCTAGTTCTTTCTGCCATGTACCTGGTTTTCCTATACATATGGAGAAACTGAATCCAGGCAGTATCAAACAATAGTTGAGTATACCGGCAACAAGTGTAAAATGCTAGGATTCTACCTTTTGCCATGATTCTGTTAACCTTCCTTCTTTCTACTAGTTTCAGAGCTTTTTTAAAAATTGGCTTGTACCTTCTCTATACAACTTTTGCTTTAATATATAGAAAACTAGCTTTTTTTTTTTGGAGATGGGGTCCTGCTCTGTCGCCCAGCCTGGAGCGCAGTGGCGTGATCTTGGCTCACTGCAACCTCTGCCTCCCAGGTTCAAGCGATTCTCCTGCCTCAGCCTCCCAAGTAGCTGGGATTATAGGCACCTGCCACCACACCCGGCTGATTTTTGTCTTTTTAGTAGAGACAGGGTTTCACTGTCTTGGCCAGGCTGGTCTTGAACTCCTACCTCGTGATCCACCTGACTCGGCCTCCCAAAGTGCTGAGATTACAGGCATGAGCCAGTAGCTTTTTACATTTAAAGTAGGGTCCAGTTGAAGTGAATTCATTTTACAAATGCTAAAAGCAGTGAGAATTAACTGAGAGCATTTTAAGAGGAAACATGAAAGGAATCAAGGTCTTCCTGAAGTTAGTGTCCACTTTTGTAAAGTCTAGGCCAATGGTTCTGGACCAGGCGTGGTTTTGCCCCTCGGGACATTTAGCAATGTCTGGAGACATTTTTGGTTGTCACGAAGTGGGAGGGGTGATATAGCTTGGCTATGTCACCTCATCCAAATCTTACTTCGAATTGTATCTCCCATAATTCCCATGTGTTGTGGGAGGTACCCAGTGGGAGATAATTGAATCATGGGGGCAGTTTCCCCCCATACTGTTCTTGTGGTGATAAGTCTCAGGAATCTGATGGTTTTATAAGGGGAAACCCCTTTCACTTGGTTCCCATTTTGCTGCTGTCTGCTGCCATGTAATACGTGCCTTGTGCCTTCTGCCTTCTGCTATGATTGTGAGGCCTCCCTAGTCACATGGAACTGTGAGTCCGTTAAACCTCTTTTTGTTTATAATTAACCAGTTTCTAGTATGTCTTTATCAGCCATGTCAAAACGGACTAATACAAAAAGGTACTACTGGCATCCAGGTAGAGGCTAGGGATGCATCTCAGTATCCTGATATGCCCCACACCAAAGGATTATTGGGCCCCAAATGTCAATAGTGCTGATGTTGAGAAACCCAGATCCAGGCTTCATGTACTTGTTTATCTGGCCTCTCTAGAACACTTGTTCTTTAACTTGAGTGTGCATCAGAATCACCTGGAGGTCTTGTTGAAACCTATGTTGCTGGACCCCACACCCAGAGTTTCTGATTTGGAAAGTCAGGTGAGACCTGAGAGTTGGCATTTCTGCCAAGTTCCCAGGTGATGTCGATGCTGATGCTGCTAGTCCAGGGATCACACTTAGAACCACAGCTCTACGTGAAAGGAGTGTTATTTGTCACTGTGCCTGCCTATGTACAATCACCAAGAAAGAACACTGAATACAAAAATTAGCCAGACATGGTAGTGTGCACCTGTAATCCCAGCTACTCGGGAGACTGAGACAGGAGGATAACTTGAGCCTGGTAGGGGGAGGTTGAGGTGAGCTGAGATTGTGTCACTGTACTCCAACCTGGGTGACAGAGCAAAACCCTGTCTCAAAAAAAAAAAAATAAAAATAAAAGAATACTGCTTACATTTTATCCCCTTTTTTGTCAGCTTCTGGGATATATTTGGCTGGGGTCATTCGCATGTACCCACCTAGATCACTGTAATCTAACTACATATAACAAAGCTAGATACAGTTAGCCCTTTACAGAGTATTAAGCCAATGTGAAATATCAAAGTTTAATTCCATGATACCTGGGAATCACAGATAATTTGTAGTTTGGGTGGTCAGCTCAGAGTTTTGCTTAGAAACCTTTATGGATTAATGTGTCATGAATGGTTAGAAGAAAATGGTGCTACTACTTCTTGTGTGAAGTCATTTGTATTTTGCCGAAGTAATAATTACCTTAAGCTCTTTAATTTAAATTTTATTCTTTTGCTAAACTTAAATTACTATTTTTAACTTTAAATTTCTTAACTTTGGAACTGAGAATTTTTGTAAAGAATTATTATTATTATTAGGAGATGGGTTCTTAACTCTTTTGCCCAGGCTGGATTTGAACCGGGCTCCAGTGATCCTCCTGCCTCAGAGTCCTGAGTAGCAGGGACTACATGCCTATGCCACCATACCTGGCTAAAATTCTTTTTGTTGTTATTGGTTTTTGTTTGTTTTGAGACCGGGTCTCACTCTGTTGCCAAGGCTGGAGTGAAATGGCATGATGCTCAGCTCACTGTAGCCTTAACCTTCTGGGCACAGCTTATCCTCCCATCTCAGCCTCCCAAGTAGCTGGGACTATAGGCATGTGCCACCATGCCCAACTAGTTTTTGTAATTTTTTTTTTGAGACGAAGTCTTGCTCTGTCACCAGGCTGGAGTGCAGTGGTATGACCTCGGCTCACTGCAACCTCTGCCTCCCGGGTTCAAGTGATTCTCCTACAGCAGCCTCCCAAGTAGCTGAAATTACAGGCATGTGCCACCATGCCCAGCTGATTTTTTTTTTTTTTTTTTTTTTGATACGAAGTCTCGCTCTATTGCCAAGCTGTAATGCAGTGGCGTGATCTGGGCTCACTGCAACCTCCACCTTCTGGGTTCAAGTGATTCTCCTGCCTCAGCCTCCCAAGTAGCTGGAATTATAGGCACACACTACCATACCCAGCTAATTTTTGTATCTTTAGTAGAGATGGGGCTTCACCATGTTGGCCAGGATGGTCTCAATCTCCTGTCCTCATGATCCACCCGCCTTGGCCTCCCAAAGTGCTGGGATTACAGACGTGAGCCACCACACCTGGCCTAATTTTTGTATTTTTAGTAGAGACAAGAGTTTTACCATGTCATCCAGGCTTGTCTCAAACTCCTGGGCTCAAGCAATGTGCCCACCTCAGCCTCCCAAAGTGTTAGGATTATAGGCATGAGCCACTGTGCCCAGTACCGGCTAAGACCTTCTTTCTATCCAGAAATTGTATTAAAAAAAAAAGAAAAAGAACAAAAACAAGATAACTTCAGTAGTAAGTGTAAGAATTTGAACTGCAGTGGTGACTTTCCTGGTAGGGGAAACAGAAAGTAAGACTCTGTTTTCAGAACAGAACTAAAATGCTGAGACGGTAGGAACCAGTATGTTTGCTTTTTGGACTTTTTTGCTGTGGACTGAACCAAAAATGTAGACAGTCAGTTGATTGGATGATATAATTTTTTTTTTTTTCAAGGCAGAGTCTTGCTCTGTCACCCAGGCTGGAGTGCAATGGCACAATCTTGGCTCACTGCAACCTCCGCCTCCTGGGTTCAAGTGATTCTCCTGCCTCAGCCTCCCAAGTAGCTGGGATTACAGGCACCCTCCACCGTGCCCTTCTACTTTTTTGTAGTTTTAATAGAGATGGGGGTTTCACCATATTGGCCAGGCTGGTCTTGAACTCCTGACCTTGTGATCCGCCCACCTCGGACTCCCAAAGTGCTGGGATTATAGGCATGAGCCACCATGCCTGGCCGAATGATATAATTTTTAAAAGGTAAAAGCTTTATAAAGAATTATAAATAAGTTAAGGCTATAGGCCTACTGTCTTCATTTTTCAGAAATAGAATTTGTGGATGAACGTGCTTATACTGTTGCTTCAGGAGCGGCCAAAATTGGTTTCTGCAGGAAACTCAGTTTTGTTTGTCCTAAGTCAAAGATAAATCTCATGTGATTTAAAATACACTTGGGCTGGGAAAGAGTAAAGAATACAGAAAGCCAACTTTTAGATGTTTTTTATCATTTTCCTTTTTTTAAAATTATACCAAATATTTACTTTAATATATTTGTTTCCACTTAGATATTTCTAAGTTTATTAAGATGGTTTGGGAGAAAATTTGTATATTTATTAATTGTTCACATAGAAACAACCTTAAACAAACAACTTGATTTTTAAGTGTTATGCCTGGGAGGAAGCTTGGCATAGCTGGAATTCATTAGTTAATACGAAAAACCAGGATGTTAACTGCTGTATTTTCATTGTCAGGCAGTGCCTAAAAGTAGACTTTAATTTGTGTTCTAGAATAAACTGAAGACCTGAGAAGGCGGGAAGCCTGGGTGGCCACACATTTACTCCTGAATTGTTGAAGTGAGCCTTCATCATTACCATCATTTTCTTTTTATAACATAGTTAAGAACAGAGGCTTGGGAGCCAGAATGCCTCCGTTTGAATCCCAGCACTGTGATCTTAGACAAGTTATTTAACCGCACTGTATCACAGTTTTCTGCTTTACAGGGTTTTGTGAGGATTAGGTGAATTAAACCACGTGGAAGAGTGCCTGGCACAGAGAAAGCATTATACAAGTGTTAACTGTTACTGTTTTCATTCCCATTTATTTTCCATTTAATTACTTTAATCTTATCAAAGACTAAACTGGCACAGAGAAAACACTATACAAGTGTTAGCTACTATTATTTTCATTCCCATTTATTTTGCATTTTATTACTTTAATCTTATGAAAGGCTAAATATGTTTCTACTTTGTATGTATGTTTTTGTGTATGTGTATGTACATGCATGTGTGAAAATGAAAAAATTTTTCCTGCTTGAATAGGGCAATACCATTTGAGGAGTTATTTACAATCCCAAATTCTTAGAACTGTCTTTGAGTCATGGCTTTTCTTTATTTCCGTATTTGGTTAGTTGCAGATCATGTCAGTGGTTAGTTTCCCTTAGACATCTTTCCCCTGCTGTATTTGAGATCCTCAAGATCGGGTTCACTGATTCACCAGAAAGACTGACACATTATGGTCACATGCATGGCTGTGATTTATCATAGCCAAAAGATGCAAAACAAAATCAGCCCGTGGGGTGAAATCCAGAGGAAACCAGACACAAGGCACCCAAGGGTCCTCTTCCTGTGGAGTGATAAGACTTGCTTGATTCAGATTGAATTAAGACAACATGTGTCACATATTGTTTATCAGGGAAGCTCATCAGAGACTTTATTCAGTGTTAGAGGCTGGTCGTGTAGGCGCCCTTGGCCTAACATGTGCCAAAATTCCAGACTCCAAGAAGGAAGGTAGGTGGTCAACATAAACCACATGTTTTATACTGGCATGAAGCACAGTGAGCCATTCGTAGGAGTTAGGGAGTAGTCAGGCCCACTCCGGATAAACGAGGTCCCAGACACCTGCCAAGGGCCAACCTTGCAAGCAAGCCTAAGGACAGCAGCATCAGGCCTGCTATGGAAACTCTTTTCTGTCCGCCTACTCATAATTACCCTAGTGTTTGTCCTCATCATCTTTTAAACCTCACCTTTCAAAGCCTATTAACTGGCTCCCCTGAGTTCCAGCATACTGTACTTGGATCCGTCCCACCAATCTCGTATCTGCAACCAGGCTTTTGTTGTGTCTTCTTCCTGCTCGTGACCTTCATTAGCTCCTTACTTAATCATGTCTGTAAAAGGACTTTGGGGGCCAGGCGGGGTGGCTCATGCCTGTAATCACAGAACTTTGGGAGGCTGAGGCAGGCAGATTGCTTGAGGCCAGGAGTTCTAGATGAGTCTGGCCAACATTGTGAAACCCCATCTCTACTAAAAATGCAAAAATTAGCCAGGCATGGTGGCCTGTAATCCCAGCGTCTTGGGAGGCTGGGGCACAAGAATTGCTTGAGACTAAGAGGCAGGGGTTGCAGTGAGCCTAGATCGTGCTACTGCCCTCCAGCCTGGGCAATAAAGCAAGACTCTGTCTCAAAAAAAAAAAAAAAGGACTTTGGGAACCCCATAACTAGTCCCTGCTAAGCTTTATTTCCACCATTTATCTCTCATTTATTATGGTTCTTTTGTGTCCAGTAAAGTCAATGTGTGTTCTGTCCCACTCACATCCGGTACATTTCCCACCTGGGTGCCTTTGCCTCCCTCACCAGGAACCTCCCTTGCTCTCTCTCCTGTATTCAAATCCTCCTTCGCCTCCTAGGTCCGTTTCAAGTTCCACCTCCTAGATCCATTTTAAGTTTCACCTCCTCCGCAGAATAATTCTTCCTAGCATCATTCTCTGTCCTTTCTGAGCTTCCTTCAACACTCCTAGTAGCTTACTGACTATGCCTGGCTAATTGCAATCTGGTATTAGTTCCTGTTGCTTTATATTTATTCATCTTATCTTCCCACATAGTCCATACTCCACCAGGTACTGCATTAGTAGCCACTGGTCGAATGATACAGACTTAACCATTTCTGCACAGTAAACATCTCCCCCACTGTGTTTAGCTTTCATAATCTGCTAGTTCTTTCCTAAGAAGCAGGTTGTAATGTAATTAATGATATTTGTCTCTAGAATTTAGGTATTCATCTTCCCTCTCTACAAAGTATGCTTAGATTTTTCTGAGAAATGTTAAGATATCATAAGCACATATATACTGATTTCATGATGTATTTTTCTTGTACTTCATTGTGAAATAACCTCTTTAACCATTCATTTTTCTTTGTCAACCACATACTACTATACTCAGAACTCTTCCCTTCAAGGTCAAGGTGAATCTGCAGCAGACCACCATCAAAGAAATTTTAAGGAAAAAGTCGCTTGTCTGGAATTTTTTCTCTTTCTTTCTCCTCCTCTTTGTACTTGATTTAGACACTTTCCATCAGTAGAGTCCAGTTGCAAAGGCTATTAGGGAGATGAGTGTGCTTGAAGTGAAACCAGTGTTGATGGGAGGCATTTTTGGTTTCTAGGTTATGGTTTGTAGAAAATACAACCTAGTATGGAATTCCTGGGATACCTGCAGTATCCCAAAGAGGCTTCTTACTGCTGTGCTATTCTTCCTCGCTGAAACCCTCTTCTCAGTTTCGTTTGCTTGATTAACCCCGCATCCATTAGGACTTCCTGGGCAGTGTTTGCCTTGCCAAATCCCCCAACCCAGTAATAACACCATTCCCACTCCTTAACACTGATCTACCCTTTCCTAACATTAATCTACCCTTTCGTTGTCCTCAGAGCTCTTACCACATCATATTATTGTTACTCATTTACATATTTGTCTTTACTAATTACATGATGACCTTGAAAATTTTTCTGGCCGGGCACGGTGGCTCACGCCTGTAATCCCAGCACTTTGGGAGGCCGAGGTGAGTGGATCACCTGAGATCAGGAGTTCGAGACCAGCCTGGCCAACATGGTGAAACCTTATCGCTACTAAAAATACAAAAATTAGCCAGGCATGGTGGTGGATGCTTGTAATCTCGGCTACCTCGGAGGCTGAGGCAGGAGAATTGCTTGAACCTGGGAGGTGGAGGTTGCAGTGAGCTGAGATCGCGCCATTGCACTCCAGCCTGGGTGACAAGAGTGAGACTCTGTCTCAAAAATAAATAAATAAATAAAAATTTTTTCTAACACATGAAACAATGTAGAGCTTGTAGTAATGTCTCAAGTGTTAGTTTGTTTGAATCAGTCAACAAATCTATTAGGGAAAAAGAAGCATGGAACATAATCTAAAAACAGGCCACTGGCCAGGCGCGGTGGCTTACACCTGTAATCCCAGCACTTTGGGAGGCCGAGTCAGGTGGATCACTTAAGGTCAGGAGTCTGAGACCAGCCTGGCCAACACAGCGAGACACCCCATCTCTACTAAAAATGCAAAAATTAGCTGGGTCAAGTGGTGTGTGCCTGTAGTCCCAGCTACTCAGGAGGCTGAGGCAGGAGAGTTGCTTGAACCTGCCAAGTGGAGGCCACAGTCAGCCAAGGTTGTGCCACTGCACTCCAGGCTGGACGACACAGTGAGATTCTATCTCAAAAAAAAAAAAAAAAAGACTACTGTTCTTACTACAAACTGCTGCTTTGTGGTTCCTTTAATTTGTATTTCAAGACTTCTAGGCTATGGATAGAGTTTGAGCCTCTTTTTTTTTTTAAAGATAGGATCTTAGTCTGTCTCCCAGACTGATGTGTAGTGGCACGATCAGGCTGCAGCCTCCACCTCCTGGGCTCAAACGATCCTCCCACCTCGGCCTCCTAAGTATCTGAGACCACAGACATGCACCACCACTCCTGGCTAATTTTTGATTTTTTGTAGAGATGGGGCTCTCACTATAATTCTCAGTCTGGTCTTGAACTCCTGTGCTGAAGTGATCCTCCAGCCTCAGTCTCCCAAGTAGCTGGGATGACAGACGTGTGCTACTATGCCCAGCTAATTTATTTTTATTTTTTGTAGAGACAGGGTCTTGCTGTGTTGCCAGGCTGGTCTCAAACCCCTAGGCTCAAGTGATCCTCCTGCCTCGGCCTCCCAAAGCGGTGGGATTACAGATGTGAACCACCATGCCTGGCCAGACGTTTTGTAATGTAAGAAAGTGTTGCCTGGGCCCTCCATGGACTCCAGCCTGTCTAGATTACTCCTGTTCTTTGGTGATTAGGTTGGTTCCTAGCCTTCTTGATGGCACAAGGATCACAAAAAGTTATTTTTATGCTAACAGTGAAAAAATTACAGCAAGAATGGTTTTGAGTTAAAAAAAAAAAATCTGCAGGTTTTCAGCCATCTGGCTTCTGGAAAGGTGGTATTCATTTAAAGGGGGTGCAAATGCTGGGCCACCCAGTGGCTTCTTCCCTGGATAAAGTCTGCCTGTGGTGACATCAGCAGTCTAATTCTTGGTCACAGACCCTTGAAGCTGTCCAGAAATTTTTCCCCTAGATTGTGGGAAGGGATTGAAATTTCTGCTTTTCTCAGCCAATGTCATTCTCCTCTATAAAATGAGGCTGTTTTCTCTGCCTTTTAATTTAGAGAATAAATTCAATAACAATCTAATATTTTCTCTCTCTGTTACCAAAAGAAAAAGACTTCTTTTTGCAGCAAGAATGAAGAGGGCAGAATTCTGGAGACTCCTTAGAAGGAAATTGCTATTTATTCGATAAAAACAGATGGCACTGATGGCTATGTTATTCCTTCTCCCTTTCAGGCGAATGTCTTAATGTTATAGGAACCATCTTGTGTACCAGAAGTACACTTTTGTTTCCCTGTATCTTCTGAAAGGGCTGTCAGACTAGGATTTAAAAAATATCCTTTGCTATAGGTGACAGAAATGTTCATAGATTTACCGAGATATGAAATAGTATCAGCATCCCTAAGAATGACCAGAAAATCAGATTTTCTCAGAATTACTGTTTGCCCAGAATTTAAAAGAAATCAGGATGTTGGGCTTAATTTGTAACGTATAATATACTTTTTTTTTGGAGACGGAGTTTCACTCTTGTTGCCTAGGTTGGAGTGCAATGATGCGATCTTGGCTCACTGCAACCTCTGCCTCTCGGGTTCAAGTGATTCTCCTGCCTCAGCCTCCCGAGTAGCTGGGATTACAGGTGTACACCACCACACCCAGCTAATTTTGTATTTTTAGTAGAGATGGGGTTTCACCATGTTGCTCAGGCTGGTCTCGAACTCCCAACCTCAGGTGATCCGCCCGCCTCAGCCTCCCAATGTAAGTATACTCTTTTTAATTGATTAATTGAATGCTCTCTTTATATCAGTTTAAAATTTAAATATGGTTAAATTGCTTTAATTCAGCTGTTTTTGGAGTGATTAGGGTGTTTCTTTGAGAAAGTTTTAAAAAGATACTCAGTTTTAGAGATGCTGCTGTTTCAGGCCAGGTAGAACTTGGCCTTGTGATTTTATAGAAATAATTATGTGCTAGTTGAGTTTGCTTATCAAAGTGTGGGCATAATTTTCAAGGTAATTATACTGATAATAATACTAGAAAATATGTATTGAACCCAAATATATATTCTTATGGAATTACAGGTTTAAACATATTTCCAGTGCATTTTCTGGTACAAGGAAAAAAAACAGAAAAAAATATTAGGCCAGGTCCAGTGGCTCATGCCTGTAATCCCAGCACTTTGGGAGGCCGAGGCAGACAGGTCACTTGAGGCCAAGAGTTCAAGACCAGCCTGGCCAACATGGCAAAAGCCTGTCTCTACTAAAAATGCAAAAATTAGCTGGGTATGGTAGTGCATGCCTGTAGTCCCAGCTATTTGGGAAGCTGAGGCAGGAGAATTGCTTGAATCCATGAGGCAGAGGCTGCAGTGAGCTGAGATGCCACTGCCTCCAGCCTGGGCAACAGATCGAGTCTCTGTCTCAAAACAACAACAACAACAACAAAAAAAAGAAAGAAAAGAAAAATAGAAAAATATTAATGACTCCTGCAAGATACCTCCTTGTTTGTGAGCCAGTGCTTTTCACAGGAAAAATTATACCTGAATCTATCTTTGTTCCTACTGTATTGTGGCTTAAAGAGATGAGGCTTTCGAGACGTAGTGATTCCCTTAAGTGTATTTTAACCTTGCTTTTAATTAGCTCTTTGATAGAGTTTAACAGTGGAAGAAATAAAAAGGAATCCTTCTACCTATTCTGACCATCAGGCATGTCTTTCAGCAGATCAAAGACTAATCTCTCTGGAGTAAACACTTTATTCTTAATCATAACCGTGGTTGGAACTCCACTTTTCATAGATCTAATATAGAAAGGTAAAGCATACCGAATTTTTATTCTTGGTAGACAGGATAACAAACATTATTGTATGACATTTAAGAGTAATAACTTTACTTTGTACTTCCAGTGACTGCTTCTGTTTTTAAGGAGTCAAATTAGCACTTGTGCAAAATGGGTATCCTATATTTCAATTAGGAGTTGAAGTGGAGTTATTTGTGCTATCTACTTCCAAATCCTTGGCATTCAGTAAATCCCAAATGCTTTTTATTTTAAATTTTAACCTCAGATTCCTAAGTATTCTTAAAGGTATGCTATTTATTTGGAGCAGAAAGCATTGTATCAGTTAGCTCATGCTACATAGCAAACCACCTCAAAGCTCGGTGGCTTGAAACAGCAGATATTTGTCTGTCTTATTTTTTTCTTTCTGTTTTAAAAAATGCTCTTTTCTTTTTTTACTTTAAAAAATTTTTATTGCCAACTATCACAGAACAGCAGGTATTTGTCATTGCTCATGAGCCCACTGGTCACCTAGGCAGTGCTGCTGGCCTCAGCCATGCCCACTCATGCTTGTGGCCAGCTGTGGGCCAGCTCTGCTGAGCTCAGCTAGACTCTTTTCTCATGCCTGGGAGCAAGCTCACTACAGGCAGGCCGAGGGGCTTCAGCTGGGACAGCTGGGCTCTCTCCCATGTCATCATTTGTCCTCTGGTAGGCTGGCCCCTGTGGTTCATGTGATGTGGCAGTCTCCCAAGACAGGGAGTGAGAACAAACCAGGCCTCTGGACCCAGTACTAGCGCCCCATTCAGCCACATTCTTTTGGGCATAGCATCACCAGCCAACCCATATTCAAGGCTCAGAGAAATAGGCCAGGTGCGGTGGTTCATGCCTGTAACCCTGGGAGGCCAAGGAGGATGGATCACATGAGGTCAGGAGTTCAAGACCAGTCTGATCAACATGGTGAAACCCCGTCTCTACTAAAAATACACAAAATTAGCCTGGTGTGGTGGCGCATGCCTGTAATCCCGGCTCCTCAGGAGGGTAAGGCAAGAGAATCACCTGAACCCAGGAGGCGGAGGTTGCTATGAGCCGAGATCAAGCCACTGCACTCCAACCTGGGTGACAGAGTCAGACTCTGTCTCAAAAGAAAAAATAAGGATCAGAGAATATATTCCATCTCTTGATGGAAAGAGCTACAAAATGGCTGATTGTAAGGAGCATAGATACAGGGAGGAGTAAAGAATTGAGCACACTGCTTTTTAAATTGTTTCACCACAGGCACTTACATACTATATCACGTGCTGTAGCTAGATTCGGCTAAATCTAGACCTGGAGGTTGTGAGAGACTTTGTTAGAATCACCCCTCCTATTTAGCACAAAGTCAGTATCTCTTTGAACCAAGTGAGCTTTGAAATTAAACCTAATTTTTTGTTTACTTTTGTAATGTTTTGAAAGAGAAATTTTCACCATCTTCTGATAAGAGAGAATGAAAGTTGGTCGGGCAAATAACTGAAGTCAGTCTGATGCAGCGCTGCTGTTGGTTTGTATGCTTTTCGGTTTGTATCTCTCCTTGCTTCTGCTTTTTTAAGTGTAAAGTGAAGACAGAAGTGTCTGTCATCCCTGCCATCAGGATGTGGCACCTTATTCTCAACAGACCACAAGCTTTTCATGAATTTGTTTTTTTTGAGAAGGTGGTAGAGGGAAGTGCAGGGAGGTGGGGAATCACAGAGTTGCTTTTCATGAGTCTTGATGTGTGTCTAGAATGCCAGAAGTAGCCTTATGTGTGCCGCAACAGTTCAGCATCGTGAGCTTACAAAAGTTAAGCAGGTCAGGCGAGGTGGCTCAGGCCTGTAATCCCAGCACTTTGGGAGGTCGAGGTGGGCGGATCACCTGAGGTCAGGAGTTTGAGACCAGCCTGACCAACATGGTGAAACCCCTTATCTACTGAAAATACAAAAATTAGCTGGACACGAGGCGGGTGCCGCTAATCCCAGCTACTAGGGGGGCTGATGCAGGAGAATTGTTTGAACTTGGGAGGCGGAGGTTGCAGTGAGCAGAGATCGCACCATTGCACTCCAGCCTGAGCATAAAGAATGAAACTCTGTCCCCCCCAAAAAAAAAAAAAAAAAAAGTTAAGGAGGGACACATACTAATGAAGAGGCACAGTGTATTGCCTTGTAACTTTTAGGTCTAAGAGCTTGATGCCTTTTGGGAGCATCTTCTCCTTTATCCTTCTGCATCTGACATCTTTGCCAGCTCTGCCGGCCCTGCCTTCTGTTCACTGCTCCTTTGGGAACCATGCTGTCAAGGGCCCCAGCTACCCAGGCACCTCCAGTCTGGTGTCCATGTCCATGTCTCCCTGTTGGTGCTGGGGCTCTGTCACCCCTCTGCACTAATGTCTGAACTAACATCTGCCCCCAGTGAGTGAATCCCCTAATATCCTCATTAGTGGCAGTTGGTGATCCAGAATCTCAAGCCTGACCCAAGGCACAAGTTCATGTTGAAGGCCAGCATAGGCCAGGGTGAGCGTCTTCAGTGATGGACAGCTGAAGCCTCTGGTGTCTGCCTTATTGAAAAAAAGGAAAGTCATTCCCCTGTATTTGAAATTGCTTCTGATTCTAATGGCTTCTGTTTTTACTTTTGGTGGGGACAGCAATTTAAAGGACACACTCGTAGGGAGTGGAACATTTTTACATGTAGAATTTTAGGTAACCACTCTTGCAAATCAGACTAAATAAGTCCCTAAGTGCCTCAAGGCTCATTGCAAAGTGCTTAATTGTGGCTCAATGGGAGGTCAGCAGTTACCCTTCTGTTCTGCCGGTACTCAGCCTCCACATCTTTTCTCTCGGGTTCTCACGAGGATCCCAAGACATTGTCTGCCTTGCAGGTGGATTCTCTTCTCCTCCCCTTTGCCTGCCCCTTATCAGCCTCCCTACCTGCCCTGCCCAGCCTGATGTAGTGTGGATGCATAATTTAGTCATATGATTTGATACAAGCATACTTTGTTTTATTGTGCTTCTCAGATACTGTATTTTGTACAAATTGAAGGTTCATGGCAACTGTGCATCAGGCAAGTCTATCTGTGCCTTTTTTCCAATACATTGTGCTCACTTTGTGTCTCTGTGTCACATTTTGGTAATTCTTGCAATATTCCAAACTTTATTATTTATCTGTTATGGTGTTCTGTGTCCAGTGATCTTTGATATTACTATTGTAATTGTTTTGGGGATCCACAAACTGTACCCATATAAGGTGGTGAACATAAATTATAGTATGTGTGATCTGACTACTCCATCAACTGGCTGTTTCCTCTCTCTCTCTCTCTCTCTCTCTCTGTCTCTCTGTCTCCCTGTCTCTCTTTCTCTCCGCCCCAGGCCTCCCTATTCCCTGAAACACAACAATATTGAAATTAGGCCAGTGAATAACCCTACAATAGCGTCTAAGTGTTCAAGTGAAAGGAAGAGTCATATGTCTCTAACTTTAAATCAAATGTTAGAAATGATTAAGCTTAGTGAGGCAGGCACATCAAAACCTGAGACAGGCCAAAAGCTAGGCCTCTTGCACCAAACAGCCAAGTTATGCATGCAAATGAAAAGTTCTTGAAGAAAGTTAAAAGTACTAATTTAGTGAAAACATGAATAAGAAAGCTAAACAGCCTTATTGATGATATGGAGAAAGGTTTAGTGATCTGAATAAAGATAAAACCAGCTGTAACATCCTCTTAACCCAAAATCTCATCCAGAGCAAGGCCTTAATCCTCTTCGATTTTATGAAGGCTGAGAGAGGTGAGGAAGCTACAGAAGAAAAGTTTGAGGCTAGCAGAATTGGCATATTAGGTTTAAGGAAATAAGCAGTCTGCATAACATAAAAGTACAAAGTGAAGTATCAAGTGCTAATGTAGAAGCTGCAGCAAGTTATCAGAAGATGTAGCTAAGGTAATTGGTGAAAGCAACTGTGTTAAACAACAGATTTTCAATGTAGACAAAACAAAATTCTGTTGGAAGAAGATGCCATCTAGGACTTTCATAGCTAGAGAGGAGAAGTCAGTGCCTGGCTTCAAAGCTCCAAAAGATAGGTTGATTTTCTTCTTGGGGCTAATGTAGCTGGTAACTTTAAGTTGAATCCATGCTCATTAACCATTCCAAAAATCCAAGGACCATTAAGAATTATGTTAAATCTACTTTGCCTTGTGCTCTATAAATGGAACAACAAAGCCTGGATGACAGCATGTCTATTGACATCATGGTTTACTGAACATTTTAAGCCCATTATTGAGACCTGCTGCTCAGAGAAAAAGATTCCTTTCAAAATATTATTGGCCGGGAACAGTGGCTCATGCTTGTAACCCCAGCACTTTGGGGGGCCAAAGCAGGCAGCTCACTTGAGGTCAGGAGTTCAAGACCAGCCTGGCCAACATGACAAAACCCTGGCTCTACTAAAAATACAAAAATTAGCTAGGCATGGTGTTGCACATATGTTAAGTCCAGCTGCTTGGGAGGTTGAGGCATGGGAATCACTTGAGCCTAGAGGCGGAGGTTGCAGTGAGCTGAGATCATGCCACTGCACTCCAGCCTGGGTGATGGAGTGAGACTCTGTCTGTCTGTCTCTCTCTCTCCCTATATATATATTTGCTTATTGAAAATGCACCAAGTCACCCAAGAACTCTGAGGATGGAGATGTAGCAGGAGATGAATGTTGTTTTCATGCCTGCTAATACAACATTCATTCTGTAGCTCATGGATCAAGGAGTAACTTTGACTTTCAAGTTTTATGATTTAAAAAATATAGTTTTGCTGGGCACAGTGGCTCAGGCCTCTAGTCCCAGCACTTTGGAATGCTGAGGTGGCAGGATCACCTGAGCCTAGGAGTTTGAGACCAGCATGGGCAGTAAAATGAAGCCTGATCTCTACAAAAACCTTTAAAAAGTTAGCCAGGTATAGTGGTATGTGCCTGTAGTCCCAGTTACTGGGGAACCTGAGGTGAAAGGATCCCTTGAGCCTGGCAGGCATAGGTTGCAGTGAGCCATGATTGTGCTACTGCATTCTAGCGTGAGTGACCGAGGGAGATCCTGTCTCAAAAAAAAATTTTTTTTATAAGGCTGTAACTGCCATAAATAGTTCCTTTGATAGATCTGGGCAAAGTAAATTGAAAACCTTCTGGAAAGGGTTCACCATTCTAGATGCCAGTAAGAACATTCATGATTCTTGGAGAAGGTTAAACTGTCAATATTGAAGAAGTTGATTCCAGCCCTCATGGATAACTTTGAGAGGTTCAAGCCTTCAGTAACTGCAGATGTGAGCATAGCAAGAAAACTAGAATGAGAAGTGGAACATATAGATATGACTGAATTGTTGCAATCTCATGATAAAAGTTGAATGTATAAAGAGTTTCTTATGGATAAGCAAAGAAAGTGGTTTCTTGAGATGGAACTGACATCTAATGAAGATGCTATGAATATTGCTAAAATGACAACAAAAGATTTAGAATATTCTGTAGACTTAATTGATGGAGGAGCAGCAGTGATTAAGAGGATTGACTCCCAATTTTGGAAGAAGTTCTACTCTGGGTAAAATGCTATTAAATTGCAATGGATGCTATAGAGAAGTCTTTTGAGAAAGGAAGAGTCAATCAATACAACAAACTTCATGGTTGTCTTATTTTAAGAAGTTGCCACAGCTATGCCAACCTTCATCAACAACCACCCTGATGGATCAGCAACATCAACACTGAGGCAGGACCCTCCACCAGCAAAAAGATTACCCCTTGCTGAAGACTCAGATAATTGTTACATTTTTTTTTTTAAGCAATAAAGTATTTTAAAACTAAGGTATGTACATTGATTTTTAGACATAATGCTACTACACACTTAATAGTCTATAGTGTAACTACAACTTTTATATGGGAAACCAAAAATTTGTGTGACTCAGTTTGTTGCAACATTTACTTTATTGTGACAAACTTGCAATATCTCTGAGGGTTATAATAATCTCTGTGTTATGCTTTTTTTATAGGAAAAAAAAAAGCTGACCATTTTGTAAACATTTCTTGGGGCTCCAGGACTTCATAACTACTTGTAATGACTGTATAAGCTATTGAATTACTCTATCATTAACCCATTTCATTCTTTAACATATTTTCCCCATTTTTACTTCTTGGATAATACTTACAGGAAGTTTTTTAAATTTGTAGTTCTTTTTTTTATTCTATTAGCTAATTTTTATAGAACGAATTTCCAAGCTTGGAATTCTTTAATCAAAGTTTATCATTAATGTTGTTGTTGCCATTATTACTATTGGGCAGGTGTATTTGTTTCTCTCTATATTGGAGCAAAATTCTTTCCAGAGAGTTAGTTCTAATTTACAATTCTGACAAACAATTATGAGAGCCCTAGAAAGGGCATTTTGTTACTGTTTTGAGTTGTTCCTTTGCTTATCCCTGGACAGCGGTACATTTTAAAAACATTTTAATCTGAAATATTTAACATTAAAAATATGAATCAATTTTGGAATTTTATTTACTTGGAAAATAAATGAATCATCTCTAGTGCTGAACCATGACAGACAAGTAAAGTGATGGGGACAGGTGCGGTGGCTCACACCTGTAATCCCAGCACTTTGGGAGGCCCAGGCGGGTGGATCACTTAAGGCCAGGAGTTCAAGACCAGCCTGGCCAACATGTTGAAACCCTGTCTGTACTAAAGATACAAAAATTAGTCAGGCATGGTGACACATGCCTGTAATCCCAGCTGCTAAGGAGGCTGAGGCACAAGAATTGCTTGAACCTGGGAGGTGGAGGTTGCAGTGAGCTGAGCTCGTGCCACTCCACTCTAGTCTGGGTGATGGAGTGAGACTCTGTCTCAAAAATAATAATAATAATAATAATAATAAAAAATAAATAAATAAAGTGATGGTAGCAGTGTGCATACCCTGTAAGTTATGTATGTTTAACACAGTCATATGTGGAGATACCTTTTCTCATCTGTCCCTGGAAGATAATGTGGCTATATGCAAGTTTTTGCTTCTCTAATTAAAAGTGCAGAGGAGATAGACATTAGAAACTCTCCACAGGAATGGTAGCATGGGGAAGTTTGGAAAACATTTATTAGGCTCTAAAAGCAATGACACATTTCCTTTCTAAGGACCTTTTGGAAAAATATCAGACCATTGTTTTAAAACAACTTAAAAATAGAGCTTGGAAAAGAATGAACATGTTTCTAAGGTTGTGGTTTTAGGGAAAGATTTCTCTTCCTCAGATTGATATGGTTTTAGAATAGAAAAGAAAATCCAGCCATTAGAAAAATGGGCAGAATAAGCAGCAGGAAAAATATGAGTTTTGTGGGTATAAAGTTGTTAAAATATTAAAGGAAAATGTAAGCCGTTTTATCTTAGTGGAGAGAGTGATTTAGACATTCATCTAGACAAAAAATACTGTGATTTATACAAAAATAATACCATCTGATCTTGATACTTTAGTGATTAGATGGTTTATTAATATCATCCTAGACTTTTAAATAGTTTGCTCCTGTAAATGTTGCTAAACTATATTATTATGTTGCTTTCAACTTACTGAATAGTAGATTTTACTTCCAATTTACCCGATAGTAATTTTTTTAGTCTGGAATTTGTTGAATTTTAAATAAGTGACCCAACTTAAAACTATCTTAACAACAATTTATTAAATATTCTGGACATAATACAAAATACATTCCTACATTACTCATAGAAATGAGCATCTCTGTTTAATACATAGGTTCTTGGGGTACAAGAGAGTTAAGGGTTAAACTTAACATTGCTTTGATTTAATCTTGGAAGAGGGAGGGCCTGGTTGAAAAGAGATGGAAGGGAATCCAGGTGAAGGTGTGAAGAGAAAGGTAGAGCCAACCATCCAGACCAGCTGCCTCATTTGGAATCTGATTCCCAGACAAGGAGGCCTTTCTCTCAGCTGAGATGTGACTAACTGTTTTCAAACAAAACACCCAAGAGATCGTGGAAGTCTTGACAATTTCCTAGTTTATTAGTTGGGTTTTAGTATGGGTCCAATTTGTGCCAACTAAACTATATGCTGATGTTGTCTTCCAAAGGAAATAATACTGTGTTCAAAATACTGGAGTCTAAGTAGCTTCGATTTTGACTTTGGGCTAGTTTAAGTATTCTAAAGCTGTATGAAATTAACATTAGACTTTTCCAGGTTAAATACTTGGTTGGAAGAGACAGCCTTTAAGATTTTATCCTCACAACAGAGTTCTCTGATGTCTGAATTGTGCTCTCTTTCCAAGAGCACTGGAAGAGCACATGCCACTAGGTCCTTTGAGCCACCTACACATTCATGACCTAAGATGCTGTGATTGATCTGAAGAGTTTTAGAACGTGTCAGCATTCTGTTCTTCCTTAGACCAAAAATACCCTAACACACAGGCATCTGGCAGGTTTCCTTTGTGATTGTACGAATGAAGCCTGTCAGCATGAAATGGTGCTGCATGAAGCCTTGATCTCCGGGTGCCTTGGCCTTTGTCACCATGTGTTTGGAGGTGGAGGAAAAAATCCTTGAACAGAGTTAATGTAACGCTTAGCAGGAAGTTGGCCTCTTGTTTATTGCAGTGGTTTTGGCTTTATCTTCTTTATTGGAATGTATCCATAAACATTTTGATTTAAGTAATATGGAATATAGTCAACACACTTCAATAACATATTGGTTGTTCATGTCTAAAGATCATCATTGGAAGCATCCACTGATTCTTTTAGATGAAGAAGTTATGCCAAAATGGCATCTATCCTGTGATCTGCCCAGAAAACACTGTCTGGAGAGAAGAGTTCTTGGTAGGGTGGGGAGGAAGGCAGGCTTAGGGCATAACCTGAGCTAGACATATTCAGGGAACGTGAGGATGACAGCTCACTGGGATGCAGGCTCTGGGTTGGAGAGTCATAAGCACTAACGTTGTCAGTTGAATCTGGATTTGAGGTAACCATGGTGGGTTCTGAGCATAGGAGCACTGTGATGCAGGTGGCTCCTTGGGAGAGGTAGCTGGGGGTCAGCACACTGGAGATGGAGTAGAGGGAGGCAAGAGTCCACTACTTCTGTGAGAACAGGCTGACTGCTGTGTGAAAGATGGGACCTAGACCGTGGTAGTCATGCCGAGCATGACAAATGAGGATGGTAAATGTGATATACAGGAATTATTTTTCACTTCTTCAAAAACAAACAGCGACATCATTACCACACCTAAAGGAATGAACAACAGCCAGGCATAGTGGTGCACACCTGTAGTCCCAGCTGCTTGGGGAGCTGAGGTGGGAGGATCACTTGAGCCCAGGAGTTTGAGGCTGCAGTGAACAGTGATTGCGCCACTGCACTCCACCCTGGATGACGAAACGCTGTCTCAAAAAAAAAAAAAAAAAGAAAAGAATAATCTTTAAAATATTCTCAAATATCTATACATATCTTTTAGTTTGAATTAGGATTTAAGTAAGTCTACACATTTTAATTGCTTGATAGACCTCTAAAATCTCTTTAATCATAAGTTTGTCCTCCTCTCTGTTTTTTTCCCCTTGCAAATTATTTGTAGAAGAAAATGAGTAATTTCTCTATGGAGTTTCTTGTAGTCTTGACTTTGCTGAATGGTGCTCAATATGTTCCTGTATCCTCTGTATTTTCTATCAATTGGTAGGTGGATTTAGAGGATTGATCCAATTGTGTTAGCCTGAAGGCTTGTTTCTGTCCAGTTCACATACAAAATAGCATTAATCTCACTGTGATGCTAGGTCATCTTAGTTGTTTGGATGAATAAAGATCAACCACTATTTTTGCTTTTCTTTTAATCATATATAATAGTGTGTATAGATCTTGGGTAGAGTTGGACAGGTTCTAACAAATATATATACCTGTAGTAACCAATGCCTAGAGCCTTGCCATTCCTTTAGAAAGTTTTCCCACTTCCGATTGCATTCAATCCTCCCCTTACCCCAGAAGCAATCGCTATTCTGATTTTGCCTCTGGTCTCTGACCAGTTTTACTTGTTTCTTTTTTTTGGGTTGCATTTTCTGCATCAGTGATTTTAATAAAGAAAAACAGGCTTCCGAGGGAAGATAACCAAACCCACTGGTCTGCAGTCCTGTAAACAGAGCCATGTGATGTTTAGCTGAGGGTAAGGATAGCCACTGTCGAGAGCACCTTGTCTTCCATATGGTTCAGCTGCTCGCCGTGTTAGGCAAAGATAAACCTTGCCCATCTTTTTCCCTTTAGGAGGGATCTATCCACTGAGGCAAGGGCCAAACTCCATTTTTCACGAGATGGTTTTACTTTGAGCTCTATTTTCCTGTCAGATCGTGTACTGGCCATGCCTGGTGAGACTTTGTTTACTGCAAGGTTTCCCACAGCCGGTGTGTTCACACACAACAGGGCATTTTCCCTCCTGAAAGGAGACTGTGACTCTGGAGATGACATACAGCTGTGCAGGTTCCACCCTGTTCTTCTCTTGGGCAGCGACCCACGTCCCGTTCTTGGGTGAACTTTCATGTGCTGCAGAAGATCATCTTTCTATGTAAATGTTTTCTGGCATACTGCACGTGTCATTATTATTTCCTTCTTAGGAGTTTCTCTCACATTTCAGAAGCTGCGTGGGCCCATCCTGTGGCCAGGCCCATGAGGGCTGCATGATATATGTCAAAGGGATAGGTGCTTTGACATATATACAGTGGGGTGCTTCCTGATCCCCCTGGGCACACTTGAGCAGTGGGTCACTTGTGTGCTGGCCCTGGTCAATGTCCAGCTGCTGATGCTTCTTAAAGATCTTCTCACGGCGTTCAAGTCATATACCTGTTGTTTTTATGCATTTTCATGTTTGTGTTGAAAATACTTCTTCAAGTTTATTTTGTGCTGAATTTTTGGTTATAGCCACCAGCTGCACAGCTTTTCTCCAGTGTGAATGAGGATGTGGGGGACTCAGGTGGTAGTCCCTGACGAGGTCCTTGTCATGCCCTTCATTACCACAAACAAATGGTCTCCCAACTTGTATAGGTGCTTACATAGGTCTGGCTTGCAGGTCTTGTGGTAACTGGCACTGCGCTGGGGAAGGAGCAGATGAACCTCCTGGGAAATGCTATGGTTAGGGAGTGTGAGGGTCCCCCCTGGTCTTGAGGGTCAGGGAGGACACTGCCTCCAGGGCACCCTATCTATGCTTCGACCACCCAGTTTTATTTGTTTTGACCTCAAATCTATGGAAACATATGATATCAACATTTAGTCTTCATATATTTTGGGTTAAATGTATGAACATTTATTTAGCTCCTACTGTATGCCAGAATCTACATTGCTGTTAAAAATATAAAAATGGGTCAGGTGCAGTGGCTCATGCCTGTAGTACCAGCATCTTGTGGCGCTGAGGTGGGGAAGATTGCTTGAGCCTGGGAAGTCAAGGCTGCTATGAGCCATGGTTGCACCACTGCACTCCAGCCTGGACCACAGAGCGAGACCATGTCTCAGAAAATAATAAATAAGGCCAGGTATGGTGGCTCACACCTGTAATCCCAGCACTTTGGGAGGCCAAGGCAAGCAGATCACTTGAGGTCAGGAGTTCAAGACTAGCCTGGCCAACATGGTGAAACCTTGTCTTTAATAAAAATACAAAAATTAGCCAGGCGTGATGGTGTGTGCCTGTAATACCAGGTACTTGAGAGGCTGAGGCAGGAGAATCGCTTGAACCCGGAAGGTGGAGGTTGCAGTGAGCTGAGATCATGCTACTGCATTCCCGCCTGGGTGACAGAGCAAGACTCCGTCTCAGAAATAAATAAGAAATATAAAAATGATCGTCACAGAGTTGGCAGTGGGGACAATAAGCTGGTCATGAGTAAACCACAGAGACAGAGCAGGGCGATCACCCCGCAGAGTTCCCAGGTGTCCTAGGGATGCAGGAGATGGAGAATCCTGGCACCCAGAGGCCCTGAGAGTGCAGGAGCGGGAGCCATAGTGTTCCCATTGTTTTTCTGCGGTCAAAAACCCAAATATTAAACTTTGGCTATTTTGGTCGTTTGTCATTTTCCTGCATGTACACAGGATTTCCTCATCGCCCTGTGTATGTTCTAATGAAAGAGGGCCCCAGAGACATGGTGTGGGATGATTTCCTCCCGGGGCAGAAGACAGAATTGCCATGCTGTGCTCCCTGTGTGCACGGCACCCCTCCCCATGCCACTCCTCCATGAGCCTCTTCCCACTCACAGCCACCGCCTTCCTCTTGGCCCAGACAATCAACCACCAAGTGCACACAATTTGTTTTTACCAGGAAAAGTAGTTAACAGGTCTGTTTTCTTTCTATGTCATTATGTAATGAATATTTTCATATTATTAAAATGATTTGAAATCCTGACTCCTAGGTACTGCATAACTTACCTTATATCATCATACAATATGCGACTATATATAGTATGTATATGATGTGCATATATGATATGCTATATAATGTGTATCTGTATAAAATATACATATATGTTATGTACTATATACTTATGTACTATGTACTTATGTGTAAATGTATGTATATATTTGTCCAGTTTTTCCAATTAATTTTATAAGGTCAGTTAGGAAATAGTATTAAACAAATTTTAAAAATTAAGTTCTCACGGAACACAAAAGGTAAAAATTACTAAAATGACTCTATTTTTCTTTTCTTTCTCCACAGAACCATCCGGGTATGGCTGAAAAGAGACAGTGGTCAATACTGGCCCAGCATTTACCACACAATGGCCTGTAAGTAGCTGAACTGTCCCATTTGAGAGACATGTCTCTAATGCTTTTGATGATTTAAATTTTAAAATGTCGGCTGGGCATGGTGGCTCACACCTGTAATCCCAGCACTTTGGGAGGCCAAGGCAGGTGGATCACCTGAGGTCAGGAGTTCAAGACCAGCCTGGCCAACACACTGAAAGCCTGACTCTACTAAAAATACAAAATTAGCTGAGTGTAGTGGTGGGTGCCTATAATTCTGGCTACTAGGGAGGCTGAGAATCACTTAAACCCGGGAGGCAGAAGTTGCAGTGAGCTGAGGTCATGCCACTGCACTCCAGCCTGGGTGACAGAACGAGACTCCATCTCAAAAAAAATAAAAATAACTAACTAAATAAATAAATTTCAAAATGTCTGATGAAATATTGCTGCTAGATTTCAACCTGAGTTTTTTAGTTGCCTAATACCTCTGACAGGCTGTGAAAAACTACAGGAAAAGTCTTTTTCTTTTGCAAAGGAAGTTGAGTATATGGCTTAACTGAAGTCAACTTTCAGTTAAAACTGAAAAAAAAATAGGAAAATGAACATGTTCTCCTTTTTTTTTTTTGTCTTAATTTAGCCAACTTAATGTTAGTAGCAACTTTGTCCTTTGTAGTAGCTGATACCTGCACTAAAAAAGGACTGTGTGCCCTCTATGGCCTCATGACGGCCTTTGCCCAACCTTTCCACAAACTCTGGACATACTGGGAGATATGGTCCAAGGTACAACACATTCTAAATAGAGAATTTTCTCAGCAGTCCGGTATGTTCTATAAATAATTCTGGAAGATGGGTCGGACACAGTGGCTCACGCCTGTAATCCCGGCACTTTGGGAGGCCGAGGTGGGCAGATCACGGGGTCAGGAGTTTGAGACCAGCCTGACCAACATGGCGAAACCCCATCTCTACTAAAAATACAAAAATTAGCCAGGCATGGTGACATGTGGCTATCGTCCCAGCTACTTGGGAGGCTGAAGCAGGAGAATCGCTTGAACCCCGGAGGTGGAGGTTGCAGTGAGCCGAGGTCATGCTGCTGCACTCCAGCCTGGGCAACAGAGCCAGACTCCGTCTTAAAAAAAAATCTGGAAGATGAAGCTGCTTTGAGACTTTGAAGCCCCCCTGGGATGTAGTGACATAAGATGACACATAAACTTTAGCCCTTCATATGAATCTAAGCAGCGTCACCATCCTTGTCTCCCACTTCTTTTCTTGAACCTTTCTGGAAAAGAAAGTCCTGCAGAGAATGCCTGGATATCACCACAGTTCAGATGGTGAGTCAACTCCTGCCATGCCAAGTAGCCAGCCAGACAGAAGGCCTCTGTAGCTGCCAATTTCCTTGGAGGCTTGGTTCTTAATGAGTGATTTTCCTCAGTTAAGGGTTTTAATACACAGAGGACCCCCTAAGAAAAGAAAAAAGGCTTTAGTGCATGTTTGATGGTTTGTTACTGAAGACCATTATAAAGTTTCCAAAGAAGAGCTCTTGACAGTGGTTGCAGATGCTGTTGACGCTGTTCACCACTTTCTTTTTTTTTTTTTAAGTCATTTATTACTTTCTTTGTCTTTTTTTTAAATTGCATTTTAGGTTTTGGGGTACATGTGAAGAACATGCAAGATTGTTGCATAGGTACACACATGGCAGTGTGATGTGCTGCCTTCCTCCCCATCACTATATCTGGCATTTCTCCCCATGCTATCTCTCCCCAAGTCCCCACCCCACGCTGTCCCTCCTCTATTTCCCCCGACAGACCCCAGTGTGTGATGCTCCCCCTCCCTGTGTCCATGTGTTCTCATTGTTCAACACCCACCTATGAGTGAGAACATGCAGTGTTTGATTTTCTGTTCTTGTGTCAGTTTGCTGAGAATGATGGTTTCCAGGTTCATCCATGTCCCTACAAAGGACACGAACTCATCGTTTTTGATGGCTGCATAGTATTCCATCGTGTATATGTGCCACATTTTCCCTGTCCAGTCTATCATCGATGGGCATTTGGGTTTGTTCCAGGTCTTTGCTATTGTAAACAGTGCTGCAATAAACATTCGTGTGCATGTGTCCTTATAGTAGAACGATTTATAGTCCTTTGGATATATACCCAGTAATGGGATTGCTGGGTCAAATGGAATTTCTATTTCTAGGTCCTTGAGGAATCGCCACACTGTCTTCCACAATGGTTGAACTAATTTACACTCCTACCCACAGTGTAAAAGTGTTCCTTTTTCTCCACATCCTCTCCAGCATCTGTTGTCTCCAGATTTTTTAATGATTGCCATTCTAACTGGCGTGAGGTGGTATCTCAATGTAGTTTTAATTTGCATTTCTCTAATGACCAGTGATGGTGAGCATTTTTTCATATGTTTGTTGGCCTCATGTATGTCTTCTTTTGCAAAGTATCTGTTCATGTCCTTTGCCCACTTTTGAATGGGCTTGTTTGTTTTTTTCTTGTAAATCTGTTTTAGTTCTTTGTAGATTCTGGATATCAGCCCTTTGTCAGATGGGTAGATTGCAAAAATTTTTTCCCATTCTGTTGGTTGCCGATTCACTCTAATGACTGTTTCTTTTGCTGTGCAGAAGCTGTGGAGTTTGATTAGGTCCCATTTGTCTATTTTGGCTTTTGTTGCCAATGCTTTTGGTGTTTTGGTCATGAAGTCCTTGCCTACACCTATGTCCTGAATGGTTTTGCCTAGGTTTTCTTCTAGGGTTTTTATGGTGTTAGGTCTTATGTTTAAGTCTTTAATCCATCTAGAGTTAATTTTAGTATAAGGTGTCAGGAAGGGGTCCAGTTTATGCTCTCTGCACATGGCTAGCCAGTTTTCCCAACATCATTTATTAAACAGGGAATCCTTTACCCATTGCTTGTTTTTGTCAGGTTTGTCAAAGATCGGATGGTTGTAGATGTGTAGTGTTGCCTCCGAGGCCTCCGTTCCATTCCATTGGTTTATATCTCTGTTTTGGTGCCAGTACCATGCTGTTTTGATTATCGTAGCCTTGTAGTATAGTTTGAAGTCCGGTAGTGTGATGCCTCCCGCTTTGTTTTTTTTTGCTTAGAATCGACTTGGCTATGCGGGCTCTCTTTTGGTTCCATGTGAAGTTTAAGGTGTTTTTTTCCAGTTCTGTGAAGAAGGTCATTGGTAGCTTGATGGGGATAGCGTTGAATCTGTAAATTACATTGGGCAGTATGGCCATTTTCATGATATTGATTCTTCCTAACCATGAACATGGAATGTTTCTCCATCTGTTTGTGTCCTCTCTTATTTTGTTGAGCAGTGGTTTGTAGCTCTCCTTGAAGAGCTCCTTTACATCCTTTATTAGTTGTATTCCCAGGTATTTTATTCTCTTTGTAGCAATTGTGAATGGCAGTTCGTTCTTGATGTGGCTCTCTTTAAGTCTGTTATTGGTGTATAGGAATGCTTGTGATTTTTGCACACTGATTTTGTATCCTGAGACTTTGCCGAAGTTGCTTATGAGTTTCAGGTGATTTTGGGCTAAGATGATGGGGTCTTCTAGATATACAATCATGTCGTCTGCAAATAGAGACAATTTGACTTCCTCCTTTCCTATTTGAATACCGTTTATTTCTTTTTCTTGCCTGATTGCTCTGGCTAGAACTTCCAATAATATATTGAATAGGAGTGGTGAGAGAGGGCATTCTTATCTAGTGCCAGATTTCAAAGGGAATGCTTCCAGTTTTTGCCCATTCAGTATGATATTGGCTGTTGGTTTGTCTTAAATAGCTTTTATTATTTTGAGGTACGTTCCGTCAATACCTAGTTTATTGAGGGTTTTTAGCATAAAGGGCTGTTGAATTTTGTCAGAGGCCTTCTCTGCATCAATTGAGATAATCATGTGGTTTTTGTCTTTGGTTCTGTTTATGTGGTGAATTACGTTTATAGACTTGTGTATGTTGAACCAGCCTTGCATCCCCCAGGATGAAGCCTACTTGATCATGGTGGATAAGCTTTTTGATTTGCTGTTGCAGTCGGTTTGCCAGTATTTTATTGAAGATTTTTGTATCTGTGTTCATCATGGATATTGGCCTGAAGTTTTCTTTTCTTGCTGAGTCTCTGCCAGGTTTTGGTATCAGGATGATGTTGGTCTCATAAAATAATCTGGGAAGGATTCCCTCTTTTGGATTGTTTGGAATAGTTTCAGAAGGAATGGTACCAGCTCCTCTTTGTATGTCTGGTAGAATTCGGCTGTGAACCCATCTG
Organism: Ateles fusciceps; assembly: GCA_036589455.1. NCBI lineage: Eukaryota > Metazoa > Chordata > Mammalia > Primates > Atelidae > Ateles > Ateles fusciceps. The sequence goes on from JAZHEH010001955.1 coordinate 4,550,412, forward strand.
GACCTGGGCTTTTTTTGGGTGGTAGGCTTTTAATTGCTGCCTCAACTTCAGAACTTATTATTGGGCTATTCAAGGTTTCGGCTTCTTCCTGGTTTAGGCTTGGGAGGATGCAAATGTCCAGGAATTTATCCATTTCTTCCAGGTTTACTAGTTTATGTGCATAGAGATGTTTGTAATAATCTCTGATGATGGTTTGTATTTCTGTGGAATCTGTGGTGATATCCCCCTCTATCATTTTTTATTGCATCTATTTGATTATTCTCTCTTTTCTTTTTTTATTAATCTGGCTAGTGGTCTGTCTATATTGTTGATCTTTTTGAAAAACCAGCTCCTGGATTTATTAATTTTTTGAAAGGTTTTTTGTGTCTCTGTCTCCTTCAGTTCTGCTCTGATCTTAGTTATTTCTTGTCTTCTGCTAGGTTTTGAGTTTTTTTGGTTTTGCTCTTCTAGCTCTTTCAATTTTGACGATAGGGTGTCGATTTTAGATCTTTCCTTTGTTCTCATGTGGGCATTTATTGCTATATATTTTCCTCTAGACACTGCTTTAAATGTGTCCCAGAGATTTTGGTACGTTGTGTCTTCGTTCTCGTTGGTTTCGAAGAACATCTTTATTTCTGCCTTCATTTCATTGTTTATCCAGTCAACATTCAAGAGCCAGTTGTTCAGTTTCCATGAAGCTGTGCGGTTCTGTATTAGTTTCTCAATTCTGAGTTCTAACTTGATTGCACTGTGGTCTGGGAGACTGTTTGTTATGATTTCTGTTCTTTTGCATTTGCTGAGGAGTGATTTACTTCCAATTATGTGGTCAATTTTAGAGTAGGTATGATGTGGTGCTGAGAAGAATGTATATTCTGTGGATTTGGGGTGGAGAGTTCTGTAAATGTCTATTAGGTTTGCTTGGTCCAGGTCTGAGTTCAAGTCCTGGATATCCTTGTTAATTTTCTGTCTCGTTGATCTGTCTAATATTGACAATGGGGTGTTAAAGTCTCCCACTATTATTGTGTGGGAGTCTAAGTCTCTTTGTAAGTCATTAAGAACTTGCTTTATGTATCTGCGTGCTCCTGTATTGGGTGCGTATATATTTAGGATCGTTAGCTCTTCTTGTTGCATTGATCCTTTTACCATTATGTAATGTCCTTCTTTGTCTCTTTTGATCTTTGTTGGTTTAAAGTCTATTTTATCTGAGATGAGAATTACAAATCCTGCTTTTTTTTGTTCTCCATTTGCTTGGTAAATCTTCCTCCATCCTTTTATTTTGAGTTTTGTGTATCCTTGCATGTGAGATGGGTTTCCTGGATACAGCACACCAATGGGTTTTAGCTTTTTATCCAGTTTGCCAGTCTGTGTCTTTTGATTGGGGCATTTAGCCCATTTACATTTAGGGTTAATATTGTTATGTGTGAATTTGATCCTGCCATTTTAATGCTAGGTGGCTGTTTTGCCCGTTAGTTGATGCAGTTTCTTCATTGTGTTGATGCTCTTTACCATTTGGTATGTTTTTGGAGTGGCTGGTACTGGTTGTTCCTTTCTATGATTAGCGCCTCTTTCGGGAGCTCTTGTAAAGCAGGCCTGGTGGTGATGAAATCTCTGAGTACTAGCTTGTTCGCAAAGGATTTTATTTTTCCTTCACTTATGAAGCTCAGTTTGGCTGGATATGAAATTTTGGGTTGAAAGTTCTTTTCTTTAAGGATGTTGAATATTGGCCCCCACTCTCTTCTGGCTTGTAGGGTTTCTGCTGAGAGATCTGCTGTGAGTCTGATGGGCTCCACTTTGTGAGTAAACCAATTTTTCTCTCTGGCTGCCCTTAGCATTTTCCTCTTCATTTCAACCCTGGTGAATCTGACGATTATGTGCCTTGGAGTTGCTCTTCTTGAGGAATATCTTTGTGGTGTTCTCTGTATTTCCTGGACTTGAATATTGGCCTGCCTTCCTATGTTGGGGAAGTTCTCCTGGATAATATCCTGAAGAGTATTTTCCAGCTTGGATTCATTCTCTCCATCACATTCAGGTACACCTATCAAACGTAGATTAAGTCTTTTCACATAATCCCATATTTCTTGGAGACTTTGTTCATTCCATTTTACCCTTTTTTCTCTAATCCTGCCTTCTCGTTATTTCATTGAGTTGATCTTTGACCTCTGATATCTTTTCTTCTGCTTGGTCAGTTCGGCTGTTGAAACTTGTGTATGCTTTTCGAAGTTCTTTTGTTGTGTTTTTCAGCTCCATCAATTCACTTATATTCCTGTTATTTATTCTCGTTAGCATTTCATCAAATCTTTTTTCAGTTCTTAGTTTCTTTGCATTGGGTTAGAACATGTTCTTTTAGCTCACAGAAGTTTCTTATTACCCACCTTCTGAAGCCTGATTCTGTCAGTTCATCACACTCATTCTCCATCCAGTCTTGTTCCCTTGCTGGTGAGGAGTTGTGATCCCTTGTAGGAGGAGAGGTATTCCGGTTTCGGGTGTTTTCATCCTTTTTGTGCTGGTTTCTTCCCATCTTTGTGGATTTATCCACCTGTCATCTTTGTAGTTGTTGACTTTCAGATTGGGTCTCTGAGTGGATGTCCAGTTTGTTGATGATGAAGTTGTTTCTTTCTGTTTCTTAGTTTTCCTTCTACCAGTCAGGCCCCTCTGCTGTAGGACTGCTGATGTCCACTCCAGGCCCTGCTTACCTGGGGATCACCTGCAGCAGCTGCAGAACAGTAAGGGTTGCTGCTAGTTTCTTCTTCTGCTATCTTTGTCCCTAAAGGATACCCGCCTGATGTCAGTCTGATCTCTCCTTTATGAGGTGACTCTTTGGATATATGGGGATCAGGGAGCTGCTTGAGGAGACAGTCTGTCCTTTATAGGAGCTCAAATGCTGAGCTGTGAGCTCCATTGTTCTTTCAGAGCTGCTGGGCAGGTACGTTTAAGTCTGCTGCAGCAGAACTCATAAACCCCCCCCCTTTTTTTTCTGCAGGTGCTCTGTCCCAGGGAGTTAGGGCTTTATTTTTCAGTTTCTGTTAGTGCTGCTGCCTTTTTTCAGGGCTGCCCTGCCCAGCGAGGAGGCAGCCTAGTCACTGTCTGCCTGCAGAGGCTTTGCTGAGCTGCTGTGGGCTCCCTGCAGCTGCCGTGTGAACTTCTCTGCAGTCCTGTTTATGCGGGTGTAGTTAGAACTGCCTTGGCAATGGTGGCCCACCTCTATAATGGCGGACTCTCTCTTAATGGCGGGCTGCCTCAGCAACTGCGGACTACCTCCGTAGTGGTGGACTGCCTCGGTAATGGCAGACGCCCCCTCCCCCACAGAGTTGGACCATCCCGGGTTCAGCTGTGCTTGCTGTGAAACTCTCAATCCAGAGCGTTTCACATTGCTGTTTTTTGTGGGGGTGGGACCAGCCAAGCCTGATCACCTGGCTCCCTGCCTCAGAGGCTTTTTTTTTTTTTAGTTGAACGGTTGACTCTGTCTCCCAAGTGTTCCAGTTGCCTGTTGAAAAGGCGCTGGGATCTGTGTGATTTCCCGTGTGGTGACCCACTGCGCCAGCTGAAACGGCCATGCTGAGGTTCGTGGTGCTTTTTTGCCCAGGAATCTCCTGGCCTGGCTCCCTGTTTCAGTCCCCTTTTTATCAGTTGAATGGGCAACTCTGTTTCCCCGGAGCTCCAATCGCCAGCTAAAACGGTGCCCGGACCTGTGTATTTTGTATGGAGAACCACTGCGTCCGGGCACCGGTGGAACAGCCGAGCTGGGAACCCGTGGGGTTCCTCCGCCTGGGAATCTCCTGGTCTGTGGGCTATAAAAATCCGTCTGGAAATGCAACGTCTACTCACCCTCTGCACTTTCGCTGGGAGCTGCAATCCTGAGCTGCTCCTAATCGGCCATCTTGGATCCGTCTCCCACCGCTTTCGTAAGAGGTATTCCAGTGCTGTGGACTTTGTTAGAAAGACAGCAGCCAGTTATTCATCAAACTACATCTCATCAGCTTGAGTCATCCTTTCCAGCAACTCTCTCCTCTCGTAGCACTTTCTCCTTTGTACATGTATTCCACTGTGCATGCAGCATTAAGATTCTGTAATAATTTTCACAAAAAGTCGTTTATTAGGGTTTTAAATTTTTCTGTCTTCTGCATACGCCTGGGCAGGCCGGCCAGCTTCTCTGTCTTGGTAATCATTTAGTGAAATAGAGAGGTTTGGAACCCTGGTATGAAGATAACTATTATGAAAGGAATAGGAAAGCTTTATAATACATAGGACATTTGAAGACTTCTTGAACACCTGATCATAATTTATTATGCCAAGCAGAGGCATCTCTTCTGTTACCTATGTCTGCATGTACTGTAGATGCATAGCCTTGGTTCTCACACTAAATTCTCACCTTGAGATATGAAGTGACTGATGTCTTGGTGAAGATTCTTGTGGATCCCATCTGATAAATTTACTTTGGGAATTTTGGCAACAGGGCAGAGGTGGGTGGGACATCCTGGGGCTCTGAGCCCAGCTGTTACCCAGCCCACCCCAGTCTCCCAAAAAGACTTCTGTTAGGCTAATTATTTACTTTCCAGTGACCCAGAGATAGATCTGATAGATGGAAGGAGCAACAGCCTGAAGAATGCATATCAGTGCTGGAAAATGTTTTGTCATCATTGTGGAAAGTTTTGTTAATACTATGGCTCTTATGCTTCCTACCCTTCCCTTCCTCCATCATTAGTATTTTGATCGTAGTGTAATTTCCCCAAGTCCTTAACCTTGAAGTTCATGCTCATTAGAATAGAGACAGAGACTGAGATGGATTTTGTCCTATATTTATTTCAGTTACTCCTTGGCTTGCATTTCCCCCAAATATTTAGTACAACTTTGTAGTTAATTTCTCTCCCAGGGCACCAAAACCTTAGCAGTAGAAATGTGCGTGCTCTCTTGGCCATTAGCTCTTGGGCAAGTGGCAGTGGATCTCTCTGTCCCCACCCCTTTCTAACTTGGCTTAACTGTCACCTCCTCAAGGAGCTTCTAGCTCAGGAAGGAGGAACTTGAAAGAACCGACACAGCTTCTCCGCAGTGGATAGTCAACACCTGCATGTTTTATCTACACATGTTCAGTGTGATATTCTAGATGCTTCTTTATTGCTACTATTTGGACCTGTATCTACTGAAAAAACTGCAGGTACACCACAAGAAGAAAACCGAGGGAATGAATTCTGAAAAACAACTGCTTGTCTGTTTTAGAATGACTTTTTATTTCAAAATTAAATTCAGAATACGAAAAGAAGAATGCCATGTTGGTTCTAAAAGCTATCTGCAGATTACCCAATTTAGGATGTCTTAGTGGTTATCCACTAATTTAAATATTTTCCTGTGACTTGACAAGAGTGATTAATAAGCCAAGCCTTAGTATATTGCCATATGCAGTCCAATTATGTTCTATAACGTTACCTCACATAAAAAAAAAACTTTCAGAATCTGTTTAGCTAAAGAAAAATGGTAACTCTTGGCTTCTATCTCTACTGTGTACTTCATACCTTTTTTGGTAATATAATTTTACGAAACCATCATAACAGCTATGCAAGGCAGATAATATTTTTACCATTTTGTGAACAAGCAAGCTGAGGTCAGAAGGGTTAAGTTGATTGCTTGTCATTGGAATTCCAATCCATGCTTATCTATGACTCCAAACCTATGCTTTCCACCTCAGTGATGGGATAATTTCCACAAACTTTTCATGCAAAGGGCCAGACAGTAAACATTTGGACATGTGGGCCAATCTCTGTGGCAGTTACTCAAGTCTCCCTTCCTAGCATGCAAGCAGTCATAAGCAAGACATAAATATGGCATGTGAGCAATCCTAAGTTATACATAAATGTAGCATGCAAGCAATGATAAATGAAAGGTTCTGACTATGTTCCAAAGTCGGGGGGGGAAACTATTAACAAAATATGCAGTCAGCTGGATTTAGTGTGATCCAAAGTTTTAAACATTTGATTCTGGACTGCAGTGATGCCATTTTAAAAGTTCACTAATGTGGCTGGGCACAGTGGCTCATGCCTGTAATCCCAGCACTCTGGGAAGCCAAGGTGGGCTGATCACTTGAGGTCAGAGTTCAAGACTAGCCTGGCCAACATGGTGAAACCCTGTCTCTACTAAAAATACAAGAATTAACCAGGTGCCTATAATCCCAGCTACTTAAGAGGCTGAGGCAGAACAATTGCTTGAACCCAGGAGGCAGAGGTTGCAGTGAGCTAAGATCGCGCCACTGCCCTCCAGCCTGGCTGACAAAGCAAGACACCATCTGAAAAAAAAAAAAAAAAAAGTTAACTGATTTGAAAGATGATTTCTGTTTTGCTTTATATCCAACCCCTCTCCTTCTACATTAAATTTATAGTGCTTATCTCAATTAGAAACCCCCTTTCTAGGGGGAGAGCTAGGATATCACTGTATAATACCAAACAAACTAAGGAAGGCTTTTTTCTCTTTTTTCAAATGTAAAAATTGTCTAACTTGATAAAATTACCAAGCACTTCGCAATTTTTACACAAAAGAGGGATTTTACATATTTATGTCATTTGTTACAGGGTTGGGCGTTAAAAACATTGAGAAAAACTTAAAAGTAATGCATTTAGTATCAGCTAAAAAACAAGCAAAAATGATGAAGTGAATCGCTGAACTCATCAAAGCATGATTTGATTTGTCAAAGATAAGTGTATGCATGGTTATTAAAGAGAATTTTGATTGTATACAGATATGTATATATATCTCTGTGGCCATAATTCTTAAACATCAGTATGGTGGGTAAAGGTATACAGGCTCATGGTCAATTCTAATTGTTTTGTACACAATTCCAGTACCTACCTTTCAGAGCTGACTACATTGTTGTTGGATGCAACTGAAACAGTCTCTATGGTCTGCTTATGCAGTTAGCTATGTTTTGCTTTGGGGTAAAATCCGGTATTATAGTTTACTTTCTTCCTTTGACAAGGATATAAGCCTACTAGAGAGAGAGAACTTTAAACTATATTCAAATGGTGACTTCATTTAAAAGACATTTTTTTCTTTTACCTTTATTTTTTGAGATGGAATCTCGCTGTGTTGCCCAGGCTCATCTCAACTCCTGGCCTCAAGCAGTCCTCCTGCCTCAGCCTCCCAAAGTGCTGAGATTACAGGCATGAGCCACCATATCCAGCCGCCTTTTACAAGAAGTTTTATTCCAAAGTAAATACAAATTTGTTTTGTTTTGTTTCGTTTTTCCCTGACATACTAACTAAAATTCAGCTTTTCCATTGCTAACTAAAATTCCTTAGGCTGAAACAAACTCAAACATTTTTTTCCAAATGTTCCAATTTATAAATCACTTAAATTCTAATTTTTGGTAAAAGAAAACAATTTAGAGTTTCTCCTTTCTGAAACTCATTTCTTAGCCTGTGATTTCTGGAAGAGGGTTGGTAGAACATGGAATGAGTGTTTACTTGAGGAGAGACAGCTGTTCTCCCCAGTCACATAAGACTGCTGTGGACAAGAAAACCTGTCTGTACCTCACAACTCCATTTACTACAAACAGGGTTTGTGTATATCATTGCAAAAGGGAGCATTTTTTTGACCACTGAGGGGGAAAAAAGTAATCCCAAAGTGGCTTTCCCAGCTTGCTCACATATGCCATAGAATGGGAATTCTGGTGCTGGGAACCCGTCTTTGCACAGATTCTGGCTACTCTTTGACATTTGATGGGAAGATTGGCAGGGGCAGGATGACCTCCTGAGTGTTTGGGTAGCAGATCACACACTGCAAGCGCTGGTCCCCAATGCTTGCCAAGCTACAGGTAGACCTTTCAGTCAGATGAAACTTCACGCTGACTCGCTTCACCCAACATTATAGAAATAACTGAGAAGATTTGTGAAATTAAGATTTTAAACTAAGACAAGAGAGAACTTTAATAACATTTTCAATTTACGTACTTTTTATAAAACATTTTTACCCTCTTTCTGTGAACCTAAATTATATCGTTCTTAATCATAATGTACTTTGAAGAATGACTTAAAGTGCTTAGTTTTGCTCGTAATATGGTCTTTGTCTTTCTGGCAGCTCCTTGCTCTGCTATGGCTTACCATCATGACAGCAGACGGATATTTGTGGGCCAGGATAATGGAGCTGTAATGGTAGGTAACTTTTAGAATGCATTTGTTATATTTTTTATATTATATTATTTATATTGACCTCGCATGTATCATGTTGGCCAGTTAACTTTGGATTAACAATGGATGATTGATTGTTTGGCATGAAAATGTTTAATTTAGGCCAGGCACGGTGGCTCACATCTGTAATCCCAGCATGTTGGGAGGCTGAGGCAGGCAGATTGCTTGAGCCCAGGAGTTTGAGACCAGCCTGGACAACATGGCAAGATGTCGTCTCTACAAAAAATCAAAAAAATTAGTTGTTGGTGGTGCATACCTGTGGTCCCAGCCACTGAGGTGGGAGGATTGCTTGAGCCCAGGAGGTCAAGGCTGCAGTGAGCCGAGATTGTACCACTGTACTTCAGCCTGGGCAACAGAGGGAAACCATGTTTAAAAAAAAAAAACAAAAAAGAAAAAGTTTAATTCAGTGTAGACATTAGGTCATAAATTGATTAAATTAAACTATTGCTTAATTTTGAACTAGTTCCATGGAGCTCAGAATGCTGTCATAGTTGATGGCTGGATGCTGTGGCTGACCCACGGATCATAGCCTTCATAGAGTGATTATGTCACCTACAGCAGCCCCCATCCCTCAGCTGTGATGGTGGAGAGCCTCTGTCACGTGTGTGTGTGTGTGTGTGTGTGTGTGTGTGTGTGTGTGTGTGGCCATTCAGACAGCAACTCACAGAATTCTTTAAGGCAATATTTCCCAAAGTATCTTTGACAAAGGACCTGGTATTTAAATTTCTAGTCTATTAGAGACTGGCATTTTTGTGGGTCGAATTGTATGCATATATTTATTTTTTCTTAATTGAAATATGACTTATATAACATAATTATATTTATCATTTAAAGTATATAATTCAGTGGTCTTGTAGTATATTCACAAGATTGTGCAACCATCACCATTCTCTAATTCCAGAATATTTTCATCACTCCTCCCTGCAAAAAAAAATCCCATACCCATTAGCAGTCACTCTCCATTGCTCCTTCCCCCCAGCTCCTGGAAATCACTAATTTGCTGAATCCAGGGATTTGCCTATTTTAGATACTTTATATTAAATAGACTCATACAATATGTGTGGCCTTTTATGTCTGTCTTTCACTTAGCATGATGTTTTCAAGGTTCATGCTTGTTTGAATTAATTCATTCATTCTTTTTGCAGTGGAATAGTATTCCATACTGCACTTGGTTTATCCCTTTATTAGATAGACATTTGGGTTGTTTTCACTTTTTGTCTATTATGAATAAAATTGCTATGAAAATTCATGTGTATGTTTTTGTATGAACATATTTTTTTCAATTGTGTATGTATACCTAAGAGTGGAATTGCTGGGTCATACAGTAACTATATTGACCTTTTAAGCAACTACCAAACTGTTTTCCATAGTGGCTGCACAATTTACATTCCCACCAGCAACGTACAAGGGTTCCGGTTTCTCCACATCCTTGCCAGCACTTGTTATTTTCTGCTTGTTTTGTTTTGCTTTGTTTTTGTTATGGTCATCCTGGTGGGTGTGAAATGGTACCAGATTGTGGTTTTGATTTGCATTTTCCTAATGACTAGTGATGCTGAGGATCTTCTTAGGGGCTTCCTGGTCATTTGTGGATCTTCTTTGGAAAAATATCTATTTAAGTCCTTTGCCCATTTTTAATAGAGTATTTTTTAACTGTTGAATTGTAGGAGTTTTTTCTGTATGTTAGATACTAGACCCCTATCAGATATATGATTTGCAAATATATTCTCCTATTCTAAGAGCTGCCGTTTAACTTTTTTTTTTTTAAGTTTAGTGAAGTCCAATTTATCTATTTATTTATTTATTTTGGTTACTTGTGCTTTAGATATTATATCTAAGAAACCATTGCCTAATCCAAGGTCATTTATACCTATGAAGATAAGTAGATTTACACCTATATTTTCTTCTGAGAGTTTTATAGTTTAGCTTTACATTTAAATCTTTGATTCACTGTAGTTAACTCTTATATGTGGTATCAGGGAGGGATTTCACATTTATTCTTTTGTATGTGGACATCCAGTTATCCCAGCACCAATTGTTGAAAAGATTATTTTTTTCCCGTTTAATTTTCTTGGCATCTTTGTAACAGAACCAGCCAGGCAGTGAGCCAGGGAAGAGTTTCCAGAAATGAATGTCCAGAAGACCCCAGGTGGGAAGGATCTCTGTGCATCAGAGGGCTCAGAGGAGGTTATTGTGGCTTGATGGTGCTGGGCGATAGGGAGGGACCCTAGGGCAATTGGAGGAGTGGGCAGAGGCCAGGTCATGCAGCGTCTTATAGGTCTGGGTAAAGCTTTAAATTTTATTGTAATTGCAGTGAGAAGCTGTTAAAGTGTTTTCAGCAGATGAATAGCATGATATAGTTTGCATTTTTCAAAGATCCCTCTAGCTGCTGGGTGGAGAACAGATTGAGGGGCAACCAGAGTGGTGGTGGGGGGAATTGGGCTGTTTTAGTGGTCTGGGTTTGGTGGCCATGAAGAAGGGGACAAGTGGATGGACTTGAGGTAAGTCTTGGAGACATCTGTGATAAGTTGGCTGTGTAGAAGAGAGGAAGAAAAGTTGGATGCTAGCCAGGTTTTTGGCTTGAGAGCTGGGTAGGAAGTAGTATCATTTGCTGAGAAGGGCCAGGCTGGGTGGGGGAGGCAGTTGGAGGGAGGGGGACAGTGAGAGCCAGCCATAGTTTGAGATACCAGTGAGTTTCTGAACGGCCATGTGAGGTTGGCACAGGATAAACAAAACTGGAGCCCCAGAGAGGTCTGGGCCGAGGGCATCATCATCAGGTCATTTTTCAAGCCACAAGAATGATAATGAGTAGCTGGGGGAGGGAATGAAAGAAACTGGGGCCCAAACCTGAGGCCTAAACAATAACAGTGTGTCAGAATGGGGTGGAAGGGGAGGTCAGACAGGGAGGAGGGGGAATGATGATCCTTGAGTGTGATGGTAAGGGGCCCAGATCACCTCATGTAAGCTGAATTTCCTGACCTTGCATGGTCATACTAATCATTGAGGGAACTTGCTGAAATACAGATTCCCTGGCTCTACACCAGACCCAGAGCTTCAGAATCACTAGGGAGGTGCCTGGGAATCTGTAAAATAAGTATCAAGTCCTCTAGGTGAACCCTAGGACCAAGTGCTTTAGGGAAACTACACAGTTTCCCTAAAACCATTGAGGAGCAGAAGCAGGTTTCTGGTTTTTGTCAGCTCAGCATGACAAATGTGTAGCAGGCTTTGAGGGGACAAGGCTGAAAGTACGGGTGCTAGTTAGGAGGCTGACTCCGAACCCCAGTGTAAAGTGATAAAACACCGCGGCAGTGATGAAGAAGAGGCCGTATCCTCAAGAACTGTCTGGGAAGCAGGACTGGGTGTTTGAATAAATGTGCATGTTGAAATGAGCTTTAAGGTGACTTACAGGTTTCTAGCCAGGAGTTAGCTGTCTTCAGAGACAGAAAAGATGCTGATCTTTTGGGGAAAGGTGATGAGTTCAATTTTGAGAACTGAACTTGCACGTGTGCCTGAACCTCAGGGTTTGGTCTGGGCAGGGGTTGGGAGTTCTTCAAACCTGGATGTCAGTGGAAACTACAATGGTGGCTGCCGTGAACTAGAGAGAGTGGGTAGATTGAGAAAAGCAGAGGGCCAAGGTCACATTCCTGGCAGAATATCAATATTTAAAGGAAAGCCAGAGGACTGGGAGCCTAAAGGAGAGACAGGAAGAATGGGCAAAGTGAGAGGAGAGCCAGACAGGACAGTGCAGCTGTGGAAGCCAGAGGGCAGTGAGTTTCAGGGAGTAGGTGAATAACCGTGTCAAGGGCAGGAGGGAGAGGATGAAATCGGGCCTGGGTGGTGCCCTTGGGATGGCATTAGAGGGCAGCTACTGATAACGAGAAGAGCCTCTCCATGCAGTGATGGTGCAGCCCTGGTGAGCCATGGACTGACATGTGATTGGGAGATGAGGGAGAGAGAGCGAGAAGCTTTTGACTGAGAAGGGGACAAGGAAAGTAGAAGTATAGTTATGAGAGTTTCATTGTTTTTCTTAATGAAAGAAGCAGCCTTGGACCAGGTATGGTGGCTCATGCCAGTTATCTCAGCACTTTGGGGGGCTGAGGCAGCAGGATTGAGCCCAGGAGCTAGATCAGCCTGGGCAATATAGTGAGACCTCATCTCTATAAAAACTTAAACAATTAGCTTAGTGTGGTGGCATACCCATGTAGCCCCAGCTACTCAAGAGGCTGAGGTGGGAGGATCACTTGAACCTGGGAAGTGGAGGTTGCAGTGAGCAGAGATTGTACCACTGCACTCCAGCCTGGATGGCAGAACAAGACTCTGTCTCAAAAGAAGGAAAAAAAAAAAAGCCTCAATTTAAGGGCTAGGAAGAAAGAGCCGGTGGAAGGGACAGGCTCCCTGCCCTCACAGTTCTCACAGCAGGAGGCTGCAGGTGAGGGTGCCAGTAATGCATGCCACATTAGTGAATGCCGAAGCTCTCTGTTTTCCCCTTCTCCTGACAATTTTATGGGAATATCATGACGATGTGCAGGCACATACATAACGAGAAGCCACTAAGTACAAGCTTCACATAGTGCAGTGGTGCAATGTTGGTGCATTTATCTCCCTACAGACCCTTCTGGTGGCCTTTGGTTCAAGGGGGAGACTGTCATTACAGGATGGCACATAAAAACTCTTAGAGTTGTTCAATGGACAGGGGCAATGCGAATCCAGTTTAGTATTAGTTAGCAATCGATCAATTGCTCTTGCACTGAATGCTGTTTAATATGTACAGTGCTGATACATTTTTCTACTTTGCAAAAACAAGATGAAGAACAAGAAATCTGTATTCTTTTGTGTGCTTTTTTCCCCCTCACTCTGGTCTGTCAGCCATTCATAATATCAATGTCAATTCAGCATTGATCAATAATAGTATTCTTGGCTGGGTGCAGTGGCTCATGCCTGTAATCCCAGCACTTTGGGAGGCTGAGGTGGGTGGATCACTTGAGGCCAGGAGTTAGAGACCAGCCTGGCCAACGTGGTGAAATGCCATCTATACTAAAAATGCAAAAATATTAGCTGGGCATGGTGGCACGCACCTTTAGACCCAGTTACTCAGGACGCTGAGGCACAAGAATCCCTTGAACTCAGGAGGCAGAGGTTACACCACTGCACTCCAGCCTGGGTAACAGAGTGAGACTCCGTCTCAAAATAATAATAATATTAATTAGTGATTTTTCTTTAAAGTTTTATCTTCACAGTTTTATGTTGAGGTTGATTTATTTTTCAATAAAAAGTATGTACTTTAAATTTTTTTTCCAAGTTATAAAGTATTACATCTATAGAAAATTTGAGGCCAGGTGCAGTGGCTCACGCATGTAATCCCAACATTTTGGAAGGTCAAGGTGGGTGGATCACCTGAGGTCAGAAGTTTGAGACGAGCCTGGCCAACATGGTAAAACCCCATCTCTACTAAAAATACAAAAATTAGCTGGGCGTGCTGGTGCATGCCTGTAATCTCTGCTACTTGGAAGGCTGAGGCAGGAGAATCACTAGAACCTGGAGGCAGAGGTTGCAGTGAACCAAGATCAGGCCACTGCATTCCAGCCTGGGCAACAAGAGCGAAATTCCATCTCAAAATAAGTAAAAAAAAAAATAAATAATAAAAGAAAATTTTGAAAATACAGGAGTATAAAAAGAAGATGAAAACCACTCACAATCTCTAAATTTCTTTTTGTATATTAAATAGCTGTACTTTCTCCCACTAAATTGCTGAGCTACCCAGTGCCCTGTTTTTATTGTAGCTGAGAGCTCTGTTAGTGAGGGATCTTTGCAGTTTTGCTTCAATATGCAGTGTCTTGAGGGATTTTTCGTGTAATTAAGAGAATAAAATTGTGTAGTAGGAGGGCGAAGGAATGCAGAGTGCTGATTTGGGGGAGGAAGAAGTGGACAGAAGTGGCATGCTGATCAGCAGCACTTACTTCATTTGGTCTGTTCTCCCAAAGCAATGATGGCCTGAGGACAGGTCTAATGAAAGAAGCAATTCAGAGCATTCCTAAAGAACTCATCTTAAGTCCCAGGTCTTGTGATAATCATTTTTGGATTTTACTTCATTTTTGAAAGTTAAGTTTCTGTTGTTTTTTAAAACCATAACTCTTTTAATTTTTAATTTTGTTCATTTACTTTTAGGAATTTCACGTTTCTGAAGATTTTAATAAAATGAACTTTATCAAGACCTACCCAGGTAATTATAATGCACATTATCTTGGGTACACATACATGCAGACCTACACAAAACTAGAACGTCTTCTCTTATGATGAAAATTATAACTTTTTCGCTTTGTTACCCGCACTGTGTGAAAGACTGTTGTCTTTTGGTGATATTTCAGCTTTTGCTTACTCACTAACATTTAAAATGTTGTATATTGGGTACATGTATTAGATTTAATTAACCATTCTTTTATTATTGGATATGTGTACTGCTTCCATTTTTTGATAACACAAACTACTCTTCATATGTGTGTGTGTGTATATATAACTGTGGGTGTGTATACAATTTTTGATATGTGTATACACGTGTGTGTGTGTGTGTGTATTCTTGAATAAGTGTATACCCCTGTGTGTGTGTGTGTGTGTGTGTGTGTGTATGTGTGTGTATTCTCGACTGTTATTCTGACTCTAATCCTATAATCCATTGTTTTTGTTTTGTTCAAATAGAGATGAGTTTGCACTGTGTTGCCCAGGCTGGTCTTGAACTCCTGAGTTTAAGTGATCCTCCCACCTCAGCCTCCCAAAATGCTAGAATTCAGGTGTGAGCCACCACACCTGTCCAAATTCTTTAATTCTGATTACTTCTATTTAAGACAAGTCCCTAGATGCTCAATGAGGATTTTTTTTTTTTTTAAAGATGAATTCCTACAAAATGGAATAATTAGGTCAGGCATTAAAAAGTTTTTTAAATGCCCTAGATTTATTTTGCAAACTGCTTCACAGCAATAGTGTAAGTTTTTACAGTCCTGGGAATAGTGGCTGAGAATACCTGTTCATGAAGTCTTCACAACATTGCTGCCTTATAATTTTTTCTTCCTGTTTAATAGTCAAGAATGTCCCAATTTGAAAATTATTTAAGCTTTATTTAATGTTGACCATTTGTCATCTTTTCTGAATGTCTGTTTATGCTTTTGCGCATGTTCCCAGGGAGCTGGAGTGTTTTCTAATGGAATTGTAAGCACTTTTCGCTACAAAGCTATCAATGCTTTGTGACATCTGTGACATATACCTTTTTTCAGTTTTTACTTTATGTAAAATTGGCTAGATGAATATTAAATTTTAAAACTTAACAAAAGCAAGATCCTAATGTCAACTTCAGGTTGAAGTTGCAAAACTAAAGCATTTTGATTAAGTTGTGGATTCCTATCAGACCAATTAGCTGATTCCCAGAAACTTTACCAGAAGACATATATTTAGCCTCATTTTATTCACCCTGTACTCCTAAAATTTTATATTTAATGCTTGCGGATAAAAGTAAAAATTAGAGTCTAGATACTTTACATACGTGCTGTTCATCTTGGTGAAATGTGGTCTAATAATAGGATACTTTAATAAGGCCAAATTGCTTTTCCCTACATATTGTTTCACCTGTTCCAAATTTAAAATAGGAGAAAAGCGTCCTGATGCAGTGGCTCATGCCTGTAATCTCAGCCCTTTGGGAGGCCAAGGCGGGTGGATCACTTGAGGTCATGAGTTCAAGGCCAGCCTGGCTAACATGGTGAAACCCTGTCTCTACTAAAAATAACAAAAATTAGCCGGGCATGGTGGCATACACCTGTAGTCCCAGCTACTCAGAAGGCTGAGGCAGGAGAATCGCTTGAACCCAGGAGGCAGAGATCACAGTGAGCCAAGATCACACCACTGCACCCCCACCTGGGCGACAGAGTGAGACTCCATCTGAAAAATAAAGAAATAAATAAAATAGAAGACAAGCGATGCAACAATGACTATACATTTGCACTTGGAGTATGTTGGTCAGGGAAACTGTTTTGTAACAATGAACGATGACACTTTCCAGTCTTGCGTTGCTGAATAACGCACTAGCATTATGGTGTTGTTATAATACCAGAAACACCTTTGAATTCTCAGCTATCATGTGTAGGTTTATCTTTAACATAATCAAGAATCTGTAAGTTCCTTTATGAAGTATATACCTACGAGTTTGGAGACCTTTACTTAAATGCCTGGTCAATGTTTTTGTCAAAAGGCAAATTCCTTCATAAATTATTTCATCTAGCCAGCTGTGGTGGCTCACACCTGTAATCCCAGCACTTTGAGAAGACAAAGTGGGAGGATCCCTTGAAGCCAGGAGTTTGAGACCAGCCTGGGCAACTTAGAGCCCACCTCTTTAAAAAATTAGCCAGCCATGGTGGCACACACTGTAGTCCCAGCTACTTGAGAGTCTGAGGTGGGAGGATCACTTGAGCCCAGGAGTTAGAGATTACAGTGAGCCATCGTAACACCACCACACTCTAGCCTGGGTAACAGATGGAGACCCTGTCTCTTTAAAAAAAAAATCATAACGTGTCTCTCTGTGTGTGTACTTTTTCATCTGTCATTAAGTTCTTGATCAAATTATTTCATATTCACATCTCATGTTATTTTTATCTGTATTTTGGTTGTCAATTTTTTTTTTCTTTTTTTGAGGCAGAGTCTTGCACTGTTGCCCACGCTGGGGTGCAGTGGAGCGATCTCAGCTCACTGCAACCTCTGCCTCCCGGGTTCAAGTCGATTCTCCTGCCTCAGCCTCCCTGGTAGCTGGGATTACAGTCTCGAGCCACCATGCCCAGCTAATTTTTTTTTTTTTGTATTTTTAGTAGAGACAGCGTTTCACCATGTTGGCCAGGCTGGCCTCAAGTGATCCGCCTGCCTTGGCCTCCCAAAATGCTAAGATTATAGGCGTGAGCCACCACACCCCACTGGTTATCAAAGTTCTTTATGGGACATAAGGCAGCATAGCTTTCTTTTGCAGTGGTTCCTGGACCTTTATATTTCATTGACTAATAACATTTTAGAAAATATTTGGAGGACTAATACAGGTATTGCTATATTCTTTATTTTGCCAAGGGAGAGTTTAAAAACTGAAAATGAAGCAAAATATCTCACCATACTTTCATAAAAGAAAGGCTACCAAGCCAGGTGCAGTGGCTCACGCCTGTAATTCCAGCACTTTGGGAGGCTGAGGTGGGCGGATGACGAGGTCAGGAGTTCGAGACCAGCCTTACCAACATAATGAAACCCCATCTCTACTAAAAATACAAAAATTAGCCGACTGTGGTGGCACAAGCCTGTAATCCCAGTTACTCAGGAGGCTGAGGCAGGAGAATTATTTGAACCCTGGAGGCGGAGGTTGCAGTGAGCCGAGATAGTGCCACTGCACTCCAGACTGGGCGACAGAGCTAGACTTTATATAAAAAAAAAAAAAAAAAGAAGAAAGAAAGGATACCTGGAAAAAAAAAAAAAACAGCAGAAAGGATATAATCTTAAAAATAGGATGGCTCTCCTCAGGAAAAACTAGTTGACTATTCACTACAAAATCTTTACGACAAACTAGTTTAAACCTTATGGCTGTTTGGACTGAGTTTAACAACTACAGGTTTAGTGGAAAAAGCGTTTTGAGTCAGACAGCCCAAATTAATCTATCCCTTATTAGACTTTCAGCATATATTAATATTTAATATTTGCTTCTCAGTTTTCTTATCTGAAAATGGGTATAATATTATACACCCTATAAGTATTTATACAAATTAAATATCAGGCTCCACATCAGATGCTGAGACAGATCTTGAGAGACATAGTTGACTCAAATTTAATGTTTTTCAGTTTTAAATTTTTATTTTTTAAGTAGAGATAGGGTCTTGCTGCCTTACCCAGGCTGGAGTACAGTGGTGCAATCATAGCTCAATGTAACCTTCAACTCCTGGGCTCAAGAAATCCTCCCCGCTCAGCCTGCTGAGTAGCTAAGACTACAGGCAAGTGCCACCATGCCCAGCTGATTTTTAAAAATTTTTTGTAGAGATGGAATCTTGCTTTGTTGCCCAGGCTGGTCTCCAACTCTTGGCCTCAAACAATCCTCCTGCCTCAGCCTCCCAAAGTGCTGGGATTATAGGTGTGAGCCACTTCGCCCAGCTGAATTTAAGATTAACAGGTGTCATAGCATCCTTTAAGTTTCAGAATCCTTCATGACTATTTAATTGTTCAGTGTAACCTTTTAGCAGTGGATGAATCTGACCTTCATGGAGACTTTTGGGGAGAGTCCCTCAGTTCTTCCTAAGCAGTCTGTACAGCTAAAAGCAAAGTCAGCAGTTTCTCTGTCTGTCCTTTGACTTCATTCATCAGACTGGACACTTATTAAACATCTACTGCATGCAAAGTTCTGTACCAGATGAAGTAGAAGGCAGGTTACACTGCCCTGGTGTGGCTTGTAATTGACCTGGAAATATTTCCAGAGTTGGGTAATAGAGAGAATGCCTTCCTCATTCTCAACTGTAATTTTGGAATGGAGAACTTTACAAATGCTTTGTCTTTATGAATAATAAAAGGTTAACACTGATAAAAAGTATTCCAGAAACAAAACACATAACATCATTTTTTAATTTTAGAAAACTGCAGTTGCTCTTATTTAGAATGCCATTGTTTTCTAAGGGTTCAAAACAAACGATTAAAAAAAAATTGAACTGTTACAACCGCTGCTTCCTACATGGTTCTCATTCATAGTTACAGTTTTTTAGAGCAAGGTAACAATGTTCTCTTGAGCATAGCAAAAAAAAATCTATTCTCTAATCTATTATTCGATTCCTAGCTTCTGGTGGCCACGCCTATGGGGGGGGCAGAGGGCAGGGCCTCGGAGAGAGCCTGTGCTAGTGAGTTGTTGAGCTGGGGCGGGTTGTCTGAAATCTACTCACAGAGGACAGGCATTTCCAATACACTCTTGTACACAGCTCTGTCCCAGCTGAGCAGATTGAGAGGTTGAACCTCAGTTCTTCCCCGTGGAGTGCTGGTTCGGAAGATGACATCTCTTCACCTTTCTGATCCTGCAGCTCATCAGAACCGGGTGTCTGCGATTATCTTCAGCTTGGCCACAGAGTGGGTGATCAGTACTGGCCACGATAAGTGTGTGAGCTGGATGTGCACGCGGAGCGGGAACATGCTTGGGAGGCATTTCTTCACGTCCTGGGCTTCGTGTCTGCAGTATCCTTCAGAGCCACAGACCCCTCCTTCCCTTGGCCTCTGCTTCTCGGTGTTTGGTTCTGAATCTTATCCCAAATTGCTAACCGAGATCTAAAGACTGAATGAAATCTGTTTAAGTTTGTGCAAAAAGTAATTGTGTTTTTTGCCATTGAAAGTAATTGCCAAAATTTCAATTACTTTTGCACCAACCTAATACATATTTCACCAAAAATCCAAGAACTTCCGTATTTGCTTTTCTTGCTGTAAATTGGGTTTATTAAAAATAATAATGAAATGAATTGTTCTCTGCTGGGAGGTGCTATAGTTTTGTTTTGTTTTGTTTTTGAGACAGAGTCTCACTCTGTCACCAGGCTGGAGTGCAGTGGTATGATCTCTGCTCACTACAACCTCCGCCTCCTGGATTCAAGGGATTCTCCTGCCTCAGCCTCCTGAGTAGCTGGGATTACAGATGCATGCCACCAGGCCCAGCTAAATTTTGTATTTTTAGTAGAGACGGGGTTTCACCATGTTGGCCAGTATGGTCTCATTCTCTTGACCTCGTGATTCACCCACCTGGGCCTCCCAAAGTGCTGGGATTATAGGCGTGAGCCACCGCATCTGGCCACTATAGGTTTTTGATACAAAATTGTGGGAAACCCAAGTTCATTAATGCAAACTGCTCCTCTCACGTCTTTGCATTTCTAATGGAAAGACTTTATTGTGTGAAGAAGAAAAAAAAGGAATTTGTGTTCTAGTAATTGGTTATTTGCAGACCCCGTAAGCATATATACCAAATATTAAGGGTTTATAGCCCTGGGGTTTGTTCCTAAATGGTCTACAAGGAGTTTTACACAAAACTTTTGCCTAATGCTTTTTTTGTGTGTGGAGAGAACCCCTAATCCTTATAATACTGTCAAAGATGCCTCAGGATCCCCAAAAATGCTAAAAAATCACTGCCTAAAAAATTCCTGCTACTACATGGAATTTGCTTCATGTACAGCTCACCCTTACCTGAGGCTCCCTCTGCCTGCTGTGTATCTTAGTGATGACCAGATCAAGGTTATCAACAACAGACAAACACCCCTTGCTAGTTTCTCTCTCAGAGTTGAATGTTTGGCATAGTAAAATTCTGTCCATTGAGAAAGCCTTTCTCTAAAATGTTTGCTACAAATGAATGCACAGCATGAGATGTTTAAAATAGTACCATACACTTTAGAATCAAACAAGCGAAAAAAAAAAATACTCAGATATAGTGTGGGCCACATAAGCATTTCTGTTACGTGCTAGGCCTTTCATAATGGATTTGTAGAAAATGAGACAGAATCATAGTCATGCCCTAGTTTACCGTGCTCCCTTTGACTGGTGTTTTGGAAGGTGATAGTTATCTTGTTGTAAATAGCTTTCCTGTTATAAATAGTAGTTAACCTGTTGTATGTAAATTTCTGGTTTTCCACAAATATCTGTGGCCACAAATTGAGAAAGTAATGAGTTGTGACCAATAGTTAATATATTTTCTAAATTTCAATGTACTACCACCACAAATAGCTGCTTTTTGGATTATTAAACTACCACAGTAATTTAATCATCCTCTCCATTTATAGCTAAATTCTCTGGGCCAAAAGAAGCATGGATTCATGTCTTGTATTTGCTGTCAGATTTACATCGTTTTCAGAGATATTTCATAAATTACCATCATGTTTCAGAGCTTTCTAGCTGTTATCAGTAGTTAGCACTTATTGATTTATTTTTTTTTTTGAGACAGTCTTGCTCTGTCACCCAGGCTGCAGTGGTGCAGTGGCGTCCTCTTGGCTCACTACAACCTCTGCCTTCTGGGTTCAAGCTGTTCTCTTGCTTCAGCCTCCCAAGTAACTGGGATTACAGGCATGTGCTACCACGCCCAGCTAATTTTTTGTATTTTTAGTAGACATGGGGTTTCACCATGTTTGCCAGGCTGTTCTTGAACTCCTGACCTCAAGTGATCCACCTGCCTCAGCCTCCCACAGTGCTGGGATTACAGGCATGAGCCACCGCACCCGGGCCCATTAGTTACAAATTTCACTCTTTGACACTTTATTGTACTTGATTATATCTACTTGTTTTCATGTGTGTCTGCCCTGCCAGCTCTTATCTTTTTTTATTGCCAGTTCCTGGGATCTTGTTTGATGTAGTAACAGGCATTCAATGAATTCTTGTTGAATGAATGAATATAAATTTTCCCAGTAATAACAGCTGTTTTAAATTTTTCCTTCAGTATTTACATATTGCATGATTTTCAGTTGGATATTTCCTTTCTTGTTATAGTTTTAGGTGTATGCTTATTCTCTTTAAAATGCATGTTTTCTAACTTTGAAAACTAACTTTGACTAATGCTGGCATCTCTCTTAGGAGAGGATTTTCAGGTGATTTCTGTTCTACATCCTTGACTGCATCTCCTCAGATATGACTTTGACACTCAGTATGCTTTCGTTGGTGATTATTCTGGACAGATCACCCTGCTGAAGCTTGAACAGAACACGTGTTCAGTCATCACAACCCTCAAAGGACACGAAGGTAGGCTATATTATCACCCAACAGTTTTTTTTTTTTGCCTAACTTGGGCATCCAGATTCAGTTCTCCACTCTGTGGATTCATGAATGCTGTGTTTCTCATGATCTGTCAGATTTCATTTTGATTGGCCAGATACGGATTTACAGTGAAAATTAACTGAAGGTGGGGGTGATGGGTTCATTTCATATTGTTGAAATCCCTTCTAAATTGCTTGTGTGGATAATAATTTATATGTTGCTTACCTTTTTAAATTAAGTTATGGTCGGTGTGTTGGCTCATACCTGTAATCCCAGCACTTTGGGGGCCGAATTAGGTGCATCACTTGAGGCTAGGAGTTTGAGACCAGCCTGGCCAACACAGCAAAACCCTGTCTCTAATAAGAATACAAAAGTTAGCCTAGCATGGTGGCGCATGCCTGTAATCCCACCCCCAGATACTCGGGAGGCTGAGGCAGGAGAATCGCTTGAACCTGGGAGGTGGAGGTTGCAGTGAGCCAAGATTACACCACTAAACTCTTGCCTGGGTGACAGAGTGAGACTCTGCTTCAAAAAAATAAAAATAAAATAAGTTACTGTGTTCAGAAGACCTTTAAAATTACTTCTAAGTGGTAAGACCTTTGGAAGAATTGTTATTATTACTTTAAAAAATTTATCAGTTCCTAAGGCCCTGAGAAAGATCTGATAAATACAATTAGAAGAAATGTATGGGCTGGTTCAGCCACTGCTTGGGAAACATACCCTGGATAGGGACTGAGGGAAAAGAATGACTGGGTGGAATTTCATTCCTGTAGTGCTGTGAGTAGGTGAAGCTCTGTGGAGGGGTTTTAAAAGTCCATTGATTGTATTGAGTGACTTGCGACGTACACATGAGTAATAAAGAGGTTTCATTGGATACTGTGTTAGGCCATTCTTGCATTGCAATAAAGGAATATCCAAGACTGGGTAATTTATAAAGAAAAGAGGTTTAATTGGCTCGTGAATCTACAGGCTGTGTAGGAGGCATGGCACCAGCATGCTTCTGGTGAGGGCCTCAGGAAGCTTATAGTGATGGCAGAAGGTGAGGCGTGAACAGATACATCACATGGCAAAAGCAGGAGTAGGGGTGTGGCAGTGCCACACACTTTTAAACAACCAGATCTCAAGGGACCTAATTTACTATCTCAAGGAGAGCACCAAGGGGTTGGCACTAAAGCATTCATGAGAAATCCACCCCCATGAGCCAACTACCAGGCCCTACCTGCAACATTGGGGATTACAGTTTAACATGAAATTTAGAAGCCAGGCCCGGTGGCTTACACCTGTAATCCCAGCACTTTGGGAGGCTGAGGTGGGCAGATCACTTGAGGTCAGGAGTTTGAGACTAGCTTGGCAACGTGGTGAAACCCTGTCTCTACTAAAAATACAAAAAAAAATTTAGCCGGGCATGGTGGCAGGTGCCTATAGTTCCAGCTGCTCTGGGAGGCTGAGGCAGGAGAATTGCTTGAACCTGGGAGGTGGAGATTGCAGTGAGCCAAGATCACACCACTGCACTGTAGCCTGGGCAACAGAGGGAGACTCTGTCTCAAAAAATAATGATAATAATCAATGAAATTGAGAGGGGACGCATGTCTAAACTATGTCAGATGCTAAGCTGTAATGGATTGCAGTTTTCATACAGATCACAGGATCAAATTCTGATACGTGTCACAAAGTATAAGTTTTGAGGCCATCTGGTTTATGGAGAACTGGAGAATTGCTGAAAGAATTAATGATGGACTTACTTATAACTACAGTTACTGTTTTAGTTTTAACAAGTTATAATAAATGTACACTATGCTTTCTATGTAATCTATTTAGGTGAAATAGAGTATATCAGATCAAGGACCCTATAGGGGAAAAAGAAGAAAGAGAACAGCAAGTTAAAATAGATTTGGGCAGGAAAGCAGAGGCCCATGAAGAAACCACTTTCCGTTTATGACTAATTCTCTCATGACCCCCACGCTCTTCAGTTTTTTCAGGGTTGCTAAGGGCAGAATGGGTTCCGGTAACTACTTAGTAGTTTTCATGTTGAAAGACCCTATTTATCTGCCCTTAGGCCTCTAACTGAAATGGATGGCACATAGATTACACAGGGTCAAAAGTCATGTGAAACTAACCCCTAAAGTCTTTGCAGAGTATTTCTTTGTTTTTCCTTTGTTCTGTTTTTGGAAAGTGTATGTGGGAAAGTAGTGCGTGTTTGCTTTTGAATATGGCGTCATTAACTTTCTGTATACCTACCAAAATTATTAGCTTGTGTGGCTGGTTCAGTTTTACTAAGTTGATTAATGATGTTTTTTCTAGACAAACAGCAGTCGATGTACAAGGAAAGGATCTACTGAAAGATAAACCTGTAGAAAGAAAGAGTTCCCCAAGGGTTTCAAATTTAAGTTAGCCAGTATAAAGTATGAACTGTGAGGTTCACATTTTTCACTTAAATTACTTGACATAATTGTGTAGTGTCCAACAGACTTTTTTCTGTGGTAATTAATTTTCTTAAACATAGACATCTTGGGGTAAAATGCCTGCAAGGTCCCAGAGACCCAGAATAATCTAGATTTTTTATCTTGTGTAGGATGGACACCGTAAACTTTACTGGTTTTTCTCATTAAATATTAGTAGCATTTTTTTCTTCAGAAACTTTTTCTGAACATTTCATATGTAGCTACTTTATAATTTTTTTGCCAGAGAACAAGGAAAAACTTCTTTTAAAAATCTTTGTATTCAAAGCAGGTTTTTTTGTTTGTTTTTTTTTTTGTAACAGAGTCTCACTCTGTCACCCAGGCTGGAGTGCAGTGGTGTGATCTTGGCTCACTACAACCTCCACCTCTTGGGTTCAACCAATTCTCCCACCTCAGCCTCCTGAGTAGCTGGGATTACAGGTACCCACCACCATGCCTGGCTAATTTTTGTATTTTTGTATTTTTTGTTTGTTTGTTTGTAGAGATGGAATTTCACCATGTTAGCTAGACCTAGTCTTGAACTCCTAGCCTCAAATGACTCATCTGCCTTGGCCTCCCAAAGTGCTGGGATTACAGGAGTGAGTCGCCATGGCTGGCCCCAACTAGTTTGATGCACAATTGAAAATTCTAATCTTACAGCTTTGGATAATGGTGCTGTGTCTTCTGTATGACTCACGATAGCGTGGTTGAATGACCCATCATACACCATGAAGGTGGTACCTTTTGGATAAAGACTCTCAGCTGGTCCTTGTTTGGTCTTCAGCTGTCAAATGTGTCCATCCTGACGCAGAGTTATATTTTACCTCTTCTCCCTCCCCCTCTCCCCTGCCTCCCTCTCTCTCCCTCGCAAATCCCTAGGTAGTGTCGCCTGCCTCTGGTGGGACCCTATTCAGCGGTTACTCTTCTCGGGAGCATCTGACAACAGCATCATCATGTGGGACATCGGAGGAAGAAAAGGCCGGACACTATTACTTCAGGGCCATCAGTGCGTGACCACTTGTGGGGGTGGGGAAAGAATCCAAGTTGGTGGAGAGCCAGGGAAGGGCATTAGTAGTCTGACTGATACCACTCTCTGTAAACTTTCTTCTAAGATGACAATTTGATAGGGCTCAGTTCACTTTTAACTGCTGTCTGTCAGCCGCGAGTATCTGATGTTTAGTAGCAAAAAAGAAAAAAAAAGGGGGGGCTTTCTTCCTTCTTAATCCAACGAGCACTTGCCACTTTATCTTTCAGGGAGTCACCCTGCTGAAATATCTGAGGAAGGCAGGCATAGGATAGAGACATAGTGAGGACTTTGACCATGGAAGGGTGCATGTAACATGATACTATTATTGAGCTGGGAGAGCCTAACTCTTTTTTTTTTTTTTAAATTCTGAAAGATACTAACTTAAGAAATAATGTCTAGTTTGACAGTGGAATTCACCATTGTATATTTAGGATCTTGCCCTCTAGCCCTGAAAGAAAAACAAAGACCGTTTCACTCCGTTTTCCTTTCTTTCCCTTTTGGCTAGACTGCAGCTGTTACTGTAATCACAATCAAACTGAAAATTAGCTGAGGAAGCATATTGTACATGAGTATAAGAGGCCAAGAGCTTGTCTCCTGGGGCATCCTAAGGGGTAGTCTGGCAGGCATGCAGGAGGGGACAGAGGTCTTCACCCCATCTATGTGTGTGTCTGTGTGTGTGTGTGCACACTAGTGATCTCTGTGGTATTTGACTACTTGTTCATATGAATTGTGTTCAGTAAGGAAATTATACCTCCATTGTTCTTTTTTGTTTCTGAACAAATAGGTAAACCTTATGCATCTGAAAGGGAAATCATGGTGATTGGTCCCGAAAACCATACCCCTCATCAAATTTCTGGCCTGCAATTCTTAATGACTGATTTCAAAGTAGTCAAGTATTTTATAGAATGTATCATTCTGTACTATGAGTTATAAAATGCCAAGCAAAATTTACACTAGAATTCATGTTACCATACTAAATAGTCGATGGTAAACTACCACTTGCTGATTTTAATCAGGAGAGTGATTTGAGCCTAAATGAAGACAGTTTCTGTGTTTTTCTACGTGGAGACAAGTAACTGTTGTGTGTGCTGTTTGCAGTGACAAGGTGCAGTCGCTGTGCTACCTTCAGCTCACCAGGCAGCTCGTCTCTTGTTCCTCGGATGGCGGAATTGCAGTGTGGAACATGGATGTTAGCAGAGAAGAGGTAAGAGGCAAGGTCAAGTCCAGGCTGATCAGGAGAGACCCCCAAGAACCTGGCTTCTTGGCTTCTCACCCCACAAGCTGTAAATGCTGGTCCAGGTGCAGCCAGTCCCAGCTTCTCCTTTTCCTGCTAATGGGTTATTTCTGACAAAGTCCTGTGTGTCATTTTGTACTGCTTCCTCTACTCATTTGAGTTTCTACCAATGACACGCAGTATCTACAATCAGCATTTAGGCTGGTTCTCAGCCTTGAGCAATACACTGAGAAAACACTTTGAGACAGATTTCTGGCATATCCAGGGATTTGGACTGCATAGAGGTCCTCCGAAGCACCATTGTGGTCCCGTAGCCTTCCTGTAGGAAACCCTAAGAGGCGTGTCAGTGACTGCTATCAGGAATGTAGCTAGACACTTGACATGTTTCTGGGAAAATATATTTTCTTTTTTCTGCTTTTACATCCTGTTGAGTTCTAGTTCACTGAGTCCATGTTGATAGAGTGATTTTTTTTTCAGGTGACCTAATTTCTAACTTGGTTGGGCCACTAACTAGTTGTGAGACCTTATTTGGTTAAGTGCCTTAATTTCTCTGTCTGTTTCCTCCTACATAAAGTGGAATTGTAGAATGAAATGACTTCTCAG
The DNA here is from genome assembly GCA_036589455.1 of Ateles fusciceps. Taxonomy (NCBI): domain Eukaryota; kingdom Metazoa; phylum Chordata; class Mammalia; order Primates; family Atelidae; genus Ateles; species Ateles fusciceps. The sequence goes on from JAZHEH010001955.1 coordinate 4,577,622, forward strand.
TTCCCTTCCAGTTCTTTAGACAGACAATCTAATTGTCTGAACAATCTCTCTCTTTTTTGTTTAGACAGGGTCTTGCTTTGTCACCCAGACTGGAGTGCAGTGGCATGATCGTGGCTCTCTGCAGCCTCAACCTCTCAGGCTTAAGCAATCCTCCCACTTCAGCTTCCTGAGTAGCTGGGGCTATAGGCATATGCTACCATGCACCGTTTATTTTTCAAATTTTTTTTTGAGTCAGAGTCTCGCTATATTGTCTAGGCTTATCTCAAACTCCTGGGCTCAAGCGATTCTCCTACCTCAGTCTCCCAATGTGCTGGGATTATTAGGTATGAGCTACTGTGTATATCCTCTTTTTTAAATATTTTGAATAATGCTGCAGTGAATATTCTTGACCTTGTCATTGTGTGATTGATCAATTATTTATTTCAGATGAATTTCTGAAAATAGACCTTCTGGGTCCAAGGATATATACATTCTTAAGGCATTTTATAGATGTCAAATGATTTCCAGTCAAGGTTTCCATTCTCATCTCTGCCTGCACTGGCATTATCTTTCTTTTCTAAGTGACATCTACAACTTATGATGTTAGCAAAAAGCAAAAAAGTTGATGCCGGAGAAGATTTTAGACCATGAGGGATGTTCATGACTTACAGTTTAATTTCAAAAAAATTTGTTGGGCACCTACAGGGTGTTTTTACAGCCAGGAAACTTAAGCGAATGTATGTAATAAATGGCGTATTGATATTGCATTGCAGTACCATATATGATGTCATATGTTACATGACATCACATGATCTGTTCAGTGTCCCGTGCTTTTTGGCAGTATGTTGTTCAGTGTCCTGTGCCCCACTGCAACAGACATTATGCGTTGATGCAGAATTCCCACCAGTCCCTGCATATGTCTGCTTTGTGTTGTCTCTGATTCTTTGTGAGTCTGATTCTCACTTATTAAACCTTCAGTTTTAGCATATCCCGTAGAATTAATCAAGGGACTTTCATCTATTTTTTTTTAAATGCTGACATTACTCATTTCCAGAGTCTATGGCTACCATATACAAAGATTCTTGCCCCCAAGAAATTTGTAATCTAGTGAAAGAAACAGACTACCCTATAAATAATAAAATGCAGTCCATAATAGAGACAACTGATTGTGAGATTCTTTTTGTAACTTTGTAAGACAAGTCAAATAGAGGAAATTTGGATTTCGTGTCTGCTGGTTAATTTCTTTTCTTGAATTTTCTAAAAATTATTTGGTAAGACTTAGAATATTTTATTATTAAACACGATAACATTGGCTCAATACTATAGGATGTGGCTAGGCACGGTGGCTCATGCTTGTAATCCCAGTACTTTGGGAGGCTAAGGTGGGTGGATCACCTGAGATCAGGAGTTTGAGACCAGCCTGGTCAACATGGTGAAACCCAGTCCCTACTAAAAAAATATAAAAATTAACCAGGCATGATGGCGGTCGCCTGTAATCCCAGCTACTTGGGAGGCTGAGGCAGGAAGGTCATTTGAACCAGGAGGTGGAGGTTGTAGTGAGCTGAGATCGCACCATTGCACCCCAGCCTGGATGATGAGCAAAAATCCATCTAAATGTGTGTGTGTGTGTGTGTGTGTGTGTGTGTGTGTGTGTGTGTGTGTGTGTGTATAATAGGATATTTAATACTATACTTGCAAATATTTCTTTGAACTATGTTTTATATTTATCAGCTACTAGTTATATGCACCAAGACCAGCTAGTATACTGTTCTGTTTCCTGGCTTTTGGTCTATTATTTTTCAGTCTTACTCTGAGAGAGCAGAAAACTCAGAAAGAGGCTGTATTCCCTAGGTGATGAGGGGGAGGAGACCATTGGTGCCCAGCACTGCTGGTGGCTTTCCCAAGGGTTTCACAACTTAAAATTTAACCTGCTGTTTTTATCATTGGTAAATTCTTTTAGAAAAAGTACTTAGAAAGTAGTAGTGGGATTCCTACCTTCAAAGCGTATCATTATGGAGTGTATTTATATATCTAGAGAAAGAAAAAATAGTCCTATCAACCAAGGCATTTCCTGTGTACACAATTCACTACATCTGTAGAAGAGACGGGGCAAATTGTGTCAAAAAGATGCATTATTTTTAGTAAGTTTTTTGTTTATTTGTTTTTTAATAACTGAGAAAGTGTACTGTAAGGATGAACAGCCTGTGATCTGTAAGGCTCTGACCCTGCCTTAGGGTTTTTGGGCTGGAGTGCAGGGGTGCCATCTTGGCTCACTGCAACCTTCGCGTCCTAGTTCCAACTGATTCTCCCACCTCAGCTTCCCAGGTGTCTGGGACAACAGGCTCACGCCACCATACCCGGCTAATATTTTGTATTTTTAATAGAGATGGGGTTTCACCATCTTGGCCAGGCTGGTCACGAGCTCCTGATCTCAAGTGATGCACCCGCTTCTGCCTCCCAAAGTGCTGGGATTATAGGCATCAGCCACTGTGCCCAGCCTTTAGGGTTTTATAGGACTTTGTTAGGCTATGGCATGGAGGATTGATCCCAGGTTCTCTAGCTCTGCAATGCATGCCTGGAATTTCTTCTCTGCAAGGCCCCTGTCAATACTAATCGGACCATTTCCTACCCACTGTGGCTTCAAGCACTACGCCGTCAAGTTGGAACAAATTTGCCTCCCTAGCAGATCATAATTAGAAGGGCTCCTTCTTTGGAAGTAGGCACAAAATATAAATGAGCAAGTAACAATGATTAGAATGAATCTTCTTGAAAAGAGAACTTTATTTTAAAGCTAGTAGGTTACAGAATGTATAGCATTTTGTATGCTAGTGCAGTGTTGATGAATACAGCAATTAGTGGTAGAGCAATGGAATTCATTCTTGTCATCTTTGTTCAGATTTGGCAGGTGGAAAAAGATGTAGAAATGAGAGCGAAGCCATCGTATACCTAATTAATATTCTCTCTTGCTCTTCTCAGCACAAAAGTTTCTCCTTAGATAGTAAGTATGTGTTAGGATGGTTCATGTTAACTTAAAGTATAATGCTATATTCTGAGTATTAAGTGAAATCAAGTTAGGGGTATCTCTTATATTAAAATGTGTTCTAAAAAGCTATTTGTTTCTGATTTTTATTTTAGTTTGTTATCTCAAATTATTTTAAGCATATATTTTCATCACTGCAACCTCTGCCTCCTGGGCTCAAGTGATTCTTGTGCCTCAGCTATCTGAGTAGTTAGGACTGCAAGGCATGTGCCACCAAGCCTGGCTGATTTCTGCATTTTTAGTAGAGACAGGGTTGCAGTGAGCCGAGATCGCATTACTGCACACCAGCCTGGGTGACAGAGCAAGACTCCATCTCAAAAAAAAAAAAAAAAAAAAAAAAGAATTGAGACTTTAGATCGGGCGCAGTGGCTCACACCTGTAATCTTAGCACTTTGGGAGTCCGAGGTGGGCAGATCACTTGAGGTCAGGAGTTCGAGATCAGGCTGGCCAACATGGTGACACCCTGTCTCTACTAAAAATACAAAAAATAGCTGGGCGTGGTGGTGGGCACCTCTAATCTCAGCTGTTGGGGAGACTAAGACAGGAGACTTGCTTGAACCCAGGAGGTGGAGGTTGCAGTGAGCTGAGATTGCACCAATGCACTTCAGCCTGGGTGACAAAGTGAGACTGTCTCAAAAAAAAAAAAAAAAAAAACTGAGAATTTAAAAATGGCTTATCTGTATACATATATTTCAATCCTTGCTTGAAATTGAGTCACTTGAAAACTAAAATGTTAGGTAATCCATTGATGTACTGCTTCAGACATTGCTGGAGATAGAGGCCTTTTGTATTAAAAGAATGCTCTGGGTAATTGTAACATAACTCAAATGCCAGCCCCTTCTAAAGATGATCACTTTGATGAAAATGTACAGCTGGGCACAGTGGCTCATGCCTATAATCCCAGAACTTTGGAAGGCTGAGGTAGGCGGATCACATCAGCCCAAGAGTTCAAGACCAGCCTGGGCAGCTTGGCGAAACCCTGTTTCTACAAAAAGTACAAAAAATTTGCTGGGCATGGTGGTGCATGCCTATAGTCCCAACTACTAGGGCGGCTGAGAGGAGGGAGGATCACATGAGCCAGAGACTGAGGCTGCATTGAGGCCATGATTGTGCCCCTGGAGTCCGGCTTGGGTGACAAAGCAAGACCCTGTCTTAAAAAAAAAAGCTCTAAATTTGATATAATTTGCTCATTTCTTGATAATGCAGTTTCATTATTCTGACCACAAATGTTGCATGTGTGTTTCATGGTAATATAATTTCGTATCTGTATAGAAAACTGTACAGTATAGTAGGACTGACAAAGTTTTTCCTGAAACTATGTTCTTGCCTTCAGTTCTGCCCACCTTAGTTCCTTTACTCTATTATGTCCTAAACAGATTTTTAGGACCAGGCGTGGTGGCTCACGCCTGTAATCCCAGCACTTTGGGAGATTGAGGCAGGTGGATCACAAGATCAGGAGTTGGAGACCAGCCTGGCCAACATGGTGAAATCCCGGACTCTACTAAAAATACGAAAATTAGCCAGGCATGGTGCCAGGTGCCTGTAATCCCAGCTACTTGGGAGGCTGAGGCAGGAGAATCACTTGAAACTGGACAGTGGAGGTTGCAGTGAGCCGAGATCGCACCACTGTACTCCAGCCTGGGCAAAAGAGCAAAACTCCGTCTCAAAAAAAAAAAAAAGAAATATTAAAATTTGTGGATCAAACCAGGCCAATAATGTCATAAATGAGAGGCTAAGGGGGGAAAAATGCAGACATTTCATTCAGGGATTTTTTTTTCTTTTTTTAACCAAATTTTAACTCAAGAAAAATAGAAAGTTTAAGCCTCCCTCTGTTTTGATTGAGAGCCAGATTTCAGAATTCCAGACCAGTAAAGTTTGCTTTAAGATTTTTATTTTAAGTAATACATAATAGACACTGTGTGGTCAAAGGAAATAGACAATTCAGCTATTCACTGTAGACAAAAGAGAGAAGTAAATTTCTAAAGCACTGAGCAATAATGGGCAAGTTTGCAAATCGGTTCTTTTTTACACTTAACATTTTTGTGCACTAAATTAAACATCGAATTCTCTGCTGCTAAGTATGGGAAGTGTAAACTGGAATGAATGTTCATTTATTATTCTGTTTCCATTAAAGCCGTCATTGTAGCGTCCTTAAAGCACATTAGCCCTTACTGGAGTTGTTTGGAAATGGCTTAGTGAATACATTTTTGTGCTGTTTTTTGGTCCACGTGGCTGTGGTTTTGCAAGAGTTACACTTGGGCATGTCCCAGACATACGACTAGGAAGCTGTACTTTACTTTCCTTCCTCCTGCAATTAAATAACCCATGCCATTGGCAGTTCAGCCTACTGCGTCTCTCTTAGGGACAGTGTCCCCCAGGTAGTATCCTCACACATCACCAGCCTCTATCACCACCTGTCTTCCATTGATCAGAGAAACGAAGTAATTCTACATCAAGAAAATAATTTTTCTCACATAGATACACATCTCTATTCTTCTTTCATCCCTTCTCATCTCCAACATTCCCCAGTTATTTAAAGAAACCTTTCTTCGGCTGGGCACGGTGGCTCACACCTGTAATCCCAGCACTTTGGGAGGCCAAGGTGGGCAGATCACGAGGTCAGGAGTTTGAGACCAGCCTGAACAACATGGTGAAACCCCATCTCTACTAAAAACACAAAAAGTAGCTGGGCATGGTTGCTCACGCCTGTAATCCCAGCTACTTAGGAGGCTGAGGCAAGAGACTCACTTGAACCTAGGAGGTGGAGGTTGCAGTGAACCAAGATTGCACCACTGCACTCCAGTCTGGGTGACAGACTGAGACTCCGTCTCAAAAAAAAAAAAAGGAAACCTTTCTTCTCTTTCAGCCTGTGAGTGCCTTCTGCACCCCCCCTCAACCAAAGACCTTTCTAATGTCTGTTATATGTGGAAATATTTCTAGTGACAGATCCAAAATAAGAAATAGGAAGGCCAAAAGTTTTGATGCAATAGGAGACAAAATGAAGAACTAGGGGCACCCATCCTTCAAACCACCAAATATGTTAATATATATTTAGAAAAAATATTTTCTACTGTTTTCGTTGCACCTATATAACAAGTGATGGGGGTTAAACAGACTTTTTGTTTGTTTGTTGTTTGTTTGTTTGTTTTGAGACAGAGTTTTGCTGTTGTCGCCTAGGCTGGAGTGCAGTGGCGTGATCTCTGTTTACTGCAACCTCTGCCTCCCAGTTTCAAGCAATTTTCCCACCTTAGCCTCCTGAGTAGCTGGGATTATAGGCATGTGCCACCACATCTGGCTAATTTTGTATTTTTAGTAAAGACGGGGTTTCATCATGTTGGCCAAGTTGGTTCTGAACTCCTGACCTCGGGTAATCCTCTTGCCTTGGCCTCCCAAAGTGCTGAGATTGCAGGCGCAAGCCACCACCACGCCTGGCCTAAACAGGCTTTTAACAGGTTTGTCTTAGAATTGAGTATAGTTTTAAATTTTTTGTTTAGAGAAATATTTTCTAAGTGTTTTTGTTTTTGTTTTTTTTGAGACAGAGTCTCGCTCTTGTCGCCCAGGCTAAAGTACAATGGCGTGATCTTGGCTCACTGCAACATCCACCTCCTGGGTTCAAGCGATTCTCCTGCCTCAGCCTCCCAAGTAGCTGGGATTACAGGGCGTGCCACTATGCCTGGCTAATTTTTGTATTTTTAGTAGAGACGGGATTTCACCATGTTGGCCAGGCTGGTCCCGAACTCCTGACCTCAGGTGATCTGCCTGCCTTGGCCTCCCAAAGTGCTGGGATTACAGGCGTGAGCCACCACGCCCGGCCTGTTTTCTAAGTTTTTAACAAATTAATTTTGAGACTGATTCCTCTGTTTCAACAAAAATGTGAAAAGAACCTACTGTGTGACAGGCTGTGGATATATCAAGTGCACCAAGATTTACAATACCAGAGCTTGCTGCTCAGTGGTGGCTGCAGGATGCCCGTGTGGCCCCAGGAGGGGAGGGACCTGCTGCTGTGGCTGGGAAGGAAAGCAGGGCAAATCTGCCAGTATGGTCCCTACCCAGAGCAACTAGTGATGGGATTTTGTCGGATCTCTTCTGTAAGTCACCCGTGACCCTGCAAACCTTTCCAAGCAGTAGGTCACCAGATTCTGCTGCATGCATTGGGTTTTTACTCAACTGGATTTAGAGTTCAAATATCTTTGGCATAAAAAAGAAATAAAGACAGCCCTTAAGGGTTCGGGATAAAAACTGATTTACTTCCTCTTATCTATAGATTACAAATTGAACAATCCTATAACCATGGCTAAAACTGTTATAATTATTCAACACACAATAAAGGCTGGGTGCAATGGCTCATGCCTGTAATCCCAGCACTCTGTGGGGCTGAGGCAGAAGGATTGCTTGAAGCCAGGAGTTCAAAACAAGCCTGGGAAACATAGACCCCGTCTCCACAAAAAATTAACAAAAATTAGCTGGGCATGATGACATACACCTGTGGTCCCAGCTATTCGGGAGGCCAAGGCAGGAGGATCATCTGAGCCTGAGTGGTCAAGGTTGCAGTGAGCCGTGTTCACAACACTGCACTCCAGCCTGGGTGACAGGGTGAGACCCTGTCTCAAAAAAGACACCCCCCCCCCCCCACACACAATTAAACATGATATTAAATATGACAACTAGCTAGAATATTTTGTGGAATTAAAAAGAAATACTAACTGGCTGGGTGTGATTGCTCATGCCTTTAATCCCAGCACTTTGCGAGGTCAGGAGTTTGAGACCAGAGTGGCCAACATGGTGAAACCTCATCTCTACTAAAAATACAAAAATTATCCTGGCATGGTAGTGCATGCCTGTAGTCCCACCCACTTGGGAGGCTGAGGCAGAAGAGTCATTGAACCAAGGAGGCGGAAGTTGCAGTGAGCCAAGATCACACACTGCACTCCAGCCTGGGCGACAGATTGAGACTCCTTTCCTTCTCAGAAAAAAAAAAAAAGAAAAGAAAAAATTAATACTAACTCCAGCGAGGTCTAGAACTGTCATATTAATTTTGAAACATGGAAGTAAACATATAGACACAGTGATGTTAGCTTTGACTTTCTGCTCCCCCAGGCTCCTCAGTGGTTGGAAAGTGATTCTTGTCAGAAATGTGAACAGCCCTTTTTCTGGAACATAAAGCAGATGTGGGACACAAAGACGCTGGGGCTGAGACAAGTGAGTAGACACTGTTGAGTCATCACAGCTTGATTGTGTATTTCACTATTTGCATACTTAATCTGGGTGTTTTTGAATTACACTTGGTTTTTGCAAATGCTATTAATTCCTACATTTTCTATGTTTTTATCATTGTGTGACTAACAACGAAGAAGACCTTTCCTGGGGCCAACGAGACTGTTACCTCACTGTTCCAGTGCTTGTCCTGTACTGGAAAGGCAGGGGTGCGTAGAAAATCCTGAGAGCCTATTTTTAAATAGTACAAGCTCTTTCAGTTTAAGACTATTACTTATTAAAGTCGGTGTTTATACTAGCCAAGAACAGAATTAGGATAAATTAGGTTATACAGTAATATACCTTATGCTGTCACAAACAGATAAAAAGTGATAATTTAGTCCTCACTTGAATGCCTGACCCTGTGAGTTTTAGATTATTTTAAATTGCTCCATTATAAGCATACCTGGAAGATTTTTAGTAAGCATGTTTTGAGTACTCTTTTTTATTTTTTTAATTAAAGAAATATGTTCCAAGTAGCCTGTAGATTTCAAAGATGCTCTTAACTTCTGGGATTCTTGTAATACTAAAGTTCTAAAAAAAAAAAAAAAAAAAAAAAAACACATTTTCACAGCAGCCTTGAAAGTAGTTACTTAGGGCAAATATGAATTTGTGCAGGTAAGTAAAAAAGGATGCTGATTTTATTTCTTTTATTATTGGTTGCACCTCTATGAGAGATTAGCCTAAAGTTAGTATATGTTGATAAAGTTGTTTGGTCTGGCATGGTGGCTCAGGCCTGTAATCCCAGCACTTTGGGAGGCTAAGGTAGGTGTATCACCCAAGGTCAGGAGTTCAAGACCAGCCTGGCCAACGTGGTGAAACACTGTTTCTCCTAAAAATACAAAAATTAGCTGGGTATGGTGGCGGACACCTGTAATCTCAGCTACTTGGGAGGCTGAGGCAGGAGAATCACTTGAACCAGGGAGGCGGAAGTTGTGGTAAGCCAAGATCGCACCTGTTATAAGTAAAATTTCGATGCTGCAGAAGAAATAGCACTTGAAGATAAATCCTCTCAGCAAGGCAGTTTACTTCTATGGAAGGGTGCAGCTTATGGATGGAGCAACGGCGGCCACACACTTGGACAAGTTGGGAGAGGGGTACTTATTGCCTGACGGGGGTCATCCCTACTGCTGTGTCGTTCCCCTGTTGGCTAGGGTTAGACTGCACAAGCTAGACTAATCCTGATTGGCTATTTTAAAGAGAGCAGGGGTCTGAGCTGGAGTGGCAGGGTGGGTGTTTTGGCAGGAAGGACGGTTATGGGTGGGTCAGAGCAGGTAGCCAGGGGTGACCTAGGTCAAAGAAGGTGACCAGAGCAGGTGACCTGGATGAGTCAGGATGGAGCCGGAGGCCAGGGGAACAGATGTGAACTACTGATTAGAACTGGTGGAGAAGGTTGTTTACTGGAATTACAAGGAAGTTAAACTTTAAAATAGAGAATTAAAGAATAAGAGAGTTGAACATAGTGACATACTCATTCTTTGAAAAGGAACTTGGGGTTCACTGTAACACGCCATTGCACTCCAGCCTGGGTGACAGAGCAAGACTCCATCTCAAAATAAATAAATAAACTTTAAAAAATTTTTTTAAATTAATTATTTATTTATTTAGTTTAAGGCTAGTCAAGTGAAGCAGTGGGAGTGGAGAAGGAACAAAGAAATCTGTAACTGGTTGTGATCAATGAGTTGTAAACACCACTGCACTCAGACCAGCCAATAAATAAACTTTTAAAAATTTTACTCACAGAGCTACTCCATAATAAGGTCTCATATGAGACTCACGAGCAAGGCAGGACTTATTTTAGTTCTCAGACCATTATAAAGCTCTGAAATAGTACCTGAGTTCTGTCTGTCATTAGCCAAGTTCTCACAGTGCATGGCGGGTGGTAATTAGTGCAATATAATTAATAGGTGAAGTGTTCCCTACTTCTAAAGGAAGCACAGAGAAATGGATTTTACTTCTATGTATTAACAGTTAATACAAGAGGGAAGAGGTGCTGGCCACTAAACTTTTGGTGGTAATAGAATATGTCAAAATCAGTCATAATAATTGGTCTCTTTTGTAATGTTCTTGAGGCTTATTTCCAGAATCACAGTTTGAGAGATTTAAAAAAAATAGCAAAACATATGATTATGGATATTAGTTTCTTAGTGAGAGCATAGTGCATTTAAAACTTATTTTAGGCCAGGCACGATGGCTTATGCCTGTAATCCCAGCACTTTGGGAGGCTAATATGGAAGGATGGCCTAAGTCCAGGAGTTTGAGACCAGCTTGAGCAGCATGGTGAGACCCTGTCTCTATAAAAATAAATAAACCTTATTTTAAAACCTTTTAGGCTGGACACGGTGGCTCATACCTGTAATCCCAGCACTTTGGGAGGCCGAGGGAGGAGGATCACTTGAGCCTAGGTGTTCAAGACCAGCCTGGACAACATAGCAAGACCCTATCTCTACAAACAAATCAAAAAATCAGCCAGACATAGTGGCACACACCTGTAGTCCCAGCTACTTGGAAGGCTGAGGCGGGAAGATCGCTGGAGTCTGGAAGGTCAAGGCTGCAGTGAGCTGTGCTTGCATCTGTGCATTCCACCTAGGTGACAGAATGAGACCCTGTCTCTAAAGAGAAAAAAAAAAACAACCTTTTTTTGATGGAGGAACAGATTTTTCCTTCCCAAAATCTGCAGTGATTAGGCTGCTAAGTGAACTAAACTTAGTGTTAATAATATTGTTTATTAACATGTAGACAGATAATATGTATGAATGAAAAGCAAAACATTTGACCAGTGCACCAAGATTTTTGGGAAATCCTTGACTAGTGTCGAAATTGTCTATCTTGTGAGTGTTAATTGATACATTGAATTGGGGTGATTATAATTCAAGGCATATCCTCCTCCCTGCTCTAGAGGGAAACCTTGTGCTTTAAAGCAAAAGCTAATACCCTGTTTTCCTCCTCCCCGATCACCTGTGAAGCATCATTGCAGGAAATGCGGGCAGGCTGTCTGCGGGAAGTGTAGCAGCAAGCGCTCAACTTACCCCGTCATGGGCTTCGAATTCCAAGTCCGGGTTTGTGATTCTTGTTATGACTCCATCAAAGACGAAGAGTGAGTATTTGCATATTTTTGTGTCATTGCCTCTTAAAATCTGTCTAATGGTTCTCTGAAATGTGAAGAGCCTGAGAAGTGATACGGATATATGTTTAAACATATGTTTGTTTCTCCTGAATTTCTTAAGCCATTTTGTTTGTTTTTTATTTGTTTGTTTGTTTTTGAGACAGAGTCTCGCTCTGTCTTCTATGCTGGAGTATAGTGGCATGATCTCGGCTCACTGCAAACTCCACCTTCCGGGTTCAAGTGATTCTCCTGACTTAGCACCTGAATAGCTGGGATTACAGGCGCCCGCCACCACACCTGGCTAATTTTTGTATTTTTAGTAGAGGTGGGGTTTCACCATGTTGGCCAGGCTGTTCTCGAACTCCTGACCTCAAGTGATCCGCCTACCTCAGCCTCCCAAAGTGCTGGGATTACAGGCGTGAGCCACAGCGTACGGTCCCCAAGCCATTTTTGAAGAGAGGACCTGCCTTAGCTTTATGACTTAAGACAAGCACTGTACATCTCAATCTGCCCCTCTGACTGGGCAGCTTTCTCCTTTGCATGGTGAGGAATGCTAAGTTACGTTGTCCAGTAACTGAGCGGACACCCTGAGCCTCCGCATCCCACCGGCTGCTGTGCAGGGAGAAGTCCATGCACATGTGGATGGCAGTGGTTGAGCTGGTTCTCTACAAAAGTATCTAGTGCCCAGACCTTTGCTCACACATGCATGTGAATTTAACTACTGGGAAAACTCTAGAGACCAATGTTTTTTCTTTCACACAAACCTGGCCTAACAGTCTATTCTTAAATTGCTCTTTGTGTGTAAGACACATCTGTCTGTATACCCCATTCTACCCTGACTTTTAGGCAAATCTGTTAGAACAGAACCACCATTTTCTTTCTTTTCCTTTGAATCATCTTTTAAAGCAGCAGAGGCAAATGTTGGCAGAGGACCAAATTGGAAAGCTAGTGCGTCACCACTGGTGTTGGTAAATGAACCAGTGATGGGATTGGAGCAACTGGGCTTGGGGGACAGAACTGAAGCCAATGCTGTAAGAGGCACTGCTCCTGTGCATGGCAGAGGTTTCAGGGAAAACTGCAGCTCTGATGAATGTTTTGCCCATGCTGTGTGATTTTATTCAATGCAGTTCCTTTTTTATATTGAAGATTCTTGTTTTTCTATCTAGGAATGTGTCAGCCTTTCTAGTAAAAAAAAAATCAGTTATTTTGGGAGTTTTATAAAACAGTCTTGTTTAAGCAATTATCCTGCCTCAGCCTCCCTAGTAGCCGGATTACAGGCGTCCACAACTATGCCTGACTAATTTTTGTATTTTTTGTAGAGACAGGGTTTCACCATGTTGGTCAGGCTGGTCTTGAATTCCTGACCTCAAGTGATTGCCTGCCTCGGCCTCCCAAAGTGCTGAGATTACAAGCGTGAGCCACTGCACCTGGCCACATTTATTTATTTTATGTTGCTAAAAAAACTTATCCCATTAGCTCTAGGTACAGTAAAGTGAGTTTTCAGTGATCTCTTTTCTCTTTGTTAGTCGGACTTCTCTAGCGACCTTTCATGAAGGAAAACATAACATTTCCCACATGTCTGTGGACGTTGCCAGGGGACTGATGGTGACCTGTGGGACCGACCGCATTGTAAAGGTAAGCTGGCTAATTGTCTGTCAGCATTTCAGTTGAGATTACCTGTTATCATGCTGTGAATGGGCAGGAGACAGTCACTCTTTCTGATTGGCAAACATTTATAAGCAACCGATTGCCAGTTTAAAACCTTGAGTAACAGCCAGTCATGGTGGTTCACGCCTGTAATCCCAGCACTTAGGGAGTCTGAGGGGGTAGATCACCTGAGGTGGGGAGTTTGAGACCAGCCTAACATGGAGAAACCCCATCTCTACTAAAAATACAAATTAGCCAGGTGAGGTGGTACTTGCCTGTAATCCTAGCTACTCAGGAGGCTGAGACAGGAGAATCTCTTGAACCCGGGAGGTGGAGGTTGTAGTGAGCCAAGATCATGCCATTGCACTCCAGCCTGGGCAACAAGAGCAAGACTCCATCTCAAAAAAAAAAAAAAAAAAACAAAAAACCTTGAGTAATAAATTGCTTGCCTGTGAGTTTCCATGCACTCAGTGGTGGTCGATCCCAGTGGCGCCTCCCTCTGCAGTGTCTGTCTGGTGGAGTGAATCGGGCATCCTGTATATCCCTGTTGGTGGAGCTGACCTCAGGGTTCTCCTCTCTTGCTGGCCTTGGCCCTCACCCTTGACCCATCTCAAGACCTTCCTTCCCTTGCCAATGTTCCTTTCATCCTGGGCAGAATACATCATTATAAGGAATAATCACACTTTTTAAAAATTAAATCCCTGCGTCTCTAACACATAAATTGAAATGAAGTCTTTTATACATAGTACTCCTCTTTTTTATTTTTTGAGGTGGGTCTTGCCCTGTTGTCCAGGCTGGAGTGCAGTGGCACCATCACTACTCACTGCAGCCTTCAACTTCCAGGCTCAAGCAATCCTCCCGCCTCAGCCTCCCAAGTAGCTGGAACTACAGGTGCCTGCCACCAGGCTTGGCTAATTTTGGGGGGATTTTCTGTAGAGATTGGGTCCTACTATGTTGCCCAGGCTGGTCTCAAACTCCTAGGCTCAAGCTATCCTTCCACCTCAGGCTCCCAAAGTGCTGGGATTACAGGCATGAGCCACCATGCCTGGCCTAAGTTCCACTATTTTTTTTTTTTTTTTTTTTTGAGATGGAGTTTTACTCTGTCACCCAGGCTGGAGTGCAGGTGCACGATTTTGGCTCACTGCAACCTCTGCCTCACTGGTTTCAAGCGATTCTCTTGCCTCAGCCTCCCAAGCAGCTGGGATTACAGGCGCCTGCCACTGCACCCACCTGATTTTTGTATTTTTAGTAGAGACGGGGTTTTAACATCTTGGCCAGGCTGGTCTTGAACTCCTGACCTCATGGTCCACCTTCCTCGGCCTCCCAAAGTGCTGGGATTACAGGCGTGAGCCACTGTGCCCGGCCTGCTTAAGTACCACTCTTGAGTGCTGAAACTCTGAGATACTTTATATTCCTGATGGGCTTCTCTAAAAACAAAACTGAATTTATACTAAAACATTGTTATGATGTAATTTTTATGTGTAAAGACACTACTTATATGCTTTGTTCACATTTTAGTGACACTACATTGTTTTATCTTTCTAAAACTCTTTTTTTTTTTTTTTTTGAGATAAGGTCTCGCTTTGTCACCCAGGTTGTAGTGTAGTAGTGTGATCTGGGCTGGGTGCAACCTCTGCCTCTGGGCTCAGGTGATCCTTCCACCTCAGCCTCCTGAGTAGCTGGGACCACAGGGATGTGCCACCATGCCAGGCTAATTTCTGTATTTTTTTTTTTTTTTGGTAGAGACAGGGTTTTGCCATGTTGGCCAGGCTGGTCTCGAACTCCTGTGCTCAAGCGATACACCCGCCTAGGCCGCCCAAAGTGCTGGGATTCCAGGCATGAGCCACTGCACCCAGCTACCCAGCCTCTTTCTATAAATCTTAAGGAGGTGTTATGAAAGAAGAGAAAGAGAGAATTCATTATTGTGACACCTTTTCAGGTTTCACAGTCATTTGTGTTGACTCTTGCCTTTAGAACTGGTCATAACTGCTGCCTTTTCTGCGTTTCTTCCTTCCTTGTAGATCTGGGACGTGACGCCTGTGGTGGGCTGCAGTCTGGCAACTGGGTTTTCTCCACACTGATCTGAGAGCCGGGCGACGTCCACACCTAAGAACAGCAACTCCACCAAATGAAGTCCTTCCCCACGCAGCTCCACAGCGCTGTCCCGTGAATGGACAGTAGCCACTTACAAACAAATCAACGTTTTTAAAAAGAAAATGTAAAGGTGTGTTTTGGGGCACTTGTGGAACTTACCCGTGGGGGACTGATATGGAAAAGGTCTATCCGTGGTGGTTCCCTGAAGCCTGGAATTACTTCAGCGAAACTTCCCCATAAACAGTGAGCTAATGTGTAATGAAAGAATGACCTAGCAGATGAGTTTTAGCAGGAAAAAAATCAAATGAAAAAGTGAACACTTAGAACTTTCTCAAAGCAGTTGCAAGTACAGACACTTCACTTAGCTTAGCCTAGGGGGCCTTCCAGGGTGGCTGTTGTGAGAGCAGAAACTGGGGGAAGAAAGACTTGTTCTCTCTTTCTTGAGGGGGAGGCATTGGGAACTTACGAAACCAGAGATCTTTCCCTATGAGCTGGCAGTATGTGAATATCCTCTATACTTAGTTATTGATACACTTCTTAAAGAGATCTGTTATTTTTGGGTAGTGCCATAATCTGCACTTAGCATTGGCTTGCTTCAGTTGTTTCTCTTTCCAGCCGGTATGCCATGGGTGAACTTTTGGGGTTGTCATTAAGTTGTGAAAGTTTTGTAACCCTTTCCCCCAAATTCCAAGGACAAAACTTTTTTATGGTGCTGTTAACATGGGAATCACACAAGCCGCCTGACTTCTTCTCATTGCCGTTAGCAATGACTGATGGAAAACCCAGCCATCATTGTGATGTGAAATGATCAGAGTGTTGCATGGAACAGCCCAGTCCTCTTCACTAAACCAACATTCTGTTTGTTTGTTGTTCTAAGACGAGCCTCTGCAGTATTCTTGCAGTTTAATATACCCCCCACAAAAGCATTCCACAGCCTTTACACTATGTTGACCTTGAGTTATAACTAGTATTATTCATGTTTTCATAAAAGGAAGTTAGCGACCCAGAGCTGTCATCATCAGTCAGGTCTTGCACAATAATTCTCAACTCGTAAATTGCCTTCCTAACAACTAGCAAAAGCTGTTGCTCATAATGGCATTTCTAAAGCTTTTGGGCATGGTGTACCAGGATGAGGAAGAGAGGAAATGGGCCTGTCTTTTAATACTCCAGTATTTGTATGTTTGATTTTTATTAAACAACAGTACATATTGTTCCTCTAGGGATATGGAAGTAAGTGGAGAAGGGCCTACCTTTTTAAAGGACAAATATAAAAATAGATAGGAACGGTATCTTTGCTAATCTTACTAATGGATACAGATTTTTAAAAAAACAACCTCAGTACTGCATCACTGTGTTGGGATCATACCGAGACAATAGGGTCCTTTCCATACGATAAAACTAAAGGACTAAATCTGTTTTATAATGACGTCTTAGAGGGACTAAAAAGTTTAAGGAGACAATTAAACTAAGATGTCTTAATGGCTGTGTGACACACGTAAGGAAAGGAGAGGGTGTCAGGTACATGGTGTTCTGGAATGATCTGCATTAAACGTTAACTTGTCTTCAGAAATTAGACTGAAGGGTTTTGTTGTTCTTAGAGTTTTTGTGTTACATCACCTAAAGAGATTCTTTTAAAAACTTCCTGGACTCTTTGCCAAATGTGTATTACTAACATAGTTTGGAAGAAAAATTGAGTAGTGGTAAGTTTCGTTCAAGCACAATGTTGAATGTTAAGCTTCCTGTATTAATTTTAGTTCAGTTAACGGTTCAGCCCATACAAAGGTGCTATCCTAGGGATTTTATGAAGTCCTGAAAGGAAAATAGAATATGATCAATTCCTTGCCCTGTGGAAGAGTGCAGAACTGTGGTTTTGTTTTCCTTTGACTTCTGTAAAATGTGACCGTTTGTTTGACCTCTGTGGTAGATGGAACGGAGTATCACAGCTGCTGAGTTTACTCCATAGCTTTCAAACCTTTTTTATTTTAAAAAATTCTTGAAAAACCCCATGTTCCGTAGGGAACATAAAGTTATTATAGTGCCTCCTAAGGGGTTAATATAAATCAAGGAGGAAATTTATATTTAAGGAAGAATTGGAGTGATGTGTCTCAGAAAAGGAAAGGTGGATGTTTCCATGTAGCTTGCTCTGCGCCAGGCCTATCATCATTTTTCTTTTTAGAGACAAACATGACCGACTTGTCTTGTCTCTCTCACACGCTAGGTAGCAAATGGAGTAATATTTTTATAGAGGTGGACAAAAATTATTTTCTCAATTTTACTAAATAGGCTCAGAAGGAAAGTTCAGATAGGCTGATAGTTATTGCCTTATTTTGACTGCATTTCTCTTAAATGGGTCATTTAAATTAATTCCTCAAGTAACAGTTTACTGGTCTTTCCATTCGTGACTATGCAGGCTAATTTGTATAGATAAGGATCAAGGAATCCAGACTATTAGAGAAAATCCTTATATTTAGATCTAGTATATATGTGATAAGGAAATGCCAATTCTTCATTATAAACAAGTTGTAAAATTGTTCTTTCTTAGTCCAAATGATAGCAATACCCCTATAGGATTAGGTAGAAACAAATTATTCATTACATTTTAAATCTCTTTACTACGTCCTAACTGTGTCCTGCTACCTAAAGGATATGAAGAAATAATATTGCTCTAGAATGTATCACTTTGTTCTCCCATGAAAGAATTCAGTTTGTTAGTTACCTCTATTTTTAAACTAGTGAAACTGACCTACATATGTGATAAATACCATAGTAGCTCGGACCCAAGGAGATATTTTTCTAAAATCAGTTTTCATTAAAGTACTTTCTGCTTCTGTTATTGAATATGGTATCTCCTAAAATGTAAAAAACCCTGTAACTATGATGATAAACCGTCTGCTCATCATAAACATGAGGCTTAACAAATAAGTAATACATGCTATATTTATTCAAGTGTCTATTGCTTAATTGTTAATTGTGAGCAGATTTATTGAATGCTTATTCTATTTTCTGCAGTTTACAATACAATAACTCTTTGAGTAAGTTGAAATTTAATTGTGCAACAAATTTGTATTAGAGTACAATTTAAAGTGTTTTTCTCTATAGCCTTTTTTGACTGGGGAAGCACAGGGTAATGTTAATTAGTACACTTTGTTCTTGTACTAGCTATGTTTCTATAAGATATGGTGCCCTGTGTATCCCAGAGATGCTAGAAAACTTTGTTCTTTGCTCCTATTTGTGGGTTCTGTGTTTTTTTGTTTTGTTTTTTTTTAGAAAGTGCACACAATAAAACATTCCTTGCTTGTTACTGTTTGCCTAATATCGCTTTTGTTGTAGTCAACGTGGACGTAGGGCAATAACAGTAGTAACTGTTTCTTCAGCACCCTCTGTGTGCTGGGTGCTTTCACTACGTTATCTTAATCCTTGCAACACTTGCGAAACACATTATTCTTCCCATTTTACAGATGAGAAAACCAAGAGAATTCGTGTTATGAAGTCTATCTGTCTGACTTGAAAGCACATGCCTTCTTCCTGCCTCTGGCCTTAATGTGCTAGCATGTCATTTGTATTGTCTGTAAGGGAGGTGGGCATTACTATCTCTGCTGCTTGAGGTAGCAGTCAGCATAGTGCAGGGTATTTAGGCTCTCTGACTACACAGTTCTGTCGAGTGATACCAGGATCAAGCTCTACTTCTCAGCAGCTCAGTTTTGTGAGTGAACATGTGTGGTTCAGACTTAGGAAAAGTGATACTCAACTAAACCAATAAGAGATTGATTTAAAAACCACAAAGGCAGTGAGTTGTGTGTTTTTCAAAATAGATATAGCTTTCTTTTCTGTCATGATCAAAATAATATAATAAAAGGAAGAGAAAAAGATACAACCAAAAAGTATAAAGCAAGCTGGGGTTTTTTTTGTTTGTTTTGTTTTGTTTTTTGAGATGGAGTCTTGCTCTGTCACCCAGGCTGGAGTGCAGTGGTGCGATCTTGGCTCACTGCAACCTCCACCTCTGGAATTCAAGTGATTCTCCTGCCTCAGCCTCCTGAGTAGCTGGGGTTACAGGTGCGTGCCACCATGCCTGACTAATTTTTATATTTTTAGTAGAGACAGGATTTCACCATGTTGGTCAGGCTGGTCTCGAGCTCCTGACCTTGTGATCCGCCTGCCTCAGTTTCCCAAAGTGCTGGGATTACAGGCATGAGCCACTGCGCCGGGCCCACAAGTTGATTTTGAAATCATGTAATCCTACCACCTGGAGAAAACACCATTAAACTTATCCTGCATATCTTCCCAATGTTTTTTTTAAAATGTCTCCATACATCTGTAACACACAACTAATAAAAGTCACAAAACAATCATGTGATTTTAGTTTTTCAAAATTCCAGCTGTCATGCCTTTATTAAATAAATGTGATATTGAGTTTTGGCAAGATAATAGTAAATAACCATTTTAATAGCTGTAGATTTCTTTGGTTAATTCTGTGATACCAAGATTTCCAGGCTTGCATAATTTGTTGAATTCAAAATACCTTGGCCAGGCACAGTGGTTCATGCCTGTAATCCCAGCACTTTGGAAGGCCAAGGCAGGTAGATCACCTGAGGTTGGGAGTTCAAGACCAACCTGACCATCATTTTGAAACCTGTCTCTACAAAAATTAGCTAGGCATAATAACAGGTGCCTGTAGTCCTAGCTACTTGGAAGGGTGGGGTGGGAGAATCACTTGAACCTGGGAGGCACAGGTTGCAATGAGCCGAGATTGCACCACTGCACTTCAGCCTGGGTGACAGAGTGAGACTCCATCTCAAAAAAAAAAAAAGGCTGGGCATGGTGGCTCACACCTGTAATCCCAGCACTTTGGGAGGCCGAGGCAGCTGGATCACGAGGTCAGGAGTTCCAGACCTGCCTGGCCAACATGGTGAAATCCTATCTCTACTAAAAATTAGCCAGGCATGATGGTGGGTGCCTGTAATCCCAGCTACTTGGGAGGCTGAGGCAGGAGAATAGCTTGAACCTGGGAGGTGGAGTTGGCAGTCAGCTGAGATCGTGCCACTGTTCTCCAGCCTGGGTGAGAGTGAGATTTGGTCTCAAAACAAAACAAAACAAAAAACCCTTAACTCAGAGAAAGGAAAATTATTTTTGAACAATTTCACATTTATTTAAATGGTCTTGTAGATCCACCGCATGCTTTAACTCTTGTCGTGAGACTCGACCCATGCGTGATAATGGCCTGTAACCTGTGTTTCTGCTCTAACTTGGAAGCCTCTGGAAGATAGGGGCTGGTCTTTGTATGCTCAGTGTCCATCACACAAGACCTGCTTAGTCCCTGATCTTTAGACCTTTGATTTAGATCTTGTTTTTGTCATTTATTCAGCATTGGAGAGCAAAACTGGATACATTTCTTTCCATGCTTTGAAAATGCCACATTAGACTGAATGTGTGGAAAATTCTGTTGTGCGCTTTTCCTCAAGCTGTTGGTGTTAGAGGAGCTCATTAAGGAGCAACTTTTGTAAGTAGGAACATCTGGTTGAATGAACCCACTGTGGTATTAAAAAGAGGAAGAAAGGGAGAGGAAAAAGAAAACATCTGGTCAGGCAGAAATTTGTTAATTTCTGGATTTACCTGTATAAAAACAATTCTTTGCTCAGGTGATTTGAATACTTTATATCTAAGTTATTCATGTACTTTTATTTTTTGAGACAAAGTCTCACTCTGTCACCCAGGCTGGAGTGCAGTGGCTCACTGCAACCTCTGCTTCCTGGGTTCAAATGATTCTCCAGCCTTGGCCTTCCGAGTAGCTGGGATTACAGACATGTGCCACCACGCCTGGCTAATTTTTAATATTTTTAGTAGAGATGGTGTTTCACCATACTGGCCAAGCTTGTCTTGAACTCCTGACCTCAAGTGATCCACCCGCCTCGGCCTCCTGAGAGCCCCTGGCAAATCACTGGTGTAAGTCCAAGAGTTCAAAAGCTGAACTTGGAATCTGTTGTTCGAGGGCAGGAGACATCTGGCATGGGGAGAAAGATGGAGGCCAGAAGATTCAGGCAGCCTAGTCCTTCCACGTTCTCTGCCCACTTTTATTCTAGCCACACTGGCAGCTGATTAGATGGCGCCCTCCCATACTGAAGGTGGGTCTGCCTCTCCCAGTTCACTGACTCAAAGTTACTCTCCTTTGACAAACCCTCACAGACACATCCAGGAAGAGTAATTTGCATACTTCAATCCAATCAATTGACACTCAATATTAACCCTCACACCCCCTAACCAGTCTCCCTGTCCCTGCCCCTGCCACTATCAGCTTGTTTTCAATGCAGCTATCAAAACGTGACTCAAATCATGTCATTTCTGTACAAAAAACCTTCACAGCTCCCATCCCATTCATAGAAGTTCAAGTCCAAAATGTCCATCATTCTTTCCCTGACATCTCCCACTACGGTCTCCCTGCTGACTCCTATCCAGCCACACAGGTCTCCATGTTATCCTCCCTCTAACTTCAATGAGGACAGGGAATTTGTGCATACAACAGCATGAGCACAGTGTCAGGCATGTAGTAGGTACTTAGTACATAGTGATGCTTGTATGTGTATAATTTGGGTGCTATATGCATAAATGAAATTATGTGGATTTGCTTAGGGAGTGAACCTGTAGCGAAAGTTTTCAATGGCTGTCCCCCCACTTCAGCCTCTCAAAGTGTTGGGATTGCAGGTGTAAGTCACCGCGCCCAGTCTGATTATACTTTTTAGATACAACACAATTCTGTTGTTGTTATAGAGACAGAGTCTCCTTATGTTGCCCAGGCTGGTCTCAATCTCTTGGATTCATGCCTCCCAAAGTGCTGGGATTACAGGTGTGAGCCACCTCACCTGGCCAACACAGTTTATTCACTGAAAAAATATTGAGGCCCAGTGCAGTGGCTCACCCCTGTAATCCCAGCACTTAGGGAGGCCAAGGCAGATCACCGGAAGTCAGGAGTTCAAGACCATCCTGGCCAACATGGTGAGACTCTTGTCTCTACTAAAAATACAAAAATTAGCCAGGTATGGTGGTGCATGCCTGTAGTCCCAGCTGCTTGGGAGGCTGAGTGAGGAGAATCGCTTGAAACTGGGAGGCAGAGGTTGCAGTGAGCTGAGATTATGCCACTGCACTCCAGCCTGGGCAACAGAGCAAGACTCCATCTCAAAAAGAAAAAAAAATTAGATCCTACTCTTGTGGACTTTACATTCTTTCAGACAGACAGTAAACAATAAACCTAACAAATAGATAAATTATACAGTATGCTAGGAGGTAGTGCATGTTATGGAGAAAAGATAAAGAGCGGATAACCAGAGATGGCGGTGGCTGTAGGGCATCTTGCCAAAATAAACTGAGCAATCAGAGTGATCATACACAGGAATTGGAAGGAGGGGAGGGAGATAGCTAAGTTGAAATGCAGAAAGACGTCCCAGGCAGAGAAAATAACAAGAACTAGGGCTTCAAGACATCAGTGAGCTTGATGCATCTGGGGGAGAGCAAGGAGACCAGAGTGGCCACCGTGGAGTGAGTGACGGGGAACACGTGAGCAAAGAAGGTCAGAACTCAGTGGGGGGCTGGGACGCGTAGGGCTAACCCTTGTAAAGATGATGGCTTTCACTAAAGAGAGAGATGGGAGTCACCAGAAGGCCTTGAGTACAGGTGCGATGTGATCCGTCCTGTGTATTATTAGGGTCATTCTGTTTGCTGGGCTGTATGTTGTCTTCAGGGGCTCGTGTACATGGGCAGGGCGTGGGGCTGGGCCACAGAAGAGGCTGTAGAGTAACCACAGGGGCTCAGTCAAGGGCAGTGGTGGTGGAGGTGGTGAGAGTTAGTCACGTTTGGGATGTTTTTTGATGGAAGAGCCAGCATGATTTCCTGACGTCCTGGATGTGAGGTGCAGGAGAAATCGACGAATCAGAGAAGATGCCAAGCTTTGGCCTGAACAACTGGAAGGGCGGGGCTGCCATCAGCTCAGAATTATGGTGATGATCACCTGTTATGCTGAAAAGGAGATGTTGTGCAACCCTAGTCAATATTTGTGCTAGGAAAAAAACCCAACATATTCAGAACTGACCGGATGCTCAGCCTGTATACTCCATATGCACTTTTTTCTTTATCTCATACAACATTCACGTATGAGCACAGATCTCTGTTTTTCAGACAAGGAAACTAAAGTTCAGTAAGGCTGAGGAACCTGCCCAACCTTGTCAGTGTAGAGCCAGGATTCAATTCCAGCCCTTGTTGGCTCCAATGTGCATTTATTCTTTCTGCTAGAGTACTCTAGAAACATTCTTTCTCAACTGGAATCTTATATGCTGGCACTCTTAGTATTTGTTGCCCTTTTTTTTTTTTTTTTTTTGAGTTGGGGCTCTCACTCTGTCACCCAGGCTGGAGTGCAATGGTACAATCACAGCTCACTGCAGCCTCCAACTCCTGGTCTCAAGTGATCCTCCTGACTCAGCCTCCCAAGTAGCTGCGACTACAGGCATGCACCACCGTGCCCAGCTAATTTTTGTATTTTTTGTAGAGACGGGGCATCCCTATGTTGCCCAGGCTTGTCTTGAACTCCTAACTTCAAGCAATCTTCACACCCTGGCCTCCCAAGTGCTGGGATTACAGGTGTGAGCCATATTGCCCAGCCTGCTTCTTTCTCATATATACTACTGTCTCTATATCAGTCAAAATTAATTGTTGATTAATGGATGTCACTGCCTTCTGAATTTCCCCTCCCCCATGTCAATAGATACTTTAATATCTTCATATCTACAATCCACTTAATTGCCCATTTATTCAATTTGAATGGTCTCTTGTTGTTTATGGTCTAATATAGCTTGAACACACTGCTACTTAAAACTGTTAAAGCCAGATTGCTTTTTGCTTTTTGGTGCTGTCATTTTTAAATTGTAGATAAATAATTTCTAACTATAAGTATTTAAATAGCTATGGTTTCCAAGTACTGGTGTGTGAATGACCAACCTGTAGTTTATCTGTATTTTTGCTATGTTGACTTCTGAACCATTATATTTATTTTTTACGTCTGGACTTACAATAGCGACAGATGATCTGTTAATCAGGAATGCCAGATAAACTATGATTTTACATCTTGCTAGACTTCTATTATTGCATGGACATATTTAACAGAACAAAGATATTGATGAAGTCTGGAAATGCGAGCAGCTTAGGCAACGTGAATGAATGCCTTTGCCTGCTAACATCTTCAGCCTTGAGCACGTGTGGTGTGGGGTCGAGGAACTAGTCTGAAATACTTGGTTAGATGCCTTTATTGTCTATTGAGAAGAGGGGGCTACAGACATTTTATTATCCCATTGTAGGAAGCCATACCAAATATTTCGTTTTAGAAGGGTGAATGTGGGCTGAGTGCGGTGGCTCATGCTTATAATCCCAGCACTTTGGGAGGCTGAGGTGGGAGGATGGCTTGACCCCTGGAAGTCGAGGCTGCAATGAGCCTAGATCACACCACTGCAATCCAGCATGGTGACAGAGTGAGACCCTGTCTCAAATTTTAAAAGAAAGAAAGAATAAATAGAAGAGCAGCATTGTCCACTGAGAGCTTCGTGATTAAGAAAGCCAGTAAGTATATATAGTACTTCCTTTGGCATGTGGGCTATGTGCAATCTACAACTGCTCAGAACGCCTCAAGGCTTTTCAACCTTAGCTTTTTAGTTTCAATTATAACTTAAACTAAATGGAATCCTGTTCACCTTCAGTTATTCTCCGGTATTCTCAAATGGCACAAAACTTAAGGAGGCTCTGCCTCTCAGCATACTGCAAGAGCAGGATTGACACCGCTCAGCCTTGATTCCTTAAATTTTCCATCTTGATGGCCAGATGTTCCTCACCTTAATCCCAACCCTGAGTCACATTACCCTGATCTGCTTATCACAGTTGGAAACCACCCTGTTCATATTTACTAATATCAGTAAATTATTTGAGATGGAGTCTCCCTATGTTGCCCAGACTGGTCTCCAACTCCTGGGCTCAAGGGAGTTAATCTCCCAAAGTGCTGGGATAACAGATGTGAGCCACCATGTTCAGCCCATAGTCTTTTATTTTATTTTGATATAGAATCTTGCTCTGTCACCCCGGCTAGAGTGCAGTGCACAATCATGGCTTACTGTAGCCTTGACCTCCAAGGCTCAAGGCATCTCCTGACCTCAGCCTTGCAAGGAGCTGAGACTATAGGCACATGCCACCATGCTTGGTGATTTTCTAATTCCAGCTTCCTTCTGCATATATTAGCTGCCTTCTGCTGTAGGAAGAGCTTTTTCTTTACCTCATCTGTGAGACATGGGTCTCACTAGCTACGGAGTCTGACCTGCAGACTCTGACTAAATGAGGGATGAATGAATGCACTCTCATGCCATTACAGTGTTTCAAGTGGGCTAGGGATGGCCGTTGGCTGCTTTCAGAGGGCGAAGTGCAACCAATTGACCCAGAGCCTTTGTGTGTCCACACATTTATTCCCTTAAGGTTTTACAACAGAGGTTCTAAGTTAACACACTTGTGGATAATTAACGGTTAAGAGAATGGTTTTATGGCTGGTAAAAGCTTTAGGTTCTGGGGCCCAGAGTAAATACTGTTAACAGGTAATTCCCCTTTGATCTTCCCGAGAGCCACCTAGCACAGCATGAACATGAGTGAACAGTTAGTGTGGAGACAAATGAATGTGGGGTAAACAGACTTCAAGGCCTTTGATCATCTCTCTCTCTAATTTAAAGGATTGGCTGGCTGCCTTCAGCCTGCCCCAATAAAACCTTTCAGTCTTCCAAAGGTTTTATAGCAACACATCTGTTTGTTTATTTATAAATAAATAAATCCATATTGACCCATGAGTTTTTATTTTGCTCAATAGGTTATAATGCTTAACTATTACTATTTATTTTCTTGGTCAAATTGTTCCAAATTTTGCCAGTGGGGAGCCCTTTCAAACTGGTGCCTTTGTCCTCTTGATGTGTCACTATCATTCTTTGAGCACTTCCTTGCTTTCTAGCAAAAGGAGACACTTCAGTTTTTTTTTATTGTACTCTCCTCGTGTCAGCTGTGGTATCTGCCATTTCTTCAAAAAGCTGTGGTTCCTTTCATGGTAATTAGAAACCAGGTCCAGTGTGGGTGTGTTCACTGCTTCTGTGGCGGCTCTACTTCTAGGCCTTCTCAATGGAGAGAGCTTAGGAAATATTAATAGCTGTATATCTCTACACTTACAGATATACTTACACACACACATATACCTACACACCTGCACTCACAGATGTGTGTTTCTGTACCTCTATTCTGCATTCTTTGTAACTTTAATTGCAATCTGACACTGCAGGGCTCATATATCATCCTCCCTTTCCAGATTTATGACTCCCTTCTGCAACTGTGAGAAACCTATCTCCCATTATTCATAATAAATCTGTTTGTTTGTTGAATCCTAGAATATACAGAAAATAGTTTCACATCTCCTAATGCATACCTCCAAGAAGAAGAGGAGGAAAAGAGGAAGGAAGAGGTGGTGAAGGAGGAGGAGGGAAAACAAGAAGTTGTTTTCTTTTCTTTTTTTTTCTTTTTCTTTTTTTTTTTTTTTAAGATGGGGTTTCACCATATTGGTCAGGCTGGTCTCGAACTCCTGACCTCAGGTGATCCGCCCACCTCAGCCTCCCAAAGTGCTGGGATTACAGGCGTGAGCCACCGCACCCGGCAGGAAGTTGTTTTCTAATTCACTTTCAATATTTAGAATTATTCATCTTGGCCAGGTACAGTGGCTCACACCTCTAATCTCAGCACTTTGGGAGGCTGAGGCAGGTGGATCACCTGAGGTTAGGAGTTCAAGACCAGCATGGACAACATGGTGAAAAAAAGGTGGAGGTTGCAGTGAGCTGAGATCACGCCACTGCACTCCAGCCTGGGTGACAGAGGAAGACTGTCTCAAAAAAAAGAAAAAAAGTACATTTTAACGTAGGGTTATTTCAAATCTTTTCTTTTTCTTTTTTTTTTTTTTTTTTGAGGAAAGGTTCTGTTCTGTAGCCCAGGCTGGAGTGCAGTGGCATGATCTTGGCTCACTGCAACCTCTACCTCCTGGGCTCAAGTGATCCTCCGCCTCAGCCTCCTAAGTAGCTAGTATTATAGGCCACCACACCCAGCTAATTTTTTGTATGTTTTGTAGCGACAGGGTTTCACCGTGTTGCCCAGGCTGGTCTTGAACTTCTGAGCTCAAGCGATCCACCTGTCTCGGGCTCCCAAAGTGCTGGGATTACAGGCATGTGCCACGTGCTTGGCCCTTCTTATTTAATTATGTTTAAAAAATGAAGTCCTAATTATGCGATGATGTAAAATGTGTGCCTGGTCTCTGAAAATGTGAGGTATATATCATTCACACAGCTCCTTACAAATTTTTTAGAAAAATTTTAACATCGTTTTACGAAGAGTGAGATTATACTTGTGTGAATTTGAACCGTTTAAAACTTTGGTAACATAATGGATGAAGAGTAAGAAGAAACTTTTATATGTATTTTTAGATTTCAAATCTTCAAAGCCAGTGGACAAAGGTAGTTTTTTAAAACAATCTAATGTCTTCTTTTAAAAAAAATAAAAAAATTTGTAAATCTGGTGTTTTATATGTTGAAAGGTATTAACTAAGAAGTGTACACCATGAAGCACCTCATTGTGTTGAAAATGCAACTGCACATTTAGAAAATCCTAGTTTGTGAAGTTGCTTCTGTGCTCTTATTTCAATTGCTCTTTAATCTCTCTAAACTGTGTCTGCATCTTAATGTATCCAGTGGAAGCTTCTAATTAAGTGCATGATGCTGGATTTATTTACACCTATTGCCCAAGTCTCAAAACCAAGTCACAGCAGGATCCATGAAAGCAGTTACATCTCAGACAATAAGACACCATTACAGAATTTATTCCAGTGTTTACACTCGTGTCTAGAAGCCAAATACTGAAAACAACATAAAAGGAAGTGTGTGTGCTTTGAATACATCTTGAAGCCTATTTAACTTTTTTTTTTCCCCATCAGGGGCCTTATTAGAGTTAATTTAGTGAACAACAAAAAAACGTGATTCAATATATTCTTCTAGGCATCTCTGATGAAGTGAAGGAAATTGATTATTACCTAAAGCCAATTGGTGATTTCAACAAAGTCAAGTTAAAAGATAGGGCATTGACGATACAGAGTATCTAAGAAGACACATATTTATTCATTTGTTCATCCACTTATTGATTCAGATATCCTCTTCACATTTTTAGGTGCTGGCACTAATTTAAGCAAAACACTAGAGATACAGCAGTTGCCTCCTGGACATTACATTGCAATATAAAGAAATGAAATGGAAATGTAGCTGAAACTCTGGTGTCAAGTGACAACTCATAATCTATTTACATCTTAATAAAAATTCCAAAGTCTTTGAGGAAGATACAGGATTTCATAAGAAGGAAAAGTCCATCTTCCTGAGAAACTTTAGTTAATTAGAGATGACTCCTACTTAGGTTGAGTGGGGATTATTGAACAGAACATGGAAACTGTTAGTTAAAGACCAGTTAGATGGATGGGTGAAGAGGCCCTGGGGGGTTGTATCAGTCATTCTAAGATTTATTCAAGAGAAACCAAGCAAAATAGTGAAACAAGCCACTGTAGAGGTAGGGTCCATATGGTTTGTACAGGAGGATAAAAGGTTTAGAGGGAAAAGGAGAAGGCTTTCCCTGCTTCATCCTATAGGCATTTTGGCTAAAGAGACATGATTGAAAAAGAAGTGGTTGATGCCCTAAGTGGGGGAGGATAGTGAGAAGAGCTGGCTATGGTCTCGCTTGGGTTGGATTATCTGTGTCCTGGGTCCTTTCCTTTCCTCTTCTCTCTTTCCTTTTCTTTCTCCTTACTTTCCTCTTTCCTTTCTCTTTCTTTCCTTCTATCTTTCCCTTCCCTTTTCTTTTTCTTCCCTTCTCCTCCTCCCCTCCCCTTTCCTTTCCTGTCTGTTCACATCCTCATTTTGGTAGAACACCTCCAATAAACTTCTTTTTGTTTGTTTGTTTCTGAGATGGAGTCTCGCTCTGTCGCCAGACTGGAGCGCAGTGGCGCCATCTCGGCTCACTGCAATCCACACCTCCTGAGTTCAAGTGATTCTCCTGACTCAGCCTCCCCAGTAGCTGGGATTACAGGCACCCGCCACCACAGCCAGCTAATTTTTGTATGTTTAGTAGAGACTAAAAATACAAAATTAGTCTTTTGTTTCACCTCGTTGGCCAGGATGGTCTTGATCTCTTGACCTCGTGATCACCCGCCTCGGCCTTCCAAAGTGCTAGGATTACAGGCGTGAGCCACTGCGCCTGGCCTTCCATAAACTTCTTAAGGAAGAATGCCTGGAAGATGATTATGTTTTTAGTCTGTGATTTGGTTAGGCTTTTTCCCCACCCAAATCTCATCTTGAATTGTAATCCCCGTAATTCCCACATGTCAAGGGAGAGACCAGGTGGAGGTAATTGGATCATGGGGGCGGTTTCCCCCATGCCGTTCTTGTGATAGTGAGTTCTCATGAGATCTGATGGTTTTATAAGGTGCTCTTCCCCCCTTCACTTGGCACTTCTCCTTCCTGCCACCTTGTGGAGAAGGTGCCTTTGTTCCTTTTCACCTTCCACCATGATTGTAAGTTTCCTGAGGCCTTCCCAGCCACGCTGAACTGTGAGTCAATTAAACCTCTTTCCTTTATAAATTATCCAGCCACAAACAGTTCTTTATAACAGTATGAAAATGGACTAATACAGTCTGTGTGTCAGATATATTTTCCATTGTATGTTAAAAAATAAATGACTAGCCAGGCATGGTGGCACATGTCTGTAATCCCAGCTATGTGGGAGGCTAAGGCACAAGAATTGCTTGAACCTGTGAGGCAGAGGCTGCAGTGAGCCAAAATTGCACCACTGAAGTCCAGCCTGGGCCATAGAGTGAGACAGACTCTGTCTCAAAATAAACAAATAAATAAAATTAAATTAAATAAAAAGGCCAGGCATGGTGGCTCACACCTGTAATCCTAGCATTTTGGAAGGCTGAGACAGGTGGATCACCTGAGGTCAGAATTTTGAGACCAGCCTGACCAACATGGTGAAACCCTGTCTCTACTAAAAATACAAAAATTAGACAGGCATGGTAGCAGTTGCCTGTCATCCCAGCTGCTTAGGAGGCTGAGGCAGGAGAATCGCTCGAACCTGGGAGGCGGAGTTTCCAGTGAGCCAAGATTGTGCCATTGCACTCCAGCTGGGTGACAAAAGTGAAACTCCATCTCAAAAAAAAAAAATAAATATATATATGTGTGTGTGTGTGTGTGTGTGTGTGTATATATATGTATTTGCTGTAGCCTATATTTAGATTGTGTTCCTTTGAGGCCAAGCCTGTCTGGATGCAAAGTTGGGCACCTTTCTTTACAAGCAGGCTGCTGTCTCCTTTTCCAAATGGCCTAGAGTTACTGCTTCTATTGTGTGAGCAGCTGAGTCCAGAGGGGGCAGAGAAGGTAAATGTGAAGGAGGGGGAGAAGAATTCCTAATATGCATTGTTATTCTTTTCCAATCAAAGTACTAAATTCTTTACCCAGATTATTTTATTTAATCCTTTTAAGAACCCCTTGAAGTAGGAATTTATTTTTATTTCCATTTTATAGGTTAAAAAATGATCCTCATATTCTATATTTTCCCCTTCCCAAACATATCCTTTTATTACCTGCCCAGCGATTCTGAGATCCCAGAGGTGGCCAAAGGAGGGACTGAGGAACAGGTTCATGACAGCCTAGGGTAGAAGAGCTTGGACTTTGGCCCCAGACTTATCTTGGTTTGAATTCCAGTGCTGCTACTTACTGGCTATGTTAACACTTGCAAGTTACGCAAACATTGTGGACATTCACTGGCTTTATTATCTGTAAAATCAAAACCAGTGTACAATAATATAATGTATGTAAAGATTAAGACATGTAAAGAAGCTAGCCCAGTACCCACGGTGGATAATAAATATTGGTTTCTTTCTGCTTCCTTCTTTCAATTGGAGATGATGGAGTTGAATTGGAGCTTGAAGCTGCTTTGTGGAAGGAGATGGAGGAAACGGAGCCTTCACGGGGAGTACCCTGGAAGGCAAATCACCCCACAGTGGCCAGTTGCCATGTGTAGACTGGTTGTTGCATCCCCGAGTTCCTGGTTCATGGCCTAAAAAGAATGTAGGGTGAGGCTGGGCACAGTGGCTCACACTGTACTCCCAACACTTTGGGAGGCCGAGGTAGGAGGATTGCTTGAGTCCAGGAGTTTGAGACCACCGTGGGTAACATAACAAGATGTCATCTATATAAAAAATACAAAAATTAGCCTGGCGTGATGGTGCGTGCCTATAGTCTCCACCTTCTCAGGAGGCTGAGGCAGGAGGAGCTCTTGAGCCTGGGAGGCTAAGGCTGCCGTGAGCAAGATCATGCCATGGCACTCCAGCCTGGGTGATGAAGTGAGACCCTGGCTCAAAAAAGAAAAGAAAAGAAAAAGAATGTAAGGTGTTTTTACAAAAGGCTGGTACTGGACAGTGCGAGTCCGTTCTCTTACCCAGCCCTTAGAGTACTTGTTACCAGGCCAGGCTCCGTGACTCATGTCTTCCAACACTTTGGGAGGCCGAGGAGGGCGGATCATGAGGTCAGGAGTTCTAGACCAGCCTGGCCAATATGGTGAAACCCCATCTCTACTAAAAATACAAAAGTCAGCTGGGCATGGTGGTGCATGACTGTAGTCCCAGCTACTCAGGAGGCTAAGGCAGGAAAATTGCTCGAACCTGGGAGGTGGAGGTTGCAGTGAACCAAGATTGTGCCACTGCACTCCAGCCTGGATGACAGAGTGAGACTCCATCTAAAAAAAAAAAAAAAAAAAAAGCTAACTTGTTACCCTCAGGAACTATAAAGACTGAATGAACAGGGCTGGAGGTGTGGGTGAGACCCCACTCTCCAAGGGTGGGCAGGATGGCCCAGCACAGGAGACACCCTCCAATGGAGCTGCTGGGCTGAGAATCAAGGTCCAGAAAGGAAGAGTATCTAGAGCCCAGGAACATTCTTCAGGGGGATCTTTTTTTTGAGACAGAGTTTCACTCTGTCACCCAGGCTGGAGTGCAGTGGTGTGATCTTGGCTCACTGCAACCTCCCCCTCCCGGGTTCAAGCAATTTTCCTGCCTCAGCCTCCTGAGTAGCCGGGACTATAGGCACTCACCACCACACCCAGCTAATTTTTTTCTGTATTTGTAGTAGAGATGGGACAGAGTGAAACTGTCTAGCAAAAAAAAAAGAAATATTTGGAAAGGCATCAACAAAATATAGAATGAATGAATGAAATTTCTGAGAACTTCATTCATAAAGTCCTGGTGCGGAAAGAACATTTTCCCACATAATGCCTTCAATTTTCTTTAGATCAGAGCAGGGAAAAAGGCTCTTACTGGTAGCTATTACTTGAAATGAACACAGGAGGTCTCCCCCTGCCATGCCCTGGCCTAAAATGACCTTGGTTTTCCTTGAAAGTCGTCTGCATCTACCTCATGAGACTATTAACTCAGTCTTTAAGGTCCATAACAAAAATAGAAAACATTTATGTTCTGCCTTGGGAGATTCGTTTTACCAGGTATCCAACTCTGAGCTAATATTCAGACTCTCATTTTGCCTGAAAGTGTAGGTTTTATGCCAGAGAACAATCTAGGCAAATGTGCAATGATGACTAAATGGGAGAAATGGAAACTGTAAGACACTCCCAGTAACCTCCCGAGAAATGATTTCCTGTGTTGCACAGGGAGGCTCGGGTAAGCAAACACCCCACGGCCATGGCCTTGGAGGGGGGACAACATTTGAGAAGGGATTCAAAGAGAAAAGAATGAGGGTTGGCACGGTGGCTCATGCCTGTCATCCTGGCAGTTAGAGAGGCCGAGGCAGGAAGATCACCTGAGCCCAGGAGTTTGAGGCCAGCCTGGGCAACATGGTGAGGACCTGTCTTTACCAAAAACAAAAAAAAAAAAAAAAAAAGAAAAATTAAAAATTAGCTGGGCATGATGGTGCATGCCTGTGGTTTCAGCTACTTATTGCGCTGAGTTGGGAGGACCCTTTCTGTGCAGGAAGTTGAGGCTGCAGTGAGCTATAATTGCACCACTGTACTCCAGCCTGGGTGACAGAGTGAGAACCTGTGTTGAGAGAGAGAGAGAGAGAGAGAGGAAGGAACGTGGCTGTGTTCACAATTCCTTTAGATGAGGACTAATGAGGTTTGGTGCCATTCTGCGAAGTAAGCTAAAAGAAGGAGGTTCTTTTCTAATAAAATTCAATCTCTTTATCAGAACCCAGCAGGCCTGCCTTGCCTGGGTCTAGATCTCCTCTCACTTGGTCCTTCCTCCGTTCAGTCTCAGGTATTCTCTGTCTCTCCTATGTCCTTCACCTGGCTGGATCCCTTTCAGGCTTCATGTTAAAGATTTCTTCCTCAAAGAGTCTCTCCCAGAATTCCCCCCCATCTCAGTAGATTTCCCCATTATTCTCTATCACTGGCCCCTGGTTTTATCCATCAAAATCTTATCCAATATCCAATTATATTATTATTATTATTATTTCAGACAGAGTCTTGTTCTTGTCCCCCAGCCTTGAGTGCAATGGTGCAATCTCGGCTCACTACAACCTCTGCCCCCCTGGGTTCAAGCGATTCTCCTGCCTCAGCCTCTGGAATAGCTGGGCTTAAAGGCTCATGCCACCATGCCTGACTAGGTTTTGTATTTTTAGTAGAGATGGGGTTTCACCACGTTGACCAGCTGGTCTTGAACCCCTGACCTCAGGTGATCCACCCACCTTGGCCTCCCAAAGTGCTGGGATTACAGACGTGAGCCACTGTGCCTGGCCCAGTTACATTCTTTTTGTTTGCATATAGTTTATTTTTGGCCCCTCTACTAGATTATAAACTCACCTAGGGCAGAAGTACCATCTCTTTCATCTGTTTCATTCACCGGTACATACTGTGAAAAGGAAAACTTCAGCTGAATTAAATTTAAAGGAGTTTAATTGAGCAATGAATAATTCGCAAATCGGCAGACCCCAGAATCACAGCTGATGCACAGAAACTCTAGGGATGCCTCATGGTCAGAACAAATTTATAGACAAAAAAAGGGAAGCAGTGTACAGAAATCGGCAGTGAGGTGCTGAAACAGCTGGATTGGTTATAGGTTGGCATTTGCCTTATTTGAACACAGTTGGAACACTCAGCAGTCTATGAGTGGTTGAAGTACGGCCACTGGGATTGACTCACGTATTGTTGCAGGCACATGCTCCCAAGTTAGGTTTTCAATCTTGCCTGCCTATTAAGCCAGGTTTACAGTTTGTCTATAAGGACTCAAATATATAAGTACAGAGTCCTTCTCAGGCCATATTTAGTTTGCTTTAACAATGTGTACCTAGCACAGTGCCTAGCACATAGTAGGTACTTAAAGTAGAATGGCCGAATTGAACTTAATAAGGAAATAAGTAATGGTGGATGAATGAGCTGTTGTGAATAAGGAAAGTGGCTCTAGGAGTCTCTAATCATTTAACAATTATTAATAAATTAATAGACAATGCAAGCTCTCCAGTCATTTATGTCAAAAGCGAGGTATATTCTCTGCCTTAGATTTGGTATTCTCTACCTAGATTCTCTATCTTCAAGGCTTCACTTGTGATGGGAGAACTGAGTATGAAGCAAGTCATTGAGAGTTTGAGGCTGAAGTGAACAGAAAAATAATGCACTCTGAAGCCTGTGGAATGTGTTTGTCTTGGGCAGAGAGAGTTGGAAGTCTAATGGCTCTACTGTTCGTGAGTCAGATACAGTCCAAGTAAGTTCTTTGTGTTTGCCTAGAACAATGGTTCACAAACTTTGGTTTCAACAAGAACAGTTAAGTTTTATTTATTTATTTGTAACAGATGGGCTATGCGCTCTGAAGGAGGAGAGAGGAGATTTAAAGTTCAGGAACACAACAAGATGAAAACAAAATTTTTGTTTTTAAGACAGGGTCTCACTCTGTTGCCCAGGCTGGGGCACAGTGGCTTTATGTTGGCTCACTGTAGCCTCAACCTCCCAGACTCAAGTGATCCTCTTACCTCAGCCTCCTGAGTAGCTGGGACTACAGGCATGTGCCACCACACCCAGCTAATTTTTTTTTTGTTGTTGTTAGTAGGGATGCGGTTTCACCAGGTTGCCCAGGTTGGTCTCGAATTCTTGAGCTCAAGTAATCCACCCACCTTGGCTGCCCAAAGTGCTGGGATTACAGGCATGAGCCACTGTGCCTGGCTAGAACAGTTAACTTTTTTTTTTGAGATGGAGTTTTGCTCTTGTTGCCCAGGCTGCTGGAGTGCAATGGCGTAATCTCGGCCCACTGTAATCTCCACCTCCCAGGTTCAACTGATTCTCCTGCCTCAGCCTCCCGAGTAGCTGGGATTACAGGCATGCACCACCAGGAGTGGCTAATTTTTTGTATTTTTTTTTTTTTTTTGAGTAGAGACAGGGTTTCTCCATGTTGGTCAGGTTGGTCTCAAACTCCCGACCTCAGATGATCCACCCGCTTTGACCTCCCAAAGTGCTAGGATTACAGGCATGAGCCATCGTGCCCAGCCTAGAACAGTTAACTTATCAAGCACTTGCTAGGTACCAGGCATCATGCTAAACACTTTTCAGGTAATTATTGTGGTGAATTATCACAAGAAATCTACAAGTTGGGTACTAATACTATCTCCATTTGCCGACGAGGAAACTGACTCACAGAGAGGTGCTGTAATTAGTCCAGGGTTGCTGTGGCTTCAGTGTGCTGCCTCAGCGACTCCGTGCACACCAAGCCTGGGGCCACTGCTCTGGAGGAAGTTTCCATGGCTTCCATGAAGACTCAGCAGGACTTGGCCCACTGGGGTTTGAGTTCTCTCTTTGAATCAGTGGAACTGTGACCGGGTTGTGGGACGTGGGGGAGGCTCAGCTCCCCCATGGGGGGGGTGCCCCGGTGTGCTCAGGTCCTTGGGCTCTCCTCCACCCAAGAATGGCCAGGTGGGCTCTGGCATGGTGATATTGTTCAAATAAATATTGGATCCCAAGAATTTTGCAAAGAATGATTTATTTAGGCAGAGAGAAAGGGAGAGAGAGACAGAGTGAGCGAGCTCCCATGCTGTCATGGGAAGAGATCCCCCAGAGAGAAAATCCGCTCAGGTGAGGGGCATGAGGTCTTTTAATCTGGGACTTACTCCTGCCCCATTCAAGTTCTCCTCCCATGAGAGGAGTTCCTTCAAACTTCCGTTGGAATGCCTGATCTTTGATTCTGACATCTGATTGGTTGTTTGGCCCAGAGTCCTCCCATAGCTTTTCGCGAGCCTTTCGAGACAAAAGAAGCCCACCTGGCCAGTCTACCTCCCCGCACAAAAACCGACCTCTAAGTTCCCCGGTGGAGACGCCAAAGAAAGCAGGTCAGGCATGTCGCTGGGAAGTTCTTGCCTTTGAAACCACGCCCCCTTGTGGACTCAGGAAGTTAACACGTTCCCTCAGAACCTTGGCCCACGTCCGGGGTGGCAACTCTACACCTCAGGCCGAACGAAGAGATGTGAACGTGGTATGCAGGACAGGGGGCCCTCTCAGAATTTTGCCCACAAACATCCAAGGTTTGGGAAGAATAAATAAGCGGAATGAGCAGAGGATGAAGAACAGGTATAAAGGAAAGCTCTAAGTCCATATAAAACACGAACTGGAGGCTGCAAGGATAACAACAGTGGAAAGACCATGGACTTGAGAGCCAAGATAACCCAGATTTGAATGCCAGTGCTTTGCCAGTGAGATGATCTTAACAAGTTACTTAATCATTCTGAGTCTGTTTCTTGCTGATAAAGAGGGATAATAACCTACACAGAAGACCTGGAACTATCCCAGTGCTCTCTAAAATGTGTAGGGAAAGAGGAAAAAAAATGTCAAGGAAAAGAATGTGGTTTAAGAAAATAGATAAAGGGAGGTTGGGTTTGCAGAGAAAATCTCCATGCTGATTGAATTCTGGCAATTGATTGCTTCACCACGCCTATAACTCTAGGTCAAAGGAACAGAATGTTTTATTTAAAGATAAGATCTCTGTCACCAGGCTGGAGTGCAGTGGCATGATCTCAGCTGACTGCAACCTCCAACTCCTGGGTTCAAGTGATCCTCCTGCCTCAGCCTCCTGAATAACTGAGACTACAGGCCTGTGCCACCACATTGGGCTAATTTTCTGTATTTTTAGTAGAGACAGGGTTTCACCATGTTAGCCAGGATGGTCTCGATCTCCTAACCTCGTGATCCACCTGCCTTGGCCTCCCAAAGTGCTGGGATTGCAGGCATGAGCCACGCCCAGCCTTTACTATTATTTTTTAAATAGAGATGGGGTCTTGCTATGTTGGCCAGGCTGGTCTTGAACTCCTGGGCTCAACCAACCCTCCTGCCTTGAGCTCCCAAAATGTTGGAATTACAGGCATGAGCCACTGGAATAGCCCTGATTGTTTTAAATAGAAGAAGGTAAATTATTTTCTTACATATATTTCTGAATGTGGGAGGCAGCCTACTGGCATTTTTTCAGGTAAGAATCTTGGCTTTACAGATCCACCAAATACCAGTAGCTTTTATATTACTTAACCTACGGAATCCTATGCGTGTGACTGCCCAAACCCTGCTCCTGTGTGCAATGACTGTTCTGCTTGTTTGTTAAGTTTCGAGTGAGGCTCACATTGCTGGTGATATCCCAAGGCATTCCACTCAGCTCTCACCATTGCATTTATTTATTTATTTATTTATTTATTTGGAGACAGAGTCTTGCTTTGTCATACAGGCTGGACTGCAATGGTGCAGTCTCAGGTCACTGCAGCCTGTACCTCCTGGGTTCAAATGATTCTCGAGCCTCAGCCTTCTGAGTACTGGGATTACAGGTGCCCACCACCACACCCAGCTAATTTTTTTTTGTATTTTTAGTAGAGACAGAGTTTTGCCATGTTGGCTAGGCTGGTCTCAAACTCCTGGCCTGAAGTCATCCACCCACCTCGGCCTCCCAAAGTGTTGGGATTATAGGCATGAGCCACTGCACCCAGCACACAATTGCTTTTTTTTTTTTTTTTTTTTTTTTGAGACGGGGTCTCACTCTGTCACCCAGGCTGGAGTGCAGTGATGCCATCTCAGCTCACTGCAACCTCCACCTCCTGGGTTTATCCATCAAAGATTTTATCCAATATCCAATTATATCATTATTACTATTATTATTATTATTTTGAGATGGAGTCTTGCTCTTGTCACCCAACCTGGAGTACAATCTCAGCTCACTGCCACCTCCATCTCCCAGGTTCAAGCGATTCTCCTGCCTCAGCCTCCTGAATAGTTTGGATTATAGATGCATGCCACCACACCCAGCTAAGTTTCATATTTTTAGTAGAGACAGGGTTTCATCCTGTTAGCTGGGATGGTCTCTATCTCTTGACCTTGTGATCTGCCTGCCTTGGCCTTCTAAAGTGCTGGGATTATAGACGTGAGCCACCATGCCCAGCCAACCATTGCTTTTAAACATGCTTGTTAGACTGCACATCTTCACATACTTTGGAGAAAGGTATTTTGAGCAGTGAGTATGCAAGGATGTTTCTTCATGCTTAATTTTATAATTTTAATTAACAATAATTGGCCAGGCACGGTGGCTCATGCCTGTAATCCTAGCACTTTGGGAAGCTGAGGCTGGTGGATCACAAGGTCAGGAGTTTGAGATCAGCCTGGCCAATATGGTGAAACCCTGTCTCTACTAAAAAAAAAAAAAAAAAAAAAAAAAAATGCAAAAATTAGTCAGTTTTGGTGGCATGTGCCTATAGTCCCAGCTACTCAGGAGGCTGAGGCAGAAGGATCACTTGAACCCGGGAGGCGGAGGTTGCAGTGAGCTGAGATCACACCACCTTGGGTGCACTCCACCTTGGTGACAGAGTGAGACTCCGTCTCAGAAAAAAAACAAAACAAAACAATAATTAACATTTACCACTAGTGTTACCAGAAGGGGGTCCCTATCTAGACCCAAGAGAGGATTCTTGAACCTTACGTGGGAAAAGAATTCAGGGCAAGTCCATAGAGTAAAAGTGAAAGCAAGTTAATTAGAGAAGTAGAGAAACAAAAGAATGACTACTTCATAGAGCAGTAGTATGGGCTGCTCAATTGAGTATACTTACAGTTATTTCTTGATTATATGCTGAAGAAGGGGTGGATTATTCATGAGTTTTCTGGGAAAGGGCAGAGATTTCCCAGAACTGAGGGGAACAGACTATATAGGGTAACTTCTATGTAAGGTCTTTTAGACTATATAGACTATACTCGTTTAGACTATATAGGATATCTTCTATATAAGGTAACTTTACAAATGGTACTTGTAAACTGTCATGGCACTGGTGGGAGTGCCTT
This sequence comes from Ateles fusciceps, assembly GCA_036589455.1. Lineage (NCBI taxonomy): Eukaryota > Metazoa > Chordata > Mammalia > Primates > Atelidae > Ateles > Ateles fusciceps. The sequence goes on from JAZHEH010001955.1 coordinate 4,617,167, forward strand.
TTAGCATGTTAATATAACTGGGATATAATGAGCAGAAAGGATGACAGGAGGTCACTTTCATCACCGTCTTGGTTTTGGTGGTTTTGGCCAGCTTCTTTGCTGCATCCTGTCTAATCAGCAGGGTCTTTGTGACCTCTATTTCATGCTGACCTCCTATCTTATCCTGTGACTAAGAATACCTAACCTTCTGGAAATGCAGCCCAGGAGGTCTCAGCTATCTTCCCAGCCCCTATTCAAGATAGAGTCACTTGGGTTCAGATACCTTTGATGGATGGGCATGGTGGCTTACGTCTGTAATCCCAGCAATTTGGGAGGCCGAGGCGGCTGGATCACCTGAGGTCAGGAGTTTGAGACTAGACTAGCTAACATGGTGAAACCCCATCTCTACTAAAAATACAAAAATTAGCTGAGCATGGTGACACGTGCCTGTAATCCCAACTACTTGGGAGGCAGTGAGCCAAGATTATGCCACTGCACTCCGGCCTGGGCAATAGAGACTCTGTCTCAAAAAACAAACAAAAAAACAAACCACCTCTGACATTAGTGGTAATAACAGCTGTTCTTATTGAGTACTGACTAATCCTGCCAGCATCTTTAAAAGGCATAAAAATTATCTTCATTTTACAGATGAGGAAACGGAGGCACAGTGAAGTGAAGTATCTTGCCCAAAGTCACTTTGCTGGTAGGAGAAGAAGCTGGACCAGTGTTCAAGGCTTCTGGCTGCAGATGCCTCTCTCCTCCTATAAGACAATCCAGGGCTCAGCACAGGGCTATGAACGTACATTACCCTGGGTAGTGCTTAGCTCTCAAACATTTCCCTTTCCAACTCACTTGAGGGCTAGGTGACTAATTGTTGTCCACCCTTCCCAACCCTCCAAGCCCCAACCGTGCTATGGATTTTGAATCGCCATCCTTGAGGTTCGGTCCCTTGGCCAATATATACATTTATCTAGTGACTGCTCTTATGCTGAGCCTACACATGGTCATAGGATTACATAGGGAGTTCATCTAAAAGCTACAAAACCAAAGATTACTCATCAGGAGCACCGGGGCTAACTAACGATTCTCTGGCTGATGTTGAAATTTATCACCAACTATGGAGTGCAGTATGTTGGCTAAGGGGTTGGCAATGTGTGATACCATCAAGCTTCAGACCAAACTAAAGACCTTCCATGTATGAAGCTCTCTCCTACCCAGCTCTAAACATGGCCCCAAACATCACTTCACTGTATTGAGCAATTTATCAACATTATCTATACCTTCTGGAGTTCTAGGCCATTGGATATATCAAACAACCATAAGCCCTCCTTCCTTCCTTTCTTTCTTTCTTCTTTTTTCTTTCTTTCTTTCTTTTTCTTTTCTTTCCTTCCTTCCTTCCCTCCTTCCCTCCCTCCCTTCTTTCTTTCTTTTCTTTCTTTTCTTTCTTTATTTTCTTTCTTCCTCTCTCTCTCTTTTCTTTCTTTCCTTCTTTCTTTTTTAGAGATGGCCTCACTGTGTTGCCAGGCTGGAGTGCAGTGGCATGATCTCAGCTCACTGCAACCTCTTCCTCCTGGGTTCAAGCAATTCTCATGCCCCAGCCTCCCGAGTAGCTGGCACTGCAGGTGCATGCCAGCACTCCCAGCTAATTTTTGTACTTTTTTTGGTAGAGACCAGGTTTCACCATGTTGGGCTGGGAAGGCTGGTCTCAAGCTCCTGACTTCAAGTGATCCACCTGCCTTGGCCTCCCAAAGTGCTGGGATTATAGGCATAAGCCACTGGGCTTGGCCTAAGCACTTTTTACAGTGTGGCGATTGTTTGAGCATTCAGATTTCCAAAGCAGGATGCATGTGGGTGGTAAGTAAATGGCAGCAAAACTCAGACAAGAGTGGGATGCAGCAGTCAGGAATGACACCAATTCTTTTAAACCAAGACCCTGAGTGGGAAAGGCAAGTCAACCAACGCTGACTGTAGGATCAAATCAACAGCTGGTCTTCACATGGGAACACATTCTGGTTGCTCTAATGGCATTCAGTCTTAGCACCCATTACTCCAACAGATACTGCAATTTTAACTGGGACTGTAACTGCCAGCCCCTATCTCAGGTGCATTTGCGTGCCATGGTTTTTCCTTTTTGATGTAGCTGTGATAACCATCAGCATGCTTTGCTTAAGTACTTCGTATTCAGTAAGACCAGATGAGAAACTCAGGAGCTACTCCTCCCTGGGCCACATATCTTTAGATGAGTTAGCCTTTAACCAGATTGCCATTATGACTGGGCTTTGTTCTGAAAGAAAGACCTGATAAATCTTGTTTGATGATGCCAAGTAAGTCATATCTATTTGCAGATTTCAAAGATTATTGCTAAGGATTCAGGCTGGGTGCAGTGGCTCATGCCTGTAATCCCAGCACTTTGGGAGTCCAAGATGGGCAAATTACTTGAGCCCAGGAATTGAGACCAGCCTGGGCAACATGGGGAGACTCCATCTCTACAAAAAAAATAAAAGAAAAAAACATTAGCCAGGTGGGATAGTGGGTGCCTGTGGTACCAGCTGCTCAGGAGGATGAGGTAGGAGGATCACCTGAGCCCAAGAGGTCGAGGCTGCAGTGTACCAAGATTGCACCACTGCACCCCAGCCCAGGTGACAGAGTAAGACCCTGTCTCAGAAAAGAAAAGAATTCAATAGCCATTAGGGCAGGCTTTGCATAATCACATAGACAAAAATGTCCTCTTTGGGTGGGCATAGGGGCTCACACCCGTAATCCCAGTACTTTGGGAGGCTGAGGTAGGTGGATCACCTGAGGTCAGGAGTTTGAGACCAGCCTGGTCAACATGGTAAACCCCACCTCTACTAAAAATACAAAAAATCTAACCATTGTGGTGATGCAAGTGGTGTGGTCCCTGCTACTTAGGAGGCTGAGGCTTGAGAATCAATTGAACCTGGGAGGCAGAGGCTGTAGTGAGTTGAGACTGCACCACTGCACTCCAGCCTGGGCAACAGAGCCAGACTCCATCTCCCCCGCCCCCGAAAAAAATCCTCTTTTCCTTTGAATATGCACTCCTTTTTTTTTTTTTTTGTAAAGACAATCTAGCATTTTATATTAGTCTGTTCTCATGCTGCTAACAAAGACATATCCAAGACTGAGTATTTTATAAAGGAAAGAGGCTTAATTGACTCACATTTCCATATGGCTGGGGAGGCCTCACAATCATGGCAGAAGGCAAAGGAGGAGCAAAGTCACGTCTTGCATGGCAGCAGGCAAGAGAGAATGAGAGCCAAGTGAAAGGGGAAATGCTTTTACAAAAACAACAGATCTTGAGAGACTTATTCACTACCATGTGAACAGTATGGGGGAACCTCCCCCATGATTCAATTGTTTCCCACTGGGCCCCTCCCACAACACATGGGAATTATGGAAACCACAATTTGAGATGAGATTTGGGTGGGACACATCCAAACCATATCATTTCATTCCTGGCCTCTGCCAAATCTCATGTCCTCACATGTCAAAACCAATCATGCCTTCCCAATAGGTCCCCCAAAGTCTTAACTCATTTCAACATTAACTCAGAAGTCCACAGTCCAGGCTGGGTGTGGTGGTTCATGCCTGTAATCCCAGCACTTTGTGAGGCCGAGGCAGGCAGATCACAAGGTGAGGAGTTCAACACCAGCCTGACCAACATGGTGAAAACAAATCTCTGATAAAAATATAAAAATTAGCCAGGTGTGGTGACACGTGCCTGTAATCCCAGCTACTCAGGAAGCTGAGGCAGGAGAATTGCTTGAACCCAGGAGGCAGAGGTTGCAGTGAGCCAAGAACATGCCACTGCACTCCAGCCTGGGTGACAGAGTGAGACTCTGAGACTCTGTCTCAAAAAAAAAAAAAAAGTCTACAGTCCAAAGTCTCATCTGTGACAAGGGAAGTCCTTTCTACCTATGAGCCCATAAAATCAAAAACAAGTTAATTACTTCCTAGATATAATGGGGGTACAGATATTGAGTAAATATACCCATTCCAAATGGAAGAAATTGGCCACAATGAAAAGGCTAAAGGCCCCATGCAAATCTGAAACACAACTGGGCAGTCAAATCTTAAAGCTCCAAAATGATCTCCTTTGACTCCATGTCTCACATCCAGGCCTATGATGGGAGGGGCTGCCTCAAAGGTCTCTGACATGCCATGGAGACATTTTCCCTATTATCTCGGCAATTAACCTTTAGCTCCTCATTACTTATGCAAATTTCTGCAGCCGGCTTGAATTTCTCCTTGGAAAATTGGTTTTTCTTTTCTATCACATGGCATCATCAGGCTGCAAATTTTCCAAATATTTATGCTGTTTCCCTTTTAAAACTGAGTGCTTCCAATACAAAAATTAGCTGGGTGTGGTGACGCATGCCTGTAATCCCAGCTACTCGGGAGGCTGAGGCAGGAGAATTGCTTGAACCTGGGAGGCAGAGGTTACAGTGAGCCGAGATCACGCCACTGCACTCCAGCCTGGGTGATCAGCTATTGAAAACACCTCTTGAATGCTTTGCTGCTTAGAGTTTCCCCTAAACAAGCTTTCTTCTCTTGACTGCCACCATGTGAAACATGGCTTTCACCTTCTACCATGGTGGCGCAGTCTTCCCAGCCACATGGAACTGTAACTCCATTAAACCTCTTTCTTTTGTAAATTGCCCAGTCTTGGGTTTGTCTTTAACAGCAACGTGAAAATGGACTAATATGATAGGTTATTTGGATTAAGATACCATGAAACCTCTAGTGCAGAAGATGAAAGTGACTCTAGGTATATTTACTTCATTCTTTAATAATTTTACATTCTCACAATTTCACATTGTGCTATGTCTACACAAATCCTTCAGGATGTCATGAAGAAACAGTAAGGCAGAACCCCCTTGGTGATATGTATGTAGCTATGTTTTGTTTCATTTTAATGAATTTGTGGTCTTTAGCAATAATGGACAAAAGCAATTTATGGATGGACCTGGGGCCTGGCAGTCCAAGCCTTTTCCTGAAGAGGGAAATAGGAGGGACCTACTCAAGGCATCCACTGCGGAGCACATCCCTGGTGACTGTAAACCTGTGGCATCTGACTTGCTGGCTTTTGCACTTTCCTTAGGGATCTGTCTGGCACCCACCATGGCTCTGGCTCTGGACTCGTACCTCTCTTTTCATAAATCCTGACTGCATGGAAAGCATGTTGTAAACATGCTCATGTAGGAATGGAAACAACTCGAGAATTTGTATACTGGCCTTCACTAGTGATTAATTTCAATAGGTGATAAGAACCACAACCTAAAGGAATGGAATGTTTGAAGAATTCAGTATCTTCTGTGGGGGGGGGATGTGTGTGTGTACTTGTGCACGTGTCTATGAGTTGTTATATACAGACTCTTAATTTCTTGGCCAGATGACCAGCTTCTTCTCAAATCTGAAAAAAGTACATTTAAAGTCTCACTCAATTGAGCTCGCACCTGTTAAAACAGTTTCTTCTTGCATTATGTCCCCATGCCCTGCAGTCTCATACCTTCTCACGTTGATCTCTCCCAGGCACAGCCTTGTTCTATCCACACAGTAACCCCTTGCCCTGTACCCTACCCCCACCATCCTCATCCTGACTGATAACTAAGCTATGATTTTTTTTTATCTTGCCCAAATTCCTATCTAAGGAGTCTAGAGAGTCATGTCCTACAAACCATACATTCTCATCAGATGGGTTTTATGTAGCCCTATATTTCATGACTTACTTTCCAACCTGACTCTGGCATCACATTATGAGACAAGGAAGAAAATAAAAATATTTTACCCCAAAACACGTTTCTGTGCCATATCTCGAAATGGTCCTTCTAAGCTGTCCTTCGTGGAGGAAAATTTGCATCTGTAAAGAATCTCTATTAACATAGCTAGATCTTTTTCTTCCAGACCCTCCCAATAGTAAAGAGATTAACTAAAAGCCTAACAACATTTTTTTTTTTTTGAGACAGCTAATTTTTCTATTTTTTAGTAGAAATGGGGTTTCACCATATTGGCCAGGCTGGTCTCGAACTCCTGACTTCATGATTCACCCACCTCAGCCTTCCAAAGTGCTAAGATTACAGGCATAAGCCACCTTGCCTGGCCAAGTCTAGCACCTTTTAAATATCTGAATAGGAAATATTTGTCATCTGTTGTCTCTAAGGGCAGCCACTATAAGACTTCAAACGAATTTTGGTCTCCACAGTCTTTTATCTTAACCTGAACACTTCCTTTCTATTGATCCAAGGTCTTTGGACAAACTCAACCAATTGTCAACCAGAAAATGTTGGAAGCTGCACCCCCCCACCAGCCTTTGAGTTGTCCCGCCTTTCTGGACCAAACCAACATATTTCTTAAATGTATTTGATTGATGTCTCATGACTCCCTAAAATGCATAAAAGCAAGCTGTACCCTGACCCCGACCATCTTGGGCACATGTTCTCAGGACCTCCTGAGGACTCTGTCCATGGGCCAGGGTCACTCATATTTGGCTCAGAATAAATCTTTTCAAATACTTTACAGAGGTTGACTCTTTTCGTCAACACGACTCAAAACCCTGCGACAAATCTTCCTTGTCTAAATTATTTGACTGGCATAAGTTCTCTTCAGAGTATTGGTCTCAACCTACACTAGCAGTTTTAAAACACCCACTTTCCTAACTTACTCCATGTTCCAGCTAAACTAGGGGTGAGTGTGCAGATGAGAGCTGTCCAAAGACTGAGCGTGGATTTGACAACATGTAGATTTGGAAGATGAGGGGGGATTCAACAATGACAGAAGGACATGGTTAATGAAGTAGAAGGGGGGGCCCAGAGAGGGGTACAAAAGCAGTGTTTCAGCCGGGCGCAGTGGCTCACGCCTATAATCCTAGCACTCTGGGAGGCCAAGGCAGGCGGATCATGAGGTCAAGATCGAGACCATCCTGGCTAACACAGTGAAACCCCATCTCTACTAAAAATACAAAAAATTAGCTGGGCATGGTGGCAGGTGCCTGTAGTCCCAGCTACTCAGGAGGCTGAGGCAGGGGGAATCGCTTGAACCTGGGAGGCAGAGGTTGAGGTGAACCAAGATTGCACTGAACCAAGATTGTGCCATCCATTGCACTCCAGCCTGGGCTACAAGAGCAAAACTCCATCTAAAAAAAAAAAAAAAAAAAGAAAGAAAAAGAAAGAAAGCCATGTTTTTTTTTTCCTGGTGGGGGGTCAGGAGCAGTTTGTTCAATGCTGCTGATGTGTGAAATGAGATGAAGGCTGAGTGGTGCTCACTGGATCGGACAGTACAAGCTCATGGTGATCTCACTGATAATCTTATAAAAGTAGCTTGATGGAGTGTGAGGGCAGAAACCTAATGAGAGTGGATTGAAAGAATGTGGGATGAGATTAAACCATGCCCAGATGGAATTTATTCTTAAATCAAGAGTCACATAGGTTGTCATTACTGGCAGAAACTGGTGAAATAGGGGCTCTCATATACCAGTGGAAACTGGTACAATTTTCCTTGAGGAATAGATAGCGATGCAATGAGCCCCTAAGATACTGGGGACACAGCGTAGAGTATAGCACAAGCATCATAACCACAGTTATCTTCAGCCGCAGGATGCATGGGCAACAGACCCAACAGCTTTCCAATATTTCCAGGGCTGTGTAACAGACGAACAAATGTTAGGAAAGTCTCTCCATTTTCACATAAGATGTACAGTGGGTATGCCACTACTTGATCTTTGCCTTTTGTCCAAATATATTCCTTGGGACTGCTGCCAATGGCCCAAATGCAACTGCTGTCTCTCCTAGAGATGTGGTATACGCCCTTTCTTTATTGAGTACTAGACTTTCCTCTTCGACTTCTGAAAGTACAATCACCTTAGTGGGTGTCTGGGGCTCACGTAGAGAGTAAATTCTTTTACATTGTCTGATGTTAACAGCACTGTGTGGGGGATCCAGTATTTCACTTGGATACCATGCAGCATGCTTTGGAGTCAGAGAGGTAGAACTGGTGAAAAATCTCTCAGCAATGGCAGTAGCACTACAGCTCACTGTTGATTTTCCACCTTTAAATTCAGAATTCTCCCCCATCTTTTAGGTAATTCTAATACCATAAGTCCTTTTATTCCTATAAGTGCTACATGATGTTGTGCTGGACTTAACAAGACATGATAGATTTCAAACAGGGGTGGATTTATGCAAAGCAATCTCTGGTACTGGGACAGGGTGGGCTCTTCATCACTGCTGCTGGGGCCCCGAAGGTGAAGGACCTAGAAATAGAAATTCCATTTGACCCAGCAATCCCATTACTGGGTATATATCCAAAGGATTATAAATTATTCTACTATAAGGACACATGCACACGAATGTTCACTGCAGCACTGTTTACAATAGCAAAGACCTGGAACAAACCCAAATGCCCATTGATGATAGACTGGACAAGGAAAGTGTGGCACATATACACCATGGAATACTACGCAGCCATCAAAAACGATGAGTTCGTGTCCTTTGTAGGGACACGGATGAACCTGGAAACCATCATTCTCAGCAAACTGACACAAGAACAGAAAATCAAACACTGCATGTTCTCACTCACAGGTGGGTGTTGAACAATGAGAACACATGGACACAGGGAGGGGGAGTATCACACATTGGGGTCTGTCGGGGGGAAATGGGGAGGGATAGCTTGGGGTGGGGACTTGGGGAGAGATAGCATGGGGAGAAATGCCAGATATAGGTGATGGGGGAGGAAGGCAGCACATCACACTGCCATGTGTGTACCTATGCAACCATCTTGCATGTTCTTCACATGTACCCCAAAACCTAAAATGCAATTTAAAAAAAAAAAAAGGAGCTGTCTTCTCCATCCCACAGGAAGACCTCTCCACCAAGGCCAAAGACCATGTTTCTCGTCAGCAACTGTGACGGCAGCAAGGAAGGCAACGACAAAGAAGCTGGTTTCTCAGCTTCCGCTGAGCTCTGGTTTTCAGTCCCTCCCAGAGCCGCAAAAACACGACGTGTTTAGGAAGCCAGGCCTGCCACAGGTCGCCACAGCCCACAGGGCCCTTGACGGCCGCCATCTTGGCCCAGCTGCTCTCCTGGCTCCAGTTGCTCAGCCCGCTGCTGAGCGCAGCCAACCCACGGCCGTCCACTCACTGCTTTGACCAATCACTGAGCAACTGGCCCGGAAGCTTGAGAGGCTCGTGTCAGGGGAGAGTCGAAAGCGAGGCCAAGCCCATCAGGCAGCGGGGTCGCCAAGGGAAAGCTAATCCTGCCTAGCATTATTTCTGAAGCCCAATGGGGCTGGACGGAGAAGTCAACAGAATGGTGGTGTTGCTGGAAGTCTTGCACCTCCCTTACTGCAGGTTGGGCTGGCCTCACACATTTCGCTTGGATGCTTAAATCTGTCTCCCCCAGAATTTAGTCTTATTGGCTTGAGTTATTTGACTCTGGGAATATGCTTGTTTTAGAACCAGAACCAATCATTGTTGCTGTGGGAAAGCAATATTCTGAGTGGCCAAGGGAGCATCATGTGCCACCCCTAAAATTAAGAGTTTATGTGTGGGTTGGGTCCCCAAACCGAAACTGAAAATTACAGGAAGCAGGGGAATGGATGCTGGAGAGGCAAACAGCAAATGTCCACCAGGAATTTCTTTGTTACATGTTTGCTAGCATCTTATCCTTTCCTTTCATAGCATTCATAATTAAACATTTATGTATGTTATTTATTTCATACTTGTCTTCCCCCATAACACTATACCTTCACCCTGAGAGGGACCACGGCTCCTCTCTTCACTGTTCTATCTCAGTGCCAAGCACAGTTCTTAGCCCAGAGTAGATGTTCAATCAATATTTGTTCCATAACTATGCTACTACAAGAAACCCAGTAGGGCTGGGTGTGGCGGCTCCCAGCATTTTGGGAGGCAGAGGTGGGCGGATCACCTTAGGTTGGGAGTTCAAGCCCAGCCTGACCCACATGGAGAAACCCTGTCTCTACTAAAAATACAAAATTATCCCGGCGTGGTGGCGCATGCCTGTAATCCCATCTACTCAGGAGGCTGAGGCAAGAGAATTGCTTGAACCCAGGAGGTGGAGGTTGCGGTGAGCCGAGATCGCACCATTGCTCTCCAGCCTGCGAAACAAGAGTGAAACTCCACCCAAAAAAAAAAGAAAAGAAAAGAAACCCAATAGGACACAAAACAGTATATACAATAGGTGTGTCAGTCCGTTCGTGGTTCGTGCTATAACCAAATGCCCGAGACTAGATAATTTATAAGGAACAGACATTGATTTCTCTCCGGATGTGGTGGCTCATGACTGTAATCTCAGCACTTTGGGAGGCCGAGTAGGGCAGATGATGAGGTCAGAAGATTGAGACCATCTTGGCCAACATGGTGAAACTTTGTCTCTACTAAAAAAATACAAAAACTAGCTGGTCATGGTTGCACACACTTGTAATCCCAGCTACTAAGGAGGCTGAGGCAGGAGAATCGCTTGAACCTGGGAGGTGGAGGTTGCAGTGAGCGGAGGTGGCGCCACTGCACTCCAGCCTGGAGACAGAGCCAGACTCCACCTTGGAAAAAAAAAAAAAAAAAAGAAAGAAATTGATTTCTCACAGTTCTGGAGGAGGCTGGAAGTCCAAGATCAAGGCATCAGCCGGTTAAACATATATATATCTATCTCTATAGAATACAAATATGCAAGGAAATACACAAAATGTAGTTATTTCTTGTTGGTAGAATTATTATTAATATTATTATTATTATTTTTGAGACAGAGTCTTGCTCTGTCACTCAGGCTGGAATACAGTGGCGTGATCTTGGCTGACTGCAACCTCCACCTCCTAGGTTCAAGCAATTCTCCTGCTTCAGCCTCCTGAGTAGCTGGGATTACAAGCATGTGCCACCACACCCAGCTAAGTTTTGCATTTTTAGTAGAGACAGGGTTTCACTGTATTGGCCAGGCTGGTCGCAAACTCCTGACCTCAGGTGATCTGCCTGCCTCAGCGTCCTAAAGTGCCGGGATTACAGGCATGAGCCACTGTGCCTGGCCTCTTGGTAGAATTAGAGTGAGGTTTTATTTTTATTTTTAGTTCTTTTGAGATGGAGCTTTGTTTTTTTTTTGCCCAGGCTGGAGTGCAATGGTGTGGTCTCAGCTCACTGCAACCCTCGCTTCCCAGGTTCAAGAGATTCTCATGCCTTAGTCTCCCAAGTGGCTGTGATTACAGGCATCTGCCACCACGCCCAGCTAATTTTTGTATTTTTAGTAGAGACGGGGTTGCACTATGTTGGGCAGGCTGGTCTCAAACTCCTAACCTCAGGTGATCTGCTGGCCTCAGCCTCCCAAAGTGCTGAGATTACAGGGGTGAGCTACCGTACCCAGCCTAGAGTGAGGTTTTAAAATAACACTTTTCTGTGCTTTCCGCATCTGCAATGAACCTTTATTATTTTATAATTTAAAATTTTTGGCTGGGCACGGTGGTTCACGCCTGTAATCCCAGCACTTTGGGAGGCTGAGGTGCACAGATCACAAGGTCAGGAGTTTGAGACCAGCCTGGCCAATATGTTGAAAACCCATCTCTACCAAAAATACAGAAATTAGCCTGGTGTGATGGCAGGCGTCTGTAGTCCCAGCTACGTGGGAGGTTGAGGCAGGAGAATCACTTGAACCTGGGGAGCGAAGGTTGCAGTGAGCCGAGATCGCACCACTGCACTCCAGCCTGGGTGACAAAGCGAGACTCTGTCTCAAAAAAAAAAAAATTCTGAAAATATTTTTAGAAATAGATTAAGTAGAGTTTTTCCATTTGAAATAATAGGACATCTTTTGAAAAGTAAGGGGGGTTTTGAAGGGCATAAGGCCTCATACTAAAAGTTTCACCATGACAAGATGAATTCCTGAATGCTGCCGAAGGGATTACTGGAGATGTTGATTACTTAAGACATTAAAAAGAGGGCATTAAAGAAGAGCAGGACCAGCCTTCAATTATTGCCTGTGAAGGCACTGCCTAAGCTGACTTTGAAGTTGGCCTCTCCTTTGCTTCTTTCAGTTTCTTAAACTCTAGCTTGATCTTCCTCAATTTCTATGAAGTTACTATTTTGGTTTATAGATCATTATTATTTTACTTTATTATCATGCCCCTATTTACTGTTTTCCTTTGCTGTGGCCTTGATGGTGGCTTTTACTGCATTCTCTCTACATCTTCTGCTAATATTTAAATATAGAATAATCTGAGAAGTGAAACTCCTAATCAAGTTGACCAAATGCCAGGGCATTGTTTTATGAGTACACACATAGAATCACATGCATCAGCTCGTAAACAACCTAATCTGAACCAGGTAGTTAATACACTGTACACTGTCTTCCTATGGCAGTAGATTTTGAATCTAAAAGCCCCTTTAGAATCTGACCAGGGAACTCTTCCTTATAGTGGTACATCTTGGGTGATAGGGCCTCTGGGTCCTCCCTAGGGTTTTGCTATTGGTGGGCCTGATGTGGAGTCAGGAGTTTGAACAGGGGGCAAAGATGGGATACAGAAGTCAAGACCAAGACTGGGTGTGGTGGCCCACACTTGTAATCCCAGTACTTTGAAAGGCTGAGACAAGAAGATCCCTTGAGGCCAGGGGTTCTTGAGATCAACCTGGGCAATATAGTGAGATCCTCTCTCTCTCTCTCTTTTTTAGTTTTTTTGGAGACAGAGTCTCACTCTGTCACCCAGGCTGGAGTGCAGTGGTGCAATCTTGGCTCACTGCAACCTCCACCTCTGGGTTCAAGAGATTCTTCTGCCTCAGCCTCCTGAGGAGCTGGGATTACAGACACATGCCACCACATCTGGCCAATTTTTGTATTTTTAGTAGAAATGGGGCTTCACCATGTTGGTCAGGCTGGTCTTGAACTCCTGACCTCGTGATCTGCCCACCTCGGCCTCCCAAAAAGCTGGGATTACAGGAATGAGCCACTGTGCCAGGCCTGTGAGATCTTATCTCTACAGAAAATTTAAAAATAAATTTAAAAAAGAGAAGTCAAGACTTAAAAATGAATGGCAGTCTTCTGAAACAAATGAGTAACCAAATGAACACTGCTTATCCCCCACTGTTATGCTCTGAGTAGGTCTGTCAGGGGCAGGGCTTTAGGGGAACCAACTTGAATCTTAGTGCCTTGATTCTAGGCTTATCTCTGCCTCTTACTAGCTTCTTATTTATTTTATTATTACTATTATTTTTAAAATAGACACGGGGTCTTCCCATGTTGCCCAGGCCGATCTCAAACTCCTGGCCTCAAGTGATCCTCCTGCCTCGGCCTCCCAAAGCACTGGGATTACAAGTCTGAGCCAGTGTGCCCAGCCTGCCTCTTATTATTATTGCTGTTGAGCCTCTGAGCCTCAGGCTGTCATCTATACCATGCACAGTGCTCCCTTTCTTACAGATTGTCTTGGGGGCAGCTAAGATAACACATGTGAAGTGTCCAGCTCACTGCAGGCCTCCCTCTTCAGGTGATTTGGGGTGTGGTGTGAAAACCTGGAGGGAAGAATACTGGGTGGCAGAGGCCCCAGAGAGCATCCACTGCCCATCTCAGCCAGGCCAGGAGGAAAGGCAAAGGACACGAATACTTGTTTACTGCCACCCCCACCCCCCACATCTTTAATTACACTTTCTGCAACCATGAGCCACACAGTAAGGGAAACTTCTCCTGCTTTCTTTATTTTTATTTTTTGAGATGGAGTTTTACTCTTATTGCCCAGGCTGGAGTGCAATGGCGTAATCTTGGCTCACTGCAACCTCTGCTTCCCGGGTTCAAGCGATTCTCCTGTCTCAGCCTCCCAAGCAGCTGGGATTACAGGCATGTGCCACTACACCTGGCTAACTTTTTGTATTTCGTAGAGACAGGGTTTCACCATGTTAGTCAGGCTGGTCTCAAACTCCTGACCTCAGGTGATCCGCCTGCCTTGGCCTCCCACCATGTTGGGATTATAGGGGTGAGCCACTGCTCCTGGCCTCTCCTGCTCTAATATTTGACTTACCTGTCATGGCAAGAGAACTCAGAAAATTTCTTTAGCTTTTTTTTTTTTTTTTTTCTTTTTGAGAGAATCTGGCAGTGTTGTCCAGGCCAGAGTGCAGTGGGGATCTTGGCTCACTACAACCTCTGCTTCCAGGGTTCAAGTGATTCTCCTGCCTCAGCCCCCCGAGTAGCTGGGATTATAGGCACCTGCCACCATACCTGACTAATTTTGTATTTTTAGTAGAGATGGTGTTTTCACTATGTTGGCCAGGCTGGTCTCAAACTCTTGACCTCAGGTGATCCACCCGCCTCAGTCTCCCAAAGTGCTGGTATTATAGGCATGAGCCATGATGCCAGGCCCAAGATTTCTTTAGCTTTGAATTTTACCTTTAGTGATTCCATCTCTTTCCCACTAGCAAAGAATCCCTTAGGGCAGAAGGCTCTGGATGGTAGCACAGAGCTGGGCCCTGCTTTGAAGTTACCTAGAAAGGAAGAGAAGCACAAAGATTAGACTCTGTCTAGTTAGATAAAGCATGAAGTCCTGAGATAGGGAAGGAACAGACCCTGCGGGGAGAATATAGAAGTTAAAAAGCAGCTCTCCTAGATTCACTTTTCTTCCAGGAAGCAAAATCACCCCATCACCTGGGCTTTAACTTCCAATGCCCCAGGCAGAATGCTGCAAGTCCAGTGTTTGAGAGCTTTGAGGCTGGAGGCTGTGGCTCTCCTGGGGGCTTGCAGTGATGCCCTAACTAGAGAACACTCATTGCCTCTGGCCCCTGCCCACCTCTGGTCCTCCTCACACTTAACTCACACAGAGGCCTTTTTTGAAGTGTTTCCAGAAGGTCTTTTTTTTCTTCTTCTTCAGAGCACTGGCTTCTCACATCCAAGTCCCCTGTCACCTCCCCAGGGGCACTTACCTGACCACTCAGCTAAATCAATGTAGCTTCTCTGTGCCCATCCCAGGAACTCAAATATTTCCCTCTTAGCATTCATTTTAATTTCTTACATTTTATTTATTTGTTTAGTATGTGTTGTCCCACAAGAGACAGTAAGCTCCAGGAGACAGACCACCTGTTTGTTACCAGCGGGGTCCCCCAGGCTCCTCCTATAGGGCGTGGCCTGGAGTGATGAATATTTGCAGTGTGAATGCAGGGGTGGATGGGGTTCCACCTGGGTGGGCTTACATCCCTCGGAAGGTACACAGCAGATTCTGGGAAGGACTTTCACTGATATGGAGTTCCAGGGACCACCCAGGAAATGATTCTTTTTTTGTTTGCCTGTTTTTGTTTTGAGACTGAGTCTCACTCTGTCACCCAGGCTGGATGATTTCAGCTCATTGCAACCTCTGCCTCCTGGGTTCAAGTGATTCTCTTCTGACTCAGCCTCCCTAGTAGCTGGGACTACAGGTGTGTGCCACCAGCCCAGCTAATTTTTGTATTTTTAGTAAAGACAGGGTTTCATCATATTGGCTAGGCTTGTCTTGAACTTCTGGCCTTAAGTGATCCACCCACTTTGGCCTCCCAAAGTGCTGGGATTACAGGCGTTAGCCACCATGCTTGGCCCAGGAAATGATCCTTAACTTTTGTAGGGTCTAGGATTTCTTTAGCTATTTGATAAAACCAGTGGACTCCCTTTCTCAAAAAAACAAAAAGATGCATTCAAAACTCTGCTTACATCTAGTCTGTCTGTCTGGTAAATATAATTTGAAGAAAAAAGAAAAAACCTCTGCCTACAATTTGGGGATTTAGAGATTCTCAGTGCCCCAGGTAATATCCCTAGACTTAAGAAAAATCAAAGGGAGGAGAGAAATTGGAGAATCAACCCTCTACATCACAACTTAGGAGAGACCTCTTAAAAGGGTCGTGCTGCCCAGCACTTTGGGAGACCGAGGCAGGTGGATCACCCGGAACGCAGGAGGTGCAGTTGCAGTGAGCAGAGATCGCGCCACTGCACTCCAGACTGAGCGACAGAGCGAGGCTCCGTCTCTAAATAAATAAATAAATGATTAAATGGGGGCCTACTTAAAATGATCTTTACCTTTGGAATGCAGAGTTTATATTTTAAAAAGTGAAATGGGGGCGGGAGGGGATAAGAAATCGCTTCTGGTTCCATCTCTGCCAACTGCTCCCTCCCTAGGAGGCTCAGGATAAGACAGCCTCCGACACTTTCTGCGAGTGTATCGGGAAGTATCGTTGCCAGGTCTGATGAACGTTTGTGTAGGGAATGCAGGACACACTCGCGCGGCAGAATCGCGAAAGGTCCCCGGAGTTCTCCGCGCAGGGAGTTTCTAGCGGGCCACACCCTCTCGCCTGCCTACCTGTGCAGGGCTGCGGGCTGGCAGGGTACAGAGGAGCACGCGCAAGTGCATTCGCCCCAGGTGCGGCTGGCGCGGGGCGGGAACAGCTGCGGCCTAGGCGGGGCCGGGGAGGCGGTACAGAGGAGAGGCAGAAAGGAGAGGGGAGGCGGTACAGAGGAGAGGCAGAAAGGAGAGGGGGAGGCAGTACAGAGGAGAGGCAGAAAGGAGAGGGGAGGCGGTACAGAGGAGAGGCAGAAAGGAGAGGGGGAGGCGGAGGCGAAGGAGGAAGGAGAAGGAAGAAAGTATAAGAAGAGGAGGGAGAGGAGAGGGGGGAGCGGGGAGGAGGGAGCGGGGGAGGAGTGCGCGGGGGGGGAGGAGGCAGCCGCGCTGGGAGGAGGCAGCCGCGCTGGGAGGAGTCTGCAAACTTTCAGCGCGAGGGCATTGTGGGAAGCAGCCAGGGTCTAAGCCTCACCTGTCAGCCGCGCCGGCTCCTGCGCTTGCAGCTCGCCTCTCGCCTTTGCTTCTGCAGCGCTCCTAGCTCGCACGGCGGGGGCGGCGGCGGCACCGCCAGCATGGTGAGTGCGGGGGAAACCGCTGGGCCGGGTGGGCGGTGGGGGCGCGCGCGCTCCGGGGAGGCAACTGGGGCGTCCGGGCCGGGGTGCGGGCCGAGTCCCTCCCGGCCCCCGAACCGCGCGCTCTGGTGACCCCGCCGCCCCGGATGGCGCGGGCGCGCCAGGATCGCTTGCCCTGGATTCCTGCAGCAACGCGCCGCTGCGGCTCCATTCATTCGATCCGCATTTGCCAGGCGTTTAGTCTGTGCCGGGCTCAGTGCTGGGCGCTGGGGATGCAGCGGGGGACCAGGCGAAGCCCCCTGCTCTCCAGGAAGCTTACCTTCTAGGAGGGGGGATGCGGAGGGAGGGAAGCATGCGATATACAAGTAAAATGAGAACTTCCAGAGTAAGAAGCACTCTGAAGTCTCAAATACAACTGGGTGGAGTGACAACTTTTGATTTGGCAAAGCCTCCTCAAGGACATGACATTCTAGCTGCTGGAGGTCCTGGAGGGGCTCTACAGGTGGATTAGAGAGAGCAAAGGGGAGGGGGAGGTGAGCATCAGCCAGGTGAGGGGGTTTCTTACAGCCCAAAGTAAGGAGTTTGGTTTTTGTTCCAACTGAGTAGGGGAATCCTTGCAAGAAAACTGACCTTACCAGTTGTGCACTTTTTTTTTTTTTTTTTTTGAGACGGATCTCGCTCTGTTGCCCAGTCTGGAGTGCAGTGGCGTGATCTCTGCTTACTGCAACCTCCACCTCCTGGGTTCAAGCGATTCTCTGTCTCCTGCCTCCTGAGTAGCTGGGATTACAGGTGCGTGCCACCACGTCCTGCTAAATTTTGTACTTTTGGTAGAGACGAAGTTTCCCCATGTTGGCCAGGCTGGTGTCGAACTCCTGACCTCAGGTGATCCGCCTGCCTCGGTCTCCCAAAGTGCTGGGATACAGGCGTGAGCCACCGCACCTGGCCTGTTGTGCACTTTTAAGAGATCCCTTTGGTAGTTGTTGGAGAATGGACTAGGGTGTGTAAGGACAGGGGGTAGAGGGTCAGGTTGGAATCTGAGGCTGGCTGCAGCCCTGCTGGTGAGAGGTCTGGTGACCTGCACTTGGGTGGAAGCGGTAGTTCAGGCTCCTCTTGCTCTTGCCTGCTGTTTAGGGACAGCCTTTTAAGAGTGCGGTGGTCTGAACATCACTAGTCCCACTTCCCTAAACGTGGGCCCATTTCCCAAATCCTCAGAAGGGAAGTGACCTGCACTCTGTGGGTCCACTGGAGGCAGGAGTGGGTGGGCCACGTGGGCTAAGAAAGCTGATTAACAAGGAGAGCTCTGGAGTGCTGAGCACCAGGCCAGCAAGACCGCAGATGCTGGTCCCTGTGAAAAGTTTGGCTGCACACAGAGGCGTCATTTTTGTCTGTTGAGGGTTCTTTGTAAATACAGCATGATGCAAAAACAATGCTGTGAATAATGGAGCAGCTTTCTTGGCTTGCTCAGGTTTCCCAAGGAACAAGGTGACAGGTACCCAGTCCACCAGTGTCATTTGCCTAACGGAGGCTGGAATAAGGCCCTGCATTTCTGAGTCATCAAAGGCAGCTTTCGTGCTGAGGCCTGGGCCAAGATCTGGTCTATGAGGGAAAAAAACTCCTCCCCTGGACAACACCTGTGGTGGAGTTTTATTTTTTCTTGCTGGTGTCATATGTGTGATGAGCTGATCAGAAATATGGGAAGTTTCTCCAGATTTTCTACGAGCTGTTGCCAAATGGGAAACATTAATGTTATTGGGCACTTGTGATAAGGCCAGCAGGATGTCCAGCTCTTTTCATTCATGATCTCACTCAATCCTTGCAACAAACAAGTGAGATTAAGTCTGTTATGCTCATTGCATTTTAGCTGCTCCGAGCTATTCTAGCAGTGTGGCCTTGGACAATTCCTTGATCTCTCTGTCTCAGTTTCCCCATTTGAAAAATTGAGATAATGGTTCCTAACTCATAGGGCAGAGGTTCTGAGTGTGGCCTGGGTACCCCCAGGAGTCCCCAAGACTTTTACTGGAGGTCTGCAAGGTCAAAACTGTTTTCATGCTAATACTAAGATATTAATTTTCGCATTTCATTCTCATTGTCACGAGGCTACAGTGTCGGTTTCTTGGGTCTACATAAGCTGAGATAGCACACCAGACTGAACACAGACGCAGATAGGAAAGTCTAGCTGTCTTTGATAAGCCCAGACATTAGGAGATTTGTAAAACCGTAAAACAATGCCATGCTTTTCACCAATTTTTCTTGTATTTTGCTTTGGAAAATATTATTGATCATGTTAAGTTTAATGTCTAGTAGCTTTACTATTTTTTTTATTTTTATTTGTTTATTTATTTTGAAACAGATTCTCTGTGTCACATACACTGAGTGCAGTGGTGAGATCACAGCTCATAGCAGCTTCAACCTCCTGGGCTCCAGCAATCCTCCTCCCCCAGTTTCCCAAGTAGCTGGGACTATAGGCAAGTGCCACCATGCCCAGCTAATTTTTTATTTTAATTTTTTTGAGATAAGGCTTGTTCTATCACCCAGGGGAGAGTGCAGTGGCATGAGCATGGCTCACTGCAGCCTCGACTTACTGGGCTCAAGGTATCCTCCTACCTCACCCTTTCATGTAGCTGGGACCACAGGTGTGTGCCATCACACCCAGGTAATTTTTTGATTTTTGTAGAAATGAGGCCTTACTTTGTTGCCCTGGCTGGTCTTGAACTCCTGAACTCATGCAATCTTCCCACCTTGTCCTCCCAAAATGCTGCTATAGGCATGAACAACTGAGCCCATGGAATTTTTTATTTTTTGTAGAAATGGAGCCTTGTGGGTCAGGCACGGTGGCTCACACCTGTTATCCCAGCACTTTGGGAGGCCAAGGCAGGTGGATCATGAGGTCAAGAGATCGAGATCATCCTGGCCAACATGCTGAAACCCCATCTCTACTAAAAATAAAAAAATTAGCTAGGTGTGATGATGCATGCATGCCTGTAGTTCCAGTTACTTGGGAATCTGAGGCGGGAGAATCACTTGAACCCGGGAGGCAGAGGTTACAGTAAACTGAGATCGCACCACTACACTCCAGCTTGGTGACTGAGTGAGACTCTGTCAAAAAAAAAAAAAAAAAAAAAAAAAAAGAAATGGAGCCTTGCTATGTTGCCCAAGCTGTATTGTTTTAAAATATATTAATATCTATCTTATCCATTTTAAATTCAAATAGAATAAATATCAGTGGATATAACCCACATAAACAAAAAGGTCTTTGGGATTGACAGGCGGATCACCCAAGATTGGGAGTTCGAGACCAGCCTGACCAACATGGTGAAACCCCATCCCTACTAAAAATACAAAATTGGCTGGGCATGGTGGTACATGTCTGTAATCCCAGCTACTTAGGAGGCTGAGGCAGGAGAATCACTTGAACCCTGGAGGTGGAGGCTGTGGTGAGTCAAGATCGCACCATTGCACTCCAGCTTGGGCAACAAGAGCAAAACTCCATCTCAAAAGAGTGTAAAGTCATCCAAAACATTTCATAATCACTGTCAGGGAGTTAAACAGGTACCATGAGTGAATGCATGTGAAGGTGCTTCGGTGCTTCAAGCAGCTTTGTCATTGTAAGTGCTCAGTAACCATCACCTCTCCTCTGTCATTACCTTCAAGTCGTAAGATAGAATAAGTGGCCCTCACTAGTGCCCGGCAGCTCTGAGATCTTTGTTGAGGCTCACTGTGTAACTCCCTGTCTTTCCTGCTGCTTCATCCCTGACTTTTGCTGATTCTTATGCTAGGAAACTGGCAGATACTTACTGGCAGATCTAGGCATCTAGTACTTTATACACAGAAAATCGTTCTTCATTCCATGGTGTCAGTGACCCTGGTTTCTGGCACAGAGAGTTCATATCTGGTGCATGTTGGGACTGTGTTTGTATCTGGATCACACTGTTTGAATCAATTGTGTACTTCTCTATCTCACCTTTTAGCAATCTCTACCTTGGAAAACAGTGTTAGGGCTATTGTGCTTTGAAATCCCATGGGCTGAGCCTAGTGCACTTGAAAAGGCTTATTGGGGGTGTGGCATGGTGCTTACACTTGTAATCCCAGCACTTTGGGAGGCTGAGGCGGGCAGATCACGAGGTCAGGGGTTCGAGACTAGCCTGACCAATGTGATGAAACTCCATCTCTACTAAAACTATAAAAAAAAAAAAAAAAAAAAAAAAATCAGCCAGGCGTGGTGGTGCGTGCCTGTAATCCCAGTTACTCAGGAGACTGAGACAGGAGAATTGCTTGAACCCGGGAGGTGGAGGTTGCAATGAGCAGAGATGGCGCCACTGCACTCCAGCCTGGGTGACAGAGGGAGACTCCATCTCAAAAAAAAAAAAAAAAAAATTAAAAAGTGCTGGGATTACAGGCATGAGCTACTGCGCCCAGCCCTGGAGAGCCATTTCTTATTCAGAATATATTTAAGTTTGAAATAGTAGGAGTACACCCTTCTAAAAAAACAAATTCCCTTGTTCATTGTAATCTCATAGAGTTGTGGAAGGTGAGGGTGGAAAAACCAAACTATGAACCTGTAGGTCCTGCCACGCCCCCATTCCCTTCTATATCAATTTTACGGTCTGAGGCTTGAATGAATTATAACAAGCATGTAATGATTTTGGCAGTTTAAGTTGCAGTTTGAGGGTGAAGTGGCCTGTTACACTGATGAGTGCTTTCCTCCTCCAAGACGTGGTCTAGGCTGCTGGCCAGCAGTTAGTGTGAGGTTGAGGGGTTTGCGATTGGGGGAGAAATGACCGTTTGTGGTGTTCAATTGTCTCAAGAGGGCTCACCTCCAACTGGCCCTTCCCACGAGTCTCCCCCAAAACACCAGCGAGACTTGTATTCACTCTTCACCAAGATTGTTACTTCTGAGTTTTATCACTCTTTTTTTTTTTTTGTGGTAAATACTGTCAATTGCTGATAACTTGTGTGGCGTTTTGCTGACAGCAGGTTCAAGGAAGAAGCACACTGTATATTTGCTGAACTGTGTTGGCAATGTCTGCCATTTTGGGTCCCGTGAATTATTTCATTATGAACAAAGACATAATGATAAAACTACTTCCATTTCCAACACACACACACACACACACACACACACACACACACACACACAGAGCACCTTTAATAATCCCCCATAGTAAGTACTTCTTTAGGTCTTTATGAATTGTTCTTTTAATATTATTTTATTGCTATGATAGCCACTGGTTCTTCCAGAGACCTGAGACTTCGCTGTGGTTCTGTAGTTCATTTCTTCCATGGGGCCTATCTTGGTCTCTCTCAGGGTCCTCAGAGTCTCCCTTTCTGGAATGTCTTGTTCTTCCCCAATACTTTCTCTGTTTAACCTGAAGTATCCAGGAAAACTCCCTTTAAACCATTTGAAACTCCCCCATAACCTATGTTATAAAACAATGTACACAGATATCAGAGGCATACGCCCCTAAATTCTGTCAGTGGCATATGAAACTAACCAGCCAGCACCCTGACGAAGGAACTGTTTTTGACCAGGTGTTGTGGCTCACACCTGTAATCTTAACACTCTGGGAGGCCAAGTGGTACGGATTGCTTGAGTGTGGAAGTTTGAGACCAGCCTGTGCAACATGGTGCTATCAACCATCATGAGGAAACTGGCGTTTAAAAATCTTTGTCGGTCAGGCACAGTGGCTCACGCCTGTAATCCTAGCACTTTGGGAGGCTGAGGCGGGCGGATCACCTGAGGTCAGGAGTTTGAGACCAGCCTGACAAACATGGAGAAACCCTGTCTCCACTAAAAATAAAAATACAAAACAAATCAGCAGGGCATGGTGGCGCATGCCTGTAATCCCAGCTACTCGGGAGGCTGAGGCAAGAGAATGGCTTGGTCCCAGAAAGTGGAGGTTGCAGTGAGCTGAGATTGCACCATTGCATTCCAGCCTGGTCAACAAAAGCAAAACTCCATTTAAAAAAAAAAAAAAAAACTTTGCCAAAATCCCACTTCTAAAAACTTTCCTGCAGGCATTGCTGGGCTCTGAAATATCTCCCTCTCAGTAGCTTCTGAAACTGCTTGGGGAAAAATATGATCCCTCATTAGTCTTTCAGTGCGATGGGACATGGACCTAGTAAACTACATTTAGTAAAGAATAAGGGCACAAGGGATTCCGTATTTAATGTCCTCATTGGATCTTCCCTAACAGGATTTCTAGGCTGGCAAGAAATGATTGGTGTGGGTCGAAGCTCAGTGGACACTGAAATGCTACAGGAGACTTCCTTCCCTATGGGGTATCTCAAACATGAGGGGCAGAGGGATGGTTTGCAAACTGGGGTGCCCATACCTTCTGTGTACTCATCCTTGTAGACAGGTGTTGTCAAGGGATAAACATGACTCATCCTTGGAGCATTGTTCAGAATGAGAATTTTTTATTTTATTATTTATTTACTTAATTTTTTTTTTGATATGGAGTCTCACTCTGTTGGTTAAACTGGAGTGCAATGGCGTGATCTTGGCTCACTGCAACCTCCGCCTCCCAGTCACCATGCCTAATTTTTATATTTTTAGTAGAGACAAGGTTTCGCCATGTTGGCCAGGCTCACCTCGAACTCCTGACCTCAGGTGATCCGCCCACCTCGGCCTCCCAAAGTACTGGAATTATAGAGTGCAATGACAAGATCTCAGCTTAACCCAACCTCCGCCTCCCAGGTTCAGGTGATTTTCCTGCCTTAGCCTCCCGAGTAGCTGGGATTACAGGCATGTGCCACCACGCCCAGCTATTTTTTTTTGTATTTTTAGTAGAGATGGGGTTTCTCCATGTTGGTCAGTCTGGTCTTGAACTCCCAACCTCAGGTGATCCACCCGCCTTGGTCTCCCAAAGTGCTAGGATTACAGGCGTGAGCGACTACACCTGGCTCTTATTGACTCATTTTCTAAGGCAGCTTCCACCAATTCATTCATAGGTATATTGGACAAATATACTGGATGCCTGTCCCATGACAGGCAAGACTGGCTACATAATTTGCAGTGCCCAGTGCAAAATGAAAACTCAGGCTCCCTTGTTCAAAGTTTATTGGAAATTTCAAGACAAGACAGTAGACCATTAAACCAAGTTTTGAGTCCTTTTAGATGCAGGGCTCCTCTATGTAATGACCCTGTGTCCACAGAAACCAGCCCTGGGTCTAGGCCTCAGAGATTGTGTTGAACAACCCAGATGCCCCCTGCTTGCATGGAGCTCACATTATTGGTGAGGAGTTCTCTAAACTCTGTAAATATTTTGAATTAGCCACACAGGAGAAGAATTTAATATTAAGCACTCTTGAATCATCTCACTTTTACTTCCTGGGAAGTTGCAGTTGGGTCATGTGGGGGACCCAGCTGTGGCACTTGGAGTAGGGGGCAGTATTGGCCTTGGTGGCTGTGTCAGGCCCTGCCTGGGCTGGGGACGTCGAGCCATTCCTCCAGCTGGCTCAGCCAGCTGTTGGCCATGTCCAGAGCTGACTCCCACCAGCCAGAGAGTTCCGAAGTCATATCTATCTTCCAGGTTTCTGATTGGTGATCCTGTTGAAGGAATTGCCCTTGGCCTTACCCCTGTGGTGAACCCTGGATGCAGATGTAAGGGCTTCCCCAGCCCCTCCTGTGTTTGCCCTGTTCATCTGGTTGTGGTATAATTTGTTAGCTTAGATCATGTACATTCATTTTTTTGAGACAGAGTCTCACTCTGTTGCCCAGGCTGGAGAGCAGTGGCACAATCTTGGCTCACTGCAATCTCCACCTTCCGGGTTCAAGTGATTCTCCTGTCTCAGTCTCCCAAGTAGCTGCTAATACAGGTAAGTGCCACCACACCTGGCAAATTTTTGTGTTTTTAGTAGAGGTGGGGTTTCACCATGTTGGCCAAGTTGGTCTTGAACTCCTGACCTCAGGTGATCCACCTAGCTCGGCCTCCCAAAATGCTGGTATTACAAGCATGAGCCACCGTGCCTGGCCTGATCCTGTACATTCTTTCTCCATTTGTGTAAAATAAGGAGGCAGATATGCCTGTATACAAACTGAAAACTTCAAGAGGATATACAAGGACATTGTTTTTGGGCAAGGACTCTAGGCATCTGATATGGTAAAAAGATTCACTGTGTGTGTGTGTGTCTGTGTGTGTGTGCGTGTGTGTGTTTTGAGACAGGGTCTCTGTCAGCCAGGCCGGAGTACAATGGCGCAGTCACGGCTCACTGTAGCCTTAACTTGGGCTTAAGCAATCCTCTCATCTTAGCCTCCCTAGTAGCTGGCACTTCAGGTGCATGCCACCATGCCCAGATAATTTTTGTATTTTCTGTAGAGACAGGGTCTCGCCATGTTGCCCAGGTTGGTCTCGAACTCCTGGACTCAAGTAATTTGCCTCTCTTAGCTTCTCAAAGTGCTGGGATTATAGGCGTGAGCCACCAAGTGTGGCCTAAAAGTAGTATGCTTTTTAAACACTCAGTTTTTCCTATTTGCATGTACTATGCTTAAAATTATGTGAAAAATGACTCTTAAAGATATTGTATCTATTACTTCTCCAGCTAAACTGTTTTGGTTTTCCCTGTTACTTTGTAACTTCTTCAGCTTGAGTGTGTCTGGAATTGTGATGGAAAAAGAAACAGCCTCTTTAAAGCATATACACACACACACAAACTCATCTGTGTGTCTTCATCACCATCATCATCATCATCATCATCATCTATCTGCTTACCTACCTATCTACTTTAAAGGCTCCTGATTGTATGACTTCTGTATGAGAATTAACTAGCCGGGCGTGGTGGTGTGCGCCCGTAATCCCAGCTACTCCGGAGGCTGAGGCAGGAGAATCGCTTGGACCTGGGAGGCAGAGGTTGTAGTGAGCTGAGATTACGCCATTGCACTCCAGCCTGGGCAATGGGGTGAGACTCTGTCTTACAAAAAAAAAAAAAAAAAAGAAAAGAAAAGAAAAGAAAAAAAGAGAGAATTAAAAATAGTTGAGAGGGTCCAGGCATGGTGGCTCACGCCTGTAATCCCAGCACTTTGGGAGAACAAGGTGGGTGGATCACCTGAGGTCAAGACTTCGAGACCAGCCTGGCCAACATGGTGAAACCCCGTCTCTCCTAAAAATACAAGAAAATTAGACAGCCGTAGTGGTGTGCCTTTAATCCCAGCTGCTCTGGAGGCTGAGGCAAGAGAATCACTTGAACCTATGAGGCGGAGGTTGCAGTAAGCCGAGACTGTGCCACTGCACTCCAGTCTCGGTGACAGAGTGGGACTCCATCTAAAAAAAAAAAAAAAAAAAAAAGGAATAGCTGAAGAAAAAAAAAAGTTATTCACCTTTCTCACTTCAGTGACTTTGGGTAATGAGGCAAAATAATATTTCTTGTTGCTCCACAGGACTGAACCATCAGAATACAGAAATACTTCTCAGATCATTTGAGGTTGGCCTCTCTTCACATTCGGTAGACAGCTGAATGTTCCAGCAAGATTAAGAAGTCACATCCTTGCAAAAGTCAGGAAGGACCTGTCCATTCTGGTGTCAGATTTAGATGATCACTGAACTGTTCTGCTCTAAGTTTCAAAATCTGCTGTGTGCCCCCCAACTCTTCCTCCTTTCTCCTTTCCCCTCAAACTCAGGGCAACAAGTTGTTATTATGCACGTGAAGCTATGAAAGACACACATAAAATTAACATTTCTTTTAAGAGGAGGGTCAGATTCCACCTGGTGACAGAATATGCTCTCAGACATCTCTGTATGTGTTTTGCTACATGTTCCTTATGGAAGGGACATATAGGGTATCTTTTTTTTTTTTTTTTTTGAGGTGATGTCTTGCTCTGTCGCCCATGCTGGAGTACAGTGGCGTGATCTTGGTTCACTGCAACCTCCACCTCCCAAGTTCAAGTAATTCTCTGCTTCAGCCTTCTGAATAGCTGAGATTACAGGTGCTCACCACCATGCTTGGCTAATTTTTTTGTATTTTTAGTAGAGACAGGGGTTTCACCATCTTGGCCAGGTTGATCTTGAACTCCTGACCTCGTGATCCGTCTGCCTCGGCCTCCCAAAGTGCTGGGATTACAGGCATGAGCCACTGCGCCATTCCTGACATGTAGGGTATTTTGCACAGCTTCTTGTGAATATCTGGAGGTATTCTCTACAGGGGTTCACTTCTAGAGGAAGGTGTTGGTACTGTGTGGTAGAGAGGAGAATGCGATGAGGTGGATGACCCCAGGCCCTGTGTGAGCGCTGTGATCTTGGTTACTTGGATCATACCATTTCATGAGATCACCTAAGCATTGAACAAGACGCCTGGTTCACTCAGCGCAGGGCCTGGCACCTGAAACACATTTCATAAATGCTAGCCAGGGTTATTTCTAAGAGAAATGGGGAAAAGCTAATGAAAATGCTTCAGAGTGTTTTTTTTTTTTCTCTGAGAAATTTACTTAAACAGATGAAATAAAAATGGGCCGGGCGTGGTGGCTCATGCCTGTATCTCAGCATTTTGGGAGGCCAAGGTAGGTGGATCACTGGAGAATAGGACTTCGAGACCAGCCTGACCAACATTGTAAAACCCTGTCAAAAAAATTAACTGGGTGTGGTGGCGGTGCATGTAATCCCAGCTACTCAGGAGGCTGAGGCAGGAGAACTGCTTAAACCTAGGAGGCAGAGACTGCAGTGAGCCAGGATTGTGCCATTGCACTCCAGCCTGGGCGATAAGAACGAGATTCTGTCTCTCTCTCTCTCACACACACACACACACACACACACACACACACAATGAGTCGGGCTCGGTGGTGCACGCCTGTAATCCTAGCACTTTGGGAGGCTGTGGTAGGCAGATCATCTGAGGTCAGGGGTTTGAGACCAGCCTGACCAACATGGAGAAACCCTTGCCTCCATTAAAAATACAAAAATTAGCCGGGGATGGTGGTGGGCGCCTGTAATCCCAGCTCCTTGGGACGCTGAGGCAGGAGAATAGCTTGAACCCAGGAGGCGGAGGTTGCAGTGTGCCAAGATCGTGCCACTGCACTCCAGCCTGGGCGACAGAGTGAGACGTCTCAAAAAAAAAAAAAAAAATACAGCTGGAGGGGAAGATTTGAATGTACAAAAAGGCACATTTGTCTCTCAGATCCATGCTTGAAGTTTGTTAGTGGTAAACTTTGAAAGGGTATGATGAATATACCATTGCCCGCCTCTTACCAAATTTTGCCTGTAACTGAAGTCATCTTTGTCAAGGTCTAAAAGGCCCTGGGGATAAATTTGTAATGAGTATGAAGTAGGAAGAAAATGAAAGTTCTTAATAACCATTAAGTGGTCATTACCATGCAGCGTGTTGAGTTTAGCATAGTAAGCATAGCCTCTTGAACAAAGTTCAAAAAAAGCGTCTCAAAATTAGCTGGGCGTGGTGGCACCTGTCTGTAGTCGCAGCTACTTGGGAGGCTGAGGTGGGAAGATTGCTTGAACTGGGAAGGCAGAGGTTGCAGTGAGCCGAGATTGTGCCACTGCACTGCAGCCTGGGTGACAGAGTAAGATCCTGTCTTAAAAAATGCAAAAACAAACAAATAAAAAACATCTCTATGAAATATGAATAGGGTCTCAAGTTACTAATTTTCATTTTGTTTTGTTTTGTTTGAGATGGAGTCTCCTGTCACCCAGGCTGGAGTGCAGTGGTGCAATCTCTGCTCACTGTAACCTCTGCCTCCCAGGTTCAAGTGATTTTCATGCCTCAGCCTCTTGAGTAGCTGGGATTACAGGTGTGCACCACTATGCCCAATTAATTTTTGTATTTTTAGTAGTTATGGGGTTTCACCATATTGACCAGGCTGATCTCAAACTCCTGACCTCATGTGTTCCACCCACTGTGGCCCCCCAAAGTGCTGGGATTACAGGCGTGAGCCACTATGCCCGGCAATCTTTGCGTTAACTGCAGAGGTTATTATTAATAGGAAAGAAAAACCCGGAAGTGTAAGATCTGTTTCTTGATTGCAAGATACTTGAGTTTTGGGGCAAAATTTTCACATGCATAGCAAATCTAGACTAGTACAGGAGTAAAAAATTAAGCTCTGAAGTATGTCATTCAAATTATATAATCACTGCAGGAATTCAGTGGAGGAGATGGGAGGGGAGAGGCATGGGGCTGAGCCTGGAAGGGTGAGATGACCCTGCTTTCAGCTTTTTAGGAAACAGAGTGTTTATGAGTGTCTGGATATGTGTGTGAGAGGGAAGGGGTTAGTAAGCAGAATAAAGAAAGGGAATAATTATTAAGGAAATAGAAATGCTGGAGGAGAGCTTGGTGAAGGCCAACCATGAGGAACTGTTTTCTCATTGATACTCCCATCTCCACCCTTTCTTCCCAGCTCTGCCCCTCCAGTTAACTCCACTAACAAATTATTGATCCAGTATTATTGGAGTGACATTTCTCACATGTGAATTTTTCACATAACTAAAAAACAAACCTAAACAAAGTTAGAGTTAAAAAAATATTAATGTCTTCCTTTTAGGCCGGGCGTGGTTCTCACGCCTGCAGTCCTAGCACTTTTAGAGGCTGAGGTGGGTGGATCACTTCAGGTCATGAGTTTGAGACCAGCCTGGCTAAATGATGAAACCCTATCTCTACTAAAAATATAGAAATTAGCTGGGTATGGTGGCATGCGCCTGTAATCCCAGCCACTTGGGAGGCTGAGGCAGGAGAATCACTTGGACCTGGGAGGTGGAGTTGCATTGAGCCAAGATTGCACCAGTGCACTCCAGCCTGCGTGATAGAGCAAGACTCTGTCTCAAAAACAAACAGACAAACAAACAAACAAAACAAACAGATAAAAAACCCACTTTCCTTTTGCATTTGGGGAAAAGGGGTCAAAGTAGCTTGTGGCTTTTCCAAAGTCAGAAGGCACCTTACAACACTCAACCACATGATTTGGGGGAGACCTTGCCTTCTTAGCAGTCTAGGTGCAATGCTGATGAAATTGTAGGTGTATTTAGGATTCTCTGTGTATGTCTTTTGTTTCTGAGTGGATTATCTCATGGATCTTTTTTGGATTTTTTGTGTATCTTTAAAAAAACCATCTATAGGCTGGCCACTGTGGCTCATGCCTGTAATCCAAGCACTTTGGGAGGTGAGGCCGGAGGATCACCTGAGGTCAGGAGTTGGAGAGCAGCCTGGCCAACATGGTGAAACCCCATCTCTACTAAAGACAAAAAATTAGTCAGGCGTGGTGGCGCATGCCTGTAATCCCAGCTACTCTGGAGGCTGAGGCAGGAGAATCGCTTGAACCCAGGAGGCAGATGTTGTAGTGAGCCAAGCCTGCACCATTGCACGCCAACCTGGGCAACAAGAGCAAAACTCTGAAAAACAAAACAAAAAACAAAATCAAAACCATCTATAGCCGTGCCCAGTTGTTCACATCTGGAATCCCAGCACTTTGAGAGGCTGAGGCAGGCTGATTGCATGAACCCAAAAGTTTGAGACCACCCTGGCCAATATGGTGAAACCCTGTCTCTACTAAAAAAATACAAAAGTTAGCTGGGTGTCTGGGTGTGGCGGTGCACGCCTATAGTCCCAGCTACTCAGGAGCCTGAGGTGGGGAGGATCAATTGAGCCCTGGAAGTTGAGGCTGCAGGGAGCCATGATTTCATCACTGCATTCTAGTGCAAGATCTCGTTTCAAAATCAAACAAAAGCAATGTCAAATCTACTATCTCCCTCTACGCCCCTGTATGTCTGCCCCCAAGCTCTCTTCCTCTGCCACTTTAATGTGTGCTTTGAGAAGGGAAGATTATTTTTTAAATCTATTTTTATTTTTATTATTTTTAAAATTTTTAAATTTTATTCATGTTTTTTTGAGACAGAATTTTGCTCTTGTTGCCCAGTCTGGAGTGCAGTGGTGTGATCTTAGCTCACTGCAACCTCTGCCTCCCTGGTTCAAGTGATTCTCCTGCCTCAGCCTCCCAAGTAGCTGGGACTACAGGCATGCGCCAACACGCCCAGCTAATTTTGTATTTTTAGTAGAGATGGGGTTTCTTCATCTTGGTCAGGCTGGTCTTGAACTCCTGACTTCAGGTGATCCGCCCACCTTGGCCTCCCAAAGTGCTGGGATTACAGGCGTGGGCCACTGTGCCTGACCTTAAACCTATTTTTAAAAATTCACAAAAATTGTATAGATTTACACTGTATAACATGATGTTTTGATATGTATACACGTTACAAAATGGTTAAATCAAGCTAATTAGCATATGCATTGCCTCACATATTTATAATTTTGTGTGTGTGATGAGAACACATAAAATTAACTCTTAGTAATTTTCAAATATACAATACATTGTTGTTAACTACGGTCACCATGTTGTCATAGCCCGTTTGAATTTATTCCTCTTGTCTAACTGAACGTTTGTATTCTTCAACCAGTATCTCCTCAATTTCCTCCCTGTTCCCCCGGCCCCTGGTGGCCACCATGCTACTCTCTGCTTCTAAGACTTTGTCTTTCTTAGATTTTACATTTAAGTGTGATCATATGGTATTTTTTCTGTGCTTGGCTTATTTCACTTAACGTAATGTCATCCATGTTCTCACAACGACAGGACTTTCTTCTTTTTAAAGACCAAACAGTATTCCATTGTATATATAAAGCACAACTTCTTATCCATCCATTGATGGGTGGTTAGGCTGATTCTATATCTTGGGCCATTGTGAAGAGTGCAGCAGTGAACCTGGGATTGCAAGTATCTCTTCCACGTACCGATTTCATATCCCTTGGGTACATACTCAGTAGTAATTGCTGGATCATATGCGAGTTCCATTTTTAATTTTTGGGGGGGCCTTGATACTGTTTTTTATAATAGCTGTACTAATTTACATTCCCACCAACAGTGTACCAGGGTCTCTTTTCTCCAACCAATCTTGCTAACACTGATTATCTTTCATCTTTCTGATGTAGACTTTCTTTTTTTTTTTTGAGATGGAGTCTCACTCTGTTGCCTAGGCTGGAGTGCAGTAGTGTGACCTTGGCTCACTGCAACCTCTGCCTCTCTGGTTCAGGCAATTCTCCTGCCTCAGCCTCCTGAGTAGCTGGGACTACAGGCACGTGCCACCACGCCGGGCTAATTATTTTTTTGTATTTTTAGTAGAGACGGGGTTTCACCATGTTGGCCAGGGTGGTCTCGATCTCGATCTCCTGACCTCATGATCCACCCGCCTCAGCCTCCCAAAGTGCTAGGATTACAGATGTGAGCCACCACACCTGGAGATAGTAGCCTTTCTAACAGGTGTGAGGTTATATTTCACTCTGGCTTTTAATTTGCATTTCCAGATGATTAGTGATGTTGAACACTTTTTTCTCCATATACCTGTCGGCCATCTGTATATCTTTTTTCTGAGATATTTCTATATAGGTTATTTGGCTATTTTTTTCAGTTGGGGTTGTGTTTTTGCTGTTGAGTTGAGTTCCTTATGTATTTTGGACATTAATCCCTTACTGGATTTATGGATTGCAAATATTTTCTCCTATTCCATAGGTTGTGTCTTCACTGTATTGCTTGTTTTCTCTGTTGTGCAGAAGCTTTTAGTTTGATGTAATAGAGAAGTTTATTTTATTTTATTATTTATTTATTTTTAAGATAGGGTCTTACCGTGTCACTCAGGATGGAGTGCAGTGGAGCGATCATGGCTCACCAGAGCCTGGGCTCAAGTGATCCTCCTGCCTCAGCCTCCCAGGTAGCTGGAACTACAGGTCGTGCCACCATGCCCAGCTCATTTTTTCTATTTTTTGTAGTAATAGGGTCTCACTATATTGTCCAGGCTGGTCTGGAACTCCTAGGCTCAAGCAATCATCTAATCTCGGCCTCCCAAAGTTCTGGGATTACAGGCACGAGCCACTGTGCCTGGCAGGAGTTGACTTAATAGCAGCTTAAGATAAACATTATTAGAAAGGTAGAAGAGCATATTGCTTGGACTGGACGATGAGGGGACTTAGTTTCTGTACTCAGCTGTGCCAAAAACTGCGACCTCCCCACATCATCTAGCTTCTCTGGGGCCTATCCTCGGTTGTCAAAAGATACAATCTTTTTTTTTTTTTTTTTTTTTTTTTTGAGATGGAGTTTTACTCTTGTTGCCCAGGCTGGAGTACAATGGCACCATCTCGGCTCACTGCAACCTTCACCTCCTGGGTTCAAGCGATTCTTCTGCTTCAGCCTCCTGAGTAGCTGGGATTACAGGCATGTACCACTATGCCCAGCTAATTTTGTATCTTTAGTAGACATGGGGTTTCTCCATGTTGGTCAGGCTGGTCTTGAACTCCCGACCTCAGGTGATCTGCACGCCTCGGCCTCCCACAGTGCTGGGATTTCAGGCGTGAGCTATTGCGCCCAGCCGAGATACATTCGTAAAAACCCTTTCTTGCTCTCAGTCTATTATCAGCTACAAGAAAATAATATGCCTCTATGAACGTAATATACATTGTTTTCTGAGTATGTCAGAATTAAAAGCAAGGCTGGCCTGATGCTCAATTGTTGAGCATGTGTCCTTGTGTTGCTGTTGCCCAGGAGCCAGGCTCATGCAGGTGTGGCTGAAAGGTGGGGGTTTTCATGTCCATTGCTGTCTGGAAGGGCCAACAGCCATGCACACAGCCGGCACGTGGCAGTCAGTGGAGCCCTTGCATTACTCATGAATCTCTGTGTGTCTAGCTGCTATAGTAAGTGCAGTTTTGGCTTCAATCAGATCAAGCAGAGAAGAAGCACAGCACTGCTATTTTGCTTTGATATTTATTGAATATATAGGCATATATTTATTGAATATCTACCAGGAATTGGGACATTATTAAGAGATATAAAGTTAACAAAACTGATTATGCTTCTGCTCCAGGAAGGGAAGGCATCCATACCTAGAGCAGCTTGGATGTCATTCTAAATAGAGGGTTTTTTCTCAAGAGCATGGAAAATGAAGGTATGGTCGGGAGGGTCACGGTGAGTGGGGAAGTATACGTTTTGAGAGGGTCCTGGAAGGATGTTAGAGACTTGGCTTAGTGAGAAGCGTTTTCCAGCACTGGTGGGGGGAGGGGGAGGAGCTGGGGCAGCGTGACTGGTTCTAGCAACGTGTGTTTCAGGGTTTGCAAAGCAGATTGGTCTGGCTGTGCATAGGAATGAGTTTGGCAAACACACATACCCGCAAAACGTCAGTAATCTAGTCCCTGAGAAAAAGTGGAGTCATTTGGTGAGGATGTTGATGCACAAAGGAAATTTTCTCCTTGTCATTTGTCTGGAGAGCAGTCCAAGAAGGTCTTTTTTTTTTTTTTTTTTTCCCTAGTTTGTAATCACCGAATCACCATTTCCTAGGTATATGGAATACAAGCAAAGTAATAGGCGCTGCTTGGGACAAACACCTAAACTTAAATTCTTGCCTTTCTGTGACTTTTTTCAGATGATAGGGATAGTATGTAACCATATATATTTTACTGATTTAAAGTATTCAAGTGAAGTTTAAAGTTTTGTGTTCATTTTCTTATATATGAGTTAAACAAGAACAACTCAGAAAAACTTAAACTCATCTTTGCCTTGGACATTTTGAAAAAAATATTCAGGCAATAAGTATTTATTGAACAGCTATACGTCAGTCAATGCATATTAAAATCCAAACCATTAAGTATATTTAAGAATAAAACATTTTAAATCGTAATGGACCTAAATGCAAAAACTTCAACTCTGATCCCTTGTGTA
This sequence comes from Ateles fusciceps, assembly GCA_036589455.1. Lineage (NCBI taxonomy): Eukaryota > Metazoa > Chordata > Mammalia > Primates > Atelidae > Ateles > Ateles fusciceps. The sequence goes on from JAZHEH010001955.1 coordinate 4,651,688, forward strand.
AATCACTGGGAGAAAGACCTTTGTCTTATATCAATTGCAAGATAAATGTCTTTCAGTCTGAGAAAAAAACCTTTTGAAAGTAATCTTCCTTGAAAGAAAAGACTTGTCTGATTTATTAGTAAAGTTGGTATCAAAGTGCCTTTAAATCACGATAGAAAGGAATTTTGGAGCAATTAGTTTAGCAAACATTATGCCAATAAAATTTGCATTGTTATCGCTGGGCACGGTGGCTCACGCCTGTAATCCCAGCACTTTGGGAGGCTGGAGGGGGGCGGATCACCTGAGGTTGGGAGTTCAAGACCGGCCTGACCAACATGGAGAAATTCCGTCTCTACTAAAAATACAAAATTAGCCAGGCATGATGGCGCATGCCTGTAACCCCAGCTACTCAGGAGGCTGAGGCAGGAGAATTGCTTGAACCCAGGAGGTGGAGGTTGTAGTGAGCCGAGATCACACCATTGCACTCCAGCCTGGGCAACGAGAGCAAAACTCCTTCTCAAAAAAAAAAAAAAAAAAAAAAAAAAAAAAAAATGTGCACTGTTGCAATCTCTTTACACATACATCAGTTTCAGGGTCAAAACACTGATATTTTAAAGGCCACACAAAATCTTTCTAGCAAGTGTTACATTAAGGTTTTTTTTCTTTCTTTCTTTTTTTTTTTTTTTTTAACATAGGTAGCTTTTAAATCCCATTTTTCCTGAACTCATTTTTATAACCAGTGAATGTAATTGTATTTTATCAGCAAAAGTTCAAAAAGCAGAAAATATAAGGTAAATAACATTGTAATAATGACTGTATTTGTAGCAAGTGTTTGTAACATGAGTGCTTCTATAATATACTACTAATTTAGAATTATATTCTGTACTAGAGTCTTGACTATGAAAGCTAAGAATTTAGGACCTTGAGCAAAAATGGCCAAAAATGATGCAAAATTCTTTTTTTATTAACTGTGAAATTAAATAATCACAAAGCTAGTAGGACTTTTTTTGTTTTTACACAAAGCATCTTGAAGCAGTATTTTTGGCATCCATAAATAACTGGCAATTATTTATGGATATATAATTAACCTGACATTTAATTATATATCTTCACTCTTGAAAGATATATAATTAAATGTCAGTTTCATTGCCAATTGCCAGTTATTTATGGATGCCAATGACTTTATAGTTTATTTCTGTAGCTACACATTGCTAAAATTGGGTTAGATTTATGCATTTTAAAAGAACAAATTAAAATATTTGGCAAGTGAAAAAAGTGAGCAAATAGAAAAAAAGCAATAGTGTGCTTTTTCTCTAATGAGTGATGTAAAGAAAGTTTTTTTTCAGCAAAAGGGACCTGAAAATATCTGTTGCATTCTCCCTCAAAAAAGCTTTATGCAATTTGGCTACTTGGCAGGTGTGATTAAAAATAACCAAAAAGCAAGTATTTAAAATCGAAGATGTTAAGTCTCTCTGCACATGGCTGATTGCCGTGACACCAAAACAGGCCAGGGTTGGGTGTGGTGCTGGCACTCACTGTACTATCTTCATGAAGGGAGAGGGAGGCCACCAAGTAGAGAACAAATGCCATATTTATTTCACTACTCACCCTCAGTCACATCACATTGTAAGAGTAGCAAAAGGCCCTGAAAATATGTAGTGGGATTTGAGCATGAAGACTGGTTCACTATCAGGTAATTAGCCCTGCAATTAAAATAATATTAAAATTTTTCCTCATGCCTGAAGCTTAAATCTATGATCATTAAGTGATGTCCTCTTTAAAGCAGCCAGTGGTCCTTAAAGATTTCTCGCATAAGAACAACTTTGAAAATTTGGCCTGGTGCAGTGGGAGGCCAAGGCAGGCAGATCACTTGAGGTCAGGAGTTCGAGACCAGCCTAGCCAATATAGTGAGACCCCCGTATCTGCTAAAAATATAAAAATTAGCTGGTGTGGTGGCATGCACCTGTAATCCCAGCTACTCAGGAGCCTAAGGCAGGAGAATACCTTGAACCCAAGAGGTGGAGGTAGTGAGTTGAGGTTGCATCACTGCACTCCCACCTGGGTAACAGAGCAAGATGCCATAAAAAAAAATTGCTAACATTTCTGGGTCTTTTCCCAAGAGCATAGCTTACAATTCCAGAATTTTTCAGATGCTTTCAGGATTCCTATAGACACTCCTTTTCCTTCCAGATTGTCTTGGGACCTTGGACATTTCCTTTCTTTTTTATTTTATTTTTTTTTTTGAGATGGAGTCTCACTCTCTGTCACCCAGGCTGGAGTGCAGTGGCTCAATCTTGGCTCACTACAACCTCTGCCTCCTGAACTCAAGCGATTCTGCTACCTCAGCTTCCCAAGTAGCTGGGACTACAGGTGCACACCACGATGCCCAGCTTCTTTTTGTATTTTTAGTAGAGTCTGGGTTTCGCCATGTTGCCCAGGCTGGTCTCAAATTCGTAAGCTCAAGAAATCCACCTACTTTGGCCTCCAAAAGTGCTGGGATAACAGGCACAAATGATTGTGCCCACCTGGACGTTTTTTATAGAGGTGTAGAATCCAAGCTGCATTTAAGACCTACCCTGCCACTTATATTTTGATAATTCTGGGAAAGTCTGTCAACTGTCAACAACTTAATGTTTTTTGTCTTCAATATGACACATCGCCTAGATTTGTGAATTAAACAATATAATGTATATAAAAGTGTCCGGCATCGTGCCTGCCATGCAGTGGGTCAGTTTTATTGATGAGTATAATTGTCATGTAGAATACCGTGTTCTTATTATTTGGTCGTCGTATTTGTGTCTTTTTGGAAAAAAGTCTCCTGGGAAGTTAGATGATGATCAGAAAATTTCCTGGGAGAGCCTAGACTCAGAGTAGTAAGAGTCAGTAGGCCAGCCTGGGTGCAGTGGCTCATCTGTAATCCCAGTACTTTGGGAGACTGAGGTGTATGGATCACGAGGTCAGGAGATCGAGACCATCCTGATCACAATGATGCAACCCTGTCTCTACTAAAAATACAAAAATTAGCTGGGCGTGGTGGTGCACACCTGTAGTCCCAGGTACTTGGGAGGCTGAGTCAAGAGAATTGCTTAAACCCGGGAGGCAAAGGTTGCAGTGAGCTGAGATGGCGCCACTGCACTCCAGCCTGGCAACAGAGGGAGATTCCGTCTTAAAAAAAAAAAAAAAAAAAAAAGAGTCAGTCAGCCAAACAGTCTCTGATGTTCTTCAACTCATAGCTGTTGTATCTATCTCCACTCCAGTTAAATAAATCAACAGAGGATATTCAGAGAAGCCAGACAGGGCATCTTCCCCCAAAGATGTGTTCGCAAATTTCCAAATTGTTTTCTTTTCCCAAGACTCTAAGCGGACCATTGCTGTTAACACATCTTTCTTCAGGCAGAACCCTGAAGCCAGGTTGACTTTCGGTGTCATCCCAGCCATGTCTTACTAACACTCTGCCATGGTCGTGTTGACTGGACCACCTCTCATACAGAGGGCTCATTTTATTGCCTACAGGCTATTTTATTTTATTGAGATGGATTCTCGCTTATTGTCCAGGCTGGAGTGCAGTGGTATTAGCTTGGCTCACTGCAATGTCTGTCTTCCAGGTTCAAGAAATTCTCCTGCCTCAGCCTCCCAAGTAGCTGGGATTATAGGCATGCACCACCACACCCGGCTAATGTTTGTAATTTTAGTAAAGATGGGGTTTCAACATGGTGGTAGGCTGGTCTCCAACTCTTGACCTCAAGTGATCCGCCCGCCTTGGCCTCCCAAAGTGCTGGGACTATAAGCATGAGCCACTGCACCTGGACTGGGCTATTTTAATTGCCAAGTTATGGGGATTATCTGTCATCTTTTTTTTTTTCTTTTTTTTTGAGAGAGTCTTGCTCTGTTGCCCAGGCTGGAGTGCAGTGGCACAGTCTTAGCTCACTACAGCTTCCCGGCCTCCTGGGTTCAAGTGATTCTCCTGCCTCAGCCTCCTGAGTAGCTGGGACTACAGGCGCATGCCACCATGCTGGCTAATTTTTGTATTTTTAGTATAGACAGGGTTTCACCATGTTGGCCAGGATGGCCTCGATCTTCTGACCTCGTGATTCACCTGCCTTGGCCTCCCAAAGTGCTGGGATTACAGGCGTGAGCCACTGTGCCTGGCCATCTGTCATCTTTTATGAGCAGTCTGTCGTATGTTGACTCTGGTGTTATGGATTTATTTAACATAGACCCAAAAGCCTCATGTTGGTTACCAGCAGTCCCATTGAAACTGCACATATGTGAAAATGGCCTTTGATTGTGGGGAGGATTGAGGCATGAATGCTGGGAAGACCTCAGGCTTTAGAGTTAGACTGATCTTATTAGAATCTCTCTCTGCCACTTAATAGCCTTTGAGTTCAGTCATTGACAGAGGTATTATGGGACGCTATCCATGGTCTCCTGTGAATACTTGCTATCTGTTCCTTGCTGTTTGTTCTTGTGATTGTTATGGTTTGTGGCTACTCACACTTCATGCTTCTCTTAGCAAAGCTTCGTGTTCATGGACTGGAAACCTGACTTTGCTTAAAAAGACCATTTGAGCTCTTCATTTGCTTTTGAAAAACGACCAGTTAAAGTCAGTTTTTTTCAGAAGCATGGGGAAGGAAGGAAGGAAGGAAGGAATAGTCACCCACTATCTGCCATAGAGGTTTATCATCAAATACATTCTATTGCATTCCTCATTTAACCAATTAACCCAACTGGTGATAAAGTAGTACAGTAAGTCCTCACTTAACGCTGTTGATAGGTTCTTAGAAACTGTGTCTTTAAGCAAAATGACATGTTGTATGCCATAGGAACTTGAAAAAAGGAACTTGACTCTTTTTTTTAAGACGTCTTGCTCTGTTGCCCAGGCTGGAGCACAATGGCATGATCACGGCTCACTGCAGCATCAGCCTCCCAGGCTAAAGTGACCCTCCCACCTCAGCTGCTGGGACCACAGGCATATGCCACCATACCCAGCTAATATATATATATATATTTTTTTGAGATGGAGTCTTACACTGTCACCCAGGCTGGAATGCAGTGGTGTGATCTTGGCTCACTGCAACCTCCACCTCCCAGGTTCAAGCAATTCTCCTACCTCAGCTTCCCGAGTAGCTGGGATTACAGGCACCCACCACCACACCTGGCTAATTTTTTTGTATTTTTAGTAGAGATGGGGTTTCACTGTGTTGGCCAGGCTGGTCTCGAACTCCTGACCTCGTGATCTGCCTGCCTCAGCCTCCCAAAGTGCTGGGATTATAGGCGTGAGCCATTGCTCCTGGCAACTTTTTGTTCTTTACTTTTTTTTTTTCTCTTTGAGATGGAATCTTGATCTATCACCAGGCTAGAGTGCAGTGGCATGATCTCGGCTCACTGCAACCTCCACCTCCTAGGTTCAAGTGATTCCCCCTGCCTCAGCCTCCTGAGTAGCTGGGATTACAGGGGTGTGCCACCACGCCCGGCTAATTTTTTGTATTTTAGTAGAGACGGGGTTTCACCATGTTGGCCAGGATGGTCTCGCTCTCCTGACCTCGTGATCTGCCAACCTCAGCCTCCCAAAGTGCTGGGATTAAAGGCGTGAGCCACCGCGCCCGGCTAATTTTTTTATTTTTTTGTACAGATGCAGTTTCACTGTGTTGCCCAGCTGGTCTTGAACTCCTGGGCTCAAGCGGTCTGCCTGCCTTGGCCACCCTTAGTGCTGGAATTAGAGGTCTGAGCCACTGCCTGGCCTTGACTCTTGTTTATGTCAATTAGCATATGGTAAAACCAGTTTTGTTACATAGTATGTTGTTTTGCTTAAGTTGTGGTTTTCAAGAACCTATTGCTGAAATTAAGTGGGGACTTAAAAACCGTGTTATATTCTGGCCAGGTGCGGTGGCCCACGCCTGTAATCCAAGCACTTTGGAGGCCAAGGTGGGTGGATCACCTGAGGTCAGGAATTCAAGACCAGCCTGACCAACATGGTGAAACCCCATCTCTAAAAAAAAAAAAAAAACTATATTGTATTCTATGGAATACTGAGTAATGTATGCATAAGAAGAGTTTAGATGCTTGGATTATTTGCTGTGGAATGAAAACACTTTCCTATTTATTAGGAAGCTAGGACCCAGTACCTTAGTTTTTCAGGATTCACAAGTTTGGTTGGCTTTACAAATCTATGCATGCATTCATATTTAGGTTAGTTAGTACCATAGTCCTCAGGAATCTGAAGGTGGCTCATAAACTTGGGAGGGAAAGTGATTGTTGTTTTGAGAGCTGGGTCAGACCCTAAAGAATCATTACTTAGGGATGACTGGAATTAATTAACCTGATCTTTCTGCTTTCCTTGGATTGAATCCAAAATCAACCCTGGTTGGTTTCTGCCAGCATTAGCTCCTTCAAACTCTGCCCCTCAAAGATGTGTCATAGACTATAACCCATGACTAAAATTTACCAAGCAAGGAGAACTGATTACTATGCGCTTAGTGTGATAGCAAAACGTACTAGGATTTTTCCAACATGATTTATGGCACATTGACATTTATTTTCAGAACAGTGATATTGCTTTGCTAACTCTATCACCCCATTGGTAAAATGAATTGAAAGTCTAAGTCAAATACTAAATCACATTTATTTAAAATAAAGATTGGGGCCAGGTGCAGTGGCTCATGCCTATAATCCCAGCACTTTGGGAGGCCAAGGCAGGAAAATCACTTGAGCCCAGGAGTTCAAGACCAGCCTGGCAACATAGTGAGACCCCTGCTCTCTACAAATAAAAGAATTAGCCAGGAGTGGTGGTGTGTACCTATGGTCCCAGCTACTCGGGAGGCTAAGGCAGGAGGATCTCCTGAGCCCAGGAGGTTGAGGCTGCAGTGAGCTGTGATCGTGCCACCATACACCAGCCTGGGTGACCGAGTAAGACCCTGTTTCAAAGAAAGTAAATAAATAAATAAAGATTGAGTCTTAGTTCTTATTGTCAGCCTGAAATCTTCTGTGTAGTCTTAGAACTCCTGTCATATTTTTTTAGTTTAATGTACAAACCTCATTTTGATTGAAGTGTAACTAAGAGTTTCTATATTTGCAATGAGAATGTTTTGCAAATAGTGGATGTTGATGTGACCAGTGAGAATTTTGTTTGTTAAGTTTGTTGAGAGTCTTGGAAAACTAGCCCCATGTTCATGTCCCCGATTACTTGGTCCTGGAGGGCCAGAGATAGTTTAAATGTTACCTTTCAAGTATATTTGATTTCAGAATTAGGTGATGCCCGAGGAGCAGAAAGGCCAACCCCTGGTCATTTTTGCTGCTTTATTAAACTTCATATGGTGGACATGGTCTCTGCTGAGGCTGCAAGCTATGAACTAGGTGGGGGACAGAACAGAACATGAATGGCAGAGAACGGCCACTTCCCATTGTTAACACAGAAAACAAGGAACAGAGTGTGAGATACCTAGTGACACCAGCCGTATCCACTGAGGCCTCTTGTTACTGTTTTTTCTCTAATTTCTTAGTGAGGTCTTTCTCCCCAGAGTCAGAGAAGGTCAGGACTTCCCAGGGTTGGAAAGTTCCGGCCACTTCCATTTTCTGAAGCCACTGGTATGTGAAAAAATGAAGATAGTGTGGAAACAATGTTATAAATATTGTGGCACATTTGAAAGACTTGTGCTTAACAAGTTAATGAATGTGCCATTTATAAAATACTGGGTCATTTCATTTTGCCTTCTGCAGAATGTTTTAAGGACGTATGAAGATGCATGAGCCCATTCACTGTGACTGCCAGGAGCTTGGGCTGGGAATAGGACATATGTTTATTGATGTATAAAGAATGTCTCTGTCTTTTGGCCTCATTGGTGTTTCTCTGTGACAGCCTAAATAAGGCCATGATTCTAAGTGTTGGACCCTTTGTGGATGAGAGGGCTGCCACTCCCTTCTTACCCCTCTCACTCAAAGAGCTACCTTCCATTCTGAGGATGATTTGTTTGTCTTTGCTATCCCATACATTGGCATCTAACTTTTAGGAAATATCTTATGAAGGGATATAGGGGCTGTTTCAGAGCGTATTTAGCTCAGCTATGTTCTCCAAACAGGGCTATAGTTGGTAAAAATATTCAGAGCTGGGGATCTGCTGCCATCCTGCCTGGCTTCTAAGCCCAGTTCTACCACTTACAGCTGTGTGACCTGGGGCAAATTACTTAACCTCTCTGAGCCTCTGCTACCACATTTTAGAAGATGGAAAATAATTATTATCCTCCTCATGTATGTGTTGTGGGGATTAAGTGAGGTAAAATACCACAAGATCTGACATGTAGTAAATGATATTCCAAATAATGTCCAAGAGTAGTAAATTAATATTTGCTGTACTCTTCACTCCTTCCCCAAGAACTTGATCTATTGACTCACTTATTTTTTGGCTCATACAGGCAATTAAAGCTCATGAGCGGAATACATAGAGACGCTGTCCACCATCTCTAGGCGTAAATTTCAAAAGGCACACTTTGAAAGCCAAAGGAAAATTCCTCACTGAGGTTTCAAAATGGCATACATGGGCCGAAGACGGTGGCTCACTCATGTAATCCCAGCACTTTGGGAGGCTGAGTGGGGTGGGTCACTTGAGGTCAGGAGTTCGAGACCAACCTGGCCAACATGGCAAAAACTCATCTCTACTAAAAATACAAAAATTATTATTGTAAAATACAAAAGCCGGCGTGGTGGTGCACATCTGTAATCTTAGCTACTTGGGAGACTGAGGCAGGAAAATCACTTGAGTCTGGGAGGTGGAGGCTGCAGTGAGCTGAGATTGTGCCACCTCATTCCAGCCTGGGCAGCAAAGCAGGACTCTGTCTCAAAAAAAGAAAAAAAAAAAAAAACTCCTAAAATGGCATACGTGAAACAGTGATAGAAGAAAAGAGATTTCTGATTGTTTTATTGACAATTTTAAGTTCCTTCCTCACTTTTGTAACTTTACTGCACGTTCCTGATTTTACTCGTTCTCTCTCCCTCTACTACTGAACAGGAGGGATGTGATTCTTGAAGGCAGTGGTTTTTCAGGCCAGGCTCTGTTAAGGCCCATGAGCGGACAGCATGGAGAAGCTGACCATCATCTCTAGGTGTAAATTTCAAAAGACACACTTTGAAAGTCATAGGAAAATTGCTCACTGAGGTTTCAAAATGGCATACATGGACCAGGCATGGTGGCTCACTCATGTAATCCCAGCACTCTGGAAGGCTGGGATAACATGAATACCTTCCAAACTTTCTTAAACCGGAGTAGCTCAAATTTTACATTTTACTCTTCATAATTAAGTTTTATTTTTCAGAACCAGAGTTTCCATGCTTAGAAAAAAATCCCCAAAACATAAAAGCCACTTCTCCAAGAGCAAGGGATTGGAAAGGGAACCAAAATTTACTGCTCTGACTTTTTTTTTTTTTGAGACGGAGTCTTACTCTGTTGCCTGGGCTGGAGGGCAGTAGTGCGATCTCGGCTCACTGCAACCTCCGCCTCCTGGGTTCAAGTGATTCTCCTGCCTCAGCCTCCCGAGTAGCTGGGACTACTGGCGTGTGCCACCACGCCTGGCTAATTTTTTGTATTTTTAGTAGAGACAGGGTTTCACAGTGTTAGCCAGGATGGTCTCGATCTCCTGACCTCATGATCTGCTGCTTTGACCTCCCAATGTGCTGAGATTAGAGGCGTGAGCCACCACGCTTCGCCTGCTCTGACATTTTATAAAGGCTCACATGCTGGCCGGGCACGGTGACTTATGCCTGTAATCCCAGCACTTTGGGAGGCCGAAGCGGGCAAATCAGCTGAGGTCAGGAGTTTGAGACTATCCTGGCCAACACGGCGAAACCCCGTCTCCACTAGAAATACAAAAATGAGCCAGGCGTGGTGGCACGTGCCTGTAGTTCCAGCTACTTGGGAGGCTGAAGCAGGAGAATCACTTAAACTCAAGAGGTGGAGGTTGCAGTGAGCCGAGATTGCACAGCGGCACTCTGGCCTGGGCAACAGGGCAAGACACCATTTCAAAAAAAAAAAAAAAAAAAAAAGGCTCACATGCCTGCACGCATAAGTGGAAGAGACTTGGGTGGATAAATGTGGTATTTGTATTCTATAATATTTGGCTTCTGAGAATTATGTTAAAACAAATGCTTTGTGACTGCTGACCTGAGAATCCCTCTCTGGATTCCAGTATTTTAAAGAATATATGGTTATCATTGCCTTGTGGATAAAGGTCTAGCCTCAGATAATTAAAGCTGAACCTTGGAAATAATCTAACATCATCTCCCTGGAGATGCTGGTCAGCTTACATAAACACGTAGAACTGGTTCTTGGCAAAATCTGGGCTTCGACCACATTTTTATGCTACTGTGCCGAATTGTTCCTGTGGCTATTATTTTATTAGCTCAATAGTAAACATGCAGAGAATAAGCAGGCCTTAAGACACTTATAGGACACATAAAATCTACCAAATCATATGTTCTGTTTTCTACAGTGTGTGTTCAAGAGTCCCCAAGACATAAATAGAACTCCCCAGTCCCAAATAGCCATTGAATCAGAATGCTCCCAGCATCGACAGTCGTATTAGATGAAGATGTTAAAAATGGGGCCCAAAACAACCTGATGAAAAAATGGGCAAAGGGCTTAATAGATATTTCTATTTCTGTTGCCCAGGCTGATCTCAAACTCCTGGGCTCAAACAGTCCTCCTGCCTTGGCCTCCCAAAGTGTGGGATTATAGAGGTTAGCTACTGTGCCCAGCCTATTTTGTATTTTTCTAGCAATCTTTACTTAAATTATGACAGTAATGCATAATTATTGTAGAAAATTTAGAAAAAAACAGAAACGTAAAAAACGCCACATGTAATTATGCTCTGGGAGAGCCATTGTAATGTTGTTTATTCTATTAATTTTCTTCTTAAGATGTTATAAAAATAAATATGAATAAAGCTCAAATAATTGGGGATCCCAGAAAGAAAGTTCATGATCTCAATTTCACACACACACACACACGTTTTTATATATAAGAATGTATGCATACTATAAATATTGCAAGTATAAAGGTAACCTCTGACAGTAAGTAAAAGGAGAATCTAGTTTATATCATATACAGCTAAAATGACATAAAAAGAATCCTTTGTTTATGTCAAAAAGTGTAATGTGACCATTACTTTCACGTGGCATGCATTTTGCATTTCCTGACGTGATTTCCAGGAGATGTTATTTGGGTTTGGGGCTTTCAGCAATGAAAATGTAGTCATCTACTCCACTGGAGCTTGTCTAGTTGCTTTTTGACTTGACAAGGCTGCCTCCCAGAGAGGTATGCGGTTTTTCTAGTGTTTGACACAAGACACAAGTTTGGCTTCATATTTATTTTTCTAGAAGCTGAGAGTCTGATGTTCTTTTAGTTCTCTTTCTCTTTGTAATTTGGTGAAACGTTTACTTAGTAGAGTGCCGACTCTTGTGACATTTTTGCTTCTGCACTTGCCCAATTAGTGTTAGAAATGGAGGTTTCTCCACTAACAATTAGTGTTAGGAATGGTAGGTATACTCGGCCTAGTGAAGGCACAGAACATATTCAAATTTAACCTCAGAATAATGATAATTTGCAAAAGTTTTGAAAAAATTATAATTATGTGTAATACATGGGTAAAAGAATAAAGGAAAAGGAAAAAATAACAACTCGCTGATACTTCAAAACAAAGCAGTTTGAGGATCAGCCTTCAAGAAATGCCAGCTATTTCAAAACACATTGTTTGAGACGTATAAGAAGTTAAACATAGTTCTGAACTATAATAAGGCTTTAGCATATGTTTGTTAAAGTAAATTAGAATGGTATTGGGTAAACATATAAAGTGTCTAGTGGATGATTTAGCAGAATAAATTTTGAGATTAAATTTTGTCTTGACATCAGAGATGTAGCATTGTATGTTATAAATGTAGAGGCAAAGAACATAATCTTCAGAAGTAATTTGGGAAATTGTACATAACTTTTTTTTTTTTTTTTTTTTGAGACAGGGTTGCACTCTTGTCACCCAGGCTGGAGTGTAATGGTGAGATCTCAGCTCACTGCAATTTCTGCCTCCTGGATTCAAGCGATTCTCCTACCTCAGCCTCCTGAGTAGCTGGGATTACAGGTGCCTACCACCACGCCCAGCTAATTTTTATATATATTTTTTAGTAGAGACAGGGGTTTCACCACGTTGGCCAGGCTGGTCTCAAACTCCTGACCTCAGGTGATCTACCTGCCTCGGCCTCCCAAAGTGCTGGGATTACAGGTGTGAGCCACCACGCCCAGCCCATAACATATGTTAAAGCTGCAGTAGTCACTATTTCATTCTTCCTAAGCCTGCTGACAAGTTTTCAAGGCTTCTGCCTAATGCTGCCTTTTTCTTTGCTGTGTCATTCTGAGGCAACTTCATTTCTGCTGTTGTTTCTCTATAAATATTTTCTTACAGGTTCTTTTTATTTGACTCACAGTTGTTATGCCTGTCAGTTTTAAGTCTAAATTACTTCTATTGTTAGTTTAATGTGGTTTTTGACTAACTAGAACCAGATCTGCCAATTCCCTGTAACACTGCTACAAAATTAAGTCTTTTCCTAAATGTAGATATTTGAGCTGGACACCCAAACATGATTTGCAGATTTTACCATTAATATTCTTACTGGAAAAAACTCTCCTTCCTTTCATTTGATCTAGAAGATTCTAGAAGTTTCTGGAAAACTTTTTTTTTTTTTTTGGGGGGGGGGGCAGTCTCTGTCACTCAGGCTAGAGTGCAGTAGCACACACATGGCTCACTGCAACTGCCATGCCACTATAGCCTCTGCCTCCTGGAATCAAGCCATCCTCCCACCTTAGACTCCCAGGTAACTGGGACTACAGGGATGTGCCACCAGGCCTGGCCAATTTTTTTAAAAAGTTTCTTTGTAGAGATAGAGTCTCACTATGTTGCCCAGGTTGGTCTTGAACTCCTGGGTTCAAGTGATCCTCCCGCCTCAGCCTCCCAAGGTGCTGGGATTACAGGCATGAACCACCATACTGGGCTGATCCTCATCTTTTTTATCCTCCTGTAATTTGGAATCAATGACCTGGAAAACTAGAAGAAAGGAAATTCTGGCATTGGCAAAGCAAGAGTGCTTACTTGAAGGTGCATTGTGAAGTTAATTAATGAGTATACTCCCAGGTTGGCAGCACAGATCTGTAGCTGCTCATTTGGAGGGTGTGGGATCTGTGCTCAGCTACTGCCTGGCTGGTGGCTTGTCTTGCTGGAGCCAGGGGTAGGATCTAAATTTAAGAGCACGAAACTCGTCATCAGTTGGGAAGTTCACATGTGTAGCTTTACCTGACATTCATCACATCCATTTTTTTTCTTTGGCAAAGGTGATTGTTCAGACTGTGAAATCAGAGATTCAGGGTAGTGTATTGTGTAATTCAACATCCTACTTAAGTTTGAATAGACATCCTTTTACCTTACCTTTGTGCTGTCCACTTCACCTTTCAAAGGTCAGGAAAGTTGTACTCATTATTAAGTACCTTTTGGAATTGATACTTCTGTCTTTATAATTCCTCTGCCTTGTTTTAGTGACTTCAAATTTCCCACGTTATTTTCTAAACTCAGGCATACAATTTTCATCACAAAGGCAATACATGACCAGCCATCCTGGGACTTTTAAGAGCAATTTTCTTTGAGTACATCACCTTACCACCATCCTAAGTGTCATGCTGTTAGGAAAAAACCAATGAGTTGTTGCATGAAGCAAAAAGCAATTACATATGGAATTTTGAGCAGTAACATTTAGTAACACTAAAATTGTGCATGAAATTGGGACATTAAAATCCTTACCGATAGCATTTTGCATACCATTTTAGCTCCTCTTGACTCATCTTCCATGTGGGTTAAAAACTTAATTGGCTGTATTTGAGTTTGAATGAAGCTTTAACTTTCTGAAAGACTGAATTTATAAGTGAATTTATGACATGCTTGAATATGAATGGTCTTGGAGTTGGGGGTGGATTGCCTTCATTGAGTAGCAATAATTTACAAGAAGAAAAATAACACTTCTTACTTGGTTGTTGGTAGATATATGTGTTTGTTTCTATTTGATAACATCATAAAAATTTAAAATTGCTTTCAACAGGGTTCCAGCAGTCATAGAAAAAGGGTGGTCTGTACTATCAATCATGCTGAAATTTTGATTGCTAGAAATGTTCAGATTTTAACACAACTTAATTGTAATAATGGAAAAACCATCTTACTTTGGTTCTACCATATGTTGATTTATGTAGCCCAGGATATAGATTTAGTGCAGTTTCACTACAAAAAATGCTTGATTGTTCAAATAATATTTCCAGACTATTTGGTTTCTAGGAAGTTACATTTTTTGAAAATTGTGAACCATGGAGTAGAATCAAAACTCCTAAAAAAATACCCCTTCCTGAAACCACTGATGAAATTGGTAACAATTTATTTCACACTGTGATCCAATATGTTTCAGAGTAAATGAAAGCAAAGTACCCTATTGAAATAGCTTGGCTTTGCTGCATTTGGGATTTGTGTGGTGATTTCTTAAAGTTGTTTAAGAGCTGTTGGCCAGGTGTGGTAGCTCACACCTGTAATCACAGTACTTTGGGAGACCGAGGTGGGTGGATCACCTGAGGTCAGGAGTTTGAGACCAGCCTGGCCAACATAGTAAAACCTTGGCTCTATTAAAAATACAAAAGAATTAGCCAGGCATGATGGCAGGCGCTTGTAATCTCAGCTACTCGGGCTGAGGCAGGAGAATCACTTGAACCCAGGAGGCAGAGGTTTTAAGTGAGCTGAGATTGCACCACTGCACTCCAACCTGGGCAGTACAGTGAGACTCTGTCTTCAAAAAAAAAAAGTAAAACTGGATGCTTTCTCCGTAAGGAACAAAGCCCAGCAGACAGTGGCTGTACCTTTCTCCCCTCCTTCCTTACCATCCTCCCATCTCATTTCTCTTAGAAACAGGGGATTTCCCTGCCATACAAAGTCTGTTTCGTTATCTTAAAATCTCAAAGGAAGTAATGGTTCCTCCTGATAACATTCCAGACCGAGAGATATCCAAGCAATCTTTTCTAAGTTCAAATTCCTCATTGCTGTCTAGGAAGAGATAAGGATCCATGTTTGATCAAGCTAAACTAGTTAGGTGGCCTCATGTCTTTTGCAACCTGCAAAATGTTGACAGTTCAAAAACTTTGTTAGAGCTGTTTCTACGTATTTTATTGTCACTTCTGTGATATATGTAATACTAGTGATGCAGAGTGACTCAGTACTAGTATCATTATTGTTTTCATTGGATTTTTATTTCTTCTATCTTAATCTCTGTAAGTCTAGGCCTTTTGGCTTCTCCTGCTTATTTTTATGATTGTCACAGAAACCCTTGGTATTAGATGGGGCAGAGGGAGCGCTAGAGTTACCTTCTCATGGGCTGGGTGTGGCAGCTCATGCCTGTAATCCCAGCACTTTGGGAGGCCAAGGCAGGCAGATCACTTGGGGTCAGGAGTTCGAGACCACCCTGGCCAACATGGTGAAACCCCATCTCTACTAAAAATACAAAAGTTAGCCAGGCGTGGTGGTGGGTGCCTGTAGTCCTAGCTACTCAGGAGGCTGAGGCACTAGAATTGCTTGATCCTAGGAGGTGGAGATTACAGTGAGCTGAGATCGTGCCACTGCACTCCAGCCTGGATGACAGAGTGAGGCTCTGTCTCAAACAAAGAAAAAGAGAATTACCTTCTCATTATATGGATGGTTCAATATCATAGTGACTTTAAGAGTGAGCGAGGCCAGCCTAATTGGGGCTGGTGCATATTTCTTTGCTTTCTACTCAAGGAAGCAACTTTCATTGCTGTTTAGAGAATGGGTTCTGGAATCAAAGCCCGGCTCTGAAACCTTCTAGCTGATTGATCTGGAACAAGGTTCTTAACTTTTTTAAGCCCTAGAGTCCTTGGCAAATGGAAATAATAATAGTATCTACTTCTCATGGATATGAGGAAGATTAAATGAGGTACTGCATGTAATGTGCTTCTTCCATGGTGTCTGGCACATGCTCTACACATGTCAACCATCAACCATTATAAATAGGTCTCTGGTATTAGCAAAAGTGGTGTTATAATTATTTGCATAACTGGAAAAAAATGAACAGTAGGGATTTTAGCTTTGGTGGATGAGAAAAAGTGTCAGGTCCTAAGTGCAAATATCCTCGGGCTGGGAGTGTGGAGATCATTTTAATTCTGCCTCAAACTGTACCACCGAAGGTATATTCACCAGGTCTCTGGACCTTGATTTCTTCAGTTTTCTGTCTTCCCACTGTGTGTACTTTTATTTCCCTTTCTTGTCTTATTGCATTAGCTAGGACTTACTAGTATGCTATTGAAAAGCAGTAATGAGAGTTCATCCCTGCCTTGTTCTTGATCTGAAAGGGAAAGCTTCTAGTATATCACCATTAAGTATAATGTTAATTGTAGTTTTTGGTAAATATTCTTTATCAAGTTGGGGACATTCTCCTTCATTCCTAGTTTGCTAAGAAGTTTTATCATGAATTGACGTTGAGTTTTCTAGAATGCTTTTTCTGTATCTATTGATATAATCATGTGATTTTTCTTTTTTAACCTGTTGGTATAATAAATTACATTAATTAATTTTTTTTAATGAGACAGGGCCTTGCTCTGTCACCAGACTGAAGTGCAGTGGCATGTTCATAGCTCACTGCAGCCTTAAACTCAAGCTTAAGCGATCCTCCCACCTCAGCCTCCTGAGTATCTAGTACTACAAGTGTGCTCACCATGCCTGGCTATTTATTTACTTTCTGTGGGGATGGGTTCTTGATATGTTGTTGCTCAGACTTGTCTCAAACTCCTGAACTCAAGTAATCCTCTTGCTTCAGCCTCCTAAAGCTCCAGGATTACAGATATGAGCCACCATACTTGGCCTACATTAATTGATTTTTTTTTTTTCTTTTTTTGGAGACAGAAACTCACTCCGTTGCCCAGGCTGGAACGCAGTGGTGTGATCTCAGCTCACTGCAACCTCCGCAGCCTCCCAAGTAGCTCGGATTACAGGCATGTGCCACCATGCCTGGCTAATTTTTGTATTTATAGTAGAGATGGGGTTTCATCATGTTGGTCAGGCTGGTCTCGAACTCCTGACCTCAAGTATTCCACTCCCCTCGCCCCACTGTGGGAAGTGCTGGGATTACAGGTGTGAGCCACCACACCCAGCCATACATTAATTGATTTTTGAATGCTGATCTAGCTTTGTATCCTGGGATAAATCCCACTTGGTTGTGGTGTATTACTCTATTTATATATTATTGGATTTGAATTGCTAACATTTTGCTGAAGATTGTTTTCATCTATGTTCATGAGAAGATTTCTTCAGTTTTAAGACGAGAAGTTTTGTACCAAATCAGCTTGATTGTCCTTCCTAATGCTAGAATTTTGTCAGTCTAGGAATGAGTTATTATTTCATTTTGAATACCTCACTTAGGTAGATACTAAATAAATATTTGCTAAGTTGAATGGAATCTGCTGACTTTATCTTTGGAATGTAGATGATCTGCTTTTATAATACTGAATTGTAACGAGACAGAAAACAACAGTGATTATTTTTGAGATTAAAAATAAAACGGTATAAAATTCAAAGACAGAGATAGACCGTGGATTAGTTTGCTGAGCTGCCGTAACGCAGTACCATGAGCTGTTTGGCCTAAGCAACTGACATTTGTCATCTCCTAGTTCCAGAGGCTAGAAGCCCAGCAAGAATGGCTTCTTTTAAGATCTCTGAGAGAGAATGGGTTCCATGCCTTCCTCCTGGCTTCCAGTGGTTTAAGGGCAGTCTTTGGTGCACTTTTGCTTCTGTTGCATTGACTCAATCTCTGCCTTCATCTTCACGTGGTGTTCTCGCTCTGCTTGTGTATATGTGTATGTTTGTGTCTGGGCCCAAATTTCCCTTTTTTTATGAGTCCACCAATGACAATGAACTAGGGGCCCACCCTACTCTTGTATGGCCTCATCTTAACTAGTTGCAGCTGCAATGTCTATTTCTTCTCATGCTCTCTTTTTTTTTTTTTGAGACAGAGTTTTGCTCTTGTTGCCCAGGCTGGAGTGCAGTGGTGCCTCCCGCGTTCAAGCGATTCTCCTGTCTCAGCTTTCTGAGTAGCTGAGATTACAGGTGTGCACCACCACACCCAGCTTTTTCATAGAGATGGGGCTTCACCATGTTGGCCAGGCTTGAACTCCTGACCTCAGATGATCCGCCTGCATCAGCCTCCCAAAGTGTTGGGATTACAGGCGTGAGCCACTGCGCCCAGCTGCAACATCTGTGTCTAAATTACTTCGAATTCTGAACTACTCGGGGGTTAGGACTGTAACATATGAATTTGGGAGACACATTCAATTCATAGCAGGTAGATTATTCTGTACTTTCCGTGTGACTACCTGTCTATCCTTCCTTCCTTCTTTTCTTCCATTAAATGTTACTGTGCCATACAGGTGGATGCATAACAGACAGAGAAATTTATGAGGAATTTTCTTTATAGAGAGAATGTTCACATTTCATGTAAGTGACCACTTGCTAATTCATAGCAGTTAATTCATAGAGTAACCCGTAGGTTACTCATAGCTGGCATGGACTTAATATGTGTCAACATTTTGTTTCTGTGTCATTCCATTTTTTCCTCCTGTTGTTCCTCTTATCCTGTTCTTCCTAGCTCTGTACTACTCCCTCAGATTCACTTAATTTGCCTTCTTACCTGAGCATTTCACAGTAGCTAGTTCCGCCACCAGATGGTGTGCAAGGATTAGGAAAAAAATTGAAATAGGTTGGTCAGTGTCTTTTCAACATTTTATTTCAGGAAAAAGGCTGACATGACAGGTCTACCTGAGATTCTGAGATTGAGAGCAGGCCATAAATGACATTCTGAGATTATGTAGATTTAAAGTTTTCATACAAATTTTCCTCTCCTTTATCATAGAAACAGAAACCTACTCTGGAAATCTTGATGGGGGCATGGAAACCTATAAAATTTGATATATATATGTAAATGAGAGACTTTGATTTCAGAATGGATTTGACAGTAATATTAAGCTGGGATATGGAAGAAAGATTCTTGGGTCAGAGGACCAATTCCTCAAATAGGTGTCTCAGAAGCCACAGAAAGGAGGAATCTCTCCAACCAAAGCTGTAGAATGTTAGTGCAATGAGAGACTCTAGCCATCATCTGATTCAGCAGCCTCAAATGAGGCCTGCAGCCAAACGGAGCTTGCAGACTGCATCCACACACAGTGTGCTTTGTTTAGCTTGAACAAGGTTCTATTTTATTTTATTTATTTATTTTTGAGATGGAATTTCGCTCTTTTGCCCAGACTAGAGTGAAGAGGTGTGACCTCAGCTCACTGTAACCTCAGCCTCCCGGGTTCAAGTGATTCTTTTGCCTCAGCCTCCTGAGTAGCTGGGATTATAGGAGCCCACCACCACACCTGGCTAATTTTTATATTTTTAGTAGAGACGGGGTTTTGCCATGCTGGCCAGGCTGGTCTGGAACTCCTGACCTCAGGTGATCCACCTGCATCAGCCTCCCAAAGTGCTGGGATTACAGGTGTGATCCACCGTGCCTGGCCTGAACAAGGTTTTTCTTTTTTTTTTCTTTTAGAGGTGGGGTTTCATGGTGTTAGCCAGGATGTTCTCGATCTCCTGACCTTGTGATCCACCCGCCTCGGCCTCCCAAAGTGCTGGGATTACAGGTGTGAGCCACAGCGCCCAGTCCCACAAGGTTTTATTATTACCAATTGACAATGTTAAGATAGCCCCAATATTACACCTAATCATCCAGATTTCAGGCTTTTAGAAAAAAATTCTGAAGACTTGGCAATAGTGATTGACATGTTTTTCTTGGCCACACTTGACTATGGCAGAGTTGTGGCTGCGGCTTTAGTTGGAGCTTGTGATTCATAGTTTGCTGCTGTCTCTTCCACCCCCTATTGTATGATGCTGGAGCTTTACCCTTACTTAATGTTACCTGCCTCTGCCCAGCCCGTGAAAGGCATTTGGATATGTCACCCTGCTTTTCCATTTCTTGGATGAAGACATGAGGTCTGGAGACAGAGATGAGAGGAGTTGGTTCAGGCCACACCTGCCTTCTCATCCCCCCTAACTAGTGCTGTGTCTGCGAGTAGAAACTGGTGGGGGAAAGAGTAAAAGTGACTCACCCTAGAGGAGTGATGCGGTGTAAGTAAGGAATCAACAGGGAAAGTGAAAACTGGAAATTCAGATTTCCACTGCTGCCGATCAATTGTACAAAAAGATGTTAGAGGGCCGGGTGCTGTGGCTCATGCCTGTAATCCTAGCACTTTGGGAGGCCGAGGTGTGTGGATCACCTGAGGTCAGGAGTTCGAGATCAGCCTGGCCAACATGGTGAAACCCTGTCTCTTCTAAAATACAAAAATTAGCTGGGCACGGTTGTGAGCGCCTGTAATCCCAGCTACTCAGGAGGCAGAGGTGGGAGAATCGCTTGAACCCTGGAGGCAGAGGGGGCAGTGAGTCAAGATTGCGCCATTGCACTCCAGCCTAGGTGATGAGAATGAAACTCTGTCTCAAGGGAAAAAAAAAAATGCTAGAAAAATATACACCCATAAGTGAAAAAATGGGAAACCCTGAAGTAAACACCTTACAGGGAACTTGAATAAATACATGATCAGAAGACCATTGGTCAACAGTCGAGAGAAAGAAAGGAACTCTAGATTACTTATCTGTAAGTATATCCCAGCTGTTTCTGGGATAAACTTATTATTCAAATAATAAGTGGAAAGGTGGTGGATGAGACTAGGCGATTGAGGAGGCAAGGTAAGTAAGTCAGCTAGACAGCAGATAGTTTGTTGTTTCCCAAGAATGTCCTGCGTGCCAGTGAAATGGCTGTCAGAGGCTTTTTCCATCAGAACATGGAAACTGTTAGTGAAATAAATAATGGGGTAGTAATGGGATGATTCTGAATGGGGAAGCAGAGGTTGTTTTTGCCTGCCTTGATGAAGATAAATGGGAGAGTATAAATGGGAGAGGCTGACCCCTGTATAATTTATTTTATATTAATTAATTAATTTTTTTTTTGAGACAGAGTCTCTCTGTGTTGCCCAGGCTGGAGTGCAATGGTGCGATCTTGGCTCACTGCATCTTCTGTCCCCTGGGTTCAAGCGATTCTCCCACCTCAGCCTCCCGAGTAGCTGGGATTACAGGTAACTGCCACTGTCCCTGGCTAATTTTTGTATCTTTAGTAGAGATGGGGTTTTGCCATGTTGTCAGGCTGGTCTCGAACTCCTGAACTCAGGTGATCTGCCTGCCTTGGCCACCCAAAGTGTTGGGATTACAGGCATGAGCCACTGCACCCAGCCTGGATAATTTATTAATGATTACAAACATTTATTGAATGCTCATTCTGTGCTGTACTCTACACTCTAGAGGTTGACGTATAATATTTTGTTCTCGCAGCATCACTGGTCCTTACCATTGTTTTTCCTATTTTGTTGATAAAGAGACTGGAAAAATCAGGTAACTTTTTCACAACCACTTAGCTCATAAATGACAGAGCCAGGATTTAAATACAAGCTCTCAAGCTATTCATTACCAAAGTTTTCCCACTTAACAACCAAGTTACTCCACTGCGTCCCAGCACCCTCTGCCTGGCCTAGTGATAAATGTCCAATGGGCACTGGACAAAATCTGAAACGGTGATTGAGTTATATCATTTTGGCTGGATGGCATGCGACAAGCTTGAAAAAGTTAACATTTAAATCTGTGGAATGTAACAAATTTGTTTCAAAGGGTCAGTAAATTAGAAGACTGGCGGATGTCAGTGAATCTTCATCCTAAGAACATGTGTGAAAGGTATCCGGGAAACTTTCATCTAGCAAATCTTATTTCTACCCAGAGCATGCTGGTAAAATCTATACTAAGGGGCATCATGAAAAGCTTCAGTAGATGGCCTTTTTAGGAGAAAACATCTTGGCTTGTAGAAGAGGGAAGTGGATTTGGCTGGAGCCATTTGAGAAGGTGAATATGCCATACTGGTCAAGAAACAGTGGACGTCCTTCCTTTCCACTTTCAGAAAGCCCCTGTGATGGGGGTTCAGATGCAAGGGAGAGGGTTGAGAGGGAGTAGCCTGGGGAAAGATAGTCTGTGGCTTTCAGAGTCAGCTTAGAGTAAGGACATCAGGATAATTGTTTTAAGGGCTCATCCCAACATACAAAGGTAAGCCCTGGAGGAATAAGTGCTCAGACTAGTCATGTGTAACGTTTTTATAATAGATCTAGCAGAAAGAAGAGGGCAGCTGGGTCTCTCGGTTTGCAGATGCTATTAGACGCTTCTGGCCAGGGGACTGTTAAACCTGTCAGGATAAGCTGCCAGAAGATGTGGCAAATACAAGTACTAGTTGAGTTGATTATATCTGGAGAAAAGTAATTCAAATTGTAAGTTTCTGATACCCAGTAAAACCCTAAGCTTTTTAAAGGAAACCTTTCTCAAGAAAACCATAGGAGGGGCTGACTTCTGGATAATTTATTTTATTTTACTTTTAATTTATTTTTAGTTTTCTGAGATGGAGTCTCTCTGTGTTGCCCAGGCTGGAGTGCAGTAGTGCGATAGTGTTAGTGTAAGAGGGGTTAGTTATAGGAGTTAGTGTTCTCTAACCCCTATAAAAAAGCCAAAGCAGTTCTCCACCCAGAATATTAATAGAGGGCTTTTTGTTATTTCTCAAAATTTAACAGTTTCACCAATATGTGAGTCCCCATTATGAGCAAGAAATGGAGTTAGACATGATTCAGAAAGAAAAATGCAAAATGATAAGGGAACTAAGAAACCTCTGGTAGGAAAAAAACTCAAGAGGTGAAACTTCTTTAATCCAAAGGTGACAACTGAGGATCATATGTAGTAACTTACTAAAACACGAAAAATAAACACAGAATCAGAAAAACCTATCAATTCTTTCTCTTTGTATATATATATATATATTTTTTTTTTATTGCATTTTAGGTTTTGGGGTACATGTGAAGAACATACAAGATTATTGCATAGGTACACACATGGCAGTGTGATTTGTTGCCTTCCTCCCCATCACCTATATCTGGCATTTCTCCCCATGCTATCTCTCCCCAACTCCCCACCCCTCACTGTCCCTTCCCTTTTTCCCCCGACAGACCCCAGTGTGTGATGCTCCCCCTCCCTGTGTCCATGTGTTCCTATTGTTCAACACCCGCCTATGAGTGAGAACATGCAGTGTTTGATTTTCTGTTCTTATGTCAGTTTGCTGAGAATGATGGTTTCCAGGTTCATCCGTGTCCCTACAAAGGACACGAACTCATCATTTTTGATGGCTGCATAATATTCCATGGTGTATATGTGCCACATTTTCCCTGTCCAGTCTATCATCGATGGGCATTTGGGTTGGTTCCAGGTCTTTGCTATTGTAAACTGTGCTGCAATGAACATTTGTGACAGTGTGGCGATTCCTCAAGGACCTAGAAATAGAAATTCCATTTGACCCAGCAATCCCATTACTGGGTATATATCAATTCTTTCTCTTTAAAAATTGTAGGCTGGGCGTGGTAGCTCACATCTGTAATCCCAGCACTTTGGGAGGCTGAGGCAGGCAGATCACCTGAGGTCAGGAGTTCAAGACCAGCCTGGCCAACATGGTGAAACCCCTTTCCCCCTAATACAAAAAAAAAAAAAATGTATTAGGTGGTGGTGGGAAAGGGGAGATGTTGGTCAAAGGGCACAAAGTTTTAGTTAGGTTGAATAGGTTCTGGGGATTTAATGTACATCTTGGTGACTATAATTAATGATAATGTATTATACACTTGAGCATGCTGCACAGATCACTCATCACCTATTAACTATTCTTCCTGGTGCTCAGCATCCATTAACTATTCTTCCTCTCCCTCCTTAGCTATTCTTCCTAATGCTCTCCCTCCCTCCCACCCCCCCACTCCCCAACAGGCCCCACTATGTATTGTTTCCTCCATGTGTCCATGTGTTCTCGTCATTCAACTCCCACTTATAAGTGACAACATGCAGTATTTGGTTTTCTGTTCCTGCATTAGTTTGCTGAGGATAATGGCTTCCAGCTCCATCTATGCCCCTGCAAAGGACATAATCTCATTCCTTTTTATGGCTGCATAGTGTTCCATGTTGTGTATGTACCACATTTTCTTAATCCAGTCTATCATTGATGGGCAGTTAGGTTGATTCCATGTCTTTGCTATTGTGAATACTGCTGCAGTGAATGTATACAGGCATGTATCTTTATAATAGAATGATATATATTCCTTTGGGTATATATCCAGTAATGGAGTTGTTGGGTCAAATGGTGTTTCTGCCTGTAGGTCTTTGAGGGATTGCAACACTGCCTTCCACAGTGATTGAACTAATTTACATGCCTACCAACAGTGTAAAAGCGTTCCTTTTCCTTCATAACCTCATCAGCATCTGTTGGTTTTTGACTTCTTAGTAATGGCCATTCTGACTGGTGTGACATGATATCTCATTGTGGTTTTGATTTGCTTTTCTCTAAAAATTAGTGGTGTTGAGCTTTTTTTCATGTTTGTTGGCTGCATGTATGTCTTCTTTTGACAAGTATCTGTTCATGTCCTTTGCCCACTTTTTAATTTTTTTAAAAATTTGTTTAAGTTCCTTGTAGATGCTGAATATTAGACCTTTGTCAGATGAATAGATTGCAGAAAATTTCTCCCATTCTGTAGGATGTCTGTCTACCCTGATGACAGTTTCTTTTGCTGTGCAGGAGCTCTTTAAGTAGATCCCATTTGTCAATTTTTGCTTTTGTTACAATTGCTTTTGGCATTTTCGTCAAGAAATCTGCTTGTGACTATGTCCTGAATAGTATTGCCTAGCTTTTCTTCTAGGGTTTCTATAGTTTTGGGTTTTACATTTAAGTCTTTAGTGCATCTTGAGTTGTTTTTTTTTATATGGTGTAAGGAAGGAGCCCAGTTTCAATCTGTGTATGGCTAGTCAGTTCTCCCAGCACCATTTAATACATAGGGAATCCTTTCCCCCATTGCTTATTTTTGTCAGGTTCGTTGAAGATCAGATGGTTGTAGTTGTGCTGTCTTATTTCTGAGTTTTCTATTCGGTTCCATGGTCAATATGTCTGTTCTTATACCAGTACCATGCTGTTTTGGTTACTGTAGCCTGGTAGTATAGTTTGAAGTAGTATAGTAGCCTTGAAGTAGTAGCCTTGTAGTATATTTGGGTAGCATAATGCTTTTAGCTTTGTTCTTTTTGCTTAGGAGTATCTTGGCTATTCAGGCTGTTTTCTGGCTCCATATGAATTTTAAAACAGTTTTTTTCTAATTCTGTGAATAATGTCAATGGTAGTTTAATGGGAATAGCATTGAATCTATATATTGGTTTGGGCAGTATGGCCATTTTCATTATATTGATTCTTTCTGTCCATAAGCATGGAATGTTTTTCCATTTGTTTGTGTCGTCTCTGATTTCTTTGAGCAGTGGTTTATAGTTCTCCTTGAAGAAGCCTTTCACTTCCTTTGTTAGGTGTATTCCTAGGTATTTTATTCCTTTTGTGGCAATTGTGAATGGGAATTCATTCATGATTTGGCCCTTGGCTTGCCTGTTGTTGGTGCATAGGAATGCTAGTGATACATTGATTTTGTATCCTGAGACTTTGCTGAAGTTGCTTATTAGCTTAAGAAGCTTTTGGGCTGAGATGATAAGATTTTCTAGATACAGGATCATGTCATCTGCAAATAAAGATACTTTGATTTCCTCTCTTCCTATCTGAATATGCTTTGTTTCTTTCTCTTGCTTGATTGCCCTGGCCAGGGCTTCCAATACTATGTGGAATAAGAGTGGTGAGAGAGGGCGTCTTTTTCTTGTGCTGGTTTTCAAGAGGAATGCTTCCAACTTTTGCCCATTTGGTATGATATTGGCTGTGGTTTTGTCACAAATGGCTCTTATTATTTTAAGGTATGTTCCTTCAATACCTAGCTTATTGAGAGTTTTTAACATGAAGCGATGTTGAATTTTATCGAAAGCCCTTTCTGCATCTATTAAGATAATCATGTGGTTTTTGTCTTCATTTCTGTTGCTGTGATGAATCACATTTATTGATCTGTGTATGTTGAACCAACCTTGCATCCTGGGGGATGAAGCTGACTTGATCGTGGTGGATAAGCTTTTTGATGTGCTGCTGGATTTGGTTTGCCAGTATTTTGCTGAGGATTTTTGCATTGGTGTTCATCAAGGATATTGGCCTGAAGTGTTGTTGTTGTTGTATCTCTGCCAGGTTTTGGTGTCAGGATGATGTTAGCCTCATGAATGAGTTAGGGAGAAATTCCTTCTTTTCAAAGTTTTGGAATATTTTCAGTAGGAATGGTACCAGCTCTTCTTTGTACCTCTGGTAGAATTCAGCTGTGACTCCATCTGATCCTGATCTTTTCTTGGTTGGTGGGCTGTTTGTTACTGTCTCCACTTCAGAACAAGTTATTGATCTATTCAGGGATTCAATTTATTCCTTGTTCAGTCTTGGGAGGGTGTATGTGTCCAGGAATTTATCCACCTCTTCTAGATTTTCTAGTTTGTTTGCATAGAGGTGTTTTTGTATTCTCTGATGGTTAGTTGTATTTCTGTGAGGTCAGGGACGATATCCCTCTTATCATTTCTGATTGTGATTATTTGAATTTTGGTAGATCTTAAAAGTTATCACAATACCCATACAGATTTTAACTAAGTGAGGTGATGGATATGCTAATTAGCTTGATTTTGGTAATCACTTTATAATGTATATGTATAAAAATCACATTTTATACCATAAATATATACTATCTTTCAGGACATATATTAAAGTGTATTACTCCACCTACAGGCCGGTAGACTAATGACATCCTTATTCTATGAACAGGTTGAAAATAACTGGTAAAATCAAATGATGGCTGGGTATAGTGGCTCACATCTGTAATCTCAGCACTTTGGGATGCTGAGGCAGGCAGAACACTTGAGGTCAGGAATTTGAGATCGGCCTGGTCAAAATGGCAAAATCTCATCTCTACTAAAAACACAATAACTAGCTGGGCGTGATGACACATGCCTGTAGTCCCAGCTACTAGGGAGGCTGAGGCATGAGAATTGCTTGAACCTGGGAGAAGGAGGTTCCAGTGAGCTGAGATGGTGCCACTGCACTCCAGCCTCGGTGACAGAGTGAGACCCTGTCTTAACAACAACAAAAAAATTAAATGATAGCTCATAATGGATAGTTTAAGACAACTAATATACTTATGAGTTTCCCTCTAAACTTTTGCATTTACATGCATTTTGCATTTCACATGGGGAAGAAGAGGGGATAATAAATCCCAGAATATGTTTTTAATATCACTGTAAAATGTAGACACTCCATTACCTCTTATTATTTTAAAAATTACTTTTGACTGGGTGTGGTGCCTGTAATCCCAGCATTATGGGAGGCCAAGGCAGGCGAATCACTTGAGGTCAGGAGTTTGAGAGCAGCCTGGCCAACATGGTGAAACCCCATCTCTACCAAAAATACAAAAATTAGCCAGGCATGGTGGCACACGCCTGTAATCCCAGCTACTCAGGAAGCCAAGGCAGGAGAATCGCTTGAACCTGGGAGGCAGAGGTTGCAGTGAGCTGAGATTGTGCCACTGCATTCATGCCCGGGCAACAGAGTGAGACTTTGACTAAAAAAAAAAAAATTACTTTTAATGTTTTTCCCTAAATAGATGTATACTTAAACTTAAAGTTAAATAATCTGTAATAAAAACAGTAACCTCCTTTGCCAAGTTCTTCTCCCAGGGGCAATTGCTTTCAATAATCACAGCCTTTTCTTTTGTCCTTTGCCTCTGTATTTCTAACTAATCTATTTATAGTGTAGTTTCCATTCATTATTGACTTCCTGTTAAGGTAATTGAGCACTTTCTTCTCTTTTGTTCACCCTGCCCCCACCTTAACACACGTACACGCACACGCACACACACACTTTCCGTCTGGAATGATGGCTTTCTTGGCCTGGTGTGTGGCTGTCACTCTGGCTTTTCTTTTTTTAATCACCATGTTGTGTTGGATTCTCTGTTCCCCTGGAGAACATACCCAATTCTTTCTTGCATTTCCTCCCTCATTTACTGAGGTACATCCTCTGGTGGCTTCTTAAGAAATACTTGAGGGAGGCCAGGTGCGGTGACTCATGCCTGTAATCCCGGCATGTTAGGAGGCCAAGGCGGGCGGATCTCTTGAGGTCAGGAGTTCCAGACCAGCCTGGCCAACATGGTGAAACCCCATCTCTACTAAAAATACAAATTATCTGGGTGTGGTGATGGGCCCCTGGCCTGTTATCCCAGCTACTCAGGAGGCTGAGGCAGGAGATACGCTTGAACCCAGGGAAGCAGAGGTTGCAGTGATCTGAGATTGTGCCACTGCACTCCAGCCTGGGTGATAGAGCAAGACTCTGTATCAAAAAAAAAAAAAGAAAGAAAGAAAAAGAAAAAGAAATATTGGAGGCAATTTCTTTTCTTTGTATTTTTAGTCTTTGCATGTGTGAAAATGTCATGTCTCTTGACTGATAATTTGGCTGGATGTAGACGTCTTATCTTTCAGCATCTAGTATTGCAGGTTCTGATTTCTGATCCATTGCATGTAAACTGTCTTTCTGGAATCTCAGGGTACGTTCTTTGTCATGGTTGTTCTGAAATTTCTAGTTGATATGTTCTAAAATTTATTGTGTTGCATGCTTGATGAGTTTTTAAAATCTGAAGTCTCATCTACTTAGTTCTTGAAAAAATTTTGAATTCTTTCTTTGATATTTTCTTCCTCTCCATTATCTCTGCTCCATCTTTCTTGATATCATCACACCTTCTTGCTTGATCGCCTATAGTTTTTTATTTTATTTTTTTATTTTTGAGATAGAGTCTTATGCTATCACCCAGGCTGGAGTGGAGTGGAGTGGCATGATCTCAGCTCACTGCAACCTCTGGCTCCCGTGCTTAAGGGATCCTCCCACCTCAGCCTCCTGAATAGATGGGACCATAGGCATGTGCCACCATGCCTGGCTAATTTTTTTGTTTTTGTAGAGACAGGATTTTGTCATGTTGACCCAGGCTGGCCTTGAATTACTGGGCTCAAGTGATCCACCTGCCTTGGCCTCCTAAAGTGCTAGGATCGTAGGCATGAATCACCATACCCAGAACCCCCCTCTATAGTTTTATATTTTCCATCAATTTCCCATCTATTGAAACTTATTTTTGAAAGATGGGAGCTCTCACTGTATTTTCTAGGCTGGCCTTGAACTCCTTGGGCTCAAGTGATCCTCCTCTTTCAGCCTCTGGAGTAGCTGGGACTACAGGCATTCCACTGCACCCAGCTTACATGTATTTTTCTTTTTTTTGGGATCCAGTTTATTGGAGATTCCTTTGACTTTATTTTGGTTATCATAGTTTTTAACTTTTAAGAACTTTTTCTTGTCTATTTTTAGAAAAGGAAACTTGGCTGGGTGCGGTGACTTACACCTGTAATTCCAGCACTTTGGGAGGACGAGGCGGGTGGATCATGAGGTCAGGAGATCAAGACCATCCTGGCCTACATGGTGAAATCCAGTCTGTACTAAAATACAAAAAATTAGCCAGGCGTGGTGGTGGGTGCCTGTAATCCCGGCTACTCTGGAGGTTGAGGCAGGGGAATTGCTTGAACCTGAAAGGTGGAGATTGCAGTGAGCCAAGATCAAGCTACTGCACTCTAGCCTGGCGACAGAGTTGAGACTCCATCTCAAAAAAAAAAAAAAAAAAGAAAGAAAAGGAAACCCTGTGTTTGTTTTATTGACATAGGAACTTTATCCTTTAACCATCCCTGAGTATTCTCTGTGTGTGTGTGTGTGTGTGTGTGTGTGTGTGTGTGTATGTGTATGTGTGTAGCAATTTGTTCAGCATCGTGATTTGTTACTGTATCCAGTAGTTTGCTTTTTTCCTATTTGTTCTTTTCTGTCTCTTTCTTGTTACAGGCTATTTTCAAATGTTTGGGACCTTTGGTCTCTACTTATATTTAGAAGCAGGGTGGGTAACGCTGATAGGCAGTTCTGAGGAAATAGACAGGTTGACTGAAGGCGTCACTGTTAGTACCTACAGGTCTTTTCTCTATCATTTAATGTCTTCAGGGAAGAATCATTCGGTCTGCTGAATTAAGAGATGGGTTTTTTTTTCTGCACAACAAAGCTAGAGATGGAGATTCAGAAACCTTACATATACCACTTTGCAGGCTCTGAATTAGGTTTAGAATCCAGGAGGATTGCAGGCATCTATAAATATCTCTTCTTAAGGGTGACACTCTGAGTGGTAATGTAAGCCTTAAGTATATAAGAACTGTGGCAATCTGGCCTGGTGTGGTGGCTCAAGCCTGTAATCCCAGCACTTTGGGAGACCAAGGCAGGTGGATCACTTGAGGTCAGGAGTTTGAGACCAGACTGGCCAACACGGTGAATCCCTATCTCTACTAAAAATATAAAAATTAGCCAGGCATAGTGGCACATGTCTATAATCCCAGCTACTCAGGAAGCTGAGGCACGATGTGAGAATCACTTGAACCTGGGAGGTGAAGGTTTCAGCGAGCCAAGATGGTGTCACTGCACTCCAGCCTGGGTGACGGAAGAGACTCCATCTCAAAAAAAAAAAAAAAAAAAAGAAGAAGAAGAAGAAGAAGAAAAGAACTGTGGCATTTACATTGGAGCTTCTCAGATTAGGTAATATCCTGCTTTGTGTGGACAGTGTCAGCAGTCCCTGCCTGGGGAGGTGCCTGACTCGGGGCTGGAGCAAGCTGTGCTAAGAGGTTCTCCAACTGCATGGAGTTCCTAAATTTCTGTACCCTTGGATGAAGCAATTGGGAACTTACTGTGTGGTGCAGTGTGTGTGTGTGTGTGTCTTGTATATGCATGTGCATTTTCACTTAGCTATTGTCCCTGGAAATCTGCATGTGGCACACGTCGGTTACTGGATAGGTAGACTTTCAGCCGCTCTCCCTGCTTTCAGAACTCTGCCTTATCCCTTGTCTTCTAGGGACATGGTGCCCCCCAGGTGTTGCTCTCAGGCATTCTCTCGGGGGAGATGTCTGGTTTCTCTTTGGAATTCACCCTTTCAGTGACAACTTCCCCTATTTTACTAAATCTTTCATCTCATTTCTGTCTCTGTCTTCCAAAGATTGGTTGAAGATTTCTGTCAACCTTCCTAGCTCAGGAACACCTTTCCCTGTTAGATGAAGATATATGGCTTTGCACGCTCTGAAGGGGTGAGACCCAGGAGAGTTACAGATGTCTATAAATATTTCTTCTTGTATTGGTCCGTTCTTGCATTGCTGTAAAGAAATACCCAAGACTAGGTAATTTGTTAAAGAAAACAGGTTTAATTGGCCCACGGTTTTGCAGGCTGTATAGAAAGCATAGTGGCTTCTGCTTCTGGGGAGGCCTCAGGAAACTTACAATCATGGCTGAAGGTGAAGGGGAAGCAGCACCTCACATGGCTGGAGCAGGAAGAATAGAGAGGGGAGAGTTGCCACACACTTTTAAACAACCAGATCTCACAGTAACCTACTCACTGACTCTCATGAGAACAGCATCAAGGAGATGGTGCCAAACCATTCATGAGAACTCTGGACTCTCATGATCCAATCACATCCCACTTAGGCCCCATATCCAACACTGGGGATTACAATTTGACATGAGTTTGGTGGGGACACAGATCAAAACCATATCGTCTTTTTTTTTTTTTTTTTTTTTGAGACAGAGTCTCACTTTTTCACCCAGGCTGGAGGGCAGTGGCGTGATCTTGGCTTACTGCAGCCTCGACCTCCTGGGTTCAAGTGATCCTCCTGCCTCAGTCCCCCAAGTAGTTGGGACTACAATTGTGCACTGCCATGCCTGGCTAATTTTTGTATCTTTTGTTGAGATTATGGGTTTCACTATGTTGCCCAGGCTGGTCTTGAACTCTTGAGCTCAAGCCATCTGGCCTCCTTGTCCTCCCAAAGTGCTAAGATTACAGGCATGAGCCACCACACCTGGCCTTTTTTTTTTTTTAATTTAATAATTCTTTTTTGTAGAGACACAGGGTCTTATTATGCTGCCTAGGCTAATCTTGAACTCCTGGCCTCAAGCAGTCTTCCTGCCTCAGCTTCCCGAAGTGCTGGATTTACATGCAGGAGCCACCATCCCTGGACTGTTTTATGATGTTGATTATGATCTACTAAGTTTGTTTTATAACCCACTGGATCGCAGCCTGTTGTAAAAACAATGCTCTAGCTGATGTAAATGAAATGTAAACTGTAGGTCTGCACTTTCTTGCTCTCTCACTTTCTTCAGTTTATTGCCAGAATTAAATAACATTGCTTTGAAATTAGAGAAGAATAGTTAATAGGGCTCCCCCATCTTAACAAGGCAACAGTGATCATTTCTTAGTGATGCTACCTATTATTGTTGTCCCTATGCATATGTAATTGTCACCTTAGTTGGGTAGCTGGAAGATGCTTTGGGTACACAGTTTGTGTGTTTCTTAAGACTTACTTTTTTAAGAGCAGTTTTAGGTTCACAACAAAATTGAGTGGAAGGTATGAGACATCTCATATACCTCCTGCCCCAACACATGCGGAGACTCTCCCATCATCAACGTCCCCCACTGGAGTGGTACACTTGTTGCAACTGATGAGCCTACACTGACTCCTCATTGTCACCCCAAATCTGTAGTTACTTTACTCTTTGTTTTGTAATTTCAACTTTCATTTTAGATTCAGGGAGTATACTTGTGAGTTTGCTACATGTAGAGCTCATTATTGGTGTTGGATATTCTATAGGTTTAGACAAATTTATGACACAGATCCACCATTATAGTACCATACTGAGTATTTGCACTCCACTGAAATCCTCTGTTCTGTTCATCCCTCCCCCATACACTGCTACAGCCACTGGCAGCCACACAATGTGCAATTCTTTCTGCCATTACTACAGGCTCAGCTGAGCAGTGTGCCATCTCTTTGAGCTAAAGTTGTATTTGTTGAAGGAATTTTGGCATTTACTTAGTATTAGACCTTCAGATAGAATGTTGACTGATTTTAATTGAACTCATTGATATTCTTCTTATTAAGTATTTTTTCTAATTATATAATCATATATATGAATTTTGGAAAATCCAGACAAGTACAAAGAAGAAAATAACATTTATAATTCTACTGTTGTAAGATAACCACTGTAACAGTTTAGTGTATTTCTTTCATGTAATTTTTTTGCGAGAATAGTTTTACATTTTTGCTATACTACACAAGCAATTTAATATTCTTTTATTTTTTTTTTTTGAGATGGAGTCTCACTCTCATTGCCCAGGCTGGTGAGTGCAATGGTGCAGCCTCTACCTCCCGGGTTCAAGCAGTTCTCCTGCTCAGCCTCCTGCATAGCTGAGATTAAAGGCGCCTGCCACCACACCTGGCTAATGTTTGTATTTTTAGTAGATATGGGGTTTTGCCATGTTGGCTAGGCTGGTCTCGAACTCTTGACCTCAGGTGATCTGCCTGCCTCGGCCTCCCAAAGTGTTGGGATTACGGGTGTTAGCCACTGTGCCCAGCCATCTTTTTAAAACAACATTACATCATAAGCATTCTTACTTTGTTGAAATTATTTAATAAATATCATTTAAACTCTATTATGGGATATTAAGACTTTTTTTAGGTTTTTTTTGTATGCTAATATAAAGATCAGTAGTAAATATCTAATGCCTCAATATTTGTCTGCATTTTAAAGCACATTCTTAAGAAATATTTTGTTTATTTATTTATTTATTTGTTTGTTTATTTATTTATTTATTTATGGTAGAGACGTGGTCTCCCTATGTTGTCCAAACTGGTCTTGAACTCCTGGGCTCAAGTGATCTTCCCTCCTCAGCCTCCCAAAGTGTTGCAATTACAGGCATGAGCCATCGCACCTGGCCAAAGACAGATTTTAAAGCAGAATTACTGAGACCAAAGATATGGGCACTTTAGGACTCTTGACACTTGCTGCTGAGTCACTTTTCAGGAGGGTTGGAGGTCTGGGGGTGGTGGTTGTTTTTTAAAGAAGAGAGAGACTTGAGTTATTCAGCATTTGTAGGTGAGGAGCCTCAGAAAAGGGGGCACAGCCTGGCAGTGTAGGAGTGACGATGCCATGCTCTCAAAGAGGTAGGAGAGGGTTGAAAGCCAAGACGTGAGAAGCGCTGTGCTCTCTGGTGCAGAAAGAAAATACATTGTGTTGGGGGGTGGGTGTGACAGGTCTGTGCACACAGGTATGCAGGTGTGGGAGGAGCCAAGGGAGTCCCCAGCATGGCTTTTATCCTCTCCTCAGAGTCAGAGAGTGAGGATGGAGACTGGAAATATGGGGGCATGGTGGTGACACAAAATGACTCACTTGGGGGACAAAAGGGGCAGATGCTTAGAAATCCTTTGCATTGAAAGGTACATGGAGGGTCTCCAAGTACTACTGGAGATTCAGCCGAGCTTGGTCGTCAGACCTTAACAGTGGTACCAATTTGCAAAGCCCACTTTGATTTTTCCCAGGAGTGCCTGGTAACTTCCATATAGAAGCAAAGTGAGAGTGGATGGGCTGATCGGCTTCGGGAGTTTGCAGAGTGGCTGTAGAGGTGGGAAAAAGGACTAAGGAAGTGAGGATCAGAGCAGTGACATTGTTTAAGTGATGTGTCATCATCTGGGCCACCGGAGGAAGGCCCGGCAAGTTGATGGAACTTGAGGAAAGGAGCATCATAGCCTGTTTGTTTGAGCAGCTCAGGTCCTGAGATATGAGCTAGTCCTGAAAGGCTGGTGTTTGCAGCATGACAGTGCTGGGGACAGGGAAGGGTTCTGGATGTCTCTCTCTTGGAAGCTGGTTGTGGGTCCATTTCATGGATCCAGGTCGAGTGTACGGAGTTGTGAACCAAAGCTGCTACTGGAAGCCTTCAGTGTTCCCCCTTCACCTAGAAGGAAGATGCCGACACGGGCCAGAGAGCAGACTAAGCAGCCTGGTGCAGCCACGCTTCGTGCTTCCCTCAGAGTCCTGACGGTGTCCCCCCAGAGCATGCCTCCAAAACAGATTAGAAAATGCACAGAGGAGTTTGCATTCTAAGTGAGAATTTGGGGCTGTGCCCAGTTAGGTCAAGGATTGCTCTAGTAGACACTGAGGACAAAGAAAGCTGGAATTGCCTGATGTCTTTGGGTTTGAGGGATAATCTGTTAAAAATGAGACCTCTCAAAATGGCAGCTGACAGAAGTGGCCCCTTTGGAGGTGGGGGATGAAGGTCTTGGTGGAACCAGGTGCCCATGTGGTGCCAAGCATTTGGGCCAAGTGTAAGAAGTCACCATGCCTCATTGGATGTTACAGCTGTTGCTGAAGTTGGGGTCTCCCGGGAGAGTCCCTTCATTGTTCCTTTGTCCCAACACTATTATTGAAAGGGAATGCTAGAGTGTTGTCTTCTAAAGTCAGATGAACTTGTTTATGACATCGACTTGCATTTAAGTTGGCTCTTGACAAATATTGAAAAAGTCTTCCCATGCTTTTTTTCTATTATCAAGCGAATACTAATCAAAAATGGTATTTTTTAAATTAACCTTTTGAAAAGTATTATTCAAATGTGCCCTGAATGACTAAACTGATAAATTGGATAAAATTAATTGCTGGAGGTGACGAAGTCTCGTGATTCATTACAATCCATTCTACCAGTCTGTTCAAGCTACCTCATTAAATCTAAAGAGGTAACAGACACAACACAAGCCCAGTTCTCAAGCAAAGGAGAACTTGAGAGGGCTAAATCTTTGAACACTGCCTCATGCAGTGCAATTATTGGATATGCTTGAATCTATTTGTTGCTGTTTTTGAGTCTGGAATGCATATTTGCATTTCACATGGGCTTAATGGGTGTATTATATTCCTGATCATCCTTTCTTCTTGAATTTGTAAGAATGAAACATTGCTCTTTGTTTATTGTTCTACATTGTTGATCCTTGTTTAAGAAGGCAGGCACCTGATCCTCAGATAAGTTTGCATCACAGATCAACTAGAAAAGCATCCACCATTAAACCCAGCAATAATTACACCTCTCAATAGAACTTCCAACGTTGATCTAGGTGCCCTGGATTAAAAGTAACATTTGGCCTATGGAGAATTCCCAGAGGATGCTCAACAGTGATGATTATGAGATCTGAAAATAGGACCAATAAAGAGAAAACATAAGACCTGGTTTATTTCCTCTGGAAGGAAAAGGCTAAAAGAAGACTTGAAGGCGGCAGGGCATGGTGGCTCATGGCTGTAATTCCAGCACTTCGGGAGGCCGAGGCGGGCCGATCAACAGAGGTCAGGAGTTCAAGACCAGCCTGGCCAACATGGCGAAACCCTGTCTCTACTAAAAATACAAAAATTAGCCAGGAATGGTGGCGGCTGCTTGTAATCCTAGCTACTCTGGGAGGGTGAGGCAGGAGAATCACTTGAACCTGGGAAGTGGGGGGTTGCAGTGAGCTGAGATGGCACCACTGCACTCTGGCCTGGGCAGCAGAGTGAGACTCCATCTCAAAAAGAAAAAAAAAAAAAAAAGAAGAAGACTTAAAGGCTATCTCCAAATCTGTGAAGTTAGTTTTTCTTCCAAAGATACTTGAAACATTCTCTTTTTATATAATCTGTGGATAAAGTCAGGGAAAACTGGTTTAAATTATAACAGAAGAGATTTAGGTTAGATGGAAGAAGAAAAATTTCTAGCAGAAAACACAAGTAAACACCAAGCAAATGTGTGGACTTCATTTACCTAGTAAAAATCTGACTATTCACTAGGCATTGGATTGAATAATCTTACACACTGTGATGATGCAATGCTGAGCCTTATTCTTTTGTGATCCTATAGTCATTCCATTTTATGCTCTTAGAGTGTCAGTTACTTTAATGATATCTTCTTGGAAGCAAAAATACCCTTCTCAATACAGCAATCAGAAGGTAGTAACTATGTTTGATTATTGAATTTGATTATTATTTTTTCAACTAGAGATGGGATCTTGCTATGTTGCTCAGGCTGCTCTCAAACCCCCGGGCTCAAGCAATCCTCCTTCCTCAGCCTTCCAACATTCTAGGATTACAGGCGTAAGCCACCACACCTGGCCAAGATTATTGAATTATTTATGCCTGTGTTATAGCGGAACAGGTATTCAAAAAAAATGCTAATAAAGGTGATTTTTCTTAAAGCTGCTGATGAGGAGGGCTTTTTAACTTGGTTTCTAATCAACTGTGATGTCTTGGGCCTCATATCATTATTATAATGGATGTTTCTTTTCTAAGATTACCTATTCACTATTCACAATAGAAAGACATGGAATAAACCTTCATGCCCATCAGTGGTGGAATGGATAAAGAAAACATGGCAATATACATATATACCACGGAATACTACACAGCATAAAAAAGAACAAAATCTTGTCCTTTGCAGCAGCATGAATGCAGCTGGAGGTCATTATCCTAAGTGAATTAACACAGGAACAGAAAACCAAATAGTGCATGTTCTCACAAGTGGGAGAAAAACACTGGATAGTTATGACCATAAAAATGGCAACAATACCACACTGGGAACTACTAGATGGGGGAAGAAAGGGACGGGGCAGGGCTGAGAAACTAACTTAGGTACTATACTCAGTGCCTGGTTTGACAGGATCAGGTGGACCCGAAACCTCAGCATCACGCGATATACCCACGTAACAAAAGCACGCATGCACTCCCTGAATCTAACACAGAAATTGAAATTATTAAAAAAGTTATTTGTAGTTACCAGGAAAAAATAATGAACTATTAAGAACCTCAAGCTGGTCTTGGTGGCTCATGCCTGTAATCACAACACTTCGGGAGACAGAGGCAGGAGGATTGCTTGAGCCTAGGAGTTCAAGACCAGTCTGGGCAACATAGGGAGACCTTGTTTCTACAACAAAATTTAAAAAGCATTAGCTGGGCATGGTGGCACACACCTATAATCCCAGAACTTTGGGAGGCCAAGGCGGGGGGGATTACTTGAGCCTGGGAGGTTGAGGCTGCAGTGAGCTATGATCATGCCACTGCACTCCAAAAGATCTCAAATTCTGTAGGGGGGGTGCAGTTAGGGAGATCTGAGTAAAAAGCATGGTTTCATTTGACTCTCAGATATTGCCACCTAGTGAGTTGTAATGGTTTATGTTGTGACATTTAGGCCTAAGTCTTTTGAACAGAGTAGAATCTTTTATATGTAAAATATTGTATTAAAATCTAATAATTTTTTGTTCCCAGTATATATAATTTCCTTCATGACACAATTAACTGAAACAATGCACTTTATTTTAAAAAAACAAAACGAAACAAAAACTGAAGACAATAAATTATGATTCTAAACCTGATCTTCTGATACCATGGATTGAGAAAACAATTCTCATAAAATAAAGATTAGGCCATCTGACAATTTCCAAAAATTAAATATACCTACCTCCAAGGATTTTTAAAAATTTCTTTTTTTAAAAAAACATTTTAACAGAGCCTTAAAAAATTTAGAGATGGAGTCTCTCACTGTATTGCCTAGGCTTGGCTCAAACTTTAGGGCTCAAGTGAGTATCCCGCCGTGGCCTCCCAAAGTGCTGGTATTACAGATGTGAGCCACTGAGCGCTGTACCCTCCGAGGTTTTGAAGTAAATTTCCAGATGTTCCAATGTATTCTGCTTACTTAAAGCTTTGAAAATTCATTGCCTTCATTTCAAATATACTTTTCGAAACTTATTTGAAAATAAAATCAGGTTG
Organism: Ateles fusciceps; assembly: GCA_036589455.1. Lineage (NCBI taxonomy): Eukaryota > Metazoa > Chordata > Mammalia > Primates > Atelidae > Ateles > Ateles fusciceps. The sequence goes on from JAZHEH010001955.1 coordinate 4,690,481, forward strand.
TTTCCTAGTGTCGCCAATACACTATCTAAACTGTTAAGAGTCTATGGTGATGCCAAAAACAATTGTAACTTGAGGCTATTGATTCTAAAGCTCTCAGCCAAGTAACCTGCAAAGCAGAGAAAAGAGCTTACGTTTAAGGGTGGGTGCAGTGGCTCATGCCTGCAATCCCAGCAGTTTGGGAGGCTGAGGTGGGTGGATCACCCGAGATCAGGAGTTTGAGACCAGCCTGCCCAACATGGGTCAACCCCGTCTTTACTAAAAACACACAAAAAATTAGCTGAGCATGGTGGTGTGCACATGTAATCTCAGCTACTTGGGGAGGCTGAGGCATGAAAATAGTTTGAACTTGGGAGGCGGAGGGTGACAAAGCAAGACTCTGTCTCAAAAAAAAAAAAAAAAAAAGAGCTCAGGAGGCGGAGGTTGCAGTGAGCCGAGATTGCGCCACTGCACTCCAGCCTGGCGACAGAGCAAGACTCCGTCTCAAAAAAAAAAAAAAGAGCTTACATTCAAGACACAACATGGTTCCCTTCTCACTTTCTCTTTCCCCTTGCTATAGCCTTACTTTCTTTCCTTCTCCCCTTTATTTCTATATTATCATTATGTTTCTGTAGTTGAATATGGTGCTGGGAAGTAATTTTTAAAGTAAACCCTTCTATTCTTAAAATTTTATTTTTGTCTTGTGAAGGAAGAAATTAATGTTTTCAAAACAGAAGTACTATTACTTTATGGACGTATTTTTCCCTATGTGTGTTTATAACATTTAAAAAGAATGAAAATAAAGCCGGGCACAGTGGCTCACGCTTGTAAGCCCAGCGCTTTGGGAGGCCGAGGCGGGCAGATCACCTGAGGTCAGGAGTTCAAGACCTTCCTGGCCAACATGGAGAAACCCCGTCTCTACTAAAAATACAAAAATTAACCAGGAGTGGTGGGACGTACCTGTAATCCCAGCTACTTGGGAGGCTGAGGCAGGAGAACTGCTTGAACCCAGGAGGCAGAGATTGCAGTGAACCGAGATCATGCCACTGCACTACAGCCTGGGCAGCAGAGCAGGACCCTGTCTCAAAAAAAAAAAAAAAAAGAACTAAAAAACTTATTTTTCTTCTATAATAAAAGTAAGCTATGTTTGTGATTTACACATTTTTTTTTCTCTGATGGGTTAAATACTATTTGTTAGATGAGCTAGTTATCATGCTGGTAAGTATTTTTTCATCTGTTCAGAATGATATTTCTTTGTAACTCATCCACTGAATTTCAGTGTCTAAGCAAAATGGCAGAACGACTTGGTTGACCAGGTTCTGTTTTCTGCATCCTTTGTTTGTTCTAGATACATTTCATATTGCTCTTCAGTCGACAAGGGAAATTACGGCTGCAGAAATGGTACATCACTCTCCCTGACAAAGAGAGGAAGAAGATCACCCGGGAAATTGTTCAGATTATTCTCTCCCGTGGTCACAGGACAAGCAGTTTTATTGACTGGAAGGAGCTAAAACTTGTTTATAAAAGGTGTGAGTAACTTTATGAGAGCTTAATTTCACAGTCTTGCTTTGGTTTGTTCTAATGGTTTGTTCTAATCCTGAACATTTTAGATTGCTATACCAATTCCATCATTTACTGAAATCTTTGAAGGCTAGGGTCCAGATATTTGTACTAATAGACTAACTAGAAAAGAACTCTCATGTTACCGAAAGAACGTCTAGGTGCCAGGATAAATTGTAGGTACTTGAACTACACCTTTATAGTGCATGCATGCATTCAAGAAAATGGTATGAGCACCTGTTACATTTCTGGCGTTGTTCTTTTTTATTTTTTTGGAGATGGAGTCTCACTCTGTTGCCCAGGCTGGAATGCTGTGGTGCCATCTCAGCTCACTGCAATTTCCACCTCCTGGGTTCAAATGATTCTCTTGCCTCAGCCTCCCGAGTAGCTGGGATTATAAGCATCTTACACCATAGCTGGCTAATTTTTGTGTTTTTAAGAGAGACAGGGTTTCACCATGTTGGCCAGTCTGGTCTCAAATTCCTGAGCTCAGGTGATCCATCTGCCTCAGTTTCCCGAAGTGCTGGGATTGCAGGCGTGAGCCACCACACCTGGCCATTTTTGGCATTGTTCTAATGGCTGTGAATACGTCAGTGAACAAGACATATGACATTCCTGCTCTCATGGAGTGTACTTATTTATTTATTATTTTTTGAGACGGAGTCTTGCTTTGTCGCCCAGGCTGGAGTGCCGTGGCACGATATCAGCTTACTGCAACCTCTGCCTTCCGCGTTCAAGTGATTCTCCTGCCTCAGCCTCCCGGAGTAGCTGGGACTACAGACGTGAACCACCATGCCCAGCTAATTTTTGTATTTTTAGTAGAGACAGGGTTTCACCATGTTGGTCAGGCTGGTCTTGAACTCCTGACCTCAGGTGATCTGCCTGCCTTGGCCTCCCTAAGTGCTGGGATTACAGGCATGAGCCACCACACCCATCCAGAGTGTACTTATTTATTAAGTAACCAAATAAAATATATTGAGTTAGTAACAAGTGCTTTGGAATAAAATGGAGGTTAGCATGACAGAGAGAGGGGGATGTGTTCAATGGGGCAGCTCTTGTTATACCTGTTACTTACATTTGTAATGAGTAAATTGAGGACAAGAAGAGTTTCAGTTGATGCCTAAGCCAGGAAGATAACACAGCTGACCAGACCCTGCATCTGACATCTGCAGCTCCTGGAAGGAAAATGCACATTAGAGATACTCTTGCAAAGGGTGTTTATAAAACTCATTGGGAAAAACAGAGGTAACCTCTGCAGACTGATATTTAATGGAGTAAATTACCAGCAAGTGCCTGCAAAGCTCCTTCTGCTGGGCCCAAGATTGGAGTTTGACAATTTGAGGAGGGGGAGGCACAGACGGAATGACTGAAGCACATTCATAAGTGGGAGGGTGGGGAGCGTGGACTTCTGAGAGCACTGGTCAGGGCTTTCTGTTTTATAAAAAACAATTGATAAGCTGGAGAGGGGTGTGAAAAGACACCCTGATTACCATGGGCCAAAGGACACTGTCCTCCTGATAATAGCTCTTCAAGGTAAAATTTTATTGAGAGCCTTTCATGTATAATTAACAGAAGTAATCCAATCCCCACAGCATTTTTATATATTCTGATTTATATTTAGGAGGCTACTGGGGGCGATGAATAATGATTTCATCCTTGGATGGGGAGAGGCTCAGCCGGGGGAGGGTGACTTTGCATATTCATGGGAAAAAAACTGTCTTCAGGTTGCTTAATGTATCATCATATTTTGCTTTTGTTATTTTTTATTTCAAGGTATGCTAGTTTATATTTTTGCTGTGCAGTAGAAAATCAGGACAATGAGCTCTTGACGCTAGAGATTGTGCATCGTTACGTGGAGCTGCTGGACAAATATTTTGGAAATGTAAGTGCGTGATTGTTGGTTAGGATTAGTTACAGTCCCCATCTCAGTTCTTACTTCAGTCTGTTACCCCTTCTCTCCCTCACATCTAAAATATGAATTGAACTTGAATCAAAGATCACCTTAGTCCCCCTAAGATTAGCATACAAGACCTGTCTCCCTACCTGTAATTCTTAGTATGAAAGACCTGTCTTTCTTTTTTTCTTTCTAAATAGAGATGGAGTCCCGCTATGTTGACCAGGTTGGTCTCGAACTCTTGGCCTGAAGCAGTTCTCCCACCTCAGTGTCCCAAAGAGCTGGGATTATAGGCATGAGCTACTGTGCTCGGCCACCCAAAGCTTTCAAGAGGTGGATGTATCTTTATCTTACCACAAATACACCAGAGACCTTATTTCAGTGAACCAGACTATAACTATAAAGGATTTCTTGATATTCTGTCCCTTATTCTTCATTGGCTTTGCAATCTCTTTTCTTTTTTGACTTTTATCCTTTCTCTGTTTTTTTTTTTAAACTATAAGTATTCTTAATTATTTATGCATAAGAAAAATAGCAACAAACAAAAAACCCAAATCCTTTTCCTTCACGTTGCTGTTCAATAATCTTTTTGCATTTTCTGCCAACTGATATACTATACTAGGTGCTCCAGTCCTCAGAACCCGTTCACTCTGCAGTGCTTACAGCATGGGTCCATTTTTACTCTCCAAGGCAATCAGCAAGTTACCTTGGAACCCGTTCGTGGGTTGACACCAGCGATTCCTCTTAAGTCATGACCTGCTTTCACCTGCCTCTCGCTGCAGCACTGGACCCTTGCTCACCATAAAGCTTTCTTTAAATTGGCCCTTCCTGATTTTGCCGTGACATTGATTTCTGCTGACTTTTGTCCTGTCATTTCTGAAGGCCCCTCCTTGGTTTCTTCCACTCAGCTCCCTTCCTCCGCCCATCCCTAAATGCTCTCATTTCTTCCTAACTCCGTGTGTACTGACTCTCTGTCCTGGAAATCCCTTACTAAGTGACTCTTCTTCCCCTTGTTGGTGACGGTCCTCACTGGGCTTCTCATGGTCCAGAACCAAACTCATCTTCTGAAAACCCATTCTGTCTTGTGATTAGAATTTTTTATGTCCAAGGATCCTTCAGTGCGAAAGCATGCTGCTGCTTTTGTCTTTTTCTGTGCCTTACCAGAATCTGCCTCTATTCAAATTGGGCTGACATTCATTCCCTCTTTCCACTCTCACTAATATAGGTTCACTTGGGATTTTAATTTTGCTTTTCTCTTAAACATCCTATCTGGATTTTTATGCCTCTGAACTTTTCTCTGTTTGCCCTCTTGCCCTATTAGTTACCATCTTCTTTAAAAAAACCAAGTCTAAGTGTGGCGTTCCTTCACAGCCACTTGCCATTATGTGCAGTGAATAAAATCAAAGCCCCTAGCCTCGTGTTTAACTTTTCAAAGCATGGATCCCTGACCACTGCTCCAGGCTTGTTGCATTTCTCTTTTTATTTATTTATTTATTGAGGTGGAGTTTTGCTCTTGTTTCCCAGACTGGAGTGCAATGGCACAATCTCTGCTCACTGCAACCTCCACCTACTGAGTTCAAGTGATTCTCCTGCCTCAGCCTCCCAAGTAGCTAGGATTACAGGTGTCCACCACCACGCCCAGCTAATTTTTATGTTTTTAGTAGAGATAGGGTTTCACCGTATTGTCCAGGCTAGTGTTGAACTCCTGACCTCAGGTGATCTGCCTGCCTTGGCCTCCCAAAGTGCTGGGATTATAGGTGTGAGCCACTGTGTTCAGCCTATAGTTCCCGTTTTATATACCTGCCAGTTCTTCAGCAACAAGGAACGACCTTGGAGTGTGTCTAACTGGAACCAGATTTACTTGACCACCAAATTGCTAGTCTCTTGAGACCACGCCTTGTGACTCATTTTATCCCCCTGACACTTACCTTATAACCAGCGCTGGGCCAAATTTGATAGCAAATCTTCCAAAACATTTAATCCAGTTCACAGTCTCAAGAAATAAATCACTGGATTTTGGAAAATGTTTTCTTCTCAGTAATACTCTCTTCCCTATTCCCTTACTCACTGAAGAGCTGTGTTAAGTGTTAGGATAATTTGCTTCCGGAAGAGTTTTTTGTTACTCTCTTCAATGAAATCAGCAGTATTTGCAGTATTGAACGAGTTTTATCAGATTTGTTGCAACGCTTTTCATAAGGATGAACACTGGAAAGATTTCTAAAAGAATTTTTCCTCCCTCCCTTTTTCCCCCTTGTAAATGATGTTTTAAGACCTAAAATGTTGCTTCAGGGATTTCAGGTTGTTGGTCAGCATATAACAGCAATAAGACAACTAGACCGTGTTTTCTTTCTCTTCTTGGTATACCAAGGTTATTTTCATTTTTTAAAGGAGAAATTTGCAAATGTATAATAGCATATTTTCAAACATATTATTTAATTTGATACTTCCTACTATTCAAATGAATTCTGACACTTTTGTAATTTCCTTTGAAATAAACTACAGACTTGGCCTTTTGCAAGAGTCTGAAGAAGTTTTCCTGAGGTCTGGGCATTCCCATAACCTGCCTTCTCTTTCTCAATTCTGAACTCTGGCTTGACCTGTTGCATTTTCCTAGTTAAACCAACTCTGATAATGTGAATTGGGGCTGAATTTTGATCTCAATCTATCTGACCGAATTTCAACCAGATATCTCAGGGCATTCGGCTTCTCAAGAGAACTTGAGTAACCTTCACCAACACTAAGCCCAGTTAAAGTACAAAGAGCATCAGAATGAATTCCCATTTCTCTAATATTAATTTTCCATTCTATTTTGGTATACCTTTGGAAGCTCTGTCTTTGTCATGTACCAAAATTTAATTTATTAAAAATTTATTTAAAAAATTCAATGAATCTTTCATTAAGCTAAGAGCAGCTAAGAACAATTCAAGGCTATATGCCCAGTAGATATTCAGTTCTTATTAATTAACAGTGATGAGCAAAGACTTCTGGTCCTGATTCTCACTCGACATCATCTCAGCAATAAAATATTTCTCTTTGGTTATCTTTTCCTTCTGTATTAATACTAAAGTTTCCTTGAATCCTGCCCGTATATAATATTATCTAGGGAAAATGTTGGTACTGAGACTCTCATATAGCACTGGAAAATATTATCTGCTGAAGACAGATGGATCAAAATCTCTGGCTACTAATTTATGTATTTTTTTAGCACTTTTCAATTCCAAGGAGATTTACAAGGATTAACTAGTTAATCTTCCGATCTTCAGTAAGTAGCATCAACCCCAATTTATAGAGGCTCGGAGGAAATACCTGAGTCTCATGCCACATAAGAGTTTAAGGATTTAGATACCTGCCATATTTCTGCATTACAGACTGTAGTGTGAATTTTTACTGGTGCCCTCAGTGTGTGTGGATGTTGATGTCTCAGAGGGCTTTTGAACTTGGTGTAGGGAGTTTTTTGTTTGTTTCTTTTTTGGTGTCAGGTGAAGAGCACTATGAGTCCCCCCCCCCCCCCCGCTGCTGGTATAGGCTCACTCACTCCCCCAGATCAAGGATTTGGGGCCTGTCATGTATCTCTGTTTTACAGATGAGAAAAATGACCCTCAAAAAGGTTAAGAGAAGTGTTTACTTTGCTAACCTGATAGGTCTGCTGGAAGGGGCAAAGAGAGAGTGATACTTAATAAACTGTTAATTGCTATGTAGTATAGATTGCATTATAATTATTTTATATATAGCTTTATGGTACTTATATAGTTTCTTATTATTTGAAGCATTTGCTGCATGTAACTTGAAACTTTTTGTATTTACTTTAGAGCATAATTTAATAAGGACAGGTGTTTCTTAGATTCTGTCAAAAGGATTCAGTTGGGGAAATGCCAGAAATAATCTCACTGCACCGTGAATTCTGCTGTTAGGGAAAAACTTAAGCCAAACTGCAGTAAAGCACAGGCTAGGACGTTGAGATAAAGTTAAATGATATTTCCTATCTTTTTTAAGCTTTATTCAGAATCTAGATACACAAGAAAATAAATAAAGAGACTCATGTGTTTATTAACATGGCAATGGAGGAAGAGCCAGGGCTATTTGCATAATTAGAAAGAGTGGGGTCACTTGAGCATCAGGGACATATTTTTGTTGTATTGGGACAACCTCAAGGTGGAATTTATGTTATTTTATTTTGTTTCTTTCTCCTGAGATGGAGTCTTCACTTCCTCACCCAGGTTGGAGTGCAGTCGCGTGATCTCCGCCTCACTGCAGCCTCTGCTTCTAGGTTCAAGCAATTTTCCTGCCTCAGCCTCTTCAGTAGCTGGGATTACAGGAATGTGCCACCATGCCTGGCTAATTTTTTGTAATTTTAGTAGAGACAATTTTTCACCATGTTGGCCAGTCTGGTCTCAAACTCTTGACCTCAAGTGATTAGCCTGCCTTGGCCTCCCAAAATGCTGGGATTACAGGCATGAGTAATTAGGCAGTAGCTTCGGAAATCTGAACTGGGGCTGGGAACAATGGCTCATGCCTGTAATCTCAGCTCTTTGGGAGGCCAAGGCAGGGGGATCACTTAAGGTCAGGAGTTCAAGACCAGTCTGGCCAACATGGTGAAACCCCATCTCTACTAAAAATACAAAAAAAAAAAAAAAAAAAAAAAAATTAGCCAGGCATGGCGGCACATGCCTGTAATCTCAGCTACTCGGGAGGTTGAGGCAAAAGAATTGCTTGAACCCAGAAGGCAGAGGTGGCAGTGAGCTGAGATGGTTCCACTGCACTCCAGCCCGGGCGGCAGAGTGAGACCCTGTCTCAAAAAAAAAAAAAAAATCCACAAAAACCAAAAAATACCTGAACTGGTCCGAAGTCTTCCTGGATGTTTTCTCTCATTCTCAGATGGCAGTAGACTCAAAGAATAACCACAGGGTAGCACTTTCAAGCGGCTGTATGTGAATAGTTGCTCAGTTGTAACATTCTCTATAATGCCTATGGAACTTGCGTATTCATTTCTCTTATGATCTAAAGATAGTAACTATAAATCAAGGGGTGTGTGTGTGTGTGTGTGTGTGTGTGTGTGTGTTGTGTCTCTAATCTGCATACCACCTTACCTTACCCTTATCCCTCAAAACAAGTACAGTAAATTAATTGCCCCATGACTGCTGGAGGACCCAGATCTGGGGTTGCGTCAAAGTGGGATATAAGAAGTTCCTAGAGAATTTTCATTAGTATTTGTCAGGTTCACTTTGCAGGATGTTAATTGCTGGTTTCTCCTAATGAGGCTCCTGTCTCTCTTGGATTCCTGGTCTACGCCTTGAACTCTGAGGTTCCTCAGCTTGCTACTATAACTGCTGACTTCTGCCTTTTCTGACCTCTGGTAACTGCTTTCTTCTCATACCTTCTTTCATGTACATGGATGTCTGATCTATTGTGATTTCTTGTTGTTTCTTTCTATTGTTTAAAACTGCAAGAATGATGCAAATTTTTACATAGCCCTCTAGATATATGGTTTTTAAAAATGGGGTTGCATTCTGCATATTATTCTGCAACTTTCTTTTTTCTCCCCCTTACAAGTCTTAGAGCTCTTGCCATATTTGTGCATGAAATCTACCTCATTCTTTTCAGCTTCTACATAGAAAATGCTTGCAACATATACAGCAGCAGGGAAAGGAGATAGTATCTGTGATACAGAAAGAATTATTCAAATTTCTAAGACAAATATTACAATAGAGAAAAGCAAAGTCTTTAAGAAGCAATTTGTAGACAAGGCAAGAAATAGAAAGGCCAGTGCACATCTAGTAAGATGTACAGTCTCACTAATAAGTGGGAAATGCAAATTTAATTAATGTTCATCTGAAAATTTAGATACTATCCATTGCTGGAGATGGTATAGATAAGTAGGTAATCACTCTTACTGTGAGTGAAATTTTTAAGTTTTATAGCCTATTTTGGAGGACCAAAATTTAGTATTTATTAATTTTAAATGTACAAATCCTTTGACACAAGAGTTCTCCAAGGAATTTATTCCTATGCTATCCTCAAATTAGCATGCAATACTATATATGGACAACAAAAATTATGGCAGCATCATTTAGAATAAAAATTGGAAACAGCCCAAAGTCTGCCCATATCCATAAAGGAATTGCTTAAATAAACTATGATATGCCCCAGTATGGCACATGGGAATTCTGTGTGGAAGCTGGATTCATCTGGATCTGTCAACTTAAACCATGTTCCTCGTGGAGTCTGCTAGTTTATTGGCCTAACTTGTAAATATATGGAGGAATTTGCTAAAATATTGACATCTATTTCATGCAAAGTTATAGCGTTCAGTACAACTATAGAATTTTATCTAGGATGCCATTCATCTCTAGCGTATTAGAAACAAGGCCTATATTTATTTATTTTTATTTATTTATTTATTTTTGAGACGGAGTCTTGCTGTGTCACCCAGGCTGGAGTGCATTGGCACAATCTTGGCTCACTGCAACCTCTGCCTCCCGGATTCAAGCAATTTTCCTGCCTCAGCCTCCTAAGTAGCTGGGATTACAGGTGTGCACCACCATGCATGGCTAATTTTTGTATTTTCAGTAGAGACAGGATTTTGCCATGTTGTCCAGGCTGGTCTCAAACTTCTAATCTCAAGTGATCCACCCACCTCAGCCTCCCAAAGTGCTGGAATTACAGGCGTGAGCCAATGTACCCTAACAAGGCCTCTATTTAAGCTTGCTCATTCATTTATCTTGCAAGCATTTTTTGTATCTTGCAATGTGCCAGAAACCGGGGGATATAAAGATGATGGAGACAAAGTTTCTACCCTAAACTCACCGTACGGGGGAGTGGTTAGTAATCAATAAACACAAACTAGTACACTTTTAACAGGCTCCCAGGTGATGCAGGTGAGAACCCACAGGAAGTGACGTGAAATCTGAAAGTGGAAAAGGGGGATTTGGGGAATCGGCCATGTGCCTGACTTTTGAATTTGGCCTTGAAAAAATGAGTTTGGTTTGCCAGGAGGAGAATAAAGAAAAGGACATTTGAAGACATGATCCTAGAATTGTTCGAATATGCAAAGGGCAAAGGCACAAAAAAGCACCGTGACATTGTGAGTTTGTGGCATGTGTGTCAGATGCATGGATGAGCACTGGCGCAGGAAATCAGACAACAGGGCCTAGGCTGGTAGAGATTCCTATATGCCTTTGCCCTGAACATAAGACCTTACACAAGAGAGGCATAACGTCAGCATTTTTTTTGACAGTCTCACTCTGTCACCTATGCTGGAGTGCAATGATGTGATCTCAGCTCACTGCAATCTCTGCCTCCTGGGTTCAAGCAATTCTCCTGTCTCAGCGCTCCCCCAAGTAGCTGGGATTACAGGCGCCCAACACCATGCCCAGCTAATTTTTTGTAGTTTTATAGTTTTATAGAGATGGGGTTTCACCATGTTGGCCAGGCTGGTCTCGAACTCCTGACCTCAGGTGGTCCACTTGCCTCGGCCTTCCAAAGTGCTGGCATTACAGTCGTGAGCCACACACCTGGCCAAGATCAGCATTTTAGCAAAGCATTAGTGGTCAATGGCCTTGAGCAGGAACAGCCACCACCTGGAAGGTCATTGCAGTGGCCTGATTGAGAAGTGTTGCAAGTCTGAGCAGCAGCTGTGAAAGCAGAGAAGAGAAGAAGCGTAGGGATTTATTTAGACAGCAGAATCAGTAGGAACTGATGACCAAATCCAGAGGGGTGAGAACAAGGGAGGGAGAGGAATAAGCGGGGGAAGGGAAAGTAAGTTGGTTGAACTCTAGAATGAATTAGATGGAGCAATTAGAAAGAGGTTACAACTACTAGCAAAAAAGAACTAAAGGAAAAAGAATAATCTTGATATCAGTTTGGGACATGGTGACATGGACTGAGGAATAGGCATGTAAAGGTGTCTAGTTAGTGGGTGAAAATATTGGACTAGTGGCCCAGAGGGAGATTAGGGCTAGTCATCTAGGTTTGTTGAGCTACCTGCATGCTAGACACAGCAGTAGAGAGTCAGTGAGTTTGTCCAGGAGAATATACATTTTGCAAAGAGAAAAGGCTTTCTTGAGGAACATGAATATTCAAGAAGATGGATGGCTAGAATATGAGCAACATGCAGCAGAGATGTCTGCCTGTTCTGTTGATTGATATGTGGTAGGCACACCAAAATACTTCTTAAACAAATGCAAGGTAGGAGGGAGATAAATTATCCAAGGAGTCTGAGAAGGAATGATCAGAGATAGAGGAGAAAAAGAGGTGTTAAGCAGTATTGCCAAAATCAGGAGAGCAAGGGAGATATTCAAGGATCAGAGATTGGTGAAGAGTACCACCTGCTGCTGAGAGGTAAACGTTGGGGAGGTCTGGAGACTTTCAATGAGCAGAGTTTCAAGAGAACAGCTTCAGTTGGGTGGGTGGGGTATGGTATGGAAAGAGAAGGTGTCAGTGAGTACAGGAATAAGTAGGGAGGAAGACAGCAAGGATAGTGTGTGAGTATTGGAAACGAGCCTTATTTGGATGATGGGAGAGATCCTGCCATTCTTGCTAACTTTAAACACCAAAATCTATCAGACTATGCTTTGGTCTGTGCCAGGGGTTCTTGATGTGAAGTCCCCCAGGCCAGAGGCCTCAGCATCACCTGGGAGCCTGTTAAAAGTGCAGATTCTCAGTTCTTATCTAGACGTCCTGAGTCATAAAGTCTGGGGGTGGGCCCCAGCACCTGTGTGTTTTAATGAGCCTTTGGAATGAGTTTGAGAACCACTGGCTGTGACATAATTTTGAGAAAAATTAGCACAGTTGAGCTCATTTTCCTCTGAAGCGTGAGTTTCTGAGAGAGTTCTAAAGCTAGAAGCCAAGATGTACAGAGCAGAGAGCAGGAGAAATGAAGCTCTGCCCTCCTGCCTGGAATGCAGCTGGGGCTCAATTTTCTTGGTGCAGATAGAAAGAGGAGGCGAGTGGCCTCATTCCCTTACCGAGTCTCAAATTTCCTGTTGCAACACAAAACATGATTATCTAAGTACATGCTTTGCTTTAATAGAATGTGGCTTTCCTTTTATTAAAGGCCTGGCATTCCCGATTCTTTTTTTCTGTCCTTAAAATGCCCTCTGATATTTTTATTTTTGGTATGCCACATGAGTGCAAGCTGAAAAAGCTTGAGATTCAGGCAGATATTTCCTGTGATACAACTGCAAGTTTATCAAAACATTTGTTTTTGTCCTATCAGGTCTGCGAGCTGGATATTATCTTTAATTTTGAAAAGGCTTATTTCATCCTGGACGAGTTTATAATAGGTGGAGAAATTCAGGAAACATCCAAGAAAATTGCTGTCAAAGCCATTGAAGACTCTGATATGTTACAGGAGGTCAGTACAGTTTCCCAAACCACGGGAAAAAGATGATGACGATGATGATGATAGTGTTTATAATTATAATATTAACCAAGACTTATCTGGTACTTTGTGCTGGGTACAGTTTCTAAGCTATGTATATGTATTAGCTTATTCTCACAGCAATTCAAAAAGGAAGGTGGTATTGTTACCCCCACTTTACAGATGAGTAAACTGAGACACTAAGAGGTTAAATGACCTGCTCAATTTCACACTGCTAGGAAGTGTGGTATAGAGATTGAACCCAGATAACTGGGCTTAAGAGTCTTTGCTCTTCACGTTTGGCTGAGCTTTGGAGTGCGAGAATACTTCACTGCCAAAAAGGTATCAAATACTTAGTGCTATTCTTTTCAAGAATAATTTTATGAGATGTATAAAAAGACTTTCATTAAAATATCTGTGCTGCCCTGGGAAAGGAGAATAGCAGTACATTGTGATTTTGTTTGCCAGGGATATTAAAGCTTTATTATTGAGCATGGTATTTATCATTGTAATTAAAATTTCTTACACCTTTTGAGAAGGCTGTACGTGTGCTCCTGTTTGCATAAATGAATTGGGAACACCGTGGCTTGCTTGCCAAGATATAAATGGGCCCTGAAGCATCCGTTTGGTATTGCTCTGGACTCTGGGATTTCTATATAAAATAAAGTGGGAATGATCTTTTAGAAGCAGCACAGATTTGCATCATACCTCATCAGGGAGTTTACCTAGTAGGCCCTCCATTCTTCCTAAGACATTGTGAGAAAGAGCACTTCACCCCACTGACCTCTGCCCTCCCAGATGAGATACTCTGAGGGCCTGGGTTTCATCCCAGCTCTTCCACCTCTAGATCCGTCTTCCCACCATCTCAGTGGGTCTTCCCACCTTCTATTTTCAAATCAGTAGGCCAAAAGGATCCACAGCTTATAAAGTACTTTTTTTAAAAGTGGCATTTGGCCAGACATGGTGGCTCACTCCTATTATCCCAGCACTTTGGGAGGCCGAGGCAGCTGGCTCACTTGAGGCCAGGAGTTAGAGACCTGGCCAACATGGTGAAACCATCTCTACTACTAAAAAAAAAAAAAAAAAATTAGCCAGGCGTGGTGGCGGACACCTGTAATCCCAGCTACTTGGGAGGCTGAGGCAGGAGAACCACTTGAACCCAGGAGGCGGAGGTTGCAGTGAGCTGAGATAGCACCACTGCACCACCTGGGTGACAGAGCAAGACTCGAGACTCCATCTCAAAAATAAAGAAAAATAAAAAAGATAATAAATAAATAAAACTGGCATTAAAGCTATTTTTTCTGCTGTGTGGAAGAGGGTGATTAACAAAACACCGTTAAGTGTGAATTCCCAGCAGCTGTTCTGGCACGTCTTTAGGCTGATTACCCAGCCAGAGAATCAGTCCTCTGGTGAATGGATGTGAAGGAAGACATCTATCTGAGTGGGTGCCATAAGCAGCTGCATGTGCCTATTAGCAGGCCAATGCATTCATTACCAGAGGAGTCTCACCTCAAAAAATGCATTTACACTCTCCGATGTTGATTTGGCTGTCTCCAAATGCCACAGGGAGGAAACTTTACAAAGTATTTGAGAAATCAGTGGTTTGGAAATTTCACAAAACAGTATTTTATAAAGTATACTAGGGGTTGGGGGCAGGCGGAGGGGGAGGAGGTTTTTTTAAATTCTATCCTCAGGGTCCTGACTGTGCAATCTCCTTACAAGAGAAACAGATTTTTAACAGGGTCTTTGGCACTTCAGTAATTAAAACTGAATTGGGGGGCCAAGACACACCTGGGTTAATCTGAAATCCTCTTAAACCAGGATACAGTTTTAAAAAGGTTGTGGGGTGGGTGCAGTGGTTCACGCCTATAATCCCAGCACTTTGGGAGGCCGAGACAGGCAGATCATGAGGTCAGGAGTTTGAGACCAGCCTGGCCAACATGGTGAAATCCCCATCTCTACAAAAAAAAATACAAAAATTAGCTGGGCATGGTGGCGGGCACCTGTAATCCCAGCTAGTCAAGGAAGCTGAGGCAGGACAATCGTTTGAACCTGGGAGGCAGAGGTTGCAGTGAGCCGAGATTGCGCCATTGCACTCCAGCCTGGGCAACAAGAGCAAAACTCCATCTCAAGAAAAAGAGGTTGTTACAAATCTGGTGTTGCTAGTTCCATTTAAATCTAGGAAGTACGTATTTCAAGAGTGAGCTCTTTCACAATCAAATGCTAATTGGCAGTTCATGTTCCTGGTGATTGAGTGGAGGGGCTCAATGGGTAGGTCTCAGGGGACCTTGCATTTAGCCCCAGTGTCCCTATTTAGGTGAGCAGGCAATGTCATGGCTGCCCTCTCAATGTCTTCTGTTGCACTAACAACACCTGCCAAATACAGAGAGCGTTATTAGTGTTCTCTTGAGCTCTGGTATTCAGAGAAGCCAATGAATATTTTGGGGAGCTTGTTGAAAAATGGACTTGTATGTTTTGCTTAAGAAGTTTAAACTGGATAAGAGCCAGTAATGTACTTGCATCAAGGAAAACAATTACTGCTTTTTTTTTCTGTCCTTTGGAGCTAATCATGTATTTGTAGTTACTGAAGGTTAAGGGAGGCCTTTGTGACATTGCTTTAGCTATGAGAACAACTGTCAACCTTAAGTAGCCCTTAAGACTTTTCTCTAACTCCTACTTAATAACAGTTTCTTGGAATAGTAATAACTTTTAAAAAGCTGCACCTTTTGGGAGGCTGAGGCGGGTGGTCACGAGGTCAAGAGATCGAGACCATCCTGGCCAACATGGTGAAACCCTGTCTCTACTAAAAATACAAAAATTAGCCAGGCATGGTGGCATGTACCTGTGGTCCCAGCTACTGGGGAGGCTGAGGCGGAAGAATCACTTGAACCCAGGAGGTGGAGGTTGCAGTGAGCCGAGATTGCGCCACCGCACTCCAGCCTGGCGACAGAGCAAGACTCCGTCTTAAAAAAAAAAAAAAAAAAAAAGCTGCACCTGCCTGCATATTTAGTAAGAAGACAAATAGCCTCAAATCTCCAAATCTCCAAATGCTCAAAGCTTATTCTGAGTGTGCAGTGGCTAGATGTTGACAAGAAGAAAAGAAAGGAACTGTTTACTTGGTTGGGGATACTTATTTGGGGGTAATAATATGGACAATGGTACAAAGTTATTGGAAGGAAAATAAAACTCTCTGGCCAAGCGCAGTGGCTCATGTCTGTAATCCCAGCACTTTGGGAGGCTGAGGCGGGAGGATCACTTCAGGTCAGAAGTTCGAGACAAGCCTAGCCAACATGGCGAAACCCCGTCTCTACTAAAAATACAAATAGTAGCCAGGCATGATGATGAAGGTCTGTAATCCCAGCTACTTGAGAGGCTGAGGCAGGAGAATCGCTTGAACCCGGAAGGCAGAGGTTGCAGTGAGCTGAAATGGCGCCACTGTACTCCAGCCTGGGTGACAGAGTGAGACTCTATCTAAAAAACAAAAACAAAAACAAAAAAAAACCGAAATTCTCAAAGGAGATAGTGGTCATTAACTGCAGAATTGCAATACGTGGGAGGGACAAACAGTATATGTTTTACCCTGACTAACAGCCTGCCAAGAAGGGAGGCTCAAGGCCAGCTGCAGTGGCTCATGCCTGTATTCCCAGAACCTTAGGAGGCCCAGGCAGAAGATCGCTTAAGTCCAAGAGTTTGAGATCAGCCTGGGCAACATAGTGAGAAGCTTGTCTCTACAAAAAAAAGAAAAGATAAAATTAGCCAGGTGTGATGTGCACCTGTAATCCCAGCTACACGGAAGACTGATGCAGAAGGACCACATGCCCAGGAGTTTTGAGACCAGTCAACACAGTGAGAACCTCGTCTCTACAAAAAGTAATAAAATTAGCCAGGCGTGGTGGTGTGCACCTGTAATTTTAGCTACTTGGAAGGCTAAAGTGAAAGAATCACTTGAGCCCAAGAGGTCGAGGCTGCAGTGAGTGGTAATCGCACCACTGCACTCCAGCCTGGGTGACAGAGTGAGACCCTGTGTCCAAAAAAGAAGGGTCAGATTGTATCTCAGGAGCAATAGGATACCATGCGCCCTCGTGTGGATGCATGTGGAACTGCTAGATGCGCCCAACACTGTCATCCTTAAAAGAGTAAACCACTTTAACAGCTAAGCCAAACCACAATGCAATAGGAAGTCACAACATGCACTGAGCTGTATGCATAAGAAACACCACAGAGCTAGATGTAACCAGAAGAGGTCCCAAGATACAGACTCTAGTCCCTGTCTTGCAAATATGAGGGCAACTAAGGTTCTGCCTGCTCTGAAAGTCTGCTCCAAACCTTTAAAGTGGCAAGCTCAAGAAAATACCAACTTTTACCTTATTGATTTACACAGCTTGAGTAACAGCCTGGCTCGGCTCACACAGGGCAGCCAGTGTGGTGTTTAGCAGACTGAGTCATCTGGTGGTGTGAGCAGTGCCAATGACTAGAGGCCACTGAACCACAAAGACAGGAAAGTGTCAACTCCAGGCCCCTCTCAAGGCTGCAGGCAGGGCCTAGCAATGCTCTCATCTGGTCATGGGTTTTTGTCAACGTTGCAAAATAAAAAGTTAAGATATTTTTAAAAAATCTTACGCAAAAAGTGCGTAGCCATGCAATGTAATATATGCTAGAGGAGTGTCAAGCAAATAATTAATGAAAATAACATGCAACTGATTTTTATTTTGCGGTGTTTGTCATCTTCAAAATTCATAATCTGCGATCATTTCTTTTCTCATTCCAAATATACTTTAGATCTGATTTTGTATTTGTAACTTTGTATTCCCACTTAAATAGTATAAACTCTAGGTTCCACAAAACCAGCATGAGCCAATGGCTTGTGTGATCCCTCTGCTAAGTTAAAAGACATGGGCAGCATCTGTAGAAGGGTAGAGAGGGGTACGGGGCTGTCTCAGCCAATGCCCATTTAGGAGGTGAGAGCTTTACTGAGTAAACGTGGATGACTGAGCACAAGTATTTCTCAGCAGAGGAACTCTGGAATTCTAGATAGAGCTGGTGAAAACCAGTTAGAAAATCTCTTTCAAAGATAAGGGCAGATTTCTAGCTCTGGTATCTCCTGAGCAATCTTGCTTGGCAAGTAGCCTTGGTCTCTTCGGCCCATATCAGTTAGTGGACTTCCCGGCAGGCTCCTATGAATCACATACCCTGGGGTTTAAACTTAACAGGTTGAACTTGGATTGCTAAATGAGCAAATCGTGACTCAAACAAAATAGGCAGGTTGACTTTTTGTTCTCTCGAGCTTTCTTATTGATGCAACCTGGGGCTCTGGTGTGACAAAAATATATGTTTACAGTAGGAGAGAGTGCAAGAGAAGGCCCATCCGTCTTGTATGGTATAGGACCAGCAACATCACTGTTAACTTTGAACTTTGCCTGTATTCGTGAGTCTGTTCAAACATTTTTTTTTTAATGCTGAAAAAAAAAATTATGCCTTAGCAAACTTAGTAACTGATGGGCAATATAAAAAGAATGAGATCATGTTCTTTGCAGGGATATGAATGGAGCTGGAGGCCATTATTCTTAGCAAACTAACCTAGGAACAGAAAATCAAATGCCGCATGTTCCCACTTATAAGAGAGAACTAAATGATGAGAACACATGGATACATAGAAGGGAACAGTACACATTGGAGCCCATCAGAGGGTGAAGGGTGGGGAGGAGGGAGAGGATCAGGAAAAATCACTACTGGGTACTAGGCTTAATACCTGGGTGATGAAATCATCTGTGCAACAAATCCCCAAGCACAAGTTTGCCTATATAACAAACCTGCACATGTACCCTTGAACTTAAAAGTCAAAAAGAAACATAATTTGTTTACTTTGGAGGGATGCCTTTGAAAATATATGGCAGAAATTATATTTTTTTTCTATGAACTTTGTAGAAAAGTAAAGAAATTTCTAAAAATTTTGGTCTGTTTATGTTTTTTTTTGCTTTTGAGACAAAGTTTCACTCTTGTTGCCCAGACTGGAGTGCGACGGCACAATCTTGGTTCACAGCAACCTCCGCCTCCTGGGTTCAAGTGATTCTCCTGCCTCAGCCTCCTGAGTAGCTGGGATTACAGGCGCCTGCCACAACACCCAGCTAATTTTTGTATTTTTAGTAGAGATGTGGTTTCACCATGTTGGCCATGCTAGTCTTGAACTCCTGACCTCAGGTGATCCACCTGCCTTGGCCTCCCAAAGTGCTGGGATTATAGGCATGAGCCACCATACCCGGCCTGTTAATCTTTTTTGTCTTGACAATGCATATAATAAAGATGTTTTGCACAATATAGGTAACAATATATATGTTATACAAATATAATTCAGAATTCTCTAATACATGTACCTGGATATGGTCCTCATGATCATTTTAGCAAACATGTTTATCTTAAGTCAACAGTGATATCTTGGAAACTTTGCTTTAGCATTTCTTTCTCTCTCTCTTTTTTTTTTTGAGACCAGGTCTCACTCTGTCACCCAGGCTGGAGTGCAGTGGCGCAATCTTGGCTTACTGCAACCTCTGCCTCCCCATTCAAGCAATTCTCCTGCCCCAGCTTCCCAAGTAGCTGAGACTACAGGTGTGCGCCACCACACCCAGCTAATGTTTGTATTTTTTCGTAGAGATGGGGTTTTGCCATGTTGGCCAGGCTGACCTCAGGTGATACACCCACCTCAGCCTCCCAAAGTGCTGGTATTACAGGCGTGAGCACTGCGCTGGCCAAGCACTACTCTTACCAGACATTCATTTTATGATCACACTTAACTTTTTCTCAGTTGAAAGTTACTTAATTCCAGCCATATGGATGTGTCTACAAATTATACTCAAACTTTGATTAGAATGCAAAAATTTTGTATCCATGTATCCTTTTGATAACTTGTTGTCAACAATGGCAAATAAATAAAAATGCAGATTTCACAGTCTGCTGAAGGATGTGACTTAAAGGGAAGATCGTTCTAATTTATTGTTCTCTTTCAGACATTGGAAGAATACATGAACAAGCCTACATTTTAACTGGAATCTACCCAAAGGGTCGAGCCTACATGTTATGAAGCTGTAAATAAGCAAAGCCTCCCATCTGGTTTTTTGATGGAACTTTAGGCACCATGCCAAAAATAATTTAAAGGGATTTTTATTAACTAACAAAAGTTAAAGTTGTCTAACATATTTATAATTACTATGTGTCTGTATTATTAAAAAACAGAAAAAACTATGTATCTTTATCTTTATTATACTATATAAAAGTCCTTGTAGCTCTGAATGTTTAAAATAACTACCAGCTAACTCAACAGACAATGTTTGTAATGTTTTAACTCCATGTTATATTTTTAAGCTAGTTTAGATAAATTTGCTGCAGTTTTTTTGCATTTGATGCTCTACTGACAGGTTGAAGAATATGTTGTAATAATCCATGTTATTGGATGTAAAGTATATATGATGTCATTAATACTTTTTCTAAATGTTTAGTTTTTTAAATTGTATAATAATTCAAACTTAATAGTGCAGTTTATAAATAACGCTAGGCCTTTTCATACACTTAATAATACTGTAATTGCAATTCACACACAAAGTATCTGATATTAATGTGCTGAATTCATTTATTTTTTTCAGAATTGGGGTTAAGAAAATAACCGAAGAGTATAGAATTTAATAAGTGTTTTTGATGCTTTAGAAGCTGCTATCCTGACTGAGGTTTTATTTTATCTTTTAATTGAATATAAGGGACATTCCAATAAGGTTTTCTACAAACTATGTATTTATTAAGGTTTATAGAGACCTAGAGGTCCAGCGTCTATGACTTCCTTTATTATTCTAAAATAGTATAAGGATTAATAACAATAGCAATAATAATTATTGCTACCACTTTTTAAATTTCACGTTCCAAGCACTCTTAATTGCTGGAAATTTCATTTCAAATATGTTTTAATGTATCTCTAATACTTTGAAGATTTACTGTATGGCTTACTTAGAGCATTTAAGATTATCACAGCCTGTATGGTAGATTCCTTTCCTTCTTTTTTATTTTCTCACCCTTTCTTCCCTAAAGAAAAAAATTGCTGCTGACCATTATTACTGTGAATATATCACATTTGTGCTTCCTATAATGAATATTCAGTGTAACCAGGTACTAACCGTGATCAAGCATATTGTAGGGAAATAGCTTGCTGGCCGGGTGTGGCGGCTCACACCTGTAATCCCAGCACTTTGGGAGGCCGAGGTGGGCGGATCACTTCAGGTCAAGAGTTGGAGAGCAGCCTGGCCAACATGGTGAAACCCCTTTCTACTAAAAATACAAAAATTAGCTGGGCGTAGTGGCGCACACCTGTAGTCCCAGCTACTCAGGAGGCTGAGGCAGAAGAATTGCTTGAACCCAAGAGGCGGAGGTTGCAGTGAGGCGAGATTGCGCCACTGCACTCTGCCTGGTGACAGAACTCAAACAAAACATAACAAAACAAAACAAAAATTACCCAGGTGTGGTGGCGGATGCCTGTAATCCCAGCTACTCGGGGTGGGGGTTGGGGGCGCTGAGGCAGGACAATGGCTTGAACCTGGGAGGCAGAGGTTGCAGTGAGCCGAGATCACTGCACTCCAGCCTGGGCGACAGAGCAAGACTCCGTCTCAAAAAAGAAAAAAAAAAAGGAAAAGCTTGTAGTATTCTGTCTTGATGCCTGCTATTTGATGTTTTACCTGTGCATTTTCAATGTTAGCTTTGAGTTCTGGTATCATTCATATTAGAGTGGTTTGGGACCTCCAGTGATTTCCTAAAAGAGTGTATTTCCTGTTGAATTCTTTAGAAGATCACATCTGATAGATTTTTAGAGAACCTTATGGAAAAATGTTCTCTTTAGTTCATATCAGCAGACATATTTAGGGAAAACAGCAAAGCAAGCAGGAGAACAAAGGGAAAAATTCACCAATTCCTCAATATAACCATTATTCAAAGGAAATAACTCAGATTAGTATATAAAATAATCATTAGGCTTTCACCATCCAATATTTCCTCAACCACGTAATTACAGTTATGGCATCAGCTTGAAGTATATCATTTATGATTGATCACTCTTTAGCTTATCTTCAGTTTTATGGTTTAACTTTTTAATGTGATAAAATCCTTCCCTTCCCTCCCCTCCCTCCCCTCCCTCCCCTCTCCTTTCCCCTCCCTCCTCCCCACTTCCTTCCCTTTTTTGAGATGGAGTTTTGCTCTTGTTGCCTAGGTTGGGTGCAATGCTACGATCTTGACTCACTGCAACCTCCACCTCCCTGGTTCAAGTAGTTCTCCTACCTCAGCCTCCCAAGTTGCTGGGATTACAGGCATGTATCACCATACCTGCCTAATTTTGTATTTTTAGTAGAGACAGGGTTTCTCCATGTTAGGCTGGACTTGAACTCCCAACCTTAGATGATCTACCTGTCTCAGCCTTACAAAGTGCTAGGATTACAGGAATGAGCCACCGCAATTGGCCTAATTCTTTATTTTTCAATACAATTTTGTAAAGATGGACCTCATGTAAATCCATCACACTTTTTCTCGTTCTTTTGAAATTTGTCACCATATTTGGATAAAGGTATCTCTTGAACCTCAATCAAATATACTACATATATTCTGGATAAATCCATATTAGACACTCTAGCTATGCACAGGCTTCTCAGACTTCCTATCAATGTCACACATAGAAAGTAAATATATCTCAGCTGGGCGAGGTGGCTCACACCTGTAATCCCAGTACTTTGGGAGGCCAATGTGAGCAGATCACCTGAGGTCAGGAGTTCAAGACCAGCCTGGCCAGCATGGTGAAACCCTGTCTCTACTAAAAATACAAAAATTAGCCAGGCATGGTGGTGGACACTTGTAGTGCCAGCTACTTGGGAGGCTGAGGCAAGAGAATCGCTTGAACCCGGGAGGTGGAGGTTGCAGTGAGCTAAGATCATGCCATTGTACACCAACCTGGGTGACAGAATGAGACTCTGTCTAAAATAAAAAGGAAAGTAAATATATCTATATGGCACAGTGGGGCAAATTTGAGAAATTTTAGGGACGTCTTACATGGGCCTAGGCTAAAAGAATCATTGTGTTTTCTTTATGTTATATAATTACCATTAAATGACCAAGGGAAAGGAAAGATAATAAATGTTAAATTTCTATAAAACTTCCAAAATAAAATGTTTTAACTTTTTTAATGAAGAATTTGGTATGCTTTCATGAATATACTTTTTTAAAGTCAGATTTTATGCTTGAAATTGCTACTCATAATTCCTGGTGATGTTACTTTAATAAGACCTCTTTATTTTCTTGGTACCTACCACCAAGAAGCAACTTCACAAGTAAGTGGTAGCAAATGGGAGAAGAGCATTTATTGCTTTTGCTCCTACTGACTTTTCTCATCATTCACCTGCATTTTGGTAATCTGATCTCTTTACTTGTAATTAATGATGGGATCATTCTTTAAATCTAGTGACAGCTCCTTTTCTTTCATTAACAAATGTAAAGTCGACAGTTCTTGTGATAAAGCAAATGGATTTTTGATTCAAACTTTTTTTCCTTGTCAAACCTCCTAAAATAATGATAAAGCTTTCATCAAATGTATTGTTCTAACTTTTTTTTTTTTTTTTTTGAGACAGTCTCACTCTGTTGCCCAGGCTGGACTGCAGTGATGTGATCTCCGCTCACTGCAACCTCCACCCCCGAGTTCAAGCGGTTCTTGTGGCTCAGCCTCCCAAGAGGCAGGGATTATAGGAGTGCACCACCATGCCTGGCCAATTTTTGTAGTTTTAGTGGAGATGGGGTTTCAACATGTTGGCCAGGTTAGTCTTGAACTCCTGACCTCAAATGATCTGCCCACCTCGGCCTCCCAAAGTGCTTGGATTACAGGTGTGAGCCACCGCCCCTGGTAGGTGTCTTCTTTAGAATTCGTATTATAATACCTATGAAACATCGTGGGTAAACTGTGTTTAATTTCACCTTTCTAAGTTATAATCAATAAATGTTACTGGTAAATTTTACTGACGATGTACTTATTCACAATGGTCCCTGAAAATTTTTGATTAAGTTCATTCGGATGTTGGGGGATATGAGAAAAGCAAGCCAATGAATAATCTCCAATAATCTTCAAAGGAGGACCATTAATATTTTTTCAGCTCTTATTTTAACTCTTGACAAATTCTTGGCAGCACCTTACCCGTAGACCATGTACTTTGGTATTAAGCAGTGATAATCTATTTTGTCACATATTGCTAAAAATAGAAGGGTCTATAACATCTAGGGCTTTTTTTTTTTTTTTTTTTTTGAGTCAAGTTCTGGCCCTGTTGACCAGGCTGGTGAGCAGTGGCATGATCACAGCTCACTGCAACCTTGAACTCCCAGGTTTAAGGGAGCCTCTCACCACAGCCTCCCAAGTAGCTGAGACTACAGTCATGCACTGCCATGCCTGGCTAATTTTTAAACTTTTTGTAGAGATCAGGAGTCTCCCTGTATTGGCCAGGCTCGTCTTGAACTCCTGAGCTCAAGCCATCCTCCCGCCTTGGCCTCCCAAAGTATTGGGATTACAGGCATGAGCCACCATGCCTGACTTTCTCGGGCTTTATTAGACTCACCTTCTGATAGAACCATTTAATGTGGAATTCAGTCCTACACATGAACTTTCGATAAGTTCTTTATGAATAAGCTCATACATTAACTGAATCTCAGTGGCTTTTCCTTGCATCTGTGCTGTCAGCACATACCTTATGCAGTGTTTCCATTATACTTAACTTATTTAAAGTGTTCATTTACTATTTGGCTTACTAGTTTGTTTGGCAGCTTTACAGAATAATGTTTTAAGCATTTCTTTTCAGGGTTTCACAGTTACTAACTAACAAGGATCGATTAACCTGAGATGATCTATTTATAACTTAACCATTCTGGATTATAATTACTTCCATGTCTTTGACATGTTTTCTATCCAGTGACAGTATTATCCAAAAGTGGCGCTTTTTCTCTTTCCTTTGAAAAATGTTGAGAGTTTCCACACAGATTGGTAACATGAGCAGTTCTGCAATTATGTGAGTTACATGGGCTTTTGCTATTGTTAGCCGACTTCATAACTAGCCTTATGAGGTATATTTTATATACCTCATATTGTTATAACATTTTTTTTTAATTAAAAAATAGAGATGAGTTCTCACTCTGTTGCCCAGTCTGGTCTTGAACTCCGGGTCTCAAGTAATCCTCTCACCTCAGCCTCCCAAAGTGCTGGGATTATAGGCATCAGCCACCACACCCAGCCTGCTATAACTTCTAAGATAACTTCATTTCTTATATTATATTTGCCCTTGTTTAAATTGTTATTTAATCTTATGGGTAAAATGATTGCTTAGTAGAGAGATGCCAGTATAATTTACTTGACACTATTGCTTTACTTGATAACATTTTGAAGGAAATAGACATTGTGGCTGAAGAAAAGGAAGAATTATGAAGCACGTGGTTCCACATGTGAGATATTCCTCATACTGCATCCATAGTGACTTAAACTCTTTTTTTAACTATTATTATTTTATTGTGGGGATCTGTTGAATTTTGGAAGCCTCCAGTTTTAATAAATTTTTTATTATGGTGGAAACATATCTGTAAAACGTAGGACTATATAAGTGCAAAGAATAAAGAACTAAGGAAGTTGCACACATTTGTAGTCAGAAATTAAGTTCAAAAAATAATTGAGGTTATTGCATTCTTTAGTTTGCAAAATAAGTTGAAAAATTAAAGTGCAATAAAAATGTAATTTAAAAAATGAATGCAGTTAAACATTGAAAACATTGAAATATTAATTATTTAATAAAATAAACCAAAAAAGCATTAAAATATGAGTATTTTCACTTATGCAGGATTAAATGTATTTCAGATAATCTGTCCTTCATAATGAATTGATTTAATAATGTTTTTCTGTTTTTAGAGATGAGCATCTTCTTATTTCTAGAAACAATTTTTTAATGAGATTTTATCAAGCATTAGACTATGACTAATTATAATATTCAAAGCCAAAACCAAAACGATGGATAAATAAATGAATAAAACAAGGCACATTAATAGAAAAAAAATGAATAAAATCAATTACGGGTTCCACTTGAAACACTTAATCTCATGATAATAGCAATAATAAAACAACGTGTACATACTTTATTAGTTGAACATTTATTAAAAATATAAGAGCATAGAGCAAATTAAGTTGGAAAAAAATTGAATCTTTTACATACAAATACCCTCAAGAATAATAAATCATAGAGTATTAATAAAATTAAACCAGTTGATAATTTTAGAAAGTGCTTCATGTGCATAGACTTTTATTCAAGTCTTCTCTGCTCTCTGCCAGTGTTTTTGTTTTTTGAAATGGGGTCTCACTCTGTCACTCAGGCTGGAGTGCAGTAGCACGATCATAGCCCACTGCAATCTGGACCTCCCAGGCTCAAGTGATCCTCCCACCTCAGCCTCCTGAGTAGCTGGGGCTACAGGCGTGTGCCATCACACTTGGCTAATTAAAAACAAACAAAACAAAACAAACAACAACAACAAAAAGAACTATTGCAGAGAAAGGGTCTCAGTATGTTGCCTAGGCTGGTCTCAGACTTCTGGGCTTCAGTGATCCTCCTGCCTCAGCCTCCCAAAAAGTGCTGGGATTACAGGTGTGAGTCACCATGCCTGGTTGTCAGTACCTTTTATATTGAAAATATTTTGAGCCAAAATACACGATTACTGAATTTAGGAATTTTTCTGAGACAGCCATCCAAATACTATTCAAATATTATTTCAACTCTTGTGAACTTTTGAATCAATAAAAATAATGATTTCCCTTTTTTATCTATATACATGATTTTCAGCTATCAGTCTCAGAGCAAACAAGTGGGCCATACTAGACTGGTTGTGATGTTCTGAACCATATGACTGAGTATCATATTTGTATTTAGAGTGTCAAAATGGAGTAGGAATTAAGGACCTTCATGCTGGTCCTGGCTGTGCCACTGGGAAGGTCTCGGACTTGCTCTTTGGAATGGATGGAATGTTAGAATCAGAAGAGATCATAGAGTATTCTAAATCACTCAATATATATAAGATGGAAGAATAACCATTGCCGTTACATTTACGTTTTGATCAAGTCCCAGTGCTAGTCATTTGTTTAATTAAACTTTGTCTTGATCAGAGGGGTTATCCCATGAGAGTATTTGATGAGTCTGCTGTGAAATAAAATCCTAATGACATTCAAGCGTGTTTTTCACCCTTTTAAATGATACAAGTGAAGAATATTGAGTGGTCTTTAAATGAAAGATGTCATTATAAGAGTAGAAAGAACCATATCTGGAATATAGGCAAAAGGGGAATTACAAATTTGTATTGGCCGGGTGCAGTGGCTCATGCCTGTAATCCCAGCACTTTGGGAGGTTAAAGCGGGCAGATCACCTGAGGTCAGGAGTTCGAGACCAGCCTGGCCAACATGGCGAAACCCTGTCTCTACTAAAAATACAAAAATTAGCCGAGCGTGGTGGCTCATGCCAGTAGTCCCAGCTGCTCTGGAGGCTGAGGCAGGAGAATTGCTTGAACCTGGGAGGTGGAGGTTGCAGTGAACTGAGATGGTGCCACTGCACTCCAGCCTGTGTGACAGAGTGAGATCTATCTAAAAAATAATAATAATTAAAATTAAAAATAAATAAAAACAAATTTGCATTGCCTAATTTTGGAGGTGGGATTTCTCATATGTTTCAGAAGGAAAGGAGAGAACAGAAGAAGAATACATTTTTAGCTGGTATGGAATTCACAACATCTCTTGAAGACTGGTTTATTCATGGTGGAATTACAGCCAGTGGGACATGGGTTAAAGTAACGCATGCCCACTGCAGGTCTGGCTCATAAAACTCTACCATATGAGACCTTCCATTGTCTGTTTACAGCTAAACAAAAAGACTCCAGGACCCAGAGAAGGCAGAGCCATGAGATGGGGGGAATCTGTTAAAAGGCTGTCAAGAAAGCCAACCAACTAGGACAGCCACATTGGACCAATATATCAGTAGAAGTCAACCTCTATTGTGTTATGCCACTGTACTGGGGTGGTCACAGCATTCAGCCTGCCCCAATGCACAAAACAACTGTGTGCTACCATCAGCAGGATCATGATATGTGAAATCAAGTTTATTTACAGAAAGTGGACAAATAAACCACCCTTTAGAGTTAACACAAGTGACTAATTACCCGGAAAAGGGTGGATAATAAGCATGATTGGGAGAGCAGCCTTCTAAAAAATAGACACCAAAATGTACAAGTAGAAAGACTGCGATGTTGCCAGTCACACATCATGTCAGTTTCATAGAGGCACAAATTGGGTCCCACAGGTTACCCTGCACCTACATACAAATTTTGTTTAGCTGTCACTGTATGAAGAATTGAATCAATTATGTTATTTCACATACAAATAGTCTTTTGTTTTTTCTTGGAAAATTGTAAGGGCTGGTAATATTGAGCCTGCACTTCTTCGTGGCAAGAATCAGCGGAAGCTGGAGGCTTGCACTGGAGGGTCTCATATGGAAAAGTTTTATGAGGCAGACCCGGGAGACCTGTTTCCCACAGTCCCTACCACTGCACCTGCCCACTTCTCTGATTTCTATACTAGCCTAGCCCTGGGCATTTTCTTTTTCTTTCTTTTGAGACAGAGCCTTACTCTGTCACCCAGGCTGGAGTGCAGTGGCGCCATCTTGGCTCACTGCAACCTCTGCCTCCCGGGTTCAAATATTTCTTGTGCCTCAGCCTCCCGAGTAGCTGGGATTACAGGTATGTGCCACCAATCCCGGCTAATTTTTGTGTTTTTAGTAGAAATGGGATTTCACCATGTTGTCCAAGCTGGTCTTGAACTTCTGACCTCAGGTGATCGAGTCTGCCTCAGCCTCCCAAAGTGATGGATTACAGGCGTGAGCCACCATGCCTGGACCCCGGGCATTTTTGTCTGACCCCTATGCTAGATTTTTACCCTGCTGCTGTCGTTGCAGGCGCAGCCCCCTAGGTTGCCTTTGAGATCCTCCATGGTTTGAGTGCTTCTGTACTTTTAAATCACATACCCACTCTCCTTCGCAGTTCCTTTGGGTTGATGTATTATTCTCTTTTTTGCTGTTGCTTGTTCTGTTCATTCCTTTTACCTAAATGTCATTTGCTCCATCTCCCTATATCTAGATTCTTTAACACCCCACTCAAGTGGTACTTTCTTCATGAATCCTCTCTTGTTCCATTCTTTTTTTAAAAAAATAATTTATTTATTTTACTTTAGGTGCATACTATATCTGGCATTTCTCCCCATGTTACCTCTCCCCACCCCCCATTGTCTCTCCCTACCCCCTAAACTGTCCCCTGTGTGTGATGCTCCTCTCCCTGAGTCCACGTGTTCTCGCTGTTCGACACCCACCCGTGAGTGAGAACATACCGTACTTGGTCGTCTGTTCTTGGGTCAGTTTGCTGAGAATGATGGTTTCCAGATTCATCCAAGTCCCTACAAAGGACACAAACTCATTGTTTTTTATGGCTGCATAATATTCCATGGTGTATATGTTCCACATTTTCTCCGTCCAGTCCATCATTGATGGGCATTTGGGTTGGTTCCATGTCCTTGCTATTGTACACAGGGCTGCAATGAACATACATGTGCATGTGTCTTTATAGTAGAACGATTTATAGTTCTTTGAGTATATACCCAATAGTGGATTGCTGGGTCAAATGGAATTTCTATTTCTAGATCTTTGAGAAATCGCCACACTGTCTTCTACAGTAGTTGAACTAATTTACACTCCCACCAACAGTGTAAAAGTGTTCCTATTTCTCCACATGCTTTCCAGCATCTGTTGTCTCCTGATTTTTTATTGATCACCATTCTAACTGGCATGAGATGATATCTCAGTGTGGTTTTGATTTGCATTTCTCTAATGACCAGTGATGATGAGCATTTTTTCATATGTTTGTTGGCCTCATATATGTCCTCTTTTGAAAAGTGTCTGTTCATATCCTTCACCCACTTTTGAATGGGGTTGTTTGTTTTTTCTTGTATATCTGTTTTATTTCTTGTAGATTCTGTATATTAGCCCTTTGTCAGATGGGTTAGATTGCAAAAATTGTTTTGCCAGTCTGCATCTTTTGATTGGGGCGTTTAGGCCATTTACAGTCAATGTTAATATTGTTATGTGTGAATTTGATCCTGCCATTTTGTTACTGGCTGGTTTTCTTTCTCATTAGTTGACTCATTTTCTTCACTGCATTTTTGGTCTTTGCCAACTGGTTTGCTTTTGCAGTGACTAGTTCTTGTTCCTTTCCATGCTTAGTGTTTCTTTCAGGAGCTCTTGTAGGGTAGGTCTGGTGGTGACAAAATCTCTCAATAATTGTTTGTTTGTAAAGGATTTTATTTCTCCTTCACTTATGAAGCTTAATTTGACTGGATATGAGATTCTGGGTTGAAAGTTCTTGTCTTTAAGGATGTTGAATTTTGGCCCCCACTCTCTTCTTGCTTGTAGAGTTTCTGCCATGAGATCTGCTGTGAGTCTGATTGGCTTCCCTCTGTGGGTGACCTGACCTTTCTCTCTGGCTGCCCTTAGCATTCTTTCCTTCATTTCGACCCTGGTGAATCAGACAATTATGTGCCTTGGGGTTACTCTTCTTGAGGAATATCTTTGTGGAGTTCTCTGTATTTCTTGAATTTGAAATTTGAACTGCCTTGCTTGGCTTGGGAAGTTCTCCTGGATAATATTCTGGAGTGTGTTTTCCAGCTTGGATTCATTCTCCCCATCATATTCAGATACACCGATCAAGCGTAGATTAGGTTTTTTCACATAATCCCATATTTCTTGGAGGCTTTGTTCGTTTCTTTTCACTCTTTTTTCTCTTGTATTGCCTTCTCCTTTTAGTTCATTGAGTTGATCTTCAATCTCTGATATCCTTTCTTCTGCTTGATCGATTCGGCTATTAAAACTTGTGTTTGCTTCACGTAGTTCTCGTGCTGTGTTCCTCAACTCCATCAAGTCGTTTATGTTCTTCTCTAAGCTGGTTATTCTAGTTAGCATTTCGTCTAACCTCTTTTCAAGGTTTTTGGTTTCTTTACATTGAGTTAGAACGTGTTCCTTTAGCTCTGAGAAGTTTGTTATTATCCACCGTCTGAATCCTGTTTCCATCAATTCTTTGCACTCCTTCTTGGTCAAGTTGTGATCCTGTGTTGTTGAGGAGTTGTGATCCCTTGAAGGAGAAGAGGTGTTCTGGTCTTTGGTGGTTTCACTTTTTTTGTGCTGGTTTTTCCCCCATCTTTGTGGATTTACCTGGCTGTGGTGTCAGAGAGCTGCTTGATGAGGTCGCTTGTCTGCCTGTAGGGGCGCTACTGGGTTTCTAGGGACTCCTTCAGGTTATTAGGGGAAGCTTCCTGTGTCTTTTTTGTTTATGCTGGGAGATTAGGCCTGCCTCTTCCGCTGACCTGTAGGCGCTGCTGGGTTGTCGAGAACGCCGTCCCGTTGCTATGTAAGCTTCCTGTGTTTTTTGTTAAAACATGTAGCCCAGTCCCACCCCTCTAGTGGTGGGTTGTGCCCTTCCTCCACTGGGCTGGATCATTCAGCGTTCCTCTCAGACTGTGGCACTGGCTACGCAACCCACTAGAGTCAGAGCTTCAGCCCTCTGGGGTTTGTGGGGGGAGGTTAGGGACCTGCCCAGCCGCACCCGACAGTCTCCCCCCTTTCATCTTTCTCTCTCTCTCCAGTCATGGGGTAGGGGCTGCCCAGCTGCTCCCGCTTACAGCTCCCTCTCTCTCTGGGCGGGGGGAGGGGGCAATAGCTCAGTCTGCAGACTCTTATTCAACTCCGCACTTGTAATTCCCGGCACTTGACTGGCAAAGATCCCCTGTTCTGTGTATTGCTGAGGCTTTGGGGGAAGCGCTGAATCTGGACCGGAGTGCCAGAGGTGGAGCCTCCGACTCGCCGGTCAGATGCACTTTCTGGGTGAAGCAGCACCCCTCTCTGCCTCAGTCTGCCCTGAGTGGGCTTTGCTCACCCCCTGGACCAGACCCGTTGAAATGCACCTGGTACCTTGGTTGGAGCTAGGAGATCTCTGGGTTTCTGCGTCTCTTCGCTGGGTGTTGTGCGCTGGAGTTGTGTCTAATCCGCCATCTTGGATCCTCCCCCCCTTCTCTTGTTCCATTCTTTCTCCCATCTCTGAAATCCCTTTGCATTACATCTATACCTCACATGGTACTTAATTTATCACTTGTAATGTTATATTACAGATATTTAAATATAAGTCACCTGAATATAAACAATCTAGGATAAGTGGGGGTGTGTGTGTGTGTGTGTATGTGTGTGTGTGTTAGAGATAAATAACTTTTCTGAATCTCCTAATGGTGTATTGATGTCTTGCATACATTGACACAATTTCTCACAGCTACCAGATTAGAATCTAAAACCTCTCCTTTAAAAATATGTATTTTTCTTTTCTTTTTCTTTTTTTTTTTTTTTTTTTTTGAGACAGGGTCTTACTCTGTCATCAAGGCTGGAGTGCAGTGGCATGATCTTGGCTCACTGCAACTTCTGCCTCCCAGGCTCAAGTGATCCTCCCACTTCTGCCTCCGGAGTAGGTGGGACTACAAGCACATGCCAGCTAATTTTTGTATTTGTTGTAAAGAAGAAGGTTTTTTTTTTTTTGGCCAGGCACAGTGGCTCATGCCTGTAATCCTAGCACTTTGGGAGGCCGAGGTGGGTAGATAACCTGAGGTCAAGAGTTCAAGACCAGCCTGGCCAACATGGTGAAACCCCATCTCTACTAAAAATACAAAAAAATTAGCCAGATGTGGTGGTGGGCACCTATAACCCCAGCTACTAGGGAGGCTGAGGCAGGAGAATCACTTGAACCCGGGAGGGGGAGGTTGCAGTGAGCCAAGAATGCCACTGCACTCCAGCCTCAGCAACAAGAGCAAAACTCTATCCTAAAAAAAAGAAGGGTTTTTTTCCATGTTACCAAGGCTGGTCTTGAACTCCTGAACTCAAGCAATCCTCCTGCCTCAGCCTCCCAAAGTGCTGGGATTACAGGCATGAGCCACCACGCCTGGCCAAAAGATATATTTCTCTTAATACTGCCAAACTAGAGGATTTTTGAAGAATCACAAGAAATCTTGAATCTAGCAAGTTGTGTGATCATTTCTAGATTATATCATCAAATAGTTAATTTTTGATCAATAGAGTTTGTACTGTCTCTTATGTTGTCTTGAATCCAGAAATAACATTAAAATATTGTACTTCTGAAGCATGACAGGATTCTAAAACTTCAGGTGACAGATGACACTCTACTGT
The DNA here is from genome assembly GCA_036589455.1 of Ateles fusciceps. Lineage (NCBI taxonomy): Eukaryota > Metazoa > Chordata > Mammalia > Primates > Atelidae > Ateles > Ateles fusciceps. The sequence goes on from JAZHEH010001955.1 coordinate 4,723,608, forward strand.
CCAAGACTTTTTCTGTTCTGTCTACCACTGGGTCCCTACAACCCATACCAGTGCCGGGTACACAGTAAGATATTATAACTGTTTACTTAAAGATGAATGATAAAGAACTAACATGGTGATTACTTGGTTGCAGCTGTTCTTGTGATAAAATGATCAAAATTAAAACTGAGAACTTAGCAGTGGCACCATGAGGATATGTTTTCTTTCTTGTGAAATAGACAAGAGGTTTGGGACTAGAAGTTAAACTGCCACATTTCTGAGCCAGCCTTCATTCAATACCATTTACATGCATGACACACCCAGCTTTTATGTTGAAGCCATTCATCTGGGTGGGGAGACCATTGCCAAGTCTTGCCAGCATGATGAAAAAGAACCTGATAGCTTGTTGATGTGATTGTACAAAGAGTAATAGGCTTTTAAAAAAAATATGATTCAAGTCTACCCAAATACGTGCACTTTTTATATTTTTTAATGTGTCATGTGGATTATGATTTTAGTGCAAGGTTATTATAGGGATCACTTTTTAAGATTGGAAAACTTTTTATCATTGTTTCCAAGTCATGAAGTAGAAAGCAGTGGGGATGCTAATTCCTCTCTGTCTCTTCAGTCTTCCTTTGTCCTTTGCTACAAAAATGTGTTGACTCTCTCTTTAAATGCCATGTGAGATCTGTGTAAATGCAAGTGATGTGAAGATAAAGCTTAGGAAGGCAGATTTATAAACAAAAATGGAAAAATACCTTTAAAAGACGCTTAACTGTAGCTGAAAGTGATAGTTGCTATGAGAATCATTGACTACCAAGTACATTTAGACCTAGCTAATATATAATTCAGAAGAGACAGGACAACTAGTTTCCTCCTTCTTCCCCTCAACCTTTCCTTCCTTCCCTCCCTCCCTCCTTCCCTTCTCTTCCCTTCCCTTCCTTTTCTTCCTTCCTATTTAGAACAGATGAGCAAGTGAGGGAGAACAGATAATAGTAAAAGAGAATGATATTTCATGTTAATAAATGTAAAGATTCCCCACATGTTTGATTTACACATTTTGTGCTCTTATTTATAGATGGAAATGTAGTGAAACAAGAATTCAGAGTGAACAATTGTGAAAAAGGGCTGAGAGCCAAGTTAAGGCCCTTTATATAGTATTGACTTCTCTCAATTGTTCTTTTTTTCTTTTGAGACAGTCTTGCTCTGTTGCTCACACTGGAGCATGGAGTATAGTGGCATGATCTCGGCTCACTGTACCCTCCACTTCCCAGGTTCATGATTCTTCTGCCTCAGCCTCCCAAGTAGCTGAGACTATAGCATACACAACCACACCCGGCTAATTTTTGTACTTTTAGTAGAGACGAGGTTTCACCATGTGGGCCAGGCTGGTCTCACACTCCTGACCTCAAGTGATTCACCTGCCTTGGCCTCCCAATGTGCTGGGATTATAGGTGTGAGCCACTGCACCTGGCCGTCAATTGTTCTTAATAATTACTTTTTAGTGACAAAGGCAAATTATAGGCGTAGAAAATTAGGCTTAGTGATAAAGGGTCCATGTTGTAACCAAGTGTTTCCTTTGGAAGTGTATACTATGGGAGTGGCTTCTTCAGTCTCAGCTTCCAATAAAAATCACACTGCAAAAACTGCCAGTTAGAATGGCGATCATTAAAAAAATCTGGAGACAACAGATGCTGGAGAGGATGTGGAGAAATAGGAACGCTTTTACACTGTTGGTGGGGGGTGCAAATTAGTTCAGCCGTTGTGGAAGACAGTGTGGCGATGCTTCAAGGATTTAGAAATAGAAATTCCATTTGACCCGGCAATCCCATTACTGGGTATATACCCAAAGGATTATAAATTGTTCTATTATAAAGACACACGCACACGTATATTCATTTCGGCACTGTTTACAATAGCAAAGACCTGGAACCAACCCAAATGCCCATTGATGATAGACTGCACAAGGAAAATGTGGCACATATACACCATGGAATACTATGCAGCTGTAAAAAAACGATGAGTTCGTGTCCTTTGTAGGGACATGGATGAATCTGAAAACAATCATTCTCAGCAAACTGACACAAGAACAGAAAATCAAACACCGAATGTTCTCACTCATAGGTGGGTGTTGAACAATGAGAACACATGGACATAGGGAGGGGAGCATCACACACTGCGGTCAGTGTCGGGGAGGCCTAGGGGAGGGACAGTGGGGGGTTGAGGAGGTTGGGGGAGGGATAACCTGAGGAGAAATGCCAGACATAGGTGATGGGGGAATGGAGGCAGCAAACCACCTTGCCGTGTATGTACCTATGCAACAATCCTGCATGATCTGCACATGTACCCCAGAACCTAAAGTACAATTTAAAAAAATTAAGAAAACTAAAACTCAACAGAAAATTGATTGAGAAACCACGCTAAACAGAAAATTGATTGTATATTTAGTAAAAGTTGTAAATATTATATTTAGAAAAATAAAACAACAGAAAATTGATTGGGAAATCATACTGGTGTTCTCTCTCTCTCTCTTTCTCTGTCTTTCTCTCTTCTCATCCTTAGAGAAAGCAGGATATTCAAATCAAGACTGTGATCTGTGGGAGAGTCTGCCCTATACCAGGGCTTCCCAACCCATTTGCTCTGCTATGTGGGGGGTGACATAAATGTAGTACCAGTGACCTGAAGGTATTGATCTTTTGGCCCCAGAGGAGCATTTTTTTCTTTACCAAAGAAAATGTGCCAAAAATAGGATTATTTTCTATGAGTACCACGACATAAAAAGGTTGGGATACTGTGCCATAAATTACCTTTTAACAACTAGTCTTACAAACGTCACCTTATGGAGAAGACTTAGAAAAGTAATTGGATTAATATGACAGTCCAGAAACCCCAAATGCACTGAGCTGTCACGCATGTGCTGAGCCCTCCACTTGGAATATAGTACCTTTTTGTCTCCTGCCTTGGGGAATGCCCCACTCACCATTGATCTGGTAACTTTTGGTCACTACCCAGGGCTCAGCTCAGTGTCAGCTCCTGTGAAACTATCCTCATGACTCCCTTCCCCAGCATTAATGGATTTTATTGGGGACCATAGGAGCAGAGAGTGCTGTGGCTCATATATGTGAACCTATGTGGACAACAGGCCGACTCTCCCTCGAAACTGAGCTTCTGCAAGACAGAGGCTGTGAGCTTATGTTGCCATCCAGGTGGATTACTTAATGTTTATTATGTCAATGCCTATGTTACACTTTCAAACTTCACATGGAAGGAAGTGCGTTCAAACCATAGCCATGGACTTTCCACCCACCACATCACCACATCCTCCTGGACACATTTAGCTGTAGAGTCGGGGTCCTACTATTCCTTTTTGGTCATATATATATATATATATATATATATATTTATAGTTTTTTTTTTTTTTTTGAGACAGAGTCTTGCTCTGTTACCCAGGCCGGAGTACAGTGGTGTGATCTTGGCTCACTGCAACCTCCACCTTCCCGGGTTCAAGCAATTCTCCTGCTGCAGCTTCCCGAGTAGCTGAGATTACAGGCATGCACAAGCATACCCAGATCATTTTTTATATTTTTGGTAGAGATGGGGTTTCACCATGTTGACCAGGCTGGTCTTGAACTCCCGACCTCAAGTGATCTGTCTGCCTCAGCCTCCCAAAGTGCTGGAATTACAGGTGTGAGCCACTGTGCCCCGCCTTCCTTGATATTGTTGATAGAGTCATTTGTGGAGATTTACTTTTCTTTGCTGACAACCTGTTAAGGGTTAACTCAGTGTGTCTAGGTGCTCAAACTCTGCACATTTAAAAACCTGCCTCTAGAACTGGCTGGCTCTTGAGACATAGCGTCTCAGCCCCTGGAATGTTCTGCCTGATAAGCATGTTCTGCATGCCCTGGCCTTGGGCCATGCTGTACCAGTGTGACCAGATAAGTTAATCCTAACTTTGTGATTTATGGCAAACACTGTTTTTGCTCTGGGTGAGGGGGCTGGAGTCTGGGTAGCTGAGGTCAGTCACATGGGTGCTGCATGCCTAGGTAACTGGTGTCTAGGTAAAACCGCAAGACACCAAAGCTTGGTGAGCTTCCCTGGTTGGCAAAACTTTGCATACATTGTCATAGGTCGTTGCTGGGAGAATTAAATGCATCCTCCCATGACACTACTGAGGGGAAGCTAGAAGCTATGCCTGGCTTCTCCTGGACTTCTCCCCATGTGCCTTTTCCCTTTTCCTCATTCTAGTTTATATGCTTTTGATGCAATACACTTTAACCGTGACTTTAACAGCTTGAGAATCCTGTAAGTCCTTCTAGGGAATCATTGAGCCTGAGGGTAATACTGGGACCCCCAACACAACTCAATTGAGATGTTATTGTTCAGTAATTTGGTATGTGAAAACAATTATGGAGGCCAGGCATGGTGGCTCACATCTGTAATCCCAGCACTTTGGGAGGCCGAGGTGGTTGGATCACCTGAGGTCGGGAGTTGGAGACCAGCCTGGCCAACATAGTGAAACCCCGTCTCCACTAAAAATACAAAATTAGCCAGGCATGGTGGCGCATGCCTATAATCCCAGCTACTCAAAAGACCGAGGCAGGAGAATCGCTTGAAACCAGGATGCAAAGTTTGCAGTGAGCCAAGATTGCACCATTGCACTCCAGCATGGGCAACAAGAACGAAACTTCATCTCAAAAAAAAAAAAAAGGAAAGAAAAGAAAAAGAAAAGAAAACAATTATGGATACCAGGAAAGGGACAATTGGAGAGAAAATCTGGGAAGGTGTTTTGGGGGGCAGAGTGCGATGGATCTGTGAGGTCAGGCCTTCTCAATTTACTGGGATTATGTGGTGGGAGCCAGAACTGACATGGCTGGGTAAAAGCTCTCAGCCAATATTTGAAATTGATACACTTCAGGCTTTGTTTCTTCTGACTCAAAAGGTATCTCCATGTTCCCAGGGGAAGGGGGTCAAAGTAAGCAAAGGGCAAGTATGTATGACTGGCAAGTTTGCTGATTTGGGGGGTTCTAACTGCCCAGGGCAGCTTGCCCATCAGCCTTGCCAGGACTGCCTTGCTGAGAGGAGGCAACGTAGACCTACATGGGACTGGCGAGAGGCAGGCTTGTTGGCTGCTCAGCTTTCTGAGGCCGCGGGAATTGCTTTACAGAGGCCATTTAGCAACATCTCGAAATTAACACCTAGAATTCCCGAGTTGATTGATAAGGTGGGTTTTGGACCTGAAGTGCTGGGGTTCATGACCTGGCTCTGTCCCCCTCAGCTGTGTAACTTCCGGTAGGTAACTTCTCCCTGTCTTGGTTTCCTCATCTCTGCTCAGGACAGGGGCTGGCACCTGGAAAGTGCTCAACAAATGCTAGCTGCTGTTCTTGGTTTCTCTTCTGGACCTCTCTGACAAGCGGCAGAATCGCTGTCCTAACCGTATTGTAGGGAAGAGGTTTTATGTAGCTTCATTGAAGAAAAAGGCCCAGAACTGGGACACAATTTTGTAAGCTGGTTATAGAAATTGCACTTCAAGGCCAGGCACGGCGGCTCATGCCTGTAATCCCAGCACTTTGAGAGGCCGTGATGAATGCATCACTTGAGGCCAGGAGTTCAAGACCAGCCTGGCCAATATGGTGAAAGCCTGTCTCTACTAAAAATACAAAAATTAGTTGGGGTGGGGGGATATGGGGAGTGGAGAGCGTGGGAAGGATAGGGGGTTTGGTGCACGTCTGTAATCCCAGTTGCTCAGGAGGCTGAGGCAAGAGAATCACTTGAAAACAGGAGGCAGAGGTTGCCGTGAGTCGAGATGGCACCACTGCATTCCAGCCTGGGTGACAGAGCGAGACTCTGTTTCACAAAAGGTAAAAAAATAAAGAAGTTGCACTTCAATACCATTTCTTACATATTATATTAAAAGGAGAGGGTTTCTTTCTGTAAATAAGTTGAGGTGTGTTCCCCTGGTGGTCTTCCTTCCCCAGTTCCCTGTAGGTTCTCTCTTAACTCCCTTCCACTGCTTGCATCTGGGAAGGACAAATTCTTGCTTCACGAAACAAAGCAAATATAAGGCTAATATCATCCCTGATGCCAAAGGACAAATCTGACAAAACAGGAACTTAATCACAGACCAACTCTTAGGTTTAAGATAATCTCTTTTTTTGACATATTCAGGATAACCCCAAAATGGTAAGGCTCATTTTTGCCCAGGTTCAGAAGGCCACAGGCCAACTGTGATCCCTGGAACACAGTAGTCTGAGTGTGCTGGGAGTCTGATGTGACCTGCCTACCTTATATGATATGATACAGCCAGCCTGCCCCTCCACAAGATAGTAAACAAGGCATAATATAATATTTTATTTCTCTGGGGCCATGGACTCCATTTTCAAACTCTTAAAAGATGGAATATTATTGGAATGGTTAAAGAAATGAATAAAAATTCCTAGCAAAATTTGTTTGTCTTCAACAAAAATTCAAATGGTATTCAGAAAAAATGAAAAGGAAAAATAATATTCAATATTGGGTGACACAGATAAACAGCATACGCCATGGAAGAAGAATTTATTAGTGTGAGTAAAATGATCATATCTGTTCCCCCAGGAATTCTGAGACTCTAACTCAGGGATCTGCAAATTATGGTTTTTGGGCCAAATCCAACTTGCGGACTATTTTTGTGTGGCCAACCAGGAAGGTAAGAATGGTCTTTACATTTTCAAAAGGTCATTAAAAGAGTAAAGAGAGGAGGAGGAAGAGGAGGGAGGGAGGGAGAGGGGTAAGAGAAACTCCTGTGTGTTCAATGCACATTTTAAACTTGTTGATATTCTGCCTTAAATGGAAAGACCTTTGCTTAGAGGAACGGGCCCTTATAGCTCCTGATACCTGTGTTCTGGCTTTTATGACACTTGCAGCAGGGAGGTGACACCAGGGTCACACCATCTAGGCCAGAAGATTATTTTCTCCCCTGATGAGGAAGCTTCTCAGTTTCCTAGAAGGCTGCAGCACCCCCTTCTTCTACATTCTGCAGAGCGGGTATGGATAGATGGAATTCTTATGCTCTTTAATTGATTTATATGTCTTTGTGAAACCAAATACTATAAGGTATTGATACGGTGTGTGGGGCATGGGGAGGCCAGTGCTGGGAAAAGAAGGGCAGGGTCCCTGGTAAGAACTCTATCTTCGGGCCTGTGCCCGTGGACCTAAGTGAGAACAGGCACTCCTGTTTTGTGCCCAAATTTTCCAAGACCACTCTGGCCTGCCATGCCCCATTCATGTGCCCATATAAACCTGAGACCTCAGCAGGCATACATACAAGTGGCTGAATGTCCAGAGGAGCAGAGGAACACACCAGCAGACACCAGCAGACCAGCAATATCAGAATAATGTGGCAGAGAAAGAGAGAATGGGAATTGACCCCGGGGCAGTCAGGGGATAGTCCAACTGCTGAGCAGCCTGACTCCAGGGGAAGACCACCTTCCCACTTCATCCCTCCTTCTTGCTCCTCATCCACCTCACTGAGAGCCACTTCCACCACTCAATAAAACCTTGCATTTATCCTTCAGGCCCATAGGTGATCCGATTTTTTCAGTACACTGGGCAAAAACTTGGGATACAGAAAGCTGTCACACTGCCCCTCTGCCCTCGTGATAAGGCAGAGTGTCTAATTGAGCTGATTAACACAAGCTGTCTGCAGACAGCAAAGCTGAAAGAGCACACTGTAACGCACACCCACTTGGGTTTTGGGGGTCACAGACACCCACTGCTGGACCTGCTATGGGGCCGGAGCCGAAAAGTGGCCTCTGTACCTACCTGTCTGCATGCTCCCTCTAGGGGTTTGAGCAGCAGGGTGACTGAAGGAGTCAGCCACACCCCTGTCAAATGTCCTCTGAGGATGATAAGGGAACTCTCCAGTTTCAGCATGTTCCATAGATCTCATTGCATGTGACTTTTGTGGTTATTTCTGTATAAGTCTGGCTTCAGAGTCTTGGACAGGTATATAATCAGGGACATATCATGTTGTGTTGACAAACATCAGACGTAGTTTTCATTGTTTGCCCACTGCTTATTGTTTAAGTGTTTCCAGTGTAGAAGAATTTGAGAGGAATTTCCAAACCCAGGCCCAATGCCTATCGATTTCTTTGGGAAGAAGCACAGTACAGCTAAGACAGAAATCAGATCTATCCCCCGTGTTGCTGTAAACCCTGCAACGGTCTCTGTTGCCCATGGGATAATGTGCACACTTTTTGCTGTGGAACCAGATAATTTTAAGTTCCAGGATATATGTGCAGGACATGGAGGTTTGTTGCATAGGTAAATGTGTGCCATGATGGTTTGCTGCACCTGTCAACCCATCACCTAGGTATTAAGCCTCACGTGCATTTGCTATTTATCCTGATGCTCTCCCTCCCACCCCACCCCTCACCGCCACACACAGGTCCCAGTGGTGTTTTTTCCTTTCTGTGTCCATGTGTTCTCCTTAAGTAGCAGTTTTTTTATGCTTTCTCCTTCCTTCCTGATACCAGTACCCCGCATCCAGCTGTATCCCGAACATGTAATGTGTTTTGTTCGTTCTGCATTTTTGTATGTTTGAGCTTATACATCACTTCCTCAGAGAGCTGTTCCTTGATCATCCCAGTTCAGTAGCAACCTGTCTCCCCATTGTCACTGTCTTGCCCATAACCCTGTTTTATTTTCTTTATAACGCTTACTTTATTTGAAGTTATTTCATTGGTTTGTTTGGTTGCTTACCTATTTGTGCATGTATTCATACATTTATTGCATCTTTCTTCTTCCTCTTCTCCCTCACTATAATGTGTATTTTTTTAGGGCGGGGATTCCATACCTGCAGCAGAACTCTGCTTAGTAGAGAACCCGGCATGTAGTAGATTCCCAAAAGGTCCTGATATGGTTTGGCTGTGTCCCCACCCAAATCTCAACTTGAATTTCATCTCCCAGAATTTGGAATGAGTCTGGTATGGTGTCATGCCCAGTCCTGGCTGTCCAGGGTAAATGAAGGCACCCCCTCCATGTCTGTGGAGGGGAGGCAGGTGTCCAGAAGTACCCCACTGCCAAGAGCCTGCCCCACACCCACAGGGCAGAATAGGAGTCACCCTCAAGGAAATGAGAGTGCTTTGGGGAAGGGAGATGAAAACACAGAATGAAAAGAATCTGGGGAAATGCCCCAGACTGCCTCAAAACACAAAATAGAAGGAAAAAATCAGAAATCTATATGTATTAGTCCATGTTTATGCTGCTGATAAAGACATATCCAAGGCTAGGTAATTTACAAAGAAAAAGAGGTTTAATGGACTCACAGTTCCAAGTGGCTGGGGGAGTCCTCACAATCATGGTGGAAGGTGAAAGGCATGTCTCACATGGCAGCAGACAAGAGAGAAAGAGAACCAAGTAAATGGGGAAAATTCTTATAAAACCATCAGATCTCATGAGATGTATTCACTACCACCAGAACAGTATGGAGAAAACCACCCCCATGATTCAATCATTTCCCAGTGGGCCCCTCCCACAATGTATGGGAATTATGGGAGCTACAATTTAAGATGAGATTGGGGTGGAGTCATCTCAATCAGCCAATTCATATCACTTTAGTTGCAAATGTTTCTGAAAGAAAAATGTAATGTGTGACCTTTTATCTGTGCATTAAATTTAGAAAATATAAGCACAGGGATTAACGACTATTATAATTTACAGATATAGACTAGTCTGTCACTGAAAGGGCTTTTGGTATGCATCTCAAAATTCCATGCCTCTGTTTGAAGGGAGAAAGGAGCCCAGTGAGAGACTTTGCCACTGGAAAGCAAATTGTAAAACTGGGAACTGGAAATCACAGCTCCAGATTCCCAGTTCAGTATTGGAATTAGACTAGCATTTCTTATCTAACATCTGTGTAAGGTTGTACACTTGGATCTGGGTTAGAATCCCAGCTCAGGCACATAGTCTCTGTGAGAACTTGGGTTTTGCCCAGCTTCACAGTTTTCTCATCAGTGAAACTGGAAAAAAAAATTACCCCCTTTCCTTTCAAGTTTGTTGTGGGGATGAGGGAATTAAATAAATTAAGTAAAGCATGTCAGAGCATTGTTCAATGCCTGACAATTACAGAGTGCTTGACACATGTCAGCCAAATCCAGTTATGAGGACTTGACTGAGTGGAATAGAGCCGATGCAGTGATAGCAGACATTCTTCTGAAGCATACACGCAGCAGTCAAAGAAAAAAACTGGTTCAGGAGAGTGGTGAGTTGGTCGATGACAAACGCGTTGAGAAACTTTGCCAAAGAAATAGATGAGTTGAGGCCAAATTCCTGGCTCATGATATTTTTAAAAATTGATTTTTGTATATTCTTAGATTGGCCAAGAATATGCTTAAAATGGAGGAATGGAAGTTTGAACATGAAGAGGAGGGCAGGACAGAGATGTGGCTGTGACTTTTGGGAACTTCAAAGTCCTGGGTGTCCTTAGAGGTACTGAGGGTCCCGCACAGGGCTCCTCTGTGAACGTGTGACCTACAGCAAGAGGTTAGAGCTTCAGGCCAAGTAGGGCTAAGCCCACGCAATAGTGAGAAACAAGTCATTCATCTTTCGGGTCCTTCAATGGCTTCCTCTAAGCATTTCTGCTTGGACCCCCACCTCCCCTAGCCTCTCCCTGGGGCCTCTACATGTTTGGTGCTCCAAAAGAGCTCCTGGCCAACATGGTAAAACCCTGTCTCTGCTAAAAATACAAAAAATTAGCCGGGTGTGGTGTTGGGCGCCTGTAATTCCAACTACTTGGGAGGCTGAGGCAGGAGAATCACTTGAACCTAGGAGGTGGAGATTGCAGTAAGCTAACATCGTGCTACTGCACTCCAATCTGGGGGACAGAGCAAGACCCTGTCTCAAAAAAACAAAAAACAAAAAACCAAAAACCAGAAACAAAAAACGTCAAAAAACAAAGCTTTTATACCACTATTTTCCAAGATGTGAAACGTCCAAGTCATCGCAGGAGATATTTAAGAAAATAAGGGTCCTATGAAAATACTTGAGAAACATTTAGAAAATTTGCATACTCTCTTCTTTCTCATGGAGAATCACGGCACATCTTCAGCCCATTGCAGGTTCTGGAAACTCCTATTGTAAAGAGACCTTTGAACTTGGTATTTCATAATTGTATTTCAGTGCCAGAAATATTTTTCCAGCAAGAACCTATTAACAGCTCACAGAACTACTAATTCTTGGACATCACTGCTTTCATTCACATAATGATGGTATCCAGTGTGGGAGAGTGTAGGCATCCTGGTAGGTGCTTGTCTATAGAGTTTTCTAACTTAGTCCTCATGACAGACCTGAGAAGTCGATTGTTTTAACCCTACTTTATTGTATTGTAGATTGTATTAGGAAGTTGGAACTAAATGAGGTGAAGCTTTGCAAAGCCCACACTGCTAGTAGCTGGGAGAGACTGGATTCAAGCCTGAGACTGCCAACCCTTGAGCCTGCTCACATCTTTTGGGTCCCACTGGCAGCCAGGGGTGAAGAATAGGCTATCTTATATTGAATCTGCTGGTGACAGCTGTCAGAGGGGCAGAACAGGGCAACTTTCTGGGCAACTTTCTGGGGCAACCAAGGAAATCTCTATGTTGTTGCAGGGTTGCCTGGCAAGTCTAGCCTACAGAATCCACTTCTAGGCCTGGATTATCCTCTCCCTTACTGACCCACCTGCAGTCCACCTGTAAGATCTGCTGGATGTATTTTCAAAATAGTTTTTAAAATTTGACTATTTCTGGCTGGGCCCAGTGGCTCAAGCCTGTAATTACAGCACTTTGGGAAGCTAAGGCAGGTGGATCACCTGAGGTCAGGAGTTTGAGACCAGCCTGACCAATATGGTAAAACCGCATCTCTACTAAAAATATAAAAATTAACCAGACATGGTGGCGGGTGCCTGTAGTCCCAGCTACTTGGGATGCTGAGACAGTAGAATTGCTTGAAGGCTGGGAGGTGGAGGTTGCAGTGAGCTGAGATCACACCATTGCACTTCTGCCTGGGTGACAGAATGAGACTCCATATATTAAAAAAATATCTGGCTATTTCCATCACCTTTGCCTTCACTAGTCTGAGCCACCAACATTTATTGCCAAAATATTGCCTTTATAGTAATAAAGGTCCCTTAGCTGGTCATTTCCACTCTTGACTTACTGTGACCCATCCTGTAGTTACAAAGGTGATCTTTTTCAAACAATAACACATCATGTCTCTTCCTTTCTCGAAAACCTCTACAAGCTTCCCATCACATCTTAACTCACATTCCAATTCTTTATCATTCTCTATGTTAATCTAGCTCCTGCCACCCTCTCTGGCCTCAGGTTGTTCTCCCCCTGTGTCTGTTTTGCTCTGGCTGCATTGGTTTTCGTCACTAACTTGTGACTGAGCCCAGCCAAGATCAGCAGAGCCACCCAGCCAAGCTCCCTAAACATGTGGGAAGTAGAAGCTCAGTGTTGTGCCTCACAGAGGCTTCCTGATGGTTTGTTACAGACACCATTTGGCAATAAACAGCTAATGGTTGGCCAGGCACGCTGGCTCACGCCTACAATCCTAGCACTTTGGGAGACTGGTGGGTGGATTGCTTCAGTCCAGTAGTTTGAGACCAGCCTGGGCAACATAGCAAGAGACCATTTTTAAAAATTAAAATAAAAAGAGCCAATGGTTGACTTTATTACTTGACTTCATTTTATGCTTGAATGCCTCCCACTCAAAATGACTGTTCCTCTTTTATCATTTTCTATTTTTATAGTTTTAAACTTTTAAATAAAATGCACAGTATTTTATCTTATGGCCTCTATCTTTCTTTACTTCTTTGCTTTGCTCTAGCTGATTTTAGCAGTTATCATTACCTAAAGCTGTGTTATGTAATTATTGTTTTCTTTTTTGTCAATCTCTTTCAATAAGCCCTCCTAGGGCAGGGATTTTGTCTTATTTTTCACTCTCTCCTTAGGGTCTGTAACAATGCTTATGCAGAGTAGGTGTTAAGGAAATATTTGTTGAATAAAAGGCTGACATTAAATTCTTTTTATCTTCAGGAGGCCTTCCCTAATTCCTGCTGATATGGCTTGGCTGTGTCCCCATCCAAATCTCACCTTGAATTATAACTCCCCTAATCTCCACATGTCATGGGAGGGACCAGGTGGGGAGGTAACTGAATCACGGGGGCTGGTCTTTCCTGTGCTGCTCTCATGATAGTGAATAAGTCTCATGAGATCTGATGGTTTTATAAAGGGCAGTTCTCCTGCACATCCTCCCTTGCCTGCTGCCATGACGTGATTGAGGATGTGATTTTGCTCCTCATTTGCCTGCTACCATTATTGTGAAGCCTCCCCAGCCATGTGGAACTGTGAGTCCATTAAACCTGTTTCCTTTAAACATTACCCCGTCTTTGCTATGTCTTTATTATCAGCGTGAGAACAGACTAATAGACCTGCCTAGCAGCACTTAACGGTTCTATGACCAGGCTCGGTGCTTCCCTACTGTTCTAGTGCTTTCCTATCTCAGATTGAATATTGACTGCTTATGTGTCTGTATTCTCCTCTACACTATGATTTTCTTGAGATCAGGAGCTCTGTGTTGATCATCATTGTATCCCTAGAGCACAGCATAAAGGCCTGGTGTGTGGCAATGGTCACTAAATATTTTCTGAAGGTATGAGTACATAATCAGGATCTGGTCAGCCCATTCTGGGATGAACGACTATTACTATGTGCTAAAGGAGGAACAACTAGAGAGAAAGAGGCCCAAAAAGGAGAATAAGATGTCCTTATGGGCATTGGTTTTATTTATACAGGAGCTATTTTATGAACATTTTAAATTTTAGTTGGCTGAACTGTCTACCCACAGATGATTTAAAATTGTCCCTGGAGAATGAGTGATGCAGAAAAATGAGAATGACTGGTATTGATGTGTGAATTATACCCTTCAAAGATACTCAGCAGCCTGTATATCAGTTACATCAGACTCCTCCTCTTAGTTACCGTATTTATGGCATGGACTTGAATTCAGGAGGCTAAATATAGTGTTGAGAGCCCCAGGCAATTTATAGAAGACATAGCCAAAAGTTTATCTCGTATTTTCTACAAGCTTTTATTGTACTGGGTTTTTTGATCTGCTTTTATCTGGGTGAACCAGGAATAAGGAACATTTTATTAAAGATATCTTTACCTAAGATTAATAAACAACCTCACTGTGACTTCCAGTGTACAGCATATTTAAAGCAGGATTTTTTTGTTATTGTTTACAGCCTTCTCTTTACTTTCTTTCTTCTTCTTTTCTTTTCTCTTTCTCTTCTTCTCCTTCTTCTTATTCTTTAAATGGGAGACTGAAGCCTCATTAAAAGAGTGGAAACAGATCTGTGACAGTAATCCGATCACCAGGCGTGAGCTTCTCGTCTGAGATCAGTGCTGAAGTCAGTCCCTATTCCAAAGGGCAAAGTAATAAAAGCAAGACTGTGCTGCCTTTGAGGAGTTTAAAGCTTTTGTCCAGTTTTGGGAAAAGGCCCAAACTCAAGTTGTTAAGATGTAATCTGTGCCATTGTTGTATAAAATACTCCTTGTTGGCTGGGCGCATTGGCTCATGCCTGTAATCCCAGTGCTTCGGGAGGCTGAGGCGGGCAGATCACTGGAGTTCTGGAGTTCTAGGGCAGCCTGACCAACCTGGAGAAACCCCATCTCTACTAAAAATACAAAATTAGCCAGGCGTGGTGGTGCATGCCTGTAATCTCAGCTACTACGGAGGTTGAGGCGGAAGAATCACTTGAACCTGGGAGGCAGAGGTTGTGGTGAGGCGAGACCACACCATTACACTCCAGCCTGGGTAAACCAAATCTCCATTTCAAACAAACAAACAAACAAAAAATCCCTTGTCACTTAATTTTGTACTCAATTATGCCACTTAATGATTGTGTTGCAATTTATCTGTGTACATTTACTTCTACTCGTCCATGATGTCCATCAAAAAAAATCACTCCTTGAGGACAGCTTCCTTGTCTTATGATCTTTCAATTTTTTACTCAATGCCCCATATATAGTAGATGCTCATAAGATAGAATTATTGTTTGGTTTAAACACACACACACACACACACACACACATCACACATAGTTACAAGTATATGTTCTAAGTCTTTCTCTAAGCCTTTTCCAAAAGTCCCTCAAGGTCCTTTAAGAAGACTCGTAAGATGCAAGAGTGGTGACATTTGACATATTCACATTTATTTTGCCTATTTGGCTTGTGCAAAGAAAGCTAGATGTTAGAAAATGCCTGTGGATTTTCGTAAACTTAATCAGATGGTAAATCCAATTGTAGCATCTGTTCCAGATGTAGTACCTTTACTAATACAAATCTTGCAGCCCCTGGAACTGGGTATGAAGTGATTGACCCAGCAAATACTATTTCCTCTACACCAATTTGCAAAGACTGCCAGAAGGAGTTTGCTTTTTCCTGACAGGGCAAAGAGTATACTTTCTTAGTGTATGCGCAGGGCCATGTCAACTCTCTTACTGTCTGCCATATTGTATCTGCAGATATTTAGATTATTTTGACATTCCAAAGAATAGCACACTGGTCCACAACATTGATGACATTGTGCTGATTGTATTTAGATGAACAGGTAATATCACATACTTCAGATGCCGTAGGAAGACATATGTGAGCCAGAGGAGGGCAGAGAATTCCAATTCCTAATAAACATTACTCTATCAGTTAAGATGCTGCCATAAAAACAGATATCAGTTATTTTAACAGACAGAATTTAATATAAAGAATTGGCTAAACAGGATAGAAGATTAATTTTTTTTTTTCAAAGATGAGCTCTTGCTATGTTGACCAGGCTGGTCTTGAACTCCTAGCCTCAAGCAGTCCTCTCATCTCACCTCCCAAATTGCTGGGACTACAGGCATGAGCCACCATGCCTGGCCCAAGATAGAGAACTTAAATAGTTAAACGGGAATCCTGATGTATCACAGAAGCATTGACAGCATAAGGCACTTGTCACTTTTAGGACACAAAGGCAAGATGTCGGAATTATTGGAAACCAGAAACTTGGAGCAGGAATCTTCCAGGGGGTGGCCTGGGCCTCTGAGGAGTTTCAAGACTAAGAAGAGGGCCCTAAAGAGTTGCCATTCAGACCTCTGAGAAGAGAAGAACTAGAGAAAGCACAGTAAGAAGTACGTTGGACAGATGGTGGGGCCAGAAAAGGAAAGTTCATTCAAGGTGGTAGGAAGATCAGTTCATACACACCGTGTTGCAAAGTTTAGTTGACTTGATTTATTTCAGGAATGGGATAAGAAAGTAAATATACAAGAGGAGAAGACATTCAAGAAAATTGAGGATTCATTGCATGCAGCTAACTCTCACTTTTCTTATTTTACTTTAAAACCACTGTTGACAGAGATGAAAAACCTACTGAAAACAAAGAACTAGTCCATGGAAATACATTTGCTGATTCCTGGAGTTGAGAGGCAGCAACAATTGGACCCAAGATAACAGCGAGAAGTGCAGAGAAACTTCTGAGCCAGACTGACCTTAGTTCAAGTCTCAGCTTTATCACAAACTGTGATATTACTTATTTAGCATCTCTGTACCTCAGTTTTTTTGTAATTGGGATCATTATTACCACCATCACATGTTGAGTTCCACAGAGCTAAAATCGAAGTGCTATCATGCCTCCAACACTTACCCCATGCTTCATTTGGGGATTCTCTGCACTCAAATTATAATCCTCTGTATTATAATAACAAGAAATATCTGCTTATTTTTGATCCACAATAATTATTTATAACACTGCCTTTTTTTCCCCAATAGATGCCTGGAGTTTGAATCTGTTTATCATAAACTCCTAGAATTGTCTCACTTTCTTTGGGATAGTGAGTCTCCAAATTTGGGAGACTCCAGGTTAAGTATCAGAAAGAGTTAGAGGACCATCAGACAAACGTTTGACTGAAATTTTCCCCCGGATAAAAACAGGCAGAGTCTCAGTAAGAGTGATAATAATAACAGGACAGGGAAGTCCCCCTAAGGACAAGAGGGAAAGATAAGGAGATTTGAAATAAGATGAAAATATGGAATTCAGAAGTTGTAGAAGAATAATTATTTATCAGCTCACTCTAAGCATTTCCCAAAAACCTGGAATTCCAATTCCAGGTGAGAAAAGTTTTATCCTTCTAGAGAAGGAAAGGGCCATTCATTTGCTTTCCATAGCTTTTTGGAAAATATCTCTGTGTAGCTCGTATCCAACAATCATCAGGCATCTTCTCATTCTAATTTGCTTTCTTAGCAGACTTGCATGCTAGAGGGAAATGCCCTCTGCTGGTGTGAGAGTTCATAGGCCAAGTCCTTCTCGCATTCTGATTTGGTACCTTGTAATTGGTTTCTTGTTACTGAACAGTCCTGTGCGATATTGGGTGATAATGTTACATGGAGACCTGAACTGGGGCAGGACTAGCGTTAAACTAGTTAGGGCCAGCATTCCACATCAATAGCATATATGTGGCTATATTCGGGGGGGGGTTCCAAAAGTCTTTCTAATCCCAAATGATCTTTGCTGCCCAACTGCTATAATGTCTGAAATGCTACCATTAAATTTATCCCATTAGACTATAGTTCCTGCAGTTACCAAAATGTAAGTTCAATTCAACCTAATAAACTCTTACTGGGTGAACTTTTAGTGTAGGGCATTGTGATGGGTACTCCGAGTGAAAAAACAAAAGCAAAAATTAGGATGATGATTTAGTAAGTTTATCTATCACCCTCAACAGCCAAAAACAAATTGTAAGATGCAATGAAAAGTCAATATATAAAAAACTGCCCAAAGGAGTGATAAGGACTCTTATGCAATAAAAATTTAAAGAACTGAATGATTAGTAGGTGCTGGAGTAGCCAGACATATGACTTGCATCAGGACTTCAGAGGTAAATACTCCATTCGTGGTGGTCATAAATGATTTAGGTTTCACTGGTGAATTAGCTATCCAGACTTCTTGAAAAGAGAAAAATTTAGAATGAATTCAATGGCACTCCTCAGGGGGTTACTAGAGAATAGCTTACGTGGGAGACCCCAGAACAAATACCTGGGGGACTGAATTGTGTGGCAGCCTAAAAGTTTGCAAGGACAAATTTGTTTGACTATTTGCACAGGGGATGTCAGAGCTTTGTTGGATGGTACACTGCGGGTACCTTGACATACCCAAAGCTCTGTTTGAATAACTAATACAGTGAACAATGAAATGGCCCTATGCATAATCTGGTAAAGTGCTTGGAAATCCTGATATGAAAGGCAGACTGGAAAATGTCATTGCTGAGATTTCCTTCCCTCCCTCCCTCCCTTCCTTCCTTCCCCTTTCTCTCTCTCTCTCTCTCTTTCTTTGTTTCTTTCTTTCTTTCTTCCTTCCTTCCTTCTTTCCTTCCTTTCCTTCCTTCCTTCTTCTTTCTTTCTTTTTCTTTCTTTCCTTCTTTCCTTCTTTCTCTCTCTCTGTCTCTCTTTCTTTCTTTCTTTTGTTTTTTCTGAGGCAAAGTGTCAAGACGGTCTCAAACCCCTAGGCTCAAGTAATCCTCCCACCTCGGCCTCCCAGAGTGCTGGGACTACATAGGCATGAGCTACCATGTTCAACCACTGTTGAGATGTTGTAAGCAAATTGTTATGGACTGCAACCCCAAATTCATATATTGAAACCCTAACCTCCACTTTGATGGTACATGGAGGTGGGGCCACTGGCTGGTAGTTAAGTTTAGATGAGATCATGAGTGTGGAGCCCCCAGGATGGGATTAGTGTTTTTATAAAAAGAGATTATCATGCTCTCCTTCCTCCCAACCCCTTCTCTGCCAAGTGAGGATACAACAAAAAGACAGCCATTGGCCAACCAGAAAGAGGGCTTTAACCAGACACTAAATCTGTTAGCAACTTGATCTTCCACTTTCCAGCCTGCAGAATTGCTGAGTCTGTCCCACAGACCCTGGCCAAGTGACAGATGAAAGGAGTACTCAGACACAGGTATACAGTGTAAGACCAGCTAGGGGGCTGCCAGCTCCAGTGGCCGAAGAGAGCAGCCTTGAACAGCTGGAGCTGCTTGCTTTTATTCAGTGCAGACATAATGCCAAAAGCCTGGAGCAAACACAATCGGCTGGTAAGTAACATTGCTGTTCCCCCTTTCAGGGATCAGTCATGTTGCATGGATGATCAAAGGTCGGTTTCTGGACAACATGAGTAAACAAGCCTATTTAGATAAATTCCCCTAGACTCTCTTGCCTACTCCTTGCCCTCTGCCTCAGGGTAAGAGAACATCTGCCTTCAACTTATTCTCTCCCAAAGTTTTGCAGAGCTTCTGACCTTTCAAAATGCCTGTTCCTTTCCCTATAGCTTCTCCCACCACTGACTGATCTACACAGAATGATGAGAATAAATGTTTGTTTTTGAAGCCACCCAGTCTACAGTATTCATTATAGTGCAGACAGACTAATACGCAAATCAATATAAAGTACCCTGTGGAAAAAAAAAAAAAAAAAACGAAATGCTTTCAGTATTTTCCAGTGAAAAGAACTTATAATAAAAATTTGACATTGTTTGACAGGAAGGAGGGCTTCTGTTTCTAGTTTTTTAGTTAATTTGACAGCGAAGTTCAAGTTTCACAGTTTAAACTTTCTCTGGGTTGAAAATCGTCATTGCCAGGTGTGGGAAGAGGAAGCAGGACCCACACAGGACTCAGGAGGGCATTTAGGTCATTCCACTCAGGCCATTGCCATTCTCTTCCTACTCCTCTGAAAGAAAGCGAGGCTTTGACGTCAGGCGTGGGTGAGTCATCTTTCCTCCCAAGGCCTCCGGCTGGGATTTGAAGGCTGTCTTTGCAGCAACTATTCTGTTAGTCATTCACAAAAAAGCATCCTGGAAAAGCTGAAGGGAAATGCTTGGATGGACAAGTGATTAAATTTCTATTTTCACGGCAGAGAACCTGCTGGCTTGCTCACAAAAGCAGCCGTATCCAGTACCAGGCACCCCAAGGGCACCCAGTAAATGCTTGTAGATTCACTGACAAAAAGATCTGCTGGATTCTCTTAAATCTTGGTGTCGAAACTGAATTTTCAGATATGATTACGTGGCTGGTTGATACGGCTTTGTGCCTATTTACTTCTCCATGCTCAAATGTCAACTCAAATTTATTGGATTTACAGAAAGAGCTTACTAACATTGCTGGCCCTACTATCACGAACATTATGAAAGGAAAATGAATAAGGCCCTTTCTGAAGTTTTATCTGCAAGGGTGCATGTGGGATTCAATGGAAAGAAAGGTGAACTGTGAGCTAAGAATTATTCTTTCTCTTGCTCCAGGAAGCCCTCAGCAATCATTTGATCTCTTTTGAGAATCTGTTAGGGAAAAGAATAAAAATATCTCCTTATCTGCCAGAAATGCAGGGAAACAAGAATGAAGCAAAATGAAGCGTGTGAGTCCTACATTCTTCCAGCCTGAGACAGGTCGTAGCCTTATTACTCTGCCTGCAGTGAACTGACAGGGAATCTGAGATGCAGAGAGGCGTGGTGAATTAACCAGGGAAGCCTGGCAACTGTGGCCTGAGCCCTCTTCATTTTTTCCTCTCTTAGGCGATCTCCACAGGTTTATATACCATCTACATCCATGACTCTTAGATTTCTATCTCTAGCCATTCTTCACGTATATAACTTGTGCTTTACACTTTTATGTGAAGGTCCAATAGGTATTTCAAACATCACATTCAAATGGAAACTCATGAGTTTCCCCTCAAACATGCTCCTTCCTGTCCCCCCTTAGGAGGGACTACCATTTACAGTTATCTAAGCCAAAAAGTCTAGGAGTCATCCTTGATTCCTCCGTTCTTTTCATCCCCCCGTGAGATACAATTTGGTATTAAGACCAATTCTTTCTCTCTTGCCTTCTCTCTATGTCCACTGCTAACACCCTAGAATAAAACATGCTCCTTTCTCACTGGGTGGACAGCAGTCACTCTAGTTTCTCTTATTTTACTATTGACTCCTATTGATACAGGAGTTAAGAAGAAACTCCTTAGGCAGATAGTGAAGGTACTGGGGTCCTTGGTAAGCTTTTCCCTTTTAATAAAAAGCAGCCCCCAAATCATTTTCTAACAAACAACAGCCTGTAAAATCAAGCTGCAGACATAAACAAGCAAGCTGGAAGCTCGCAGGGGTGAATGCCAGTAAGGACTACCTGGGACTAGGCATGTTCAAAATGGCAGCTCCATCTTCCCTTCCCTTTGCCAGCCATGCATATAGTAATGAGCAGACAAGATAGCACCAGTCAAGTGGAAAGTCTATTTGCATAATAAGATTGGCAGGGGGAGGGTAGGGGCGTTGCGGGGGGGTGGGGTGGCCAGCCTTCTTCACATGCTATGTAAACATCACACCTGATCAAACCAATCGGTGAGCCCTGTGTAAATCAGACACTGCCTTTTCAAGGCTGTTTATAAAATCCGGTGAACTCTGCTGCTGGCCAGTGTTTGCTCTCTGAAGCCCTTCTCTCTCACTAGAGAGAGAACTGTTCTCCTTTCTCTTTCTTCTACCTATGAAGCCTCTGCTCCTAAACTCTTCATGGGTGTCCATGTCCTAAACTTTCCTGGCATGGCACAACAAATCCTGGGTATTTACCCAAGACAATGAAACCACTTCACTATGATGTATGCATGCTGCAAAGGAAAGTTAGTATAAAATTCTTCTTAAAGAAAATTCAGGCAATTTATTAAATATTACCTATAAAATATGATGTATCTGTATTTTACATAAGGAAACAACAATTTATCGATCTTCATAACAACTCATCCATGCAACAATACTAGTAGTCAACACTAAGCTTAACTCTATTTTCAGACCAACCATGCAACTTTAGATTAGAGGACATGTGGGACCTTGAATCCTAATTCCTAAATTTACAGTCAAAATGTTCTCAGAGATAAGTATTATGAAAACCATAAGAAGCTAAAATAAGTTATTTATTTATTTATGAGATGGAGTCTCGCTCTTGTCACCCAGGCTGGAGTGCAATGGCGTGATCTCAGCTCACTGCAACCTCTGCCTCCTGGGTTCAAGCGATTCTTCTGCCTCGGCGTCCCAAATAACTGGGATTACAGGTGTGTGCCACCACACTGGGCTAATTTTTGTGTTTTTAATAGAGCCGAGGTTTCACTATGTTGGCCAGGCTGGTCTCAAACTCCTGACCTCAGGTGATCCACCCGCCCCGGCCTCCCAAAGTGCTGGGATTACAGGTGTGAGCCACTGCACCTGGCTCTACCTCTTCTTGAAGTTGTCTCTTTTCCATCTTTTAGATCTCAGCCCTAAGGTCCCTTCCCTGAGAAACCATTTCTGGGTACCCTTTCTAAAGCAGCCTTTCTGGCTCCCTCAGTTCTTGTGTATTATATCACTGTTTAATTCCTTTGTAAAATTAACCACATACTGAAATTATCCAGCTTATTTATTTACTTGTTTATTGTATCTCCACTATCTCCTGCTTCTTTCCAAGTAAGTTGTGACCTCCATGTGAATGAGGGCCTTGTCCTTACAAGAGGCAACTATGGATCAGTGATTAAGCTCTCACACTCTGGAAATAGATTTCTTGGATTCATAGCCCAACTTGCCACTTGCTACATATTTGACCTAAAATAATTGTTTGACCTCTCTGTTCCTCTCTGTTCTCGTTAGTAAAAATGATAGCAGTAAAAGGACCTGCCTCATGAAATTGTTGTAAAAAGATCACTCCTTGTAAGTCATCCCTGGCACAATGCACATATTCTGCAAATGTTAGCTGCCACTGTTGATGACTGTACAGTACCTGCTTAACACATATTAGTAGAGTGAACAGGCTGGGTGTGGTGGCTCACGCCTGTAATCCCAGCACTTTGGGAGGCCAAGGTGGGTGTATCACCTGAAGTCAGGGGTTCGAGACCAGCCTGACTAATGTAGTGAAACCCCGTCTCTACTAAAATTACAAAAATTAGCTGGGCATGGTGACAGGCACCTGTAATCCCAACTACTCAGGAGGTTGAGGTGGGAGAATCACTTGAACCCAGGAGGCGGACATTGCAGTCATCCGAGATCGTGGCATTGTATTACAACCTGGGCGACAAGAGCAAAACTCTCTCTCAAAAAAATAAAAAAATGAAGTAGATTGAACAATAAATTAGTTTTATTTATTCAAGGAACACTTCTGCTATGTCATGGAACATTTTGGGGATTACGAATAGGAGCTGAAAGAACAGGCAAGATGTCCTCGGAAACCTGTTTGGATGGTGGCTGGCAGAACTGCAGCTGTGCAGAGAGAGATGCCAGCCAGCGTGCAGAAGTGGAAAGTGATCATAATAGAAGTCAGAGTTTATATTTTGTACTGATTCTGTGCTAAGTGCTGTGACCCATTTTTCTATTTTGCCTTTCAAAAATTACTAATCCATTTGTGTAAAGTTTATTATGAAACACTTCTTAGGGCTCCTGGTTACACCAACCTTCTTGATACTACAGAAATGGCACATGACCCATTCCCTGCTGGAATATGCCTTAGCTTCTACTCCACGCCTGGTTAGGAACTGCGCCATCTTCAGCTCTCAACTGAAATGGCATTGCCTTGGTGAAGCCTCACTTGACCCTGGCAGGATAGTCCAGATCTCCCTGGAATATGTAGTTTCTCATGCCTTTTACGTTGTCTTTCTGGTATATATCACACCTTACATTAATTCAAATGAATAATTCATCTTTCTTTTCTTCTTTCTTTTTTTTTGAGACAGAGTCTCGTTTGCTCTGTCTACCCAGGCTGGAGTGTAGTGGTGTGATCTCGGCTCACTGCAACCTCTGCCTCATGGGTTCAAGCGATTCTCTTGCGTCAGCCTCCCCAGTAGCTGGGATTACAGGTGCACACTACCATGCCTGGCTAATTTCTTGTATTTTTAGTAGACATGGGGTTTCACCATGTTGGCCAGGTTGGTCTTGAACTTCTGACCTCAAATGATCCACCAGCCTCTGCCTCCCAAAGTGCTGGGATTAACAAGCATGAGCCAGGGCCCCCATCCCATTGGCTTTCTTTTTTTTTTTTTTTTGTTTCATTATTTCATTATTTATTAGTTCATTGATTTTTTTTTTTAATTGCATTTTAGGTTTGGGGGTACATGTGAAGAACATGGAAGATTGTTGCATAGGTACACACATGGCAGTGTGATTTGCTGCCTTCCTCCCCATCACCTATATCTGGCATTTCTCCCCCATGCTATCCCTCCCCAACTCCCCCACCCCCCCACTATCCCTCCCCTTTCCCCCGACAGACCCCAGTGTGTGATACTCCCCTCCCTGTGTCCATGTGTTCCCATTGTTCAACACCCGCCTATGAGTGAGAACATGCGGTGTTTGATTTTCTGTTCCTGTGTCAGTTTGCTGAGAATGATGGTTTCCAGGTTCATCCATGTCCCTACAAAGGACACGAACTCATCGTTTTTGATGGCTGCATAATATTCCATGGTGTATATGTGCCACATTTTCCCTGTCCAGTCTATCATCGATGGGCATTTGGGTTGGTTCCAGGTCTTTGCTATTGTAAACTGTGCTGCAATGAACATTCGTGTGCATGTGTCCTTATAGTAGAACGATTTATAGTCTTTTGGATATATACCCAGTAATGGGATTGCTGGATCAAATGGAATTTCTATTTCTAGGTCCTTGAGGAATCGCCACACCGTCTTCCACAATGGTTGAACTAATTTACACTCCCACCAACAGTGTACAAGCGGCTTTCTTAAGAGTCTGGTTCAACAACAACAACAAAAGCCAGGAAATTCGAGATAAAGGAAACATTAAGCAGCAGTATTTTAATGATCACTTGATGAAAAAGTCATTCAGCACTTTGTTGTTCTCATTAAAATGAGAATGACTTTCATTTAATTTAATTTAATTTTTAAAGACAGAATTTTGCTCTCTCACCCAGCTGGAATGCAATGGCACCGTTGCAGCTGACTGCAGCCTCAAACTCCTGGCTCAAGGGATCCTTCAGCCGCAGCCTCCTGATTAGCTAGGACTGCAGGTCAGCACCATCATGCCCTGCTGATTTCTAATTTTTTTGTAGAGATGGAGTTTTGCTGTGTTGCCCAGGCTAAGAATAACTTTAATTCATCATAAGCTATACTACTGGTTTACAATTTTTGATTATTTATGCCAGTGTTTTCCAGTAGGGCTTCATAGAAAATTAACTGAAAGTCTGATGACATTCAGAGAGTTTAAAAAAAAAAAAAGTCACACTGATGATATCTTGGCAAAAGTAGGGAAATGATCAAAAGAAGCTATTGTTTTACCCACTCAATTTACAGTCTATGAAAATCGGAACTGCTTCTGAAACTGCCTTTGCAAAATTATGACTGGGTTGGTGAAAGAGATCTAACTTAATTGACTCCATCTTCCTTCTAACCTCCAGGCTGTTCTTGTTCATTCCTGGGTGTAGGCTAAACTAACTTTGGGAGAGACTCAGTTTACAGTTATAGTTTAAACAAAGATAATAACAGCTCTTTCCCAAAGCAAACTTCCTTCTTACCTGGAGACTAGATTGCCTTTGTAGGACTAACAAATTAGCCACAAGATTAGAAATTAAGGTTTAGGAGTCACGCAGAATCTGGAGGCTACAAGATTCTGACTCATGCTAAACTGCTCCTAAGATCAGTACTTGAGATATTTTGTAGATCTTGGACTTGATGGATCAGTTGGCACCACCCAGATCGATTAACTGGCTCATCTGATCTTGTGGCCCCCACCCAGGAACTGACTCAGCGCAGGAAGACAGCTTTGACTCCCTATGATTTCATCACTGATCTGACCAATCAGCACTCCTGGCTCACTGGCCTCCCCCACCCATCGAGTTGTCCTTCCCTGCTTCCCAAATGTAGGGGAGACTGATTTGAGTAACAACAAAACTCCAAAGAAAAAACCCTGAAAAACAAAAACAAAACAAAACAAACCAACCAACAAAAACCCTCCAGTCTCCTGCACAGCTGGCTTTATGTCAATTACTCTTTCTCTATTGCAATCCCCCCTGTCTTGATAAATCGGCTCTGTCTAGGCAGCAGGCAAGGTGAAACCCTTGGGCAGTTACACTTCTGATGGGAGAGATCAGAATAATCAATGAGAAATTTGAATTCAAAGGCAAATCGTAAGACACTTATTAAGTCCGATTGTGAAGAGACCTATTTCAAACAGAAGGTAAAGTCAAATCTCTCGTCTGGAATTTGGTTTTCCTACCCTTAACAAATGAATATTTCAAGTAGGGATAAGATTTTTCATAAGGGTGTATGAAAGGTATATTTACCATTTGAGATTAGATGTAAGAAGAATAAACTGAAATTACATTATTGATAAAGTTATGGCAAGATCCTTTCATATGAATTGAGTCATAAAGAAAAGTTTGCAAAAGAAAATTCTTCTGAACCAATGTTCAACCTGAAAAATAAGAGCTTATCCGAAGGGCTGAAAATGGAAGACAGTAACAAATGAGAATAAAAATGAAACAAAAACAGAACTTTAGAATAGAACTGAAGTGTATTTTAACATCATCCTTAAATTTTTTTTTTTTTTTTTTGAGACTGAGTCTTGTTCTATCACCCAGGCTGGAGTGCCCTGGAGTGATCTTGGCTCACTGCAACCTCTGCCTCCTAGGTTCAAGCGATTCTCATGCCTCAGCCTCCCAAGTAGCTGGGACTATAGGTGCCCTCCACTACACCTGGCTAATTTTTGTATTTTTAGTAGAGATGGGGTTTCACCATGTTGGCCAGGCTCATCTCGAACTCCTGACCTCAAGTGATCTGCCTGCCTCAGTCTCCTGAAGTGTTGGGATTACAGGCATGAGACATGGCATCCAGCCTCCATTCTTTAAATTTTTTAAGTTTCCTCTTTTGTTCTTTTTATGTCTTTACCATTTTAATTTATATACATAACTCAATAACTTTATTTCTTTTACAGAAAAGCATCTTTCTGAACTCTGTATCTAAAGCAGTCAGTTTTGGTAAACTGTATTTTCCTAGAAAATTGTCCATTTCATCTAGTTTTTCAAGTGTATTTTTACAGAGGTCTGAAAAGTCGTTTCATTAAAATTTTTTTCACCAGGCATGGTGGCTCATGCTTGTATTCCCAGCACTTTGGGTGGCTGAGGCAGGCGGATCACGAGGTCAAGAGATCGAGACCATCCTGGTCAACATGGTGAAACCCCATCTCTACGAAAAATACAAAGTTATTTAGGTTAGCTAGTGCTGTAACTGCCCAATGGATTCACCTTGCCCATAGGCAGCCAATTTATCAAGAAAGGGGAATTGCAATAGAGAAAGAGTAGTTCCTGCAGAGCCAACTGTGTGGGGAGACTGAAGTTTTATTATTATTCAAATCAGTCTCCCTGAGCATTTGGGGGATCAGAGTTTTTAAGGAACTTGGTGGGTCAGGGGAAGCCAAGGAGCTGGGAGTGCTGATTGGTTAGGTCAGAGATGAAATCATGGGAAGTTGAAGCTGTCCTCTTGTGCTGAGTGAGTTCCTGTGATAGGGCCTCAAGATCAGATGAGCCAGTTAATCAATCTGGGTGGTGTCAGCTGATCCATCAAGTGCAGGGTCTGCAAAATATCTCAAGCACTATCTTAGGAGCAGCTTAGAAGGGGTCATAATCTTGTAACCTCCACCTGCATGAGGCCTAAACCATAATTTCTAATCTTTGGCTAATTTCTTAGTCCTACAAAGGCAGTCTAGTCTCCAGGCAAGAGGGAAGTTTGTTTTGAGAAAAGGCTGTTATTGTCTTTGTTTTAAACTATAAACTGAGTTCCTCCCACAGTTAGTTCAGCCTACACCCAGGAAGGAACGAGGACAGCTTGAAGGTTGCAACCAAGATGGAGCTGGTTAGGTTAGATCTCTTTCACTGTCTCAGTCATAATTTTGCAAAGGCGGTTTCAGTGCTTTGTCTATTTTGTTGATACTTGAAACAACCAATATTTTGTTTTCCTAATTAGATCCACTGTTTTCTGTTCTCGTTCATTAATTTCTGTTTTCATATTTATTATTTTTATGAAAGAAGTTAAAAATTAAAATGAAGCCACTTATGTCAGACCCTGACAAAATGGAGCCAGGAAAGTCCATGAAGGGAAGGTTCTCCTGCCTGTATGAAGACTATCAGAAAAGACTGCAAAAACGATGCTTTGCACAAAGCCCATTGAAACCTTCCATAAAAAATATTTTTGTGAGAACATCTGCCCAACAACTGCTTGTCCAACCTTGGACTGACACTACCCTTGTTATCAATCCTTATAGCCAAGGATAATTGTTTCAGAAACACAGATGTAAGTGTTTTTGATTTAAAAAACCCTTCTTTTCCTTTACCTCTGTGAATACATTCACAGTTTACTATGGCATTGCGTTCCATGTTAAAATGCCTACTTCTGGAATCAACTTACGCCTTTATTTTTTTTTTAAGATGGGGTTTCACCATGTTTGTCAGGCTGGTCTTGAAGTCCCAACCTCAGGTGATCCGCCCGCCTTGGCCTCCAAAGTGCTTGGATTACAGGCGTGAGCCACCACGCCCGGTCAACTTATGCCTTTTTAAAATAAAATACAAATAAAGACAAGGTTCTCACTCTGCCACCCAGGCTGGAGTGCAGTGATGTGATCATGGCTCACTGTAGCCTTGATCTCCCAGGCTCAAGTGATCTTCACACCTCAGCCTCCCAAAGTGCTGGCATTACAGGCATGAGCCACTGTGCCCAGCTAAACTTATCGTTGGAGAATCTCTGCCTGTTATTTAAGTTGACATGTCTCTATTATTTTTTTTAATTGTACTTTAGATTCTGGGGTACATGTGCAGATCAGTGCAGGACTGTTGCATAGGTACCTACGTGGGGAAGGTGGTTTGTTGCCTCCATCCTCCTGTCACCTATATCTGGCATTTCTTCCCATGTTATCCCTCCTCAACCTCCCCCACCCACCTGCTGTCCCTCCCCTGGCTCCCCGCAACAGGCCCCAGTGTGTGATGCTCCCCTCCTGTGTCCATGTGTTCTCATTGTTCAACGCCCACCGATGAGTGAGAATATGTGGTGTTTGATTTTCTGTTCTTGTGTCAGTTTGCTGAGAATGATGGTTTCCAGATTCATCCATGTCCCTACAAAGGACACAAACTCATCATTTTTTATGGCTGCATAGTATTCCATGGTGTACATGTGCCACATTTTCCTTGTCCAGTCTGTCATCGTTGGGCATTTGGGTTGGTTCCAGGTCTTTGCTATTGTAAACGGTGCCACAATGAACATATGTGTGCATGTGTCTTTATAATAGAACGATTTATAATCCTTTGGGTATATCCCCAGTAATGGGATTGTGGGGTCAAATGGAATTTCTATTTCTAGATCCTTGAAGAATTGCCACACTGTCTTCCACAATGGTTGAACTAAGTTGCACCCCCCACCAACAGTATAAAAGTGTTCCTATTTCTCCACATCCTCTCCAGAATCTGTTGTCTCCAGATTTTTTTAATGATTGCCATTCTAACTGGCGTGAGGTGGTATCTCAATGTAGTTTTGATTTGCATTTCTCTAATAACCAGTCTTGCTCTGTCACCTATGCTGGAGGGCCAGCGTTGTAATCTCGGCTCACTGCAACCTCTGCCTTCTGGGTTCAAGGGATTTTCCTGCATCAGCCTCCTGAGTAGCTGGGACTACAGACGTATGCCACCGTGCCTGGAGCCTGGCATTTTTGTATTTATTTTTGTTTTTTATTTTTTTTTATTTTTATTTATTTATTTTTATTGCATTTTAGGTTTGGGGGGGTACATGTGAAGAACATGGAAGATTGTTGCATAGATATACACATGGCAGTGTGATTTGCTGCCTTCCTCCCCATCACCTATATCTGGCATTTCTCCCCCATGCTATCCCTCCCCAACTCCCCCACCCCCCCACTATCCCTCCCCTTTTTCACCCCCAACAGACCCCAGTGTGTGATACTCCCCTCCCTGTGTCCATGTGTTCTCATTGTTCAACACCCGTCTATGAGTGAGAACATGCGGTGTTTGATTTTCTGTTCCTGTGTCAGTTTGCTGAGAATGATGGTTTCCAGGTTCATCCATGTCCCTACAAAGGACACGAACTCATCGTTTTTGATGGCTGCATAATATTCCATGGTGTATATGTGCCACATTTTCCCTGTCCAGTCTATCATCGATGGGCATTTGGGTTGGTTCCAGGTCTTTGCTATTGTAAACTGTGCTGCAATGAACATTCGTGTGCATGTGTCCTTATAGTAGAACGATTTATAGTCTTTTGGATATATACCCAGTAATGGGATTGCTGGATCAAATGGAATTTCTATTTCTAGGTCCTTGAGGAATCGCCACACCGTCTTCCACAATGGTTGAACTAATTTACACTCCCACCAACAGTGTAAAAGCGTTCCTATTTCTCCACATCCTCTCCAGCATCTGTTGTCTCCAGATTTTTTAATGATCGCCATTCTAACTGGCGTGAGATGGTATCTCAATGTAGTTTTGATTTGCATTTCTCTAATGACCAGTGATGATGAGCATTTTTTCATATGTTTGTTGGCTTCATGTATGTCTTCTTTTGTAAAGTGTCTGTTCATATCCTTCGCCCACTTTTGAATGGGCTTGTTTGTTTTTTCTTGTAAATGTGTTTCAGTTCTTTGTAGATTCTGGTTATCAGCCCTTTGTCAGATGGGTAGACTGCAAAAATTTTTTCCCATTCTGTTGGTTGCTGATTCACTCTAATGACTGTTTCTTTTGCTGTGCAGAAGCTATGGAGTTTGATTAGGTCCCATTTGTCTATTTTGGCTTTTGTTGCCACTGCTTTTGGTGTTTTGGTCATGAAGTCCTTGCCTACACCTATGTCCTGAATGGTTTTGCCTAGATTTTCTTCTAGGGTTTTTATGGTGTTAGGTCTTATGTTTAAGTCTTTAATCCATCTGGAGTTAATTTTAGTGTAAGGTGTCAGGAAGGGGTCCAGCTTCTGCTTTCTGCACATGACTAGCCAGTTTTCCCAACACCATTTATTAAACAGGGACTCGCTTCCACATTGTTTGTTTTTGTCAGGTTTGTCAAAGATCAGGTGGTTGTAGATGTGTTGTGTTGCGTCGGAGGTCTCTGTCCTGTTCCATTGGTCTATATCTCTGTTTTGGTACCAGTACCATGCTGTTTTGATTACTGTAGCTTTGTAGTATAATTTGAAGTCCGGGAGTGTGATGCCTCTAGCTTTGTTCTTTTTGCTTAGAATTGACTTGGCTATGCGGGCTCTCTTTTGGTTCCATATGAAGTTTAAGGTGGTTTTTCCAGTTCTTCAAAGAAGGTCATTGGTAGCTTGATAGGGATAGCATTGAATCTGTAAATTACTTTGGGCAGTATGGCCATTTTGACAATATTGATTCTTCCTAGCCATGAACATGGAATATTTCTCCATCTGTTTGTGTCCTCTCTTATTTCATTGAGCAGTGGTTTGTAGTTCTCCTTGAAGAGGTCCTTTACGTTCCTTGTTAGTTGTATTCCTAGGTATTTTATTCTCTTTGTAGCGATTGTGAATGGCAGTTGGTTCTTGATTTGGCTGTCTTTAAGTCTGTTATTGGTGTATAGGAATGCTTGTGATTTTTGCACATTGATTTTATATCCTGAGACTTTGCTGAAGTTGCTTATCAGTTTCAGGAGATTTTGGGCTGAGACGATGGGGTTTTCTAGATATACAATCATATCGTCTGCAAATAGAGACAATTTGACTTCCTCCTTTCCTATTTGAATACCCTTTATTTCTTTTTCTTGCCTGATTGCTCTGGCTAGAAC
Source organism: Ateles fusciceps (assembly GCA_036589455.1). Taxonomy (NCBI): domain Eukaryota; kingdom Metazoa; phylum Chordata; class Mammalia; order Primates; family Atelidae; genus Ateles; species Ateles fusciceps. Next base: position 4,755,409 of record JAZHEH010001955.1, read on the forward strand.
TTCCAGTACTATATTGAATAGGAGTGGTGAGAGAGGACATCCTTGTCTAGTGCCAGATTTCAAAGGGAATGCTTCTAGTTTTTGCCCATTCAGTATGATATTGGCTGTTGGTTTGTCGTAAATAGCTTTTATCGTTTTGAGATACGTTCCATCAATACCTAGTTTATTGAGAGTTTTTAGCATAAAGGGCTGTTGAATTTTGTCAAAGGCCTTCTCTGCATCAATTGAGATAATCATGTGGTTTTTGTCTTTGGTTCTGTTTATGTGGTGGATTATGTTTATAGATTTGCGTATGTTGAACCAGCCTTGCATCCCCGGGATGAAGCCTACTTGATCATGGTGGATAAGCTTTTTGATGTGCTCTTGCAATCGGTTTGCCAGTATTTTATTGAAGATTTTGGCATCTATGTTCATCATGGATATTGGCCTGAAGTTTTCTTTTTCTTGCTGAGTCTCTGCCAGGTTTTGGTATCAGGATGATGTTGGTCTCATAAAATGATTTAGGAAGGATTCCCTCTCTTTGGATTGTTTGGAATAGTTTCAAAAGGAATGGTACCAGCTCCTCTTTGTATGTCTGGTAGAATGCGGCTGTGAACCCATCTGGACCTGGGCTTTTTTTGGGTGGTAGGCTCTTAATTGCTGCCTCAACTTCAGACCTTGTTATTGGTCTATTCAGGGTTTCGACTTCTTCCTGGTTTAGGGTTGGGAGGATGCATGTGTCCAGGAATTTATCCATTTCTTCCAGGTTTACTAGTTTATGTGCATAGAGTTGTTTGTAATAATCTCTGATGATGGTTTGAATTTCTGTGGAATCTGTGATGATATCCCCCTTTATCGTTTTTTATTGCATTTATTTGATTATTTTCTCTTTTCTTTTTTATTAATCTGGCTAGTGGTCTGTCTATTTTGTTGACCTTTTCAAAAAACCAGCTCCTGGATTTGTTGATTTTTTGAAGAGTTTTTCGTGTCTCTATCTCCTTCAGTTCTGCTCTGATCTTAGTTATTTCTTGTCTTCTGCTAGGTTTTGAGTTTTTTTGATCTTGCTCCTCTAGCTCTTTCAATTTTGATGATAGGGTGTCAATTTTAGATCTCTCCTTGCTTCTCATGTGGGCATTTATTGCTATATACTTTCCTCTAGAGACTGCTTTAAATGTGTCCCAGAGATTCTGGTATGTTGTGTCTTCGTTCTCGTTGGTTTCAAAGAACATCTTCATTTCTGCCTTCATTTCATTGTTTATCCAGTCAATATTCAAGAGCCAGTTGTTCAGTTTCCATGAAGCTGTGTGGTTCTGAGTCAGTTTCTGAATTCAGAGTTCTAACTTGATTGCACTGTGGTCTGAGAGACTGTTTGTTATGATTTCTGTTCTTTTGCATTTGCTGAGGAGTGATTTACTTCCAATTATGTGGTCAATTTTAGAGTAGGTGTGATGTGGTGCTGAGAAGAATGTATATTCTGTGGATTTGGGGTGGAGAGTTCTGTAAATGTCTATTAGGTTTGCTTGATCCAGGTGTGAGTTCAAGTCCTGGATATCCTTATTTTTGTTTTTAGTAGAGACGAGGTTTCTCCATATTGGCCAGGCTGATCTCGAACTCTTCACCTCAGGTGATTCACCCACCTTGGCCTCCCAAAGTGCTGGGATTACAGGCATGAGCTACCACACCTGGCATAGGCTGTGAGTTTTTAATGGTATTCTTTAATACCCACTTAACATTGAATGTTAGCCAAGCGTGGTGGCTCACGCTTGTAATCCCAGCACTTTGGGAGGCTGAGGCAGGCGGATTACTTGAGCTCAGGAGTTTGAGACCAACCTAGGCAACATGGTGAAACCCCATCTCTACTAAAAGTACAAAAATTAGCCAAGCATGGTGTTGGGTGCCTGTAATCTCAGCTACTTGGGAGGCCGAGGCAGGAGAATTGCTTGAATCACAAAGGTGGAGGTTACAGTGAGCTGAGATCGTGCCACTGCACTCCAGTCTGGGTGACAGAATGAAACTGTCTCAAAACAACAACAATAAAACAATAACAACAATAAAACAATAACAACAACCACAACACAAAACATTGAATGTTAACTTCAACATTAATCAGTGAAACTAATCTACTTTCCTTGTCTTCCCATATTTTGATTGCATTATTTCTTTGTGAGAACATATTTAAATATTACTCTTTCATCTTGTTGTCACTTTTGTTTTAGTTTTAAATCTTCAATTAAATATATGAAGTGCTCACCATTCCTTCTTTAATTGTCTCTTGTTTGGATGAACTCAATCTCAGCAGCTTCTTAGGAAGGGCATGTACACAACATACCCTAAGCTTTTCTACTTTTAAAACTGTGTTATCTCTGTATGTGAAAAACAACTTGGCTGAATATAAAATCTTTGGTTCACATTTTCTTTTGTGAAAGTGGTACACACAAATAGATGCCTTAGTGTCTGTCATCTAGAGAATTTGGTGTGTGTTAAGGAAATGATTAGAACCACTTTTATTTTCTATTCAAGTTCTCCAGGCTGGCAAGAAAGTTCTAGATGAATAAGGAACTTCAGCTAGGATGGCCCTAGGTGCTTATTAAATGCTAGTTCTCTTGTTTATATGGGCCAAGTGCTTCATTTACATAACTTATTCACATAACCCTATGGGTGTGTATTATTAGTTGTATGTTACGATGATGAAATTGAAGTTCAGAAATGTTATGTGCTACAAATCCACGCAGTTAAAAGGTGGCTGTCCTGGGACCTAAACCCTAGGTCAGAAGGTATTTAAACATACAAGCATTCTGGGGTGAGGGGCTGTTTAGTGCAATGGTGGAGAGCACAAACTATGATGCCAGTCTGTCTGGGCTCAAACCCTGGCTTCTTCATTTACTAGCCACTTTACCTTGGATAGATCACTAAATTTCTCTGGGCTTCCATTTTTCCATCTGTCAAATGAGGATAACCATAACCTCTGCTTCATAAAGGTCCGTGGTGAAGATGAAATACTTGAATACGTATAAAGTGCTCAGAACAAGTCGCCTGTGTAAAGTAAGCAGCTGGCGTTAAGTAAGCATCAATAAATGTTGTTATACACACCACTATCTAGAGGCTCTTAAGAAAAGAGGGAGAACTGGTTAGCCTTTATGAAGGAAACTGAACTGCTCTACATGAATGTGGAGTTCAATGAGGGGGACTGCAGGAGGGTGCCTGATGGGTTGCAGCTACAGTATTTCCTGATGGAGAGTTTTGATAAGAATCTTTTTTTTTTTTTTCCTCTAGGAAGATGTATCTGGTTGCTGAGAATGTCCTAAATGTTTGTTTTCTTTGTGTCAAGACAGAGTCTTGCTCTTGTTGCCCAGGCTGGAGTGCAGTGGCGTGATCTTGGCTCACCCCAACCTCCACCTCCCGGGTTCAAGCGATTCTCTTGCCTCAGCCTCCCGAGTAGCTGGGACTACAGGCATGCACCATCACACCTGGCTAATTTTGTATTTTTAGTAGAGATGGGATTTCACCATTTTGGCCAGGCTGGTCTCGAACTCCTGACCTCAGGTGATTTGCCCGCCTCAGCCTCCCAAAGTGCTAGGATTACAGGCATGAGCCACTGTGCCTGCCTTTTTCTTACTTTCATTTTTCATGCATAATCTTTTAAAGTGCCCTTCTTTATACCATCTCTTTGCATGTTAGTCGAAGCTTCCCAATAATTCTGATCACAAATTATTTTCCAGCCTAGTCTGTTACTATATTCTATCACAAGTTTATAGGCAGAGTGGCATAGTAGTTGAGAGAGGGCTCTGATACCAGACTGCTGGGACTAAAGTCATGGTTCTACTCTTTCTAATTGTGTGACTATGGGTGAACTACCTAAGTCTGAGCCTATTTCCTGATCCACAGGAGATTATAATATCACCAATCTCCCGGAAAAATCAGGCGCTATAATAAAACAAGGTAATCCACTTTGGAAGTTGTCCTACACACAGTAAGCACTCTACATATGAGCCATTGTTGTTGTTAGTAATAGTGAATCTCATGTTGGACTTTGCTTGTTTTTTCCTAAATGCTAATCGACATTGGGAGACCCAAATCTGAAGTACAAGAACTTATTACCATGTTGAAGTTCATCCTAGAGATTAGTACATTTGGCTCATCATATCTGTGGGTTCTGCATCTATAGATTCAACTAATCACGGACAGACAATATTAAGAATAAAATAACAACACAACAATAAAAATAATGTAATTAAAAAAGACAGTGTGACAATAACATAAATTGAAAAATACAGTATGACAACTATATGCATGGCATTTACATTGCATATTATAAGTAATCTAGAGATGATTTAAGGTATATGGAGGGATGTGTGTAAGTTATATGCAAATACTACATTTTTTTTTTTTTTGAGACGGAGTTTTGTTGTGCTCAGGCTGGAGTGAAATGGCGCAGTCTCGGCTCACTGCAACCTCCGCCTCCCAGGTTCAAGTGATTCTCCTGCCTCAGTCTCCCGAGTGGCTGGGATTATAGGCATGCGCCACCATGCCCAGATAATTTTGTACTTTTAGTAGAGATGGGGTGTCTCATTGCTGGTCAGGCTAGTCTCAAACTCCCAACCTCAGGTGATCCGCCCACCTCGGCCTCTCAAAGTGCTGGGATTATAGGTATGAGCCACTGCGCCTGGCCAAATACTACATTTTTTATATAAGGTACTTGAGCATCCATAGATTTTAGTATCCTTGGGGGTTCTGGAGCCGACCCCCTCCCATACTGAAGAAGGAATGTACACAGAAAAAGTCAAGATGTGATACAGGGGATATAGGAGAGGAGGCAGTGGACTGAAACCTGTGAAAAATGTCAGGAATGGGTTAGAGCTTAGAAAAAAACTGAAGAATAAGAAAAAGGTATATTTTCATGTTTGCAGAGGCCAGAAAAGACATTTTAATGAACATAGGATTAGTATAGATTAGAACTTTACATGAAGAACTATTTCAAGTTGTCCTTAAGGCACTGGATTAGATTATATTGAGATTTATTTTAAGAGACTAAAATAAAACATCAAAATGTATTTATCGCTTTATTTTATTTCATAAATCAAATTACAGATGTAGTATAGTACATGTATTTTATGTTTCAACTAAGGAAAAATCCTTAGGTAATTCACATATTCTGATGTGAATTTTGTTTCATTTTATTCCGACCCCCGCCTTTTTTTTTTTCAGATGAAGTCTCACTCTGTCACCCAGGCTGGAGTGCAGTGGTACAATCTTGGCTCACTGCAGCCTGTACCTCCCAGGTTCAAGCAATTCTCCTACATCAGCTGGGATTACAGGCAGGCGATACCATGCCCAACTAATGAGGTTTCACCATGTTGGCCAGGCTGATCTCGAACTCCTGACCTCATGTGATTCGCCCATCTTGGCCTCCCGAAATGCTGGCATTACAGGTGTGAGCCATCATGCCTGGCGTAGTCACATATTCTGATGTGAATTTTATTTTGCAAATGCGTTTTTATTTGTGAAATAAAATGATTGGATGGACTGAGCTCCACAGAAGACTATGATCTTTATTACCTCTACCTCTGATATTCTATGACATTAAAAAAAAAACCTCTTTGTTTCCCTAAGAAAATTTCTATGGTAGAGTAGGAATAGTAACGTAGCAATATCCTTCTTAATGAGCTTTCCTCAGTGGAAGATCACTTAGAGTTTAATGGGATTAATTTCTCTGACACGTTCAATTTTAAAAGAAATTTTTGTGCTTGTGCCAGCCAGCGTGGATCTTGACAGGCAGAAAAGCTCAAATCCTGCCAATTTCACACAGGAGTACAGCTCCTTAAGTCAAGACTCTGGCTGAGAAGTTGTCCACAGATGCTAGTTGCTGAGCTGAAGAATCCATGGTGCAAATAGAGGTTCCTGGGCTTCCCTGTTGAGCAAATCCTATTTGTCCTTTAGGCTGTACCAGCCCTGACTCTGGGCTCCTCTTCCCAATCTATAATGAAAGGGCAAACAGATTTAGGGGGCATCAATGTTTCTCTACCTTGGAACTTACCCAGAGAACAAGTTTTTTTTTTGTTTTTTGTTTTTTTTTTTTTTTTTTTTTTGAGACAGGGTTTACTCTGTCACCCAGACTGGGGTGCAGTGGTGTGATCTCGGTTCACCACAACCTCTGCCTCACAGATTCAAGCGATTCTCCTGCTTCAGCCTCCCAAGTAGCTATCATGTGCCACCACACCTGGCTAATTTTTGTATGTTTAGTAGAGATGGGGTGTCGCCATGTTGGCCAGGCCTCAGGTGATCTGCCCGCCTCGGCCTCCCAAAGTGCTGGGGTTACAGGCATGAGCCACTGCACCCGACCTGAAGACAGATTTTATACTAAATATGTTCATTCCAAAAGGCAAAGCAAAATCTTTCTATCACAGACGCAGCTTTGACAGCCCCATAATGTCCCTTCTCCTCTCTGACCCTTCCCTTCCTGCATCTTCAGGATCAAGCGGGATCAGCTTTCTGTTGGTGGTGCTGGTATTCTCAGCAGCAACTGCTCTTTTATCTTCCCTCCTAAGCGGCAGGGCCATTCCTTTTTTAACTCCAGGAGCTTTTAAGTTTTTGCACTTTACTGCTCTTCCTATGAGCAAGGAATGGCCTTGAGGACTGAGGACAGGGAAACTAAAAATAATTAGGGTCAACCCAGTAGAAGCGGATCCCACTGGAATTCCAAATAGCTTTTGCCCTTACACGAGAAAATATCTCCAATTAGCTAGGCAGATTCCATTTTTATCTTTTCTCTAAAGCCGTGGGTGAAGAACGGCATACCAGAATAGAATGCGTATTGATTCATGGAACACATTTCTGTAACTGCCATGTTTTGAACATTGAACTTAGTCGATTCGAAAAGGCCTTGGCAAGGAATAGAGGCATGGTTATATATGCCATCAAACTACCTACTGGCCTGGAAGTCGATGGAACCTGGCTCTGGAAGGCAATACTGAAGTGGCTAAGACTTAGGCTTTAGACCCAGACTCTGTTTTTATCGAGGCCCTGCTTATTATACATATATGTGTTACCTGGGACAGGTACTTAATTTCTTTATACGTTTATCTTCCCATTGTATGTTCTCACTTGCTAATGGGAGCTAAAAAGTGCATACACATGAACACAGAGAGAGGGAAAATACACATTGGAGACTTGGAAGTGCAGGAGGCAGGGTGAGGGATAAGAAATTCTCTAACGGATACAATGTACACTAGGCAGGTGATGTTTACACTAAAAGCTTCCACTTTACAACCATGCAATATATCCATGTATCAAAACTGCACTTGTGCCCCTAAAAACACCAACAACTGGGTGTGGTGGCTCATGCCTGTAATCCCAGCATTTTGGGAGGCCCGAGGCGGGTGGATCATGAGGCCAACATGGTGAAACCCAGTCTCTACTAAAAATACAAAAATTAGCTGAGTGTGGTGGCACATGCCTTTAATCCCAGCTACTCAGGAGGCTGAGGCAGGAGAATCACTTGAACTTGAGAGGCAGAGATTGCAGTGAGCCGAGATCGCGCCACTGCAGTCCAGCATGGTGACAGAGCGGGACTCAGTCTCAAAAAAAAACCTACCAAAAATCCCACCCACAAAGTTATGGTAAGGATTATTTATTTATTTATTTTGAGATAGGGCCTCAGTTAGACACCCAGGCTGGAGTGCAGTGGCAGACCTCAGCTCACTGCAATCTCTGCCTCCTGGTTGAAGCAATTCTCCTGCCTCAGCCTCCTTATATTTGTATTTTTAGTAGAGACAGGGGTGTCACCATATTGGCCAGGTTGGTCTCAAACTCCTGACCTCAAGTGGTCTGCCTGCCTTTGGCCTCCCTCCAAAGGGATTACAGGCATGAGCCACCACAACTGGCATATGAAGTAATTTAGATGTTTAATACACATCAGTTATTATTAAGGCCCAGACAAATCCTTACCTCTGTATCTTATCCCCAAATCCAAGCTTCTTGGCTCCAAGTTAAACATTTTATAGCCTAAATGAGATTGGAGGAAGGGGTGAGGGAAAGAAAAAGCAAGCTCACAGAGGCTTTGCAAAGAAAAAATAGTCAGACTTTAAAAAAAAAAAAATAGTCAGGGCGAGGTAAATCCTTTAAAAAAAAAAAGAAAAAATAGTCAGGGCAAGGTAAATCCTTTGATGAAGGGTGAAGGTGAAATGAAAGATAATTTTTAGGTTTGGAATTTCAGAAACAAAGAAGATGGTCATGCTATAGAGGGCACAGTGCAGAGAGAAAAATGTTTTGAGATAAACATAAGGAGTTTAATTGTTGACATATCGACATTGGGGCACTGATGGATATCTAGCACAAAATACCAAGCAGTCAAATGCAGAAACTGTGAAAATACATTTTTTGTTTACTTCTAGAAATCACTAAAAGAATCTTAATATAATATAACTTTAGTGACTTTATTTTTAGATAATTTTCTCTAGATTTGTAATAGTATATAATTTCTTTATTTTTGTCCATCAGCATTTGAAGACATTTTAAACTAAACTTTCAAATTAATGATTTTGGAGGATCTTTACATTATAATTTTGGCAGGGGATACATTTTGTTGTTTTCCCCTAAGAATTTTGTCATTATCTAAATATGTTTTGATCTTTATTTAACTTAAATAGCAGAGTTTACATTTCACTGGAACCTGGGTGTTCTGACCACACAGCAATGTTTTCATTTCTTATTGCTTCATTGATTAGCAACTCAGAAATCTCCCAAAATGGAAGTCCATTAGGAAAATCTCTCCCTTTTAAAAGAGATGTTCTGAGAAGAATCCTATTATGCTAGAAAGCTATTAAACTTATCAACTCTAGATACATTTTTTTCTACAAAGGGGAGAAAAAAATCCAAATAGAGTGAGTGACAAGTAAATATTGATAGAAAATGTATATTTAACTTTAGGAAATAATAATCACATTCTATTCAAATGTCAGTTTTATGCCAGGAAATATTTGATGACCTTTTAAGATCTAATCTTGACACATTAAGATAAAAAGTGAAGAAAAAAAAATCAGTCAAGTTTAAATATTAGGATCAATGTGTTTTTTAAAATAGTCATATTTTTTTTAAAAAGAGGAAAAAATCATCTTTTATATATTTGCATATGTTTAGTAACTCTGATGCTCTTTATTATTTCCTAAAGGTTTAGATTTTCATCTGGTTTCATTTTCCTTCAACCTAAAGAAATCCTTTTAACATTTTTGACAGTGCAGGTCTGTAGGTTATAAAATATTTTCTCTAATCTGAAAGACGATAGTTACATCCAAAAGAGACAAATTTTTCCCTCATCTGAAAATGTCTATTTGACCTTGAGTTTTTTTTTATTTTTTAATTTTTTTTGAGACAGAGTCTTGCTCTGTTGCGCAGGCTGGAATGCAGTGGCGTGATCTCTGCTCACTGCAACCTCTGCCTCGCAGGTTCAAGCGATTCTCCTGCCTCAGGCTCCCAAGTAGCGGGGATTACAGGTGCACACCACGATGTCTGGCTAATTTTTGTATTTTTAGTGGAAACGTGGTTTCACCGTGTTAGTCAGGCTGGTCTCAAACTCTTGATCTCGTGATCCGCCCACTTCAGCCTCCCAAAGTGCTGGGATTACAGGCATGAGCTACCATGCCCCGCCTTGACCTTGATTTTTTAAGGCTATTTTTGCTGAAGATAAAATTTCTCATTGAGTTAAAAAAATTATTTTAGCATTTTAACCATAGTGTCCTCTGACCTCCAGTGTTTCTGATGAGAAGTCAGTGGTTTGATTCTCTTTCCTTTGTCTGCAGTGTGTGCTGTTTTCTTTGCCTGCTGTTAAGATTTTCTCTTTTGGCTGGGTGTTGTGGCTCACGCCTGTAATCTGAGCACTTGGGTAGGCCAAGGTCATGGATCATGTGAGATCAGCTGAGTGCAATGGCATTCCACTTCATTTTTTTGCCTGCTTTTCTCTCCCTCCAATGCTTTCAGTTGGTTGTTTTTTGTACCGTATCCAGAGTTTATAGTTGTTAATTACTGAAGGGTTGGTCTGATAGGAGCTAGTCAATGATGCTGAAAGATGAACTGTACTGGCCCTTCCCCCACTCACCAGAAAAGGGAATGGTTCTTTGTGCTAAACCCATCGTCTTGAGCACTCTCAATCTTCTCTTGTCTAATATTCCCCTTTTTTTCCCCCCTGCTGCTTTCCTGAAGTAGAGCGTGATTTTGTATAAGTATAGGATAAAATGTTTGAGCAGATGACAAGAAGGTCTTCACTCTGAGTCTTTGTTCTTTCCAAATTATTAAACTGCAGGGAATTTGTCCGTATCCCTGGGCAGGCAACACCACAAGAGGGAGTGGGTTGAGCATATTATGTACATAGATGTGAAATACAGCTGGAGTTTGAATTGCAGAGATTATTTGAAATCTGCTGCTTCCCCTTACGTCAGGAAGACTAATATTAACTCCTTTATGGGACAGGCGAAGGTGATGAGTATAAGAAAATGAAATTATAAAAAATTACATTTAATATGGTATATGAATAACTGTTATCTTGTAGAGCATTTTCATTTTTTAAAATTTCAACTTTTGTTACAGATTAAAAGGGTACATGTGAAAGTTTATTACATGGATAAGTTGTGTGATGCTGAGGCTTGGGGTTCCAACGATCCTGTCACCCAGGCAGTGAGCATAGTTAAACTGTGTTTAGATGAACATATACTCCAAGAAATTTCTTAGAAAAAGGGCCATGTGGCTGGGCATGGTGGTTCACCCCTGTAATCCTAGCACTTTGGGAGGCTGAGGCAGGAGAATCACTTGCGGCCAAGAGTTCAAGACCAGCCTGGTCAACATGGTGAAACCCCATCTCTACTGAAAATACAAAAATTAACTAGGTGTGGAGGTGTACACCTGTAATCCCAGCTGTTTGGGAGGCTGAGGCATGAGAATCACTTGAACCTGGGAGGTAGAGGCTACAGTGAGCTGAGATTACGCCACTACACTCTAGCCTGGGTGAGAGTGAGACTCTGTCTCAAAAAAAAAAAAGAAGAAGAAGAAGAAGAAAAAGTACCATGTGGTTTAATAAATTTGAAAAGACGATTTGGGGAATAGAAATATAAATTATTGCTGCACACAAATTATAGATTACCAAGATTATGAATACAATACAGTCCTATTAGCACTGGCAAACTATGCTGAAGATGCTTATTCTTCTTGGATGGTTCAGAAGGCACACTGAGATCCTTTCTTGTCTTGCTTTCTCTTTCGACATTCTCTGCTTAGATATTTTCATCTATTTCCATGTTTTAAATGGCATCTATAAGCTGATGCCTTCCAAATTTATCTTTTTGGTGTAAACTTCTTCTCTGAGTGCAATGGCCTAGAAGGCAGTTCTAATTTTTTTTTGGAGATGGAGTCTCTGTTGCCCAGCCTGGAGTGCAGTGGCTTGATCTTGGCTCACTGCAACCTCCACCTCCCCAGTTCAAGCAATTCTCTTCCCTCGGCTTCCCTAGTAGCTGGGATTACAGGCATGCGCCACCATGCTTGGCTAATTTTTGGAGATTAGGGTTTCACTATGTTGGCCAGGCTGGTCTCAAACTCTAAACATTTATATTTTAGAGATAGGGTTTTGCTATGTTGGCCAGGCTGGTCTCAAACTCCTGACCTCAGGTAATCTACCCACCTTGGCCTCCCAAAGTGCTGAGATTACAGGCATGAGCCACCATACCTGGCCAGGCAGTTCTACTTTTAGGTTTCATAGGCATTTCAAAAGTAAACATTTCAATCCAGAACTTTTAATTCTGTCTTTCATCAAATATATTCTTACCCAGTCTTTCTCATTGCAATAAGTGGCATCAGCATTTTCTCATGCTGGAAAACATGGAGTCAACACTGATCCTCAACTGACATCAAATCTATTAGTTAGTCCTGTTTGCTCTTGCTTCTCTTTCAAAATATATCTTGAACTCATCGGTCAGTCCAAGATATTTGTATCAATTATAAATATGGAGGAAAAATGTTTATCACCTTGTTGTCTGAGAAATTAATCTTAAAAATTATTCTCATGCCTTAAATGTGCTGTTTTATATTGTTCACTCCTTCATTATTACCTGCATTAATGAAGAGTGGGAACTGTAAGATGCCCTGTGATAATTTAGATCAGAGGTCAGAAAACTATGGCCATCGTAAATAAAGTCTTAGAGCACAGCCAAGCCTATTCTTTTACAGGTTGTCTTCCTGTTAAAACAGCGGAATTGGTGATTAGTGACAGAGGCTATGTCATCCACCCTGCCTGAAATATGTACTATTTGATTTTTCTTAGAAAAGGCCAATTTGCCAATTCCTGCTTTGAATAAATGTGATAATACTTTAAAAATATGAAGCTATAGTGTAAAAATTAAATTAGTGAATGTTTGGGTCATTGTCATTTTTTTTTTCCTACACCAGGTGAGATTCCATGTCTCAGGGGATATCAAGGCATGAAATTCATAAATAGAAAATAAGACATGGGCATCCATTTTTGTTGTTGTTGTTGGAATCTTGCTTTGTCGCCCAGGCTGGAGTGGAGTGGCACGATCTCTGCTCACTGCAACCTCTGCCTCAAGCGTTTCTCCTACCTCGGCCTCCAGGTAGCTGGGACTACAGGTGTACACTGTAATCACAGTCAGCTAATTTTTGTATTTTTAGTAGAGACGGAGTTTCATCATGTTGGTCAGGTTGGTCTCGAACTCCTGACCTTAAGTGATCTGCCCACCTCAGCCTCCCAAAGTGCTGGGATTACAGGCGTGAGCCACCACGACCAGCCATCTTTTCTTTTTTTAAAGGAAAGCATCTGGCAATATTATTGTAATTTGATTGGATATAAAAATATTTAATTTCCTCTGGATAGCCAGTCCTCTCAGATATGAAACCTGAGGAAGGCAGAAGTGAACTTGGAGGACTCGGATGGAGAGAGGTTACTATCCACCAGCATCTAGGGAACCCAAGGCTTCCCGCAGGACTCTCCTGAGCCTGTGTACCCCTGGAGACCTTTTGAGTATCTTCTGTACCCTTTAACCCCAACCCTTTCACCCCAAAGTGAGAGGGTCCAGCCGCTCAGTGGCCAAATAGAGACTGAAGGGCCTCATATTTGCTCTCTGCAGGTTTCCAAGAAACGGTCAGTAAAGCTGGTTTTTCAATTGGTGCTGGACGCCAATCACAGTCTCCCGTGGTCTGTGGCTTGCAGTGCTCCTCAGTCCAGCTGAAGACAGGCCGACAGCTCCTGGAAGTTGGTCACAGAGATGAAGGCACTGAAGGAACAAAACAGGGAGTCCATGGTACCTCAAAACGCATTGACCTTGACTTGGTCAGAGGCCTGGTCCTCCCCCCTCATGGGGGTTGTCCCGGTGCGTCTTCACCATCTGTTCATCGTTCATTTTTATGATCTTTAGGACTGCGAGGACCTTGTGTAGTGTGGACACTTCCTCCTCCTGTGTTTTCTTCTCCTTGTGCAAAAACTGAGTGTAGTCAATGGCCTTTTGTAGAATGATGGTTTTGTTGAGCTTTTGGGAGCCAATACAGGAGTCCTGCTGCTGGCAGGTGGGGATGATGGTCTGAAGGTCATCACAGCCTCTCTGATGACATCTTTCTTCTTCTGCTCTGCCTCAGTGTGTGCTCACCACTACCGGTCCTTGTAGGACTCCTGGTAGTAATCACTGTCCTCATCTGTGTTGGGGACAGAAGAGGCATTGGTGGAACTGATGCTATTAGCTCTAGACTCTACCCTTCCATTGTGGCGTTGTGGGCACTTTCTATAAAAAACGTGAGGACTGAGCTTCTGTAGCTGTAGACATATTCCACCTTTACCCAGGGGTCCTTGGGACAGGAACCTGGCTTCATCATCTTGGACCCACCGGACCAGAAACAAGCTCTATTTTATTTTCTACCTGACAAAAAGAACAATATATTTTGCTAACACCTCTAGGTGATGATGCTTGATCAAATATTATAAATAAACATAATTCAGTGTTTGATGTTGCCTATTGAAGCTAATTCCTTTCTCTTTTTCTAATTATACTTTGGACCACATATGACAATAGTTGATGGTAGAAAGCATGAGTGACATGGGTCAAAAGATATCGGTAGCAGGTTCAAATATGTCTCTCATTAACTTTATGACCTTAATCAAGTTGCTTAAACTCTCTGATCCTCAATTTCTCCATCGGTGGGATTGAGACTAAAAACATTGAATCATAATTTCTACAAAGAAGCGCTGAGTAAGATGCTTGCTCGCCTGCCTGCCTGCCTGCCTGCCTGCCTTCCTTCCCTCTTTCTTTCTTTCTTTCTTTTCTTTCTTTCTTTTTCTTTCTTTCTCTTTCTTTCTTTCTCTCTCTTTCTTTCTTCTTTCCTTTCTTCCCTGCATGCCTGCCCTGCCTTCCCTTCCCCACCCCCTCCCTCCTCCCCTCCCTCCCTCCCTCCTTTCTTTCTTTTTCTTTCTTTCTTTCTCTCTTTCTCTCTTTCTTTCTTTTTCTTTCTTTCTTGCCTTTCTTCCCTGTATGCTCACCCTGCCTTCCCTTCCCCTCCCCTCCCTCCTCCCCTCCCTCCCTCCCTTCCTTCCTTCCTTTCTTCCTCTCTCTCTCTTTTTGGAGACAGAGTCTTGGTCTTGCTGTGTCCTCCTAGAGTGCAGTGGTGCGATCTCAGCTCACTGCAACTTCTGCCACCCGAGTTCAAGCGATTTTCATGCCTCGGCCTCTCCGGTAGCTGGGACTACAGGGGCCTGCCACCATACCTGGCTAATTTTTGTATTTTTTTTTCTTTTTTCTCTTGTACTTTAGATTCTGGGGTACATGTGCAGATCATGCAAGATTGTTGCATAGGTACATTCATGGCAAGGTGGTTTGTTGCCACCATAATTTTTGTATTTTTAGTAGAGACAAGGTTTCATCATGTTGGCCAGGTTGGCCTCAAACTCCTGACCTCAAGTGATCTGCCCACCTTGGCCTCCCAAAGTGCTGGGATAACAGGTGTGAGCCATTGTACCCGGTCTGTTTGTAGAAACTTATACAGATTTTGGCTCCTAGTATTATTTCTGGGATTACGTATAACATTTTGTATTTTAATAAAAGGAAGAACTCTAAACTTTGACCAGTGTCATAAGTACAAATGGAGAGCCACAAAATTAAAAATGCAGAGCTTTATCTCACAGGCACATACACATCCACTCCAGGTATAATTAGTATGCTAAATGATAAAACAATAGAGAAATGTTTTTATAAATATTGAAATATGGAAGACCTTCCTAGGAAAAGCCCCAAATACAGAAACCATAGAGGGAAATGTT
The DNA here is from genome assembly GCA_036589455.1 of Ateles fusciceps. NCBI lineage: Eukaryota > Metazoa > Chordata > Mammalia > Primates > Atelidae > Ateles > Ateles fusciceps. Next base: position 4,770,686 of record JAZHEH010001955.1, read on the forward strand.
GACATATTTGAATACATAAAATTTTTAAAATTTTAGAGTCATAAAATATTCCATGAACAAACTTAAAAGACTTTGAGAAAACCGGAGAAAATATTTGCGGTTGGAGACAGAGAATAAATACCCATGAAACAGAAGGTGCTATTACAAATCATTGAGAGAAGGAAATCAACCCAATACAGAAAATGATGGAAGGATCTGAACAGATCCCACTGCGTCAAATGTCTAAGAGTAATGAACATAAAAAGATGTCTAATTCACTCACAAATAGAAATGCAAATTAAACTGAATTATCATGTTTCACCTAAACTAGTGAAAACATAAATGTTAACAGTATTTAGTATTTGGATGTGGGGGAAAGCTCTTCTTTTACTATGTGAGAATGTAAATTGGTATCGGTGTTTTGAGGGAAATTTGTCAGTTACTGGTAAAATGTAAAATGTGCGTACTCTTTAAGGAAGAGTTTTACTTTTAGAAATCTTCCCTTCACAAATACTCACATAAAATAAAAACAGTAATCACTACCTTAATAATAGCTTCCATTTATTGAACATTGGATGATGCCACTTCCTGTTCTGCATACTTTGAGTGTTATCTCATTCAAATCTCATGACAATCTTGAGAGATACTGAGAGGGAGACGAAAGACAGACCAAAGCATAAGTATGGTGATAGAAGAATTTTTTTGTGTATATAGTTTTTCTTAAATTGCTAATTTAATACTTATTTCTTAAATTGCTATCAAGAATGCATATTGTTATTAGCCAGGGGTGGTGGTGGGTGCCTGTCATCCGTTACTCAGAGGCTGAGGCAGGAGAATCGCTTGAACCTGGGAGACAGAGGTTGCAATGAGCCAACATCGTGACACTGCACTCCACACTGGGTGACAGAGTAAGACTCTATCTCAAAAAAAATAAAAAAATAAAATAAATAAAAGAATGCATATTGCTGTTGTGATTATGTACGTTAATTGTTATATAAGAAAAGAATGGCTGAGTGCGGTGGCTCACGCCTGTAATCCCAGCACTTCGGGAGGCCAGGGAGGGCGGATCACAAGGTCAAGAGATCGAGACCAGTCTGGCCAACATAGTGAAACCCCTTCTGTACTAAAAATACAAAAAATTAGCTGGGCATGGTGGTGGGCACCTGTATTCCCAGCTACTTGGGAGGATGAGGCAAGAGAATTGAATCACATGAACCTGGAGGTGGAGGTTGCAGGTTGCAGTGAGCCGAGATCGTGCCATTGCACTCCAGCCTGGGCAACAGAGAGATACTCTGTCTCAACAAAAAAAAAAAAAAAAAAAAAAAAAAAAAGAAAGAAAAAGAAAAGAAATATTATGGAAAACCAAATTCATAAACAATGAATGTCTTGATACCAGTTTCGATTTTAACAATGGAGGAAATATGATGGAGATATCCGACAATACAAGTTCAGACTTCAGATAAGTTACTCTGTCATTGGGAAGATAAGATGAAATATTTTGAACAACCTGAGACAATTTATACTAACTGCTAAATCATCTGGTATAGATAGCTTGTTGCAATAGCAATCTAGAGTCGGGAGCCTAGTACAGACTTGTTTCTGTGACAGGCAGTCTCTAATTCTTGCTGCCCTGAATTTCTCTAGTTGATATATCTGATGCTGCCCATATAGTCTTCATTTCACTGCTGTAGCTGTCCATTCCTCTGCTTGAGCAGCTGACTCGTCAGTTTCTTCTGGTTTAAATTTAAGTCTGTATTGTTCCTTTCCAATTAAGATCACCACCTGGAGTAACTGCTGACTACAGGGAGATTATAGAAAAAGGTGGTGCTTTTAACTGCAAGGTTTTCTGACCCCATTTCTAGAAATACACTTCATCAATAAGTAGAATGTTCCTTGATAGTCTGTAAATGGCAGTACAACATACTGGTTAAGAGCACAGACTTTGAACTAGACTTTAAATACTGGCAGCGCCACTTACCAGCTGTGTGACATTGGCAATTTACTTAACCTCTGAGTTTTAATCTCTTCCTTCTTAATATGGAGATAATAATAATGATATCCTCAGGCTGGGTGTGGTGAGTATGCCTGTAATCTCAGCACTTTGGGAGGGGGAGTTGGGTGGATCACCTGAGGTCAGGAGTTTGAGACCAGCCTGGCCGACACGGTGAAACCCGTCTCCACTAATACAAAAATTAGCCTGACATGGTAGCACACACCCAGTTACTTGGGAGGCTGAGGCAGGAGAATTGCTTGAACCTGGGAGGCAGAGGTTGCAGTGAGCCAAGATGGTGCCATTGCACTCCAGCCTGGGTGACAGAGTGAGACTCTGTCTCAAAAGTAAATAAATAAATGAATGAATGAATGAATGAATAAATAAATAAAATAATAATTGTACCCTCATCATGTGGCTGAAGATTGAGTCAAAATATGTAAGGTGCCTTAAACGACAATGTATCTGGTACATGGTAAATATTCCATAACTACTTGCTACTAGAAATAGGCACCTTTATTAAATATTTCTGCCTTTTTTTTTTTTTTTTTTTGAGACAGAATCTCTCTACCTCGCCCAGGCTGGCGTGCAGTGAAGTGATCTCGGCTCATTGCAACCTCCGCCTCCTGAGTTCAAAATATTCTCTCTTTTTTTTTTAGAGACAGGGTTTCACCATGTTGGCCAGGATGGTCTTGATCTCTTGACCTTATGATCCACCCACCTCAGCCTCTCAAAGTGCTGGGATTACAGGCATGAGCCACTGCGCCCGGCCAAAATATTCTCTTGCCTCAGCCTCCCAAATAGCTGGGACTACAGGCGTGCACCACTGCACCCTGCTAATTTCTGTATTTTTGGTAGAGATGGGGTTTTGCCATGTTAGCCAGGCTGGTCTTAAACTCCTGATCTCAGGTGATCCACCCACCTCAGCCCCCTAAAGTGCTGGTATTACAGGTATGAGCCACCAGGCCTGGCCAACTTTGGGGTTGCTTCCTCATCATGGAATTCAATACTTGCTCATGGATGGTGTCTCCTCTTTATAAATAGTACCCCTCACCTGAACCTCCATTCTGAAAAATTCTGACAGATAATTCAGCAGACTAAACTATCAAATCACCCTGGAACATTCCTCTCAGCTGGACTTTGCGGGGCACTGATGTTCCTGGCTTCAGTGATACCTAGGCTATGCAGCTATGGCTTTGTGCATACACCAGTTGGACTAACTTGGGTTGAAAATCAAGTTAAACCTGGTAGAAAATGTCATCCTATGTTCTGGTGATAAAAGACGCAAATGAACAAATGAACAGAGGCTACTAAACAGTTGCCTCACAAACTATTATGACTAGCTAACAAGTTTAGCTAACTAGTTAACAAGTTTACAACTAGGTCATACCTAGTTGTAAAAAAATACCATAAGAACTCAGAAATTTGACATATTTCTATTATTTACTTGTCATGTAGATAAACAGATGAAAAGAGCCATAAAAAACAAAGAGAAAATAATAGTAAAATTAGAGAACATGTTATTATCTCTTGGGCTCAGTTGGCTTTAGAAAGAGGTGTTTATCCATCATGAATATGAATCCAAGAATCTGGATAGATATGAGAGGACCAAATGTAACAGAAATTTAATATCATTTTTTCCTCTAAGATGAAACATCTTCCATTTTCCATTTTATTAGATAAAATTACTAAATATGTTCTAGACCCTCGGTTGTATATTTTATGATGTTGGTTGCTGTGGAGTGGCCATGAATGCTTTTTCAAATTGTTAATTTGATTTCTTTTAATACATATGGATTTACACGACCCATGGCAAGAGACTGTAGATTATTTCATTTTATTTATGAGTTTCCTGTAATTTTAACAAGTTCCATTGTCAATGCAGATGTTTACTCAAAAAAAAAGATTAAAATCTAAAAACAAGAAAATCTCTTTGCTTCTGAGAATGAATTTCACTGTAAGTTTGAATCCAAAGTCATGGGGTTGAGAAATGTATTTTATGTTGGAAAATAAAGATCTTAATCATAGAAATAGCATTCACTAACTTCACTCCTCGATTTTCAACAAACAGTGTCAGATTGGCTGAGTGTGGCACTGAAGCTCAAACAGCCAAATACACCATCCCGTGACTCATTTCCTTTAGTTAGTCACTGAGTCATAACTCATCTTTGTTCATTCAGTTCCACACAAAAGTTCTCAATAAACTCCAAAGTACCTGATGTTCTTTGCAACTAGGTAGGGAGGTATCTAATGACATTCTCATTTTCTTTTCTTTTTCTTTTTTTTTTTTTAAAAAAGGAGCTATTCCCCCACTCTTCACGGAGGCGTGTCAGCAGGAGACACTTCCAGAGTGACCTCCCTCTGGGATGGCTGATGAAGAGGCTTCATCTGGACCCATTTTCTTTTAAATATATATTAAGTAACTTTGATGGGCAGCCCATAAAATAATCATTAAACATTGACTCGATGGTTTGGGTGGTACAACTTCTCTTTCTTTTTACTTTCCTTTCTTATAAACTCTTTTTCTAACTCTTTCTAGCCTTCGAATTAACTTTTTCTGCCTCCAATATAACCCGAGTAAACAAATCTTCTTTGTTGGAACCAATTGAAGATTGCACATGCCTGTGATCAAGTTTTAAAATGGAGTTGAAAATCAACTGCCTCTCAATGGTCACTTTCCTTTAAGCTACCTGACAATTACCTCACCCTCTTCCAAAATTCAGTTTCTGAATCAAAATAATGATTTTCTCCTCTGTGCTTGTGCTTGTTTGTTGTGAGGAAAACCTGCCCCCTTCGACAGAATGAATGCCAAGTGGTGGTAAGAAATAACCTCTGGGAAAGGACAAGACTTCGGGGGCCAAAATAGCTTCAGCCTTGGCTTGTTCCAAGAGTTTATACAAAGTCATTTTGGGGAATACATCCCAAAGTTTCTCCTTCTTTAGAACAGGAAAGACATTATTTTGTGAACCTGTAAAATCCTTGAATGACAATCAGAAGCGTAGCCGGGGAAGATGAGGATACACAGTTGTTCTCCTTAGCATATTCTGCAAATGTGGATTCTTTTTCCACAGCACATTTCTGAAGAGTAACATGTGAATAGGTAAGGCCATGAGAACATGTTAGAAAAAGCAAGACTGTGAGATGGAGAGAAGGTAGTTGTGAGGGTGAGGGGGATATACTTATGTTGTCCTACCAACTGCAGACACAGATCCCTTGCCCCCAGCCCCGCCTGACCTAAGAATGGCTCCCCCTGAAATTAGAATCTAATTGTGTTTTAAATGACAACATGGGTGCATAAGGTCATAGATGATCTACTGCTCGTAACAAACCAGTGGAAATCTCTGCTCCCAAGTGCAGGTGGCAAATCACCCCCTGGAAGCTGCTATACTGAAGAGAATGAATGACTCTCCAGGCCCCAGACCCAATTGGGTACTCTGCCTTGTTCTCTGTCAGACAACTCCCAGGGTCTTCCTGTGACTATTTTCTTTGCGTTTGTAAAATGCACTGTGTGTGTGTGTGTGTGTGTGTGTGTGTGTACTGGATAAAACAAGTCTCCCAGCTCCTCCTGAATGATCCCAACACTGATGAGAAAGTGGTTTGTTTATTTCTAAACCCCAGAGGTCAGATCATAGTGTTCTCTAGACTGAGTCACAAAATCAAAGTTAAATGCATTACCTGTTCCTTAATGAAAAGCTCCGGTATGAGACCTCCCAGTAGTTCATATGATTCATGAGAAATAAATGAAAAGGACAGCCTTATGGAACAGTATCAATTCAAATGATCTTTCTTTCTGCTGGTAATTACAAGGCCTCAATCTCATTAGGGCCAACATATTCAATGAAGGAAGATCAGTTTCTTTGGAGAGCCATTTCATTTAAATAGATGAGCTAATAACTGGTACTAATGGCAAACATCTTTTAGCTATGGAAATTATACTTTTCATTTAGTAGTTTTCTTCCCATGTGCTATACTCTCTAACATATTCAGTGTCTCAAAGAGCTTGTGAGGTTAGCAGCCATGTGGATAATCACCCTTGTTTTAGAGAGCAGGAGTCTGAGGAGGAGAAATGTTGGAAAACATTGTCAAGGGATGACATACATGGGCTGGAAAGTGATAAAATACCAGGTCTGTGACTTTATAATTAAAATTCACTGAATTCTTTCAGAGCCTTTAAAAATAACACATTCTCTCCATTTGACACATTGCCATTACCTCATGATGGCATTCACTAATAATTTCCTCTTGCATCTGGAGATCCTAAGAATAGTTATAAAAAGTAAAGGAGTTTTGTTAATAATTAAATTTCATAATAAAAACAGACTAAGATATTTCTTTCTTTCTCTTTTGGAAACAGATCAGCTTACAATGCTAAGTAAAATCTTGCCCAAAGATACAATCAGAACTACATTGCATAATCATGGTATCTATATGTTTGTCAAGTTCTGAAAATGTTTGAATGTGTTTGAAAAATTTCAATCTCTTTAAGAAGTATTTGTTCTTTGTAAAGATTCAATGACTGTCAGCCAGGGTCATTTATCAGCAGTAATGTTTGAATAAAGTGATATGATTGGCTATAGAAACACTAAAAGACTAGGCCATGCTTGCCTTATGCTAATGTATTTATGTGAGATAGAAAGATTCTAGGGGAATCAAGGAAGGAATCCACATTTTCTGTCAAGTTGCAAGTTCCTTCTGATTAGGTGAAATGAAATCTCAGTGAACAGAGGACTGAGTACAACCTTAGTCATGGTTAGAATGACTTTAAGTGGAGAGGAGAAGACAAGATTTCCTTGTTTAATTGAGAGTTGCTGTTGACAATGGAGAGTGGTTTTTCCAGCTGTCCTCTACTGCCTGGGGTTATCAGCCTTGGCTGCTCGTCGAGTCATCTGGAAAGCTTTTAAAAACAGATGTCTGAGTCTCACCTAGATCTATTGAATCAGAATTTCTGGCATCTGTAATTTGGAAAGCTCCAGTAGTTATTAGGAAGGGCAGCCTGGCTTGAGAACGGATGTGCTAAAGTTTTGTGGATGAGCGTGGGCAGCAGCCTACCACTCTCTCCCCTTAGCCTTCAGTCCCAGAACATCTGAGTCTATGTGTTCTGAAACACTGGCGTTTTCTCTGTGAACAGTTAAGAATCCTTCATGTTCCCAGCACTTTGGGAGGCCGAGGTGGGCAGATCACCTGAGGTTGGGAGTTCAAGACCAGCCTGACCAACACGGAGAAACCCTGTCTCTACTAAAAAATACAAAAATTTAGCCGGACGTGGTGGCGCATGTCTGTAATCCCAGCTACTTCGGGGGCTGAGGCAGGAGAATCGCTTGAATCTAGGAGGCAGAGTTTGCGGTAAGCCGAGATCGTGTCATTGTACTCTAGCCTGGGCGACAAGAGTGAAACACTGTCTCAAAAAAAAAAAAAAAAAAAAAAGAATCCTTCATGTTAAAGGTCCACAGCTTTCCCACTCACCTATTCTCTGCTTAGCTTCCTCCTGTTTCATTCTCTGTCTTAAGAGAGAATGGGGGAGGTGCGTCCTCTCTGGAGAGAAGGAAAAGCGCTGGGGAGAGGAAAGAAGAACTCGAGGAACCTAGATGGTAGAGCAGGAGGACCTGGGCGAGACAGTTCTTTCTGGGTTGGGGGCCCGGAGGATGCAGAATGTGGGAAGTGGAATGAAAGGCTTCCAGGATTAGACAGAGTGAAGTGGAGGTGGAGGTAGAGACTTGGGTACACGAGGTTGTATGTTAGGCTTTGTAGACTAATCCTTGGACAATATTAAGTGTTTGAAAAGGAACAAAAATGGAGACTTCAGAGTCACGCTTCTTTAAATGTGATTTCTCTGTGGAATGGGTAACGAGGAAGGTGGGATGCTTTATCAGTTAGAAATGCTGAAAGCATGTGTGGGCTTCTTAATGACGTCAAAGATCCCGGATTTTCCGCTATTCTACGCCATCAGCCTTCGAGTGTTGGCCTTTTCTCTCTATCCTCACACTTACCTGGTCAGAACAAGGCATCGCAGCCAGTTTTAAGGCAGGAAGAAGAGGGAAAGGGTAGCTGGGAACATGGAGCTTGCAAAGTCCTTTTATGAAGAAACAAGGGATTTTCAGACCCATTAGCAGACTACCCCTTTGACGACCAGCCAGATTGGGTCCTATTGGCCTAACAGCTGAGAGGGAGCTTGCAAAAGGGAGTGTTGAGCTTTTCCAACAGCTATAGAAGAAGGAAGGAAGGAAGGAAGGAAGGAAGGAAGGAGGGAAGGAAGGAAGGACTAGAATTGCCTGTTGGGTAAGCTAAAAAACAGTGTGTGCTATCAAGGGTTGGGCTGGCATATCACTTGCCCTGGAGTGACAGAAAGTGAGCCCCATCAAAAGAAATGTGGAAACTGCTGTTTTAGAACAGTGATTTTTGGGCTGAGCATGGTGGCTCATGCCTGTAATCCCGGTGCTTTGGGAAACTGAGGCGGGTGGATCACTTAAGGCCAGGAGTTGGAGACCTGCCTGGCAAACATGGCAAAAACCTGTCTCTACTAAAAATACTAAAATTAGCCGGACTTATGGCACACACCTGTAATCCCAGCCACTTGGGAAGCTGAGGCACAAGAATTGCTTGAACCCAGGAGGTAGAGATTGCAGCAAGCCGTGATCATGCCACTACAGTCTGGGTGACAGAGTGAGAGTCTCCCCTCAAAAACAGAAACAAAAACAAACAGAATCATAATTTTTAAGTTTTCGGAATCAATTGGAATGTATGGAAAGATGTCTGGACCTCTGTCCCACGGATTCTGATTTGGTAGGTTTGGAATAACACTTGGAAGGTTTACACTGATTGATTGATTGATAGAGACAGGGTCTTGCTCTGTTGCCCAGGCTGGAGTGCAGTGGAGTAATCACAGCTCACTGCAGCCTCAAACTCCTGGGCTCAAGCAGTCCTCCCATCTAAGCCTCCCACATAGCTGAAACTATAGGCACGTGCCACCATACCTCGCTGATGTTTTGTAGAGATGGGGTTCTCCCTGTGTTCCACAAGCTGGTTGTAAACTCCTGGGTTCAAGTGATTCTCCCATTTATGCCTCTGCCTCCCAAAGTGTTGAGATTACAGGTGTGAGCCACCATGGCCAGGCATTTTTGCCTTTTTAATAATCCTCTTAGATGATTCTGATGTGGCAGGTCTGTGGCCTACAGATTTGTAAACACTGGGAACACATTAGTTAAATGGTTCTCAAACTTGCTGAATATTAGAATCACCAGGAAATTAAAAAGTATCAACGAGCCCTTTTCCCAAGTAATTAAGTTAGAAAATCTGAGTTTGAGAGATCAGCATCATTTAAGGTCTTCCAAGGTGATTCTAATGTGCAGTCAGAGATGAGAATCAGTGACTGACAGGTTCTATTGACTAACAAGCTCTTGCACAAACAGAGAAGCCAGGGACAGCTGGGGTAGCAGGAGAAGCCATCAAATTCTCCACGCTGGCTCTTGGACATCTTTGAGAAGAGTGGATAGAGGAGAGAGAGTGAAACACACTGGCAAACTTGGATGAGGTACATAGTAACCGATGTGCAAGAAATAAATGGCAAAAGGTGAGTAATCTCGAAGTGGCTCAGTCTTTCATCTTTAAACACTAATTTTTGCAGGGCATGGTGGCTCACACCTGTAATCCTAGCACTTTGGGAGGCCTAGGTGGGTGGATCATCTGAGGTCAGGAGTTTGAGACCAGCCTGGCCAACATGGCCAAATCCTGTCTCTACAAAAATTACAAAAATTAATTGGGTGTGGTGGCGGGTGCCTGTAATCCAAGTTACTCGGGAGGCTGAGGCAGGAGAATAGCTTGAACCTGGTGGGGGCGGAGGTTGCAGTGAGCTGAGGTTGTGCCACTTTACTCCAGTCTGGGCAAAAGAATGAAATTCTGTCTCAAAAAACAAACAAAAAAAAAACCCCACAATTTTTTAATTTATCAAAATATTTTTATTTTCATTCTAAAATAATTTCAAACTTACAGAAAATTTGCATTAATAGTACAAAAAACCCATGTACCCTTTACCTAGATCATCAATACTAAATATTTTACCACATCAACTTTATCATGTCCCTCATCCCTTTCTACGTATGTTTTCCGTATACATATTTTTTTTCTGAACCATTTGAGAGTAGATGGCATATTTCAGTCCCCTTTGTTCCCTGTGTCTTCAGGTTGTATTTATCTGAACTACAGCCTCATTCCAGTTTTGCTAATTGTCTCAATACACTTGGTATCAATGTGCTGTTCCTGGCACAGCTTCAGTCCAGGATCGTGTGTTGCATTTAGTCATGTTGTGTTTGCAGTTACTTCCCTTTAATATGGAACAGTGCCTCAGCCTTTCTTTATCAAGACATTTGCATTTTTTAAAAAAGAATAAGGGCCATTTATTTTATAGAATGTAATCACTTTGGATGCATGTGATGTTTCCTCCTAATTTGCTTCACGTTATGCGTTTTTTGGGCAGGAATGCTATGTGAGAGCTGCTGTGTTCTTCTTGGGTATCATAATAGGAGATGTATATGTCTGTCCGCCTCTTATGGGAAACTACAAAGGATAACTTTCCTTGCAAAGAACTATTCTGCCTGCTCTTAGGTCAATGTTTCCTTGCATTTTGATTACTTGATTAAGGTGTTGCCCAGCTTCTTTTCTGTATAGATTTTTCATTTTAAAATGTGTTTTATTTTGTTTTTAGTTGACACATAGTAATTGTGACTGGGGTACAGTGTGATGTTTTGTTACAGATACAGATTGTGTTGGTAGATATGCTGATTATCCTGATTTCAATAGTAATTTTGAGGCCAGGCGCGGTGGCTCATGCCTGTAATCCCAGAACTTTGGGAGGCCGAGGCAGGTGGATCATTTGAGGTTAGGAGTTCGAAACCAGCCTGGCCAACATGGTGAAACCCTGTCTCTACTAAAAGTACAAAAAAAAAAAAAAAAAAAAAATGAGCCAGGTGTGGTGGTGTATGCCTGCAATCCCAGCTACTTGGGAGGCTGAGGCTTGAACCCAGGAGGTGGAGGTTGCAGTGAGCAAGATCGAGTCACTACACTCCAGCCTGGGTGACAGAGTGAGACTCCATCTCAAAATAATAATAATAATAATCACTAATCATTTGAAAAATCCTAGTTTTAGCAGGCATTTGCATACTGCTTTCAAGGTATTATACCATGTGCTATAATTTGTTCATAGAGCATACATTTGTTAATAGTTATGGATATGTTGTGATTAAGTAAGTGCTTACTTTGCTCAGGAATACTGAAATACCGTTAAAAGTGAGAGTCTCTGGAATCCTCTGCAGTTCCCATTTCTAGAGAGAAACTTCCCAGTTGACTGTGATGCCACCTAGCGTGGCCTGGATTATGCTGCCTAACACTGGCTTCTAGGGATGTGAAGAGGCTCCTGTCTTCAGGGGCAGCTTTGGCAGATTAAAGAGGACAATGTCAAATTCTCAACAGTAAATCTAGTGTCCTTCTGTTGGCAGATCGAGGATTTAAAAATATATGTGTAACTATCTATATAAGACGCCTGCCTGGTATTCTGGAACAAGTGGCTTTTTGTGTGTGTGAGATAAATGTTGTCTGCATGGATATGCTGAAGCTTCCAAAATGTCAGCTGAAGTGTTCAGGAATGCATTAGCTCCTGCCTGCTAAGTTTCAGTGTTTAGCAAGGCATTCGTTTATGCCTGCTCCTGGCCCCGCTCCGTGGGGGATGCACACTGTCAGGGCAAGAACACACTTCGGGGTGTTGCAGGTTGCAGCTTATTGTCAAGAAAACAAAGCAGGAAAAAGTGACTATGCAGGAAGAAACTAAAAGAAGTGATTACAATTCTATTCCACAAACACAGTGAAGGCACCAACTGTGTGCAAGGTAACGATCCTTGAGGAGAATGTGAAGCTGAATAAGAAATACATCCCACCTTCAGTAGAAAAACACTCGGCGAATAATTAGGGAAAACAGAAGTGTTTTATATATCAGAAGGCATTTGAAAGTCATTCTATGTGAATGACTCTTGCAGATTCAGAGGAGAAAAGTTTATATTTCATCTTGGAATTTGGAGACAATTTTATTTTTTCACTCATTTTTGAGACGGAGTCTTACTCTGTCACCCAAGCTGGAGTGCAGTGGTGAGATCTTGGCTCACTGCAACCTCCACCTCCCAATTCAAGTGATTCTCATGCCTCAGCCTCCTGAGTAGCTGGGATTACAGGCTCACACTACCATGCCCAAGTATTTTTAGTAGAGACGGGGTTTCACCTCATTGATCAGGCTGGTCTTGAATCCCTGACCTCAAGTGATCTGCCCGCCTCAATCTCCCAAAGTGCTGGAATTACAGGCGTGAGCCACCGCCCTCCGCCAAGAATTTGGAAGTCATTTAAAATGAAGTAGTAGTCTTGGATGTGAGAACTGAGGCACGAAGTTATGGGCTGAATTGTGTCCCAGCTCCCAACACATATGCTGAAGCCATGACCCTTAGTATCTCAAAATGTGAACCTATTTGGAAACAGGGTAGTTGCAGATATAATTGGTCAGGAAGTCCTATTGTAGGAGAGTGGGTTCGTAATCCAATAGCCTAATGTTTTATGAAAAAGGATAATTTAGGCCAGGCATGGTGGCTCATGCCTGTAATCCCAGCACTTTGGGAGATCAAGGTGGGTGGATCACCTGAGGTCATGAGTTCGAGACCAGCCTTACCAACATGGAACACTCCATGTCTACTAAAACATACCAAAAAAAAAAAAAAAAAAAATAGCCAGGCGTGGTGGCCGGCCCCTATAATCCCAGCTACTTGGGAGGCTGAGGCAAGAGAATCACTTGAACCCGGGAGGCGGAGGTTGCAGTGAGCCAAGATCACGCCATTGCACTCCAGCCTGGACGACAAGAGCAAAACTCCGTCCCAAAGAAAAGAAAAAGGAAAATTTGGAGACACAAACACAGGGAGAATTTCATATGAACATGAAGGCAGGAATCAGGGATATATCTACAAGCGGAAGAATGCCAAAGGTTACCAGCAAACCACTAGAGGCTGGGTGGGAGGCATGGAACAGGTCCTTCCCTAAATCCTGCTGACATCTTCATCTTGGACGTCCAGCCTCCAGAACTATGGGACAATGCGTTTCTGTTGTTTATGCCATCCGGTGTGTGGCACTTCGTTACAGCAGCCACAGGGAATCAATATACGTGGGTAATGTTGGACAGACAACAATGAGCAGAAAAAGTGCACCCTGATAGAGAGAACAGCATGAGTAAAGACATGGCAGTAAAGGTTTGCTCTGGTAACAGATGTGAGATAGCGTGACAGAGGGTTAACATATGTTCAAGTGGGGAAGGTAAAGAGTGGCCAGAAAGGTAGGTTTGGGGAAGATTGTGAGAAGCCTTTAATTTCTTGTTAAAGGTTATGGATCTTTTTCTTTGGATATTGAGGAACTGTGGAAGGACTCCAGTAGTGGGTGGGGTGGGATATTTAGACTCATCTAAGTTACCATTTTTTTTGAGATGGGCTCTTGCTCTCAATGAGCTGAATTGTATCCCAGCTCTCAACTCATATGCTGAAGCCGTGACTCTTAGTCTCAAAATGTGAACCTATTTGGAAACAGGGTAATTGCAGACGTAACTGATCAGGAAGTCATATTGTAGCAGAGTGGGTTCCTAATCCAATAGCACTGGTGTTTTATGCAAAAGGAAAATATGGGCCAGGAGCAGTGGTTCATGCCTATAATCCCAGCACTTTGGGAGGCTGAGGTGGGTGGATCATCTGAGGTCGAGAGTTCAAGACCAACTTGACCAACATGGTGAAACTCCATCTCTACTGAAAAATAAAAAATAAAATAAAAATCATCTCTCTTTTTTTTTTTTTTTTTTAGATGGACTCTTGCTCTGTACCCAGGCTGGAGTGCAGTGGCACAATCTTGGCTCACTGCATCCTCCGCCTCCCAGGTTCAAGAAATTCTTCTGCCTCAGTCTCCTGAGTAGATGGGATTACAGAGGCCCGCCACCATGCCCAGCTAATTTTCTTTTTTTTCTTTTTCTTTTTTTTTTTTTGGTATTTTTAGTAGAGACAAGGTTTCACCGCATTGGTCAGTCTGGTTTCAAACTCCTGATCTCAAGTGATTTACCTGCCTTGGCCTCCCAAAATGCTGGGATTACAGGTGTGAGCCACCATGCCTGGTCGCATCTAAGTTACTTTTATCTATACAAAACACTTTTGGAGGAAAATATCTGAGAAAATGTTCATGTAACCCAGTGAGGAAACTGACAAATTCACTTTGGTCCGTAAATGAGGAAGCCTTCTTTCTGTCCAGTCCTGTGCAATTGCATAGAAAACTGTCGTCTTACATCTCACCTTTAGCAAATGTCACTGTGCTGCTTTGTAGGTGTTTTCCAGCAGACCCACTGTCCCTTGATTGTACATTAATTAATCACTCAGACATTTCAGACTCCTAGCTTCCTGCATATAGTTGGCAGATGTTTAGAAGGTTTGGCCATCCTAAGAATTTAAAAGGAGAGTTATCATTTGAAGGATTGAAAAAAATTTTTTGTCTGTGGTACATCTCATTGTTTTTCAGTTCTCCTGATCTATAAAACCAGGATAATGATATAGTGAGACATAGATTTATTAGTCAGTGTTCTCCAGAGAAACAGAGCAAATTTATATACTCATATACATAGATGAAGAGATTTCTTATGAGGAATTGGTTCATGTGATTATGGAGGCTGAGAAGTACCACAATCTGAAGCTGGAGACCCAGGAAAGCCAGTGGTAGAAATCCCAGTCTAAACCCAATGTCCAAGAACCAAGGGGGCCAGTGGTGGGAATCTAGTCAGAGGGCAGGAGAAGACCAATGTTCCAGCTCAGGCAGGCCGGTGGGACAAACAAGGGGCACATTGCTTTTTCCTCTGCTTTTTTGTTCTATTCAGGCCCTCAACAGATTGGATGATGCCCCCTTATGTTGGAGAGGGTCGTTTTTTTTACTGAGTCCCCTGATTCGAATGCTCATCTCTTCTGGAAACACTGTCCAAGATACACCCAGAAACACTGTTTAATCAGGCATCCCTGGGCCCAGTCAAGTTGACACATCAAGTTAACCATGACACTATCTCATATGTTTGTTGTGAAGAGTTAATGAGATGATATATGATACGTGCTCAATAAATGTCAGGTATTATTATCACTGGTAGAACAAGTGCAGCTGGGATCCAAATTCTTGTTTCTTATACTCTAAATGTGTTTTTTCCACCCCTCCACCCTGCCTCTGTAAGTGGTGCTGATCTGTAACAATTACAGGCTTTTGGCTTCTCTCATTATCATTACTCTTCTCTCCTGACACATGCTCAGCAGCAGCTTTCCATGCAAACCCCTCATTTGTGACAGACATTGACAACACTCAGGGGATCCTCCAGGCCTCAGAGAGGAGCGGTGGAGAGCTTCCAGTGCAGTAAACAAGCAGGAGGTGGGCTGAGGGGGGGCAGGCAGCTGGTATCTCACACAATCGCAACAGTGATGGGTCTGAGCTGGGCAGACTGCCCGCTAGAGAGGCTGGAATCCCTGGGAAGAGACTCATGCTTGCATGCAGTCAGGGGACTGCACATCGCAACAGACAGCCTATCTTTGAAAGTGGCGGCCGGGTGTGGTGGCTCATGCCTGTAATCCCAGCACTTTGGGAGGCCGAGGAGGGCAGATCACCTGAGGTCGGGAATTTGAGACCACTCTGACTAACATGGAGAAACCCATCTTCACTAAAAATATAAAATTAGCTGGGCATGGTGGCGCATACCTGTAATCCCAGCTACTTGGGAGGCTGAGGCAAGAGAATCGTCTGAACCCGGGAGGCAGAGGTTGTGGTGAGCTGAGATCATGTCATTGCATTCCAGCCTGGGCAACAAGAGTGAAACTCCATCTCGAAAAAAAAAAAAAAAAAGTGGCTGAGAGAGGCTTTCTCTTATGGTGTCTCAAGAACACCTCGTCCTCAACACAAATTATGGCTAGAAAATAATAGCAACAGAATATTTTAATATGAAACTTAACACCTAGCAGGAGGTGTGTACTTGACAGAGGCGTTTCATGTTGGCCTCTGCAAGTGACATTTCTAAGTAGGAGGATCTGTGCTTGGATCCTTGCAGATGGCTCATTGCTTAAAGAGTTTGATATCCACTGTGACCAAAGTTCATAGAGAAAGCTGTACCTGGTAGTTCCATTATTTAAAAACAAAATACCATCAGTTGAAATCTTTACCAGTCAGGAAAAGCTAGGTTATACAGCAGTAACAAGCATTCCCATAATATCAGTGGCTCTTACAACATTGTTGTTTTGTTTTTTTTGTTTTTTTGAGATAGAGTTTTGCTTTTTGCCCAGGTTGGAGTGAAATGGCTCGATCTCAGCTCACTGCAACCTCCACCCACCCACCCCTGCCGCCACCCGGTTCCAGTGATTCTCCTGCCTCAGCCTCTCAAGTAGCTGGGATTATAGGTGCCCACCACCATGCCAGGCTAATTTTTTGTATTTTTAGTAGACATGGTGTTTTGTCATGTTGGCAGGCTGGTGTTGAACTCAGGTAATCCACTCGCCTTGGCCTCCCAAATTGCTGGGATTATAGGCATGAGCCACGGCGCCTGGCCACATCATTTTATTTATCACTTTCAGTTGGCATAAATCCAGTAAATTTATCACTCTTCTCATTCTTAGTAATATCTACTTTTTATTGAACATCTACAATGTAGTAATCATAAGACAAATCTTTTACACGTACTATCTCCTTTAACCTAACTCTGTGCAGTGGGTATTAATCTCTTTTTTGTAGATACAAAAATCGAGACTCAAGTTTGGTGAGCAGGTGGCAGTAGGTTTCTAGATCCAGGTTTCTCTAATGCTAACCTGTTATTTCACTACCACATTACGCTGTTCTCTTAAACTCTGAGGTTTTTACTTTTAAGTATATATTCACTAATGTTGTCTCTTTAATATTCCTAAAAGAAAAGGAGACACAAATATTATTATTCCACCACAGAGACTCACAAACCAAGCTGTAAGAGATTATATACTTTATCTTGGCTGCCCCAGGAAAAAGAAAATAGAATCTTCATCAGTGCTTTTATATCAGAATCATCCTGTGGAAATGCAGATTCCAAGGCTCCCCCAAATGGGTCTGGGGAATTCTCATTCTGCTGTTAAAAGAAGGGCACTTTGGGAATAATGACCTGGGTCTTCAACTTCTATCTCAGGACTGTTGCCACTAGACCATGCTGTCAGCTGAAAACCCCTTGGGGAGGGCAAGGTTGAAATTCCGCAACATTGCTGATGTTTTTGCACAGAGAGAATGCCTGAACTTGAAGGTTGAATTTGAAGGCATCATGGAATTGCTGATTAAACTTCAATTGCAGCATCAGCTCTGTGGGAATAAACTGTCAACATCTATAGCATATTCAAATCTACATTTCTGAGAAGGCAATTAGCCTAATTAGTTTAGTGATGAATAATATTAACCTTTAAGATGTCATTATAGAGTCCACAATGCCAGTTGACCTCTGTTTCCTAAGTTAATATGTCATTTGATATTAAGAAAGTGGGGTCTTTTTAGAATAACTCAAAACAACAGCTCAGTTAGGTGGGGGTAGGGGACTGAAAGAATGCTGAACTAGTTATTTGAGATTTTTCCTCCACCACTGGGACAGGTCTTAGGTCTGAACATTGATCTAATCCCTGAAGATAAGGGCTCATTTAAAAAAATTATCTATGTACTAAAAAATGACTATGTCCAAGATCTTCTTTGTACAATGATCCCACAGTAACTGCCAGGGATTGCCTGCTGCCATGTAACCCATGACTTTGCTTCTCCTTTGTCTTCCACCATGATTGTGAGGCCTCCCCAGCCATGTGGAACTATGAGTCCATTAAACCTCTTTCCTTTATGAATTACCCAGTCTTGGGCATGTCTTTATTAGCAGCGTAAGAACTGACTAATACATACTTATTGGCTTATAAAGGTGATTTATATATGGAAGAAATTAACACTACATTAAGGTTAATTATAAAGTTTATTCCTCCACCATGTAAAAAATATTTTACTTTTTAAATGATGACTTTTGCCTTTCTGAAGTTATGTTTCTCCAGGGATAAACTCCAGTACATTTTTAACAATAACTTTATTGGGTTATAATTTACATTCCATTTCCGTGGTTTTTGGTATATTCACGGAGTTGTGCAGCCATTACTACTATCTAGTTTTAGAACTTTTCATCACACCAAAATGAAACTCCTCTGCTTAAGCAGTCACTCTGTTTCTCCTTCCATGTATCCTCTGGAAGATTAATGCCATTAAATCTTTATGGATTTGCCTATTCTGGACATTTTATATAAAAGGAATCCTGCAATATGTGGCCTTTTGTGACTGGCATCTTTCACTTAGCATAATGTTTTCAAGTTTCACCCATGTTACAACATGTATATGTACTTTAGTCTTTTTTTATTGCCAAATAATATTCTACAGTATAGATGTATATTTTGTTTATGCATTCATCAGTAAATGGATGTGTGGGTTTTTTCTACCTTATGGCTACTGTGAATAATGCTACTATGAATTTTTTTTTTTTTTGAAATGGAGTCTCGCTCTGTTGCCCAGGTTAGAGCACCAGTGGCACAATCTTGGCTCACTGCAGCCTCCACCTCCCGGGTTCAAGCGATTCTCCTGCTTAGCCTCCCAGGTAGCTGGGATTACAGGTGCGCACCACTGTGCTCAGCTAATGTTGTGTACTTTTAGTAGAGATGGGGCTTCGCCATGTTGACCAGGCTGGTCTTGAACTCCTGACCTCAGGTGACACACCTGCCTTGGCCTCCCAAAGTGCTGGAACTATGAGCGTGAGCCACCATGCCCGGTCTACTATAAATGTTTTTATAAAGGTTTTTGTTTGAATATATGATTTCAGTTCTCTTGGGTATATAACTAGGAGTAGAATTGCTGGGTCATATGGTAACTCTGTTTTAACATTTTGCAAATTTCCAAACTGTTTTCCAAAGTGGCTGCTCTATTTTACAATTCTGCCAGCATTGATAGGGGTTCCAATTTCTCTACATTTTTGCCAACATTTGTTATTACTTGGCTTTTAAATTTTAGCTATGCTATACCTTATTTGGATTAATGTATATTCAAGCCCTTTGCCCCTTTTAAAGTGGTTTATTTGTCTTTTTATTGTCAATTTGTAAGAGTTCTTTATATATTCTGGATACTAGGCTCTTATCAAAATTATAATTCGCAAATGTTTTCTTCCACTGTGTTGGTTGTCTTTTTGACTCTCTTCATGGTACCTTTTGAAGCACAAAGCTGGTAATTTTGATAAGGTCCAATTTTTCTTTTGTCCACATGTGCTTTTGGTGTCATATCTAAGAGACCATTGTATAACTCAAGTTCACGAAGATTCACTGTGATTTTCTCCTCCCCCCAACCCATTTTTTTTTTTTTTTTTTTGAGATGGGTCTTGCCCTGCTGCCCAGGTTGGAGTGCAATCATGCAAACACAGCTCAATGCTGCCTAGAACTCCTGGGTTCAGGTGATCCTCCTACATCAGCCTCCCAAGTAGCTGGGATCACAGGCACCCACCACCACGCCCAGCTTATTTTTGTATTTTTTATAGAGACAGAATCTTGCCGTGTTGCCTAGGCTGGTCTTGAATTCCTGGGCTCAAGTCATCCTCCTGCCTTGGCCTCCCAAAATGCTGTGCTGAGATTACAGGCATGAGCCACCATGCTCAGTCTATTTTCTCCTTTTTTTTTTTTTTTTGAGGTAACTTCAGTACTTTTATAAAATGTTTTTCCTTTGTCATCACATTGAGAAAATTTCTCCTCATCCTAAAATTGTATAAATTTTCTCCTGTATGTCTTTCTAGTAATTTTTGGTTGTATTTTTTACATTAATATTTTAATCCCTCTGGGATTTATTTGGGTATGAGAAGTGAAGTAAAAAACTCTTTTCCCATTGCATACTCAGAGCACTGTCACATAAATTAAGTCATTTTATACTTGTAGGTGAGAGAGAGACATAATTTCTTGCATTTTATACATATGAACACAATAATTCAGAGATTTCAAACGATTTGCCTGTGGTAACCCATTTAGGGACTGGAAGAATCACACCTGGAATCTAGGTCTTTGTTCATCTGCCTGGAGTCTCCATCTCCCATCATCTGGTCTCTCCATTTTAATGTTAATTCTGTTTTAACACTTTGAGCCACCACGCCAGGCCTACCATGGACAGCTCTCTTCTCTGTGGTACTTATATTACTCACTGAAAGGGAATTTGATCACCTAGTCTGTTAAGTCATTACTAAATGCAGCTTATTACATTATTGTGGAGAATTTCAACTTTTTGATGTCCCTAGTTTGTCACTAACAGTGTGGCCTCAGGCAGGTTGTTTCATCTCAAATAACTATGACAATAATAGCTAACATATGTTGACACTGTCCATGTGCCAGAGGCCATGTTGAGCTTTTCACATGCGTTATCTCACTTAATCTTCACACACAAAAAAACCTATGGCCAGATGCTATCATGGAAAGACGTAGTATATAAGCCTAGCAGCCTCTGAAAACTCCCGGGTTTCTGATCAGTCTTTACACTTCGAAACTTATTGAAAACTCAAAGTTTTTTTTTTTTTTATGAGAGGGAATCTCGCTCTGTCACCCAGTCTGGAGTGCAGGGGTGTGACTGCAATCTCAGTTCACTGCAACTTCTGTCTCCCAGGTTCAAGCAATTCTCCTGCCTCAGCCTCCCAAGTAGCTGGGATTACAGGCATGCACCAACATGCCTAGCTAATTTTTGTGTTTTTAATAGAGACGAGGTTTCACCATGTTGGCTGGGGTGGTCTCGAACTCCTGACCTCAGATAGTCCACCCACTTCGGCCTCCCAAAGTGCTGGGATTACAGGCGTGAGCCATGCACCCTGCCAAAATGCTTGGTTTTGAATTCCATCTTCACCATATGCTTGTAGTGTGATCTTGGGCAAGTTATTTTGTACTTTGTACCATACATTCCTTTATCTGTAAAGTGGGAGTTATAGTAGTCAGGATTAAATCAGTTAGAATATCCAAAACATATCAAACAGGGCCTGGAAAAATGCAGACATATTATTATTATTATTATTGTTAATGAACCCCTCCCTACATTGAGAAATGGAGACTTAGTGAATGAATTTCTAAGGCTGAAATTTGAGTCTTATTTCTGTCAGTTTTTAACTATAAAACATCTGATAAATTTCTTAACCTTGGAAGCCTTAGCATCCTCATGTGGGACATAAGAAGAACAAAAGTAGCTACCAGAAGAGTTGTAATAAGTGTTAAAGGAGACAACACATGTGAAATACTTAGCTCAGTGACTGCCATTTAGAGGGAATTCACAATGTGTCTGTGGTTACTATGGACGTAATTATTACTACCATTAAAGATAGCATTTTATACATGTGTATCTATGTGCTTGTCCACATGCACTCAGTGTTATGGACTGAAGGTTTGTGTTCCCCAAAATTCATAGGTGACATCTAATCCTCAATGTGATGGAATGTGGAGGTGGGGCCTTTGGGAGGTAATTAGGTCATCAGTGTAGAGCCTTTGTGAATGGGATTAGTGCCCTTATAAAAAGGACCCCAGAGATTTCTCTCCCTCTTTTTCTGCCACATGAAGATGCAACAAGAAATCGGGCCCCTGCAAACTGGAAGAAGGTGGTCAGCAGAACCTACCATGCTGGCCCCCCGATATAGGATTTCCAGCCTCCAGAACTGTGAGAAGTACATTTCTGTTGTTGATAAGCCACTCAGTATTTTGTTAGGGCAGCACAAACTGACAAAGACACTCAGAATATCATGTACTGACCTATGGGGGACAAGCAGATAAACCATGGCATGACCAAGCCAGTGAGGATGGTCCATTAAATTAGATATGTGGCCTACCAGTTTGTCAGTAGCTGGGATGCTGTAAAGCCAACAAAGAACCTTTCCTTTTGTTAATATTCAGAGGCAGGAACCTATGGATACTTATCAAACATCCATCTCCTGGCTGGGCATGATATAATCCCAGTATTTTTGGAAGCCTGTAATCCCAGCTGTAATCACACCTGTAATCCCATCACTTTTGGAAGCCGAGGCAGGTGGATCACCTCAGGTCAAGAGTTTGAGACCAGCCTGGCCAACATGGTAAAACCCCGTCTCTACTAATAATACAAAAAAATTAGCTGGGCGTGGTGGCACATGCCTGTATCCCAGCTACTCCAGAGGCTGAGGCAGGAGAATTGCTTGAACCTGGGAGGCGGAGGTTACAGTGAGTTCGAGATTGTGCCATTGCACTCCAGCCTGGGTGACAAGAGTGAAACTCCATCTCAAAAAAAAAAAAAAAAAAGAGATCAATCTCCTAACCATCACAAATGTTTAAATCCTGGTAGATCTCCATAGAAAGCTCTTCTTCTTCCACTTCTTATTAGGAAGCTCTGAACTATTGACTACTGACAATTAAACCTGAAACATCCAACTCTAACATGGCTGAATGGTTGATTGGTCTTTTGAAGTGATAATTTTTTGGATTAATTAGAAATTAAAGCAGCCCATCGTTTCATTAAAGCTAAAGTTCCTCCTCTGCTAATTAAGATGTGCTGTGCAATAATCTCAGTTGATTGAGTTTGATTTGTTTGTTTTGTCATAGAGTTACCTCAGGAAATTTTCTTTAGTGTAAATTTTTATTTATTTATTTTATTTTTTTTGAGACAGGCTCTTGCTTTGTCACACAAGCTGGAGAGCAGTGGCGCCATCACTGCTCACGCAGCCTTGACCTCCAGGCGCAGGTGATCCTCCTACCTCATCCTCTGAGTAGCGGGGACTACAGGTGCGCACCACCATGCCTGGCTAATTTTTGTATTTTTTGTAGAGACAGTTTTGCTGTGTTGTCCAGGCCGGTCTCAAACTCCTAAGCTCAAATGATCCGCCTAACTTAGCCTCTCAAAATGCTAAGATTACAAGCATGAGCCACTGTGCCTGACCTAGTGTCAATTATTATTATTTATACATTTTAACCTTTATATAATAGCCTTTTAACAAGGAAATAAACTGTAATACCTTTGTTTTATGGATAAAACAAAATCTCTTTAAAAATATTAAGAATTGTGTGGGTGGTTCCTTGACTTAAAAACATCAGGTTAATAGAGAAACCCTTCTGTAAACATCTAAAGTTTGTGGATAAAATAAAAATAAGTGACTTAAAAAAAAAAAACCACATGGCTGTTTTAGGATTGTCCAGAGAAATAGAACCAATAAGGTATTGTGTGTGTATGTGTCTGTGTGTGTGTTGTGTATAAAAATACCTATCTATATGTGTGTGTGTGTGTTTTTTTTTTTTACAAAAAACACAAAAACTTTTTTTGAAAAAGATATTGGCTCAGGAGATTGTGGAGGCTGGCAAGTCCAAAATTATCAAGGTGTGCTGGCACTCTGATCACCTGGGGAAGAGTTGATGTGAGTTTACAGGCAGAATTCCCTCTGCCACAGGGATGGTGCGCCTTTTTCTATTAAGTCCTTCAGCTGATTGTATGAGGCCCACTCACATATGGAGGTTAATCTGCTTTACTCAACTGATTAAAATGTTAATCTCATCTAAAAATACTTTCTCAGCAACATCTAGACTGGTATTTGAACAAATATCTGGGTACCATAGCCTAGCCAAGTTGACATATAACTTTAGCCATCACAATGGCTAATTTCACAAGAAAAAAAAGAGATACAACAATGGGTTACATGGCAGCAAAGAAACACCTGGAGATAAACCCTGGCCATTCCATTATCGAGACCTTAAGGCAAAAGGCAGAGGCTGATAAGAACGACAAGTCTGTGAAGGATCTGGTCATCTTGCTTTATGAAACTGCACTCCTGTCTTCCGGCTTCAGTCTGGAAGATCCCCAGACACATGCTAACAGGATCTATAGGATCATCAAACTTGGTCTAGGTATTGATGAAGATGACCCTACTGCAGATGACACCAGTGCAGCTGTAACTGAAGAAATGCCACCCCTCGAAGGAGATGATGACACATCACGCATGGAAGAAGTAGACTGAGCTCCAGCTGAGGGGTGACTTGCCTGTTCAGTACTCTACAGTTCCTCTAATAATATATTTTCAAGGATGTTTTTCTTTATTTTTGTTAACATTAAAAAGTCTGTATGGCATGACAACAACTACTTTAAGGGGAAGATAAAGATTTCTGTCAACTTCTAAGTGATGCTGTGATACTTTAGGCAGTAAAGCAGAGCTAGTAATGCTTTTTTAGTTTCACATTGGCTTACATTAACAGATCGAGGTAATGTGTGTTGTAAGATGTATGTAACATGTTAACTTAGTGGTCTAAAGTGTTTAGCTATCAAGCCGGATTCCTTAGTAGACCAAATCTTGTCTATCGAAGTGTTCCTGAGCTATACCTTGATATTTAGAAGAAAAGTATTTGTTGTATCTTGTAGGATCTACTTTTAAGCTTTCATCCCCTGTAGTTGCCAATTCTGCATGTACTAGCTCCTCTAGAAATAGGTTAAACTGAAGCAACCTGATGGAACTCTCCACAGGGCTTGTTTTCCAAAGAAAAGTATTGTTTGGAGGAGCAGTTATTAGCCTACCTAAGCATATCATAAGCTATTCAAAAATAACTCAGAGCCAGTCTCGTGGATGGAAATGTAGTGCTTGAGTCACATTCTGCTTAAAGTTGTAACAAATACAGATGAGTTAAAGAAAAAAAAAAAAAAAAAGAGATAGAATGTATATGCACTAGAATTGTAGAAAATGCTGATAACCACATCCCAGGAGCCACCTACTGGGCATTACTGAACCTGGTCATGGCATGGGCTGTGCAGTGACAAAGAGATAATGTCTTTAGTGGATGTGGGTTGAGTGTTGAAATGGAGGCTCCTGCAGAAAGCAATTTTAAGGAAAGAGAAATTTGAAAAAGAAAAACCACCTGTTGACTCAAGAGGGCAACAAGGAAGTTTTTCTCAGCCCCAGATCAGGGTAGAAAAAAAAAATAAGTCTCCCTTAAGAAATAAAAGCTGTGAAGTCATAAGTTTAAAGTCTGAATTTTAGCTGTCCTTGTGTTGAGAAAATCCAAGGATAAAAATTAATGTAAAATTAGACACAGAGCAGAAATTCTACTGAAGCAAATGGTAGAAAGAAAATTAAAGCTTCTCCAAAGATATATTTCAATAACCCTGACACTACAGAAAAAGATTTCTGTTACCTAAAATGAGACCATAATAAAGTATTAGAAACTATGCAAAAACAGTTTATTTATTTTTTAAACAGGAGACAAAAAAGGAAAAATTCTCCCTTCCAGGAACTGGAAAGACTATGAAATGAGAGGAGCCATAAAGTATATGTAAAATAAGACAGAGAAAAAAATAAATTGTAAAATGCATGTGGAAATAGAAAGCAATATACTATAAAAATAGGTTAAAAAAAACAAAGGCAAATTTTGAGGGAAGAAGTACAGATGTTAAAATAAAAAACTCAATGGAGCAGATTAAAAAGCAGAACAGGCATGGCTAAAGGGAATGTTAATGAATTGGAATCAGAACTGAGAAAATTACCAATAAAAAATAATAATCATGGCCAGGCATGGTGGCTCATATCTGTAATCCTAGCACTTTTGGAGGCCAAAGTGGGAAAATTGCTTGAGTCCAGGAGTTCAAGACCAGCTTGGGCAACATAGGGAGACGCCATCTCTACAAAATACACAAAAAAATTAGCCAAGTGTGGTGGTGCATGCCTGTGGTCTCAGCTACTCAGGAGGCCAAGACAGGAGGATCATTTGAGCCCAGAAGATGGAGGCTGCAGTGAGCTGAGATCACACCCTTGCACTCCAGCTTGAGTGACAGAGACACCCCATCTCAAAAAAAAAAAAGAAAAGAAAAGAAAAAAGAAAAATAATAATCACATTAATATTAATTGCCCGTTTACTTTGTACCAGTCATTATAACTTTGTATTTATGAACTCACTGGATGCACTTAGGTGGGATAACAGATACAACAGTCCTAGTTGTTTTGTTTTTTTTTTTTTTTGAGACAGAGTTTTGCTCTTATTACCTAGGCTGGAGTGCAGTGGTGCAATCTCAACTCACTGCAACTTCTGCCTCTTGGGTTCAAGCAATTCTCCAGCCTCAGCCTCCCGAGTAGCTGGGATTACAGGTGCCCACCACCATGCCCAGCTAATTTTTTGTATTTTTAGTAGAGATGGGATTTCACCACACCTCTACCATTGGCCAGGCTGGTGTCAAACTCCTGACCTCAGGTGATCCACCCGCCTCGGCCTTGCAAAGTGCTGGGATTATAGGCATGTGTCACTGTGCCTGGTTTAATCTAGGAACATACCAGTATAAATATGGGATGCATTATGATCCTAAAGGTACAATTAAAGACAACAGGTAATAAGAACAGTTGTGTCTCAGGAAACCTCTATATTTAAATAACCTGACCCATGAGCCTGATATTAAAGCCATTTAATCTTAATATCAAAAGAGAAAAGAAGGAATAAAAAAGAAATTCTAAGTAGTTTAAGGATAAGATTAAAAGTTAGAACTCTGAAGTCAAATGACCTATATTCCAATTTAGGGTCTATTCCTTTTATTCTTTTTATAATCTTAGGTGGTTTAGATAATTTTCCCCCCGAGATGATTTCATTCTCATCTATGAAATGGGGACATTAATAGGAACCTATATGTTCAGCTCCTAGGATGGTTCAGTTAGGGTATGTTGTCTCTCAGTCAATTTTTAAAAATTGAACTTTTTATTTTGGAATAATTTAGACTTACAGAAAAGTTGCAAAGATAACACAGGAATTTCCTATGTATTATTCACCCAGTTTCTTCTCATAGTAACATCTCATATAACCATATGGTATGGTTGGAATATTTATCCCCTCCAAATCTCATGTTGAAATGTGATCACCAATGTTGGAGGTGGGGCCTAGCGGGAGGTGTTTGGGTCATGGGGGCAGATCCCTCATGGATGGCTTGGTGCCCTCCCCATGGTAATGAGTTCATGAGAAAACTGGTTATTTATTTATTTATTTTTAGACAGAGTTTCGCTCTCGTTGCCCAGGCTGGAGTGCAATGACGCGATCTTAGCTCACCGCAACATCCGCCTCCCGCCTCTTGGCTCACTGCAACCTTCAAGCAATTCTTGTACCTCAGCTTCCCGAGCAGCTGGGATTACAGGCATGTGCCACAACACCTGGCTACTTTTTTTTTTTTTGCATTTTTAGTAGAGATGGGGTTTCTCCATGTTGGTCAGGCTGGTCTCGAACTCCCGACCTCAGGTAAGCCGCCTGTCTTGGCCTCCAAAAGTGCTGGAATTACAGGTATGAACCACCATGCCCAGCATGAGAACTGGTTATTTAAAAACAGCCTGGTCAGCTAGGCATGGTGGCTTACACCTGTAATCCCAGCATATTGGGAGGCTGAGGCAGGAGGCTCGTGTGAGCCCAGGAGTTTGAGACCAGCCTGGGCAACATAGGGAGACCCCATCTCTATGAAAAACACAAAAAAATTAGCTGGGTGTGGTGGCATGCACCTGTAGTTCCAGCTTCTCAGAAGGCTGAGACAGGGAATTGATTGAGCCTGGGAGGTTGAGACTTCAGTGAGCCATGATTGTGCTCCCAGCCTGGGTGACACAGTGAGACCTTGTCTAAAAAAAAAAAACCAAAAAAACTAGCATCTCTCTTGCCATATGATATACTTGTTCCCTCTCTTGCCATGTGATATCCCTGTTTCCCTTCACTTTCCACTATAATTGTAAGCTTCCTGAGGCCCTCGCCAGGGGCAGACGCTGGCACTGCGCAGAACCATGAGCCAAATAAACTCATAGTAAAGCCAAATAAACTCATGGTAAAGCCAAATAAATAAACTCATGGTAAAGCCAAATAAATAAACTCATGGTAAAGCCAAATAAACTCATGGTAAAGCCAAATAAACTCATGGTAAAGCCAAATAAATAAACTCATGGTAAAGCCAAATAAACTCATGGTAAAGCCAAATAAACTCATGGTAAAGCTCGCAAAACCATGAGCCAAAATAAACTTCTTTTCTTTATAAATTACCTACTCTCAGGTATTCCTTTATAACAATGCAAATAGACTAACACCCAATAGTACATTGTCAAAATGGAGAAGTTAAAATTGGTACAACATGATTCACTAAATTCTTGACTTTATTTGAATTTCACAGTTTTTTCACTAACATCCTTTTTCTGTTTCAGAAACCAATCCAGGTTACCATATTACATTGGTCATCACGTCTTCTTAATCCTCTTCACTCTGTGACAGTTATTCAGTCTTTTCTTGTTTTTAATGACCACGACAGTTTTGAGGAGCACTGGTCATGTAGTTTGTAGAATGTCTATCAATTTGGATTTGTCTGTTGTTGTCCTCATGATCAGCTTGGGGTTATGGGTTTCCGGGAAGGATATCACAGAGGTGAATTCTCTTCACATTAGATTAGAATATTCTTTTGAAGAGAGTCACTAAGTCCAGACCATACTCACAGGAAAGAAATTAACAGAGGGGAGAGTATGCTCATATATTATTTGGAATTCTTTTGTAAAGAGGGTGTATTTGTCCATTTTCATGCTGCTGATAAAGACATCCTGAGACTGGGAAGAAAAAGAGGTTTAATTGGACTTAACAGTTCCACGTGGCTGGGGAGGCCTCAGAATCACGGTGGGAGGTGAAAGGCACTTCTGTGGCGGCAAGAGAAAATGAGAAAGAAGGAAAAGCAGAACCCCCTGATAAACCCATCAGATTTCATGAGACTTATCCACTATCATGAGAATAGCTTGAGAAAAACTGGCCCCCATGATTCAATTACCCACCCCTGGGTCCCTCCCCACAACATGTGAATATTCTGGGAGATCAAATTCAAGTTGAGATTTGGGTGGGGACACAGGCAAACCATATCAGAGGGTTTATGTTTTTGTCCACTGGTTTATTATTCAATAATTTACTTATATCATTATGGATTATGCCTAGCTAATTTTATGGTAATTTTAAATATAAAGTAACACTCTGGAACTTAAGATCTGGGTTTCTGGCCTTGCTTATTTGAGAATTATCTCATGATACTGACCAAAATTTCTTGACTTTTAGGGGCTCCAAATAACAATTAATAAATTTTACCTCTTAATATAGATTTTGGAAGCTCCAAACAGTATAGTTTAAAAGGAAACTAATATTTAAGACACAAAATGCATCTGAATTTCCTGAACTTTGCTATCTTGACATTTGAAGAGTTGACTTTTGAAATAAATTTAAAACTTTTCCCCATATAGATGTATATATTTTAAGATGTATCTATTGACTATAGTTTCAAATACCCCATTATTTGCCTTATGTCAAATTGAATAGCAACTGGACAGAAGAGATAAATGTGTTGCTACAAATACAGGTTTGGTTTAATGGATCTGCAAACCTGATTACTTCCTGAAAAGTAGACTTTTTGAGAGATTTCTATTTTTGTTGTTGTTGTTGTTGTTTGTTTTGGATGAATGAGCAAATTTTAATATTTGCAAAAAGGAAAGAATGAGGCCCTACAAAATTTTCAAATGGTCATTCAGTTATTCACCAAATGTTTATGGAGTGCCTATGCCCCAGGCCCTGTGCTAGGATCTGGGAAGACAATTGTGTACTAGAAGGTCATGGTCACTGCCCTCATGAAACTTAGAGATCTGCGAGCTGCCAGAAAATATGCAGACAAATGAATGAAATTACTGATTGTGGGAAGAGCTCAGAAACCAGCTGCTCTGCAGATTAAAAGTTTGCTTGCAGAAAATATGCAGACAAATGAATGAAATTACTGATTGTGGGAAGAGCTCAGAAACCAGCTGCTCTGCAGATTAAAAGTTTGCTTGCTGGGTGCAGTGGCTCATGTTTGGAATCCCAGTACTCTGGGAGGCTGAGGCTAGAGGATTGCTTGAGCCCAGGATTTGGAGGTACAGTGAGCTATGATTGTGCCACTGCACTCCAGCCTGGGCAGCAGAGCAAGATCTCGTCTCAAAAACAAAAGAATTTTTTCTTAAAGGTGTGGAAGTACTTTAGAGATGATATTTAAGGATGGACCCTCTGAAAAGGAACACTTATGCTGAAGGTTCTTCAAAGAGCTTTCTTATCATATACAGCAGGAAGTGCCAAGCCCCTAATGTAAGAAGGGACCTACTGGGTTAGAACCCTCATCAGTGAGTGAGGCTGAGTGTAGTGAACCAGGGAAGAGGTGTAGGGAGGTGTGGGCACATCAAACAGGGGCTTTGGGGTAATGCTAAAGGGTCTGCAATTTATTCCAGGGGTGATTTTGTAAGGTGGTGGTGGTGGCAGAAGTGGTGGTGGTTCCATGATTAAATAACTGTGATTTTGAAGATCACTCTGACTGTGATTTGGTGAACGGGTTGGAGGGGCCAAGAGGGTAAGTGGAAGACTAATTAGAAGGTTATTGCAAGTTGCTAAAAAAATGTCTTAGGCTGGGCGTGGTTGCTCAAGCCTGCAATCTCAGCATTTGGGAGGCAGAGGCAGGCAGATCATGAGGTTAGGAGTTTGAGACCGGCCTGGCCAACATGGTGAAACCCTACCTTTACTAAAAATACAAAAATTAGCTAGGTGTTGTGATGTGTGGCTGTAACCCCAGCTACTCAGGAGGCTGAGGCAGGAGAATTGCTTGAACCCAGGAGGTGGAGTTTGCAGTGAGCAGAGATGGCACCACTGCACTCCAGCCTTGGTGACAGAGCAAGACTCTGCCTTGGAAAGAAAAAGAAAAATAAAAAAAAATTTAAAAATGTCTTAAAGTGGGATAAAAGCTGTTTAGTGCTATTTAACCTGGTGTTTTGCTATACTTATTTGGCCAAAGAAATATTTCATTTATGTGCGTGTGCATGAGTGTGTGTGTGTGTGTGTGTGTGTGCGTGTGTGTATACCTACTTAAATCTTCTCAAGAACCCAGTTGAGAAAACGCTTAAGATATTTCTCCAAATTAATTTTTCTGCTTAGTGTTTCTAAACATATGCTCTTGTGAGGAACATTCAAAAGTATATTCATAGTTTAAGGTTTGAGCATTGCCATTCTGAATACATTTTTTAATACACTAAAATAAGAAATACAATATCTTTCTGATCATGAATAATCTGGTTTGGTCTTGACAAATATATTCTTATCACATTCCTTGATGCTGCTGATAATATGGAGGTAAACAGTGTCAACCTGGTCAAGGGGAAATTTGGTCTATAAAAATAGTCATCATTCATAATAGTTATCAGGTGTTTTTCTAAAAATATAATACCCTTTTATATATTAAATTATTCAATACTCTTAACAGCTCCATGAGTTACTTACTAACTATTTCTTTCATTTTTGAGATTGGGAAATCAAAGCTAACGGGAACTACGTAATTTCTTCACAATTACAAAACTGGTAAGTGGCAGCGTTTTGGGGCGTGTGTTACAAGTATTGAAAATTCCTCTAAGTCAAACAGAAGCGAGGAAAAGCTGGAAGAGGGTCAGAAGTAGAGGGAAGGTGGTGGAAATCAGAAGCATGGGAAAGAGCAGCTCCCTCTTAACCTCCTCCAAAATTCTCAGTCCTGAGAGCTTGTGATTTCTGTATCTTATTTTTGTAATGGGCTTATTGAGCAACTCTGAGGACAACCGTTTTGTTAGCAAGTGAAAGTCTAAGGAAACTTTTCCTTTTTGGCGAACAAGGTAACCCTGATGGGGTCATGTGGTGGTCTGCAACCTCTTTCAACATGTCGTGTCAGTTAGTATGTCTCTAGCTGCTAGTGACAGAGAACTTCAGCTCCAGATGCCTTAAACACTAAATGAATTTATTATCTCGCAGAGTTCAAGTTAGGGTTACTCCAAGGTTTGTTAACTAAGGAGCCCCATAATATCATCGAGAATCCAAACCCTTTTCATTTGTCTATTCTGTCATCTACAGAGTGGCAGCCGGTCCACCTCGAGGTAGCAAGAAGGCTGCCACAGTTTCATGCACAGATCCTGACACAACTGTGAAAGAAGAGGGACTGGCTTTCCTTGATCAGGTGATGAATATATATCTAGCCTTAAAAGAATCACTAGCAAGGTGATACGGTTTGACTGTGTCCCTACTCAAATCTCATCTTGAATTGTAGCTCCTCTCACGTGTCATGAGAGGGACATGGTAGGAGGTAATTGAATCATGGAGGTGGGTCTTTCTCATGCTTTTTCTTGTGATGGTGAATAAATCTCATGAGATCTGATGTTTTTTTAAAGAAGAGTTCCCCTGCACACACTGTTCTGCCTGCCACCATGTAAGACATCTTTTTGCTCTTCCTTTGTCTTCCACCATGATTGTGAGGTCTCCCCCAGTCAGGTGGAACTGTGAGTCTATCAAACCTCTTTCCTTTATAAATTACCCAGTCTCAGATATGTCTTTATTAACAGCATGAGAACAGACAAGGGGAACAGGATTGCTGCAAAAGTAAAAAATCAATCCAAATATACCCTTGAATTGGGGGATTGGACCACCTTCCCTGAGCATATTGGATAGAAGAAGATGGATACCCAGCAAGAAAGAATGGGAGGATGGATATTAGAGGGGCAACCATGTCTACTACAAGAGCCTTAATATTATATTGTTATTTGCTAGGATTGCATGAAATTATTGTACATTTGTACAGAATAGTGGGGTCCTTTTATTTAAAAAAAAGTGACGAGCTTTTAATTTTCACTGTGAACAGACATAACTTTGCTGTTTTCATCCTTATTTTTCTTAAAGCTCTTCTGACTTCCAGTGAATTTGTGATATAATCTACAGCACTGTCTTAGCTAGCATGCCGTTTTTATTTTGGAAAAATGTCAGAAAATCCTGATGTAGTTTTTGTGGTTTTTAAATGACACAAATGAGCATATCAAAGCTAATAAAAAGTGAAATACTTTTGATATTTGGGTAAGTAAAAAAGTGTAATCCTTTAATCTCTATGAAATTAAAGTTTACAGAGGTTTAAAGATTGGTTAAATTCTAAGTTAAAGTTCACAGAGGTTTAAAAGATGAACACAACCCCATCAAATAGAGGGGGAAAAAAAATCCTCGAAGAGGAATTATATAGAAAAAAACACTGAAAAAATTATTCTTGGCCAAGAAAGGTGGCTCATGCCTGTAATCCCAGCACTTTGGGAGGCCAAGGCCAGCAGATCACCTGAGGTCAGGAGTTCGAGACCAGCCTGACCAACATGGAAAAACCCCCATCTCTACTAAAAATACAAAATTAGCCAGGCATGTTGGCGCATGCCTGTAATCCCAGTTACTCAGGAGGCTGAGGGAGGAGAATCACTTGAACCAGAGAGGCAGAGGCTGCAGTGAACCAAGATCACGCCATTGCACTCCAGCTTGGGCAACAAGAGTGAAACTCTGTCTCAAAAAAAGTAAATAATAAAAATAAATTATTCTTCAAAACCACTAAACTTGTTTTTTTTGGCCGGGCGCGGTGGCTCACGCCTGTAATCCTAGCACTTTGGGAGGCCGAGGTGGGTGGATCACCTGAGGTCAGGAGTTCAAGACCAGCCTGGCCATCATGGTGAAACCTCATCTTTTAAAAAAAAACAAAAAAAACCCACTAAACTTGTTTTTTTTTTAAATTAGTCCTTTCTCACAAAATTAAAATTAAAGGGAATGATGATATCCACATGCTAGACTGAGAATCCTCATACTCTAGGAGTCACAGATGAAAGATACAAGTACATCTTCATATTCATTGTTAACTAATGTGTCTGAGAACTTTGCAGTTTTTCATTTTGGGCTATACTTGAAAAACTTTAACATGTATGACTTTAATATATATTGAATGAATTTGACATGAATGATTTTTTTTCTTTGCCTTGATCAAAGATGAAAGAACAATTAAGAGCTGTTTCAACCCCTTAGAAACAAATTAGGAATATTTGAGCAATTAGCATCACAAGATCTCTTGCTTTTGAGGTCCCCTGGAGCAAAGAGTTAATGCTTGAGCTGTTTAAAATTCAGTGGTGGTTAAGAAGGCAGTTACAGGGCTCTCTCTCATTATAGGACCATATCAAATTTTCCTTAAGCAGTTTTTCCATTATTCCAGCCTGTTTTATAAAAACTGGATTTCTAATTTCATTGCAATTTCAGGTGCATAGTTTAGCACTTTTATCTATTTATTTATTTATTTATTTTGCAATTATGCTGTGGGCTACCTTGGATACTGTCATATTTCTGAACTAAAATGTTAGATGCAAAAACTCTCACTTTTCCTCCATTTCTTATCAAAACAATTCCTCCAGTCTCCTACATGATTCTACTCTCAACAGTGAAGAAAATAGGTCTCTAATTTTATTCATTTCTTGTAATAAATGTGTTCTTGATGGAAATTGCCACTATAATCCACAAATGGTAGTTGAGCTCAAACTGTGAGAAACAGTATGATATGTATGTACCAAGAATGCAAAATTTGCCACCTGGGGCAGACAGCCCCAAACAAACATCGGTAAAACAACTCTCTAAGGAGGATAATAAAGGAACCACAGACACTGGATGCATTTGGCCTGCTAGGAGACTTGGCTACGGGAAAGTTTGCTAGGGAAATAAGATCAGAACTGAGTCTTGAAGAAAGTGAGGGCGGTTTCCAAGCAAAAGAAGGGTCAAAAAGCATATAGAGCAAAGGGTGTGTGTTATGAAATCAACTATTTATTTAGGGTGTCTTTTCTGAGAGGCATTTAATGAGATAGAAAATCCCAGTGGTACATCTCTCATCATCACTTGTCTTTGTTTTATCAGCCCATTTCCCCTCCACGTCACGCTCAACTCTTTCTTCTTCCTATAGCAGCAAGAACTTTACATTAAAGCGCTTTAAAATACATTTCCCTCGTACGTTTCACTTTGTTGTTGTTGTTGTGTGATGATTTGCAGATAGTATGTCTCCTGATGTCTTCCATGCATTGGAAAAGGAAAGGCTCAGTAGCACTTTTTTTTTTTTTTTTTTTTTTTTTTTTTGCAGCTCCCAGGATTGGCATCATCTTCATCTCTTGTGATTGTCTCAGGCTCCATTTCTTGTAAAACTGTGATGTTCTTATGTGGTTGTTTGACCACTTTCGGTGTCCTGCTTCTTTGAATTTGTAGTTTGTGATCCTGTGTTTCATGAACTCGTTAGCATCTACCAAAGCCGTGGACTGAATTTCGGTGATTTGTAAAAGATCATCTTTGCCCTCTTCCTGCATAATTCCTCTTTTGGAATTTTTTGCTTCCTACTTGGTAGAGTTGTATTCATCTCATCAATATTCAAATTTATTCTGTTTGTTTTTCCAATGCCTGGAAATGTAGTCAAGTCTTCCTTTGCTAATTAGAAGTTAGATTGCCTCTCTCTTTCAACTTTCTGTTTAAGAAAATACAACTCCATTCCCACAATAAACATAGCCAAGAACTCTGAGTCAATCTTGACCAGTTGTACAGTGACAGGCATGAAAGGCTGTTATTGTTATTCAAAGGCCATAGAAAGATTAGTTAGACGTTTTTTCCACTTTGTGCTCTTTTCTCTCATGGGTCTGTGAATCAACTATGCGTACTTGAATGCAAGAGAAGGAGTGCTCACTTTTCTTTGAAGACTTTTACTTTCTGGGTTCCATATACAATTAAGACTGTCACATTTTTAATAGATGATGTACCTACCGATGAGGTGAGCTGCATGAGTTGTTAAGGGGGCCATATCTTGTGTAATGTAAGCAAGTTGTGACCTTAGGAAAAATATTTAACCTTGTCTCAATTTTCTTATCAGTAATATGGGGAATAATGATAGTACCTACCTCATACGATGACTGAGCCCAAAATAACGATGTCTATCTAAAAAAATCCAGATTCTTCTCCAGGATTTGCTCACACTGTCCTGAGAATATTAGGAAATTTGTCTTTTAAGATCATCTTATTAAGCTGTAGTTCTTTGAAAAGAGTGGTTAGATCATGTCAGATTATCTTGTATTTAAACAGATATGCCCCTATTCCTAACCAGCTTGTTTGAAATAATAATAAAATAATAACAACAATAATAAAAGTTTATGAAATGAGTGTTTGGAATAATATTGAATAATGGTAATTTTCTTTCTTTCTTTTTTTTTTTTTTGGTGACAGAGTCTTGCTCTGTTGCCAGGTGCCAAGCTGGAGTGCAGTGGTGCCATCTCGGCTCACTGCAACCTCCGCCTCCTGGGTTCAAGCAATTCGCATGCCTCAGCCTCCCAGGTAGCTGGGACTACAGGCGCATGCCACCACGCCCAGCCAATTTTTGTATTTTTTAGTAGAGACAGGGTTTCACCATGTTGGCCAGGATGGTCTTAATCTCCTGACCTCATGATCCGTCCACCTTGGCCGCCCAAAGTGCTGAGATTACAGGCATGAGCCACAGCGCCCGGCGGAGTCATGGTAATTTTCTTCAGGAGAGTAACCAGAACATTTAATCAATCCCAGAATCGATTTCGTTATTAAAATGGTGGGAAGGAGCCTTTTATGCTTGAGCATAGAAGACACTCAACATATGTATGTGGAACTAAAGTGAAGCCTTCATGGAGAATTACTGGCTTCACTGCTCATGGTAGAAAACTTGTTGAATGAGACTCTAGCCCAGGGCTGTATACCTATTAATTACTCAGCATGAGTAGATTACACGATGAATCTGTATTTGGGTCTCTCTCTTTTTTTTTTGAAATGGAGTTTGGCTCTTGTTGCCCATGCTGGAGTGCAATGGTGCAATCTTGGCTCACAGCAACCTCAGCCTCTTGGTTCAAGCAATTCTTCTGCCTCAGCTCCCTGAGTAGCTGGGATTACAGGCATGTGCCACCACGCCCAGATAATTTTATATTTTTTGTCGAGACGGGGTTTCACCATGTTGGTCAGGATGGTCTCAAACTCCTGACCTCAGGGGATTCACCCACCTCGGCCACCCCAAACTGCTGGGATTACAGACATGAAGCCACCGTGCCCAGCCTGTATTTGGGTTTTATACCAGCCATACAAAGGGTTTATGAGACAACTCTCATTTATGTCTAGGAAATCTTGTATACTTCTTCATTTGCATTTTATTTTTTAAGTTCTTTTTTAAATTTATTTTTTATTTCAATAGGTTTTTAGGGAGAAGATGGTGTTTGGTTACATGAATAAGTTCTCTAGGGGTGATTTCTGAGGTTTTGGTGTTCCCATCACCCAAATAGTGTACACTATACCTAATATGTAGTCCTTTATCCATCACCCCACTCTCATTCTTTCCCCTGAGTCCTCAGAGTCCAGCGTATTATTCACACATATATATAATGATGGAATACTACTCAGCCATAAGGAACAAAATAATGGCATTTGCAGCAACCTGAATGGAATTGGAGACTATTTTTCTGAGTGAAGTATCTCAGGGATGGAAAACCAAACATCATATGTGTGCGTGTGTGTGTGTGTGTGTGTGTGTGTGTGTATAGATTCTTTATATCTTTATCCATTTGTTAATAGATTCTTTATCCATTTGTTAATAGATGGGCATTTGGGCTGGTTCCATATTTTTGCAACTGAAAATTGTTCTGCTATAAACATGTGTGTGCAAGTATCCCTTTTGCATAATGAGCTCTTTTCTTCTACGTAGATACCCAGTAGTGGGATTGCTAGATCAAATGGTAGATCTACTTTTAGTTCTTTAAGGAATATCCACACTGTATTCGATAGTGGTTGTACTAGTTCACATTCCCATCAACAGTGTAAACATGTTCCCTTTACACCACATCCTCACAAACACCTATTATTTTTTTTATTATGGCCATTCTTGCAGGAGTAAGGTATCTATCACACTGTGGTTTTGATTTGCATTTCCCTGATAATTAATAATGTTGAGCATTTTTCCATATGCTTGTTGGCCATTTGTATATCTTCTTTTGAGAAGTGTCGATTCATGTCCTTAGCCCACTTTTTGATGGTATTGTTTGCTTTTTGCTTGCTGATTTGTTTGAGTTTTTTGGTAGATTCTCTATATTAGTCCTTTGTCAGATGTATAGATTGCAAAGATTTTCTCCTACTCTGTAGATTGTCTGTTAACTCTGCTGACTATTTATTTTGTTGTGCAGAAACTTTTTACTTTAATCAGGTCCCATCTACTTATCTTTGTTTCTGTTGCAATTGTTTTTGGGTTCTTGGTCATGAAGTCTTTGCCTAAGCCAATATCTAGAAGGGGTTTTTCAATGTTATCTTATAGAATTTTTATGGTTTCAGGTCTTTGATTTAAGTGTTTGATCCATCTTGAGTTGATTTTTGTATAAGGTGAGAGATGAGGATCCAGTTTCATTCTCCTGCAAGTGGCTTTTCACTTATCCCAGCACCATTTGTTGAATAGGGTGTCCTTGCCCCACTTTATGATTTTGTTTGTTTTGTCAAAGATCAGTTGGCTGTAAGTATTTGGGTTTATTGTTAGGTTCTCTATTCTGTTCCATTGGTCTATGTACCTATTTTTATACTAGTGCCATGCTGTTTTGGTGACTAGGGACTTCTAGTATAGATTGAAGTCTAGTAATTTGATGCCTCCAGATTTGCTCTTTTTGCTTAGTATTTCTTTGGCAATGAGGCTTTTTTTTTTTTTTGGTTCCATATAAACTTTAGGATTGTTTTTTCTAGTTCTGTGAAGAATAATAGTGGCATTTTGATGAGAATTGCATTGAATTCATAGATTGCTTTTAGCAGTGTGAACATTTTCACAATGTTGAATCTACCCACCCATGAGCATGAGATGTGTTATCATTTGTTTGTGTCTTTATGATTTCTTCAGCAGTGTTTCATGGTTTTCCTTGTAGACGTCTTTCACTTCGGTTAGGTATATTCCTAAGTATTTTATTTTATTTTTGCAGCTATTGTAAAAGGGGCTGAGTTTTTTATTTGATTCCCAGCTTGATTGCTGTTGGTATATAGCAGAGCTACTGATTTGTGTACATTAATTTTGTATCCTGAAACTTAGTTGAACTCATTTACTAATTCTAGGAGCTTTCTGGAGGGGTCTTTAGGGTTTTCTAGGTGTACAATCATAACATCAGCAAACAACATCAGTTTGACTTCTTCTTTACCAGTTTGGATGCCCTTTATTTCTTTCTATTGTCTGATTGCTCTGGCTAGGACTTCCAGTATAATGTTGAATAGAAATGGTGAAAGTGAGCATTCTTGTCTTATTCCAGTTCTTAGGGGGAAATGCTCTCAACTTTTCCTTGTTCAGTATAATATTAGTTGTGGGTTTGTCATAGATGGCTTTTATTACCTTAAGGTATGTCCCTTATGCTGATGTTGCTGAGGGTTGTAATAATAAAGGCATGCTGGATTTTGTCAAATGCCTTTTCTGCATCTATTGAGATGATGATGCAATTATTGTTTTTAATTCTGTTTATGTTCTGTATCACATTTATTAACTATTATATATGAAACCATCCCTGCATCCCCAGTATGAAACCCATTTGATCATGGTGGAGTATCTTCTTGATATGCTGTTGGATTTGGTTCACTAGTATTTTGTTGAAGGTTTTTTCATCTATGTTCATCAGGGTTTTTTTGTTGTTGTTGTTATGTCCTTTCTTGGTTTTGGTATTAGGGTGATACTAGCTTCATAGAATGACTTCGGGAAAATTTCCTCTTTATCTTGCAGAATAGTGTCAATAAGGTAGATACCAATTCTTCTTTGAATGTCTAATAGAATTCAGCTGTGAATTTGTCTCATCTTGGACTTTTTTCTGTTGGCAGTCATTACCGTTTCAATCTCACTGCTTGTTATTGGTCTGTTCAGAAATTCTATATCTTCCTGATTTAACCAAGGAGGGTTGTGTATTTCAAGGTAAACCACCTCCTCTAGGTTTTCTAGTTTATGCATGTAAAGGTGTCCGTTGTAGCCTTGAATCATCTTTTGTATTTTTGTGATATCAGTTGTAATATCTCCTTTCATTTCTAATTGAGCTTATTTGGATCTCTCTCTCTTTCTTGGTCAATGTCACTAATGGTCTTTTTCTTTTTTTTAGATGGGGTCTCACTATGTTGTTCAGGCTGCTCATAAACTCCTAGACTTAAGCCATCCTCCTGCCTTGGCCTCCCAAAGGGCTGAGATTACAGGTATGAGCCACCATACCAGGCACTGGTCTATCAATTTTATGTATCTTTTCAAAGAACCGGTTTTTGTTTCATTTATCTTTTGTATTTTTGTTTATTTGTTTGTTTCAGTTTCATTTAGTTCTGCTCCAATCTTCATTGTTTCTTTTCTTCTGCTGGGTGAGGGTTTGGATTGTTCTTGTGTCTCCAGTTTCATAAAGTGTGACCTTAGATTGTCTATTTGTACTCTTTCAGACTTTTTGATGTAGGCATTTAATGCTATGAACGCTCCTCTTAGCACCACTTTTGGTGTATCCCAGAGGTTTTGACAGGTTGTACCACTATTATCATTCAGGTCAAAGAATTTTTTAATTTCCATCTTGATTTCATTGTAGACCCAATGATCATTCAGGAGCAGCTTATTTAATTTCTACGTATTTGCATTTTTGAGGGTTTATTTAAGAGTTGATTTCCAATTTTATTTCACTGTGGTCTGAGAGAGTATTTGACATAATATCGATTTTCTTAAATTTACTGAGACTTGTTTTGTGGCCTATCATATAGTCTATCTTCGAGAATGTTCCATGTGCTGATAAATAGAATGTATATTCTGCAGTTGTTAGGTAGAATGTCCTGTAAATATCTGTTAAATCCTTTTATTTTAGGATATAGTTTAAGTCCATTCTTTCTTTGTTGACTTTCTGTCTTGATGACTTGTCTAGTGTTGTAAGTGGAGTATTGAAGTCCCCCACTATTATTGTGTTTCTGTTTATCTTATTTCTTAGGTCTATTAGTAATTATTTTATAAATTTGGGAACTCCAGTGTTAGGTACATATATATTTAGGATTGTGATATTTTCCTGTTGGACTAGTCCTTTATATAATGTCCCTCTTTGTATTTTTTAACACTTATTACTTTAAAGTTTGTTCTGTCTAATAAAAGAATAGGTACTCCTGCTCACTTTTGATGTCTGTTCACATGGAATATCTTTCTCTACTCCTTTACCTTAAGTTTATGTGAGTCCTTACATGTTAGGTGAGTCTCCTGAAGGCAGCAGAAAGTTGGTTGATAAATTCTTATCCATTCTGACATTCTGTATCTTTTAAGTGAAGCATTTAGGCTTCACTTTATATTCAATATTAGTACTGAGGTACTCTTCTATTCATCGTGCTATTTGTTGCCTGAATACCTTTTTTAAAAAAATTGTGTTATTGTTATATAGGTCCTGTGAGATTTATGCTTTAAGGAGGTTCTTTTGGTGTATTTTGAGGATTTATTTCAAGATTTAAAGCTCCTTTTAGCAGTTCTTGTAGTGCTAGCTCGGGGAGTGGCAAATTCTCTTAGCATTTGTTTGTCTGGAAAGGAGTATGTCTTTCCTTCATTTATGAAGCTTAGTTTTGCTGGATATAAAATTTTTGGCTAATAATTGTTTTATTTAGGGAGGCTAAAAATAGGAGCCCAATCCCTTCTAGCTTGTAGGGTTTCTGCTTAGAAATCTGCTGTTAATCTGATAGGTTTTCTTTTACAGGTTACCTGATGCTTTTGCCTCACAGCTGGTAAGATTCTTTCCTTTGTCTTGACTTTAGATAACCTGATGACTATATGCCTAGGTGATTATCTTTTTCAATGAATTTCCCAGGTGTTCTTTGAGCTTCTTGTATTTAAATATCTAGATCTCTACCAAGGCTGGGAGTTTTCCTCAATTATTCCCTCTATGTTTTTCAAACTTTTAGATTTTTCTTCTTCTTCAGGAACATCAAATATTTTTAGGTTTGGACATTTAACATAGTCCTAAACTTCTCGGAGCCTATGTTCATTTTGTTAAAAAAATATTTTTTCTATGTCTTTGATGGATTGGGTTCATTCAAAAGCCTTGTATTTGAGCTCTGAGTTTCTTTCTTCTGCTTGTTTGATTCTATTGCTAAGACTTTTCAGTGCATTTTGCCTTTCTCTAAGTGTGTCCTTGATTTCCAGAAGTTGTGATTATTTTTTATTTATGCTGTCTATTTCACTGAAGATTTTTCCTTTCATAGCCTGTATCATGTTTTTTTATTTCTTTAAGTTGGATTTCATCTTTCTCTGGTGCCTCCTTGATCTGCTTAATAATTGACCTTCTGAATTCTTTTTCTGGCAGTTCAGATATTTCTTCTTGGTTTGCATCCATTCCTGGTGAGCTAGTATGATCTTTTGAGGGTGTTAAAGAACGTTGTTTTGTCATATTACCAGAAATGTTTCTCTGGTTCCTTCTCATTTTGGTGGACTATGTTAGAGGGAAGATCTGGGAGTCAAGAACTGCTGTTCAGATTCTTTTGTTCCATGGGGTACTCCCTTGATGTGGTATTCTCCCCCTTCTCCTAGGAATGGGGCTTCCTGAGAGCCAAAATGCAGTTATTGTTTTTGCTCTTCTGGGTCTAGCCACCCAGTGGAGCTACTAGGCCCTGAGCTGGTACTGGGGAGTGTCTGCAAAGAGTCCTGTGATATGATCCATCTTCAGGTCTTTCAGCCATGGATATCAGCATATGCTCCAAGGGAGGTAGCAGGAGAGTGAAGTGGACTCTATGAGGGTCCTTGGTTGTATTTTTGTTTAGTGTGCCAGTTTTGTGTTGGTTTGCCTCCAGCCAGGAGGTGGCACTTTCAAGTGCCCATCAGCTGCAGTACTATAGGGACGATGCAAACTTGCCCTAGGGTTGCCTGGTTAAGTATTCAGGTTTCTCAGGACATGGGCAAGGTCATAGAGCTCCCAAGAGGTTATGACTTTTGTCTTCAACTACCAGGGTGAGTAGAAAAAGACCATTAGGTGGAGGCAGTGTTAGGTGTGTTTGAGCTCAGACACTCCTTGGGTGGGTTTGCTGTAGCTGCTGTGGGGGGATGGGGGTGTGGTTCCCAGGCCAATGGAGTTATGTTTCCAGGAAGATTATGGCTGTCTCTGCTGAGTCATACAGGTTGCCAGGGAAGTGGGGGAAAGCCAGCAGCCATAGGCCTCACCCTGCTTCCATGAAGCCTGCAGTCCTAAAGGCTGGTCTCACTCCCACTGTGCCCCTCCAACAGCACACCAAGTTTATTTCCAGGCAGCAGGCAATCAGGGTCCCAGACTACCAGGCTCCCCACTGAGAAAACAAGCAGACTCAGTTTTTCAGCATCTCAGGGAGCCTGCAGCAGCAATTCAGTTCCTTCAAAGGGTCTATGGATTCTCTAGCTTTCCTGGTATATTCCTGTGATAGTTCTTGGAGCAGAAGTTCATGATGTGAGTCTCCACATGCTGCTTTGTCTGTCCAAGCAGGAGCTGCAAACTAGTCCTGCCTCTTATCCATCATATTAATCCTGGCTTAAATGTATGCCCAAGCCAGGTTATTTAAGTTGACTACCAATTTTCCATTGAGATTAAGGGACATGTGTGTCAGATTTGTAATCATATTTGTTGGAATGGTTCAGTTTGAAATAATCAGCATTTCTACCTAAAGTTAGATCTTTAAAAATAATTCCTATTTCATAAGGTGTGTATGCATGTTGCCCTTATTTATTTTTTAAAATGTTGCCTGTTTTTTGTTTTGTTTTTTGAGACAGAGTCTTGCTCTGTTACCCAGGCTAGAGTGCAGTTTCATGATCTTGGCTCACTGCAACCTCTGCCTCCCGGGTTCAAGAAATTCTCCTGCTTTAGCCTCCTGAGTAGCTGGGATTACAGGTGCCCACCACCACACCTGGCCAATTTTTGTATTTTTTAGTAGAGACAGGGTTTCACCATCTTACCAGGGTAGTCTCGAACTCCTGACCTCATGATCCACTTGCCTTGGCCTCCTAAAGTGCTGGGATTATAGGCATGAGCCACTGTGCCCAGCCAAATGTTGCATTTTATGTTTTCTCTTTCTTTCTTTCCTTCCTTCCTTCCTTTCCTTTCTTTCTTTTCATTTCTCTCTCTCAAATGTTGCATTTTATCTCTCTCTCTCTCTCTCTGTCTTTCTCTCATCTCACTCTGCCATACAGGCTAGAGTGCAGTGGCAAGATCATAGCTCACTGCAGAGGATCCTTCCACCTCAACCTGCTAAGTAGCTGAGACTACAGGTGCAGGCCACCATGCCTGGCTAATTTTTTTTTTTATTTTTTGTAGAGATGGGCTTTCACCATGTTGCCCAGGCTGGTCTGTATCTCCTGAACTCAACTGATTTTCCCACATTGGTCTCCCAAAGTGCTGGGATTACAGGAATGAGCCATTGCACCCAGCCATTTTATTTTCAAAATGCTCTTAAGTTTCTGGTTTAAATTATTATGTAGAATTTAGAATATGTGTGTGTTTTAAAAAAAATAGATTTATGAGGTAAAAGTACAGTTTTGTTACGTGGATAGATTGCATAGTGGTGAAGTCTGGACTTTTAGTGCACCCATTATCTGAATAGTGTATATTGCACCCATTAAGTAATTTCTTATCCTTTACCCCTCCCACCCTTCCACCTTTTAGAGTCTCCAGTGTCTATTATTCCACTTTGTTATGTGGTATCTTTAAATCCAAGAATTAGAGGATATAATGACAAATATGCTTTCATCCTCAACTGCAAAAGTCATCTACCTAGTGTGAAAACCAGACATTTTATTTTCATGTGCCCTAGTATACATTCATTAATGCAGATTCCGATTTGACAAAAGAGGAAAACATCCCATAACTTCCAAAGAGAAAACTGAAGTGTTCATTTTGCCTTTACTCAGAAACTTGACTCATTTATGAC
This sequence comes from Ateles fusciceps, assembly GCA_036589455.1. Lineage (NCBI taxonomy): Eukaryota > Metazoa > Chordata > Mammalia > Primates > Atelidae > Ateles > Ateles fusciceps. Next base: position 4,815,488 of record JAZHEH010001955.1, read on the forward strand.
CTTGTAACTATGTCTGTTACCACCTGGAACAGTAGTCTTTGTCTTAGAAGGTCAAGAGTTAAGTTCTATTGTAATCAATTCCAATATACCCTTTTTAGGAAACATTGAACAGTTTGGTTTTGACTGATTGTAAACCTCCCTTCGAATTCTTAGAACATCAATCCATTATTTCATTTCCTTATCTGTTTTCCCAGGCCTAGCTCAGACCTTGACTGTCTGGTAGGTGAACCATTGCAACGATCTGTTAGGTAATTTTTAGTGTTGACCACTTTCAAATGTGAGCTACCTGGTATGTATATATGTATATACAGGTCTTGAACTCCTGACCTCAAGTGGTCCACTTGCCTCAACCTCCCAAAGTGCTGAGATTACAGGCATGAGCCACGGAGCCTGGCCTGCCTGGTATATTCTGTAATGTAACAGATACTTTGTCTTGTTCCCCACCATATGTCTAACACCTTGGATGGTACTGTACCTAGTTGGCACTCGAACATATTTTGTTGAGAGACAGGATATCTAATTACACTAAGCTCCCTGTTTGCAAAAAAATTATAACAACAAATAAAACTACAAAACCCCCATCAAACTTTAATGCTTCTCCACTGCATTTATGTAATTAAGTCCTGGATTCAGCATTCAAGGCCCACTCTGATATAACTCCCATCTCACTATCCAGCCTCGTTCTTCATCTCCCATATTCTCCACTCCACCCCCACTTCCACTTCCCTTGTTCTGGTTTGATCTAGGAGCACTCAATTTCCTGAACATGCTTTCCTGTTCTCCTGACTTTTGCTCATGCCCTTCTTATTGCCTGGAATTCTCTTTACTGCTCTAAATCCACATTACGAATGGTGTCTAACTTTCAAGGCAATGGTTTAGGGTGTGAGTGGAAGCAAGGAAGAAGAGACAGGAAGTGGAGACTACTCTTTCAAGAAGTTTGCCTGTGAAGAGGAGGACAGAGATAGTGTGGGAGTCAGTAGGGATATAGAATGAAGGAGGGATTTTTCTTGAAAACAATTAGCTGGAGTTGAGCATGCTGATGGCATCCCATGCTGTTAGGATTAAGCAGGCAGAGATTGAAAATAGGGTAGAGAGGGCGCCCACTGGCAGAAGCGTCTCTGAAAAGGGAGAAAGAATAGGGTCCATATTAGAGGTAAATGGATTGACTTTGGATTTAGGATAAGAAACAGCTTTTCCACTGCAACAGGAAGGAAGGACAGGCTGGGTTCGAGTGGGTACATTTGTAAAGCTGCTTTAGAAAATCAATGGAACTCTTATCTGATATCACTGATTTTCCCTGTGAGGTGGGAGGTGAGACCATTTTCAGGGAGTAGATGGGGGAAGATGTGAGTGTAAGGGATGAAGCAATGCAGAAGTTTAAAGCACCCCTCTGGGGGAATGGAGGTAGGAGATAGGACTAGATGCTCCGTCAGGAGGTGATAAGACTTCTTATCCTCTGCCCATCATGTTAGTGTTGGAAGGTTGCCATCTCTGTCATTAGTGAGCATCCATCAAAATGCTCCAGGATTTGCCAGTAGAGGCCAATGGCTAGCCTGGAGGAAAGGCAGATGGTTAGATTGAACTGAGAATTCAAACATGATTGATTACTTACACCACACAGCACTCTTTGATTACTTACACTGTACACCACTCTTGTCCCTTCCTCCCTCCAAACAGAACCCAGTTTTTGTTTAGTAACTACTCTTGTCAGATTAGACATCTACTTCAGGGGAGGATGGCCCTGATACTCATCAGTCTAAGCCAACCATGATGTTTCTTTATCAGTGACTAATTTGGGCAAGAGCATGAGCATGTGATATATTTCCAGGCAATGAGGGGGGGATTCCACAAACAGGGAACTATTTTCTTGCTTCTAAAAAATATTTGACAGAGATGGTTCGGCTGGGCATGATGGCTTACACCTGTAATCCCAGCACTTTGGGAGACCAAGGCGAGTGGAATACTTGAGGTCAGGAGGTTGAGACCAGCCTGGCCAACATGGTGAAACCTAGTCTCTACTAAAAATACAAAAAAAATTTAGCAGGGTGTCGTAGTGCACACCTGTAATTTTAGCTACTCAGGAGGCTGAGGCAGGAGAATTGCTTGAACCTGGGAGGCAGAGATTGCAGTGAGCCCAGATTGCACCACTGCACTCCAGCCTGGGTGACAGAGGAAAATTCTGTCTCAAAAAAAAAAAAAAAAAAAGAGAAAGAAAAAAGAGATGGTTCCTTTTCTACCTTGGGAGGCTGTTCTATCTGCAAGTGATGCTTGGTGAACTAGCCTAAAGACAAGGTGACATAGATGGATTCAGGAATGAATGAAAGGGAACTTGGCCCTTGATAATACCATTGATTGAACCAGTGCCCTTCTTGTTACATGAGATAACCTCCTTTCCTTACTGTTTATGCCTTTTTGAGTCAATGTATAAATATCCTCAGTGCCCTTTGTGCCACTGTCTTTCCAATTTGCTCATGGAATGTGTCAATTCTGCTTGAGGATATTGGCTGGATCTTGCTTGAGGTGGCAGATCCTGTGGTCTAAGTTGGAGAGGAAAGGGAATAGCCCAAGCTTGATGACAGGAGAGGGCTGGACCCAGGAGGAAAGGAGAGGACTCTTGGTCTGGAAGTCACAAAGAAGTCAATGAAACAATGTCTTAGGAGCAGTTGAGTGAAAAAGATGAAAAGCCTGAAGAAACAGGCAGACCTAAACTTGTTCAGATGCTTCAGGATTTTCCTAATATTGTCATTTTTGAGGCTCCATGTGGCTCTCTATTTCTGTAACTGTGAGTTTCCCTACCAAGGAATTAATATAGAATCCTGTCAGCAGAAGTGGGTGAGGCAAGAGTATCTTGTCACCTTCCATATGTTTTGGAAATAAAGAAGAAAAATGGTATATTCCAGAGAACATTTGCAGGGAGATTTGCTTTTAATAGGCAGATGCAAATAGTTTTTTTTTTTTTCCCCATCAGGCTCCATGCCAATTGGAGAAGGTGGCAATAAGCAAGGCACACTGTTGTCCACTCTTATGCATTTATAGCCCAAGCTTGATTTACAGAAGCTACAACACAGAGTAGTGACTGTGAAGTGGAGCATTTTTTATGTGGGCCATTTACTTTTAATGGAAAAAATTGTGCTATGATATTCACAGCATAACTGCCTGACTGCTCCTGCCTTCCCCATTTCTTTCACTGATGCCATTTTTATAACAGGTTGTTCTTCTGGAAATAGGGCCCAATGTTTTATTCATACTTTATGTAAAATGAGGACTACTGAGTTCAGAAGGAAGTTGTGTTGCATTTCTGATGAGGGTCCTATAATCGTTCCTTATGACATGCAGCAGGTATTTGCATCTGCCCTCTGCTGTTTGGCTGCCCCCTTCTAAGTGGCACATCTTACACTGTATTTCTTCCTCTAGAATTTTCTGATTTGTAAGATGCATAAACAGGACAAGTAATTTCCCATAGAGAAAAAAGCATTCACTGCATTCTTTTTGAACAGTCTTGGAGTCTTTCTTGATTAATGTTGTGAAGACATTTTAGCCTTCTTCTTTTCAAATCACCTTTCATTTTTTATTCCTAGAAGACTCATTCCTTAATTATCCCAAACCCTCTCCTATGGCAACTTACTCAATGGCTTTTCCTGTATGCTTGTCCTCCAGCAATTCAGTAATCTAACAATAATGGAGCTCATCCAGTATACATATTAAGCTCCTCTTGATTAAAAAATTTCTTAATGAGTTAACCTTCTTAAGGGTATGAGTATTTAGCAAGAGGCTGGATAGAAAGAAAGATACCTGAGTTCAAAAGAATATTATCAACAATTGAAGACAAAGCAGTATAATGCATGTTTGGGCTGGGGGTGTATTTTATTGTACTTTTTCCCCATGATAGATGACAGCCAACATGGCTTAATTTGTCCTAAGTACAGTCTAATGCTATCCAAAAGCAGATGTTATTTAAATTTTAAAAGGTTTACACATTTATTTCTTTGTGATTTAGAAGGTATATTAGTCAGGGTAGGCCAGGCTATGCTGCAGTAACAAATAACTGCAGCAATCATATATTTATTTTTCAATCAATGTCTGTTAGGCAGGAAGTCTCTGCTAATGGGCAGTCACTCAAAGACCCTGGATAATGGAAACTTTGTGTCAACATCATGTGCTTTTAGGATTGCCCTGCTGGAGGAAGGGAATGAGATTAATTATGACCTGGCTCTTTTCATTGACCAGAGAGTCTCCTGGCCATGACCTAACTTCAAGATAGAAGAGTACAACTCTTCAGTGTGCTCAGAAGGCAGAGAGCCAGACATATTTACTGAACAGAACTTATACCTTCACAGAAGTGAAGAAAATCTGAAGAAAATTTGAGAAGGTAGAAAAACAGGTAAAAATAATTGGTCTTAGTCTACTTAGGCAGCCATAACAAAACACTGGGTGGCTTAAATAACAAATTTATTTTCTCACAGTTCTGGAGGCTGGGAAGTTCAAGATCAGGGTATGAAACAATTTAGTTTCTGGCTTCCAGATGGTATCTCTGATTATGTCCTCACATGACCTTGCCTCAGTGTGTGGGCGTGGGGGGGAGAGAGAGAGAGAGAGAGAGAGAGAGAGAGAGTGAGCTCTTTGGTCTTTCTTGTTATAAGGACACTAATCCTGTAGAGTTGGGCTCCCCATTTGTAATTACTACATTAAACTTTAATTACTTTCTAAAGGCCTTATCTTCAGATATAGTCAAATGGAAGATTACATCTTCAACATATGAATTTTGAGGAACGTAAACATTCCATTCACAACACAAATGTTACCTATAGTTGCAATTTCAGTAAGAAGGAGGAATGAATGGGTGTAGAAACTCTTCTCACTACAAGTAACTGAAATACTGGTTCAATTACACTAAATATTTATTTGAGTTTGAAAGAAATGACTTTTCAGAAATTAAGAAGGAATGAAAAGTCAAAGGGGGAGCATTAGGAGAAACTGATTTCCCAGGGACCCTCTCTGGATGTAGACTCTGTGGACCCGGGATTTAATGCCCACTGGAGGGCAGAGAAAAAGGCTCCAAGGTGGAGCTGTGATGCAGTCCATCTGTGAAAAGAGGACAGAAAATCTTTGCCTACCAGATTGGAGAAGTGACAAGAAGATGAATTGTCTTCCTGGGGGAAGAAAACAGTATCCTGTGGCAAACTGAAACTCAAATTCTGCTCTATAGGCTGCTGTGTGGTCTGATATGACCACCCACTTAATTCAGGATTCTAAGCAAAGAAATTAATACAAAAACTGGATTTAATCTTAAGAGAATCCCTGGGTCCCCAACAGAATAAAGTGTAAATCACTCTTTAAGGAACCTGGTACAACTGGCAAGGAAAACACTTGAAATCTCATCATCTAGAGACAAAATTATGTTAATATTGCCTCAAGGAATTTTTCTACATATAGATTTTTTAAATATAGTTGCCACCCTAATATTTTGAATTATAAAAAGCAAGTTTTTCTGCAAAGGAAATATGGCTGTATCCTGCTGTCAAAAAGGAAAAAAATGAAGAATTCAAAGCAAAAGATAAATGTAGAAAAGGATGAAGAAAGAAAGTATGGCTCAGTAAGAACTCAAATGATGCTTTTGTCCCCAGTATAGTGTAACAAGGGCAAAATCATTCCCATTCAATTGATTTATGTAGGTATTTTTCTCAGCAAAGGGGCTTTGCAAGCAACTCAGTCCCCCTCCACATCAGTGTTTCCTGATTTCCTCCTTTATGTCTAATTAGATTGGAAGCTGGGTTATTTCTCCAGAGCATCTTGCGGGAATTTGTCAAAGGGATTATGTGTCTCGTGGTTGTTGGGGATGAGTTCAGTGTCAACACTCTTCTCTTCCTGTGCAGGAGGCATAATGGGGACAGGATGAGACTCGAGGATGACAGTTCACTGTTAAGCAGCTTCAGTTTCTTTTCAGAATTCTCTGTGGTTATCCTGCTATCTGCTAATCCTTAAATACAAAGCACACCCTTCCCTTGGGCAGGGTGGACAGCTTTCCCCCTTCGATGGTAGCGAATGCTGCATGTTGTCCTGTGTAGGTGGTTTGGAGGAGGCAGCTGCTTGCCCGCCTCTCTCATGAGTTCTAACCAATTGAGGCCCAACACCAAGAGCCAAGTGGGGGATTAAAATGCAGGCTCTGTTTGTGAAAATAGTAAACCCTTGTCTGGAGAATTCCACAGAACCTCCCCCTGTCTTTAGGCTCACAGGACTCTGACCTCCTGGCTCAGTTGCAAAAGGAGAAATTAGAATAGCAAATACTGATTGCTAGCCAGGCCCATGAAGTCTGGTTCCTGCACTGAGGTAGACATTACTAGTGTTCATCAATAATTCAATTTTCCATCTCCTCCTTAACACATGGAAGACCACATTTCTCAGCCCTCTTTGAAGTTGGGCAGAAACATGTGACTAGCTCTAGCTAATAGGCTGTAAGTAGCAGGAACTGAAATGGTCACTCTGGGCTGAGGCCAAAATCCTAAGTGTGATAGGCTGAACCACAGGCAACTTACAAAAACTTTACCTGGTAGGCCTTATTGAAGGTGGATGAGGCTGCCCTCCTCACAGCAGACATAGTGCACGGCCAGTGCATTGGAGTCTCTGCAGGAAGTTGCATTTAAGGACTAAGGCTCCTGGCTGGGTGCAGTGGCTCACACTTGTAATCCCAGCACTTTGGGAGGCTGAGGTGGGTGGATCACCTGAGGTCAGGAGTCCAAGACCAGCCTGACCAACATGATGAAACCCTGTCTCTACTAAATATGAAAAATTAGCTGAGCGTGGTGGCACATGCCTGTGATCCCAGCTACTTAGGAGGTTGAGGCAGGAGAATCTCTTGGACCCAGGAGGTGGAGGTTACAGTAAGCCAAGATTGCATCATTGCACCCCAGCCTGGGCAACAAGAGTGAAACTCCTGCTCAAAAAAAAAAAAAAGTAAGGCTCCCAACCCCCAGTTACAGTTGTTACGCACGTCTGCATTTCTAGCCTAGGAGCCTTCCACTTGGAGGCCTCCAAAAGGGGTGGGGGATTGAAAACACTTTTCTCTGACTCAGTATTTTTCCACTCCTAGCCTTTCCTCTTCCTCCTCCCAGCCCCTAGGAGCCATAAAGGCAGAGGTTACGGTTAAGATGGTTCAATGAATGTCAGCTTCATGATGGGCAAGAGAAAGTCAGGAGGTGGCGAGAAAGAGTGGGAAAGCGTAAAGCCAATGTTGTTCCCTTTGCGGGGGGTGCGAAGCAGAAATCCTATACTGAATACTGTGCTGCTCCAATCCTCAGATATGAGAGTCTGTGTCACCCCACCAGGTGAGCCACCCAGCTTGGCAGAGGCATCAGCAGAGGGAGAGGGGGAATCTAAAATGGGTGGTGGAGAGGAAATGAGAGTGGAGGTCAAATGCAGCAGCAGGAGCTATAGTTTGTCTCACAAACTCTAAGTCGTCGGGAAACAAGACCAACAGGAATCCTGAAGAAACTGTTCCCAGATGTATCAAATTGATGATATGACACAAATAAGTCTGAGTGGCTCAATGGGTGGACTGCAGTGAATATTGAGGTGCTCTACCCAGGTCCCTACTTTAGGATTAATATACCCATTCCCTGGCTGCTGGGAATAGCAACTACTTCCTGCTCATGACTGTGCTCCTCAGTGGACACTGCTCTCAGCCACAGACAACAGCCTCACCCAAACCCATCCCCTTTCTGTGCAGATGGTCTATGGCCAATGACTAGATGGGGTGGGGATACGCCTGTCCCCCTTGTCTTTCTTTGGGAAAACTCTGAAAGATGCACTTAGCTCCAGGGCTCACCACAGGAAAGGCAGAGCCTCCAGGCTCCATCGGGTTTCCAGCCAGCTTCTCTCTCTGCCCATTCCTGCCTTCTTCATTTCCTTACAGGTCTGCCTCCTAAGAACACTTCTTCCTGAAGCTTCTGCATGCATTTCTCCATTTCAAAGTCTGGTCCCAGGGATCCCAACCCATCAACTTTCCTCTATGGAAAGTAGAAGGGAAGTGTGAAAGGAAAATACCTTGGGCCCCCAAAATCACTGAAGAAAACACAAAGTGGAAATTGCAGGGGCAACTTGCCTCTCATTCTATTAGAAGTTATCCCTCTGCTCACTGACATAGAGGCATATCTGATTGCCTCCTTTGAAAAGGCTAATTGGAAACTCAAAAGAATGCAACAGTTTGTGTCTCACTTATCTGTAACCTGGAAGCTCCCTCCCTGCTTCCAGTCTTCCTGCCTTTGCTTCAAGTTGTCCTACCTTTCCAGACCAAGCCAATGTAGTTCTTACATACATTGATCGATGTCTTATGTCTCCCTTAAGTATATAAAACCAAGCCGTGCCCCGACCACCTTGAGCACAAGTCAGGAATTCCTGAGGCTGTGTCACGGCTGTGTTCTCAACCTTGGCAAAATAAACTTCCTAAATTAATTGACATCTATCTCAGATTTTCTGGGTTCACAGAAGAAGACATGTTGTCTCCCAATACCGGGTATTTCCTACTTAGAGCTTTGGAAAAGAAATGAACATATGTGGGGGAGTACCTGATATGTGCCGTGTACTGAGTTATTTTTTTTTCATGTGATTCTCATATCCTGGCGTGGAAATGAAACTTGAGATGAAACGAGTTGCCCAAGGTCATTCTCTAACTGTCTGACTGCAAGCTGCTCATTTCTCCACTCTGATTTTTTGACAGAAGCTGAAGTCGGATAAAAGAAACCCAGACAAGAAATCTATACAGACTACCAGAGTGCCAGGCAGAGCACAAATCTCCCTGGGGGGGTGTTCAAGGTTCAGTTGAGTCTACCTCCACATGTTGCCCAGTGGATGCAGATCACATGCTGAGCAGGGCTCCATTGGGCATCCAGCTCCCCTGTTTATTTTGAGAGAACTGATTTATCAGCTCCTTACCCTCTCAGCAAGCTGGAATTTCCCCTTCTTTTCTGCCCTGTATCTCCTGCCTGCCACCAATTGTATTTTTTATTATAAAGGCGATTCAGAAAGCACTGATAGGAGTAAAGAGTCTCTGTCCAACAGGATTGACCTTATTTTTCTTTTCTTTGATGTGAGGAGTTTTTCCAGAAGAAAATGTGTTAGAGTCAAAATCTAACAATGCGGCCCTGAAAGAGGTGACATTCCCTGGTTCCAAAATCAAGTCTTCAAATATTTAAGATGATAGATGTCCCAAGTACACCAATTTGATATTTTTATTTATTTTTGTTTATTTTTTATTTTTAGAGATGGGGCTCACTCTGTTACCCTGGTTGAAGCGCAGTAATGCGATCACAGCTCACTGCAGCCTTGAACTCCTGGGCTCATGTGATCTTCCTGCCTCAGCTGCCTGAGTAGCTGGGACTACAGGTGCATGCCACTCTATCCAGAAAACTTTTTTAAAAAATTTTTCATAGTGACAAGGTCTTACTATGCTGCCCAATCTGGTCTCAAAGTCCTGGCCGCAAGCAATCCTCCCTCCTTGGCCTCCCAAAGTGTTGGGATAGCATGTGTGAGCTAGTATGTCTGGTCTACTGATTTGATCTTTACAATCTATATAAATGTATTACATTATCACATATATCTCAGAACTAGGTACACCAATCATGCATTTATTAAAACATTTTTTGTTGGTTTAAAGTCTGTTTTATCAGAGACTAGGATTGCAACCCCTGCCTTTTTTTGCTCTCCATTTGCTTGGTAAATCTTCCTCCGTCCCTTTATTTTGAGTCTATGTGTGTCTTTGTACATGAGATGGGTCTCCTGAATACAGCACACCAGTGGGTTTTGACTTTTTTATCCAATTTGCCAGTCTGTATCTTTTGGGGCATTTAGTCCATTTACATTTAAGGTTAATATTGTTATGTGTGAATTTGATCCTGCTATTTTGCTACTAGCTGGTTGTTTTGCCCATTAATTGACACAGTTTCTTCATTGTGTCTTTACCATTTGGTACGTTTTTGCAGTGGCTGGTACTGGTTGTTCCTTTCCATGTTTAGTGCTTCCTTCAGGAGCTCTTGTAAGGCAGGCCTGGTGGTGATGAAATCTCTCAGCAATTGCTTGTCCGTGAAGGATTTTATTTCTCCTTCACTTACGAAACTTAGTTTGGCTGGATGTGAAATTCTTGTGTTGAAAGTTCTTTTGTTTAAGGATGTTGAATATTGGCCCCCACTCTCTTTTGGCTTGTAGGGTTTCTGCTCAGAGATCTGCTGTAAGTCTGTTGGGTTTCCCTTTGTGGGTAACCTGACCTTTCTCTCTGGTTGCCCTTAGCATTTTTTCCTTCATTTCAACCTTTGTGAATCTGATGATTATGTGCCTTGGGGTTGCTATTCTTGAGTTATATCTTTGTGGTATTCTCTGTATTTCCTGGATTTGAATATCGGCCTGCCTTGCTAGATTGGGGGAAATTCTCTTGAATAATATCCTGAAGATGTGTTTTTCAGCTTGGATTCATTCTCCCCGTCACTTTCAGGTACACCGATCAAATGCAGATTAGGTCTTTTCACATAGTCCCATATTTCTTGGAGGTTTTGTTCATTTCTTTTCACTCTTTTTTCTCTAATCTTGCCTACAAAGAAGGTCATTGCATAATGATAACGGTATCAACGCAACAAGAGGAACAAACTATCCTAAATATATATGCATCCAATACGGAGCACCCAGATACATAAAGCAAGTTCTTAATGACCTACAAAGAGACTTAGATTCCTACACACTAATAGTGGGAGACTTTAACACTCCATTGTCAATATTAGACAGATCAAAATGACAGAAAATTAACAAGGATATTCAGGACCTGAACTCAGATCTGGACCAAGGGGACCTAATAGACACCAACAGAACTCTCCACCCCCAATCCACAGAATATACATTCTTCTCAGTACTACATCACACTTACTCTAAAATTGACCACATAATTGGAAGTAAATCACTCCTCAGCAAATACAAAAGAATGCAAATCATAACAACCAGTCTCTCAGACCACAGTGCAATCAAATTAGAACTCAGGACTAAGAAACTCATGCAAAACCACACAACTACATGGAAACTGAACAACTTGCTCCTGAATGACTACTGGATAAATAATGAAATGAAGGCAGAATTAAAGATGTTCTTCAAAACCAATGAGAATGAAGACACAATATACCAGAATCTCTGGGACACATTTAAAGCAGTGTCTAGAGGGAAATTTGTAGCACTAAATGCCCACATGAGAAGCGAGGCAAGTTCTGAAATCAACACCCTATCGTCAACATTAAAAGAACTAGAGGAGCAAGATCAAACAGATTCAAAAGCTAGCAGAAGACAAGAAATAACTAAGATCAGAACAGAACTGAAGGAGCTAGAGACAGAAAAAACTCTTCAAAAATCAATAAATCAAGGAGCTGGTTTTTTTTAAAAGATCAACAAAATAGATAGATCACTAGCCAGACTAATAAAAAGAAAAGAGAGAAGAATCGAATAGATGTAATACAAAATATAAAGGGGATATCACCACCGATTCCACAGAAATACAAACTACCATCAGAGATTACTACAAACAATTCTATGCACATAAACGAATAAATCTAGAAGAAATGGATAAATTCCTGGACACTTACACCATCCCAAGACTAAACCAGGAAGAAGTTGAATCCCTGAATAGACTAATAACAAGGTCTGTAATTGAGGCAGCAATTAATAGCCTACCAACCAAAAAAAGTCTAGGTCCAGTTGGGTTCACAGTCGAATTGTAGCAGACATACAAAGAGGAGCTGGTACCATTCCTTCTGAAACAATTCCAAGCAATACAAAAGAGGGAATCCTCCCTAACTCATTTTATGAGACCAACATCATCCTGATACAAAAACCTGGCAGAGACACAACTAAAAAGAAAATTTCAGGCCAATATCCATGATGAACATTGATGCAAAAATCTTCAATAAAATACTGGCAAACCAAATGTAACAGTACATCAAAAAGATTATCCATCACCATAAAGTAGGCTTCATCCTGGGGATGCAAGGCTGGTTCAACATTTGCAAATCTATAAATGTAATCCATCACATAAACAGAACCAAAGACAAAAACCACATGATTATCTCAATAGATGCAGAGAAGGCCTTCGACAAAATTCAACAGGCTTTATGCTAAAAACTCTCAATAAACTAGGTATTGATGGAACGTATCTCAAAATAATAAAAGCTATCTACGACAAACCCACAACCAATATCATACTGAATGGGCAAAAACTGGAAGCATTTCCTTTGAAAACTGACACTAGACAAGGGTGCCCTCTCTCACCATTCCTATTCAACATAGTATTGGAAGTTCTAGCCAGAGCAATCAGGCAAGAAAAGGAAATAAAGAGTATTCAATTAGGAAAAGAGGAAGTAAAATTGTCTCTATTTGCAAATGACATGATTGTATATTTAGAAGACCCCATCGTCTCAGCCCAAAATCTCCTTAAGATGATAAGCAACTTGAACAAAGTCTCAGCATACAAAATCAATGCGCAAAAATCACAAGCATTCCTATAGACCAATAACAGACAAAGAGCCAAATCATGAGCAAATTCCTATTCACAATTGCTACAAAGAGAATGAAATATCTAGAAATACGACTAACAAAGGATATGAAGGACCTCTTCAAGGAGAACTACAAACCACTGCTCAAGGAAATAAGAAAGGACACAAACAGATGGAAAAACATTCCATGCTCATGGTTAGGAAGAATCAATATCGCGAAAATGGCCATACTGCCCAAAGTAATTTATAGATTCAATGCTATCCCTATCAAATTACCATTGACCTTCTTCACAAAACTGGAAAAAACCACCTTAAACTTCATATAGAACCAAAAGAGAGCCCGCATAGCCAAGACAATCCTATGCAAAAAGAACAAAGCTGGAGGCATCACACTACCTGACTTCAAACTATACCATAAGGCTACAGTAGTTGAAACAGCATGGTACTGGTTCCAAAACAGAGATATAGACCAATGGAATAGAACAGAGGCCTCAGAAGTAATGCCACACACCTACAACCATCTGATATTTGACAAACCTGAGAAAAGCAATGGGGAAAGGATTCCCTGTTTAATAAATGGTGTTGGGAAAACTGGCTAACCATGTGCAGAAAGCTGAAACTGGACCCTTTCCTTACACCTTATATAAAAATTAACTCCAGATGGATTAAAGATTTAAACATAAGACCTAACACTATAAAAACCCTAGAAGAAAACCTAGGCAATACCATTCAGGCCACAGGCATAGGCAAGGACTTCATGACTAAAACACCAAAAGCAATGGCAACAAAAGCCAAAACAGACAAATGGGATCTAATTAAACTTAAGAGCTTCTGCATAGCAAAAGAAACAATCATTAGAGTGAACCAGCAACCAACAGCGTGGGAAAAATTTTTGCAAACTACCTGTCTGACAAAGGGCTAATATCCAGAATCTACAAAGAACTAAAACAAATTTACAAGAAAAAAACAGACAACCCCATCAAAAAGTGGGTGAAGGATATGAACAGGTACTTTTCAAGGGAACACATTTATGCAGCCAACAAACATATGAAAAAGTGTTCATGATCACTGGTCATTAGAGAAATGCAAATCAAAACCACATTGAGATACCATCTCATGTCAGTTAGAATGGCGATCATAAAAAATATGGAGAGAATAGATGCTGGAGACGATGTGGAGAAATAGGAACACTTTTACACTGTTGGTGGGAGTGTAAATTAGTGCAACCATTGTGGAAGACAGTGTGGCAATTCCTCAAGGATCTAGAAATAGAAATACCATTTGACCCAGCAATCCCGTTACTGGGTATATACCCAAAGGATTATAAATCTTTCTATTATAAAGACACATGAACATGTATGTTCACTGAAGCACTGTTTACAATAGCAAAGACTTGGAACCAACCCAAATGCCCATCAAGGATAGAATGGATAAAGAAAATGTGGCACATATACACCATGGAATACTATGTAGCCATAAAAAAGGATGAGTTCATGTCCTTTGCAGGGCCATGTATGAATCTGGAAACCATCATTTTCAGCAAACTGACACAAGAACAGAAAACCAAACACTGCATGTTCTCATTCATAAGTGGGGTGTTGAACAATGAGAACACATGGACACAGGGAGGGGAACATCACACACTAGGGTCTCTTGGGGGGGTGGGGGGCTAGGGGAGTGATAGCAGGGGGTGGGGAGGTTGGGGGAGGGATAACATTAGGAGAAATACCTAATGTAGGTGAAGGGGGGATGGAGGCAGCAAACCACCATGGCATGTGTATACCTATGTAACAATCCTGCGAGATCTGCACATGTACCCCAGAACTTAAAGTGTAGTAAAAAACAAACAAACAAACAAAAACTACTAATGCACTTTTAAAAAGAAAAAAAAAAGAAAAGAAATTTAATTAAAAAATAATGAGATTGAGACAGTAGGATTGCTTGAACCCAGGAATCCCAAACCACAGTGAACCATGAACACACCATTGCACTCCAGTCTGGACAACAGAGTGAGACTCTGTCTCTAAAAAAACAAAACAAAACAAAAACAAAAACAAAAAAAACCTTCAAAAATAAAATATAGTCTTTTATTTCAAAACCTCTGTTAACTGTACTCAGTGTCTTGAGTATTCTATTTCCTTTAATTTGTCACAAAATTTTTCTAAGTATATGTGGATAAAAATATGAACCTACTTTTCTACTTGGGTTTTAATATAGTGTAATGATTCAAATTAAATATCTCTGACAATTCAGAACCTTGTCTCAAAGCAATCATTTGAAGCAAAACAAAACTTGCTTAATAAAAACTTCTAATTAGTTGCAGTTTAGTAAATTGGTGTTTTACTGAACAGATTAAAAGCAGGTGCAGTGGCTCACGCCTATAATCCCAACACTTTGGGAGGCCGAGGCAGGCAGATCCCCCGAAGTCAGGAGTTCAAGAACAGCCTGGCTAACATGGTGAAACCCTCAGTCTACAAAAATTAGCCGGGCATGATGGCAGATGCCTGTAATCCCAGCTACTCTGGAGGCTGAGGCAGGAGAATTGCTTGAACTTGGGAGGCAGAGGTTGCAGTGAGCCAAGATGGCACCATTGCACTCCAGCCTGGGCAACGGAGTGAGACTCTGTCTCAAAAATAAAAAAATAAAAATAAAAAAAGCATTCTATTTGTATCTCATCATGTTGTATACGTTAAATATATACCAAAAAATTATATAAGTAAATAAATAAATGTGAGCATTCTAAGTTACATGTCTTTAAATGACTTCAGATATAAAAATTTTAAAAAAAATCCTAAAATGGAGCTGACCGGAGGCAACCTTTATATATATATATATAAAAAAAAAAAAAAAAAATATATAAAAAAAAAAAAAAATATATATATGGTTTTTATTTTTTAAAAATGCAGATATATTTTTAACTTTCCAGTTGCAGATGTTTGGTAAGCCTGTTTTCATAGAACTACAAGTTTCGGTGAACTTCTTTTCTGTTATTATTGTGCTTGCCCTTCTTCTTTATTGGTCATTATCCATTTCCTGTGGACACATGCAGGGCTGTTCAATTTCAATGCAGCAAGTATTATGTCTCCCTGTGGTAAGCTTCCATTGTTTTACATTCAGGAAATTCTCCTTTGGAGGATACTTGTGGAGCTCTTACAAAGGAACAACAGGACCCAAGGAAATGACAGATGTTATCCTTGTCAAGGAGAAGCTCTGACTCTATTAATATTTAACAGATTGCAAAATGATGAAAATGGGAAAGTTTACTTTCAACTTCAAATCCATTGTATATTTTAAAACTAAGAAAGAGACCAGGCTGGGTGCAGTGGCTCACACCCGGTAATCCCAGGACTTTGGGAGGCTGAGGTGTGTGGATCACCTGAGGTCAGGAATTCAAGACCAGCCTGGTGAAACCCTGTCTCTACTAAAAATACAAAAATTAGCCTGGGGTGGTGTCAGGTGCCTATAATCCCAGCTACTCGGGAGGCTGAGGCAGGAGAATTGCTTGAACCAGGGGGGGTGGAGATTGCAGTGAGCTGAGATCATGCCACTGCACTCCAGCCTGGGCGACAGAGTGAGACTCTGTCTCCAAAAAAAAAAGAAAGAAAGAGACCAACAATCTTTGTTAAATACATCACTTGGGTAAAAGGTCAAGTAACATTGGTAAAGATTAATAAGAGATTTTTAGGGTATAACTTGTTTGAAAAGCTGAAGTAAAATTAAATAACCAGGGTCAACTCTGAGAGCCCTCGTTTTGTACTGCAGATAATTTGGACCACTCCACTTGATTTATCTTCAGTAGTCCTGTTTCCATTTTTATTTTAGGAATTTCTTCTGAGATCACTTGGGCCTCCTCAGTGGAATTCTCATAGTCTAAGCATCCAACCATAGCACTGGAGCTGAAAACTGCTGGCCCCAGTGCAGTCCTCTGAATTATTTTGTTTGGCTACTGCTAAATGTAAATATTTTGAATTTGAATGCCCTTAGGCAGGAAAGGCTATTGCCAATAGACTATAATTCTCAAAACTCCTTTATCTGTGAGAACTCAGAGCCCTCTGAGTTTGAAACCCCCTGTCTTCATTCCGCCAGCGTGAGATTCGGTATTTCTAGCACATATTAAAATGTATAATACGTGGAATATTAAAGTGAAAGGGATGTTGTTAGAGTGACTAGTATGTAGAGATATGTGGATGAATCTGGTAAAGGGAAATGAGCCCCACAGAGATTAAACAAATAACCACCAGAGCTGTTTAGAAACAGATTTCTCAATGAAGACCTTCATTGCCTCGACAGTTCTAGTAGTTTCCATTCCTAGAACTGTCCATATAACCATTACCAAGTGAACTCAAATGTCAGTATCATGGTGGGTGGTCTTCCAATTTGCTCACTTGATTCGTTTATTCATGTATTCCATCATTCATTCATTTATCTATTTACAGGTAGAACATTGTAGTGGTGAAGAACATGGATTCTTGAACAAGATCGCCTGTTCCCATCACGTACTATATGTGTAAGCTTCCTAATCTCACATGCAGGATCATAGCTGTATCTGCCTCACATGCGTTTTGCAAGATCTGACTGAGTTAACAAATATAAAACCTTTAGAATAGTTTCTCACACTCAGTAAATACCAAATATTGGCAATTATTATCTATGCATTCATTTACTATGCATTAAAGGAATATTTTCTGTATTCTAGGCACTGTGGTAGGTCCTGAATATTCAACTGCGAACAAAACTTAGTGACATTCTTCAGGAACTAATAATCTAGTAGGGTAGAGTAATCTGAGCACAAGCTCTCTTCTTGTACTCTGGTCACTAATGGGCCTTCTCAGGGCTGGCCATCATTGTGCAATTGGAAGAGTTTGTTTCAGCTATTCCTGTGCCTCATTACTGTAGCCTTACCTTCCTTCTGAGAGAATTCATTGCTCCATTCTCTGACTGCTGATATGGTCCTCCTAGTAGGGATTATTTAGGCTCTGCATAATAAAGAGATTGGACTGTATTCAGCTCTAAACTCCAACCCTTTTATTTGCTAACTTTGTTCTGGTCACCCGGACCAGTTTCAATGGACTTAGAGGAGGGTATATGGAGAGATGTGGTCCAGTACGCTCACTGCACAGTAGAGCAAACTGAGGCCCATAGATATATGTGTGTCCAAGATTGGATAGTTGGCCTTAGAGGAGGAGGTGGGAAGGAAGGTCAGAACAGAAGCTGTGTCTCCTGTTGTCACTTGGGTTCTTTTTCCACTAAAACCCTGACCCCACCCTGGTACTTGAATAGGGTCATACTTCATCTTTACCTTTTCATAAAACAAAGGTCTCCCAGAGCTCAGAGGGAAAAGGGGAATGTTGTTGGCTCATATCACTGATGATCTTTCTGTCTGTTTTTGTTATTGTTCTAATGCCAGAAGTGAGGCATTCTCCACTCCTTTGAAAATACAAACTGTTAGAAATAGAACATGCTGATACATGAATCATGTATCATGTATCAGTATGGAATGGGGGCCTTACATATTCATATTGTTTTGTTTTTTTAGACAGAGTTTTGCTTTGTCACCCAGGCTAGAGTGCCTTGGTGCGATGTCGGTTCTCTGCAACCTCCTCTGCCTCCTGAGCTTAAGCGATTCTCCTGCCTCAATATTCCAAGTAGCTGGGTTTACAGGTGTGTGCCACCACAGTGGACTAATTTTGTATTTTTTTTTTTTTAGTAGAGATGAGGTTTCACCATGTTGGCTAGGCTGGTCTTGGACTGCTGACCTTAGGTGATCCGCCCGCCTCAGCCTCCCAAAGTGCTTGGATTATAGGCATGAGCCACTGCTCCTGGCCTAGGCGTCATTTCTTTAAAAAAAGATTATAAAGAGGACAGTAAAATTGGTAAGTGTGTTTATTTTGGTAATGAAATATAGTTTTCTGTGTGTCTGATAGTTGAAACTGAAGTCTTTTGAGAGAATCACCTGGAAACTCAGTTCGCATAGTGACTTTGATAAGTCCCTTTGATTTCTAGGGGACATGGCCTATTTCTCATGTGCAAACATGATGGATAATGTGTGCCTTTTTCTTTTTAGAAAAACATATATCCTTTCTTTACTGCAAAGCTGAAATGCTCTTTATTCCTGGTAGCCTTATTAAGTTAGGAAATGTGGGGTGGAGAAGAGGACATGCTTTATGAAGTTCTTAGAGCCTAAGACCCTTGTTACTCCTTTTGGCAGTCTGTTCCCCAGCACCCACCATGATGCTTGGTCCAATCTGGCCACATGACTCCAAGCAGGCCAATCAGGGGTAACAAGATTAATCCTTGGAACTGGTTTATGTTATTACAAGGATGTCAAGCTGCAAGATAGATCCTGGTAACATGCTCTGAACTTAAATTAAGACCCACTTGAAACTTCTGTTCCAGCCTGTGAGTCAACACATTCTCTTTCTGTAAGCCTGTGAGGCTTGGGTTTGACATCTTTATTACCAACTTTGGCAGATTCCCTGAGCTTCACAGGTTTTAAACAAATGTTTTAAAAGTAAACATGTAGTGGGCTGAATATAGAAACTTGTTCATTTGCAGTCAGTCAGACTCACTTGCAAACAGCTGGGTGAGCTCCGCTCTACCCAGATAGTAATTGAACCCTCAGCTTTGACTTGAGGTAAGGAAAGTAAGTAAGACTGTTTCCAGGTACATGTTATAATAGGCCAAATTCAGGTCTACTGCACCCAAACCTGGAGTAGTCCTGAAGGTACAGAAAGAAATTAAACTCGAAGATACGGCATTACAAGATATCCTTTTATGGAAGCAGCATAATGGACTCTGGAGACAGACTGGGTTGGTGTGAATCCTGCTCTTCCACTTTCTAGCTGTGAGATCTTGGATCAGTTATTTTCTTGCTGTGTGCCTCAGTTTTCTCATTGGATACTTTTTAACAAACCACATTTGTAAAATGCATAGTAGATGCCACCTAATTTTTTAAAATTATGAATATATATGGTGATATGGTTTGGCTGTGTCCCCCACCTAAATTCTCATCTTGAATTGTAGCTCCCCAACATACATGTTGTGGGAGGGATCCAGTGGGAGGTAATTGAATAATGGGGGAGGTCTTTCCCATGCTATTCTCGTGATAATGAATAAGTCTCACAAGATCTGATGGCTTTATAAAAGGGAGTTTCCCTGTACAAGTACTTTTCTCTTGTCTGCCACCATGTAAGATGTGCCTTTCACCTTCTGCCATGATTGGGAGGCCTCCCCAGGCACATGGAACCGTGAGTCTGTTAAACTTCTTTCTTTTCTTTTTTTTTTTGAGACAGTTTCACTCTTGTTGCCCAGGCTAGAGTGCAATGGCACAATGTTGGCTCACTGCAACCTCTGCCTCCTAGGTTCAAGCGATTCTCCTGCCTCAGCCTTCCGAGTAGCTGGGATTACAGGCATGAGCCAGAAAGCCCGCCTAAGTTTGTATTTTTAGTAGAGATGGGGTTTCTCCATGGTGGTTAGGCTGGTCTTGAACTCCTGATCTCAGGTGATCCACACGCCTAGGCCTCCCAAAGTGATGGGATTACAGGCATGAGCCACTGCACCCTGCACTCTTTCTTTCTAAATTTCCCAATCTCAGCTATGTCTTTCTCAGCAGTGTGAAAACAGATTAAAACATATGGCAATAAACTAGACAATTGAGTGCTGACATATCTTCTCCCCCAACTTGACATCATTTGACCTCAGATAGAACTCAAAGCAGTGAACTCAGTTCCATGTGACTCACTCCTTCTTCAGTCTCCCTAGTTTGTTCAGACCACTGAATTTTGGAATGACTGTGCGAGGAACAAAGCAGGATTCAAGAGCCCCATCAACCCACACCCCCGTGCTTTCAGTATTGTAGGCATCCCTTTCACAAGGTTTGTTTGCTGATTCGTGAACAAGACCCTGTGAAATAAACCTCAGCTGGGACTAGTACTCTTTTTCACCTGGGCCAGACTTGGCTCAAAAGTAATAACAGAGTCAATGCTGAAAGTAAGTTTGACAAGAATATTTTAATATGTTCTTTTTTAAAAAGTTGAGTTTTTTGTTTTGTTTTGTTTTGCTTCTTGTTTGTTTGTTTTTTGGAAATAAGTTGATGCTTTCATGACCATATACACTTTCCCAACATGTTTTCACATTTAAATTAATTCCAAGATCAGCCATTTGTAGTTAGACTCACTTATCTTTCTCTTTACCCGTGGTATTTATTCTTTGTTGATGTCAAATCCTATTTTCATTTTAGCCACTGAAAGGGAACAAAGCATGGGTGACCATGAAAGGCAACCTGAAGCTATTTTAAACAGTGTTGTTTATTATAGACAAAGCAAACAAGATTCAACAGGTACAACAGTATTAAAAAGTATCTAATAGGATTTTCTGCTTGTTCGTGTAGCATACTGATTTGTGTTCTTTTTATAAACTACACAAGAGTAAATAAGTGTTTGTAATTAGGTTTTGTATTAGAGTTTTAAATCCAAGTTTATATTTAAAGAGCTATCGGTTTATAAACTGTGAATCTATTCGGCAAATGGAAATAGATAATATGTTTTTGTCGTTAATAGGTGATTTCTGATATGCAGTCAATTTTTTAACCAAATTGACTGGTTATTTGGATTGGCTCTCTCAATCTTCGGTTCATCATCCTTCTATTTAGAGAAGTTGGAAAGCTAAAAACATGACGTTACCCTGATTCCCTTGCCACTAGATTCCTGAATACAGATTAGATTCAGTCAATTGATAAATTTTCATGGGATTTGAAAGACAGAAGGATGTAGGATGTGATTGTTCAATAGAGTGTACATGAATAATTAGGCTCTAAAAGAAATGAACTTTAGCAATGGCTGGATTCCACTTTCCATCCAGGTTACTGGCTTTGTGGATGGAAATGGCTTTGAATTTAGCAGCAGTGGTGATAGTGATATTAACTTCCTGACCTTGCATCACAGGTACAGTGGTGATAATTTAGAGGTGAGTTTCTTTGTCCCTTAAACTGATTTTGTAAACACTAATTCTTCTATTTTACTGAAATAATTTTTTTCTTTTGCATTGAATACTGCCTGATCATAAGTGTTAAGTCATATCTCTAACCTGTGTACAATTCAATGCAATATTCTTAATTTATCATTCCTATCTTGGAATCTTTACTTGGCTATCTCTTGCCTTGCCATTGAAAATACCATGAAGAATGTATAAGACAGTTACTTATGAAATTCACTGAGAATGCTCTGCCTGTCTGGAACTGATGCTACTTGTATCCTTTATCCTTGATTTTCATTCACTCCACAAATATTTATTATTGGTCTACACTTTGTCAAGTGTTAAACTAAGGTCTGGGAATGCGGTCATGAACAATATAATAGCATTGACCTTGCAAAGCTTATAATTTCCTGGGAAGACCCCATGAGCAAGTATTACAATTGTGATAATAATAATAGCTTATATTTCTGACGAGCACCCCCAGGAGATTCTGAGGCAGGTTGTCCACAAACCAAACTTTAAAAAAAAGAACCTTAGACTTCATTAATATGTTCCATCTAATCACCAATCTGCTGGTAAGAATGAATGTAGAACCAGAGGGCACTAAATAGCATCCTCAACATTGAGCTAAGGAATTGCAAAGAGTATATGACTGGGATATTTGTTGAATTTCTTCAACAAACATTTCCTAACATTGGTTTTTCAAAATGCTGTCTTGATACTTTCTGTTGTGCAAATTTCGTTCTTTTTTGCTTTGCTGTTGTTTTTAAGCAGCTGTTACTTACTGGTAAAATATCACCTTTAATTTGAAGGTGAGAGAATATGCTTCATTGTTGAAATTTCATCTTTGCTAACAGCAGCCAACATTTGGGTTGACCAAAGTTGAGTTCCACAGTTGATTCTCATATTAAATGTTAGTAAATATTAATGTATTTCTTACGTTTTAAATAAAATATCTTTCTTCTCTCTTCCAAGGAGACTTTCTACTTTCAAGTTTTATGTATTCATCATCGCCGTCATCTTCATCATCATCACTGAATTATTATGACTTTGCAATAAAGGAAATTCATCCACAGAGCCATGCTGTTTGTGTCTTTAAATAAAACAAAAGAAATATGTTAAATATTTATAATATATAAATAGAGGCTCTAATGTTTTCTTTCAACCCTTAATTGATTGACTCATGTACACTCTTGGATGTATCCACCCATCTTTAGAAACCCATGCAGTAGAGGACAAACTTGGCTGGCTTATGACTTAACTTTCCATATAGTAATTTGTGACTTTTATCCACACAGAATACTCCCTTTGGGATAATTTTAATTTCTTACCTCCGAGTACCACTGTTGTCCCCCACATTTATTCATTCAACAAATGTATATATATATTGAGAGTTTACTATATGCCAGCAACAGTTCTAGGTCCTGGAGATATATAGGTGAACACAGCAAAATTCCTGTCTTCATGGAGCTGGTATTGTAGTTGGAGGTGAACAGACCGTGAATAAACTAATAAGCAAAGATGTAATAGATCAGATAAGCACTGCAGAATAAAATGAAAGAGTGAAGAAGAAGAGAGTGTAATGGCGTACCACAGCCAGTTGCATGGGCTCTTAGGAGCCAACTGTGTGCACGTCTTCCCAAGTCAGCACTCAATGATGTCATGTTGGTAGTTTGAGATTGGCCATTGTGGGGGTACTCACAGCACAGAAATTAACAAACACTGCAAATCAGGTCGTTCTTCCCCCAGAGAGCCAACAGTCCAACAGTGCCATAAACGTATCCATTAACTCCAAAAGTTTCCTTCCCTCCCTCCCTCCCTCCCTTCCTCCTTTCCTTCCTTCCTCTTCTTTTCTTGCTTTCATTATTTTTTGGTGATAAGAACACTTAGCATAAGATATACCCTCTAGCTTTTGTTATTTTTTTTTTAAAGTGGCCGAGTTTTGTCACTCTGGTGTAAACTATTTGATGTGTGTGTGTGTGTGTGTGTGTGTGTGTTTTGTAAATTATTCATATGTGTAGTTTACTCTTTTTTTTTTCGAGATGGAGTCTTGCTCTGTTGCCCATGCTGGAGTGCAGTGGTGCGATTATAACACAAACTTTTGGGCTCAAGTGATCCTCCTGCCTCAGCTTCCTGAATAGCTGGGACTACAGGCATGCACCATTATGCCCAGCTAATTTTAAAATTTTTTTGTAGAGACAGGATCTTGCTATGTTGCCCAGGCTGGTCTTGGATTCCTGGCCTCAAGAGATCTTCCCACCTTAACCTCCCAAAGCAAAAATGTACTATTTTTTTTTTTTGAGACGGAGTTTCCCTCTGTTGTCCAGGCTGGAGTGTAGTGGCATAATCTTGGCTGACTACAGCCTTTTCCTCCTGAGTTCAAGAAATTCTCCTGTCTTAGCTTTCCAAGTAGCTGGGACTACAGGCATGCACCACCACATCTGGCTAATTTTTTTATTTTTTAGTAGAGGTGGGGTTTCGCCATGTTGGCCAGGCTGGTCTTGAACGCCTGACCTCAGGTGATCTGCCCGCCTCAGCCTCCCAGAGTGCTGGGATTACAGGTGTGAGCCACCCCACCTAGCAAGAATGTACTTCTTAATTGTACACTTAAAATGTGTGCAATTCAGTGGCATTAAGTATATTCATATTGTTGTGCAACTATAACTGTTATCTATTTCCGGAACTTTTTCATGATCTCAAAAGAAACTCTGTACCTATTAGGCAATAATTCCCCATTCTTCCCTCTCCCTAGTCCTTGGTAACTTTCATTCTACTTCCTGACTCTATGAATTTATCTATTCTAGATATTTCATGTAAGTGGAATGATATAGTACTTGTCCTTTTGTGTCTGCCTTGTTTCACTTAGCATAATGTCTTCAAGGTTTATCCATGTCGCAGCACGTCCACACCTCTCTAATATGGGCGTGGGTGTGAGATAGCATCTTTCTTCTAAAGAGCTCTTCTAGTTTCAAGTTTCATGTTTTCAGCAGCAGCATCATTATCATTATTGAATTATTACAACTTTGAAATAAAGGAAAGTTACCCCCAAGACCATGCTGTTTGTGTCTTTGAACGTTATTTTTGACATATGAATGAGGATAGTTAGACACTCACATCACTTAAGTACTACCGAGAGTGACAAGAAACAGAGTGATCGTCTAGTGAAATCAGACCGGCAATGGGAATCATCTGGACAGTTTGACATAAAAGAGCTCATTTAGCAATTTCCCATTCTTGTCATGCCTTATAGGAGAGTTTGAAGGAAGTAAATAACCATTCAGTATTGAACACAAACAGCAGCTCTGAGCTCAGGCTCAGGAGAGACTTTGTTCAGGGCTGGGCACGGTGGCTCACGCCTGTAATCCCAGCACTTTGGGAGCCTGAGGCGGGCGGATCACGTGAGGTCAGGAGTTTCAGATCAGCCTTACCAATATGTAGAAACTCCGTCTCTACTAAAAACACAAAATTAGCCGGGTGTGGTGCTGCCTGCCTGTAGTCCCAGGAGCCTGAAGCAAGAGAATCACTTGAATCTGGGAGGTGGAGGTTGCGGTGAGCCGAAATTACGTCATTGCACTCCAGCCTCAGCAACAAGAGAAACAACTCCATTTCAAAAAAAAAAAAAAAAGATCTTTGTTCACTCACTGGAAATTAAGACTGTAGGCTGAATACATTCCTGTGCTCTGAAGATGGTGGTTATGCCACCCAGCCAAGGAGATGGGATCTATCTATAAAGCTGGGGAAGCAGCATGGTTTAGAAGCTCTAAAGTTAGACTCAGCTTGGACTCAGATTCTGGCTCCCTCACTCGCCATCTTTGTGGCCTAGGACTACTTACTGACCTCTCTGAGCCTCAGTTTTCTCAACTGTACAGTGGGGGATGATATTACTATTTACTACAAAAGGTGGTAATAAGGATCAAGCAAGGCAATTAAAAAAAAAAAAGAGCTTCACATAGTGCCTGACATAGGTTAAGTGCTCAAGAAATATTAGTTGTGAATCAGGGGTGATATTTGAATTGTTTACTAAGTGATAGGGCATGAATAGAGACCCATCCAAACTGTAACTCCCTGGAGGTCTCTGCTATGCCTAATGTTATACTTTTGGTAACTGAATAGTGGGCAGGATCTAGGGGTAGGCAGGAACGCAGATAGCTTTTGGGAGGCTTGAGGCAGCTGCTATTAACCAGCTGGTATGGATGTATTTCAATATTTTAATAACTTGCATGACCACCCCTGAGTCTCAGGCCTGGCTGTTATTCTCATGATTATTCTTGCAAAGCAGCATTATTCTGGAGGCATGAATGCATCACATTATATAGCTTCTCTATGCTGATGACTCACATTTGCATTTTCAGTTCTCTTCTGCTCCACTGCCTGCTTGACATCTCCACTTGGCTGTCTTACGGGCAAATCAGACTGAATATTTACAAAGCAGAATTCTTGATTTCCTCCACAGAGGTCCTGCGCCTCCTTCTCTTTCTATCTCAATTAATGGCACCAAGGGCCTGGTGCGTACCCTGAGTGCTCTCTCTCTTCATGTAAAAGGGGCTCAGGGCTGGGCTTGGTGGCTCATGCCTGTAATCCCAGCACTTTGGGAGGCGAGGTGGGCAGGTTGCTTGAGCCCAGAAGTTTCAGACCAGCCTGGCCAGCATGGTGAAAACCAGTCTCTACTAAAAATAGAAAAAGTAGCCAGGCATGGTGGCATGTGCCTGTAGTCCCAGCTACTCAGAAGGCTGAGTCATGAGAATAGCTTGAACCCTGGAGGCAGAGGTTGGAGCAAGCTGAGATCGCGCCATTGCACTCCAGCCTGGGTGATGAAGCGAGACCCTATCAGAAGGGTCTCAGCAAGTGAATAAATAGACATGCAGTACCTCACCTCACCACGGCTACAGTGTTAGCCTATGAAATGTGGAGCTGGAGGCCATCTGGCAGAGTGAATCCTGTGCAGTGCAGCCACACAGGACTAGACTCAATCCCAGCTTTGTCATGTGCTGGCAAGTCTCCAGACCATCATGGCCAAATCATTTTCCTGTCTAATGAGACTAATACTCAGCAGGATGACTGTGTGCATCCAAGATAATATACATAAAGTGACTGACACGTAGTAGGCACACACAGATGATGTCCTCAAATTTGTTACTACTATTATATTAATGGCCAGTGTCATTCAGATAAAAGGCCAGGAAGTGAGAACTCTGTTTCTTTTCCTTTACACAGACTTGCCATCTCTGGTCTTGAATCTCTCACATTGCACTTAATTCTGTGTTTGCTTAGAGGGTCTTTCCTCCCATGCATTCTCTCAGAACTTTTTTCCAGTGTCTCAAACCCTCACCTTTGAAATTGAAAAGATAATATTTTCCACTTGTCAGGCAGGAATGTTTGGAGAGTTAAAAACATGGTACAAAACTTGGAAATAGACAAAAGGCAGTCATTACGGACTGAGTATTTTTGTCCCACCCTCACCTCCTCAAAATTCACATGCTGAATTTCTAAGCTCTCAATGTGATGGTATTTGGAGGTAGGGTCTTTGGGAGGTGATTAGGGTTAGATGAAGTCATAAGGGTGAGACCCTGATAATAGGCTTAGCGTCCTTATACAAAGAAACTTCAGAAAGCTTGCACGAAGGGGTCATGGGAGCACACAGTGAGACGGCAGCCACATACAAGCAAAGAGAAGGGCTTCAGAATAAAATCTACCTTGCCAGCACTTTGACCTTGGACTTCCAGCCTCCAGACAGAATGACATTTCTGTTGTTTAAGCTGCCAAGTCTATGGTATTTTGTTACGGCAGCCTAAGTTGGCTCTCATGGCATTACTGAGTATCCTTTCAGGGTAGTGTTGCCTATTGATAGTAATCCTATTTCTCCTTGGATTAGCCAATTTTCTAGGGGGTATACAGTGCTTTGTCCTCCTATTCATTAATGATTAGGCAATTTCACAAATCTGTAAACGTAGAAATTAGCTTGTAGAAAACGGACAGCAATGCAATTTGTGTTTGAGGGCAAAGTAAATAATTCCTATACATAAAATAGATCACCCAAAAGTTACAGTTTATTACCTACTAGGGCATTTGTCAGTTTTATAACTGTTAGCAGATTTATTTCAGCTTTCTATTGACTGTCTGACTCAATTCCCCTCTGAATCAGTGTCAATGTCTTACTGGTTTCCTCATTAATTAGTGAATTGAATGGAATATATGACACATTCATTTTGTATTTATATGAGAATCATGTTTGAACTTTCTGAAAATTATACTTTAATAGGAGCAGTAATGAGTTAGTGTTTAGAGAATACTAACTCTCTGGGTGAAGTGTGTTGCCTCATTGATCGTCATTATAAGAAAGAGCACTTGCAACATTCAAAATTTCTCTCTGAATAGTGTCTATCCTTCTAGGTTATATTTCAGTGTCTTTCATGTACCTTTGAAGCTATTCTGCAGATACTTTTTTTGAGGGGCACATAATGAAAATCTGGGTCATTAAGGAATATTCTCTAATGGGCAATGCAATGGATTAGTGCTTTTAGACTTTTGAAAAATAACTTTCTCACCAGTCGCTGTCTTTCTTTTCCAGGGCAAATGAGCTGCTTTAGATTCAGTGTACTGAAATAGGACATTCTATTTGCTGCCATTCTGCTAAAATGGATAAAATGTCACCAGAGTAATTTGTGGTTGTTAAATTTTTGATTTCTCTAGTTCCACAAATTAATGGAAACAAATCAAATGTCAGCCACCCTTGACACCTTATTCCACCCCAGCCAAACTATGGAATGCATGCCAAGATAAATTATAGACAAATGGTGCTCAGTGACATAGTGAATTATGATGATTCAGTTTTTTCCCCCCATCATTCTTGTTTCAACACTTAACTGAGTATATAGATTTCTCATGTGCATCAGAAAAAAACAAATTTATAAAATTAAGGTGGAATAGTCAATTCCTTAACGCTGAATTTCAGGTTATGAAAAATTCTCTGGAGTTAAACTACTGACAGAGGGTACCTTATTAATCCTTGGTAAATCATCTTTTTTTCCCCCTCTGCACAAATTTAACTGCAGTCACTTTTGGTGGTTAATAATAAGTTAACTCCACACACCAGGCTGTTTTTTGTCAGCCCATGAACATTATCACTACCCATAATCAAAGGTATTCCAGAGTGACAGTCACACACTGTCCATCAATAATGATAGAAGCAATGGAAACTCAGTCCCTATAACATCGTTTCCCATGTAATTTTAGATATGATCCTCACCTTTATGGGGGTTACATTCTAGAAGATGACACAAACACCAAACAAGTAATTAAAATTCTGTGGAATGTCATGACCCACTCTCTCAGGTTCAGCACTTCTTATATTTTTCTAACATCATCTTTTTTTAAAAAAATCACAAAACTACCCAGACTGATTAATTACTACTTACCAATGCCTGCTGCATGTGTAACACTGGGCTGGCTGGCTGGTATTATTAATACTTGGATCTTTGATGATTAATCAAGACAAAGCCCATCAGCACCCAGGAATGTCTATGCTAGGAGAAATTACAAATAATTGGGAGGGAATGTGGAGATGTAGTTCAAATGGTACAAACTTGCAGTTATGTAGGATGAATCAGCCTAAAAGGTCTAATGTACGGTGGTAAATGATAGCTAATAATATTGTATAGGCTGGGTATGGTGGTTCACACCTGTAATTCTAACATTTTGGGAGGCCAAGGCAGGAGGATAGCTTGAGCTCAGGAGTTCGAGACCAGCCTGGATGACATGGTGAAACCCCATCTCTAAAGAAAACACAAAAAAATTAGCCAGGCAATGTGGCATGCACCTGTAGTCCGGGCTACTAGAGGGCTGAATCAGGAGGATCCCTTGAACCTGGGAGGTTGAAGGCTGCAGTGAGCTGAGATTGCACCACTGCACTCCAGCCTGAGACAGGGCAAGACCCAGTTTCAAATATATATACATTATATATACATAAATTCATACTTTATATATATATGTAAATTTGCTAAGAGGGTAGATTTGAAATGCTGTTCACACACACACACACACACACACACACACACAAAGTATGTAAGATGATGGGCATGTTAAATTGCTCATTGGTAGTAATCATTTCACTATGGATATGCATATCAAACTATCATGTTGTACATCTTAAATTTAAAAAACAATTCAAAAGTCCCTAAATCATTGGGACACAAAATGCATATAGCGGATATGTACCAATTAGGGAACAGAACTCCAGCCACTCCATGTGTTATTTGCAACTGAGAAAGAGAGAGATCACTGTGTGCTGATGTCGTAAAGAAGAGATTCATGGGGGAAGCAGGGCATGAACCAGGTAAAGAAAGATGGAAAGAGGATAGTTAACTGGATGCCACCCAAGCGTCAAACAGCATTTTCTTCAACAAACACTTTTAGAAGGCTTTTTATGTGTCAGGAACTGGTCTCAGTGCTTTCGAAATGCAAACTCATTTAATCCTCATGATAACTTTATGAAGTAGGTACTAGTGTTATCATGTCCATTTTTACAGGTGAAGCACAGACAGTCTAAGTAGCCTATTGAAGTCACACAGCTGGAAGTAGAAAACTATGATTTAGACCTGGGGAGGAAGACACCACTGATGTGCTTTTAACCACTGTGCTACACTGCATCCTTGGCATCAAGCAAGGCATGACATCTGGAAAGGAAACTGAGCTACAGGGAATCAGTTATACGTGGATGTATGGTGATGATGGATGATGGACATCCATGTGACCCTTTGGGCTTGCAAAAGCAGAGATTGTTTAGAGAGCTGGCAGCTGGAGTTACAGATTCAGAAGTGTCATCTACCAAGAGGCATAGGTGAAGCAAAGGATAGCTTGCATAAAGAGCAAACCTTAATTTTTTCTCAAATAGGACACATATTAAATTCTGCCTATTGACAGTCCTTAGGCAGAAAAGAGATTTTTCATTGCTTCTTATGGCAGTTTTCTATTCAAGAGACTGCAAATCAAAGTGAGGGAGCATGCAAAAATATTTGCCGTTGTGAAATATACCCATGGAACTACACAGGTCCCCACCATGTCACTGTCTAAAGCAATCAACACATACATAGGCACTACTGATAAGCAGGGAAAAGGCTGTCTTTGAGGAGCAGACGAGCTTCCATTCTGGATATTTATTGTTTTGCTGTGAGAGCAGGGCCTCAAGTTATTGAAGGAAACAGTTTAAGGCCTATTTCATGCCCACTGCAAATCAAATTGTTAAAGAGTGTTGAACTGCTGCTCTCATTATTCTGATTAACAATTCAAAACCTGATATTGAATTATTCACAGTGTTTAAATAACTTATCAATGTGAACAAAAGTAATGTGAAACTTGTTGCAATTAGAAAAGCTTACTTAAAGCTTGTAGAGAAATATCCTTAACGAAGTCATATTGCCTGCTGGAGATGGAGTTTCTGGGAACCAAGAAGAACTGGGGAAATGGAAGTCCAAGAGGGGTAAAAAACAAAAACCAAAACCCATGTATGTGAAGACACTTTAGTGTGCCCACATGATTTTGGAATGCTTGAGGGAGCCTCAAGCAGGAGTCCTCTGAAGCTTAACCACTGCCTTTGGAGAATCTAGTTAATTAGGTCAAAAAAGAAAGAAAATTTAAAACAATATGATATATTCAGCTTTCAGTTACTGGAAAACTGACAGGAATGGTGGACAGTAATATGTAAGTAATCAAAAATTAAAAAAAAAAATACTGGCCGGGCGCGGTGGCTCACACCTGTAATCCCAGCACTTTGGGAGGCCGAGGCAAGTGGATCACGAGATCAAGAGATCGAGACCTTCCTGGCCAATATGCTGAAACTCTGTCTCTACTAAAAATACAAAAATTAGCTAGACATAGTGGCACATGCCCGTAATCACAGCTACTCGGGAGGGAGGCTGAGGCAGGAGAATTGCTGGAACCCGGGAGGCGGAGGTTGCAGTGAGCCAATATCATGCCATTGCACTCCAGCCTGGGCAACAGAGAGAGACTCCATCTCAAAAGAAAAAAAAATACTGACCTATGGGCAGTAAAACCAGTCTAAGGAAGGTGGAACTGGCATCATCTTGAGTGTAGTGTCTGAGCACTGGAGAAACTCTGAGACTCCTTGGTTGTTTTATTTTGTCTGCTTGCTCCTAGATTTTCTCTAAATCATTTTCTTATTCTCAGATCCTCAAAGGAGAGAAAGAGGTTTGGGGTAGATGAGAGACCACTCCATTACTAAGCATGTTGAAATACAACAAACACTATTTATCATGTACTACTGAGATGATTGGGTCTGTGGTTCCAAAGCTGAACACTGGCTTGTGATTGTCTCATAAGGAGCTCATAGTCATGCTGGAAAAGCAAAATAGCAGATGCAGTAGTCATGCACAGGGTGTCCAAGAAGCATAGCAGAGGGATGGAGCTCTGTTAGGTTTCAGATGGCTGGAGACCCAGAGGCTGGATAGACTCATGGTTCCCAGTGTTGAGGGCTCACATGGGTGGAATGGATAAGTCACTATAGCAGTCAATGTCCTTAGTTTCAAGCAACAAATACTAATGGGAGAACTTAGGCAGCAATTAATGGAAGGTAGCGCTTTCCAACAATAAAGGGCTAGAGGGGCAGACTTGACAAATGGGAAAAAATAGGAGAGTTTAGAAGATAAGGTCAAGGCAAAGTAATCTCACCACACTAGTTGGTGTGGGTAGCTATCATTGGCATCTTCCCAGAGAGACACTTGTCACCATGCCACTGGATCCTGCTCCACATCTTTGAAAGTCTTTGTTTCTCCTTCATGGAGTCTTACCAAGAGTCAAAGTGCTCGGTGGGAGTACCTGATTGCTAAGCTTCAGTTACATGGCCCAATCCCAGATGTCAGGGCACAAAGTTGAGAAATATCTCATACCCTTTGTTGTGCAAAGTGCAGCTCCTTCCCAAACCTGCCTCCTACCTATTTGGGGATTTCTTCACATAGGAAAGATATTTGGTTGCTGGGTGACCAGCCTCCTCAGCAGCACCCTCGTCTAACCAAACACCTTGTTCTTCAGCCATGGGGTATCCAGGCCGACTGCATAGGCAAAAGTACATGTGTGTGCACCCAACTTCCTGGGACATACCATGGTGCTCTCTTGAACCACCCTCCACTACTGCCTAGAGGTGCTGAGAGGAAACACATCCTTTATGGTACCTTGCCATACCCAGATGTTTAGAATCCTCCAACCAAAATTCCAGAATGAATTCCTTAACCTGAACAAATCCTACAAAGCTCTTCAGAAGTGCCAGATGGTGCCACTCCTTCCCCTTCCTCTTGCTGCTGTAAAAATGTATTATAATGTGGGTGAGTTAAACAGCAGGAATTTGTCTCACAGCTCTGGAAGATACAGGCCTAAGATCAAGGTGTCAGCAGGATGAGGTCCTTCTGAGGGCTGTAGCTGTCACGGAGAAATGTGTTCCCGGCCTCTCCCCCGCTTTTTGTGGTTCCCTGGCAGTCTTTGCTGTTCCTCAGCTCCTGCTGCATCTCCCTAATCTCTGGCTTCCTGTTCCCATGGCATTCTCCCCATCCACCTATCTGTGGTCAAATTTCCTTTCTACTTTTAGAAGCACCCACATTAGATTAGGAGCTCCCTACTTCAGTATGACTTCACATTAATTTAACCAATTTTATCTGCAATGACCCTATATCCAAATAAGGTCTCATTCTGAGGTACTGGGGGACTTCAACATATGAATTTGGGGTTGGGAAGGACAGAATTCAACCCATAACAACCAACTAACCAACTGACCTACCAGTCAAATACATACAATTTTTCTTTTTCAAACTATTTGGCACAGAAAGAGTTTAGTGAAACAAGGCAAATCAATAAGTGACCCTGTTTTCTGGTCAGTAGGAATGGAAAGTTCTACATTGTTGAAGGCATGGCCACATTAAAACTCTCTGGTTAAGATCTAAGCCACTTACTATAAATAGACAGGCTAATGTAAAGTCTGAAGCAAGCGCACCAAACAAGTAGGGGAGCAAAAAGCCAGGATAAATCTAAATGCCTCTTAGGAGCATTCAGTCCATTGACCAAACAACACTCAGCTGAAGACCAGACCATCTACTCTAGCAGCGCCTACCTTCACCTGCCACAAAGGGTGCATGTACATAGTCCTCACAGAATTAGAAATTTGTAATTTAAAAAATATTCCTTCTATTATGTCAATCCATTCAAACACCTTCATTGTTCACCCTCTGTTTTTTTTTTTTTTTCTTTTCTTTTCAAATGTTAATATAAAGTTGCTCTGGTGATGTTCAAGTCCCTTCACCCTCTGGCCTCACTAAGCCCACCTAACCTTATTTACTTCTTCTCCACCATTTTCTGCTGCAGTTAGGCACCTTTTGCCAAATACTAATGACGGCCTTGGCTCTTCCTTCTCTACCCATTTTCTTCTCCTGTTCAAACACGTGCAGCCTTTCTTCTTCCTTTAAGTTACTGTTGGCTGATTTTCCCTTTGAATTGTGGCATTCTAAACTTCCAAATGTCTCAGCTGTGTTGTGGGCTGATGTCTGCCACTTTTTCGAGTGCTTCAGCTATGACACTACAAACATTTATACATTCTTTGGTCAAAAAGAGAGTTTGGCCTTATACTCACATCTTGAATCTCCCTCAATTTCAGCTCATACTGAGCAAAATCAACCCTCAACATATCCTTGATTGGAAGGAGCTTTTTGGTCAAAATTCTGACCTTCCCCCAGATACCTTTGTTGAAGAAACATGACTGCAATAGCTACTGTGGTGTCTTTGAGAAAAGTCTACATGATCAATAGCTAACAGATCATGCACTCCAACTATAACGCAACAAATTAGAAGTTAATAATAAGTATTAAGTGATTAAAGAAATGATAAACAAAACTCATATGTAAGAAGACAGAGTACATTAGTAAGGACTATCTCTTTCTCTCTCTCTCTCTCTCTCTCTCTCTTTCTGTGTGTATATGTGTGTGTATGTGTGTGTGAGAGACAGAATCTCACTCTGTCATCTAGGTTAGAGTGCAGTGGCATGATCATAACTCACTGCAGTCTGGACCTCCTGAGCTCCAGGGATCTTCCCATCTCAGCCTCCCAAGTAGCTAGGACCACAGGTACACACCACCATGCTTGGCTAATTTTTGCATTTTTTGTTGAGACTCATTTTGTCATGTTGCTCAGGTTGGTCTCGAACTCCTGAGCTCAAATGGTCCTCCTGTCTAGGCCTTCAAAGTGCTGGGATAACAGGCATTAGCCACTGCGACCAGCCAAGGAATATCTTAGTAGTAAATAAACCTGGAGTCAAGGGAAATGGAGAAATATCTAGACTTCAATGATAATGAAAGCATTAATATCAAAATTTCCCAGGCACATATATAGTAGCACTTTGTGGAAAATGTATATCTTTAAATACATTTATCAGGAAACAAAAGATTTAAAAGTAAGTGAGCTAAGCATTACGACATTGGAAAAAAAACAGCAGAACAAATAAATGAAAAGGAAGTAAAAATCAGTCATATATCAGTGCAATGAGCAGAAGGGATATAGTGAAGATGAACAAACCCAAAATATCAATTCAAAAGGGATCTTTGACAAGAGAGATTAAGAAAAAAATAGAAAACACAGAAAAAGGATAAAACACACAACAAAAGAAGGAAAAGCAACTACAGATACAACAGAGATTTAAAAATAATAAAAGACTATTACAGTGTCTATATGTAATGTATTGGGAAGCTAGATGGAAACAATGAATTCCAAGAATAAAATCAAATGCCAAAACTGACATAAAAACTAACAGAGGGTTGAGGGATATTGGGATTGTGGCGGACGGGAGGCAGGACTAGATTGCAGCTCAAGACAGAGCAGCATGCAGAGGCTTGCATTATGAATTTCAGCTCCAGATTGGCTGCAAGAACAAACCAGCAATCCCTAGAGGACCCACAGACCCTCTGAAGGAAGGAGACTGCTTATGCGGGACCTGGGAGACACCCCAAATACTAAGTGCCCTGATTGCTGAAGTGGAAAGGGGAGACCCTCCTCTCCTGAACACACACTCCCACTGGAGAAGCTGAAGGTCTGTTTTTGGGAGAAGTTTCTGACTTTAGAGGGCCTTTAGAGGGCCCCCTTTAGAGGGCCGAGCAGAGCAAAATACAGGAGTACAGGAAGAAGCAGAAAGGCCCTGGGAGCTCACTGGGTCTCCAAGCAGCCCATTCCTGCCTGGCTCCACAGGGATCCATCAGGAGGGTGGCTAGCAGAGCAGCGGGGTAAGATTCCACAGGGAGAAGGACTTCTCTAGCTAAACTTCGTGACAATTTCAACAGGATGAGAAGCCTTATGGCCAGAACTCAATGGAGGGTGCGAATCCAGCATGCAGACTCCATAGGCAGGGGAAGAACTAAAGGCCTTTTCTTTCTCAGCTGGGAGGTGGAAAACCTCTGGCAAGTTTTTAAACCCACCTCACCCTCTGCCTGGAAATAGGGCTGTTGCAGGGGGCACGGTGGGGAGTGAGTCTGGCCCTTTGGTTTGCGTGGGAGCTGGGTAAGGCCTGTGGCTACCAGCTTTCCCCCTACTTCCCTGACAACCTGCATGACTCAGCAGAGGCAACCATAATCCTCCTAGGTACACAACTCCAGTGACCTGGGAATCTCAGCTCCATCCCCCCACAGCAGCCTCAGCAAGACCTGCCCAAGGAGAGTCTGAACTCAGACATGCCTAGCCCCACCCCCATCTGATGGTCCTTCCCTATCCACTCTGGTAGCAGAACACAAAGGGCATATAATCTTGGGAGTTCTAGGGCCCTGCCCACCACTGGTCTCTCTCCATACTATTATAGCTGATGCTTTCCAGAAAAGCCCACTTCCTGTCAGGACGCCAAACAGCACAAAAATAGAGCATAAAACCACCAAAGCCAAGGACCCTCACTGAGGGAGAAAGCTCCTAGAACTAATAAAAGAATTCAGCAAAGTTTCCAATACAAGATTAATGTACACAAATCAGTAGCTCTCCTATACACCAACAATGACTAAGCTGAGAATCAGATCAAGAATTCAACCCCTTTTACAATAGCTGCAAAAATAAAAGATGTAGGAATATACCTAACCAAAGAGTTGAAAGACCTCTACGAGGAAAACTACAAAATACTGCTGAAAGAAATAACAGACAACACAAACAAATGGAAACACATCCCATGCTCATGGCTGGGTAGAATCAAAATTGTGAAAATTACCATACTGCCAGAATAAATATTGTGAAAATAACCATACTGCCAAAAGCAATCTACAAATTTAACACAATCCCCATCAAAATACCACCATCATTCTTCACAGAGTTAGATAAAACAATTATAAAATTAATATGGAACCAAAAAAGAGCCTGCATAGCCAAAGCAAGACTAAGCAAAAATAACAAATCTGGAGGCATCACACTACCTGATTTCAAACTATACTATAAGGCCATAATCACTAAAACAGTGTGGTACTGGTATAAAAACAGGCATTTAGACCAATGAAACAGAATAAAGAACCCAGATAAACCCAAATACTTACAGCCAAGTGATCTTCAACAAAACAAACAAAATCATAAAGTGGGGAAAGAACGCCCTTTTCAACAAATGGTGCTGGGATAATTGGCTAGCCACATATAGGAGAATGAAATTAGATCCTCATCTCTCACCTTATACAAATATCAACTCAAGATGGATTAAGAACTTAAACCTAAGACCTGAAACTATAAAAATTCTAGAAGATAACATTGGAAAAACCCTTCTAGACATTGGCTTAGGCAAGGATTTAACGACCAAGAACCAAAAAGCAAATGCAATAAAAACAAAGATAAATAGCTGGGACCTAATTAAACTAAAGAGCTTTTGCACAGCAAAAGGAACAGTCAGCAGAGTAAACAGACACCCTACAGAGTGGGAGAAAATCTCCACAGTCTTTACATCTGTCAAATAACTAATATCCAGACTCTACAAATTACTCAAACAAATCAGTAAGTAAAAAACAAATAATCTCATCAAAAAGTGTGCTAAGGACATGAATAGACAATGCTCAAAAGAAGATATACAAATGGCCAAAAAAACCTATGAAAAAATGCTCAACATCACTAATGATCAGGGAAATGCAAATCAAAACCACGATGTGATACCACTTTACTCCTGCAAGAATGGTCATAACCAAAACTAAAAAAAAAAAAAAAAAAAAAAAACCGTAGATGTTGGCGTGGATGTGGTGAACAGGGAACACTTTCACACTGCTTATGGGAATGTAAACTCGTACAGTCACTATGGAAAACAGTGTGGATCTTCCTTAAATAACTAAAAGTAGATCTATTATTTGATCCAGGAATCTCACTAGTGGGTATCTACCCAGAGGAAAAGTCCTTGTTTGAAATAGATACTTGCACACACATGTTTATAGCAGCACAATTTACAATTTCAAAATCTTGGAACCAACCCAATGCTCATCATGATATATATATCACAGTTTCTTTATCTACTCATTGATATATATATATATATATCTCACAGATTCTTTATCCACTCACAGATATATATATATATATGTTATATGATATATAAAATATATCATATAACATATATATCATCTATAATCATATATAATATATATGATGGAATACTACACAGCCATAAAAAGAATGAATTAACAACATGTGCAGTGACCTGGATGAGACTGGAGAATATTATTCAAAGTGAAGTAACTCAGGACTGGAAAACCAAACATCATATGCTCTCACTGACAGGCAGGAGCTAAGCAATGAGCTAATAATGATACAATGGACTTTGGGGACATACAGGGAAGAGTGGGAGCGGGGTGAGGGATAAAAGACTACAAATATGGTGCAGTATATACTGCTCAGGTGATGGGTGCACCAAAATCTCACAAATCACCACTAAAGAACTTACTCATGTAACCAAATACCACCTGTACCCAAATAACTTATGGGAAAATAAAATTAAGAAAACATTTAGGTTAAAAAAAAGAGTAATAGAGAAACTGATATACCAATAAGTATCAGAAAAACTACCCCTCTGCCCCACTCACTCTCTGTCCCCAACTCAGGCATGGATGGCTTAATGGAACTCCAATAAATCTATAGGGAACACTGGATTTCTAGATCATGTTAAATTTTTTCCAGAAAATAATAAGACAAATACAGTTCAACCTATTTGAGGCTAGTATAACCTTGACTACAAAAGCAGGTTAGAAAAATTTAAAAATACTTATTTTTGAATAAAATACAGACTGATCGAATCTAATATCATATTTAAAAAAATGATCAAATAGGGATTTCCCTAAGAATATAAATATTTAACATAAAAATCTAACAGTGAAATAACCCACATTATTAGACTAAGGAAGAAAAATCTTGTGATTATTGTAATGCCTGTATCAAAAGCATTTCATGAGATATAAAACCTATTTGTGGTAAGAACTCTTCACAAACTAGAATTAGAAAAGAATTTCCTTAACCTGATTAAAATAATATTCCAAAAATCTGTGGCATATATTATACCTAACAGAGAAGTTCTATATGTATTATGTCTAAGGTCAGAAATAAAGACAAGGATTCCCTATATTAGCACTTCTGTTTTCAGAGTACTGGGAGTCCTGGCCCAGGTAAAAGTGATACTGTATGGGGATTTAGGAAAAGAAATAAAATATAAAAGAAATAAACTATATCAGGTGATATAGTTACCTACATAAAACAATCCAACAATCACAACATATAAACCATTTAAGCTAGCAAAGGGAGTAAGTTTAAGGATATGCAATTAAACTCAAAATAGCAATCTATTGTTCTATACTAGTACCTCATATAGTATCATCAAAATTAAGGTACCATTTACAACAGCAACAAGATCCATAAGGTATTTAGAAATCATCTTATGAAAGAAACAAACTTTCAAGCTTTAATTAAAGACATTGAAAGTTACATAAATAAATGGAGATGTTTATTGGATATAATGGCAATATTGTAGAGGTATCAATTCTCCTGAAAT